>WOAB01000749.1:2568750-5137500 GCA_027886185.1 Rheum nobile
GGGGTAGTGAGCTAATATAAAACTCAAAGTACTTAAGTGTGAGTAGTATAAATTATACATTTAAGTAAATAACAGTATAAGAGAGATATTTCATAAGAAGTCGTTTTCTCTAAGATGATCGTACCCTAATACGATCTGGAGTAAAACTTTAGAACCCAAGAGTTATGTTGATGAGGTTTATAAATGAGTGTGTCCATTTACGCAACCAGTATTAAAAGCTTTTGGGAAAGTTAAGTGTGCGAAATGATAAGTATTATTTTGGGAAGACCTATTTGAGGTTTCATTATGAGGTATTTTCTTTAAGGAAAGGAGATAATGAGATGATGATACGAGAAGCGTTGAGGTGATTAAGTCTTGGATAAATAGTGAATATCAGTAAAGCAAAAGGGTGCTTAATTTGGGATAATAAGTCGTGTGAGGACAACTGGTTATTTAAAGATTTAGGGGTGAATAACAAACTCAACCGGTAAAAGTTTGTTATGATTTTTAAAGATCAATAGTGTGGCAAAAAGTAAGTATGTGGATGTTGTCAACTGGACTGGAGGAAAAATTGATCTACGTCGATTAAGGTGATCGTATGACACGTTTGGGTAAAACGAGGTTATAATCTTGTAAAATGGATTATTAAATCATGTTGAGATAAACCGACGTAGGATGCGGTGTGATTAATTATGGGAAAATTTAGGGATCATATGCGTAAAGATTTTGAGTTAAGATGTAACACAAGGGCCGAATTTAATTAAGGTAACCAAGGAAATAGGTGAGCTGTACATGTAAGGAGTAAGGCCTATATGACAAGTGGAGGTACTAAGTTGAGGTATAAGTGAGTTCTATGATCGAATAAATAGTTCGACTTGGGTGATATAGGTTACGAAGACCAAATTTATCTAAAGGATATCAACTTAAGGAAGATAAGGTATGTACCTTGAGAGTGGTTTATAAAGAGAAAAGTTAAAAGAGAAATGTGTGTTCTCATGCGTAAGGTATAGTAAGTCTATGGCGATGATTTTGGAGATTATTATCCTAAGATAATTAAGACCTTGTGGATATAGTCACGAGTTACTACAAGTGTGGCACATGGAGATAGGATATGCGAGATAATGGTATGATTAAGTTATACTAAGTTCAGGTAGTGAGGTTAATGGTGAAAGCGGTCCCTTTACTTTAGTAACGTTAGTTTCGGGGTTAAAACTATTTTTAAGGGGGTAGTAATATAATAATCCTCATGTTACCATAGGGGTAATATGGTAAAATGTATGATTGGTGAAAGCAAGTTATAAAATTCCCTTAAGTTATGAAAGGTCTAAATTATGATTAACCTTACGTTAACTGTAATTGGAACCAACTTATAAATTTTAACTTAGAAATGCTTGAACCAATTTACAAGTGTTAAATGGGTTAGGCATGGTTAAACTTATAAGGTTGGGTAACTTATAATAAGGTTGCTTTTCTGAGCTGTTATCGGCCAAGTTTCGGGGTCGAAACTTCTTTTAAGGGGGTAGTAATGTAATAACCCTCAATTCAGTAAGGGTATTTGGGTAATTTTCCCAACCCTCGTTCTGTAAGCGAGACGCATTTGGTGTTTTTGGAATTTCTGTAACTCCTATAATCTCTGTAATAATCTTTTAGACGTTATTATATACGTTTGAGGTATTATCGAGCCTTAGAGTACTTTTATGGGTACTGGCATTTAATTTAGCTTGAGTCCGCGAGGGAGACCGCGACCAGAGGTTACAGACGCGATCGTGGCATTTCTGCGACCGCGGAAGTGTTTCCGCGACCGCAAAAACCTGTTCGTCGTCTTCTTCCAGAAGCTCGCGCGTGTCGCCGGTTCGGATGCCGCCATTACGCGGGGGGAGGCCAATCGCTCCGTCTTCTCGGCGTTGGGATTCCTTTGCTCTATAAAAGGGAGGTGGAGGCCATGGAAATCTTCGTCCACAGCTCCCGATCTCGCTCTCTTTCTCTCGTTCGTGCCCTCGCCAGAATTTGTGCTCGTCGAAGTTTTCGCCGGAGTTCTTCGTGGTCGTCAGTGGTGCTTTGGAAGCTTGGAGTGGTGGTGAGCCTCGTTCGAAGCCAGGGAGGTCGTCGTCTTCGTCGTAATCGGAATCCGTAACCAGATTCCAGTTCCCAGATACTCGGAACCCGACAACTACGTTCGTCTCAATTAAGGCAAGTGGCGGTTCACTCTAGCTTATCATTCCATATTTTCTTTAGTTATCAATTATTTTTTATTGTTAATTAAATTGGAATGAAGTGTTGTTTTCGTTTGGGAACATATTTAATAAAATAATGTGATTAAAATATGATATTATAATAGGTCGTATATATTGCTAGAACAATGCTATTATACCTGTTATTACTGTAATAAATTTTAGTGTGGATTTAAATGTAACTTAAATGCTAGATTAGCACGAGTATTCGTAGGAACGCTAATGCCTTATGAGGATTATTCATTTCTTTATAACTTGGTATTAGTCGGAATAATTCTCTAATACTTTTAAAGGTCATGACCATTGCTTCTTATCCACCTGTTAAGGATAAGAGGTGTTTAAGCACCTTGATAGTGCCATTGGGTTGGGCGTAATGTCACCCTGTGTTATTCTCATAGTCACTCGAGATTGTATTAAAAGCTTAACGTGAATATACGTTTTGTAATTAAATAAGATAAGTACGGTTATGCACCTAATTAATATACCCTCGGGCGAGGAGTACAACGTGGAAACCGCCCGAACTCTTGTTAGAGTAAGTCTTCTTTCCAATCTGGATTCGCGTTACGCGGTGAGGTTGGTCGTGGACCCAAATAACTAAGGTCGTTTTTAAACTTGTGAGTATACTTAACGTTCCCAAACATTTGTTATACGTTTCCCATAAGACTCAATTCCTTTGGAGTCATCTTTTCAGTGCATGTCTAAACTTTAATCATTCCGTGAAAGTTCCGGGTTATGTATCGTTCCTTCGGTTGTTATTCGAGGGACAATAATAGTAAACGGTTACGATCACTAGAACCATTATGTTTTCACCCTTGTATAGTCTTTCATTAGACTAACCAACCGGGTTTTATTCCTTGCATGGTTGGTTGGTGTCATCCGTCCTATACGGCACATCAGTGGTTAGTCCCCGAAGTCTTGAAGTAACCAATTGAAGAGAGGCTTGCAGTTGAAGATTTAAGCATTAGTGTTTTAAGGTTGTTGAGTATTACTTTAATATATTCTTATAATCAAGTCTTGTAATAGGGTTTATTATAAAAGTCTTCCGCTGTAAATTCACTCTGTTGTAAAATCGTCGTTCTCATTTTATGAGAAGTCTGTTAATAAAAGGTTGAGTTTTATTTAAATATGTCTTCCGCTGTTTAATCTTTCGCTATTTAATATACTTATTTAAGCTTAATTGCTCCGATTAAAGCCTAGGGTGACTTTGGACAGTAACGTCTGAGGTCACTGGCGTGTGATACGACCGACATAAGTTGGGGGTGTTACAGTGAGTAAGCTGGAAGTCCGGGATTCGGGGAAACTACCATCCCAAACGGTAGTGAACCCGAGGGAGAATGTATGTGCAATGACGTTGAGGAGCGGAACACAAATGGAGAATGAGGAAATTCAAGGTCAACAGAAAGAATTCCGCGATCACGGAGAACACAGCCGCGACCGCGGAATTGTCTCTGAAGGCGGTGATTTTTCCGAAGAATTCTGCGACCGCGGAAAAGTTTCTGGAGTAGGGGGACATTTTGAAGACGAAGAAATGTCGAAGGACGAAGAGCGTCATGATCCGCGATCGCGGAATAATGTCTGCGATCGCGGATTGCTCCCCGAAGCCCCAGAATTGCCCGCTGATGTCGAAGATGGTTACGTGCGCCCAAATTTTCCTCCGCTTAGTTCACTGAAGCCTCCTGCACCCTTTCCCGAGGCATTGAAGGACACGAAAAGGCTGGAAAACGACAAGGAATTATTTGAGACCTTCAGCAACTGCGAGGTAAACATTCCTTTGATCAAGCCAGTTAAGAGCATATCTCGCTATGCAAAATTTTTAAAGGAGTTGTGCAAGATAAAGAGGAAGAAAGCTGTGAAAGAGAAAAATAAGGTCCAGGTTAGTGAGAATGTCTTCGCTATGCTGCAAAAGCGGTTACCAAAGAAGTGCAGTGACCCAGGCATGTTCACTATTCCCTGCAAGATAGGTGGCACCACGTTCGACAAAGCCATGCTGGATTTGGGTGCATCTATCAATGTGCTGCCTCTTTCACTGTATGAATCTTTAGAGGTTGGGCCATTACAAAAGACGGGGATAGTGATCCAATTGGCAGATAATTCCTATGTGTATCCCAAAGGAGTGGTGCAGGATGTGCTGGTAGAGGTTGATAAACTTATTTTTCCTGCGGATTTCTTTGTAATGGATACGGGACAAGACAAGCATGCAGCCCCTGTGATGCTGGGTAGGCCGTTCATGAACACGGCGAATACAAAGATTGATGTGAGTAGTGGTTCGCTCACAATGGAGTTTGATAGGGTAAGGGTCGGATTCAACATTGACGATGCAAATAGACACCTTCCTGATTGTGACCCCAAGTGTTCGGTTGATGTGAGCAACCCAAGTTGATCTGGAGAGCACTATGTCGAGCCACGACACTAACCAAGGCGCTGCTCGGGAGGCAACCCGAGGTATGTATTTCTTTCCATGTCTTTTCTTTTCAAGTTTCTTATTATTGTGATTTCGTTTTTAGACTAACCTGCATGTAGGAGACCCGAGCCAAATTCGAAGACGGTGTTCAACTCGCACCAGAAACATTCCCGCGGGCGCGGAAAAGCCACTATAAGTCCCCTCCTTGAAAAAAAAATCAAAAAAAAAAATCGGCGATTTTCCGCGATCGCGGAGAGGGCCGCGATCGCGATCCAGCTGTCCGAGCCTTTCTACGCTAGTGGTGCGCATCATGCTTCCAAGGAGGAGACATTAGCCCCACATTTGTATTTGGCACCGATGATGGCCCGACATTCGACAGCTGACGAGGAGCAACACCAGAGCCCACATCACGATTACATTCGGGCTCCCATTATGTGTTCATTGAAGGCCCGTGCAACCCAATTTTCTTTGATGTACCACTACACCTTACAGTGGATCTATTTGGTTGCACATGGAGTTTATTTGAGAAGGACCGCGTAACACCAGCGACATGTGTTTTCATTGATTTACCGCCAGCACCCACATCCAAATCCAGGCCACCTCGACAGCGGTTGTGAGTACTTTTCTGCTCTTCCCTATGCTTCATCTTTTTTTTTGTCTTTCATTACATTGAGGACAATGCAATGTTTAAGCATGGGGGAGTGATCTATACTTGTCAGTCGTTTGAATAAACAAAAAAAAAAGTCAAAAATATGAGAAAAAGACATAAAATAAAAATCCTGGGATAAGTCAAAAACTCGAAAGGGCGGCTTAGGTAATAAGCAGGTGGCTTGGACCAACATTAGGCTGGGGTAATATGAGGTCAAGAGTGATGTGAGTTTTTGTGAGCCCATCTATTGAAAAATAAAATGAGTGGCTTGGTGAAAACCCAAAAGGGCGCCTTGGCAAAATGAGTGAAAAGAAGAAGAGTGATTATTAGGATTCCTCATTTTTCCTGGCATGGTGACATAAGAAGAGGTGATATAAGGAGGATTCGGGTAGGTCACTCTGGGAGTTATAAGAAGATAGATGGAGGCTAGGATTAGATGGTTACTTTCACTCTATGGTGTTCGGGATAAGCTTGGGGGAAGTACTCTGCTTTCCTTTAAGCTTGTGTGTTGTGTTGATTGTGTTGGTACTTGGAGAATCATGTTTAGGTGCAGTTCTTAGTGGAGATAGTTCTGCTGTGCTTCCTGAGACCTTGGGTATTTCATTGGAGGAGTAGGTTTCTATTAGCTTACTCGAGGACGAACAAGGTTTAAGCATGAGGGAATTTGATCAGCGCTACTTTGTAGGGTTTAACTAGGAGTTGTTACCGGAGTTTAGGTACCATTTGTGTGTGTTTAGAGCATACGTTAGGAGAATGGAGTTGAAGAGAAGAAAGTGTGATTTGGTGGTTTTGAAGAGTTTAAATGAAGACTTAAGAAGATGGAGGAGAAAGCCACAAGAGAAGACCGAAGACGGAAGCAGAGAAGAGCTACAGTGAGAAATCCGCGATCGCGGATCATCCAGCCGCGGGCGCGGAAAACACGAGAAGCAGCGAAGCCACATAAACTTTTTTGCGGTCGCAGAAATCTGTATGCGGTCGCGGATACTGTTCACAGACGCGGGAGCGGGATTTCGTCCGAAGAATCGTTTTATCTTATTTCCTTTTCTTTTATTTCTTTTATTTCGTTATTTCCTTTTAGATATTATTTTATATCTTTTTAGTTAGGGTTTGCTAGGTTTTTCTATTTAGTTAAGTAGCAGCCACATTTCGTTCTACAACAAGAATTCAGAATTCAAGTTTTAACATCAGTTTTTCCCTTTGAGTTTTTACGTTTCCAAGACTATGAAGAACTAAGCAACATTTGCTTAGTCCGACGATTGAAGCCTTCGTTTGTATTTGGTTGTGAGATTATAACTCTATTTCTTTTCCATTGATTATATCTCTTCTCTTTGTGCTTAATCCAATTGATTCTTGCTGATTTGACTGGCCTGGTCAACTAGTTGATATTAGTAATTGTCTATTGTTAGGGTTTGGATATTTCTGGTTGAAATCTCTTATCTTGTGTTGAAAACATGATATTCTAGGGCTGGTTGGACTAGTTTATTGTGAAGAGGATTGATTATGTGTTAAATGCTACGGGTTGTTAGTGTTGCATGTATCCTGGTTAATTCCTATGCTTACTGCTGCTATTGGATTAAATCTTGATAGTTTCTTATGCATTTGATAGTTAGGGTTATCAGGACTAGTTGAACTGATAACTATTTCAGAATAGGGACATGAATATTCATAGGAAGGAATTGAGATAATCTAGGATCAACCAATCAAATGAATGGTGGATATTTGTCTGGCTAAGTTACTTTTTACCAATTGATTAAATCCTTTGCTTTTATTTACTTTGTTACATTGATTACAAACCAAAACCCTCATTTGTTACTGTTGACATACAACTGTTGCACTTAGAAAGATTGCTACCTCCCTGTGGAATTCGACCCTTGCTTGGCTACTATACTTAGTTAGGTTTTTGAGGTTTATTTTGATTAGATATAGCGAGTTTAGCCTCGTCACTAATCATCATAATTTAAAGTGGGAGATGCCTCTCCACTATAAATGCATGATTTTCTTCTCAAATTGATGATGCGTCAGTCTAATGAGTTGCCATCTAAGCTATCTTTTTTATCTGTCATCTGTTTATTGGGTTAAGTGATTTACTGTTTTTTCTTTTTCTTATTTTTATTTCCTTTTTTCATCGGTTAACTTTTGCTTAATGTAACTACTCTTGGATCTTGGAGTTTCGTACGATTTACGAATCTAAATTGTAACTTGGTAATACGAAATTAGCAACAATACTTATTATAAATTGGTCGTTAGGGGAACCACTGCTTGAGACCTTTTTGCCAGAGTAACCTGGTAGCTCCAAGGAATAATTTCAACTGGTAGATACTGATATATTGGTCTTTCGTTTTGACTAGAAAAAGAGAAAGAAAAAGTATGAGATTAAGAAGAACAAATCACCGCCTGCTTGCTAAGCAATTACAAAATCTCAATTTTAATTTTGATATTTTCTTTCTGTTTTATTAAGTTGTTTTGGATGATTTTTCTTGTATTGCAGCATATGGCTTGCATATGTTACTACATTAAGTGTTCAATCTTGATTGTAGCATTTGGACCACTGTCTTCTGGGAGAACTACTGAGTGTGTTGCTGACAAGCCACGTATCAAGGTTATAAAACATAATCTAGCTGTACAAATGGATGTTATCAGCTATTGTATTGAAACATCTTTCACGTGGCTTCATTTTTTTTTCCTGAGGACATAATGTCTTGTAAATGATTGATTTCTTATTCTTTGCAAATATCTCTTGAATGTCAGTATCGTAACATATCTCCTTTTGGTGTATCTAAAGGATGTTTAGTCCTATTCCATGTTGTGTGAAAATAATAGGTTCATTCATAACTATATAGCCTTTGTCTAGGTCATACTCTACCTTGTTGAAGATATTTCTACTTTTTCATTCTCTTGCTTGTTATATGAATATTGATGGACCTTCTTTCTCCATTATTTCCTCTTGCATTTTTGTTGTACATATTGTGCCTAGGGAGTCAAGTTCATTCAGTAAGATACTAAGATGCTATAAGAAGGAATGAGCAGATCAAATTTGGAAGGAAGGAGTGCTGAGCTACATGCTGAATGAATAAAGGTATGACACATTCGTTCTGGAATCTATACTTCTTTAATCTTGGATGATAGAACTTCAAGTGTTAGTGCATAATATGAAGTGATGATATTGACAAGCATAACATGGAGTTATGATAATAACTATTAGTGTAATATGTAACTAATCTTTTATGTGTCAATTATTTATTATTTTTGAGAAGCCTGGGAAGTTACTATTAGAGAATATTATATTTTAGGATAATATATATCTAGCATATATCTTGTTATCTCTTGTTATCTTTTAGTTGTGATCTTTTGCTATATTTTAGGAAACCTACGATCTCTTGTAATTCCATATAAACTCAGCCCTTGAGAGGCAAATACAATCATCACAACATTATCAAACCTCAAACTTTCATGGTATCGGAGCAGGTTCCACGAACCTAATTTTTTTTTCGTTCGATTCTGGTTTTCATCATGCCAGGCGACGATTCTTCTCTTTCTACACGGTCTAAGCGTCCTATCAATGACGTCGATTCACCATTTTATCTTCATCCCTCGGATCATACGGGGCTTGATATATGTTCGATAGTCTTGAAAGGCGAAAACTTTCAAGAGTGGTCCACCGCCTTGTTAAACGCCTTCATTGCTCGCAGGAAGGTCGGTTTCTTAGAAGGCCGTATTCCCAAACCTACAGACGCCGATCACCTTGACGATTGGCGCACATTCAATGCTATGCTCATCGGTTGGATCTTTCGGTCCATCGATCCCGCCCTACGTTCCTCAATCTCTATGACCGACACGGTGCACAAGTTATGGAACGATCTTCATCAACGATTCTCGGTCGATAACGGACCAAGAATCCTTCAACTTCGCACAGACATCGCACGCAACCGTCAATCAGGGCAGTCCGTCTCTGCGTTTTTTGGCTCGATCAAGAAATTGTGGGATGAACTCGCCACTTATCTTCCCACCGGATCTTGCACTTGCGGTTCGTGCAAGTGTAATCTCTCCGCTCTTCTTGCTCATGATCGCGAGGAGGAGTATGTTCACCAAGTTCTCATCGGCCTCGACGACGGCGATTTTCATACACTTCGCTCCAGTGTCTTGGCTCAAGACCCGACTTTGCCCCTTCCGCGTGTCTACTCCTTGGTGGTTCAGGAGGAACGCCATCGCACTGTCGTCAAAGATCGCAACCCAAAGGCGACGTCTTGGCTATGGCGGCTCAACGTCCCTCTGATTTGCGCACATCGACACGCTCTCCATGCTCTCATTGTGGTCGGCTTGGCCACGACATCTCCAAGTGTTATCGTTTGCACGGTTTTCCTGAGGGATTTGTTCCTCGTGGGCGGGGATCATCCAGTGCATCTACTTCATCGACTTCAGGCAGCACTCAGATGCCATCTTCTTCTGGTTTTGGACGGGGCCGTGGGCGTGGCTCTGGTGTTGCCAATGCAGCTCAGCACCCAGCCTCCTCTAGTGGCCAGACAACACCCACAAATCAGGATCGCGCTGCTCTTGGGCCGACTGTTACTCAAGACCAATGGAACACCATTCTCCAGGTGTTCAATTCTTTAAACACCAAATCCGGTCCTTCTGAATCTGCGCATGGTAAGTCTCTTTCCTGGATTTTTGACATTGGGGCTTCATTCCATATGATTGGTACTAAGGAGCTCTTGTGCGATCTCGTCTCTACTACTCTGGTCTCTATCAAACTCCCGGATAATCGACTTACCACAGCCCGCCATGAGGGGTCTTTGGTTCTTTCTAATGGCACTACTATTAATCATGTTCTATATGTTCCTAATCTGGATTGCAACCTTGTCTCTTCTGCTCAGCTTACTGCTCATTCCAATTGTGTGGTGACCTTAACCGATAACTTATGTGTCATTCAGGATCGCACTACGAGGACGGTGATTGGTGTGGGTGAAGTCCGAGATGGAGTCTACTGGCTGTGGTTCTTCGGCTCTGCTGCTGCTGCTCTTGCTTGTTCTGTTTCTTCTCCTGCATCTTCCTCTATTTGGCATCAACGCCTCGGTCACCCGTCGTCTTCTATCTTAGCTAGTTTAGCACGTCTTCATAGTTCAATTAGCAGTGATCCTAAGGGTTGTAGTCCATGTGACTCTTGTTTTAGAGCAAAGCAAACTCGTAGCTCGTTTCCTTTAAGTACCAATAAAGCGGATCGTTTATTTGGTCTAATACATTGTGATATTTGGGGCCTTTATAGTGTTGTTTCTACTAATGGCGCTTCATATTTTCTTACGATCGTTGATGATCACTCTAGAGCTACATGGGTTTTTTTGATGCGACGCAAGAGCGAGGCTGCACGGTTATTGCAGAATTTTTTTTCTATGGCTCTCACGCAATTTCAGCTTCCTATTCAGCGAGTTTGAGCCGATAACGGGGCTGAATTCTTGTCCATGCGCTCCTTCTTTGCATCACAAGGGGCTTCTTTTGAGAGCTCATTTACTTATACACCACAATAAAACGGTAGGGTGGAACGGAAACATCGTCACATCCTTAATGTGGCCCGGGCTTTGCGCTTTCAGGCGTCTCTTCCCATTCAGTTTTGGGGTGAGTGTGTGCTCACCGCTTGCTATCTTATCAATCGAACACCGACCCCGTTGCTTGATAATCTTACTCCGTTTCAGCTTCTCTATGGTCGTCCTCCATCCTATGCTCATTTGCGAGTTCTCAACTGTCTATGCTTCGCTTCCCGCCTCCCTCGCTCTAGCGACAAATTTGCCCCACGCAGCTCGAAGTGCATTTTCCTTGGTTATCCGACCGGCCAACGTGGTTGGCGATTTTATGATCTTGAAGCAGGCCGCTCCTTTGTCTCGAGGGACGTCATCTTCTATGAGAGTATATTCCCATACTCTCACATGGCTGCTTCTCCACCGGCTGTTGTTGCGCAGCCTCATCCATCTATATATGATGACTTGGACCCTATTGTAATTAGGGGGAGTTCGTCCTCATTCAGTCCTACTGCTCAGTCTTCCGCATCGCCACCGGCCTTGGTCTCTTCCCCTGTTGCATCGCCACAATCTGTTGATGATCAGACCACGTCTCCGCCAGCAGACATTGTTGCTCTTCGTCGCACTGAACGCACCCGGCAAAGGTCTGTTCTCCTTTGTGACTTTGTGTGTCATACTATTCTCCACCAAGACTCATCTCGGCTCGACACCACACCCACACCATCGCCTGCCTCACCGTCCTCAGGTACGCCATATCCGATAGCCGCTTATGTTGATTGTACTAAATTTTCAGCTAACCACTCCAGGTTCGTTCATGCTGTCACGGCTGGTCATGAGCCCACATCATACTCTGAGGCTGCTAAGTACGATCACTGGCGTCAGGCAATGCGTTCTGAGCTTGAGGCGCTTGACCGGAACCACACATGGTCCTTCTCTACTTTGCCACCGGACAAGAAGCAAATTGGGTGCAAGTGGGTGTACCGTATTAAATACAAGTCTGATGGTTCGATTGAACGATACAAGGCTCGTTTGGTGGTTCTCGGCAATAGGCAGGTTGAAGGTATTGATTTCACCGAAACATTCGCCCCAGTGGCGAAGATGGTTACTGTTCGGGTCTGCCTATCTACCGCTGTCATATTTGGTTGGGAGTTGCATCAAATGGATGTTCATAATGCATTTCTCCATGGTGATCTTGACGAGGTGGTTTACATGTCACCACCTCCTGGTTATCCCAATGCTCCTCCGGGCAAGGTTTGTCGCCTTCACAAATCTCTTTATGGGCTTCGCCAAGCCCCTCGTAACTGGTTCTCCAAGCTCGCCGCAGCTCTTCGAGCCTTCGGATTTCAGCAGAGTCATGCAGACTATTCTCTATTTTCTCTAGCTCGGCATGGCACGGTTCTTCATGTCCTAGTCTACGTCGACGATCTCGTCATTGCCGGTAACAATGCCACTGTAATCTCTTCCTTTAAGAAATATCTGAGCACTTGTTTTCTTATGAAGGATCTCGGCTTCTTGAAGTATTTTTTGGGTCTGGAAATTGCCCGAAATGCTTCCGGCATCTTGCTTTCGCAGCGCAAATACCCACTTGAGATACTCGCAGATTCTGGTCTACTCGGTTCTAAGCCATGTGATTCTCCTATGGATCCGAACCATCAATTGGCCAAGGCTGCTGGCCCTGATCATCCGCATCCGGAGGAGTATCGACGCCTCGTAGGCCGACTTATCTATCTGACCATAACACGGCCGGATCTCTGCTACGCTATCCACACTCTCTCGCAATTCATGCATCAACCAAAGGAGGAACATTGGTTGGCTGTCTTACGTGTCTTGCGGTTTCTCAAGCATCATCCGGGTCAGGGACTTTATTTGTCTCGTGATAGCTCGCTCAAGCTCACTGCCTTTTGTGACTCGGATTGGGCTGCCTGCCCTCTTACTCGTAGGTCTGTCACTGGTTACTTCATCATGCTAGGCCAGTCGCCCATCTCGTGGAAGACTAAGAAACAACCTATCGTTTCCCGCTCCTCAGCTGAAGCGGAATACCGCTCTATGGCTAGTGCGTGCATCGAAATCATTTGGGTGAAGGCGTTGCTTCGCTCCTTAGGCGTCGTACATGCATCTCCAGTTCAATTATTTTGTGATAGTCAGGCTGCTTTACACATCTCGGCTAATCCGGTCTTTCACGAGCGTACTAAGCACATCGAAATTGACCATCATTTTGTGAGAGATTTGATCCTGTCTGGGACGATCAAAGCTTCAGACATCTCCACCTCCCAGCAGCCTGCGGATATCTTCACCAAGGCTCTTCCGAAGCCACAAATCCGTTACTTATCGTCCAAGTTGGGCATTCTTGATCCGCATGTTCCAACTTGATGGGGAGTATTAGAGAATATTATATTTTAGGATAATATATATCTAGCATATATCTTGTTATCTTTTAGTTGTGATCTTTTGCTATATTTTAGGAAGCCTACGATCTCTTGTAATTCCATATAAACTCAGCCCTTGAGAGGCAAATACAATCATCACAACATTATCAAACCTCAAACTTTCAGTTACCTTTGAAAAATGGATAATGAAAGAGAAATTATTAAATTGTAAGTAAACCTCAAACTTTCTAGGTCCTTGCCAAGATCGAAACCAGATGGAGAAAATTTGCCAGCTTTGGTGCTAGCCATTGATGTTGCTTTGGGAGGTGAATATGCAGTGGGAAAATAGAAGGGAGTCACGCACCCGCTTTGCGGGTGCGTGACTATTTGTATCAAGTGGGTCTCGCGTGGACATTAAAGTAAAGCCAAAGCCCCGCGCCCGCAAAGCGGGTGCGGGACTTTTTGTGGTTTTCGACCTCTATTCGGATACCCGTTCAGTCTGTCTCGCTCCCGTTTCGCGTATGCGTGCACTTGGTCCCGCTCCCGCATTTTTGTACGCGTGAACAATTGAGTTTATTTAGTGAAAAATTTGAGCGTAGCTAGCACCACCCTTTATTTAGTTGTTTGGTCGATGTGGGACTTTCCTAACTCTCAACACAAACCTCCCTTATATATTGCTATTTATTTAGTTGTTTGGTCGATGTGTGACTTTCCTAACTCTCAACACAAACCTCCCTTATATATTGCTATTTATTTAGTTGTCCTCCCTTATATATTGCTATTTATTTAGTTGTTTGGTCGATGTGGGACTTTCCTAACTCTCAACACAAATACTACTATGCACGTTCGCCCTCCAAAATAGAACCACATAGTCAAAAAATTCATGATTGAAGTAAGAACAAAGTGCATAAAAGTCAATACACGACTCAACTTGACCATATGAAACACATCAAACCCAAAGCGAACGCATCAATAAAAGATATACATATGATCAAAACGTAGCATACATAAAAATAGCCATGAGTTCTTACCAGTTTTACATTTTCTACAGTAAGAGAAACAACAACTTACAGGATTCAACTTTTTTAAATCAGCCTAGCCATTTAAAAAAGTTCAATGCAAAGAGCCATATTTTCTATTAATCTATACGATTCATGTTACTCTTCACTATCTATATATATTTAAAAGTTCGCATTCTAGGTCATTGAATGCTAATTTTTAAAGATGGTTTTTCTTTTCTTTTCATGCCTTACTTATTTAGCTCACAATTTAAACAATTTCTCAAATCCAAAAAATATTAAAGTGATAATTTCATATATTAACAATTATATTAATAATCTATAATCTTCTATATAATATAAAAAGTTTTTGATTCACAATTATATACAATTACTACATATTAATCAATTAAAAAGTCATCATTTTCATGTGGTTGTATAACTCTTATATCTTCACATTAAATTTTCAACACAGTTTAGTTTATATTTCTATTAAGCATGAAAAACAATCAAAATACCTATCTTTTTGAGAAATTGAAAAATATTAAATAAAAAAATTAATAGACCAAATCAATATTAGTGATTAGAAGTTATTATATAACCAATTATTAATTGAATTTATAGACATAACGTCTCTTTTAAAACTATAAAGTACTATATGTCGGATATGATTTTTTTTTCTTTCAATTAAGAATAATTAATATAGTGTAATTGCATGAAATAAGTTTATAGCTCCCAAAAACCAAAAAAATTGACATAAATCCAATTTTTTGTATCACCTAATAAATCTTTTACATTAAGGATATTTATCGTCACCAACCAATTGATTCATAAATACTTAAAATTAGGAGATAGACAACCTATAAACTCAATAATTTTACCTTTATTATCGTGATTATGCCAAAATAAGTGCATGAATGGAGAAAAATTCTTCATTATATTTATCACATAGAATTGTGTAATTTACACGAGACTTTTTAAATGTCATTGGTGTTTCATGCCAATGGGCAATGCATTAATAATAATATTTTAGTTTTTTCGTATTTAAATTTCACCATTCAAGTATATTTATTCATAATAATAAAGGGAAATGAAAATATTGTAACCTTTGCGACTCTTCATTCACCATTAGAGGTTCATGTCTATGGGTAAGTACATTAATTTAGACAATGAATAAATGTATTCATAGCAGTCGCTGAGAAATTCTTTTATAAATTTAAGTCAAACTTCTCTGGGTGGCCTACGAACATAGTTAATATCGAACTTCCATCTATTAATGGTAGGAATTTCTATCATATCATCTCAGTAAAAGTTGTTTTATTAAGAAAAACATCTCACAACTCAAAATCATGTCTTTCTTAAATTTAAAAGCAGGTGTCAGTGGTGCCTATCCGTCTGTTACTCAATTAACAGAGGGTAACATATCTGCTGAAGAATGTGGACTACCTACCCAATTATCATTCTTTGCTCGTGAGGTAGCTGATGGGACTTTCTTGTAAAGCAATAGAAGATTATGATCTAGAAAAGTAAGCATTATCTGAGAATTTCTTCATTCCATCTCCTATTCTTGTTTCTCTTCTGTCATGCAACATTTCAATTGCTTTTTTATTAAAAGAAATGAAAGAAAGTCCTGCATATTCTGTATACGCTCTCTGAATTTGTTAACATTCATAGTTACTTGAAACATGGGTGTGGAATTACGAGCACTTCATTGTAAATCGTCAGTCATTTGGGTTTCGCTGCCTTTTAAGCATATCGTGGTGAATGACAGCTTTGGCATCCTGGCAATTGCAAAACAGGTTGGGTACTATTTTTCCCCGATCATAACTGATGTCGTTTATGAGCTTGAAGGATCACTATATTCAAGGTTGGTAACATCTTGCAATTGCATCCAAATATGATTTTACTTGCACAGGATCTCACTGTGAAACTAAAATGAGCTATTTCTAAGTTATGGCTATGCTAAGCTTATGGCTTGATAGTCTTCTGTCTTTGTCAAAGTCCGTGGGCCCATAAACTGGGGGTCGTACGAACACGAGCGCATATGTGCAGATAGGTCTAGTACATAAAACCAATTGACAATAGGAGGAGTAGTCCAACTTTAGATGTGGGATGATATTCTAACACTCCTCCGCAAGTGGGGCCTACTTGGCCCGTGACACTTGGACCCAGGACCGAAACAGGCTCTGATACCATGTCAAATTTAGACAATGGATCGTGGGCCAACCCGGGAGCGTGTGGGTATGTATGGTACAACTTGCGCGTATGGGCCTAGCATATAAGCCCAGTGGGGTTCCATCCTAAAACCAATTGGCAATAGGAGGAGTAGCTCATCAAGCTTATATACTAGGCAAGTTATGTCCCAACTTTCGATGTGGGACATTTATATTCCAACACGCCATCGCAAGTGCAACAGGCGGACAATTGGCCAGGCCCAGTTGACACTTGGACAAACGGGTGTGGGTGGGCATCTCAATCTCTTTATAGCTAGACCCAACAAACCCAAGAAAGGGACCCATGACCGAACCCGCTCTGATACCATGTCAAAGTCCATGGGCCATGTCAAAGTCCGTGGGCCCATAGACTGGGGGTTCGTGCGGACACGAGCGCATATGCGCAGATAGGCCCAGTACATAAGCCCAATAGAGTTCCATCCTAAAACCAATTGGCAATAGGAGGAGTAGCCCAACTTTAGATGTGGGATGGTATTCTAATACTCCTCCGCAAGTGGGGCCTACTTGGCCCGTGACACTTGGACCCAGGACCGAAACATGCTCTGATACCATGTCAAATTTAGACAATGGGTCGTGGGCCAACCCGGGAGCGTGTGAGTATGTATGGCGCAACTTGTGCGTATGGGCCTAGCACATAAGCCTAGTGGGGTTCCATCCTAAAACCAATTGGCAATATGTGGAGTAGCCCATCAAACTTATATACTAGGCAAGTTATGTCCAACTTTCGATGTGGGACATTTATATTCCAACGGTCCGTCAAATTGAACCTTAGATCCATTCAGTTATAATTAGATGATGAATAACTCCATTCTGAAATCTAATATAGTTTATACTTGCACGAACTATGTTGTAACGGTCTGACACATCTATCATTATTTGTGATACTGTAGGTCAGGAAACCTGATTGAAGGGACTTCTTGCATTGCCAGTGGAGATGAGACAGTACCATACCATTCCCTCTCTTGGTGCAAACAACGAGGACTCCACATGTACTATGAGAAAAAGTAGAATGTAGTGGCCTTTCCAATTGCAATATATAGAATCCTAGAGAACAAGCGTAATCCTTTCTGTGGCAGTCAGAGCATGATGGATCTGAGGTACAAGTGGAGCTGGACGTAGTACATCACCCTAACAATTCCGCAGTCGCGCAAGACATGCACATCTCTCAGTAAAAATCGATTTTGACCATCTTCTTGTTGGAATCTTGATTCGACGTAAACTATGAAGTTGTAGATCTTTGAATCAGCTTTCCAACGCATCTTGAATCATTTCGAGATCAATTTTCTAGCCACAGTTATGTCCGTTTTACCGAAGAATGTCCAGAACCAAACGAGAAATACCAATGTCGAACTTGCACAAGACTTCACCATTTGCTTGAGCCTCTTCCTTGGAGGCCTTTGATTAATTCTCCCATGCATGTTGCTATCAATCTGGTCTACAACGATCTATGGGGTCCAGCACCTGTGACATCTCTTGGTGGAGCGTCATATTACATAACCTTCATTGTCGACTCCACAAGAAAGGTATGGGTTTATTTTTTGAAACAAAAATCTGATGCCTTCTATTATTTCAGAAAATGGAAGGCCCTAGTAGTAAATGAGACAGGTCTTAAAGTGAAGTGTTTAAGATCTGATAATGGTAGGGAGTATGAGCTTCGCGAGTTCAAGGAGTTTTGTGATGAGAATGGAATTCGTATGGAGAAAACCTTGAAAGGAACTCCTTAGGATAACGACGTGGCAGAATGTATGAACATGACCTTGAATGAACGTGTTAGACTACTAGGAGCATGAGGCTGAAGTGTGGGCTTCCAAACATGTTCTGGGCGGATGCAGTTAACACTGTTGCATTCTTGATTAACCGATGGTCATCAACTCCCTTGGAGAATGGCATTCCAATGGAGGCTTGGAGTGGCAAAGAGGTAAATCTGTCCTTTCTTCGGATATTTGGATGTGTTTCATATGTTCATGTAGCTTCTGTTGAGAGAAGTAAACTGGATGCTAAGTCTGTCAAATGCACGTTTATTGGATACGGCGGTGATGATTTCGGATACCGATTTTGGGATGAACAGAACATGAAGGTTATTCATAGTCGAGACGTTGTGTTTAATGAGCAAGTGTTGTATAAGGATAGGCTGGGTGCATCAAAAATTGCTAATTCAGAACCTGAGGTTGTGGAGTTAGATATCTCCAACTCGAGTGGGAGCAAGGTGGTTCGAAATGACCAGGAGGTTGTTGAAGAACCACACACCCTAGTAGTTACGCTGCAGAGGTCCACCAGAGAGTGTGGATCGCCTGATAGATTTACGTCTTCAAACTACTATATGTTGTTGACTGATGGTGGTGAGCCGAAGAGTTATGTAGAGGCATCTCGTGATGAGCATGTGAGCAAGTGGAAGCTTGTAATGGATGATGAGATTGATTCTTTGATGACCAATGGAACTTGGGAACTAGTTGAGCTTCCAAAAGGCAAGAAGGCACTGCATAACAAGTGGGTTTACAAAATCAAGGAGGGGGCGGATAGAAGCAAGCGTTACAAGGCAATGTTGGTTGTGAAATGATTTCAGCAGAAATACGGTATTGATTATACTGACGTTTTTACTCCTATGGTGAAACTGACTACTATTCGTTTTGTGTTGAGTATGGTGGTTGCAGAAAACTTAGAGTTACATCAGCTGGATGTAAAAACGACCTTTCTTCATGGTGATTTAGATGAAGACATCTATATGAAGCAACCTGAAGGCTACGTGTCAGAAGGTAATGTTGAGCTTGTGTGCAAGTTGAGAAAGAGCTTGTATGGTCTGAAACAAGCTCCTAGACAGTGGTACAAGAAGTTTGATGGATTCATGCACGAAATTGAGTTCGTGAGAAGTGAAGCTGACAATTGTTGCTACTTCAAGAAGTATGATAACGGCTATATCATATTGCTGCTATACGTTGATGACATGCTGATAGAAGGCTCTAGTGCTCGAGAAGTGAGCAAGTTGAAGAAGCAGTTGTCTGAACGGTTTGCTATGAAGGATCTTGGAGAGGCTAAGCAGATTCTGGGTATGCGGATTGATTGAGATAGGAAGGCTGGAAAGTTGTATCTGTCACAGGCTGAGTACATCCAGAAGGTCTGGACCCACCATTCTTACTAGACCTGAGCAAACACGGGCCGACCCGCCCGCCCGCCCGATCCGCCCGACATAAATGGGCAGATATGGTTATTATATTTAGCTCGTTTTATCCGGATAGCCCGGCATGCCCGTTTATATGGGCGAGATACGGTCATTGATAATATTCCATTTAACCTGGATAGCCCGCCCGGAAACCCGAATTAATTTTAAAAAATTAATAAGATATATATTATATATAATAAAATGCATAAAATTATTATATAAAAAAATAGATATTTATACCCTAAATAACCTAATATTTATACCCACAAGACACCTAAAATTGGCGATGTTGGTTGTGACGGGATTGAGGACGAATAAAATTCAACTAAGGTGTGATTTCGTGATGTATACACTAGTGCACTATGCTGGAGGCAACAAAAAGAGACAATTAACTCCATTTTCTTTTGAACTTTGTTTAATTGTGTAATGTTGTGTTATTTTGTGAGAAATTTGTTATGACAAATTTATAACAATAACTATGTTTACCGTTTGTATTAAAAAGACATTTTTTATGGGTATTGTGCGTTAAATTATATTTGCTATGTTTTATTTTATGACATATTTGTCTTGTCTCGCGGGCTAAATGGGATCCGTGGGCTATCCGGGTCCGGATGTCCGGGCGGATCCGGGAAGCCTTCCCAGATTTGTCTTGTCTTGCATGCTAAATGGAACTCGCGGGCTACCCGGGTCCGGATGTCCGGGCGGATCCGGAAAACCTCCCCAGCCCGTTTCCTTGGCTTGCTAGGATCTGGCCCGCCCATCCGGGCATGATTTTTGCCAAAGCCCGGCCCGATTCCCGCCCGGATCCGGGTTTGATCAGGTTTAATTCTTACGTGTTATTTTTCATTCTTTCTCTATTTTTATTTTTATTTCACTTTAAATATACAACTCTTATCAAATTAATTTTTTATATCAATTATGATTCTTTTTTATATGGATTATTTCAAACAAGATCTGTTAGATTTGATATAGGTATATTTCACCCAAAAAAAAAGATTTGATATAGGTATAATCATTTTTAGAGGTTTTGATCAAATTAAGGTTAGTTTTTTTATATATTTTCTTATCCAATTAACAGCAATACCTATTATAAATTGGTAGACTACGCGGCTACGACTGATATCAATAGACTAACCTGAAAGGGAGGCCCAAGTTACAATTTAGATAAGACAAAATAGCACTATTTATTTAAAGGCAGCCTCCTTTTATATATAGTATAGATAGACAGATATAGATATATGTTGTTGTAGATAGATTTTGAATTCAGTATATTAATTTCAGATTAGATAGGTTTTTGGGTCAACCTAATTTCAACACTGGCATTAACATTATTCTTGTGAATTGGAGATCGGACTCTCTATATATATAACGTAATCTCATCCTCTGAATAATACAAGTTAAGATTTTAATTACGGTTTTTCTAGTGTGTATCTATGGACACATGCTAATAGGTTTAAATAGGAAATTTATTTTTAAAATATTTTCTAATAGAGAATTGATAAACCCTTAACAAACAAGTCTAAACTAGTAACTAATCAAATAATTGTCAAAAAAGAGTTCTTAAAATATGCCCATGCACATACTAGAAAATATGTTTTAATTAATATATCTCAGATCACATTAATTGTATTTAGAGAGTCAGGTAGACATATACTTGCTAGTGTTTAGCATCATAATTAATGTGATCTGAGATATATGCGTACCTGACTCTCTATATACTTAAATACAATCAATGTGATCTGAGATATATGCATATCTAAGTAAATACGACAATCTTTTAATATATATGCGTACCTGACTCTCTATATATTAGTAATTCTTGTATCTTGTGAATTGGAGATCGGACTCTCTATATAGAACGTAATCTAATCATACAAGTTAAGATTTTACCCTTCAATCTTCTGTCAAATTCATTGCCCTCTATACTTCCAATTAAGCATTCGACCTCCTCCAATGGCAAACCCGAATTCGAAACCGGTGAGCCCGATCCACGTCATCTTACTCGCCGTTCTCTTTTTGGCGGTCTCGGCCGGTATCCGCGGAATCCACGTGCGACCCCGAAGACCTCGAGAAGGACTCGAAGAGCGTGACGACCTGTTACAATTGTGTTGTTGTTGACTTAAAATCGAGAAGTACTGCAAGGGGGCCCTACTCGAGCGAGCAGGAGCTAAGACGCGGGCCAGAGGCCCGGGGCTGTAGCGGGCTCGCTACAGCCCCGGGCCACTGGCGTCATCCTCGCCACCGGATTCATCCACATCCTCCCGGACGCTAAAATTAAGAAACATTAACTAGCTAGTTAATAATTTCTTACATGTGTAGTCACACGTTGCCTGATGAGATCCAGCCTCCCGGCCACCTCCGTGGAGGTCACCACCGTAGCGTCTCCGTGGGCATGACCTTGGGTGGCGTGCGTGTGCATATTCACGTGCCCGGCATGCTCCACGTCACCAACGCCGCCTACGGGCTTCTCGTCTTTAAAATGCACGCGCCAGTAATAGCCCGTCGCCGTGGACTCAATCATCAAGGTGGCCATAGCCGCGACCAACCCCGCAAACGGGAAATTCTCCCACGCGCCGCCCTTAAGGCATGGCGACGAGAGATCGTCGAAAGCGTCCGGGAGGATGTGGATGAATCCGGTTGCGAGGATGATGCCAGCGGCGAACGCCTTTATCATGAAGAACACGTCACCGTTGGGGCTCAGCGCCTTAATCTTTTTGCCGGCGAGCGGCGCCGCCACGCCAGGATCAAGAACAGCGCAATGACCTTGTAACGGGTCGTCACGCTCTCCGAGTCCTTCTCGAGGTCTTTGGGGTCGCACGTGGATTCCGCGGATACCGGCCGAGACCGCCAAAAAGAGAACGGCGAGTAAGATGACGTGGATCGGGCTCACCGGTTTCGAATTCGGGTTTGCCATTGGAGGAGCCGTCGAGCCTCTGGACAGTGGTGTCCGCGCACGGACTGAACACCGCGTTGGTGTCGCCCCACCCCATCGCGTTTCCGCTCCAGCCTCCAGACCAACGTTATTATATAATAACGCCATCCAGCTTCTTCCCATCCTCCGAAACCACACTTTGTTGATGTTCAGAAGCTTGGTTACTGGGAGGGAGTTGTTTCCCCTTGAAAGGTGGATCATGACTTCCATGCCATTCCTACCCCCGAAAACACCGTCTTCCAAGTTGCCAATTTCATTTTACTAATAATAGCCTAGGTAGCTTTATGGACGGGTGGTTTTGGATTACGTGTTGAATGTATTCAAACTCAAATCTTACTAATAATATTTTAGACTGAGCTCATCAATTTGTGCGTGGCTTCATTTTGAGCATCAGAATCCAACCACATAGACTCGGACATACTAGAGACATGCCGCATCTTCAAGGAAGTGGCTGTGGGATCACGATTTTGTCCGCGAAGAAGTTGCTTACTGAGTGTATCCGCGGAGGTCTTGACCTAGGTTTCTGAGAAGGTTGGGCCGGTCCACGAAAAAGCCCACCTGCATTTTTGGGCCTGTCCCAGGTATAAAAACAAACGAAAGAGGAAAGTTTAAGGGATCCCTTTCCTGCTTTTGTCTTCTTTCACCAATCCCAAAAACCCTAAAAAGGAACAAGAATGGGGCAATCCAGATCCCGTTATCTTCATTGTTTACTTTCTTGTCTGATCTAAAAAATCCCACTACTGTTGCTTAACCTCTCTCCTTTCTTTCGATAGACTTTCGTGTCTTTTTCTCTTGATCTTGAACTGTTTCTGACTTGGGCATCGGAGAGTTTTCTCCCGGAACCCCACCCTTCCGGGATCGTTTCAGGCCGCTAGAGTCAAGAAGGAAATCTGGTCCACCATCGTCCATCGCGTCCAGGGTCTTTGCTGCAGAGAGAAGATCCCCTGGTGAAGGAAGCACAGAAGGGTCCAGCCTGAGGTTGTCCGGAGTGCTAGCTGGACATCCGCCGAATTCAGGTTTCTGCACTGGCGCCGACCGTGGGGACGATCTCACGCGGCTAGAGTCGGACCCTGGAAGATGGACAACGAGCAAATGCAGCACGAAAGCTCAGAGGAAATCCAGTCGCAGGCTCCTAGAGCCAATCCAGTTCAGAGGGAAGAATCCGCTCCAGCGAACAACCCGGCTCTGTCGGCCAGGAGTTCAGTACCGCCTCAAGGCCATAAGCACGTTTTAGAGGGCGAAGAGCTAGAACAGTTCCGACAGTTCCAAGAGTGGCAGCACTACGCCCAGCAACAACAACACCAGGGGCTGCCGCCCCGTGTACCCCTGGAAGGTCCTCAGCTTCAGGATCCTTACCCAGAAGAGTATGGGGGAAATGCGTACGCGGACAGGGTGTCCATGGCGCCCGGATACCAGTACCATCCCTCCAAGAGAGAGGGTCCCCGAGGATTTACCATTGTGCATCGAAGACCCCCCATGACGTTGAATTCGCCGCTGACACTGTATGGGGATATCGCGTTCGCGGAGCATATTATGCTAGCTGAGCCGTCGTATGACTTCCAGCTTCCCATTCTCAGAGAATACACCGAAAGCGAAGACCCGAGCGACTACCTGTCCAAATATCGTTACGCGATGCTGGTGAGCCGTGCTGATGAAGCCACCATGTGTAAATCCTTCCCAAACGCGCTAGCAGGTCCCGCGCTCACGTGGATGGTGAACCTCCCCCCAGGGAGCATTGAATCTTTCAAACAGTTAGAAGATCTGTTCATCGTGCATTTCGGAAGCGCACAAAAGAGGAAGAAAGGAATGCAGGAAATACTCACCATGAAGCAGCGAGAAGGAGAAGGCCTGGCTGCATACGTACGGAGATTCACTACAGAAGTGGTGCAGGTGAATGACTTCGACGAAAAAATTGCTCGTATGGCCTTCATACGGGGCCTTGCCAACTCGCCTTTCAAATTCGCTGTCAGCAAGAAGGCCCCAGAAACTTACACGAAGCTGCTTGAGAAGACGAACACTCACATACGAGCGGAGGAGCTTTCGCGAGGTGTACCCCCTCCCTCACCGAACCCAAGAGGAAAGCATGAGACCAACAAGAGGGATGCTTCCAACTAGGAACCCCGCCGTCATCAGCAACAAGACAGAGGAAATGCACCCGCGAACCAGCATGCGATGGTAGAGATGAATACAAGGGAGTTCAGACCAACAGTTCCCCCAAGGCCCCAGGGATGGACGCAACACAGGGCGCCAGCTTCGCGCAGTGGTATGCCCCCACCAGCTCTGCGCAGGGGAGCTGGAAAGTTCTGCTCGTATCATCAGTCCTCGGGGCATGACGCTCGCGAGTGCATGGGTTATGGATCTCTAAGGAAGAAGCCCACTCCTCTGCCCGGAATGCCGATATCGCAAAGGCCCCCTGCTGGGAGAGAACTCAGTTTCCCAAGGCCAGACGGACACGTGGGAACTATTGTCAGAGGACACGTGCCAGAATATCCGAGTAGGCGCGAAGCGCGGAGGATAGCTAATATCTCTCTCCCCGAAGGCAAGCCGGTGATGAACATAGACAAGAAAATCCGCGAACACCATCAGCTAACCTTCATGGAAACGGATGCACTGCACACAGAAGCACGAAGCTACGATCCTTTGGTCATCCACGTCCAGATGGAGACGAAGATTGTAAAGAGGGTGCTCGTTGATACAGGAAGTTCAGCTGATATCCTCTACTGGGATGCCTATGAGCAGTTAAACTTGGACCCTACCCGATTGAAAGCAACAGAGGGTACCTTGGTTGGCTTCGCGGGGGAACGGGTGAGAGATATCGGTTCCATAACAATCAACCTCATTCTGGGGGATGAGGAGGGCAGACGCAGAGCTGATAAGGTGGACTTTGTAGTTCTAAAAGCCCCTTCTGCGTACAACGCCATAATGGGTCGAACCTCCCTCAACAAATTCCAAGCAGCAGTGTCTGTATACCATTCCCTTATGAAATTCCCAGTGCTTTTGGGCGCTGGGGTATCGAGAAGCCACCCAGATGAAAGCCACGCCTGCTACCAACTTGCTCTCAAAGGGAATGAAGGGCCCGTCCTAGCACTGCAAGAAGCAACTATGTGTGACCTTCCCACGAATGATATCATGGGTCTTGACGAAGAGGCGGAGCTGGAAGTGAGAAGCCGCTTGGAAAAGGCGGTGACTGAAGAGGAACGGAGATGCATCACACCAATCGATCGCAATGATGAGAAGCTGTACACTGGCAACACCCTCAAGCCTATGATCCAAAAGCAATTAGAAGCCTTGCTGTCCCAATCGCGAGATGTCTTCGCGTGGTGATAGCTAACTTTCCGTCGTGCGCGCTATCAAAGTAATCCTAATATGCAACTAGAGTATAGCATGCAAGTAAGGAGTCGAACCCAAGGGAATCAACACGTCAATTTCTATGTAATTACTAATTTATCAACTTTAAAGAACAAATTGGGGGGGGGGGGGGGGGTTCTACTAAGACTACATAAATGAAATAACACCAAAATCAAGCTTAAGAAAATAAGAAGAAAGGGAGTTTCACCTAGCAAGTTTCCACACAGAAGTTAACCAAGTTGATCATTGATTCCTCTCATGTTCATATTCACCCTTTTGATTTGTTCCTCTTCTGATCTTATTTATATTAACAAGCCAACCGATCCTGCTAACACTTACTAATTGATAATCCTAGAAAACCTCCTAGGTTTGGCTCAATCATCAGCATGAAGTGTAAGATGTATGGATTGCATGCAAAAACTCAACAACACAAGTACGCCATGCAAATCAATTTCCTTTTCACAATTGAATTCAATTTACCAATTTCATGCAATTGTGATTGCTACAAGCGATTAGGGATTCCACCGTATATCCCAAATCCAGCACCTAGATTACTATAGATTTAAACCAGGAGATCAATCTAGTCAAAAATATAGAAATCTGAAATATGCTCAAGGAAATTAATATCAAATCCAACAAGGGATGAACAAGAGAAATGAACCTTACAACCGAGTTAACTTTGTGCTTCCACGCTAGGCAAAACAGGAAATTAGTTCTTCACAACCAATTCCAATCCAAAAGAGAGAAAATAAATCTAAGTGTTCTTGAGAGTAAAAAGGAAGATTAGCCCCCCAGGCTAGCTCTCACGGCCGTCATTTTAAACCCTAATCCGAGCCCCTTAAACACCTGCTCAATTAAACAAAACGAAACAGCCCAACAGTTGGAGAAAATCGGAAGTTGTTCAGTCACTCAGAAAACCGCGACCAACCGCGATCGAGGGGATCGCGGTTTGTGCTCCCTAAGGTTCTGCTGGAAATCTGCTAACCGCTGGTCGCCATTAGTCGCGTCAGCTCGCGGTCTCCACTCCAGCAACTTCTGTCTTCTGATCACCAGCTTTCCTATATGACTTCGGGCACCGTCTTCAACTCGTAAGTGCTTCCAAAAACATCCACAATGCAGCTCCGCACCTCAAACACCAACTTACCTCCAAAACTCTGTAAATCCTATGATTTAACCACTTCTCACCTTTTCTCCGGATTACAGAAATATCCCATAAATCAAATCCAAATCTCCTCAATAATATGCTAATAATTACTAGTTGCGCCCAGAGATTTCCGAGGTATCCCCGCAAAACTCATGAACATAACCCGTGATGCGAAACCTGTCAGGCAGAAGAAAAGAAAGTTAGAAGGTGACAGGGCACAAGGTGCAAGAGAAGAGGTCGAGAAACTCTTGAAGGCAGGGTTTGTCAGAGAGGTCCGATACCCGAAGTGGCTCGCGAACGTGGTCATGGTGCGGAAGTCCAATGGAAAATGGAGGATGTGCGTTGACTTCACCGACTTAAACATGGCGTGTCCGAAAGACAGCTACCCTCTGCCATCCATAGATCAGTTGGTAGACTCCATAGCGGGCCACGAAGCTCTCTCCTTCCTTGACGCGTACTCAGGGTACAACCAAGTAAAAATGAACCCTGAGGACGAGGTGTAACACCCCTTAATTTATAAGGGTATTTTGAATTATTTTCAAATTTTTCTTATGCCCGTTTTGCTAGACGGATTTAATTCAGTGAGTCTCGGACCTTCTCAAAAGGGGTCTGAGCTCTGTAAAATTTTCCGAGCATTATATAATACAGTTGAGGTGTTTTCGGGGTTAATGTATCGTTAATGTACGAATATATTTAACCCGGAGTTAAGAAATTTAATCCAAACCAAGTTCGGATAAGAATTAACGAAGTCGGCCATTAACCGTGACTCACCGCGACCGGCCGCGATCGCGGTTTCGCTGAAAATAGAGCTGGCTTCGTCTTCCTCGCGCAAGTGGCTTGGGGGAGATATTTTTGGGCTCGCAAGTGGCTCTTTTGCCTTGTCCCCTTGTCCCCTTCTTGTTTCCCATGAGAAGGCTCGGATTTGGGCTATAAAAGGGGTGAGAACCGGAGCTCTCTTTCTCTTCTTCTTCCTTCTTCTTTCTCCTCTGTTTTTCACCATTGTTGAGCAGTTTTGGAGCTTCGTGAGAGGGAGATTTCGAGTGGTTCTTGAGTCGAGAAGGTACTCTTGAGTGTAGTGAGAAGCTTTGAGGTGTTGGGAGATCGAACCATAGACAAATCGAAGCAAACAAATCGGTTTGGGTAAGAAATTCTCCATTGTTGTCTCGCGAGCTAGCCACTGTCACAGCACGAAAACCGTGACCGACGCGACTTGCCGCGATCGCGGTATGTGTGTCCGAGTTGTGTGTCTTGTGGTTTGACTTTGGGCTTTGCTCGTTTCCTTTGATTTCTTCTTGTATTCTTTTAGATTCATATATATGTGTATTGAATCTAAGTTAGGATCTTGTTATGGGTCGTTTCCTAGGAATTTTTATTCCAGATCTGTTCCAGTTTTGGACCCAAGAGCCGTTGTCTCTAAAGCTTTGCTTAAGCTTCTGCGGATTCAGGCAAGTGGCGGTTCGCTCTTGCTCATCATTCCATATTTCAATTAATTATCAATAGTTTTGTTGTTAATTAATTTGGGATGATTGTTAAGTATGTTGGAATTATTTGATAACGTTATGTGATTAAAAAGAAGATATTATACTAGGTTGTATATTTTGCTAGAACCGACGCTAGTATATTGTAGATTTTGTGCAGGTGAAGACCTTAAGGGACTTTGATGTGATTTATTATGTGTGTGTTTAGATTATTAAATCTAGGATGACTGCCAGGTGGGCAAAGATAAAGATGTTTGTGCAGGTTGGGCCGTGATGGTCCTGTATATGAATTGTTGTGTGTTTGACTGTTTAGTCAGAACGAGTATTCATAGGGACAATGGATGAGAGGTCCTGTCGTCTCTTTATAATAAATTTGTAAAGTCATTGACTGACTTCTATACTCGAGTGGACTAAGAAGTGGTGCACTCTGTAGGTGTTACAACCCGGTTCGATATGTGTTTCGCGAGTGGCGGGACATGTATGTTAAAAGCTTAACGTGATGTGTGTGTGTGATGACATTTAATAAGATACGTGCAATGAATAACGCACATAATTAAAATGCCTTGACCATAATATAAAGTGCCGTATGAGTAAGCACTTATTTAAAATGTTTGGCGAGTAGTGCAGCTAGGCACTAGTACAGCTATGAAAAGCTCGTCTTAGTTGTAGATCGCTCGTATGCGATACTTGTGTGATGTGGTTGTGTGTGTTTGGTTATTTTTCCCCAACATTTGTCATGTTTCCTATAAGGCTCATTTCTTTGGAGTCTTCTTTTGGGATTGAATGCTGTGAGACTCGATCTCCAGAATTTTCTCTTGTGCATACCTTTTGTTATTCTAGTAGGAGTATGATGGTTGACTAGCGTACTCGGTTATTATTCGAGGGACGATGAGTCTAACCTAATACGACTGCTTTGAACCACTCTGCTTTGTACCCTTGCGTAGTCTTTCATTAGACTGACCAACCGTTATATTCCTTGCATGGTTGGCTGGTGTCATCCGTTCGATTCGGCACATCAGATGTGTTGAAGATCCGAGAAGGCTAGAACGACTATGAAGATGAACGGTGTTTTCGACAAGTTGTTTTGTCGTTGTGTTTTAAAGATTTCCGCTGTGCTATTTGCTATTTTGTTAAAGACTTTCGCTGTTGTAATTCTGATTATTGGGTCGTTTTTGGAATCGTGTAATTCCGCGACCATGTGGTTTAATAAAAGTTATGATTTTAGTATTGTAACTGTGTTTTAAGTCAGTTATGACGTCGGAAAAGCCTGGGGTGACTTCGGGGTTTACGTCCGGGGTCATCGGCATTAACGCTTTCAAATGGGGTTAAATTTGGGGGTGTTACAGAAATGGTATCAGAGCTAAAATGTTTTCCAAGAGCTCTGAATTTTTTTCAAATAAAAAGCCGTTCATAGTCGTGCCTTCTACAGTCTGATACGGAAGTTTGCTTCTGTGTCTAGAAAGACTAAGATTCTCTGTTTGTCACCCGTAGTTAGGGGTGCATTCTGTTCTCTTCTGAAGGTCTCGGAAGAAGTCGAGGTGGTTTCACCATCTCTAGTGAGACTTGAGTTCCTAGTTTCCTTGTTATGCTTTGAGATTATAAGACTTGTGATATCACTCTTTTTGAGGAAATAGGAGTAGTATCGTATGTAATTCGTTTTGAGGAACGTAGGAATAAGATGTTGTGATTATTCTTGGAGAAAATTAAGGAATCTTAAAGGATTTAAGTTAGAGATTGTTTAAAGGAAGGTGTTAAATTATTCTTGTAAGGATTTAAGTTAGAGATTGTTTAAAGGAAGGTGTTAAATTATTCTTGTAAGGATTTTAAGTTAGAGATGGCGTAAGATAAATGATGGAATTGTGTAAAGTACCATTAAGGAAATTAAGGAAGTTATGATTCGAGGTTACTAAGATTTAATTTCTGAGTTGTAAGAAGTTAATGTATAAACCTTGGGTTTGTCTATAAAGAGATTGGAGGAGAAATGTGTGTTCTCCTAGTGAAGGTGCAATAATATCGTTATGATGAATTTGGGAAACTCTTATCCTAAGATAGTCATGATCTTGAGGAGTTAGTAAGAATTATTACATGGTATGTTATATGAAGATAAGATTGTATGATTATGTTATGATTAAGGATATTAAGTCCAGGTAGTAAGATTGGTACTGAGGCAGGTTCCTCTTTGGCTTTGAGGCAGTTGCGTAGCAAGGTGGTACCTTTGGTACGAGTTTTGTGCTCCAAGTTAGAAACCGAAGAGGTTACTTGGGAGACTAAGACGGGTGTACTTAGTTACTTTCCCTACTTGTTGTCGGCCTTGATAATGCAAGTTTCGGGGTCGAAACTTAAAATAAGGGGGTAGTAATGTAACACCCCGTAATTTTTAAGGGTATTTTGAATTATTTTCAAATTTTTCTTATGCCCGTTTTGCTAGACGGATTTAATGCAGTGAGTCTCGGACCTTCTCAAAAGGGGTCTGAGCTCTGTAAAATTTTCCGAGCATTATATAATACAGTTGAGGTGTTTTCGGGGTTAATGTATCGTTAATGTATGAATATATTTAACCCGGAGTTAAGAAATTTAATCCAAACCAAGTTCGGATAAGAATTAACGAAGTCGGCTATTAACCGTGACTCACCGCGACCGGCCGCGATCGCGGTTTCGCTAAAAACAGAGTTGGCTTCGTCTTCCTCGCGCAAGTGGCTTGGGGGAGATATTTTTGGGCTCGCAAGTGGCTCTTTTGCCTTGTCCCCTTGTCCCCTTCTTGTTTCCCATGAGGAGGCTCGGATTTGGGCTATAAAAGGGGTGAGAACCGGAGCTCTCTTTCTCTTCTTCTTCCTTCTTCTTTCTCCTCTGTTTTTCACCATTGTTGAGCAGTTTTGGAGCTTCGTGAGAGGGAGATTTCGAGTGGTTCTTGAGTCGAGAAGGTACTCTTGAGTGTAGTGAGAAGCTTTGAGGTGTTGGGAGATCGAACCATAGACAAATCGAAGCAAACAAATCGGTTTGGGTAAGAAATTCTCCATTGTTGTCTCACGAGCTAGCCACTGTCACAGCACGAAAACCGCGACCGACCGCGACCTGCCGCGATCGCGGTATGTGTGTCCGAGTTGTGTGTCTTGTGGTTTGACTTTGGGCTTTGCTCGTTTCCTTTGATTTCTTCTTGTATTCTTTTAGATTCATATATATGTGTATTGAATCTAAGTTAGGATCTTGTTATGGGTCGTTTCCTAGGAATTTTTATTCCAGATCTATTCCAGTTTTGGACCCAAGAGCCGTTGTCTCTAAAGCTTTGCTTAAGCTTCTGCGGATTCAGGCAAGTGGCGGTTCGCTCTTGCTCATCATTCCATATTTCAATTAATTATCAATAATTTTGTTGTTAATTAATTTGGGATGATTGTTAAGTATGTTGGAATTGTTTGATAACGTTATGTGATTAAAAAGAAGATATTATACTAGGTTGTATATTTTGCTAGAACCGATGCTAGTATATTGTAGATTTTGTGCAGGTGAAGACCTTAAGGGACTTTGATGTGATTTATTGTGTGTGTGTTTAGATTATTAAATCTAGGATGATTGCCAGGTGGCCAAAGATAAAGATGTTTGTGCAGGTTGGGCCGTGATGGTCCTGTATATGAATTGTTGTGTGTTTGACTGTTTAGTCAGAACGAGTATTCGAACCACTCTGCTTTGTACCCTTGCGTAGTCTTTCATTAGACTGACCAACCGTTATATTCCTTGCATGGTTGGCTGGTGTCATCCGTTCGATTCGGCACATCAGGTGTGTTGAAGATCCGAGAAGGCTAGAACGACTATGAAGATGAACGGTGTTTTCGACAAGTTGTTTTGTCGTTGTGTTTTAAAGATTTCCACTGTGCTATTTGCTATTTTGTATTTTGTTAAAGACTTTCGCTGTTGTAATTCTGATTATTGGGTCGTTTTTGGAATCGTGTAATTCCGCGACCATGTGGTTTAATAAAAGTTATGATTTTAGTATTGTAACTGTGTTTTAAGTCAGTTATGACGTCGGAAAAGCCTAGGGTGACTTCGGGGTTTACGTCCGGGGTCATCGGCAGTAACGCTTTCAAATGGGGTTAAATTTGGGGGTGTTACACGAGGAGCATACGTCATTCATTATGGAGTGGGGAACCTTTTGCTATAAGGTGATGCCCTTTGGCCTGAAAAACGCAGGGGCAACTTTCCAAAGGCTAGTTGATGCCATCTTCCGTGAGCAGCTTGGGAGAACAGTATAAGCTTACATGGACGACATTATCGTCAAAAGCCGGAAAGAAGTAGATCATCCAGCTGATCTCCGCGATGTGTTCGACACATTGCGAAAAAATGGTATGAGTCTCAATCCTGAAAAGTGTGTGTTTGGCGCGAAGGCCGGCAAGTTCCTAGGATTTCTCATAAGCTCAAGGGGCATAGATGTCAACCCAGAAAAAGTAAATGCTGTGATCGCGATGACACCTCCGCGGAATCAGAGGGAGGTTCAGAGGTTCATTGGGTCAGTAAACTATTTGGCGCGCTTTTGTTCTAAGTTAGCCGAAAAGAGCCTTCCCTTCTTCAACATCCTCAGAAAGCCAGAAAAGTTTGAATGGTCACCGGAATGTGAGGAGGCATTCGTGAAGCTGAAAGCACATCTGACAAGGCTACCCACTTTGACAGCACCGACAATAGGGGAAGATCTCCAACTCTATATTTCGTCCAGTTCAAGGGCTATCAGCGCCGTCTTGGTAAGGCAACAAGAACATCCAGTATATTTTGTCAGCAGAGCACTCATCCCTACAGAGACTCGCTACCCCCCCGTGGAAAAGATTGCGCTCGCCATTGTGATGGCAGCTCGGAAGCTGCGCCCGTATTTTCAAGCTCACCCCATCCAGGTATTATACAATCTACCGTTGTGCAGCTTCTTCCATAGGCCAACCGTTTCGGGACGGCTGACCAAGTGGGTGGTGGAATTATCTGAATTCGAGATCGACTACCGTTCGAGGCCGGAGATCAAAGCACAAGCCTTGGCAGATTTCATAGTCGAAACTAGCTTCCGCGAACTCAACAGAGAGGGCCTACCCGAGGACCAATCCGCGTGGACCCTGTTTACAGATGGGGCCGTTAACGAAGAGGGCTGCGGGGCAGGAATCACTCTGACCTCGCCAGGAGGAGAATGCTATAGATACGCCCTCACTCTAAACTTCCAAGCAACTAACAATGAAGCGGAGTATGAAGCTGCCATAGCCGGGATTGAGCTAGCCTTGACAAATGGGGCGAGGAACGTGAAATGCTACAGCGACTCAGAAGTGGTAGTATAGCAACTCCGCGGAGAGTATGAAGCTAAGACGGGTAACCTACCCGCATACTACCAAAAAGCCACAACATTACGTTTTGCGCTGGACCTCTTTGAGACATTCAACAAGTGCGAGGTCAACATCCCATTGCTCAAGCTAGTGAAGAGCATCCCCAAGTATGCTCGGTTCTTGAAGGAGCTTTGCACGATAAAGAGGAACCAAAAGCTGAAGGGCAAACAAAAGGTCAAGGTGAGCGAGCGCGTCTCTGCAGTGTTCCAACGACGTATGCCCAAGAAGTGCACCGATCCAGGTATGGTGAGCATTCCCTGTGTTATAGGTGATACTAAATTTGATAGAGCTATGCTTGATCTAGGAGCTTCTATTAATGTGTTGCCTTTCTCTCTCTATAAATCTCTTGGATTGGGACCTTTGCATGAAACAGGAATTGTTGTGCAACTTGCTGATAGGTCTAGTGTTTACCCTAAGGGGGTAGTTGAGGATGTTTTGGTCATGGTTGACAATTTGATATTCCCTGCTGATTTCTTTGTCCTAGATATGGAACATGATGAGCATGCGGCCCTTATTCTGCTAGGAAGGCCTTTCTTAAAAACTGCTAGGACTAAGATAGATTATGTAAGTGGGACACTTACTATGGAATTCGATGGGGAGGTGGTTCAATTCAACATTTATGATGCTATGAAACACCCTATTGATGACCATTCTTTGTGCTCTATTGATGTGATTGAACCCATTGTACAAGATGTCTTTGATATTTCTGGTATTGATGAGTTGCAATCTATTATTGAGAATGACATAGATGAGTTCCACACGGAATATGCTTTGTCAACTAACATGCAGGCAGTCCTATCTCAGATAGAGGTGAACGGTAAGCTTCCTATTGAACCTTTGGGCATTGGCCCCACCTTGCTAACGCCTTGCGAGAAGCTCGTTCCTTCTGTTGTACAGGCTCCCGAGAGTGAACTCAAGCAACTCCCGGATCACCTCAAGTATGCTTTTCTTGGAGTCAACGACACTTTGCCAGTCATTGTGTCTAGTAAACTTTCAAAGGAGCAAGAGGAGAAGTTAGTGGAGATCTTGAAGGAGCACAAAACTGCGCTGGGATGGACCATTGCCGATATCAAAGGGATTAGTCCCTCAACATGTATGCATCGGATTCTCCTAGAAGATGACGCCAAGCCGTCCAGACAACCACAGAGGAGATTGAACCCACCTATGATGGAGGTGGTGAAGAAGGAGGTGCTGAAACTCCTTCAAGCGGACATGATCTTCCCTATTTCCGACAGTCGTTGGGTCAGCCCCACTCAGGTTGTCCCCAAGAAGGGAGGTATTACAGTGGTTGAGAACCAACAAGGAGAGTTGGTCCCTACAAGGACGGTGACGGGCTAAAGAGTTTGCATTGATTACCGCAAGATGAACGCGGTAACTCGAAAGGATCACTTCCCTTTGCCATTCATCGATCAAATGCTAGAACGCCTTGCTGGGCGCCCCTACTACTGCTTTTTAGATGGATATTCAGGATACTTCCAAGTGGCCATAGCGCCAGAAGACCAAGAGAAGACTACCTTTACATGTCCTTTTGGCACTTTTGCATACCGCAGAATGCCTTTTGGATTATGTAACGCACCCGGTACTTTTCAATGATGTATGGTTAGTATCTTCTATGAGTATATTGAGAATTTTATTGAGGTATTCATGGATAATTTTACGGTACATGGGGATAGCTTTGATAAATGTTTGGACCATTTGACACTTGTGCTTAAAAGATGTGTTGAAACTAACTTAGTTTTAAATTCTGAAAAGTGTCATTTTATGGTTGAACAAGGGATTATGTTAGGTCATATTGTCTCTGCTAAGGGTATTGAGGTCGATAAGGCGAAGATTGATGTAATTCAGTCTCTGCCTTATCCTACTAATGTGCGTGAAGTTCGTTCCTTCCTAGGCCATGCAGGTTTCTATCGCAGGTTTATCAAGGACTTTTCCAAGATCTCATCACCCTTGTGCGAGCTGCTGAAGAAAGAGGTGACATTTGATTTGAATGAGGAGTGCAAGAGGGCGTTTGATTGCTTGAAAGAACGCCTGACAAGTGCACCAATCATCCAAGCACCGGACTGGTCAAAACCGTTCGAGATCATGTGTGATGCCAGCGATTATGCAGTTGGAGCAGTTTTGGGACAGAAAGAGGAAAGAGCCTCTCATGTGATTCACTACGCGTCCATGACTCTGAATGGCGCACAAAGAAACTATTCCACTACTGAGAAGGAGATGATGGCTGTGGTGTTTACCTTGGAGAAATTCAGGCAATATCTTTTGGGAGTGAAGGTGATTATATACACGGATCACGCCGCCCTTCGTTATCTAATGACGAAGAAGGAGGCGAAGCCGCGATTGATTCGATGGGTTCTCCTGCTGAGTGAGTTTGATGTGGAGATACGGGACAAGAAAGGAGCAGAGAACTTGGTGGCGGATCATTTGAGTAGGTTGGTGAACGAGGAGGACAAGCCCGGGAAGCAAACTCCCATCCATGGAAACTTCCCGGACGACACCCTTTTTCGAGTGGATATTCTGGAACCACACCGCATCCGGCGGCAAGACAACCGCACCCGCGGCGGGGAGATAGAACCACATGCCCATGTTTCTGCTATTTGGCCGCACCCGGCGGTATCACCTACCGCACCCGCGGTGAGTGGTGATTTTTCTGGCGAGTTCTCTGTTATTTGGCCGCACCCGCGGCGAGAGAGACAGATCGAGATTTTTGTGCTGTGAGCGCCTCTTCGCTCGAGGCGTACTTCCACAAGTCCGTTCTCGGGATTCGGTCCTTTCGGCCATGGTACGCCGACATCGTGAACTACTTGGTTCGTGGGGAATTTCCCCCGGATCATACCAAGGCGCAACGGGAGAAGGTGCGGAGAGAAGCTCGGTACTACATCTGGGACGATCCTTATCTCTGGAGACACTGTGTCGATCAGGTAATCCGTCGATGTCTTCCAGATAATGAGGTACAATCTGTCCTTAGCTTTTGTCATTCTGAAGCATGTGGGGGTCATTTTGGTGCGAATAAGACTGCTAGAAAAGTATTAGATGCAGGTTTCTATTGGCCCCACATTTTTAGGGATGCCTTTGCGTTTTGCAAAGTTTGTGATAGATGTCAGAGGATGGGGAATATTTCTAGGAGGAATGAGATGCCTCAGTCCTCTTTGATTTTTTGTGAGGTCTTTGATGTGTGGGGTATTGATTTTATGGGACCCTTTCCAAGTTCTTATGGGAACCTATATATTTTTCTTGCGGTGGACTACGTTTCCAAGTGGGTGGAAGCGAAGGCCACCAAGACTGATGATTCTAAAGTTGTGGCAGGTTTCTTGAAAGAGAACATTTTTTCCAGGTTTGGGATCCCCAAGGCTTTGATTAGTGATCGGGGAACCCATTTTTGCAACAAGACTGTGGCCGCCCCGCTGAAGAAATATCACGTCACACAGAAGGTTTCCACTGCCTATCATCCACAAACCAATGGGCAGGCTGAGGTGTCCAATAGAGAGATCAAGACGATCCTTGAAAAGACAGTGGCACCCAATAGAAAGGACTGGAGTTTGAGGCTGAACGATGCATTGTGGGCTTACCGTACTGCCTACAAGACTCCAATTGGGATGTCTCCTTTCCGGCTCGTATTTGGCAAAGCTTGCCATCTACCTGTGGAGCTGGAACACAAGGCATGGTGGGCGATGAAGAAGTGCAACATGCAGATTGATGAGGTAGGAGAGTTTCGCAAGCTTCAGCTGCAAGAGTTGGAGGAGTTACGCCTTGACGCATACAACGCTGTCATCTATAAGGCGAAAACCAAGGCATGGCATGACAAGAATATCTTGCGAAAGGACTTCCACCCCGGTGATAAAGTCCTTTTGTTTCAATCTCGCCTGAAACTCTTTGCGGGAAAGATGAGGTCGAAGTGGATAGGACCATATATTATCGCAGAGGTCTACCCACATGGCGCCATTGACTTGATCGAGCCGACAACCCAGAAGACATTCAAGGTCAATGGTCAAAGGTTAAAACCTTACCATGAGGGTTTCCCCACTGAGGTGATTGATGAGATGGCTCTAGAGGAGCCAAGTGTTGAAAATGAATAGACGAGAGTCTACGTCAAGCCAACGACGTGAACCAAGGCACTGCTCGGGAGGCAACCCGAGGTATTGCTTTCTTTCCTTCTCTTTTGTTTTTTTTTCATCTTTAAGAGCTTAGTTAGGTAGTTGCTTTCTTTCTTTTCGATTTCGCCTGCGAACTAACTTGCAGGTTCGAAGAATAAGACGAATAGAGTTCCTGGAGGCCCACCGCACCCGGCGGCCACATCACCGCACCCGCGGCAAGTCCCCTGTAGCATCGTTCAAAAAAAAAAAAAACAAATGTGGGCCACGGCCGGTACTACCTCCTTCCTCTCCTTCCCTAACCTAATCCCTCTCCCTCACCTCTCTTCCTCACAACCCCCCTCACGAACCTCCCTTGCCTCCAAATCAACCCAAATCCCCCCACACCCCAAATACCCACCCAATCCACACCTTTCTCGTCCAAATCTCGCCATTTCCTCCACATACCCGTAATCCCGCAGCGAATCCAACCTTTCTCACCAAAAATCCCATCTCCACACCACACCTTCAACCCCATACCCATAACACCGCACCCACCAAGATCCACCGCACCCGTGACGGATCTGCACCACCCAAGCCAAATCAACCCTCCCCAAGCCGAGACCCAACCCCTAGACCCAACCCCGGCTCGTGGAAGGCGAAGGAGATTCAAGGAAGCCATTTTCGCTCGCTCGAATAATTGCCCAGACGCACCGCACCCGGCGGCATCCCTCTCACCGCACCCGCGGCGAGATTACCAGTGCCTGCTTTCTGTTATTTGGCCGCACCCGGCGCCGCCCTCACCGCACCCGCGGCAGACCTCCAGCAGCTTTTCCGTCTTCGTTTCGTGAGTCCTCCTTTGCCTCTTGCTCTCTACATCGTTAATTCACAGCATGTCGAGATCGAGGAGAGTCGGGATGACCGATACAGAGAAGGAGAAATTGGTGATTGTCAATAAGCGGGCTGTGGTCCCGACTAAGTTCCTGGATAGGGGAACTCTTGAGGCTCTGGGGCTACTCGATTGCACGCAGATGTGTTTGGAGAAGATGGGCCTAGGGGTTTTTGTTGATGTGTCTGCCCCCACATTCGAGACTCTGTCGAGGCATTTCATCTCCACGTTTAGACTCACCATGGATGGTGAGAATCTTGTCTCAATCGCATTCAAATATAAGGGGAAAGAGTACTCGGTAGACGCTGAGCAGGCGAGGGCTGCTATTGGGGTAACTAGGCCCCCCACTGATGAATGGATGAAGGGAACGAGCGAGGCCGCTCTGGTTGACTTCTGGGTGGGAGCCACTGGGCAGACATACCATATGGGTGACGAATACAGTAACAAGTTTACTCACCCGTGTCTGCGACTGCTCCACAAGTTGATCATGGGGACGCTGCTGGGACACAAAGAGGACAATAAGGTCCCCCTGAAGGACCTCCACTGGCTATACTGTGCCTTGCCCCAGGCTATATTTGTCCCGGACTGGCTGACACTCATCCTCGAGGCCCTCCGGAGGATCCGCCGGGGAGAGAGGCGGGACATTGTTCAGGGTGGTTTGATCACCCGTATTGCTGAGACAGCCCTCCAGGTGGAGGATAGCGAGGAACCCATCATCTCGCACGTGTTCGACGTCACCCGGCTGAAGGCGAATCACATGTTGCGGGTGACGAGGAAGCAGACATTCTGGTGCTCCTACTCTGACAGAAGCCACCTCATGTTCCTCCCGAGAGAGATCCCATACAGCTCCACATACAGAGGATGGTACATGCATCCCGACCCCACCCCAACTCCATTGGGGACGGTTGCGGCAGATTTTGTGGACGAGGGGGCCATGCCTCGACAGAGGAGGAGAGCTGCTGGTAGCTCGAGCCAGGCCCCTGCTGCGGCTGAGGATGAGGAGATAGACGCTGCTGGCCCGGATGCCCCACCTATGGACCCATGGCAGGATATGATGTATCGCCAGATGGAGGCGATGAGTCTGCAGCAGCAGACTTGGCAGCAGGGCTTTGACGGGTTCCAGAGCCAGGCCTTCCAGCGGTTGGACATGCAGGACGACATGTTGGAGCAGATGGATGAGCGGCTCCAGAGGCTAGGGGAGCAGCAGACACAGTATTTCGGCCAGTACCCTTGGCCGCAGGGCCCACCACCGCAGTGAGTTTACTTTCTTTTCCCCCTTTATTATGATTGTCTTCTATTTACACATTGAGGACAATGCGCACTTCAAGCATGGGGGAGGGAGTAGATTCATTACTTATCGTTATGTACAGTTTCAGTTTTCACTTTGTGTTTTTGTACAGTTCTCGGATTCTGCATTGCATTCTATTTCCTGTTCTAAAAAAAAAAAAAAAAAAAAAACGAAAAAGCCAAAAAGATGAGAAAAGACAGAGAAAATCCTGGGATGAGTTGAAAACCCGAAAGGGCAACTCAGGTAAAAAGCAGGTGACCCGGACCAGTGCTAGACTGGGGTAATATGAGGTCAAGAGTGACGTGAGCTTATGTGAGCACATCTATGAAAAACAAATATGAGTGGCTTGGTGAAAACCCGAAAGGGCGCCTTGGCAAAATGAACGGAAAAGAAGAAGAGTGATTTTAGGATTTCTCTTTATTCTTGGCGAGGCATCATAAGAAGAGGAGTCAAAGAAGGATTGTCGGGTAGGTCACTCTGGGAGCCATAAGGAGTCATAGATGGAGGCTAGGATTAGAGGTTACTCACACTATTGGATGTCCGGGTTAAGCTTGAGGGAAGTACTCTGCTTGCCCCCAGGTTTGTTGATGATGAGGATGTGTTGTAGATGAGATTGGCGCCAGGAGTTTTGGCATGGGTTAGGTGACTCTTAGTTGGAGGATATGCTTCCTGAGACCTTGGGTGCTGCATTGAAGGAGTAGACTCTTTATTTGTTTACTCGAGGACGAGCAAAGGTCTAAGCATGGGGGAATTTGATAAGCACTACTTTATAGGGCTTAAGTAAGAGTCTTTAGAGGGTTTATTGGTGCCATTCGGGTAGATCTAGGCACATTCATGTGCAAGGCGTTTGGAGGCGAAGTGTAGTGTTTATGGAGGTGTTTGAGTGATTTTGGATATCTAGGAGACACCGAAGAAGGAAGCCACCAAGGAAAGACGCCAAAGGAGTGAAGAGATGAGTTGAGGAGCGGTGCGAGAGATCGCAAGGAAGAGCCATAGATGAGGAGACGTTCTGGAGCCTTGCCGCACCCGCGCCGAAGGCCACCGCCGCCAGCGGTGGAAGGAGCAGAAAGAAGACAAGTTACTGTTAAATGGATGCACCCAGCGCCAGTCTCACCGCACCCGCGGCGAGATCGTCAGAGAACTGAAGCTACTGTTAAATGGCTGCACCCGGCGGTGGAGCCACCGCACCCGCGGTGGAGACGCGCTGAAAGTCTTTTACGAGTTTTTATTTCCCGTTTTATTTTATTTCCGAGACTTTGTTTCCAAGTTTGTTATTTTCTTTTCTTTATTTCTGAATTATTACTTTAGTATTTAAGTTAGGTTTAAAAACTCTTTTAGAGGATCATCTATTCTCTAACCCTAGTTGCCACCTTTCTACGTTTTTCTCACAAACCCTAATGGAGAACTAAACCTCCATTGTTGCACTTGACAGTTTGAAGCCAGTAATTGATTGGTTGTGAGTTTTCTACTCTTGTTCGTTTTCCTATCTAGTTGGATTAATTCTCTTGTGCTTGATTGATTATTGGTTTATGTTGGTTTATCTAGATTGATCACCTAGGTTTATTGATATCTTCCTAATTACTAGGACTTGTGATTCCGGGTTCGGGTTGCATATCTAGTAGCGAATACGATTGTGCGTATAGGGGATCCGAGCGCATAATTATGAGAGAGAGTTAATTGCATGCTTATAGTAACGGGTTGTTTCTATTGCATGTGTCTTGTTAATCCTTGGTTGAATGCTATTGCTTTATTGAGTTCTGAAGGTTTTCGGATTTGATTTAGTAATAAGTACTATTAGGGCTGGTAGAACTAATAGTTATCTATGATCGGGATAAGAACAACTATAGGAATATTAAGAACTTGAGATTGATAGAATTCCGTGATCGACCTTTCTATTGTTGTGTGGATCTCTGTTGAGTGTGGCGCTTTTTCCCTTATTATTTACAACCATTATTTGCGGACTGTTTATTTGCTTTCTTATTGCTTGTTACGAAACACAAACAAACCCCCCTTGTTCCTAGTTGGTAATAACGAATTGTACAAATTGATAACCTGACTCTCTGTGGGATCGACCCTGACTTGCTTGCTATACTACTTAGTAGGTATTTTGAGATTTATTTGATAGGAATCATGACTTTAGTCCTGTCATCCTCCCTATTAAACTTTTCAAAAATCTCTTTCTTCCCTCCCTTTAAGCTTTTCTTCTTCTTCGAGCCCGCGCTTAAAGGGGATTTTCCAGGATCTTCGCGGAGCCTGATCAGAAACCACATCTCTTTCCACTTGTCTAAACGGGAGGGCTTACTCAACTTCTGCGAGAACAAGACCTTCAGGGTCCAAAAGTCATTAGACATGGATCGCGGAGAAAACAACGTAAACAGAAGGTCGAGTGTAGGCGTGATCCCCATCTCTTGACACTGAATGACAAAGCCAGCGAGGCTGCGCCAGGCATTCAGATGAAATTGAATAGGGCTTATACCCAGAGTGTTTAAAAACTCCCTAAAGACTGGAACCACCGGAAAACGAAAGCCCGCTCGGAAAGCATCAAGACTTATCGCGAGAAAATTGGGATATGAATGAAAAGACAGAGAGCCCTCAGCGGGAAGAGTCAAGAAAGTCCCCTCAGGGAAAGGATATGTGCCCGCGATCAAACGTAGGTCAGTCTCAGTTAAGCGAGACTCAACCCTACCCTCCCCTCGATATACGCTCTCTCCGCTGAAAGGAAGGCGCCTCACGGGCTTCTTTAGGATACAAGGCTTGGAACAACAGGGAAGGCATGGAGGAGATTTTTGCTGTGTAGGGGTAGAATCCCCATGCGAAGGCGAGCCACTCTGTACACTCCCAGTTTTACTCCCCGCGGATGATTCATCCCTATCCCCGGGAGAGCCCCCGCGAACACTCTCCATTGGACTATCCATGGGATGCTTGTCGTGACGACCCTTCCGACGATTCTCGCCGTCCGAGGCCGCTGACGAGCTCTCTCCGGAACTCTCTGTATCACTCATAATCGTTGTCCGCTTGTTCATATGAGTCACACCCCCAGGCAAAGAGAAACACAGGTGAGAGCCCTAATTCCTGCGAAAAAGGAGAGCCAAACAAGGAAAAGAGGGTAAGAAGCACTGGGAAACCTGTGGCGAAAACAACAAATACCGATACACCTCGATCCTGAGAAAGGAAAAATAAGAAGGAACTAGAAGAATCCAGAAAAGAGAGCGCCAGAATACCTCTACGACAAAAAAAACCTCCGACGAACTGAGGCTGACAGTGGTACAATCCAGGGAGTCCGGGAAAGAGGATTTAATGGCAACGACCGAAGGCGATAGGGAAAAAGAGGCGATTAATAACTAATTGGAAACGAATTGGGAAAAGAGTTTACCTGAGAAAGGAAATTTCCGACGAAATTGCTCTGATTGAAGAAGACTAATATGGAATGCCCCAACAAAAAAGAAACGGAGAACGGTGAAAGACGAAACCGTCCGAGTCATTCCTATTTATAAAGAAATAAAGGGGAAGTCGAAGCGTCACACAAAAAAAAAGGGGGGGGGGGGAGTTGGCGAAAAGTGGCGCCAACAGTTACACTTTCGAAACCGTCTCAAAATTCAAACAAAGAGAAAGGAATCCGCCCGGAGAAGAGCTCCTCTGCGGAGAAATTACTTGCCAAGCTTTCGCTTCATTAACATGTTTAGCGAAAGGCTTGGGGGGGGGGGGGGGGGGGTGGCTGTGGGATCACGATTTTGTCCGCGAAGAAGTTGCTTACTGAGTGTGTCCGTGGAGGTCTTGACCTAGGTTTCTGAGAAGGTTGGGCCGGCCCATGAAAAAGCCCACCTGCATTTTTGGGCCTGCCCCGGGTATAAAAACAAATGAAAGAGGAAAGTTTAAGGGATCCCTTTCCTGCTTTTGTCTTCCTTCACCAATCCCAAAAACCCTAAAAAGGAACAAGAATGGCGGCTGTCATGAATGGGCAATCCAGATCCCGTTATCTTCACTGTTCACTCTCTTGTCTGATCTAAAAAATCCCACTACTGTTGCTTAACCTCTCTCCTTTCTTTCAATAGACTTTCTTGTCTTTTTCTCTTGATCTTGAAATGTTTCTGACTTGGGCGTCGGAGAGTTTTCTCCCGGAACCCCACCCTTCCGGGATCGTTTCAGGCCGCTAGAGTCAAGAAGGAAATCTGGTCCACCATCGTCCATCGCGTCCAGGGTCTTTGCTGCAGAGAGAAGATCCCCTAGTGAAGGAAGCACAGAAGGGTCCAGCCTGAGGTTGTCCGGAGTGCTAGCTGGACATCCGCCGAATTCGGGTTTCTGCAGCTACAGCCACCATTGGACCGGCCTAGTTAGCTGTTACGACTTACGAGCGCGCGCCACCACAGCAAGCAAGCTATAGTCCTATCAGACCATTACATAAGTTTTGCTATGTAGTATGATCTAAGAGCGATATCGTTATATCGTTATCAAACTCTTTCAAGTCAACAAACCTTCATGGCTTCAACGTTTTGCTTGAGCCTCCAATGATGCAGCCAAGGTCTTCTCACACTGTTACGACTTACAGATGCTTAATTGGAAGTATAGAGGGCAATGAATTTGAAATAAGATTGAAGACTATGAAGAACTAAGCACCCTTTGCTTAGTCCGACGATTGAAACCTTCATTTGATATATGATTGTGATATTATAATTCTATTCCTATTCCTTTTGATTATATCTTTTCTCTTGAGCTTATTCCTATTGATTGTTGCTGATTTGACTGGATTGATCACCTAGTTGATATTAGTAATTGTCTATTGCTAGGGTTTGGATATTTCGAGTTGAAATCCCTTATCTTGTGTAGCAAACATGATATTCTAGGACTAGTTGGACTAGTTTATTATGAAAGAGAATTGATTATGTGTTAAATGTTGCGAGTTGTGGTGTTGCATGTATCCTGGTCAATTCCTATGCTTCTTGCTGCTATTGTTCTAAAACTAGATAGTTTCTCGTGCGTTCGATAGTTAGGGTTGCCAAGACTAGTTGGACTGGTAACTATTTCAGAATAGGGACATGAATAATCATAAGAAGGAATAGAGATAATATAGGATCAATCAATCGAATGAATGGTGAATATTTGTCTGGCTAAGTACTCTTTCCCAATTGATTACAACCTTTGTTTTGATTTACTTTGTTTACATGCAAACAACCAACAAAAACCCCCTTTGTTACCTTTGACATACACTTGTGCACTTTGAAAGATTACTCATCCCTGTGGAATTCGACCCTTGCTTGCCTATTCTACTAAGTTAGGTTTTTAAGTATTCATTTTGTTTAGGTGTCACAACAACGCCTATCAAATTGGCGCCGTTGCCGGGGAGGCAAGTTTTGATTTTTCTGTCTGTGTGTGTGTGTTTGTGTATCAACTTTTGTGTGGACCTATCTTATGGTCCACACCCGGGCTACTGACTCTCCTCTTCTTGCTTGTGATACAGAAATTGAGAGAACCCTTTCTAGGAACCGCAAGACAAACAGAGCTTTGTGTTTTGACAATCCTTGTTTTGAGATGGCTGACGAAGCACCTACGTCCAGGCAGTTGATTGCCCCTAATCTGCAACAACAACCGCTAGCTGTGCAATTCCCTGAGCTGGCGGATGGCGTAAACTTCAAGCTGAAGTCCGGGTTAATCCACTTACTCCCCCACTTCCATGGGATGAGTGGAGAAGACCCCAACAAGCATCTTTCTGAGTTCCATGTCGTCTGCACCAGCATGAAGCCACGAGGCGTGACTGAGGACCAAATCAAGCTGAGGGCCTTTCCTTTCTCTCTAAAGGATTCGACCAATGATTGGTTATATTATTTGACCCCAGGGAGCATTGACACATGGGCCAAGATGAAGAAAGCCTTCCTGGAGAAGTACTTCCCTGCGACTAAGCTCAATAGCCTGAAGAGGAGCATCAATAATATTGAACAACAGGCTGTTGAGTTGTTGTACGAGTACTACGAGAGGTTCAAGAGGCTGATCTCTAGCTGCCCCTACCATGGATATTCAGACCAAGACCTCGTACTATATTCGTATGGTGGTCTTCTTGACGACGAGCGTCGAATAGTGAATGCAGCCTGTGGAGGAAACATCTTGAAAAAGACGCATGCTGAAGCGTATGAGGTATTCTTTGAGCTATCTGAGAGCTCAAGACAGTTCAGTAAGAGGGCGAGCGCCCAATCAGTCAAGGCTGCAGATTCTCAGCCCAATTCTTCAATACTTTCTGAGATGGCGGAGATGAAGGAGATGATGAGGAGATACATGATGAAGGATGGCCAGGAGCAAGTCAAGTGTTGTGGGATATGCTATGACATAATGCATCCGACCGATACATGTCCCACGCTATAGGAGCCCACTGCTGAGGTGAACGCTATTAGAGGATACGACTCTTCAAGGCCAAGATATGACCCATACTCCAACACGTACAATCCAGGGTGGAGAGATCACCCAAATTTGAGATACGAGAATCAGCAGAGTACTCCTCAAGGCCAGGAAAATCAAGAGCATCACCAGAGGCCTCCACAATTCCTACCGCGCCCACAATAATATCAGCAGCCTGGGGGTCAACAACAACAATTTAGAGCTCCATATGACCCAAGACCCCAAGGCCAAATCTCAAGTTCATCCATGTCCGTTGATGACATGATCAGGACCCTCACCCAGAGCGTATCAACGTTGGCCAGCACTACAGCCCAACAAATTCAAATGGTGGTCAAGCACCAGGAGACTCTCGCACAAAATATGACAACGTTGACCAACACTATGGTCCAACAAAATCAAGATATGCGGTCAAGTATAACGAACTTGGAGAAGCAAGTGGGGCAAATTTCCATCGCAGTGAGAAGACTGGAAGCCCGAGACTCGGGAAAACTACCATCTCAAACGGTAGTAAACCCAAGGGAGAACGTATGTGCCATGACGCTGAGGAGCGGGACACAAGTAGACGAGGGTCGTAGACAACAGAAAGAAATCCACGACCGCGGGGAAGAAGGACGCGACCGCGGATTAGTCGCTGTAGAAGAGAAAAAAATCGGCGATTTTCCGTGATCGCGGACAGCTTTTCGCAATCGCGGAAAAGTACCTGTTGAAGAGGGCATGTACGAAGAATTTCCGCGACCGCAGACAGAATGCCGCGATCGCGGAAAACCCCCTGGAGCCCCAGACCTTTTCGAAGACGTGCAAGACACTTATGTACGACCCCCGTTCCCTCCGCTCAGTTCATTAAAGCTACCCGCTCCCTTCCCTGAGGCACTGAAGGACACCAGAAAGGTGGAGAACGACAAGAATTATTTGAAACCTTCAGCAACTGCGAGGTAAATATTCCTTTGATAAAACATGTTCAAAGTATCCCTCGCTATGCCAAATTCTTGAAGGAGTTGTGCAAGATAAAAGGGAAGAAAGCGGTTAAGGAGAAAAAGAAGGTCCAGGTCAATGAGAATGTATCCGCTCTGCTGCAAAAGAGGTTACCAAAGAAGTGCAGTGATCCTGGAATGTTCACTATTCCCTGCAAGATAGGGGGCACCACGTTCGACAAAGCCATGCTAGATTTGGGTGCCTCCATCAATGTGTTGCCTCTTTCACTTTATGAATCTTTAGAGGTCGGGCCATTAGAGAAGAATGGGATTGTGATCCAGCTGGCGGATAATTCTTATGTATATCCCAAGGGAGTGGTGCAGGATGTTCTAGTAGAAGTTGACAAGTTGATCTTCCCTGCGGACTTCTTTGTGATGGATACGGGGCAAGATAAAAACGCAGCCCCTGTGATGCTGAGAAGGCCGTTCATGAACACGGCAGGTACCAAGATCGATGTGAGTAGTGGTTCGCTCACAATGGAATTTGACGGGGTGAGGGTCGGATTCAACATAGATGATGCAAAGAGACACCCTCCTGATGGAACCCCCGAGCGTACCAGTGATGTGAGCAACCCAAGTTGAGTGGGAGAGCACCAAGTTGAGCCACGACAATAACTAAGGCATTGCTCGGGAGGCAACCCGAGGTATGAAATTCTTTTCTTGTCTTTTCCTTTCCAGTTCTTATTATTATTTGTGTTGTTTTGTTTTTATTTTAGTTTTAGTTTTAGACTAACATGTAGGTAAGAAACCCGAGTCAAATTGATTACGGTGTTTTCACACCAGAAACTTTTCCACGGGCGTAGAAATTTTTCCGCAGTCGCGGAAAACCCACTGTAAGTCTCATTTACCTGGAAAAAAAAAGTTTTGCCGAAGCCTACTGTCCGATTTTACATTGAGAGATGGTGTGCATCATGTTGCCAAGGAGGAGACATTCACCCCACATTTTTATTTGGCAATGATGATGGCCCAACATTCGACATCTGAGGAGGAGAAACACCAGAGCCCACACCACGATTACATTTGGGCTCCATTTTTGTGTTCATTGAAGGTCGTGCAGCCCCGATTCTTTGATATACCACTACACCTTACAGTGGATTCCTTTTGGTTGCACGGTAGAGTTTGATTGAGAAGGCGCCGCAACACCAGCGACATGTACTTATATTGATATACCGCCAGCAACAACTTTCCAGTCCAAGCCAACTCGGCGACGGTTGTGAGTTATTTTTTGCCTTTCCATGTGCTTCATCTTTTTGTCTTTCTTTACATTGAGGACAATGCAATGATTAAGCATGGGGGAGTGTTCTATACTTGCTAGTCGTCTGAGGAAGAAAAAGAAAAAAATAATGAAAAAGAAAAAGTCAAAATTGAAAAAAGACATAAATAAAATCCTGGGATAAGTCGAAAACCCGAAAGGGCGGCTTAAGTAATAAGCAAGTGGCTTGGACTAGCATTAGGCTGGGGTAATAATTGGTCAAGAGTGATATGAGTTTATGTGAGCCCATCTATTGAAAAATGAAATGAGTGGCTTGGTGAAAACCCGAAAGGGCGCATTGGAAAAATGAGTGAAAAGAAGAAGAGTGATTATTAAGATTTCTCATTTTTCCTGGCGTGGTGACATAAGAAGAGGTGATATAAGGAGGATTCGGGTAGGTCACTCTGGGAGGCATAAGAAGATAGATGGAGGTAGGATTATATATTTTTATTCACTCTATGGTGTTCGGGATAAGCTTGGGGGAAGTACTCTGCTTTCCTTTAAGCTTGTATGTTGTGTGTTGTGTTGGTGCCTTGGAGTTATATGTTTAGGTGCAGTTCTTAGTCGAGATGGTTTTTCTGTGCTTCCTGAGACCTTGGGGATTTGATTGGAGGAGTATGTTTATTTTAGCTTACTCGAGGACGAGCAAAGTTTAATCATGGGGGAATTTGATCAACGCTACTTTGTAGAGTTTAACTAGGAGTTGTTACCGGTGTTTTGGGTACCATTTGAATGACTTTAGAGCGTTATTGTGGAGTATGGAGTTGAGGAGAAGAAGTATGATTATGGTGGTTTGGAGAAGCTTAAATGAAGATTATGAAGATGGAGAAGAAAACCACGAGAGAAGACGAAGGAATAGCTGAAGAGGGAAGCTACAGAAGCTTTTCCGCGGTCGCGGAATTCACCGCCGCGGTCGCGGAATGAAGACGGAGCGAAGAAGTGCAAAACCGAGAATCCGCGGTCGTGGAAGCCCAAGCCGCGGTCGCGGAAAAATCAAACAGCGAAGACCTTTACAGTAAGTTTTCCGCAGTCACGGAAATCCCTTCGTCAGACGCGCGCTGAGTTTCGTCCGAAGATCTGCTTTATTTTATTTTCCTTTTATTTTATTTCTTTTATTTCGGTAGTTTATTTTTATTTCCTTTTGGATGTTTTTTACTATCTTTGGTTTTTAGGTTTAGCTAGGTTATTTAAACCTAGTCCCTAGAGCCTCTATATATCCATCATCGTTTAGTATTCAGAATTCAACATTGTTTTTCCCTTTGAGTTTTTGTTTCAAGACTATGAAGAACTAAGCACCATCTGCTTAGTCCGACGATTGAAGCCTTCATTTGATATATGATTGTGAGATTATAATTCTATTCCTATTCCTTTTGATTATATCTTTTCTCTTGAGCTTATTCCTATTGATTGTTGCTGATTTGACTGGATTGATCACCTAGTTGATATTAATAATTGTCTATTGCTAGAGTTTGGATATTTTGACTTGAAATCCCTTATCTTGTGTAGCAAACATGATATTCTAGGACTAGTTGGACTAGTTTATTATGAAAGAGAATTGATTATGTGTTAAATGATGCGAGTTGTAGTGTTGCATTTATCCTGGTTAATTCATATGCTTCTTGCTGCTATTGTTCTAAATCTTGATAGTTTCTCGTGCGTTCGATAGTTAGGGTTGTCAGGACTAGTTGGACTGGTAACTATTTCAGAATAGGGACATGAATAATCATAGGAAGGAATAGAGATAATCTAGGATCAATCAATCGAATGAATGGTGGATATTTGTCTGGCTAGGTACTTTTTCCCAATTGATTACAACCTTTGTTTTGATTTACTTTGTTTACTTGCAAACAACCAACAAAAACCCCATTTGTTACCTTTGACATACACTTGTGCACTTTGAAAGAACTTTGAATATGTAACCTTTGTGTGTGTAGGCCAAGTTCAAGTGGAGAGCCGTATTGACAATGACACTGTTCTTCAGCCTCACAACCCCGCTGGGGCTAGCCATCGGGATCGGAATCACGAGCATCTACAAGGAAAGCAGACCGACGTCGCTTATCGTCCAAGGGGTTTTTAACACGGCTGCAGCAGGAATACTCATTTACATGGCTCTGGTGGACCTTCTTGCTGCAAACTTCATGAACCCTAGGGTGCAGAACAACCCCAGGATGCAACTCGGATCTAACATTTCTCTTCTTCTTGGAGCCGCCTGCATGTCTGTCTTGGCTAAATGGGCTTGAAATGTTTTTCTTTTCCTCTCCCTCTTATTATATGTTTTATAACAAGTCATATATGTTCATTTTATTATTCTGAATTTATAAATCAATAACGTATTATTGTTCAAACTTGTGGGATTTTTTTAGTCCATTTAAGTACTTAGACTGTTATATATAAATCAACCTAATGGTCACAAGCTAGACTTCTTTTCCATATCTAGCTAGTAATCTAAGAAGGCTTGAGAAGTATACTTTTCAATAAGACAAACTCCATTTATATGCGTAATATAACTATATAAGGCCAATTAGCCACAATAGTCCAAGCGAAGCTGATCACCTAAGCTCTCTTTACCGAAGACTAGTGTTAGATAACGGAGTGTCGATTTACATTCCAAAGGATACTTTGTGGCCTGTTTTAAGAGGAGATCGATTCTGCAGATATCAATTTTCCTTTATATGGCGTCAGAGGGATTTAAAATCAAACTCTTTTATTTTTAATATATAATAAACAAACGATATCCTTGTGTGATAGAAGAAATACATAAATCATCACAGCAAATGATTTTTACAAGGATCTTACAAGCTAAATGAAGGCTACAGTTATAATGTAGAATCTGATAACACGATCGATGTAAATGTTCTTGTTGAAGATTAGGTCCCAAAAAGTCAATGATTATACCTCGAAGCAGAATATGAGATACATTAGTTGTGGCGAGAAAGTCTGCAGCTCTGTTGTTTTTCTATAGTAATGAAAAATATGAACACCCATAAAACAACGTAAAAGATGTAAAATTTCAGAGATAATTGGTTTGATTTCTCAAGGTTTTTTCCAGATACCTCTAATTGAATTTATAACATTTAAATTATCTCTCTCAAACACTAAAAACCTAATGTTGAGGAAGATTGCCCTACGAATTCCTTCCAAAGCAGCAAACGTCACAACTTTTAGTGGGGAGGAGCAAATAAATTTCATACGGTCTAAGAAGACCACCTCACCCAAATGATTGCGGAATATAATTCCAATGTGACAATGTAAATTTTGTTTAACAGAAGAGTCAAATTTTAATTTGGTCCACAGTTTAAACTCAAATCTTTTGAACAAAGAGTCTAGTGCTACTAAAATATTAGATATGAATAGCCAGAAAAGCTTTTATTCAAAATTGGATTATTTCATATATATATATATTAAGAGAAAGTGTTAACAAGAGAATTACGTATATAATACGACACGACTATTTTTTTTTATAAAAAAACCTCCAAAAAGACGTGCGCGTGTAATAACCCTAAAAGTTCCAACTGTCGTTTTGTAAGCAAGATGTGTTGGGCAAATTATGTAACCTCTGTAGGAACCATTTGAACGTGTTCGTATACATTAATAAATTATTGGGTCTTAAAATCATTTAAGGAGTGCTAAAATCAAAGATTTAGCAAAGACCGCAACCAAGGACCTAGAACACGAGCGCGGGAATACCGCAAGCGCGGGAATACCGCAAGCGCGGGAATACCGCGACCGCAGTTTTGAAACCGCAGGCGCGGTTTTGCCTATGGGCAAACCGCGATTGCGGTTCTGAAACCGCGTCGCGGGCTTCTCGGATCATCGTCTTCCTCAGACTTCCAGAAGGTCGACGATCCGGATTTCCTCCTTGTGCTCCGATCAGCAGGAGGTGGATCGTTTGCGATGCCCGACGTTGAGGTTGGAGGCCTCCTTCTGAGCCTATAAATAGGAGGGGATGCCGAGCTTCTCCTTCATCCTCAAGCTCTATTCCTTCTCTCCAAAAGTTCTTGTGTTCTTCGTCGGAGTTGTTTGTCGCCGGAGTTTTGGTGGTCGTTGGAGGTCGCTCGTAGCTTGTGCGTGATCCTTGGAGTAGTGGTGGTACATAGAGGTTCAGAAGTGGAGTGCAAGCCTCGTCGTAGTCGGTAAGGCTTCGAAGTCGCCCTAACCTCGCGTCGGGATGGAGACATTCGACTCCATCCACTACGACCGCAGGCTTGGCCCAGAAAACCGTGACTGCGGTTATATATGCTAAATGCGACCGCGGGCTTGGTGCAGAAAACCATGACCGCGGCTTTGTAACACCCCAAATATAACCTTGAAAGTATTACGGCCAGTGACCTCAGATTCCACATCCCAAGCCACCCAAGGCTTAACCACTTTATATAAATTACAGAAGAATACTGATAATGCCAAATACCATAATCTTTATTCAAACCAAAGTCTCGGAATTACATCTGTAAATCCCAAATACAACAGAAATACAGAATATGTTTTAATACAGTGGACGTCTTAAATAAATAACATAAGGGTCTTGATCAAGCGATCGTACGCCTAGGATCTTCAACCTTGATAAAACTCTTAAAAACTTCGTTTGCCTTCATTGTCGGATTCTAGCCTTCACGGAACGGGAGTTTACCTGATGTGCCATATGAGACGGATGACACCAGCCAACCATGCAAGGGAAAATAACCGGTTGGTTAGTCTAATGAAAGACTATGTAAGGGTAAAACAGAAAGGTTCTAAGTAGTCGTATTAGGTTAGACCCATCGCTTCTCGAATGAAAGCCGATGACGATAGTAAACCTTGATACTTCTACAGGAATATACGAAACAGAAATATCAAGAGAAGACTCTGGAAGATTGAGTCTTATAGGAAATGTATGAAGAGAAGACTCCAAAAGATTGAGTCTTATCGGAAAGTATGACAGGTGTTTGGGAACGTTATATTTTCACACAAGCGTTAAAATGACTTGACTATTTGGGTCCACGACCAACCTCACCATTCAATGCGAATTCAGATTGGAAAGAGGACTTACTCTAACCGAAGTCCAGGCGAGGTTCCAAGTTGTACTTCTCGCCCGAAGGTTCATTAATTATGTGCATAACGGCACTTATCTTATTTAGTGACAAAGCGTACATTTACGTTACAAGCTTTTAGAATATATCATATCATCGCGAGAGATATCAAAGGGAATAAATCTTGAATATCGGCACCAGCTGTTGTACACCTACCCTGAGTAAGGGTATAGTCATGACCAGAGAGAGTACTAGGGCAAAATCCTCCTAGTACCAGTTATAAAGAAACGACTAGACCTCGCAAGGTACATAGCGTTCCTACGAATACTCGTTCTAACTAAACAGTTAAAATCACACAATAGTCCACATCAATACCATTACGGCAATAACATATATAATAGCGTTGTCTCTAGCAGTATATACAACCTATTATAATATCACTTTTTATATAACATACGTTTATCAGCTACTGTTCCCACACGAAAACAACATTCATCCCAATTTAATTAACAATTCAAAAAATTGATAATTAATGGAAATATGGAATGATAAGCAAGAGCGAACCGCCACTTGCCTTAGTCTAGATGAACGATTTAGCGACGACGGGTTTCTGGGTCCGAAACGGGAACGGAAATCGGATTACAGATTCCTACGACAATGACCTACAACGAAACCCTAGGTTAGATTCGACAATTAATAATACGAATTTAGGGAAAACCGAACGAAACCGAACGAACGAGGGTCCGGTTCGAGACCAATTTGTCCAAGGCCACGATCGCGTTTGCTAAGGAAAACCGCAGTCGCGGCTTGGATTCCGCGGTCGCGGACGACTGGACAGCGTCCGCGGTCGCGACAGTTCATGTCCGCGGTCGCGGCCGTGAACTCGGCGACCACAAATCGGGAGGAATCTCACCGGCGACGACACGAGGGGGCTTCGACTCCAATCCTCCTTGCGCCTCCAATGCACCACCCCACGACCACTACAACCTCCGGCGAGAGCTCCGGCGATACCACGAATTCCGGCGAGGGTACGAACTCCGGCGAGGATGGAAAGCGAGAGAGAGAGAGAGAGAGAGAGAGAGAGAGAGAGAGAGAGAGAGAGAGAGAGAGAGAGAGAGAGAGAGAGAGAGAGAGAGAGAGAGAGAGAGAGAGAGAGAGAGAGAGAGAGAGAGGGAGAGAATCTGATTTTGGGTGCCAATACTCCTCCAATCCGACCTCCATTTATAGCCAAAGGAAGGAGCAACTCCCCGACCAGATCGACGGCCGCTCAGACAATCAACGGCGATGCGATCGACGAGGTTCGGCGGAAGACGAAGCATCGCACGCCTGCAATTTTCCGCGGTCGCGGAAAATTCCAATGCCCAGCTCCTCTGAGAGCTATTATTCTGTGGTCGCAGAAATGCTTCCGCGGTCGCGAAAAAGGCATTTCCGCGTCTGTTTGCCCGGGGAAGGGTTTGGCATGAGTTTAAATCCCGAAAATTATATATTTGTACCCAAACAAATATTTTAAGCCCCGAAAATACGTTGAATGTATTTTATACCACTCAGGGAATTATTACAGAGATCAAACACGTTACAGAAAATCCGAACTTCTCCGAAAGCGACACAATTACAGAACGAGGGTTGGGGAAATTACCCAAATACCCTTACTAAAAATGAGGGGTATTACATCACTTTCCCCTTAAAAGAAGTTTCGACCCCGAAACTTGGCCGAAATAACAAAAAAAAAACGAGGCGTTACAACACTACCCCCTTAAAAAGGTTTCGACCCCGAAACTAGTCCGAAAACAGATCGGGAAAGCAACTAAGCATATCCGCTTCAGTCTCCCAGGTTTCCCAAGTAACCTCTTCAGATCCAGCCTTGGACCAAAGAATCAGTACTAATGGTACTACCTTGTTCCGCAATTGCTTCTCGCGACGCTCGAGATTACGCACAGGTATCTCCTCGTAGGTACCATTTGCCTGAATCTTGATGTCCTCATAACTCAGCACATGAGACACATATGGCACATACTTTCTCAACAAGGACAAGTGGAACACGTTATGCACTGGATGCGCCGACGACGGCAATGCCAAACGATACGCTAGAGATCCTACCCTGTCAAGGATCTCAAACGGCCCCACATAGCGAGGGTTAAGCTTCCCACGCTTGCCGAACCTGAAAACTCCCTTGGATGGTGACACCCTGACAAACACTTTGTCACCAATCTCAAATTCGACACTCTTGTGCTTCAGATCTGCGTAAGACTTTTATCGACTCTGAGCTGTCAACATCCTTTGTCTGATCAAAGTAATGTCCGAGGCAGTCCTTTCGACTAACTATGGTCTGAGCAGAACCTTGTCGGCATTCTCATCCCAACAAATCGGAGATCTGCACTTCCGACCGTACAAAGCCTCGAATGGAGCCATCTTAATGGTAACATGCCAGCTATTGTTGTAAGTGAACTCAATCAGGCTTAGGCTGTTCTCCCAGCTAGTCGGACGATCAAGTACGCAAGCTCTCATCATATCTTCCAATGTCTGGATGGTCCTCTCAGACTTTCCATCCGTCTAAGGATGAAACGCGGTACTGAACCTCAACTCGGTTCCCATGGCCTTGTGGAGTTCCTTCCAGAATCTCGACATGAATCAGCCATCACGATCCGATACAATGGTGACGTGGCCTAAGGTCGTTATGCCAAATCAAAGTAAACCTCAACTTTCAAACTAGTATAGTAAGAAGCAAGGGTCAAAATCCCAAGAGAATCACAAGCGTCTATTTTCTTACCACAAATCGAATACCAATCGAATAGCAGTAACAAGGGGGGTTTCTGAGGTTTAAATCAAGTAAGAAATAAAACATAATAAATAATATGCAATCAATGTGAGAAAACACTTAGCTAGGTAATGTCCACATAAGTCATTCAAAGGTTGTTCATAGATTAAGTCCTATCTTCCTATTCGGTTATTCCTGTCCCGATCTTATGTAAATTCAGAGGGAAACCTTCCACAAAGAACCCTTACCAATGAATAACCCTAGTACCACTAAAGGTTTAACCCAAAGGCAGCAATGCATATAAGAATTAACCAGGATACACAGAACGCTCGCTCAGATGCATTTACCATGTAATTATCTCTCCCTACAATAGAACAATTTCAACCAGAGCATGTAAATTGTAGTTGCTACAGCAGAATAGGACGTTAGCCCAACAATTTCCTAATCCTAGCAATATGAAAATCACCAATAACAACTAGTTGCGCGGGCTAGTGCAATTAATGAAATCCAATGGAATAAGCTTAGAAGAGATAATATAACTCAATAGGAATAAATAGATAGAAACAAAACCTCACAACCAGATGAATAAACTCATGCTTCCATTACCGGACTAAGCCAAAAAGGCTTAGCTCCTCATAGACATGGTGAAAACTTCAAAGGAAAAGAAAACAACGATGAATGAAAATTGCAACTAAAGTGGAATAAGAGTGTGGACTCTCTTTGCTTGGTTCTTCTTCGTCTCCTCAGTGGTCAACTCATCTTCATCTGGATATCTTCAATTTGCTTCTCCAGACCACCAAATCCACACTTCACCTCTCTAACTCCATACTCCTTGGTGGCTCCATATCCCGAATCTTCAAATATACTCCAATAAGCTCAAAACACCACCAAAACACCAATCTTCGCCCCCAAACACCATGCACATGAATGTGTCTAAATATACCCGAATGGCACCAATAGAACCCTCTAATAACTCTTAGTTAAGCCCTACAAAGTAGTGCTTATCAAATGGTCTTTGGTGTACCATGCAAACGGACAAGCATGGGAAGCTTGTGACGAAATCCATAGCGATATCCTCCCATTTCCACTCTGGTACTGGAAGAGGTAGCAATTCACCACCTGGTGTACGGCTATCTTGACTTTCTGACATGTCAAGCATTTCGCCACAAACTCCGCTACATCCCACTTCATGTTGGGCCACCGGAATTTCTTCCTGAGGTCTTTGTACATCTTACTAGAGCCTGGATGTACAAAATAAGCTGACGAATGGGCCTCCTTCATCACCAACTAGCGAAGGCCATCAACGTCAGGCACACAAATCCGGTCTTGAAACCAGAGTGATCCATCCTCATGAATCATGAATCCGGGAGCTTTCCCGTCCATCACTTCACTGCTTAGCTCTACCAAGACCACGTCGTCAACCTGCTTTTCCCTGATCTGATCAAGTAGCGTAGCCTGAATCTCTAGCATACTCAGGTATCCTTGACGCTGATCGTACAAGACTTCAATCTCACACAACCCTTGGTTCAGCTTGGTCTGAGAAGTGAGTAGAGCCACTACAGTCTCGTGTGGCGTCTTCCGGCTCAATGCATTGGCTACTACATTAGCCTTGCCCGGATGATACAGCAACTCGATGTCGTAGTCTTTGAGTAGCTCCAACCAGCGACGTTGTCTCATACTCAGTTCCTTCTGAGTGAACACGTACTTGAGACTCTTATGATCGGTGAAGACTTGGCACCTCACACCATAGAGATAGTGCCTCCAAATATTCAACGCAAATACTATAACTGCTAACTCCAGATCATGCGTCAGATAGTTTGCCTCATAGGTTTTCAATTGTCGAGATGCGTACTCAATAACCTTTGCTTTCTGCATCAGTACACATCCTAACCCATGCTTTGAAGCATCACTATAGACCACATAACCATCATTCCCTTCTGGTAGCGCCAAAACTGGTGCGGAGGTCAGACACTGTTTCAACTTCTGAAAACTGGCCTCGCACTTGTCATCTCAGACAAACTTCTTATGGACTTTGCGGAGCAAACCGGTCATAGGTAGAGCGATCTTAGAAAATCCCTCCACGAACCGTCTGTAATATCCCGCGAGTCCTAAGAAACTGTGTACCTCCTTCACATTTTGAGGCCGCTTCCAGTCGGCTACTGCTTCAATCTTTTGGGGGTCGACCATAACCCCATCCTCGTTGATCACATGGCCTAAGAAAGCCACTTCCTTGATCCAGAAGACACACTTAGACAACTTTGCGTACAACTGATTCTGTCTAAGGACTGACAAGGTGATCCGAAGATGTTCCTCGTGAGCCTCCTCACTCGGGGAATAGATCAAAATATCATCGATGAAGACCACTACGAACGTATCCAGGTATTGGTGGAAACATCGATGCATCAGATCCATGAAGACCGCCGGAGCGTTAGTAAGGCCAAATGGCATGACTACGAACTCATAGTGGTCATACCTTGTCCGGAAAGCAGTCCTCGAAATATCTTCCTCACGAATCCTGAGTTGATGGTAACCAGATCTCAGATCGATCTTGAAAAAGACTTTTGCTCCTTGCAATTGATCCAACAGATCATCAATCCTCGGCAATGGGTACTTATTCTTGATCGTGACCTTGTTCAACTCTCGATAGTCGATACAAAGTCGGAACGATCCATCCTTCTTCTTGACGAACAAGACCGGAGCGCCCCAAGGCGATGCACTCGGCCTTATATATCCTTTCTCAAGAAGGTCCTCGAGTTGCTTCTTCAATTCTTGCATCTCCGCTGGAGCCATCCGGTACGGTGCCTTAGAAATTGGCGCGGTACCAGGCTCAAGATCAATGGTAAACTCTACGTCACGATTCAGGGGTAAACCAGGAATCTCCTCCGGAAATACATCCGGAAACTCTCGAATAACAGGAATATCAAGAATGAAAGCCTCATCTCTCTTGGGCTTATCCAGATAGCACAGGTACCCGACACAACCTTGTCGAAGCAGCTTACACGCAGCCATTGCATTGATGAGCCTGCTGTTATCAGCGTCATTACGACCCTTAAACTTGCATACCAACTGGCCCCCTGATGAAACTGTCATAGTCTTTGAACTGAAATCGATCACCGCCCTATGACACGTCAGCCAATCCATACCGAGAATAATGTCGTATGGAGCCATGGCTATACAGATCAAATCTGCTTCGAACTTTTTACCCTGAATGGAAATCGGAAATTCTGACAGACGCTTGGTTCCAACCAAATGTTCACCATTGGGAAGATTCACAACAAAAGGCTCACAAGCCTCGTTGCATACTAAGCTTAGCTTACTTACGCAACTTTTCGAGATGAAAGAATGAGTAGCACCCGAATCAAAAAGTATACACACAGAAGTAGAATGGAGGTATAGAGTACCTTGAGCAGTAGGAGCATTTGGTCCATCAGTCTCACGCATCTCGTAGAGTCGCTGACCTTGACCTCCTGAAGCAGTTGGGACTTTTCCCTTGTTCTGGGCAGTTGTCTGCGTCGAAGGGCTAGGAGCTTCCACTGATCTGAATTTGGGTCGGTTGTTATGACTAACGGACCCTTGCTGTGACTCAGCTCCTTTCTGCCTCCTTTGCGGACAAAATGTCTACAAGTGCCCCTCCTTCCGGCAGGTAAAGCACGTGTTCCTTTCCTTCGGACACTCATTGCTCTTGTGCCCGGGTGTACCATAGTTGTAGCACTGGATCAGATTCTCGCCCTGGCCCGAGCATTGCGTAGACCCTCCTTGAGTCATCTCCGATCTTGCCCGGCCAGACTTGGCAAAGTTTTACGGCGGCGCGGGTCGCTTGAACCCACTTGCCTGAGGCTGGCTCTGCGCCGGTCTCTGGCGATTGCACTTTTTAGCCGACTCCTCCAGAGTCACCTCCAACTTATAGGCAGCATCCACGTACTGCTCCAGAGTAGAGCATCCGTGGTGCACCATTAGTGGCTTGATGTCCGGATTCATCCACTCGTGGAAATGCCATATTTTCTGCTCGTCACTGGACACTTCCGGCCCAGCGTACTGCAACATGTGATTGAACTTGGCCGCACGCTCAGTCACTTTCAATCCATCCGTCTTCGGATAGAGAAACTCCTTATGCTTCTCTTCCCTTATAGCTCGGGAAAAGAATCAATCAGTCATCTTTGCCTTAAACATTCTCCAGTTCAACCTAGGGTGATCAGCTAGACCGGTGCTTTCCCACCATTCACTAGCTACCTCCTTCAGTTGAAGGGAAGCAATGTGCACCTTCTCAGCTTCAGTGCACTCGACATTTCTGAACAATCGTTCCATGTGCGAGAACCAATACGCCACTCTGACTGGCTCTCCCTTCCCATCTCAGCTGTCAGGCCTCATAGAGCTAATGGCCTTCAGTGCTCGACCATAATTGCCTCTGTTCCTGGCCGCATCCTCATGGGGTACATGGATATCTGGCTCCTCGAACCTAGGAACCACAGGAGGAATTGGCACACCTTGTGCCTGAGGCGTGATCGGTCGCATAATATCGGTGACTGCTTGCATCACAATCCCCCGAATAGCCTCAATTGCCGCAGCATTGAATACCACTGGAGCGTGGACCAGAACTTGGTCACTGCCCACAGGATTGTTGTGAGAAACAGACTCGTTCTCATCCACTGGGTTCGCGGCATTCCTCAAATTCGGTTTGGGGTTGTTGCTTGTCCCAGCACTAGCACGAATGGTATTCCTTGTGTTCACCATCTGTTTATCGATCAAATTCCAAGTATTTTATAATATTAATATCATTTCCATATGAACAACGTATAAAATCAACTTAGAGTAGACCAAACTTGGTAAACTTTCATTGGTGAACTGAAACTGAGTTTGATAGGGTCTACATAGGAAAACTCTTCCAAGCGACAAGACAAAATTGCCTAGAGATTATAATTCTATCAAAACGAAACAACTGAAACATTAGAAAAGAAAAACGCTAAACTCAACACCGGCCCCCATCATGGTGCTTCGAAAAGATTCCTATACTCAGAAGCCCTCATGCACGGCTTCTTCGAACGGGGTCTATCATCGGGGTCTGGTGTCGGACTCCTTGCCCTATTCGGCCCTGGAGCACATGGCTCATCCCTCGGCCTCGGTGCCCTCGGCCTTTCCCTAGGCGCAGGAACACTCGATACAGTCCTATCGGATCCCGGTGGGTAGCAAAACTCCTCCAGAAACTCTGGTTGGAAGACTGCCATGTTCACCTCGTACAAAGGGTTGAGTAGCAATCTTGCTTGGCGGATATACTCCTGAAGCTCGTGGACGTCCCCAATCATTCGAGAGAGACCGAGCTCATTCTCGTATGTCCTCTCCTCCATGTTGTACAGGGCGTTCGACCACTCCTCCAGTCGTTCCTCCAGCATTCGGGGCCTTGGCCTAGCCTGCTGGGTCGGGACCACCCTCGGTGTACCCATCGACTCCCATGGCCTTGCCCTCCTACGAGCACACTCGACCGCTTCATCCATCTGGTGACGTGCTTCAGAGGAAGCCATCTGACTCTGGCAAAGTACCTGCTGCGAGTCAGGACTCATCTAGTAAAACATTTTAAAACCCAACCCGTTTTTAGAAAAATCATGGCTCTAATACCAAATCTGTAACACCCCCAAATATAACCTTGAAAGTATTACCGCCAGTGACCTCAGATTCTACATCCAAAGCCACCCAAGGCTTAACCACTTTATATAAATTACAGAAGAATACTGATAATGCCAAATACCATAATCTTTATTCAAACCAAAGTCTCGGAATTACATCTGTAAATCCCAAATACAACAGAAATACAGAATATGTTTTAATACAACGAAAGTCTTAAATAAATAACATAAGGGTCTTGATCAAGCGATCGTACGCCTAGGATCTTCAACCTTGATAAAACTCTTAAAAACTTCGTCTGCCTTCATTGTCGGATTCTAGCCTTCACGGAACGGGAGTTTACCTGATGTGCCGTATGAGACGGATCACACCAGCCAACCATACAAGGGAAAATAACCGATTGGTTAGTCTAATGAAATACTATGTAAGGGTAAAACAGAATGGTTCTAAGTAGTCGTATTAGGTTAGACCCATCGCTTCTCGAATGAAAGCCGATGACGATAGTAAACCTTGATACTTCTACAGGAATATACGAAACAGAAATATCAAGAGAAGACTCTGGAAGATTGAGTCTTATAGGAAATGAATGAAGAGAAGACTCCAAAAGATTGAGTCTTATCGGAAAGTATGACAGGTGTTTGGGAACGTTATATTTTCACACAAGCGTTAAAATGACTTGATTATTTGGGTCCACAACAACCTCACCACTCAGTGCGAATTCAGATTGGAAAGAGGACTTACTCTAACCGAAGTCCAGGCGAGGTTCCAAGTTGTACTTCTCGCCCGAAGGTTTATTAATTATGTGCATAACGGCACTTATCTTATTTAGTGACAAAGCGTACATTTACGTTACAAGCTTTTAGAATATATCATCTCATCGCGAGAGATATCAAAGGGAATAAATCTCAAATATCGGCACCAGCTATTGTACACCTACCCTGAGTAAGGGTATAGTCATGACCAGAGAGAGTACTAGGGCAAAATCCTCCTAGTACCAGTTATAAAGAAACGACTAGACCTCGCAAAGTACATAGCGTTCCTACGAATACTCATTCTAACTAAACAGTTAAAATCACACAATAGTCCACATCAATACCATTATGGCAATACCATATATAATAGCGTTGTCTCTAGCAGTATATACAACCTATTATAATATCACTTTTTATATCACATACGTTTATCAAAACTGTTCCCACACGAAAACAACATTCATCCCAATTTAATTAACAATTAAAAACAATTGATAATTAATGGAAACATGGAATGATAAGCAAGAGCGAACCGCCACTTGCCTTAGTCTAGACGAACGATTTAGCGACGATGGGTTTCTGGGTCCGGAACGGGAACGGAAATCGGATTACAGATTCCTACGACAACGACCCACAATGAAACCCTAGGTTAGATTCGACAATTAATAATACGAATTTAGGGAAAAATGAACGAAACCGAACGAACGAGGGTCCCGTCCGAGACCAATTTGTCCAAGGCCACGATCGCGTTTGCTAAGGAAAACCGCAGTCGCGGCTTGGATTCCGCGGTCGCGGACGACTGGACAGCGTCCGCGGTCGCGACAGTTCATGTCCGCGGTCGCAGCCGTGAACTCGGCGACCACAAATCGGGAGGAATCTCACCGGCGACGACACGAGGGGGCTCGATTCGAGGGTGCTTCGACTCCAATCCTCCTTGCGCCTCCAATGCACCACCCCACGGCCACTACAACCTCCGGCGAGAGCTCCGGCGACACCACGAATTCCGGCGAGGGTACGAACTCCGGCGAGGATGGAAAGCGAGAGAGAGAGAGAGAGAGAGAGAGAGAGAGAGAGAGAGAGAGAGAGAGAGAGGGAGAGAATCTGATTTTGGGTGCCAACACTCCTCCAATCCGACCTCCATTTATAGCCAAAGGAAGGAGCAACTCCCCGACCAGATCGACGGCCGCTCAGACAATCAACGGCGACGCGATCGACGAGGTTCGGCGGAAGATGAAGCGTCGCACGCCTGCAAATTTCTGCGGTCGCGGAAAATTCCAATGCCCAGCTCCTTTGAGAGCTATTATTCCGCGGTCGCGGAAAAGGCATTTCCGCGTCTGTTTGCCCAGGGAAGGGTTTGGCATGGGTTTAAATCCTGGAAATTATATATTTGTACCCAAACAAATATTCTAAGCCCCGAAAATACGTCGAATGTATTTTATACCACTCAGGGAATTATTACAGAGATAAAACACATTACAGAAAATCCGAACTTCTCCGAAAGCGACACAATTACAGAACGAGGGTTGGGGAAATTACCCAAATACCCTTACTAAAAATGAGGGGTGTTACAGGCTTTGCCCAGCAAAGCGCGATCGCGGCCATGTTAACCACGTCTACGGCGCAGGCCTTTTTCCCTTCGTTTCGTATCGTATCTAACTTAGGGTTCCATTTTATGACTCGTCGTCGTAGGAATCCATACTCAGATTCAAGTTCCTGATCTCTTCGTTCGTCTAAACTAAAGGCAAGTGGCGGTTCGCTCTTGCTCATTATTCCATGTTTCCCCTTGATTATCAATTATTTGATTGTTAATTAAGATGGAATAAAATTGTTGTTTTAAGTTTCGGAACAGATTTGATAAAATAATGTGTTAAAATATGAATTTATAATAGGTTATATATATTGCTAGAAACAACGCTATTATATACTTCTATATGATATTACCGTAATGAATTTTGGTGTGGATTTATGTGTGAACTTAAGTGTAGCTAGAATGAGTATTCGTAGGAACATTATGTACCTTGCGAGGTCTAGTCGTTTCTTTATAACTGGTATTAGGAGGATTTTGCCCTAGTACTTCTGGTCATGACTGTACCCTTACTCAGGGTAGGTGCACTTAGCTAGTTCCAACGTTCAGGATTCATTCCCAGAAATATCTCTCATAATGAGATGATGTGGATTAAAAGTTGTAACGTGAATGTATGTTTTGGAATTAAATAAGATAAGTGTTTTTACGCACATAATTAATATACCCTCGGCGAGGAGTACAATGTGGAAACCGCCCGGACTCTTGTTAGAGTAAGTCTTCTTTTCAATCTGGATTCGCATTACGCGGTGAGGTTGGTCGTGGACCCATATAATCAAGGTCGTGTTTTAACTTGTGTGAAAATTAAACGTTCCCAAACAATTGTCATACGTTTCCCATAATACTCAATTCCTTTGGAGTCTTCTCTTCATACATTTCCCATAAGACTCAATTCATTTGGAGTCTTCTCTTGATCATTCATTTTCTTATGTCTCCGTAGAAGTGTTGGAGTTCACTATCGATTATCGGCTATTATTCGAGAAGCGATAGGTATAACTAAATATGACTACTAGAACCCTTTTTATTTGTACCCTTGCATTGTCTTTCATTAGACTAACCAACTGGTTTTTATTCCTTGCATGGTTGGCTGGTGTCATCCGTCTCATACGGCATATCAGGTAAATTTCCTCTTCTGTGAAGGCCAGATTCCGACGTTGAGGGCAGATGATAATTTAAGTGTTTTTTCCAAGGTTGAAGATCCTGGCATGTGATCGCTCAGTTCAAACCCCTTTATGGCGTTTATTTATTTCAAAGACTTCCGTTGTAATAAACATTTTTGTATTTGGTTTTGTTATCAGTTGTAAACCATGACATCGGTTCGAATGTTATTTGGGTAACTTTCATTATTTATTTTTTTAAAAACGGGTAAGCCTTGGGTGACCTCGGGTGTGTATTATGAGGTCACTAGCGATAATATTTCCAAAGGTAATTTGGGGGTGTTACAACGCGTACAAGATATGACATGTAGGTTTTGGCTTGTGTGTATAGATTCATGAAAAGTGAGAAGTCGTGGGAGAATGACCAAGTATTCATAGATCTTACTTACGGGTAAGAGTAGGAACATCTATTAGTCTATGTCGTAAGTCTACTTGTTAAAAAAATGGCCATCCCGGTTTCAAAACATTCACATAACTCCTCAAAAGGCATCAAGGGTAAGCGTACTCTCATCCCCGAAGGATCGGTATTGGCCCTTCCCTAAGCAGGGTCTCGTTCTCTTCATCACTTTCCTAATTTTATGGCGGTGAGTTGGCCAGGCTTGCAAGAGGGCTTTCGTGTGCCGATACACCCTTTGTTTCAGGACGTTTTGAATGCCCTTGGCGCAAGCCTTGTACAAGTTCATCCCAACGATTGGCGGAGTTTATGTTCCTTCTTTTATCATTGCTTGGGTCTCAACATGACGCCTACTTTCCAACTCGTGACGACTTAGCTCTTTGCGCATTGTTTATCTAACGGGTATTGGTCTTGGAAGGTGAGATATTCTCAGAAAATTAGCAATCCCTCCAATGTCGACACATGGAAGAATAAATGGTTCTTGCTTAGGATAGTAGGAGACTATGGGGTGAATATACTTCCTCGCCCAAGGGTGATCATCTCGTGTGTTGTTATCGGGGCGCAAAAGCAGATGGAGAAAAAGGCTCTAGTGGAAAAGTTTAAGCAGAAGCAAATTTTGGATTTCGATGAAGTCATCACCCACGTGAAGCTTGAAGAGATGAGGTTGAGTGCTCCCCATCCTCGAGGTGGTGAGATAATTTTCGTCGTTCGCAAGGGTGTAATGGCAATCCTTCGCTTAAGATGTCGAGGGGAGGAAACTTGCTTCCGCTTATGGGGATTGCTAGCCTCTTGGGCCGCGATATATTTTCTTGCGTTTTGCTCCTCTTTGCTGTTTTGCTAATTGCTTGCTCTTTATTTGGTTTTGCAGATTTATCTTTTGGCAAGATGGTTATATGTTTGGCTGATTTAGACGACCTTCTTCCTACCGCGGATGAGCATCCCAAAGGGTTAGAAGATCAGGTAGTGGATTAGGACGTGCATGGCTCGCAATATCTCATGGATGAGGACATACGACCTGATAGCCCCACAAAGGACACATGTGAAAGTGTTGGTGATCATGAGCTAGCTACAGAAGGGAATGCGTTGGGGAGTATGTTGGTGTAGAAGGCCAACTAGAACTACGCGTAGCCACGACAAAGGTTATTGCCTCAAAGACCAAGGAACTAGGAGTGCCCTCGGGGATCCCTCTGGGGCAAATGGATATCGTATGGCATTGTCTGAACCGAGTAAGTTCTTTTCATTACTTTCTTCCAGCTCGTTACTTGCTTTTATCGCTCCCTTTTCACATTCGTAATCAAAACGTCTTCCTTTTAGATCATTATAGATGCTCGTGAAGCGAAGGCCTCGCTTGAGATGCAATCCATAGACATTAACAATGAGAAGCAAGAGATTAAAGGGCTCAAGAAGGAGATCAAAAAGCTTTGTAGGGATAGCGCTTTAGTGAACCAGCTTCGCGAGCAGATTGCTGCCCTGGAAAATAAGAAGGATGAGCTGAAGGCCGAGAGGGATGCGGCTACGGCTGCTGAAGTCGCGAAGGTTGTGGATAATTAGGAGTTAGCTAGGGACAAGGCGGTGCTCCAAGGGCGGGTGGACCACTTAATGGAGCTTTGCAAGAGAACCAAGCAAGACGTGGTTGACGAATATGTGAGTGGGTACCAGTTCAAGGCTCGCCATGAATATTACACAGAGGCACACTACTGTTTTGGTAGCATTGTTGGAATTATACAGATGGTGTTCAAGCACGGACTTCCTTCGATTGCTTTCAAGACGGGTACAACGTACGACTACAAGCCCAAGGTTCGGAAGCCCTATCCTATCCCTCGGGTTGGTGAGATCAAGGATGATTGCGAGGGGGTTTTGGAGGCGTGGAATGACGAAGAGTACAACCGCCGCATCAGGTGAACCTTGTTCACCGCGGATGGTTTCTCATACATCGTGAATAGAATTTACAGCATTCCCTTTGTTGTCTCTACCTTGATCGTATGATGCGCCACGTTTCTGGACAACGACAAGCGGATCACGCTCATCGCTTTCCTGTCCAACAACCTCCACTTGTCATCCTTCATGTCCTCCGATTTCTTGCCCAGAGGCAAGTACAAATCTTTACCGTACAGGTAATCATCGATTTGCATCTTCTAGAACCCGAAATCTGTCCCGTCGAACTTCTCCACCGGCGATTTTCCGTCTCCCATTGTGACTGCCAGAACCAGTGCTCTGATACAAGTTATTAGGATTCAAACACAATAATGAGAGAAATAAAGAACATGAGAATTGTTAACCCAGTTTGTCAAGAAATTGACTACGTCTGAGGACGCTGCCAAGCCAGGGTTTTCCACTATTTTTGTAATAACGATTACAATAATCAAACGAGCTATTTAACCTAATTAGTGAAACCCTAATCAGGCCCAAAAAACCCTTGTACGGATCGCTGAAGCTGAGCTTTCGGTGTACATTCCATCATGCTCCATAACCCAACACAACGTGATGTCATAGGCCAACAATTGTTGTGCTCACGGTGTACACTATCATTGATCACCACCAACCATCCACGCTAGGCACTATTGTCGATCATTGCCAGCCATCCACGCTATCGTCGATCACCGCAAAATGTCCACGACGCTCATTGTTGTCAGTCAACGATGATAGCCCAACTGTCCTTTGTTATAGGACAATGGTTGTCATGCTCACCGCCACACCGTTGTGCACTATCGTCAATCACCGTCATTCGGCCGCTCACTATCGTCTATCACCGGTCGCCGATAACCGCTTCTCGATGTTGTTGTCGATCTTCTGCCATGGCATTGCCAAACTATACAATGACAGCAAAGATTTTAATATATATAAAATATAACAAATATACAAAATTCAAAATAACAAACATAGTAGACGATCTTGACAATATATAGATTTTTCTTAGATTGGGCATGTTTAACCCAAGGCTTGTGAAGGGGCCATCAACCCACTTTTTCACAACATTTTCATTTTCTTTCTCTTCAAAGAACCCAACTCATTTTTATCATTTTATCATCGGGCTCTTGGAAAGGTTATACAAGTTACTATACCTTTATATTAAAATTATAATTATACCACTTATATTAAATTATCAATATATTCTTTATATTAAATTACCAATGTACTGTTATTTTAAAATATAAAATGTACTCATTTTATTAAAATTCATACATAAAGATTCAAGTGTTTTGTTATATTATTAAGATTTGGTTTCTCGTGCGAAATGCCCTTCCCGTGCGAAATGTGAAGCGATTTCGGCCGTACTTTTTTTTTTGGTCAACAAATTTTATTTTATTTTTGTTTTGTTTTCGTCCCCTGATCATTCTGGAATAACCTATATAGAAGGTTTACCAATAAGCTCTTATCGTTCATTTATTTGTACACTGAAGTTCACAAATAAGTTCTAAATGTGCAAAGATATGTGTTTGCACATGAACATGTTATATGTGAACTTGACATCATAAAATAATGAACATTCAGTACTAATATGTGAACGTCAATAATTATCTATTCCTGAACGATCAGAGATGAAAAAATAAATAAGAAAAGCTCTTAACGTCCCCTGATCATTCTGAAATAACCTATATAGAAGGTTTACAAATAAGCTCTTAACGTTCACTTATTTGTACACTAAAGTTCACAAATAAGCACTAAATGTGCAAAGACATGTGTTTGAACATGATCATATTATATATGAACCTTACGGTATAAAACAATGAACATGTAATACTTATATGTGAATGTCAATAATTGTCTATTCCTGAACGATCAGAGACGAAAAAATAAATAAGAAAAGCTCTTAACGTCCCCTGATCATTCTGAAATAACCTATATAGACGGTTCACAAATAAGCTCTTAACATTCACTTATTTATGCACTGAAGTTCACAAATAAGCACTAAATGTGCAAAGACATGTGTTTGAACATGATCATATTATATATGAACCTTACGGTATAAAACAATGAACATGTAATACTTATATGTGAACGTCAATAATTGTCTATTCCAAAACGATCAGAGACGAAAAATAAAAATATAAAAATTGTTGGCCGAAAAAAAAATCGTTGTATTTACGGTTATGCCACTGCGTCACTATTCACTCTTTTTCATCCCCTTTTTAATCCCAGCCCTCCATCTCCTTGATCCAATGGCCCATAATATTTTGCATGTTGTACCATAAGTACCAAATGCATGGGAAACTCACTCATATTATTAATTGCAATAACATCACTACCAATTTATAATACATATTGTTGCTAATTGGTGTTGATTTTTCTTCAATCTCCTCCTAACTGCCTCCAAAATAGGCAGTTAGGAGGAGACTGAAGAAAGAGAAACCATAACAACCCATAATAACGGTGTTGATTTTTTAAAATTAAAAAAGAATATAATCTTTAGGAGAAAAATCATAACAACATGTTATATTTTCTAAGATTTCGTTCTTCTACTACCATACTCAATTACATCAATATCACCATTTAATTCATTAATATCGATCATTACCAATTACATGAATATCAACACTTATCACACTAACATCATCCCCGATATTGTGAATATTACATGAATATCACCATTTAATTCATGAATATCGATCACTACCCAATTACATGAATATCAACACATATTACATGAATATCACCCCCGTTATCGTGAATATTACATGAATATCACCAATAAATTTATGAATATTGATCACTACCCAATTACATTAATATTAACACCCAATTACATGAATATCAACACATATTACACGAATATCACCCCCGATATCTTAAATATTACATGAATATCGATCACTATCCAATTACATTAATATAACCACCCAATTACATGAATATCAACACATATTGCACAAATATCACCACCCGTGAATATCACCCTCGGTCGAATCTTCGATTCTTGGCTGTTACTTTTTGTTTCTAGAGACATCTTATCCCTATTCAACGACCCTCGAACCATATACGAACCCTAAAATCAAAACAACATCAACATTAATCAATGAAACCGAATAAATAAAAACACATTTTTTTGTGACTACAAAACGTAAATTTCAATGAGACAAGCCTTCAAATTAAAATCAAAGTCTATGCGAATTTGGGAAAGTTGGAGGCAATAACCCTAAATATCAAACAAATTAAGAACTAAATTTGCTAAAGGGAATAGGAAACAAATATACAGAGGAAAGTAAACAGTAGCATGTATTTTTTTTCTATTTCAAAAAAGCATATTTATTTAGATCTAAAATTTAATGGGATAAAATAAATTGAAGGGAAAATGAACTAATAAGCAAGGATTGAAGAAGGAATCACCAAGATTGAAGATAGAGAAAATCACCGAATGTGTAGATGAAAGAATCACCACCGGCGAAGACAAATTCTTCTAGGGGACGATGTCGCTTCAATGGAGCTTGGGAACGATGCTTCAATGGAAATTTCGTGAAACCAAAGAGAGATACGGTTTTGGAGAGAGATCACATCATTTATGGGATGCATAATTTTAGGATATAAATGATTTAGGGAGATAAATAATAGAAAAAAATTAAATATAAAATCCCACAAAATCTGAGGGTGGGAGTAATCCAGTGTGGTACACGATTTGCTTCTAATATGCATACAAATTTAGTGCAATCTAGATTGTCCATTATGCCTCATCTAACGGATGTTATTAGTACATCCGTTTTACCATAACACCCCGTTTCACCAGAACCTAATACTTGTAAATATATAGTTAATGTTGAATCGCATGGTCCTTCTGCAACTGATATTGTTGAGCCATTGAACCCATCCTGCACTGCAAATATTAGCATAATAAATATCTATCTTGTAACTAGTGCATGCTTATCCATTTGAACCAACCCACCACTCCTATAAATAAGAGGAGTTGGCAAATTGGAGTATCAATCAAGCAAGAAACAAATCAAGTGTGAGTGAGTGAGTGAGGTTTGTAGTGATCGAGCTATTAAGCTCAAGGGAGTGTGAGTTCGAGTCCTCGATGGATAAAGAGTGTAAGAGTTTGGGTGAGTGTCCCACAACTAAATAGTGTTGTAATACTTTCCTATATAATAAAAATCTAGGAGTGCGTTTGTATACTGCATCTTGCCTATCTTAATCACACGAAGAGAGAAATGCTATTTTTCCCAACATCAATAAGTACCACCACCACGATGAACTGTAAAGTCAAATGAGGATTTGTAATCAATCAAAACTTAGCTTAGACATAGAAAACCAACCAATCTATCCAACGCTTCCAACTTAATCGATCCAACCACAACCTTAAATGAATCCATTCACTACCTAACCATCATAATTTAAAGTTTGGCCGATCTAAAACTAATACTGAATAAGCAATTTTCGTGTATGCTATTTATTAGCGCAATGCACAAACTGTTGCCATTAATCCAAACAACTAAAAAGTGGGAGATCCCTCTCCACTATAAATGCATGATTTTCTTCTCAAATTGATGATGCCTCAATCTAATGAGTTGCCATCTAAGCTATCTTTTTTATATGTCATCTGTTTATTGCGTTAAGTAATTTACTGTTTTTTTATTTTCTTATTTTTATTTCCCCTTTTCACCCGTTAACTTTTGCTTAATGTAACTACTCCTGAAGTTTTGTACTATTTACGAATCTGCCATTTTCTTTTCCAGTGCTTCAGTAGCTTCCATTTCTTTTCCATTTTCAGATTCTGTGTTCTTCCTTCTTACTTTGAATTCGGATTCGCAAAATTTGAAATTAAGAATCCAATTCGTCGACTTCAATCAACCTAGATCGTTCGATACATACCATAAGCAGTAATTTCAACTGGAAATTGGTTGAGTGTTGTCATGATTTTGAAAAATTCGAGGGTTGACGACCGAATGCGAGAAAGAAATCCTCATCGGAGACCGACGATTTCGAATTGACTTTGGAACCTTGATGCTCCTATTCTTCTTTTTCTTCGTCTCTCCACCAGATCCACCACCACCGTCAACGCCTCCTCCTCCGCTGGACATTGAACTCATTGGGGTCACCTACTTCCCTGACGTCTCGCCGGCGACATCAAGGGTCGCCGACAGCTGCGACCTCCTCACCAAAATCCTCACTTGAGTTACTGCGAGATCTCTCTTCCGATTCAAATGCGTTTCCCGAAATTGGTGTTGTCTCATCTCCGACGACCGCCATTTCACTCTCCTCCCCACCAAGCGCAACCCTAAGGGGAGCTGCTCCGGCCTCTTCTCCTTAACCTCAACCACTCTGGCGTTGACTTCGACGGTCGCGAAGGAGAGGAAGTTTGACTTCTTCTAGCTAAGCGACCATATCAGATTCGCTCCCCTTCCCTCGATGTTGGAGTTCCTCGAATCAATGTCCTGCTCACGGATCTTGCACTCTTGTAACGGTTTGTTGATCTGCACCTCATCTTGTTCCGATTGCGCTTATTTCGTTTGCAATATGGTGCTCGAACATTTTTGCAGGCTTGATTTGCCCGATGAGGTTGGGGGCGAGCAGAATTGGGAGGTTCTAGGTCTCACGCTGGTGTTCGATCCTTCTAAATGGAGCGGATTCAAGGTGATCTGTTGCACGAGCCGCACAAACGACGTGTACTCCTTGGTTGAAGGAACACGGAGAAGGATTCTCGAGGGGCCTCTTCAGGAGCTCAATCTGGTATTCGACGATAGCGCATACTGGAACGGGAAAGTGATCTGGATGTGCAGAGAGTTGCCTGATCTTTACGAAATCGATTCACGCATCTACTGCATACTGGATCTCGAGAGAAACACATTCAATGAATACAGCTTGTTGTGCGTTTATTCCATGGTGTGCCACTTCGGGGAATCCATGGGGCACCTGCACTTGGTGACAAAGGATCACGAGGCCTTCAATCTGTTTGAGATGTGGGAGAATGTGGAGTAGGTGTTGAAGTTCATAGTGATGGAGAGCGTGATGAGAACGTGCCTAACTGGAGGATACTTGGTGATCTATAACTTCGTTTGGGATGGATCTTGGGTGCTCAGCGTTGCGAGGAAGGAGACAAGGAGGAAGATAGTTATCATGTGATATGATATCTGCCTTCTGGTGCAGGGAGAGTGGTGGGATTCATACTTCAAAAAGGATTGCCATTCTTCTTTTAATCTTCCTTCCCTTAACTTGTTTCCATTTCTCATTTAATTTCGCTTTGCTATCTTGCAGGGAGAACAACAATGGCGAATTCAGATGACAAAGTGGTTTTTATAGTTGAGCTATCTGCTCCACGCCTCCACCTAATTAGAAGAAAATAGTCTCTTTCTCTCTCCCTCTACCTGATAAAGATTTTCTCTTTTTGGTTTGAAGTGTTTTCACTTTTCCCCCTTTTTTTTTGGCTTTTTGCGAGGATGATTGGCTTTCCCTCCTCTGTCAATCGAATTTCTCCAAGATCATTTTCGAGTATGCTTGTGAGGTTTGAATCCCTTAAACCTTGTGTTTGTTTGTTAGATTATAATCAGTCTGATTTGAGCTACTTGTCAAGGGAATGTCATTCAGATTGTGGGTTTGTTCTCCCTGCTCCTGACATTTAGCACCATTAACTCCAAATAAGATGGTTACCACATTGTAAACTGCCTAAACTATGCTGGAGAGGACATGAGAACAAATTTTATGTACATGAATGATATAAAAACTTATCTTATGTATTCGAACACTATTGCCTAGAATGAATTCATGTTTATCATCATTTATCTTTTGCTAAAAAAATAACTTTTAATCTTTTGTACTTCTTTGTGCCATAGGGTAGGTGTAATTGCGAAATACATTTGTATCATGTAGAAGAAATGACTTGGACCTGGATACATTTTTTTACTCTCTTGATGAATAGTAGAAATAGTGTCCTGTAAATTTTTTGTTTTCCTTTCTACTAAGAGATGGCATGCACACATTATATTACTCCTGAGTGGACATTTGCGCTTAGCTAATTCTCTACGAGTGGACATAGCTGAGTGGTATGCAATATATTTCTCATTATATTTTAATTGTTTTCCTTCGTAGTCTGCTCTACCTCTTGAACAGTTAGCTTGGTGTAGAATGGATAGTGTGTTGCTGTATTGGGATGATGAGTTATTGATGGTGGGTCCTTTTGGTGATCATGTGCGTTACTTTTATGATGACCCAATAGTTCTCATTTATGAGTGTGATGGTGTGAGGATACTTTCAAACACAAGTATGCAATTTTTACAGCGAGTTCCAGATTCAACACCAGCATCTTTGGGGATAAACAATGTCTATTTTTAAAATAGGCAGCACAACACCGGCAGCTTTGCTATATGATGATAGCTCCATGACCCCCTCGATGACGGCGAAGGACGAAGAGGAAGCAATGGGGGTGCGCTCGAATGGTCAGATAACAAGAGCTCGTGCAAGAGCAATGGAACGCGCGACTCAATCCTTAGTCTCTCGGGCTTACGCGAGTGACTCGGGTTCATCTAGTCCTAAATGGGTTCTTCTCTTGACCTATTAAGGGTTGGGTGATGATGTGACCCTGCCTCCCATGACGGCCCAAGATGAGGAAGAAGCCATGAGCCTACGCTCACAGGGCCCAGTCACAAGGTCTAGGTCCAAAGTCATCGCCTCCGCTGTCGCATCACTAGTTGCACGCGTCGTCGCTGGCCAAGGAAGCCCAGAAACCAATCCAAGACTCGTCGTCCTCGCCACCATCGGATCAACGCGTTCTTTTGAAGACAGCGACACTTCGTCGTCATCTCACGCGATGATTGCTTTCAGCCCTTCACCGCGTTAGGAGTTTCACGCGTTCTTTTAAGACACTATCTATATTTGGTATTTCCAGCGTGTTTTAGATAGTTTCCTTATTTTTAGCGTTTTAGATAGTTTCCTTATTTATAGCGTTTTAGATAGTTTCCTTTTAGTCATTCTATCTTTTAGGGTTTGTGCCTTTTGCATGCTTGCATGGGCTAGCCCACGAGGTTCGACTCGGCCCATCCGACGTCTCACCTCTCCTATTTATACCCGACTTTGTTAATGTTATTTCTTACGTTCAAGTTAAAGTTCAAGGTTTCAAGTAGAGTGTTAATTCCTCCTTCCCTTGATCGGACGTCACCCATATCCCTCTCATCCCCATTCCCTCCGCCGTCGACGCTTCGGCAATCACTTGATCTTCTCAAGCAAAGTCTATCTTTGCATCTCCTTCAACCGCAGTCGACGCTACGACACCCAAAGACTTGTCTTTTCAAGCCTTATATCCTTCACCATCATCGCGTTCCACAGCCGGTTGACAGAGACGAGTGATTTCCCAACCAAGACTAGATTCAAAGGCGTCACCTTCGACAATTTGGCTTGTCATCGGAGGCAAGGACACATCAACTGGCATCAGAGCCCAACCGTCTTGTAAGTCACGAGCTCAAGTTTCAATTTTGTGAACAAAAAATTTCTTGACCCCCATCGTTGCTTTCATAAAATATCGCGAAAAACCATAAGTTTCCATATTTACCGTGCCTTTCGGTTTCTACAAGGTCCCACCTTGGCCGAAATTTTTTTCCTTGTTCCCCAAGTTTTGGTGTGTTAGGTAATTTTGTTATCTTGCATGCTAGAATATTTTTGTTTCCTTATTTCATGCGTGGATAGAGTTTCCTTGTTTGCTAGATATTACTTTTTAGGTTGTTAACCGAATTTCCTTATATAAGATATATATATCAAATCATATCTTCTCTCTCCTATCTCTAAGATCACACTTGTGATAGTCTTGTTACTTAGACTTTTTTATTTTATTTCCTTTTGCAAATCCGAAAAGATCAAAACATAAGATCTCAGATATTAAAAAAATAAAAAATCGAAAAGATATTAAAAAAAAAGTTTTCAAAGTTAGGAGAAGCCAAAATAAGGCAACCCTAACCCACAATCGGTCTAATATCATCTTCTATATCTTTCCGCCATCTAGGTCAAGCTTCTTAGAAGGTACTTTCTTGCTAATTAGGTTGCTTTGTTTATGTTTGTTTTAGGGTTTCAATTTGTTCTTGTTGTTTGATTGCAACTTGCTTGATACACCATCTCTTGTGCAAGTCAAGCCGCCCTCACGGCAAGCCAAACAAGCCCTACCTACGTGAACTTTGTGACTTGACTAGTGATTTTCTTGGTTGTTGTGCTTCGTTGTCTTTTGGTTCGTTTTTACTCCCATGTCTGGCCGTCTTGTTATAGGTACCATGCCAATTGGACCCAGTACAGACGAACGCGACATCGACAACACCAACACCAACCCCCAAACCCAGCCGTTGGGTCTAGCTCAAGACCAACCTCCACAAGACCAACAACGCAATCCAATCATGGAGTTGTCAGAAGATCAAATCTTGATCCAGGCTCTTAGACAAGAGGTCACGGCTTTGAGAGCCCAACCCCAAGTGGCACTCACCGCGCCCACTCCAACACCACTGAGTGCTATGGACGCGCCGCCTCCACCTGGAGCCACCGACGCGGGTCCATCAAAGACAAGAGTAGACAAAGGCAAATGACTTATGCCTTCCACTTCTCAACATCAACCACAACTCAACAGAATGCAGAGTGTCATAGAGAGCCGCCAAGGCTTCGTTCCCCAATCGGATCGCTACGTGCCCAGGGCCCCACACGTTGGCTACGACCTCGGATCCGACCGTGACGCCAATGACTCTCGAGGTGAGTACTCTGAACCTTACAAATTTGATGATAGGTATGCCTCTCAGAGAACCCAGCGCCGCGTGCAAGACTCCACGCCCCGCGATGGCCAACGTCGTCAAGCCGCCCAAGACGACGCGACGCCAAGACGACCCAGCCACCGCGACAGTGGACCATCACGCCGCAATGATCAATTGAGGACACCACCTACCCAGCCACGGAGCCATGATGTACGCGATCACCTTCGATACCAGAGTGTTCGAACACCGCGCTACCAATCGTATGGCTACGCATCAATCAGACCCAATGTCCACGACGACTTCGACGAGTATGACGATGAAGAGCTCGAGGACTCAGGTATGGTAAATCCTAATTTTTTTCACTCCCCTCTTGGAGATCCACTTGAATTGCAGGATCACCCATCAAATTGGATACCTCCACCGCGTCTCCAGCCCCAAGGAGAACGCGTTCATGACATTGGCGGCGAGCGCCGCGATGTTATACAGAGAGACATTCGATGCGACAACTACGATGCCCAGCTGCAAAGACATCAACGCGAAGACGCCTACACGCCCAGTGATGAGTTTGTCCGCAAAGATCGCCAACAACGCGATAGACCGTGATAGACCACATGGAGTGCGCGCCTTTGAGAACCCTCTCTACGACGGCGCGCCAAACAACGCGTTCAACCAAGCACTTGCCCAGCCTTGATACCAACGACACGAAGTTAAGGTAAAAATCGAGCATTTCTTTGGTGAATACAATCTCTCTATTTTTCTTGAATGGGTGCAGGCTACGGAGTACACCCTTCGATATTGTCGAGTGCCACCTGAGGAGCATGTCGACGCCGCGACGCTTCACTTCCGAGGAGCCGCCCGCGTGTGGTGGCATAGATTCGAGGATGACTACGTTCGTCGCCACAGGACACGAGTCACAGAATGGCATCAACTAGTCTACATGATGACCAAGAAATACGTGCCCCCAGACTACTGGAATCAAATGTGAATGGATATAGCCATGGCTCGCCAAGGGTCAATGACTCCACTCGAGTTCTTTTCCACGCTTGAAGACATGTATTACAAGGCCAACATCTCCGTTGCACCATCGACTTTGCGGACGAAATTCTTGAGTGGATTGAACACCAACATCCGTGATCAACTCGAGATTTTGCCCATCAAAGACTTGAACACACTCACACATATGGCGATGCAAATTCATGCACAAACTATATTGCCGAAAGTCTTACACTTATTCCAGTGGCCAACAAAGGTATTCTTCTAACCCTAGTGGATTACCTTATTTTAATGTTCGCCCTAGTGCCTCTACCACAGCCGCGTCAAGCCAAGCCTCCAAGGCCAAGCCACTACCGCCGACCACCGCGCCGCACCAGAACGCGCCAAGACAGGTTCCAGTGAGCACAGATCGCGTGCGTGATCTTGAGTGTTACAAATGTGATGGAAGAGGCCACTATAAGAAAGATTGCCCCAATGCTCGCAAGGTGTTGTTCTCCACAGCCGCCACCGGCTATGAGTCTTGTGAAGACGAGGAGGCCACACTTGACGCGATCCCTAAAGGCACCGAAGAAGAGGACGAAGACGCTTATGACTGCGAACCTGCTTCTCTGCAAGCGGGCCCACCATTGAGCTTGGTGACGCATCGTCTCCTCACAGTCAAGGAAGCCAGCTTACGCGATCAACGAGAGAACTTGTTCTACACAAGGGCTCTAGTCCAAACCGCTTCCTTGAGTGTCATTGTTGATGGAGGATCTTGTGCAAATATTATGAATGAGAAGGTCGTCACACACTTCAAGTTACCCACGATGCCTCATCCCCAGCCTTATGCCCTCCAATGGATATCATCTAGTCCATGTAACACAGTATCTCGCCAATGCTTAATTTCTTTCTCTATAGGCCAATACTGTGATTCAGTTTTATGTGATGTCATTGCAATGGACGCCACCCATATTTTGCTTGGGCGCCCATGGAAATTTGACAGGCGCGTGTTCCATGATGGCTATTTGAACACTTATGTGTTCAATTACCATGGGAAGCGCGTCACTTTGCATCCAATATCTCCCCATGAGATCTTGTAGGACCAGGTTGAACGCGACCGCCAGAAATCCATAGAGGCTGTTTTGGGGAGAAAAGATCGGACGACCTAAATCGCCTTAGACGGGGTAACTAGTCGATCGAATGATAAAAAACAATCCAAACCAAGCAACCAATAGATAAACAAAGAATAAATATGTAATAGCGTGATGGTTTTATTAGATGTCGTGTTTAATCAGACTGAATCGTGATACAACTTATCGTGATAAAACCAAAGATCGAGTGGGACTCGACCAGTGACTTGTGAGTGGCGACCGGCGGGGGTCAGGCGTAGGAAGCCGTTAGAGAGCTAGATTGAGAGCGAGAGTGCTATTCTGGTGTGTTTTCTGAGTAAGAATGCTCGTGTGTCTTGCGTAATTGCGCGTGTTGTTTCTTATCCTCTTTGTCGTCCCGATATGGTAAGTCTTTCACCCTTGTTACCGTTTTGCATTTCTTGCCGAATATTTCATCTACAATGTTGAGAGTAATGGCGAAGATTGCGCCATTGAATCTCTGTGATTACGTTGGTTTTAATGTTATGGCCGTTGCGTGATCTGGGCATTAAATGCGTGGCGAGATCCTTGCGATCCTGTCGGATGATACTCGACCAGAGAAGTCTCGTCGGCTCCTCTGGGCTTTTCCTCTGTTCTTCCGATCTGCAGTGGGCTTGAGTTCGATCCACTTGATCCGTCTTTCTCCTGGGGTGCCAGGCCCAACAATAGCCCCAAGTTGTTATGGTCTTACGGTTTAGGCAAGTAGACCGAAATCCATGGCAACTTCTCTGGACACGATCTCTACCGTCCTTTTTGGCGTGGTTGCACAGGTCGACGTGGCTTGCGATTAGGTCATGACGCGACGTCTCTGCAGGTCATGATATCTTTCCATAAATTCTGAGCAGGGGAAACGATTAGTCTTCATCTTCTTCCTTTGCAAGTTTCTTCTGGTAAGTTTCTTGGTCTCTCTCGTCATAGCTTTCTGATTTTTCCTAGCCATAGCTCACCAATTCCCCTCCCTCTCTATTCTCGAGATGGTTTCTCTTGAGGCTTCTGAGTCGTCGAAGAGTCTTTCTGACGCTAGAGAAGGTGAAGTTCCTCCCCATTTTATCTTGACAGAGTCGGATGTGCTGGTTAGCACTTTGTCAGAGGCGGAACTGGATCAAGTCCTCCAAGTCGGGGGCTTTCCTCCGGAGACAATCGCTAGGCTGCCTCATCCAGACGAGAGGGCCGATGCGCGTTACGAAGGGTGGATTTGTGATAAGTGCTATTTTGTACCACTTATCTAAGGGTTATTACCAGGTTTGAGGCGCCATTTGGTTGGATTTTATGCACAATTGGAGATTATGGAGTTAGAGTGGAGAAGTGAAGAAATCATGGGATTTATAGAGGTTTGAAGTATATTGAAGAGTAGAAGAACAATGTGCTGAATTCAAATGGTTCGTTCTCTCTACTCAGATGTCCAAATGAAGTGATTCCAATTCGAGCAGTTAGATCTTGAAGTCTACTACAAGTCCTCAAAATATGATCACAATCCGAGTTGGGAATCAAAAGTTATGGCGTTTTTACTAAAGTGTTGCAGAAGCTGAAAAGTCACCGCCCCGCGCCAGAGCCACCGCGACCCGGCGGTGGGTCTCAGAGAAGGATGCCGCCCCGCGGTAGGAAGCACCGCCCCGCGGCCATATGGGCGAATTAATTAATTAAGCGGAAATCGCGTGAATTGAAAGCATGAAATTGAATTGGAAGATGATGACGTCGCCGCGATGTCAGCGATGATGATTTGCATTTGTTGGGCCGAGCGAGATGTGGTAGCAGCTGTTGCACGAGAAGACGGGAATTATTTCCCCTAGTTTCGTTCGTTTATTTCCTTTAATGACTTTATTATTATTTCCTTTTATTATTTTTACAATCTTTTAGAATTAGGTTAAATACTCTTTGTTAACCTAGTTGACAGTACGTTAGATTTGGATTTGAAGTTCGTTTCTTTTCCACCTCCAGGGTTTCCAACCCATGGAGAACTAAACACCTTGTTCTACTAGACGTTTGAAGCAATACAGTTGATTATGTTGTGAGATTTCTATTCCTTGTTCTTATTCTTATGTGTGTTGGTTTGATTCTCTTGGTTATATTGATTTATCGTTATTCTTCATAGTCTGGCCAGCTAGGTTGAATACTTTTTATCAATTGCTAGGATTGCATATAGGGGTTCCGAGTGCATATCTAGTGGCAAACACAATTGTGCGTATAGGGGTTCCGAGCGTACAATTGTGAGTGAGAATCATTACATGTTAAGTAGGGGAGTGAGTACTTGTACGTCTTTCTACTTGCATGTATCCTATATCCTTGTGTGTATTGCTATTGCTGTGTTGGTGCTAAAGTACGCTGACAACTGTGAGAATCCGTGGTATTTTATCATTGGCATCGTAATAAGTCTATCGACAACTGTGAGAATCGGTAGTACTTAAGATCAGGGTGGGAACAACCATAAGAATAGTTAAAGAACTTGGATTTATAAGATTTCAATGATTGACTTATCTCTGTATTGTGGATCTCGTTCTAGTAGAACTACTTTCTCCATCATTCTTATTCTTTCTTCTAAAAGCTTGAATCTTTGTTACTCTGCTTGATAACTAAAAACCCCCTTTGTTACTTTGCATGCTTACGAACACATAGATAGATCACTTCCTCCCTGTGGATTCGACCCTTGCTTGCCTCTACTACTTGTTTAGGTTTGTTGGGATTATTTTATTTGTTTAGGTGTCACGACGACAAACGCCTATCAAATTGGCGCCGTTGCCGGGGAGACAAGTTTTGATTTTTCTGTGTGTTTGTGTGTGTGTGTGTTACTTTGGTGTGGACCTATCTTACGGTCCGCACCTTTGCTATTGATTTGCTACTTGTTGAAGTTGATACAGAGACAGGTATGAATGGCTCAGACACTCCGACAATTGACTACGCCAGATCTGATACAGCAGCCCTTGGATGTAATTATTCCACCTCTTGCTGATGGTGTGACATTTGAGCTCAGATCAGGAGTGATACGGTTACTCCCGAGATATTATGGACGAAGTGGAGAAGACCCCATCCTACACTTGAGAAAATTCCACAACGTCATTATGAGCATTAAACCAGCCGACGTCACTGAGGATCAAATTAAAATGAGAGCCTTCGGGTTCACTCTTAAGGACGATGATGAGGACTAGTACTATCATCTGCCTGGCGGAAGCATAAATTCATGGGCTGAGCTACTTAAGGCTTTCCTCACACAATATTTCCCAGCCAAGATGGTGAACGCTTTGAAAAGGGAAATTGCCAGTATTGAACAAAGAGAGGGGGCGATCCTTTATGAATATTATGAACGGTTCACACGACTGTGCTCTAGCTGCCCGTTCCATGGTTTTGACAAGAAAGCTCTAGTACTCTATGTCTACAATGTGCTGCTGGATGATGAAAGAAGAATCATAGATGCTACGTGTGGTGGTAGTATCTTGAATATGACCCCTGATGCAGCCATGACTAGACTTCATGATATGGCTGAGAGCACAATAGATTTTGATGAAGCCCCAAGGAACAGAGGAGTTAATGCTGTCAAATCCAATGATGCACATTTATTGCAAGAAATTGCTTCATTGAAAGGCATTATTGCAAAGACGGGTAGACAAGAAGCACCTCAACCCCACCTTGTTGAGCTACCAGTAGCTCCCCATGCTAGTAACTCCCTGTCAACTGAAGAGATGCTCAGGACCTTGACTCAACATTTCACCACTCATGTGCAGAATACCGAGTCAAGCATCAAGGATATAGTAGGTCAGGTGAGCCAGTTGGCGGAGTCAATTATACAGCTCAAAGCAAGGAGGTCGGGGAATCTACCATCTCAAACGGTAGTAAACCCGAGGGAAAACGTTCCTCCCAGTGTTGTAGAGGAGGACGATTATGAGATAGAGAACATAGCTGACCGCCCCGCGTCACCCATCACCGCGACCCGGCGCGACGTCCCAGTTATCTCACCGCCCCGCGGCGAGAATGACCGCGACCCGGCGACGTGCCTCAGTATCTCCACCGCGACCTCACAGCCCCGCGACAATGACCACCGCCCCGCGGTGAGACCAGAGCAACCCAGCGTCCAAAATCCTAGCTCTGCTGATGAGGTTTGGGTTGATCATTTTCATCGTCAAGAGGTGCTGACTGAAGAGGAGTACTTTTTGAGATATGAGGAGGATTGGAGCGACGATGAGGAGGAGTACCATGTTCGCAAAAATACTCCAGAGATAATCGCCCCGACAGTCCCCAATCCTCTGGAGGCTGCCTATGATGAGTTTACGCATCTCAACTCCTTCCCGCTTATCTCGCCGCAACCCGATATACCATTCCCTGCGGCTCTGAAGGACACCCAAAAGGTGGAGAGCGACAAAGGCTTATTTGACACCTTCAGCGGCTGCAAGGCAACCACCCCTCTGGTCCATCTGGCGGACAACACCCCTCGCTGCAAGGAAATATTAAAGGTGCTGGGCATAATTAAGAAGAAACCGAAGGGGAAGCACAAAAAGGAGAACTTGACTCAAGTGGTGAATTCTTACATTCTGGATACGGGGCAGGACATACATGCAGCCCTTGAGATGCTGGGTAGACAATTTTTCAAGATGGCAAGTGCATTCATGGATACGACGAGTGATCCAGCCATCAACAACTGCACAAGATTGGGGGTCGCGCTCAACAGAGAGTATACAAAGAGGCATCCCCCTGATATAGATCTCAGGTGCTCAAAAGCTAGGACCAACCCGAGTTGAGGAGGCTGGAGTAGTATGTCAAGCCATGACAATAACTAAGGCGCTGTCCGGGAGGCAACCCGAGGAATGTTTTACTTTCTTTGTTTTTCTTTCTTTATTTCTTGCATTAGTTTTACTTGTTTTTGCTTTGTTTTTGTTTCCGACTAACCTGCAGGGAAGAGACCCATGCCTATTGAAGAAGGTGTTTACCACCAATGTAAGTCTTCTCTTCCCTACACTAAGTAACCCCCCGAAAAAACCTTAAACGGGGGGCAAAAAAAAAAAAAAAAAAAAAAAGATCCACCGAGGCCAGCTGTCCAGAGTTTCCCATGGAGATGGTGCGCATCATGTTGTCAAGGAGGAAACCTTAGCCCTACACATTATTTGTCAACGATGATGGCCCTACAATTGGCAGCTGAGGAGGAGGAACACTAGAGCCCCCAACATGATCATATATGGGCTCCACCATGTGTTCCTAGAAGGCCGTGTGACCCCGCCATACTATGTTTTACCACTATTCACCAAAGTGGTTTCCTATGGTTGCACGGTAGGAGAAGATTATAGAGTTGATGAAGACACCCGCGCAACACCAGAGACATGGGAATTTATTAAGAAGACCGCCAGCGACACCTTCAGTGTCCAAGCAGCTTGGCGACGTTTGTGAGTTATTTTTTGCTTTTCCCTATGCTCTTATTCTTTTGTCTTTCATTACATTGAGGACAATGCAATGTTTAAGCATGGGGGAGAGTTCTATACTTGCTACGTCGCTGAGGAGAAAAATTAAAAAATGAAAAAAAGCCAAAAAATTGAAAAAAGGCATACATAAAAATCCTGGGATAGGTCGAAAACCCGAAAGGGCGGCCTAGGTAATAAGCAGGTGGCTTGGACCAGCATTAGGCTGGGGTAATATAAGGTCAAGAGTGATGTGAGCTTATGTGAGTACATCTATTGGAAAATGAAATGAGTGGCTTGGTGAAAACCCGAAAGGGCGCCTTGGCAAAATGAGCGAAAAAGAAGAAGAGTGATTCTAGGATTTCTCATTATTTTTGGCGAGGCGTCATAAGAAGAGGAGTTATAAGGAGGATTCGGGTAGGTCACTCTGGGAGGCATAAGAAGATAGATGGGAGATAGGATTAGATTTTTTTTCACTCTATGGTGTTTGGGATAAGCTTGGGGGAAGTACTCTGCTTTCCTTTTAGCTTGGTTGTGTGGGGTATTGATTGATATTGTAGTTTATTGTGCTGAGCTTATTTGTATTAGTTGCCTGGAGTTTATTGTTTGGTATGATTCTTGGAGATTGAGTTTTCTATGCTTCCTGAAACCTTGGGGATTGATTGGAGGAGTAGGTTTATTCTAGCTTACTCGAGGACGAGCAAGGTTTAAGCATGGGGGATTTGATAAGTGCTATTTTTTACCACTTATCTAAGGGTTATTACCAGGTTTGAGGCGCCGTTTGGTTGGATTTTATGCACAATTGGAGATTATGGAGTTAGAGTGGAGAAGTGAAGAAATCATGGGATTTATAGAGGTTTGAAGTATATTGAAGAGTAGAAGAACAATATGCTGAATTCAAATGGTTCGTTCTCTCTACTCAGATGTCCAAATGAAGTGATTCCAATTCGTGGAGTTAGAACTTGAAGTCTACTGCAAGTCCTCAAAATATGAGCGCAATCCGAGTTGAAAATCAAAAGTTATGGCGTTTTTACTAAAGTGTCGCAGAAGCTGAAAAGTCACTGCCCCGCGCCAGAGCCACCGCGACCCGGCGGTGGGTCTCAGAGAAGGATGCCGGCCCGCGGTAGGAAGCACCGCCCCGCGGCCATATGGGCGAATTAATTAATTAAGCAGAAATCGCGTGAATTGAAAGCATGAAATTGAATTGGAAGATGATGACGTCGCCGCGATGTCAGCGATGGTGATTTGCATTTGTTGGGCCGAGCGAGATGTGGTAGCAGCTGTTGCACGAGAAGACGGGAATTATTTCCCCTAGTTTCGTTCGTTTATTTCCTTTAATGACTTTATTATTATTTCCTTTTATTATTTTTACAATCTTTTAGAATTAGGTTAAATACTCTTTGTTAACCTAGTTGACAGTACGTTAGATTTGGATTTGAAGTTCGTTTCTTTTCCACCTCCAGGGTTTCCAACCCATGGAGAACTAAACACCTTGTTCTACTAGACGTTTGAAGCAATACAGTTGATTATGTTGTGAGATTTCTATTCCTTGTTCTTATTCTTATGTGTGTTGGTTTGATTCTCTTGGTTATATTGATTTATCGTTATTCTTCATAGTCTGGCCAGCTAGGTTGAATATTTTTTATCAATTGCTAGGATTGCATATAGGGGTTCCGAGTGCATATCTAGTGGCAAACACAATTGTGCGTATAGGGGTTCCGAGCGTACAATTGTGAGTGAGAATCATTACATGTTAAGTAGGGGAGTGAGTACTTGTACGTCTTTCTACTTGCATGTATCCTATATCCTTGTGTGCATTGCTATTGCTGTGTTGGTGCTAAAGTACGCTGACAACTGTGAGAATCAGTGGTATTTTATCATTGGCATCGTAATAAGTCTATCGACAACTGTGAGAATCGGTAGTACTTAAGATCAGGGTGGGAACAACCATAAGAATAGTTAAAGAACTTGGATTTATAAGATTTCAATGATTGACTTATCTCTGTATTGTGGATCTCGTTCTAGTAGAACTACTTTCTCCATCATTCTTATTCTTTCTTCTAAAAGCTTGAATCTTTGTTACTCTGCTTGATAACTAAAAACCCCCTTTGTTACTTTGCATGCTTACAAACACATAGATAGATCACTTCCTCCCTGTGGATTCGACCCTTGCTTGCCTCTACTACTTGTTTAGGTTTGTTAGGATTATTTTATTTGTTTAGGTGTCACGACGACAAACGCCTATCAAATTGGCGCCGTTGCCGGGGAGACAAGTTTTGATTTTTCTGTGTGTTTGTGTGTGTGTGTTACTTTGGTGTGGACCTATCTTACGGTCCGCACCTTTGCTACTGATTTGCTACTTGTTGAAGTTGATACAGAGACAGGTACGAATGGCTCAGACACTCCGACAATTGACTGCGCCAGATCTGATACAGCAGCCCTTGGATGTAATTATTCCACCTCTTGCTGATGGTGTGACGTTTGAGCTCAGATCAAAAGTGATACGGTTACTCCCGAGATATTATGGACGAAGTGGAGAAGACCCCATCCTACACTTGAGAAAATTCCACAACGTCATTATGAGCATCAAACCAGCCGACGTCACTGAGGATCAAATTAAAATGAGAGCCTTCGGGTTCACTCTTAAGGACGATGATGAGGACTAGTACTATCATCTGCCTGGCGGAAGCATAAATTCATGGGCTGAGCTACTTAAGGCTTTCCTCACACAATATTTCCCAGCCAAGATGGTGAACGCTTTGAAAAGGGAAATTGCCAGTATTGAACAAAGAGAGGGGGCGATCCTTTATGAATATTATGAACGGTTCACACGACTGTGCTCTAGCTGCCCGTTCCATGGTTTTGACAAGAAAGCTCTAGTACTCTATGTCTACAATGGGCTGCTGGATGATGAAAGAAGAATCATAGATGCTACGTGTGGTGGTAGTATCTTGAATATGACCCCTGATGTAGCCATGACTAGACTTCATGATATGGCTGAGAGCACAAGAGATTTTGATGAAGCCCCAAGGACCAGAGGAGTTAATGCTGTCAACTCCAATGATGCACATTTATTGCAAGAAATTGCTTCATTGAAAGGCATTATTGCGAAGACGGATAGACAAGAAGCACCTCAACCCCACCTTGTTGAGCTATCAGTAGCTCCCCATGCTAGTAACTCCCTGTCAACTGAAGAGATGCTCAGGACCTTGACTCTACATTTCACCACTCATGTGCAGAATACCGAGTCAAGCATCAAGGATATAGTAGGTCAGGTGAGCCAGTTGGCGGAGTCAATTATACAGCTCAAAGCAAGGAGGTCGGGGAATCTACCATCTCAAACGGTAGTAAACCCGAGGGAAAACATTCCTCATAGTGTTGTAGAGGAGGACGATTATGAGATGGAGAACATAGCTGACCGCCCCGCGTCACCCATCACCGCGACCCGGCGCGATGTCCCAGTTATCTCACCGCCCCGCGGCGAGAATGACCGCGACTCGGCGACGTGCCTCAGTATCTCCACCGCGACCTCACAGCCCCGCGACAATGACCACCGCCCCGCGGTGAGACCAGAGCAACCTAGCGTCCAAAATCCTAGCTCTGCTGATGAGGTTTGGGTTGATCATTTTCATCGTCAAGAGGTGCTGACTGAAGAGGAGTACTTTTTGAGATATGAGGAGGATTGGAGCGACGATGAGTAGGAGTGCCATGTTCGCAAAAATACTCCAGAGATAATCGCCCCGACAGTCCCCGATCCTCTGGAGGCTGCCTATGATGAGTTTACGCATCTCAACTCCTTCCCGCTTATCTCGCCGCAACCCGATATACCATTCCCTGCGGCTCTGAAGGACACCCAAAAGGTGGAGAGCGACAAAGGCTTATTTGACACCTTCAGCGGCTGCAAGGCAACCACCCCTCTGGTCCATCTGGCGGACAACACCCCTCGCTCCAAGGAAATATTAAAGGTGCTGGGCATAATCAAGAAGAAACCGAAGGGGAAGCACAAAAAGGAGAACTTGACTCAAGTGGTGAATTCTTACATTCTGGATACGGGGCAGGACATACATGCAGCCCTTGAGATGCTGGGTAGACAATTTTTCAAGATGGCAAGTGCATTCATGGATACGACGAGTGATCCAGCCATCAACAACTGCACAAGATTGGGGGTCGCGCTCAACAGAGAGTATACAAAGAGGCATCCCCCTGATATAGATCTCAGGTGCTCAAAAGCTAGGACCAACCCGAGTTGAGGAGGCTGGAGTAGTATGTCAAGCCATGACAATAACTAAGGCGCTGTCCGGGAGGCAACCCGAGGTATGTTTTACTTTCTTTGTTTTTCTTTCTTTATTTCTTGCATTAGTTTTGCTTTGTTTTTGTTTCCGACTAACCTGCAGGGAAGAGACCCATGCCTATTGAAGAAGGTGTTTACCACCAATGTAAGTCTTCTCTTCCCTACACTAAGTCACCCCCCGAAAAAACCTTAAACGGGGGGCAAAAAAAAAAAAAAAAAAAAGATCCACCGAGGCCAGCTGTCCAGAGTTCCCCATGGAGATGGTGCGCATCATGTTGTCAAGGAGGAAACCTTAGCCATACACATTATTTGGCAACGATGATGGCCCTACAATTGGCAGCTGAGGAGGAGGAACACTAGAGCCCCCAACATGATCATATCTGGGCTCCACCATGTGTTCCTAGAAGGCCGTGTGACCCCGCCATACTATGTTTTACCACTATTCACCAAAGTGGTTTCCTATGGTTGCACGGTAGGAGAAGATTATAGAGTTGATGAAGACACCCGCCCAACACCAGAGACATGGGCATTTATTAAGAAGACCGCCAGCGACACCTTCAGTGTCCAAGCAGCTTGGCGACGTTTGTGAGTTATTTTTTGCTTTTCCCTATGCTCTTATTCTTTTGTCTTTCATTACATTGAGGATAATGCAATGTTTAAGCATGGGGGAGAGTTCTATACTTGCTACGTCGCTGAGGAGAAAAATTAAAAAATGAAAAAAAGCCAAAAAATTGAAAAAAGGCATACATAAAAATCCTGGGATAGGTCGAAAACCCGAAAGGGCGGCCTAGGTAATAAGCAGGTGGCTTGGACCAGCATTAGGCTGGGGTAATATAAGGTCAAGAGTGATGTGAGCTTATATGAGTACATCTATTGGAAAATGAAATGAGTGGCTTGGTGAAAACCCGAAAGGGCGTCTTGGCAAAATGAGCGAAAAAGAAGAAGAGTGATTCTAGGATTTCTCATTATTTTTGGCGAGGCGTCATAAGAAGAGGAGTTATAAGGAGGATTCGGGTAGGTCACTCTGGGAGGCATAAGAAGATAGATGGGAGATATGATTAGATTTTTTTTCACTCTATGGTGTTTGGGATAAGCTTGGGGGAAGTACTCTGCTTTCCTTTTAGCTTGGTTGTGTGGGGTATTGATTGATGTTGTAGTTTATTGTGCTGAGCTTATTTGTATTGGTTGCCTGGAGTTTATTGTTTGGTATGATTCTTGGAGATTGAGTTTTCTATGCTTCCTGAAACCTTGGGGATTGATTGGAGGAGTAGGTTTATTCTAGCTTACTCGAGGACGAGCAAGGTTTAAGCATGGGGGATTTGATAAGTGCTATTTTTTACCACTTATCTAAGGGTTATTACCAGGTTTGAGGCGCCATTTGGTTGGATTTTATGCACAATTGGAGATTATGGAGTTAGAGTGGAGAAGTGAAGAAATCATGGGATTTATAGAGGTTTGAAGTATATTGAAGAGTAGAAGAACAATATGCTGAATTAAAATGGTTCGTTCTCTCTACTCAGATGTCCAAATGAAGTGATTCCAATTCGTGGAGTTAGATCTTGAAGTCTACTGCCAGTCCTCAAAATATGAGCGCAATCCGAGTTGGGAATCAAAAGTTATGACATTTTTACTAAAGTGTCGCAGAAGCTGAAAAGTCACCGCCCCGCGCCAGAGCCACCGCGACCCGGCGGTGGGTCTCAGAGAAGGATGCCGCCCCGCGGTAGGAAGCACCGCCCCGCGGCCATATGGGCGAATTAATTAATTAAGCGGAAAGCGCGTGAATTGAAAGCATGAAATTGAATTGGAAGATGATGACGTCGCCGTGATGTCAGCGATGATGATTTGCATTTGTTGGGCCGAGCGAGATGTGGTAGCAGCTGTTGCACGAGAAGACGGGAATTATTTCCCATAGTTTCATTCGTTTATTTCCTTTAATGACTTTATTATTATTTCCTTTTATTATTTTTACAATCTTTTAGAATTAGGTTAAATACTCTTTGTTAACCTAGTTAACAGTACGTTAGATTTGGATTTGAAGTTCGTTTCTTTTCCACCTCCAGGGTTTCCAACCCATGGAGAACTAAACACCTTGTTCTACTAGACGTTTGAAGCAATACAGTTGATTATGTTGTGAGATTTATATTCCTTGTTCTTATTCTTATGTGTGTTGGTTTGATTCTCTTGGTTATATTGATTTATCGTTATTCTTCATAGTCTGGCCAGCTAGGTTGAATATTTTTTATCAATTGCTAGGATTGCATATAGGGGTTCCGAGTGCATATCTAGTGGCAAACACAATTGTGCGTATAGGGGTTCCGAGCGTACAATTGTGAGTGAGAATCATTACATGTTAAGTAGGGGAGTGAGTACTTGTACGTCTTTCTACTTGCATGTATCCTATATCCTTGTGTGCATTGCTATTGCTGTGTTGGTGCTAAAGTACGCTGACAACTATGAGAATCAGTGGTATTTTATCATTGGCATAGTAATAAGTCTATCGACAACTGTGAGAATCTGTAGTACTTAAGATCAGGGTGGGAACAACCATAAGAATAGTTAAAGAACTTGGATTTATAAGATTTCAATGATCGACTTATCTCTGTATTGTGGATCTCGTTCTAGTAGAACTACTTTCCCCATCATTCTTATTCTTTCTTCTAAAAGCTTGAATCTTTGTTACTCTCCTTGATAACTAAAAACCCCCTTTGTTACTTTGCATGCTTACGAACACATAGATAGATCACTTCCTCCCTGTGGATTCGACCCTTGCTTGCCTCTACTACTTGTTTAGGTTTATTAGGATTATTTTATTTGTTTAGGTGTCACGACGACAAACGCCTATCAATTTGCTTCTATGTGTACCCATTTAGAATAGGGCATAAATTTCCTTTTTCTTCTCTTGTCAGAGATTTTCTAGCCACTTTGGCGTTAGCGCCGTGTCAAGTAATGCCTCAGGCGTGGAGAGTCCTTAGGGTTTTAGACCTCGTGAACATCCAAACTGGAGCTGGTTTTGATTTTGATGCTTTGTGGTATAATTACTTCATCGGGTCGAAGAGTTCTTCCCGTGTGCAACTGCGTATCCGACGTGGTCGGAAGCCCTTGGTGCAGACTCCTGATGTGAACGACCGTGGATGGGGGTCGAAATTCTTTTTTGTCAAACGTTCTTCTCTGGAGAAGGAAGGAGAATTTCCGTTTCTGTTGGCGGAGTGGCGGATCGACAGTATGTATTTGTCTTCTCTCCCACACGTTTATGTGTTTTAACACTCTGTTTTTAACTTTTCTTTTTTGTAGTCCCTGAACCGGAAGATTTGGAAGTTAACAGCCGATCAGAGGGCTTGTCCAAGATCGTCCTTGGGGTTCCAGTGGCTGAGAGGAAGTTTGTAAACGTCAATCTCTTGTCGACGACCCCTGTTTCTCAAGAGGATATGTCGAACGTATCGTCATCTCGTGTGAAAGGTAGACATCCGACTCTGGGAGCCTCTTGTGACTGTCTTTTGTTTTGTCGTGTGCTTTAGGGTTCTGTTTGTCATGTCAGGTTCTCCCGGTGGTCGAGCGACTGCTCGTTTGAGAGTCGCTTCTGGAAAAAGCTTGATCGAGCAGAGGAAGGCGGCGGCCAAGGCTGCGTCGAGCAAGCCGCTTCTGGTGGACCTGACAGCGCCAGCCAAGGCCAGCTCGAAGAGGAAAGCAAGTGCTTGCTCCGAAGATGTCAAGGCGGAGGAGGTCTTCAAGAAGAAGAAGGTCGTGACTGCTGAGGGGATTGGCAAGATCGGTGTCATTGGGCGGTCGATTGCTGACCTTTTTCACGCTCAAGACCCGACTTTGAAGTCGGAGGTCGACGACATCTCTCCCCTTGACTGCATTGGTGAAGCGGGGTGCTCCGCGTGGAAGGTGAATCGTCTTTTTGTTTGTGTCTTTTTCTTCTTTTTTTTCGTTCGACCACGTTTTCTGATCGTCTGTTGTGTCGTCGTGTGAGATTGCAGTCTTTTCAGTATCTTTTGGGGGCGTACTCTAGCGTCAAGGCGATGGTCGCCAAGGCCGAGGAGCGGGCTGCTAGGTCAGAGTCCGACCTCGTGTCCTTGAAGACTAAATTAGAGGGAGCGGAGAGTCGCTGCCGTGAAATCGAGCGTCGCCTCACTAGGGAGTTGAAGAGCTGTCAAGGGGAGTTGGTCGCATGTCAGAGGGAGTTTGAAGAGTGTCGGGCAAGCGTTGAGGAGGAGGTGAAACGGGCTCGGATCGTCGATGGAGAGATTGCTGGCGACGTTGGGGCCTTTTATGCTGTGAAGTCGTGCATCGAAATGATTGAAGAGTTCAACGAAGGCAAGCACGAGCTATGGGACCTGAATACGGAGAAGGAGACTCTGGACTCCATGTTCCCAAAAGGCGATCCTGGTCAGGAGTTGTTCTGCTTAGCCGGTGTCGGCGAAGAAGCCGGGGATGAGGGCGTCGACGAGGACGAAGCCTACTCTGGCGATGTTAAGCCGACCGATGAGGTAGCCCTATTGGAGCCAGTCCCTGCCGAAGGTAATGTCGTCGTCCCTGACGCCTGATTCATTTTCTTTGCGTATTTTGACGTTGTTTGTCCCATTTGTGTGTGGGTTTAGACATTTGGTGTTTTTGGATAATGTGTGTTTTGGCGACCCGTCCACCATCGCGGGTCACAGAATATTTCTGTTTGATGAAGTCCTACAGATGTGTAGGCAGACAATGCGGTTTGGCGACCCGTCCACCATCGCGGGTCGCGTATTTGTATAAAAATACTTTTTTTTCGATGCAATTGTGTGTTTACATATAGAGTCATATGCTAGTCTATTTCGTACATGTTCGTCGGACTTTCAAAGAAGTTGTCGACGACGTTTTGTATTTTGTGTGAGTCGGTTTCACCCGTGTGCTCCGTCGAGTGGGGTTTCACCGTATGTATGTATTTAGAGTAGGCCTGCGATGTGTTTGTGTATGTGTTAGTCATGACATTATGCCGGGGAGGTAAGCAATTTGTTTATTGCGTAAATGTAACAAGGTGTTGTACCTTGTGTTTTGTATAAGGCAGGCGGTGTGCCGACGTGCTTGTGTTGTCATATCCCCGTGTTCCGATCGATCGTGTAATGTAAGCGCTATATGCGGATGACAGGATCCATTTGCGGACGACTGGGTCCAATGTAAATGATGTTCTGCATTTGTGTTTTTGTAAGGAGGAAGTCCTCGCTTAGTGTCAGACGATGATATGTAAAAGAAAGTAGCGATGTACATGCGATAGCATGTGATATGTATGCGATAGATGGCAATGTGTATGCGATAGCATGTGATATGTGGCAATGTATATGCGATAGCATGCGATATGTAGCAATGTATATGCGATAGCATGCGATATGAAGCGATGTATAGAATTTGTGTGATGTTTTACCTCGTCGGTTCAGAAATGGTAGAGCTTTAGATGTGCTGCGTTCCAACTTCTTGGGATCGGTTGTCCGTCTTTGTCTTCTAACTGATATGCTCCTTGTCCGACCACTTCGGTGATCAAGTAAGGTCCTTCCCATTGTGGTGCTAGCTTTCCGTCGGATGGATTCTTGGTGTTTTGGAAAGTTTTCCTTAAGACCCAGTCTCCGACCTTGAATGCCTTAATTCGAACGTTCTTGTTGTAGCTCCTTGCGACTTGTTGTTGGAACCTGACCATCCTGATTCGGGCTTTCTCTCTGATCTCGTCCGTTGTGTCCAGATTGTGTGCTAGTTCGACGTCGTTTTGTTCAATTGTCTGAAGGTTGCAGCGAGCAGTCGGAACCAGTAACTCAACCGGGATGACCGCCTCACTCCCGTAGACGAGAGAGAAAGGCGATTGCCCGGTCGCGTTCTTTGGAGTAGTCCTGTCGGACCAGAGAATAAGTGGGAGTTCGTCTGCCCATTTGCCTTTAGCCCCGGTGAGGCATTTCTTGAGGTTGTTGATAATGATCTTGTTGCTGGATTCGGCTTGTCCGTTGGATTGTGGATACCGAGGTGTGGATGTGACCAACTTGATGTTCCATTGGTCGCAGAAGGCTCTAGTCTTATGACTGATGAACTGGGAACCGTTGTCGCACACGATTTCTGATGGGACGCCAAATCTGCACAAGATATTGCGTTTTATGAATGAAATGACGTGTTGATCCTTTACCTCTTTGTAAGCCTCGGCTTCGATCCATTTGGAGAAGTAGTCCGTCATGGCAAGAAAAAAGACTCTTTGACCCGACGCGGGAGGAAGCTTTCCGGCAATGTCCATTCCCCATCTCATAAAGGGCCATGGAGCCAGGGTCGGATGGAGGAGCTCTGAAGGCTGACGATGGACGGGTGCGTGTCGCTGACAGGTGTCGCACTTCTTGGTGTATTCAATGGCGTCTTTGTTCATTGTTGGCCAATAGTACCCGTTTCGTAGGGCCTTTCCTGAGAGGCTTCGCCCGCCAGTGTGGTTGCTACACTCTCCTTCGTGTAACGATTGCAAGATACGTCTGACTTCTGGAGTCTTAAGGCACCGTAGGAGTAGCCCTGTAACAGATCTTTTGTACAAGATGTTATCAATGATATCGTAAGAGAGTGCTTGTACCTTGAGCCTTTTTGCTTTTGTCTTGTCGTCGGGTAGAATACCGTCTTTTAACCACCTGATGTAAGGCAGCATCCAGTCCTCATCGGCGTCGACGATGTCCTCTTCGGGTTGGTCGCCTATTTCCATGGCAACGAGTTCTTCAAGTGATGTTGTTAACTCGACGAATGTCCTTGGGACGGCTGGCGTCATGATGTGGGCCAATGGTATATGTGGAAATTCTTTCGGGTCTAGGACGGATCCTAGATTGGCGAGTGCGTCAGCTTGGGAGTTAAGGTCCCTGGGTACCTGTCGGATGTTGAATGTCTGGAATTGTCCGATTAGTTTCCTGGCTACCTCCAGGTAGGCTACCATTCTGGTATCCTTGGCGTTGTACGACCCTTGTATCTGGTTTACGACCAGCAGGGAGTCGCAGACGACTTCGATCTCTCGGACCCCTAGATCGCGAGCCAGGATGAGTCCGAATATGAGTGCTTCGTATTCAGCTTCGTTGTTGGTTGCATCCCACTCACATCTGACGGCTTGAGCTATCTTGTCCCCTTGTGGTGATTTCAGCACGACCCCAAGCCCCGATCCTCTGGCGTTCGACGCCCCATCTGTGTGGAGCTCCCATGTACCTGTCTCGTCTGTCGCGAGTAGTTGTGTCGCTTCTTTAGCGGCTTCTTGCTCTAGGGTCGGACTGAAATCGGCCACAAAGTCGACTAAGGCTTGCGACTTGATCGCCGTCCTAGGCTTGTACTCGATGTCGTAACCACTGAGGTGTATGGCCCATTTGGTCCTTCGTCCTGTGAACTCGGGTTTCCTCATGATAGCCCTCATGGGATGATTAGTGCAAACAATAATAGTATGGGATTCAAAATATGGTTTGAGTTTATTTGAAGCCATTACCAATGATAGTACGAGCTTTTCAAGTGACGAATACCTCGTTTCGGCTGATAATAGCGTCCGACTGACGTAGTATATTGGCGACTGTTTGCCATCCTCCTCTCTGACCAGTACAGCGCTTATGGCCGACTCTGACACTGCAAGATAAAGAAATAAGGGTTCGTCGCCTTTAGGTTTGGTCAGTAACATGGGACTGGCCAGGTACTCTTTGAGGTTCTGGAATGCTGCTTCGTGTTCTTCCGTCCATTGAATGGACTTGTTCTTCTTGAGCACGTCGTGGAAGGGTTTGCATTTGTCGGATGATTTGGAGATGAATCTGTTCAGAGCTGCTATCCGACCTATGAGCTTCTGTACGTCTTTGACACATTGGGGGGATCGGAGGTTGATGAGAGCCTTGATCTGTTCTGGGCTGGCCTCTACTCCTCTTTGTGTCACCATGTATCCTAAGAACTTCCCTGACGACACTCCAAAGGAGCATTTAGTAGGGTTTAGTTTCATGCTGTACCTTTTGAGCACCTCGAAGCTGTCATGCAGGTGGTCTATGTGATCTTCTTTCTTTTTGGATTTGACCAACATGTCGTCGATGTAGACTTCCATCGTGTCTCCGATTTGGTCTTTGAACATTTTGTTGACTAGTCGTTGATATGTGGCCCCTGCATTTTTCAGACCAAAGGGCATCACTTTGTAACAATAGATACCTTGGCTGGTGATGAATGCTGTTTTTTCTTGGTCGTCGGGATCCATGAGGATCTGATTGTAGCCGCTGAAAGCGTCCATGAAGGTGAGCATTCCGTGCCCCGCTGTGGCGTCGACCATGGCGTCGATATGGGGTAGAGGAAATGAGTCCTTGGCACAAGCCTTGTTGAGGTCTGTGAAGTCGATGCAGACTCTCCATTTGCCGTTCTTCTTCTGGACTACGACCACGTTGGCTATCCATTCAGGATAGTGGACCTCTCTGATTTTTCCTGTTTCCAATAAGCTTCTGACTTCGTCGTCTACTATCTTGTTCCACTCGGGAGCGAACTTCCTGCGTTTTTGCTTGACAGGGGGATGAGATGGATCCACATTTAATTTATGAGTAATAACATTTGGAGATATTCCGACCATATCCTCATGCGACCATGCGAAACAGTCGGCATTGGCCCTGAGAAAGTCAAGGAGTTGTTGTCTGGTCGAGTCGTCCAAGTCCGACCCGACCCTTACCGTTTGGTTTGGCTTTGAAGGGTCTAGTGCGATCTCGTCGAGTTTTTCCATTTCTGGTTCAACGTACCGACTAGGTTCTTCGCCGCTCTGTGGTTGCTACGCGGTCTTACGTTCGACCGCGTTCTTCATGGAAGCGACGTAGCATTACTTTGCGGTCTTTTGATCTCCTTTGATTTCTTGGACTCCCCATTCAGTGGAGAATTTGATAACTTGATGATATGTTGAAGGTACTGCCTTCATAGCGTGTATCTATGGCCTGCCAAGAATACAATTATAGGGAGACGGACAGTCTAAGACTAAGAATTTCACCTGTTGGTTGACTCCTCCAGCGTATGTGGTTAGAATGATTTCACCAGTCGTATGCTTAACCTCGCCGCTGAACCCGACCAGTGGGGTCGACTTCTTGATTAGGTCGTTCTCAATCAAACCCATTTCTTTAAGAGCATCAAGGGTCAAGAGATTTGTCGAGCTCCCTGTATCGATTAGTATTCTCCGTATTAAGCAATTTCCAATGGACAAAGAGATTACCAGACCGTCGTGGTGACCATCCGACCCGTCGGAGTCGGAATCGTCGAAAGTGACCGTCGGAAGGTCGGAAGTTCTCCTCGGCTTGAATTCCGACGCTTCTGGCTTGTCGCCCTTGCTTTCTCTGGCATGTCGCTTGGCCGCGGAGTACGTGTTCCCACATATGTCCGATCCTCCTAAAATGGTATTGACAATTTTTGTATGGACAGGAGATGGGGGTTTGTTTTGTTTTACCTGATCTCGGCGTTCCATGGTAGCCTTTGCCCGCTCCGAGATTACGTCGCGTAGGAACCCTTGTGAGAGCACCCTGGCGACCTCCTTTCATAGGGCGATGCACTCGTCGGTCGAATGACCGTGGTCGCCGTGGAATTCGCACCATCGACTCATGTCCTTCTTGATATCCGGTCGGTCGTTCTTTCGGGGCCATCTTATGTCTTTTCCATACTTGTTGAAACTCTTGACGAGCTCCAACACGGAAATGTTGAAGTTATAAGATTGGACCCTGGGAGGCAACGCAAAACCGTCTCTCCATTCCTGTGACCTGTCATGGAAAGAGTTTACCTGATTTGGTTCGTTTCGAGTACGAGAATAGGGATGTGGGATGTCTGTCTCGACGGTTGTCGGAGGAATGTTTTCGATCTGATGGATCGGGTCTGCGTGAGGCTTTACGCGACTCACGGTCCTCTTCCAATCTTACCTCGGCCATAGTTTTGGCCTGGACATCTTCAAAGCTTTTGCATCGGTACTTCGTAATCTCGTCGTAGAGATTGTTGTCTTTGACTAAACCTTGTCGGAAGGCTTCGATAGATGTTGTGACGTCACAGTGGGGGATTCCCACTTTCTCTTTGTTGTACCTGTTAAGATAATTCCGGAGAGGTTCGTTGTACCTTTGCGTGACTCGGTAGAGGTCACTCGATTGTTTCTCGTGCTTTCGACTGCTGGCGAACTGACTCTTAAAAGAGTTGACCAGATCCGCGAATGATGCGATCGTTTCCTGAGGCAAACACATAAACCAAGTTAGTGCGGGACCCGCGAGGGTTGTGCCAAAGCTTTTGCACATGACGGCCTCGCGACTCTCCCTTGAAACAGATGCAGCCATTAGTTTTTGTTTATAGAGAGAGATATGGTCATCTGGATCGGTGGTGCCGTCGAACGTCGCCATGTTGGAGAGATGGAACTTCTTGGGGATCTCGACCCTTGCGATTTCTTCGACGAACGGGGATTCTTCGAATCGGCCGGACGCTTCTCTCTCGATCGGTTGCGGGACTCCTGGGAGCCTGTTGAAGTGATCGTCGATCGTCTTCATATGTCGGTCGAGCGTCTGCTGGAAAAGAGCCATGATATCTGGCGGATTGGCAACCTGTGGTTCGTCGATTCGGGGCCCAATAGACCCGATCGGTGTGGAAAAGGTGACATGGTTAGTCGAAAATGGACTAGTGAAAGGAGTTCGAGGCGTACCCTCAGTGTGTCCAGGACGTCGTACGCTCGGAGGCGTTGGCTCGATGTTGTCCATGTCGAGGCGTGTTCGGACGCCGCCGTGGACGGGCGCGTTCCTAGATCCTGAAGCCCCTAATTGTACCTACGACTTAAGAGACTCATTTTCACGAGTTAGTTACGCGATCTCGGCTTCGGATTGGGTTGACAAAACGGCTAGGGCTTCAGTTTTTTGACGTTGTTGGGCTAGTTCCTTTTGAAGGGCGGCCATTTTTTGAGAGAGTTCTTGGAACTGGGCTGGAGTAGGATTTTCGGTTGGGTTTTCTGTAGTTTGGGTTTCGTCTTCGAGATGTGGTTCTTGATTGTCAGTAGAAGGATCGATAGTCATGGTTGGAAAGTTTCGGAAGGATGATCGGCAAGTTGCCCCACGGTGGGCGCCAAATTGTTTTGGGGCAAAAAGATCGGACGACCTAAATCGCCTTAGACGGGGTAACTAGTCGATCGAATGATATAAAACAATCCAAACCAAGCAAGCAATAGATAAACAAAGAATAAATATGTAATAGCGTGATGGTTTTATTAGATGTCGTGTTTAATCAGACTGAATCGTGATACAACTTATCGTGATAAAACCAGAGATCGAGTGAGACTCGACCAGTGACTTGTGAGTGGCGACCGGCGGGGGTCAGGCATAGGAAGCCGTTAGAGAGCTAGATTGAGAGCGAGAGTGCTATTCTGGTGTGTTTTCTGAGTAAGAATGCTCGTGTGTCTTGCATAATTGCGCGTGTTGTTTCTTATCCTCTTTGTCGTCCCGATATGGTAAGTCTTTCACCCTTGTTACCGTTTTGCATTTCTTGCCGAATATTTCATCTTCAATGTTGAGAGTAATGGCGAAGATTGCGCCATTGAATCTCTGTGATTACGTTGGTTTTAATGTTATGGCCGTTGCGTGATCTGGGCATTAAATGCGTGGCGAGATCCTTGCGATCCTGTCGGATGATACTCGACCAGAGAAGTCTCGTCGGCTCCTCTGGGCTTTTCCTCTGTTCTTCCGATCTGCAGTGGGCTTGAGTTCGATCCACTTGATCCGTCTTTCTCCTGGGGTGCCAGGCCCAACAGAGGCCGCGTCTACTAGGTCAAACGAGTGTCCAGAAGCACTACCAAGGCAGAACTCCTCCAAATCTGGCAACACTTCATCTACTCCAGGCACTGGCAAGAAGAAACACAACGCCACGGCTGGGACACCAAGTGCCCCATAGAATTCGAGCAGTACCTTCCCATCAACAAAATTCGATGATCCGTTGCCACCACCGCATCCTTTGCAAGGCACCTGTGAGCAACGCGTTCTTTTAGCCAAGCCCAGTGATCTCACTGCATGTTTGATTGGGAAGACTCCATGCTTTCTACTTGTTCCAACCCCGTGCATCCCTGAATCGTCGACGAACGCGCCCTTGCCACCAGCAATCGCGAAGTTGCTTGCCGCGTTCACCGACGTATTCCCAGACGAGTTGCCACAAGGATTACCTCCCCTGAGAGGCATTGAGCACCAGATTGACCTTGTGCCAGGTACTTCTTTGCCCAACTACGCTGCATATAGAGTTGGCCCAGAAGAGACCAAAGAGCTACAGCGCCAAGTGCAAGAGTTGTTGGATCGCGGTTACGTAAGAGAATCTCTCTCCCCTTGTGCTGTGTATGTGATCCTAGTGCCCAAGAAAGATGGCACATGGAGAACGTGTGTTGATTGTCGTGCGATAAACTAGATCAACGTCAAGTATAGGCATCCTATTCCACGCCTTGACGATATAATTGATGAACTACATGGCGCCACACTTTTCTCCAAGATTGATTTGAAGAGTGGTTATCACCAGATCAGAATGAAAGAAGGTGATGAGTGGAAGGCCGCGTTCAAGACAAAGTATGGGCTCTACGAGTGGCTTGGCATGCCCTTTGGGCTCACGAACGCGCCCAGCACCTTCATGCGTGTGATGAACCACGTGTTGAGATCTTTCCTTGGCAAGTTTGTTGTCGTTTATTTCGATGACATACTTGTGTATTCACGGAGCCTAGAAGACCATGTCGATCACCTTCGCCAAGTGCTCGAGTGCCTTCGACGCGAGAGCCTATTCGCCAATTTGGCCAAGTGCTCATTTTGCGCCGTGTCAACCAACTTTCTGGGCTACATTGTGAGAAGTGATGGCTTACGCATCGATGAAGAAAAGATCGCGGCCATCAAAGAGTGGCCAAGGCCTACGACACCGACACAGGTGTGAAGATTCCTAGGCCTCGCCGGATTTTATAGGCATTTTGTTCGCGACTTCTCCTCCATTGTCGCGCCACTACATGAGCTCACCAAGAAAGGAAGCACAGTTTTATGGCATGAGTCCCATGAACGTGCCTTCTCGGCTTTGAAAGAGGCCTTGTGCCAAGCTCCTTTGCTCCAGCTTCCATATTTCAACAAACACTTCGAGGTGGAGTGTGATGCCTCAGACATAGGCATTGGTGGTGTGCTACACCAAGAGAAGCGGCCCATAGCATATTTCAGTGAGAAGCTCACAGGGGCCACCCTCAATTACCCCACCTACGACAAAGAGCTTTATGCATTGATCCGCGTGCTGAAGACATGGCAACACTACCTTTGGCCGCGTGAATTTGTCATCCATAGTGACCATGACGCGTTGAGCTACTTGAAGAGCCAAGCCCACCTCAATCGCCAACATGCGCGTTGGGTGGAATTTCTGGAGACATTTCCTTATGTCGTGGTCCACAAGAAGGGAAAGGTATGTTCTCTTAACTCATGTACAAACTAAAGTTTTGGGATTTGCTTTGCTTAAGGAATTATATGCTAGTGATCCTTTCTTTGCACCTATAGTCGAGCAATGCCTAAGATTTCGCGAGTTTGAGTCATATTTCCTTTCTGAGGGTTATTTATACAAGGCTAGTGGTCTTTGCATTCCTAGCTCCTCCATTAGGCTCCTATTGATTGAGGAAGCACATGCGAGTCGTGGACATTTTGGGATTAGGAATACCTTAGACACGCTTAGAGAACATTTCTTTTGGCCTAAGATGATCCACCAAGTGACTAGATTTTGTAGAAGTTGTGTGACTTGCCAGAGAGCCAAAGCTAAGTCTAGTCCTCACGGCCTCTACACTCCTTTGCCCATTCCGAGTGCCCCCTAGGAAGATTTGTCTATGGATTTCATCACGGGTTTGCCCCTCTCTAGACGAGGTAAAGACTCCATTTTTGTGGTTGTAGATAGATTTTCAAAATGGCACATTTTATTGCTTGTAAGACAACCCATAGTGCTAGTGAGATTGCCGATCTATTCTTTGAGCATGTGGTGCGTCTTCATGGAGTCCCAGTACTATAGTGAGTGATAGGGATTCTATGTTTGTTGGTCATTTTTGGAGAACTCTTTGGGGTAAGCTAGAAACCAAACTCCTATTTTCCACTAGCTACCACCCCCAGACCGATGGCCAAACGGAGGTCACGAATAGAACCCTAGGAGCCCTCCTTCGCGCGATGCTCAAGGCCAACCCTAGGCGTTGGGAGGACTTACTATCACTTGTTGAGTTTTGTTACAATAGATGCAGGCACACGGCGACCAAGCTGACCCCGTTCAAAGTGGTGTATGGAATAAACCCCTTGACACCACTGGATCTGTCGATGCGTCCACTACGTGACCCAGTGCATGTCTCCACCTCCAACTGCGCCGAGCATGTGCAGGAGCTTCATCGTCGAAAAAAGGAGCAGCTGGAGAGGAGGGCCGCGCAGTATGATTCGCAGCACAATTCAGGCCGTCGTCGCGTCGTCTTTGCCCCCGGATACCTTGTCTGGGTGCATCTACGAAAAGAGAGATTCCCCTCGCGGCGTAAGCACAAGTTGGCACCACGTGGACATGGCCCATTCCGCGTGATAAAGGTCATAGGGGACAATGCTTATCAACTCGAGCTCCCACCAGATTTTAGAGTCCACGCGTCCTTCAACGTCACGGACTTAACACCATATGTTGAGCCAAAGTTTGATGATGGTGAAGCGGGGATGCTTCACAGCCAAGTGGGAGAGGGTGATGTGACCATGCCTCCCATGATGGCCCAAGACGAGGAAGAAGCCATGAGCCTACGCTCACAGGCCCAGTCACAAGGTCTAGGTCCAAAGCCATCGCCTCCGCCGTCGCATCACTAGTTGCACGCATCGTAGCTGGCCAAGGAAGCCCTGAAACCAATCCAAGACTCGTCGTCCTCGCCACCATCGGATCAACGCGTTCTTTTGAAGACAGCAACACTTTGTCGTCATCTCATGCGATGATTGCTTTCAGCCATTCACCGCGTTAGGAGTTTCACACGTTCTTTTAAGACACTATCTATATTTGGTATTTCTAGCGTGTTTTAGATAGTTTCCTTATTTAGTGTTTTAGATAGTTTCCTTATTTATAGCGTTTTAGATAGTTTCCTTTTAGTCATTCTATCTTTTAGGGTTTGTGTCTTTTGCATGCTTGCATGGGCTATCCCACGAGGTTCGACTCGGCCCATCCGACGTCTCACCTCCCCTATTTATACCCGACTTTGTTAATGTTATTTCTTACGTTCAAGTTAAAGTTCAAGGTTTCAAGTAGAGTGTTAATTCCTCCTTCCCTTGATCGGACGTCACCCATATCCCTCTCATCCCTATTCCCTTCGCCGTCGACGCTTCGACAATCGATTGATCTTCTCAAGCAAAGTCTATATTCGCATCTCCTTCACCCTATAATACCCGTCATTTTTAGTAAGGGTATTTGGTTAATTTCCCCAACCCTCGTTCTGTAATCGTATCGCCTTCGGAGAAGTTCGGATTTTCTGTAACGTGTTTGATCTCTGTAATAATTCCTTGAGTGGTATAAAGTACATTCGAAGTATTTTAGAGGCTTAGAATATTTGTTTGGGTACAAATATATAATTTCCGGGGTTTAAATTCATGCCAAACCTTTCCCCGGGCAAACGGACGCAGAAATGCCTTTTCCGACCGCGTAGCATTTCCGCGACCGCGGAATAATAGATGCCGGGCACAGGAATTTTCCGCGACCGCGGAAATGTGTAGGCACGCCTGTGACGCTTCGTCTTCCTCCTCATCGATCGCGCCGCCGTTGATCGTCTGAGCCGCCGTCGATCTGGTCGGGGCTGCCTTCCTCCTTTGGCTATAAATAGGGGCCGAGTTGGAGGGTTTTTGGCACCCAAATCAGATCTCTCCCCCTCTCTCTCTCTCTCTCTCGCTCTCGTTTCCATCATTGCCGGAGCCGTTCGAGCCTCGCCGGAAATTCAAGGTGTCATCGGAGCTCTCGCCAGTCGTCGTGGTGGCCTTGGAGTGGTGCTTTGGAGGTGCAAGGAGGATTGGAGTGGAAGCCCCCTCGTCTCGAGCCCCGCCGTGTCGTCACCGGTGAGTTTTCTCCCGATTTGTGGTCGCCGGAGTTCATGGCCGCGACCACGGACATGAACTGCCGCGACCGCGGCAATGACAGTCAGGCCGCGACGCTGACGCTGTCCTCGACGCCTGCGGCGAGTGTCCTCGATGCCCGCGGCCGGTGTCCTCGATGCCGCGAAGAGTGTCCTCGATGCCCGCGGCCGATGTCCTCGACGCCCGCGGCCGATGTCCTCGACGCCCGCGGACGATGTCCTCGATGCCCGCGACCGCGGAATCCAAGCCGCGACCGCGGATTGCCTTGGCAATCGCGATCGTGGCCTTGGACGATCCGGTCTCGGACGGGACTCTCGTTCTTTCGATTTCGTTCATTTTTCCTTAGATTCATATTATTAATTGTCGAATCTAACCTAGGGTTTTATTGTGGGTCGTTGTCGTAGGAATCTATAATCCGATTTCCGTTCCCGTTCCGAACCCAGAAACCCGTCGTCGTTCAATCGTTCGTCTAGACTAAGGCAAGTGGTGGTTCGCTCTTGCTTATCATTCCATGTTTCCATCAATTATCAATTGTTTTTAGTTGTTAATTAAATTGGGATGAATGTTGTTTTCATCGGGAACAGTTTTGATAAATGTACGTGATAGAAAAAGTGATATTATAATAGGTTGTATATATTGCTAGAAACAACGCAATTATATATATATTTGCCATAATGGTATTGATGTGGACTATTGTGTGGTTTAATTGTTTAGTTAGAACGAGTATTCGTAGGAACGCTATGTACCTTGCGAGGTCTAGTCGTTTCTTTATAAGTGGTACTAGGAGGATTTTGCCCTAGTACTCTCTCTGGTCATGACCGTACCCTTACGCAGGGTAGGTGCACACAGCTGGTGCCGATATTTGGGATTTATTTCCTTCGATATCTCTCGCGATGAGATGATATATTCTAAAAGCTTGTAACGTAAATGTACGCTTTGTCACTAAGATAAGATAAGTGCCGATATACACATAATTAATGAACCTTCGGGCGAGAAGTACAACTTGGAACCTCGTCTAGACTTCGGTTAGAGTAAGTCCTCCTTCCATATCTGAATTCGCATTGCGCGGTGAGGTTGGTCGTGGACCCAAATGGTCAAGTCTTTTTAAACGCTTGTGTGAAATTATAACGTTCCCGAACACTTGTCATACTTTCCGATAAGACTCAATCTCTTGGAGTCTTCTCTTCATACGTTCCCAATAAGACTCGATCTTTAGGATTCTTCTCTTGATCATTCTACTTTGAATCATTCCTGTAAAAGTATTAAGGTTTACTATCGTCATCGGTTTTCATTCGAGAAGCGATGGGTCTAACCTAATACGACTACTTAGAACCCTTCTGTTTTACCCTTGCATAGTCTTTCATTAGACTAACCAACCGATTATTTTCCTGTGCATGGTTGCTTGGTGTCATCCGTTCCGTGAAGGCTAGAATCCGACAATGAAGGCAAATGAAGTTTTTAAGAGTTTTATCAAGGTTGAATATCCTAGGCGAGTGATCGCTTCGATCAAGACCCTTATGTTAATTATTTGAGACTTCCGCTGTATTAAAACATATTCTGTATTTCTGTTGTATTTGGGATTTACAGATGTAATTCCGAGACTTTGGTTTGAATAAAGATTATGGTATTTGGCATTATCAGTATTCTTCTGTAATCTATATAATGTGGTTAAGCCTTGGGTGGCTTCGGATGTGGAATCTGAGGTCACTGGCGGTAATACTTTCAAGGTTATATTTGGGGGTGTTACAGATTTGGTATCAGAGCCTAATTTTTTTTTTAAAACGGGTTGGGTTTCAAATCGTCTTACTGAAAACAAAGACTTTTTCAACCGTTTATTCGTTTTCGAACTGAGAAAGTGTTTAAATTCAAAAATTGTGAATTTCCAAATAAAACCATACTTGACTAGAAAAAGGTGTTGTTTTGAAATCTCTGCCGTTCTAGTCGTGCCTTCTTTCCATTCTGATATAGTAAGTTCGCTTCTATATTTAGAAAGACTAACTCTCTTCTCATCGCCCCGCAGGTTATGGGTGCATTCATCTCTCAACTGAGGAACCCGAAGGAAGCCGAGGTGGCCCCGCCATCTCCAGTTAGGCTCGAGTTCCCGGTTCCCCCGCAGTGCTTTGAGGTCGGAAAGCCCAGTAGTCCACCCGAGGAGGTAAAGACCGTACTCCCTGAGTCGGTAGTGTTGGTGTCCGACAGGGCCGAGGTTCCCGAGGTGGAGCCTGAAGCGGACCCAAGGGAAGACATTGAGGAAGAGGAGGAGTCGGCGCAGTACCTTGGAGGGTACTACTATGACGACTTCGAAATTGAGGAGGATCCTAAGGAAGACCCGGAGGAAGATCCGGAGGAGGATCCGGAAGAGGACTCGGAAGAAGATCCAGAGGAGGAGGACCCTGAGGATGACCTCGAGGGATACGGCTACGAGTCAGATGGCTTAGAGCAGTTGCTGGAGGACAGTGAGGATCCGGGAATGCAATTCATTTTCACGAGTCTGGTGCCGCCACCTGAGGAGGAGTATACGCCATTGTCCCCTGCCGCTTGGGAGGCGCTTGGTATTTCTGGTACCATCGGGAGAAGGAGTGGGCCGCTGGATGCACTAGAGGACCCGCAAGTAATCCCTACTCCGAGGAGGCCGGTGATGAGTCCTGACTCGCGATAGGTGTTTCGCCAGAGTCAGATGGCTTCCTCTGAAGCGTGTCGCCAGGTGGGCGAGGCGGTTGAGCATGCTCGTAGGAGGGCAATGCCATGGGAGTCGATGGGTACACCGAGGGTGGTCCCGACCAAACAGGCCATGCGAAGGCCCCGAATGCTGGAGGAACGACTGGAGGAGTGGTCAAACGCCTTGTAAGACATGGAGAAGAGGACATACGAGACTGAGCTCGGTCTCTCCCGAATGCTTGAGGACGTCTGTAACATCCCAGGCCAAGCTACCTCAGCCACCAAGCCGCCCAGCCATCCAACGGTGCCGACGCCGGTACTGGTGCCGCCTGGTTGTCCAAGGGCATGCAGCCCACACACCCAACCCTTCCCCCATTTAAATGGGTAGGTTGTTGTCCACGGGGATCGAACCCGGGACCTTTAGATACAAGGGCAATGCCTTACCACTTGTATCACCAATTGTGCTGCAGCGCAATTGGTGATACAAGTGGTAAGGCATTGCCCTTGTATCTAAAGGTCTCGGGTTCGATTCCCGTGAGCAACAACCTACCCATTTAAATGGGGGAAGGGTTGGGTGTGTGGGCTGCATGCCCTTGGACAACCAGGCGGCACCAATACCGGCGCCGGCACCGTTGGGTGGCTGGGCGGCTTGGTGGCTGGGGTAGCTTGGCCTGAGATGTTACAAAAAAGTACACTTTGAATGAGATGGCTCCGACCTTATCGGGTCAGCCATTTCTCTAACCATGGGCTGCAGCCCATGTACCCCAACCAAATCCCCATGGCTGGGAGGTTGTTGGTGAGAGTCGAACACGCGACCTCTCCACCCTTTATCAAGCCTCCGAAGAGCGCCTTGATACCAATTGCGCTGCACCCCCAAAACTTAACCCTTTTGGAAAGGTATTACCGCTAGTGACCTCAGTGTTCCTTACCGAGATCACCCAAGGCTTTACCGGTTAAATACAATCATGAAATACTAATGATACATAATGATCAAAGCATTCAATCCAAAACATAACATTGTCAAGGAAACATGAGTTACGGGATTACAACCCAATCCCGAATAGGTCAACACAGAGTTTAAACCAAATACAACGGAAGTCTCATAAAACACCTTACAACCAAAGTCATTGTCCAAAAGATCTCAACCTGATTAAAGAAATAATTAAAACATTCAAAAACCACCGTCGACTCCATAGTCCTTCTAATCTTCTGAGCTACTTTCGATCTGATGTGCCGAATCGAACGGATGACACCAGCCAACCATGCAAGGGAAAATATTGGTTGGTTAGTCTAAATGAATAGACTAGCAATGGTACAAAGCAGAATGGTTCGAAGCAGTCGTAATAGTTTAGACTCCTCGTCCCTCGAATAATAATCGAGTACGCTTGTCAACCACCATACTCCTACTGGAATAAACAAGAGGTATGTACAAGAGAAGATTCTGGAAGACTGAATCTTCACAGAAATCGACTCGAAAGAAGACTCCAACGGAAATGAGTCTTTAAGGAAGTATGACAAATCTGGAATGTTTACAGAATCATACAATAATGATTTAAGAGTTGACTGAGATGCTTCGGTTCACGACCAACCTCATCGCATACTGCGAATCCAGATTGGAAAGAGAACGTACTATGATCAAAGTCGGGACGAGTTTTCCTAGCTGCACTATAACTTAGCTGCACTACTCGCGGAAGGTTTATTGATTATGTGCGTCTGAGTAGCACTTATCTGATTTATGTTTCAAAAACACACATCACGTTATTAGACTTTTACATGTGTACCCCACCAATGGGACGACACATCTTAGTATACGTTTCGTCGAGAGTGACGTACACCGAAAGGTTTGTGATACCAGCTAAGTGTCCTGTCTCTACACACTTGTGAAAGAGACCGATCATGATCTTAGAATAGTACCAGATGGAGACGAGCCACCCCGATACCAGATTATAAAGAAACAACTGGACAGAGTCCGAGTAACGTTCCTAACTAACAGTGCTAACTAAACAGTTATAGCACAATAACAGTTACAGGATAATTCCACATAAAGGCCCGAAAGGCGATCATAGATAATAGCGTTGTTCTAACAGATATACAACCTATTATATGATTTTCAAAACAGTTTATCAAAACCGTTTCTAGACAAACAGAGTATTCATTCCAAATTAATTACTCAGATAAACTACTGATAATTAATGTAAATATGGAACGAACGAGCAAGAGCGAACCGCCACTTGCCTTAATCCGCAGAATAGTCTAACGACGACAACTGGATTTCGGGCTCGACACGGGTATAGTTCCGACAGCACAACAACCTTCGAGTCGACCCATAAAAGGAACCCTAAGTTAGATCCGACATAACCGTAGTACGAATCTAAAAACGACGAAAGAACACGAAAGGAAAGATGCCACGACGACAACCAACCAAGCCAAAGCCACGAAGGCATTCTGGGCACTGGCGGCGGTCGCTGTTCTTGGCGGCGGTCGCCGCATTCATCACGGCGGTCGCTGTGAAGAACACAGACGACAGAGACGAGAGAAGTCTCACCAAAACGATGCGCGTTTCGACCCCTTTTCGCCTTGCTTGGGTTCTGACCTCCAAAGGCAACCAAAAGGCTTCTAAAGGGCTTCTGGAAACACCACCAAACGACACCGACGAAAGCTTCAGAATTTCCGGCAAAGGCACAAACTCCGGCGAGAGGAAAATTTGGTAGAGGTTCGGTGTTTGGGATGGCTCAAATCTCTCCCCCAACACCTCCTTTTATAGCTAAAGTATCTGGAGCACGAAAAATATGGGCCTAAAGCTAGTTCGGCGCTCGCCAGAAACCGCGTCGGCGACCAACGGGCAAGGACTGTCGGACAACGACGGTGGCCATTACGGCGGGCGCCGTAATTTATGGCGGTCACCGTAATTTACGGGGGGCGCCGTAATTTACGGCGGTCGCCGTAATTTACGGCGGTCGCTGCGGTCTGGCACAAGTTGCCACCTCGAGCATTGGGACGGCAGGCGCTGTGACTTTACGGCGATCGCCGTTCTTGGATCCAGCAACGGCGGTCGCCGCCACTTTACGGCGGTCGCCGTGATAGGCTTTTCCCGCCCGTTCAGCTTCGAACGAACATCACGTTAAACCGGGATAAAAATTATCATACGCGAACGACAATTAAAATCCAAGGCATGTTGTCTGTATATTATTTCACTGAGAAAAATATTACAGATACAGAGCACATTACAGAATGTCTCAAACTCTCTGTATTAAATCCGACGTACACAACGGGTACTCGGGAAAATTCCAAAATTCCCAAAATAACCTTACAAAAATACGGGGTATCACATCTCCTCCCCCTTACAAGAAGTTTCAACCCCGAAACTTAGGTCGAGAATAACTCGGGAAAACGCCTGAGCATATTTGACTCGGTTTCCCACGTCTCCCAAGTAACTTCTTCGGTCCTGACTTGGACCACAGCACTCGTACCAACGGCATGATCTTGTTGCGCAAACGCTTCTCCCGACGCTCCAAAATGCACACGGGCAACTCTTCATAAGTACCATTAGCTTGAATCTCGATGTCCTCATAACTAAGCACATGAGACTCATCTGGCACATACTTTCTGAGTAAAGATATGTGGAACACGTTATGCACCGGGTGAGCCGATGGCGGCAACGCCAAGCGGTACGCTAGAGATCCTACTCTATCCAGAATCTCGAATGGTCCCACGTAGCGAGGGTTAAGCTTCCCCCGCTTACCAAATCTAAAAACTCCTTTGGATGGCGATACCTTGACAAAAACCTTGTCACCGACCTCGAAGTCGACAGTCCTGTGCTTCCGATCTGCGTAGGACTTCTGTCGACTCTGAGCGGTCAACATCCTTTGTCTGATCAAAGCAATGTCTGAAGCCGTCCTTTCGACCAACTCTGGTCCAAGCAGAATTTTGTCGGCATTATCATCCCAACAAATCGGAGATCTGCATCTGCGACCATACAAAGCTTCAAACGGAGCCATCTTGATTGTAGCATGCCAGCTATTGTTGTACGTGAACTCAATCAGACTCAAGCTGTCCTCCCAACTAGTCGGACGATCGAGCACACAAGCTCTAAGCATATCCTCCAGAGTCTGGATGGTCCTTTCAGACTGGCCATCTGTCTGAGGATGAAAAGTTGTACTGAACCTCAACTCGGTTCCCATAGCCTTATGAAGTTCCTTCTAGAACCTTGATATGAAACGGCCATCTCGGTCCGATACAATGGTCTTAGGAATGCCATGTAAGCGGACAATCTCCTTCTGGTAAACTTCTGCTAACTTCTGGGTTTTCCATGTGGTCTTGATGGCTATGAAATGAGCACTCTTCGTAAGCCTATCCACAATTACCCAGATAGCATCTCTCTGACTTCGAGTCTTGGGTAGCCCAGTGACGAAGTCCATGGAAATGTCCTCCCATTTCCATTCTGTTACGGGGAGAGGTAGCATCTCACCACCTGGCCTGCGGTGTTCGATCTTGACTTTTTGGCAAGTTAAGCACTTTGCCACAAAGTCTGCTACGTCCCACTTCATGTTTGGCCACCAAAACTTCTTCCTGAGATCCTTGTACATCTTGCTAGAGCCAGGATGCACAGAATAAGCAGATGAATGAGCTTCTCTCATCACCAACTGACGAAGACCTTCTGTGTCAGGCACACAGATCCGATCCTAAAACCAAAGTGATCCATCATCCTGAACCACAAAACTGAGAGCTTTCCCATCCATCACTTCACTGCTTAACTTTATCAAGATGATGTCATCGACTTGCTTTTCTTTGATCTGATCCAGCAGTGTAGCCTGAATTTCCATCATACTCAGGTACCCTCTACGCTGGTCATACAAGACTTCAATGTCGCATGACTCTTGGTTTAGCTTGGTCTGAGCAGTAAGTAGAGCAACTACAGTCTCGTGCGTTGTCTTCCGGCTTAGTGCATCAGCTACTACATTAGCCTTGCCCGGATGATACAGCAACTCCTTGTCGTAGTCCTTGAGCAACTCTAGCCAGCGGCGTTGTCTCATATTTAGCTCCTTTTGAGTAAATATATACTTGAGACTTTTGTAGTCAGTGAAGACTTGGCATCTTATACCGTAAAGGTAATGCCTCCAAATCTTCGGCGCAAAGACAACCGCTGCTAGCTCAAGATCATGTGTCGGATAGTTTTCTTCGTACGTCTTGAGTTGCCTGGATGCATAAGCAATGACTCTGCCCCTTTGCATCAAAACACAACCAAGACCACACTTCATACGTCTTGAGTTGCCTGGATGCATAAGTTGTACTGAACCTCAACTCGGTTCCCATAGCCTTATGAAGTTCCTTCTAGAACCTTGATATGAAACGGCCATCTCGGTCCGATACAATGGTCTTAGGAATGCCATGTAAGCGGACAATCTCCTTCTGGTAAACTTCTGCTAACTTCTGGGTTTTCCATGTGGTCTTGATGGCTATGAAATGAGCACTCTTCGTAAGCCTATCCACAATTACCCAGATAGCATCTCTCTGACTTCGAGTCTTGGGTAGCCCAGTGACGAAGTCCATGGAAATGTCCTCCCATTTCTATTCTGTTACGGGGAGAGGTAGCATCTCACCACCTGGCTTGCGGTGTTCGATCTTGACTTTTTGGCAAGTTAAGCACTTTGCCACAAAGTCTGCTACGTCCCACTTCATGTTTGGCCACCAAAACTTCTTCCTGAGATCCTTGTACATCTTGCTAGAGCCAGGATGCACAGAATAAGCAGATGAATGAGCTTCTCTCATCACCAATTGACGAAGACCTTCTGTGTCAGGCACACAGATCCGATCCTGAAACCAAAGTGATCCATCATCCTGAACCACAAAACTGGGAGCTTTCCCATCCATCACTTCACTGCTTAACTTTATCAAGATGATGTCATCGACTTGCTTTTCTTTGATCTGATCCAGCAGTGTAGCCTGAATTTCCATCATACTCAGGTACCCTCTACGCTGGTCATACAAGACTTCAATGTCGCATGACTCTTGGTTTAGCTTGGTCTGAGCAGTAAGTAGAGCAACTACAGTCTCGTGCGTTGTCTTCCGGCTTAGTGCATCAGCTACTACATTAGCCTTGCCCGGATGATACAGCAACTCCATGTCGTAGTCCTTGAGCAACTCTAGCCAGCGGCGTTGTCTCATATTTAGCTCCTTTTGAGTAAATATATACTTGAGATTTTTGTAGTCAGTGAATACTTGGCATCTTATACCGTAAAGGTAATGCCTCCAAATCTTCGGCGCAAAGACAACCGCTGCTAGCTCAAGATCATGTGTCGGATAGTTTTCTTCGTACGTCTTGAGTTGCCTGGATGCATAAGCAATGACTCTGCCCCTTTGCATCAAAACACAACCAAGACCACACTTGGAAGCATCACTATAGACCACATAATCGTCGTTCCCCTCTGGGAGTGCTAACACGGGTGCCGAGGTCAACCGTCGCTTTAACTCCTGGAAACTGACCTCGCACTTGTCATTCCAGACAAACTTCTTGTGGACCTTGCGGAGTAGATTGGTCATAGGTAGAGCGATCTTTGAAAATCCTTCTACGAACCTTCTATAATACCCGGCAAGTCCAAGAAAACTGTGCACCTCGTTCACGTTCTGGGGCTGTGTCCATTTAGCCACCGCTTCAATCTTTTGGGGATCAACCATAACCCCATTTTTATTGATCACGTGGCCTAAGAAAGCCACTTCCTTTATCCAGAATTCACACTTGGACAGTTTAGCATAAAGCTGATGTCGTCTAAGGATTGACAAGGAAATCCGTAGATGTTCCTCGTGGACTTCTTCATTCGGAGAATAGATCAGAATGTCGTCGATGAAGACCACCATGAACTTATCCAAGTACTAGTGAAAACATCGGTTCATCAAATCCATAAAGACAGTTGGAGCATTTGTAAGCCCAAAAGGCATCACTACGAACTCGTAATGACCATATCTGGTCCTAAACGCAGTTCTAGGAATGTCCTGCTCACGAATCCTGAGTTGATGATATCCAGATCTCAGGTCGATCTTGGAGAAAACCTTTGCTCCCTGCAACTGGTCCAACAAGTCATCAATCCTAGGCAAAGGATACTTGTTCTTGATCGTCACCTTGTTCAACTCTCGGTAGTCGATACAAAGTCAAAATGACCCGTCCTTCTTTTTGACGAACAATACCAGAGCACCCCACGGCGATGCACTCGGCCTGACATAACCTTTGTCAAGAAGATCTTCAAGTTGATTCTTCAATTCTTGCATCTCAGCTGGAGCCATCCGATACGGTGATTTGGAAATCGGTGCCGTACCAGGCTCGAGATCAATTGAAAACTCTACGTCACGGTTCGGGGGTAATCCAGGAATTTCTTCCGGAAAGACATCCGAAAACTCCCTAACTACAGGAATATCAAGAACCTCAGGTCTATCCTTCACAGGCGAATCCAAGTAGCAAAGGTACCCGACACATCCTTGTCGTAGTAGCTTAAACGCAGCCATCGCATTGATCAGCTTGCCGTTATCAGTGTCATTTCGACCTTTGAACTTGCACACAAACTGGCCCCCATATGACACCGTCACCGTTCTTGAACTGAAGTCGATCACCGCCTTGTGACGCGTTAGCCAATCCATTCCGAGGATAATGTCGTATGGAGCCATGGCTATGCAGATTAGATCTGCCTCGAATTCCTTACCCTGAATGGTAATCGGAAAGTCGGACAGATGCTTGGTTCCCACCAAACGTTCTCCATTAGGAAGATTAACGACAAAAGGGTCGCACGAATCGTTGCACACTAAATCTAACTTGCTAACACAGCTATCCGAAATAAAGGAATGCGTAGCACCAGAATCAAATAGAATGCACACTGAAGTAGAGTGAAGGTATAAAGTACCTTGAGCAATTGGAGCATTGGGTCCATCTGCTTCACGCATCTCATACAAGCGTTGTCCCTGACTTCCAGAAACAGTTGGGGCCTTTCCCCTGTTCTGAGCAGTCGTCTAGACCGAAGGGCTAGGAGTCTCGGCAGGCTTGAATCTAGGTCGGTTGCTCTGATGAACTGACCATTGTCGTGACTCTACTCCCTTCTGCTTCCCTTGCTTGCAGAACTTCTGCAGATGATCGTCACGTCCACACCCAAAGCACGACATCTTCTCCTTCTGACACTCATTGCTCTTGTGCCCAGCAGTACCACAGTTATAACACTTAACTGAACTCCTGGTCTGCCGTGACTGCTGAGTCGATCCTCCTTGCATCATCTCCATCTTAGCTCGGCCAGACTTGGCAAAGTTAGACGGTGGCGCAGGGCGCTTAAACCCACCTCCCTGGTTCTGGTTCTGCATCGACTTCAGTCGGTTACGCCTCTTGGTCGACTCCTCAAGAGTTACCTCTAGCTTATAGGCACAATCAACATACTGCTCCAAGGTAGAGCATGTGTGATGCACCATTAACGGCTTGATATCCAGGCTCATCCACTCGTGGAAGTAACAGATCTTTTGGGCCTCGCTGGTAATCTCGGCAGTGGTGTACTGAAAAAGATGATTGAACTTAGACGCCAACTCGGTCACTTTCAGACCATCCGTATTTGGGTACAAGAACTCTTTATGCTTCTCCTCTCTCATAGCACGAGAGAAAAAGCAATCAACCATCTTGGTCTTGAACATCGACCAAGTCAACATTGGGCTCTCAGCCAAACCTGTGCTCTCCCACCACTCGCTAGCCTCCTCCTTCAGCTGAAGAGAAGCGATATGGACCTTCTCGGCCTCAGTACACTCCACGTTCCGAAACAGCCTCTCCATATGGGAGAACCAATGAGTCACTGCCACTGGCTCCCCTTTCCCGTTATAGCAATCGGGCCTCATGGAAGTGATGGTCTTAAGAGCGCGACCATAGCTGTCTCTAGCACTGACGGCATTCTCCTGAATCACAGGGTTTCTGGGTTCCACAACATCAGGAACCGCTCGGTGAGTAGGCACTTCTTGCGCTTGAGGCGCACTGGGTCTCAATACATCTGCAATTGCCTGCATCACAATCCCGCGAATCGCCTCAACAGCTGTGGCGTCAAACAGCGCTGGCGCTTGGGTCTGATCTGACCTTCACGCCTATGCTGGACGCGAGACTCTGACTTGTGTTCATTCTGAACACCTCTTCCCGCTGGCCTGGGATCTTGACTAGTCCCAGCACCGGCTCGAGTCGAGTTCCTCGTGCTTCTTGGGTTCACCATCTATTTACCGATCCAATTCCAAGCATTCAATACATTAATATTATGCAATATACTTATGCAATATACCAACGTAAATAAATTATTCAGAATAGATCAACTTGGCATTTTATAGATGAACCTTCGAACTGTTACACAAGCTACACATAAGTCTATCCTTCGAGCGCTAGGACAACAATTGCTCGAAGATAAAGTATTTCACAGAGTACTTGCCGCAATACTGAAATATTACACAAGGTACAAACTTGGAATACTAAGAAACGAAACTACTGCGATAGGCAACGCCAATCCTCCTCAAGGCGTTCCAAAATGTCTCCCATAAGACTGGCTACTCGTGCAAGGTCTCTTCGGACTAGGCTCACCATCGAGCTCTGACGATGGGTTTCGTATCCTGCTTGACCCTGAAGCACATGGTCCTATCTCGGTCATGGTAAAGTATGGGTCGTCCATGACTGGTCCTCCTATCCCAGTCCTCCTCTGAGTACTGGCGATCAGCTCATCCCTCCGACGCTGCTGTTCTGTAGAGATTACCTCGCTCTGGCGGAGGATCTCCTGCAGCTCGGATTCTGACCTCCTTCTTCTTGGAGTAGGGATAGGCTGAGATTCCCTATCACTTCTCCTAATACCGTACTCGGTATACAGTGCCTCCCAATCAGCTTCTGACATGAGTGCGTACTCTGGCACTGGTGGCAATTCTGTATCGGGCTCCTGATTCTGCCCTCCAAGGTCCAACTCCGGGTCCTCTTCTGGATCATCCTCTATGGGATCCTCATCCTTGGGATCATCCTCGATGGGATCCTCATCCTCGGAATCATCCTCGATGGGATCCTCATCCTCGGAATCATCCTCAATCATATCCTCGTCTTCGACAGAATCTAGCTCAAGCATCTCCTCTTCCTTCTCCTCGTACTCGATCTCCTCTGGAATTGGTCCCAACAGAAAGTCGTTTTGGTAAACCCCTTGTTCATACCTTGATAACTCATCTTCCTGCTCCCATTCCTGTACTTCATCCACCCTTGGTGGCGGCACAGGTGCAGGCTCAGGGACCATAGCATCCCTAGCTACAAGGACAACCGACTCGGGGAAAATGTGCTTGACGTCTTTGGGTGGGCTACTCGGGCCTCCAACCTCGAAACATCGCTGAGGTAATGGAAAATCTAGCCTCGGCTGGTCCGACTTGGCGTCTTCCGACCCCCTACCAATAGAAAAGCAGACACCCATCCTATCGAACAATAAGGAAGGAATTAGTCTTTCTAGATATAGAAGCAAGCTTACTACATCAGACTATAAAGAAGACACGACTATGAACGGTGTTTTTAAATTCTTTTCAGTATGAAAATTCAGAGCCCTTTTTAAAGCATTTTCAAAAATGGATAAATGGTTTATAAAAATTCCAAACCCGTTTTAAAATCTTTTGCTCTGATACCACAACTGTAACACCCCCAAAACTTAACCCTTTTGGAAAGGTATTACCGCCAGTGACCTCAGTGTTCCTTACCGAGATCACCTAAGGCTTTACCGGTTAAATACAATCATGAAATACTAATGATACATAATGATCAAAGCATTCAATCCAAAACATAACATTGTCAAGGAAACATGAGTTACGGGATTACAACCCAATCCCGAATAGGTCAACACAGAGTTTAAACCAAATACAGCGGAAGTCTCATAAAACACCTTACAACCAAAGTCATTGTCCAAAAGATCTCAACCTGATTAAAGAAATAATTAAAACGTTCAAAAACCATCGTCGACTCCATAGTCCTTCTAATCTTTTGAGCTACTTTCGATCTGATGTGCCGAATCGAACGGATGACACCAGCCAACCATGCAAGGGAAAATATTGGTTGGTTAGTCTAAATGAATAGACTAGCAAGGATACAAAGCAGAATGGTTCAAAGCAGTCGTATTAGGTTAGACTCCTCGTCCCTCGAATAATAATCGAGTACGCTTGTCAATCACCATACTCCTACTGGAATAAACAAGAGGTATGCATAAGAGAAGATTCTGGAAGACTGAATCTTCACAGAAATCAACTCGAAAGAAGACTCCAACGGAAATGAGTCTTTAAGGAAGTATGACAAATCTGGAATGTTTACAGAATCATACAATAATGATTTAAGAGTTGACTGAGATGCTTCGGTTCACGACCAACCTCACCGCATACAGCGAATCCAGATTGGAAAGAGAACGTACTATGATCAAAGTCGGGACGAGTTTTCCTAGCTGCACTATAACTTATCTGCACTACTCGCCGAAGGTTTATTGATTATGTGCGTCTGAGTAGCACTTATCTGATTTATGTTTCAAAAACACACATCACGTTATTAGACTTTTACATGTGTACCCCACCAATGGGACGACACATCTTAGTATACGTTTCGTCGAGAGTGACGTACACCGAAAGGTTTGTGATACCAGCTAAGTGTCCTGTCTCTACACACTTGTGAAAGAGACCGATCATGATCTTAGAATAGTACCAGATGGAGACGAGCCACTCCGATACCAAATTATAAAGAAACGACTGGATAGAGTCCGAGTAACGTTCCTAACTAACAGTGCTAACTAAACAGTTACAGTATAATTCCACATAAAGGCCCGAAAGGCAATCACAGCTAATAGCGTTGTTCTAACAGATATACAACCTATTATATGATTTTCAAAATAGTTTATCAAAACCATTTCCAGACAAAAAGAGTATTCATTCCAAATTAATTACTCAGATAAACTACTGATAATTAACGTAAATATGGAATGAACAAGCAAGAGCAAACCGCCACTTGCCTTAATCCGCAGAATAGTCTAACGACGACAACTGGATTCCGGGCTCGACACGGTTATAGTTCCGACAGCACCACAACCTTCGAGTCGACCCATAAAAGGAACCCTAAGTTAGATCCGACATAACCGTAGTACGAATCTAAAAACGACGAAAGAACACGAAAGGAAAGACGCCACGACGACAACCAACCAAGCCAAAGCCACGAAGGCATTCTGGGCACTGGCGGCGGTCGTTGTTCTTGGCGGCGGTCGCCGCATTCATCACGGCGGGCGCCGTGAAGAACACGGCGGTCGCCGTGAAGAACACAGACGACGGAGACGAGAGAAGTCTCACCAAAATGATGCGCGTTTCGACCCCTTTTCGCCTTGCTTGGGTTCTGACCTCCAAAGGCAACCAAAAGGCTTCTAAAGGGCTTCTGGAAACACCACCAAACGACACCGACGAAAGCTTCAGAATTTCCGGCGAAGGCACAAACTCCGGTGAGAGGAAAATTTGGCAGAGGTTCGGTGTTTGGGATGGCTCAAATCTCTCCCCTAACACCTCCTTTTATAGCCAAAGCATCTGGAGCACAAAAAATATGGGCCTAAAGCTAGTTCGGCGCTCGCCAGAAACCGCGCCGGCGACCAACGGGCAAGGACTGCCGGACAACGATGGTGGCCATTACGGCGGTCGCCGCGGTCTGGCACACCAGCTGCCACCTCGAGCATTGGGACGGCGGGCGCCGTGACTTTACGGCGGTTGCCGTTCTTGGATCCAGCGACGGCGGTCGCCGCCACTGTACGGCGGTCGCCGTGATAGACTTTTCCCGCCCGTTCAGCTTCGAACGAACATGACGTTAAACCAGGATAAAAATTATCGTACGCGAACGACAATTAAAATCCAAGGCATGTTGTCTGTATATTATTTCACTGAGAAAAATATTACAGATACAGAGCACATTACAGAATGTCTTAAACTCTCTGTATTAAATCCGACATACACAACGGGTACTCGGGAAAATTCCAAAATTCCCAAAATAACCTTACAAAAATACGGGGTACAGCTCAATTGGTAACAAGTGGGCGTTAGGCCGCTTGTTAAAGCGTGAGGTCTCGTGTTCGAGACTCACGAACAACCTCCCAGCCATGGGGATTTGGTTGGGGTACATGGGCTGCGGCCCATGGATAGAGAAATGGCTGGCCCGATACGGTCGGAGCCCCTCTCATTCAAAGTGTACTTTTTTGTAACATCCCAGGCCAAGCTACCCCAGCCACCAAGCCGCCCAGCCACCCAACGGTGCCGGCGCCGGTACTGGTGCCGCTTGGTTGTCCAAGGGCATGCAGCCCACACACCCAACCCTTCCCCCATTTAAATGGGTAGGTTGTTGCCCACGGGGATCGAACCCGGGACCTTTAGATACAAGGGCAATGCCTTACCACTTGTATCACCAACTGTGCTGCTGCGCAATTGGTGATACAAGTGGTAAGGCATTGCCCTTGTATCTAAAGGTCCCGGGTTCGATCCCCGTGGGCAACAACCTACCCATTTAAATGGGGGAAGGGTTGGGTGTGTGGGCTGCATGCCCTTGGACAACCAGGTGGCACCAGTACCGGCGCCAACACCGTTGGGTGGCTGGGCGGCTTGGTGGCTGGGGTAGCTTGGCCTGGGATGTTACAACGTCCACGAGCTCCAGGAGTATATTCGCCAAGCAAGGTTGCTACTCAACCCGCATTATGAGGTGAACAGGGCAGACTTCCAACCAGGGTTTCTGGAGGAGTTTTGCTATCCACCGGGATCCGATAGGACTGGGTCGAGTGTTCCCGCGTCTAGGGAAAGGCCGAGGGCACCAAGGCCGAGGGATGAGCCGTGTGCTCCAGGGCCGAGTAGGGCAAGAAGTCTGACACCAGACCCCAATGATAGACCTCGTGCGAAGAAGCCATGCATGAGAGCTTCCGATTATAGAAAACTTTTCGAGGCACCATGATGGGGGCCGGTGTTGAGTTTAGCGTTTTTCTTTTCTAGTGTTTCGGTTGTTTCGTTTTGATAGAATTGTAATCTCCAAGCAATTTTGTTTTATCGCTTGGAAGAGTTTTCCTATGTAGACCCTATCGAACTCAGTTTCAGTTCACCAATGATAGTTTACCAAGTTTGGTCTACTCTAAGTTGATTTTGTATGTTGTGCATATTGAAATGATTTTAATATTATAAAATACTTGGAATTTGATCGGTAAACAGATGGTGAACACAAGGAACACCATTCATGCTGGTGTTGGGCCAAGCAACGACCCCAGACCAAATTTGAGGAATGTCGCGAACCCAGTGGATCAGGTCAGGGTAAGAATCTGATCCAGTGCTACAACTATGGTACACCCGAGCACAAGAGCAATGAGTGTCCGAAGGAGAGGAAGACGTGCTTTGGCTGCGGAAAGGAGGGGCACTTGTAGACATTTTGTCCGCAGAGGAGGCAGAAAGGAGCTGAGTCACAGCAAGGGTTCGTTAGTCATAACAACCGACCCAGATTCAGATCAGTAGAGGCTCCTAGCCCTTCGACGCAGACAACTGCGCAGAGAAAGGGGAAAGCCCCAGCTGCTTCAAGAGGTCAAGTTCAGCGACTCTATGAGATATGTGAGGCTGATGGACCAAATTCTCCTACTGCTCAAGGTACTCTATACCTCCATTCTACTTCTGTGTGTATACTTTTTGATTCAGGTGCTACTCATTCTTTCATCTCCGAAAGTTGCGTAAGTAAGCTAAGCTTAGTATGCAACGAGGCTTGTGAGCCTTTTGTTGTGAATCTTCCCAATGGTGAACATTTGGTTGGAGCCAAGCGTCTGTCAGAATTTCCGATTACCATTCAGGATAAGAAGTTCGAAGCAGATTTGATCTGTATCGCCATGGCTCCATACGACATTATTCTCGGTATGGATTGGCTGACGCTTCATGGGGCGGTGATCGATTTCAATTCAAGGACTGTGACAGTCTCATCAGGGGGCAAGTTTGTATGCAAGTTCAAGGGTCGTAATGACGCTGATAACGGCAAGCTCATCAATGCGATGGCTGCGTGTAAGCTACTTCGACAAGGTTGTGTCGGGTACCTCTGCTATCTGGATAAGACATCAGTTCTTGATATTCCGGTCATTCGCGAATTTTCGGATGTCTTTTTGGAGGATATTCATGGTTTACCCCCAAATCGTGATGTGGAGTTTACCATTGATCTTGAGCCTGGTACCATGCCAATTTCTAAGGCACCGTACCAGATGGCTCCAGCGGAGATGCAAGAGTTGAAGAAGCAACTTGAGGACCTTCTTGAGAATGGATATATAAGGCCGGGTGCATCACCTTGGGGCGCTCCGGTTTTGTTCGTCAAGAAGAAGGATGGATCGTTCCGACTTTGTATCGACTATCGAGAGTTGAACAAGGTCACTATCAAGAATAAGTATCCATTGCCGAGGATTGATGATCTGTTGGATCAATTACAAGGAGTAAAAGTCTTTTCCAAGATCGATCTGAGATCTGGTTACCATCAGCTCAGGATTCGTGAGAAAGACATTCCGAGGACTGCTTTCCGGACAAGGTATGGCCACTACGAGTTCGTAGTCATGCCATTTGGCCTTACTAATGCTTCGACGGTCTTCATGGATCTGATGCATCGATGTTTCCACCAATACCTGGATAAGTTCGTGGTGGTCTTCATCGACGATAATCTGATCTATTCCCTGAGTGAGGAGGCTCACGAGGAACATCTTTAGATCACCTTGTCAGTCCTTAGACAGAATCAGTTGTACGCAAAGTTGTCTAAGTGTGACTTCTGGATCAAAGAAGTGGCTTTCTTAGTCCATGTGATCAATGAGGATGGGGTTATGGTTGATCCCTAGAAGATTGAAGTGATAGCCAACTGGATGCGACCTTAGAATGTGAAGGAGGTGCGTAGTTTCTTAGGACTCGCTGGATATTATAGACGGTTCGTGGAGGGATTTTCTAAGATCGCTCTACCTATGACTGGTTTGCTCCGCAAAGTCCACAAGAAGTTTGTCTGGGACGACAAGTACGAGGCCAGCTTTCAAAAATTGAAGGAGTGTCTGACCTCCGCACCAGTGTTGGTGCTACCAGAAGGAACTGATGGTTATGTGGTCTATAGTGATGCTTCAAAGCATGGGTTAGGATGTGTACTGATGCAGAAAGGAAAAGTTATTGCGTATGCATCTCGGCAATTGAAAACCTATGAGGCAAACTATCTGACGCATGATCTGGAGTTAGCGGCTGTAGTATTTGCATTGAAGATTTGGAGGCACTATCTCTATGGTGTGAGGTGCCAAGTCTTCACTGATCATAAGAGTCTCAAGTATGTGTTTACTCAGAAGGAGCTGAATATGAGACAACGTCGATGGTTGGAGCTACTCAAAGACTACAACATCGAGTTGCTATATCATCCGGGCAAGGCTAATGTAGTAGCTGATGCATTGAGTCGGAAGACGCCGCACGAGACTATAGTGGCTCTACTCACTGCCCAAACCAAGATGAACCAAGGGTTGTGCGAGATTGAAGTCTTGTAGGATCAGCGTCGAGGGTACCTGAGTATGCTAGAGATTCAGGCTACGCTACTTGATCAGATCAGGGAGAAGCAGGTTGATGACGTGGTCTTGGTAAAGCTAAGCAGTGAAGTGATGGACGGGAAAGCTCCCGGATTCGTGATTCAGGAGGATGGATCGCTCTGGTTTGAGGACCAGATTTGTGTGCCTGACGTTGATGGTCTTCGCCAGTTGGTGATGAAGGAGGCCCATTCGTTAGCTTATTTTGTACATCCAGGCTCTAGCAAGATGTACAAGGACCTCAGGAAGAAATTCTGGTGGCCCAACATTAAGTGGGACGTAGCAGAATTTGTGAAGAAATACTTGACTTGTGAGAAAGTCAAGATAGAACACCGTAGACCAGGTGGTGAATTACTACCTCTTCCAGTGCCAGAGTGGAAATGAGAGGATATTGCTATGGATTTCGTCACAGGGCTGCCAAAGACTCAGAGTCAAAAGGATGTTATATGGGTAATCATTGACAGGCTCACGAAGAGTGCTCACTTCGTGGCTATTAAGTCAACATGGGGAACCCAAAAGCTATCAGAAGTGTTTCTACACGAGATTATCCGTTTACATGGTACACCAAAGACCATTGTATCGGATCGTGATAGCCGATTCATGTCGAGATTCTGGAAGGAACTCCACAAGGCCATGGGAACCGAGTTGAGGTTCAGTACTGCATTTCATCCTCATACGGATGGACAGTCTGAGAGGACCATCCAGACATTGGAAGATATGATGAGAGCTTGCGTACTTAATCGTCCGACTAGTTGGGAGAACAGCCTGAGTCTAATTGAGTTCACGTACAACAATAGCTGGCATGCTACCATTAAGATGGCTCCATTCGAGGCTTTGTACGGTCGAAAGTGAAGATCTCCGATTTGTTGGGATGAGAATGCCGACAAGGTTCATGCTCGGACCAGAGTTAGTCGAAAGGACTACCTCGGACATTGCTTTGATCAGACAGAGGATGTTGACAGCTCACAGTCGACAAAAGTCTTACGCAGATCTGAAGCGCAGGAATGTCGAATTTGAGGTTGGTGACAAAGTGTTTGTCAGGGTGTCACCATCCAAGGGAGTGTTTAGGTTTGGCAAGCGTGGGAAGTTTAACCCTCGCTACGTGGGACCGTTTGAGATCCTTGACAGGGTAGGGTCTCTAGCGTATCGTTTGGCATTGCCGCCATCAGCGCATCCAGTGCATAACGTGTTCCACTTCTCCTTGTTGAGAAAGTACGTGCCAGATGTGTCTCATGTACTGAGTTACGATGACATCAAGATTCAGGCAAATGGTACCTACGAGGAGATACTTGTGCGTATTCTCGAACATCGCGAGAAGCAGTTGCGGAATAAGGTAGTACCATTAGTACGGATTTTTTGGTCCAAGACTGGATCTGAAGAGGTTAGTTGGGAAACCTGAGAGACTGAGGTGGATATGCTTAGTCGCTTTCCCGATCTGTTTTCGGCCTAGTTTCGGGGTCGAAACCTTTTTAAGGGGGTAGTGTTGTAACGCCTCATTTTTTCTGTTATTTCGGCCATGTTTCGGGGTCGAAACTTCTTTTAAGGGGGAAGTGATGTAATACCCCTCATTTTTAGTAAGGGTATTTGGGTAATTTCCCCAACCCTCAATCTGTAATCGTGTCGTTTTCGGAGAAGTTTGGATTTTCTGTAACGTGTTTGATCTCTGTAATAATTCCCTGTGTGGTATAAAATGCATTCGAAGTATTTTCGAGGCTTAGAATATTTGTTTGGGTACAAATATATAATTTTCGGGGTTTAAATCCATGCCAAACCTTTCCCCGGGCAAACGGACGCGGAAATGCATTTTCCTCGACCGCGACAGCATTTCCGCGACCACAGAATAATAGACGCTGGGCACTGGAATTTTCCGCGACCACGGAAATGTGCAGGCACGCCTGCGACGCTTCGTCTTCCTCCTCGTCGATCGCGCCGTCGTTGATCGTCTCAGCCGCCGTTGATCTGGTCGGGGCTGCCTTCCTCCTTTGGCTATAAATAGGGGCCGAATTGGAGGGTTTTTGGCACCCAAATCAGATCTCTCCCCCCTCTCTCTCTCTCTCGCTCTCGTTTCCATCGTCGCCGGAGCTGTTCGAGCCTCGCCGGAAATTCGAGGTGTCGTCGGAGCTCTCGCCAGTCGTCGTGGTGACCTTGGAGTGGTGCTTTGGAGGTGCAAGGAGGATTGGAGTGGAAGCCCCCTCGTCTCGAGCCCCGCGGTGTCGTCACCGGTGAGTTTTCTCCCGATTTGTGGTCGTCGGAGTTCATGGCCGCGACCACGGACATGAACTGCCGCGACAGCGGCAATGACAGTCAAGCCACGATGCGGACGTTGTCCTCGACGCCCACGGCTGGTGTCCTCGACGCCGCGGCGAGTGTCCTCGACGCCCGCGGCCGATGTCCTCGACGCCCGCAGACGATGTCCTCGACGCCCGCAACCGCAGAATCCAAGCCGCGACCGCGGATTGCCTTGGCAATCGCGATCGTGGCCTTGGACGATCTGGTCTCGGACGGGACTCTCGTTCTTTCGGTTTTGTTTGTTTTTCCTTAGATTCGTATTATTAATTGTCGAATCTAACCTAGGGTTTCGTTGTGGGTCGTTGTCGTAGGAATCTGCAATCCGATTTCCGTTCCCGTTCCGGATCCAGAAACCCGTCGTCGTTCGTCTAGACTAAGGCAAGTGGCGGTTCGCTCTTGCTTATCATTCCATGTTTCCATTAATTATCAATTGTTTTTAATTGTTAATTAAATTGGGATGAATATTGTTTTCATCGGGAACAGTTTTGATAAATGTATGTGATATAAAAAGTGATATTATAATAGGTTGTATATACTGCTAGAAACAACGCAATTATTTATATATTTGCCATAATGGTATTGATGTGGACTATTGTGTGGTTTAACTGTTTAGTTAGAACGAGTATTCATAGGAACGCTATATACCTTACGAGGTCTAGTCGTTTCTTTATAAGTGGTACTAGGAGGATTTTGCCCTAGTACTCTCTCTGGTCATGACTGTACCCTTACTCAGGGTAGGTGAACACAGCTGGTGGCGATATTCGGGATTTATTCCCTTCGATATCTCTCGCGATGAGATGATATATTCTAAAAGCTTATAACTTAAATGTAAGCTTTGTCACTAAGATAAGATAAGTGCCGATATGCACATAATTAATGAACCTTCGGGCGAGAAGTACAACTTGGAACCTCGCATGGACTTCGGTTAGAGTAAGTCCTCCTTCCATATCTGAATTCGCATTGCGCGGTGAGGTTGGTCGTGGACCCAAATGGTCAAGTCTTTTTAAACGCTTGTGTGAAAATATAACGTTCCCGAACACTTGTCATACTTTCCGATAAGACTCGATCTCTTGGAGTCTTCTCTTCATATGTTCCCAATAAGACTCGATCTTTAGGAGTCTTCTCTTGATCATTCTACTTTGAATCATTCCTATAGAACTATTAAGGCTTACTATCGTCATCGGCTTTCATTCGAAAAGTGATGGGTCTAACCTAATACGACTACTTAGAACCTTTCTGTTTTACCCTTGCATAGTCTTTCATTAGACTAACCAACCGGTTATTTTCCCCTGCATGGTTGGCTGGTGTCATCCGTCTCATACGGCACATCAGGTAAACTTCCGTTTCGTGAAGGCTAGAATCCGACAATGAAGGCAGATGAAGTTTTTAAGAGTTTTATCAAGGTTGAAGATCCTAGGCGGGTGATCGCTTCGATCAAGACCCTTATGTTAATTATTTAAGACTTCCGTTGTATTAAAACATATTGTGTATTTCTGTTGTATTTGGGATTTACAGATGTAATTCCGAGACTTTGGTTTGAATAAAGATTATGGTATTTGGCATTATCAGTATTCTTCTGTAATTTATATAATGTGGTTAAGCCTTGGGTGGCTTCGGATGTGGAATCTGAGGTCACTGGTGGTAATACTTTCAGGGTTATATTTGGGGGTGTTACACACCCACAGTCGACGCTACGACACCCAAAGACTTGTCTTTTCAAGCCTTATATATTTCACCATCATCGCGTTCCACAGCCGATTGACAGAGACGAGTGACTTCCCAACCAAGACTAGATCCAAAGGCGTCACCTTCGACAATTTGGCTTGTCATCGGAGGCAAGGACACATCAGGTGAGGTCCTGCCTTAGCCACATTACAGAAGGTTTTCTGTGCCCGCGGATTCATCGGTGATGAAGAGGACTATACAGAATGTTTTCCGCGCCCGCAGATTCGTCGCTGCTGAAGACCCCCTTTTACAGAATGTTTTCCGCGACCGGGGAAGCCACTTCTGCGCCTGCGGATTCGACATTGAGGAAGACCTCCCCCCTTTTGCAGAGACCAATTTGCGCCCGCAGTTTTGTTTCCACGCCCGCGGTTTTGTTTCCGCGCCCGCGGTTTGTTTCCGCCCCCGCGGTTTTGTTTCCGCGCCCGCGGTTTTGTTTCCGCACCCGTGGTTTTGTTTCCGCGCCCGCGATTTTGTTTCCGCGCCCGTGGAAGTTGGACCGGGCTTCGGCGACAGACGTTTTATTCCTAAACTTATTATTTATTTATTTTATTTCTAAGTAGTTATTTAAGCTAGCAAACCCTAGTTTGTAATGTTATGTAGATTTTGAGAATTAAGTTGAGTCATATTCCTTTCCAAAATCCCTTGCATCTTCCCTACGATCCCAAGGTTCTACTATCCCGTAGCTCGTCGCTTCGAGCAATCAAACACCGTCTCTTCGGTATCTCGTGATCATCACGTTGATCCCTACGTTCATCTCTTTGGACGAGTTTTGGCCATCACTTTGGCATGTTTCACGCACCTTCAAGAAAGCCATCTATTTGGCTACGCAAGAGGAGAATCGACTACAAACTTGAGAAAACGAAGATCTTGCGATTGCAACGACACTTCAGGGGTTGTTCGTATCATATGATGTCTTGGATCACTTTGATAGATGAAGTGTCAAGGTATTCCTTATAATTATGACTATCTTTTTGTAATGTTCCTTCTTTATTCCATTGCTAAATCAAGACTGAGTAGGACTTTCATGATGTTTGCCTTGTAGGTATACAAGGCAATAGCCTTTTTGTAACTTTTTTAAAATGTCAATTGGGGATAAACACTGCATTTGATATGACAATAAGTTGTTTATAATATTTCTGAGTTTTTTTGACTTTGTATTACTTCCAGGCAGATGAAAACCTGAGAATGATTAGGCAATCCTTGCCTGAGGCTATTGAAGCTTGTATTAATGCTACGGGTTATGAGTTTGATGCTGCACGTCAAAAGACATTGCTCAGAGCTGCTAGCTATGGTCAAGCATTTTGCAGGTTAGCTGTGAAGAAAATTGAAATTTAATAAAAATTACTGAGTTGCTGGTTCTACTGCTTGTATCTAGATTGTGAAAAGCTTACTTAAGTAATCTTCTCCTTTCCCAATGTGTATGCATTCAATTGCATGTGCTTCGTGAACAAAATTTGTGTTTCTGTTCATATCTTGGCTGCATTTTACATCTAACATTGTGGTGCCCTAGGTACTAATAGGCATTATTATCTAGCATTTTACTACTTTATTAGGTTAGTAATAGTACTGTATGATTATTCTGTTTCTTCACTCCTTATACCTTTATAAATAAACTTTGGCATGTTTTGGTCTGTTTGGATAAAGATTAGTAATAGTACTATATGATTATTCTGCTAGCTATGGTCAAGCATTTTGCAAGTCCTCATTCATTTGTTTTTATGATTATTCTTTTTTTTTATTTATATCTGGAATCAATGGAAGTGATTCTGTTGAGTTTTGGCGGTGGCCAGAGCAAAGATTAGTAGTCTTTATGGTGTTATGTAACTTTGGCATGTTTTGGTCTGTTTGGATAAAGATGGTACTTTGTCTAATAGGTTTGTACATTAAAAACTCAAAATGAGTAATTGCTGCCTGCTACGACTTGTATTTTATATTCCTGCCCTGCTTAGCATATATAAAACTGATTAGTGCTCCTTAATTTCTCTGATTTATTGTCTGAATAACGATTTCCAGTTGGCTTTGCGGCAGCAATCCTGAGATTGGGATCCCTCTTAGTATCCAGCAATATAAGGTTGTAATTGCATGCTGGACATTATTTCTTATTTCATACTTGATTTTACATGTTATTGAATATGGTATGTCCTTCTTTATTGTAGGAATTAACAACACCAGTTCTAATTAGCCGTTTGATTAATGCTAATTATCATCTTCTAGCACTGCGGTTGTCTGAGTATCTTGGTTTGAGCCCGGTATTGGGTTAGTTTTACTCCATGAAGAGATCTTACCTAGGTAAAGAGCATGGACTACGAGTGTCCGTTAATTGCATCAAATCCATCAATGCTCTTTGTTAGAATTGAATTAAAATTACCAGGACTTATTTATGGCTTCTAATTGTCCTTGTCGTGAAATCACAAGCTTCTTGTTGAAAATTTGAACTTCTTGCAGATCAAGCTTCTCAAGAAAGAATTATGCATGCTCCACCTTCCGAAAGCTATAATGTATTTTCTATTGCTTCAGGTACTTTTAAACAGCTTTATTACTTTGCTCATTTAGCTTTGCAATAAGTTTTATGTGAATATGGAGAGATTCTTTTTCTTTTTTCCTCCTTGTAGAATGTATCTCAAAACATAATGATCTTATTTCAAACTGTTGATGGGCTCATATTTTATAATTACACTACTTGATTTGCTCCATTTTTTGTTGTCTTTTAAAATATGAAGGCTGTGAGTTCTTTACCTCTGCTATGCATTTTAAAATTAGTACAGTATATAATCAATATGTGTATAATCATTTATTTTCTTTTTAAATTAAAGGGTTCAAATTTAGGAGAGATGTTTCAGTAAAATAAATTTCATGAATGCTAATGAATATTTTCCTTTCTAAGCTGATATACATTGGTTTAAATTTGATTTGTAACAATTTCTTGGTGGACGATGCGTCTGATGGTTTTTCATGTGACGCTATCGGCCCTTTACTAGGTTAGTCATAACTCATAATCATTTTAATGTATTTACCCGTTCATTTCATAGTTGCCGAGAATTTTATCCAAGCCAATTGATTGACCAGAGCTGGAATTTTAACTTAAAAGAAACAAAATATTTGCATGCTTAAAAATGACTCATATCCTTAGAGATACCATGAATCAACAACAACAACAACAACAATCGAACCAGTATAGTTCCACCAACGGTAGGGTCTGAGGGGTCCAAATATACGCATCCATACCCCGAAGTAAATCGAGAGGATGTTTCCTGATAGACCCAAAAGAAACTGACACCCAAGCAAGAAAAATAAGCAGAGAATAACCAAAAACAAAACAAACCAAAGCAAAGAAAAGAAAACCAAAGCAAAGAAAACACTTCCTGTCCAAGTCAATCCTCAACCCTAATCTTTTCCCTCCAAAGCTTTTTGTTCTGCGCCATGTCATATGTCAGTGCTAGGAGAGTCAGATCATTCTGAACTACCTCTTTCCATCTCTTTTTTGGTCGACCTCTACCTCGACGAAACTCGCTGAGCAATAACCCTTCATATCTACGCACTGGTGCATCAGCCTGTCTCCTCTGTACGTGCCCAAACCATCGTAGTCTAGCTTCGCGCAACTTGTCTCTGACGTCTGCAACTCCAATCCTTGCTCTAATTGAATCATTTCGAATCCTGTCTATCCTTGTATGGCCGCACATCCATCGTAGCATCCTCATCTCTACAACCATCAACTTCTGTTCTTGATCTTTTCTCGTCGGCCAGCATTTTGCACCGTACAATAATGCCGACCTAACTACCACATTTTAGAACTTGTCCTTTAGAGATACCATGAATCCATGACATATATATAAATAAAAGAAAATTCATGAATTTCTGCCTTCATCACAATCATAATACAGGCAGTATTCCATATAAAGGCAAAAGTTCATTCATTTCAAAAGGCTAATGCAGTTCATAATAGTAATTCCTTCGAATTTGTTTACCGTAGTAGGAATCGTTTTGCAGGGCCTAAGCGAATCCATAAAAATATGTGACAGCTTTGCAGTCAAGGAGCTTCTCAGCAAGTTATTCAACCTTCACGAAATGGTATATGAGCAACAAAAGATCTAAGAATTCAAAAATTGTAAATAGAAGGCTATAAACTCTTCTTCATTGACGATCTACTAAGAGTCTGCAAATGTTTATGATAAACAGAAATGATCATTGCTAATTCTATTTGGGATGTTATAACCTAACATATTTTCAAGGAAATTTTACAACTGGCAGCCATAACAAAATTGTGATAAAATGTCCTAGTTAGGATGACTTTTAGTGATTGTGAATGTGGTTTCCTCCTTCACTTGCATAAAGAGTTCAGTCAAACCATCATTTTCTACACTGAGTCGAGCAATCAACACAATTTACGTGATTTGTAGTTGTTGCCACTTGAATCACAAGCCCCAAAATCAATCCTCGTGGTTTGTAGTCTAAAAGTATTTGTGATACAATTAAATTTGTGTTCGATCGGTGGAGTGGAAGGGAGTTTGAAATCGAGGGAATTTGATTACCCTTACCCGGCCCCCCTGCACCCACATGATAGAAGTGAAAGTGATTACATCCACTTTCACCGAACAATTCCCTGCTTGGAATTTGGAAAGGGTGAGTAGTTAGGAGGTAAGAGAATGGGAAGAAAAAAAGGAAAATTGTGTTTCGATGTGTTAGCTGAGGGAGTTTTTTTTGCAGAAAGTTACTTGAGGGAGTTTGAGGTGAGTTGATGAGAGAAATTATAGTTAGAATTTGAAGAGAAAACAATCCACCCAAAAATATAAAATAGTTGAAAGCAAAGCAAGAGTGAATATTTTATTTAAAAAAAGAAAAAAAATAGTTTTTTTTTTACAGGCAAACAGAAGGTATCCTTACAAACCGTAAGACATACCTAAATCATCACTACGGATGATTTTTACAAACGCTTTACAAGCTGACTGGACATTGGAGCTCATATCTAGATAATGGAGTCTAGCTTGAATAAACTGCGCATGCTCATGTTGTGTTGAGAGGAATTCCGAAGTAGCACTGCGAAGAACAGAGGACGATATGTTGGAAGTCGCAAGGAAATCAACGGCTTTGTTAGACTCACGGTAGCAGTGGTGGACCTGAAAAAAATCCAAGCCCTGCAATAGAGATCTAATTTCCATAATAATGGGACAAATTTCCCAGGGAATTTTTCAAATTCCACGAATGGAATTAATAACAGTAAGATTATCTCCCTCAAGAACTATTCGCATAAAACGATGTGAAATAGCTCGGCGAAGGCATTCAAGCTCGGCCAGCGCCTCAGCTTTAAGAGGTGAGGAGCAGAGAATCTGCCTATGGTCTAAGAAGACCACCGCACCAGAGTGATTACGGAATATATATTCAATATGAGTAGAACCATTTGATTTTACTGAAGCATCGAAATTTAATTTAATGTAATCAGGAGGCGGTCTTCTCCAATGAGAAACAAATCTACTATTAGTGTTCTTACTTATAGTTGATATGGAAGTAGATGTAATATCCCTCATTTTGTAAGGGTATTTTGGAAATTTTCCAACTCCCGTACTATAAGTCGGATTAAATTCAGAGAAGCTCGGACATTCTGTAATATGTTTGATCTCTGTAGTATTTTTTCTGCGTAATATAAAATATAGTTGACGTATTTTCGGGATTAAATAGTCATTCGTGTACGAATGTATTTAACCCGGGATTAAAAATATTTAACCACATGTAAAAAGGACAAAAGGTCAAAACCGGACAAAAGGGCAAAAAGGACAAAAGGCCCAGAAATGGCCTTGACCGCACCCGCGGTCAATCCACCGCACCCCGCGGTCCAGGCCATTTCCTGAGGCGGCCACCGCACCCGCGGTGCCGACTTCAGCGACACCTTTTTCCTGCTTCGCCGAACTGCAGACGCTGCAACGCTTGCTTTTCTGAGCTGCTTGTCACTTCCTTGTCTGTAGGCGCCCCTATGGTGCAGCTCCTTGCTTGTGTGCTACTTGCTTGGATTATAAATAGGGAGGAAACTTGAGGAGGAGATTGCACATCAGATCTCTTTCTTCCTCCTTTGAAATTTCTCTTTCCTCCATTGTTGTCTGAGTGTTGAAGCTTCGCCGGAGTTCCTTTAAGTGTAAGAGGTCCTCCAAAGTGGTGTTTGAAGGTACAAGGAGTTTGGAGATCAAAACCCAATCGAATCGAAGCCAAACGCGTCGAGCAAGGTGAGTTCTCCCTCTCGTCGTCTCGCCTCTGTACTGCCACCGCACCCCACCGCACCCGCGGCGAGCTGGGTTCGTGGTGTGTTCTTGAGTGTTGTGGTCTCGAGCAAGGCTTGGTTCCTTCGATTCCTTTCGTCTCTTCTTAGATTCGTACATTTAGTTATCGAATCTAACTTAGGGTCTCATTATGGGTCGTTTCATAGGGATTTATTATTCGAGATATGTCCCTGCTTCTGACCCAGGAACTCGTCGTCTCTAAGCTTTGTTCAAGCTTTTGTCTAATCTAAGGCAAGTGGCGGTTCGCTCTTGCTTATAATTCCATATTTCCATTAATTATCAATTGTTTAATTGTTAATTAATTTGGGATGATTTACTGTTTTCGTTGGGAACAGTTTTGATAAATGATATAATTGAAACATGATATTATAATAGGTTGTATATCTGCTAGAACAACGCTATTATAGATATATGTTTATGATGATTGCCTTGATGGCATGGATGTGGATTATTACTGTGTTGAACTGTTTAGTTAGCACGAGTATTCGTAGGAATGCTATTGGGACTGCGAGGTCTAGTCATTTCTTTATAACTTGGTGGAGAGGGTGCTGATCCCGAACACCATTCCGCAGGTCATGACCGTCCTCTATCCGAGTATAGAGGTGGTGCACTTAGCTAGTGTCACAAACCTTGGGATTTATTCCCTTCGATATATGTCCCTCATGGCGAAACATATATTTAAAAGCTTATAACGTGATGCGCGTTTTGGAATTAAATGAGATAAGTGTCGTTGGTGCACATAATTAATATACCTTCAGACGAGTAGTGCAGCTAGGAAATAGTGCAGCTAGGAAAACTCGTCTTGACTTTGATCAGAGTAAAGTTCTCTTTCCAATCTGAATTCGCATTATGCGGTGAGGTTGGTCGTGAACCGAAACATCAAGTCGTTTTGAATGCTTGTGTGAAATTATAATGTTCCCCAACATTTTTCATGCTTCCGATAAGACTGAATTCGTTGGAGTCTTCTTTTGGGTTGATTGTTGTGAGACTTGGTCTTTCAGAATCTTCTCTTGATCATGTATTTTCATATATTCCAGTAGGAGTATGGTGGTTGACTATCGTCATCGGTTTTGATTCGAGAAGCGATGAGTCTAACCTAATACGACTACTTCGAACCACTCTGCTTGTACCCTTGCATAGTCTTTCATTAGACTAACCAACCGGATTTGTTCTCTGTATGGTTGGCTGGTGTCATCCGTTCGATTCGACACATCAGATAAGTTGCAGTTCCGTGAAGGCTAGAATGACTATGAAGGCAAATGGTGTTTTTGACAAGTTTATCCAGGTTGAGATCATTGGTGGGTGATCATTGCGATCAAGACCCTTTGTTAGTTATTTAAAAGACTTCCGTTGTGTTAAACATGTTTTGTATTAAGACTTCCGCTGTATTATAAGACTACTCTATATTTTGTCGTGCTTGGAATTGTGTTGTAATTCCGCGACTATGGTTTAAATGAATATTATGATATTTTGTATCATAATTGTTGCTTTTATGATTTGTATCCTTTGGAAAAGCCTGGGGTGACTTCGGATGTGGAATCTGAGGTCACTGACAGTAATACCTTTCAAGGGAATATTTGGGGGGTGTTACAAGGATGGTATCCGAGCCAAAAGTTTTAAAACGGGTTGGGATTTTATAAACCATTTACTTGTTTTAAATTGAGAATTGTTTTCAAAGGCTTTGAATTTTCAAAACGGCAAAATTTTCAAACCGTTCATAGTCGTGCCTTCTCTTTAGTCTGATATGGAAGTTCACTTCTATATTTAGAAAGACTAACTCTCTTCTTGTTGCCCCGTAGGATATGAGTGCATGCCTTTCTCTAAAAAAGGATTCGGAAGATGCCGAGATGGCTCCGCAATCTCTAGTAAGGCTAGATTTTCCTATTCCCCCGAGACGCTTCGAGGTCGGTGTACCCAGTAGTCCACCTGAGGAAGTGAAGTATGTACTCCCCGAATCGGTGGTATTAGTGTCCGACAAGACCATGGTTCCTGTGGCAGAGCCCATGGAGGAACAGATGGAGAACACCGAGGACGAAGGTTACCCTTCAGATTTTGCTAGAGGATACTTTGGTCATGACCTCATGATTGAGTCAATCCCCGAAGAAGAAGAGGAAGATATTGAAGAAGAAGAGGAGGAGGAGGATCCTGAGGAAGAAGAGGACCCAGAATAGGATCCAGAGGAAGACCCTGAGGAGAACCACGAGGAGCAGGACCAAGAATCTGATGGCTTGAGACACTTGTTGGTGGACAGTGACACGGGGATGCAATTTATCTACCCAAGTCCGCCACCTGAACGAGAATACTCGCCATTTTCTCCTACTGAATGGGAAGCACTCTACGCTGAGTATGGCCACAGAGGAAGTGGATTGCAAGATGCACTTGAGAACTCCCAGCCTAATCCCATTCGGAGAAGGCCGAGGTCAAGTTCTGAATTGCGAGAGATACTTCGCCAGAGTCAGTCGATCTCTCGTGAAGGACGCCGTCAGATGGACGAGATGGCTGATCGTGCTCAAAGATGGGCAAGGCCAGGAGAGCCAAATGAGGATGATCAGGGTATTACCATGCCTAGTATAAGGCTAAGGACACCAGGGTCAAAGGATGAACCATGTGTTCCCGGGCCGAGCAGGGTCAGGAGTCCATCGTTTGATTTCGATGGAGAACCTCGCCCGAAGAAGCCGTGTATGGGTCGTCCACCTTACAAGAAACGTTTTTAGGGCGCCTTGGTATGGGCCGACGTTGATTGCAGTAGTTTCTTTTGTTAATATTCCGATGTTTATGCGGTGAAATACAAGAATCTCCGAGCAAGTTTGTCCGGAAGCTCGGGAGATTCCTTTTGTAAAACCTTATGACTCAGTTCAAGTTCATCTATATAAATTACCAAGTTGATCTATTCTAAGTAATTTTATTACATTAAGTATATTGGAAAGATATTAATGTATAAAATACTTGGAATTTGGTCGGTAAACAGATGGTGAACACGAGGAACACTATTCGTGCTGGTGTTGGGCCAAGCAATGACCCCAGACCAAACGTAAGGAATGTTCCGAACCCTGTGGAGGAACACGAGTCTGTTTCTCACAATAATCCAGGAGGTAATAGCCAAGCTCAGGCCAATGCTCTAGTAGTATTTGATGCAGCAGCAGTTGAGGCAATCCGGGGGATTGTTATGCAAGCATTCACTGATATAATGCGACCGATCGCGCCTCAGGCACAAGGTGTGCCAGTTCCTCCAGTAGTTCCTAGGTTTGAGGAACAAGAAACCTATGTACCTCAGGAAGGAATGGTCGGGAATAGAGGTGATTATGGCCGAGCACTAAAGGCCAATAACTCTATGAGACCTGACAGTTATGATGGAAAAGGAGAGTCAGTAAGAGTGGCTCATTGGTTTTCCCACATGGAGCGGTTATTCCGCAATGTTGAATGCACTGAGGCTGAGAAGGTTCATATAGCCTCCCTTCAGCTGAAGGAAGAAGCTAGTGAATGGTGGGAAAGTACTGGCTTAGCTGATCATGCTGATCTGAACTGGGGCATGTTCAAGGCTAAGATGATGGACCGTTTCTTTTCCCGGGATATGAGGGAAGAGAAGCACAAGGAGTTTCTTTACCCAAAGACTGATGGATTGAAAGTGACCGAGCTTGCAACCAAATTCAACCATCTACTGTAGTATGCTGGGCCAGAGGTGTCCAGTGAGGAACAAAAAATCTGGTATTTCCATGAGTGGATGAACCCAGATATTAAACCACTGATGATACGCCATGGAAGCTCTACTTTGGAGCAATACGTGGATGCAGCTTATAAATTGGAGGTGACTCTGGAGGAGTCGAACAAGAGACGTAACCGCCAGAGGTCAATGCAAAATCAACCTCAGGCAAGTGGATTTAAACGTCATACGCCACCGTCTAACTTTGCCAAGTCTAGCAAAGCGAAAATGGAGATGACTCAAGGAGGGTCAACACAGCAATCGGGTCAGGGCAAGAGTCTGATCCAGTGTTACAATTGTGGTGCAACTGGGCACAAGAGCAATGCATGTCAGAAGGAAAGGAAGACATGTTTTGGCTGTGGAAAGGAAGGGCACGTGCAGAAGTTATGTCGGCAGGGAAGGCAGAAAGGAGCGGAGTCCCAACAAGGGTCTGTTAGTCAGAACAACCGACCCAGGTTTAAACCGGCAGAGGCTCATAGCCCTTCGATGCAGACAAATGCACAGAACAAGGGGAAAGCCCCAGCCGCTTCTGGAGGACAAGGTCAGCGCCTTTACGAGATGCGTGAGGCGGATGGATCAAATACACCAATTGCTCAAGGTACTCTATACCTTCATTATGTGCATGTGTGTATATTATTTGATTCGGGTGCTATCCATTCCTTTATTTCGGAAAGTTGTGTTAGTAAGCTAGGCTTAGTATGCAACGAAGCTTGTGAGCCTTTCGTTGTGAATCTTCCTAATGGTGACCATTTAGTTGGAACCAAGCGTCTGTCAGAATTTCCGATTACCATTCAGGGTAAGAAGTTCAAAGCAGATTTGATCTGTATAGCCATGGCTCCATACGACATTATTCTCGGTATGGATTGGCTGACGCGTCATGGAGCGGTAATCGGTTTTAGTTCAAGAACGGTGACGGTGTCATCTGGGGGCCAGTGTGTATGCAAATTTAAGGGTCGGAATGACGCTGAAAATGGCAGGCTTATCAATGCGATGGCTGCGTTTAAGCTACTTCGACAAGGTTGTGTCGGGTACCTTTGCTATCTGGATACGCCCATGAAAAATGCACCATCAATTCTTGATATTCCTGTGATTAGTGAGTTTCCTGATGTTTTTCTGGAAGAGATTCTTGGATTACCCCCGAAACGTGACGTGGAATTTTCTATTGATCTTGAGCCGGGTACTGCGCCGATCTCTAAAGCACCGTACCGGATGGCTCCTGCTGAGATGCAAGAGTTGAAGAAGCAACTCGAGGATCTTCTTGACAAGGGTTATATAAGGCCGAGTACATCGCCTTGGGGTGCTCCAGTTTTATTTGTCAAGAAGAAAGATGGATCGTTTCGACTTTGTATCAACTATCGAGAGTTGAATAAAGTCACGATCAAGAACAAATATCCTTTGCCAAGGATTGATGATCTGTTGGATCAATTACAAGGAGCAAAAGTCTTTTCCAAGATCGATCTGAGATCTGGTTATCATCAGCTCAGAATTCGTGAGGAAGATATTCCGAGAACTGCATTCCGGACGAGATATGGTCACTACGAGTTCGTAGTAATGCCATTTGGACTTACCAATGCTCCATCAGTTTTCATGGATCTGATGCATCGATGTTTTCACCAGTACTTAGATAAGTTCGTGGTGGTCTTCATCGATGACATTTTGATCTATTCTCCGAGCGTGGAAGCTCATGAGGAACATCTTCGGGTTATTTTGTCAGTTCTTAGACAAAATCAGCTGTATGCAAAGTTGTCTAAGTGTGACTTTTGGATCAAGGAAGTGGCTTTCTTAGGCCACGTGATCAATGAGAATGGGGTTATGGTTGATCCCCAGAAGATTGAAGCGGTAGCCAATTAGAAGCGGCCTCAGAATGTGAAGGAGGTGCGCAGTTTCCTAGGACTTGATGGATACTACAGATGGTTCGTGGAGGGATTTTCTAAGATCTCTCTACCTATGACCGGTCTGCTCCGCAAGGTCCATAAGAAGTTTGTCTGGGATGACAAGTGCGAGGTTAGTTTTCAGAAGCTGAAGCAATGTCTGACCTCCGCACCAGTAGTGGCACTACCGGAAGGAAGTGATGGTTATGCGGTCTATAGTGATGCTTCGAAGAATGGGTTAGGATGTGTGCTGATACAGAGGGGCAAAGTTATTGTATATGCATCTCGATAGCTAAAAACCTATGAAGCAAACTATCCGACACATGATCTGGAACTAGCAGCGGTAGTGTTTGCACTGAAGATCTGGAGACACTATCTCTATGGTGTAAGGTGCCAAGTCTTCACCGATCACAAGAGTCTCAAATATATATTCACTCAGAAGGAGTTGAATATGAGACAACGTCGCTGGTTAGAGCTACTCAAAGACTACGACATCGAATTGTTGTATCATCCGGGCAAAGCTAATGTAGTAGCTGATGCATTGAGCCGGAAGACGCCGCACAAGACTGTAGTGGCTCTACTTACTGCTCAAACCAAGTTGAACCAAGGGTTATGCGAGATTGAAGTCTTGTACGATCAACGTCGAGGATACTTGAGTATGCTTGAGATTCAAGCTACGCTTCTTGATCAGATCAGGGAGAAATAGGTCGATGATGTGATCTTGGTGAAGCTAAGCAGTGAAGTGATGAATGGGAAAGCTCCCGGTTTCGTGATTCAGGAAGATGGATCACTCTGGTTTCAGGACCGAATTTGTGTGCCTGATGTTGATGGTCTTCGCTAGTTGGTGATGAGGGAAGCCCATTCGCCAGCCTATTCTGTACATCCAGGCTCTAGCTAGATGTACAAGGACCTCAGAAAGAAGTTCTGGTGGCCCAACATGAAGTGGGATGTGGCAGACTTTGTGTCGAAATGCTTGACTTGTCAGAAGGTCAAGATAGAACACCGAAGACCAGGTGGTGAATTGCTACCTCTTCTAGTTTCAGAATGGAAATGGGAGGATATTGCAATGGATTTTGTCACAGGGCTGCCAAAGACTCGAAGTTAGAAGGATGCTATATGGGTAATCATTGACAGGCTCACGAAGAGTGCTCACTTTGTGGCTATCAAGTCAACATGGGGAACCTAGAAGCTCTCAGAAGTGTTTCTACACGAAGCTATCCGTTTACATAGTACTCCTAGGACCATTGTATTGGATCGTGATGGCCAATTCATGTCAAGATTTTGGAAAGAATTGCACAAGGCCATGGGGACCGAGTTGAGGTTCAGTACTGCGTTTCATCCTCAAACGGATGGACAATCTGAGAGGACCATCCAGACCTTAGAGGATATGCTGAGAGCATGTGCACTCGATCGTCCGACTAGCTGGGAGAACAGCCTGAGTCTGATTGAGTTCACATACAATAATAGCTAGCATGCTACTATCAAGATGGCTCCATTCGAGGCTTTGTATGGTCGAAGGTGCAGATCTTCGATTTGTTGGGATGAGAATGCCGACAAAGTTCTGCTCGGACCAGAGTTAGTTGAAAGGAATGCCTCAGACATTGCTTTGATAAGACAAAGGATATTGACAGCTCAGAGTCGACAAAAGTCTTATGCAGATCTGAAGCGTAGGAATGTCGAATTCGAGGTTGGTGACAAAGTGTTTGTCAGAGTGTCTCCATCCAAAGGTGTTTTCAGGTTTGGTAAGCGTGGGAAGCTTAACCCTCGCTACGTGGGACCATTTGAGATCCTTGATAGGGTGGGATCTCTAGCGTATCGTTTGGCATTGCCGCCATCGGCACATCCAGTGCATAACGTGTTCCACGTATCCTTGTTGAGGAAATACGTGCCAGATGAATCTCATGTGCTGAGTTATGAGGACATTGAGATTCAGGCAAATGGTACCTACGAGGAGATACCTGTGCGTATTCTCGAACGTCGTGAGAAGCAGTTACGCAACAAGGTAGTACCGTTGGTACGGATTTTGTGGTCCAAGTCAGGAACCGAAGAGGTTACTTGGGAAACTTGGGAGACTGAGGAGGATATGCTTAGACGTTTTCCCGAGTTGTTTTCGGCCTAAGTTTCGGGGTCGAAGCTTCTTTTAAGGGAGAGGTAATGTAATATCCCTCATTTTGTAAGGGTATTTTTGAAATTTTCCAACTCCCGTACTACAAGTCGGATTAAATTCAGAGAAGCTCGGACATTCTGTAATATGTTTGATCTCTGTAGTATTTTTTCTGATTAATATAAAATACAATTGACGTACTTTCGAGGTTAAATAGTCATTCGTGTACGAATGTATTTAACCCGGGGTTAAAAATATTTAACCACATGTAAAAAGGACAAAAGGTCAAAACCGGACAAAAGGGCAAAAAGGACAAAAGGCCCAGAAATGGCCTTGACCGCACCCACGGTCAGTCCACCGCACCCTGCGGTGGAGGCCATTTCCTGAGGCGGTCACTGAGGCGGCCACCGCACCCCATCGTACCCTGCCGCACCCGCGGTGCCGACTTCAGCGACACTTTTTTCCTGCTTCGCCGAACTGTAGACGCTGCAACGCTTGCTTTTCTGAGCTGCTTGTCACTTCCTTGTCTGTAGGCGCCCCTATGGTGCAACTCCTTGCTTGTGTGCTACTTTCTTGGACTATAAATAGGGAGGAAACTTGAGGAGGAGATTGCACATCAGATCTCTTTCTTCCTCCTCTTAAATTTCTCCTTCCTCCATTGTTGTCTGAGTGTTGAAGCTTCGCCGGAGTTCCTTTAAGTGTAAGAGGTCCTCCAAAGTGGTGTTTGAAGGTACAAGGAGTTTGGAGATCAAAACCCAATCGAATCGAAGCCAAACGCATCGAGCAAGGTGAGTTCTCCCTCTCGTCGTCTCGCCTCTGTACCGCCACCCTACCCCACCGCACCCGCGGCGAGCTGGGTCCGTGGTGTGTTTTTGAGTGTTATGGTCTCGAGCGAGGCTTGGTTCCTTCGATTCCTTTCGTCTCTTCTTAGATTCGTATATTGGGTTATCGAATCTAACTTAGGGTCTCGTTATGGGTCGTTTCATAGGGATTTATTATTCGAGATCTGTACCTGCTTCTGACCCAGGAACCCGTCGTCTCTAAGCTTTGTTCAAGCTTTCGTCTAATCTAAGGCAAGTGGCGATCCGCTCTTGCTTATCATTCCATATTTCCATTAATTATCAATTGTTTAATTGTTAATTAATTTGGGATGATTTACTGTTTTCGTTGGGAACAGTTTTGATAAATGATATAATTAAAACATGATATTATAATAGGTTGTATATCTGCTAGAACAACGTTATTATAGATATATGTTTATGATGATTGCCTTGATGGAATGGATGTGGATTATTACTGTGTTGAATTGTTTACTTAGCACGAGTATACGTAGGAACGCTACTGGGACCCTGCGAGGTCCAGTCGTTTCTTTATAACTTGGTGGAGAGGGTACTGATCCCGAACACCATTCCATAGGTCATGACCGTCCTCTATCCGAGTATAGAGGCGGTGCACTTAGCTAGTGTCACAAACCTTGGGATTTATTCCCTTCGATATATGTCCCTCATGGCGAAACATATATTTAAAAGCTTATAACGTGATGCGCGTTTTGGAATTAAATGAGATAAGTGCCGTTGGTGCACATAATTAATATACCTTCAGACGAGTAGTGCATCTAGGAAATAGTGCAGCTAGGAAAACTCGTCTTGACTTTGATCAGAGTAAAGTTCTCTTTCCAATCTGAATTCGCATTATGCGGTGAGGTTGGTCGTGAACCGAAACATCAAGTCGTTTTGAACGCTTGTGTGAAATTATAATGTTCCCCAACATTTTTCATGCTTCCGATAAGACTCAATTCGTTTGAGTCTTCTTTTGGGTTGATTGCTGTGAGACTTGGTCTTTCAGAATCTTCTCTTGATCATATCTTTTCATATATTCCAGTAGGAGTATGGTGGTTGACTATCATCATCGGTTTTGATTCGAGAAGCGATGAGTCTAACCTAATACGACTACTTTGAACCACTATGCTTGTACCCTTGCATAGTCTTTCATTAGACTAACCAACCGGATTTGTTCTCTGCATGGTTGGCTGGTGTCATCCGTTCGATTTGGCACATCAGATAAGTTGCAGTTCCGTGAAGGCTAGAATGACTATGAAGGCAAACAGTGTTTTTGACAAGTTTATCCAGGTTGAGATCCTTGGCGGGTGATCATTGCGATCAAGACCCTTTGTTAGTTATTTAAAAGACTTCCGCTGTGTTAAACATGTTTTGTATTAAGACTTCCACTGTATTATAAGACTACTCTATATTTTGTCGTGCTTGGAATTGTGTTGTAATTCCGCGACTATGGTTTAAATGAATATTATGATATTTTGTATCATAATTGTTGCTTTTATGATTTGTGTCCTTTGGAAAAGCATGGGGTGACTTCGGATGTGGAATCTGAGGTCACTGGCACTAATACCTTTCAAGGGAATATTTGGGGGGTGTTACAGTAGATTCCTGAAAGGATCTAGTCCAATCATTGTAGGAAATGAAAGCACATTTGACTGATTTTTGAATATTAAACGGAACCTTTCTAAATATGAACGCATTCCGGTCATTCCAAAGGTTCCACTAAAGGAAAAGAATCAGAGTTATATCTCTATTTCTTGATCTGAAAAATTCCAAGTTAGTGTAGAAGTCATTGTCAAAATCGCAGCTAAAAGGATGACCAATTACGTTTGAAGAAGTTCTATGGATCGTAAAGTAAATGGACATTTAAAAAATAAGTGATTGGAGTCCTCAGTAGTTGAGTTACAAAACACGTAGTGAGAAGGAAACCTGTTGAAGTATCTATTAAGACGCTCAGTCGTAGGCAAAGAGTTGTTGTAGCATTTCCAAATGATTTTTTTTTAGTTTTGGAGGAATATTCATTTTCCAGAACCAACATGGAAAATTTCCTAAGGCTTCAGTATGTCTAGGTAAAGAGCGTGCACTTTTGACTGAGAAGTTACCATCTTTGGAAGGACTCCAAATAAGTTTATCCTCTATAAAAGTTTTTGGTACAAAAATATTCAAAATTTTAGGGATTATATGGGATGGAAGAACCTGCTGCAGAGCCCCAATATCCCAATTTTTATCTGATGTTATGTAAGAGGAAACAGTACAACTGTGATCATTATTACCAGCAAACTGAGACAGAATACAGTTAGGAATCCAATGGTCGTCCCAGAACTTGATATGAGAACCATCACCAAGTTGCCAGAACAAACCTTTTTTAAATTGTTCTCTTAAATGCATAAGTCTTGAGAATTGCCATGAATAGGAAGGTTTACATTTGTATGAGAAAATATTAAAATCATGTAGATACTTTTCCGAGATTAATTGAACCCAGAAGGACTGAGGGTCAGATATTAGTTTCGAAAGAAGTTTCATTTGTATAGCACAATTTATGTTATAAGATAGTTCAAGATCCAGACCCCCATTATTCTTGGATTGGCAAATAGACTCCCAACTAATAAGTGAATGATAATTTGGTGTAGAACGATTCCAGAAAAAGTTTCTATTAACTTAATCAATTTCTTCACAAACTCCTTTTGGAAGAAGGAAACTTTGCATTAAATAATTACTTTGTGATTGTAAATTAGATTGTATAAGGACACAACGTCCGGCTTGAGATAAGGAGTTAGCTTTCCATTTGGACAATTGTTTTTTTAATTTTTTTTTGGGGGGGGGGGGGGGGGAATACTGTTGGACTACAACCATCAAGCCCAACACATAAGCCCAATGAAATTTCATTTTAAAATCAATTGATAATATGAGGAATAATGTATATACTTATATGCTAGGCTTGAAACCTCCACAATTCCAATGTGGAATTCACATGTGATCCTAATAAGAAACTTATAATTTATCAATCAACTTTCCTTTCTTTTGATCCTAACCCAACAACATACTTCTTAGGGCTCCTTTGGTTCCTATTTCTCATAATCAGGAATATGTATGAGAATGACTGATTTCCCGAATGTGATGAGAATATATTTCATTCTAAGGAATGAATAATTCAGCATTTGATTCCACCAAACATATTGAGGTATCATCCATTTAGACATGCCAAAACCGACCGACCTAATCCGAAAATCATTTGGTCAAGAGGTACCAGAATACGACAAATCCGAACTCAAAAGACCCGAACCTAACCTGAAATCGAACTCAAAATACCTAAACTCGACCGAAACTTGGACCCTAACTCGACCGACCCGTTATTTTCATATATATTAAATATTATATTATAGTTTATTAAAAAATTATATATTATTAATTATTTTATTATTAATATTTTTTAGATTTAAAAATACTATAATAATAATAATAAAAATGGTCACTTTCAACCTAATGGGTCAACTAAGAATCGATCCAAACCCGTTATGACCCGATCCGATCAACTTGAAAATTTTAGCGGCTCGAACCCGACTTCACCCCAATCTAGCCTGCCCGACCCAGTTGATAAGTCTAAGTAACCTCGCGTTAATAAAGAGTATGTCAAAGAATGACTCGTTTCGACAACATACCAAGCGACAAGCTACAAGAATAGGAATGAGTAATTCTTGATTTCGATTCTAACCCGATTCATGAATCATACCAAACAAGCCCTTACTTTCTTCTCACTTATTTTTCCTTGTAAGTACCAAAATCCAACTGGTCTAGTGGTTTGACGTTGGTCTCCCTGAAGCATTCTATTAAGAGGTCACATTTCATTTTTTGTTAGAGGTGTGTATTGAAGCACTGATGTTGGGAGGAGTCTACCACTTCGTGTGCCAACAGTACTCCAATTTGGACATTAAAAGCTCTGGCCGATTGAACCAGGGGATCAAGACAATTTTTTTCCCTTGTAAGTTGTAACCAAACATAAAAAAAAACTTCTCTCGTTTCTTTTCTTGTCTTTTCTTTTTCTATAAATTCACTTCATTTCATTTCCTTTTCCTTATTTTAATGATTCCCAAAGGGGGGTTAGAGTCTCTAGGGCAGTTTGTTTGGGCCGAAAATAAAGAAAAGAAACATATTGAAAATTTTATTTCCATTGGAAGCCACTTGGGGTCTGTTCGGTATGGTTGATGCTTATTGGGGCTGAAGTAGAGACTGAATTGGGTTGAAGCTGATTGAAAGAATTTAAGTTGTGGGCTGAATTGAGTTGAGGTTGAATATGATGACTGAAACCTTAGGACGCGTTCGGTATCGATGACTTATCCCTACTTAATTTTGGATGAAAATTACAAAATTACCCTTAAATTTCTTTTGTGAGGGGTATCATGTGCATTGGCATTTTTTTCCCAAATTCTTATTGTTCCCTCAAAACTAGGGGTGTCAATCGGGCGGGTCGGGTCGGGTTCGGGTCGGGTCATTTCGGATTCGGGTCAGTTCGGATTCGGACCAATGTCCGCATTATAACAAGTTGGACCATATCGGGTTGGGTCGGATCGGATATTCATTTATCGGGTGAGATCGGGTATTCGGGTCAATTTCGGTCGGGTTAATTTGGATTTCGATCAAACTTAGGGCTGTCAATTGGGCAAATCGGATCGGTTTCGGGTCGGGTCATTTTGGTTTCGGATTAATCCGGATCTCGGCTAATAACGTATTCACATGTATTTTGACAACTCAATCCAATTCGGATCGATCGAGTCAATTGTTCATTTTATCGGGAGAAGTTGGATATTTGGGTCAATTTCGATGAGTTATTTCGGATTATGACTGAACTAGATTTTGTGTAAATCTTATTTCGATTGAGTCAGAATTTAGATGAATATGAGTTTGAATGAATAAGATTTCGTTTACGATCTCAAAAGAATCGCATTTCGTATAAATTGAAATGTGGTTGAAATGTATTTCGATGGAACCGGTTTCGATTGAAGGCAAACATAATTACAAAAAATATATATATATATTCACTATAAAATCTCCTATTATTGGATTTCTATATTTAAGGCTTTTGGTAAGGATGATTCTTACGTTAAATAGTGAGGATAAACCTAGACCTTTGTGTTTATGATTTAACGATAAGCAAAGTTTATGATCTAACGATAAGGAATGTTTAGGATCAGATGTCATTGATTTTTCCAGTGATTTCAGGCTATCGAGTTTGGGTTTTCATGTGATTTCAAATCAGTCAACTTTGGGTTTTCGGATGATTTCGGATCAGACAACTTTTCGGGTGATTTCAGATCGGATAACTTCGTGTTTTCGGGTGATTTCGGATCGGGCAAATTCGGGTGTTCGGGTGATTTCGGGTCGGGTTACTTCGGGTACCGGGTTAATAACGGGCTATTATTTTTGGGTTCGGGCTAGTCGGTTTGGGTCGGGTCGGGTTCGGATATACAATATTTTAATTCTTTTCGGATAATCGAACGAGTTCGGTTTCAGGCAGGTCATTCGGATCGGGTTAAGTTTTGACAGCCCTACTCAAAATTGGTATAAGGCCGATATTTTAGGTTTCAAACCCACATCCACGTACATTAAGCTTCATTAATCCAATTTAACCATGATAATAATAGTATTGAAATATAGATTAGTTTATGTAGGACTCGAACCCACATCCACGTACATAAAGCACGTTGCTCTACCATTGAGTTAATAGGCTTGAATGTTAATTCATGAAAAAACATTTACAACAACATAGCACGTTGCTCTACCATTTCGTTTTCAAGTCAAAACAATGAGAAGAATTAACATCTACACTTGGGAAATGTAATATATGGAAATCTTGATAGCTTTTGTTAATTGAGGGGTATTGTTAGGGCATTTTTAACGGAGGCTTTTACATGGGTCTTATAGATTTTTTTTAATATAATAATGAAATTAGGCTATAAGACCCTTGAAGAGTCCCGAGATTCAGCTCAAACAAGAGATCGTCCCATGGGTATAGCACATAAGGCGTGTTTGGCGTTTAATTTATTTTGCCTCCAATTGACGGAAAAACGACGTCATTCCAAGGTCGGGAACAAACGCGCCCTTGTTGCATGGCTGGGGAGACAATGTCACGCGGCGCCATTTCATTGGAGCGCGCTAGCGCGCCCGATGGGCGCCGCGTGGCACGTTATGGACGGCTAGGATTTGTTCCTGGCCGTCCTTTATTTATTTTTTTAAATGGCTTTATTTAAAAATTGGTGGATTTAAAAAAAAAATTACCATAATTCTAATTACATTTTTCTCTATCCATAGGCATCCATTTTGGATATATTTGGTAGAATTTAATTATTTTTTTTGTATTATAGGTTTAGGGAAGTAAAAATAAATCATTTTATTATTATTATTGGGGGTTTAAATAAAATAAATAGCAATTTAATTTATTTAATATGAAAATTACATTATAAATCATATTTAGAAATTTAATGTATTTTTTTATAAATTTTAATATAATTAAGTCCAAATAGATAATATTTTATGGTATACTAACTATTTTAGGGTATACTAACTACTTTTTGAATATTATGGTGTACTAACCATTGTTTTTAATAATATAACAAAATATAAAAAAAATGTAAATGATTTTTTATTTGCCTATAAATAAGATATAGTTACAATTGCACAACTCACACAATCCTCTATCATTTATCTCTTGTAATCTCTCATTCCTCTCTTCTATTCTTTCATCGTGAATCAAAACCAAGATGACATCCCAAATAACTCTGGGGATTTATCATTAGATGTGTATGATCCTTATAATATGAAATACACACAACTCCTCTCATAAAATCAATACACTTACGGAGGTACATCCCAGTCAATGGAGATGCCAAGCTTTAGCACACAACCTCAACATGTTGTTGAGTCACCGGATCAAACTCAAAGCAGTGGTCGTGGTCGTGCTGCTCGTGGTGGTGATGCCGGTGACGCCCAAAAATACACGAAATGCGCCTGGAGTAAGGCTGATGATGTGCTCCTCATCAGTGGGTACTTAAACACCACTAAAGATCCCGTAACCAACACCAATCAGACATTTGAGGCATTCTGGAAGCGAATTCAAGGCTACTGGAACACTTACAAGAAACCAGATCAAGGTGAGTTAACTTTGAAAAGTGTTAAGAATAGATGGCATACAATTACTCCTTTTGTGAATAAGTTCGTTGGTATGTATTACCATGCATGTGCTAATAAAAGAAGTGGGGAGTCGGAGGATGATGTTATGAAGACTGTACATGAGTCGTTTTTAAGGGAAATGGGAAAAAGGTTTTTATATGAGCATGCATGGGAGGCTCTTCGATACGAGCCAAAATGGAGCTTTTCTTATTTGCACCAGGCCAGCGGGACGAACCAAAGCTCGGGAAGTGCCCCAAGCTCGAAAAGATCGTCTACTGATATGGAAGGTTCTAATCAAGATACTCCAACGAGTGGTGATAAGGGGGGTAGTCGTCGTATCACCTAATCAAATAAATCCTAGCAAACCTAAACAAGTAGTTAGGACAAGCAAGGGTCGAATCCACAGGGAGGAAGGGATTAATCTATGTGTTGTTCGCATGCAATAGTAACAAGAGGGGGGTTTTGTAGGTTGGTTGGTCACAAGCAAAACAAACAAAACAAAGTAGAATGGATGAAATATCAATAGAGAAAAACACTTAGCCAAGTAATGTCCACATAAGTCATTCAAAGGTTGTTCATAGATTAAGTTCTATCTTCCTATTCGGTTATTCCTGTCCCGATCTTATGTAAATTTAGAGGGAAACCTTCCACAAAGAACCCTTACCAATGAATAACCCTAGTACCACTAAAGGTTCAACCCAAAGGCAGCAATGCATATAAGAATTAACTAGGATATACAGAACGCTCGCTCAGATGCATTTACCATTTAATTATCTCTCCCTACAATAGAACAATTTCAACCAGAGCATGTAAATTGTAGTTGCTACAGCAGAATAGGACGTTAGCCCAACAGTTTCCTAATCCTAGCAATATGAAAATCACCAATAACAACTAGTTGCGCGGGCTAGTGCAATTAATGAAATCCAATGGAATAAGTTTAGAAGAGATAATATAACTCAATAGGAATAAATAGATAGGAACAAAACCTCACAACCAGATGAATAAACTCATGCTTCCATTACCGGACTAAGCCAAAGAGGCTTAGCTCCTCATAGACATGGTGAAAACTTCAAAGGAAAAGAAAACAACGATGAATGAAAATTGCAACTAAAGTGTGGAAGATTTCAACCTTAATGCTAAAAGAAAGTATTTATAGGGCTCTAATAAAATGACCTAGCCTATTAAGAAACTAACTAAATTAAAAATAAGAAAAAGGGAAAAAGAAATCTGAAAAGATAAGCTCGGGAAAAGACGCAGCTTTCGGCACTGATGACCCGCGATCGCGGCCCAAGACCCGCGATTGCGGCCCAAGACCCGCGATCGCGGTTAATGCTCGATTTTCAGCTTCTGTACCACTTTCGTAAAAACTTAATAACTTTTGATTCCCAACTCGGATTGCGCTCATATTTTGGAGACTTGTAGTAGACTTCAAGATATAACTCCTCGAATTGGAATCACTGCATTTGGACATCTGAGTAGAGAGAACGAATCAATTGAATTCAGCACATTGTTCTTCTACTCTCGTGTGGACTCTCTCCTTGGTTCTTCTTCGTCTCCTCAGTGGTCAACTTCTCTTCCTCTGGATATCTTCAATTTGCTTCTCCAGACCACCAAATCCACACTTCTCTCTAACTCCATACTCCTTGGTGGCTCCATATCCCGAATCTTCAAATGTACTCCAATAAGCTCAAAACACCACCAAAACACCAATCTTCGCCCCCAAACACCATGCACATGAATGTGTCTAAATCTACCCGAATGGCACCAATAAAACCCTCTAATAACTCTTAGTTAAGCCCTACAAAGTAGTGCTTATCAAGTGGTTTCACTGGGATTTTTTAGCATCCTGAGGGCATCAAGAAGGCTAAACGAAAGGGGGGAAAATTTGCATCCACAAGTTGTACCGAAGATGATGGAGAAAGTATGCTCGAAAGAGAAAAAATTCTCATCCAGAGTAAAGTCCATGAATTGGAGATGGCAAAGGTGACACGAAAGAGGGAGAAGCAAGCGCAATATCTTCAGATCAAGACCATGGAGATTGACCAAAATAATATTCGATAGGAGCAGGAAGTGGGACATGCTCTAGTGGTTGATGGGGAAGCATGATTGCACACCGGAGGAGGAAGTTGTCAAGATGCAATTGATGAAAGAATTCGCCTCTTAAGTGTTATCCATGTAGTTGTCAAGATGTCTTTGTAGTTTTCCGCTTTGCATGTTTTTATTTCCGAATGCATGTTTCAATCTTGTTATGTATCTTTCAATCTTGTAATCTTGTAATGCATATTTCAATATTGTAAGGCATCTTTAGATCTTGTAATGAAAGCTTTTTTTAATGTAATGCAAGTTCAATTATGTGATACCAATGTTTTTTTTTACTAAGCATAGAGATGCTTTCTTGGCATTTTCTATAATTTCATGTGGTGTAGAATCATGCAGAGAAAGCAATTGATTGCTTATGCAAAGCATAGCATGTGATACCATGCTTCTTTGTTTTTTTACTAAGCATAGAAATGCTTTAACTAGTTGGCATTTTCTATAATTTCATCTGGTGTAGAATCATACAGAGAAAGCAATTGATTGCTTCTGCAAAACATAGCATGTGATACAATGCTTCTATGTTTTTTTTTTACTAAGCATAGAGATGCTTTAACTAGTTGGCATTTTCTATAATTTCACATGGTGTAGAATCATGCAGAGAAAGCAGCTGATTGCTTCTGCAAAGCATAGCATGTGATACCATGCTTCTTTGTTTTTTTTACTAAGCATAGAGGTGCTTTAACTAGTTAATTGGCACTTCCTAGAATTTCATGTGGTGTAGAATCATGCAGAGAAAGCAATTGATTGCTTCTGCAAAACATAGCATGTGATACCATGCTTCTATGTTTTTTTTACTAAGCATAGAGATGCTTTAACTAGTTGGCATTTTCTATAATTTCATGTGGTGTAGAATCATGCAGAAAAAGCAGTTGATTGCTTCTGCAAAGCATAGCATGTGATACCATATTTCTTTGTTTTTTTACTAAGCATAGAGATGCTTTAACTAGTTGGCATTTCCTAGAATTACAGAGATCTATATAAGTGAGGATTTACAATGGTTTAGTCACTCCTCATTTCTTGAAATCTCTAAAAATGTCTAGTTCATCCTCAAACTCCTCAAACTCAAACCCTTTACTTTCCAGCGATAGCTCTGAAGATGGTGAATACGAAATAATTACACAAGAAGCGCTTGATGCGTGTGATGCACTTCAAGAGCGTGTTCGACAACGAAGAAACAATGCAGAGGCAGGGCGTGCTCGACGTCGTCGAAAGTATATTGAAAGAAATAGGGAAGAAGGCTATGAGCAACTTTACAAAGATTATTTCTCTGATCAACCAACTTATCCAGATGATTTCTTTCGACGTGGGTTCAGAATGAACAAGGAAGTTTTCAAGCACATTGTGGAAACACTAGGGAATGGAATGGAGTACTTTCAACAAAGGCCAGATGCAAGAGGTAGGCCTAGTATATCTGCATTACAAAAATGTACTAGTGCCATACGTATATTGGCATATGGAACTGCTGCTGATGCTTGTGATGAGTATATTCGTATTTCCGAAGGAACCGCAAGGCATTGCTTAGAGCATTTTGTTGATGGAATAATTACCTTTTTTGGTGATGAGTATCTCAGGCGGCCAACCGCAGCAGACATACAACACCTACTAAGTGTGGGTGAGTCTCGTGGATTTCCTGGGATGCTAGATAGCATCGATTGTATGCATTGTGGGTGGAAAAATTGTCCAACTGTATGGAAAGGACAATATGCCCATGGAGATCATGGTCATCCAACAATCATTTTGGAGGTTGTTGCATCATACGACCTATGGTTTTGGCATGCATTTTTCGGTGTACCAGGTACGGCTAATGATATTAATGTTCTTGAGCGATCTCTTGTTTTTGATGAAGTTTTGAATGGTAAAGCTCCAAATGTGAATTTCACTGTTAATGAGACTCAGTATAAGATGAGATATTATCTCGCTGATGGCATCTACCCGCCTTGGGCGACATTTGTTCAATTAATTCGCCTCCCCCAAGGCGATGAAGCCAAATTGTTTTCCCAACACCAAGAGTCCGTTCGTAAAGATGTGGAGAGGGCGTTTGGAGTGCTGCAATCTCGTTTTGTAATAGTTCGTCAACCAGCACTCTCTTGGGAGTTTGGAAAGCTTGGAAGGATAATGAGGGCTTGCATCATTCTACATAATATGATCGTAGAAGATGAACGAGATTCTTACACCCATCATGGATACAAAATCCCACAATTCGGTGAAGGAGTAAGTGGAGAGAATACATCGGTGGATAACCAGGATTGGAGCAATGATAGACCATAGATTATGAACAATCCAGTTATTACAAGGAGGGCTCAAATTCGGGATAGAACAATACATCACAGGCTGAAGGAAGATTTAAAGAAACACATTTGGGACCTTTATGGCAACAATTAGATTGTTTCGCTGTTTATGTGTTGTTTTTAATAATTAAGTCGTGTATCGTGTGATGTTTGTCGTTAAATTTCATCATTTGGTTTAGTTCATGTTGTTTTCGCATGTTGTTTTATTTTCTTAAATTTATGCATCGCTTTTGTTGATTTGCCTATCAATGTATGTTTGTCTGTCTTAATTTTAAATAAATAATATAATTAAATAATTAAAATAAAATAGCATTAATAAATTTAATGTATGATTTTTTTTAATTTTTTTTTTACATTAATATATAATAAGGGGTATAATAATATAATAAAGGGTATATTGGTAATTTAATATAAATAAAGGATATAATTGTAATTTAAACTAAACCTAAAAGACCCATCTAAAAGACCCCAATAAAATCCCCCAATATAACATGGGTCTTTTAGCAAATAATTCTCTCAAAAAACCCCTATAAGACCCATCCTATAGGAATCCATTAAAGATGCTCTTATAAAATCAGTATAGAAGCATGAGAAGAATTAACATTTGCAGCCTCTGTTAACATTCAAAATAGAAAAATAGTGAACAATAAAAACTTGGGAAATGTAAAATAATGGAAATCTACACTTGGATTTCCAATTTCTACTGAAATCTGTCATGAAGGCCAATTATGAAGCAATAATTTCAAATACTATAATCCTTGCTTTTTCAGATCAAAGAATTTGGGTTTCCCTCCAGATTTCCAAATATCAAAATCATCCAACAATATATCCTACATAAACACCAAGATTAATGTCTATGTTCTGCAGCTTGTACATCCATTTGAAGTCTTAAGTAAGAGATTTTACACTTTCGGTGCTTTATAATAGATAGCTTAATGCATAAGGGAATCTTGATAGGCTAAAAATCTAGCATTCTAGCCACTAATGCAGTGAACAACTTACTAATCCAAATTGAAATTGAAGCATCGAATCATAGATTCCAAAACAATATGAGCTTAAAAAACGCAACACTTATTGTTGTGAAACAATAAAGTATTAACTCTAGTCCTGAAAATTATATTGCAAATAATCTCATGCCTTTAAATTTCTCACTTGATGAGGACAACCGACTGGGATAAACACATCATCACCAAGCTTTTGCACAAATGTCTATGGCTTAAATCGTGCATAAAATTAAGAGCTCAAAGTTAAGAATACAACAACAACATCCTCTTACAACTAGTTGTCAACTAACCATATTCAGCCTTATGCTTCCTCTTATGCTTTTCAGTTAAATAAAACATTTGCTTAATCAAAGAATGAACTTTCATCTCAACCTCCACAACGAATTTTGCAATTCTAGACTTACTAATCCTATATACCAACAAATTCTGTAGTCATGAAAATCTTGAAGTGTTCAAAATTCGAAAATTGCTTGTGAAATTGAAGCACATATGATGACAAAATCCAACCTTCAAACTTGGGTCAATGTCACTGCACTATAGAGCGAAGAAGAAGATATGTGAAGAAGAGAGTGAGCGAGCATCTTATTTTCTAGGGTTTGTAATGATACGATATTAGAGAGCGAAGAAGAGATATGCGAAGAAGAAGCTGCAGATCTGGGCGTGAATCCAACGAAGAGAAAGATGGAGGAGTGCAAAGAAGATGGCAGCTCTCAACCTCTCTTCGATGAAGCTGCTGGGGCTCGACCTCGGTTGGGGGCAATATTGATTTTTTTTTCATAAGCCTCATCAGATAAGACTCGTAAGTTGGAGGATAGAGCTGAAGAAATTGACCTAATTTCAGTCCCCATAAGCCTCCATAAGTCCCCCATAAGTCTCATGTGCACCGAATTGGTAAACGGAGGAAGATGAGCCTCAATGTCTGAAATATGGAAATAAGACGCATAAGACTCCGAAATAAGACGCGCCGAACGAGCCCTTGGTGAAACAACTTTTAGTATCTTCAATATGGTTTAAAATTGATAAGTTATGAATTGTGAAATTTGTGAAGATATGATCGTTAATGAGAAACTGTGAAATTGCAAGAACCCTAATTTTAAAAAACTTTAGGGATTTGTGCTTTTAATTGTTTTTTGCGACTTTAACCAAAATTTAGGTGTATTTGGTAATGCTTTCCTTTCCAACTCGGCCCCTCCTTTTCAACTAGGAGTGAGCAAAATTGGCTCCTAATAAGCTTTTTAGACTAGATTATACTGAAATATTTTTGGTTTCGTCTTTGGTCTATAAATTATGAAAATTTGATTTCGGTCTAGATCAAATTTTAAAATAATAGTTTTTTTCTTAAAATACTTAAATATAAAAGTTCAATATTGATGATAAATATATCCAAAAAATTATATACCAATATTATTACTATATCATAAAAATATTTCAAAAAATATTTTTATAATAACTTTTCATAATAATTTTATAAAAGTAAAACAACCCGAGCTGGACCGAACTGAAAATGGACCAACTTTTTTAGATCGGGTTCAATTTTAAACTGATGCTCTATTTTTTCATTAAAACGAGCCCTTAATCTCCGTTTGATGGATGTCTTTGTAACAAATTTTTTTCTTATAATATAATGTCATTTTTATTGGAAAATAATTTTAGAAATTTAAAATTCGAGAGATATGTGAGGACATAAAGGGATAAAAATATACTTTAAAGAAATGTTTAGAAGTAGTGGACCAAACAAAGCCTTAGACGCAATGGAGCCGCAAGGTGGTGGTAGACTGGTAGTGTGGTACGCGTCATAGCCGAAACGACGTAGCTTAAAACAAAATGGAGATGCTCAAAAAATCAAATGCCCTAAATCTCGCACCCGCTTTCCGAAGATTGAAGTAAATCCCGCTTGTCCGCCTGCGTTTTCCCTCAGTTTTTGGTTTGCAGTGGCCGCCGCTGCCGACGCCACCACTCCACCGCCTCCGTCCATTAACAACCGTCTTCTGCCAAGATGAAGCTCGTCAGGTTCGCCTCTCCCCCTCTCTATCTCTCTCTCTGCTGTTCATAGGCTTCCAAATTCTTCGCATCTAACTTTTTGAGCTCTAAAAAGTTCTCTTTCGGATGAGCGACGCGCAGGTTCTTGATGAAGCTGAACAATGAAACTGTCTCAATCGAGCTCAAGAATGGCACGATTGTCAATGGGACCATCACAGGTTCTCGCCTCCTCCTTTCAACGCCTCTCTTCTCTCTGAAACTTATGTTTGATGAATTTGTCTGAAGCAAAACCCTAGGGTTTCGTATTCTTCTTTTACTTCAGGTTTTGCTTGCACTTGATATTACCTGAAATCAGAAGTAATCCGTTCAGCATTCGTTTCAATTCCTCTATTCTTGTTAGTAGGTAGAACTAGGAATGGTTGCAGTTCAACGAATTTCTAGTTTTGATGAGTAAATAAAACTTAGCTTTCTTTCCTTCATGGTGCAAAGGCCAAAGTTTTGAAGTAATGTAGGAAGTATATCACTATATCTTTGGTATTGCATAAATGGAATGCTTTATTGTGAGTTTCTTTCCTCCATAGTGAATGCAAGGTGGATAATGCATTTTTACCCAACTCAATCTTTAAGATAACAGAGCCTGATCTTGTACATTCGTATAGAAGTTATAGGGCAAATTTTATAATTGCCTGCAGTCTAATTTGATGGATTGACTGATAAGTAGTTTTGAACTGCTAGTTGTTTGTTTCTGCTGAAACTATAAGTAGTCTGATCTTGTACATCAATCTTTCTCTAGTGATGAACTTGTCCTTGGTGTTTCTATTGTAGCAATGACACTTTCTTTAATTATTTCCCATGAAGTTAAAATAGTACACATTCATTCTTTGATGGATATATTGCAATATAAAAGTCAACTGCATAAGTGTTCATTATTCTTATATAGCCCTTTATCATCCACATATAGGATTGTGGTTTATTGTTTGGCAATTCATTTTCTGAGGGTAGTACAATTTTGATGATTGCAATTCTTAGAAGATTTATTATAATTGTATGCTTGGTTAATTGAAAATGTGTGTCACTGTTAGGCTCAACTTCATGTCAAGTTGATAACAGAATATGCCATACTTACCATTTCATATAAGCTGAATCTTGCATATATTGATCTCTTGCCACTTTGACAGCCCCTTGTTTCAAGAGTTGTCTTTTGAAGCTTTTATTTCTGCAGTAGTTTTTAATCCTAAGCTCTATGTCATGTTCTGGTTCTGAAACTTTGCACTTTAATGACAGGGGTTGACATAAGCATGAACACGCATTTGAAGACTGTGAAGCTTACAGTGAAGGGGAAGAACCCAGTTACTTTGGATCACCTTAGTGTAAGGGGTAACAACATTCGGTACTATATCCTGCCTGATAGCTTAAATCTTGAGACTTTACTGGTTGAAGAGACGCCTAGAGTGAAGCCTAAGAAGCCCACTGCTGGTATGACTTGTTGTCTCTTTTCTATGAATTCCTATCATGTCATCATATTGGCACTTAACATTATAATTCCTCTAAAAAATTTGTGACTTTTGCTACAGGGAGGGCAGTAGGCCGTGGTAGGGGCCGTGGACGTGGTCGTGGACGTGGAAGAGGTCGTTAATTTGTTGGCCTTACTGACAAACTTCAGAGATGTATAAACAAGGTTGTATTACCAGGTCTTAAAATCATTTTCACCAGCTCCTTGTTACATCCAAACAGCTTTGTGCTTAAAATTTAGCTTAATAGTTGTGCTTACTGCTTTTTTCCATGTGTTTGAAGCTACATCAGATCAGCTAAGCCGAATTTTATCTGACAATGGATCTTAGTATCTTTGATGGGAAGTTTGTTCTACATCTAGCAAATTCAGTGCCAAATGTAATTCTTTTCAGAGTCCCTCTATTATTACATCACAAGTTGGGTCTTTCAGATGCTTGAAATTTTGATTCAGAGCTCTTTTCCTAAAAATGGTCATTGCTAATCTCCCCAGATACATCCTTTGAAAGAGTCGTCATTTTTAACCTTGTAAAGTATTGCAAATCCAACTTTTTTATCGTATCAAATATTTCCATTAAGGCCCCATTTGTTTTATATTGCGAAAACGGTAACGGAAAGAAAATAAATCTAATTCAATTTAGTGTCATTAATTATTGATTAAAATGATAAAATTGTTTCATTTTCCTCTTTACCTGACACTATAATAGAGGTATTTGTATTTCCAATATAAGAGTGAGTTATAAAATGATGAAATCATTTCCCTTCTCTCTTCTCTTGATACACAAATACTAGAGTCTCAAACAAAGATAAAAATTTTGATCAATGTATTATGAGTCCTAAATGTAATCCATTCATTTGACTTTGATTAAACAAAACTTGAATAAGTGGTTATAATTCAAATGGTTTTCTCCTGTCTGAAACTAATCCTCATTTGAAGTAAGAATTGATAATCCAACCTCGTTATGGAAGTCTCCATGCCAAGTGAATTAAAGCTAACTGTTTAAAGCTACTAGCGCCCCTTGTTTTGTACTGTATTTAATTATTTATACTTTCTTATAGTATAATTTCATCCAAATGAATTCCAATATGATTAGATTATTGTAATGTATAAACATTGAGCGTTGTATGCGTTGCCCTATTCAGACCCATTTTTATAGTTTGTTGATCCATTCGTCAGATATGGGAAGCCCTCTACCAACTGGGCCAGATTAAATTTTGATGATATTGGGCCCGAAGGGCCCAATTTTCACATAAATAGCACGCACAGACCCTTTTACTTCGAAATTGTAAGCGTGATTCCATATTGTTCTAATACGCAGGACAATTGTTCCCAAATGCATTTTGAAAGTGTTTTTTAGGAACAATTATTTAACAATATTTTCTCTCTAAGGACAGTTGGAGATTGTTTCTTTAGGGACAATTGAAAATAGTCCTTATATGCTTCTTGAAGTGCCTCTTTAGGAACAATTATTCCCAAAGACATTTTGAAAGTGTCTTTTTTAGGAATAATTGTTTAACAATATTTTCTCTCTAGAGACATTTGGAAATTGTCTCTTTAGGGACAGTTAAAAACTGTCCCCATATGCTTCTTGAAGTGCCTCTTTAGGGATAGTTGTCCCCAAAGGCATTTTGAAAGTGTATTTTATAGGGATAATTGTTTAATAATACTTTCTCTCTAGGGACAATTAAAAATTGTATCTTTAGGGATATTTTTCAACTGTCCTCATATGCTTCTTGAAGTGTCTCTTTAGGGATAGTTGTCCCCAAAGGCATTTTGAAAGTGTCTTTTTTAGGGACATTTGTTTAACAATGTTTTCTCTCTAGGGGCAGTTGAAAATTGTCTCTTTAGGCACATTTGAGAAATGTCCGAGATGCGTTTTTGAAGTGTCTCTCTAGGGAGAATTGTCCCCAAAGTCATTTTAGAAGTGTCTTTTTCAGGGATAATTGTTCAACAATACTTTCTCTTTCGGGACAATTGAAAACTGTCTGAGAGGCTTCTTTGAAGTTCCTTTATTGGGAAATTTATCCCCAGATGTCTCTTGAAAGTAGAGACAGTTATTTAAGTATATTTTGTCTAAGTTGGAAATTGTATCTCTCCTCCACCACCATGTGAAATGAAATAGCGAATCACTCAAAAGTTTAATTAGAGTGATGCTCCCTGGCGTGTGATAATAAAACCAGTTATTGGTCGAATCCTTCAGTGAGAAAGGAAAGGCCCTCAGCTTGATCGGGTCTTCCGTTACGCCCTTTGGCTTCATGCTGGTGCAGACCACATGGAACTCTGAGAGATGCTTGTTAGGGTCTTCACCACTCATCCCATGGAAGTGGGGGAGTAAGTGGATCAACCCCGACTTGAGCTCGAAGTTAACTCCATCTGTCAGCTCAGGAAACTGCACAACCAGCGGTTGCTGTTGCAGATTGGGGGCAGTCAGCTGCCTCAGTGTCTGATTTTCGTCACCCATCTCGAACGCGGGGTTGTCAAAAACTAAAGATCGATTTACTCTGCGACCTTGGGAAAGAGTTCTTTCGATCTCTGGATCCAAAGCAGAAAGGGGAGAATTAGTAGCACGGGTGTGGACCATAAGATAGGTCCACACAATAGTAACACGCACACAAACAAACACAAAGAAAAATCAAAATTTGCCTCCCCGGTAACGACGCCAATTTGACAAGAGGGTTTCAGTCGTCTCTAACCTAGTCAAAATAATTCCTAACTAACCTAAACAAGTAGTCTTGGTAAGCAGGGTCGATCCCACAGGGAGGAGTTGTTTTCTTAGTGTTAATTCGCATGCAATGGTAACAAAGGGGGGTTTTGAATTGGTTTCTTGGGAAAACAAGTAAACAAACAAACAAAGCAAGAGTTTTTATCAATAAAGGGAAAATACTTAGCCAAACAATATCCAATTTTCCTATGATTGATCGATCCTAGGTCATCTCTATTCCTTTCCTTGGATTATTCCTGTCCCTATTCTTATATAGTTACTAGCCCAACTAGTTCTAGCAACCCTTACTATTGAACGCACGAGAAACTATCAAGATTTAGAACAATAACAGCATAGAGCATATGATCAAACCAGGATACATACAACACCGATGTTTCACAGCATTTAACACATAATCAATCCTCTTTCATAATAATCTAGTCCTACCAGTCATAGAAAATCATGTTTGCTACTTCAGATAAGGAATCTCAACTCGAAAGACCAAACCCTAGCAATAGATAATTACTAATATCAACTAGGTGATCAATCTAGTCAAATCAATAACAATCAATATGAATATGATCAAGAGGAAAGATATAATCCAAAGGAATTAGGAAATAGAGAATTAACCTCACAATCAAGTCATAAGAAAAGCTTCAATTGTCGGACTAAGCAAAATGGTGCTTAGCTCTTCATAGTCTTGGAAACAAAATTCTTCAAAGGGAAAAACTGAATATGAAACTAGGTCTGAATGTGAATAATGAATGCTCTAACAATGAATGAAAACTAGGTTAATAAAGGCTAACCCTAAACCGAAAGGAAAAGGATAACCAAACCCATCTCAAAGGAAATAAACTAAAGGGTTCGGAATAAAATAATGGAAAGAAAAACGAAATATGAAAAAGGAATAAAAACTTCGGAAAGTGCTTCGCCCGCCTCCGTGTCCATCCGCGGGCGCGGTGGCTTCGCCGCGATCGCGGAAAATACATAACTGCTCTCGACTTTCAGCTCCCATTTTCCGTGAGCGCGGTGGATCATCCGCGATTGCGGGCGCGACATGCCTTGCCTCTGATTCTCGCTTCTCGCCGCGGACGCCCTTGTGCTCCTTTTTTGCCAACGGTTGCTCGCGGATGGCATCTCCTCTTCACTTGTGTGGCTTTCTTCCTCTATTCTTCCTCGTCTCCTCAGGTGGTCTACTCCTCTTCATCTAGATGTCTTCAATTAGCTTCTCTAGACCACCATATCCACACTTCATCTCTCCAACTCCCTACTCCACAGTTGTGCTCTAAATCCATCCAAATGACACCTCAAACCCCGGTAACAACTCTTAGAAAGGCACTATAAAATAGTGCTGATCAAATCCCCATGCTTAAACCCTGCTCGTCCTCGAGTAAGATAAAATAAACCTACTCCTCCAATCAATCCTCAAGGTTTCAGGAAGCATAGAAAAATCAATCCCTCTAAGAATTTCACCTAACCATAAACTCCAGGCACCAACACAATAAGCACAACACGACATACAATAACACCAATCAACACCACACACACCAAGCTAAAAAGAAAGCAGAGTACTTCTCCCAAGCTTATCCCGAACACCATAGAGTGAATAAAAATCTAATCCTAGTCTCCCATCTATCTTCTTATACCTCCCAGAGTGACCTACCCGAATCCTCCTTATTTCACCTTTTCTTATGTCACCACACCAAGTAAAATGAGGAATCCTAAAAATCACTCTTCTTCTTTTCACTCATTTTGCCAAGGCGCCCTTTCGGGTTTTCACCAAGCCACTCATTTCATAGATGGGCTCACATATAACTCACATCACTCTTGACCAATTATTACCCCAGCCTAATGCTGGTCCAAGCCACCTGCTTATTACCTAAGCCGCCCTTTCGGGTTTTCGACTTATCCCAGGATTTATATTTTTGCCTTTTTTCAAATTTTTTGCTTTTTCATCTTTTTTTTTCTCTTCAACGACATAGCAAGTATAAAACCCTCCCCCATGCTTAAACATTGCATTGTCCTCAATGTAATGAAAGACAAAAAGAATAAAGCATAAGGAAAGGCAAAAAAATAACTCACAAACGTTGCCGAGCCGGCTTGGACACTTCTGTTGTTGCTGGCGGTAACTCCATATATACGCACAGGTCTTTGGTGTTGTGCAAGTGTCTTCGTCAACTCCATAATCTTCTCCTACCGTGCAACCAAAGAGAACCACTTTGGTGAATAGTGGTATAGCAAGGTTGTCGGGGTTGCACGACCTTCTATGAACACATGGTGGAGCCCAGATGTAATCATTGTGGGGGATCTAGTGTTCCTCCTCCTCAGCTATAAATTGTAGGGCCATCATCGTTGCCAAATCAAGTGTAGGACTAATGTTTCCTCCGTGACAACATGATGTGCACCATCTCCATGGGGAACTCCGGACAACTGGCCTTTGGTAGAATTTTTTTTTTGGTGCAGGGCAATAAGAGACTTACATTGGTGTGGGAAACACCGTCTTCAATTGGCATAGGGTCTCCTCCCTGCAAGTTAGTTCGAAACAAAGAAAAGAAAAAACAAAATCAAAACATACTAAACAAATTCAAGCCAAAAACAAAGAATGAAAAGTAAGGAAAGAAGTACATACCTTGGGTTGCCTCCCGGACAGCGCCTTAGTTATTGTCGTGGCTCGACATATTACTCAATCTCCTTCAACTCGGTTCTCTCACCTCCGTTGAGCACTCAGGAATCCCATCTGGAGGGTGTCTCTTCGAATCATCAATGTTGAATCCGACCCTCTCCCCGTCGAACTCCATAGTGAGCGAACCGCTGCTCACGTCGATCTTGGTACTCGCCGTATTCATAAACGGCATTCCTAACATCATAGGCGCATCTTTGTCCTGCCCCATGTCCATCACAAAGAAGTCTGCAGGGAACACCAATTTGTCCACCTCGACTAGCACGTCCTGCACAACTCCTTTAGGGTAGACATATGAATTGTCCGCCGGCTGGATGACAATCCCCGTCTTCTCTAGTGGGCCCAACTCCAAAGACTCGTAGTGTGAGATAGGCAGCACATTAATGGAGGCACCCAAATCAAGTAAAGCCTTGTCGAACAAGGTACCCCTAATCGTGCAGGGAATGGTGAACATCCCTGGATCGCTCGCCTTCTTAGGTATTCGCTTTTGCAGTATAGCGGACACATTCTCACTCACCACCACCTTCTTCTTCTCTTTCACAACCCTCTTTCTCTTTAGTGTGCAGAGCTCCTTCAAAAATTTAGCATAGCGAGGAATACTATTAATCAGCTTGAGTAAAGAAATATTTACCTCGCAGTTGCTAAACGTTTCAAATAGCTCCTTGTCATTGGCTGGCTTCCTAGTATCCGCCAGAGCTTCAGGAAAAGGTGCGGGAGGCTTCTCGGATCCAAGCGGAGGAAAGTAGGGCCTCACACAGTCATCGTAGGGGTCTTTGTAGCGAAAGGCTGCATCTCCAGCAGAACCGCGATCGCGGATTGGTGACCGCGGTCGCGGTTGTTTCTCGACCTGTTCGATTTCCTCAGCCAATTTTCCGCGGTCGCGGATTTCGTCCCGCGGTCGCGGATTGCTCTCGACTTGGGGCGCTTTTAATTCCGTGATTTTTCCGCGGTCGCGGTTGTCATGCCGCGGTCGCGGATTTTTCTCGAAGTCGCCCGTCTCGCCCACGATCTCACCATGCTCGTGTTTTTCCTCCTCGCGGTCGCTGACCTCCTTTTCTTTGACTCTCCTGGCTTCTATCTCAGCCCCGCTCCTCAGCGTCATGACGCACACATTCTCCCTCGGGTTGACTACCGTTTGAGATGGTAGTTTGCCCGACTCACGAGCCTCCAGCCTGCTCACAACAATAGAAATCTGACCCATTTGCTTCTCCAGATTTTGAATACTGGACTTTGTCTCCTGCTGATTCTGGGCCACAAAGTCTGCCAATGAATCAATTCGGGTCCCCATCGCTGCCATCGTGTTGGCCATAGTAGTCATACCCTGGACAAGGGCATTGATATTGTCTTCACTGGACGCCGAGACATTGGAACTCTGGCCTTGGGGTCTTTGATCATAAGGCCTATATTGTTGTTGACCCCCAGGCTGCTGTTACTGTTGAGGGCGAGGGAGAAACTGTGGTGGCCTCGGCTGGTAGTCCTGGTTCTCCTAGCCCGGATGAGTGTTCTGCTGGTTACCGTACCTCAAATTGGGGTGATCTCTCCACCCTGGATTGTAGGTGTTGGAGTACGGGTCATATCTTGGCCTTTGAGGGCCATATCCGCCAATCGCGTTCACCTCAGCAGTGGGCTCCTGCAGTGTGGGACATGCGTCAGTTGGATGCATCGTATCTTGACATATCCCACATGATTTGACTTGCTGCAAGCCACCCTTCATCATGAACCTCCTCATCATCTCTTTCATCTCAGCCACTTCAGCAAGAAGCGTGGAATTGGGCTGAGACTCTGCAACTCTCACGGATTGGGCGCCCGCCCTTCTACTGAACTGTCTTGAGCCCTCAGATAGCTCAAAGAAGACCTCAAAAGCCTGGTCTGGAGTCTTGTTGAGGATGTTCCCTCCACACACAACATTCACCATTCTTCGTTCATCATCCAGAAGACCTCCGTACAAATAAAGTACAAGGTCCTGCTCGGAGTAGCCATGATAGGGGCAACTAGAGATCAGCCTCTTGAAGCGCTCATAGTACTCATATATCGACTCGTTAGCCTGTTGCTCGATGTTGCTGATGTTCCTCTTCAGGCTATTCAGCTTCGTCGCTGGAAAGTACTTCTCCAGGAAGGCCTTCTTCATCTTGGCCCATGTATTTATGCTCCCTGGAGTGAGATAATAAAACCAGTCATTGGCCGAATCCTTCAGTGATAAAGGAAAGGCACTCAACTTGATCTAGTCTTCCGTTACGCCCTTTGGCTTCATGCTGGTGCAGACCGCATGGAACTCTGAGAGATGCTTGTTAGGGTCTTCACCACTCATCCAATGGAAGTGGGGGAGTAAGTGGATCAACCCCGACTTGAGCTCGAAGTTAACTCCATCTGCCAGCTCAGGAAACTGCACAGCCAACGGTTGCTGTTGCAGATTGGGGGTAGTCAGCTGCCTCAATGTCTGATTTTTGTCACCCATCTCGAACGCAGGGTTGTCAAAAACTAAAGATCGATTTACTCTGCGACCTTGGGAAATAGTTCTTTCGATCTCTGGATCCAAAGCAGAAAGGGGAGAATTAGTAGCACGGGTGTGGACCATAAGATAGGTCCGCACAATAGTAACACGCACACAAACAAACACAAAGAAAAATAAAAAATTGCCTCCCCGGCAACGGCACCAATTTGACAAGAGGGTTTCAATCGTCTCTAACCTGGTCAAAATAATTCCTAAGTAACCTAAACAAGTAGTCTTGGTAAGCAGGGTCGATCCCACAGGGAGGAGTTGTTTTCTTAGTGTTAATTCGCATGCAATGGTAACAAAGGGGGGTTTTGAATTGGTTTCTTGGGAAAACAAGTAAACAAACAAACAAAGCAAGAGTTTTTATCAATAAAGGAAAAACACTTAGCCAAACAATATCCACTTTTCCTATGATTGATCGATCCTAGGTCATCTCTATTCCTTTCCTTGGATTATTCCTGTCCCTATTCTTATATAGTTACTAGCCCAACCAGTTCTAGCAACCCTTACTATTGAACGCACGAGAAACTATCAAGATTTATAACAATAGCAGCATAGAGTATAGGATCAAACCAGGATACATACAACACCGATGTTTCGCAGCATTTAGCACATAATCAACCCTCTTTCATAATAATCTAGTCCTACCAGTCATAGAAAATCATGCTTGCTACTTCAGATAAGGAATCTCAACTCGAAATACCAAACCCTAGCAATAGATAATTACTAATATCAACTAGGTGATCAATCTAGTCAAATCAATAACAATCAATATGAATATGCTCAAGAGGAAAGATATAATCCAAAGGAATTAGGAAATAGAGAATTAACCTCACAATCAAGTAATAAGAAAAGCTTCAATTGTCAGACTAAGTAAAATGGTGCTTAGCTCCTCATAGTCTTGGAAACAAAATTCTTCAAAGGGAAAAACTGAATATGAAACTAGATCTGAATGTGAATAATGAATGCTCTAACAATGAATGAAAACTAGGTTAATAAAGGCTAACCCTAAACCGAAAGGAAAAAGATAAAAAAACCCATCTCAAAGGAAATAAACTAATGGGTTCAGAATAAAATAGTGGAAAGAAAAACGAAATATGAAAAAGGAATAAAAACTTCGGAAAGTGCTTCGCCCGCCTCCGTGTCTATCCGCGGGCGTGGTGGCTTCGCCGCGATCGCGGAAAATACATAACTGCTCTCGACTTTCAGCTCCCATTTTCCGCGGGCGCGGTGGATCATCCGCGATTGCGGGCGCGACATGCCTTGCCTCCGATTCTCGCTTCTCGCCGCAGACGCCCTTGTGCTCCTTTTTTGCCAGCGGTTGCTCGCGGATGGCATCTCCTCTTCACTTGTGTGTCTTTCTTCCTCTATTCTTCCTCGTCTCCTCAGGTGGTCTACTCCTCTTCATCTAGATGTCTTCAATTAGCTTCTCCAGACCACCATATCCACACTTTATCTCTCCAACTCCCTACTCCACAGTTGTGCTCTAAATGCATCCAAATGACACCTCAAACCCCGGTAACAACTCCTAGAAAGGCACTATAAAATAGTGATGATCAAGTGATGATATAATTAGCCGACCAGGGATAAGAAGGCTCCATCGCAAGGCCACACATCCCACCTTCAACCCCGAAATTCCTCTGAATCTTCATGTAACCCTCCTCTCCCCAAGTAGTCCCCCACGAGTTCTTGACTAGGTAGTAGTCGACGCCGTCCTCGGTGGTGTCGTACCCCACCACCATTACGAAGTGGTCGAGGTCGTTACCGCAGGCCCGTTGAAGATGCTGGATTGGTATGCCTTGAAGTTGTGCGCGTCTATCGCCACCGCAACGAGCTGCTTCGTCATGGCCCGGAGAAGCACGTCCTCGTCGTTGCGGGTCATGTACTGTGGGCGCTGATCTGGATGGCATTTGTGACGCCCTGCGCCTGACACGCGTTGTCGTTGGTTGCGGAGTAGGGGGTACGAGGTCTCGGTGGCGGGTGACAAAGGAGACGTTGCCGGTTGCGGTGGGAGAGGATAGAGGTGTCGTCGATCACCATAGAAGAGGGGGAACGGGATCCAGATCTGGAAACCAGAGTATGTGAAGTGGGAGGAGAGAGAGAGCGTGTGGAGGGGAGCTTAATGTCCTAGGGAGTCAAGCAGCTATTATGTATAATTAGCATCCCAAATTTGTTAATCCAGCCCTCTTAAAGAGTCATTTAACCCAATGACGATTAAATTTTCCAGGCCCATTTGTAATAGGCCTAAAAGGTGTCAGCGTCATCTTTTAATATAATCTTTTTTAGCGTCCGGTTCGATTTGTATTTATCAAAAGTGTAAAAAAAGATAATGGTACTACATACATTGGATACATATTCCGGAACCACTCTGGTGAGGTGGTCTTCTTAGATCATAGGTAGATTCTCTGCTCCTTACCTATTAAAACTGAGGTGTCGGCTGCTCTTGAGTTCCTTCGTAGAGCTATTTCACAAGGGTTTTCGCGGATAGTTTTTGAAGGAAAATTTCTCCTATAATTATGGAAATTAGATCGTTGTTACATAGTTTATATTATTTTCGGGTTCATCATTGCTACCGAGAGTCCAACAAAGCCGCAAATTTCATGGCTACTTCTAACATCTCCTCTACTCTTCTATGCAATGTTATTTCGGATTATCTTTTGCCGCACCATGACTGTGCACAGTTGCATCGATCTCAAGTCCAATTTTTAGATTCGAGCTCTAGTGTTTCTTCAGCTTGTAAATCATTTATTGTGATGATTTATGTATATCTTTTTATTTGTAAGGATACCTTCTGACTTCTGTTTGTCTATTTTAAAAAAAAAGTGTAATAAAAAGGAACAAATCTAGTTTGCTTTATTTTCAATATTCATTGATTAAAATATTGATTCCTATTTGGGACTCCTTATTTTCGGTAAAATGGGCACGTGGCTCACTATTATTTCTTTTTCCGGGGCTCTAAAATGATTAAATCATTTCATTCTTCTCTTCTTTTGACACAAATTTTAGAATTTTAAATAAAAATAATATTTTATAATTAATATATCATGATATTAAACTGGATTAGATTAATTTCATTTTTATTACCATCTATAAGTTCAAACTAAACGATCCTTTAATTGAAATCCAACGACCCATTCAAATCCCTTCTATAGATTTTTTTCACCAGAGGTAATTTAGTACCAAAGAGCTAATTTATCATAAATTAGCAACAAAAAAAAAAACTATATGTGATTATACTGAAATTTGCTTGATCTGCAGCTTCAACGACGCAGGGTGGCTGCTACGCTTCTTCTTCTTCTTGTTTAGGTCGTCGTCCTGGCCTGGGTTTTACCAACCCGGAGATGGGAAAGTGATCAGTGTTGGTAGTATGTATTTGAACCGCCTTCACTCGGATCCCATTAACAATGAATCTTTCGTTTTCCGTCTTTAATCGCTGAATATTAATTAGTTGCCTTCTTCTCTGTTCTACCACTCTCTGTGAATTTTGTGAAGGCATTTTCTTTTATATTGCTTAGTTTCTTTATCCATAACAAAAAGGAGATGTGAAGGCCATTGGATTTGTGTGTCCGAGTCTTCCATATGTATATTCGTGTAAATGTAATATCTTGTTGTGTAAATATTCAGTGATATAACTTATAACATGTCACTGAAATCTTATTATATTTGGTTTGGTTAATTCTATCCTCTTTCGCCTTTTTCATTTGTGTGCTTGACAGATTTACCTACACCTGAAAAAGTGTCTTTCCCATTTTTTATTGGTCTTTAAATAAGATGCAACTGATCATTCAAGATCATATAAACTATGGGTGCAATGGATTTGTGCAAAGGTAGTGAAACACCTACTTGTTCCCATACTCTACTACCATGTTTATTCTTTGGAACATCAAACGTGGGTTTGAATGATTTCAATCGAGACTCACGAGTATTCATAATATGAATCACTATTCGAACCAAAACACATTTAAATACAAAAAAAGACGGGGGAATACTATGGTTTGAACAAGTAGTGGATTCAACCTAAATGTATGACTTGCTTGTATAGGTATTTTGTATACCAAAGCTTGTGAAACAAAGAAACCAATCATCCTATTTGGAACGAAAACTTTGTGATCAGCCTAAATCGGCCTCTTCTAATGAACCAATCAATTAAAAAGTCTTCTTTGCATAAGAAACCATCACCTGCAATCTACTTTGATCAAGGATATTGTAATACCCTAGCTGATACTAGAGTATTCTTTAACCGAATGATAGAATGATCCCTTGGAATCCAGGAATTTGGAAAAAAAGAAAGTGAATGGAGGGAAGGAGAGTACAAAGAGAAGAGAGAACGAAGAAGGAGAGAGATCTGTCAATTTCCACCTGATCGAATTCTGTTACAGATTTGCCTTATAAAGGCAAGGCCCAAACAAGGACCAAAGCCACTAATGTCATACCACGTATAACATGGGTCGGGTATGACATTGCCCCCCTTCTTAAGACTTGTCCTCAAGTCAGCTTACTGGAAAGAAGGAAATTGGTGCAAAATGTGATTAGCAGCTTTCCAAGTGGCAGGTACATTTGTAAGACCAAAGGGCATCATCTTGAATTTATAGAGCCCTTGGTGTGTTCTAAAAGTAGTCTTTAGAATATCCTGCTCAGTCATCCTAACTTGATGATATCCAGCTCTCAAATCCAACTTTGAAAAAACAATTGCACCTTGTAACTCATCCAGAAGATCCTCTATATGTGGAATAGGGAACTTATCCTTGACAGTAATATCATTCAACTGGCGCGATAATCTATGCAAAATCTCCATGAGCCATCCTTTTTCTTCATCAATAAGGTATGGGAAGCAAAAGGGCTTTGACTTGGTCTAATTATGGAAGACTGTAACATCTCCTAGACTTGCTTCTCTATCTCATTCTTTTGAAGGAATGGATATCTATAAGGTCAAGTGTAGACTGGCAAAGCTCCTTGTTTCAACTGAATAGTATGCTCATGTCCTCTAGATGGTGGTAACCCTTTTGGTTCTGCAAAGATTCCATCAAACTGTGCTAAGATATGAGTGATAGCTGCAGGTGCTTCAACCTCTTGTACAAACAAGGTGAACAATTGAGCAGCTTGAGTGATCAACATAGGAACACCTTTCCTAAGCCACTTTCTTAACCTTGTACCACTCATTGCTCTAATAGTAGCCTGCTAATGAACTCCTGAAATTTCTATCTGCTTCCCTTCTTTAACAAAAGAGATCTTAAGCTTTATTATATCCAACAACACAGGACTAAACTCTCTTAGCCAGTCACCTCTAAGAATTATATCACACCCACTTAGCTTAAGAATTCGAGGACAAAAAGAGAAGGAATTACCCTGCATGACCCAAGTAAATCCCTTACATTGTTGATAACTAAACATCTTGCAACCATTAGCAACCACAACCTCCATGATAGATGTTTCTTGCAAATCAAATCCCGCTTCAGAAGCTAATCCTGGGTCTAGGAAGCTATGAGTGGCTCCACTATCAATGAGGATAGTAAGAGACTTCCCATTAGCTCGACCCTTGATTTTAATGGTTGTCAATAGGCTACTACCCGTTATAGCATGAACATATACTTGTTGATCCACAACATAATCAGTACTTGCTTCCTCAATATCCAATCCATCAACCCCTGAACCTCTGCAGCTTGTAAATCATCCACTTGAGAAGCCATCAGGCTGTACAAAGTATGTAGTTTACAGCGGTGCCCCACAAAATACTTCTCCCCACACTTATAGCATAAACCAGTAACACGTCTATGATCCCTTAATTCATCAGATTGTCATTAATGGCTTTGAAGGGTAGCTACTCGAAGTAGAACTCATACCTAAACTAGAAGCCTTCAAGGGAATCTTGGTGTCAATCCCATTGGACCGTGGAGCTGTAATGAAATAATTAGACGCTTTACCATGAAGGCGAGCCTACTCAAATGCTGCAGCTAAGGACGTTGGTCTGCTCAACTTGACTAATGACTGAATCTCCTCTTTCAATCCACTAACAAAACTGGCGACAAAATAAGAGTCAGTTAATCTTGGATCAAATGCCAACATACCAGCTCGTAATTCCTCAAATGCTTCCAAATAGTCATCCAACTTGTCTTTCTGAGACAACTTGTTGAGCTGGCCCATAATTTCAGACTCTTGTTCATCCCCAAATCGATTACACACAACAGTCTTGAATTGAGACCAAGAAACTCGTGGATTCTGTATCAAGAACCCTTGAAACCAATTGTCAGCTCGACCGCTAACATACATGTTGGCGATCTCCATCATTTGCCACTCTGGAATCGCAAAGATGATGAAATATCTCTCACTCTTGCGAATCTAACTCGGTTTCGATCCATCGAAAGTCGAAAAATCTAACATGGGAGGACGATTGAGAGTACCTCTATAATCCGCACTCCAAGAACCTGCTTGACCAACATGATCCTGAGGCGAATGCACCGTTGACGTGCCCGACACCATATGATCCCCGCCAATGTCGTGAATTCTTGCGTGAGGCAAACCAGGACCCAAAACGCTACGTTCCGGCTGCACAACAACCTCTGGAACTGCTGGATTCGGATTCTCCTTGTTTCGAGGTGATTCAGTTGCTGCTCATGGAAGAAGTGATCGCATCAACTCTGCGAGTTGATCATATCGGCGATCGACATTCTTCTCAACATTCTTTTCCACCTCAGCAATTGGACGCTTGTTATCTTCTTGCTGTTGCCTTGATTCCACGACAAATTGCTGCATCGAAGCCATGATTTTTCGGATTGCAATTGCACATCCGGTCGACGAATACTCTCCTCTATATTCTTTAGACGCGTACCTTCCTTCATTAATGAGGATCATGAATCTGATACCAACTTGTAATACCCTAGCTGATACTAGAGTATTCTCTAACCGAATTATATAATGATCCCTTGGAATCCATGAATTTGGAGAAGAAGAAAGTGAATGGAGGGAAATAGAGAATAGAGAACAAAGAAGGAGAAAGATCTGTCAATTTCCACCCGACCAAATTCTGTTACAGATTTGCCTTATAAAGGCAAGGCCCAAAGCCACTAATGTCATACCACATATAACATAGGTCGGGTATGACATATATTTGCAAAAAACATTTGGTGTAATTTCATCAACTCCTAAACATTTTTTTGGCGTAAATTGAAAACATAGAAATTTAGAGGTATTGTGAGGTGACCAACTTACAAATTCTTCCCTCTGATCATTCACCTCTATATATAATTTCGTCGAGAAGACAAAGAAATTATCTCAAGTTACATTGGATCTTCCAATGACAAAAATGTGTTGTAGATTGCAGTATACCCAAATTTAATCAATCTATTGACGAAGTATTCCTTAATCGCGCTTATCCAACCTCGATGAGAAAGACCCTTGTTGTCACACTCTCTATAGTTCTGCCTTGCCTTGTGATTGGTGCATTGCAATTTCCACTATTGGGGTTGGGATCAACAATTTAGAGAAGATCATTAATTCAATAGGTTATTGTGGTAATATTTGACCGAGTAGACCATTTCACATGTTAGCCAGAGTTTGGTATGATTGAGCTCAATGATGTACATATTGTTTTGGGACGAAAAGATCGAACTGACCAGAATCGCCTTAAGAATGATAACTAGACAATAACAATATTGATTATATCTGAATGATCCAAATCAAACAAAGATCTAGATGAAATAAGATTAGAAAGATGCAAAGACAAGCTTATCTCCTCTGAATAAGAGACTGGTCGAATTAAAGGATTTAATCTTCGGTCGCTTTGATACTGAAATGAAGATTCGAGCTTGAGAGCTATGATGAATGTAAACAAGAGAGTAGTAGGTAGTAGCCCGTATTATGTCAAATTCGTGTCCTTTACAATGATCTCAAATCCTCTTATATACAAATTTAATTTCCAAAGATTTAGCTAAACTAGCCGTTTGGCTTTCGTGATCTTCGATCGTCGGTTTTGAGTACCAGATAGCCATGATCTTATGATTGATTACGCGGGTTGTAACAACTGCATGGACTGATATATTAACCCCCATAATCCAGGGTTCAATAACTTCTCTGATCTTGTCGTGGTCGAGATCCTCGCTCATCATTTAATCAGACGATCACTCTAGATGGGAAGGTTACTCCGTCCATTGGCTTGCTCTGGTAAAGGTCCGTTAAGGATGAGGCCAAACAATAGCCTCAAAAAATCGAATTGGGCCAGAAGTATCTGTTGAGGGACGGTTGGATTTTTTTTATGGCCTCCTCCGAATGTGATATTTATCTTGCTGATTTTACTGTGATGGATCGCTGACGTGGTGCTTTTCTATTGGTCAGCAGGTTTGACCCTGAGCAAGCAGTTTTCCCATAAATGGCAGTCACTTCCCTTTCTTTTCACCATCCTCTTTCTACTCACGAAGGGTTTCTGGTCTTCAAAGGTAAGAGCTTTTTCGAATTTCTTACCGTTTCTTTTCAAACAATGTCGCTTCCGAGGTCAAAGAAGTCCAAAGCTTCATCTTTTGTTGTCAACAAGAAAGATAGAGAATTCCCCCCCTCGAATCTCCCTAGCCCAGAGGATTCCTTAGCCGGAACTTTGACCCAGTCGGAGTTGGACACGATTCTAGAAGTAGGCTAGTTCCCTTCCGAAACAGTGGCTCGCCTCCCTTTGCCTCAAGAATGGGCCGACTGGTGTTGCGACAGATGGATTTGCATTTTTGAGTATCCCTTCAGAATAGGTCATTCTTTCCCCTTTTCGAGTCTGGTGAGGAACTTCTTGTCTATTCTTAATCTTGCCCCATGTCAGGTGATGCCACATGCGTGGCGTCTCCTTAGGGTAGTTGATCTTTTAGTGTCCAGTGTCGAGACTCGAGATTGATTTTGATTTTGATGCTCTCTGGTATTCGCATTACCTGAGTAGTCGAGGTTCTTCTCGCTTTCAATTGCGCCTTCGGTCAGAAAGAGAACCAATCACCCTAAATCTCAATGTTAACGATCGTGGATAGAGGTCGCTATTTTCTTTGTTGAAAGGAGGTCGCTTGAGGGGGGATTCGACTACTCTTTCTTGCATGACGTTTGAAGGACATCAGGTATCGTATTAGCCTTTGAGACTTCATGTTTTGATGTCTTGTTAACTTCTGCTCACGTGTGTCTATTATTAGTGCCGAGTCCAGAAGAGAAGACAGATTCCAATTTCACTGCAGTTACTGAAGTTTTACTTCTTTTTCGGAGGCCGACAGGTCATTCAAGAGCGTGAATCATCTAACTCCTAGCCCTCTGAGCATGGCGACTCCATCCACTTTCGTTACCAAAGGCAATTGTTCAGTCCTTCAGGTATGCATGTGGGTGGTCTTTGGAGTGACCATATGTTTATATGTTTGTGCTTGTCTGATAGTATCTCGAGGCACGAGATCAAGTGCTCGCTTGTCCGAAAAAAGCCTTTTGGATCAAAAGCTGTTGGCGGCAAAAGCTTCTTCGTCGGCAAAAGGTGAAGCTAAAGCCCCTTTCGAGGGTCATCGCTTTAGATTCACCGTCGTCTAAAATTTTACGGGCAAAAAGTAAAGCGACTGGTGCTCCGGGGCTTCTGGTGGGCATGATGAGGGGAAGATATTTGGAAGAATTGCTCCATACTTTGGACACGGAAGCTAAGAAGGAGATTGGCGACTTGCACCTTGTTGATTGTATCGACGAGGCCGGAGCGACCGCTTGGAGAGTAAGTGAGAAAAGATCTTGTATGAAAATTTTGGCAAGTACACGCGTTTTCGTTTCTTTTTGCTTATGTCTTTTTACATTGTTTGTTTGCAAGCTCTTTAATACTCAATCGTCGCGTTCTCCAATGTGCAAGATTTTAGCGACCAAGTTGATGCATGGGTAACTGAGGTTGAGGGTCAACTAAAGGTTGCTAATGGGCGCGTCAAGGCCGTTGAGGGCGGGCAAACATTGGCCTAGAAGAAGTTGGCGGAGGTACAAGCCCGGCTCGTAGAGCTTGAGGGTAGTGTTGAGGAGATTCGTGTGAAGGATGCCCATGTCACCATCGATGTCAGGACATATTTTTATCTCAAGTCTCGTGTTGAAATGATGGAGGAGTATGCCGCGCGGGCTCATTCGACTTGAAAGATTGAGGACGCAAAGGCAAATATGGACCTCTTGTATCCTCGTGGTAATCCGGGCGACGAGCTGTTCAAATTGTTGGGCCTTGGTGAAGGCGAACAGGGGGAGGAGGTCGACACTGAGGCGGTTGCAGAAGACATCGCAGATGTATCCAAAGGACTTCCTGAGGCGACTGAGGGTCAAGATGTCCCTGTTGAAGTCAATGAGAAGTTAGGCGAGTCCTAACTTGGTTTGATAAATGACAATGTTTCTTTTGGTGTGTTATGGACGCTTTACTTTAAACATTTTAGACAATGTGTTGTGCGCCATCATGGTGATGGGAAGGATAATGTTTTGGCGACCCATCCGCCATCGCGGGTCGCTTACTTTGTAAACATTTTAGTGTTTGTCGCGTACCTCGTGTTTTTCTTGTGTGTTTTTTTTTGCAGGTGGATTTTGTCAGTCGTACCTTGGCCATCAACGCAAAATGTTTGGTCATGATGTCCTGTAATTGTGAATGTTAATGTAGCATGCTTTGTTTATCCAGATAGGAGTCATATGTAATATAAGGGTAAAAACGAGTACCTTTTGACATAACAAGTCTTGTAAATAGTTTGTAGTATGTTATTCCTCTACTCTCCGTGTGTCGATCGATTCATGTGTTTGTAACCACTGTTTGTATATTGTAAGGATATCCTTTTTTATTTGAATGTCATGTTTCGTCTTCGAGGCCTCTTGTTCCTGTTCATTTTTTGCTTAAGAGTACAAAAAAAAGAAAGGTCTTGGGGTGACCGTTGGGGGGTGACCCAACGGCCCTCCGATGCTTAAGTCAGTGACATAATTCAAACGAAACGTAATCGAATAGATATGCAAAAATGTAACAAAAAGAAGGTTTTAGAAATGATACAACTTTAAGTGGGTCGCGTTCCAGCTTCTAGGGATCGGTTATCCGCCCTTTGTTTCTAGTCGGTATGCCCATTGTCCGACTATTTCCTTGATGAGGTAAGGCCCTTCCCATTGGGGTGCTAGTTTCCCGTTAGTTGGAATTCTGGTGTTCTGGAACGTCTTCCTTAAGACCCAGTCTCCTAACTTGAAGATTTTAGCTCAGATATTTTTATTATAGCTCCGGGTGACTTGTTGTTGTAATCGGACCATTCGGATTCTGGCTTTCTCTCTGGTCTCGTTTATGGTGTTGAGATTATGAGCTAATTTGACGTCGTTTTGTTTAGGGGTTTAGAGTCCGTATCTGGCAGTTGGGATGAGTAACTCAGCGGGGATGACCGCTTCACTTCCATAGACTAGTGAGAACGGGCTCTATCCTGTTGCATTTTTTAGGCGTCGTCCTGTCAGACCATAGTATCAAGGGAAGCTCGTCGGCCCACTTGTTTTTTGCCCCTATGAGGCATTTTTTGAGATTATTGATGATGATTTTATTACTTGATTCTGCTTGACCATTGGATTGCGGGTATCTTGGTGTGGACGTGACTAGTGTGATGTTTCATTGTTTACATAAGGACAGCATCTTGCTACCGATGGATTGGGATCCATTATCGCATACGATTTTTGAAGGAACACCAATTCTGCATAGAATATTATGTTTTATGAATGAGATGACGTGTTTCTCTTTTACCTCTCGATATGCTTTGACTTCTATCCATTTAGAGGAATAGTCAGTCATGGCCAGGAAGAAGACACATTGTCCTGACGTTGGTGGCAATTTTTCGACGATGTCCATCCCCAATGGCTTGAAGGGCCAGGGGCTAGAGTCGAATGGAGCATCTCCGACGGCTGGTGCATGATGGATGCGTGTTGTTGGCAAACGTCGCACTTTTTGACGTAGTCGGTCGCGTCTTTGTTCATTGTGGGCTAGTAATAACCTGTCCTGAGAGCTTTGCCGAATAGGCCGTGTCCTCCATTTTGGTTTTCGTATTCTCTGTCGTGTAAGGATTGTAAGACGCGTCATACCTCGTTTGTTTTGAGGCAACGTAGGTATAGGCTTGTAACAGATCGTTTGAACAAAACATAATCTTTTAATTCAAAGGTTACGGCTTGTACCTTGAGTCTTTTAGCTTCTGCTTTGTCTGCTGGGAGTGTTCCATCCCCGAGCCACTTGATGTAGGGGGTGGTCCAATCGTCTTGGTTGCCCACCAAATGTTCTTCTGTGTAGTCGCCTACCTCTACTGAGACTTCTTCTTCTAAGGGTAATTCGTTCATTGTCTGAATATCGTCTGGATTAGCTATTTTGGAGACTTTAGGGACGGTTGATATGGTGATATGTGCCAACGGAATGTTGTGGAAGTCGTTAGGATGTAAGGCGGGGCCAAGATTTGCTAGGGCGTCGATTTGTGTGTTGAGGTCACGTGGGACTTGTCGGATGGTGAAGTTCTGGAATTTTCTTGCCAATTTTTTTGACGATATATAGACATGCCATTATCCTGTTGTCTTTGGCAGCGTACAAACCTTGCACTTGGTTGACGATTAGAAGAGAGTCGCATGTCACCTCTATGCTTAAAATTGCGAGATCGTGCGCGAGCATTAATCCAAATACGAGGGCTTCATATTCTTCTTCATTGTTGGTCGCGTCCCACTTGCATCTCATAGCTTGGGCTATATGGTCCCCTTGTGGTGATTTTAGCATGACACATAAGCCGACTCCTCTTACGTTTGATGCTTCGTCTGTATAGAGTTGCCACGTTCCCCTGTCTTCTTCATCTTTCTGCTGTTCGACCTCCTTCGTGGCTTTTTGTTCCAGTGTCAGGCTAAAATTGGCCACAAAGTTGGCTAAAGCTTGAGATTGGATCGCCGTTCTTGGCTCGTACTCAATGTCGAATCCGCTGAGGTGTATGGCCCACTTAGCCATTCGTCATGTAAATTCTAATTTCCTCATGTTTGATTTCATGGGATGGTTAGTTATCATAATAATAGCATGTGATTCGAAATAGGGTCGTAACTTGTTTGAGGCCATAACTAATGCCAAGACTAATTTTTCAAAGTGATGTATACCTTGTCTCGGCGGGGAGTAGGGAACGACCTTCATAATAGACCGGTGATTGTTTACCGTCTTCCTCTCTTATTAGGACTGCACTGATGGCTGATTCTGATACCGCTAGATATAGTGGTAGTGACTCGTCGTCTTTTGGTTTATCTAGTAGGAGTGGACTTGCCAAATATGTTTTTAAGTCTTGGAAGGCTTGTTTGTGTGCCGCCGTCCAGTCGAATGACTAGTTCTTTTTTCAGGGCTTCGTAGAAGAGCTTGTATTTATCCGAGGATTTGGATATGAATCTGTTTAATGCCGATATCCATCCTGTCAATTTCTGGACGTCCTTGACACATCGAGGGGACTTAAGGTTGACGATAGCTTTGATCTGGTATAGACTGGCTTCGATCCCTCTTTGAGTCACTATGTACCCCAAAATTTTTGCTGAAGACACTCTGAAAGAGCACTTAGTCGGGTTTAGTTTCACGTTATACTTTTTTAGTACCTCGAATGCTTCCTTCAAGTGTTCGATATGGTCCCCTGCTACTTTAGATTTGACGAGCATGTCGTCGATGTAAACTTCCATGGTATCTCCAATCTGGTCTTTGAACATTTTGTTTACCAACCTCTGATATGTGGCCCTTGCATTTTTTAGTCCAAAAGGCATTACTTTGTAGCAGTACGTACCTTGGCTCGTTATGAAAGCCGTCTTTTCTTGGTCATCAGGGTCCATGAGAATCTGATTGTATCCACTGAACGCGTCCATGAATGTTAGCATTTCGTGTCCGACGGTCACGTCAACCATGGCGTGAATGTGCGGTAATAGGAAAGAATCTTTTGGACAAACCTTGTTTAGGTATGTGAAGTCGATGCATACTCTCCGTTTCCCATGCTTCTGTTGAACCACGACGACGTTTGCTAACCAGTCGGGATACTTGACTTCTCTTATTTTACTTGTCTCGAGTAAATTTTTTACCTCATCGTCCACAATACATTCTGGTGCAAACCTTCTCCTTTTTTGCTTGACTGGGGGATATGTGGGATCTACATTCAATTTATGAGTAATAATATCTGGGGAGATCCCGACCATGTCTTCGTGTGACCCAGCAAAATATTAAAGTTGGATCGTAAAAAAGAAATTAAATCTGCCCTGGTCGAATCGTTTAGATCTGATCCGACCTTTACTATTTGTGTTGGCTTTGAAGGATCTAACACGATCTCTTCGAGTTGTTCCATTTCTGGTTCGATGTATCGCGTGGTTTCTTTGCCACACTATGATTGCTATGCGAAAGGTTTGTCGACTGCAGCTTTCATTGAAGTGACATAGCACTCTTTAGCAGCCCGTTGGTCGCCTCTTATTTCCTGTACCCATCACTTAGTAGGGAACTTTATTATCTGATGGTAAGTGGAAGGTACAACTTTCATGGCGTGGATCTAGGGTCTGCCAGGGATTGCATTGTATGAAGACGGACAGTCAAGTATTAAAAACTTTACATGTTGATTGATTTCACCAGAGTACGTTGTTAACACAATCTCGCCTTGGGTATATTTAACTTTCCCATTGAATCCGATCAGCAGGGTAGAGTTTCTGGTTAGGTCATCCTCGCTTAAACCCATACCCTTTAAGGCATCTAGTGTCAACAGGTTGTTGGAGCTACCTGTGTCGATTAGAACACGACGAATAAGGCAATTGCTAATTGAAAGAGAAATTACCAAACCGTCATGGTGGTCACCCAGCTATTGAGCTTCCGAGTCATCGAAGGTAATGGCGGGAGCATCGAAGATCTTTAATTGTCTTGTCTCCATCCGAATTGGCTTGTCCCCTTTGGTTTATCGGGCGTGTATTTTGGCAGCCGAATATGTGTTCCTACACACGTCTGACCCTCCTGAAATGGTGTTAACAATTTTAGTGGGAATCGGAGAGGACGGTTTGTCGTATGTTACCTGGTCCCTTTAGTCAAGGGTCGCCTTGGCTCTGTTGGAGATGACATCGCGTAACAGCCCCTGCTTGAGGAGCCTTGTGACTTCCTTACGAAGGGCTATGCACTCGTCCCTCGAGTGCCTGTGGTCCTTGTGGAACTCGCACCACTAATTCATGTCCTTCTTTGCGTCTCGTTTGTCTCTCTTCTGAGGCCACCTTACTTCTTTTTAATATTTGTCAAAACTCTTTACAAGCTCCGATACGAAAATGTTGAAGCTATAAGAGTGAAGCTTCGGAGGGAGAGTGGGGTTGTTTCTCCAATCCTGGTTCCTATCATAAGAGTTGTTTACCTGACCAAGGTCGCTCCGCCCCTTGGAGTAAGGCTGGTGTCATCGATCGTGTTGATGATCCGAGGATGTTCTTCGGTCGACTCAATCGGGACTCTTGTTTGCTTTGGCGGGTTCCTCGTCTTCTTCGAGCCTGACTTGCGCCATGGTTTTTGTTGGGCCCAACATACTCTAAAGGGATCGGTGCAAGCAAATTGGGCCAAGATCCAAGCGAAGTCGAAGGCCAAAAGAGGCTAGAAGGAAGCGTCAGACACTTCTTTATGATGACATTCAAGAGTGACCCCAGAGATCACGCATGAAATAAATGGAGGATATTACGAAGATAAGTAACGAAAGGAAGGGGAATGACGTGGCCGAAATATGCAATGCAAATATCGTTGAATGGCCTAGTCAAAGTAAAAGTCCTAACAACCTACTAAACAGATGTATAGCAAGCAAGTAAGGGTCGAACCCACAGGGAAGATCTGATGAAGTATGCAATTATGATTAACAAGTAACAAGGAAAGGGGGTTTTGGTTATCAAGCAGAGCAAAGTAAACATGTTTAGTTGATTTGAGAATATGATTGGGGAAAGTAGTTCCACTAGAACGAGATCCATAATACAGAGATGTAATTTGATCACAGAAATCTATTAAATCCAAGTTCTTTCACTATTCTTATGGTTGTTCCCACCCTGATCTTGATTAACTACCAATTCAGACAGTTGTTGATAGTACTTACTACAATATCAATGGAAGAAAACCTTACCACTAATAAAGCAATAACAATGCACATAAGGATATAGGATACATGCAAATAGAAGAAAACCTTACTACTTAACATGCAAATGATTCTCACTCACAATTACGCACTCGTATTCCAATATATGCAACAATCGTGTATGCTACTAGATATGCACTTGTATTCCACTATATGCAAACCCTAGCAATTGATAAATATTACTCAACCTAGTTGATCAGGCTATGAAGAATAACAATGAATCAATATTCAATATAACCAAGAGAATCAAACCAACACATATAAGAATAGGAACAAGGAATAGAAATCTCACAAACACATCAACTGTATTGCTTCAAACGTCTAGTAGAACAAAGGGAAATTAGTGCTCTATTCAGATGCAAATGAAACCCTAATGAGAAAGAAAACAACGATGCTAAAAGTCTGATGTAAAAAAAGTGTCTGCCTCTTAACCTAGAAAGAGGTCTTAAATAGGCTTAGAAAATAAGTTTAACCTAATGAAAATAGCAAGGGAAATAAAAATAATAAAAATAATAGAAATAAGAAAGTCCGAAAATGCATAAAAGGAAATAATGTCTTTTGGCCGCGAGGCGTTACGTGTGCCCACCGCGGGGCGGTGGCTTCTTCTGGCGCGACCAACTCTTCTCTGAGACCCACCGTCGGGTCGCGGTGGCTCTGGCGCGGGGCGGTGACAGTTCGCCCACTCCTTTCTTCAGCTCTTCTTCTTCTCTTCCGCTCTTCTATACTACCAAGTGTTGGTAGCCTTCTCCAATTAGTCTTCAAGCGGATCCTCATCCATCTTCATCATCTCCATCTAAGCTGTAAATCCCTGGATATCTTCAATCCTCTCCACATCTTCTGGATTACAGACTTAGCCTCAAATCTGATCATAAACTCCTCCAAATAATGCTAATAATTGCTAGTAAAGGTGTATGAAATGATACCTATCAAATTCCCCCATACTTAGACCTTTACTCGTCCCGAGTAAGCTAATGATAAACCTACTCCCTCAATCAAACACCAAGGCCTCAGGAAGTACAAGAAAATATGACACCAGCAACTACAACATCTCAACCATCAGCTCCAGACAACCAAAACAAGTGATGCAAAGATTATTCTAATCCTAACTCCAATCTAGCTCCTTATCGCTCCAGAGTGGCCTACCCGAGTCCTCCTTATGACTCCCCTTCTTATGACGCCGACCTCCAGAATGATCCTAAAATCACTTTTTTTTTCTTTACGCTCATTTTGCCCAGGCGCCCTCTCGGGTGTTCGCCTAGCCACTCATTTCATTTTGCTAGATATCTCACAAATACTCGCATCACTCCAGTCCATTTTTGCTCTGGTCTATACTAGTCGGACTACCTGCTTTTTACCTGAATCGCCCTTTCGGGTTTTCAGATCATCCTAGGATTTTGATTGCCTTTTCACATCTTTTTGGCTTTTTCGATTTTTTTTTTAGAAATACTTGAATGAAAATTATAGAAAACAAAGCTATGTACACTAGCTAGATAGACAGTACAGTATAAATCCCTCCCCCATACTTAAATCGAACATTGTCCTCAATGTAGAGAAGAGAACAACAAATGAAATAGGGGAAGGAGAAATAAACTCACTGTGGGCCGGATGGTAGTGGTGGTGGGAACCTCCCAAAGTAGTCCCTCATATGAGCGTCCATAGCATCCAGACGCTCATCTACATCAACACGGAACTGGGTCTGCCAAGCCTGCAGACCGGTCTCTACTCGGGTGTTCCAGTGAGTCTGCTGCACCGAGAATGCATCAAATCTTGCATACAACTCCTGCCAAGGTGTGGCATGACCATAAGAAGACGAAGGCGCATCAAACTGGATAGGCAGAGGAGCATCCTCACCCACAGAGTCAGCAGCAGCAGCAACAGCACTAGGGCCCTCTCCAAACGGATCCGAAGGAGCAGCAGGGGTAGCATCAGCCATAACTCTGCTATCACTGGAAATCCACCATCTCGCAAATGAAGGGGAATAAGTGAAAACCCGAGGAAGAATCAGAATATGACCATCGTATGAAGACCAAACTAAATCACCATCCATGCCCAATGGCTTCAGCATCGAGCACACTCTCATGTGCGCCATGTCATACACCGCATGAGCAACATGCCAAGGAATACGATCGGTGGCAATAATCTCAGCACAAAGAAGGGTGATCAAACCACCCCCACAAATATCACGTGGCTCACCATCACGAATCCTCTTCAAGGAACTCAGAAAAAGACTAGCCCAACACGGGGTGTACGTAACAATAGACAAGATGCTCAAAAACCATTGGAAGTCCTTCAGAGGGACCTTACCATCATCAGCATGGCCAAATAAATCTCTCATCAATACCTTGTGGATCAACCTTAAGCAAGGGTTCACCAACTTCGAATTCACCTCCTGGCCCTTCTTGAACTTCCTATGCGTTGTAGCCTCCCAAAACCCCATCATATCCGTCTCAATCAGACCACCAGACTACCCATCAGACGGTTCCTTTGTAATGCCCAGGGCACCACGAATCTCCTCAGCAGACAAAGCATACTCACGACCGTTATACGTGAACGTGATCTTCGTCAACCTCTTGTGGGCGGAACCATCAGAATACCTATTAACAGAGGTGATGAGCTGGTAGCATAGCTCGGGGTAAGCATTAGCGGACTTGTTCAGGAAGGTCCCCAGGCCATACTCTGCTAAACAAAGAGATACACACTCTAACATACCAAACTCAATCGACGTTGGCTTGTCAAAGAACTTAGTAGCCAACACCTTCCTCTCCTTCACAACGTTATACACCTCATTCTCATCCCTCGTAGAGACCTGCTTCCTACCTCTAGGTGCCATAAGTAATGAATTGAGATGCTCAAAACAAAGGGCGACCAAAGAGGATTTACAAACGAGCGAAAAACACACAGCCTGGTAGTCTCGCCGCGGGGCGGTGGATGTGCCGCCGGGTGGCGGTGTGGTAACTGGGACTTCACGCCGGGTCGCGGTGGGGGTCGCCGCGGGGCGGTGGCAGGCGACGCGGTGGTGGGCGACGCGAGGCGGGGGGTTTGTGTTTGGCTCTTTTGTGAGGCTAAACTCCAAATTGGGCAAAGAAACTCAAGGTTAATGTAATTGGAGGCTAGATTCGGACCAAGAACAAGAGGGGTTGGTAGGAAAATGGGGGAATGGCTTGGAAAAGCTTGAGAGGGGTGTTGGGTATGGAGGGTTTGTGAGAGTGGAGGCTAGGTTAGGGAAGGGAAAATGAAGAAGGGTTGATGGGCCGGTTATGTACATTGGCCCAAAGAGAAAACTCGGCCAAAAGGGGCCCAATCCGTCAATTTCTTATGTACCACTGATTTTTTTTTTTTCGGAGTGGAGGAAATATAACAGACATCCACCGCGGGGCGGTGGTCTCCACCGCGAGGCGGCGGACTTGTCACCGGGTCACGGTGAGGTAACTGGGAGCACCGTCTCCTCTCCATTTACTTTCGTACCTGAAATGTTAGTGACAGGCGAACAAAACAAAGCAAAAGGAATTACAGAATTAATCTAGGAGAAAATAAAAATTAAGGAAAACTACTTCGGGTTGCCTCCCGGACAGCGCCTTAGTTAACGTCGTTGGCTCGACGTACTTCAAATCAACTACCACCTAGAACAGGATCCCTTCGGAATCCTCCTAACTGTCTCCTCCTGCTGGAACTTCCCATGGAAAGGCTTGAATCTTAGACCATGCTCCCTCTTGGCCATTGACTCCATAATTGCTTCCTTTGGAGCTTCTTCCCCATACTTAGAGCGATGTGGGGGCCGATATGGCTCAACCTGATCATGCTGCATGACACTAGATGAAGGCTTACTGCCTTGTATGGTTAGTGTAGGGGGGCAAGTGCCCAAAGTAGAGGGGGTAGATTCTCCTATGACATCAAGTAAGACATCATGCGCATGCAAATCAAAAGGTTCAGCAATAGCAGAATATTCAACTATGGTCTCTACTGCACTAGTCTTAACATTTTCCTGAGTAGGATTATCAATATCACTAATGCAGCAAAGGGTAGGCAATTCAATGGAGTTGACCTTATGAATATTATGCTAAAAAATTATTCCATCGAATTCCATAGTTAAAGTTCCACTATCCACATCAATCTTTGTCATGGATGTTTTCATAAAAGGTCGACCTAACATAACAGGAGCAACCTGCTCATCATAATCCATATCCATTACGAAGAAATCAGCAGGAAAAATTAAGGGACCTATCTTAACAAGAATATCTTCCACAACACCCTTAGGAGGCACACAAGAACCATCAGCAAGTTGAATCACAATATTGGTATCATGCAAAGGTCCTACTCCTAGATCTTCAAGCAATGAGTAAGGCAAAACATTAATAGAGGCACCCAAGTCTAACATGGCTTTCTCAAATCGATACTCACCTATAGCAATAGGAATAGTGAACGTACCTGGATCCTTGCACTTCTTAGGCATACGCTTTTGAAATACCGCCGAGACATGTTCACCAACCGGAACCTTCTTTTGGACCTTCAGCTTTTGTGTCCTCTTGACGGTGCACAACTCCTTCAAAAACTTGGCATATCGAGGAACAACCTTAATAAGCTTGAGAAGAGGGATGTTCACCTCACAGTTTCGGAATGTCTCGAAAAGATCATTGTTGTCGGCGACCCTTCTAGCTTTTAGCGACTCGGGAAAAGGTGTTGGTGGCTTCTCGGAACCGAGAGGGGGAAAAACCGGACAAACATAATTATCAACGCAAACCTCTTCAGTGGCGCTTGGATTTTGGAGGCCGGGTCGTGGTAGTCTCACCGCGGGGTGGTGGTCATTGCCACGGGGCAGTGAGGTCGTGGTGGGATTACTGAGGCTTGCCGCCGGGTCGCGGTCAGTGTCGCCGCGGGGCGGTGACATGCATGCCTCTTCACTGGCCTCAGATCCAACTCGTCGCCGGGTCGCGGTGGAGTCCACCACGGGGCGGTGACCGATATTCTCCATCTCAAATTCGCTCTCCTTTCCAGCAATAGGAGGAACGACCAGTTGCTTACCACTTCTGAGGGTGATGACACTCACATTTTCCCTTGGATTCACTTTGGTCTGAGATGGCAAGGAATTAGATGTCCTTTGGTCAATCTTGGTCATAACATCAGCCAGTTGGCCAATCTGCCTCTCCATATTATTTATGCTTGACTCAGTAGTCTGCACATGAGTGGCGAAGTGCTGAGTCAAGGTCTTTAGCAACTCTTCAGTAGTAGCACTAGAGTTTTGGCCCAGAGGCCTCTGTTGGCATGGGGCTCTCTGCTGGTATTGCTGTTGTGCCGGCTGTTGACCATCTTGTGGGTCGCTCCACCGGAAGCCTGGGTGGTCACGCCCTCTCGGATTGTAGTTGGGTTGTCCACCAAACTGCGGTCTAGGGGGTCCGTAACCTCCTACAGCATTCACTTCAACAGTACCTTCCTCTTGCAGCTGAGGACAAGTATCAGTAGGGTGGAATTGATCACAACAAATCCCACATGCTTTGACTTGTTGAGGAGTGTTTTGGTTCGCCATTCTCTTCACCATCTCCTTCAACTCAGCTAACTCATTCAGCACAGGGCTAGGTCCTGCAGGAGTCACAGCATTGACTGCCTTTCTCTGGTACGTCTTACCAAAGCTCCTGGTACTCTCACTCATCTCCTGAAATCTTTCCATGGTTGCGTCCGGTGTCAAATTGAGTATGCTCCCACCGCATGCAGCGTCAACCATTCTTCTCTCTTGATCGAGCAGGCCATTGTGTAAGTAGAGAACAAGATCCTACTTGGCGTATCCGTGGAACGGGCAGCTAGAGCAAAGCCTCTTGTACCGCTCAAGATAGTCATATAGCGTCTCATCAGCACCATGCTCAATGTTAGCAATTGCCTTTTTCAAAGCATTCGTCTTCTTTGTTGGGAAGTACTTGTCAAGAAACGCCTTGTGCAGTTTAGTCCAGGTATCTATGGTCCCTGGCGGCAAGTGATAATACCAGTCGCTAGCAGAGTCTAGCAAAGAAAAACCAAAGGCTCTCATCTTGATTTGATCCTCCGTCACATTCCTTGGCTTCATAGTCATGCAGACATTGTGGAATTTACCTAGATGAGATATCGGGTCCTTTCCACTCAAACCATGGAATTTCGGGAGATAAGCAACAACTCCAGATTTTAGCTCAAAGTTCACCCCTACGTCAAGTGCAGGAATGATGACAGCCAAGGGGGGTTGTGCCCCAATGTTCGGTTCAGTCAGCTCTCTCAGAGTTTCGGCCATTGCAGCAGGAGGGATGTCAACTGGCTCAACGGTCTCAACTGTCTCAACCTTGGCTTCTTCTTCTCCTTGATCGCGTAGGTTCGCACGGAAAGATCTGTCAATTTTTGGATGAAAAGCAGCTAGAGGAGAGTCAGTACTATGAGTGTCGACCATAAGATAGGTCTCCACCAAAATCAATCACAAAAACACACAACAAAACAGAAAACTTCCCCGGCAACGACGCCAAATTTGACGTGGCCGAAATATGCAATGCAAATATCGTTGAATGGCCTAGTCAAAGTAAAAGTCCTAACAACCTACTAAACAGATGTATAGCAAGCAAGTAAGGGTCGAACCCATAGAGAAGATCTGATAAAGTATGCAATTATGATTAACAAGTAACAAGGAAAGGGGGTTTTGGTTATCAAGCAGAGCAAAGTAAACAGGTTTAGTTGATTTGAGAATATGATTGGGGAAAGTAGTTCCACTAGAACGAGATCCACAATACAGAGATGTAATTTGATCACAGAAATCTATTAAATCCAAGTTTTTTCACTATTCTTATGGTTGTTCCCACCCTGATCTTGATTAACTACCAATTCAGACAGTTGTTGATAGTACTTACTATAATATCAATGGAAGAAAACCTTACCACTAATAAAGCAATAGCAATGCACACAAGGATATAGGATACATGCAAATAGAAGAAAACCTTACTATTTAACATGCAAATGATTCTCACTCACAATTGCGCACTCGTATTCCACTATATGCAACAATCGTGTATGCTACTAGATATGCACTCGTATTCCACTATATGCAAACCCTAGCAATTGATAAATATTACTCAACCTAGTTGATCAAGCTATGAAGAATAACCTAACCGCTAGTAGACCAGATATTATGTACTTTGTGTGTCTTTGTGCTCGCTTTCAGGCTGACCCTCGCTCCAAGCACATGGCCGCTGTGAAAAGAATTCTCCGTTATCTGAAAGGAACTGACAATATCTGTCTTTGGTACCCCAAACATTGTGACTTCGAGCTCCTCTCCTACACGGATGCTGACTATGCTGGATTCCTCTAGAACAGAAAAAGCACATCTGGTATGGCTCAGTTCCTTGGTCCCTGCCTGGTCTCATGGGGCTCCAAGAAGCAAACCTCCATATCTCTCTCCACCACTGAGTCCGAATACATTATTGTTGCTGCTTGCTGTGCTCAACTCCTCTGGCTCAAACAACAACTCGCGGATTTTGGTAAATCTTATGGCCCTCTCAAATTTTTTTGTGATAATACTAGTGCTATTAGCATCTCTAAGAATCATGTATTTCATTCCAAGTCTAAGCATATTGACATAAGGCACCACTTTTTGAGAGATAACGTGGAAAAAGGGATCATTATTATGGAATATTGTCGTACTGAGGAACAAATTGCTGATATATTCACAAAAGCCCTTAATCGAGAACCTTATGAGTACTTTAGACTCCTTCTTGGAATGATTTCCATAGCTTAGCGGTTCTGAGTTCCCTTGCCTATTTCCCTGGTATTGACTAGTTATGTGACTTGTTATTTTCTTTGGTAACTAGTTGGGAACTGTGTTTACTGCTTTTCTTGTCCATATCTGCCTTCATGTGTTTATTGTTATGATATTAGTTGGACATTCTTCTCGCCTTCATGCGTTGTGTGAATATCTTGATTGCATTTCTTTCAACAATATATAATCAATCTGATCTCTGAACCCACATTATAAGCCGAAAGGATGATTGATTATAAGATGTCCCTAACCTGGCTTTCCTAGTAGTTCCCTATGAACCTTCTTCTGATTAGTCCACAACTGGGAACTTACTAGTTTAGCGTCAAAATTGCCTTCCTGCTATTTATATGATTTTGGATGTGTACTTTTCATGATTTAAATACCCACTACATATATGCATCCAAAGCCTTCCCTAGCCAGATACTTCTAAGGAACTAAGGGGAACTGAAAAGGTCGCTACTTGTGTGCTTTCTCTGTCGCCGTCTTGGATTTTGTGTCTCCTTCCTTTACTGTGTTCAGAGATAATCATGATGAAACCCTGCAAATTCTGTCCGATTGTGAACGTTGAGGATGTGATGTGATTCTGATCCGTTGCCTTTGAAAAAAAAAGGAATTGAGCTGCTGGATCATTATCCTTCATATGCAAGCTTGCCACTCTCATCCCTCGCACTCTCTGCCTTACCCCTCAATCATCAAAGCCATGCTGACAACACTTGGTGTGTACCCGGAGTCCCCCTCTAAAGACGATGTATCAGCACTAAATGGATATGGCTTACATCAACCGTCTCAAGGTTAATGAGGAAAAGGAGGTTAAGCCTAAGAGGACTCGTGTTGCCACTGACCCATCTGCGCATGAGACCTCCGACCTCCAGATTGTCACTGATGCCATCTCTGCTGAGCTCAAGGAACTCACTGCTGCTGTGAAGGAACTGACTGCTGCCTTTAACTCTCTTGCGGCTGCATTGATTGCCAAGCTGCCTCCCAGTTCCTCCTGAATTCCCTATGTTGTCTCTGGCTTAGTCTCCCTAGGAACTCCCCTGCTCACTAGCTGCCCTGCTTTGTTGGGTTTTTTTTCTTCGTGATCTTGTTTGTTTGCTCTTCGTGTGTTTGTCAGCTGCTTTGTGCATCTTTTGTTATAATTAATGAATATCTGTTTGCTTAGTTGCGACTTGCCATTTGCTTTGAACTTGTTCCTCTCTGGGTTACCATTTGAAACTAATATATCTTTTCGATGATGTCAAAAGGGGGAATAGACTCTGGAATCTTGGAACCAATAGGACTGGTGTATTTCTAAGGGGGAACTAAGTACTGTGTTCAAAAATTAAGGGGGAACTATGAAGCATTTATCCCAGTATCTCTGCTTCCTTAATATGTCAATTAACTTGCCTATTGGTTTTGTGCTTATTACTGGTATTAGTTTGTCATCATCAAAAAGGGGGAAATTATTGGAATGAAACTCTTTGGAACGTCAGTTCCCATGAAGTTCCCTTCCTCTGTTTCTCTTGTTTTGACGATGACAAATACTTGAACTTAACTGGCTATTCTAGTGTTTAATCTACAACTGAAAAGATAAGGGAACCAAGTCCAAAGTGAGCGAAAATCAAGATCAAGGGAACTGGATGGGAACCGCATCGCATCAGCGTATCTGAGGAAATCTCACAGAATATCTGAGAAGATTTACTTGCCAAATCTGGACGCCTCCAAACGAAGTTCTTAGGCGTGTTTACACATAGAGTATCTTTATATGATTGTGTAAATTAGGATTCGGTTTAGAGGATATTTTGTATCTTATTATTGGTAAGATATAAAATATGTCATCTTGGATTTATGGAATAAAATCGTTCAAAGAATATCTCGTCCGAGATCTTTCCTTGACAATTTTATTGTATAAATACTCGATGATACTAGGGTTTCATGAATGCATTTTTGACGAGCTTGAGAGTGCATCTGTGAGACAAAGAAGAAGACGAAGTGTTCGAGTTGAAAGTGTCGAAGTAAGTCTATTGTGTGTTAATCTGTGATTTCTAGGGAACTAGGTTTAGTCTTAGTGAGATAGACTGAAACGAGATAGTTCGGAAGTTGTAATCGCATATTAATATACAAGTAGACCGTTTGAAATCCTCGAAAGAGGGGTGGTTTTTATCCTAGATAACTAGTTGGTTATCAAAGGTTTCCACCTTAAGTAATTGTTCTTGATAACTTGTTTACTCGTTATTCCGCTGCCCATAGGAACTGAACACATTTGTGTCTCAGTTCCCTTGAAACTAACGCACATATCCTACAAGAAGACACAGCCCCACCGCTGCTGCGTGGTGCTGTTGCTGGGAGCTGTCGTCGTTCCGCGTTGCTGCTTCTTTCTGCGTCGTGGAGCTGTTGTCGTGGGCTGCTGCTCCGTCGTTCTATGCTCGTCGCTGCTGGACTGCTGGTGGCTGCACTCCGGCGATGAGGAGTCCTCCCCGGTGAAGACCCCGGCGAGCCCTGCGGTGCGTTGTGGTTGGAGATGTTGTGCGTTGTGCTGTTGTTGTTGCTACTGCGCACTGTTGTTGTTATGTGGGGGAAGAAGATGAAGCATGGTGGGCCACCCCCCTTAACAATTCTTGTTGGACAGAGACAAGCCCAATAGCCCTTCAGTCCAAATTTAACCCGAAATCAATAGGGCGGTATAATTTCGATTCACTTTTATCCGTATTATTCTTTAGGAAAATTTAATTAATACTTTTATGATTTAAAATCATAAAAATTTATTAAATTTAATTCCTTGAGTTCGTCCAGACAATTTAATTGATATTAATTAATTTGTCAGTTATAACGTTATTTGCTGGATCGCGTATGAAACCGTAATCTTGCTAGAGCTATCTGAAGCATAGGCCATATCCTCGGAAAGGATATCATCAGTAGTCGTCTCGTCTAGATTCATCGCCGAATCTACTCAAGGCAAGTGGTGGTTCACTCTTGCTTATCATTTCATGTTTCCATTAATTATCAATTGTTTAATTGTTAATTAAATTGGGATGCATTATGGTTTCGCTTGGGAACAGATTTTATAAAGGATATGATTAAAATATGATAGGTTGTATATACTGCTAGAAACAACGCTATTATATTTGTTATACCGTGATGGTATTGGTGTGGATTTTATGTGAACTTGAAATATAGTTAGAACGAGTATTCGTAGGAACGCTATGTACCTTGCGAGGTCTAGTCGTTTCTTTATAACCGTGGTGGATAGGATGCCCAAGACCTAACACCCTTCTCTGGTCATGACTATCCCCTATCCGAGTATAGGGGAGGTGCACACAGCTGGTGCCGCCCTTTTAAGATTTATTCCCACCGATATATCTCTATATCTTGAGGGATGAGATGATCTATTCTAAAAGCTTATAACATTGAATGTGCGTTTTGGAATCAAACAAGATAAGTGCGTTTGTGCACATAATTAATATACCCTCAGGCGAGTAATCGTGGGGCCCAGATGTAATCGTGGTGTGGGCCCTAGTGTTCCTCCTCCTCAGTTGCCAATTATAGGGCCATCATCGTTGTCAATTAAAAGTGTAGGTCTAATGTCTCCTCCATGACAACATGATGCGCACCATCTCCGTGGGGAACTCTGGACAGCTGGCTTTGGTCGATTTTTTTTTTTTTTTTTCGGGAAGTCGATTTATACCTGAGAAATGGCGGCGGTCGCCGTAATTAAGCGGCGGTCGCTGCCATTTGTGCGAACTTTACGAAGCTGGTGGGGCCAAAACGGCGGGCGCCGTTTCATGGCGGCAGTCGCCGCCACGGTGTTCTCCGAAAATTATTTTGAAAAAGGCAATGATCGTCGTATTTAAACGGAGGTCGCCGCCATTTACTTTGGGCTCTACGAAGCCAGCTTGCTAAAACGGCGGTCGCCGTAAGAACAGCGGCGGCCGCCGCCCCTGTGTTCGTCCTTTTCACGCTTCCTGCAGTTCAGTTCGACACAGAACTGCAAAAAATAAAATAAAATCAATTAAAATTAACTAAGGGAAGAGAAATAAACTACCTAACATCGGGTTGCCTCCCGAGAAGCGCCTTGTTTACTGTCCTTGGCTCGACATAGTGCTCAACCTCTTCAACTCGGGTTGCTCCTATCACTTGAACTCCTGAGGTCTGTATCAGGGGGATGCCGCTTTGTGTGCTCCATGTTGAGCCTTTCCCCCATGCTTGTGCCCTTGTTGATGGTTGGACCACTTTTTACATCTATGATTGCACTTGTCATTTTCAGAAATGGCCTACCCAACATCTCAGGGGCTGCATGTTTGTCATGCCCCGTATCCAGCATGTAAAAATCCACCAATCTCTCTTCCTGATCCTTGGTGAGCTTGCTTGAGATGATCACCGGTAATGTCTCCAAGAAATACATACTTGAGGTGATGGGGAAGTTGCTTTAACTCAACCACTGGTGCCTGCACAATAGAGGGCAAAAGTTTCTCACTAGGCAAGGTTAGTGGTATAGGTGATTTACCTGGTAGCTCAAGAGGAAGCTTATAGTAAGCATCCAACTCATTGACAACTTCCTGCATGTCAGTAGATAAAGTAAAATCCAAACTAGAATCAACAATAATAGATTGCGTGTCATCTAGGCAGTCCACATCAAAAACATCTTGCACCACAAGCTCAAGTACATCAATTGCACATAGAGAATGATCATCAGAAGGATATTTCATGGCTTCATAGATATTGTAATTAATAGTTTGGCCATCAAATTCCATATTCAAGGAACCAATACTCACATTAATCTTTGTATTGGCGGTTTTCAGGAATGGTCTCCCTAACAGAATAGGGGCTGCATGCTTATCATGTTCCATATTAAGCACAAAGAAGTCAGCAGGAAAAGTAAGATCACTAACCATAACCAATACATCCTCCACTATCCCTATAGGACGCAAACTAGATCGAACAACTAACTGAATGGAAATATTAGTCGCATGCATGGGTCCTAATCGTAAGGATTCACAAAGGGATGAAGGTAGAACATTAATGGAGGCACCCAAATCTAACATAGCTTTATTGAACTTGGTACCTCCAATAGTAATTGGAATGGTGAACATACCTGGGTCTCCACACTTCTTGGGTAAGCGCTTCTGAAACACAGCTGAAACATGTTCGCTTACCTTCACCTTGTTGTTCCTATCCTGATTTCTCTTTGTTGTGCACATCTGCATAACGAGGAACAAATTTGATCAAATTAAGGAGAGGAATGTTTACCTCAACGTTTCTGAACATCTCAAACATGTCCTTGTCTTGCGCAAGTGGCTTGGTACGCTTCAATACAGATGGGAATGGTGGAATGGGCTTCCACTCAGGAAAAATCAGAGTCGTGGACTCCTTCTCAGCTTCACTGTCAGCTACAGGAGGGCGGCGGTCGCCGTAAGGCTAGCGGCGGTCGCCACTGACATCGTCAGAATTCTCGGAAATTTCACCATCACGGCGATCGCTGCTTTCTGGGCGGCGGTCGCCGTAAGGCTGGCAGCGGTCGCCGCCAGACTCTGCCTCCAATTCTGAATTGTTTTCCATGTTGGTCTCTGAATTGTTCTCTTCGAGTCTCTTCCCACTTCTCAGAGTTACAGCACTGACATTACGAATGTTTGGGTTCACTTCCGTTTGAGATGGAAGTTTACCAGAAACCTTCGCTTCAAGTTTACTCACCGCTTGAGAGATCTGACCCACCTGCCTTTCCAAGTTCTGAATGCTAGCTTGTGTAGTTTCTTGTAATTGCAATGAGCTCTTACTCAGCTTAGCAACAATCTCATTGAGATTGACGTTGCTCTACACTAGCATCTGCATCATAACTGCCATGGAAGGTGATGGGTTTGAGCTCTGCCCTTGAGGTTTTAGCACATATGGTTGCCTAGATTGTTGAGGATTACCCTGTTGTTGCACTTGACCTTGATTTTGTTCTGGGTCTTTCCACCTGAAGTTGGGATGATTCCTCCAACCTGGATTATATGTATTGGAGTAGGGATCATACCTAGGCCTCTGCTGATATCCTCCTACTGCATTCACCTCCTCTTGGAGTGTAGGGCATGAATCAGTAGGAGGCAAGTCATCTTGACAAATCTCACAGGCTTTAGCCTGCTGAGGTGTTCCCTTCAACTTCAGACGCCTCACTTCTTCTTTCAGCACATCAAAATTAGCTTGATCAATAGGAGGTTTAGAACCAACTGCCAGTAGACCTTGAGAACCTCTTCCGTTGAATTGCCTAGAATCATCAGCTAGTGTAGCAAAAATCTCCATTGCCTCTTCAGATGTCTTTTTCATGATGTTCCCACCACAAGCAGAATTTACCATCCTACGATCCTCTTAGCGGAGCCCTCCGTGAAGATAGAGAATCAGATCATGAGCAACATAACCATGATAAGGGCAACTATTCACCAGACTCTTGAATCGCTCAAAATAGTCATAGAGAGATTCATTAGCACGTTGCTCTATGTTGTTGATTTTCTTCTTGAGATTGTTGGATTTGATTGCTGGAAAGTATTTATCAAGAAACACCTTCTTCAAGTTCACCCAAGTAGTAATGCCGCCTGATGGTAGAGAGTGGTACCAGTCCTTAGCCGTCTCCTTCAGAGAAAAGGAAAAAGCTCTCAATTTCATCTGCTCTTCAGTTATATCAGATGGGCACATGCTGGTGCAAACTTCATGAAATTCATTCAGGTGCTTGATAGGGTCTTCCAGTGGCGTCCCATTGAATTTCGGGAGTAAATGGATTACTCATGTCTTAAGCTCAAATTTTACCCCATCAGCACGGGCAGGAAATCGTACAGCCCTAACCGGTTGTTCCAAGTTTGGGGCTGTCAAGGATTCAAGAGTAACACGTTCTAATGCCATTGCTTCAGCTTCCTGGAGTAATAAACGCGCAGCCCTGTGAGTTTGGGAGAGAGTTCTCTCAATTTCTGGATCAAAAACAAGAGGTGAATTATTAGTAACACGAGTGTGAACCATAAGATAGGTTCACACCAAGATTGGCACACAAATCACACACAAAATAGATTATTGCCTCCCCGGAAACGGCCCTAATTTGAATAACATCAATTTGTCGTGCTAATTACTGCTATGCAAGTAATCCAAACAAACCTAATACGTAGTCCTAAGTAAGTAAGGGTCGAGTCCACAGGGAGAATATTCTATCTTTATATGCAATTTCTATGTCAATCTTAAATAACCAGAGGGGGGTTTTGTATGTTTTAGAAGATCTAAGCATGCGAAGGCAAACAAACTAAAGATTATGAATTCAGTAATTGGGGAAAGAGCTCAGCCAAACAAACATCCACTATTCATATGACAAGTTGATCATAGATAATCATTCAATATCTCATGCAATGGAAATTCCTATTCCTTTTCTAAAGTAACTACAAGTACAACCAAATACTTATAGCACTAACTAGTTAAACAACCATGAAACCATCAAGATTCAGTTTAACAGCAACATTAAGTCTAGGAATATAATTAGGATACAATCTAGCATAAAACAACCAGCTTTTATCCTAGAATGTAAATCAATTCTCTTCTACATAAGACTAGCACAACCAGATACTAGTACGATGCAGTTGCTACTCCGATAAAGATATGCTCAACCAGTAACAATCTAAATCTAGCAATCAATCAATAGAAACAATACCTAGTTGCACAGGCTAGAAACTGTCAATATTAATCACAAGCAATTCAAGTAAGAGAATAGATAAAATCCATGCGATAGATAAGGAACGAAAATCTCACAACTTTATCAAAACGAAAGCTTCAGTTGTCTGACTAAGCCAAGAAGGCTTAGTTCTTCATAACAAAATACGTAGAATAGAGAAAAGATGAAAAACGATGATAAGGGAGGCCAAGCTCCCTTTTAACCCTAAATACTAGAAAATAATAAAAAGTCTTCAAAAGTAAATCAAAAACGAAATAATAAAAACACTAATAATAATCCAAAATAAGGAAAAGTGGTTCGGTTCCGCATCCGACGCGGCGGCGGTCGCCGTAAGCCTGGCGGCGGTCGCCGCCAGAACACTTGTTGAGATTTCTTCGGTTCAGCTCCTGCGACACCTCCGTAAAAACGCCATAACTTTTGATTCCCAACTCCGATTGCGCTCATATTTCGAAGACTTGCAGTAGACTTCAAGAGATAACTCCTCGAATTGGAATCACTCCATTTGGACGTCTGAGTAAAGAGAACGAATCAATTGAATTCAGCACATTGTTCTTCTACTCTCGTGTGGACTCTCTCCTTGGTTCTTCTTCGTCTCCTCAATGGTCAACTCCTCTTCCTCTGGATATCTTCAATTTGCTTCTCCAGACCACCAAATCCACACTTCTCCTCTCTAACTCTATAATCCACAGTTGTGCACTAAATCCATCCAAATAGCACCTCAAACCTGGTAACAACCCCTAGAAATACACTACAAAATAGTGTCGATCAGTAGTGTTGTTAGGAAAACTCATCTGGACTTCGATTAGAATAAGTCTTCTTTCCAATCTGGATTCGCATTGCGCTGTGAGGTTGGTCGTTGACTCAAATGATCAAGTCGTTTTTAAATGCTTGTATGAAAACTTTAATGTTCCCAAACACTTGTCATACTTTCCCATAAGACTCAATCTATTGGAGTCTTCTCTTCATAGGTTTTTCCATAAGACTCAATTTCTTTGGAGTCTTCTTTTCAGTGCATGCCTAAATTCTAATCATTCCGTGAAAGTTCCGGGTTATATATCGTTCTTTCGGTTATTATTCGAAGCACAATGATAGTAAACGGTTACGATCACTAGAACCATTCCGTTTTCACCCTTGCATAGTCTTTCATTAGACTAACTAACCGGGTTTTATTCCTTGCATGGTTGGCTGGTGTCATTCGTCCTATACGGCACATCAGTGGTTGGTCCCCGAAGTCTGAAGTAACCGTTGAAGGAGAGACTTGCAGTTGAAGATTCAAGTATTTTAAGAAGGTTGTACATTATCACTTTTATGTATATATATTCTTATAACTCAGTCATGTAATAGATTCATTCTTAAAGTCTTCCGCTGTGTAATTTATAAATTTCCCGCTGTGATTTCACTCTGTTGTAAAATACTCCTCTCGTATTGGGAGAAATCTTTCAATAAAAGTATTGAGGCTTATATGAAAATGTTTTCTGCTGTTTAACCTTTTGTTCCTTAATATATTTATTTAAGCTTAATTGTTCTGATTAAATCCTTGGGTGACATCGGACAACAACGTCTGAGGTCACTGGCGTGTGACATTTCCGACAATGAGTCAGGGGTGTTACACCGGGATCCTGCGATGCAGTCGTCTAGAGTCTTCATATGTTCATTGATGGCTTGTTGTAAGAGGGCATGGAGGTCGGCTGGAGCCATCACCTGTGGATGGGTTGCTCAAGCCCCGAGAAGCTCGGCTACAGAGTTCAGTATATTAGTCGTAATGAAAGTGACCGGAGGGGTTTGAAACATACCAATATGTTGGGAAGCATTGGTCTCCACTGCGGGTGTCGTCTCCATTCCATCTAGGTCGAGTCGCATGGATAGTCCTTCCGTATTGACCATGCGCCTTGAGCCTCTGGGAACTGATATGGCTGAGTGTACCTGCGACCTTAAAAACTCATTTTCACGGGTTAGTTGAGCGATTTCAGATTGAGCACTTAGCATTTCGGTTCTGGTACGTTGTTGAACTAGTTCTTCTTGAAGGACGTTCATGGCTGTTGCAAGTTCTTGTATTTGTGAATTCGTAACTGGCTGGGCATTGACGTCCTCGGCATGATTTTCGATTTGGACGTTGCCCTTGGCTGGATCTTCAATGAGGACCACGGGGTTTCCTGTGCTAGTCATGATGGGATGAGGGTTGGTTTGATGATTGGAACAGTGATTGGCTAAATGCCCAACGGTGGGCGCCAAATTGTTTTGGGGCAAAAAGATTGAACCGACCTGAATCGCCTTAAGAATGGCAACTAGACAATAACAATATTGATTATATCTGAATGATCCAAATCAAACAAAAATCTAGATGAAATAAGATTAAAAAGATGCAAAGACAAGCTTATCTCCTCTGAATAAGACACTGGTCAAATTAAAGGATTTAATCGTCGGTCGCTTCGATACTGAAATGAAGATTCGAGCTTGAGAGCTCTAATGAATGTAAACAAGAGAGTAGTAGGTAGTAACTCGTATTATGTCAAATTCGTGTCCTTTATAATGATCTCAAATCCTCTTATATACACATTTAATTTCCAAAGATTTAGCTAAATTAGTCGTTTGGCCTTCGTGATTTTCGTTCGTCGGCTTTGATTACCAGATAGCCATGATCTTATGATTGATTATGCGGCGGCTGCATGGACTGATATATTAACCCCCATAATCCGGGGTTCAATAACTTCTCCGATATTGTCGTGGCCGAGATCATCGCTCATCGTTTAATTAGCAATCACTCTAGATGGGAAGATCACTCCCTCATTATAGTTTTCAATTTAGGATAAATAAATGCTTTTAGGTTAGTTTACCTTCGGTACATTACTCATTCCAACGCATCCTTATAGACAATAAATTGAGGATCTAAATCTGAGATATTTCTATAGGGGTAATAATTGATCGACATTAGCAAGTTTGGTGGGCATTTGGTGAATTTCCTAGACGCATGTTCAATCTTTTTTCAGTGTACACGTGCTCAATTTTTAATAGTTTGAAAGATTGTAGATCATTTTTCTTATGAAATCATCTGAATTTTCAAGTTAGTTTGTTTGTTTTTTGTTTGGGTATTTGACAAGATCACATTCCACAATCCCAAAGATAATCACAATACTAACAAATCTACTTACTGCCTATCTATCAAACTTTTCGAATCGAGCCTATTTCAGATAATGATACAAAAAATGTGTGAAATTTGTGAGATGAAGCTTCCGGGGCACTTTTAGATGAAAGGTTGCTCTCACTGCATACTTCTTATTTTAGGGATTGTAGATCCATATTGTAGATCTATGTTATAGAGATGTTTAGGATGGTAGATCTATGTTTTGTAGAAGCTTTTGAGGTTGTTGTTAATGAAATGGTGAAAATTGGTATTGAGGATTTATGTTGATTTTTTTGTGAAAATATGAAAGTGGAAGTGATAGTATTGGTAGATTTGTAAAAAATTGTGCAATTTTTGTTGAATTTATTGTATTTTTGATGGGGAAAAACCGCCGGAATTCGGACATGTCGCCGGAGAAGACGACCGGAGAGTCATCGGAGGGTCGTTTCCTTGAAGAGTTTCATGCAGTCGTTGGAAAACGTTGTGCCCCTAAACTTGTTCATGGCCTTCTTCCCGAAGTCTTCAATATTCTTCCTCACATTCCGCCTACATAGAAGGAATTTTGCTTCTGGAAACTGCTTCTCTAAGGCGTTCATCAACGCCTTCTCCCGATCAGTGACCAAACATGTGAGTGCTCGTTGCACCTTGACAAACATCTTTGCAAGTTGCTCTATGGCCCACTTGTAACTGTCTTCGTCCTCATGCTCCAGAAATGCCCCGACAATATTGTAGTTTTTCCAAACAGATGTGATGCCGACAATTTCAAGGAAGGGCAAATTGTAACTGCACACATAATGATCACATGATATGATGGCATCCTAAGTTAGACATGAACAAGTGAAGAATATAATAGATATGTATGTTACTAACCAGTTAGTTGCGTATGTAGAGTCCAGCAACACAATGTACGGAAATGCCTTCAGTAGCGACAACTATTCCTGGCTTGCGAAGAAGATATCCGTTATCTTGTTGGTCTCCTTATTGAATCTATGCTCCATAAAGTATCCCTTCTCATTGCACTCATAGAAGAACTGTTGCACAACTGTTCTTCCTTCCATGCCCTTCTTTCGTATGTCATGCATGATGTTATACACTTGCTTCATCTTGGTCAAGTTGTCAGGGGACGACCTGATTGTAGTATGAATATTTTGAGGCTTGCAATGATTGACTGTCATCACTATAATAATCTCCTTCTCTTCAGCGCTTGGTCGCCCAGCTAATGCATGACCATACAAATTCTTTGCTATCACATGATTGTGAGTTCCATGTTGTACAATGATCCTCCACGATCCCTTCGGCCCTTCTTTCAGCCTCAACATGAAGGGACACCCACACTTCTTCGACCTTGTGATGTCTCTCACTTGGTCAGCTTGTTTAGGCACGTTTTGTCCATGCCTATCACACGGTAACCAAGTCCCCCCGAGGGTCGAAGGGGTGGAAGGTTTATTCCTCCACTTTTTGATGCGGAAGTGGTGATCCATAGCAATCTCCCGCGCCCACAAAAATTCAGTTAGGTGGGGACAAGACGGGGAAGAAGAAGGGTACCATAAATTCAGTTAGGTGGGGACAAGACGGTTAATTCAATGCATTTTGCAACAGACGGAACCACACGTTACGTGTGGGCCCATCCATACATAACATGTGGGCTTGCATCACACATAACATGTGGGCCACATCCACATGTTACGTGTGGTTATCGGTTTAGGGTTTAGGGCTTATTGCTAGGGTTTGGGATGGGGTTTGAGTTAGGGTTTAGGGTTAAGGTCCTAGTTTAGGGTTTGAAGGTAATGGGTTTTAGGGTTTAGGGTTAGGGTTAGATTCTGCAGCCATGGCTTTAGATTCACCGAGTATCTGATAGTTCCTTGCATGACCTCTTCTTCAAACTGGCTAAGTCTTCGAACACTCATGTTATTTGTTGTTTGGCCAAATTATTTGTCATTTAGGGTTATCAATGAAGTATTATTAGTTTATTTTCTAGAAATTATGTATTAGTTTAACTATTTATCTTTAGTTACCTTGTTTGAGATTCGGGACAAGAACTTAGAATTAGGGTTTAGGATTTAGGGTTAGGGTTTAGGGTTAGGGTTTAGGGTTAGGGTTAGATTCTACAGCCATGGCTTTAGATTCACCGAGTATCTGATAGTTCCTTGCATGACCTCTTCTTCAAACTGGCTAAGTCTTCGAACACTCATGTTATTTGTTGTTTGGCCAAATTATCTGTCGTTTAGGGTTATCAAAGACGTATTATTAGTTTATTTTCTAGAAATTATGTATTAGTTTAAGTATTTATCTTTAGTTACTTTGTTTGAGATTCAGGAGAGGAACTTAGAATTAGGGTTTAGGGTTTAGGTTTGTTTAGATGTGTTTTTAGGGTAAGAGTGGTAAATGATGGTTGAGATGTTATTAATGCTAGTGGTTGAGGTCATTAATGCTAGTGGTTGAGGTCATTAATGCTAGTGGTTGGGCTTCTTTTTTTTTAAATGCTAGGGTTCTAGTTTAGGGTTTAGGGTTCGGGGTTTGGGTTAGGATTAAGGTTTAGGATTTAGGATTTAGGGTTTAAGGGTTTAGGGTAATCGTGTTTAGGATTTAGGATTTACGGTTTAGGGTTTAGGGTTTATGTTTAGGATAAAAGGCTCATGACTACACCTGTATACAGCTATATACTACAACTGTATACTACAGCTGTATATTAGCTATCAAACACATTGCTTTTCACTATATAAGAGGCATTAGGGTTGTTTGTTCACTACAACAAGTCCAACACAAGCGGCACTTGAAGATATATTTTTTGGTAAGCTTCTTCTTCCAGTTTCTTTCGATTTATTAACCCTAATTTTTTATATTAATGGATTCATGATATTTGTAGAAAATCAAGCACTACAACAAATAATGGCATCTTTATCCGAATCATCAACAAACCCAGATAGGCTATGCGAGTGTAATTTGAAAGTCATTGTCCGTACTTGGGATTTGCAATGGAACTACAGAAGGATGTATTGGGGATGCCCAAGATTGGGGTGTTTTTACAGGAAGTGGATTGATCCTATGTACGAGGACAGGGCACACGCGGTTATTCGACAATAATGGCGGGAAAAACAAGATCTTGTTAAGGAGAATCAAGATCTTGTTAAGCAAAATCAAGAACTTTTACAAGATATGGATAACATGCGTAGGTATAACCTCAAACTATATAATGATGTACATCATATACTGCCTTGATGTCGTATCTTTTGTGTAATGTTATTTACATACTATCAACATTTGTAGGGAGCAAGCAAATTTATCAAAGCAGAGATATGATATGAAGCGAACTTTTACTAGAGACTATCCTAATTTCTTCAAACGCAACTAGGCGATGTCATTTATTTTGTCTTAGGGTTTCTAAGTTTATGAAGAACTTGTATTATTTCCTGTATTGTGAGCTAAATGTGGTTGTAGTCATCCAACGTAATGAATAATTCTATTTTGTCTTCTAGGTTGATTATTTTAGGGTATTTTTTATTAATATTAGATAAACAAATAAATACTAAAACTAAACAATAATATGATACAACATTTCATACACAACATTATAATATATATAAAATAATCAATAAATCAACATTGAACCACAAATAAATACTAAAAATATACAATAATATGATATGCATAAATATACTGAAATATACCCTAATTCAACCCTATAATACCCTAAAAGAACCACACGTAACGTGTGGTGCATACCCACACGTTACGTGTGGTTTGGCTCTACATGTTACGTGTGGTTTATAGCCACACGTAACATGTGGACCCTATGCGCTGAAAGGCAAAAATGCCTATGTGCCGAAAAGTAACCGTGTATATTTTTTAACCTAACATTTCAATGTTTAAAAACTAAGAATTTTGTATTTAATAAAAACGTTATATTTTTTCAAACTCTAATTGTAAATTTTTTTATTATCAACTATAAAATATTTGATTAAAAATGATAATCCACATGACCTATATATAATTCTATATAGAGGGACGCTCCGGTAAAACGGAAGTTATGGTAAAACGGAAGTATTAATCTGGAGCGTTGGATTGATGGTGATGGATGATTGTGCCTTACAATAGATATGGTAGGGATGTAACCACAAAATCTACTCTAATAAGGTAATTATTTAAAATTTAATTAGGAAAAGATAATAAATGAGATTGTTAGATGAGAGAGAAAATACAATATTTTATCTTTTCTAAAACCGCTAGATTCTGCTGATACATTTTCTTCTTCTTCAACGATTTTTCAGTGTCCATGAATATCGATCAAGTCTTTATGAATATCGTTCATGCGTTTATGAATATCGATGGATGTGAATATCTCCACCTTTATGAATATCGTTCATGCGTTTATGAATATCGATGGATGTATCCACTTAAAACATACATATCACCACTTGATTTTTTTCAGCGTCCTAATGCTTTCCAAATACATAGATTTGTAAATTTATTCTTATTGCTTTTGTCATTGTTTCTTAAATATCGTTCATGTTTGTGTGAATATCGTTGTTTAATATGTGGATATCACCAATTAAAGACATGAATAACACAACTTAAAATATGAATATCACCACTTAATAATATATGAATAACATAATCAATTACATGAATATCACACTCAAGTATATGAATTACATAACTCAGTTCATGAATATCGATTACTACCCATTACATTAATAGCACCACCCAATTACATGAATATTAACACATATTACACGAACATCACCCCCGATATTGTGAATATTACATGAATATCACCATTCAATTCATGAATATCGATCACTACCCAATGGACCATATGTAATTAAAGTGAATATCAAATGACCAACAACTCATACAACACCATCATCAAGTAGAATCTGAATCCACATGAATATAAATACTATTATCATGAATAACAGTACAGAGAAACTGAATATCAAATATACAATATTTGAAACATAAATATCAAAACACACAAGCTGTAACACTGTGAATAACAATATTGTTAGCATGAATAAGAATATTGTTAACATGAATATCATAACGCTAAATATGAACATCAACATTAGAGTAGAAAACCAAAAGGATTTTGGGTTCAAAAAATTAGGGTTCCTCTAATGGCGGCCACCAGAGCCACTCTTCTCGCCGCCGTCGTCTCGTTATCCGTCGGAATCACAAATACCATCGCCGCCTCGTTATACCACCGCCGATTAAAGAGATCTCCTAATTTATATCATAGGATGAATCAATTCCTATAGAATGCAACGTTATTCAGAGCCACATCAGCAATAATTGCAAAACCAAAATGCAAGCAAAAGCACAAATTTGCAAAGATTATAATACCTTCATTACTGCCAAATTTATACAAATGCCTTCCATAAATTTGTGAGGTGGCCCACGTCCTCTTCTTCTTCTTCAATTTGAAGCACCCAATTTACGTATAGAACTTGTGCATCGGCAGAGGCTTTGAACGGAGTTGTGCGAATGACGACAGAGGGTGGTCGGCGGCGCTAGCACATGAGCGACAGTGCTGGGGACTGGTGGCAACTGGACTAGGCGGCGATCGAGCAACCACTAGACAATAACAACTATGACACGAGCAGGGGCGAATTTCAATCGTCGAGCCCCCCGGAGTCGTGGTTTGTAGAGTTCAAAAACAGGAGGCCGATGTCGTCGTTGACACCACCGTCTCCCGGCGTCTGGCGCTCGCCATCGTCATCGGCGCTGCCATTGTTGGATCTAAGGTCTCCCCTGCCTACGGAGAAGCCAGTAATTAAGATCCGATCAGATCTCGAATGACACCAGAAATGGAACCAAAGTAAAGGTCGCGCGACGTTGCGATGGTGGCGCAGAGGTCACGCCGGTGGGTCAGGGGAAATGGTAAGCAGTGGACGCGGAGGTATGGCGAGGTTGTGGTGTGGGTCACCGGCGGGTTCGACCGGGATCCGAGTCGTCGTCATCATCATCTTCCTCCACCTCGCTCTCCTCCGTATCATCGGGATTGGAGTCGTCATCGATTGATCTCCTGCGACCGATCTCGTAAATTCGGGCCGACGAGACCGATCTCGTAGATCTCTCCTTCTTCGGATGACGATGCCAATTTCGGAAGGTGAAGAAACCGCTCCACTACTGCCGAGCGTAATGGGAGAGAGAGGTTATGAAAGGGGAAGCAAATCGGGGAAAGATTTGGGATTAAAACAAATCCCCCAAATTATGCTAATGGAAAAATTGGGTGTGGGTGAATCCACTAGCCTAATTTGCAATCTTTTAGATTAAATCATGACCATCAATTTTATTCTCATTTAACGCTCTAGACTTCCGTTTTACCATAACTCTCCGTCTTACTAGAACTTAATTCTATATATATATATATGTATATATATATATATTTATTTGATTCTATTTAATTTATTTCTCATGTCATGATTTAAGTCATGTAATATAGTTCAAATAAATCTTTCAAATATATTTATATCTTCTTTACATTAGAATAATTAAAAATAATATTAAATAACATTTAGGGAAAATATAGGTCAAATCATTCAAAATATCTAGCAATAAAGTTATCAGCCTACCTAATTAGAGAATATATTCACATTTATATTTTGTGTTTTTCAACGTTGTAAAAATTATAAATCCATATTTCGATTATACATTATATTATAAGATATATTGAATATTAACTATTATATATCAAATTTCATTAATCTAAATTCTATTATTTATAAAAATATTTAAATCAATGTAAGATATTTTTTGTTTCAAAGTTCAACATTTTAATGTGTAAGAGAATGTTTTAATCATATGGATCTATAGTCAAGTATATCAGCGATAAAAAACAAGTTTTTGAAAAACACTATAATCTTTCAGCGATTTGGGATGGGTGATGATATTCTGAAAAATGCGGAGTAAGGTAAACCGTTAGATTGCCTGGATCGTTTGGCTGAGATTAAACAAGTATGGTGAATATTTTCATTTATTGTTATATTTCTCATTAGTATGATTTTTTTATAAGTACTAATGTATAAGAAACAATAATCTTTTAGTTTCACAAAATATATTTAACTTCGTTGATTTTATCATCATATTATTCAAAACATTTAATAAATCCAACCTCATGTTTGGCACGGGCACTATGCTAATATATGACTAAACGATTGTTAGTATCATATAAATAATCCTTTTTATTGAAAAGCCTTAGAGTTGATTTATATAGAGTTAAATAAAATCAATTAAAAAATGAGACTTGTATCCTTCAAATTTCGATATTGAATAAATTATCTAATTATAATTATTTATTTTGTGTGATTTGGGTACATCTCGAAATTGCTTTTGGAACGGAAATAAAGTAGGGAGCCAATTTGTTATTCGAAAGCAACTATCTATGTTACGTCATTCAACTTCTTTGTAAATCAAGGCAAGTGGCGGTCCGCTCTTGTATTTGTTTCTTATTTTCCTTAATTAAATATTAATTAATTATTTTAATTAAGTTGGGATATATACTCTTAATTTGTGTTTGGGAACTTATGTGAAATAATGGTGTGGAAAGTGAATCATATATTAGGTTGTGTATATATTGCTAGTACGACCCATATATTTTTATGTTATTATTATAGGGTGCTAGTTGAATTTCAATATGGATATTGGTATGGACTTGTATGCTTAGTTAGCACGAGTATTCGTAGGAACATTATATACCTCACGAGGTTTAGCTATTCTTTTGTAACTTGGTATTAGGAGACCCTACGATTTTTTGGTCATGACCTACCCTTATTCGAATATAAGTCATGTTGCACTTAGCTAGTGTCGTTATTCGGGATTTATCTCATGATATATCTCGTTTCGATATTGGTGTGGATTAAAATCTTTAACATAAATGCATGTTTTGGAATTAAATAAGATAAGGCCGTTTTGCACATAATTAATATACCTTCCGGTGAGAAGTACAATGCGGAACCCACTTGGGCTCTTGTTGAAAGTAAGCCCCTTTTCAATCTAGATTCGCATATATTATGCGGTGAGAATGGTCGAGGACCCAATATTCAATGAGTCATTTTTAAAACTCTGATGTGATAATTGTAAACGTTCCCAAACAAAGTCATTTAATTCCCATAAGACTATGTTCATTGTAGTCTTCTCTTGAAGCATGTCTTTTCTTTCATTTCAGTAGGAGTATAATACTCATATACCGTTTACCGAGTTTTATTCGAGAAACAAGAGTAGTGACTATATACGACTACAATGATCATTTTGTTTTTCACCCTTGCGTAGTCTTTCATTAGACTGATCAACCTTTCATTTTTCCTTGCATGGTTGACTGGTGTCATCCGTCCTATACGGCACATTAGTGGTTGGTCTCATACGACATTGAAGTAACAAATCGAAGATGAAGGTTTGCAGTTGAAGGTTGTGTTATAAAGTTATATTATTTTGAAGTAATTTAGTATCGATTTAATCTTCTTAAATAAATGTAAGACTTAGTTAAGTTATTCATGTGTTAGGGTTTATTTAAAAAGTCTTCCGCTATATTGTAATTTCGAGTTGTAAAACTTATCTCCTCAATTTACGAGGAGTGGTTTTAATAAAGGATAAGTATTTCTTTTAAAAAAGTATTCTTCTACTCTTTTATTATTTAATATTTATTTAAGTATAATTGTTTTGATTAAAGCCTAGGGTGACTTTAGACTTTAAAGTCTGAGGTCACTGCGTGTAACACTACCGACATAAGTTGGGGTGCTACAGACTTCCTATGAGATCTTGAGGGGAAGGAAGCTAAATGTCTCTCATATGAGAACATTTAGGTGCAAATGTTTCGTCCACAAAAACGGAAATGATAACTTGGGAAAGTTTGATCCAAAGAAGTAATGAGAATGAAGGTAGTGAACATAGGGATCCTAACGAATACATTATACTTAGTATAATCGATATCATAGTTAGTATAATTAATCAAGCTATGAAACTTACAAAGAAACTATAGCAGTAACACAGATCCTTGTGCCCATGCTACAATAGTTTTCTACAATGTTTTTTTTTTAAGTTTTCTAACATAAAAACTTATTTCTTTTTTCTAATTTATTTCTTTTTTCTGAATCGGATATCATATAGATTTACGAGCACATAGTGAGCATACGTGCCCAAAGTACACGAGCACGTGATGAACTGACGTGTCTATTCAGTGTTCATTTTTTTTTTTTAAGTTGAGGTGTGTATTTGTCCCGGATGTTCTTATAAGGGTTTGGGGTATTTGTTTCTAAGCATTTTAATTAGGACAGTGATACACCTACACTAGATGTAAAGAAGTGTAAAGAAAACCTCTAATAAAAGGTATACATGTAGCATTTACTTTAAATTTAAAAAGATAACAGTAAATATATCAGACCCATTTTAGTCATTTTATTTCTTAAAAAGATAAACAGAAAAGTTTTTTTCCTCCATTCTACTCTTTCCTCTCTCTCCTCTCTCATTTCTCCTCTCTCTATCTTTGGATTTTTTTAGAACAATACGAGAGATTTCTATCTTTTCTTCACACTACTCAAAAAAATTAAGAAGTTTCATTATTATTACTTTGTGCAAATTTAAGTGTTCAAGAGTACAGCCCTTTAAAATATTTAACAACAGATATGAGACAACACAAATTTACTCCATTTTTTATATTTGTGTACCAAAACTTCTTCAAAGAAAAAGCCCAAATCAAGAAAATAAAAAGAGGGCTTTTTGCCTATGTCAAGAATCAGATCCATTGTCGGTGGATTCAATGGCTTCCTGCTTCTTCGACATGTCGGCAACACAAGAAGCTCTCCAAATGATCCATGGGGAGATCCGCCTCGATAGGTTTAGGTTAGGGAGGCAATCAGAGGCTTGACTTATCGGAGGCTCTAGGGCCAGTATTTTTCGAGTTCATCGACGAGTCGTCGAAAGGTTTGGTCGACGATATGTCGACGTTCCCTCTGTGATACTTCCCCGCGTTGGTTCCCTCTCCGGCACTTTCCTGCGCACTTTCCCACACTGCCACTCTCCCAACGCTTCCTCGTCGGAAGTTTGATCGGAGTCTTCTGAAGCAAAAATCCACATGCGAGAGGAGGAAGATGATGGAGGAAGATGAGAAACTTTTCAAGATAGAAAAATAAAATGTGAAAATTGATAGAAAAAATAAGTGTTTAATGATAAATATTGTTGAGTAGCAGTAGATAAATTTACTTAAATGTCATTTAAATAAAGTAAAGGTGTAAGAGACAATTTTTTTTTTGATATAGTAAAAATTAGGCTGGAAACCACAAAGAGACAGTTTCTCAGTCTATAGCATCCTTGCGAATGAGAACTAGAAGCTCTAAATTAACTTGAATTTCTTCCAAGGAACTCCGTTGGCTCAGCTTTGCAATGTGGTCGGCTGCAGCATTTGTTTCTCTTGATACGTAATAGATCTGCACTAAGGAAAACAGTTGTAAAAGACACAGAATATTAGAAACTAAAATTTCAATATCCCATGGACAGTGCCAGATCTTATTCAGGACGTTCACAATTGTAAGGTTGTCACTTTCCAGAAGGATATATGAGATACCCATTTCGTTAGCTTTGACTAAAGCATTTATGACCGCTATGGTTTCTGTTTTAAGGGGGTTGATATACCACACTTTTCACCAAAAATAAGTATAGGCTCACCCTTATCTTTACGGAAAATAAATTCATAACTAGATTCACCATTTGTTTTCGTTGATCCATCTGTATTTATTTTAATAATTTTGTCTAGTGGTTTTTTTCATTTTTTCAATATACGCCTTTTCACATTTGACTTTCTTTTTTGTGGAAATGTGATCTTCAAAACAGTTTGGATTCCATGTTTTCGTTTGATTCCAATTGTTAATTTGATTGTTGATGTAGCGCGGTACATCTTTTATAGTATCATTGTTATTGTTTATTCTGCCGAAACTGTGTTGGTTTCTATATAACCAGATGCCCCACCAAGAAACTGCAAGATTAGTGAATTGTACCTTATCTATTTTATTTCTTATTTCTTCAATGATCTCTTCTGTTTTTTGTGTGCTAATAGTTAAATCTCTTATGATTCTAGAGGTTTTCTTGTTCATTTTTTCAATGGTTTTTAGTGTATGGCTACATTGGAAAAGTATATGATTTGAATCTTCACTTGGTGTTACAACGAATACACCCTTGTGGGATTACAATTCCTTTTTCAGCTAGTCTTGATTTGGTTGGTAAGCCATTTCTAATGATTTTTCACATAAAAATTTTCACCTTTGGATAAGTGTCTAAATTCCAGATCCATGAAGAGTCATATGCAGTATATATTTTCTTTTTTATGATCATATCCATGGCAGATTTGGTTGAAAACCAACCATTTTTATTAGCTTCCAGTACATTCTGTCATGAATGTTATTTATAGGTATTGGTCTAGAAATTATCTGTTTTACTAATTCCTCTGGTAAATGTTGTTCAATCATTTATGTGTTTCAATTATTATTTGGGAGCATAAATTCTGCTATTACAGCTTCCTTATTTAGTATATGGTGCATATCTATGGTTTTGCAAAGAGGTGTAGAGTGCACCCATTTATCATGCCAGAATTTAATCGTTTTCCCATTTCCTACTTGCCATATAAGTCCCATTTTGAATTCATCCATTATTTCACACATTTTAGACCATTGCCATGAGCATTGTCCTTTCTTTGTATATTGTAAGACGTGTTCAGTTTTTAAGTATTTTTCAGTGATAATTTTGACCCAAAAATTATCTAGTTCAACCAAGATTTTCCAAATTAATTTAAATTACAAGGCTTTATTTATGTCTACTAATTTCCTCAAACCCAAGCCTCCGAGATTCTTAGGTTTACAAACTTTATCCCATCCTATCAGTGGTTTGTATGTGGTCTTTGTTCCAGAAAAAAAACTTTTGTTGATTTTATCGAGTTCATTATGGGTATGACTGGGTAACATAAAACTTTGCATTAGGAAGTTTGGTCGTGACTCAAGATTTGTTTTAATTAGAGTTGTTCTCCCAGTCTGGGATATGGAATTGGCTTTCCACTTTGTTAATTGTTGTTGTGTACTTATTAACATATCAACAAATGTACTGGAGTTGACTCTGCCATTAATAATAGGGCATCCTAGATATTTATCTAGAGATGTCATATTTGTGATTGTGAGTGTTCCTTGTATCGCTTGTTTTTTGATATTAGTTACTTTCTTTGTAACCTGGAAAGCAGATTTATGAAAATTTACTTTCTGGCCTGATACTTTGCAGTATTCGTCCAAGATATTTTCAATATCCTTATAGTTTTCTATTTTTTACTTAGAGAAATATCATCTGTGAAAGCCAAGAAAGGGATTCTAGTCCCAAGTCTAGAGATTTGGAATCCAATAGGATGTCGCTGCCTATCCGATTATTTTTGTAGTCTTCTCACTAAGATTTCAAATCATAGAACAAATAGGAAAGGAGAAAGATGGTCTCCCTGTCTTAGACCTCTGGTAGGTCTAAAGATTTTTGTTGGTCCATTGTTAACCAGTACCGAAAATGACACTGTCGTTATACATTCTCTTATCCAGTTTATAAATTTATGATGAAAACCAAATTTCTCCATGATTTTAATAATGAAGCTCCATTCAATTCTATCATATGCTTTTTTTATATCTAATTTAATTGCCATAAAACCTTCAGATCCTTTTTTTCATATAAAAGAGTGAAAGATTTCATGAGCAATTAAAATATTATCTTGGATGGCTCTGTTTGCTATGAATGCTCCTTAGAGCGGGTGTATTAGTTTTTCCATTGTATTTTTAAATCTGTCAGTTAGAATTTTGAAATTATTTTGTAGATTGTCGAACATAGGCTAATCGGTCTATAATGGTTAGTGGAATTTGGGTTATCACATTTTGGTATTAGAGATATAAAGGTATGATTGATTTGTTTGAGTACGTAGTCTTCCTGAAAGAAAGAAACTTTTCACAGCTTGAGTTACAGAAGGGCCCACAATATCCCAATATTTTTGATAAAATTCAGTTGTCATTCCATCTGGACTTGGAGATTTGTTTGTACCAATGTCAAATATTGCTTTCTTAATTTCATCATTTGTAATGTGCTTAGTTAATTTTTCGTTATCTTCTAACGATATTTCATTGTGAATAAGTTCTAAATTTTCTTGTAGTAGTAATTCACTCGTTTCTTCACTTTTAAATTTTTTGATAAAATTATTTCTAATTTCATTTCTGTCTCTTGTGCCTTTTTGTGTTTTTACTTCCTTAATAATTTTTCTATTTCTTCTATCACTTGCAATTTTATGAAAATAACTCGAATTAGTATCTGTAAATTAGTGTTTAACTTTTGTTCTTTGATTCCAATTTTTTTTTTGAAAGGTTAAAAGTTTTTCTTTCTTGTCAATTAGTCTTTTTTGTTTCTGAATCTCATTAAGAAACAAAAAAGACTAATTGATAATAAAAAAAAACTAATTTTAAGAGACAATTTTACATAAAGTACTAGAAATCGGAGCCCGTGCTTCGCACGGGCCATTTGCGTGTATGTAGTATCACGATATAATAAAGAGTTTGTAATATATTTTTTTTGTTTTGTTTGTAATGTGATGTATATATTCTTTGTTACATATACAAATGTTATATGTAATTATGTTAGGAATTAGCTGTCTTTTTTTTTTTGTGATAATCTGTTAAGGAATAAAATTACACTTTGTAGTAAATTAAAATTTCGTGTTTATAGGGATATGTTTTTTCGTAAATTTTTTCCTTGTAATTTGTAGTTAATAATAAGCAAGCTTTTTTTGTGCACTAAATGTGTTAATTGAATATCCTAAGTATTTCATTTTTTGTATGAAACCAATTTTAGAGTATTAAACATGTTTAATATGAAGTAGTGAAATAATGGTTAAGAAATAAAGCAACTGTAACTTTTAAAAAGTTTAATCTTTATGCTAAAATACACCATATCGTGTAAAACTATTACAAAGAAGGTCTCTTGCATTTATTCTAAACTTATATTTAAGTAGTCAGTTGTATTTTTTGAAGTTATATTTTAGATATTGAGGTATATATGTAATAGGGAAATGGCATTTCATATCATAAATATCAACCTTAAATACTTAACCTTTTACAAGCAATCGAAGCGGTTAGAAAATTTGTGATTACAAATTGGTTCTGTAATTGCGTGTACTTTGAGAGTTAAGATTTTCTTTCGGTACAAACAACAAGCCTGCTTGTTGAAGCAACGTTTTGCCACCGGAGAAAACCTTACTTCAAGTTATTTTCTTCCCTTTTTGTGAAACGTTCTACTCAGAGATTGCTAAACTTTTTTTTGAAGGGAACATAGATTCTGAAAGCTAGTAAATGAAAGCTAGTAAAAGAAAGATTTTGAAAATCAACGTGGACCTTATAACCAAATATTCGAAAGTAACATACACCTAATCGTGTGGTAAAAATGTCTCCATCACATAATTTATAGTACGTACAAGATGGCAATGAAGTTTGACGCATACTATATATAAGCTGTCCTTGAACGAATATTGAAGATTTTATATGCAATGTACATTTAGGGTTTGTTTGGGGTTTCAATTTATAATGACATTTATATATATAAAGGTATTGTTTTGATAAAAGTATTTATGTTACTTTGAAATCTGTGTATTATAATTACCCATCTCTCAAATAGAAAGAAAAATAAAATAAAAGTATTTTTTTGAGAATAACGATGTATCCACCTAACACATTTATTTTAAATAAACTATTTATAACCAATAATGGCATTATAATGGTGTAGCCAAACAAACCCTAATTAGTAAGTATAGGCATATTGTGATATTCTTATATTCAAGTGTCAAAATATTAAAATTTACGCAAGATTGTGCAATTCTATAAAATATTACTTTATAAAGTGCCTTGTTCTTGCATTTGAAAATTTTATATTATCAATTTGGGTGATTCTTTAACTTGGAGAAATATATCATGACAAACTGCGAAACGTTTACCGTATCAGATTGTTGAGTCACCCACAGTTCAATGGCCTCACCAAGACTAGAAGCCTGAAAACCAGTGGAGCAATAGAAATTAAGCAGCTTTGTGTAGTCGACACCTTGATTGAAATCATATCCCCCAAGCTCGACATTGAACTAAACCGACCCAAAACAAACCCAATGAGGTTTGGTGCAAAAAACAACCCCTTATGATTAAACATTCAACGTTAGATTCTAATCATTTCAAATTCATAAGACAACCCCTTGTGTATTATAAACTTAGATTCGTCATTTCAATAATTCTCTGCAAAACAGAAAAAAGTAATGCAAATTTCAATATCATGCCATACGAATCATACGATTCCTTTATGCACGCGCAAAGAATCGAGTACCTCCAGGATGTTTCGAGAAATCCAAATGTGATCTCCAGCTTCAATTCCCCCGCTTGGACCAACCTGATACTCCCACTAAAGAAAAAATGGTTCAACATTAGTAAGGAAATTAAGGTACATTTTTCAGTCATATTCATTGCTATGAATGAGTGAGGACTGAGAAATATTGAACCTGGCTAGGCATGACCTCGCCATTGGTTCCACTGATGTTGATTCCAGCATACAAGCAGGCTTTGTAGTGAGAGTCAGATATGTCACAACCGAAGGATTTATCAGCACCAGCAGCACAGTAGTATGGACCCTAGAGAACAGACTTAACAAAGTTAAAATGAATCTATTCTTAGGTGAAGTTGTAAGCGCGGTTTAAGAACATAAAGTATACTTGAGGACCAGGGTATGCTCCAACTGGCCAACCTAAAGGCCACTTGACATTCGGTTGCATCAGTGTGTACTCTTGCTCAATCCCGTACCTGGGTCAAAAAAATTACAGTTGACACAGAGATAGTAGTGGTGAATACTCTAGCAAATGTGCAGTTTCTTGGAGTTTAGCCCTGTTTTAGTATGAAGAAAAGATTTACCATGGAACTTCCTTGACCACCTTTGGATCACTGAAGATCTGAGCAGCTTTATATCTCTTGTTTGTTGGGATTGGCTCACCCGTTGGCGTGTAAGTATCACACATCACCTGACCCACATTGACTACATAATCTTTTCTTGCAAAATCCATCTCAGAAATATGTTGATTAGATCATACTTCCAGAGAGCTTACCAGGATGTTGTTACCTCCACGGAAAGGGTCCTTGAAGATTGCCTAAGGACTGCAGGAAAAAGACTCAATTGTAAAGAAAATGAAGAACAAAGAAGTTGTCATAGTTTTATAGCAGTAACTTACTATAGAATCACTTCACTGTCTTCTCCTGGCACTTGACCAGTACTCGATCCATCGTAGTTCCACTTGGGAAGCTCAAATGGGTGCTCAACAGGTTTCGAGATTGTCTGAAATTGTATGATCATAAAGATAAAGGTAACACAAAAATGCAGCAAATGATCAAGTCAAATGTTATCATGTAGCTCATTTTAAGATTTTCCTTGTATAAGTGAAGGAGCCAGGCAGCTTTTTAAAGGAAAACCAGTTTACATTTAAGATTGCAACATAGGACATGGGACTCAGTTTGAGTAAGCATGTCATATTTTAATAACAAGTCATGATCTAATCAAAATTGAGTTTTGCAAAACTGCAACATAGGTTTGCAGATTATGCTGGAGAGAATAAAAATGACAGAAACTGCTCCATTTCAAAATAAGAGATGAGTTAGGCCTGCAAATTACAGATATTGTCAGCCTTAAGTAATGGGATTAGATTTCACAAATGGAGTTTTTGAAGGGATTAGATTTGGAAATTCCTAATTTTCCATGAAATAGGTTAAAAGGAAGAAATATGACCTCGTCTTCCAACACAGTCGTCGTGGATTTGACAGCAAGCATCGAGATCGTCACAAGGCTTCTCTCCGGCACATCCAGTGTGCCCTACCCCACAATACTTTTCGTACTTAATCCCAACATCTGAGAATGAAACGCAACGGAAGATCAGATCAAAATGCAAAAATTTGAGATCTCAATTCGCGGAATCAGAATCTGATTTCATGTAATTAGTAACAAAAGCCTTCAATCAGAGAAGCACAAAACTTCAAATTGAATGAGAAAGAGAACTTACTATCACAGCTCAACTCAAGACATCTCCTGCTATAAATCTAACAATTTGAGGGAAATCGAGGGATTATCAGTCAAATCGGAATGCGAAAAAACCAAACTTTTGAAATTGTGGTAGTTTGGATGAGTACCTCGGCGACACCACCTCCAGACAATTCATTTCCTGTAAGGCAAAGAATAGTGATGAGTAAACTACTCAGAAACATTAGGGTGATTAAAATAGGTTGCAATAGATCATTACCAAATTCCCATGAATCAATCTTGTATCCTTTTGAGATAGTGTATTTGATAAGATCAACAACATTACTTGGATCCCAATCTCCAACCCAAGTAGTAGTTTTTGATTTACGCCTCCCGTGTAGAGCATTCAATCCAAATGTAAGAAGGACTCTACATACATGAGAAGCCCTAAGAACTCAGAATTACAAGCCATGGAGAAATTATGTGAAGTTTTGAAAGTTAATATCTCACCCGTTTTCTGAGAAGAAATGGTTGACAACATCCCACCGCTGCATATGTAGACATTCAGTTGAGAACCCAAATAGTCCATCTGACTTCCTGGAAAATGGGTGACATGAAGATTTTAAACTTGGCACATCATATAATATCTGATCTTGTAGAGACCCTCCTATCCTTATTCTCAATTGCCCAAAAGCTGCAATTCAACCAAAATTATACTATGAAATTGAAATCCATGTTTCTGAATAAATAAAGATGAAATTTAGGGCACCTTCTATTGCCTTTCCGAGAACTGGATGTGACAAATTCTATAACAATAAGATCAAAGGCAATCAACAAAGAATGTGTAAGTTTCTATTAATGGAGGAATTGGAAGAAAAGCATCTGAGTGAAGTCATACCAGATTGATAATAGATGAATATCCCTAGGGACATTGGTCATAGTTACACTTTTCATGAGGCCACCAATCAATAGTAGCACAAAACTATGCACAGCGAAAACAAAAAACCTAGAAATTTCGCATGAGAAGCAACGCCACTATCATCGTTGAGCATATTAATGAGTAAAATTGTGTCAATAAAACAAAGAGAATGCTAAGCAAATTGCTCGGACCTGCATCAACCGAACCTCTTCGCCTTCGGATCCAACCTTCAATGTCTGACTACGCGGCTTTGTAGCCTTTGCATGTTTGTTGCGGTCTTCCTCCTCGGTCTTCTCCTTAGTTGTTGGATCTTGCTTCTCAGTGACCGTTGGAGGAGGAGGATGAGGAGGAGAAGAGGAGGGAGGAAGCGCGAGAGATTCCGATCGAGGACTCGGGAGAGAAATTGTGGTTTGCGAAACAGAAGCAATTCGTGATAAGGAGTCAGAAAGCGAGTTCCGATGTTCGATTTCCGATTCCAATTGCTGAAGCTTGAGGCGAAGCATCGAGATCTCTCGCAAAAGAGATTCTCGCTCAGAAACCTGTCCATGTGCAAATGAAAGGGCAGCAAATTAAGAACAATAATAATGGCTCTTGTAGGCTGTTACATTTCAGGTGTGTATATGAAAGGGCTACTCCACAGGGCATAATTACCATACCCTCCGCATTCAGCTATACAAAGCCCATACATGGAGTGGACCAAGGGCTGCAAGCCCAACATGTATTTGAAGAGTAGCAAAATCCGGACAAGTCATTTCGGTCTAATGGGGCTTGTGGATAAACCTGCATAACAACATGTTAGAAAGAGTAGTATATTTTATTTCATGCATTAAAAGAGCAACATTTATTGGCTTGAAAGCCAACTTTTAAATATATATTGATTGATGTACGTTTGTCCTTTTAATTAAGACGTCTTTCATTCTTATGATTTTGCCTAAAATTCTAGAACTATGAAGGTAGTTTATACCTACAAGGTGCGGATTGGCGGTCTCACTTTCTAGTTTCTACTCTAGACCGGAAAGGCCGCAAAGGTTCCGGGATTCCGTGTTAAGAGTGATCGACCACTTTACCCGCGTATTTGTTGCAATATCTGGTAAATGAATACATTTTCCGTAATCATATTAAATCTTGCTCAGTAATTAATCTTGATTCATTATGTATAATTTTATTGTTAGAAAGTTTATTCCGGCAAGTAATCAATATCCTCTGGCCACTGATAATCATCTTATGCTTAGTTTAAGCTACACTAGAGTACTAGACACATCATTTTGCACAGGAACTTTAGATAAATATCCTATAATTAGCTTAGTTCCCATGTAATACACGGGCTTAGTAAAATTTTATATTAATATTACTTTTAATTATTAAAAATATATTGATTTTATATTTCTAAAACATGGGTTTTTTCATCTAATAAGTGACAATATGAATGAAGTTAAAATAAATATGATAATAATTCAAAATCTTAATCAATTAATATTTAATAATGATCAATGTAATTTCGTACATATATAATATATTAAATCATGTCATATACCTATAAATAAATAAAATGTGACTAATTACATGGATAAAATAAAAAGAGAATATCCAAAAAATACCAGTATATTATATCTAATATAAAAACCATGATCAAATGTGAATAGTCTATTTGCTAAAAAGAAAATCAAGATCATATCTAAAATATTTAGATAATAATAATAGGAAAAAAAATTAGTGATGTATCGCGATGTGGAGTAGACACGTGAAACAAATCATATAAATCAAGGCTTCAAACCAAAAGTTGTCTTAATTAGGTTTTATTTTAGTACTATATAGTAGATTATACATCAAAGCTTCAAACCAATCATAAATTAGAAATAGGTGTGACAAATAACTTATAAGATATGATATACAAAGTCCCTTAAACTATTCAAATCAATTTTAAAATAATATTGTTCCACTAATAATAAATATCTATTTAATTTTTTTGGAGATATTTGAATACTATTACTTAAAGAAACAATTAAATTCTCCTAATATATTAATATATCATTTATATGAGATATTTATGATTAGATTGAATAAAAATCTAGAAAAAAATAACAAAATTAATTTTGATTTAGATATTGTGTTGTAAATAAAAATTAACTAAAAAATACATGAATTTTGATATGAGTTTTAGTTTATTTGGGAAGTATTGCTATAGATATGATGTTTCTCAATCTTTGATTTTATCAAGTATGTTTTATTTACTATGTTTTTTTTTTACAAAAAGTCGTTATAACCAAATTTTTGACATATCATACCGATTAGGTAAAATGAAAAATAAGTTAGTAGTGTCAAAACTCAATCTGGCTAATTAAGAACCATAAACAAAAATAGAGAATTAAGAAATTAAAACAAAAAATCAATAATAAATCTGATATCCTAAATTAGTTTTAGATATTGTATCTTCAATATGATATCATATATATTTTTTAATTATTTTTCTGAAAAAATAGGTATTACTTATAACCGAAACACATGATCTTTGATTTTTTACAACTTTTATTTAGTTTATGATCATATATTATGTAGCAATTAGCTACCTTGATTCTTACCAATTCTGATCATATATTATGTAGCAATTAGCTACCTTGTAATCTTAATTTGTAATTGATTTGTACTCTTTGTGAATGATTTATTTTTACAATAGGAAAAGATTAGTGCTAAATTTAGAACAAAAATATTTGATATATAACTAATTTTATTTTTAAAAGATAAAAATGACATGGAAAATTTTAATATGAGAGTGTCATGTGGTGTAGTTAGGTTCTAGTTTATTATATATATACTATAGATTAATCTACTATATATTTAAATGTATAAAGAGACAAAATAAAAAGGCATGAAAGAGACAATACGTGCTCATAAATGATGTTGTATATTCTCTCTAGAAAAGATGAGGTTTTGGTGGTCTAACACGATAAATGATATGATTTATAATCATAATATACTATATGAAACAATAACATTTGATGAGTGTCACACACCCATCGATAAGGGCATTCAAGGCCCGGTGACTAGAGCACGAGCCCAAGCCATGGCCCAAGCCATCATGGGCCTAGTCCACCGATCCATCACAAGTCCGAGCCAAGGCGAGCATTCCGGCCTTGGGCCAAGATCACTATCATGCCTCACCTCGGACTAGTCAGGGCGTCGACGCCTCCATGCCACGACAATCAAGCCACGCGGCTTCGACTCCAAGGCATCAAGACGCGTGACCCCACCAAGGAAGGACCAGACCCTGACACGGTCCAAGACTTGGCCGAGTCTTGGGCCGAGTTCATGCAACAGACCCTGAATGAGAATCAAGGTTCCCAATGAAACCTTTCTTCCCAAGTGAAGCTAGATCGTGCCTAAGCTTGGCTTCTTCTCCTTCCTTCTTGACTCCAAAGCAACTCCAAGGTGTTCTTGGTGGGAGATGGACGAAATGGCTAGAGAGGTTGATCTTGGTGGGGTCGTGACAATGAAGGCCAAGGAATCCTCTTGGGAGAGGATTCTTGGCTTGGATCTTGAGTTTGGAAACTAGAACAAGTGATTGTTTGTTTGGGGGATTTGAATGAGATGAAGAGAGATTGAATGTTGAAGATTTTGAGTTGATAGAATATAGTGGTTGCCTAGGGGAGTTAAAACTCTACCATAGGCTTTGGGCACTCTTTAATTCTTCAACTAAGTAGAAATGAAGACATTACAAGCCTTAAATAGTCTAGGTCTCAAAGTGGACTAGGAGGCATTACACAAATGGGTCCACACATCCATAAAAGGAAACACACTAAAATAAGTAGCAAGGGAAACACAACCAAGTAAATAACAAAGGGGAAACACAACTGAAAACAGTCAAGAACTCGGCCGAGTTCTTGACCGTGTCAGGGTCTGTTGCAGGAACTCGGCCCAAGACTCGGCTTAGTCTTGGACCGTGTCATGGTCTGGTCCTTCCTTGGTGGGTGTCGCGCGCCTTGATGCCTTGGAGTCGAAGCCGCGTGGCTTGATTGTCGTGGCATGGAGGCATCGACGCCCTGACTAGTCCGAGGTGAGGCATGATAGTGATCTTGGCCCAAGGCCGGAATGCTCGCCTTGGCTCGGACTTGTGATGGATCGGTGGACTAGGCCCATGATGGCTTGGGCCATGGCTTGGGCTCGGGCTCTAGTCACCGGGCCTTGAATGCCCTTATCGATGGGTGTGTGGCACTCATCACACTCCCCTTCTTGAGAGCAAATTGTCCCCAATTTGTGGTTAGGATCGGGGGTTCTGAGGGGCACCATGCAGGACTTCCATGGGCGAGCACAATGTGGAAGCAAGTGAGAATGACCCAAGGGGGCTCGCTCCTCTTCCTATGCGTGAGCCACTGGGTGAGCGCCTGTGTAGGAACTTCGGGACCTTCCATGAATGGAGTAAAGACGTCTATAGGCACCAATGTCACAAGAAGCATGACATCATTAGGAACCGGTGGCACATGAGGCAAGTAGGCATCCAAAAGATGGCTGGGAAGAGCTCCCAACGCCATGGTATGTGTACTCCAAGGAGGCGCCAACAATGCCCTAAGCAAGGTGGCCGCCGACATGGTCCTGCAACAAAGCAACTCAACAACAAAATGTGAGAATATCCTACTCCCTAGGGTGGTTCTACGAAGGGTCCTAGGCATGGTCAAAAAGGGAGATGGGGTATGTTCATGCGCAATCCTAACGTGGTAGGTGATGGGAGGGCATAGGTCCGGTGACCATATGTGGAAAAGGAAAATAGTGGGCATCCTCAAGGCAATGTGTGAGATCCTACAAGCTAGGGGATTGGCCATGTGGGAGAGATGAACTAGTAGTACCCAAAGAGAATCTCTCCCCTTCTTAGGGGTGGGCCACCCGACTACAAGAGTGAGATACACAACCACCCAATTCTCGGTAAAAGAAGATACAAAAATGCGAGGGTCAGGAGGGTGATACCAAGGACAAATCAATGGGACAAACACCCAAGCACGGGGCCACCAACCAAGAGACAAGCGGAGGTGAGGTCCTAACGAAAGGGTCCCTAAGGAGGTTATGTGTGGGGCTATCCTCAAAGGCTCCGTGTCAACCTGAAATACCTTATACATGAGGTGCCTAGGAAAATAGGTATGGCAAGTCCATAAAGGTCCACAATCAACATGATACTCCGTAGGCAAGGGTTTCCAAGAAAGCGCTCTAGGTAGAATCCTCAAAGGGCCCCGAACAACATGACAATCCTTTTGCAAAGAAAGCCTAGGGGAGGATATAGGCATGCTAGGGGAAAAGGTTGAGAGATGGCAGTCCGTACCCCCATGATAGGCCCAAAAATCAACATTGCAAAGACGCATAATAAGGGCATTATCATGGTATGGGGTACGCATACTCAACACATGAAGCGTCCTAAAGGTATGCCGAAAGATGGAATATGTAAAGCACACAACATACACAACTAGGAGAGGAAAAGAATGAAGTGAATACATCTCATGCAACAAGGATGGGGAGCTATGAAGCAACCATGAGAATGCCAAATCCAAGGGTATAACATGCGAGCCTTTTTTATTGCATAAGGCACTAAATGCAAGAACATGAAAGGGATATGCCATAGGAAGTGTAAGGTCATATGCAAGAGTAGTGGCATCACTCTTCCTAAGCCTAAGTATGTGCTTCATGATGCAACAAGTCAAACAATGATCACACTTAGGCATGTAGGAAATAACAAGCAATAAGTGAAACTCCGTTGGCATGCATTGAGACATGGAACTATGATGCAAACAAGAATGTGTAGTCCTAGATGCAAAATAGTTTGTCTTCATAAATAAAGCTCTATCTAAAGATGTAAATGGATACTCATGCAAGGTATCACTCAAGGGCATAAAAGGAGAGACAAAAGAAGGTACCTCCCTAAATATAGGGGTCATTGGAGCGTCTCCGTAGTAGCGGTTGAGAGTTGGCCTTGGAAGAGTGTAAGGCTCGTCATCCATAGCATGAACCTCCTCTTGGGGTGAGAATGGCAAGCAAGAAGGAACAAGAGGTGTAGCATCCATCCAAGGCGTGGCCAAAGAGCTCATGGAGCTGCGGGTGATGATAGGGTGAGGCACCCATTGAGGCGTAGCCACGATAGGGCTAGGCGTAGCCAAGGAAGGTGCATCCATGGCAATGGGAGGCACGGCCAAAGTGGGCACCTCCAAGACCTCTCGCGGCCATGGCTCGTGTGCCACGTGCAGCGTGTGCGCGGGCATAAGGGCAGCGGGGGTGCGGCCAGTGGCGCGGCCAGCGATGCGGGCACTAGGCCCGATGGGGGCGCCGACGTCAATGCACATGGAGGCGGGGGCGCCGTGGCCGGTGGAGGCGCAAGCCACGGTGCCGGCAGGGGCGCGGTCACCGAGGCCGATGGGGCCACTTGCGTCTGGGCATAGGTAGGAGGGGGCACAATGGTCCGAGGAGGCGTGAGCAGTGGGGCTAGCGGGGGCACGAGCCTCATGGCCGACGGAGGCGCGTGCACCGGGGCCGGAGGGGGCGTGACAATGGAGGCTCGGCCAGAGATGCTCTTGGAAGCGAAAATGGAATCGGGGGCATAATGCCTAGCCATGAGGTAGCGGAGTTGAGCCCATGTCTCCACGGGAGGCCAACCACGTCTACGACGATAGCCTTGGAGCCAAACCCACCAATCCCAAGCGTCGCCGGTGAAGCACCCGATGGCGATGTACACATGATCATAGTACTCATAGGAGGAATGGCGAAACACATATGCCGTGTGGATCGCCCACTCCAAAAATTCCTCCTCATCTCCGTAGCCGTCAAATGTGCGGAGGCGCAACCTTGGGCCATGGCTCGGGCGCCGGCGAGGAGTGTCATAAGCACCTACGTAAGACATGATCTCAAGCAAACATCAATAGCTCTAAGAAAGAAATGGACCAATGTCACACAAGTAAGGACAACAAGTAAGGAAGACTAGGACCAAGGCCAAGGCAACACAAGTATCACAAAGGGGCTCAAGCAATGGCAATGGACTACGAGTAACATGTGATTTGAACACCAAGGCGGACCACAACACTTCCAATGCTAACCCAAATGAAGACCTTAGACTAGTTGAAGAGAGTGCCGAAAAGGGCCCAAGGGGACAAGGGTAATCAAGAGGGCAATCGGCCACTCCATGGGTCCATGGGAAGGAGGTAATTCGCGATAAGTCTCCTAGACGAAGATGGATAGACAGGCTTAGTGGCCCATGGCACCTAGTGAGGGTGAGAGATCCCACCAAAGGAAGTGGCCCCACCGCACCAAAGGAAGGAAGGTGGCCTTGTCTTGCAAATAAGTTTGTGTTTGAATTTCTTTCTTTCTTTTTTTGATCCGAAATTCTGTTTTTTTTTTTTGTTTTTTTTTTGAACTTGGGCCTTTGCCTTTTGTTGGCCTCTTTTTTTTTTGAATGAGCTTTTACAAAACAAAGAGCAAGCAAGATCCACTAATTAGCTTGAGGAGAAATCGGTTTTTGGGCCACCTAAAGGGGTGTTGGGTGGTACCATGGGTTTGGAAGAGAGAGAGTCCCCATATGTTTTTGGGTATGGGACAATATGTAGAAGAGAGAAAGAGGGTTGAAAATTTGCTACTAATGTCCCCCCTCTTTTGGGAAACCCACAAAAGGTAGCTATCAAACACTCTATCCCACACTTGGCTGCCAAGAGACACTTTTGGCACTTTCCTCAACTACCTAAGACACCCAAAAAGAGGAAGAGAGAAAGGAGGTTGGTCCCTTACCACAATTGATCAAATCACATGCACAAGCTAAAGTGGGTCAAATTAGCAACACACAAGGGGGGGCTGGCAGTGGGAGGGGCTGTGGTGGTGGTCTGGGTGGTGCGTGGTGGTGGGAGGGTGGCAGAGACGGTGGTGCGGTCGTCGGAGTTGGGAAAAGTCACCGGAAGTGGTTTTTTTTTGGTGTTTTTGGGTGGTTTATGGGGAGGGTGTGTAATATCCCGTATATTTGTACGAATAAATTTTGAATTTTTCTTAAGCCATATTGCTAGTCATGTTAATTTTGAAGAGATACGAACATTCTGTGTAATGTTTGGCTTCTGTAATATTTTTCTGAGCAATATAAAATACAGTTAACGTATTTTTGGGTTAAATGATCGTTCGTGTACAAATATATTTAACCCGGGGTTAAGTAAAATTTACCACTTAAGGTAAATAAGGGCAAAGTGGGAATTCGGCCCATGTCTTAGCCAAAAATCAGCAAACATTTCAGCAACTTGCAAGCCAACTTGAGGCAGCTGGAAACTAGCTTGGATGACTCATCGGGGCTACTTGGCCTAGCTTGGACACCTCTTGGTATACTTGTCTTCAGATTAGTCTTCATGGTTTGCCAATAAATGAAGAGACGAAGTCGTGGGAGAAGCCAGAAGTCGGCTCCTCACCATCTTCTTCTGTCAAAAGCCCAGAAATTCAGCATCTGGCAAGCATTTTGGCACGGCTGGCAAACTAGCTTAGGTGACTCACCGGGGCTATTGGCCTAGCTGATACACCTCATGGGGTACGTGTCTTCAGGGTGGTCTTCGTGGTTTTCCTATAAAAGGAGAGGAGAAGTCGTGGGAGAAGCCAGAAGATAGCTCCTCACCACCTTTTTGCTGTCAAAAACCCAGAAATCAGCTTCTGAGCTGAACTTTGAGCCTCGTTTGTGGACGATTCTGTCATTCGTTCGAGCATATAAAAGTTGCATCTTGAAGGTGAGGTGTAGCTTAAAAGGGTGAGAAGATCAGCCAAGATCGATTCAAAGTGGAAGTCGATCAAAAGTTGGTAAGAAAACCCTTGAAGCTCACTGTTTTCACCTCTGGATTTCGTGACTTTTGCTGAACTTTGAACCCGATTTGCGTGGTCATCTCGACCTTGTTTCGATCCGTTTTCAGGAGGTTCTTAGAGCTTGTTGGTAGCTTAAGAGGGTGGTACACTCGAACCAAGAAGAATCGAAGCCTAAAGGGATCGATTTGGGTGAGTTTCCCTCGTTGTCGCTCTCGAATTCTTGCCTCTGTTCGTGCACCGCACCCGCGGCAGCTTGTGCCGAGTGTGTGTTTTGGGTGTTTTGAGCATGGATCGAAGCTTGGTTCCTTGATTCGTTTCGTATTCCTTTAGATTCATATATATAGATAGTGAATCTAATTTAGGGTCTTGTTATGGGTCGTTCCATGTGGATTTATTATCCAGGATCTGTTCCCGTTCCAGACTCGGAAACCCTTTAATTCTAAACGTGCGAAGCTTTCGTCGGATCTAAGGCAAGTGGCGGTTCGCTCTTGCTTATCATTCCATATTTCCATTAATTATCAATTGCTTAATTGTTAATTAATTTGGATTGATCATTGTTCATGTCTGGGAATAGTTTTATGAAACTATCTTTGGAAATTAAAATGGATATTATAATAGGTTGTATATCTGCTAGAACAACGCTATTATATATATATATATATACCTAGATTGAAATATATCTATGATGTTAGCCGTGATGGCTTTAATACGATTATTTGACTGTTCTGAACTGTTTAGTTAGAACGAGTATTCGTAGGAATGTCATTGAGCCCCTGGAGTCCAGTCGTTTCTTTATAATCGGGTAGAGAGGTGGCTCGTCCCCACCTAATACCAATTGGATGGTCATGACCTACCTCTTTACTCGGGTGAAGAGGTGGTACACTTAAACAGTGTCACAAATCTTGGGAGTGTTCCCAAAAGATCTCTCGTCTCGGGAGGAGCTGATCCTAAAAGTTTATAATGTAATTGTGTGTTTTGGAATTAAATAAGATAAGTGCAGTAGGTTCGTACATGATTAATATACCGCGACGAGTAGCGCATCTAAGTAATAGTGCGGCTAGGAAAACTCGTTTAGACTTGAATGTAGTACGTTCTCTTTCCAATCTGGAGTCGTATCATGCGGTGATTCGCATTATACGGTGAGGTTGGTCGTGAACCGAAGCATCTCAGTCATTTTTTAATTTATGTATATACATATGAAACTATAATGTTCCAGACAATTGTCATGTTTCCGAAAGACTCAATCTTTTGGAGTCTTCTCTTGGATATTTTCCTATAAGACTCAATTCCGTTGGAGTCTTCTCTTGATCATGTCTTTTGATATATTCCAGTAGAAGTATGGTGGTTGACTATCGTTATCGGTTATTATTCGAGAAACGATAAGTCTAACCTAATACGACTACTCGAACCTTCTGCTTTGTACCCTTGCATAGTCTTTCATTAGACTAACCCACGAACATTGTTCTCCGCATGTGGGCTGGTGTCATCCGTTCGATTCGGCACATCAGATAGAACGCAGATATGAGGAGACTAGATTGACTATGAAGATGACGGTTGTTTTGATGTTTTAATGATTTTAATCAGGTTCAGATCCTTGGGCAGGTGATCATAGAGATCACAACCCTTTTTGTAATATTTTAAGAAAGACTTCCGCTGTGTTTGATTTAACTCTGTATATTTGTCCTATTCGGGATTGGGATGTAATCCCGGGATTCATGATTTAATTAAATATTACAATGATTTTATATCATTTGTATTTCATGATTTGTGTATTTTCGGTAAAGCCTTGGGTGGCTTCGGTAAGGAACACCGAGGTCACTGGCGGTAATACCTTTCCAAATGGGTTACGATTTGGGGGTGTTACAGATTTGGTATCAGAGCCAAAAGTTTTTAAAACGGGTTGGGTATTTGAAAACCATTTACTCGTTTTAAATTGAAAAGTGTTTTCAAGGGCTCTGAATTTTCAAAACGGTACAAATTTCAAACCGTTCATAGTCATGCATTCTCTCTAGTCTGATATAGGAAGTTGCTTCCATATCTAGAAAGACTAATTCTTTTCTCGTTGCCCGTGAGATATGGGTGCGTTCTGTTTTCTTCAGAGGAACTCGGAAGAAGCCGAGATGGCGAATCTCTAGATAGGCTGAGTTCCCGGTTCTCTCGTTATGCTTTGAGGTTGTAGAACCTAGTAGTCCACCGAGAAGGTGAAGACCGTACTCTCTGAGTCGGTAGGAGTAGTGTCTGATAGACCAAGGTTCCTGAGACAGAACCGAGGAAGGACATTGAGGAAAAGGAATATGTGCTAAGTTTAGCAGTTCCCTTTCCTAGGGCTTTGTTGTCAGAGCTATCAACTCGGTTTGAATTCATCCATGAAAATTTACCAAGTTTGATCTATTCCAAGTCAATTTTATTACATTAAATATATTGGAAAGATATTAATGTATAAAATACTTGGAACTTGATCGGTAAACAGATGGTGAATACTATAAACCCTGTGGAAGAACAAGAGTCTGTTGCTCACAACAATTCAGGAGGCAGTGACCAAGCTCAGGTCAATGCTCCAATGGCATTTGACGCAGCAACAATTGAGGCAATTCGGGGAATGGTGGTACAGGCAGTCACCGATATCCTGCGACCAGTTGCGCCTCGGGCACAAGACGTGCCAATTCCTCCAGTAATTCCTAGAGTTGTGGAACAAAATGTCCAAGTACATCAAGAAGAGGTGGTCAGGAACGGAGGTAATTATATCCGTGCACTAAAGGCCATAAACTCTATGAGGCCTGACAGCTACGATGGAAATGGAGAACCAGCCAGAGTAGCATATTGGTTCTCACACCTGGAACGGTTGTTCCGTAACATCGAATGCACTGAAGCTGAGAAGGTGCATATTGCTTCTCTCCATCTGAAAGAGGAAGCTAGTGAGTGGTGGGAAAGCACCGGACTAGCTGATCATCCAGGATTGAACTGGGGAATGTTCAAATCCAAGATGACCGACCGTTTCTTCTCTCGTGCTATGAGGGATGAGAAACACAAGGAATTCCTCTATCCGAAGACGGAAGGATTAACAGTGACTGAACTTGCGACCAAGTTTAATCACATGTTGCAATACGCTGGATCAGATGTGTCTAGCGAAGAACAGAAAATCTGGCATTTCCACGAGTGGATGAGCCCAGATATTAAGCCATGGATGGTGCGTCACGGATGCTCTACTTTGGAGCAATACGTGGATGCAGCTTATAAAGTGGAGGTGACTCTAGAGGAGTCAACGAAGAAGCGTAATCATCAAAAGTTGATGCAAAGTCCATCTCAGGCAAGTGGATTTAAACGTCCCGTGCCACCATCTAACTTTGTCAAGTCTAACAAAGCAAAGACGGATATGACTCAAGGAGGGTCAACACAGCAGTCGGGTCAGGGCAAGAGTCCGATCCAGTGCTATAATTGTGGCACAACTGGGCATAAGAGCAGTGTGTGTCAGCAGGAAAGGATAGTATGCTTTGGCTGTGGAAGGGAAGGTCATATGCAGAAGTTCTGTCGACAAGGGGAACAGAAAAGAAAATGAGTTACACCAAGGGTCTGTTAACCAGAACAATCGACCCAAGTTTAGACCAGTGGAAGCTCCTAGTCCTTCAATGCAGACAACTGCGCAAAACAAGGGGAAGACCCCAGTTGCTTCTGGAAGTCAGGGTCAACGTCTTTACGTGATGCGTGAGGCGGATGGACATGATGCTCCAATTGCTTAAAGTACTCAGCAAGGCTAGCAAAGTTTAGTCTTTTGTACTACCTCTGTGATATGCTGTGGACTTTGGTGTTATCCAGTCTTTTGTTTCTGATAGTTAATTATATTAGTAAGTTTAAGTATGCAACAAGGTTCGTAAACCTTTTGTTGTAAATATTCTTTCTAATATAAACGTATGGTTCAAACCAATCGTCTGTTAGAATTTTGGTTACCTTTTTGGATAAGAAATTCGAAGAGGAATCGATCTGAATGACCATGGTTCCATGCGACATTTTCTCAGTATGGATTAGCTGACGCGTCATGAGGCGGTCATCAATTTTAGTTCGAAGACTATGACGATGTCATCTAGAGGCCACGTGATTAATGAGAAATGGGGTTATGGTTGATCCCCAGAAGATTGAAGCGGTAGCTGATTGGAAGCGGCCTTAGGATGTGAATGAGGTGCGCAGTTTCCTTGGACTTGTTGAACATTACAGACGGTTCATGGAAGGATTTTCTAAAATCACTCTACCCATGACCGATTTGCTCCACAAGGTCCACAAGAAGTTTGTCTGGAGTGACAAGTGCGAGGCCAGTTTTCAAGAAGTTGAAACAGTGTGTGACCTCGACACCGATTGTAGCGCTGCCCAAAGAGGATGATGATTATATAGTCGATAGTGATGCTTCGAAGAATGGTTTAGATTGTGTATTGATGCAAAGAGGCAAAGTTATTGCATATGCATCGCGACAGTTGAAAACCTATAAAGCAAACTATCCGACGCATGATCTAGAATCTGCAGCAATAGTATTTGCTCTGGAAAACTGAGAGGATATGCCTAGACGCTTTCCCGAGATGTTCACGACCCAAGTTTCGGGGTCGAAACTTCTTTTAAGGGGGGAGTGATGTAATATCCCGTATATTTGTATGAATAAATTTCGAATTTTTCTTAAGCCATATTGCTAGTCAGATTAATTTTCAAGAGATACGAACATTATGTGTAATGTTTGGCTTCTATAATATTTTTCTGAGCAATATAAAATACAGTTAACGTATTTTTGGGTTAAATGATCGTTCATGTACAAATATATTTAACCCGGGGTTAAGTAAAATTTACCACTTAAGGTAAATAAGGGCAAAGTGGGAATTCGGCCCATGCCTTAGCCAAAAATCAGCAAACATTTCAGCAACTTGCAAGCCAACTTGAGGCAGCTGGAAACTAGCTTGGATGACTCATCGGGGCTACTTGGCCTAGCTTGGACATCTCTTGGTATACTTGTCTTCAGATTAGTCTTCATGGTTTTCCAATAAATGAAGAGACGAAGTCGTGGGAGAAGCCAGAAGTCGGCTCCTCACCATCTTCTTCTGTCAAAAGCCCAGAAATTCAGCATCTGGAAAGCATTTTGGCACGGCTGGAAAACTAGCTTAGGTGACTCACCGGGGCTATTGGCCTAGCTGATACACCTCATGGGGTACGTGTCTTCAGGGTGGTCTTCGTGGTTTGCCTATAAAAGGAGAGGAGAAGTCGTGGGAGAAGCCAGAAGATAGCTCCTCACCACCTTTTTGCTGTCAAAAACCCAGAAATCAGCTTCTGAGCTGAACTTTGAGCCTCGTTTGTGGACGATTATGTCATTCGTTCGAGCAGATAGAAGTTGCATCTTGAAGGTGAGGTGTAGCTTAAAAGGGTGAGAAGATCAGCCAAGATCGATTCAAAGTGGAAGTCGATCAAAAGTTGGTAAGAAAACCCTTGAAGCTCACTGTTTTCACCTCTGGATTTCGTGACTTTTGCTGAACTTTGAACCCGATTTGCGTGGTCATCTCGACCTTGTTTCGATCCGTTTTCAGGGGGTTCTTAGAGCTTGTTGGTAGCTTAAGAGGGTGGTACACTCGAACCAAGAAGAATCGAAGCCTAAAGGGATCGATTTGGGTGAGTTTCCCTCGTTGTCGCTCTCGAATTCTTGCCTCTGTTCGTGCACCGCACCCGCGGCAGCTTGTGCCGAATGTGTGTTTTGGGTGTTTTGAGCATGGATCGAAGCTTGGTTCCTTGATTCGTTTCGTATTCCTTTAGATTCATATATATAGATATTGAATCTAATTTAGGGTCTTGTTATGGGTCGTTCCATATGGATTTATTATCCAGGATTTGTTCCCGTTCCAGACTCGGAAACCCTTTAATTCTAAACGTGCGAAGCTTTCGTCGGATCTAAGGCAAGTGGCGGTTCGCTCTTGCTTATCATTCCATATTTCCATTAATTATCAATTGCTTAATTGTTAATTAATTTGGATTGATCATTGTTCATGTCTGGGAATAGTTTTATGAAACTATCTTTGGAAATTAAAATGGATATTATAATAGGTTGTATATCTGCTAGAACAACGCTATTATATATATATATACCTAGATTGAAATATATCTATGATGTTAGCTGTGATGGCTTTAATACGATTATTTGACTGTTCTGAACTGTTTAGTTAGAACGAGTATTCGTAGGAACGTCACTAAGGCCCTGGAGTCCAGTCGTTTCTTTATAATCAGGTAGAGAGGTGGCTCGTCCCCACCTAATACCAATTGGATGGTCATGACCTACCTCTTTACTCGGGTGAAGAGGTGGTACACTTAAACAGTGTCACAAATCTTGGGAGTGTTCCCAAAAGATCTCTCGTCTCGGGACGAGCTGATCCTAAAAGTTTATAATGTAATTGTGTGTTTTGGAATTAAATAAGATAAGTGCCGTAGGTTCGCACATGATTAATATACCGTGACGAGTAGCGCAGCTAAGTAATAGTGCGGCTAGGAAAACTCGTTTAGACTTGAATGTAGTACGTTCTCTTTCCAATCTGGAGTCGTATCATGCGGTGATTCGCATTATACGGTGAGGTTGGTCGTGAACCGAAGCATCTCAGTCATTTTTTAACGTTATGTATATACATATGAAACTATAATGTTCCAGACAATTGTCATGTTTCCGAAAGACTCAATCTTTTGGAGTCTTCTCTTGGATATTTTCCTATAAGACTCAATTCCGTTGGAGTCTTCTCTTGATCATGTCTTTTGATATATTCCAGTAGAAGTATGGTGGTTGACTATCGTTATCGGTTATTATTCGAGAAATGATGAGTCTAACCTAATACGACTACTCGAACCTTCTGCTTTGTACCCTTGCATAGTCTTTCATTAGACTAACCCACGAACATTGTTCTCCGCATGTGGGCTGGTGTCATCCGTTCGATTCGGCACATTAGATAGAACGCAGATATGAGGAGACTAGATTGACTATGAAGATGACGGTTGTTTTGATGTTTTAATGATTTTAATCAGGTTCAGATCCTTGGGCAGGTGATCATAGAGATCACAACCCTTTTTGTAATATTTTAAGAAAGACTTCCGCTTTGTTTGATTTAACTCTGTATATTTGTCCTATTCGGGATTGGGATGTAATCCCGGGATTCATGATTTAATTAAATATTATAATGATTTTATATCATTTGTATTTCATGATTTGTGTATTTTCGGTAAAGCCTTGGGTGGCTTCGGTAAGGAACACCGAGGTCACTGGCGGTAATACATTTCCAAATGGGTTACGATTTGGGGGTGTTACAGGGTGTGGGTGGGATGAACAAGGCCACAACAATAACTAGTAAACCATCCTAAAAGCAAGCAAAGTGAGCATGAAAGTGCAGAAAAACTGAGCAAGAACAACTCATGCTACACATGAAAAACAAGCCAAAGGTTCAAGCAAGCAAGAGAGAGTCTAAGCCGGCCAAGAGCATGCTCAACATGAAGTAGCAAGGAATTTCGTGCAAAGCTTAAGAAACTAAGCATGAAAGGCTGAATATGAAGAACTCACACAAGACATGAAAAGCAAGAAAAAAAATTCAAGCTAACAAGAAGAATCATGACCCTAGAGCATGTCTACCATGGCAATCACAAGAAATCTCATACAAGCTATGAATGTAAGCTCCAAGAACCGAATCTAAAGAGGAGAAAAAAGACTTAGTTTGGGCTTTGGCTCTTGATACCAATTGATGAGAATCAAGGTTCTCAATAAAACCTTTCTTCCCAAGTGAAGCTAGATCGTGCCTAAGCTTGGCTTCTTCTCCTTCCTTCTTGACTCCAAAGCAACTTCAAGGTGTTCTTGGTGGGAGATGGACGAAATGGCTAGAGAGGTTGAGCTTGGTGGGGTCGTGACAACGAAGGCCAAGGAATCCTCTCATCACTTGTTCTAGTTTCCAAACTCAAGATCCAAGCCAAGAATCCTCTCCCAAGAGGATTCCTTGGCCTTCATTGTCACGACCCCAAACAAACAATATTGTTTGTTTGGGGGATTTGAATGAGATGAAGAGAGATTGAATGTTGAAGATTTTGAGTTGATAGAAGATAGTGGCTGCCTAGGGGAGTTAAAACTCTATCATAGGCTTTGGCCACTCTTTAATTCTTCAACTAAGTAGAAATGAAGACATTACAAGCCTTAAATAGTCTAGGTCTCAAAGTGGACTAGGAGCCATTACACAAATGGGTCCACACATCCATAAAAGGAAACACACTAAAATAAGTAGCAAGGGAAACACAACCAAGTAAATAACAAAGGGGAAACACAGCTGAAAACAGTCAAGAACTCGGCCAAGAACTCGGCCGAGTTCTTGACCGTGTCAGGGTCTGTTGTAGGAACTCGGCCCAAGACTCGGCCGAGTCTTAGACCGTGCCAGGGTCTGGTCCTTCCTTGGTGGGTGTCGCGCGCCTTGATGCCTTGGAGTCGAAGCCGCGTGGCTTGATTGTCGTGGCATGGAGGCGCCGATGCCCTGACTAGTCCGAGGTGAGGCATGATAGTGATCTTGGCCCAAGGCCGGAATGCTTGCCTTGGCTCGGACTTGTGATGGATCAGTGGACTAGGCCCATGATGGCTTGGGCCATGGCTTGGGCTCGGGCTCTAGTCACCGGGCCTTGAATGCCCTTATCGATGGGTGTGTGGCCCTCATCAACCTTATAATTAAAAAGATAATACCATGATTAAAAAAACTATCTAAAAATATTTAAAAAATATCTTGTTGATTATATATAATATTCTCATAATTTTTTCTTTTCTAATAAACAAAAAACCTTACTTGTTCTTTAAGCTTTATGGTTGTTGACAAACTATCTTAAAAAAATCTTGCTTTTATTTAAATAATTGTTTAGTAGATGTATATAATATTCTTTTAATCTTTTTTCCAATAAACAAAAAGATATTGCTTGTTCTTTAAGCTTTATGGTTGCTGATTTTGTATCCAATTTTGATATCTTTTTCTACGAACCTTAATCAATTTTCTAAATCTTACAATATAAAGCACTATACATCTAAAACACCATATGACGATTTCTACAAAGGAGTACATGAGATCGCTAATCAAATGAACAACCTTGTGCTAATAGGTGCAATGTGTCTCGGGGAGCTTGCAATACATGGACCAAGCTAATCTAGATTGCAGACTGTTCTTACTTTGAATAAACAAAGAGAGCAACCTTGTACGAAAACTTGTGATATTTTCTTCTCTTATGCACCACACAACAAAATATATCAAATAGTAAATCTTGACTTGTTAACCTAATTCTTATCTATTGAAAATAAAGAGTCTTTATAGGAATCGCCGAGTATATTTTATTGAAAAAGCAACATAAGAGTAACATAAACATAAATTAAAGTGAAGTTCCATATATTTTGTTGAAGCAACATAATTTTCAGTTTAATACTTTGTTTTTTAATTTGAAATATTCCTAATTATTTGATTTATAATTCCTCTAATTGCCTAGTTGATTTGTAATCTTTTCAATTGATTTTTATTTAAATAAAAAAAGATTAATTATAGGTGTAGCATAGAAAACTTTAATATATAAGTTCGTAATCTTTTCAATTGATTTGTATTTAAATAAGAAAAGATTAGTTATATGTTTAATATAAAAAAATTAATATATAAGTTAATTTATTTTAAAAATAGAGAAAATGACAAATGACGAAATTAACACGAAAGCGTCATGTGACGTAATTTTATTTTACTTTAGTAGATATATAGATACATATTGAAGATTGATTTGTAATCTTTTTAATTGATTTTTTATTTAAATAAGGAAACATTAATTAAGGAAAGATTAGTATAGAATATTTTTAATATGTAAGTTTTTAATCTTTTCGGTTAATTTGTATATAATTAAGGAAAGATTAGTTATATGTTTACTATAAAAGTCTTTAATATATAAATTAATTTATTTTAAAAATAAAAGAATAATAAATAAATAAATAATAAAATTAACGTAAAAGCGTCGTGTCATAAAATTAACATGAACATGTGACCTAATTTTATTTTACATTAATACTTATATAGTACATTTTTTATTTATCATTTTTCTCCCTACAGATTTCAAATACGGAGTACAAAACAGGCAAAAAGGCCAACAATTAAATGCCCCCTGAATAAACAAAACACAGGTACACATCTCTGTAAAAACCCGTGAAAATCTTTCCCCAATTTCTCACCTTCCCCAAATCTCAATTCCAATTTGAAATCCCCAAAAATTTCCGATGTTTCAAACCCTAACCCTCTCCCCTTCCAATTTCCTTCTTCGATTTCAATCTCCACCTCTATCTCCGTCGTATTCCCGCCACCGTTCTTCCGTCTCCTTCCCCGCCAGATCCACCGGCCCGGCGAGTTTCCGCGGCAGAGCCGCCGTCCAGGATCTCCCGGGAACGGCGTCCGCCACGCTCGAAGGCGGTAGCCCGCCTCCGGCGACTCTCTACGAGGTCCTGAAGGTAAAGCGCGACGCTTCGACGACGGAGATCAAGGCGGCGTACCGTACCCTAGCGAAGCTCCACCACCCCGACGCCTCCGACGGATCGGACGGCAGCGATTTCATCCGGATTCACCAAGCGTACGAGACGCTGTCCGATCCGTCCAGCAGGGCGATCTACGACCTGACGCTGAGGTTAGGTGGGAGAGTTGGCACGGTGCCGTCCATGTCGTTTGGGCGTGATTTTGTCATCAAACGACGTCATTCGGGGTTTTACCCGACCCGAAGGTGGGAAACGGATCAGTGTTGGTGACCAAATCTTTGATACGGAGCATTTTATTTCCCCTTGGTTGGCGGGCAATTCGGGATTAGCTTCTCTCGTTTTTGCCGATTTTACAATTTTTAGCTTCAACCCAAAATGTTTTCCTTTCATTTTTTTTATTAGTGGGGAAAATTAGGGAAGCAATGTGATTGTTGACTTGTTGGCCAGTACATATAAAAATTTGATCATTTTTTTTTCGTCTTCCTCATCTTCCGAATTCAATTTCAGTAGAAGCTTTGTTATATGAAGTTAATAGTAAATATAGTGTAAGCAGAAAGAGTGCCGCCATTTACTCTGAAGAAACACAATTATAAGGAGCTTTTCTCATGTGTTATTAGGTCTACGACGCTTAGAAAATGCGCGAAACACATTGAATTTCAGTCGAATTATCATCATTTCACAAAGTAGTACAACTGTAAGGTCATAAGCCAATTTATTTAAGAAAAAAACGAGAGTGAATGTCTATTTGCTTAAAAGCGATCTCTGATTTGGTGAAAATTGTGATGGGATCCACTACATCAAATAAGACGCAAAGTTGTTGTTTTTCCCAGTCTCCAAATAGTAGTATATCGATGTTTTTTATACAAAGAGTGACAGGAAATTATATATTATTCAATGGCATGGTTGAATGATCTAGATATTCAATTCGGTATTTTTAGTCTCAGTTGAATTTATCAGTGGGAGATATGGTTTTGAAAACGATATGCATTAAGATTTTAAATTTTTATGGGTTGAAATTGAGATTTTTAAAATTGATTTTGAACGCATGAAACATTTGACTACAACTAATAGCATCAAGCATTACAATGTTATTTTTTTGAAAGGAAGCATTACAATGCTAATTAGACATTAGTGACTTAATAGTTTATAGGAGCCCAACTTAGAACCTTATTTAGTTTAACAAAGATTTTAATGTTTTTCTATATAAATTTTTTTTAATGTTACTCATGTTCCGTTGTCTACACTCAAAAGAAGCAAAATATTTGTTTTAAATTGAACCATGTAAAATGTGAGGGTTGAATAAGATGCTATTTTTGGCTTATACTCCGTAATAAACAGTGATTCAGTTGCGTTGTGATATAGTGGTCATTGTCTTATCACACAAGAAAAATGAGTAAAAATAATGTACTTATTATATATAAACTAGAAATAATTCCACCTTTAATAATAACAAAAAATATTATCAACTCAGGCCGAAAATTATATGGAAGGTTTTTTTGTTTGCTTTTCGATTAAGTTTATCACATGTATGCCAAAAGCGATGATTAGATTTGAACATGAACAATTAAATACCGATGTAATAATTTTGTTTAAATACTTTGTAATTAAAATTCACTCGTATTTATGTTTAACTGAAAAAATTAAACAAAATTTCTCATATATGTTTAATTGAAAAAATTAAACAAAATTTCTCATATCCTTATTTTGTTCATCTAGAACTTTTTTTTTTTAAACAGGCAAACATAAGGTATTTTTACAAATCAGAAAACATACCTAAATCATCGCAACGGATGATTTTTATAAAGAATTTACAAACTAACGAGACAATGAATCTCGAATCTAGGTAGTTTCTTCGAGAACGAAGTTGTTGAGTATGGTCTTGATTCTTCGAAAGGAACTCAGGGATTGCACTACGGAGAACAGTAGAAGGAATGGTAGAAGAAACCAGAAAGTCAATTGCTTTGTTTGACTCTCGGTAGCAATGATGAACCTGAAAATAATCTGAACCATTTAACAGGGATCTAATTTCCATAATTATGAGAGAGATTTCCCATGGAATTTTCCGAATTCCACGGATGTAATTAATGATAAAAAAATTATCTTCTTCAAGAACTACTCGCGAAAAACGATGTAAAATAGTCATACGAAGGCTTTCAAGAGCGGCCAAAGCCTCCGCCTTAATAGGTGAGGATCAGAGGATCTGCTTGTGGTCTAAGAAGACCACCTCACCAGAATGGTTACAGAATACATATTGATAACAACAATTTGTCGTGCTAATTACTGCTATGCAAGTTATCCAAACAAACCTTAAACCGTAGTCCTAAGTAAGTAAGGGTCGAGTCCACAGGGAGACATATTCTATCTCTATATGCAATTTCTATGTCAATCTTAAGTAACCATAGGGGGGTTTTGTATGTTTTAGAATCACTAAGCATGCAAAAGCAAACAAACGAAAGGTGATTGAATTCAGTTATTGGGGAAATAGCTCAGTCAAACAAACATCCACTATTCGTATGATAAGTTGATCATAGATAATCATTCAATATCTCATGCAATGGAAATTCGTATTCCTTTTCTAAAGTAACTACAAGCACAACCCGATACTTATAGCACTAACTAATTAAACAACCATGAAACCATCAAGATTCAGTTTAACAGTAGCATTAAGGATAGGAATATAGATAGGATACAATCTAGCATAAAACAACCAGCTTTTATACTAGAATGTAAATCAATTCTCTTTTACATAAGACTAGCACAACCAGTTACTAGTACGATGCAGTTGCTACTCCGATAAAGATATGCTCAACCAGTAACAATCTAAATCTAGCAATCAATCAATAGAGACAATACCTAGTTGCGCAGGCTAGAAACTGTCAATATTAATCATAAGCAATTCAAGCAAGAGAATAGATAAAATCCATGCGATAGATAAGGAACGAAAATCTCACAACTTAATCAAAACGAAAGCTTCAGTCGTCTGACTAAGCAAGGAAGGCTTAGTTCTTCATAACAAAGTACGTCGAATAGAGAAAAGATGAAAAAACGATGATAAGGGAGGTCAAGCTCCCTTCTAACCCTAAATACTAGAAAATAATAAAAAGTCTTCAAAAGTAAATCAAAAACGAAATAATAAAAACACTAATAATAATCCAAAATAACAAATAAGGAAAAGTGGTTCGGTTCCGCATCCGACACGGCGGCGGTCGCCGTAAGCCTGGCGGCGACCAACACTTGTTGAGATTTCTTCAGTTCAGCTCCTGCGACACCTCCGTAAAAATGTCATAACTTTTGATTCTCAACTCGTATTGCGCTCATATTTTGAAGACTTGCAGTAGACTTCAAGATCTAACTCCTCGAATTGGAATCACTCCATTTGGACGTCTGAGTAAAGAGAACGAATTAATTGAATTCAGCACATTGTTCTTCTACTCTCGTGTGGACTCTCTCCTTGGTTCTTCTTCGTCTCCTCAGTGGTCAACTCTTCTTCCTCTGGATATCTTCAATTTGCTTCTCCAGATCACCAAATCCACACTTCTCCTCTCTAACTCCATAATCCACAGTTGTGCACTAAATTCATCCAAATGGCTCCTCAAACCTGGTAACAACCCCTAGAAATGCACTACAAAATAGTGCCGATCGATCACATATCCACTATGTGTGAAATACATATCCACTATGTGTTGAACTATTTTGTTTGACTGAAGCATAAAAAATTAATTTGATACAATTTTAAGGGGTTTTTCTCCATCTTGAAAATTGCCTTGGTCCCTTATTTTTACAAGAAAAATGATGCTTCTTCCAACAAAGACCGCTTCCAGTCCTTGTAAGAAATGAAAGCATTGTTGATTGTTGTATGAATATTGATCGGGATATTTCTAAAGATTGAAGCATTGCGGTCTTTCCAAATTGTCCACCCAAAAAAAAAAGAACCGGAATGATATTTTTGTTTCTCGAATGAAAGCATTCCAAATTGGTGTAGAAATTGTTGTCAAAGTCGATGCTAAAAGTGATCCCCAACAGTTCTTGAAGAAATTGTAGAGATCGTAAACTAAATGGGCATTTAAAAAACAAGTGGTTGGAGTCCTCGATGGGAGAATTACAGAGGGTGCAGCTAGAAGGGACCCTATTGAAGAACTTGTTTAGCCGTTCCGTAGTTAGTAAGGAGTCGCTAAAGCATTTCCATAGAAATTTTTAATTTTCGGAGGAATCTTCAATTTCCAGAACCAAGTCGAGAAGCCTGGAGAGGCTGCAGGATAAGTAGCTAACGATCGAGCACTTTTGACAGAAAAGTTACCGTCCGTTGATAGGTACCAAATTAGTTGATCTGGTATGGAAGTTGTAGGTATGAAGATATTCAAAATGTTTGGGATTAAATGAGAAGAACACACTGAAATGCACCAAGATCCCACTTTTTATCGGTGGTAATGTATTGTGAAACTGTGCAGTTTCTGTCATTACTTCCGGCGAACTGCGAAAGAATACAGTCAGGGATCCAGTGGTCTTCCCAGAACTTGATATGAGTACGTACCATCACTAATTTGGTAGAATAATCCTTTTAATACCGATGTAATAATTTTGTTTTAATACTTTGTAATTAAAATTCTCTCATATTTATGTTTAATTGAAAAAATTTAACAAAAATTCTCATATATGTTTAATTGAAAAAATTAAACAAAAATTCTGATATCCTTATTTTGTTCATCTTGAACTCTTGAAGTACATTATCACTTCGTCGTAGATGTCATAAAATTGATCGAAACTCTAAATAGAAATTCGTCCATATTTTTTAATTCTAAAAGTAAACGAGTCGCATAATTTTTTTATTAAATAAAAATATGAGATTACTTTTGATCTATAATCATAGTTAAAGATTATTTGTAGTCATTTTTCCTACTAAAAATTAGCAAGCAGTGACTTAAATGCAAGTCCAAAGCTTTGGCCTTCGGGTGAGCATAGCTATGCTTTCCTCTCTTTTTTTATTATTAGGTAAAAATTAGACTGAAAACTATAAAAGATACGATTTCTCAGTCTATAGCATCCTTTCAGATGAGAATTATAAATTTTAGACTAGCTCGAATATCTTTCAAGGACTCTGCTGGACCGTCTTTGCGATGAAGTCGGCCACCACGTTTGTTTTTCGGAAGACATGAAAAATTTGCACTGAAGAAAACAGTTGTAAAACACACAGGATATCAGAAATGAATATTTCAATATCTCATGTACAATGCCAGATTTGATTAAGAACATTCACAATGATAAGGTTATCGGCTTATCGCATTCAAGTTGAATGTCGGTAATGTCTAATTCATAGGCCTTTACTAGGGCAATTCTTATTGCAAGTGTTTCTGTTTTTAAAGGGGTTGAAATACCACTTTTATCCCCAAAGAGGAAGATTGATTTACCCGTGTTGTTCCTGAAAATGTAGCCAAAGCTAGATTCACCATTAGTTTTGGTGGATCCATCTGTATTGATTTTAATGATGTTATCCAATGGTTTTTTCCATTTCTTTATTGATCGTCTAACATTGTTCATTCTATGTGTGTTTTGTTTGTCCTCTGCTAAACAGTTAGGGTTCCAACTCTTCGTCTTATTCCAATTCTCAATTTGTTTTTTAATATAAATTGGTACATCCTTTATGGAATCGGCATCATCGTTTGTTCTTCCAAAGCTTTGTTGGTTTCTATAAAACCAAATTCCCCACCAAGAGACCATTAATTCTATAAATTGTGATCTATCAGTTTTTTGTCGAATTTTCTCAATGGTTTCATTGATTTTTTTGTTTCCTATGTTTAGAGATCTAATGATGCCATAGGTATGATAATTCATTTTCTCTATTGTTTGTATGGTATGGTTACATTGGAATAGGAGATGATTCAAATCCTCTAATTGAACATTGCAACAAATACAACCCTGGGGGATTGCTACACCTTTTTCCGCTAATCTAGCTTTTGTTGTGAATGAGTTTTTCATTATTTTCAAGATGAAGTTTTTAACTTTGGGATATGTGTCCATCTTCCAGATCAATGAAGAATCATAGGCAATATATCTCTTGTTTCTGTTAATTAGTTCCATAACAAAATTCGTAGAAAACCAACCATTTTTGCTAGTTTCCCAGTACATTCTATCATGAATATCATTTAAAGGTATTGGGATAGATGTTATTTTTTTGCTAAATCATATGGTAAACATTGTTCTATTAAATCTTTATTTCAGGTTTTATTTAGCAACATAAAATCAGCTACCGGGACATCCTTATTTAGGGTTGATTGTGTGTTTATGATTCACATAAAGGGGTGTTCGAGACCCAATTATCCGACCAAAATTTGATTATTCTGCCATTACCAACTTGCCAAATTAATCCAGATTTGAATTCATCCATGAATTCAATCATTTTGGACCATTGCCAAGAGCAATTTTCTTTTTTCTCGTGATGAAATATATGGATTGTTTTCAAGTATTTTTCAGTAACAACTCTAACCAAATAATTATTCGGTTCTGCTAATAGTTTCCATAGTAATTTGAATTGTATGGCTTTATTCATGTCCTTTGATTTTCTCAATCCAATACCTCCTTGTTATGTCGGTTTACATATTTTTTGCAGCCTATAAGAGGTTTATAGGAGCAATCTTTGTTCCAAAAAAAGGATCTATTTAACTTGTCAAGTTCATTGTGTGTGTGTAGGTAACATAAAACATTGCATAAGATAGTTTGGTCTTAATGCCAGATTGGTTTTTATTAGTGTTGTTCTTCCTGCTTGGGAAAAAGAGTTTGCTTTCCATTTAGACAATTGTTGTTGGGTGCTAATTAAGAGGTCAACAAAGGTATTCGAGTTGACTCTACCATTAATGATAGAGCAACCAAGATATTTTTTGAGAGATATCATATTTGTGATTGTGAGAGTACCTTGTATTGCTAATTTCTTGTGGTTGGTAATCTTTTTTGTGACTTGAAAAACCAATTTATGAAAATTTACATTTTGTCCTGAGATTTTGCAATATTCATCAATAATATCCTTGATTTCCTTGCAGTTTTCCTGTTTAGCTTTTGAGAAGATCACAATGTCATCCGCAAAAGCCAGAAACAGAATTCTTGATCCTTGTTGAGTGATTTGAAATCCTAGAGGATTTCGAGGTCTTTCTGAAGCTTTTTGGAATTTTCTAGCAAGGATTTCAGATCCTAAAATAAACAAGAAAGGGGAAAGGGGGTCACCTTGTCGAAGTCCTCTAGATGGTTTAAATATTTGTGTGGGTCCGTTGTTTACAAGCACCGAGAAAGATACCGTTGTAATGCATTCTTTTATCCAGTTAATAAATTTTTCATGAAATCCAAACTTTTCCATGATTTTAATGATGAAGTTTCATTCAATTCTATCATAAGCTTTTTTCATATCTAATTTTAGGCCAATGAATCCTTCAGTGCCTTTTTTCGATTTAAATGAGTGGAAGATTTCATGGGCAATCAAGATATTATCTTGAATGGCTCTATTAGCAACAAAGGCATCATGTAGGGGGTGGATTAATTTTTTCATGGTTCATTTAAGTCTTGTTGTTATGATCTTTGAGATAATCTTATAAATTATAGAGCATAGACTTATGGGTCTATAGTGATTAGTGGAGTTCAGATTGTCACATTTTGGAATCAAAGAGATAAATGTGTGATTTATTTGTTTGAGCAATTTTCCAGAAAGAAAAAAGCTTTTAACTGCTTGAATAACAGAAGGACCTACAATGTCCCAATATTTTTGGTATAATTCTGCTGTCATACCAACAGGACCCGACGATTTATCCGAGCCAATGTTAAAGACAACCTTCTTAATTTCTTCATTGGATACGTTTATTATTAATTCTAAATTGTCCTCTGTAGAGATTTCAGAATGAATTAATTCAAGATTTTCCTAGAGTAGTCTCTGGTTCATATCCTCACTTCTGAATCTTTTAATGAAATCATTTCTGATTTCATTTCTAATATTTTCCTTCTCCAGTAATACTTGTTCCTTCTTGGGTTTTGATTTCTTTTATAATTTTTCTATTTCTTCTTCCACTTGCTATTTTGTGAAAATAGCTAGCATTCGTATCAGTTAATTTGACGTGTTTAACTTTAGCTCTTTGGTTCCAGTAAATTTTCTGGAAACAAAGAAGTTTTTCTTTTTTTTCTATGATCCTTATTTGTGTTTTAATGAGATCGTTTGTAGGATAAGTACAGATCTCTGTTTGGATTTCAGAAAGCTATTTTTCTATAGTTTGTAATTGAGTAAATACATTATCAAAAGTACTTTTATTCCAGATCTTGGCATGTTTCTTAAGTAATTTTGTTTTGGATACAAGATTATACAATCTAGATCCATGATAGTTAGTTTCCCAAGCTTGTTTAACCACATTTCTAAAGTCTTTTCTGATCATCCAGATTTTTTCAAATTTCAAAGGCTGATTTTTAAAAGGTATTGCTGAGTCAAGCTCGATAGAGATGAGACAATGGTATGAGCTGGTAAAAGCAAAGTGTTTAGTACAAATAGCAGGGTACCAATGAAGGATCTGGTGATGAATAAGTACCCTATCCAGTTTTTCATATATGTTATCTATTTCTATTATGTTCTTCCGCCAAGTATAGATGTTTCCTTGAATAGGGGTATCCAATATTCACATTCATTCTTAAAATGTCGTAATCTTGCAAATTTGTCAAAGGTGGTATTAAACCATCTAATTTTTTAGAAAGGTCTTGTATTTCGTTCTGATCTCCCATAATAATGCACGGAATAGAACAATTTTTAATAAAGGAAACGAGTCCATCCCATAACACATTTTTAGCAGATTCATTTGGTGGAGCGTAAGTTAGGATTAACATAAGTTTAATGTTCGTGAGCTGGTTTGTATACTTGATACTAATAAATCTTGTTTCAATTTGGTCAATTTCGAGGATTTCATTTGTAAGTTGGTATGCCTTCCACATTACACAAATGCCGCCTGAGAAATCGGTAGCCAGGACACAGTAGAATTGATCAAATCCCGCTTTTCTCCTCACTTTTTCACTTGGTTCTTTGTTTGTTCTTGTTTTAAAGAGTGCAATTAATTGAATTCGTTCAATTTTGCAAAAGGATTCAACATCCATCCAAAAAGTTTTCTTTCCGATTCCACGACAATTCCAGGTTGTGATCTTTCATAAAAAACCAATTTTAATTTTGCCATCTCTAATTAGAGTTATGTTTTTGATCGATGTAATAGATAGAGGAGGTTTAATTCTCTTATTTTTAGTTGTTTCATTTAGGTTTAGTTTTTGTTTAGCCAGGTAATGACTGTTTTCCTCCTTTAAAGATATAGCTTCATAACAAGTGTTATCAAAATAGTGTTCTGGTAGTGGGCTATGGTACATGGCTTTGCAAACCTACAATTTCCATGTTTTCTGTGAACATGAATTTGTTTCAGTAGTGTCCGCAAAGACCACAAGTGTCAGTTGATATCTGAAAAAATGAGTAAACTGATTCAAAAAGATATGCTTAATCTTTGTCTGGAGGTAAGTATTCATACAAAAACTGTAGAAACAAACCCAAATCACACAAGAGTTCAGTTCATCTTAGGGTATCCAAGTGATAGTTTGATACACTTTGATACAAATTTTCCAGATTTCAAAGGACAAGAAACCAGCAAAAAGCAATTCTCCATCATTGTTCAAAAGAATTTTCATAAATAGCTTCTTATTCATATGTTCATGGTTGTTTAGTAAATGACCGAAATGAATGAGTATACACAGAATGTAGTTGTACAGTTTCCAATCTGCCCATTTCTGGGTATGTTTTCCTAGTTGATGGTGTATCCAAATATTATTCCTTTCAAACCATCTACAAGGTTCGTTAGTCCCATGTTGTTCAGTTGTTGTAATACATGATTCCACGAGTTGGTAATCACACATACGAGCACAGATTAATCTGGAAGAGATGAGATTCAAAAATAGAGATGGCAGGTCATGCCAGGAACCAAATTTCTCAAAATTAAGGTTCTAGTAACGATTGTTCAGGGGTTCAGGTTTCGTATAATGATTTTTTACCATTGCTCCTTTTATCATAGCCAGATTTGTTCATTGGTTGACAGTTCATTCTTGGTGCTATTCCTCTGTAGCTCCTTGGATTCTTTTTCTGATTTTCACCTTCATTGGTGTTGGACAAGAAAAACCAATAGATCCAATCCAAAGCTTCCTGGTATACCAATTTATTTAAAGACTCATCAAAGTGAAGCAAGTAGTGAACAAACACACTAGGAATCAAACTTTGATGCACAGAGTAAGGACATTAACAAGCGAAGAGTTCCTATGTAAAGTTTCATAGAGTCGAGAGGACAACAAGTAAATTTCAGAAAATTTAGATATGTGATTCAAACAAGCAGGTTCAAACAAATGAACAACATAACTGCTTTTACCAATACTAATGGTTTCCTCAACCATAATGGTATCCTGATCAAGAGCTTGTAAAAGACTCATTTGTTCAATGTTGTTACACATAAAGATATAGTCTTGTTGAGACAATAATCTAAAGCCTTCCCAAGTAAGACAGTAAGCCAATAAGGAAAGCATAGAGATCACGGGATAACGGTTAAGAACCATGGGTTGGGGCGAAGACAAGTACAACTTATGCTTCGGAGAAGTAGTAAACCACAAATGCCCAAGTCACAGATGACACAAGGATCAAAACATCGGTCAAGAAAAGAGTATTAGATTGGTCAGAAAAACCATCCTTCACAACAACAGAGGAAGGAGAAACGCAAATGAAGCATAGAGTAAGAGGATCACATATCCACAACCAAATGCAAGAGTACATCAACGAAACAGTGAAATAAGATTTCAAAAGGAATTGAGTCAAGATAAAGGAATATAAAGTATCGATAGAATGAACAACCACAGATACAAATAAAAGCAAGAGTAAAAAATTGAGCGCGGGAAGCGAAAGGAAAGAGACGAAGAGGAGAATTAAAGGAGATGATCTGAACAAAAGAACATGGATAAGAGTCGTGGAGAGGAATTCATGAATGCACTACTGTAGTGAAGTACAAATCTTTCAAAGATCTAGTTTTTGGGCGGAGTATAGATCCAGATCTCATCCCCTCTCCCAGATTTGGAGGGTTTGAGCAGTAGATCACACCAAATCTTCTCTTGTTTAGCCGTGGCTCGACTAAGTTGGCCAACACAACACCAAATCTCGATCTTTAAGCATTGATGGAGGTACTGAACCCCAAGATGCAAGACAAGCACAAACGCGCAGGAAGCATCTCTTCTCTGGCCGACTTCATATCTTCTTTCCAGCACATCCGGATCCCAAACCGACACCAGTAGGTTTTCTCTTGACAAACACCGGCTCTCCCAAGGAAGATCCATCCTCGAGTTGGTTGGTCTGGAAAAAGATTCGACATGGCAAAAAGGATTTTGGGGTAGATGATGGATGGCATCATCGATGGCGAGATGAATCGGTTCAGGGTGGCTGTAATGAGGCCAAGAGGCGGAGGTTTCAGGGGTGATTTTAGTGGTGGAGAGTCTAGAGTTTTGGTTGAGACGCGCCGACGGAGGGAAATGTTTTAGGATTTTCTGGAGTTCAGAGAGTGTTTTCGGCGGAGGGTGCATTTTCATTTTTCGGAAATGTACCTATGCTTTCCTATATACTTATACCATGGATGTTAATGAAGCGAATTCAGAATATGAGTTAGCGTTATCATCCCTATTAATAAGTTTTGGTTCCCCGTTCCCGTTATCATCCCTACGAAGTCCTCATCTATCGAAAAATCCCTGTTTATTTTTCTTCATTTACCTTCCCCATTGATTTTTCCATTGGATTTTCCGTTTATATTCCTTATTGTTTTTACTAATAAAATCATATAACTTGTCACAAAATTAAGTCACTTGTTAAACTTATGATCATATTTAACATTACACGTTATACAAGATTATACATATTCAAGTACAATATAGGGAAAATGTATTAACTTTTATAAAAGTAATCGTAATATTTTATGGTTTATTATAAATATTCTTCATCAAAATTTCAATGAGATTTCTCGTTGGGAGCGGGGTGGGGAGGGAAATAGGTTGGAGACTATTGTCCCCATCCCTATCCTAATCTCCATTCCATGTGGGAAATTCATTTGGCCCCAACCGTTTATTTTTCTGCCCCCATGACGAAAATTTATGAGATTTTGGAGAATGTCCTGCTAACCTCCCTAACTCAGAGGACGATACAAAACTCATAGAGTGATCAATACTAATGTAGAGATTTATCTCAACATTTATATATTTATATACTATATATAAAGTCTTAATCTATCTATCTATATCTATATACTATTACTAAAGTCACAATTATCTTTCATATGTGTCATTCATCTAAGTATGTCACGTCATCAAATAAATATGTACATTTACCTATTCATCCTTATTCTATTTACAATTTATTTTATCTTTTATTTATGCAAATTTCCTAAATTACTATCCCAAAATATTTCTCATTGTACATGATAATTACCAAAAACATTATTGTCATACTTAATTAGTGCCCATAATATAAAATGTACGTTACTGGTCTGTAAACTCCATTATAAAGATACGTATATAGATAGATGGTCTGTAAATAGTTAACGTTATACGGTTCATCCACCAATATACATATAATTATGCACTTACAAAAAATATTATTATCATACTTAATTAGTGTTCATGAGTTAATAAGGGTGAATAGATTGTCTGTAAACTCCATTATAAAGAATACAATATGCAGTTTTATTTTAGTGTAGTTTTATATTTAATAATTATATAAAGTCCTAATTTATATTTTCTTCTATTAATATAAATTCACACATCTACCTTCAATTTTCATCATATAATACACCTTTTAAATTATTCCAATCAAGAAATTATCTTTCTGATACATCATATTAATTTTCCTATATAATTATATTTTATATTTAACATACTATAAACAAATTTAAATTCATTTGTAAAATATATGGCCATACTCGTGCAAGGCACGTGAACACATGCTAGTTATCTCTTCTATGTGTCAACAAGTGAGTTATGTCACGTAGGCTCAATGTACAATTACAACTTTATCCTTTCCTGGTTTTGATATTTACATATTCTATTTCATATCTATTTATTTTTGTACCTAAAATAACTTACCTTATTTATATAGATATTATCATCTCAAAGCTTAATTATATATCATTTTACCTTATTAGTTTCTTCTTATTTGTAAATAAAATTATTTATGATATATTTTTACCCTATTAATTACATTAATTTTTATAATTTTAATACTTCAATTTATATAATGAATAACATGCAATTGAACATAATTGGTAATACATAATTCATGATGCAAAGTAGCGATACATGTTAGAAATATTTGAAATAAATATGTGATATAATTTAATAATTTTATTCTTATTTAAATAATTATATAAAATTAACATTCTCATTACTTAAATATAAATATATATGTTTCTTATTCGGTTATTTGTATGAAATTCCTAATTTATTTTTATTTTTATATAAATATTTGCGTATATACTTTCAATTCTAATCTTATAAAAACTTCATCACCATATGTATCAAGAGAATAAACTTATACTTTATCAAATTAATTTTTATAAAAATATAATGATAGTTTAATTTTGAATTTTACTAACCAAACTCATAAGGTATACGTGCACATATGCTAATCTATATACTATTACTAAAGCCATTAGTATCTCTCCTATGTGCCAACCATTTAGGTATGCCACGTCATCAGATTAATTTTCTTATTTACCTATTTATCCTTTCATTTTTCTACAAATTAAAGCCAAATTATCAACCTATCAAAGCTATATATTTCTTACCATATTAATGAGTACAGAGTATTAGTTTATATAATATATCTAGGTGATATTATTGTATATGAATAATGAAATTATATTATCTCTATATATTTTACACATATGATTTACTTCTTTATATATATACTATTACGTAACACATCTTAAACCTTTATGTATATTTTCCACCATAATATAATAAGATCTCCTTATTCAATATGAAATATATATCATAAACAAATTCCTTAATTTTACTTTTATACTTTCTGAGCATGGTGAACGTGATACATGGTCAACGTACGATGTAAATTTAGTATTTTTAATACCAATATTAAATTATTATATAATTAAATACCAAAATTAAGTATGTGTATATGCCTAATTTAATATATTTTCTATTGATATAGATATACATGTTATTTCCATTGTTATTACCTTATTACTCTTTCAGTCAAGAATTTACGTTTTGGTTAGCTTATGTTTCAAATTTATAATATATGTTCTTTACATATTAGTGTAATTTTAGTGGATTCTAAATTATAGATATATATACCAAACCTTTGACATAATGTAAAATTAAAAAAAACTATTCATGTATTCAATTAGGATAAAATATATAATGATTTTTTAAAATTCTAGATTGGACATCAAATTGCACTTGAAATTAATCTAATGATTACCTTTAAAAAACAAAAACTTAGCCGTATATAATGATTTCTTCATTCTTTTATGTTTGGTCTTAATTCATATGTTAACTCAAGTATTAGTATTGTGGTTGCAATCCTTAAAAAACTCTAGATTGGACTTCAAATCGCACTTAAAATTAGCCTAATGATTACCTATAAAAAAACAAACTAAACCCTTATGTTATTGACATATTTTCATATCGTATTTTTACATGTAAATTAGGATAATATATGTTTCGAACTATAATCGTGAATTATTCAACCTAAAATCATTTGTATAATAAAGTTGGAAAATTTGTCCATTGATTTCAACGGTGACGTAATGTAAGTGTATACAACATTAAAACCCGATAATTAGCATATGAAAACATCTGACAATTATATATGACTCAAATATGGCATGTCTATTATATATGTGTATTTACAGTTAATGTCCAACTTCATTTAGTATTAGGAAATATTTATGGGTAATTTTTTTACCAAATTAATCCTTATAGAGTAATAGTTTAGGGTTTGTTTGGTATATGTATTTATAAAGACTATTTTGTTTATAAATTCTTTTATGTAAGAAAAGTAGGTTTTAAAATTTGAATTTTGGGTAGTATAGGAAAATGTGAATGGAGGGAAAAAATACTTTTTTTATAAATAAAGACTTTATAAATACAAGGCCAAACAAGCCCTTATTAGTATATGAGAAAAATTATGTAGTGTGACATATCTTTTTCCTTCTCTTATCTTTTCACTCTTATGCAAAAGAAGGTTGGACATGGTTATAACTTTAAGAAGGAAGACTTAATTACTTGTGTAACATTATCTTCAATCTTTCACGAAGATTTGATCTATAAGGTTATGTATCTTATATATGATTCTTATCCACATGCTTTTTTATCAACATTATTATCATATATTTTCATTATTTTGATGGATTTATTTGTTCATCGTTATTATTATATAATATTATTGGTGTTAAGTTTTATTGATTTTCTTTAAAAATAATAAATTATCTTTATTTATTTAATAATATTATATTTTTTTTATTTCAAGAACCCGTACAAGGCACGGATCAATCTACTCGTTTATAATCTATTTGTGATTTTTTTGGTCAGAATAATCTATTTGTGATTTGGGTATTGAGAAAAATCCCTCCCCTAAATGTTCGTAGTTGGTGCAAAAATACAAATCTTCTCTCAGCAAAATCCTCCTCATTCTCAACAAAAAAAACAAAATACTCCTCATTATTGTACAAAATCAGATGAACAAATGCGTTCAAATTTGCATAAAATGTAATTAAAAAATACTCCATTGCGTTCAAATTTAAACGCATACTAAAACCATAAACTGTTATTTTTAGTATTATAAATTACAATACTAATCAATAAACCTAGTACTAATATAATAATATTAAGGCGAAATTGAAAAACTATCAAAAAGCTGTAAAATAAAAAAGGCAAAATAAAATGTGAATAAATGTTTTTTTAAAATAAAAAACTGGTTAATGGAGGTTTAAAATTACAGTTAAGAAAAAACTGTTTAAAATAACTCATAATCTTCTTACCTGCTCAACTAGTAGACATAAACCTCCACATTACAGCCCTTTTCCCTTTCTTCCCCGAATCATTTCGATTTGTCAAGAACAACCTGCAGTTCCGGTTTATAGAACAAAGCCGTGTTTCCTAAAACCCTAAATCGAGCGACAACACCCTAAACCTAAATCCCCAAATTGACAATGATGAAGACAAGAGAGTTGAAGTCGACGAAGGCCAGAGAAGAGAAGGCGAAGTCGGCGACAATTGCGAAGAGAAAGATGGTTGAAGACCCAGAAGAACAACCGCGTCCAGAACCCTCCAAAGTGAAGAGTGGAAGAATGAAGATAGCCTATAACTCTTCTGAGGAAAAAGATTCACCCAGTCCAGTCCTTCTGATACAGAAGAAGAAACCAAGATTGTCGGAGGCTGAAGAACCCACAACAAAGAGGTCGATGAGGAAGCCATCGAAATCGGTTGGCGGGATTAGTTCTATTGAATAAGTCTTTAGTTTCTTGAAAAATGTCTAATTTTGTCTGAAATTGTTGAGCTGTTGATGCATACTAGGTTTATGTCTGGATAAACTGCATGCTGGTAATGAAAACAGAGCATGAATTACTCTGTGAAAAACAGAGCATAGAGAGTGTTGTTGTGTGATATAACCAAAATAACTTTGTACTTGCCTGAAAAACTTTGCAACTGACTGACAAATTATGTATGAAAAATCGCATAATATCCTGACAGATTTTGTACTTGCCTAAAATTGGGGTAGGGTATAAAAGCTTCTTAAAGTTTGATAAAGTGTTTCTGTAGTGTTGTTGTGTGATATAACCTGAAAAACGTAAAAATCGCCTGACAAAGTATTGTGGAGAATGTGTTGGTATGACCTCAGAAAGTGTGTTGTTGTATAGTGTTGTTGTGTGACATAACCTGAAAAATCGCCTGACAAAGCATGGATAGTGTTATTGTGTGATATAACCTGAAAAACGTAGAAATCACATGACAAAGTGTTGTGGAGAATGTTGTTGAATTCCTTAGGTTTTGATAGTGACAAACATTCAGCTAATCTGGGTACTAAGTGTTTCAGGAACAAATACAGTTGTCTTAGGGAACCATTGCAGCGAAGGATCGAAGAGGGAACAAAGCTCTGTTCATGTGCTTTGTTACCTCTGAAGGACCAACAACGTCGAACAAGATTGAAGCTGCGAATGGAAAGAAGAATCCAGCGTGCCATTTATGGAAACAAATCAAACGCAGAATCATGCACGCGGTCAAGGATGAATGACTTCGGCTCCAAGGATCAAGCCGATTTGAGAAGATATGGAGAGAGAAGCCCGATTGTGTTATCTTAGGAAAACCTTCCTAAGATAAGATAATTGGAGAGAGAGTACTCTATCTTATCCAAATATATTAATTTACGGAATCCTTCCTTCAAATTAATATAGACGGCTGGGATATTATTCCCTCTACAAAATCATATCTTCTTGTTGCCTTATTTGGATAAATCTTATCTTGTTACATTTAGGGTTTGCCGAGTTGTATTTAATAGAGGCGTGGATTCATTTCTATGTAACGACGACGACGGAAAATAGAGAGAACGAAAAGAAGAAAGAAAAGAAGTGAGGTGTGTGTAAGTCTTTGAGGGTTGAGTTTGATTCATCGTTGTAGAAGAGGTTTCGAGTCTAGCTGGTTGTTTAGATGTCGAAGTCCAGGATACAAGTGTAACCAAGCAAGAAATCAATAAGACAAGTACACGCTTCAAAATCCTCTCAAGCGAAAGCTTGAAGGTAGTGGTTTTTCCTTGAGAAGCTAGTTTTGCTAATCAGGGTTTCCACTATATATCGTGAGTTCGTTCGTTATCTTTCCTGCTATATTTATCCGCTGCAACTTCTATGGGAACAAAGCTTTTGTTCCCTCAGACGTAACTCTAACGATCCAACAATTGGTATCAGAGTCTGGTGCTCTAGATTGTTTGTTTTAGTTACAGATTCTACAGGAAAGATGTCGTCAGGAAATGCCTTGGATAGAGACTCTCAAGAAGGTGATGTAGATGTGGCTCTCATCACTCAAGCCATGAAGAAGATATGGTCTCTAAGCAAAGACACTAAAGATTCGGTCATGGTTCACAATGACATGAAGAAGGTTGTCTGCTCTCACTGCTATGACAACGGACACTTCGCAAAAAGGTGCCTCAACAAAGTGGCAGGTTCTTCTCAGGTCTTCAACGAGGAACAAACGAGGATTGCAAAGTGGGGTGACTGCAGCTCAGATGATGAAGCATCTCCTCTCTCAAAGGATATCTGCTTGATGAGCTCAAAAGGTCACATCGTATCAGAAGGTGGTTCTCATAAATCCGAGGAGGAAGCAAGGAAAGGCTCGTGGCACCTTGACAGTGCATGTTCAAGTCACATGACCGGGAACAGTGAATGGTTCACTTCTCTTCAGCCAGCCTCAGGGGCATCGATAACTTTTGGAAACAAGAGTAAGGGTGAGGTTTGTGGTATCGGTATGGTAAGACTCTCTAAACACATCACTGTGAATAATGTGAATCTAGTGAATAATCTCAAGTTTGATCTGTTTAGTGTGGCTCAACTATGTCAAAACAGAAAAAATAGGGTAGTCTTTACCACTGATGATTGTCATGTTGAGTGTCTAAGTACAGGGAAAATCTTACTCAAAGGGATCTGCGATAACAATGTCTATAAGGTCGACCCTGCTTTCATCCCTGACAAGGACCTATGTCTGTCGTCTATTGCTGAGACGACAGACTTGTGGCACAAACGCTTTAGACATGCTAGCCTTCAACTCCTATCCAAACTTCATAGACAAGAGTTGGTGAATGGCCTTCCCAAGGTTGAAGCAATGAGAAGTGACATGTGTGACGCATGCATTAAAGGAAAACAAGTGAGGTCTTCCTTCAAGTCAAAAAGGGATGTAAGTACAACACGTCCTCTGGAATTAGTCCACATGGATCTTTGTGGGCCTATGCGCACGAAGAGCCGTGGGGGAAATGCATATGTCTTTGTTATTGTTGATGACTATTCCAGGTACACATGGACTCTATTTATCTCTACAAAGGATGAAGTGTTCGCGGAGTTTGAGTCCTGGCTTAAGGCCGCCGAAAGGAGCACTGGACATTCCTTGGGGTCTATTCGCACTGATCATGGAACTGAATTCGAGAACTCTCAGTTCCTATCCCTCTGTAGGAACAGAGGTATCAACCATAACTTCTCTGCTCCCAGGACCCCACAGCAAAACGGTGTTGTTGAAAGAAAGAACAGAACTCTGGAAGACATGACGCGTACTCTTCTCATCTCAAGTGGTCTTCCAAGGAGTTTCTGGGCCAAAGCCTTGAATGCTGCGTGCTACGTTCTGAACAGAGCAACCATCCGTCCTCTTCTGAACAAAACTGCCTATGAGCTTCTGAAGGGAAGGAAACCTAATGTGTCTCATTTGCGCACATTTGGTTGCAAGTGCTTCGTCCACAACAACGGGAAAGATTCTCTTGGGAAGTTTGATCCCAGAAGTGATGAATGAACTTTTGTAGGATATTCACAGCAAAGCAAGGCCTATAAAGTTTTCAACAAGAGAACCAGAAAGGTAGAGGAAAGAATTCATGTTGTATTTGATGAAACTGTTATGGTTGGTAACAATGTGCAGGAACTATCAGGCAACATCGAGCTTTCCGAAGATGATTTCTTTCAGCTTATAGATAGCAATGTCAGCGGTGGGACCTCTGAAGATCAAGAAACTCAAAATGATCCCTCTACACCAAGAACTCCCAATTCCGCCAACTCAGGGGGCAATGAAGAAAATGCTTACCCCCCTGATGTATCTCAGGCACCTCAGGGGGAACAAAGCCCAAGTCACGGCACAGCGGAACCCTCTGAGGACTACCCTTCTGCTGAAGGAACGAGGGATGTCAACCCTAATGCTAATGGCACAGGAGGTGAAGGCTCAAGTGCTGGGAACGCTGATTCAGAGGAATTCGACATCAACAATCTCCAAGTTCCCAACTATCAGCAAAAGTGGGCTCATCCAGTCAAGCTAATCGTCACTGACTATAGAAAGGGAGCACCTCAGAGCACTCGTTCCTCCCTACAAAATTTCTGTGCTTTCAATGCTTTTCTCTCTTTACAAGAACCCAAAACTGTAGGAGAAGCATTGAAGGATCCTGACTGGATAAACGCCATGCAAGAGGAACTTCACCAGTTCGAAAGAAACAAAATTTGGCAGTTAGTTCCTCGTCTAAGGAACAGAACAATGATTGGAACCAAGTGGGTGTTTAGAAACAAGTTGGATGATCAAGGTCAGGTCACAAGGAACAAAGCTAGGCTGGTGGTGAAAGGTTACAACTAGCAGGAAGGCATCGACTATGATGAGACCTTTGCTCCTGTTGCCAGGTTAGAAGCAATAAGACTCCTAATTGCGTATTCCTCTTTCCATGGGTTCAAGCTGCAACAGATGGATGTCAAGACTGCCTTCTTGAATGGAGTTCTTAAGGAGGAAGTCTACGTGGAGCAAACACCCGGCTTTGAGGACACCACTCAACGTGACCATGTCTACATTCTAGACAAAGCTCTGTATGGTCTCAAGCAAGCCCCGAGGGCCTAGTATGAAAGGCTCTCACAGTTCCTTCTGACACACGGATACGTTCGAGGAAAGGTCGATAAGACTCTGTTCCTTCTGAAGGAAGGGAAGCATATTCTGGTGGTCCAAGTCTATGTGGATGATATCATTTTTGGATCCACTGATGATAAACTGGTTCAGAAATTCTCTAAGCTGATGGCCAGTGAATTCGAGATGAGCATGGTTGGAGAACTCAAGTTCTTCCTAGGTCTGCAAGTCTCTCAGGGAGATGAGGGAACCAAAGTGCACCAACAGAAGTATCTCAGGGAGTGCGTCAAAAAGTTTGGTATGAATGATGCAAAACCCTTCACCACTCACATATCTCCAAACAATCCAATGGGAAAAGACGAACATGAGCAAGGAATTGATCCATCTCTCTACCGAGGAATAATAGGTTCGCTTCTATATCTCACTGCCAGTAGGCCTGATATTATGTATAGTGTATGTCTTTGTGCTCGTTTTCAAGCCGATCCCAAAGAGACACATCTCAAAGCAGTGAAGAGGATCTTGAGATATTTGAAGGGAACAGATGATCTTTGTCTGTGGTATCCAAGGGGAGGAAGCCTTGATCTTGTCGGATACACAGATGATGACTTCGTAGGGAACAAAGTGGACAGAAAATCTACCTCTGGAATGGCTCAGTTCCTTGGGCCGTGTCTGGTTTCCTGGGGGTCAAAGAAGCAGAATTCCGTGGCTCTCTCCACTGCGGAAGCTGAATACATAGCCGCTGCTGCTTGTTGCACTCAACTCCTATGGCTCAAACAACAACTCAGCGACTACGGTATTCTTCTAAACTCCATTCCCATTCTCTGTGACAATACAAGTGCCATAAATATCTCCAAGAATCTGGTGCAACACTCACGTACCAAGCACATCGAGATAAGACATCACTTTTTACGTGACTGTGTGGAGAAAGGGTTGGTGACAATGGACTTCTGTGGAACTAAGGATCAAATCGCCGACATCTTCACCAAGGCACTAAACAGGGAACCATTCGAACAGTTTCGTATGGAACTAGGTATGATCTCTCTAAACTGACTGTCTACATGTTGTGTTCCCTCGATGATTGGCTAATATTACATGGTAAAGTGTGAAGGATGAAACATCATGTCCCGGTCTGCATTTATTCTCTTAATCACTAGTTGAATGACCTGCCTAGACTCATGCTAATATTTCACTTATGTGCAATATTTCATGCATGCTCTCTATGCTATCTTGCTAATACATGAATCAGATCTCCTTCGGTCCAAAAGAGTCAACTTGATGCATTGATCCCTCATTATAAGCCCAAATGATTGTTGACTCTACAGCTTACCTTAGCCATCATATTTGATGCTTCCTATGAGCCCCTCTAATCATTCACATCTGGGAGCCTCTCATTCATGACTACACATTATTGCAAAATTTGCATATATGCTTTTGTGTGATGTTCTTTGTACCCTCTCTGGTAACATTACCCCCGCATCACACTCTTCTATTTTTCTGGAAAGTCGAGAATACGAATTGTTGCCACTGTGGTCTGTGGATAGGGTTCGATAGGTATGTGTGTGATGCCGGCTTACAATTGCCTAAGGAGGGTTCGTGCTTAAAAGCTAATGATGCGCGTAGTAGACTCAAAATGAATCTCTGGTGAAAGAAGACAAGCTGAAGGTCGTGATGTTCCAAAAAAAAAAGGGGACATCAGAATATACACAAAGAAGGGAAAAGAAGGAATCAAAAACTCTCTATTAGTTGAGCCTATGATGGATGCTGACGCCAATAAGGATGCAAAAAAAAAAACTTTGAGTGGGAACAAAAGATGAACTCCATTGCTAATCATACTTCAGCCCTAGCTGGTGGCCCCAGTGGTACTTAATTTGTATTTCTCTGGCCAACCAACCCCTCTTTTGTTCCCTAGCACATCAACTCCTCTCTTTTCGTACTTCCTTGTCTCTGATTCTTGTGTTTGCACTGACTGGCATGTTGATCATGAATGTTATCCTTGCATATCGTGTTGTCGTCTTAACATGATGTCTGCGTTCGTGTGTTTCAATCTACTGCGATTGAGAATGATGTTCATCTGGCTGTTATCTTTCATCTCTAACTCTTCACTGTGTTTTTGATGATGCCAAAATGGGGAAAATGACAGATAGCTTTGTTTGAGGGGGAACAACACATGGTTTCATATGTTGTTGTGTTGAGGGGGAACTATTATGGTCTTGTGTGGAGAACCATTCCCCATACAATTGTCTTTATCTCGTATGTATATGCTTTATTGTCAAGGATGTTTGTCACCATCAAAAAGGGGGATTTGTTGAATTCCTTAGGTTTTGATAGTGACAAACATTCAACTAATCTGGGTACTAAGTGTTTCAGGAACAAAGACAGTTGTCTCAGGAAACCATTGCAGCGAAGGATCGAAGAGGGAACAAAGCTCTGTTCATGTGCTTTGTTACCTCTGAAGGACCAACAGCGTCGAACAAGATCGAAGCTGCGAATGGAAAGAAGAATCCAGCGTGCCATTTATGGAAACAAATCAAACGCAGAATCATGCACGCGGTCAAGGATGAATGACTTCGGCTCCAAGGATCAAGCCGATTTGAGAAGATATGGAGAGAGAAGCCTGATTGTGTTATCTTAGGAAAACCTTCCTAAGATAAGATAATTGGAGAGAGAGTACTTTATCTTATCCAAATATATTAATTTACGGAATCCTTCCTTCAAATTAATATAGACGGTTGGGATATTATTCCCTCTACAAAATCATATCTTCTTGTTGCCTTATTTGGATAAATCTTATCTTGTTACATTTAGGGTTTGTCGAGTTGTATTTAATAGAGGTGTGGATTCATTTCTATGTAACGACGACGACGGAAAATAGAGAGAACGAAAAGAAGAAAGAAAAGAAGTGAGGTGTGTGTAAGTCTTTGAGGGTTGAGTTTGATTCATCATTGTAGAAGAGGTTTCGAGTCTAGCTGGTTGTTTAGATGTCGAAGTCCAGGATACAAGTGTAATCAAGCAAGAAATCAATAAGACAAGTACACGCTTCAAAATCCTCTCAAGCGAAAGCTTGAAGGTAGTGGTTTTTCCTTGAGAAGCTAGTTTTGCTAATCAGGGTTTCCACTATATACCGTGAGTTCGTTCGTTATCTTTCCTGTTATATTTATCGGCTGCAACTTCTGTGGGAACAAAGCTTTTGTTCCCTTAGACGTAACTCTAACGATCCAACAAATGTGTTGTTATGACCTCCAAAAGTGTGGCTACTGATGTGGCTAAAACCTACCCACAAGTATACAGGATCAGCTGTAGTAGTCAAGTGTCGATCCCACAGAAACCAATGTAATATCAATTGAAACACTACCAGGGAACTAGGCCATAAAAAATAAGGAATTGATTAAATATGTAACTAAACTAATAGCTAATAAAATAAATAAAAGAGACAAAAATCAATGGGATAAATGTGTCTAAAGTTAAGGATCACCGCAAAGACGCTTCAGTAAATAAAATTACACTTCACCTAAATCTAGTCCAAATTATTTCAAGGTAAGCTATCTAAGGTAATCTACGAACTCTTTCCAGACAATAGTAAACGTGTCTGGACTAAACTAACAATCGTTTTCGTGCAGAGCTAATCTCATCCAAACACTTTAACGCACTTAGAGTGTAGAGATAAACTGAAATAACATTCGCTGTCGTGCTCCGCTAATTCAACTCAAACCTAGAACATCTATGATAGCCAATAAATCTTCAAGAGTAATTAAGTTGTTGTCACCCAAATAACACTCAGGTTCAATTCCTAGGATTCCAGTAAAGGTTATCACCTCTCAGTCTCAAACCTTACCTGACTACCTATTAAACTTATCACATTTCAGTCTCAAACCCCAATAGAATCCCTTTCACATAGGCTAATATATGCATAAAGCATCTAGGAATGAATCAAATATTATTTCAATTCAAGCAAAGAAATAAGTCTGATTACATACGCATCGTTGGGATCACCCAAACCTTAGAACTAGTAATTTAGCCAAACATAATTAAAGACATATACAATAGATTTAAACTAGCTAATAACATATATGAATTATTCAATAAATACATAAGATAAAAAAACTTAGTCTCAATATAAAAATAATCCAAATTGACAAAGGCTAAAACAATAATATTTAGTCTTCCATTATGCAAAGCACAAAATTTCGTCCTTTAAAATTCTCCATGTACGGCCGTAGTCTTCAAACGAACAAAAACAAAACTGAAGTGAAACCTATCTAAAAACTCTCCCCAAAACTGCCAAACATAAAGTAAAGCTACGTAAAAAAAAAAAACTCCAATTCGAAAAGTCAAACCTAAACTAAGTAATTCCTCCATCAGTGTGGCCTTTCCCGTTGACTTGTGCATGCCCAACAGGCAACGGCCCATCTTTGCAATTGGTGGCCCATCTTCAACAACTGTAGTCCACTAAGACTATATGGACCCAAAATTCCTTTTATTATTTTTTGTCCTTGGAAATAGTCTCGTATCTTCCTTAAATTAGACTTAAAATATTCGAAATATATAAAAATACGAGTGTAAACTCCGAATGTAAAATAATGTAAAATTAATTATAAAATATAAAATATGCATGAAAATGATTTAATCTAATACGTAACTAGACTCCTAAAATATGTATAAAATAGGTGTTATCAACTACTCTATAAACTACATTACCTGAAATAAGTCTAATTCACCTGACAAATACATAAGTAGTCTCAAAAACATTTATATTAAGATGTTTGATTAGAATGTTATAGTATCTTGAATGACCTGATAAATCCAAATGTAGGGGTTATGGTGATTCATGTTGATACAAAGTTGTAGGGGTTATGGTGAACTTAAAAAATTATGACAGTGTGAATATCATAGTAGCCTGAGTGATCTGATAAAGTGTTGTTATGTATAATTCTTACCTGAAAAACTTCCAATAACCTGTCAAATCTAAATGTAGTTTAAAAAAATTTATTTTCTTTATGTGCTTAAATTGTCATGTATTAGTGAAGGCATCCATCTTCAAGAGGTAATGAAACGTTTAATGGTGCATTTATAAAGATTGTCACAATGTAGATAGCATAGTACTCTGAGTGACTGATAAAGTGTACCTGAAGAACTACCATTTCACCTGACGAATCCAAATGTAGTCTGACAAAGCTTTATATGTCTTGAAAAACCTATATTTTACATGACAATGTTTTATGGTGCATGCTTTTTCTTTATGTGAATATGAATGTCATGTATTTGTGAATGTCATTCATTACAGAAGAAGTACAAGTGGCATGGAGAGGAGTTGTTTTTCGGTCAAATCAATCAGAATTCAAGGTTTATTTATCTTTAATCTATTGAGAACACATTAACTCGTGCAGACTGGCAAACAGTTCTACATGCCACATTTGGCCCAATTTTAAAAATAATGAAGAACTTGAAGCTGTCTGTACAGTTGATTCATCATGTTTTGTTTAGGCAACTAGAGACAGATAAAAAGTGAGAGACATGGTATGATCTAGGTGGAAAACCTTGTAGGTTTTCAATGGAGGAGTTTAGACTTAAAACATGACTGAATTGTGGCATGCCGGATGAGGAGGGCACAGTGGAGGATAAAAAAAGCAGTGTTTGATTTTTTTGGTGTCAAGAGTATTACAATCTCTACCCTTTTGACCAAGTTCATCTTGTGTCGGGAGGACAATGTATTCAAGCTGAAGATGGCTTTGTTGCTAATTTTAGAGGGTGTTGTACTAGGGGTGATAAGAAGAGGAAGGTCATACCCTTACATGTGAAATTGATCCAAGACTTGAATCGTTTCAATCATCCCCATGGGGTAGGAGTGCTTACATTGACCTCCATCAAAATCTGGCTACTGCTTTGGACACAAGACTGGAGTCAGTTAAGGTTGCACTTACAGTTTCTGACAAAGCCAAAGCAAACTACACCATAAGGGGTTTACCAATGGTATTTCAGGTAATGTGTTAGTAGTTGAATATGTAAAAGTTTAAGTTAATTTGTTGATCACAATTGTGGTTTAATTTCAATTATGTTTGTTTCAGATTTGGTTGTATGAGGCCATGTCCCATATTGGCAGAACGTTTGCACATAAGCTTAATAAACATGTTCAACCCCGAGGTGTGAAGTGGTTGAAAATAAGTAGACCAACCTTGGATTCGATTACAGATGCCCTAGAGGGGACGTATGCTACTAAACAGATCCTTGTTGAGGAGGAATGAGAGGAGTTGGGAGATTGTTGTTACTTCCCATAGGAGGAAGGAGACAAATTATTGGATGAGATTGTGAAGCAACTGAAGCCAAAAAGAAAGAGGGCTGATAAAAAGGATAAGGGAGGTGGTAAAGGGCAAGCTGCAAACATTGAGGGTTTGGGCCAGAGGCAAGTCACATGTTGTTTGAATGAATTGCTTGAAAGGATGCAAAATCTAGATGAAAAGTACGATCTATTAAGGGAGGAAGTCATTGAGTTAAAGAACGAAAAAAGAGGTAAAGTTCATACAAAAGTGGCCTCTTCATCTAGTGACGAAAAGGTATGAATGGCTTAATTTGTTCACATTTTTAGACAATGAATGTTTAATGTGTAAATATATGCCTACAAGAGTCAGAGGTTGATGAGGATCAAAGTGATAATGAACCAAACTTTAGAGAACACCAAAAGAGCATGATGTGGAAGGTGAAGTCAACAGATGAGGCTGATGAGTTAGAATCTAAAGATGACGAAGAGGATGAGTTTGAAAAGGGAGATTCTGAAGAGGTATGTCCAACTTTTTCAGTTCATATATACACATTTCAGCCCATATATGCACATTTAAGTCCATATATGCCAATTTCAGACCATATGTGCACATTTCATACCATATTTGCATATTTTAGACCATATGTCATCGTTTTCAGGACACTAATGAAGAAGAGCAAGTGTCTACTGGTGGAAAATGGTTGATGAAGAAGGTTACATCACCATCGAGAGGAACAATGGACAATGAGAATGTTCAAAATGATGTAGGTTTTTAGGAAAAGGCGGATGAAGATGTTGCAAATGGTCACTTTTGAAATAAAAACTATGGTTTCAGATGAGCAACAAGTTGAAGGGGATGCAACAAATGCACTGTCAATTCTTATTCAGGCGGTTGCAATTCTACAAGAGGTAACAACTGATGTGGTAAAAGTGTAACACCCCCAAATCGTAACCTATTTGGAAAGGTATTACCGCCAGTGACATCGGTTTCCACACCGAAGCCACCCCAGGCTTTACCGGTTTAAATACAAATCATAAACAACAATCATGATGTAAACACCAAAATCTTTGGTTAAAACATAGGTCTGGGGATTACATCCCAATCCCCATAGGACAAAACAGAGTAATCAGCGGAAGTCTTTGCAAAGTATAAATACAAGGGTCTTGATCGTAATGATCACCCGCCAAGGATCGCAACCTAATAAATCCATTAAAACACTGTTTGCTTTTATAGTCGTTCTAGCCTTTGTTTCTCGGATTCTTATCTGATGTGTCGAATCGAACGGATGACACCAGCCAACCATGGAGAGAACAATTACGGTTGGTTAGTCTAATGAAAGACTATGCAAGGGTACAAAGCAGAGTGGTTCGAAGTAGTCGTATTAGGTTAGACTCATCGCTCCTCGAATCAAAACCGATAACGATAGTCAACCACCATACTCTACTAAAACATATGAAGAGGCATGATCAAGAGAAGATTCTAAAAGACCAAGTCTCACAGAAATCAATCCCAAAGAAGACTCAACGAATTGAGTCTTATCGGAAATATTACAAATGTTGGGGAACATTAATTAATCATACAAGCGTTCAAAAACGACTTGATGTTTCGGTTCACGACCAACCTCACCGCTTAATGCGAATCCAGATTGGAAAGAGAACGGTACTCTGATCAAAGTCAAGACGAGCTTTCCTAGTTGTACTATTCCATAGCTGCACTACTCGTCTGAAGTATATTAATCATGTGCTGCGACGGTACTTATCTTATTTAAATTCCCAAACGCACATCACGTTATAGACTTTTAAATATATGTTTCGCCATGAGGGACATATATTGAGTATATGTTTCATCATGAGGGACATATAGGATATATGTTTCGCCATGAGAGACATACTCCTGAATGGGACGAATCCCAAGATTTATAGCATCAGTTAAGTGCCACCATCTCTATACCCGAGTATAGAGATCAGGTCATGACCCACCAAATGGTTTTTGGGTTTATCACCCTTTGCACCATTAATCATTATTAAGAAACGACTGGACCTCGAATAGTCCATCGCTCCTACGAATACTCGTGATAACTAAACAGTTTAACACAGTAATAATCATATCAAAGCCCTTCAGGCTAATATCATAAATATATATCTATAATAGCGTTGTTCTAGCAGATATACAACCTATTATAATATCATATTCTTTTCATATCATTTATCAAACTATTCCCAACAGAACAGTAAATCATTCCAAATTAATTAACAATCAAACTATTGATAATTAATGGAAATATGGAATGATGAGCAAGAGCGAACCGCCACTTGCCTTAGATCAAACGAAAGCTTTAACAAGCTTAGAGACAACGGTTCCTGAGTCTGAAACTGGGACAGATCCTGGATATTAAATCCCTCTGGAACGACCCATAACGAGACCCTAAGTTAGATTCAATATCTACATATATGAATCTAAAAGAATACAAAAGGAATCGAAGGAACCAAGCCTCGCTCGCAACCAAACACCCAAGAACACACACATGAACCCAGTCTGACGCGGGTGCGGTCGGCTCTCACCGCAGGGTGCGGTGGGGTGCGGTGGTGCCTTGCCGCGGGTTCGGCGAGATGACAGAGGTGAGAGCCTTCGGCAGATTCTCGATGGAAGACTCACCCAAATCGATCCATTCGACTTCGATTTGTTGTGGTTTTGATCTCCCAACACTTTAGACCTTTGAATACCTCTTAGGAGCACCTTTGTGAACACTCAAAGAGATCCGATCACTTCTTAAACAAAGCTCAAAAGCTTGGCTTCAATGGAGATTTTCAGAGGAGAGGAGGAAGATGAAGCTGACTTTGTGCCTTCTCCTCCACGCCTTTCCTTCCATTTATAGGCCAAGCTAGCAGCTGACCACCAGATGACAACAAGGAGGAGGTGGCCCGACCAAAGAACAGGCTAGGAAGCCAACTAAGGCGAGCTACAACCTGCAACTCCGACGTTGACGACAAGGGTGACGATGACCGCGGGGTGCAGTGGGGGTGCGGTGGCCGACTCGTGACCGCCACTGGCATTGGCCTTCGCCGCGGGTGCGGCAGGGTGCGGCCAAGGCCAATTTTGCCCCCTTTGACCCGTTTTGTCGTTTTTACCAAGGGGTAAAAATATTCTTAACTCCGGGTTAAATATATTCGTATACGAACGGCCCTTTTAACCCAAAAATACATTAACTGTATTTTATATTACTCAGAAAAATATTACAGAGACCAAACATCTTACATAATGTCCGATCTTCTCTGAATTTAATCTGACTTGTAATATGGGCATAAGAAAATTCAAAATTTTCCTTACAAAATGAGGGATATTACATTACCTCCCCCTTAAAAGAAGTTTCGATCCCGAAACTTAGGCCGAAAACAACTCGGGAAAGCGTCTAAGCATATCCTCCCTAGTCTCCCAAGTCTCCCAGGTAACTTCTTCGGTTCCTGACTTGGACCACAGAATCCGTACCAAGGGTACCACCTTGTTGCGCAAGTGCTTCCCACGGCGCTCGAGAATACGCACAGGTATCTCTTCATAAGTACCATTTGCTTGAATGTCAATGTCTTCATAACTCAGCACATGAGATTCATCTGGCACGTATTTCCTCAACAAGGATACATGGAACATATTATACACTGGATGTGCCGATGGCGGCAATGCCAAACGGTACTCCAGAGATCCCACTCTGTCAAGAATTTCAAATGGTCCTACGTAGCGAGGGTTGAGCTTCCCACGCTTACTAGACCTGAACACACCTTTGGTTTAACTTGGTATGATTAGTAAGTAAAGTTACTACAGTCTCGTGCGGTGTCCTCCGGCTCAATGCATCGGCTACTACATTAGCCTTGCCCGGATGATACAGCAATTCGATGTCGTAGTCTTTGAGTAGCTCTAACCAGCAACGTTGTCTCATATTCAACTCCTTCTGAGTGAATACATACTTGAGACTCTTGTGGTCGGTGAAGACTTGGCATCTCACGCCATAGAGATAATATCTCCAAATCTTCAGGGCAAACACTACCGCCGCTAACTCCAGATCATGCGTCGGATAATTTTCTTCATAGGTTTTCAATTGCCTTGACGCGTAAGCAATAACCTTGCCTCTTTGCATCAACACGCATCCTAAACCACTCTTCGAAGCATCACTATAGACCGCATAATCATCAGTTCCGTCTGGTAGCGTTAGCACTGGTGCGAAGGTCAGACGTTGCTTCAATTTCTGAAAACTGGCCTCGCACTTGTCATTCCAGACAAACTTCTTGTGGACCTTGCGAAGCAGACCGGTCATAGGTAGAGCGATCTTAGAAAATCCATCTACAAACCGTCTATAATATCCGACAAGTCCAAGGAAACTGCGCACCTCCTTCACATTCTGAGGCCGCTTCCAGTTAGCTACTGCTTCAATCTTTTGGGGATCAACCATTACCCCCTTCTCATTGATCACATGGCCTAAGAAAGCCACTTCCTTGATCCAAAAATCGCACTTAGACAATTTAGCGTACAACTCATTTTGTCTAAGGATTGACAACACAATTCGAAGGTGTTCCTCGTGAATTTCCTCATGCGGAGAATAAATCAAAATATCATCGATGAAAACCACCACGAACTTATCCAAGTACTGGTGAAAACATCAATTCATTAAGTCCATAAAGACCGCTGGAGCGTTGGTAAGTCCGAATGGCATGACTACGAACTCGTAGTGACCATACCTCGTCCAAAATGCAGTCCTCGGAATATCTTCCTCACGATTTCTGAGCTGATGATAACCAGATCTCAGATCGATCTTGGAAAAGACTTTATCTCCCTGCAACTGATCCAACAGATCATCAATCCTTGGCAAAGGATATTTATTCTTGATCGTGACTTTATTCAACTCACGATAGTCGATACAAAGTCGGAACGATCCATCTTTCTTCTTGACAAATAAGACCGGAGCACCCCAAGACGGTGCACTCGGTCTTATATAATCTTTGTCGAGAAGATCCTCTAGTTGCTTCTTCAACTCTTGCATCTCAACAGGAGCCATCCGGTACGGTGCCTTCGAGATCGGCGTAGTACCCGGTTCAAGATCAATAGAAAATTCCACGACACGATGCGGGGGTAATCCAGGAATCTCTTCCGGAAAAACATCAGGAAATTCACGAATCACATGAATATCAAGAATTGTTGGTTCATCTTTCATGGTCGAATCCAGATAGCAAAGGTACCTGACACAACCCTGTCGAAGTAGCTTAAACGCAACCATCGCATTGATAAGCCTGCCGTTATCAGCGTCATTCTGACCCTTAAATTTGCACACGCTCTGGTCCCCAGATGACACCGTCACAGTTCTTGTACTAAAGTCGATTACCGCCCCATGACGTGTCAGCCAATCCATATCGAGAATAATGTCGTATGGAGCCATGGCTATTCGGATCAAATCCGCTTCGAACTTCTTACCCTAAATGGTAATCGGAATTTCCAAAAGACGCTTGGTTCCAACTAAATGGTCACCATTTTGGACCAGCCCATTACATGGTTCACAGACGGCCCACTAGTGGCTCCGAGCCCAGGCCCAGCCATTACCAGCGTCCACTGTTGCCATGAGCCGCTGTCCATACATCTCAACCCATCCTTGGTAGCTCCACCTAATTAATAGGCAGCCATCTCCTAAGAGGTTGTTGGTGAGTCTCGAACACGAGAACTCACCCCATACCAAGCAATGAAACACTAACTTGGTATAAACCAAAGGTTCATATATAAGAAGAGTTACAACAAAAGGTTCACAACCTCGTTGCACACACAACTTAACTTACTACACAACTATCTAAAATGAAAGACTGGGTAACACCCAAATCAACAACATACCAACAGAAGATAATAAGCACTTTAAGCATATGGAGCATCGGGTCCATCCGCCTCACGCATCTCGTAAAGGCGTTGACCTTGACTCCCAAAAGCCACTGGGGCTTTTCCCTTGTTCTGTGCAGTTGTCTGCATCGAAGGACTATGAGTCTCTGCTAGTTTAAACCTGGGTCGGTTACTCTGATTAACAGACCCCTGCTGTGACTCCGCTCCTTTCTGCTTTCCCTGCCAACAGAACTTCTGCAAATGCCCTTCATTCCCACAACCAAAGCATGTCTTTCTTTCCTTCGGACACGCAGTACTCTTGTGCCCAACAACACCACAATTATAACATAGGATCAGACTCTTGCCCTGACCCGATTGCTTTGTCGACTCTCCTTGAGCCCCACCCGTTTTCGCCTTGCTGGATTTAGCAAAGTTAGACAGTGGCGCAAGACGTTTGAATCCACTCGCCTGAGGTTGATTTTGCGTCGACCTCTGGCGATTCTTTCTCTTGGTCGACTCATCCAGAGTCACTTCCAACTTGTAAGCCGCATCCACATATTGTTCCAAGGTAGAGCAATTGTGGCTCAACATCATTGGCTTAATCTTTAGGCTCGTCCACTAGTGGAAATGCCATATTTTTTGTTCTTCACTGGATACTTCCGATCCAGCATACCGCAACAAGTGATTGAACTTGGTTGCCAACTCATTCACCTTTAACCCTTCAGTCTTAGGGTAAAGAAATTCCTTGCGCTTTTCCTCCCTCATTGCCCGAGAGAATAATCAGTCAATCATCTTGGTCTTGAACATTGCCCAATTCAAATCAGGGCTATCAGCAAGACTAGTGTTTTCCCACCACTCACTAGCATCTCCTTTCAGTTGAAGAGAAGCTATATGCACCTTCTCAGCCTCAATGTACTCCACACTACGGAACAATCGTTCCGTGTGGGAAAACCAATGCGTTACTTCAACTGGTTCACCCTTCCCATTGAAGCTGTCAGGTCTCATAGAATTTATGGCTTTCAGCGCTCGGCCACAATCATTCTTGCTCCTGACCACATTCTCCTGATGCAAAGGTACATGAGTTTCCTGTTCTCTAACTCCCGGGGTCGCTGAGGATGCCAGCACATCTTGCGCCTAAGGCATATTCGGGTGTAGGACATCGTTCATTGCTTGCATGAAAATTCCTCGAATTTCTGCAACGGTTGCTTCATCAAATATCCTTGGAGCATGGCCCTGAGCTGGGTCATTGGCTTCCGGGTTAACATTGGACGCAGACTCATGCACATCCTCTGGATTTCCAACATTATCCATGATTGGTCTGGGGTTGTTGCTCGGCCCAGCACCAGAACGACTTGTGTTCACCATCTGTTTACCGATCAAATTCCAAGGATTTCGTATATTAATATTTTTCCAAATACTTAATGTAATAAAATCAACTCAGAAGGGATCAAACTAGGTAAACTTCATTAGATGAACTCAAACCGAGTTACTAGGTTCTACAACCTCAAATCATAACGAGGGAACTGGGAATTCAAGCCTTACTGGAGATGGCGAAACCACCTCGGCTTCTTCCGAGTCCTTCTGAAGAGAAACGAAAGCACTCAGAATCTACGAGTGACGAACAGAGAATTAGTCTTTCTAAATATGGAAGTTCGTTTCCATATCAGACTAAAGAAGAAGGCACGACTATAAACGATAATATTTCAAATTCTTTTCATTTTGAAAACTCAGAGCCTTTGAAAACCTTTTCAATTTAAAACGAGTAAATGGTTCATGAATTCCCAAACCCATTGTAAAACCTTTGGCTCTGATATCAGATCTGTAACACCCCCAAATCGTAACCTATTTGGAAAGGTATTACTGCCAGTGACCTCAGTTTCCACACCGAAGCCACCCTAGGCTTTACCGGTTTAAATACAAATCATAAACAACAATCATGATATAAACACCAAAATCTTTGGTTAAAACATATGTCTGGGGATTACATCCCAATCCCCATAGGACAAAACAGAGTAATCAACGGAAGTCTTTGCAAAGTATAAATACAAGGGTCTTGATCGTAATGATCACCCGCCAAGGATCGCAACCTGATAAATCCATTAAAACACCGTTTGCTTTTATAGTCGTTCTAGCCTTTGTTTCTCAGATTCTTATCTGATGTGCCGAATCGAACGGATGACACCAGCCAACCATGCAGAGAACAATTACAGTTGGTTAGTCTAATGAAAGACTATGCAAGGGTACAAAACAGAGTGGTTCGAAGTAGTCGTATTAGGTTAGACTCATCGCTCCTCGAATCAAAACCGATAACGATAGTCAACCACCATACTCTACTGAAACATATGAAGAGGCATGATCAAGAGAAGATTCTGAAAGACCAAGTCTCACAGAAATCAATCCCAAAGAAGACTCCAACGAATTGAGTCTTATCGGAAATATGACAAATGTTGGGGAACATTAATTAATCATACAAGCATTCAAAAATGACTTGATGTTTCGGTTCACGACCAACCTCACCGCTTAATGCGAATCCAGATTGGAAAGAGAACGGTACTCTGATCAAAGTCAAGACGAGCTTTCCTAGCTGCATTATTCCCTAGTTGCACTACTCGTCTGAAGTATATTAATCATGTGCTACGACGGCACTTATCTTATTTAAATTCCCAAACGCGCATCACGTTATAGACTTTTAAATATATGTTTCGCCATGAGGGACATATATTGAGTATATGTTTCATCATGAGGGACATATAGGATATATGTTTTGCCATGAGGGACATACTCCTGAATGGGACGAATCCCAAGATTTGTAGAATCAGTTAAGTGTCACCATCTCTATACCCGAGTATAGAGATCGGTCATGACCCACCAAATAGTTTTTGGGTTTATCACCCTTTGCACCATTAATCATTATTAAGAAACGACTGGACCTCGAATAGTCCATCGCTCTTATGAATACTCGTGATAACTAAACAGTTCAACACAGTAATAATCATATCAAAGCCCTCCAGGCTAATATCATAAATATATATCTATAATAGCGTTGTTCTAGCAGATATACAACCTATTATAATATCATTTTCTTTTCACATCATTTATCAAACTATTCCCAACAGAACAGTAAATCATTCCAAATTAATTAACAATCAAACTATTGATAATTAATGGAAATATGGAATGATGAGCAAGAGCGAACCGCCACTTGCCTTAGATCAGACGAAAGCTTTAACAAGCTTAGAGACAACGGTTCCTGAGTCTGAAACTGGGACAAATCCTGGATATTAAATCCCTCTGGAACGACCCATAACGAGACCCTAAGTTAGATTCAATATCTACATATATGAATCTAAAGGAATACAAAAGGAATCAAAGGAACCAAGCCTCGCTCGCAACCAAACACCCAAGAACACACACACGAACCCAGTCTGCCACGGGTGCGGTCGGCTCTCACCGCGGGGTGCGGTGGGGTGCGGTGATGCCTTGCCGCGGGTGCGGCGAGATGACAGAGGCGAGAGCCTTCGACAGATTTTCGATGGAAGACTCACCCAAATCGATCCGTTCGACTTCGATTTGTTGTGGTTTTGATCTCCCAACACTTTAGACCTTTGAATACCTCTTAGGAGCACCTTTGTGAACACTCAAAGAGATCCGATCACTTCTCAAACAAAGCTCAAAAGCTTGGCTTCAATGGAGATTTTCAGAGGAGAGGAGGAAGATGAAGCTGACTTTGTGCCTTCTCCTCCACGCCTTTCCTTCCATTTATAGGCCAAGCTAGCAGCTGACCACCAGATGACAACAAGGAGGAGGTGGCCCGACCAAAGAATAGGCTAGGAAGCCAACTAAGGCGAGCTACAACCTGCAACTCCGATGCTGACGACAAGGGTGACGACGACAGCGGGGTGCGGTGGCCGACTCGTGACCACCACTGGCATTGGCCTTCGCCGCGGGTGTGGCAGGGTGCGGCCAGGGTGCGGTCAAGGCCAATTTTGCCCCCTTTGACCCGTTTTGTCATTTTTACCAAGGGGTAAAAATATTCTTAACTCCAGGTTAAATATATTCGTACACGAACGGCCATTTTAACCCAAAAATACATTAACTGTATTTTATATTACTCAGAAAAATGTTACAGAAACCAAACATCTTACATAATGTCCGATCTTCTCTGAATTTAATCTGACTTGTAATATGGGGATAAGAAAATTCAAAATTTTCCTTACAAAATGAGGGATATTACAAAAAGAAGCAAATAAGGAAGGTGTGAATGAGGCAACACAACTTGAGGTGGTGAATGAAGTAACACCTGTGGTGGTGACACAACCTGAGGTGGTCTCTCAAAAGCAGTGTCTGATGAGGGTGTAGATAAGGTACAACCTGAGTTGGAGACACAACCACATAGTGTAAGTGAGGTATAAGTTGAGGAGGTAACAAAGGGAGATGGTGTTGAGGGAGAAAGCAAGGTTGATCAGGGAGTTGTGGAGGATGGGACTGAGGTACAAGTTGAGGAGGTAAAAAAGGGAGATGGTGTGGAGGGAGAAAGCAAGGTTGATCAGGGAGTTATGGAGGATAGGACTGAGGTACAAGTTGAGGAAGTAAAAAAGGGAGATAATGTGGAAGGATGAAGCAAAGTTGATCAAGGAGTTGTGGAGGATGAGACTGAGGTACACGTTGAGGAGATAACATATGGAGATGGTGTAGAGGGAGGAAGCAAGGCATAGTCTGCTTCTCTTCAAAAAGAAAATGTTGATGAGGTAGGTGAGGAGGAAGGGGAGACAAATAAAGGGAATGGGCCGAGGAAAGGGGGAAAGGTCAAGGGTACTCAAGTGCATAAGAGGAAATTTCCATCTCGCAATCGCAAGCTAGTTGCGGCGGTAAAATCACCCTTCTGTAAATTGGATGAGCAAAAAATGGCAATTTTTTTTACCAAAAATAGAAAGGTAGAAGGGATGACAGACCTGGCAAAGTGGTTGCAAAGTGAGAGGTTAGTAAGCCAAACCAATCTACTTAGCTTGATATGTGCTCCGTGGTCGTTAATAATGACTTGAAAATGCTTCTTCCTGGAGTGACAAACAAATATATTGCCTAACTATATATATAAGGACATGAAAATAATGTAGTTTGCCTGGAATATGCTTCTGTGTAATTCCGCCTGTATATGTACCATTTTGTCCCTTGTCTTGAAAAAGTCTAAATTTTTTATCTTTTTGCCTTGTTTTTTATTCAAATGAATGTATGTTTGAATATGACATACTACTAAACCCCGAATTGGACCGACTGGGCATGAAGTGGATAAGGAATTCTTTGAGAAATTGTTTGCCCCTGACGTGGCCGAAATATACAATGCAAATATCGTTGAATGGCCTAATCAAAGTAAAAGTCCTAACAAACCTACTAAACAGATGTATAGCAAGCAAGTAAGGGTCGAACCCACAGGGAATATCTGATGAAGTATGCAATTATAATCAACAAGTAACAAGGAAGGGGGGTTTTGGTTATCAAACAGAGTAAAGTAAACAGCTTTAGTTGATTGAGAATATGATTTGGGGAAAGTAGTTCCACTAGAACGAGATCCACAATACAGAGATGTAATTTGATCACTGAAATCTATTAAATCCAAGTTCTTTAACTATTCTTATGGTTGTTCCTACCCTGATCGTAAATAACTACCAATTCATACAGTTGTTGATAGTACTTACTACAATATCAATGGAAGAAAACCTTACCACTAATAAAGCAATAGCATTCATACAAGGGTATAGGATACATGCAAATAGAAGAAAACCTTACTATTCAACATGCAAATAATTCTCTCTCACAATTGCACACTCGCATTCCACTATATGCAACAATTGTGTTTGCTACTAGATATGCACTTGTATTCCACTATATGCAAATCCTAGCAATTTGATAAATATTACTCAACCTAGTTGATCAGGCTAAGAAGAATAACGATAAATCAATACTCAATAATATCAAGAGAATTAAACCAACACATATAAGAATAAGAACAAGGAATAGAAATCTCACAAACAAATCAAATGTATTGCTTCAAACGTCTAGTAGAACAAGGGGAAATTAGTGCTCCATTGAGATGCAAAATGAAACCCTAATTGAGAAAAGAAAACTACGATGATAATAAAAAGTGTCTCCTCCTCAAGACCTGGAAAGAGGTCTTTTATAGGCTTAGGGGAAATAAGCTAAACCTAACGAAAATAGTAAAGGAAATAAAATAAAATAAAAATGGGAAATCCGAAAATGCAAAATAAGGAAATAATGTCTTCGCTGGCCGCGAGGCGTTACGTGCCCACCGCGGGGTGGTGACTTCCACCACGGGGCGTTGAATTCCACCGCGGGGCGGCGGCTGTCTTCTGGCGCGACCAGCTTCCTTCTCTGAGACCCACCGCCGGGTCGCGGTGGAGTCTGGCGCGGGGCGATGACACCCGCCCTCTCCTTTCTTCAGCTCTTCACTTCTTCTCTTCCGCTCTTCCATACTACCAAGTGTTGGTAGCCTTCTCCAATTAGTCTTCAAGCGGATCCTCATCCATCTTCATCTTCTCCATCCTTCATTAAGCTGTAAATCCCTGGATATCTTCAATTCTCTCCACATCTCCTGGATTACAGACTTAACCTCAAATCTAGTCATAAACTCCTCTAAATAATGCTAATAATTGCTAGTAAAGGTGCATGAAATGACACCTATCAAATTCCCCCATACTTAGACCTTTACTCGTTCCGAGTAAGCTAATGATAAACCTACTCTCTCAATCAAACACCAAGGTCTCAGGAAGTATAAGAAAATATGACACCAGCAATTACAACATCTCAACAATCAGCTCCAGACAACCAAAACAAGTGATACAAAGATTATTCTAATCCTATCTCCAATCTAGCTCCTTATCGCTCCAGAGTGACCTACCCGAACTCCTTATAACACCTCTTCTTATGTCACCATGCCAGGTAAAATGATGATTCCTAAAAATTACTCTTCTTCTTTTCACTCATTTTGCCAAGGCGCCCTTTTGGGTTTTCACCAAGCCACTCATTTCATTTTTCAATAGATGTGCTCACATAAACTCACGTCACTCTTGACCTTATATTACCCCAGCCTAATGCTGGTCCAAGCCACCTGCTTATTACCTAGGCCGCCCTTTCGGGTTTTCGACCTATCCCAGGATTTCTATTTTAGCCTTTCGAATTTTTGGCTTCTTTCTTTTTCTTTCTCCTCAACGGCATAGCAAGTATAGAACACTCCCCCATGCTTAAACATTGCATTGTCCTCAATGTAATGAAAGACAAAAAGATGAAGCATAGGAAAGGCAAAAAATAACTCACAAACGCCGCTGAGTTGGCTTGGACACTGTCGTTGTTGCTGGCGGTATACTCAGTAACGCTCAGGTCTCCAGTGTTGGGCGGGTGTCTTCAATTCATCTCTACCGTGCAACCAAATAATCCACTGTGGTGAATAGTGGTATGTCAAAGAATGCGGGGCTGCACAACCTTCAATGAACACAAAAAATGGGCCCATATGTCATCGTGGTGTGGGTCCTGGTGCTCCTCCTCTCCAACTGTCGATTGTAGGGCCATCATCATTTCCAAATAATGTGTGGGGAGAATGTCTCCTCCTTGACAACATGATGCGCACCTTCTCCATGGGGAACTCCGGACAGCTGGCCTACGGTATAACTCTTTTTTGTTGTTTTTTCGATTTTTTTTTTGATCCCCGTTTAAGGTTTTTTTTGAGGATTTTATTTTCAGTGCAGGGCAAAAGAAGACTTACAATGGTGTGGGAAACACCTTCTTCAATTCACATAGGGTCTCCTCCCTGCAGGTTAGTCGGAAACAAAGAAAAACAAAAACAAAGCAAGAACACACTAAAAACAAATACAAAAACAAAGAAGGAAAAGCAAAGAAAGAAAAACATACCTCGGGTTGCCTCCCCGATGGCGCCTTAGTTATTGTCGTGGGTCGACATCCTACTTCGAATCAATTACCACCTAGAACAGGATCCCTTCGGAATCCTTTTACTTGTCTCCTCATGCTGGAACCTTCCATGGAAAGGCTTGAACCTTAGACCATGCTCCCTATTGGCCAATGACTCCATAATTGCTACCTTTGGAGCATCTCCCCCATACTTAGAGCGATGTAGGGGCCGATAGGGCTCAACCTGATCATGCTGCACGACACTAGATGAAGGCTTACTGCCTTGTATGGTTAGTGCAGGGGGGCAAGTGCCCAAAATAGAGGGAATGGACTCTCCTATGTCATCAAGTAAGACATCACGCTCATGCAAATCAATAGGTTCAGCAATAGCAGAGTATTCAACTATAGTCTCTACTACACTAGTTTTAACATTTTCCTGAATAGGATTATCAATATCACTAATGCAGCAAAGGGAGGGCAATTCAATGGAGTTGACCTTATAAATATTATGCTCAAAAATTACTCCATCGAACTCCATAGTCAAAGTACCACTATCCACATCAATCTTCGTCATGGATGTTTTCATAAAAGGTCGACCTAACATAACAGGAGCAACCTGCTCATCATAGTCCATATCCATAACGAAGAAATCAGCAGGGAAAATTAAGGGACCTATCTTAACAAGAATATCCTCCACAATACCCTTAGGGGGCACACAAGAACCATCAGCAAGTTGAATCACAATATTAGTATCATGCAAAGGTCCTACTCCTAAAGCTTCAATCAATGAGTAAGGCACAACATTAATAGAGGCACCCAAGTCTAACAAGGCCTTCTCAAATCGATGCTCACCTATAGCAATAGGAATAGTAAATATACCTGGATCCTTGCACTTCTCAGGCAAACACCTTTGAAATACTGCAGAGGCATGCTCACCAACCGGAACCTTCTTCTGGACCTTCAGCTTTTGTGTCCTCTTAACGGTGCACAACTCCTTCAAAAACTTAGCATATCGAGGGATAGCCTTAATAAGCTTAAGAAGAGAGATGTTCACTTCACAGTTTCGGAATGTCTCGAAAAGATCATTGTCATCGGCGACCCTTCTAGCCTTTAGCGCCTCGGGAAAAGGTGCTGGTGGTTTCTCAGAACCAAGAGGGGGAAAGACCGGACGAACATAAGTATCAACACAAACCTCATCGGTGGAGCTGGGATTTTGGATGCCGGGTCGCGGTGGTCTCACCGCGGGGCGGTGGTCATCGCCGCAGGGCGGTGGTCATCGCCGCGGGGCGGTGGTCATCGCCGCGGGGCGGTGGGTGTGAGGAGGGATTACTGAGGCTCACCACCGGGTCGCGGTCAGTGTCGCCGCGGGGCGGTGACATGCATGCTTCTTTATTGGCCTCAGATCCAACGTACCGCCGGGTCGCGGTGAGAGGTGATGCGGGGCGGTCGGTGATTTTCTCCATATCATATTCGTTCTCCTTTTCAGCACTAGGAGGAACGACCAGTTGTTTTCCGCTTCGGAGGGTAATGACACTCACATTTTCCCTCGGATTCACTGTAGTCTGAGATGGCAAAGAATTTGATGTCCTCTGGTCAATCTTGGTGACAACATCAGCCAGTTGGCCAATCTGCCTCTCTATATTCTTTATGCTTGATTCAGTAGTCTGAACATGAGTGGAGAAGTGCTGGGTCAAGGTCTTGAGCATCTCTTCAGTAGTAGCAAAAGTATATTGGCCTTGGGGCCTCTGTTGGTATGGGGCTCTCTGCTGGTATTGCTGTTGTAATGGTTGTTGACCACCTTATGGGTCGCTCCATCTGAAACCCGGGTGGTCTCGCCCTCTCGGATTGTAGTTGGGTTGTCCATCAAAACGCGGTCTAGGGGGTCCGTAACCTCCTACAGCATTTACTTCAACAGTACCTTCTTCCTGTAGCTGAGGACAAGCATCAGTAGGGTGGAATTGATCACAGCAAATCCCACATGCTTTGACTTATTGAGGAGTGTTTTGGTTTGCCATTCTCTTCACCATCTCCTTCAACTCAGCTAACTCATTCAGCACAGGGCTAGGTCCTACAGGAGTCACAGCATTGACTACTTTTCTCTGGTATGTCTTACCAAAGCTCTTGATACTCTCACTCATCTCCTGAAATCTTTCCATGGCTGCGTCCGGTGTCAGATTAAGAATGCTCCCACCGCATGCAACGTCAACCATCTTTCTCTCTTGATCGAGCAGGCCATTGTGTAAGTAGAGAACAAGATCCTGCTTGGCGTATCCGTGGAACGGGCAGCTAGAGCAAAGCCTCTTGTACCGCTCAAGATAGTCATATAGCGTCTCATCAGCACCTTGCTCAATGTTAGCAATTGCCTTTTTCAAAGCATTCGCCTTCTTTGTTGGGAAGTACTTGTCAAGAAACGCATTGTGCAGTTTAGTCCAGGTATTTATGGTCCTTGGCGGCAAGTGATAATACCAGTCGCTAGCAGAGTCTAGCAAAGAAAAACCAAAGGCTCTCATCTTGATTTGATCCTCCGTCACATTTCTTGGCTTCATAGTCATGCAGACATTGTGGAATTTACCCAGATGATATATCGGGTCCTCTCCACTCAAACCATGGAATTTCGGGAGATAAGCAACAACTCCAGATTTCAGCTCAAAGTTCACCCCTTCGTCAAGTGCAGGAATGACGACAACCAAGGGGGGTTGTGCCCCAATGTTTGGTTCAGTCAGCTCTCTTAGAGTTTCAGCCATTGCAGCAGGAGGAATGTCAACTGGCTCAGTCGTCTCAACTGTTTCAATTGTCTCAACTGTTTCAACCTCTGCTTCTTCTTCTCATTGATCGCGTAGGTTCGCACGGAATGATCTGTCGATTTCTGGATCAAAAACAGCTAGAGGAGAGTCAGTACTATGAGTGTCGACCATAAGATAGGTCTTCACCAAAGCCAATCACAAAAACACACAACAAAATAGAAAACTTCCCCAGCAACGGCGCCAATTTGACGTGGCCGAAATATGCAATGCAAATATCGTTGAATGGCCTAATCAAAGTAAAAGTCCTAACAAACCTACTAAACAGATGTATAGCAAGCAAGTAAGGGTCGAACCCACAGAGAAGATCTGATGAAGTATGCAATTATAATCAACAAGTAACAAGGAAGGGGGGTTTTGGTTATCAAACAGAGTAAAGTAAACAGCTTTAGTTGAATGAGAATATGATTTGGGGAAAGTAGTTCCACTAGAACGAGATCCACAATACAGAGATGTAATTTGATCACTGAAATCTATTAAATTCAAATTCTTTAACTATTCTTATGGTTGTTCCTACCCTGATCATAAATAACTACCAATTCAGACAGTTGTTGATAGTACTTACTACAATATCAATGGAAGAAAACATTACCACTAATAAAGCAATAGCATTCATACAAGGGTATAGGATACATGCAAATAGAAGAAAACCTTACTATTCAACATGCAAATAATTCTCTCACAATTGCACACTCGTATTCCACTATATGCAAAAATTGTGTTTGCTACTAGATATGCACTCGTATTCCACTATATACAAATCCTAGCAATTTGATAAATATTACTCAACCTAGTTGATCAGGCTAAGAAGAATAACGATAAATCAATACTCAATAATATCAAGAGAATTAAACCAACACATATAAGAATAAGAAGAAGGAATAGAAATCTCACAAACAAAGCAACTGTATTGCTTCAAACGTCTAGTAGAACAAGGGGAAATTAGTGCTCCATTGAGATGCAAAATGAAACCCTAATTGAGAAAAGAAAACTACGATGATAATAAAAAGTGTCTCCTCCTCAAGACCTGGAAATAGGTCTTTTATAGGCTTAGGGGAAATAAGCTAAACCTAACGAAAATAGTAAAGGAAATAAAATAAAATAAAAATGGGAAATCCGAAAATGCAAAATAAGGAAATAATGTCTTCGCTGGCCGCGAGGCGTTACGTGCCCACCACGGGGCGGTGACTTCCACCGCGGGGCATTGAATTCCACCGCGGGGCGGCGGCTGTCTTCTGGCACGACCAACTTCCTTCTCTGAGACCCACCGCCGGGTCGCGGTGGAGTCTGGCGCGGGGCGGTGACACCCGCCCTCTCCTTTCTTCAGCTCTTCACTTCTTCTTTTCCGCTCTTCCATACTACCAAGTGTTGGTAGCCTTCTCCAATTAGTCTTCAAGCAGATCCTCATCCATCTTCATCTTCTCCATCCTTCATTAAGCTGTAAATCCCTGGATATCTTCAATTCTCTCCACATCTTCTGGATTACAGACTTAACCTCAAATCTAGTCATAAACTCCTCTAAATAATGCTAATAATTGCTAGTAAAGGTGCATGAAATGACACCTATCAACCCCCAATTATTGGTTGCAGGGTGAGGTAATATTCCAATGCATCATTTCAAAATATTATGCAATTGTAACATCGTTTTCATTGGATACATTAACATTGTTACACCATTTTAACATTTGGAGAAAATGATGTTCCTTTATTGGCAAAGGATTTCAGAGGATCCAGAGCGGTTTTCGAAGGTAGTAGTGCTTGACACCTTCTGGACAACCTTGGTCGCCGCTGAGTTCTATCATTTGCATAACGACTATCCACGTGTAGGTGAGGATGCACCGATGAAGTACATGAAAGGTCAATGTCCGGGAGATTTTGGCAAGAGATGGGATGATGTCGAACGCATATATGTGCCCTTCAACATCATAGACTACCACTGGTTTGCCTTAGAGATTGAACTATCTGATTGATGTGTGACCATGTACGACTGTAATGTAGATTTGTACTCAGATAAGGAGATTTTTTAGATGATTCAGCCCGTGATTGAGATTGTTCCAAGGTATATCAAGTTGTATGAGCCACTGGCCAAGAGATGTGAAGCATTTTTGGACAAGCCAATGTTTGTGACTCGTCGGGATAATTTTAAGCAAAACAAGTGCGAGTAAGTATATGTGTATAAATGCAATAATAAATCCTTATTAAACTACATTTGATATATATTCTAACTTCTTTTGTAAATCTTGCAGAGGAGATTGTGGGGTGTACACACTCAAGAACATTGATTTGTTGATGCTTGGGATGACAAACCCGGATCTTGCGTCTGACAAATTCATACATGGACACAGAAACCAAATGGCTCATAGTATTTTTAGATGTTGTTGGGATGGTTTTGAAAGACTGTAGTTTGATTTGTTTAATGTAGCTTGTTTTGGGTGTTTAAGTGTTTAGGATACCATTGGGCAAAGAAGACATGTGCTTATTGTATTTTAATTTAGAATCTCACGTTTTTAGGATGTTTACAAACTCATTGTGTTTAAGTCAGGTCATATTGTAGTTTTACATGCTTAAATTTCCGACCACAAATCTCATAAATTTCCAGAATGTTTACAAACTCATTGTGTTTAAGTCATGTCATATTGTAGTTTTACATGCCTAAATTTCTGACCACAAATCTCATAAATTTCCGACCACAAACTAAAATATTCCTGATGTTGTTGAGGAAGACATCTTAGGTTTTTTTTATAAAGAACTAAAATTTAAAATGATAACTCACGTTTTTCATATCATTTTCATGCAACATATGGAAGATCTTCAATAAAGATATGAAAGATTTTCATGCAAAAGATTTTTTTCCATTGCATTCGATTTGACCTCTCTATTTTTTTCCAATAAAAAATGACAATTAACACTTACTTCCCCAACTACCAGCCATTAAGACTCCACAAAGAGATTTTGTGTATAAATATCAGCCTTCCTGACCTTAAATCACTCACAAATCCTCCCAAACTCTCTAGCCAGCTTTTCTAAAACTCCTCTCCCAAGCTCCCAACTCTCTCTCATATGTGGCGGATTCATAAGTCAAAATCTATCTTTAGGTGTACACGGATGGGGACTTAAGCCCAAGCTCCAGACACGGGGGGGGGGGGGGGGGGACCCAAACAGCCGATCCCATATGCTAGTCGATGGGACATGTCACAGCCACCCAACCGGACCAGGAATTATAGGGAGGAGCTGGATGGGATGCGTGCTGAGAGTGTAAGTGCATATACGGTCCTTATCTAGTATGTTAAAATATGAAATTATAGGCATGATTAGTTGTTTGAAATTCAATTATGTTTAGGTTGAGTGGATGCCATACGGCCCGATTGATTTCAACAATGGGATGTTTGCTTCATCGCGTTTCCATGGAGTCATATCCTGTTTGTGGGTCACCGAGCCTTACATGCCGAATCGAGCAGCTAGGCAGTTTGGGCATGCACAACAGATTCCAAGAACACCGATTGTGCCAATTAAGGCATGGAGGGGAACGAAGATTAGCAGCTACACGATGGAATACGATAGAGCCCAATTTGCATGGGAGGCCCGCAATCAACATTCCATGAGCCTACAATCCATCGGCCTTCCAGTCGGGGGCAGACCCCATCAGTGTAGCGGTGATTACATGCAGTGGTACCTCCAGCATACACATCCATTCATCATCCCTCAAGAGGGTGGTAACACTTTTTTACAGGTAAGAAATTGAATAATTATATCTTGTTTAATTTGTGTTTAAATCATTATTAATCGTCTCCACTTATCTTGTGTGCAGTGCATCGAGGGTTGCTACAAACGTCTGAATCCATATCGTGATCACCAATATGACGATCACCAATGTGAAGACATAGCCGAGGTGTTACGGCAATCATTGGAGCAAATGTACCCCTTCCTTCCGAACCGGTGAACTTTGCATTAGGACATTATTGAGGAAGTTGTTTCAGGATTAAACTTGTTTCATTTTAGGGATTTCATTGATCTTTGGAGTATGGCAACAACGAATGTTTGGATTATGACTTGTTTTAGGGATGTTTGACTAAGAGATGACAACTCGCGGAGCTTTGGATTAGATACGTCAAACTCATTGCATCATAATTCATACATATCATTCATTACATAAATCGACCGTTTCAACTTTCTTATTTCGTCTTGTCTTCTTTTGGGCAACGGTTGCTTCGTACTCCATCAATCGATCACACATCATTTGATCTACATAATCACCCGCAGACGGGTCATGATATCTCACCCACGGCGGGTAAAGATGCGACAAAGGCGCAGTTTCGGCAAGGCCAATCTACATCAAAGTCAATGCATCATACATATGTTTTAACATAAGATAGTTTCAACATATGTGATTGTATTAACGTACCGCAATGAAATGTTGCTCTTCCTTGACATGGCAAATGCATATCGTCTTCAGCTTCTCGCCAATCGATGCTTGGTTTGGCTTCGCATTCATAGGCATGTATGTCATTCCCACACCATCACCGACGGAGACGAACACACATTTGAATGCAGTTGCCACCAAACATCTCATATCCGGGAGGTCCAACCACGTCTCTGATGGGGCCGGCCTGTTGGGTGAAGGAAACCATGCAAGCTTCGCCTCCATTGCCTCAAGTGTCATCGTAGACATCCAAAGTGGCGCGAGTAGCTCATACTCTTTTTTCAACGTAGCGATCATGGTACGTCGAACAAAAGCCCACTGATCCTGCCCTAAACCCAGACCATGCGCAATTGCTCTGTACCCGCAGTTTCCATCACCCACTATTTCCCACCATCCTCCCACGTGTGGTCTCATACACTTGGGAAACTTGGTAAGATATCGCCAGGGGTTCTTGATCAATGATGTGTGACCCGAAGGCTTTGTTGCAAGCGTCTTCGGTGGTCTTCCTTTTTGCTTTTTCGGAGGTGTTCCCTCCATCTGTTGGTCAGTGTACTCCCATGATGACGGTTGTCTTTTGGTGGGAAAGTTTAGAGCTCCTTGAGGCCTTAGCTGGCTCTTGCAGAGTAGTCCGCTCTGGATGTGCTATACTTGTTATTGCAGAGACAACTCTTTGTTGATCATGCACTGGCAATGTGGGGAAGACGCTTGCAGCAAATTCTTCAAGCAACGATCTATTCACTCTGCTTTCTCTGGCTTCTTCCTCTTCTTCTGTCCGCACTTCTGACAAGGTCAATTGCCTCCAGAACGGATGCAATGAGCTAGGTTCAATTGGTTTCTCGCTCCTAACATTCCGCGCCAAGTCATGCATGCAAGGCAATCCATCTCTGACCCTCATCTGGCATCTGCATATAGTGCTCCACAATGGAGCTTCGCCTTTCCTATATTCCTCAATCAACCGAGCTAGTGCAATCGCAGAGACCTTGTAGTGTAGCTTGCAGAAAAGATGTGCGTTTGTTAGCAGCGTAAATCTCTTTCCAATGCTCTCATTCAATGCCCCATTTATCTCACCTATATGAGTGCGCAACCGTGTATGATATTGATCGAATACAGTGCAAATGTTGCCATCATTGCTTGTGAAGAAGCTTTTCAGACTGGAATGGGCTCCTTCAACCCTGTATTACAATCAAGAATCCGAAATCAGTATGTTGCTGTAAAGGTCTATCTAAGTTCAAATAACTAGTTAAAATTAGAAAAAAACATAATGCACAAACCTGTTAGTTGTGGTAGTACCGAGCGTGAACACTGTATCTGTCCATACAGAGACGATTCTTTCCTTGTAGGGGTCAAGCCAGTTTTTTTGTAGGTACTGGAGACATTTTGGAGATTTCCTCCAATCATACTTCAGCTTCTTCAGTGTTGCTTCATACCCTTCTATGGTCGTTTCCTTGAAGAGTTTCATACAGTCGTTGGAAAACGCTGTGCCCCTAAACTTGTCCATGGCCTTCTTCCCGAAGTCTTCAATATTCTTCCTCATATGCCGCCTACATAGAAGGAATGTTGCTTCTGGAAACTACTTTTCTAAGGCGTTCATCAACGCCTTCTCCCGATCAGTGACCAAACATGTGGGTGCTCGTTGCACCTTGACAAACATCTTTGCAAGTTGCTCTATGGCCCACTTGTAACTGTCTTCGTCCTCGTGCTCTAGAAACGCTCCGACAATATTGTAGTTTTTCCAAACAGATGTGATGCCGACAATTTCAAGGAAGGGCAAATTGTAACTGCACACATAATGAACACATGATATGGCATCCTAAGTTAGACATGAACAAGTGAATAATATAATAGATATGTATGTTACTAATCAGTTAGTTGCGTATGTAGAGTCCAGCAACACAATATACGGAAATGCCTTCAGCAGCGACGACTGTTCCTGGCTTGCGAAGAAGATATCCGTTATCTTGTTGGTCTCCTTATTGAATCTATGCTCCACGAAGTATCCCTTCTCATTGCACTCATAAAAGAACTGTTGCACAACTGTTCTTCCTTCCATGCCCTTTTTTCGTATCTCATGCATGATGTTATACACTTGCTTCATCTTTGTTAAGTTGCCAGGGGACGACCTGATTGTAGTATGAATTTTTTGAGGCTTGCAATGATTGACTGTCATCACCCTAATAATCTCCTTCTCTTCAGCGCTTGGTCGCCCAGCTAATGCATGACCATACAAATTCTCTGCTATCACATGATTGTGAGTTTCATGTTGTACAATGATCTTCCACAATCCCTTCGGCCCTTCTTTCAGCCTCAACATGAAGGGACACTCACACTTCTTCGACCTTGTGATGTCTCTCACTTGGTCAGCTTGTTTAGGCACGTTTTGTCCATGCCTATCACACGGTAACCAAGTCCCCCCAAGGGTCGAAGGGGTGGAAGGTTTATTCCTCCACTTTTTGATGCAGAAGTGGTGACACATAGCAATCTCCCGAGCCCACATAAATGCTTCTTCTCTAGACTCCCAGATTTGATCAGTTGTAAAGAACCTTGAATAATCAGTAGAGACGAAAACATCATCTTCCGGTGGTACACTAAACTGAGGTTGTGTGTGTAGGGATGGAAAGCAAAACTGTGGTATACCATGTACTGGTTTACACTCAGATGGTGTGTTCCAATCCGGCAGCGGTTGAGGCATTTCCCAAACAGAAAATGTCTTTTGTGGGGTGCTCCAGTCATCGAGGGAAATATTGTTTAACCCCTCGTACAAATAATAGTTCGTCTGCATACACATGGAATCATCTCATCAAGTAGTGAACTAATTATAAACTCTAAATGCATAATTTTCTTTGAGAAAGCAGATTCTGTAAAATGGCACGGTTTGTGACAAACCGTGCACTAAACCGTGCCATTTTACAGAATGAACCCACAACCAGAAACTGGTTGTGGGTTCACACGTAACGTGTAAGGGTGTTTCACACGTTACGTGTGGAACAACTTCACACGTTACGTGTAAAAGCGCCCCACACGTTACGTGTGCAAAGTCTTGCCACATAACGTGTGGAACTGTTCTTCAATGTAACAGCGATCTCGCAACCCTAAACCCTAAAACAATAACGTGTGCATAATCTTTGTTTCTAATCCCTAAACAATAAAATAAGATCTTTAACTTTAAACAACAAATATCATGTCTAGCTTGGTTAAACCCTAAAGAACAAATATCATGTCTAGCTTTCAAAACCCTAACCATCAAGCTAAAAACTTTAAACATGTTCAAAACAAAAAAATGAAAACTTTAACTTTAAATAATAGAAATTATCTCATTCGAAAGTGGAATATATTTGCCATTGTTGTTCCAATACTCGTTGTTGTTCGTATTGTCCATTTTTTTTGCAAAAATTGAGAGTGTAAAACAAAAATTTGTGAGTGTTTCAAATGGAGGGTTTAGGCTCGAAATGGTTGGTTAGCCAGGGAAGAAGAAGGGGACCATTAATTCAGTTAGGTGGGGACAAGACGGTTAATTCAACGCGTTTTGCAACAGACCGAACACACGTTACGTGTGTGCCCAATCCACACGTAATGTGTGGGCCTGCCTCACACGTAACGTTTGGTCTTCCTCCACACGTTACGTGTGATTCTCGGTTTAGGGTTTGTTTTTAGGGTTGGGGTTGGGGTTTGAGTTAGGGTTTGGGTTAGGGTTTGGGTTGGGGTTTGGGTTCTAGTTTAGGGATTTAGGGTAATGGGTTTTAGGGTTTAGGATTTAGAGTTAGGGTTAGGGTTAAGATTTTGCAGCCATGGCTTTAGATTCACCGAGTATCTGATAGTTCCTTGCATGACCTCTGCTTCAAACTGCCTAAGTCTTCGAACACTCATGTTATTTGTTGTTTGGCCAAATTATTTGTCGTTTAGTATTATCAATGAAGTATTATTAGTTTATTTTCTAGAAATTATGTATTAGTTTAAGTATTTATCTTTAATTGATAAGGGTGAATTGGGTATTTTAGTTACCTTGTTTGAGATTCAGGAGAGGAACTTAGAATTAGGGTTGTTTAGATGTGTTTAAGATTTAGGGTTTAGGGTTTAGGATTGTTTAGATGTGTTTAGGATTTAGGGTTTAAGGTTGTTTAGTTACCTTGTTAGGGTAACCGTGTCTATCTAATGAACGAGGTTTGGGTTAGGATTAAGGTTTAGGGTTTTGGTTTAGGGTAATCGTGTTTAGGGTTTAGGATTTATGGTTTATGGTTTAGGATTTATGGTTTAGGTTTAGGATAAAAGGCTCATGAGTACAATTGTATACAGCTATATACTACAGCTGTATACGACTGTATATTAGCTGTCAAACACATTGCTTTTCACTATATAAGAGGCATTAGGGTTGTTTGTTCACTACAACAAGTCCAACACAAGCGGCTCTTGAAAATACATTTGTGGGTAAGCTTCTTCCAGTTTCGGTCAATTTTTTATATTAATGGATTCATGATATTTGTAGGAAACAAGGCACTACAATAAATAATGGCATCTTCATCCGAATCATCAACAAACCCAGATAGGCTATGCGAGTGTAATTTGAAAGCCATTGTCCGTACTTGGGATTTGCAGTGGAACTACGGAAGGAGGTATTGGGGATGTCCAAAACTGGGGTGTATTGGGGATGTCCAAAACTGGGGTGTTTTTTCAGGGAGTGGATTGATCCTATATACGAGGACAGGGCACACGCGGTTATTCAACAATAATGGCGGGAAAAACAAGATCTTGTTAAGGAGAATCAAGATCTTGTTAAGCAAAATCAAGAACTTTTACAAGATATGGATAACATGCGTAGGTATAACCTCAAACTATATAATGATGTACATCGTATACTGCCTTGATGTCGTATCTTTTGCGTAATGTTGTTTACGTACTATCAACCTTTGTAGGGAGCAAACAAATTTATCAAAGCAGAGATATGATATGAAACGAACTTTTATCAAAGACTATCCTAATTTCTTCAAACGCTAAAGCGATGTCATTTATTTTGTCTTATGATTTCTAAGTTTATGAAGAACTTGTATTATTTCCTGTATTGTGAGCGAAATGTGATTGTAGTCATACACAACATTATAATATACTAAAAATATATAATAATATGATATGCACAAATATATACTAAAATACACTACAAATCAACCCTAAATACCCTACCAGCACCACACGTAACGTGTGATTGATAGCCACACGTAACGTGCGATTAGACTCCACACGTTACATGTGGAGCCTATGCGCTGAAAGACAAAAATGTTTATGCGTCGAAAAGTAATCGTGTCGAAAAATTATACTTTCCAAAAAGTCTTTACTTGGGAAGACCGAAAGAAAAACCAAGTGCAAGGGCAATTCCTTTCTTTTCTACTTCACGTTTGACTGATTTCGGTCGAATTCATTATCTGAAACTCAAATTTGGGAGGAGCAACAGATTCACAAGATGAAGATCACGGTAATGACTGCAGATGAGAATATCATCACCCTGGACGTCGATCCAGATGAATCGGTATACTTTCTCAATCCCTAAACCTTTTCGTCTTCCAACCAATTTGCCCCCAAATTGATTTATTTTTTCACCTCAATTTGAATCTTATCTATTTTGCAACACTCAAACGCTCATCTATGTAGTATTTGATTGTTTGTTTCAATTGGATTTGACTCTCAGGTCGAGAATGTCAAGGCACTGCTTGAGGTTGAGGTATTTGCCTAATTATCCCGATTCTCGATCTCCCTCTCTCTGTTATGATTCCAATTGATCGATAGGTTTATTAAATTGGTATATAAATATTGAATTGTAGACGAAAGTTGCACTTCAAGGGCAACAGCTGCTGTACAATGGGAAGGAGATGAAGAACCATGAACAGCTGAGTAGGCTGGGTGTTAGAGATGGGGATCTAATCATGATGCTTTCTAACGCATCTTCCAGGTTAAGATTATGCAAAACTTGGATTTTTTTTATAGTTCTTGGATGTACTATGATGCTAAATTATGCTATTTTTTTCAGTGCATCTTCTACAACTGATGTGGGCTTAAATCCTGACGGATCAGCAGTAAACCCTGCTGCATTCCAGCAGCATGTTCAAAGTGATTCAAATTTGATGGCTCAACTTTTTCAGGTACTGGCCAATGTTGGTGTGTAAAACTGGATGAAAATTAAAATTAGCATACTAGCTAGCTTCAGTTTGGTACCTTTCCAGCAACAGATTTGTAATGTAGCTGGCCTCTCTCTGGTAACAATGATGCTAAATTATTTGACATGAATGCTTTCTAATGATATGGCAGGCTGATCCTGAACTCGCACAAGCAATCTCAGGGAACAATCTTGACCGATTACAAGAGATCTTAAGACAACGTCACCATCAAAAGTCTGTGTTACGTCGTAAGGAAGAGGAAGAGCTTGTAAGTGGTTTTTCTCGATGGCTTTTCACCTTTTTGTATATCTATTTGAACCACCTATGTTGATCAGATTTGGTCCTTTGGCTTTGCTAGCAACCATGACTATGAGCTGTAATATAATGATAATGGATCCGAGTTGTATGTGATCTCTAATTAAAGACATCCGTGTTGACTATCAAAATATAGTGTATAACAGCATGCAGTTTACAAAAATCATGTTTGCTGACAAGGGGACATCGTTGTATCCATTTGAGTGTCTCGTTCTTTAATATTTTACATTCTTAGCAATTTTGTGTTCAAAATCCCAATGGCTGACTGTTGGGATCATTGATGCTCCACAATGACAATGTGCAGTCTTCTGAGTTAATGACCCATAACCAAAGTCGAGCTTTCACTAGTAATCCCTATGATCTAAGACTTTGATTCATTCTCCTATTTAGCGGCCAGGGGTTATTGAGGGTTATAGAAGTAGACTCCAATGGGACTATGAAATGTAGGGAAAATGCTGCTGCAAAAGGAAGATGAATATTGGAATAAGGATTATTGCTTCCTTTATATGAGAAAATGCTGCTTCAAATGCCTACATCTTTGTTTTCTAAGAAACTACACATTAGAAAAGACCATAATTTATAAATTCCAATTTCTGAATCCTGAACAAAGTTATATATGTTGGGTCCGTGGAGCTGCACTTTGACATATATGGCGGCAAGGATGATATTGTTTCTTATTTGCGGTGTTCTTTTCCAACAAATGAATATAAATGATGTACATCCCTGTAGGTATATATATTAATAAATACAGTACAATTTTTGAAGTATAGAGATGTTTTCCATCTAACCAAAGGATAATTTGGCTATGTAGCTCATTGTACATGCTTATTTTACGACAGTACATGACTATATTTGCAAGAAACGGGAAGGTTTTACCACATGATTTCTCCTAAATGTTTGACTATCTATCTTTCGTACTTGTTGTATTTCTCATTCTCGAGTGATTGATTATATGATTCACGTTTTACCCCTACAACATGACATTATCTGTTTCACTATTCTTGCTTCTAGCTGCTTCTGATAGATCTAAACTGAATAATCACCCCAACCCCCTTTCCCCTTGCTGTGTAGGCATTGCTCTATGCAGACCCTTTTGATGTGGAAGCACAAAGGAAAATAGAAGCTGCTATTCGCCAGGTATACCACCTAAGTTATGTAAATTTGCTTACTGCATGGAGGCACATTATACTTTTAAAAAGATAGCTTAAATCTCCTCCTCCCCAAATGGTATGCAATTTAAGAGAATATTCCTTAATAGTTTTGCTAGTCAAGGCAGATCTTTCAAGTTTGTCTTAATTCTTTGCAAAAGAAATTGCAGTGCTTTTGCAGAATCTCGGTTTTGGAATAATTTGAGGTGCAGTTAGGAGATTATATATTTTTATTTTGTAATTAGCTTCCCCTGAGTAGAAAAGTTATAGTTGCCTCTTGTGTAAAATTCAGAGTGTCTTGGAATTCATTGCAAAGTATTGTTGCTTTCTAAATTCTCACCATTTTTCCATAATCTAAAGTCCGTATTTTTGTTGTACTTATGCACAATTTTCTAGTTATTCTCAATTGTTGTTTTCCCATGCTTCTTTGCTTTGTAATTTGTAGAAAGGCATTGATGAAAATTGGGCTGCTGCACTTGAACACAATCCTGAAGCATTTGCCAGAGTGGTATGAACATACTGACAATGTTGACTATGGAAATGTGCTGTTTTGTACATTTTTTTTATCTTTAGGGTTGACTTTTTTATCTTAAATTCTTTCAGGTTATGTTGTATGTGGATATGGAAGTTAATGGATTCCCATTAAAGGTAGGAGAGGAAAACATTACATAATTCACTTTGTTATGAATCTTATGAGGCCTCTTCCTGCTACTTGCCCCTATAATGAAATCATGTGAAGGATTTCGCAGTGTGGAAAGGTTGCATAATCAATTGGTTGTCCACTGTAACTGCATGAAATTAGTGCAACCAGTTATTCTGTATTTAATGTCCATCCTATTGTGATGTTTCTTCCTTCTACTTGCCCTGATATGATATTCATGTCCTGGAATATCCAGTGGAAAGATTTAATTGTTTTTTACGATAATACACAACATAATCAGACATTTTGTTTGTTAGTCTCCCTAAGCTGTTTAAAAATCTTGTTACTTTTACCAAGGCCCATCTTGCTGGATGAAAAATTGACACCATGAACACATTTTTCTTTTCAGGCATTTGTTGATAGTGGAGCCCAGTCAACAATCATATCAAAAAGTTGTGCTGAGCGCTGTGGGTCTGTGCAACAATATATCTCAATATTTCCTCCCTGCACTTAATATGTTTTTCCGTAATTAGTGTTTCAACGAGTGACTGCATTCGAACTTGTTTTTCTGATCTTTCCCTCCATCTGTTTCTGCTAACGTAATCTCTTATTTCACTGCAGACTGCTGAGACTCATGGATCAACGGTACAAAGGCATTGCTCATGGAGTTGGTCAGTCAGAAATTTTGGGCCGGATACATGTAGCTCCAATCAAGGTAATATGACTGACCTACTGTTAGCAACATTATGCGATAACATGTTACATGTAAGTGGGGATTATTGAAATTACGTTTTTTTTTGCATTATGCTCACATAATCCCTTGATCTTCTCTCACAAAGATTGGGAGTGTGTTTTATCCTTGCTCCTTCACGGTCCTGGATGCTCCCAACATGGAATTTCTCTTTGGTCTGGATATGCTCCGTAAGCATCAGGTATTAAATTACAGGTGTTTCCTTTGATAATTATCATTTTTCTGGAGTTAGCTGAAAGCTTAGCTAACCTCTTCTTTCTGTGAAGTGCATAATTGATTTGAAGGATAATGTCCTCAGAGTTGGTGGAGGCGAGGTCTCTGCTCCATTTTTGGCAGGTAAGAAATACATAAATATCACCAGCTATAAAAATGACGTACTTGGTCTTCTGCTATGTCAATTGGTTATTGCATCATAAGACATGAAGAAATAAATATATACTTTTTTCCTTTCAGAAAAGGACATCCCTTCTCATTTCCTGGATGATGAAAGATCAAAGCAAGCTTCCAGTTCAGGTGCTCCGGTGAGGCTATACTTTTTTTCCTTTCAGAAAAGGACATCCCTCCCTCCCTCCCTCCCTCTCATTTCCTGTTGTGATTGTTAGGATTATGCACCACTAGCATGTGCTTCTGTGTCTTTTCTTATATCCTAGAACCACTCATATTTATACACTTTATTATGTGGTGCTAGTAGATATTATCTAAAACAGTTCAAAATGTATGGCATTTGAAATGTGGTACCCGGTTATTTCAGGTTGCATCAGGAGCAAAGGAGAGCAACTCTGTGTCAACTGGAAGTAAATCTGCTGGTGAGTTTGGGGATGAATTAGACTTTTCTCCACTAGCATTGAAAAACAACTTTTTGATTTCGTGATTGCAAGCAGCTATACACCCATAATGCTACGTAGTCCAAACAAATATTAGCTATAGCACTGGAAAACTTGAAACTTTGGTGCACAGTACAAATAGGGAGTACAATGTTTGGTGTACTACAAATGAAGATTTGTTTTCTTCATCCAATATCCTATTTAAATCCTGTTAAAGTATCTAAAACACCGAACTTGAGGATTGCACGTTATATAGGAGTAAGATCTCTTATCAATTATTTCTGACGAAAAAAGGATCTCTTATCAATCAAATACATGGTTTTGCTTGTTTCCAAAATGCATGACTTCCCATTTGTCTTTGGTTGTTTTCGTCTTTCCAAACATATGTTTTGCTTACCGACCATGAATGGCCTTATGATTTACATTTTTTTGTTCACAGGAGGTGCTCAAGGAAACCCTTCCGAGGTATGCTGCTTAAGAACTTCAGTTTTTTCAGTCTTGCACATAATTGACGTCATTGAAAAGATCACCAGAGTCTTTTCTAAAATTTCTGAAAGTCTCTCTTTCCGGGCTTGCAGGGTCCTGAGTTTGAAGGTAAGATCGCAAAACTTGTGGAACTGGGCTTCGATCGGCAATCTGTCATACAAGCTCTCAAGCTCTTCAATGGCAATGAAGACCAGGCCGCTGGGTTTCTCTTTGGTGGCTGAATCGGTTTGGGATTCTCTTTTGGCGGCTCAACATTGTCCAACTTTGGTTTGAAGCTGATTTAATGAGAAAAACTTCTCAAATTCTGGTTTCTATTAAATTCAACATCATGTAACACTCTCTTGTACTCTTTCTTATATTCCGAGCCACGAACAAATAAGTTTCGCATTTGAATTCAGTTTCATTTTTGCTCAGCATGGTAAGTTTTCTTGTGCAAATCTTGTTAACTTATCAGAACGTGACCTAATTATAAACTCTGACATGCTGGATGTGAGAGTTTCAAGGTTACTCCACCACCATTAGTGATTTGAAACATTGTAAATGACCAGTCTAAATCCAATAGGAACTTAATTTAAGATTACAAAACCCATTTGAACCAATCACAAAAGGAAATTGATTTAGAATTATTAAACCTATTTGAACCAATTTGAGGTTTAAGATTGAACACCATTTTTAACCAATGAATCTATCACTGTCATTGTAAGGGAAAAACTCATCTCTATTTTCATACCACAGTACAAAAACAAGCAAAACACACTTCATAAAAGTCTAATATTGCCATTCACATTCCACTCTCAGACACATCAGAGTTTCATCATACAAGCATCTTTAGTGAGGTTAGAAGAAACCACAAACCAGACTCTTAACACTAAACCCATCCACAGAAAAACAAAGCCTTATAAATCTGCTATTCTGCTTAAAATGATGTTCCAGTAAGTATAGCCTTCGTGGCCAAAGACTCTGCATCACAATTTTCCTCCCAACCGACGAGTTGAATCCGAACACCAGAAGCCACGTTCAACATTGCGTCGATCTCAGTGAAGCAATTCAGCAGATGCATCGGTCTAGTGCTCGGGTTATTTACCCAAGAAACCGCCACATACGATGTACTTCTGATGAGAACCTTGCCAAACAACCTTAATCTAAGAAGCCTACACAGGGCAGCTTCGAATGCACAGAGTTCAGCCACCTCGTACTCCAACATCCCCAGAGGAGCCCAAAACAAGAAACGCAAATTCCTATCTTCATCTGTCATTACTCCGCCACAGATAAATTTAGGGTTTCATGCATTTCAAATAAAGCACGCAAAAAACAAATTTTTTTCCTATTTATACATGAAGAAGAAGATCATACTTGATGAGTTTAGGACTATCCTCCTTTCCATGGAATCCAGCGTGGGGGAAATTGTAAACAATGCGATCAAACCTCCAATTTGCGAGATCAGTTGCAGAATCCTTCATCTTGGTAGCATCCACCCCAAAAATCAGAGTAGCCCCAAACATGTGCAATTGTTGCAAATTCAAGTAGCCCCTTTTATACTTATTGATCACAACGTCTGCTTCAAAACCAACAGAAAACAAACCCACCAAATCCAATCGAATCAAAACAACTGTAAAACAATTCAAATGCACAAAATCAGTGTATTGAGAGAGAAAAGGACCATAAGAGTCGAGTGAAGTAGCGACGATGTTGGAAGCGGATCCAAAAGAGAGGGCCAAACAGAGCGAAAAGGAGAAATCGCCTTCGCCGACGAGGAGGATTCGGTGAAACGACGCGTAGTGCTTCACCAACCTCTCCCTGCTGCCTCCTCCTTCCCACAACGCCATTTTCGGGTTTCAAGAAAGCTTGATCGAGATTCGAGAGTAAGCACGGAGTACGGAGAGAGCAAAAAGAGTGTCCAGCAAGCAAGAAATAAGTTGAAAAGACTCCACAAAACAGTGAATTTGGAGAAACGATTGTGGGTTTGACGGATTGTGGGGAAATGGGTTGTTTTTGTTGTGTGCCTTTTCGATAAAAAATGAAGTTTATTTTTCCACGCATAGGCAAAATTATTTTTTAACGCATAAGATCTTCACGTAACATGTGATATAGCTCATCACGTTACATGAGGTAAAAATAGTTCACATGTTACGTGTGGTTATACTCCATACATTACGTGTGGTTATACTCCACACATTACGTGTGGATCTGATTCCCTCGTAACGTGTGGTTTTTTGATTAAGTAACATTATAATGTTGTGTATAAATGTTGTGTATGAATCATACTATTGTTTATTTGTAGTATTTATTTGTGTTTCAATGTTGTGTATGAACCATACTATTGTTTCTAAATATACATTAGGGGAGAGTTACTCCCATTGTGTAACCCAACTTTTCTCTAATCTTTATAAGAACAATACAAAATGATCATCAACCTAGAAGACAAAACAAATTATTCATTATGCTGGTTGACTACAACCACATTTAGCACACAATACAGAAAAGAATACAAATTGATCATATACTTAGAAAAAATTAGAGAAAATATATGACACTGCTTTAGCGTTTGAAGAAATTAGGGTAGTCTCTGATAAATGTTCGCTTCATATGATATTTCTACTTTGCTAAATTTGCTTGTTCCCTACAAAGATTGATAGTACATAAACAACATTATATAAAAGATATGACATTAATCACCTACGATGTATATCATTTAGTAGATTGAAGTTATACCTACGAATGTTATCAAGATCTTTAACAAGATCTTGATTTTCCTTAACACGATCTTGTTTTTCCTGCCATTGTTGTCGAATAACCGCGTGTGCCCTGTCCTCATACATTGGATCAATCTACTCCCTGAAACGACACCCTATTTCTGGGCATCCCCAATACCTCCTTCCGTAGTTCCACTGCAAATCCCAAGTTCGGACAACGGCTTTCAAATTACAATAGCATAGCCTATCTGCGTTTCTTGATGATTTGAATGAAGATGTCATTATTTGTTGTAGTGTTTGGTTTCCTACAAATATCATGAATCCATTAATATAAAAAATTAGGGTTACTAAATCAATAGAAACTGGAAGAAGAAACTTATCCAAAAATGTATCTTCAGGCGCCGCTTGTGTTGGAATTGTTGTAGTGAACAAACAATCATAATGCTTCTTATATAGTGAAAATGCAATGTGTTTGACAGCTAATAACCAGCCTTAAAAAGGAGAAATTTGATTGACAAATTCTTGACAGCTAATAATCAACTGTAATATATAGGTGTATACAGCTGTAGTCACGAGTCTTTTATCCTAAACCTCAAAACCCTAAACCCTAACCCTAAACCATAAACCCTAAAACCCTAAATACTAAACCCTAAATCTAAACCCTAAACCCCGAACCCTAAACCATAAATCATAATTCTTAAACCCTTAAGGGAAAAAGAAGTACCACGTTACGGATGAATAAACTCCACACGTTACGTGTGGTAGATGCCCAAATGTAACGTGTGGAAGATGACCACACGTAACGTGTGGTTTCGTCTGTTGTAAAACGCATTGAATTAACCGTCTTGTCCCCACCTAACTGAATTAATGGTCCCCTCTTCATCTTTCCTGGCTAAGCCCCAATTTCGAGCCTAAACACTTCATTTCAAACACTAAAAAATTTGTGTTTTACACTCTCATTTTTTGTAAAAAAAATGGACAATATGAACAACAATGATTATTGGAACAACAATGTCGAAGAGGATCCACTTCCGAATGAGGTAATTTCTGTTATTTAAAGTTAAAGTTCTCATTTTTTGTTTTGGACATGTTCAAAGTTTTGAGCTTTAGTTGTTTAGGGTTTAGAAAACTAGACATGATATTTGTTGTTTAGGGTTTAACCAAGTTTCACATGCTAGATTTTTAAAGTTTTGAATTTGATATTTGTTGTTTAGGTATTAGAAATCAAGTTTTATATGCTAGATTTTGAGGGATACATGTGTAAGAAAGCGAGATTCACGTTACATTGAAGAACAGTTTCACACGTGATGCCCTATGCATGTCCACACGTTAAGTGTGAAACATGTCCCCACGTAACGTGTGGAACATGTGCCAAATGGTGGTTCACACGTTACGTGTGGACATGTTTCACACTTAACGTGTGCAGCATGTCCACACGTTACGTGTGAAACCACAACCAGATTCTGGCGGTTTCTGTGCCTTCTGTATAAGGGCACGGTTTGGGGCACGGTTTGTCACAAACCGTGTCATTTACCAGAATGTGGTTTCTGGTGGGTTATTACACATTTATTCTGTGTCTTTAAATTCTTGTCTAAGAATGCTTCCTTAAAGGGAATTATGGTTTCACAGTTGATAATTAGTTCACTACTTGATGAGACGATTCCATGTGTATGCAGGCGAACTATTATTTGTACGAGGGGTTAAACAATATTTCCCTCGATGACTGGAGCACCCCACAAAAATCTTTTTCTGGTTGGGAAACACCTCATCAACCGTTGCCGGAATGGAGCACACCATCTGAGTGTAAAACACCAGATGATATACCATCCTTCTCACTTGGATCGTTTGACTATAGTTGTCCGCCTCCAGAAGCATCTTTATCTCATGAAGAGACTAAGAATTCGACTTCTGCTAACCCATAATTTTGCTTTCCATCCCTACACACACAGCCTCAGTTTAGTGTACCACCAGAAGAAGATGTTTTCGTCTCTGCTGATTATTCAGAGTTCTTCATAACTGACCAAATCTAGGAGTCCAGAGAAGAAACATTTATGTGGGTGCGGGACACTGCTATGTGTCACAACTTCTGCATCATAAAGTGGAGGAATAAACCTTCCGCGTATAGAGCCCTTAGGGGGTCTTGGTTACCGTGCGATAGGCATGGACAAAACGTGCATAAACAAGCTGACCAAGTGAGGGACATCACAAGGTCGAATAAGTGTGGGTGTCCATTCATGTTGAGGCTGAAAGAAGGACCGAAGGGATCATGGAAGATCAATGTACAACACGGAACTCACAATTATGTGATAAAAGAGAATTTGTATGGTCATGCATTAGCTGGGCGACCAAACGCTGAAGATAAGGAGATTATTAGGGTGATGACAGTTAATCATTGCAAGCCTCAAAAGATTTTTACTACAATCAAGTCGTCCCCAGGAAACTTGACCAAGATGAAGCAAGTGTACAACATCATGCATGAGATACGAAAAAAGGGCATGGAAGGAAGAACAGTGGTGCAACATTTCTTCTATGAGTGCAATGAGAAGGGATACTTCATGGAGCATAGATTCAATATGGAGACCAATAAGATAACAGATATCTTCTTCGCAAGCCCGAACCAGTTGTCGCTACTGAAGGCATTCCCGTACATTGTGTTGCTGGACTCTACATACGCAACTAACATGTTAGTAACACACATATCTATTATATTCTTCACATTGTGTTGCTGGACTCTATATGCAGATGCCAGATGAGGGTCAGAGATGGCTTGCCTTGCGTGCATGACATGGCGCGGAATGTGATGAACCAGGAACCAATTGAACCTAGCTCATTGCATTCGTTCTAGAGGCAATTGACCTTTTCAGAAGTGCGGACATAAGAAGAAGCCAGAGAACGTAGAGTGAATAGGTCGTTGCTTGAAGAATTTGATGCAAGCGTCTTCCCCACATTGCCAGTGCATGATCAACACAGAGCTGTCTCTGCACTAACAAGTATAGCACATCCAGAGCAGACTACTCTACAAGAGCCAGCTAAAGTTAGGCCTAAGGGTGGGCCTCAAAGAGCTCTAAACATTCCCACCAAAAGACAACCGTCAGCATGGGAGTACACTGACCAACAGATGGAGGGAACACCTCCGAAGAAGCAAAAAGGAAGACCACCTAAGGAAGCTTCAACCATGCCATGCCAACCACGGGAGCCTATGCCTTCGGGTCACACGACGTTGATCAAGAACCCTAGGCGATATATTACGGAGTTTCCCAAGTGTATGAAACCACACGTGGGAGGATGGTGGGAAATAATTGGTGATGGAAACTGCAGATACAAATCAATTACGCATGGTCTGGGTTTAGGGCAGGAGCAGTGGGCTTTTGTTCGATGTACCATGATCGCTACGTTGAAACAAGAGTATGAGCTATTCGCGCCAATTTGGATGTCTACGATGACACTTGAGGCAATGGAGGCGAAGCTTGCATGGTTTCCTTCGCCCAACATGCCTGCCCCATGGGAGACGTGGTTGGACCTCCCGGATATGGGATATTTGGTGGCAACTGCATTCAACTGTGTGTTCGTCTCCGTCGGTGCTGGTGTAGGCACGACATACATGCCTATGAGGGCGAAACCAAACCAAGCGGTTGGAGAGAAGTTGAAGACGATATGCATTTGTCATGTCCAAAAACAGCAACATTTCATTACGGTACGTTAATACAATCAAATAAGTTGAAACTATCTTATGTTAAAACATATGTATGATGCAATGACTTTGATGTAGATTGGCCTTGCCGAAACATCGCCCTTGTCGTACCTTTACGGGCCGTCGCTGAGATTTCATGACCCGGATGTGGGTGATTTGGTAGATCCATTCCTTGATCGATTGATGGCATACCAAGCAGACAAACCAAAGAAGCAAAGAGGAAAGAAGAAAGTTGAAACTATTGTATGCAATGACATTGATGTAATACCAAGACACACATATTCGTTGTATTTATGAGTTGTTGGTGAAATACCAAGACACATGTTTCGCTCATCCCTCGTCATTTTGCTTACAAGAAAGCCGAGAGCACCGCACGGCATGTGCGGTAAAGCACACGGCCGTGCGGTCTTCGATGTATTTTTTAGATGAAAAGCCGAGAACACCGCACGACATGTGCGTTAAAATGCACGGCCGTGCGGTCTCACTTAATACACCCACACCACACGTAACGTGTGGAGACAGACAATCAAATAGAAGTCATAACAAACAATCAAATAGAAGTCATAACATTCATTGTTGCCATAATCCAAAGTTCAATGAAATCCATAAAACGAAACAAGTTTAATCATAAAACAGTCTTCACAGCTTCCTCAGTAATTGGAAAGGAAGGGATACATTCGCTTCAGTGACCGGTGTAGCGCCTCTGCTACATCTTCACATTCATGATTGCGATGTGGCTCAAGATCATTGTAGCAATTTTCGAAGGCCTGCACACAACACAAAAACGTTGATATGTATAATAAATATAGATAGAGTTAACCGGACATTAAACAATCTACAAATTAGTCAATTTCATACATGTGTCGCGTCTTCAATGGTAGGGGGGTTGACGAATGGATGTGTACGTGGGCGGTACCAGCCCATGTAATCAGCGCTAGAGTCATGGCCTTGCTGGATAGGAGGGCCCATCGCATCTAGGGTCATGGAATGTACATTCTGCGCATCCCATGCAAATCGAGCTATGTCGTACTCCACCATGTAGCTGCTGATCTTTGCTCCTCTCTAAGCCCTTTTAGGCACTATAGGCGCTCTTGGAATTTGATGTACACGGGCAAACTATCTCACCACACGGTCTGGCATGTACGGCTCGGTTATCCAAAGACACGAGATAACTCCATGGAAGCGCGATGGAGCGAAGCTCGCATCGTTAAAGTCAGTCGTACCGTACAGCTCCCAATCAACCTAAACATAATAGGATGCAAAATAATTAAAAATCAAAGTCAACCTAAACATACCTATCAATCGTACCGAACGGCATCCAATCAACCTAAACATAAATATATGCACTTACCATGTCCACAGTCATCATATCGAGCTCCAATCTGTAGTTTCTCATTGGGTTGGGTTTCACTGAAAGGTCCCATCTACGAGCGTATGGGACCGCATGATCAGAGTCCCAGTCTCTACACTGTGCAGGTCTAAACATGGTGAAATATTGGTATATCCACGCCTGAAAGACAATTTTCGTAAGCAATCCATATTATTAAATAATTACATTTACAACAATAAAATTTGGTATAAACAATAGTTTTTATAATTAAAAAAAATACCTGAATCAGAGTGTAGCACGTGAACATCAATCTCGCATCTTTTCTTGTGCACTCGCCCAAGCTGCGGTACACGTGGGCAAGAACGCCAGCACCCCATGCATAATCCTTGGTGCACGAGTGATCATCCACAAATCCCGTATAGTACAGTGGCAATTTGTGTTGGGACTTGTCCGAGAAGAGACAAGAGCTCAACAAGTACAGCAAGTACCCAAACGCACACTTCTCGTCATTCAGCTCTCTGTAATGCTTCCTGAATGAATCAACAGTTACAGTACCAGATGTCACCTCCTTAGCAGGCAACTCAGAGAATCCCTGTGCCTCCGCCACCATGGCCTTCTTCAAATCAGTCACACCCAACTGCTCTTGCCAACCTCGTGGAGGTGCCAAGTCTTTTCCGTTGATGCTTAGCCCAAGGATCAATAATACGTCATGGAGAGTTATGGTCATCTCTCCCCATGGCATATGGAACGAGCTGGTCTCAGGTTGTCAGCGATCAACGAACGCACCAATCAGCGTCTCGTGCACATGCTCATGTATCACATCCGGAATATGACACATGCCTGATCTAGATGCCAGTTCACCCCATGGCGTTTGCAACTGCAAATGCCATGCGCGTGTCTGTTTGCTTCGTTGCTGAAACCTCAACGGTGGCACAGACTATAAATCTTTGCATTTTTAAACCAGTGTAAGCAATTGATTTGACATATTTATAATAAAATGTGAAATTACAAGAATAAGGTTTTCCATGCAACTTACAATGCGCTGGTAAAGGGTGTACGCCACGTGATTGGCAAAACCCTTCAGAAGTTCGGGAATCTCCGGACCTCATATATTCTAACCTGCAATTCAGGGTCATATCTCCCATTTTTCTTCGTTCGGGGAGGTTTTGGCCGCGAAGAGCTGGCTTCCTGTGGCTCCTCGACCGCATAATCAGGTTGACCTCTTGGAGCCCAAGCCTGACTATCCTCATCCTACATTTTTTTTACAAATGATAAGTAACATTTTTATCATACGCTCATATTTTTCATATATTAAGGCTACTTACCATAGGATCAGGTGCGTTCCGGTTGAGTTACGGGTTCTCCCATGGGTTGTACCCCATCTGATCATCTACGCCGCCTTGATAATATACGGGGATGTGATGATGGATGTGAGGGCTCTGATGGAGGTGAGGGCTGTGATAGGACAACGGACTCCGATGGAGGTGAGGGCTCTGATGGGACGTCGGGCTCTGATGGAGGTGAGGGCTCTGATGGGACGTCGGGCTCTGATGATGGTAAGGGCTCTGTTGGGGCAGCGGACTAAATGGAGGGCCATAATAGTTATTCTGATCTATCGTATCAGAATAACCATGGAGCGGACTCACGTTGTACTCTGGGTATAACTGCGGGTCCGAGTCCGCACGACCATCCGCCACAAGAAACGATGACGATGGCACAAACGGCAACACAAGGGGGTCAACATTGCCCGCCTGCCCGTATCCTCCAGCATCCTGACTACCGCCCGCAACCCTACGGGTTACCTCCTCCTCAGTCCGAAACGAAACATCCCGGACGAGGTTTCATCTGGTTCTACGCTTCGTTCTCTCACTAGGCTCCATCTACAACAATAAATCATTTTATCTCAAAAAATACAATTCCGAGTATACCTAAAATACAAAATTCAATTCCAATACAATTGAATTCAGGTATCTCAAAATTGTAATTTTACACGTTACGTGTGGACACAGTCCACACGTTACGTGTGAAATTACAATTCCCCTTAACGCCGGAATGTCGCCGGCGACATTCCGATGAAGCTTTTTTTCATCAAAATTTTACCAAAATTCAACAAAACTAACACTTCTAAAACAAATCCAACAAAACTACCACTTGCATTTGGCTATTTTCATACAAATCCAACAAAAACCCTAAACACCCTTTCATACAAATCTATCAAATTTCATACAAAATAACTACTTCAAAATTAACCATCAAATGCAAGAACAAAAACATCAAATGCAAATAACTATTTCAAAATTACACTAAAACAATATGGATCTACAAAAACTAACAAAAAAACTAAAAAAATAAACAAGATATGGGATGTTACTAACCTTTGAAGGATTTGGATCTACGTAACGTGCGGATCTTGTTGATTCATAACGAGGAGACAAACTAGATACGTAACGTGGGAAGGGAGATTTTTGAAGAGGTGAGCGACGGTTGTGGGTAGAGGGGAGGAAGAAGAAGAAAGCTTGGCTTTTAAAGCCGGGGAGGATCCACACGTTATTCCCACGTTATGTGGGAAGCCTCTCCTCACGTAACGTGTGGAGCCTCTCCTCACGTTACGTGAGAGGCCTATGCGCTGAAAGGCAATTTTGCCTATGCGTTAAAAAGTAAGGGCCTAAAAAATAAAATACAATTGGGATTTTTGGAGGGATTCGCGAAAACAGACACGACTCAAAAAGGTATTCATTCGACGTGAAACGTCTTTGTAGGCTTCAAGGATGAAATGTTGGAGGTCGATACAGATTCAATGGAATTTGTATACTATCATAGTCAACTTATTAATAATAGAGTAGCCCATTTCACAAAAAGGTCACTATTAATTACAAAGTCAAATGAAATGACTGGTAACTGATAAACTATTTGTTTTATTTTATTTTGATTTAAGCTAATTTCAATTACTTTTTATATCGCTATTGTTACCATGTCAATTACTACCGCTATTATTTGATATGTAGTCTTTTTTTTTGTTAAGGAGAGGCAACACTCTCCGACATATATTGAAATGAAAGAAAACAGGCTATAAAGGAACAAAGCATAGGATAGTCCTACCCCTAACATCATTGGCTAAAAACGAGTAAACACCCACAGGCGGGTCACTCAAAAAGGTTAGCCCAATAGGAAAAGAGAAAGCTAGGCTAGCGAGGGAGTCAGCGACTATATTCGCTTCCCTAAAGACATGTCGGAACGGGACGGTCCAGTTCCTGCGGAGAAAGCCTTGGCATTGGAGAACCATGTTGGAAAGTGGGTGGAAATGGTCGATGGGTTTCCATATGAGGTGGATGGCGAGTTTAGAATCCGATTCAAACACAACTCTTCTGAGGTCGTTATCCCATGCAAATTGAAGGCCATCCAGGATGCCCCAAAGCTCAGCTCTCAGCACTGTGCACTGTCCAATATTATGGACGAATCCCCCAATCCATTTACCTTTTGAATCGCGTGAAACTCCTGCTGCTGTAACAAGATCATCTTTGCTCACTGCCCCATCAGTGTTGATAGTAATCCAACCATTGGGAGGTTTCTGCCATGAGATAAAAACCTCTCATCTTCTATATTCCGGTTGTGAGTCTTTTCTTTTTGCCCAGGCCCAATTGTATTCTTTGGCTCGGTCCATAACAAATTTAGCTCCATCAGGCATGTGGCAATGGCCTTCAAACACAAAAATATTTCTTCTACGCCAGCACCACCAGATGGCAGTAGCAAAATCCGATCTCCATTCTCCCGCATCTTCATGGGTCTCTTTCATCATAATATTGCTCGTTAGCCACATGGCAAACTAATATGTGAAGTAGATGTGGCGTTGGGAGGCCTCAGCCTGAGCCAAATATTCCTGGTTGCAAGGCAGTCACGAAACAGGTGTTCAAGTGTCTCCTCGTCCTGCCTACAGACAGAACAAATAGGATCCTCCGTGAGATGCCGATGCTTCCTTTCTGTAACACCCCGTATTTTATAAGGGTAATTTGAATTTTTTTTAATGCCCGTTTTGTTAGACGGATTTAATTCAGTGAGTCTCGGACTTTCTGAAAAGGGTTTGAGCTCTGTAAAATTTTCCGAGCATTATATAATACAGTTGAAGTGTTTTCGGGGTTAATGTAACGTTAATGTACGAATATATTTAACCCGGAGTTAAGAAATTTAATCCAAACCAAGTTCAGATAAGAGTTAACGAAGTCGGCCTTTAAACCGCGACATGACACGACCTGACGCGAGATGCCGCGACTCGCCGCGATCGCGGTAATGCCAAGATCTGGGCAGAGTCGTCTTCCTCGCGTGGCGGTTACTGTAGCTCTGTTTTGGCTCAGTTTTGGGCAGGCCAAGTGGGCAGCCAACTTGCCCTTCGCCTTTGTCCCCTTGTTCCCCAAGTGGTGGCTCGGATTGAGGCTATAAAAGGGGTCGAAGTCAGACGTTGAAGCTCCCTTCTTCTTCTCTTCTTCTTCCTCCTTTCTCTTCTGTTTTTCTCCTCTGAAATCATCCATTTTCGAGCCGTTTGAGCTTGATTCGAGAAGGCTCTTGAGTGTTAGAAGGAGCTCTTGAGTGTAGTGAGAAGCTTTGAGGTGTTGGGAGATCGAACCATAGACAAATCGAAGGCAAACAAATCGGTTTGGGTAAGAAATTCTCCATGGAAGCTATCGAAGCTTTGCCACTGTCGAACCACCGCGACTGGCCGCGACTTACCGCGATCGCGGTATTTGCGTCCGAGTTGTGTGTCTTGTGGTTTAGCTTTGGGCTTTGCTCGTTTCCTTTGATTTCTTCTTGTATTCTTTTAGATTCATATATAAGTGTATTGAATCTAACTTAGGGTCTTGTTATGGGCCGTTTCTAAGGGATTTGATATCCAAGATCTGCTCCAGTTTTAGATCCCGGAACTAGACGTTGCTCAGCTTGATTCGACGTTGTCGGATCCAAGGCAAGTGGCGGTTCACTCTTGCTCATCATTCCATACTTCCATTAATTATCAATTGTTTAGTTGTTAATTAATTTGGGATGATTCATCTGCTTAAGTTGGGAACAGTTTTGATAAATTATTTGATAAAAGAAGTGCTGTTATAATAGGTTGTATATTGCTAGATATAGCGCTATTATGTTCATAATGGTTTTGTTGTAGATTTCAAAGGTGAACTTCATATAAAAAGATTATAATAGGTTACATATACTGTTAGTGGCAACGCTATTTTGATATATATATATATATATTGATAGATCTATGATGTTGGCCTTGATGGCTTTGTTTTGATGTGATATATGACTGTGTTGAACTGTTTAGTTAGCACGAGTATTCGTAGGAACGTTTACTGGGGCCAGGAGGTCCAGTCGTTTCTTGATAAGTAAATGGAGAAAAGGGCATTGAGACCCTAATACCATTGGTGAGTCATGACTAGCCTCTATACTCGGGTATAGAGGTGGTGCACTTAGCTAGTGTCACATATATCTCGGGGGCAAATCTCGGGAGATGCTCCCAAGAGATCTCTCGTCTCGGGACGAGCTGATCATAATAAAAGCTTATAATGTGGTGATGTGGATTGGTTTTGGAATTAAATCAGATAAGTGCCTTTAGTGCACATAATTAATATACCTTCGGCGAGTAGTGCAGCTAGGTAATAGTGCAGCTAGGAAAACTCGTCTTGACTTTGATCAGAGTAAAGTTCTCTTTCCAATCTGGATTCGTCTTGGGCGGTGAGGTTGGTCGTGAGCCGAAACATCTAAAGTCAGTTTTTTGAACGCTTGTGTGTATATTATAAATTAAGTTTCCCAATATTTGCCATGCTTCCTATAAGGCTCATTTCTTTTGGAGTCTTCTTTTGGGATTGATTGCTGTGAGACTCGGTCTCCAGAGTCTTCTCTTGATCATGCTGCTTCATTTATTCTAGTAGGAGTATGATGGTTGACTAGCGTACTCGGTTATTATTCGAGGGACGATGAGTCTAACCTAATACGACTGCTTCAAACCACTCTGCTTTGTACCCTTGCGTAGTCTTTCATTAGACTGACCAACCGTTATATTCCTTGCATGGTTGGCTGGTGTCATCCGTCCGATTCGGCACATCAGGTATGTTGCAGATCTAAGAAGGCTAGAGCGACTATGAGGATGGACGGTGTTTTCTTTTCGACAAGTTGTTTTGTCGCTTTGTATTTAAAAGATGTCCGCTGTGCTATTTTGTATTTTGTTAAAGACTTTCGCTGTTGTATTTCTGATTATTGGGTCATTTTTGGAATCGTGTAATTCCGCGACCATGTGGTTTAATAAAAGTTATGATTTTAGTATTGTAACTGTGTTTTAAGTCAGTTATGACGTCGGAAAAGCCTGGGGTGACTTCGGAGTTTACGTCCGGGGTCATCGGCAGTAACGCTTTCAAATGGGGTTAAATTTGGGGGTGTTACACTTTCAACATTGGTGAGTACCCCACCTTTAAAAAGGAGCCAGATGAAGGTCCGAATTCGTTCACGGGTATGCAACTTCCAAATGTTGTGGAAGATCAGGTCGTCGTTTCTGTGAGTCGGTACTAAACCGCTCGCAACTCTATATGCCAAGTTGACTGAATAGTTCCCATCCGGGGTACCCTTCCAGCTTAAGGTGTCCAGGGCAATAGTCGAGTCTGAGTTGCCAATGAGGCCAATTTCACAAGGATCGAGTTTGGAAGAAAGAGAGAAAGTATTTCCCAGTTCCAGCCTCCTTCCCTTCTCCAGTAAGAAGAAACAACTTCCTCTCTCAGGGTCTGTGGAATAGGTACCATAGCAATGTCTCCAAGGGTCGAATCAGTAAGCCAGACATCATCCCAGAAACGAATCGATTTGCCGTCACCTAGTAGCCATCGAGTTCCTTTGGACAACACTTCTTGGACCCCTCTTTGAAGGCTTCTCCAAACATGGGAAGGGGCTGAAGGATTAGCTCCTGATTGTCTGATGTATTTCCCTTTGAGGACAAGGGCCCAAAGCTCCTCTGGATTATGCAAAAACCTCCACCCAAGTTTGCCAACAATAGCTAAATTCATATGACCCATATCTCTGATGCCAAGTCCCCCCATTTTCTTGGGTTTGCAAACCTCTTTCCAGGAAGTGAGGTGTACTTTCCTATGACCCTCTCAGCTGCCCCAAATGAATGCCCTGCTTAATTTGTCGATGCGGTTGCAAATAGACTCCGGGAGACACACCGTCGCCATGGCATAAACTGGGATTGAATAGAGCACTGATTTGACCAGAGTGATACGGCCCGCAAAGCTCAAGAACTTCGTCTTCCATCCCGCAAGCTTGCCATTGATCTTATCTAGGAGAGGCTTAAAAGTTTCCTTAGAGACTCGTTTGTGCAGTAAGGGCATGCCAAGATAGTTACCTAAGTTGGATGTAACTTCGAAAGAACATTCATTCTTGAGGTTATTGAGAAGCGCTGGCGAAACATTTTTGGACACAAATAATTTAGATTTCGCAGCATTCACTTTCTGGCCTGATGCCCGACCGAAATCATCAAGACAAGTTTGTATGCTACGAAGCTAATCAACTGAGGCTTCGGAGACAAGCATAATGTCATCAGCGAATAAGATGTGCGACAATTTCGGTCCTTGTCTGGACAACTGAATTGGTTTCCATTCCCCACTTTGCACCCATCTTTGGATCATATGGCTCAGTCTCTCAATACATAAGATAAAGATATACAAAGAGATTGGGTCCCCCTGGCGGATCCCTCTTGAAGGGGTGAAAGTGTTCGTAACCTCCTCGTTCCAAAGTACATTAATTGACGGCGTGGAGATGCATTCTCTAATCCACGCAATCCAGTTGGGTGGGAACCCGACATCCTCAAGGGTATCAGTAACAAAATCCAAGCGGAGGCGATCATAAGCTTTCTTGAAATCAACTTTCAATATCATCCACCCTTTACGGCCTTGCTTCTTGCGCATGGAATGCACAATTTCTTGGGCAATGACAATGTTATCCGAGATGAAACGCCCCAGAAGAAAACTCTCCTGCATAGGACTGATGAGGGCGGGAAGCAGGGGGCGCATCCTATTGACAATAATTTTTGTCATAATCTTGTAAAGTACGTTGCACAGGCTAATCGGCATGAACTGTCCAATGCTCTCCGTCTTACTGACTTTAGCGATGAGCACTAGCAGGGTCTGGTTGAGGTCTTGTGGCAGGTTAGCAGTATCAAAAAAATTGCGAATAGACGAAAAAACAGACTCTCTAACCATACTCCAGCATTTGTGGTAGAAGAGGGGTTGATATCCGTCTAATCCTGGGGCTTTCAAGGCAGCCATTTGAGTGATAGCCCGGGTAATCTCCATGCTTTCAATCGGCTTGGCGAGGGCATTCCACTCCTCTTGCGCGAGTTGGGGAAAGGATCCACGGACGATGTTGATAGGGTGCCTCTCCTCCGGTTTTAGATTGTATAAGTTAATAAAATAACTGACCGCCATCTGCTCAACCCGCTTTTTGTCGTCAATGGTATTACCATGCTCATATTTGAGGGCTTCAATTTTGTTGTGTTTCCTTCTAATCACAGTAGACATGTGAAAGAACGCCATGTTCGTGTCTCCTGAAAGCAGCCACTGGTCTCGTGATTTTTGCTGCCATAATAACTCTTCTTGTTCCAAGGTGATGTTCAGTTCTGTTTGCAACCTTGCTTCAACATCCCGAAGGTAGTTGGATGGCCTAGTAGCCAGGGCAAGTTGTATCCCGGATAGTCTGGCGAGAAGACGAGCCTTCCTATGGTGGATGTTGCAGAATACTTTCTTATTCCAGGATTGAAGTTCTTCTTTGAGTTGGCAAAGTGCATCGACAATATCGCAGTTCCGGTTCCATTTGCTCTCAATGAGGTCCATGAATTCAGGATGAGTGGTCTAAGCCGCTTCAAACCGAAAAGGGCGTTGGCGTTTATTATGAGTCGGGGGGTCAAGACTAAGAAGGACATGAGCATGGTCCGAACAGAATTTAGCAAGATGGTTCACTTTGGCTTCGGGCCATGCCAGTTGATAGGCATTTTGTCGCATGCACCTAACAAAGTAAACCTCAAAAACCTAACTAATGTAGCATTGGTAAGTAAGGGTCGAATCCCACATAGAATCAAGCTATATATCCTGTTTGCCAAATCCTTCACCAATTGATAACAAAGACAAAGGGGGGAGTTTATATGAATCTAACTAAGCAATTGGTAAATAAAACATAAATAGCTTGGCTAGACAAATATCCACCTTCAGTTTGGTTGATCGATCATTGATTATCCCAAGTTCTCAATTCTCATGAATGTCTTAATCCCTGTTCTAAATTAATTACCAGTCCAACTAGTCTTGATAATCCTAACTATTAAACAATCAAGAAACTATCAAGATTCAATTTAACAGCAACAGTATGCTCAGGAATAGATAGGCTCATGCAATACTTAACAACTAGTCAGTACTCGACATGCAATCAATTCTCTTCACAATAAACATTCACAACTAGTTCCTGTAAATCGTGGTTGCTACTCTGAATTAGGGATGAATAATATTAATCTCAACAAGTTGACCAGATTAGGGGAACCAACACTATAGATAATACCAATCTCAACTAGTTTGTCAGGCTAGGGAAACCAATACTAATCACAACAAAATGGTGAACTAGATAAATCAGTAGAATTCAAAACCCTAATCTTGTAGTATGAATAATACCAATAACTACTAGTTGATCAGGCTAGAGAAATCAATAAAACTCAATGGGATGAAGAATAAGAGAATCAATAACATTCAAGGATAGAGTAAAGGAAAAATCTCACAATCAAATTCAAACCAAGGCTTCAATTATCTAGCCAAAAACAAAACAAAGAAAAGGGAAAGGAGGAAGAAGGAGAAAAAACGAACTCCCCATTTGATGTTCTAAAGGCAGAATATAAAGACTTAGCAAAACCTAATTTCTAAAGATAACGATAACGATCTTCTAAAAATAAAATAAAAGAACTAAAAGGAAATAAAATAAAATAAATAAAACAAAACAAAAGATCTCGGACGAAAATCTGATCTCCACGCCTGGCATGGATCTGCGACCGCGGTTTTGTGCTTCGTCGAACATCTGCTTCTGCTGTCAATCCGCGCCCGCGGAAAATTTTCCGCGCCTGCGGTTTTCAATCTGCTGCTCTCCTACGGCTCTCTCCTGTAGCGACACTCCTCCCGGGTCTCTGACTTGCAAAACCGTGCCCGCGGTTTGGTTTTCTGCGCATCCTGACGAACTCTTCCTAAGCCGCAGCTTGCTCCATTCCTTTACAACTTTTCTACTCCAATACTTCACTAAAATCACCACTTCCTCCACTTCTTCTCTACTACTCCATTATCCTAAATTGTCTTCTAAACCCACACAAATGGTACCTAAAATCCTAGTAACAGCTCCTAGTTACGCACTACAAAGTAGAGCGTATCAAATTCCCCCATGCTTAGACTTTGCTCGTCCTCGAGTAAGCTAATGGAAACCTACTCCTCCAATGAAATACACAAGGTCTCAGGAAGCACAACAAAACAATCTCCACTAAGAACTGTACCTACTCATGAATCTCCACAGTATCAACACCGCAACACAACACACCAGCTTCAAGGAAAGTAGAGTATTTCCCCAAAGCTTAACCCAAACACCATAGAGTGAAAGTAACCATCTAATCCTAGCTCTTGTCTATCTGCTTATAACTCCCAGAGTGACCTACCCGAATCCTCCTTATAACTCCACACTTATGTCACCACGCCAGGAAAAATGAGAAATCCTAATAATCACTCTTTTCTTTTCACTCATTTTGCCTAGGCGCCGTTTCGGGTTTTCACCTAGCCACTCATTTCATTTTTCATAGATGGGCTCACCATTCCTCACATCACTATACAACCTCTTATTACCCCAGCCTAATGCTGGTCCGAGCCACCTGCTTATTGCTTAAGCCGCCCTTTCGGGTTTTCAGCTTAGCCTAGGATTTTTTTTTCCAGACGACTAGCAAGTATAGATCACTCCCCCATGCTTAAATATTGCATTGTCATCAATGTAATGAAATACTAAAAGATGAAACACTGGGGAAGGCAAAAAAGTACTCACGACCGTCGCTGAGGTGGCCTGGACTTAGACGTCGGTGCTGGCGGTAAATCATTGAAAACACAAGTCTCTGGTGTTGTGGCGGTCCTACTCAAGCAAACTCCTCGTGCAAACAAATAGATCCACTATAAGGTGAAGTGGCACATCAAAGAAACGGAGTTGCACGGGTCTTCAACGAACACAGATTCAGAGCCCTAGTGTAATCGTGTAGCGGGCTCTATCGCTCCATATTAATCATCGTATCTGCAGTGGTCTCTGGACCTCTTCCTCATCGGCTGTATCATGTCGAGCCATCATCGGTTGCCAAATAAAAATGTCGGGCTAATGTCTCCTCCGTGGCAGCATGATGCGCGCCGTCTGAGCAATAGGAAAAATCGGACAGCTGAGCCGCGATCGCGGTTTTAAGGCCGCGGTCGTGGTGTCTTCAAATTATTTTTTTTAATTTATTTTATTTTATTTCCGACTAAATATAAAACGCCAGGCTCCTAAAGGGGTGGCCGCGGCCGCGGTTTTGAGGCCGCGGTCGCAGTTTCTTCTCTGGTGGTCTCCTCCGCCTGCAGGTTAGTCGAAAATGAAAAACGAAAGCGAAAACAAATAACATACAAAGAGAAAAATAAGAAAAGGAAACAATCTTCATACCTCGGGTTGCCTCCCGAGCAACGCCTTGGTTAATGTCGTGGCTCGACATAGTGTCTTGTTGATCACATCGGTAAACCATCACACAAACGAGAATATACAGACTTCAGATTCCCCGACAACGGCGCCAAATTTGATAGGCGTTTTGTCGCATGCACCTAACAAAGTAAACCTCAAAAACCTAACTAATGTAGCTTTGGTAAGTAAGGGTCGAATCCCACAGAGAATCAAGCTATATATCATGTTTGCCAAATCGTTCACCAATTGATAACAAAGACAAATGGGGGAGTTTATATGAATCTAACTAAGAAAATGATAAATAAAACATAAATAGCTTGGCTAGACAAATATCCACCTTCAGTTTGGTTGATCGATCATTGATTATCCCTAGTTCTCAACTCTCATGAATGTCCTAATCCCTGTTCTAAATTAATTATCAGTCCAACTAGTCCTGATAATCCTAACTATTAAACAATCAAGAAACTATCAAGATTCAATTTAACAGCAGCAGTAAGCTCAGGAATAGACAGGCTCATGCAATACTTAACAACTAGTCAGTACTCGACATGCAATCAATTCTCTTCACACTAAACATTCACAACTAGTTCCTGTAAATCGCGGTTGCTACTCTGAATTAGGGATGAACAATATTAATCTCAACAAGTTGACCAGATTAGCGGAACCAACACTATAGATAATACCAATCTCAACTAGTTTGTGAGGCTAGGGAAACCAATACTAATAATACTAATCACAACAAAATGGTGAACTAGATAAACCAGTAGAATTCAAAAACCTAATCCTGCAATATGAATAATACCAATAAGTCAATAACTACTAGTTGATCAGGCTAGAGAAATCAATAAAACACAATGGGATGAAGAACAAGAGAATCAATAACATTCAAGGATAGAGTAAAGGAAAAATCTCACAATCAAATTCAAACCAAGGCTTCAATTATCTAGCCAAAAACAAAGAAAAGGGAAAAGAGGAAGAAGGAGAAAAAACGAACTCCCCTGATGTTCTAAAGGCAGAATATAAAGAGTTAGCAAAACCTAATTTCTAAAGATAACGATAACGATCTTCTAAAAATAAAATAAACGAACTAAAAGGAAATAAAATAAAACAAAAGATCTCGGACGAAAACCCGATCTCCGCGCCTGGCATGGATCCGCGACCGCAGTTTTGTGCTTCGCCGAACATCTGCTTCTGCTGTCAATCCGCGCCCGCGGAAAATTTTTCGCGCCCGCGGTTTTCAATCTGCTGCTCTCTTGCGGCTCTCTCCTTTAGCGACACTCCTCGCGGGTCTCTGACTTGCAAAACCGCGACAGCGGTTTCAAAACTGCGCCCGCGGTTTGGGCTTCTACGCATCCTGACGAACTCTTCCTAAGCCGCGGCTTGCTCCATTCCTTCACAACTTTTCTACTACAATACTTCACTAAAATCATCATTTTCTCCACTTCTTCTCTACTACTCCATTTTCCTAAATTGTCTTCTAAACCCACACAAATGGTACCTAAAGTCCTAGTAACAGCTCCTAGTTACGCACTACAAAGTAGAGCATATCAAATTCCCCCATGCTTAGACCTTGCTCGTCCTCGAGTAAGCTAATGGAAATCTACTCCTCCAATGAAATACCCAAGGTCTCAGGAAGCACAGCAAAACAATCTCCATTAAGAATTGTACCTACTCATGAATCTCCACAGTACCAATACCGCAACACAACACACCAGCTTCAAGGAAAGTAGAGTACTTCCCCAAAGCTTAACCCAAACACCATAGAGTGAAAGTAACCATGTAATCCTAGCTCCTGTCTATCTTCTTAGAACTTCCAAAATGACCTATCGGAATCCTCCTTATAACTCCACACTTATGTCACCACGCCGAGAAAAATGAGGAAGCCTAATAATCACTCTTTTCTTTTCACTCATTTTGCCTAGGCGCCTTTTCGGGTTTTCACCTAGCCACTCATTTCATTTTTCATAGATGGGCTCACCATTCCTCACATCACTCTATAACCTCTTATTACCCCAACCTAATGTTGGTCCGGGCCACCTGCTTATTGCCTAAGCCGCCCTTTCGGGTTTTTAGCTTAGCCCATGATTTTTTTTTTCCAGACGACTAGCAAGTATAGATCACTCCCCCATGCTTAAATATTGCATTGTCCTCAATGTAATGAAAGACTAAAAGATGAAACACTAGGGAAGGCAGAAAAGTACTAACGACCGTCGCCGAGGTGGCATGGAGTTGGACGTCGGTGCTGGCGGTAAATCATTGAAAACACAAGTCTCTGGTGTTGTGGCGGTCCTACTCAAGCAAACTCCTCGTGCAAACAAATAGATCCATTGTAAGGTGAAGTGGCACATCAAAGAAACGGAGTTGCACAGGTCTTCAATAAACACAGATTCGGAGCCCTAGTGTAATCATGTAGCGGGCTCTATCGCTCCATATTAATCATCGTATCTGCAGTGGTCTCTGGAGCTCTTCCTCATCAGCTGTATCATGACAGGCCATCATCGGTTGCTAAATAAAAATGTATCATCCGTGGCAGCATGATGCGCGCCGTCTCAGCAATAGGAAAAATCGGACAGCTGAGCAGCGATCGCGGTTTTAAGGCCGCGGTCGCGGTTTCTTCAAATTTTATTTTATTTATTTTTTTCGACTAAAAATAAAACGCCAGGCTCATGAAGTGGTGGCCGCGGTCACGGTTTTTTTCTCTGGTGGTCTCCTCCGCCTGCAGGTTAGTCGAAAATGAAAAACGAAAGCGAAAACAAATAACATACAAAGAGAAAAATAAGAAAAGGAAACAAACTTCATACCTAGGGTTGCCTCCCGAGTAGCACCTTGGTTAATGTTGTGGCTCGACATAGTGTCTTGTTGATCACATCGGTAAACCATCACACAAACGAGAATATACAGACTTCAGATTCCCCGACAACGGTGCCAAATTTGATAGGCGTTTTGTCGCATGCACCTAACAAAGTAAACCTCAAAAACCTAACTAATGTAGCTTTGGTAAGTAAGGGTCGAATCCCACAGAGAATCAAGCTATATATCATGTTTGCCAAATCGTTCACCAATTGATAACAAAGACAAAGGGGGGAGTTTATATGAATTTAACTAAGAAAATGATAAATAAAATATAAATAGCTTGGCTAGACAAATATCCACCTTCAGTGTGGTTGATCAATCATTAATTATCCCTAATTCTCAATTCTCATAAATGTCCTAATCCCTGTTCTAAATTAATTACCAGTCCAACTAGTCCTGATAATCCTAACTATTAAACAATCAAGAAACTATCAAGATTCAATTTAACAGCAGCAGTAAGCTCAGGAATAGATAGGCTCATGCAATACTTAACAACTAGTCAGTACTCGACATGCAATCAATTCTCTTCACGATAAACATTCACAACTAGTTCCTGTAAATCGTGGTTGCTACTCTGAATTAGGGATGAACAATATTAATCTCAACAAGTTGACCAGATTAGGGGAACCACCACTATAGATAATACCAATCTCAACTAGTTTGTCAGGCTAGGGAAACCAATACTAATAATACTAATCACAACAAAATGGTGAACTAGATAAACAGTAGAATTCAAAACTCTAATCCTGCAGTATGAATAATACCAATAACTACTAGTTGATCAGGCTAGAGAAATCAATAAAACTCAATGGGATGAAGAACAAGAGAATCAATAACATTCAAGGATAGAGTAAAGGAAAAATCTCACAATCAAATTCAAACCAAGGCTTCAATTATCTAGCCAAAAACAAAACAAAGATAAAAACAAAGTAAAGGGAAAAGAGGAAGAAGGAGAAAAAACGAACTCCCCATCTGATGTTCTAAAGGCAGAATATAAAGACTTAGCAAAACCTAATTTCTAAAGATAACGATAACGATCTTCTAAAAATAAAATAAATGAACTAAAAGGAAATAAAATAAAACAAAAGATCTCAGACGAAAATCCGATCTCCGCGTATGGCATGGATCCGCGACCGCGGTTTTGTGCTTCGCCAAACATCTGCTTCTGCTGTCAATCCGCGCCCGCGGAAAATTTTCCGCGCCTGCGGTTTTCAATTTGCTGCTCTTATGCGGCTCTCTCCTGTCGCGGCACTCCTCGTGGGTCTCTGACTTGCAAAACCGCAACCGCGGTTTCAAAACCGCGCCCGTGGTTTCAAAACCGCGCCCGCGGTTTGGCCTGCTGTGCATCTTGACGAAATCTTCCTAAGCTTTCCTTTACAACTTTTCTACTCCAATACTTCACTAAAATCATCACTTCCTCCACTTCTTCTGTACTACTCCATTATGTTAAATTGTCTTCTAAACCCACACAATTGGTACCTAAAATCCTAGTAACAGCTCCTAGTTATGCACTACAAAGTAGAGCGTATCACTAGTCTCCCTACATCATTGACAAAAACTCTGTCTAGACGCTTGGATATGGTCCCAGTCACGATGTTGGGTCTGGACCAAGTGAATTTTGGGCCATTGAAGCCCATATCAATCAAGCCAAGTTGGTTGACCCAGTTTTGAAAGATAGCAGAGTCAGGGGACATGCTGCCAGATCCCCCATCACATTCCCAAGTATGCAAGATCGATTTGAAATCCCCCCCCCCCACCAATGAAGCACGGTTCAGTGATTTGTAGCAGTTCATTCTTCGTGTCATCCCAGAAAGGTCATCTGCGAGAAGGGGTGGGAGGGGCATAGACGACCATCAGATGGAAAATCATTCCATTGTGGTTGACAACTGAGTGGATGAAATGGTCGTGAATACGAAGAACCTGAAGGTTAACGCAGTCCGAGTTCCAAAAAAGCCAAACCCCTCCAGAGAAGCCGATGGCATCAATACAAACTTTGTCGGAGAAATTCATTCTATTGCACACTTGTTGTGCGTGGCGACCAGAGATTCTGGTTTCAAACAGTGCAAGGATGTCCACCTTATTATGGACAAGCAGGTATTTAATAACTCTGCGGAACCCGTCGTTACCGGCTCCGCAGCAGTTCCAGAGCAGACATTTCATGAGGAACTGCTTGGGTGAGGGAAACGCATGAGTTATGCAAGGAGCCCAGGGTCCGGCTCCACCTGGACCAGACCAATGGTTCTGTCATTAATTTCCTCCATTCCTACCTGAGGATCCTGGACCAAGCTTGAGGGTGTATGGGTAAGTAAGGTTCCCTCTTGGTTGTGTGTCGCTGCAGGAATGGTGGTCACATAAAGCTTTCCATCTCCTTCTGACGGGTTAGTGTTCCTCTTAGTTAAAATAGCCCCTTGCTGGTTGAGTGGGTTAGGAATGCTCATGTTTGGGTCACTCTTATTCGCTGGATTCTCCGACCCTATCATTTGGGTAATGGGCCCAATTTCAGGCCCAATTCTGTTGTTGCTCTTGGGTCTTTTGCCAGGCCCATTATGTGGATTATCTTGGGCGCTCACTGGAGCGTCTCCTCCTTTCTTCCCTTTACTTGCGTTGACTGCCACGTATATCTGCTTTATGCCTGTTGTCGAGGTTTCTCCCTGGGAAAACACTGTTTGCTTAGACATGTCTCCCGAATGGACAACTGTCTTTATTTTGCCTCTTTCACTGATACGGCTTCCTCTAGGGAAATGGGTTTGGTTTTCAACGGATAACTCTTTTCCATTTCCGATTCTTCTCTGATTTTGTGGGTCCCCACTTTCCTCGGGCAGACTTTCCAAGGCCTTGTATCTGTTTGACATTTTCTCCTCGGGATTCGTGATCGTCAACGCCTTGCTTTTGGCTTTCTCAGATCTTCGGCGGGTCTCCTTGTTCATCCACGAACCAGATCACCCTCTGTTATTGTAAGTTGGCCTTCCTTGTTATAGGTTGGTCTAGTTTATCCCCATTGTCGGGATCCATGTCTGATTCTGGCTAGCAGATGTCTCAGGTGTGGAGTTTGGCAGCACATTTAATTGGCATTGGGCATCAATATGGCCATGATGGCCGCATTTATAGCAGATGCGGTGTAATCTTTCATACTCTAGGAAAAAACGATCACCATTAATGTAGATAGATCCCTTCAGGGGCTTGGTCAGGTCCACTTCAATACACATACGTGCATACCTGCCTCTACTCGTAAAGAGGGTTTTGGTGTCAACCTTCAGGGGCTTTCCTATGCTGGCGGCGAAGCGAAGTAGGATCCCATCTTCGTAGAAGACAATAGGCAGGTTGGTCACTCTAACCTATGTAGGGTTGAGCACCGGTCTAAACCCGGACCGGACCGGAACCCGGAACTCCAAAAATGATTGACCAGAACTCGGACCGGGTCCGGACAGGTCCGGTCCTATCCGATTTGGACCGATTTATATTATTAAATATAATTTGGACCCTCAAATCTAAATATAATTTACTCTTAAATATAATTTACCCTAAACCCTCAAATCTAAAAAAAAACTCAAACCAGTTTATATCCTTAAATATAATTTAGGGTTTTTAAAAAAAAAAACGTGTCAGACCGGACCGGTATTAGCCCAGACCGGACCCAAAAATCCGGAAATCTCTGGACCGGAGATCGGACCGGTTAGAACTAGTCCAGTCCGGTCTTATCCAAATTTCTGGTCCAACCCGGTTTTTGCTCAACCCTAAACCCATGCCAACGATGTAGTGATGATGTCTGTTTCAGGGTTGAAGCTTGGTGACCAGCATTTTACAATGAGGTAGTGACCAAACACAGTCCAGGGGCTGCTAGAGAGAACGTGGATGTAGTCTTTTTCTGTCTCAAAACGGACCACATGGTAGCCGTTTGGGAGGTCCATGAGGAGCATTTTCCCCACCGGTTTCCACAGTTCTCTCAACTTCTTATCCATGACAGCAAAGGGGTGGGAGTTTCCCAGGATTTTGACAATGATGGAGGATTTCCATACCGATGCTAGGACGTTTATCACTTCCGGAGCTATGGATATTGCTGGGTCATTTTCTTCTCCTTCGGGAAAGGTTATCTCGACCTTTCCTTCCAGGAATTCCTGGGTCAATGCAGGTCGCTGCCTTCCTTCCTCTCCAGCCATAAGGTCTCGCCAGGATTTCTTGGGGTCTGTTGGTTCCAACGGGGGTGGAGAGGTCGAAGTAATGCCCTTACCCAGGATACCTGAATTCCCTTCTGAGCCATGATTAGGCTTCCCCAACATAAGAAGTTCCACTCCCTGAGAGTTTGGGGCCGGCTCTAAGGATCCTGGGCCCGGAAGAGCGAGGGGGTCATAAATGGTTGCATAGTAGCACCTTCTTGCTGCATGTCTGTGGTTTGCAAGAGAGCCGAGTCGAAAATGACTTCAACATCCACCAGCTCATCATCAGGGAAGGTCAGGTGGGAAGGGAGGACTGGCCTCAATAAAGCCGGGTACGATGATTCGGCCGGACCCGAGGTCGGGGGGGGGGAGGTGCTAGCTTGAGAGCTAGGCGACGAGATAGAGAGGGAGTAGGGGGAGTGATCAGTGCTATTTTGTAATGCATATCTGGGGGTTATTATCAGGTTTGAGGCGCCATTTGGATGGATTTAGAGCACAATCATGGATTATGGAGTTATAGTGGAGAAGTGAAGAAATCATGGGATTTATAGAGGTTTGAAGTGTATTGAAGAGTAGAAGAACAATGTGCTGAATTCAAATGGTTTTTTCTATCTACTCAGATGTCCAAATGAAGTGATTCCAATTCGAGGAGTTAGATCTTGAAGTCTACTGCAAGTCCTCAAAATATGAGCGCAATCCGAGTTGGCAATCAAAAGTTATGGCATTTTTACTAAAGTGTCGCAGAAGCTGAAAAAGGCACCGCCGCCCCGCGGTGGAACTCACTGCCCTGCGGTGTAACTTGACGCCCTGCACCAGAAGCCACCGCAACCCGGCGGTGGATCTCAGAGAAGGCAACTAGAAGACTGACGCCCCGCGGTGGATCTCACCGCCTCGCGGTGGGCATGTCACGCCTCGCGGCCAGCAGGAGACTTTATTTCCTTTATTGCATTTCGGACTTTCTTATTTTTATTATTTTATTTCCTTTGTTATTTCCATTAGGTTAACTTATTTCCTAAGCCTATTTAAGACTTCTTTCTAGGTCTTGAGTGGGCAGTCACGAAGCCAGACATCAGACCATCATTATCGTTGTTTTCTTTCTCATTAGGGTTTCATTTGCATCTGAATGGAGCACCAATTCCCCCTTGTTCTACTAGACGTTTGAAGCAATACAGTGATGTGTTTGTAAGATTTATATTCCTTGTTCCTATTCTTATATGTGTTGGTTTGATTCTCTTGGTTATATTGAATATTGATTCATTGTTATTCTTCATAGCCTGATCAACTAGGTTGAGTAATATTTATCAATTGCTAGGATTTGCATATAGTGGAATACGAGTGCATATCTAGTATCAAACATAATTGTTACATATAGTGGAATACGAGTGCGCAATTGTGAGTGAGAATCATTTGCATGTTAAGTAGTAAGGTTTTCTTCTATTTGCATGTATCCTATATCCTTGTGTGCATTGCTATTGCTTTATTAGTGGTAAGGTTTTCTTCCATTGATATTGTAGTAAGTACTATCAACAACTGTCTGAATTGGTAGTTAATCAAGATCTGGGTGGGAACAACCATAAGAATAGTGAAAGAACTTGGATTTAATAGATTTATGTGATCAAATTACATCTTTGTATTGTGGATCTCGTTCTAGTGATACTACTTTCCCCAATCATATTCTCAAATCAATCAAAGCTGTTTACTTTACTGTGTTTGATAATCAAAACCCCCCTTGTTACTTTGCATGCTTATAAACACATAGATTGATTACTTCATCCCTGTGGGTTCGACACTTGCTTGCTTGCTATACATCTGTTTAGTAGGTTTGTTAGGACTTTTACTTTGACTAGGCCATTCAACGATATTTGCATTGCATATTTCAGCCACGTCAGGGAGGGAGGAGGAGAGGACAACAGACATGGGAGGTGGCTTAGGAGGGAGGGAAGGCGGGGGTAAAGGGGTAATAGGGATGGTCGGATGTTTGGGAGCCAAGGGGAGGGGGGAGGAGGGGGGGGGGGGAAACAGCTCTCTAGCGCCCCATTTCTCTGGTCCCAGCGTGAGGCCTGTGACCAGGGCCCGAGGGGGGCAAGGCGTCAGACGGAGAAAGGCATACTGGCTAGGGAGCATTTTTTGGGGTTTGGATTCTCCCTTTTGATATGTAGTCTTAAAGATATGAGGGGGTGTTTGGTAACCTGGTATGGGCGCTCATGTATCGGGTTGAAATTCCCAAACCCGATACCTAATGTTTGGTTAACACATTTTTGGTATCATTTCCATTCCTCATACTTTCTCATACCTGATTTTCATACCCCTCATTTTTATTGGCTTTGGAATGGGTTGGAATTGGGGGTTTGAAATTGGGGCAATGACTAGGCAATTGGGGCAATGAGTGGGCAATAAATTTGATTCCAAAGCATTAACCAAACACAAAACTTCAGGTATCGGGTTTCAAGTCCAAACATCTTCAACCCGATACCGGATTTATACTAAACACCCCCTTAATACTGATTTTTTTTTTTGGGGTTAAAAAATCATGGCTCCAACTTGTGTAATATGATATTAACATACGTTTAATGTATATGTGATTATGTATTTGTATGGTCATTTAAACTACTTATTAGTTTATAAAAATAAAACAATATACTGCTCTGTAGTATTTTATAAGGACAAATAAATTAGTAGTTGATTAACTAGATTATATTAAAAAAAGCTATATAAAATTAAGATTTGGAGTAGTTATTTGGAGTTGTTTTGGATTAATATGTTAAAATTGAAAAAAATTCAATTTTTTAAAATATGATAATTGAAATTATACCTTATAACTAGTTTTTGATGCCCAAACACAATTTAATAATTTTTTCAAATATTTTACCTAGTTATTCAATTATAACTTCAACTTCAAACAAATTAAATATCTTATGCGTCCAAACACACCCTATATCTATTTTCTTCATCTTATCAGCTCCAATTGTGTCTTCTTCGAAAAAAATACTCTATTAATTTGTAGGGAAATCCTATATACACATGTCTTTTCGTCTAAATGCACACGAAATCATGCGCTTATTGTAAGCGTACATGTTCTATGCGCTTACAATAAGCGCATAAGGGCAAAAGTGAAATTAAAAAATATCGTCAGGCCATAGGTACTGTAGCTATGCGCTTATTGTAAGCGCATAGGAGTTGTGCGCTTACACTAAGCGCACAGATGTGATGGGCAAAAAAAATTCATGTGCGCTTAAGTTAAGCGCACAGAAGTTTTTTTTTTTTGCGTTAACATTAGCAGTACAACTATATGATATAACTATAGAATATAACCATAAGATATAACCTAATAGTTATATCTTATGGTTATTATCTATAGTTATATCATATATTATATTTTATAGTTATATACTATTGTTATATCCTATAGTTATATACTATGATATATCATATTGTTATATCCTATAGTTTTATACTATGGTTATATCCTATATTATATTCTATAATTATATAATATGTTTATATCTTATAGTATATATACTATGGTTATATCATATAGTTATACTATGGTTATATCCATAGTATAACTATATGATATAACCATAATATATAACTATAGGATGTAATATAGGATATAACCATAGTATATAACTATATGATATAACCATAGTATATAACTACATATACTATGATTATATCTTATAGTTATATCCAATTTGGTTATATCTTATGGTTACATACTTACATCCTATAGTTATTGACAGGTGCTAAAGTCGTGATGCCCAATCAAAATAAATCCTTAAAAACCTAACCTAGTAGAATAGGCAAGCAATGGTCGAATCCCACAGGGAGAAGTTATCTTTCTTTATGCAAGTAGTATGTAACACCCCCGACTTACGTCGGTAGTGCCACACGCTAGTGACCTCAGACGTTACTGTCCGATGCCACCCAAGGCTTTAATCGGAACAATTAATCTTAAATAAACACAATTAAATAACGAAAGGTTAAACAGCGGAATACATTTGTATATGAAACTCAATCCTTTTATATTAAAAGATCTCTCATCAAATGAGAGTAGTATTTTTACAACAGAGTAAAATTTCAGCGGAAGACTTATAAATTACACAGCGGAAGACTTGAAGACTAAATCTATTACATGACTTAGTGGTAAGAGTAAATAATAATTGACAACCTTTAAAAATACTAATACTTGACTATCTTGAAATACCGACACTTAAATCTGCAACTGCAAGTCTCTTCTTCAATTTGTTTACTTCGAGCCTTCGGGAACCAACCACTGATGTGCCGTATAGGACGGATGACACCAGCCAACCATGCAAGGAATAAAACCCGGTTGTTTGGCACCAGCTGTATAATTTATAAGTCTTCCGCTGAAATTTTACTCTGTTGTAAAAACACTACTCTCGTTTGATGAGAGATCTTTTAATATAAAAGGATTGAGTTTCATATACAAATGTCTTCTGTTGTTTAACCTTTCGTTATTTAATTGTGTTTATTTAAGATTAATTATTCCGTTAAAGCCTTGGGTGGCATCGGACAGCAACGTCTGAGGTCATTGGCGTGTGGCACTACCGACGTAAGTCGGGGCTGTTACAATTATGGTATCAGAGCAACGATTTTAAAATTATTGGCCTATTGTTAGGTTTGAGAATTTTCGAAAATTAATTTCGAAACTATTTTCAACCTATTTTCTATTTGAAATAAATTTCGAGAGTTTTAATGTTAAATTTAAAAGTTTTAATTATTTCTTGGAATTTAATTTAAACTAATGTTTTAGCTATTTGAACTTCAAAAGCTATTTATAATTGGTTTATAAAATGTCGTGTTATAAGCGATTAAACTAAGTTTATGGTTGTAACTTTAAAAGTATGATTTGGGTCGTAGAAGAGTTTTGTGATAATTATATCACTAGTTTGAGGAACTAACTTTATAAATAACTATTTTTATATAAGATTTAAAAGTATGAAGTAGAAAGTATAAGGAGTGGTTTTCAAACTTCTGCAAGATTCAAGTTGTTACTTATTCCTTAGATCCATTCTTAGGAATATCATTTCTCCTTAGATGAAATGTCATTTAAAGGTTGACGTTTCTCCTAGAGTTTCCCACTTCCCAAGTAAGTCAGAGAAGAAGTCGTTTCTGCGGTTAATGATGGTGGGCCAGTCAGACTGATATAGAGTTATTAGTTTGGACCCTTATAAATCGTATCATAACGTAATTGACTCAGTGTCAAGTACCAGTTGGAGAAATTCTAAACAAACATTATGGTTCATCAACAGATGATGGACACCCGATCCACCAACCGAGCAGCTAACGAAAGTCCTAGCAACGATTCTCGAATTCGGCTGAGTAGTGCTACTCCACCAGGGGAAGACGCGGGATCTGGATCACGTAGTAGTGACCCGACCCTGCGACAGGATGTTCATCAGGGACAAGTGGACCCTCAAGATGCAAGGGGATTCCCACCTCCTGCCCCGATCGTGCTAAATGCGACAACCATTGGACAGATAGTGGGGCTAGTGGTCGAAGTATTAACGGGCCAAATGATACCGCAAGTCCAAGCGGCCCCCTTATCTCAAGTCGCAGCTAGTGTGGAGGCACAGATTAAGGCAAGGGATGGGCAATAGAATCGGGGGGCTGGCTTGTTCAAGCGGCCAGCGTCGCCCACCAAGATCGAGAAGTCTGGTCGTACTAGGACCATGGCGACTCAGTCTGGTTCCGCCAAAGACTCAGGCTGGAGTAGCGGGGTGATTCTGTGCCACAACTGTGGTGAAGTTGGGCATAAAAGTTTGAGCTGTCAAAAGGAAAAGAGTGTATGCTACTATTGTGGAAGGGAAGGCCACATGAAGGCATATTGTAGGAAGAAGGGCCTAAGGCCAACTCAAGCATGTCAGGCCTCAAAAGTTGGCAGTGGACAGAACCCATGGGCGGAAGTATCTGCTCTGGAGTAATCTGTTGCTCGTGATAAAGGCAAGGCACCTATGGAATTTTCGGGTCAAGAGCAGCGACTCTTTGTGATACGTCACCCCGACGGGAGAGAAGCTTTGTACAAGTGGTAGTATTTAGTAAGTTTTTAGAATAAGGAGCGTTGACTTGTGTCGACAGTCCCCATAGTTTAGTAATCTGTCTATTTGACTTTCTATCAGTTGGTTTATGTAATGTTTCGAATAATAAAAGAAGTGTTTCCTTGTTCCGGAATTTACTAAATTCGTTACTATTGCAAATTGTTCGTTCATACGAGATTCCATGAGTGCCAAAAACAGTTATGTCACGAGTGGATAAGGGCTGTCAGGACTCACATGGGAGGGGTAAAATGTATGGAACCGAGGTGTTCATTCCCTACATGGTTAACACCAGGGGAGACTCCATTACTGAATTACTAGATCTATTATTAGGAATCTCTCTTTGTTCTTGGAGTAATGTCACAACGGTATGACATTAATTACTCCCTTCGTTGAGAGGACGAGCGTTATCTCATAAACTGAGTTTTCCAAAAAAAAAATCAGGGTGTAGGAACAAATATGTGTGGTTAATGCTCTATGAGATTTAAGAACTAAATCTCATACGTGTACCCTGAACATTTGCTTTGGAAAGTATGTAGGGATGGACTAAGGCGAAGTCCAGAATGCCTAGTTATGAGGTCATGCTGTAGGCATTGATGTGGATAGATTGTTGAGAAGGGAATGAATGTATAATAGGGATAGTTCATAGGGAACTCGTTTCCTCTATTACGACCTTGAGTAAGACTTTAGAGTCCAGAGTTATGGTTATGAGATTTATATGTGGGTACGACCAGTGTAGGACCAATGGTTAAAGCTTTTTGAAAAAGCCGAGTGTACAAAGTCATAGGTAATATTTTGGAAGACCTATTCGAAGTTTCGTTTTGAGGTCCATCAGGAAATGATGTGATTAAGTCTTGGAGAGATAAGTTATTTGAGTCAGTTAAACAAACCTTTGGGATGTGAGTCAGGAAAAGGGCGGCTGAGCCAAATCTAAGTAGACCAAATGATTGAAATTGGTAGGTTGTACGATCAGGGAATAAGGAGTTATGATACTTGTAAGGTTTGCTATTTGGATTTTATGTGAGTTTGTCAGTTAGAAGGCTTATGGTGCAATTCTTTGGAGAAAACTAAGTTGTGAAGTTACTGTGTTTGAAGGAGGCCACTTAAATGGAAAGATTACAGTTCAAGGATAGATTATGTTGATGATTCCGATAAATTAAAGGATTTAGTGGAGAGAATTGTATATGTGCGCCTAAGGAGTAAGGTAGCAAGCGTTAATCGTATAAAGCTATTAAAGGATTCTTATAGAAGTGACTGATACGGTTGGTAATGAATCATTTATCAGGATGATACCTTAAAGAAATAGGAGTAATATCTCAAGGGATTTTGGTTATGGAAGTTGTAAGTAAGTATGTTCATTATGGACCAGAGGATTAGACTTTCGAAAAGACTAAGGGTGTGAAGTCATATGTATCGTCTTGGAAGATTTATCTGAGGTTCGTTATGAGGCTTCCTTAAGAGAAACGACATAAGGATTGGCGTAGAGTGATCAATGTCTGTTAATGCGATTTGATGTCACGTTTGGGGGGGGGGATAACGTGATTAGCCGCAATTGTGCTAATGGATTTATCACGGCATTGTTTTGAGGAAACTAAAGATTTTGAGTTGGAAGAGAGCTTTAGGGCCAAAATTATTTGGGCCAAGGAACTGAATCAGTGAATTGTACCTTCAAGGGATATAGAGATATGATATCTGGAGATTTACAAGGTCTGATATGTGGATTGTTAGAGAGTGGGACGTCTTTAAGGCCGATGATATAGCACTTTTTGGAAAATTAAGTTGTGAACGATTGTATTGGGAGAAAGCCACTTGAAATTGAAAGGTTATGGTGTAAGGCCTAGTTATTCGGAGGATATCGATAAACAAAAGCATGTAGCATGGCAAATTGTCGTATGTGCATTTAAGGAGTAAAGTAACACTTGTTACTCGTATATATACCCATTGAAGGATTTATGACGTGAAGTGATTGATTTTGAAGGCAAGGTATCGTTCATCCATATGGTATTTTGAGTAAATAGAGTTGAGGAACCTTAAAGGTTTAAGTTAGAGATTGAATAAGGAATATGTTAGAGTAATCTTGGATGAATGGTAAATATCCGTAAAGCAAAAGAGTGCTTGATTTGGGATAATAAATCGTATAAGGACAACTGATTGCCTAAGGATTTTTGGGTGAATAGCAAACTCGACCGGTAAAAGTTATTACGGTTTTGAAGGTCAATAGTGTGGCATAAAGTAAGTAGGTAGATGATATCAAGTGGACTTGAGGAAAAGGTGATCCACGTTTATTAAGGTGATCGTATGACACGTTTGGGTAAGACGAGAGTATAATCCTATGGAGAGGATTAGTAAATCATGTTGAGGTAATCGGACATAGGTTGTGGTGTGAGTAATTGTGGGATCACAGGAGTGAAGATTTTGAGTTAAAGATATGGCACAAGGGCCAAATGCGAGTAAGGTAACCAATGTAGTAGGTGAGCCGTGTATGTAAGAAGTAAGGTCTATATGACAAGGGGAAGTACTAAGTTGAGGTATAGTTGAATTCTATGTATGTACTTGAGGATGGGTTGTCAAAAGAAAGTTAGTAGAAAGATGTTGTATTCTCCTAATTAAGGACATCAAGGTCTTTAGGAGAAATAGGTCATAACAATGAGGTTATATTGGAGATTGTAATGGATACTCTGAGCGAGACAATGGTAATCTTGTGAATGATCACATCTGTTCTAGCAAGAGTAAGGAATGTAGGCAGTATGTAGTAAGTGGATTCATGATCGAGTAAATAGTTCGATTTTTGGTGGTACAGGTTTCGAAAACCAAATTTATTCAAGGATACCGACTTAAGGAAGATAAGGTACATACTTTATGAGAAGTTTAGAGAAAGTGAAAGAGAAATATGTATAATCTCATGCTTAAGGTATAGCGAGACTAGTGCGATGATTTTAGGAGACAATTATCCTAGGATAATTATGACCTTGAGGATGGTCACGAGTTAGTACAAGAATAGTACGTGGAAGTAGGCTATGCGTGATAGTGGTATGGTTGAGGAAACAGATCGTTTTCCTAGGAAGCAAGTACTAGGATGAGATGATTAAGGATACTAAGATCAGGTAAGGAGATTATGGTGAAACCGGTCCCTTTAGCTTAGCGATGCTAGTTTCGGGGGCGAAACTATTTTAAGGGGCTAGTGATGTAACGCCTCATTTTTTTTTGGTTTTCGGCCAAGTTTCGGGGTCGAAACTTCTTTTTAGGGGGAAGTGATGTAATACCCCTCATTTTTAGTAAGGGTATTTGGGTAATTTCCCAAACCCTCGACATTTATTCGGGACACGTTAGGCGAAGTTCGGATTTTCTGTATCATGTTTGATCTCTGTATTATCCCCTGAGCCTTGGAGTATACATTCGATGTATTTTGGAAGCTTAGAATATTTGTTTGGGTACAAATATTTATTTTTCCGGGGTTGAAACCCATGCCAAACCTTTTCCCGGGAAAACAGACGCGAAAAGGGCAATTCCGCGACCGCGGAATAATAGCTCCCAGAGGAGCTGGGCTTTGAATTTTCCGCGATCGCGGAAATGTGCAGAATGCACAATCGGGCATGCGAGCCACGTGTTCTTCGTCGCCGCGATCGCCTGCTCCTCCGTCGATATTGTCGGGGCTGGCCTCCTCTCCTTGGGTATAAATAGGGGCCGAAATGGAGGGTTTTGAGCACCGAAGTCCAAGATATCCTCTCTCACTCTCGTTTCCATAGTCGCCGGAGCTTCGAGCTCTCGCCGGAATTCTTGAGGAGTCGCCGGAGCCCTCGACGGAGGTGGTGGTGGCCAAGGAGTGGTGCTTTGGAGGCACAAGGTAGATCGCAGTGGAAGCCCCCTCGTCTCGAGCCCGTCCAAGTCGTCGCCGGTGAGTTTTTCTCCCTTTAGAGTCACCGGAGTTCTTAGCCGCGACCGCGGCAGTGACAAGGTCGGCCGCGTCCGCGGCCACTACCCTTTTCACTCGCGGACACTCGTCCTTGACGATCGCGACCGCGGCAGTGCCCACCGCGATCGCGGATTGCCTGGGCAATCGCGATCGTGGCATTGGGATTGTCGGTCTAGGTCGGGGCTTTCGTTCTTTCGATTTGGTTCGTTCTTCCTTAGATTCGTATATTTTATTATCGAATCTAACCTAGGGTTTCGTTGTGGGTCGTTGTCCGTAGGAATCTGTAATCCGGTTTCCGTTCCCGTTCCGGACCCAGAAACTTGTCATCGCTCTATCGTTCATTAGACTAAGGCAAGTAGCGGTTCGCTCTTGCTTATCATTCCATGTTTCCATTAATTATCAATTGTTTAATTGTTAATTAAATTGGGATGAACTATTGTTTTCGTTTGGGAACAAATTTGATAAATGATACGATTAAAACATGATATTATGATAGGTTGTATATATTGCTAGAAACAACGCTATTATATCTGTTATTACCATGATGGTATTGGTGTGGATTTTATGTGTGAACTTATACATTGTAGTTAGAACGAGTATTCGTAGGAACGCTATGTACCTTGCGAGGTCTAGCCGTTTCTTTATAACTGTGGTGGATAGGATGTCTAAGCCCTAACACCCTTCCCTGGTCATGACCATCCCCTATCCGAGTATAGGGGAGGTGCACACAGCTAGTGCCAAACAATCGGGATTTATTCCCAAGATATATCTCGTATCGAGATGATATATTTATATGATAAAAGCTTATAACGTGAATATGCGTTTTGGAATTAAACAAGATAAGTGCGTTTATGCACATAATTAATATACCCTCGGGCGAGGAGTACAACGTGGAAACCGCCCGGACTTCGATTAGAGTAAGTCCTCCTTCCAAATCTGAATTCGCATTACGCGGTGAGGTTGGTCGTGGACCCAAATGGTCAAGTCTTTTTAAACGCTTGTGTGAAATTATTAACGTTCCCAAACATTTGTCATACTTTCCCGTAAGACTCAATCGTTTGGAGTCTTCTCTTCATGCGTTTCCCGTAAGACTCAATCTTTTGGAGTCTTCTCTTCATATGTTTCCTTTAAGGCTCATTTCCTTTTTAGTGCATGTCTAAACTTCAATCATTCCGTGAAAGTTTTGGGTTATATATCGTTCCTTCGGTTGTTATTCGAGGGACAATGATAGTAAACGGTTACGATCTCTAGAACCATATGTTTTCACCCTTACATAGTCTTTCATTAGACTAACCAACCGGGTTTTATTCCTTGCATGGTTGGCTGATGTCATCCGTCCTATACGGCACATCAGTGGTTGGTTCCCGAAGGCTCGAAGTAAACAAATTGAAGAAGAGACTTGCAGTTGCAGATTTAAGTGTCGGTATTTCAAGATCGTCAAGTATTAGTATTTTTAAAGGTTGTCAATTATTATTTACTCACTGAGTCATGTAATAGATTTAGTCTTCAAGTCTTCCGCTGTGTAATTTATAAGTCTTCCGCTGAAATTTTACTCTGTTGTAAAAACACTACTCTCGTTTGATGAGAGATCTTTTAATATAAAAGGATTGAGTTTCATATATAAATGTCTTCCACTATTTAACCTTTCGTTATTTAATTGTGTTTATTTAAGATTAATTGTTCTGATTAAAGCCTTGGGTGGCATCGGACAGCAACGTCTAAGGTCACTGGCGTGTGGCACTACCGACGTAAGTCGGGGGTGTTACATAGTATGTCAAAGGTAACAAAGGGGGGTTTGTTGGTTGTTTGCAAGTATACAAAATAAATCAAAACAAAGGTTGTAATCAATTGGAAAAAAATACTTAGCCAGACAAATATCCATCATTCATTTGATTGATTGATCCTAGATTATCTATATTCCTTCCTATGAATATTCTTGTCCCTATTCTGAAATAGTTACCGGTCCAACTAGTCTTGGCAACCCTAACTATCGAACGCACGAGAAACTATCAAGATTTAGAACAATAGCAGCAGGAAGCATAGGAATTAACCAGGATACATGCAACACCATAACTCGCAGCATTTAACACATAATCAATTCTCTTTCATAATAAACTAGTCCAACTAGTCCTAGAATATCATGTTTGCTACACAAGATAAGAGATTTCAACTCAAAATATCCAAACCCTAGAAATAGACAATTACTAATATCAATTAGGTGATCAATCCAGTCAAATCAATAAGAATCAATAGGAATAAGCTCAAGAGAAAAGATATAATCAATAGGAATAGGAATAGAATTATAATCTCACAATCATATATCAAATGAAGGCTTCAATCGTCGGACTAAGCAAAGGTTGCTTAGTTCTTCATAATCTTGAAACAAAAACTCAAAGAGAAAAATTGATGTAAACTAGATAGTCAAAGTGGCTGCTAGGAACTTAGGTTAAATAACCTTGCAACCCTAAAAACTAAAGATAACAAATAACATCTAAAAAGGAAAATAAAATAATCTAATCGGAATAAAAGAAATAAAATAAAAGGAAATAAAGTAAAAACAAGATCTTCGGACGAAGTCTTCAGCGCGTCTGACGAATGGATTTCCGCGACCGCAGAGGATTTTCCGCGATCACGGATATATCTCTGTAAAGTTCGCTGTCTTCATTTGCCGCGATCGCGGCTTTGGCCTCCGCGACCGCGGGTCTTCGATTCTTGTACTCTTCGCTCCGTGCTGTTTCCGCGACCGCGGCGGTGAATTCCGCTACCGCGGAAAACTTCCTATAAAGGTCTTCCTTCTTCAGTCTTCCTTTGTCTTCTCTTGTGGTTTTTTTCTCATTTTCTTAATGTCTTCTTTTAAGCTTCACCAAACCACCATAATCGTACTTCTTCTCCTCAACTCCATTCTCTACAATTGTGCTCTAAACTCATCCAAATGGTACCCAAAACACCGGTAACAACTCCTAGTCAAACCCTACAAAGTAGCGCTGATCAGTTATATACTATGGTTATATCATACAGTTATATACTATGGTTATAACAATAGTATATAACTATAAATTATAATATATGATATAACCAAATTGAATATAACTATAAGGATATATATAACCAAATTGGATATAACTATAAGATATAATCATAGTATATAAACTATATGATATAACCATAGTATATAATATAGGATATAACCATAGTATATAACTATATGATATAACCATAGTATATAACTATAGGATGTAACCATAAGATTGTATATTATATCTTATAGCTATATCCAATTTGGTTATATCTTATGGTTACATCCTATAGTTATATACTATGGTTATATCATATAGTTATATACTATGGTTATAACCATAGTATATAACTATAAATTATAATATATGATATAACCAAATTGGATATAACTGTAATGATATATATAACCAAATTGGATATAACTATAAGATATAATCATAGTATATAACTATATGATATAACCATAGTATATAATATAGTATATAATATAGGATATAACCATAGTATAACTATATGATATAACCATAGTATATAACTATAAATTATAATATATGATATAACCAAATTGTATATAACTATAAGGATATATATAACCAAATTGTATATAACTATAAGGATATATATAACCAAAATGGATATAACTATAAGATATAATCATAGTATATAACTATATGATATAACCATAGTATATAATATAGGATATAACCATAGTATATAACTATATGATATAACCATAGTATATAACTATAGGATGTAACTATAAGATATAACCAAATTGGATATAACTATAAGATATAATATACTATGGTTATATCTTATAGTTATATCCAATTTGGTTATATCTTATGGTTACATCCTATAGTTATATACTATGGTTATATCATATTGTTATATACTATGGTTATAACCATAGTATATAACTATAGGATGTAATATAAGATATAACCACAGTATATAACGATGATATAACCAAATTGGATATAACCATAGTATATAACTATAGGATATAACCATAGTATATAACTATAGAATATAACCATAAGATATAACCAAATTGGATATAACTATAAGATATAATCATAGTATATAACTATATGATATAACCATAGTATATAATATAGGATATAACGATATGATATAACCATGATTATATCTTATAGTTATATCATAGTATATACTATGATTATATTTTATAGTTATATCCAATTTGTTTATATTCTATAGTTATATACTATGGTTATATCATATGTCTTATAGTTATATAACTATATGATATAACCAAATTGGATATAACTATAAGGATATGTATAACCAAATTGGATATAACTATAAGGATATGTATAACCAAATTGGATATAACTATAAGATATAATCATAGTATATAACTATATGATTAACCATAGTATAATTTTATAGTTATATACTATGGTTATAATTTTATAGTTATAATCGTTATATCCCATTGTTATATACTATGGTTATATCCTATATTATATTCTATAGTTATATATTATGGTTATATCAGATAGTTATACTATGATTATATCTTATGGTTATATCCAATTTGGTTATATCATATCATTATCTCTTATTATTATATACTATGGTTATATCATATATTATGTTCTATAGTTATATACTATGGTTATATCCAATTTGGTTATATCATATCGTTATATCCTATATTATATTCTATAGTTATATACTATGGTTATATCAGATAGTTATACTATGATTATATCTTATAGTTATATCCAATTTGGTTATATCATATCGTTATATGCTATAATTATATACTATGGTTATATCATATATCATATTCTATAGTTAAATACTATGGTTATATCCAATTTGGTTATATCATATCGTTATATCCTATAGTTGTATACTATGGTTATATCATATATGGTTATATCCTATATGATATAACCATAGTATATAACCATATGATATAACCATAGTATATATACTATATGATATAACTATATTATATAACTATAGAATATAATATAGGATATAACCATAGTATACAACTATAGAATATAACGATATGATATAACCAAATTGGATATAATCATAGTATATAACTATAGAATATAACTATAGGATATAACAATAGTATATAAATATAAAATATAATATATGATATAATGAGATTCTTCTATTTGTAGTGAAACAGGTAAATGGGTAGATAGGAGTATTTTAGTCTGATTTAATAAATGATGGATTAGATAAGAACAATTATGTATAAAATAAATAAGAACCATTTTAGACGGTTAGATTTGAGATAAAGAAATGTCCATATTAAACTTTCATATATGTTTTATTTGGACCTAATTATATCAAAATTCACACAAAATGTATAAAGTTTCTCCCTAATGACAATTTAATATAAAGAAATTAAATTAGTACATATTTATAATTGAAACTACCATAAATAATAATAGAGTTTCACTTTAATTCATTCATATGTATATGGCTAATTAAATCTAAAGTTATCTTCAAACATAAATTGTCATTATTTCTAGCAAAGTATACAACTATAGGATATAACAATATGATATAACCAAATTGGATATAACTATAGTATATAACTATAAGATATAACAATAATATATAACTATAAAATATAATATATGATATAACCATAGTATATAACTATAGATATAACCATAAAATATAACCTAATTGGTTATATCCAATTTGATTATATCATATAGTTGTACTCCAATTTTTATTTTATTTTTTTATGTGCTCTTAAGTTAAGCGCACAGCTTTATTTTTTATTTTATTTTTGGCCCCATCACATCTGTGCGCTTAGTGTAAGCGCACATACACAAAACATATACGCTTACATTAAGCGTACAGGTTTTGGGGCTATGCCCTCATGGTAATTTATTTTATTTTTTTTGTCCTTATGCGCTTAATATAAGCGCACAAAACATCTACGCTTATATTAAGCACACACATTCGTGTGCAAATAGATCACGAAACGTGTGTATATAGGATAGCTAAATAAGAAATTGAATCCAAATTCGTCTGGGTTAGTATATAATTGAGCAAAGTTACGTTACTTCTGGAGGTTGAGGGTAAAGTATAGTACTTATTTGGAACAAGCTCAAAGTAAAACACATGACACATATATTTGATTTAAAAAGGCCATCACTCGGTCGATAAAAAGAATATGATCATGGAAAAAGTCATAATTATCCTAGATCTTAGACATATTAACACATTTTTTTCTAATAAATATCTAAAATTATGTACAAGTTCATACACATTTAACAAAAAATTATAGAACACATTTTAAGAGTATGACTCTTATTCTTATTTTTCAGTTTTTTCCCCTTCAAAACTATTTTTCTCTTCATACTATCTTCAATTTGGGGAATACTTTTCCAGTGACGGGATCGAGTGAGCATTCTGGAGCGGCTTCTTGGAGGCGAAGAGGACGGTGATGAAGCTGCCAAGGAACGACGGTGTACTATTGATATGCGAAGGGGAGCTCGGGTATAAGTCCACCACTGATCTGCGGACTGTGGCGAAAATGAGATATCATTAATATGTGAGGCTGAGAACGACGATAGTGATGAGTTTTCAGGAGATAAAATTTAGGAATTATGTAACATGTTATAGACAAAGATATTATTGTAAATTTAAGGTGTGAAATTTATTTATTTAGTGTGAAGATTAACATCTCCTTTTGACATTAATATGTAGCAAATGTTAAATTCGTAACTACATATAGATATTACATTACGTCATTCAGGGGAAAACAAAATGAAGATCCAACTTTTAGAAGATTTTGATCTAGGAATGACAATGGGTCGAGTGATGGATGAAATGGCTCTATCCATCACCCGTCCGTTAACCTTTTCGGGTGCATCCATCCGTCATCCATCGGGTGAATCGGATGGATCGGGTCATCCATGGATGATTGATAATGACGATTTAATATAAGTTATAATATCCATTTTATGTATTTTAAGACATGTAGTATAAATTTTTTTGTTAATATTATATGTAATATGGAATAAATAGGTTATAAAAGAGTTTTTTTAATGCATAAACAACATTTGAATGAAAAATGAGAACAATACCGATAAAATAAAGTTTGATTGTTTGTGAATTTTATACTAAAAATACACATTTATATATTTATTTCGGGTGTATCAGGTCAGGTGATGGGTTGAATACCTTCATCCGCATCCGTCCATCACCCAAAATTATTCGGATTTTCATCCGACTTTTCGGGTCGGTTGAGTTGAATATCCATCGAGTGCGGGTCAAATTGCCATCCCAATTTGATCCCATGATGATGTCCACCAAAATCTTCTCCTCTTGACCAATTCAAATATTTTATTTAAGATCCCGCAAAAATATTTACCAATATATTAATGATCTAAATTTGAATTGCACGATCAAATTTTACCACATTTGCACACCAAATTTTACTTAGGAAAATGTTCATGTGAGAATGGGTGTTTAAGTGAGAATGTGAGAATGTCAGACGTATATAGATTTGAGATGTGTATGGATGTTTGTTTGTATGTGCATAAATTTTTGACTATATGGTGATTATGTATAAGTAAAAACTCATGCACATACAAGTAAAAATTCATACACATTACAAAATATGCATGGATTTTTGTTTGTATGTGCATATATTTTTGTACTATGTGTATGATTATGTGTAAGTTAAAATTCATGCACATACATGCAAAAGTTCATATACACCTCAAGATGTACATGGATCTTTGCGTGTATGTGCATATATTTTTTACTATATATGTGACTATGTGTAAGTAAAAATTCATGCACATACAAACAAAATTTCATGCACATCGTGTGATGTACATGAATTTTTACTTGTATGTGTATATATTCACGTTCTCACGTCATTTCTCACCGGATCCGTATTCTTTTACTTATATGTGTTTATACTGATCATATAAGCTACACATACAAGGACTGCAAAAATATCCAACGATTTGAAATCGAAAAATCTCTCTAGCTATACGTACATACAATTAAATAAATAAGAAATATAGACTAAATGAATTGGCCGGAAATTCATTAAGACATAAGAAATATACAATTAATTAATTAACACGGGAATCGAGTACAAATATATATGACCAATTAATCGAGTACAATTAGCATGTTATCAGCATAAATATGGAGCATATGGCATTATTGTAATTAGTTGTAAATAGTTGGTTTTTTGTCACTGACGTGGCACATTCGTTTGTTAGCTTTAAAAAGCTTGTAGCTGGTAGTTAGTTAGAAGGTTTTTACAGAGTTTGTTACGATTGTAACACAGTGAAGCTCTAATGGAGTTTTCTTCTCAGAATTTCCTTTATCTTCCGTCTTTGTTCTGATCTTGATTGCTTCAGTTCAGAAGCTTCACATGGTATCAGAGCTCATAGAATTCCTATCCTGATCGAAGTTTATTTCGATTGTGATTCTCTCTGTTTTCTAGTTCTTTCGGTAGATCTGTGATCTTTCGTCGTAATTCGAAGGATCGCTTGGAAGATTGACTGAATCTTGACTGGATTCATCGAGTGAATCAAGGAATTCTCACAATGACTGAAGGAATTGAACAGATTGAGGCTAATGCTCAGCGACACAGGGATCTTGAGAAGGAACTCGAGCGGCGAAGAATCGAACGAGATCGAAGCGTTCAAGGATGTTATTCGGATTCGTTGTTCCTCTCTAATTTTGATCATCCAGGTACACAGCTTGTATCTACTCATTTCAATGGATCTAACTATCATAGTTGGAGTAGAAATGTTTACCATTGCACTTGGATCGAAAAAGAAATTAGGTTTTGTCACTAGATTGTGTGTGAGACCGAATAGAGATTCTGAGGACTTTGATAGATGGGAGAGATGTGATTTCATGGTCATGAGTTGGCTTATAAACTCCATGGTGGAGGATATCAAAGATAATTTTCTTCATGTGCATTCTACAAAGGAACTATGGGATGAGATTATTGAAAGGTTTGCTGAATCAAATGCACCATTGGTGTATCAATTACATAAGCAGCTTGTTGATCTTAAACAAGAAAATATGTATGTGGCTTCGTATTATAGTAAAATGAAGAAAATATGGGATGAATTGCAAGCTATAGATGGTATTCCTTTGTGGGAGTGTGGAGCTATTGAGAATTGTACTTGTGTTTTACTTAAGAGACTATTGGAAAGGGAATCTTCACAGAAGATTATGCAGTTTCTCATGGGACTCTCAGACACATATGAACACTTGCGAAGCAATATATTGTCTAATGATCCTCTACCAACAATCAACAAAGTATTTCATATGGTACTTTAAGTTGAAAGGCAGAAAGGGATGACTATGAATTTGTCTTCTAACCATGATGTGCTAGCTGTTAACAGATTTGCTCAGTCAGGAAATAGGCAAGGACATGGGACCAATAATGGTTCAAATTATAGTGGAGGATATCAGTATGACAGGAGAGACTACAAGAAAGCAAAGCTTGACAGAAAATGTGATTATTGTCATGAGAATGGCCATGTCAAGGAAGCTTGTTTCAAGTTGGTAGGATATCCAGATTGGTGGAAAGGGCCAAAGGTTGGGCCCAATGGAAAGCTTCTGGAAAATGTCCAGGAAATGTACAACAGTCCTTTAGAGAATGATGATCAAGATGGAGGAAAACTTGATGCAACCTTGGTTAATGCAGTATTGCAAGAAGTCCTCAAGGCTATTAAAGGGAAAGGTTCATTGGATGACACAGGAGGTTCTCATAATGCCAATTTCATGAGTTTTTCAGGTATGATTCAATCATTTCCACTTGTGCATACATGCCACATTGATCAATGCACCTGGATAGTGGATTCGGGTGCTACAGACCATGTGACATATGATAAGGGTGTTCTGTTTGACATCAGAGATTTGTCTAAACCTATCTGTATTGGGTTACCTGATGGGATCACACAGATGGTAGAACAACATGGCTCAGTCCAGCTGACTGATGCACTCAGTCAGCTGGACTGGGTTACCTGATGGGATCCTTTAGATAATGATGATCAAGATGGAGGAAAACCTGATGCAACCTTGGTTAATGCAGTATTGCAAGAAGTCCTCAAGGCTATTAAAGGGAAAGGTTCATTGGATGACACAGGAGGTTCTCATAGTGCCAATTTCATGAGTTTTTCAGGTATGATTCAATCCTTTCCACTTGTGCATACATGCCACATTGATCAATGCACCTGGATAGTGGATTCGGGTGCTACAGACCATGTGACATATGATAAGGGTGTTCTGTTTGACATCAGAGATTTGTCTAAACCTATCTGTATTGGGTTACCTGATGGGATCACACAGATGGTAGAACAACATGGCTCAGTCCAGCTGACTGATGCACTCATTCTGAAGAATGTATTTTTTATGCCAGCATTTAAACACAACTTGTTGTCTGTTTCACGACTTCTTACTGATGCTGCTCATGTCTTTGTGTTCTCGAATCATGATTGGTTGCTTCGGGACCATTTAACTAAGGAAGTCTTGGCTAAAGGCATCAAGGAAGGTGGCCTATACAAGTTTGTTGCAGGGATCTTTGGTGATTTGCACAAGGATGTGGTGCAGAATAAGTCTGTTTTCCATTCTGTTTGTAATAAAGATGAGCGGATGAGCTCATTACATGCTAGACTTGGGCATGTTTCATTGTCCAAGATGAAACATTTGTCTGTATTTGCTGGATTTGACATTACTTTGCTTGATTGTGATGTTTGTGTGCTTGCAAAACATCATAAACTGCCTTTTCCTCGCAGTGATTCTTTAGCTTCAAGGAAATTTGAATTAGTTCATGCGGATTTATGGGGACCTTACAGAACTCCAGCTATTTGTGGTGCTAAATATTTCTTAACAGTTGTTGATGATCATACCAGGGCCACATGGACTTTTCTACTAAGATCCAAAGAGCAGGTACCAAGGTTGATCGCTCAGTTTGTTGCATATGTTGAGAATCAGTTTGGTATGTCGATCCAGTTCTTGCGTACAGACAATGGAACTGAATTTGTTCAACAGTCTGTTGCTCAGTTGCTTGCTAATAAAGGAATTGTTCATCAACGATCTGCTCCGGGGGTTCCTCAACAGAATGGCCGTGTAGAAAGGAAACATCGCCATTTAGTTGAGATGGCTCGTGCTTTAAGGCTTCACAGTGGATTACCCATTCAATTTTGGGGTGATTGCATTCTTACAGCCACTCACCTTATCAACCTCTTGCCTTCTTTTGTCCTTAAGTGGAAAACCCCTTTTGAAATGCTTCATGATAAATCTCCTTCCTATGATCATCTCAGGATCATGGGGTACCTTTGTTTTGCTTTGGTTCCTAAGTCAGAAAGGGCCAAATTTGATGCTACCTCTCGCAGATGTATTCTTCTGGGTTATCCACCTCATCAAAAGGCATATAAACTATATGACCTTGAGTCACATAAAACCATTGTTGCTCGACATGTTATTTTTCATGAACATGTTTTTCCTTATAAAACCTCTCCTCACATCTCACCTATTATTTCCTCCCCTTCTATACCCCTTGTTTCACCTTCTCCTGATTGTGACTTTCATTCACATATCTTACCTTCTCATTCTTCTTCCCCCTCTCGTCATGATCATCTTGATGGTCATCTGCCTGAAGAGGCTTCTTCTCCTGTTGTCTCTTCACATGACATTTCATCCCCTTCTAGCACATCTTCTCCTCCCATTCTTCCCACTCTTCCAGCTCCTAGGCGGTCTCTTAGAGTTACTCAACCGCATGTCAAGTTACTTGACTACATTTGCCCTGCCCAACCTTCTTCTTCCAATGTTGTCACTTTCCCTGATCAGTTTGCTACTGCTTATCATGTTATATCCTTACAGGATTTGCATTGTCATTCTCCTGACTATATTTCCTCTCTGTTTAATGTCTTTCAAACCTATGAACCCACTTGTTATGACAGAGCTAAACATGATCCTGCTTGGGTTCAGGCCATGGACAAAGAACTCCAAGCATTTGAGCAGAATTCTACTTGGGAGTTGACACAGCTTTCTCCAGGAAAGAAAGCTATAGGTTGTAAGTGGATCTACAAAGTGAAATTCAAACCCAATGGTGAGGTTGAGAGACTCAAAGCACGATTGGTAGCCAAGGGTTACAATCAAATCAAAGATAAAGACTACAAGCACACATTTTCACCAGTGGCCAAGTTCACTGCAGTCAGAGTTCTTTTAGCTCTTGTTGCGGCTCGCAGTTGGCCACTTCATCAATTGGACATCAATAACGCCTTCCTCCATGGTTTTCTTGATGAAGAGGTGTACATGACTCCTCCCCTTGGCTATTCCAAGTCCTCTCCTGGCCAGGTATATAGGCTAAAACGCTCTCTTTATGGGCTTAAACAAGCCAGTCGCCAGTGGAATCTAGAACTCACTAAGCATTTGATTAGTCTTGGTTTTGTTCAGTCCAAACAAGACTATTCTCTCTTTGTCAAAACTTCTTCAGGCTCCATTACTGTGGCATTTGTTTATGTAGACGACATGCTTCTCACTGGTAATAACTCTGTTGAGATTGTTGCTACTAAAGCTTCTCTCGATGTTGCCTTCACTATCAAGGATTTGGGCCTTGCAAGATATTTTTTAGGCCTGGAAATCTGTCGTTCTACTTCTGGTATTCAGTTGAATCAAAGGAAGTATATTCTTGATCTGCTTACTGAGGCCAATTTACTACACTGCAAGGCAGCTCCTTTTCCTATGCAGAGAGGGTTGCATCTCCAGCCTGATGTTGGTGTTGTTCTAGATGATCCTGAAGCCTATCGACGACTCATTGGTCGCCTGTTGTATCTCACTCTCTCCAGACCTGATATCTCTTACCTTGTGCAGCAACTCAGCCAGTTCTTACAGTCTCCTCGAGTGCCTCACATGGATGCTTCTCAGTTCTTACTCGGATATCTTAAAGGCACAATTAATTGCTCCCTGGTTTATTCTGCTTCTTCTGATTTGTCTCTCTCTGCATTCTGTGATGCAGACTGGGGCAATTGTGCCTTCACATGTCGCTCCTTAACTGGCTATTGCGTCTTCTTGGGTACTTCTTTGGTCTCTTGGAAGACCAAGAAGCAGAAAACCGTCTCTAAGTCCTCTGCCGAGAGTGAATACAAGAGCATGTCCACCACTTCTAGTGAGTTGGTTTGGTTAGAAGGCCTTCTGCGTGATTTGTGTGTCCCAGTTTCTTTGCCAATACCTCTGCATTGTGATAATAAAGTTGCACAACACCTTGCCGCCAATCCCGTTTTCCATGAACGCACTAAGCACCTAAGGATAGATTGTCATTTCGTTCGTGACATGGTTCGTGAAGGTTTCTTATAGACCTTTCATGTAGCCTCCCATTTACAGCTTGCTGACATCTTTACTAAGCCCTTGGGTGCTCAACAACATTTTTTCCTTGTTTGCAAGCTTGGTCTTTTGTTCTCCACATCGTCCTAGCTTGAGGGGGGTATATGGAGCATATGGCATTATTGTAATTAGTTGTAAATAGTTGGTTCTTTGTCACTGACGTGGCACATTAGTTTGTTAGCTTTAAATAGCTTGTAGCTGGTAGTTAGTTAGAAGGTTTTTATAGAGTTTGTTACGATTATAACACAGTGAAGCTCTAATGGAGTTTTCTTCTCAGAATTTCCTTTCTCTTCCGTCTTTGTTCTGATCTTGATTGCTTCAGTTCAGAAGCTTCACAATAAACCCAAGATTACAAGTAATTCAGATTCATGTTCATATGCAATTCTTATTATAACATATAGTAGTATCGATCACATATATATCGTGTGTATATATATATATACTTGCACATAATGAAATCACGTATGCATGGGAATTAAAGACGTACGTAGGTAGGTATGAATATTATATTCTAATACTTGTAGCCCTTGACGTACAAGCTCTCGGTTTGGGATTCTCTTTTGGCGGCTTAACAATTAACATTGTCCAACTTTGGTTTGAAGCTGATTTAATGAGAAAAACTTCTCAAATTCTGGTTTCTATTAATTCAACATCATGTACAACTCGCTTGTACTCTTTCTTATATTCCGAGCCACGAACAAATAAGTTTCGCATTTGAATTCAGTTTCATTTTTGCTCAGCATGGTAAGTTTTCTTGTGCAAATCTTGTTAACTTATCAGAACGTGACCTAATTATAAACTCTGACATGCTGGATGTGAGAGTTTCAAGGTTACTCCACCACCATTAGTGATTTGAAACATTGTAAATGACCAGTCTAAATCCAATAGGAACTTAATTTAAGATTACAAAACCCATTTGAACCAATCACAAAAGGAAATTGATTTAGAATTATTAAACCTATTTGAACCAATTTGAGGTTTAAGATTGAACACCATTTTTAACCAATGAATCTATCACTGTCATTGTAAGGGAAAAACTCATCTCTATTTTCATACCACAGTACAAAAACAAGCAAAACACACTTCATAAAAGTCTAATATTGCCATTCACATTCCACTCTCAGACACATCAGAGTTTCATCATACAAGCATCTTTAGTGAGGTTAGAAGAAACCACAAACCAGACTCTTAACACTAAACCCATCCACAGAAAAACAAAGCCTTATAAATCTGCTATTCTGCTTAAAATGATGTTCCAGTAAGTATAGCCTTCGTGGCCAAAGACTCTGCATCACAATTTTCCTCCCAACCGACGAGTTGAATCCGAACACCAGAAGCCACGTTCAACATTGCGTCGATCTCAGTGAAGCAATTCAGCAGATGCATCGGTCTAGTGCTCGGGTTATTTACCCAAGAAACCGCCACATACGATGTACTTCTGATGAGAACCTTGCCAAACAACCTTAATCTAAGAAGCCTACACAGGGCAGCTTCGAATGCACAGAGTTCAGCCACCTCGTACTCCAACATCCCCAGAGGAGCCCAAAACAAGAAACGCAAATTCCTATCTTCATCTGTCATTACTCCGCCACAGCCTGCACGACCCGGCTCACCCATAGACACACCAGAAATATTGAATCTAAGCCAGCCGAGTTTGCTGATGTCACTTCTTGGTTGGTTGTAATTGTAGCAAAATTTGTAGGTGCAACATTCACCTAAAGGAAAAGAATCATCAGCTTTGGGGCCGTCTCCTCTCTTGTTATCATAACCCTGGTAGTCCTCTCTATTGAAAGAGACGCATTCCAGCAACCTCAGAGAGTTTCTGAAGGCTAGTCCCTCGATGTTCCAGTTGCAATATGGCGCTGAGGTTTTGTGACTAACGTGAACTTCACCGTGAGGTTTCAGCATCTCAGCAACATTGTAAAAGAAGCCCTCAACAAGATCCTGATGCTTCCTGTAGTATATAAGGTACAAGGAAAAAAAGTTCATATTTGGATATAACATGGATTAATGCCATTTTGACATTATAATGTCAGATAATGCATTATCCCATGTAATCCAAATGGACCCTTGTGTCCTGCTCTAATCAAAGCTTTCTAAGTACACGAGTAATGGAAGCAAGTAGGAGCGTAATATATAGATCAACAAACGAGAACAAATTCTCTTAATATTTCACAATCCGGATGCACATTGATCTTTTTCTCCGGTGAGACATCTGTAAAACGTCTTGTTTGCATTACAATGCAACAACATACAGTCCAATATCAATCCCTTGTCACTTGTTTGGTCCGTGTCCTATACATCGAAATTCAGGCCTGAAAGTACTTAGGATGAAATCTTATTTTCACATATATGGTAAATGGTGATAAGAATTCAGGCTTGTTAGTTGTACCCATATAGTTTTTTCCCCTTTAAGACTTCAAAAGACCCTATGATTACATTGAAGTACACCAATCTTTTCCCCATCAACTCAAGAGACAAAGAAACCTACAGAAATGAACTTGAAAAATGTCCAGCAAGCACTAGGAAAGGATCATGATTGCCCCATTTTTTGACAGTGAAAGAAGCAAAAACCTTTACACCCACTCCTCACTTGCCAATATCAGATTTCATCATCCCCAAGTGAAAACTTCTTTCTTATGTAGAACACTACATAAACTTAGGGTTTCATGCATTTCAAATAACGCACCCATAAAGCAAATTCTTTTCTTCTATTTATACATGAAGAAGAAGATCATACTTGATGAGTTTAGGATTATCCTCCTTTCCATGGAATCCAGCGTGGGGGAAATTGTAAACAATGCGATCAAACCTCCAACTTGCGATATTAGTTGCGGAATCCTTCATCTTGGTAGCATCCACCCCAAAAATCAGAGTAGCCCCAAACATGTGCAATTGCTGCAAATTCCAGTAGCCCCTTTTATACTTGTTGATCACAACGTCTGCTTCATAAAAACAACACAAAACAAACCCACCAAATCCAATCGAATCAAAACAACTGTAAAACAATTCAAATGCACAAAATCAGTGTATTGAGATAGAAAAGGACCATAGGGGTCGAATGAAGTAGCGACGATGTTGGAAGCGGATTCAAAAGAGACAGCCAAACAGAGCGCAAATGAGAAATCGCCTTCGCCAACGAGGAGGATTCGGTGAAACGACGCGTAGTGCTTCACCCACTTCCCCCTGCTGCCTCGTCCTCCTCCTTCCCACAACGCCATTTTCTGGTTTCAAGAAAGCTTGATCGAGAGTAAGCACGGAGTACGGAGAGAGCAAAAAGAGTGTACAGCAAGCAAGAAATAAGTTGACAAGACTCAACAAAGCAGTGAATTTGGAGAAATGATTGTGGGTTTTACGGATTGTGGGGAAATGGGTTGTTTTTGTTGTGCCTTTTCGGAAGAAAAAAAAAAAAAAAAGAGTAAAAGTTGGGATTTTTGGAGGGATTCGCGAAAACAGACACGGCTCAAAAAGGTATTGATTCGACGTGAAACGTCTTTGAAGGCTTCATGTTGGAGGTCGATTCGGATTCAATGGAATTTTGTGTATCATTGTCAACTTATTAATAATGGAGTAGCACGTTTCAAAAAAATGTCACTCCAGAGTTAAATGAAAATGAAATGACTGGTAACTGAACACTATTTTTTTTGAAACAATATTTTTTTTTAATTTTATTTTCATTAGTTATTCTAAACCACTTCTTATACCGTTATCCCTGTCACTTAATATACAAAAATGGAGTCTTAAAGGTATGAGTAATGATATTTTCTTTTTGGAGTTAAGTCATAGCCAATTTTAATAATTAGATTATGTGGGTTAAAAATACCATGGCTCCAACTTGTGTAATATGATGATATTAACATACGTTTAATGTATATGTGAGAGGGAGGATCAAATGAGCACAGATGTTAAGATAAGCATTGAGTATTTATTATAGTCGTCCACGTGTCACCCTTCAATGGCTGACATTGTTGTATCATTAACAACATGGAGGGACATTTTTGTCATTCGACCCTCATTTGTTCTGTTGTTTCTCTCGTTTCGCTCGCGTCTCTCTTGGCGTAGTCGATGTAGCCGGAAGGAGGAGGATAGAGAGAATTCGCGGAAACGAAACATCGTAGTTCACCTAAACCTAAAACGCTGCGTTAGAGTACTAAAGCCACCAGCATGCATCCTGTGCGGCACCGACCGGCGAGAGAGAAGAATTCGCTCCCTCTCTTTCTTCGCTTCGCCAACCCTCCGCCATTGTTGCCGCCAAGTCCAAGGTATTTGGCTTCTCTCACTTTCAAGTGTCTAATTACATATTCTGGACTCAATTTTCGAGATTTTCGCCAATGGATGTGAGATCTAAAATTCTTGCTTCATAACCGAAAAATCATTTATATCATTATGTTTCCGTGAACTTCTATCTGCATTATAATATTACTCTTCATAGCTCTTGTAGTATCAATGCATCGAATATGTGCGTAGAGAGAATTGCTTTTGCTTAGAAAAGGATTTTATCTCGCCAATCAGGAATCCTCAAGGGACATAGGGTTTTGATTATTTTTTTACATAAAAAATCTGACAACTTGAACATGGATTTTGAGGAGTGGAGAGTAGGCCATTGTAACATATATGGTGCATTATATGGAATAAGCATGTCAGTTTTTCCTTTGTGATAGCTAGAGTGTAGAAGATCTTTAGTTGGTGCATCATGGTGTGATTGTACTATAATGTAGAGCACATTGGCAGTTTGCTTGATAACCGCTATACTACTTGCTAGTTTACCACTATTGTATTTGTTTTGTCTTCTTGCTCTGTCTTCATACTTGCAAACGCAGCATGTGTGATTGTTTGATGTTTCAATGTAGTTGTAAGTTGAAACCATTTTTGAACTGTAGATGTTATACTAAAAGGTCTCTTACAGAAGTTTCATTGAGGTATTCTCTCTAACATGGTGTCTGTTACATTTGTGCAGTACCGACATGGCTAACCACTATAACTCAAAGGACATATGAGGACTCAGGAATCTTTCCTGCATCTCCTAACCACGTACTCATCAATGAATACCTTCTTGACCAAGGGATCATGGTCAGTTGAGGAGCCTTGTTCAATTGTTTTCTTTTTCTTTCTCGTTTGTTTTAGCCTCTTTTTCTCTATATAGTTTTCTGTCTCGTTTCTTCTAGCCTTGTTTTCCCTCAACTCTTTATTCTTGGGGTTTGGAATGCATTACCTAAGTTAACCTTGAAGTTTAATCAACTATGATATTCTTTGATTCAGCCGCACCGAGATGGACCAGCTTACTTTCCAGCTGCAGCAATCTTGTCTCTTGGATCACCTGTAGTGATGGATTTCACTCCTCACTCGAAATTAGAACCCCGTGGAAATAGTTGTGCAAAGAATTTGGAGCACCTGAAGCTAACTTCACTCCTAATGTTTTTACTCTTACTATTGCAGATTATGGGCTTCAATCTACCAGCGGAAAGATATGACACTCACCATTGCTCTTGGCTAGTGTTGTCCTGCTCTGGATAAAAGAATAAAGGATGATAATCCTCACCCTGTTTTAATGTTGTGTAGCTTGTTATTCTTATGTGGAAATTTTTCTTGTGTGTATAGTTGAATAATTTGTAAAAACCTTCTATTTGTTAATGTCTAAAGACATAATCACCCCGTTGTGGTGTTGTGTAATTTGTTATTGTTATGTGGAAATTGGCTTGAAAAAAAATCATGAACCTGAAAGAGAAAAGTCATGAACCTACAAAAGAACAGTCATGAACCTGAATGATTATTGACATGAACCTGTAAGTTAAAATTCATTAACCTATAAGATAAAACTTATTAAACTACAAGATAAAAAACTCATGAACCTGCAAGGTAAAAAAACTCAAGAACCTCAGAAAAAACCCATGAACCTATAAAACAAAACTAATGAACCTATAAGACAAAACTCATGAACCTGCTAGTTAAAACTCATGAACTTGCAAGTTAAAACTCATGAAACTATAAAATAAAACTTATTAAACAACAAGATAAAAAACTCATGAACCTACAAGATAAAAAAACTCATGAACCTCAGAAAAAACTCATGAACCTATAAAACAAAACTAATGAACCTATAAGATAAAACTCATGAACCTGCTAGTTAAAACTCATGAATCTGCTAGTTAAAACTCATGAACCTGCAAGTTAAAACTCATAAACCTATAAGATAAAACTTATTAAACTATAAGATAAAAAACTCATGAACCTACAAGATAAAAAAACTCATGAACCTATAAAACAAAACTAATGAACCTATAAGACAAAACTCATGAACCTGCTAGTTAAAACTCATGAACTTGCAAGTTAAAACTCATGAAACTATAAAATAAAACTTATTAAACAACAAGATAAAAAACTCATGAACCTACAAGATAAAAAAACTCAAGAACCTCAGAAAAAACTCATGAACTTGTAAAACAAAACTCATGAACCTGCTAGTTAAAACTCATGAACCTGCTAGTTAAAACTCATGAACCTGCAAGATAAAAAAAAAACTCAAGAACCTCAGCAAAAATCCATGAACCTGTAAAACAAAACTAATGAACCTGTAAGACAAAACTCATGAACCTGCTAGTTAAAACTCATGAACCTTAGAAAAATCTCATAAATTTGTAAAATAAAACACATGAACCTATATGTCATAACTCATGAACCTACAAGTTAAAACTCATGAACCTACAAGTTCAAATGCATGAACCTGCAAGGAAAAACTCATAAACCTGCAAGATTATCGGCTTAAACTTCTCTTGTACGATTTATCAACCTCTAAAATATAGCATATGAGGGATTTGAACTCACATCCATGTGAATAAACACATTGCTCTACCATTTGAGCTAATAGGCTATGACAACCAATACACAATTTCAGCCTTTTGTCATTCAAATTCAGCACATGAAAGACGAACTGCACAAACCCAAAATCAAAGCTTTACATTCAAGTCCAAGAGTATAAAAACTCATGAACCTGCAAGATAAAAAAACTCAAGAACCTCAGAAAAAAACCCATGAACATGTAAAACAAACTAATGAACCTGTAAGACAAAACTCATGAATCTGCTAGTTAAAACTCATGAACCTTAGAAAAATCTCAGAAACTTGTAAATAAAAAAATCTCATAAACTTGTAAATAAAACTCATGAACCTATACGCCATAACTCATGAACCTACAAGTTAAAACTCATGAACCTACAAGTTCAAATGCATGAACCTGCAAGGAAAAACTCATGAACCTGCAAGATTATCGGATTAAACTTCTCTTGTAGGGTTTATCAACCTCTAAAATGTAGCCTATGAGGGATTTGAACCCACATCCATGTGAATAAACACATTGCTCTACCATTTGAGCTAATAGGCTATGACAACCAATACTCAATTTCAGCCTTTCCCAGGTTCATCCATTCCGATTTGCTCTGCAGAAATACCATTTCATTATCAGCAACATCTTCTTTCTCTAGCTTTATTGCAACCTCCAGCAGTTTGCACAGCTCAGCTTCAAACCAGAGCTTCACCAATGGGTGTAGATCAGTGATGCGTTGGCCAATCTCTAGTATCCTAGAGTTGATGTGGTCGAAGAGGAGTCTTCTATCTGATCTTGAGCAACTAGTTATTGGATAGCTATACTTCCTCTCGAGGTTCTCAAAGACATGGTGGCCCACTGGCCATTCCGGGGAATGCCACGTGGCCATGAAGGAGTCGGGGTTGTTGTCTTCAAACTCGTAGTCAGCTAGCATGTCAGCCATGTAAGAGGCCTCCCAATTCTTAGAGGAACAAGCACTTGAGATCAGCGTGGATGTTGCTCTAGTTTCCATCTTCAGAAGCTGAAGTTGCATTCTGAGACCTGCAAATATGGAGGGAACACCAAGCTCAGGGACAACCTTCAGTTCTCAAGTTTAAAATGTAAGCAAATGAAAGCATTATTCAGCCTGCAAGGCTAAACAAATGAAAGAATTTTTCAACATGTAAACACCATATCTAATGCTCCTATTAAACTATGCTTTGCACTGAAAATATTTTTATACAAAGACAGACTTCAGATAAATAGCAGATTTAGAATCCAAGAATTATTGGAACTTGGAAGGGTGTTAGCAGCCGTGATATTTTAGTTCAACACTGGCAAACAAGATTTTCCATATGCAAACTTGTCAAGTAGTATATAAGAAGCAGAAAATCAGATGCAACTATTTCCAAAAATTGAATAAAGAGGGTGTACCATGAAGCTCAGCACTGACTCTTTCAAAACATTCAGAGCCAGATGAAAGATCTTCCACAAATGGATCAATCGGAGAACTTACCTCCGACTGTGCTCCGATTCGCCGGCTCTAGCGAATTTCCGGCATACATCTGTCTCTGATCGCCGGAGTATTCTGTTACACTCCGACGTCTTCTCCTCGCGATTTCCTCTCCCAATCTTGTCCGATTCGCTCCTTTTGTACAATCGCAAGCCCCGAGGCTCGGAATCAGAAACCCTAGGATTTCGATTCTCCGTCACATCTTCTTCCGGCGCCTTGAGCTTCGCTACCTCCTCGCATATGATTTTCTTATCCTGAAACACGGTCGCCTTCTCCGGCGAGGCCTGCAACTCCGCCGCGACGTTGGAGCTCAACTCCTCGTGGATCTCGCTCTCGGCATTGGCGGCGTCGGAGGAGCGAGTGATGTGGCCAGACTTGGCGAAGAGAGCGACGACAATCTCGTTTCCGAGGAAGAAAACGAAGACAGGGTTGGCGACGGCGGCGGATAGTCGGCGGAGGCCTTGACGGCGAGCGGCGCACGAGCTGAGAGCCAGGTGAGGATAGCCCTGGCGGCGAAGAGCTCCACGAAGCGGAAGATCCTTTCCAGTGATAAAGGTGAGGGAGACGAAAAATAGCCATTAGAGATCTGCATAGAGTTGCACAGAGGAAGGAGCAGAAAGTGAGAGGGTTTTAAAGGTTAGAGGTATAATCGTTTTTCTGTCCTATTTTTTTCTAAAATTTCAAAATTGCCACCGTATTCTTTTTAACTAGCGTGTAGGCTTTTTTCTTTTTTCCTTTATAGTTGCTCCATCTGGACCGTTAATTATCTCCATCCTATGGTGAAAATTAGTACTCATGGTTTATCTTAAGAAATAAGGGTACCAGAACGGGCCTCGTATATGTGATTATGTGTTTGTGTGGTTATTTAAACTAGTTATTAATAGTTTATAAGAAGGAAAAAATATACTATTCCGTAGTATTTTATAAGGAAAAATAAATTAGCAGTTGATTAACTAGATTACATAAAACCTTTAAAAATAACTAGATTATATAAAAAAAAAAGCTATATAAAATTAAGGATTGGAGTTTTTTTTTTTTTAGAGGAAAGAAATTAGACTACCCTAACGTCTTAACGTAGGCCAGTCTAGAGCATCCTGTCGGATGAGAACATGAAGTTCTAAATCAAGAATGAAATCAGACGAGTGAGGTAAAAAGCTGAGTTTGACAATATGATCAGCGGACCGATTCACCTCGCGAAAGATATGTCTGATACGGACATCTTGGAAAGAATGGAGGTCAAAGAGGATATCTGCAACGATCATTTCGATTTCCCAAGGACAAACTCAAATGCCTTTAAGAGAGTTAATAAGGCAAAGACTGTCTCCTTCAATTTCAATTAGTGAAAGGTTAAGTTGTTTAGCCTTGGTAATACTTTCCCTGAGTGCTAGTGCTTCTGTCATTAAAATGGTGTTAAAACCACAACGGCTATTTTCCATGTGTATTATATCTGCTTTATCATTTCGAATAATAAATCCCAGTCTGGCTTCTCCATTGCTAAGTTTTGATCCATCAAAATTTATTTTATAGTAGTTTGCATGGGGATTGGTCCATTTTAAATTTCTTTGTTTCCTGGTTATTCCATTATTTTTCCTTGGTTCACTACAATATTCCTCCTCCAATTTTTTTGTTTTCTTCTAGATTATAATGAGGTTATAAATATAGTTCTTGAGATTTTTTATTTTGTCCGTTGCAGGGTAGTTAAAAATAGTTTGGTTTCTATTAATCCAAAGTCCCCACCACGTAGTAGCAAGACATATGATTTCATCTCTAGAGAGTAAATGATTGATTTCATTCAATAGGACTTTTGGGGTTTTATTCCCTATGTTAATCTTGGTGATGACTTCTTCAATATGATTGTGTTGAAGTTTGATATCTTTTAGGGTGAAAGGGCATCGGAATAGAAAATGAATAATATCTTCGACGGGATTATTGCAGCTGTCACAAGCTAATGGGACTGCTACATGTTTTTGTGATAGTCTAAGTTTAGTTGGTACGCCATCATGACATATTTTCCAAAGAAAGCTCTTGACCTTTGGAAATGTGTCGAGTTTCCATAACCAGGAAAATTCGTTAGTATGGTGGTTTTGTTGTTTGATTATCATTTCAAATGCCGTTTTTTGTTGAAAACCACCCATTGGCACTAGGTTTCCAATACAGTCTATCAGTGATATCATTATCTGGTAATGGGATGTCCATGATTTTATTGGCCGTTTTGGTATTAAGCGTATTAGTTAATTTACTATGGTTCCATTTTTTATTTACGATGAACTCATTAACCGTTGATTTAACTACATGTCAATATATTCTCATTTCATGTATATCTTATCTTTTATAATCACGTAGTCATTAATTTATACTCATGTGACGTATATTCGTATACTAAAATTTTATTTCAGAAATATAAGTCGGCTCGTGCATGGCACGAGGGTTTAAACTAGTTGAAGTATTATTTTGATATCTCTCGGTATATCAAATATATCACTCATACTCATATGTGATATCTTAATATCACTCATATTCATATCTTGATATCATACCAATATCGATACCCAATATCTAATATTTTTGGTATCGATATCAAATGAGCCATTAATGACAATCTGTACGCAAAGAAATTGTATACGTAGAGGTGAAATATTGTACAATTAGGTTGCTTTTATTAAATGTTTGTATCCGTATTTCACGTATACGCAATTTCTTTACGTACATATTGTAGTGCGAAAAGGCACGTTTTGTATTATATATAAACAGCCAAGTTATTTATTTGAAACATTGTAAATGACCACAAGCTAAATCCAAAAGGAGCTTGAGCTAGGTTTATAAATCCCATTTGAACCATTTTAAAAGGAACTTGTTCATTTGAACCAATTTCGAAGAATTACAAAAAATTAACCCAATTAAAAATTGTCTACATCCAATAGGAACTTGATTTAGGATTACAAAACCCATTTGAACCAATTACAAAAGGAACTTGATTTAGAATTATAAAAACCCATTTTAACCAATTTGAGGTTTAAGATTGAACACCATATTTAACCACTGAATCTATCACTGTCATTGTAAGGGAAATTACTCATCTCTATTCTCATACCACAGTACAAAAACAAGCAAAACACACTTTATAAAAGTGTAATATTGCCATTCACATCTTTAGTGAGGTTAGAAGAAAGCACAAACCAGACCCTTAACACTAAACCCATCCACAGAAAAACAAAGCCTTATAAATCTGCTATTCTGCTTCAAATGATGCTCCAGTAAGTATAGCCTTCTTGGCCAAAGACTCTGCACCAAAATTTTCCTCCCTACTGACGAGTTCAATCCGAACACCAGAAGCCACGTTCAACATTTTGTCGATCTCAGTGAAGCAATTCAGCAGATGCATCGGTCTAGTGCTCGGGTTATTTACCCAAGAAACCGCCACATACGATGTACTTCTGATGAGAACCCATCTCTTGCCAAACAACCTTGATCTAAGAAGCCTACACAGGGCAGCTTCGAATGCACAGAGTTCAGCCACCTCGTACTCCAACATCCCCAGAGGAGCCCAAAACAAGAAACGCCAATTCCTATCTTCATCTGTCATTACTCCGCCACAGCCTGCACGACCCGGCTCACCCATAGACACACCAGAAATATTGAATCTAAGCCAGCCGAGTTTGCTGATGTCACTTCTTGGTTGGTTGTTATTGTTGCCAAATTTGTAGGTGTAACATTCACCTAAAGGAAAAGAATCATCAGAGCTCTGGCGCCGTCTCCTCTCTTGTTAATGTAACCCGGGTAATCCTCTATATTGAAAGGGACGCATTCCAGCAACCTCAGAGAGTTTCTGAAGGCTAGTCCCTCAATGTTCCAGTTGCAAAATGGCGCTGACGTTTTGTGACTAACGTGAACTTCACCATGAGGTTGCAGCATCTCAGCAGCATTGTAAAAGAAGCCCTCAACAAGATCCTGATGCTTCCTGTAGTATAAAAGGTACAAGGGAAAAAAGCTCATATTTGGATATAACATGTATTAGGGTCCATTTGGATTACATGATTTAATGCCACTTTTGGCATTATAATGTTAGATAATGCATTATCCCATGAAATCCAAACAGACCCTTCTGTCCTGCTCTAATCAAAGCTTTCTAAATACAGAGTAATGGAAGCAAGTAGGAGCGTAACACTAATCAACAAACGAGAACAAATTCTTTTAACACTTAACAACCCGGATGCACATTGATCTTTGTCTCCGGTGAGACATTTATAAAACTTCTCGCAACATACAGTCCAATATCAATCCGTTGTCACTTGTTTGATCCGTGTCCTATACATCTCAATTCAAGCCTGAAAGTACTTAGGATGAAATCTTATTTTCACTTTTATGGTAAATGGTGAGAAGAATCCAGGCTTGTTAGTTGTAGCCATATAGTTTTTTCCCCTTTAAGACTTCAAAGGACCCTATGATTACATTGAAGTACACCAATCCTTTCCCCATCAATTCAAGAAACAAAGAAACCTACAAAAATGAACTTGAAAAATGTCAAGCAAGCACTAGAAAAGGATCATGATTGCCCCATTTTTTACTCTCTAGCTTTATACACCTAATTTTGAAGTGAAAACTTTTCTACCCTTTCAGTAAAAGAAGCAAAAACCTTTGCACCCACTCCTCACTTGCCAATATCAGATTTCATCATCCCCAAGTGAGAACTTCTTTCTTAAGTAGAACACTAGATAAATTTAGGGTTTCATGCATTTCAAATAAAGCACGCAAAAAACAAATTTTTTTAAAATTTATACATGAAGAAGAAGATCATACTTGATGAGTTTAGGGCTATCCTCCTTTCCATGGAATCCAGCGTGGGGGAAATTGTAAACAATGCGATCAAATCTCCAATTTGCGAGATCAGTTGCAGAATCCTTCATCTTGGTAGCATCCACCCCAAAAATCAGAGTAGCCCCAAACATGTGCAATTGTTGTAAATTCAAGTAGCCCCTTTTATACTTGTTGATCACAACGTCTGCTTCAAAAACAACACAAAACAAACCCACCAAATCCAATCGAATCAAAACAACTGTAAAACAATTCAGATGCACAAAATCAGTGTATTGAGAGAGAAAGGACCATAAGAGTCGAGTGAAGTAGCGACGATGTTGGAAGCGGATCCAAAAGAGAGAGCCAAACGGAGCGCGAAGGAGAAATCGCCTTCGCCGACGAGGAGGATTCGGTGAAACGACGCGTAGTGCTTCACCCACTTCTCCCTGCTGCCTCCTCCTCCTCCTTCCCACAACGCCATTTTCGGGTTTCAAGAAAGCTTGATCGAGAGTAAGCACGGAGTACGGAGAGAGCAAAAAGAGTGTCCAGCAAGCAAGAAATAAGTTGACAAGACTCAACAAAGCAGTGAATTTGGAGAAATGATTGTGGGTTTTACGGATTGTGGGGAAATGGGTTGTTTTTGTTGTGCCTTTTCGGAAGAAAAAAAAAAAAAAAAGAGAGAGAGAGAGAGAGAGAGTAAAAGTTGGGATTTTTGGAGGGATTCGCGAAAACAGACACGGCTAAAAAAGGTATTGATTCGACGTGAAACGTCTTTGCAGGCTTCAAGGATGACATGTTGGAGGTCGATACAGATTCAATGGAATTTGTATACTATCATAGTCAACTTATTAATAATGGAGTAGCACATTTCACAAAAGGTCACTATTAATTACAGTTAAATGAAATGACTGGTAACTGAAAAACTATTTTTTTTTTTTTAATTTAAGCTAATTTCAATTACTTTTTATATCGCTATTATTTGATATGTAGTCTTAAAGATATGAGTACTGATTTTTTTCCTTTTGGGGTTAAAAAACCATGGCTCCAACTTGTGTAATATGATATTAACATACGTTTAATGTATATGTGATTATGTATTTGTATGGTCATTTAAATGACTTATTAGTTTATAAAAATAAAACAATATACTGCTCTGTAGTATTTTATAAGGACAAATAAATTATTAGTTGGTTAACTAGATTATATAAAAAAAGTTATATAAAATTAAGAAACGGAGTAGTTATTGGAGTTGTTTTGGATTAATATGTTAAAATTGAAAATTTTATTTTCAGTTTTTTAAAATATGATAATTGAAATTATACCTTATAGCTAGTTTTGATGCCCAAACACAATTTAATAGTTTTTTCAAATATTTTACCTAGTTATTCAATTAGTAAGTTCAACTTCAAACAAATTAAATATCTTATGCGTCCAAACACACCCTATATCTATTTTCTTCATCTTATCAACTCCAATTGTGTCTTCTTCGGGAAAAAATAAACTAATTGTATAGCTAAAAAGAAATAGAATCCAAATTCGTCTGGGTTAGTATATAATTGAGCAAAGATACGTTACTTCTGGAGGTTGACTGGTTGAGGCCTGAGGGTAAAGTATAGTGTAACTTCTTTGGAACAAGTTCAAAGTAAAACACATGACATACATATTTGCTTTGGAAAAGTTAATCACTCGTTCGATAAAAGAATATGATGGAAAAAGTCATAATTATCCTAGATCTTAGACATATTAACACATTTTTTCTTAATAAATATCTAAAATTATGTAAAAGTCCATACACATTTAACAAAAAATTATAGAACACATTTTAAGAGTATGACTCTTATTCTTATTTCTCAGTTTTTTTTTTCCTTCAAAACTATTTTTCTGTTCATACTATCTTCAATTTTAAATTAACATTAGTATGTAACAAATGATAAATTCGTTATTACATATAGATATTGTATTACGCAACTCAGGGAAAAACAAAATGAAGATCCAACTTTTAGAAGATTTTAATCCCATGATGCTGGATAATGTCCACCAAAATCTTCTCCTCTTGATCAATTCAAATATTATCAATATACTAGTGTAGTACCCGTGCCTTACACGGGATTTGTTTAGTTTTTCTTACATTTGTAAAAAAAATATTTTAATTATCTATGAGTCAATTGTTCAATAATATTTGATGTTATTTAAGGAAAAAAAATACTAATTGATTAAAAATATTCAAGATATACAATAAATTATGTTATATAAAGAGAGATAGAACTCTCCATAACTTTATTAATAATAAAGATTGGCTAAGTAGTCTTTGAAATAGGGACAGCCACACCCCTTACATCAAAACAATGAAACATAAAAAAAAATGTTCGTCTAATACATGACAATGAGACGCTAAACATAAAATCCGGCAATATGTTTCAAATTATCAAAAATTATATTTGTTTTAATGTTCATCAATTTTGGTTTAACCCTCGAAGACAAAAATGTGTCCGTTGTCGTTTCTCTCTAATAGCATTCAATCTCAACGTTCTCTTATATCGGGTTAATTCGTCCATTACAAAATCACCTAACAAACTCAGATATATTAAAAGTTAATTGTCCCTTCACATTTATATCTAATATCACCAAATCTCAACAATATTGTATTTTGGTTTAATTCGTATATAAAACTTTCAGTGGAAAGTTTTAGATATATATTGCAAAGAAAAAATATACAAATTTAACTGTTAATATAATAATATTGTTGAGTATGCTTGAATTGTCACACTTCGCAGAGCCGGCACGGGGGTCTCGTTGCCCGGTCAGCGAGTCTGGGGGTCGAGGCGGACGAAGTACCCCCTCGCCTGGGGGTCCGGGGGGGGGGGGGGGGGCGGAGTCGCCCCCGGCGCATACGCTATGCAACATTCTCTTATTGGGCCATCGAATTGGGCCCAATACTGCTTTGTTCTGTTAGGGTTTTACCGAGCATTATATATACTCGTGTTTAGCCTATAGCTGCTTTTATTTTATTTTATTTTTTTTAGCTTTTTGACAAAACTCCCAAGAAAATAAGAGCGCGATACGTGACAAATTGAATATAGTAGATTTATGCAATAGTAGAAAAATATATGTACATACCAAATATTTATTTAATATTTTAAAAATGTAATAAATAATTTTTTAAACAGAAATTATGGACATATTTAAATTAATCGTAATATTAGCTGCTATTTAGGGTTGTTGCTTACGTTGTTTGGCTCATGGCCTTATAGGCCCAATAAGAAGCATCAGCCTACATTCCATTATTTGGGCTCGTTTCGTTCATGGCCTTATAGGCCCAATTCGAAGCATCAAATCCAGATGCTTCTAAAGCGGAACCCTATTCCATTTGCCGTTTTGTAGATATCTCTCACTCTCCTTCGAATCTTCTATGTGAAGCTTCACCATCTTCAACAATTCCAGATCTATAGCCATCTTCTCTGTCCATGGCGATTTCTCTAAAAAAGGGCATCATTCGCCTTCTTCAACCTTCGCTTCTAGATCTCGCTCTCCTTCTCTATCAAGCTTGAAGCTTACAAACTACATATCCATGGCAATTTTTTTGTGAAAAATAATCCTTTGCCTTTTTCAACCTCGCCTTCTTCAACCCCGCTCAACCTTCGACGAAATCCATTTCTAACCTTCGCTGATTTTCTTTCTCTTTCTGTAAATCGCGGTCAACCATCTCCCTCATTTGCCGGATCTCCCTGATTTGCGGCCAACCATCTCCCTGGTTTACAGATCTAAAAGCGAAAATTGATAATCGCCACTCCCTTCGCCCAAGCGACCGTTCGTCTTGGAGGTTTAAGCCATAGACGATTGCCACCACCGACGAAGATCTCCAGTCGACCATGCATAAGTTCATCTCTCTCTCTCTCTCTCTCTCTCTCTCTCTCTCTCTCTCTCTCTCTCTCTCTCTCTCTCTCTCTCTCTCTCTCTCTCTCTCTCTCTCTCTACATATATATCGTGTGTTAATTTGTTTCACATGCTTCATTACTTTCTGAAATACTGACTATCATTTTTTTTGCATATGAGGATATGCGGAGATCTGGACTATGGATTTGGACTGTACTTTGATGAAGGAAATTTTACAGAGATCTGGAGTATGGATTGTACTTTGATGAAGGACTATGGATTCGCTTCTAGATTCCACTGTGTAAGTTCCTCTCACTCTCTCTTTGTCTATATATATCGTTTGTTGAATTTTTTTACTGCTTCAGTACTTTCTGAAATACTGACATCAAATTTTTGCATATGAGGTTATGAGGAGATCTGGACTTTGGCTTTGGATTGTACCTTGAAGAAGGAGGTTTTGGTGCTCTCCCTACCCTCATCAAGGTAACCAAAAACATTCATGAAAAACACGGATTCTGCATTTGATGTCTTTATTTCTTTTTTTCTTGCAATGTTTTAGGTTTTTTTGGTTAAAATGTTTTTGGTTTAAGTGCTTTGTTCTTCCCTTTAATTAATTGAAAGCAATACAGATTAAAGTTTGGTTTTTGATAAACATTTACAACTAACATTAAATTGACTTAGGATCGGTTGTATATTTTTATACTTCAAAAAATATTTAATACTTATAATTTAAATAGAAGTGTTCGTTTAGTATATAATATAAATCATGTTCTAAAAAAACTGAATCTACTATATGCCTAATAAATTAATACTTGAAACAAAAATTCTATAAAAGTAATGCTGCTAGGATATTATGGGCATCTAGGCCCAATAAATTTGAATAGAACCGATTGAAATTTAAATCAGTGTAATAAAATTAATGGGCTTTTGGCCCAATTTTAAAATCCACAAACTGAATCGACTTTTTTTGGTTTCATAGGAACAACATGATATGTTGTATTTAGCAAAAAAACATAGTTTGGTTTAAGTCTAACATTTGTTCTTCTCAATAAGCTGAGTAGGTTTATGGGCTTTTTGGCCCATTTAAAGTTTCTTAATTTTTCATAGAATTGATTAAATTTAATGGCCTAATAACAATATTTTATTTGCTTGTTAATGGGCTTATTGGATCATGTAAACATTCAATGGGCTTATTGGGCCAAGTAAACAGATTACTATCAACTTTAAAATTTCGCCCAATTCAAACTTCAAAAATGAAGATATTCCCCGATTCATCTAGACCTTACTAACTCATTTCTCTCTCTTTCAACTTTTCTGATTCTATTGATATGTCTCTTTTTGCTTGTGTGTCATACCATTCAAAGTTTAAATCAACCCTCTCTCTCTCTCTCTCTCTCTCTCTCTCTACCCCTTCCGTTTGAAATTCTTCATTCCTTATACTGAATAATAATGTTTGTTTTCCTGATTCATTACTGTGATATGAATCAAAACATTGAGTCATTTTCTTCTGGTTAATTGATTTTAGACTTTATACACAATATAATTTGACATAGATTACTCTATAAAAGACTATTATGCATATTTCACTTAATTTTTTTTTAAGTCTGATATTTTTCTTTTCATGATTTTTTTTAAGTTTTCTGGCCTGAATTGATTCATAGGAAGACGACTAAAAGGCCCAAATAAAATATTGTGTTAATTTATTTTAGGCTTTATACATAATATAATTTGACATACATTACTTTATAAAATTTAATGCATGCTTCACTTAATCTTTTTTTTTTGTTAAAGTCTGATATTTGTTCATTTCATGATTTTTTTATAATTTTTCTGGAATGAATTGATTTATAATACTTTTTTGCCCATTTCAATGTTTAAAAATGTAGTAATTGCTCTGATATTTGTTCTCTCTCTATTATTTGATTCAAATACTCCAACTGATGTTTCTGCCTCTCTCTATCTCTCTATTATTTGATTCAAATACTCCAACTGATGTTTCTGCCTCTCTCTATCTCTCTATTTCAGTTTATAGATCTAATTTTCTTTGAAAAACTTTGTCTTGCATAGTTAAACAAAAAATGATTTTCACAGAGGGACTCTCTCTCTCTCTCTCTCTCTCTCTCTCTCTCTCTCTCTCTCTCTCTCTCTCTCTCTCTCTCTCTCTCTCTCTCTCTCTCTCTCTCTCTCTCTCTCTCTCTCTTGTTAAAGTCTGATTTTAGTCATTAAATATATGAATCAAAACAATGATTTCTTATGAGTCGTTATGTTCTGGTTATTGATTTTACACCTTATAAATAATATAATTTCACATAGATTCTTTTAGAAAAAGACTATGCATGTTTGATCAGATATGTTTTTTTATTTCATTCTTTTTTGTTTAAGTCTGATATATGTTCTTGGCATGATTTCTTTTTCATAACTATAAATTCGAAATGCTATAATCATATATTATAGAAATTATCTAAGTAATTTAAACAAAAATATTCAGAACAATAGTATATATAAAAATACCTTTATTGTAGAGCTTAGATACGTTGGATTACAATTTTCGAGACTAAATTTGCAATTGTTACCAAGACATAATAAGAACAATGACTACAAATGCTTATTAACTGGAACTATTCTGTTTCATTGATTATACATAGGTTGTTGTAGAAAGATACTGCATGTTTGGTGTAAATATGTTCATATGTTTGATTCTTTTTTTGTTTAAGTATGATATCTGTTTTTTGACAAAATGCAAGTTTGATATATAATTTGAAGTGTCTTAAATCAAACTTATCTCTTTATCTCTGTGTATGAGTTTATAAATCAGACTGTTCTGAACTTCTTTGTCTTCCAGGGTTCAATCAAATGCAATTTCAACAACCAAACGTGATCAGATACAAAAAAATTACTTCAAGGATGAAGTTATGCAGGTATCTCCCTACAGTCATGAACTAAATATATGCTAATATAAATTCTCTCTCTTAATGTCTTTTATTTAGCTTATTCTGTTTCATTGATTATACATAGGTTGTTGTAGAAAGATACTGCATGTTTGGTGTAAATATGTTCATTTATTTGATTCTTTTTTGGTTAGTATGATATCTGTTTTTTGACAAAATGCATGTTAAGTGTCTTAAATCAAACTTAGCTCACTTTAATAGATTGAATAATTATATTTAGGGTTTATGTTTGATATAAATTCGAAATGCTATAATCATATATTATAGAAATTATCTAAGTAACTTAAACAAAAATATTCAGAACAATAGTAGATATAAAGATACCTTTATTGTAGAGCTTAGATTTGTTGGATTACAATTTTCGAGACTAAATTTGCAATTGTTACCAAGACCTAATAAGAACAATGACCACAAATGCTTATTAACTGGAATTTAGATACCCAGAATGTACAGTTCAACTACACTCATACTCTATGGTAATTGCTTGTAGCATATAAATTTAGCCTATTTTTTTGTTTTTACTGGAAGTATGTTTACTGATTTGAAAAAAATTGCAATTACATTATTCAAGATAAGAAATCCAAGTTACATTTGGTTGAACCTTGAAAGACAAAGAAGTTAAACAAAAACATAATATTTTTTTATATATCAACTGATTTTACAATCATATATGGACTTTAAATTATACTATATTGGATAATAAGAAAAATTATATACAACTTGCAATTTCCAGAAAAACCTATACCAATAAAACTTTGTACGGGATTTGAAATTATTTACTCATATTCTGAAAGACAAAGAAGTTTACTCATATTCTGAAGGTAGTATCTCTGAAATTAGAATTTAGCACTCTTCTTTTTATGATCATATTCTTGTATTGTAATTACTGATTTTAAATTATTTTAAATTACATGGTTCAACATATAACATACATGATAGCTCTCTTTCTTTGATCAAAGCTATACAATAAGGTCATGGTTATATATCTTCAAAATTAACCTCTTGCAATGTTAAGTTACTTTATAAACTATTTTGTAATTATCTTATTTATTATTATAATAGGAATTCAATCTGGGATTTCACTCGACGACAAATATAGATTTTATTTAACATAAATAGGAAAGAACTCAAGTTATGACTACTATACTATTATTTGGCCTATCTTGATATGATCAATACATTGTATAGTAGTTACTGATCATACAACTTGTGCCATTACAGGTTGCAACATATAATCTCCCAGATGCATCTGCTAATGTGATTCAATCTATACAATCAGGTCATGGTTTCATCAATTGACTAAATTTGTAATTAATCGATTTACTTGTTTAGTCTGTACTTAACAAATGTGTTATTGGTATTAAGGCTGTTCAAAAATATCTGATCCGCATGATCCGATCCGTTGATCCGCCGATCCGATCCAAAAAAATCTGTATCCGATGAATAATTATCCGAATCCGATCCGATCCGGGAAATTTTTCCGGATCAACGGATCGGATACGGATCGGGGTTTGGTATCCGCCGGATATCCGGGGGTAGCTTGCTATTATTAATATTTTAAATTAAAAATTATTATATGTATTTTGCTAATAGACATTTGTATTAAAATATGTATTTTGCCTTAATATATGATGTATTTATATATTATTTTAAATTAAAAATTAAAATATGAAGTATTTATATATTATTTTATCATGTTAAAATATGTATTTTTCCTTAATATATGATGTTTATAACTAATCGGATATTTAGGATATCCGTTTCGGATATCCGGTCTGATCCGGGACTTTCGGATCGGATATCCGAAACGTTTCGGATCGGATACGGATCACAGTTTTGAAAAATCGTGTCTGTGGATATCCGATCCGATAAGCCGGATCGGATCGAATATCCGGTTATGAACAACCCTAATTGGTATAGGTATCATGTGGGAGCTCGGATTGGACTCAAAGGAAATTTAGATTATAAATACACACAAAAAAAGACCTAAAGGTATTCTACTATACTAACTTTTAGTGTAGTAAGTAGTTTAGTTGTAAATAGTATAGCAAGTAGTTTAGTTGTAAACTAAATCATATAAGTTGTAAGTAAATGCTTCAGTTAAGTAAATCATATAGTTGTAAAATAAATATTAATGGTACACAATTGCATACAATTTATGTAGTTTAGTAAATAGTCAATTTTTAATATTGATAGTATATAGTCAACTACATAAAATAAATATTGATAGTAAACTAAATCATATAGTGTAGTAAGTAGTCAATTTTTAATTATATAACTGAATACAATTTATGTAGTTTCAAATAGCAACATTAAGGATTTAAAGGTCAATTTAGATGTAACATGCAGGATAACTTGTTAGCAACTAATTGAATACAACTGTTGTAAAACTATCATAAAAGCTGTAAATAATTCATTAAACACGCAATACTTGTTAATAATCTATATATGAGGAAAAAAACAGTTGTCCATAAAAAAATTAAAGATTTAAAAAAACATTAAAAATTCATTTTTCAAATGGGGGTATTTAGGGTAAAAAGTGAGTACCTACTAATAGTCTAGATTTATTTAGGTTTTGTTCATTAGTTATCAAGATTTGTTAACCTAAATCCTAAAGGACTCAAGTTTTTTAATTTTTTGAGGTTTTGAGGTTTATTTTTTGAGGTTTATAATATGAATGAACCCTACTAATTTAGGTGTAAATAAATCTAAATAATATAGTGAACCTCTCTCTCTCAGCAGACTCTCTCTCTCTCTCTCTCTCTCTCTCTCTCTCTCTCTCTCTCTCTCTCTCTCTCTCTCTCTCTCTCTCTCTCTCTCTCTCTCTCTCTCTCTCTGACATTGAGATGAACATGACAAATAGATATTCAATATTGCATAGAGTAGAGTGAATGAAAGGATAAAAAATAGATATTCGATGTTGCATATAGGTTCTGAATTATTACCTTGTAACCGAGTTATGGATTTCATGAATAAAACTGAAACAAAGAAAATAAATCAATATCAATTCTGTTTGAAATGTTAAATCTGAATCCCTGCAAAACATACATTGAAGTTATGTTTGAAATGATATATGCATTACAAATGAAATAACTGAGTTCTGCTTTAGTTAAGCATTACCTTTTAAATGTATGTTTTCTGCTGTGCTTGATCTTATGAAATAACTGAGAAGGTCTAGATTATGAAATAAATGAGAAGGTCTAGATTTATAGACGAACAAAATATATGAGCATTTTACGTTTTTAGTACTGTTTTTTCATTGAAAGACAAACAAAATATCATTAAACTGTAGAAAATATTTGCATATAGGTTCTGAATTATTACCTTGTGACAGAGTTCTGAATTTCCTGAATAAAACTGAAAGACAAACAAAATATCATAATCTGCCAAATGTTAAATATGAATCCGTACAAACCATAAACTGAAGTTCTAGTTGGAATGATTTAAGCATTACAAATGGTATAAGGATTACCTCTTAAATGTATGTATTCTGTTGAAGTTTATGTAATTGGTTCCAATGAGAAGCTGAAGATTTAAAGACGCTCATTTGAATGAGCTATAGTGTCTTGTACCACAAGCTTTGGTTGACAAATTTGGACATATGTTGTAATCGTGATCTTTTGAAATAATATATATGGCTACATATATTTAATGTAATGTCAAGTGATATTATGCCTAATATTATGCAGGATCATCTTTACGATCTAATAATATTCATTGTGCTTATTTTTGGACAGGTTTTTACCAGCACCACAACACTGTTCAGACTGCATTTGCATATTTTTGTGTTTTCATCCATCATAATGTTTTAATAGTGTGGGCCGAAATATGTATTATTGTTAGATTTTTAGGTGCTTTGTTTGTTTTTGCGGTTTACTATTACAGGTTTTAATATGCTCCAATTTTAGTTTTTCAGCATTGTGTTATATGTTTAGAGTTTGTGGATTTTGCAGGTAAAATGCCAGGTTTAATAGGTGTCAGCATAGTGTTTTTTGGGCAATTATGCATGCATAGTGTTTTTTGGACAATTAAGATATATTAAATTCGAAACATACCATTGCCAAAGAAATCACATTTTAGGTAAGACAATGTTTATATATTTTTATAGAAAGATTTTCAATATTTAATTAGTACAAATCTGCTGCCAAACTGTCTAAATAAAATAATACCAAAAGATTTCTTTCAGTACAAAAGAAACGAATTAATAGTGTGGTGACACGTGGCAAATGTAATACCACTGTGACACGTGTCAGCGAGAATTACGGAAGCAATGTAGGGGCGCGTACTGTTCAATTGCGATTTTGCTTTAATTATTATATAGTAGATTAATAGAGCTGAATTTTCATATATTTGTCTCTTAAAGTAAAAATAAAAATTATTATGGGTCTTAGGATTAAGAGAATAGAGGACTGAGATTAAAATGGGGAAAAAGTGAATAGTGATGCGGTGACATAATCGTAAATATGGTAAATTTTTTTTTCGATCAACATTTTTTTCCCGTCTCTGATCGTTCTGGAATAGACAATTATTGATGTTCAGATATAAGTATTACATATTCATTTTACGGTTTTTTCGCCCGATAACCATGAGGTATTGCAAAATTCGCGAGGTACCCAACTCTTTAGTATATTTCGCGAGATAACCCTGAGATTTGTTTTTTTTTACAAATGCCCCTACCGTCAATTCTTCAACAGTTCCGTTAATTATTCTTTAAAAAAAGGGGAAAAAGATGAAACAACTCCATCGTCCTCGATTCTTTCTCTGTTGTTCAATCTCAGACCATCGCCTCAAGGTTTCATTCTCAAATCATCGACCTCGACTTGGTTCCATTCTCAAACCATCGACCTCGACTCTCCTAGTCTTGGTTCGAGTGTCGGCGGCGGGCAAGACGGCGGGACTCTCCAGTTCGACCGGCGGCCTGGTTCGTTCGAAACAAGGCGGCGGTCAAATTCAAGACCTCGTTCGAGCATTTTCAAGATTAAGGTATGTAAATCCAACCATTTTAGTGTTGTAAGATTCTAGGGATTTAGAGATTTACCGTTTTTTTGAATTTGGGGATATAGGATTTTAGGGATTTAGAGATTTAGGTTTTTTTATGATTGGTAATGTGGATGGAGTCAAAGTTGGCCAATTGGGGTTTGATGTTTTGGGTTTTGATTATGACGATGATCATTCATGATGCTCGTTTTTGTTTGTTATGTGTTGTGTTCATGTTAAGGATGTATGAATTGTAAATTATCCTATGAAATTGTGCCCAGTGAAAACTATTACAATGTTGAAAATTAGATTCTCCCTGTGACAGGGAAACTTCTGAATAAGGTTATTTTCTTAGCATATGCTATATGTGTTCTTGTATCTTAAGTGCAATGTTTGCTTCAGAATCATATTGCTTTGAAGGGAAAGTTCTGAATAAGGTTCTTTTCACTAGAGTGAACAACATGATTATTATGATCATTCTATCTAGAGCCCATTTTTGTTCGCTCGCTTTGTTGGATTTGATAGAAAAGAGGTCTAGAGTTGCATTTGTATATTATCTTCTATAGATTATAATGAGCTAACAATTAGAGGATCCGGATCTTTTCTTTTATCATCCAAGAGGTTAACATACACTAGACAACTTAATTCATAAATTAGGTTAAGACATGAATTTACAAGGATACATCTTTGTTTTGATTGTTTGAAGCAACCTTAAGTAGATTTCAAACTCTAATTTCTAGATAAACCAAAATGTGATTGACATGGTATATATGCTACATATCCTGGTTGATTTTAAGGATACATCTTTGTTTTGTAGTTAGGTATCCTTCATTGATTTTTAAGGTTGACATGGTGTGCCAACATCCTGAGGCGTGCTCCTGAGCGCTTTGAATGACTCGGAATTTTGCTAGTTAAATTGTCATGTAGAATGTGGTTGACATGGTATATATGCTACATATCCTGGTTCAAATATAGAATAAGGTCTATATCTTGACCTGTACTTGTGCTGATTCCCCCCCCCCCCCTACAAAAAATAAATCCTCGCTCTAATTTGTCTTGTGGTCTTGATATGTGTTTCCTGTCTTTCTGCAGTCACACAAATACTATTCATTTCTTTGAAACTCTTCAAAAAATCCCGCGACGAAAATGCGCAGCAAGCTGAAGCTGAGAAGAAGAAGTTGGAGAAAGAATCCTTGAAAGAAAAGAATGCAGCCATCAAAAGAGAATCCAATGTTATGGACAAGTTAAAATTTGGAACTAAAAACCTAAAGCATCAGACTGATAAGCTTTCAAAGTGAAAGGGTCTTTTTCTTAACTCAGGATTGAGATCATCACAATCCAAGCTTCCACATGCAGATTTGATTCGAACGCTCTACTTCACATGTACATACAATATCCAGGGGCGCAACTGATGACAGAGTTCTTTGACACAATCTTGCAGCTGAAGATTGAAGTTTCTCCTAGAGAGAATGGGAAATGAGATGTCATCTTCATTTTTGTTTTAGTCCACTTCCCCCAAAATTTTAGTGTTTCATGATTTGAATTCAGAAGTAAAGGTTCTACTTGGAAATATGAGTTGTATGATATTTGTATTACTATTGGAAATTCTTATCTCTACTATTTACATTGAATTGAAATTCGTTTGTTACAGGAGATGAAAACCACTAAAATAGAGGAACTATTTTCATTTTACTCTGAGATCCATTTACTACCTTGTAAATAGAGGAACTATTTTCATATCACACTGAACTGTATGATATTTGTGTTCTTACATATACATTGAATTGAAATTTAGTTTCTTACAAGAGATGAAAACCACTAAAATAGAGGAACTATTTCATATCACTCTGATATCCAATTACTTGGTTTGTGTTCTTACACCTTGTAAATAGATCTTAATTTTCACTCACATAAAGAGCTCCATTTGCTGAACTCGTTTGCTAGACCATTTATCATTTTCATAATCTCACATGAAAATGCACAAGAAATGTTATCTAAATCCAACCCAATGTGCTATACCAAAGAATCCAAGAATTACAATTCACTTCAAGAATAAAAATAATAATAATCCTTCAATGTATAAGATATAAATCTCCTCACTGAACTATCCAGGATTCATGCTGTTCATGATGAGTTTCATTCTCATCCACCAAATCCTTCTTACACGCCTTTCCCTTCTCCAACAAGTGCACAATCCTTGGGCCTTGGGCACTGCAATTAGCTACTATTCCTTGATGGTGATCTCTTTAAGCTTTTCCTTAGCCTTGTTCTTGTTGAACATGCCTGTGAAAATGCCCATTATAGTACTCCTGCTTTCAGTTATCCCCAAATTCAAAAAAACGGTAAATCTCTAAATCCCTAGAATCTTAAAACACTAAAATGGTTGGATTTACATACCTTAATCTTGAAAATGCTCGAACGAGGTCTTGAATCTGACCGCCGCCTTGTTTCGAACGAACCAGGCCGCCGGTCGAACTGGAGAGTCCCGCCGTCTTGCCCGCCGCCGACACTCGAACCAAGACTAGGAGAGTCGAGGTCGATGGTTTGAGAATGGAACCAAGTCGAGGTCGATGATTTGAGAATGAAACCTTGAGGCGATGGTCTGAGATTGAACAACAGAGAAAGAATCGAGGACAATGGAGCTATTTCATCTTTTTTCCTTTTTTTTAAAGAATAATTAACGGAACTGTTGAAGAATTGACGGTAGGGGCATTTGGCGGAAAAAAAAAACAAATCTCAGGTTATTTCGTGAAATATACTAAAGAGTGGGATAACTCGTGAATTTTGCAATACCTCAGGGTTATCGGACGAAAAAACAGTTCATTTTATGTGCCGTAAAGTTCACATATAACATGCTCATGTTCAAACACATGTCTTTGAACATTTAGTGTTTATTTGTGAACGCGAATATATAAATAAATGAATATTTAGTATTTATTTGTGAACCTTTTATATAGACTATTGCAGAATGATTAGGAGACGAAAACGAAAAAAATAAAATAAAATTTGTTGACCGAAAAAAAAACGACGGTCGAGATCACTTCATATTTCGCACCCTAAGACCACTTCTATATTAATATATTAATGATCTAAATCTGAATTGCACGATCAAATTTTACCACATTTTCACACCAAAACTTATTTTAATTTTTACGAAACCACATTTTACTTATATGCGTTTATACTGATCATATAAGCTACACATACAAGGACTGCAAAAATATCCAACGATTTGAAATCGAAAAATCTCACTCTATATATGGCTATACGTAAATACAATTAAATCAATAAGAAATATAGACTAAATGAATTGGCCGGGAATTCATTAAGACATATAAGAAATATACAATTAATTAGTTAGGAAGACATATATAATTAAGACGGGAATTGAGTACAAATATATATGACCAATTAACCGTACGTGCATTGTACAATTAGCATGAAATCAGCATAAACCCAAAATTACAAGTAATTTAGATCCATATTCATAGTATCGATCACATATATGCATGGGAATTAAAGACGTACGTAGGTAGGTATGAATATTATATTCTAATACTTGTAGCCCTTGACGTACAAGCTCTCGGAGGCGAGGCCGCCGGCGGTCCCGCCGCCGTAGTTTCCGAGGGTGGCGGCGGAGTTGGCCTGGCAGCGGGAGAGGAAGGCGGCCTGGGCGCTGGCGACGTTCTCGGGCTTGCCGGACCACGTCTTTAGGGTGCTCTGCTGCAGGGCCCGGCCGAAGGAGAAGGAGAGCGTCCATGGCTTGACCACGTCGAGCTTGTTCATGGCGTCCAGGTTCACCGTCGCCTCCTCCTCGCTCTGCCCTCCCGACAGGAACACCACTCCCGGCACAGCTGGCGGCACCGTCCTCCTCAGAGCTGTCACCGTGTACTCCGCTATCACCTCTGCCGCCACCTGCACCAACGTACACGTATACGGTATACTAGTACTTCAGTATTCACGTACATTCAACTATCATGTTTAGGCAAACGAGTGAAAGATGCGGAATAATAAAATTGGAAATGGAATTAGGAAGATAATTTGTGTGTGATTATTGTATTAAAGAGTGATCGGGGAATACCGTGGGAAAATGAAATCATCTTACGTTACATTAAGATGGACTTACTGTCCTTTTAAGTGATAAAAATTGAACATTTCTGGGAGCCAAACAAAGTTACAGAAAAAAATTGAAATTTGTGTCACTTGCCTCATAATCATAATAAAAAATTTCTAAGTTTAGATCATTAATTAGTTTGTTTGTTCGAGATATTAGGCCATTATAATAGAACTAGAAATTCGTAACTATATATAAAACGATGTTTGCTAACTAAATTGAAAAGACGCACCTACTTTACACTTTAGGCCATTAGTTAATTGAGTCAAATAGTTAGAAACTTATACGGAGTAATATCCTTATAAGTTTTGAGATTTACGAGGATATTATACTAATTAATAGCGACTTCATGCCAACATGTTAATTGTTATTGAAGTATTTACGAGGATATTATACTAATTAATAGCTACTTCATGCCAACATGTTAATTGTTATTGAAGTATATATAATTTTTAAATATATTTGTGCAAATTTACAACTTATAATATACGGAGTATAATTTAAATGAAGCCTGATTATATATGGGTCAATTGTTGATCACCCTAGCTTTTAAATTCTTTAATTGTTTATGTGCATGAGTTGTTAATTAATAAGTTTGAATTGATAAAGGGTTTTCTAGTGCTCACTTTGTTTAGAATTAGATTAAATCATGGAACATTTAACTAAGGTTATGTCCACAAACGTTTTACAAAACTGAGGTTTTTTCATAAGTTTATTTTTCTTAATTTTTGTTTTTTCTTTGCCATGAAAAAACAAAAACTATATAAACTCTTAATTATGAAAAAAAAAATATAAAAATTAAAGCATAACGTTGATGTAGGACCTAAGTTATCAAATTAAAATTTATTTTTAATGTACTGAATTTCGAAAGAAAAAATAATACCTTAGGGCTGTCAGAGCCGGGAGTGACCATGTTAGGCTTAAGGAGGGTACCCTCCAAGAGCACATGGTGGTCATTCAACGCCTTGTAAACCGCCGCAAGCACCGCCTCAGTGGAGGCGGCGCACTTCTCAATCCCGTGGTTGCCGTCGGTCAGTATCTCCGGCTCCACAATCGGCACCAGCCCGTTCTCCTGGCAGATGATGGCGTACCTCGCAAGCCCCTGCGCGTTCTGCTGGATTGACAGCTCGGATGGCTCCGTGGGCCCGATCTTCAGCACCGCCCGCCACTTGGCGAAGCGGGCCCCCGCCTTGTAGTACTCCGCGCACCTCGCGCCCAGAGAGTCGAACCCCTGGGTGGTGGTCTCGCCGTTGGTCCCGGCCAGCTCCACCGTGCCCTTGTCCACCTAGTCCATCATTCCAAGAGAGCGTATTTTTATAAGATAAATTTAAAGTCAAAGTCAAATCTAATATGGATGAGAGACTTGAAAGTCAACTGAAGAAAAGTTTAATTTAAAACTATCTCATATGCTATTAATGGCATCTCATAACGTAACATATTAGTACCTTATTTTATACTAAAATACAAAATTGTTTTGTTTTATTATTACTTAGTGAAAAAAAATACAACATAAATTAGTGATTTTAAGAGTTCTGACTCTCCCTTTTACCAAAAAAATATCATAGCTCGTCCTAGAAAATTTGGACTATAACATGCATGGTACATTTTTGATGTGTTGGTTGTATTTTAAGTAGAAGTCCACTATTTACAACCGTTACTAAACTAGAACTAAGCATACTTAATTGTTATAACATTAATACTATTCTCTCAAATAATATATTAAAATACATTATTTTACATTAAATTGTATTAAATAATCAATTTAAGGTAAGATAATACATACCAAAAGACTCGATTGCCAAAGATTAAACACAATAATAAGCTATCCAAATGGAGAAAGACGTGCAACATAAGTGGATGGGTAACGTACACCCATATTTAGAAATATATATAAAAAGAAAAAGAGATGCTAAGAGTAATAATATTGAGTAATTTTGGAAGACCTTGATGCCGGGGACGACGCCGTTTTGCTGGAGGATGTCAACGAAGGGGGTGCCGTCGGAGGACTTCTGGTAGAGAGTCTCCTCGAAGAGGATGACGCCGGAGAGGAGGGAGAGGGCGCCTGGGCTGGTGAAGAGGAGCTCCCGGAGGGCTTGCCGGTTTGACTCCACGTTCTCCACCTTGATGCTTGCCAGCCTCTTTCCGATGGTGCCCGTGCTCTCGTCTGCCGCCAGGATTCCCTTCCCCGGCGTTGCTATGTACTTTGCCGTCTTCATCAGCTCCTCTATTCCATTAATTACCATCAGTTAATTACAATTTACTAGCCATGCTCGATATTATTTGATTTTATGTAATACTAAACATAACAAAACCAACGAGTATGATAGATAATCTTCTAATACCTCAGGGTGCGTTTGGATCCTTACCCAGAATGTATTTTTAAACGGACCCTTGGAAACATCATGTGTAAATGAACAAGTCATCATAAGGCATCAAATCAAAATATCATGTCAAACGAACCCTTAAATAATGAAAACATGTTATTTATAGCACTGCATGTGCCGCCCTCATGGAGTATTCTTGATAGATTATAACCGTAAAATGTGCATGCAAGTATGTAATCATGAAACAAATTAAATTCTACAATGTTCAATCAAGCTAATAACGATCACTATACACAAGAAGGAGGTCTCAGAGTTCATGTGGGTTGGGATGTTGAGGTGTACCTGCATACTTTCCGACGAAGGCCGACATGGCTCCTTTGTTGTGTAATGGATAAAACTTGCAGGGGACTCAAAGCAAAGAGGATTAGGTGGTTGTGATATAAATCAAAGAGGCAAGGCCGGGGGTTGGAATATACCAGCACGTACTGTACTGTGATACCCTTTCCTCTAGTAGGTCGACACGTGTCTGAAGACGAGCCCGTCGAAGGCTATCGTCCAGGGACCATGGATAAGGAAGAACGAGTGAGTACCAAACGCGCGCTCCTCACTCACACACAAACATGTGGAATACCTTACTGCCCTCATCCTCTTGCCTTTTGTTTTGTTGCACAGCAGAGGACAAGGTTGTGTTGTTGTCTTCACTGTAACGCTAGCTTTGGAATAGGATAATGAGGTTGATGGGTGAACAAATTGTATGGAACAAAAATACCCTTTAGCTAAAGATCAATTTGTTAAATTATAAGCTCATTTTAGAGCCGGAATTCCTTAAAAACGTACATTCAAGATGGGATTGCTATAGAAATTGATGTCCTTTGAAGAGGGGGAGAAAAATCTTGAGTCAAAACTTTGTTTCCAATAGGTGACATGAGTGAGTTCACACTTCACAGAGTATAGGCTAGTCGTCATCTGTGCCAAAGTATCTGTCACCGAATTCACCCATGCCAGGGACAACACGAAACTCTTTGTTCAACCCGGTTTCAATGTCTGATGTTACAATCTTAATTCTGGGGAAAGCTTTGCAGACGACATGGACTCCTTGAGGCGCCTGGATCCACAGGAGTAAGAAAAGTGACTTCTCACGACTAAAAATGTTTAGGTGTAATGAAAGAGCTAGGAAAAAACTTACTGAAATGAGATTGAGAAATATGATGTTTGCTTCCGGAACACCCTTCTTCACTAGTAATGATATAGCTTGGACGGCAGAATTTCCTGAAATAATAATGCCATTTAAAGCATGAGAGTTCTAACAGAGTCTGCCCAGGTTAATTTGAGAGGAAAACAGGATCATACAAATTACCTGTTCCAAGAATTGGATCTAGAAGTAGCACATGTCTATCTGCTATATCTTGTGGTAGTTTTTCATAAATTAGCTGCCAGGAGTATCAGAAATTGAAACAACGGATCATGAGTAACGAAGAATTTGAGTAGGAATCCTTAAAAATGAGTAAGACATAATGATAAGAGTAAAGAATTAAGTAGCAAACCTGCTGCCCGTTGTCACCTTCTCGATGTATAAGTATCTTTCCAATCTTAATACCTTTACAACAAGCTCGTAGTGCATTCTCCATGCTCTCGCCACTGTTGTAAGACAATAATTAAATGAACATGAAGGGAAAGATCTTATGACCAAACAAGTGTATAAGTACATAACCACTACCTCATGGTTCATCAAATGAATGGACAACACACTATATATCTTTCCTAAAATTTATGTCATACATTAATAGTAAAATAAATCGCAAAAAACAAGTGAAGATTAAATAAATAGTTGACCTATGAATTTAAGATGTCTCATGCAAGTACCTTCTAACAATGGACACTCCACATAAACTTTTGCAGAAATCCACCCCTGTATATACAGACTCTGCGAGAGCATGAGAAGAAACAAGTCAAAAGCAGCTAAAAAATCTAACACCCTAGTATTAGTGCAGTACTAAAAAGGCCAAAATCACTTCATAGTTCAGATCCCACTCTGGCTTGTTTGAATTTTTGGAGAATATATGATTAAGAGTAAATTCCAACTAGAACTTGATCAATGGGACCTGTCAGAGTGAGACTATATATAATTTAAGTTTATCATTTACCTCCAATTGAAATTCTAAAAGTATGTCTTTTGTACTACTAATGGAAAACTGTGTTTGATAATTATCATCTGACAGAAATAGTACCAGACAGAAACAGATCCACAGGAACTGCTAAATTGTGTAAGTATTCATAAATCATAACCCAAAGGTGACAAAAATGGAGCCACGAAACTCCTACACTAACACTAGTAGTGCATTTTCTTCCCCGTTTCCGGAGAAGGGACAAAAATCTATATAATCCAGAAAATATTATTGCTGTAGTACACATATCAACTTCGGAGCATATGGATCCAAGAGCAAGTGAACCAGAAGAATTAAAGATCACTAATAACCTTCACTCACCGGTTGGAGTAATAACCTGCTTTTCCATGAATGGAAGATGTCCCAAACCATTCTCAACAACCTAATACAAGTGCAAAACTAATAATGAGCCAGAGATCATGATGTAACAAACTTAAGGTGTGAGCTTAAGAAGATAGCACTCACCAGGCGAATCAACCGATCAGAATAAAATACAAAATCATGTTTTTTTGTTCGAGCATCCCGGATAATAGTATGCATGCCCCGAATCTACATCAAATAAGAGCCAACTTGTTAGACAGCAATGGCGTAATTTTGCAAAAATACATATGACATTAGGATGTAAAAGAGTACCTGGAACGTTGAATTGAAGACGTGTAAATTATGGTATATTTTACAAATGTCATGCTGACCAAGTTTGGTACGAATATGTTGCACTATTAGATCAACAGCGACATGAGTATCACCCCCACAAGGAATAATGATATCAGCAAACTTCTTTGTTGGAAGTATAAAATCGTCAAATGCAGGCTTCACAAATTTTGCGTACTGCACATTTTGAGATATTTTCAATCATCAAATAGGCATGAGCAAAGAATTAAACCATAAAATATCCACTCTGGATGCCTCAGTTATTCCTCTTATTATGAAACATGGTCAAGTGGTCAACACAAAAAATAAGACACTTCTAATCGGGGGAAATCAATATCCACAGGTATAATTCAGTTGCATATTCACTGACTGGTCAAGTGAAGCTCAAATGAATAAAACCCAGATTGAGCTATTGCAAACTGTCACTTAAGGGGCCAGGGTTTCTTTACCGGAAAGACTATATTTATATATAAAAGTAGATATATATATATACAAGAGACAAGTATCGCACCCCTTGTGGGTAATGAACCCGATAGGCTGTTAGGAACTGGGATGAGAGATCCCATAAGGCAACCCAGGATTTGGAGACATAATAAGGAAAACTTCCAGAGGTTACAAAGATTAGCAAATTAGAAGAGATCGGCGAGTAGAGATTCTGTTTTTACTATAAAAATAAGGGAATTGTAACTTTGAAGATCATGTGGGAGATCAGTTTCATCTTATTAGCTGGGAAAGGCTCCATTACCTTGATCGGGAAGTTTTCCTTGGGACAAGGATTATGTCTCTGTTTTTTTTTCTGTTTTATGCAGATCTTAGTTCAATATGTTCATTTATACTTTTAGATATGTACTAGACAATATCTTTTGTTGTCTGTTGGTGCTTACTTCCTCCAAAATCACCTCACTCTATCATAGGCCCTTGAATTACCAGCAGTGTGAACCATGCAATTCGTCTTATAAAAGAAACATTTTTTTTATGTTATACCAGTGGTTCAAGCAAGTAGCAGCTAAGCAAAAGCATTCATAACATGCAAACAAAATTCGTTTATTCATCCTAGTGAATCATGCATCTCACAAAATGAAAACAGGATGGCTAACCTGATCCAGAACCATAGCAGTATCTCTACCTTTATCAACTATATCACGTCTTATCCTCCTAGCCAACCGTACATCTGCATCTGCACTGGAACTAATGCAAGGTGAAGAATAAAAAGTCCACATAATTCCAAGGGCAAAAAAGCAGAACAGTTCATGACATTTCCCACCGATGCACAGAAGATTGAGTGGGGCTCAGAGGAGCATGTTCTAAATCATCAGTTTTCCTTTCAATTTATTTCCATGGAAGCAAAGAAGCAGATAACAATTGTGTCAAGGAAATTATTCTCCAATCAGCGAGTCAAAAACTCAAGAATATATAAACTGAGCCCAGTTACATAAAGGCTTTTATTGTTTCTGCAGATCCACTTAGTAGTCAATAGACTCAATACACAAGGATTTCTGGACAAATTGGAGAAATACATCCTTTCCCACCGGATAAAAAAATCTTCTCAAAAGTAATGAATAAGAGAAGGAAAGCAAAAGGGTCATCAAGGCTAACATAAGAAATTTTAGAGTTTTGGGTTTTTAGCAATGTAATTATATCTTCCATAGGAATTAATTTTCTCCCTGAAACATCTGTTTCTGACATATTGGAACCATTTTGAGACAGTAGGACCCTCTAGGGAAGAAAGAGAAAGTGCCAAAGCAAATAGTTTGACTAACTAAAAGGAGAAGAAAAGGGGAACCTGTATCCACAAAAATCTTCATATTCATCAGCTCACGAACAAAAGGATCATGGAATACGAGTATCCCTTCCAAAATTATAACATCTGAAGGGTTGACCTGTCAACAAATCCATGAATTAGCAAACTGCATATGCACACCAACGGTAAAAAAGATGCTATGGTTATCATAGTGGAAAAAATAAAGGCCGATCAGTAAGGGAGATTCTCCAGTTGGAAGTTCATACTCAATGCTACAAGGGAAGGCACAGGATTCGTGGGGACATATAGGACAATCTATCTAATAAACTGGGGCAACAGCATTATGTGTTGAGTGCAAGGCATTAAGTGGAGTGAGAATTTGTTTTGTTTGCATGCTTAGACTATAGAAGGTGAGATTATAACTAAAGATAGCAGCACTAGAGACTGTCATTCTAGGATTTAAAAAGATATTATAAGGCGGGCTCAGGCCTACCTATGGCAGGTATAAGGTTTCAACATTATTGTGCAGGAGATTTTTCATTATTCATTTTGTTTATATACGCCCATAGATATTGTCCACTATATATCAGTATACATCTAACTTAGTCACTGATAATCTGATATTACTTGTGTGCTTTTCGATTTGCCATTCTCGTGTTCTTATGCATTGTGCTACTGATTACTGTGTGCCTTTAGTATAGATTGTGGCTGAAATTTTCTGACCCCGATTGACACTATCACACTGCCACACACAATTCTTGACACAAGCAAATAAATAAAGCATGTACATTCAGAAGTTAGCTACCATACACATGCAGCATAACATATCTAATTGAAGATAATATAATGTCACAAATTCCTTATAAATAATCATACCTTTCGTGCGGGAAGGACGTCATTTTTATAACTCTTGAAGTCGTAATTTGGAATATCTACAGCTTGTCCATGCATTAGCTTCTCCATTGTACTAAGCAATTTCACATTGTCAAATGCATCTGACGAGAGAACAGGCCTCAGATTAGAGAGATGCCACTTTGATAGCATACATATGCTAACTCAATCCCCATTTGCTGTATTTAGTATGGAAGTTGTAATAGAGAATGACAAGGCTACGGTGAAGAGGGAGATACCACATTTAAAGCTGAAGCAACCAGTAAGTATTGACAGCTTTTTAATTTGCATCTAGATGAAGTAATTCAGATATTGGGGATACATGCAAATATGAACTTCATAACTTTGTATAACTGTTTGGGTGACGGCACGGGAGGCAGTATGTAATATTTCAGCATGGAGTCATCTGAGTACAAACTCACCAGGGTGATCAAAGTTGTATTCATGAGCATGTGCAAGTTCCTCTTTCGTCAAATTGTAATAGAAGGAATCCTGTCATATAATCCAGTTAAAACACAGGACTTACTAGCAAGAAAGGATCTTTAAATCACTTCAGTATTCTGAAAGTGTCCAAACAATAGTGAATGTTAAGATATTTATCACTCACATTCAAAAGCTAACAACCATCAGTGAAGGGACAGAAAAAAGGCAGAGGAATATATTACTAATATATTTAGTATTCCTTTAATAAAATGAACAAGAATTAAAAGTCTTTTTTAGACAATCAAGTTCTCTTTAACAGATCATTCAAATATCAAAATTACCTGATTAACAACAACAGCACGCTGATCATGAAGCTGCTGAATAATCATATCACAGACAGTGGTCTTCCCTGATGCAGCTCCTCCAGCAACTCCTGCAAGAAGGATCATAAGCCCCTTAGAAGTTAGGATCAAGCAGAACAACCTCAAAAGACCTGCATTACTTTGTAGCAGGAAAATTGCAGCATCTGCACATCATTCTAGTTTGACATTGCAAACATATCTAGATGATAGTTCTATGATAAATTAACCTCAGTAACAATTTATATGCTACACCTAGCATTACACAAAACGAGATTTTCATAAACTGTCTACCATTCACTTATATCATGTAGATAACACTTAGACATGCAGTAGAAAAATAACACAATTGAGTTTTTTCTCTTACATTAAGCATGTAATAAAACTACAAGAGAAAATTTGACAACAAAAAAACACATTTGCACACAGATCCTGTTTGTTGGCCATATTTGCCAATCATTGCAGCCATAAAGCTGTGGACAAGCAAGGAAAAGAAGAAGATATCAACACATACCAATAACAAATGGTTGCTTATAAAAACTTTCAGCCGTTGAGGTTGTTGGTGGCTCAACTGCGGATATCCTGGAATCCAAACCATCCGTGTGGAATCCAGAGAAATGTACCCCTGATGAAGCCTCCATCATTTCAACAACTGATTTTGAATGCATTTGTGCAGATTTGACAACCCGCATACACAGAATGCTAGAGGGCCTCTTAACTGAGACATATGTAGATACATGAATAAAAACCCATTTAAAGATTAATCTAAGTTTTCACGACCACAAAAAACATATAATCATGAAGTAATCAAACATGTCAAGGATGAAAATCTTCTAAATGCAAGATGATGATTACATTTTGTAGTCAGACTATAGTAACCAAAAGCATACCGATATTCCAATTTATGTCAAGTAAAAGTTTGCTTTTTTAATGGATCTGATCATTCATCGGTGTAGACAGGAGAGATTAAAAAGCGTAATCTTTTCTTGCTAGTTCTGTCATTCTTTAGTTAGAAACATTCTGATTTAGAGTTTCAAAGTACGTTGAACCTAATAAAACACTACTCATAACCAAAACTTCTACCATTGTTACGTGATCAAACATTAACTTAACACCTCACCAACGGCATGACGTATCGGAGGTCATGAGGTTGATTTCCCCTTCCACTAATCAATCACACCTCTGAACAACAAGCAATAATGTTTAATTCCATCAGCGTCTAATATTCTCATCCGATTTTCTCCAGAATTATACAGAGACTGAACGACAAATTCAGATCTATCTACTGTGAAATTAACAAATTAAGCAAACAAACAGCCGGTTTTCCTAGCTTAGCTGAAAGGAAACACACAGCAGCCACACAGATCAACGACCAACAACAAAAAAGCTAGATTAATCGACCGAAAGCACAATCGCATTATAGCTATCTTTCCTCGTCCAGATCACAATCGCAAAATTACGCGCCTATAATGATTTCGGAAAAATCAACACGCCAATAATTGCGAAAAAAACTTTTCGCAACGACACAGAAAATTCAAAAACTTTGAACATTACTGACAAAATGCCAGATTCCTGTGCATACCTTGGAGCTTGATATAGAGAGGGAGGAGTAATGTGTAGAAGATAGAGAGGGGAATAATTGGGAAGAGACGAAGCAAAAATTTCAGCAAATTCGATGCGGGCTTTAGACGAGGTATTTATAGTGGGTGGTGGGAAGAGGGAGACCCTGGAGGTTAATGTACGATAGTGCCCTGAGATTTTGCATAAATTACGTGTGGATGCCACCGTGTCTCGAAAGATTCTGATAGAAGATCTATTAAACAAAAAAAATTGGTAGCGATGGTCTTCTAACGAAAAAATAACAAGTTTATGTCTATTTTTTTTTAAATTGTAAGTATGATCTCCTATTATTATATATATGACTCAAACGAGAGTGGATATGTTTTTTTTAGGGTTTAGGGATTAGGATTTAGAGTTTAAAATTTAGGATTTATGGGTTTTTAAAGACTTAGGAAATTAAAAAACTAATTTATTTAATTAGGAATCCAAACTTGTTATTTGACTCCGGAATAAAAAATCTTAAGGATCTATTAAAAAATGCCCCCCTGCCCAAAATTGTATGGTCCGGTGGGCTAAGGATTGGGCTTGGCTGGGCCTTTCCTAATTTTGATGCAGACAACGGAACTTACTCCAACAGTGCCACGGAAGCTCCTGACATATGTCGGTCCATTTGAATATCCTCGATTATTTTATTACACAGCATATTCATTTGTGGGACCATACACAACTTTAACACTTTTTTAAAATAGTGCCCAACATTCGTATAAACTAATGTCCTAACATTTTAACATTGATAAGGTTGAATGGTCTTGTTTGTAGACGCGGAAACAAAGTTGCTAATGAATTTGCTCAATTAAGAGTCATGAGAGGTATATATGAGTTCAGCAATATGTAATTGTAGTTGTTGTAAGTACTTTCCGAAAAAATAAACTAATGTCCTAACATTTTAACATTGATAAATAAAAAATAATAATTTAAGTTTTGAACTTTTGAAGAACAATACCATGATTTATATATTAAAGCCGGATCATATTGGGAACGGGTTTAGGGTGTAAAATACGGATGTATCTTGTCCATCCAATTCACTCCATCGTGTGACTCAGATCAATCTCAGTGTTTAAGGGTTTTTTATACACCGTGGGGCTTTTTTATTTTTTTGCTTTTCATTCCTCCTTTCTCCTATCTTCCGTCTTCTTCCTTTGCGTTCTCCTCGCAAATCGCCAATGACGTCGATGTTGTGTTGCTCGTGTTTTGCTCACATTTGTCGCTTAATCTTGCTTCTTTTTCCACTTATTTGTTGATTCAGTTGCTCATATTGAATCGGCGCGGATTCAAGTTAGTGGAATCCCTTTTGCTTCAAATCGAGCCCTAAATCCTTCGCCTTGCCTTTTTTATGCTTGTTTTGTGTAATACCTCGGATTTGTAATCCATTATAAGGATTAGAGTGCTATCCATGTCAACAAGAGTTCTTTCTTTTCCTGGTTCAAGTGAGGACAAAGAACTAGAAAGTTAAGCGTGCTAGGGCGGGAATAGTCCTGAGATAGGTGACCTCTTGGGAAGTTTCCGATTGGCATGGGGACAACGCTTCTAAGGCTGTGGGCCTTACATTTTGATTCCTACTTTTCAATAAATGTTTGACTTGTCACGTTTTTATCCAAATTTACACTATTTTGTTGGTTGTATATGATTCAAACTTCAATTTTGCTACAAATTCTCTCACGGTGTTTCTCCATTGTTTTGACTTCGAACTTGTTGTTCTCCATCGGTTCATATCATGTTTTTGTTAGTTTGAATCAATTTGTGTTCTTCGTTCCTTCATGATATTACAATTTCATGGTCTTCTACACTCTATATTTGTCATTGAGGTTGTTATTTCCCATCGACCTAGTGTAGTACATCCATGGCTAAGTCATGTTTAAAGTGAAAAAACCTTATTCCCAAAATCTCACTTTGTTTTATGAACCTACCTTAAGATAATATGAATTTTGCATTAGTTTCATATGAGCCTTAATTGTTGTTGTTGTTGTGTTTATTCTCAGTGTCTTCAACGACCTCAGTTTCTTCGAGATGCAATGTATTTCATGGATGTAGACATGTAGTAATGGTCCGAGTTGATGATATGCCATTAGATCAGGCTGATTTAAGTGTGCACTATGGGGCTTAGTTATCTCAAGAGGGGTCTTACTATATTCATATTTGCCCGAACGATATCAAACCAGTTGAAGAGATGAAGTTTAGTACACTAGATGAAAGGGTTGCGTTTTACAAGAAAGATGCATTGGTTTGCGGCTTTGATATCTGTAATGGATGTTCACACAAAAAAGACAACGTTGTTGTGCTTGAATGTATGCTATGTAGCATGGAAGGTTTCAAGCAAGGACATAATAACAAATGTTAACGGACAAGAGTCTCAAATAGGGTCGGTGAAGGTTCACAGTTAATAAACATGTATTTTAATATACTAAAATAAAAGGTAGATGGTTAATAAATGTAGTTTGAGGTTCACAATTAGTAAAAAAAAGTTCATACTTAATATACTAAAGATTCATATTTGATAATTAAGCAAAGTAGATATACTTTTTAATATAGTAAATGTAAAAAGATGTATGGTTAATAACTATAAATTATGTTTGAGGTACACTAGAGGTTCATATGTAGTACACTAAATGTCCATACTTAATATACTAAAGGTTCACATTTAGTAAACGTGTATATTAAACGTAAAAGATGCAACCTTGGGACTCACAATTAGTACACTAGAGGTTTTTACTAGAGGTTCATATTTACTACACTAAAGGTTCATACTTAATATAATAAATCTTCACATTTAATAATGTGCAAATTAAACATAAAAGGCACAAGCTTGGGTTTATTATTGATTCATTAGAGGTTCATATATAATACATTAAAGGATTATACTTAAAAGGTCCACATTTAACAAATCATTTATATTAAAATCCCATTTCTTTCCTTGTAGGGAAACCTGAAATCAGAACTCATAGATACAACTTCAAAAATAGTATAAGGGAGAACATAAATATAATTGACCAATTTATATTTTTAGTTTGTTTTTTTGGAGTAAAATGTAGTACCAAATGAAAACCTTAAGAGAGAGAGAGATAGAACACTCTTAGACTAAATTCTTCAACCTTTTACACTACAACTGATGCAATCTAGTTTGGAGTAAAATGTAATGCCAAGTCCGCAAAAAAATATTATGCACATTCATGCCAATTTGCATGAACAAACACGAAATATGTACACCTAGTATATACAAGTCATTATTTATGCATATACACGTAAAACCGTATGCACTTCACAAGTCATGAACACAAGGTTTAAAACTCATACACATTTTTATTTGAGAAACGTATTCACGCACAGTAGAATTGAGATGCACATCAATATATGTGCACACACAAGACAAAATATATGCATATTTTATCTCAGGCACGTGCGTGAAAAAGATTTGCCCAGAAAATAAAAGTAGAAATTGGTCGGTCAAAACTGTGCACATATGGGTCAATATTTATTCACACACATACGAAAACATGTGCATATTTCATCTCGTGTGAGCGCAAAAAAATGCCCATGAAAAAAAATTGGTATGTCAAAACTTATGCACACACGGGTCAATATATATGTACACACATGCCAAAACACGTGCACGTTTCATTTCAGGTACGCAAACAAAAAATGCCAATAAAAAATTGGACTTTCAAAACTTGTGCACGTACGGGTCAATATCTAGTCACACACATGCCAAAACATGTGTACAGTCAATCTTAGGTGGTGTGCGAAAAAATATTGACCCGAAAAAGAATTGGTTTGTCAAAATTTTGCACATATGGGTCAATATCTATGCACATATATGCCAAAATATGTGTACAAAAATTGGCCAGTCAACACCAGCGTTGACCGCCAGAAACTTGTATGACCAAACTTTCTAAATGACGTTATGTGCATGACACATGACATTTTAATGAAAGTATAATCATAACCCTTGATTTTTCCTCCATCTAAGAGCTATAAGGGCCTTCTCATTTTACATGGTAATAATCATTTTCATATGATCAATTCCCCATAAGTGATTATTTTATAGTAATAAATGTATTATTATATATTACACCTTCCATAAGTGAAAACTACCTAATAATCATTTAGATTTTGGGTGTGTCCAATCACTTCATCTAAATACACCTAACACCTTCCATAAGTGAAAACTTCCTGAAAAATCTATCACTATATTGTCTATATGTATTAAATGTGATAAATTTTTTGTTAATATACTATTTATCTACTAAAACAAAACTTCACTATGTCACATGACACTCCCATAATGAAACTTCACTAAAACAAAACTTCATCTACTATATATCTACAAAAATCTTGTTAATTTTCTTAGAATTTCACTCTTTTTTAATCTAAATTTATATAGAAAATATTTGTATCATAAATCTAAACTAATTTCTAATTTAGATACAAATCAATCACACAATGTAACTAATCACTTCCTAATTCACATACAATTTTCTAATTTAGATACAAACTAGCATGTGTCGGAATTTAAATTTGTTTATGGTCATATATTTTAAGAATGATTTTAAATTTGTTTATGATATGTAAAATATAAAAGATAATTATATAGGAAAATTAACATGATGTATCAGAAAGATAATTTCTTGACTAGAATAATTTATAAGGTGTATTGTATGATAAAAATTGAAGGTAGATGTGTGAATTTATATTAATAGAAAAAAATATAAATTAGGAGTTTTATATAATTATTAAAAATAAAAATGTATATTGTATTCTTTATTATGGAGTTTACGGACCATTAACGTATATATTATATTATGGGCACTAGGTAAGTATGATAATAATGTTTTTGGTAAGTGCAGAATTATCATGTACAATGGAAAATATTTTGGGTGGTAATTTAGGAAATTTCTATAAATAAAAGATAAAATAAATTGTAAATAAAATAAGGGTGAATAGGTAAATGTACATAATTATTTGATGATGTGGCACACTTAGATGAACGACACCTAGATGGAGATAATTGCGGATTTAGTAATAGTATATAGATTAGTCACATAAATAAACTAATCACTTCCTAATTTACATACAAATGAATCACACAAATCAAAAACATATATTATCAATACAAAACTTTCACAACAATCTACTATATATACACACACAGACACACTAAACTAGAACCTCACAAAGCTAAATGACACCCCCTAATTAAGTCATTAATCATTTACCACGTGTCATTCTCTCATTTTTTTCACTCTACTTTAATATATTTAATTACAAACTAAAAATTTATATCCTAAATCTATCCCTAATGTCTCCCTAATTTAACCCTAAACATATCATTAATATCTTCCTCGTTTAATTTTTAGTATACATTTTCTAGTAGGATTTGGTAAGTTAATTTTAATTAATTTAACATCATATATTAACCAATTTTTTCATTTATTTTATTATCTATATACAATAGTAAAGTTAGGAATGATAATGGGCGGGGATTATCATCACCCGGATTGCTCGCAAAAGGGGCGAGGCTAGAGAAAAACTTTAATCATGGTGCGGGAACGAGAAAACCCACGAGGATCCCCACCAAATATATTATTTTCCTAATTTTATTATCCCTAAACCCTAAATTCCATGCCCTTTAATCCTAAACTTCATACATTTTAGATGGTAAACCCTAAATCTCAAACCATCTACACCCTAAACACTACTGTATATGCATTTAAACAAATTTTAAGGTGTTTTTTTTTTATAGAGTGTGGATGGGGGGTTTTGACGGGGAACAGGGCACCGAGGGGTATGACTGTATGAGGACAAGGAATAAGGGGATAAACATGCACATGGACGGGAATGACACTCCCTCTCCCGAATCCTCTCGCTTACCAACACTAACTAAAGTAGAAGTGATTGATGTCACTTGACATCTGTAATACCCCTCGTTTTTAGTAAGGGTATTTGGGTAGTTTCCCAAACCCTCGTCAATTATTCGGGACGCGTTAGGCGAAGTTAGGAATTTTTGTATCATGTTTGATTTCTGTATTATTCCCAGAGCATTGGAAAATACATTCGACGTATTATCGAGGCTTAGAATATTTGTTTGGGTACAAATATTTAAGATCCGGGGTTTTAAACTCATGCCAAACCTTTTCCCGGGCAAATAGACGTGAAAAGGGCAATTCCGCGACCGCGAAATAATAGCTCCCAGAGGAGCTGGGCTTGAATTTTCCGCGACCGCGGCAGAACCCACCGCGACCGCGGAAATGTGCAGAGTGCACAGTCGGGCATGCGAGCCACGCGTTCGTCGTTGCCGTTGATCTTGTCGGGACTGGCTCTCCTCCTTGGCTATAAATAGAGGCCGAAATGGAGGGTTTTGAGCACCCAGATCTGAGATCTCCCCTCTCACTCTCGTTTCCATAGTCGCCGGAGCTTCGAGCTCTCGCCGGAATTCTTGAGGAGTCGCCGGAGCCCTCGACGGAGGTGGTGGTGGCCAAGGAGCAGTGCATTGGAGGCGCAAGGTGCCCAGGAGTGGAAGCCGTCGCGAATCGAGCCCTTCCGAGTCATCGTCGATGAGTTTTTATCATTTTGGGGTCGCCGGAGTTCTTAGCCGCGATCGCGGCTATGAACTACCGCGACTGTGGCAGTGACAATGTCGGCCGCGTCCGCGGCCGCTGTCACCAGTGCTCGCGGACTTTCGTCCCCGACGACCGCGACCGCGGTAGTGCCCGCCACGACCGCAGATTGCTTTAGCAATCGCGATCGTGGCCTTGGGCGATCCGGTCTCGGTCGGGACTTCCATTCTTTAGATTTCGTTCGTCGTTCTTTAGATTCGTATAGTTTATTATCGAATCTAACCTAGGGTTTCGTTATGGGTCATTCCGTAGGAATCTGTAATCCGAGTTATGTTCCCGTTTCGGACCCAGAAACCCGTCTTCGTCAATCATTCGTCTAGTCTAAGGCAAGTGGCGGTTCACTCTTGCTTAGCATTCCATATTTCTATTAATTATCAATTATTTTAATTGTTAATTAAATGTGATGAATATTGTTTTCGTTGGGAACAGTTTTGATAAACGTATATGATACGATTAAAAGAAATATTATAATAGGTTGTATATATTGCTAGAAACAACGCTATTATATCTGTTATTACCATGATGGTATTGATGTGGACTATTGTGTGATCTGAACTGTTTAGTTAGAACGAGTATTCGTAGGAACGCTATGTACCTTGTGAGGTCTAGTTGTTTCTTTATAACTGGTGCTAGGAGGATTTTTCCCTAGTACTCTCTCTGGTCATGACTTTGCCCTTACTCAGGGTAGGTGCACACATCTGGTGCCGATTCTCAGGATTTATTCCCTTCGATATCTCTCGCGATGAGATGATATCTTAAAAGCTTATAAAGTAAATGTACGCTTTGTCACTAAAATAAGATAAGTGCCGCTATGCACATAATTAATGAACCTTGGGCGAGAAGTACAACTTGGAACCTCATCTGGACTTCGATTAGAGTAAATCCTCCTTCCAAATCTGAATTTGCATTACACGGTGAGGTTGGTCGTGGACCCAAATGGTCAAGTCTTTTTAAACGCTTGTATGAAATTATTATGTTCCCAAACATTTGTCATACTTTCCCGTAAGACTCAATCTTTTGGAGTCTTCTCTTCATACACTTTCCGTTAGACTCAATCTCTTGGAGTCTTCTCTTTATACGTTCCCTATAAGACTCGATCTTTAGGAGTCTTCTCTTGATCATTCAAACCTTAATCATTCCGTGAAGGTTTCGGGTTATATATCGTTCCTTCGGTTGTTATTCGAGGGACAATGATTGTAAATGGTTACGATCACTAGGACCATTCTGTTTTCACCCTTGCATAGTCTTTCATTAGACTAACCAACCGGGTTTTATTCCTTGCATGGTTGGCTGGTGTCATCCGTCCTATACGGCACATCAGTGGTTGGTTCCCGAAGACTCGAAGTAACCGTTGAAGAAGAGACTTGCAGTCGCAAATTTAAGTGTCGGTATTTCAAAGTTGTTAAGTATTACTTCAATATGTATTTTTATAACCTAGTCATGTACTAAGTTTATTCTTGAAGTCTTCCGCTGTGTAATTTATGAGTTTTCCGCTGTAATTTCACTCTGTTGTAAAAACACTCCTCTCGTTTGATGAGAGATCTTTTAATATAAAAGGATTGAGTTTCATATTCAAATGTCTTCCGCTGTTTAACCTTCCGTTATTTAATTGTGTTTATTTAAGATTAATTGTTCCGATTAAAGCCTGTGGTGACTTTGGACGGTAACGTCTGAGGTCACTGGCGTGTGGCACTACCGACAATAAGTCGGGGGGTGTTACAACATCTCCAAGTTGAGCCAACTTATCTACAATCTTCTCCGCAATGCGCCACTTGTCATTATCCGATTTTATAATTTATATTTTTATATAGATTTTATTCTAATTATGTTATTATATTTGTCATAATCTTACTTGCCTTTTTAGTATATATGTGACATTATTTCGTATAAGATCTTTATATCAAATTTTTAGTGTGATTATGCTCTTCATAAGTTGTTTTTATTTACTGAAATAAGGTTATATATAATTTGGTTTATTTTTTTACCTACTTAAATGTATCTATGTCATAATTTATATTATTATAATCTAAATCAAAATTTATTGTCTAAAGTCATATGTCCCCCTCATAAAGCCGCATCATTTATGACACGTGCCATTTTTTTTTATTTCCCACATCATTTATTATACTTTTGTAATATAATAAATATAATTTGTTATCTGCTACTCTTTTATGAATCTTTTTTATATTTCAAATTTCAAAAGTATGCTTCTATAATTCATGTACATATTATGTTGTAAGAAAAGTTATGTTACTTGCAGATATTATTATGGCATGCGATTTTATATCTTATTATATTCCTTTTCTCTATTCAACAATGTACAAATTAAAAATAGGCTTACGTGTCATTCTAACTTTTGAATTTTGTCAATCAATAATCGTTATTTGAATATTTGTAATAAACATTTTATTAATGAGTTGTAAAGATTGCTCTTGAAAATTGGACAACCTAACCATTTTTCTCTAATGTTGAAACCTTTAGGTAAAATAAATATTTACAATTAACAAGTGTTTTAAAGAGTTTTCCAAGGTTGAAGATCCTAGGCATGAGATCGCTCAGATCAAGACCCTTCGTGGCATTTATTAACTTTTAAGACTTCCGCTGTATTAAGACAATTCTATATTTGGTGGTATTTGGTATTAACAGATGTAAAACTGTGACTTTGGTTTGAATAATATTTGGTAATTTTTTTGATATTTAATATAGCTTGTGCTATTATATGGTTGTTATACAATGATTTAGCCTTGGGTGACCCCAAACATGTATTCTAAGGTCACTAGCAGTAATACTTTCAAGGGATTATTTGGGGGTGTTACAGATTTGGTATCAGAGCCGAAAGTTTTTTTTAAAACGGGTTTGGGTTTTCAAATCGTTTTACCTAAAAACAAAAAAAAAATTATAAACCGTTTACCCGCTCGTGTTGAGAAATGTGTTGGTTAATCCAAAAGTTGAAAATTTTGAACGAGATCATACTTAAGTAAAATTTGATGTTTCAAAATCTCTACCATTCAAGTCGTGCCTTCTTTTCCAGTCTGATATAGTAAGTTTCGCTTTTATATTTAGAAAGACTAATCATTTCTCGTCGCCTCGCAGGATATGAGCGCATTCGTATCACAACTCAGGAGTAGGAAGGAAGCTGAGGTGGTTCCGCCATCTCCAGTTAGGCTTGAGTTTCCAGTTCCCCCTAGATGAGTTGAGGTCGGGGAGCCAAGTTTTCTACCCGAGGTGGTGAAGATTGTACTCGATGAGTCGGTAGTACTGGTGTCCGATGGGGCAAGGGGTCCCGAGGTGGAGCCCGAAGCAGACCCGAGAGAGGACACTGAGGAAGAAGAGCCGGAGGAGTACAATGGAGGGTACTTCGATGACGACTTCGAGGAGGAGGATCCCGAGGAGGATCCATAGGAAGATCCGGAAGAAGAAGAAGATCTGGAAGAAGAGGACCCCGAAGAGGACCCCGATGAGTTCGGCTATGAGTCAGATGGCCTAGAACACCTGCTTGAGGACAGTGAAGACCCAGGAATGCAGTTTATTTTCCCGAGTCCAGAGTTGCCGCCTGATGAGGAGTGCACGCCCTTGTCCCCTACTGCTTGGGAGGCGCTTGGGATCTCGGGTATCAATAGGAGAAGGTATGGGCCGCGGGATGCACCAGTAGACCCGCAATTTATCCCCACACCGAGAGGGCCAATGGTGAGCCCTGCTTCTCGGCATGTGCTTCATCAGAGCGAGATGGCTTCCTCCGAGGCTCGTCGCCAGATGGAGGAGATGACTGAGCGTGCTCGCATGAGGGCAAGGCCTTGGGAAGCGATGGGTGCCCTGAGGGTGGTTCCGACCCAACAGGTCAGGCCTAGGCCCCGAGTGCTTGTTGAGCGTATGGAGGAGTGGACGAACGCCTTGTACGACATGGAGGAGAGGACTTACGAGACTGAACTTGGTCTCTCTCGTATGCTAAAGGACGTCCGCGAGCGCTAGGAGAACATCAGGCAGGCCAAGCTGCTACTCAACCCTCAGTACGAGGTGAACCAGGCGGATTTCCATTCGGGATTTCTTGAAGAATTTTGCTACCCACCGGTACCTGAGGAGGGGCCGAGTGTACCGAGGCCTAGGGAGGAGCCGTGTGCTCCGGGTCCTAGTAGGTCGAGGAGTCCGACACCGGAACCCGAGGATGGTCCACTTTCGAAGAGAAGATGTCAGAGGTCCAGTGGGTATAGGAAACTCTTCATGGCACCGTGAGGGAGAAGAAACATAAGGAGTTCCATTATCCGAAGACGGATGGGTTGAAGGTGACTGAGCTTACGGCCAAGTTTAATCACTTGTTGCAGTATGCTGGTCCGGAAGTTTCTAGTTGTAACATCCCCCATCTCTGGGCCGATCCTTTACAGGACCGCAGCCCATACACCCCAACCCTTCCTTGGTGGCTCCACCTAATTAATAGGCAGCACAATTGGTGACAAGAGAGCGCAAGGCTTCTTGTTAAAGCGTGAGGTCACGAGTTCGAGACTCACGAATAACCTCTTGGAGATGGCTGCCTATTAATTAGGTGGAGCCACCAAGGAAGGGTTGGGGTGTATGGGCTGTAGCACTGTAAAGGGTCGGCCCAGAGATGGGGGATGTTACAAAAAAGTACACTTTGAATGAGAGGGGCTCCGACCTTATTGGGCCAGCCATTTCTCTATCCATGGGCCGCAACCCATGTACTCCAACCAAATCCCCATGGCTGGGAGGTTGTTCGTGAGTCTCGAACACGAGACCTCACGCTTTAACAAGCGGCCTTATGCCCACTTGTTACCAATTGTGCTGCAACGCAATTGGTAACAAGTGGGCGTAAGGCCGCTTGTTAAAGCGTGAGGTCTCGTGTTCGAGTCCCACGAACAACCTACCCGTGTTTGGGGGATGGGTTGGGGTACATGGGCTGCGGCCCATGGGGGATAAAAATGGCTGGGCTGATGCGCTCGGAGGCCCCTATCCAACATAAAAGTGTACTTTTTTATAACATCCCCCATCTCTGGGCCGACCCTTTACAGGGCTGCAGCCCTGTAAAGGGTCGGCCCAGAGATGGGGGATGTTACAATTGGTGACAAGAGAGCACAAGGCTTATTGTTAAAGCGTGAGGTCTCGAGTTCAAGACTCACGAACAACCTTTTGGAGATGGCTGCCTATTAATTAGGTGGAGCCACCAAGGAAGGGTTGGGGTGTATGGGCTGCATCCCTGTAAAGGGTCGGCCCAGAGATGGGGGATGTTACACTAGTGAGGAACAAAAGATCTGGCATTTACACGAGTGGATTAACCCAGACATCAAGCCATTGATGGTGCGCCACAGATGCTCAACTCTGGAGCAGTACGTGGATGCCGCCTATAAGTTGGAGGTGACTCTGGAGGAGTCGGCGAAGAAGCGCAATTGCCAGAGACCGGCACAGAGCCAGCCTCAGGCTAGTGGGTTTAAACGACCCGCGCCACCGTCGAATTTTGCCAAGTATGGCCGGGCTAGAGCGGAGGCCACTCAGGCAGGTTCTACTCAACGCTCGGGTCAGGGCAAGAGTCTGATCCAGTGTTATAATTGTGGCACGCCGGGGCACAAGAGAAATGAGTGTCCGAAGGATAAGAGGACATGTTTTACCTGTGGAAAGGAGGGGCATTTGAAGATGTTTTGTCCGCAAAGGAGGCAGAAGGGAGCTGAGTTACAGCAAGGGTCTGTTAGTCACAACAACCGACCCCAATTCAAGTCGGTGGAGACTCCTACCCCTTCGACACAGACAACTGCCCAGAATAAGGGGAAAGCCCCATCTGCTTCTGGAGGTCAGGGTCAGCGGCTTTATGAGATGCGTGAGGCTGACGGACCGAATGCTCCAATTGCTCAAGGTACTCTATACCTCCATTCTACTTCTGTGTGTATATTGTTTGATTCGGGTGCCACTCATTCTTTCATTTCGGAGAACTGTGTGAGTAAGCTAGGCTTAGTGTGCAATGAGGCTTGTGAGCCATTTGTGGTAAATCTTCCAAATAGTGAACAGTTGATAGGAACCAAGCGTCTGTCTGAATTTTTACTATTTAAGGTCGGAAGTTCGAAGTGGATTTGATATGTATAGCCATGGCTCCATACGACATTATTCTCGGGATGGATTGGCTGACGCGTCATGGGGCGATAATCGATTTCAGCTCAAGGACAGTGACAGTTTCATCTGGGGGCCAGTTTGTATACAAGTTTAAGGGTCGTAATGACGCTGATAACGGAAAGCTCATCAATGTGATGGCTGCGTGTAAGCTACTTCGACAAGGTTGTGTCGGGTACCTGTGCTATCTGGATAAGCCCAAGAAGGATGAGACTTCAGTTCTTGATGTTCCTATAATATGCGAGTATTCGGATGTTTTCCCTGATGAGATTCCCGATTTACCCCCGAATCGTGACGTGGAGTTCACTATTGATCTCGAGCCTGGTACCGCGCCAATTTCTAAAGCACCGTATCGGATGGCTCCTGCGGAGATGCAAGAGTTGAAGAAGCAACTCGAGGATCTTCTTGAAAAAGGGTATATAAGGCCGAGTGCATCGCCTTGGGACACTCCGGTCTTGTTTGTCAAGAAGAAGGATGGTTCGTTCCGACTTTGTATCGACTACCGAGAGTTGAACAAGGTCACGATTAAGAATAAGTATCCGTTGCCTAGGATTGATGATCTGTTGGATCAACTACAGGGGGCAAAAGTCTTTTCCAAGATTGATCTGAGATCTGGTTACCATCAGCTCAGGATTCGTGAGGAAGATATTCCGAGGACTGCATTCCGGACGAGGTATGGGCACTACGAGTTTGTAGTCATGCCATTTGGGCTTACTAATGCTCCGACAGTCTTCATGGATTTGATGCATAGGTGTTTCCACAAATATTTGGACAAGTTCGTGGTGGTATTCATCGACGATATTCTGATCTATTCCCCGAGTGAGGAGGCTCACGAGGAGCATCTTCGAATCACCTTGTCTGTCCTTAGACAAAATCAGCTGTATGCGAAGTTGTCTAAGTGTGATTTCTGGATCAAGGAGGTGGCTTTCTTAGACCATGTGATCAATGAGGATGGGGTTATGGTCGACCCCCAGAAGATCGAAGCGATAGCCAATTAAAAGTGACCTCAGAATGTGAAGGAGGTGCGCAGTTTCTTGGGACTTGTAGATTATTATAGACGGTTCGTGGAGGGATTTTCAAAGATCACTCTACCAATGACTGGTTTGCTCCGCAAGGTCCATAAGAGGTTTATATGGGACGACAAGTGTGAGGCAAGTTTTCAGAAGTTGAAGAAGTGTCTGACGTCCGCACCAGTTTTGGCACTACCAGAAGGAACTGATGGTTATGTGGTCTATAGTGACGCTTCAAAGCATAGGTTAGGATGTGTATTGATGCAAAAGGGAAAGGTTATTGCATACGCAACTCGACAGTTGAAGACCTATGAAGCAAACTATCCGATGCATGATCTGGAGTTAGCGGCTGTGGTTTTCATGTTGAAAATTTGGAGGCACTACCTCTATGGTGTTAGGTGCCAGGTCTTTACCGATCATAAGAGTCTCAAGTATGTGTTCACTCAGAAGGAGTTGAATATGAGACAAGGTCGCTGGTTGGAGCTACTCAAAGACTACGACATCGAGTTATTGTATCATCCGAGCAAGGCTAACGTGGTAGCTGATGCATTGAGCCGGAAGACGCCGCACGAGACAGTAGTAGCTCTACTCACTGCACAGACAAAACTGAACCAAGGATTGTGCGAGATTGACGTCTTGTACGATCAGCGTCGAGGATGGCTGAGTATGTTGGAGATTCAGGCTACGCTACTTGATCAGATCAAGGAGAGACATGTTGATGATGTGGTCTTGGTGAAGTTAAGCAGTGAAGTGTTGGACGGGAAAGCTCCCGGATTCGTGGTTCAGGATGATGGATCACTCTGGTTTCAGGACCGGATTTGTGTGCCTGACGTGGATGGCCTTCGCCATTTGGTGATGAAGGAGGCCCATTCGTCAGCTTATTCTGTACATCCAGGATCCAGCAAGATGTACAAAGACCTCAGGAAGAAATTCTGTTGGCCCAATATGAAGTGGGACGTAGCAGAATTTGTGGCGAAGTGCTTGACTTGTCAGAAGGTCAAAATAGAACACCGTAGACCAGGTGGTGAATTGCTACCTCTTCCAGTGCCAGAGTGGAAGTGGGAGGATATTGCTATGGACTTTGTCACGGGGTTGTTGAAGACTCAGAGTCAGAAGGATGCCATATGGGTGATCATTGATAGGCTCACGAAGAGTGCTCATTTCGTGGCCATCAAGTCAACATGGGGGACCCAGAAGCTATCAGAAGTTTTCCTACACGAGATTGTCCATTTGCATGGTACGCCAAAAACCATTGTATCGGATCGTGACGGCTGATTCATGTCGAGATTCTGGAAGGAACTCCACAAGGCCATGGGAACTGAGTTGAGGTTTAGTACTGTGTTTCATCCTCAGACGGATGGTCAGTCTGAGAGGACCATCCAGACACTGGAAGATATGCTGAGAACTTGCATACTAGATCGTCCGACCAGCTGGGAGAACAGCTTGAGTCTGATTGAATTCACATACAACAATAGCTGGCATTTCACCATCAAGATGGCTCCGTTCGAGGCTTTGTACGGTCGGAAGTGTAGATCTCCAATTTGTTGGGATGAGAATGTCGACCAGATTCTGCTCGGACCGGATTTAGTCGAAAGGACTGCCTCATACATTGCTTTGATCAGACAGATGATGCTGACAGCTCAGAGTCGACAGAAGTCTTACACGGATCTGAAGTGTAGGAATGTCGAGTTTGAGGTTGGTGATAAGGTGTTTGTCAGAGTGTCGCCATCCAAGGGTGTGTTCAGGTTCGACAAGCGTGGGAAGCTTAACCCTTGCTACGTGGGACCGTTTGAGATCCTTGACAGAATTGGATCTCTAGTGTACCGTTTAGCATTACCGTTGTCGGCGCATCCAGTGCATAACGTGTTCCACGTGTCTCTGCTAAGGAAGTACGTGCCAGATGTGTCTTATGTACTGAGTTATGAGGACATCGAGATTCAGGCAAATAGTACCTACGAGGAGATACATGTGCGTATTCTCGAACGCTGTGAGAAGCACTTGAGAAACAAGGTGGTACCATTAGTGCGGATCCTCTGGTCCAAGTCGGGATCTGAGGAGGTAACTTGGGAAACTTGGGAGACTGAGGCTGATATGCTTAGTCGTTTTCCCGATCTGTTTTCGGCCTAGTTTCGGGGTCGAAACATTTTTTTAAGAGGGAGGTAATGTAATAACCCCTAAAAGTCCCGAACTGTCAGTTTGTGAGAAGGACATTTTGGGCAATTTCTGTAATCTCTATGATCTCTGTAATAATCTTTTTGAATGTTATTATATATGTTAGTGCATTTTTGGGTCTTAGAATATTTTTAAAAGTGTTAAAAATACATTCTAGCATAAGACCGCGAGTGAAACCGCGACCAAAGGCCAACAGACGTGACCGCGGCATTTCCGCGACCGCGGAAACGCTATCTTCGTCTTCTTCATCGTTCTTCCGAGAACGCCGATTCGAATTTCCCCATGATTTCGTAACTCCGTCGTTGAGGATGGTTGAATTGTTTCGTGTGGCCGGCGTTACGCTCCTTCCAACCCTATAAATAGGGGTCTTCAGCGAGAGGAGATCATCATCCACATCTGCATCTCTCCATTTCTCTCGTTCGTGCCTTCGTCGGAGTTCGTGCATTCGTCGGAGCTTTCGCCGGAGTTTTTGTGGTCGCCGTAGTGCCTTGGAAGCTTGGAGTGGTGGCATTGCAAGGAGGAGAAGTAAGCATTGTCGTCTTCGTCGTCGGTGAGCCTTGAAGCCAGATGGGAGTCGCGTCGGAAGAAGGAAACCGCGATCGCGGGGATGAATTCCGCGACCGCGGCTCTGCCCAGAATTCCGCAACCGCGGAAGTCCAAACCGCGACCGCGGCTTGCCTTAACAAGCGCGATCGTGGCTTGGACAACCACGATCACGACTCAGGCTTTGTTCCTTTCGATTCTTATCGTTTTCATATCGTTTCGTCCGTATTGTGTCTAACCTAGGGTTTCGTCATTGTCGTAGGAATTCATAACCAGATTCCAGTTTCCAGATCCCGAAACCCGACTTTGTCAATTCGGCTAGATTAAGGCAAGTGGCGGTTCGCTCTTGCTTATCATTCCATATTTTATTTAGTTATTAATTACTTTTGATTATTAATTAAATTGGAATGAAATGTTATTTTCATTTGGGAACATATTTTATAAGATGATGTGATTAAAATATGTTATTATAATAGGTTGTATATATTGCTAGAAACAACGCTATTATACCTGTTATTACCGTGATGGTATTGGTGTGGATTATCGTGTGAATTTAACTTTGTAGTTAGAACGAGTATTCGTAGGAACGCTAGTATTAGGAGGATTTTGCCCTAGTACTATCTGGTCATGATTGTACCCTTATTCAGGGTAGGTGCACACAGCTGGTGCCAATAATCGGGATTAATTCTCCAGATATCTCTCGTGATGAGATGATATACTTTAAAAGCTTTAACGTAAATGTGCATTTTGTCATTTAATAAGATAAGTGCGGTTATGCACATAATTAATGAACCTTCGGGCGAGAAGTACAACTTGGAACCCGCCCGGACTTCGGTTAGAGTAAGTCTTATTTCCAATCTGGATTCGCATTGCGCGGTGAGGTTGGTCGTTGACCCAAATGATCAAGTCGTTTTTAAACGCTTGTGTGAAAATTATAACGTTCCCAAACACTTGTCATACTTTCCGAAAGACTCAATCTTTTGGAGTCTTATCTTCATACGTTTCCCTAAGACTCAATCTTTTGGAGTCTTCTCTTGTTCATACCTCTTCGTATATTTCTATAGGAGTGTTGAGGCTCACTATCGTCATCGGCTTTTATTCGAGAAGCGATGGGTGTAACCTAACACAACTACTTAGAACCTTTTCTAGTTTATCCTTGCATAGTCTTTCATTAGACTAACCAACCGATTATTTTCTTTTGCATGATTGGCTGGTGTCATCCGTCTCATACGGCACATCAGGTAAACGTCCCTTTCCATGAAGGCCAAATACGATGATGAGGGCAGATGATGTTTTAAAGAGTTTTCTAAGGTTGAAGATCCTAGGCGTGAAATCGCTCAGATCAAGACCCTTCGTGGCATTTATTAACTTTTAAGACTTCCGCTGTATTAAGACAAATCTATATTTGGTGGTATTTGGTATTAACAAATGTAAAACTTTGACTTTGGTTTGAATAATATTTGGTAATTTTTATGATATTTAATATAGCTTGTGCTATTATATGGTTGTTATACAATGATTTAGCCTTGGGTGACCCCAGATGTGTATTCTAAGGTCACTGGCGGTAATAATTTCAAGAGATTATTTGGGGGTGTTACAATATTATCATACTTTATGTTAAATGATTTAAAATGTCATCAACTTAATAAAAAAATATTATTTAACTATAAAATATACCTAATTGTAAAATTGACATATTTGTATAATTATAAAAATTAAATTTATTATTTCATAAATTCCGCGCGAGGCACATGGACGAAAGTTAGATTGACATGTGACATATATAGTTAGGTTAAAAATTATGGGAGTGACATGTGACATATAATGAGGTGACTTATGATAAGAAGGACATGTGACGTTAATTTGTGGTTTAGTAATATATCCTAAATAGTAAATTTAGGGGAAAGAACAAAAAAGTATCAATGTGTAGGGTCATTGGACCAGGCTAAACAAGAGTCAAGATCATGAATAACGGTACTCATATGTACGCACTTACAAAAAAGACACAATTACTAAAAACAAAAATAAAAGAGTGGAATAAGACCAGATTTGGTAACATTTTTTAACAACTCAAGAAAGTGGAAGAAGATCTACTGATAATACAAAATACCATATCACCAACCCAAAACAAAAGAAATTAATCAATAAGAAAGAATGTCTCCTTTCCTTCCAACAAAAATAATGGGGACAAAGAGCAAAACACAAACATATTACATCAACAAATACCAATAGTAAATACTTTCATCAAATCGCTACTGGAAGAAGGAATAGGAAAAATATCAAACAAACAAAAACTATGGACGATACTCTCATCATCGGTCAAGAAAATGTCAAAAAGGAAATACAAAAAGATTTTGAAAGAAGATTCAAAAAACAACGCATCAACCAAAGAAGGATTACAGAAACACTGAATATCATACAAACAGAAGTAACCCAGGAGGATAATGACCATTTGACAAAACCAGTTACAAATGACGAAATCAAAAAAGCACTAGAAAATATCAAAGAAGACAAATCTCCAAGCCTGGATGGAATGCCATCCGGATTTTATAAAAAATATTGGGAGATCATTAGCCCATATATAATCAAGGCAGTAAAAAACTTTTTCCACACAGGAAAACTACTAAAGCAAATTAACCATACCTTCATAACACTCATACCCAAATGCGATAACCCAAGCTCAACCAACCACTATAGGCCTATTAGCTTATGTAACACAATCTGTAAAATCATATCAAAAATCCTCACGGAAAGACTCAAGACCATTATACCTAAACTAATACACCCTCTTCAATGAGCATTTGCTCAACAACGAAGTATCCAAGATAATGTACTTGTCATGGAAAAAGCATATCCAAGATAATGTACCTAAACAACGAAGTAGCCCATGAAATCTTCCACTCTTTCCGTGCAAAAAAACAAAGGAAAAGAGGGGTGGGTTGCACTAAAACTAGACATGGAAAAAGCATATGATAGAATTGACTGGGAGTTCCTGCAACAAACTCTCCAAAAATTTGGATTTTGTATTAAATTCACAAACTGGATCAAGGAGTGCACCCAAACGGTATCTTTTTCTGTCCTTGTCAATAACGGACCTACAGAACAATTCTTTCCAAAAAGGAGTCTCAGACAAGGTGACCCCCTATCCCCCTTCCCCTTTATCCTAGGAGCAGAAATCCTCTCGAGACAACTACAAAATGCAGCTTTAGACCCAACTAACCCCATAGGAATCAAAATCAATAAAGGAGGTACAAGAATCCCCTTTCTAGCCTTTGCTGATGACATTATCATCTTCTCATCTACAAAACTAGCAGTTTGCTCCATAATTAAGAAAATCATTGATGACTATTGTGAAGTATCAGGTCAACTCGTCAACTTTCATAAATCAACGTTCCAGGTAACAAAAAATACCAACCAGACAAACATATCACAAATCCAACAAATCTTTAATATGGTACCGTCTACTGGCCTTGATAAATACCTTGGATGCCCTATTATTAATGAAAGAGTAACAAACGCTACCTTCCAACCGCTCCTAGAAAAAACTGCAAACCAACTAACCAAATGGAAGGCAAACACACTGTCACAAGAGGGCAGAAAAGTCCTAATTAAAGCAACACTTTCGGCCCAACCAAGCTATATTATGCAAAATTTTACACTACCAGCCAATACCCACAAAAAACTCGACAAAATTAACCGTCAATTTTTTGGAACAATGATAACAACCATAAACCTCTCATTGGATGGAATGAGATCTGTAAGCCGATGAGCAAGGGGGGACTAGGAATCAGAAAAAGTGAAGACATGAACAAAGCACTCCAAATGAAATTAATCTGGAAATTACTCGCTGAGCCTACCAACATATGTGTCAAGATCATCCAGGAAAAATATCTAAAAAATAAACACATACTGGCATACGAAAGAAAGAAAAACTCTAACTGCTCCTGGCATTGGAGTAACCTTACCAAACTTACACCAGACTTTAAAAAAGGCATTCAATGGGAAATTGGAAACGGTAAAACCATTAAATTTTGGCAGGATAACTGGCTCCCAATTGGAATACTAACCAATTTTGCAAAATATATAAATCTTATAAACAATCAAGAAACAATTGACCAATATATAAACCATGACAAATCCTGAAAAATAGAGGAACTCCAAAAAACACTTTGATCAACATACTACTACAATTATAGATAGCAAAACAATTCATAATAATGCTATTGAAGATAGGCTCTACTGGAAACACAATCGAAACGGGTGGTTTTTCACCAAAAGTGTAATCAATATGATTTATGAGAATAAAGGACTAACAGACTCTAACATAAACTGGATTTGGAAACTCGATATACCCCCCAAAGTGAAACACTTCATATGGAAGGTAAGCAAAAATGGAATACCAACAAAAGAAAAACTTTATGAAAGACACATCCCTGTTCCACTAGAATACATTATGTGCAATATCCTAGTGGAGAATCTTCCACATATATTATTCAAGTGCCCTCACACCCATCAAACACTTCATAATATTGACCCACAAATACAACAAATAATCATCAACATGGATATAGACAATAAAAATGCTACAAAATTACTAAGCGAAGTCAAGGACAAATCCGACATGAAAATAATGGAAACTCTATCCATATGTTGGTGGAGCATTTGGTACCAAAGAAATTTAAAAACCTTTGAAGACCAAAACAAAAACACAATATCCAACCTCATCAGTTTTATCCAAAAATAGCAATCAGATTGGAAAAATGCCAAAATAGAAAAAGATAGTATGAAGATAACTAGAACCACGAGGCAAGCAACTAGAAGAAAAAGAAGAAACATTAACTGGACAAAACTGCCTACCAATGTGTACAAACTAAATTCAGACACATCCAAAAATACCATAGGACCCACTACTTTCGGCTACATTATACGAGACCATGCTGGAAAACCAATTTCCATGGCCAATGGTGCCTTGGGGTTCATTTCCCCACTGCTAGCTGAAACAATCTCGATGCGTAATGGCATACGAGATGCAATTCAGCTAGGGATCTCAAATATCGAGATCAAAGGCGATAATCTCTGCCTAATTAACGCCCTAAACGACAAATAGGACTGTCCATGGGAAATTGAACTCATCATCTCTGATATCTTGATTGACTTGCAACACTTCTCATCATGTCGCATTTCCCACATTTTCTGGGAAGTTAATACTGTGGCCGACTTTATTGCAAAACTTTACCACAGATTGTACTCAGTCTGCAGAGACGCGCAAGGCGAGTGGCCGACGTTATTGATGGGCACACTACTGCGGCTGGGGTCTGCAGAGACGCGCAAGGCGAGTGGCTGGGTGGGTTCGTCCACAACATAGGATTGTGCTCAGTCCCGATGGCGGAGTTGTGGGGCATCGTGTCAGGTCTCAAATTTGCGTGGGACAGGGGTTACAAGAGGGTTTGCCTAGAAACAGATTCGCAATTGACAACTCTGTTACTCCGCAAACCTATGGATTGTTACCACCCCTTATCTAGCCTCGTATTTTTGGCACAAGGCTTCATTAGTAGGGATTGAGAAATCCAATTCCGGCATGTTTTTAGGGAAGCAAATTCGGTCGCGGATCGTCTTGCGTCTCTAGCTTTTGATTTTTCGATTGGCGTTCATGCTATTGTAGTTCTGCCCGATCGGGTGTCTTTTTGTATTTCGAACGATGTGAGGGGTTTTGTTACGCCCCGCCTGGTGGCTAAGTAGTCTTTTATTTATTTATGTTCTGAGAGTGCTGCCTCTCCTTCCACCAAAAAAAAAAACTTTATCACAGATTAATTTCACCAAACATTACAGTCATTCCAGATCTTAGAGATCTCGTCCGCAAGGATGCTTTAGAACGGCCTACCTCGAGATAGAAGAGCCCCTAATTCATTTCCTTATCAAAAAGAAAAGAAAAGTCAAGAATAAGAAATGTATTAAGCTTACAAAGTACTAGTATGAGTTAGGCTAATATGTGAAAAGAATTAGAAAGTCTTATAGTACCGAATCTGCATAACAAACTTACATTGGTGTGCGTGTTTACGTACACATACTCCGTGTAGATGCAAACACTACGTTCGATTACACAAGGAAAAACGGAAATGAAAAAGATTGACAAACGAAGGGAAATGAATGTGATTTCATTATACTTGAAAATTGTTTGGTTTATGTGAGACGAAAAGGTTGAAAACATACAAAAAATAATGCAATTCTTGATCTAGGATTTTTTCGTCCAAAAATCCAAAACCCCACTGATTCATGAATGTTGCACCTCTGTCCGCAACCAGAGAAGACCGCCGACGCCGCCTTTGTCTTCGGCGGAGCCCAAACCCGCAACAACCAAAGACTCGTATGTGCACAAGTTGGCCACCTGTTGTTTGTCCTCACCGGAGAGTTCCACCACCACCGACGACGTGTCCGATGCCATGCCCGGCCGGGTCAAGTGCTAGTGGTGGAAGAATTTCAGTCGGAGGAGGGAGGTGGAAGATGGAAGTTGAAGGTGTGATGTGTGAGGTGAAGGATTGAGGTGGGAGGTGAGTTTTACCTCCCAAATTCTGGACGAAATAGAAATTGCATTGTTTTTTTTTTATAGTGGGTGTGGGTAGAATGAAAAACTAGAAAAAATTATCACCAAACACTTTTAAAGGATAAGAGCATCTTTATCAGTGGGACGGGTAGGGGCTCATGAATTGTTTGGATTTAAAATAATGGATTTTGGGTTAGGGACGGGCAGGAGAGGCCCAAAAAAAGTGAGTTTTGTGGAACGGTCCGAGAGAGTCTCTAGTGGTAGGGGCTGTTTGGAAACCAAAAAAAATTGCCCAGAAACGACCCAAAACGACGTCGTTTTGGACGCGTTTTCAAACGCGGCACAGCGTGCGACGCGTAAAGCGCATTCGACGGCTAGGATTTATTCCTGGCCGTCGATATTTAAATTTAAAAAAATGTATTATCTTAAAATCGGTAATTTAAAGAAAAAAATATCATTATTGTAATTTTATTTTTCTCTATCCATAGACACCCATTTTGGATATATTTGATAGTTTAAATTTTTTTATATGTTTTTTGTATATCATTAAGTGAAAAAATATTATTTATGCTGGTTTAAAATAAAATAAATACCAATTTAACTTTATTTATAGTAAAATAACATTGGAGATAAATTTTGTAAATTTTATGTATACATTTTGACAAGTTTTGATATAATTAAGTCCAAATAGATCTTATTATTATTATTATTATTATTATTATTATTATGTACTAACTAAAATTATTCATATTAAATTATGGTGGGAGATTCATGGTAGGTATAAGATTTCAATTTAAAATAATAAATATGTACTACCTAAAATTATTTATAATAAATATGTACTACCTAAATCATGGTAGGTAAGATTATTGTAGTTTAAAATTATAAATGTGTAATAACTTAAATTATTTATTTGCATGTAAATAAGATGTAGTGGTCACTACAATACTCACACATTCCTCACTCATTCTCTCTTCTTAATCTCTCATTCCAACATTCTCAATCTCTAATTCCTCTCTTCTTATCTCTTATCATGAATCCAAATTAATGTGGCTACCCAAACAACTTTCAAGATTTTTCACAATCGTATGATATGCGGTATTATACGAACCTCCTCTCTCAAAATCCACAAAATCAAACTGGAGGTGCATATCAACCCATGGAGATCCCCAGATTTAGCACCCAACTAGAAGATCTTGATGATTTACCCGACCAAACTCAGCATAGCGGTCGTAGTCGTGGTCATGGTCGTGTTCGTGGTCGTGCTAGTGATGCTAGTGGCACCCTTAAACCTAAAAAATGCCCCTGAAGTGAGGGTGATGATTTGATCCTCATTAGTGGGTACATCAACACCAGTACTGACGCCGTAACAAACACTAATCAAATGACAGAGTAAGTGGAGTGAGGGTGATGATTTGATCCTCATTAGTGGGTACATCAACACCAGTACTTGCGTGTGATGCAGTTCAAGAACGCGCTCAACATCGTACAAACATTGCACAACCAGAAGGTTCACGAAGGCGACGTCATCGAACCTATATTGAAAGAGACAGGGAAAAAGGCTATGAGCAAATCTACAAAGATTATTTCTCTGACCAACCAACTTATCCGGATGATGCATTCCGACGTAGGTTCAGAATGCGCAAGGAAGTTTTCAAGCACATTGTGGAAAGACTGGAGAATGGAATGGAGTACTTTCAACAAAGACCAGATGCAATGGGTAGGCTTGGTGTATCTGCATTACAAAAATGTAGTAGTGTCATCCGTATGTTGGCTTATGGAACTGTCGCTGATGTTTGTGATGAGTATCTCCGTCTTTCTGGAGGAACCGCAAGGCAATGCTTGGAGCATTTTGTTGATGGAATCATTACCTTTTTTGGTGATGAGTATCTCAGGCGTCCAACTGCGGCAGACATACAACGACTTCTAAGCGTAGGAGAGTCTCGTGGCTTTCCCGGAATGTTGGGTAGTATCGATTGTATGCATTGGGGGTGGAAAAATTGTCCAACTGCATGGAAATGTCAATATGTCCGTGGAGATCATGGTCATCTGACAATTATTTTGGAGGCTGTTGCATCATACGACCTATGGTTCTGGCATGCGTTTTTTGGGGTACCAGGTACGTGTAATGATATTAATGTTCTTGATCGATCTCCTGTTTTTGATGAAGTTTTGCAAGGTAGAGCTCCAAACGTTAATTTCACGGTTAATGGACATGAATACAACATGGGATATTATCTCACTGATTGTATCTACCCATCTTGGGCGACATTTATCCAATCAATTCGTCTCCCTCAAGGCCCTAAAGCCAAGTTGTTTGCCCAGTACCAAGAGTCTGTTCGTAAAGACGTGGAAAGGGCGTTTGGAGTGTTGCAATCTCGATTTGCAATAATTCGTAATCCAGCACTCACTTGGGATTTTGTGAAGCTTGGAAAGATAATGAGGGCTTGCATCATTCTACATAATATGATCGTAGAAGATGAGCGAAATTCTTACACTCATCATGGATACGAAATCCCATAATTTGGTGAAGGAGTAAGTGGAGCGAGTACATAAGTGGATAACCCGGATTGGACATACTCCACTGAGTATGAGCAACTTCATCACGAGGACGGCTCGACTTCGGGACAAAAATATGCACCGCCAACTTAAGGAAGATTTGAAGGAACACATTTGGCAACAATTTGGCGATAATTAATTTGTTTCGGTGTTATGTGTTGTTTTTTAATTATTTAAGTCATGTATCATGTATGATGTTTGTTATTAAGTTCGGTTATTTACATTGGTTTAAGTTGTTTTAATGTAATGTTTTTTTTCTTCAATATATGCATCCATCCTTTGTTGTTTTTAATATGTATGTGCTTTCGATAAATTCGGTTATTTACTTTTGTCGTTCATTTTCCTTAATTTTTAATAATATAATAAAACTATTAAATTAAAATATATATATTTAATTTTATTTTTAATAATATAATATAAAAGATATATTGATAATATATTATAAAATTGTATAATTGTAATTTTCAATAGGTTTGATGAGACCCTATTGAGTCTCATCAATAAAATAAAACTTTTTGATGGGTCTTTTGAACCAAAAAAGATAGCTAAAAGCCCCATGTTGAGTCCCACCAATAAGCATGCCCTAATGAAAAGTTTGTTTCGGTTTCTACAAACGGATCCCAAATGTATTTTGCGTGTGTACAATGTAAATATACTTCAGTTTTTGTGATTGCAGGTCCTATTTTAAACAAATATATATTTATTACTTATCTAATTTTCATATTAAGCATTATTTTTATATTAATTATTTTATCGGTATTTTTTCTATAGGAAACACTAGGTTATTACAACACAGAGAAGAGATTTAAACTCGTGATCTCATGGTCATATAGTGTCTTGTTTGTCACCTAGGTTGGGAAAAATTGACATTTTATCAATCTTTCTAACTTATATCTTTAAGACATGGGTTAAGAATACTCGTTTTGAATAACAAAAAATAAAATGCTTAAAACCTTTTTTAAAAAATTATTCTAAATTAATAATATTTAACAAATCTTTTTATTATAAGCTATTTAACTTATAATGATATAGGTTAGAAAAACTTTTTTAAAAAACGGGTCAAAGTAGTGATGACATGTATTTGAGTATTAGAAAAACAAAACAAAAAAAATATTATTAAGGCTATGTTTTGAAAAGTGTTTATAAACCGCCTCCGTTATATGCACTACGTTTTTCGCCAATTCGCACTATAAATCTCTACGCAAGAATCTTGCGAAGAGGAAATTTCTCTACGCAGGTATCTGACGTACGCCAGATACCTGCATAGAGCTGAAATATGATTGTTGAATGGCTGCTACTATATGCACTACATTATTTGCCCTTTCGCACTACAAAACTCTACGCAGAAATCTGGCGTGAAGACCAAATTTCTCTACGCAGGTATCTGGCGTACGCCAAATATCTGCGTAGAGCTAGAATTTAATTATTGGAGATAAGGAGTTGGTTTTTTTTTTTTTGAAATTTGCCTCCTACGCAAGGATCTGGCGTACGCCAGATCCTAGCGCAAAAAAAAAAAACTGGACGCAACCAAGTGAACAATATATTTTTTTAAATCTGCATTTGACTCTAGTAATAGACGATATCAAGTAATCAAGGTTATATGTCAATAAATTCGTTTGTATCATGAGATTTCAATATACTTTTTTATTCATGTATATTTCTTCACCAATTTGTTTGATATTATCTGTTTGTTATTATTATTCTCGAAAATCATATATAAGTATATAACTATGATTATATCTTATAGTTATATCCAATTTGGTTATATCTTATGGTTATATTTCATAGTTATATACTATGATTATATCTTATAGTTATATATTATAGTTATATACTATGGTTATATTATATAGTTATATACTATCATTATACCTTATAGTTATATCCAATTTGGTTATATACTATGGTTATATTATATAGTTATATACTATGATTATACCTTATAGTTATACCCAATTTGGTTATATCATATATCTTATAGTTATATAATTATAGAATATAACCAAATTGGATATAACTATAAGGTATAATCATAGTATATAACTATTTAATATAACCATAGTATATAACTATATGATATAATCTAGGATATAACCATAGTATATAACTATGGAATATAACCATAAGACATAACCAAATTGGATATAACTATAAGATATAACCATAATTATATGTGATTTTCGAGAATAATAATAACAAACAGTTAATATCAAACAAATTGGTGGAGAAATGTACATGAATAAAAGTATATTGAAACCTCATGATACAAACGAATTTATTGCCATGTAACATTGATTACTTAATAACGTCTATTACTAGAGTCAAATGCAAATTTAAAAAAATATGTTGTTCTAGTTTTTTTTTTCCTGCGCAGAAGGCCAATTTCAAAAAAATTCCCAACTCCGATATGTTCAACAATCATATTTTAGTACGCCAGATACCTGTGTAGAGAAATTTCCTCTTCTATGCAAGATTCTTATATAGAGATTTGTAGTGCGAATGGGCGAAAAACGTAGTGTATATAGTAGCTGCCTTATAAACACTTTATAAATATAAAAGAGTTTTTTTCAACCTTACACAAATCTCAATATCTTACAAATTTTAAAACTATTTAAAAAAAATACATTATAAATAATAAACACTTTTTACAAAACAAACCTTAAATCTTTCCGATTTAACTAATAAGATTCCGTTTGGATTCCACAAATAATATATTTAAAATATATTATTTTATATTAAATTAATGATTTAATATAATTTAATATATTTTCAAAGAAAATCCAAACATACCCTAAATATGATATCTCAAAATTAATTTGATTTTTTCCACGACCAAAGGGTCACTTATGAAAGCTTTGCCTCCGTAATTATTTGAATTCTCCAAACCCAACGTTGCATATTTGGCACCTTTTTTCAAACTCCTAACGTCTATTTTTTTTTTTTTTTTTTTTTTTTTTTTTTTGGCCAAGCTATTTTTTTGTGTGTGGGGGGTCTGATACTTTGCATATTTTATACTTTACTTTTTATGCCCACAACGGGTATTAAATAGTAGTAGTAATACCCCTGTAACGTGTCAGATAGGGTGCATGTTTGTTAATACCAGTCCCTCTCCTTATAATTTTTTTTTGTTATTTTAGAATTTGATATATTTATTAAGAAATATAATAATTATTCTATATTTTTGTATTTTTATAAAAATATTTATAATTATTTAACAACTCATCTCAATTGTAACCGACAAACATAGAGACTTTCTATAAAAAAAGCCAAAAAATAAAATTTCTGATATCAAATCTCGTAACTCACCGATAAATTATTACCTAAACACCTAAAATGATAAAAAAAATTGTACAAAAAATTTGGGCTAAAATAACAATCTTTTCTATACGGAGGGAGTATGATCTCAGTCGTAAATCAGGGGCGGATCTTGGGGGGGGGGGGGGCAGCCCCCGTTTTCCTTTGACAAATCTCTTATAATATGTCGAATTTTTAGTTAAGTTCCCCTTTGAATTTCTAATTTTCATTATATGTATACATAAATGATAAGTAAATGACAAGAGAAATACATTAGTTTAGTACTATTTGTCTTGAAACTTGTGTGAACAAAGCTAAAGGTTATGGATTCAATTTTTTCATCCCTTCCCCAACCCTTTTTTTTTTTCCACTTTTGCTAAAAAAATGAGTTTTAATTACTTTATTAAAATCTTTGTGTTTATTAAGTATGTTTATTTCTCTTTTACTTTTTATATTTTCTTTCCATGTTTTAATTTTTATTAACAATTTTTTTGAAAATCTTACATTATTTAAATAAATTTTCAAAATGCTAAAAAAAAGAATATATATTACATGAATTAATCAAATTTTAAAAGATAAATCTCATATTTTTTATAGTTTTAAAATATTAATAAAATGTTAATTTATGTAATTAAAAGTATATGAAATTCACACCCTTTAACTAAATTCTAGATTCGCCACTGATCGTAATAGATACTCCGTCCATAATAATCAAATGCAGCAAATACTATTCGACAGTTTTATAGCAATATGAAGTTAGATTCTCTAGAAAAGTATTATGTTTTGTACTGAGGTACATGGTATGTAGTCTTGTCTTTAATCAAAGATTATGGAATAGAAGTAATACGGAGTAGTAATGATGCTAATCAGCCTATTTAACCGCACAAAGACCATAAGAATATGACTCGTGATCGAAGATATACCACGCCGGAGATCCTTCTGGCAATAAAACATGCATCAACATAAGTAAGCATAGACAATATACGGAATTACGGAGTACATAAATAGAAAGTTTGGCTAATCAAAATAGATATATTAAAAAAATAATTAAAGGGAAAATATGACACTTTGTGACCATGAATTTATGATTCAATTCTCCGTCTCTCATTAAAATAGACTAATTATCTTGTATAGAACCGCGCGAAAAGAAAAGAAAATTGATCGATTTAGCTTTTCAGGGCGATTAAGAAGCAATATAATTCATCTTAGTGAATTTATTACTTGATTTCTATCTTCTGACAACCATAAGTGCATAAGCAAGCAAAGACAACATACATATAATAGATATTGACATTCATGATTCAACCATAGTTGCTAAAATTAAAATTCTAGTAAAAACTTTGCAAGTTCATGAATTTATTGCTTTTCAAATTATTATTTTGTCTTTTCTTACGTGTGTCACGGACTTATAAAAAAATTGACAAATATTTTCCAAAACTAGTTAACCCTATAAAATCACTTAAAAAATTAATAAACTAATAATATACGTGCTAATTTAGAATCACCCCTAAAATCCTTGTTTTGTAAACTAAGTGCCATATTTTTGCACCGTTTTAATAGCTTTGATGTTTTGTGTTGATGTATTTCCCTTTATTATATAATATTCATTCATGGAAGAAGAAAATCAAACTCGACATCTCTTACATCAGACATTATCCAAGATGAAATTCTAGTAAGATTGCCCATCAAACTCGTCTTCGAATTCAAGTACATATCAAAACAGGTTTTGCCCATAATCAACTTCTCTATTTTATGCCCACACTAGATAGTTTTTTTTTTTTTAAGAGTCACTGGTCATAATGTCAAAAAAAGAGCATCAAATTTGTGACCTCGTTGAAAAAATACCAAACTAAGTCGAAAACATATGATATATATCTTAGCCGGCTAAATTAGGGTTGTTCATCGGGCCAAAACCGAATCGAACAAAATCGAACCGAAATCGAATTTTGAAATTTTGTAATTTTGTGGACCGAAAACTGAATCAAACATACTCGGTTCGGGTTCAATTCGATTTTGTTCGGTTCGGTTTTGGCCCGAAATAACCGAATATTTTGAAACTATGTTAATTTAGGTTATTGAAGTAGGTTTTAGTGTACAAAACCGAATTATACCGAACTTGACTTGGACCGAACTTGGACCGAACATGGACCGAACTTGGACCGAACTGGACCGAATTAGACCAAACCGGACCGAACTGGACCGAACCGAATAAGATTGGACTAATTTATCTAGAAATCTAGGTTTTTTAATTATTTTTAAAAATAATTGATTTTGACCGAACCCGAACCGAAAACCAAAAAATATTTTTATAAAAACCGAAAACCGAACCGAATATATGCGATTCGGGTTCAGTTTGGTCGGTTCGGTCAAAAAAACCGAAAACCGAACCCGATGAACACCCTAGGACTAAATAGGGATCCGAGTAAAAATAAAATTCATCTTTATTTGTAATAATCACTTCACTAGTCAATATTATTGGTATAAATTCAAAAGTCACCTATATATACAGATTGCTTACACTCTTTAGAGTGTTGAACAACTTTTATATTATCATTTTCTTTTCAGTCTTAACATCTTCGATAAACAATCATGTTTATGTTATCACTAGCTCCCTATGTATAAGTACGTGTTTAATTTATATAGACGATAAGATCTCTTCAAATTCATGCTAAAGCTTTATAAAAACACTATTGAATGTACGTGTCATGTATGGGATTTAGTAGGTATAATACATATATAGGTATATGAGTATTATAGATAGAGAGGAACACTCTGATAAAACGGAAATTGTGGTAAAACAGAAGTATTAATCTGGAATGTTGGATGAAGGGTGATGGATGAATAAGTCATATAGTAGATATGGTATGAGTGAAACTATCAGATCTTCTCAAATAAGGTAGTTAATATATATTTTAATTAAACAACAACAACAACAATCGACCCAGTATAATCCCACCAACGGCAGGGTCTGGGGGGTCCAGATGTACGCACCCATACCCCGAAGTAATTCGAGAGGATGTTTCCCGATAGACCCAAAAAATATTGACACACAAGCTAGAAAATAACCAAAACAAGCAGAAAATAACCAAAACAAAGCAGAAAATAACCAGAAAAGCGGGAATCAAGAGACAAACTAAACGTCAAAAAGCCCACCCTCCTGTCAAAATCAATCCTCTACCCTAATCTTTTTCCTCCAAAGCTTTTTGTTCTGAGCCATGTCCTCTGTCAGTGTCAGGAGAGTCAGATCATGCTTAACCACCTCTTTCCAACTCTTTTTCGGTCGACCTCTACCTCGACGAAACTCGCTAAACACTAGCCCTTCACATCTATGCACTGGTGCATCAGGCCGCCTCCTCTGCACATGCCCAAACCATCGGAGTCTAGTTTCGCGCAACTTGTCTCTAACGTTTGCCACTCCAATCTTCTCTCTAATTGATTCATTTCGGATCTTGTCTAACCGGGTATGTCCGCACATCCAGCGTAGCATCCTCATCTCTGCCACCATCAACTTATGTTCTTGATCCTTTCTCATCGACCAACACTCTGCACCGTACAATAACGCCGGCCTAACTACCACCTTGTAGAACTTACCCTTCAGTTTGAGGGGCACTTTCTTGTCGCATAAAACGCCTAACGCGCCTCTCTATTTTTGCCAACTCATCTGTATTATGTGCTTAATATCTGCATCTATACCCCCGTCGCTTTGTAGAAAAGACCCCAAATACTTGAAAGTCTCCTTCTTCGGGATGACCTCCCCACCAAGCTGCACTTCTGTCCCAGTCACATCGCCTCTACTAAAGGTGAACTCAACATACTCTGATTTAGTCCTACTCAACTTAAAGCCCTTGGACTCGAGCTTCTCCCTCCAAAGTTCGAGCTTACTGTTGACCCCAATCCTAGTCTCATCCACTAGCACAATGTCGTCTGCAAACAGCATGCACCACGGTACCTCACCATGTATTGTCTCTGATATCACATCCAACACTACAGTAAATAGGAACAGACTTAACACCGATCCTTGGTGCAAACCGACGTTGACCCGAAAGTACTTCGTGTCTCCTCCTAGGGTACACACGCTGGTCAAAGCACCCTCGTACATGTCTTTTAGGATTCTAATATACGAGCCTGATACGTGCTTCGCTTCCAGGCACTCCCAAATTAGTTTTCTTGGCACTCTATCATACGCCTTCTCCAAGTCAACAAAGACCATATGTAAATTTCTCTTCCTTTCCCGATATGCCTCTATCATCCTCCTTAGTAAGTGAATGGCTTCAATAGTCGACCTCCCCGGCATAAAACCAAATTGATTTTCGGACACACTTATAAGATTTCTCAACCTTACCTCTACTATTCTCTCCCACACCTTCATTAGTTCATTGTGTGACTAAGGAGTTTGATACCCCTGTAATTGTTGCACTGTTGCGCATCACCCTTGTTCTTATATAACGGAATCAGCTTGCTGAGCCTCCACTCTTCGGGCATTTTTGTTGTCCTAAAGATAACATTGAAGAGTGTCGTGAGCCAATCTAAGCCTTTTACCCCCAAGCACTTCCAAACCTCAATTGGGATCTCGTCTGGTCCTACTGCTCTCCTGCTCCTCATCCTACAGATTGTCTCTTTCACCTCCTCCTTTGAGATGCGTCTGCAGAAACTATTTACGGTCCGACCTTCTGTATCCTGGTGTTCTACGGGTGCACCGTGTCCGTCGTTTAGCAGTTTGGCAAAGTATTGTTGCCATTTGTGCTTGATGTCCTGGTCGTCTACTGACGGACGGGTTTTTAGTCGTCCTAAACCCGGTCAAAATAAAACCTAACAAACCTAAACAAGTAGTAGAGGCAAGCAAGGGTCGAATCCCACAAGGAGGAAGTGATCTTTCTGAGTGTTGATTAGCATGCAAAAGACGTATAACCGACAAGTAACAGGGTTTTTTTTAGTATGATCGCAGAGTAACAAGGATGCAAGCTTTAGAGAAAGAACAAGTATGATGTGTGGAAGTATTCCACTAGACAAATATCCACACTGCAGATAAAACTGGTTGATCACTGATAACTGTTGTTCCAAGTTCTTTTCACAATCTTATAGTCGTTCTCATCCTGATCGTAATTAACTACCAATTCAGACAGTTGTTGATAGTACTTACCACAATATCAATAGAAGAAAACCTTACTATCAATAAAGCAATAGCATTCAAACAAGAATATATGATACATGCAAATAGAAGAAAACCTTACTACTTAACATGCAAATAACTCTCTCCTACAATTGCACACTCGTATTCCACTATATGTAACAATTGTGTTTGCTACTAGATATGCACTCGCATTCCGCTATATGCAAATCCTAGCACTATTATAAATATCGATAAACCTAGTTAGCTACTCTAGATAAATCAACACAAACCAATAGACAATATGCTCAAGAGAATTAAACCAACTTAATAAGATATAGAACAAGGAATAGAAATCTCACAACCAATCCATTGCAATGCTTCAATCGTCTAGCGAAACAAACGTGTTTAGTTCTCCATGGGTTAAAACCCTAGAGGTAGAATGAAAAACGAGAGTCTCCTATCTAAGACCTGGAAAAGATCTTAAATAGGCTAACGAAATAAACTTGACCTAAAAAATAATAAAGAAAACAAGATAATAGAACTAGAAAATCCGAAATTGCAAAATAGGAAATAATATCTCGCTGGCCGTGAGGCGTTAACAAGTCCACCGCGGGGCGTCAGTTCCATCTCTGAGATCCACCGCCGGGTCGCGGTGGCTTCTGGCGCGGGGCGTCAAGTTACACCGCGGGGTGTCCACCGCGGGGCGGCGGTGACGGTGTCTTCTTCAGCTTCTGCGACACTTCTGTAAAAATGCCATAACTTTTGATTCCCAACTCGGATTGCGCTCATATTTTGAGGACTTGTAGTAGACTTCAAGATATAACTCCTCGAATTGGAATCACTTAATTTGGACATCTGAGTAGAGAGAACGAACCATTTGAACTCAGCATATTGTTCTTCTACTCTTCAATACACTTCAAACCTCTATAAATCCCATGATTTCTTCACTTCTCCACTCTAACTCCATAATCCACGATTGTGCTCTAAATCCATCCAAATGGCACCTCAAACCTGGTAAAAACCCCTAGATATGCACTACAAAATAGCACTGATCATCTACTAACACATTTCCTTCTTCATCTTTAATACACCTCACTGTGTCTAGATCTCTGCACTTCCTCTCCCTCGCCTTTGCTAGCCGGTACACCAATCGTTCCCCACCCTTCTCGTCCAAAGCCTTGTACAAACTCTCGAATGCTCTCTCTTTGGCTCTAGCAACGACTCTCTTAGCCTCTTTTTTAGTCGTCTTGTAGTCGGTTAACAAACTCACCCTTTCAGCATCGTTGGTACTTCTCATAAACTCCTTGTATGCCACTTGCTTGGCCTTTACCTTCCCTTTCACCTCTTCGTCCCACCATGCTACACCTTGACCTTTACTGGAGTCCCTTCTTCCTTTTGCCACTCCTAACACCCCACACGTCGCCCTGCAAATACACTCTGCCATTTTACTCCACATCTCGTCTACACTATCCTTTGCTTGCCATGCTCCCTTAGTGATGTGTCCTTGCCTCCTGTGACAAGTCGAATTGTCAAAGGTGATGACTTTGGATCTAGTCTTGGTTGAGAAGTCACTCGATGATGTGATTCTGCTGTGGAACGCGGTGATGGTGATTATCGTGAATGGAAGATCGCGATGATGGTGGCGATGGAAGCGAGTTGATGGAAGATGGATAGCGGTGGCGGAAGCGATTGAATGGAGGGATAGATGACTTGATGGAACAAGTCGTTGGTGTCGTAGCGTCGACTGCGGATGAAAGAGATGTGAAGATAGACTTGCTTAAGAAGATCAAGCGTTTGTCGTAGAGTCGGCGGCGGAGGGAATGGGGATGAGAGGGATATGGGTGATGTCCGATCAAGGGAAGTAGGAATTAACACTCGACTTAAAACCTTGAACTTTAACTTGAACGTGGATTAAAACAATAACAAAGTTGGGTATAAATAGGGGAGGTGAGACATCGGATAGGCCGAGTCGAACCTCATGGGCTAGCCCATGCAAGCATGCAAAAGGCATAAGCCCTAAAAGATAGAATGACTTAAAAGTAAACTATCTAAAACACTATAAATAAGGAAACTATCTAAACATGCTGGAAATACCAAATATAGATAATGTCTTAAAAAGAACGCGTGATACTTCTAGCGCGGTGTAGGCTTTGAAGAGATCATCGCGAGAGACGACGAAGTGTCAAAGTCTTCAGAAGAACGCGTTGTTTTACTTTCGATGGTGGCGAGGACGACGAGTCTTGGATTGTCGTATGGGCTTCTTTGGCTGGCGACGGCGCATGCGATAAGTGACGCGACGACGACGACGATGGCCTTGGACCTAGACCTTGTCACTGGGCCCTCTAAGTGTAGGCTCATGGCTTCTTCCTCGTCTTGGGCCGTCATGGGAGGCAGGGTCATATCACCCTCCCCCACTTGGCTGTGAAGCGTCCCCGCTTCACCATCATCAAACTCTGGCTCAACATATGGAGTCAAGTCTGCCACGTTGAAGGATGTGTGGACTCCAAAATCTGGTGGGAGCTCGAGTTGATAAGCATTGTCCCCTATAGCTTTGATCACGCGGAAAGGGCCATCTCCACGTGGTGTCAGTTTGTGTTTTTGCCGCGAGGGGAACCTCTCTTTTCGTAGATGCACCCAGACAAGGTCTCCAGGGGCAAAGACGATGCGGCGGCGGCCTGAATTCTTCTGCGAGGCATACTGCACGGCCCTCCTCTCCAATTGTTCTCTGGTACGTCGATGTAGCTCTTGGACTTGCTCAGCGCGATTGGAGGCAGAGACATGCACTGGGTCTCGCAGAGGTCGCGGCGACAAATCAAGTGGTGTCAAGGGGTTCATGCCATACACCACTTCAAAAGGTGTCAACTTGGTCGTCGTGTGCCTGCATCTATTATAACAAAACTCGACAAGTGATAGTAAGTCCTCCCAACGCTTAGGGTTGGCTTTGAGCATCGTGCGAAGGAGGGCTCCTAGAGTTCTATTCGTGACCTCCGTTTGACCATCGGTTTGGGGGTGGTAGCTAGTGGAAAATAGGAGTTTGGTTCCTAGCTTACTCCAAAGGGTTCTCCAAAAATGACCAATAAACTTAGAATCCCTATCACTCACTATGGTACGCGGGACTCCATGAAGACGCACCACATGCTCAAAGAATAGATCGGCAATCTCACTAGCACTATGGGTTGTCTTACAAGCTATAAAATGTGCCATCTTAGAAAATCTATCTACGACCACAAAAATGGAGTCTTTACCTCGTCTAGAGAGGGGCAACCCCGTGATGAAATCCATAGACAAATCTTCCCAGGGGGCACTCGCAATGGGAAAAGGCGTGTAGAGGCCGTGAGGACTAGACTTAGCTTTGGCTCTCTGGCAAGTCACACAACTTCTACAAAACCTAGTCACTTGTTGGGTCATCTTAGGCCAAAAGAAATATTCTCTAAGCGCATCTAAAGTTTTCCTAATCCCAAAATGTCCACGACTTGCATGTGCTTCCTCAATCAATAGGAGCCTAATGGAGGATCTAGGAATACAAAGACAACTAGCCTTGTATAAATAACCCTCAGAAAGGAAAAAAGGTCTCAAACTCACGCGATCTCAGGCAATGCTCAAGAATAGGGGCAAAGAAAGGGTCACTAGCATATAATTCCTTAATCAAAGCAAAACCCAGAATTTTAGTTTGCACTTGAGTCAAGAGAACATACCTGCGAGAGAGCGCGTCGGCGACACTGTTGTCCTTTCCCTTTTTGTGGACCACGACATAAGGAAAAGTCTCCAGAAACTCCACCCATCGAGCATGGCGTCGATTGAGGTGAGCTTGACTCTTCAAGTAGCTCAACGCGGCGTGGTCGCTGTGTATGACAAACTCACGCGGCCAAAGATAATGTTGCCATGTCTTCAGCACGCGTACTAAGGCATAACGCTCTTTGTCGTAGGTGGGGTAATTGAGCGTGGCCCCTGTGAGCTTCTCACTGAAGTAGGCAATTGGCCTCTTCTCTTGGTGTAGCACACCACCAATGCCTATGTCAGAGGCATCACACTCCACTTCGAAGTGTTTGGTGAAATCTGGGAGCTGGAGCAAAGGTGCTTGGCATAAGGCTGTCTTTAAGGCGGAGAAAGCGCGTTCATGGGACTCAAGCCACAAGAATGTGCTTCCCTTCTTGGTGAGCTCGTGCAGTGGCGCGGTAATGGAGGAAAAGTCGCGTACAAAACGCCTATAAAAACATGCGAGGCCGAGAAAGCTTCGCACTTGTGTCGGTGTCGTAGACATTGGCCAGTCTTTGATGGACGCGATCTTCTCGTTGTCAACGCGCAAACCATCACTACTCACAATGTAGCCCAGAAAGTTGGTGGACTCAGAGCAAAAGGAGCACTTGGCCAGATTGGCAAACATGCTCTCGTGTCGAAGGCACTCGAGCACTTGGCGAAGGTGATCGACATGGTCTTCTAGGCTCCGTGAATACACAAGGATGTCATCGAAATAAACGATAACAAACTTGCCAAGGAAAGATCTCAACACGTGGTTCATCACGCGCATGAAGGTGTTTGTAACACCCCCAAAACTTAACCCTTTTGGAAAGGTATTACCGCCAGTGACCCCAGTGTTCCTTACCGAGATCACCCAAGGCTTTACCATTGAAACACAATTTATGAAATACAAATGATACATAATGATCAAAGCATTCAATTCCAAAACATAACATTGTCAAGGAAACTAGAGTTACGGGATTACAACCCAATCCCGAATAGGCTAACACAGAGTTTAAACCAAAAACAGCGGAAGTCTTAGAAGGTAAATTACAACCAAAGTCATTGTCCAAAAGATCTCAACCAGATTAAAGAAATAATTAAGACGTTCAAAAACCACCGTCGACTCCATAGTCCTTCTATTCTTCTGGGCTACTTTCTATCTGATGTGCCGAATCGAACGGATGACACCAGCCCATATGCAGAGAACAAAGTTCATGGGTTAGTCTACTTGAATAGACTAGCAAGGGTACAAAGCAGAATGGTTCGAATCAGTCGTATTAGGTTAGACTCATCGCTTCTCGAATAATAATCGATGACGATAGTCAACCATCATACTCCTACTGGAATAGACAAGAGGTATGCACAAGAGAAGATTCCGGAAGACTGAATCTTCACAGAAATCGACTCGAAAAGAGACTCCAATAGATTGAGTCTTTAAGGAAATATGACAAATCTGGAATGTTACAGAATCATACAACAATGATTTAAAAGTTGACTGAGATGCTTCGGTTCACGACCAACCTCATCGCATACAGCAAATCCAGATTGGAAAGAGAACGTACTATGATCAAAGTCGAGACGAGTTTTTCTAGCTGTACTATAACTTAGCTGCACTACTCGCCGAAGGTTTATTAATTATGTGCGTTAGAGTAGCACTTATATGATTTATATTACAAACCACACATCACATTATTAGACTTTTACATGTGTACCCCACCAATGGGACGACACATCTTAGTATACGTTTCGTCGAGAGTGACGTACACCGGAAGGTTTGTGATGCGTGAGGATTGGGATGAAGCCTTCGGTGCGAGGAAGTCCACAAGAGCCAAAGGAGTTAGGCGAGACAACACCAAACCGGCAAGGGGAATCGTCTATATTCAGATGGATGGTTCTCTCTGTTACGGGCTCCGAATTGAGCGATTCCAAATCCCAGTGGTAGATCCGGAAGTCTAGATGAAAGCCTCAAAATTGGAGAGTGAACCGATCTAGGAATCAGAAGATATAGCGAATCTACTGAGGTGTCGCAGATGGGTTCCGCAAGGAACTTGGCTCCGGCGAGAGGAAGTTTGAGGGCAGATTGGAAGCACGTCTTGGGCTGGTTCTTTGTATGATCTTGGGGTGATTCAAGGGTGGTTTTGAGGGCAAGATTTGAGGCGGAGAGATAGGGTAAAAGTCGAAGGGATATGGACTTACAAGGGTTGGATATGACGCACCGCACCTTGTAAGAACTAGTGAAGAACTCGCCTTGGATATGACGCACCAAAGGAGGCCTTGCACGAAGGTTGATATGACTCACAACCTGGGATTTGAAGCTATCTAGATGATGAAATTAAACCCTAAAAGGCTGCAGAAACTCCATTGAAAAAGAGAGTGAAAAAGACAAGGTCTTGGTTCAAGTTTTGCCTTATGAAAACAAGGGCCGGCTACCCCCTTATAAACCCAACCCCTAATGCTCGAGTTTAACCATCACATAGCCAATAACTAAGGTAGAAAATGTCATGAAGACCCACACAAATTCGGCATTGAATGCCTCTTCAAAACAAGCCCCACATGGCTTAAGGAATCCTTGCGCCTTGGTCCGGTTGTTGCACCAAAGCACACATGGCCTTCTCTTCCACTAGGCTCGGAGATCCCATGGTCATCAAGCCAGCTTGGAGTCCCTCTTGCAAGGCTTGAGCCCGAGCCCGAGTGATTCGACCCGGAAAGACCCGAGCGCCGGCCTCCCTTGTGCCAACATTAGTGTGCGGCACTTTCTTGCTTCAACGCCAATTTCATAGGCATTCTTGTGCTCCATATATCCTAGAGGGCCAGTGGGATCATCCCCCAAAGATGGCTCGGAGGGTTGTGAGAATTGCCGGGCCAACTTCCATGCCCTAGCTCGGATGCCCTAGGCGTGGCGGCGGCGGAGCTTGACTCTTCATGGCTTGAATGTCTTGAGTCTTGTTCATGATGCGACGTAGTCACATCAGTTTGTGACACCAGCTAAGTGTCATGTCTCTACACACTTGTGAAAGAGACCGATCATGATCTTAGAATAGTACCAGATGGAGACGAGCCACCCCGATACCAGATTATAAAGAAACGACTGGACAGAGTCCGAGTAACGTTCCTATCTAACAGTGCTAACTAAACAGTTACAGCACAATAACAGTTACAAGATAAATCCACATAAAGGCCCGAAAGGCGATCACAGATAATAGCGTTGTTCTAACAGATATACAACCTATTATATGATTTTCAAAACAGTTTATCAAAACCGTTTCCAGACAAACAGAGTATTCATTCCAAATTAATTACTCAGATAAACTACTGATAATTAATGTAAATATGGAACGAATGAGCAAGAGCGAACCACCACTTGCCTTAATCCGCAGAATAGAAACAAGCCTTACGACAACGACGGGATTCCGGGCTCGACACGGGTATAGCTCCGCTAGCACAAACACCTTTGAGTCGACCCATAAAAGGAACCCTAAGTTAGATCTGACATAACCACAGTACGAATCTAAAAACGACGAAAGAGAGCGAAAGGAAAGACGCCACGACCACAACCAACCAAGCCAAAGCCACGAAGGCATTCTGGGCACTGGCGGCGGTCGCCGCATTCATCACGGCGGGCGCCGTGAAGAACACGGTGGTCGCCGTGAAGAACTCAGACGACGGAAACGAGAGAAATCTCACCAAAACGATGTGCATTTCGACCCCTTTCCTCCTTGCTTGGGTTCTGACCTCCAAAGGCAACCAAAAGGCTTCTAAAGGGCTTCTGGAAACACCACCAAACGACACCGACGAGGGCTTGCGAACTCCGGCGAAACACAACTCCGACGACACGAAAATTTGGCAGAGGATCGGTGTTTGTGATGGCTCAAATCCTTTCCCCAACACCTCCTTTTATAGCCAAAGCATCAGGAGCACGAAGATGGGCCTACGACAGCTAGTTCGGCGCTTGCCAGAACCACGCCGGCGACCATCAGGCAAAGACTCCCGGACAACGACGGTGGCAATTACGGCGGGCGCCGTAATTTACGGCGGTCGCCGCCGTAGTCTGGCACGCCAGCTACCACCTCGAGCATTGGGACGGCGGGCGCCGTGACTGTACGGCGGTCACCGTTCTTGGATTCGCGACGGCGGTCGCCGCGACTGTACGGCGGTCGTCGTGACCAGCTTTTCCCGCCCGTTCAGCTTTGAACGAACATGACATTAAACCGGGATAAAAATTATCGTACGCGTACGAATATTAAAATCCAAGGCATGTTGTCTGTATATTATTTCACTGAGAAAAATATTACAGATACAGAGCACATTACAGAATGTCTCAAACTCTCTGTATTAAATCCGACGTACACAACGGGTACTCGGGAAATTCCAAAATTCCCAAAATAACCTTACAAAAATACGGGATATCACAGTGTTGGGCGCGTTCGTGAGCCCAAAGGGCATGACAAGCCACTCGTAGAGCCCATACTTTGTTTTGAACGCGGTCTTCCACTCATCACCTTCTTTCATTCTGATATGGTGATAATCACTCTTCAAATCAATCTTGGAGAAGAGTGTCGCACCATGAAGTTCATCAAGCATATCATCAAGGCGTGGGATAGGGTGCCTATACTTGACTGTGATCTGGTTTATCGCGCGACAGTCAACACACATTCTCCATGTGCCATCCTTCTTGTGCACAAGGATCACATGCACAACACAAGGGGAAAAAGATTCCCTTACGTACCCGCGATCCAACAATTCTTGAAATTGGCGATGTAACTCCTTGGTCTCTTCTATACCAGCTCTATACGTAGCGTGGTTGGGCAAAGAAGCACCTGGCACAAGGTCAATTTGGTGCTCAATGCCTCGCAGGGGAGGTAATCCTTGTGGCAACTCCTCTGGGAAAACGTCGGTGAACGCGGCAAGCAACTTCGCAATCGCTGGTGGCAAGGGCGCGTTCGTCGACGAGTCAGGGATGCATGGTGTGGGCACAAGCAGAAAGCATGGAGTCTTCCCAGTCACACACGCAGTGAGATCACTGGGCTTGGCTAAAAGAACGCGTTGCTCACATGTGCCTTGCAAAGGACGTGTTGGTGGCAACGGAGCGGCCAACTGTGTTGAGGGGAAGGCACTGCTCGAATTCTATGGGGCACTTGGTGTCCCAGCTATGGCGTTGTGTTTCTTCTTGCCAGTGCTTGGAGAAGATGAAGTGTTGCCAAATTTTGAGGAGTTTTGCCTCTGTATTGCCTCTGGACACTCGTTGGACCTAGTTGACGCGGCCTCGATGACTTTCTGGCGATCGCATTCTACCTGGTCCTGCAAGATCTCATGGGGAGACATTGGATGCAAAGTGATGCGCTTCCCGTGGTAATTGAACACATAAGTGTTCAAATAGCCATCATGGAGCACGCGCCTGTCGAATTGCCATGGGCGCCCAAGCAAAATATGGGTGGCGTCCATTGTAATGACATCACAAAGAATAGAATCACAGTATTGCCCTATGGAAAAAGAAATTAAACATTGGCGAGATACTGTGTTACCTGGACTTGAAGAAATCCATTGGAGGGCATAAGGTTGTGTATGAGGCGTCGTAGGTAGTTTGAAGTGGTTGACGACCTTCTCATTCACAATATTTGCACAAGATCCTCCATCAATGATTACACTCAAGGAAGCTGTTTGGACTAGAGCCCTTGTGTGGAACAAGTTCTCTCGTTGATCGCGTAAGCTGGCTTCCTTGACGGTGAGGAGACGACGCGTCACCAAGCTCAATGGTGTGCCCGCGTGCAGAGAAGCGGGTTCACAGTCATACGTGTCTTCGTCCTCTTCTTCGTTGCCTTCAGTGATCGCGTCAAGTGTGGCCTCCTCGTCTTCACAAGACTCGTAGCCGGCGGCGGCTGTGGAGAACAACACCTTACGAGCATTGGGGAAATCCTTCTTGTAGTGGCCTCTTCCACCACATTTGTAACATTCAATATCATGCGCACGATCGTTGCTCACTAGAGCATGTCTTTGCGTGTTCTGGCGCGGCACGGTGGTCAGCGTCGCGGGCTTCGCCTTGGAGGCTTGGCTAGATGCGACTGTGGTAGAGGCACTAGGTCGAACATTAGTATAAGGTAATCCACTAGGGTGAGAAGAATACCTTTGTTGGCCAGTGGAATATGCGTAAGACTGTCGGCGAGATAATTGTGCATGAATTTGCATCGCCGTGTGGGTGAGTGTGTTCAAATCCTTGATTGGCAAGATCTCTAGTTGATCACGTATGTTGGTGTTCAAGCCACTCAAGAATTTTGTCCTCAAAGTAGATGGTGCAATAGAGATATTGGCCTTGTAATACATGTCTTCAATCTTGGAAAAGAACTCGAGTGGAGTCAACGACCCTTGGCGAGCCATGGCAATCTCCAATCTCATTTGATTCATGTAGTCTGGAGGCACATATTTCTTGGTCATCACATAGACGAGTTGATGCCATTCTGTGACTCGTGTCCTGTGGCGATGAACGCAGTCATCTTCGAATCTATGCCATCACACGCGGGCGGCTCCTCAAAAGTTAAGCGTCGCGGCGTCGACATGCTCCTCAGGTGGCACTCAATTACATCGAAGGGTGTACTCAGTAGCCTGCACCCATTCAAGAAAAACAGAGGGGTTGTATTCACCATGAAATTGCTCGATTTTTACCTTGACTAGTTGTCGCTGGTATCGAGGCTGGCCAGGTGCTTGGTTGAACGCATTGTTTGGGGCGTCATCGTAGAGAGGGTTCTCAAAGGCGCGCAATCCATGTGGTCTATCGCGTCCAACCTGGTGTCTATCGCGTTGTTCGTGAACTTCACAGACATACTCATCCATGGGCGTGTAGGCGTCATCGTGTTGACGGCTTCGCGACTGGGCATTGTAGTTGTCGCGTCGATTGTCTCTCTGCAAAACATCGCGGCGCTTGCCGCCAATGTTTCGAACGCGTTCTCCGTTGGGCCGGAGACGCGGTGAAGGTATCCAATCTGATGGGTGATCCTGTAATTCAAGTGGATCTCCAAGAGGGGGGTGAAAAAAATTAGGATTCACCATACCTGAGTCCTCGATCTCTTCGTCATCATACTCGTCGAAGTCGTCTTGGACATTGGGTATGATCGACGCATAGCCATCAGTTCCGTAACGCGGTGTTCGAACACTCTGGTGTCGAAGATGATCGCATACATCATGGCTGCGTTGTTAGGCAGCGGGTGTCCTCAATTGATCATCGCATCGCGGATGTCCAGTGTTGTGGCGACTTGGTCTTCTCGGTGTCGCATCGGCCTGGGCGGCTTGACGACGTCGGCCATTGCGTGGTGTAGAGTTTGGCACACGGCGCTGGGTTCTCCGAGAGGCATACCTATCATCAAAGTTGTAAGGTTCAGAGTACTCACCTCGAGAGTCATCGGCGTCGCGGTCGGAGCCAGTGTCGTGGCCAGCGGGTGTGGCTCTGGGCACGTAGCGATCCGTCCTGGGAACGAAGCCTTGGCGGCTCTCAATGACACTCTACATTCTGGTGAGTTGTGGTGGATGGTGAGAAGTGGACGGCATAATTCCCTTGCCTTTGTCCACGCGTGTCTTAGATGGGACCGCGTCGGTTGCTCCAGTGGGAGGCGGCGCGTCCAGACCACTAGGTGGTGTTGGGGTTGGCACAATGGGTGCCTCTTGTTGGTTGGCTCTGAGAGTCGCGTTCTCTTGTCGAAGAGCCCGGATCAATATTTGATCTTCGGACAACACCATGATGGGATCGCGTGGTTGGTCTTGTGGTGGTTGGTCTTAAGGGAGACCCAACTGTGGAGGTTGTGGGTTGGTGGTGTTATCTTCGCGGTCGTCTCCACTGTGTCCAATCTGTATGGTGCCTATAACAAGACGACCAGACATGGGAGTAAAAACGAACCAAAAGACAACAAAGAACAACAACGAAGCAAATCACTAGTCAATTCACAAATGTCACGTAGGTAGGGCTTGTTTGGTTTGCCGTGAGGGCGGCTTGGCTTGAACAAGATATGGTGTATCAAGCAAGTTGCAATCAAACAAACAAGAACAAATTGAAACCTTAAAACAAACGTAAACAAAGTAACCTAATTAGCAAGAAAGTACCTTCTAGGAAGCTTGACCTAGACGGTGGAGAGATATAGAAGATGAGCTTAGATCAATGTGGGTTAGGGTTGCCTTATTTTGGCTTTCCCTAACTTTGGAAACTTTTTTTTTGGAATATCTTTTCGATATTTTTTTTTTTTTAATCTGAGATCTTATATTTTGATATTTTCGGACTTGCAAAAGGAAACAAAATAAAAAGGTCTAAGTAACAAGAATATCACAAGTGTGATCTTAGAGATAGGAGAGAGAAGATAATATTTGATGATATCTTATTAGGAAATTGGTTAACAACCTAAAAAGTAATATCTAGCAAACAAGAAAATTTTATCCACGCATAAAATAAGGAAACAAAATATCCTAACATGCAAGAGAACAAAATTACCTAACACACCAAAACTTGGGGAACAAAAAAAAATTCGGCCAAGGTATTACCTTGTAGAAACCGAAGGTGAGCAAAGAATTGATTTTTATGGTTTTTCTCTGTCTTTTCACGCGAGTTTATACAAAGCAAAAGATGGGGGCAAGAAAAATTTTTGTGAACAAGAGTGAAACTTGAGTTCGTGACTTACAAGACTGCTGGGCTCTGATACCAGTTGATGTGTCCTTGTCTCCTATGACAAGTCGAATTGTGAAAGGTGATGACTTTGGATCTAGTCTTGGTTGAGAAGTCACTCGATGATGTGATTCTGCTGCGGAACGCGGTGATGGTGATGATCACGAATGGAAGATCGCGATGATGATGGCGATGGAAGCGAGTTGATGGGAGATGGATAGCGGTGGCGGAAGCGATTGAATGGAGGGATAGATGACTTGATGGAACAAGTCGTTGGTGTCGTAGCGTCGACTACGGATGAAGGAGATGCGAAGATAGACTTGCTTGAGAAGATCAAGCGTTTGCTGTAGCGTCGGCGACAGAGGGAATGGGGATGAGAGGGATATGGGTGACGTCCGATCAAGGGAAGGAAGAATTAACACTCGACTTAAAACCTTGAACTTTAACTTGAACGTGGATTAAAACAATAACAAAGTTGGGTATAAATAGGGGAGGTGAGACATCGGATAGGCCGAGTCGAACCTCATGGGCTAGCCCATGCAAGCATGCAAAAGGCACAAGCCCTAAAAGATAGAATGACTTAAAAGGAAACTATCTAAAACACTATAAATAAGGAAACTATCTAAACATGCTGTAAATACCAAATATAGATAATGTCTTAAAAAGAACGCGTGATACTTCTAGCGCGGTGTAGGCTTTGAAGAGATCATCGCGAGAGACGACGAAGTGTCAAAGTCTTCAGAAGAACGCGTTGTTTTACTTTCGATGGTGGCGAGGACGACGAGTCTTGGATTGTCGTATGGGCTTCTTTGGCTGGCGACGGCGCGTGCGATAAGTGACGCGACGGCGACGACGATGGCCTTGGACCTAGACCTTGTCACTGGGCCCTCTGAGCGTAGGCTCATGGCTTCTTCCTCGTCTTGGGCGGTCATGGGAGGCAGGGTCACATCACTTAGCCTCTGCCTCTTCTTCAATCTTGTCACGTAGCAATAATCCACTTGACTCTGACAATCGCCACCACCTGATCCTAGGTTGTGAAACGTTGTTTCTCTTAGCCTTTTTGCCAGCCATCTCGAAATCCAAGATTAGGAGCCGATGTTGGGTTGTTAGCCCTCCATACGGGATAACCTTGCAATCTTTGCAGCTGCGCCTATCTTCTCTCCTAACCAAAAAGTAATCTATCTGGGTACTGCAAGTCGAGCTCTGAAAGGTCACCAAATGCTCATCTTTTTTGCAAAACCACGAGTTTGCAATAACACATCCAGAAGCCACAGAAAACTCTAACAGAGCCAGACCACTATCATTCCTGACGCCAAAACCAAAACCTCCATGCACCTCATCGTATCCATCTTTGTCCCTACCAATATGTCCATTAAAATCACCACCCACAAAGAGTTGTTCTGTCCTCGAGATGCCTCCGATCATTACGTCTAAATCCTCCCAAAATCTTCTCTTTTCTTCCTCATCCAAACCCACATGTGGGGCGTACGCACTGATTACGTGTATGCTGGTACCACCCACGACAAGCTTGATTGTCATCAACCGGTCACTCTTGCGCTCAACCTGAACAACCTGGTCTCTATGCTCTCTGCTGACAATGATACTGACGCCATTTCTTCTCTTAGCTTCACCCGAATACCAGAGCTTCCATATGTCTATCTCACGCGCCTTGTTTCCCACCCATTTTGTCTCCTGGATGCACGCAATGTCCACTCTACGCTATTGGAGTATTTTAACCAATTCAATCGATTTTCCAGTAAGCGATCCCACATTCCACGAACCCAATCTCCACTTTACAACTACTTTCTTCAAATGATCAACGTTGTTGCTTTGACTGACACAAGGACAAGGCCCAGCGCAGACCCCCGGAACAACCATCTCGGCCGACACCTACCTAGGAGTCAACACAAACACACGCGGTATACCTGCCAAAGCACACGAACAAAAACAAAAACAAAAACAAAAACGAAAATGAAAACGAAAACGAAAACGAAAACGAAAACGAAAACGAAAACGAAAACGAAAACGAAAACGAAAACGAAAACAAAAACAAAAACAAAAACAAAACAAAGGCACACAAGCACAACTAGCACACACAAAGACAAACCCTACGAATTAGACAGAAAGCATTAACCGATCAAGCACATAAACACAAGTTTAAGAGAAAGCACAAGGAACACTTAGCAAACAGAGTAAACAAAGAGGCTGAAAAACGGAGGTTACCGTGCCCCGTAAAGGGGCTAAGAGTCACCGTGCGGGAACCGCAGTCCACGAAAATGGCAAGGCTGGGGAAACAGGTTGGGAAACAACGGGTCGGGGGTTACACTGAAAAGGGGGTTATGCTGGTTTGGGGGTCGGGGGGTGGGGTGCAGCCTAGGATCCCGGAACCAGCCGAGGGGGTGGGGGTACGAGGTTCCGACAGGTAAGTGGGTGGTGGGGGCCTGGGCACCTAGGAGTGGGGGGGAGAGTTGTCGGGAGGGGGTGCCTACTGACTGGGCTTTGGGGGGGAGTCTAGGGTTAGGCACGAGAGAAGGGGGGGTTCGATGGTTCAGTACTTTGGGAGGGGGGTTCGATAGGGAGGAGGGGGAGAGTCGACGGGGCTGAAAAGGTCGGGGTGGGCACCGACGGTGCCAGGGAGCAGAGCAGCGGGTCGAGGGATAGAGGGGCGAAGCTGCGAAGGGGAGAAAAGGGGAGGATCTATGAGGATAGAGATCCGCCTGGGACGGCGGATTGTGGGCGACGCGGTGTCGCCGGAGAAGACCGGGAGAGACGCCGGAGAAGTGTCGAAGAAGCGCCGGAGCGGTCGCGTTCAGAGGAGAGAGGAGAGAAGGGAGAGAGCGGTCGTTATAAAGATCTATATTTTAATTAAAAGAAGATACTTAAGGATATTGTTAAAGGAGAGAGAAAATCATATATTTCTTCCAAAACCGCTCCATTTCGCTGATACATTTTTTTCTTGTTCAACGATTTTTCAGCATTCATGAATATCGATCACGTCTTTATGAATATCGTTCATGCGTTTATGAATATCGATGGACGTGAATATCTCCACTTAAAACATAATATCACCACTTGATTTTTTCAGCTTTTGCTTTATAAATTTGTTCTTGTTGCTTTTGTCATTGTTTCTTGGATATCGTTCATGTTTGTATGAATATTTTTGTTTAACATGTGGATATCACCAATTAAAGACATGAATACCACAACTTAAAAATATATGAATAACATAATCAATTACACGAATATCATAATCAGTTACATGAATATCACACTCAAGTACATGAATAACATAACTCAATTCACGTGAATATTACATGAATATCACCATTCAATTCATGAATATTGATCACTACCCAATTATTAATATTAACACCCAATTACATGAATATCAACACATATTACACGAATATCACCCCCGATATCATGAATATTACATGAATATCACCAATCAATTTATGAATATTGATCACTATCCAATTACATTAATATTACCACCTAATTACATGAATATCAACAAATATTACACGAATATCACCCCCGATATCGTGAATATTACATGAATATCATCACTCAATTCATGAATATCGATCACTATCCAATTACATTAATATTACCACCCAAATACATAAATATCAACACATATTGCACGAATATCACCATCTGTGAATATCACCCCCGGTCGAATCTTTGAATCTTGACGGTTACTTTTTGTTTCTAGAGACATTTTCTCTCTATTCAACGACCATCGAACCATCCATGAACCCTAAAATCAAAATAACATTGACATCAAAATCAAAAACAACATCAACATTAATCAATGAAATCGAACAAATAAAAACACAAGTTTTTTGTGACTACAAAACGTAAATTTCAATGAGACAAGCCTTAAAATCAATATCTTTGCGAATTTGGGGAAGTTGAAGACAATAACCCTAAATATCAAACAAATAAATTGAAGGGGTATATGAACTAATAAACAAGAATTGAAGAAGAAATAACCAAGATCCAAGACAGAGGAACCCACCAAGACGGAGTCGCGGAGGCGGAGTTGCGGGGGCGGAGTCGCGGAGCCGGAGTGGGAGGCGAAGTCGCGGATCCGGAGGTGGAGTCGTTGGGGTGGAGTTACGGAGGCGGAGTCGCGGATCTGGAGGCGGAGTCGGAGGAGAAGTCGCGGATCCGGAGGCAAAGGCGGAGACGGAGGCACGAAGCTTCAATGGAGGTTTAGGGAGATTTGGCTGAGACGATTTTGGAGCAGTATTTTGGGAGAGAATGAAAATAACGTATATGTGAGATTTTAGATGAAAATAAAATCCCATGAAATCAGAATTTGGTATAATCTGGTGCACCCAATTCCATTTCTCAAATTTGCACTCATTAGGATTAAATCTGAGCCATTAATTCTTTCATCATCCGACGCCCCTGATTAGTACATCCGTTTTACCGTAAGATCTCGTTTCACCAGAACCTAATTCTATAGATAGATATGTCATTTGTATATATAGTGGTAGAGCTGTCAAAATTTGACCCGACCCGCAAAGCCGACCTGACCCGGGTTTTCTGGGTTGAGACCCGACTCGAAAAGTATTGGGTCAAAAGTGACCCGACCCGTTTGACCCAAAAATTTCTAGGTTGGGTCATTGACCTGTTGGGTCGACTCGTTGGATCAATACAAATGTGTTTATATTTTATATCTTAAATATTATATTATAATTTATTATTAAAATATTATATAATAAAAAATTTTGATTTATTCTTTTTTTTTTTAAATAAAATATTATTTTAATATTTATTTTATAAAATTTTGACAAGGCGCTCTCGACCCGTTGGGTCGACCCAAACCCGTACCTGACCCGCAATCGACCCGTAAATTTTGACCCGTAATCGATCTGACCCGTAAATGACCCGACCTAGTACGCATAAACCTGAACCCAACCCGTTTGACACCTTTAGATATGGTAATTGTAAAAGGGTAATAAGAAATACTAAAGCATATCTCATTATCTCTTTCTTTTCTCGATCTCTTCCTTATCTCCTATCTTCATCCTCCTACGTTTCTCTTACTTTTAGGGTTGAGCATCGGTCCAAACCCGGACCGGACTGACCCGGACCGGACCAGAACCCGGAACCCCTAAAATTATGGACCGGAGACCGGACCGGATATTTCCGGTCCGGTCCTATTTGGTCCGGATATGGACTGGTCTAAATTACAAACCCTGTAACTATGCAAGTTTAGTAAAATTTAGCAAAAAATTCTATACTAAATCTCAAACCCTACAAGTTTAGCAAAATTTAGCAAATAGTTCTACATTAAATCTCAAACCCTACAAGTTTAGTAAATCTCAAATTACAAACCCTGCAAGTTTAGCTATTTCAGCAGAGATTCAGAGAAACCCACATACTAAATCTCAAACCCTGCAAGTTTAGTAAAGCCTTACACTTACAATAGCATGGTAATAACATAAATTTCACCCTTAACTTGCATACCCAAAAAATTACATGCAAGTTTACAATAGTTTCAAGATATCAAAACCACCCAAAAAATTACATCCAAAGTTTCAACACTTTAGTCATTTACAAAAAAAAAAACCTTCAATTCTTTCACTTTCACCTCCCCTAGCTATAAAAAATTACACCCTTCAATTCTTTCACTTTCACTTCCGCTTAGCAATATCTTACACTTTATCTTCCTTCCAAAATCTGCATAAATCAATCCATATGATCAGAAATTCAGTAGCCACAAATTAGAAATTCAGTAGCCACATCACACCCTACCTACCATTCCATACTACAATCCAGTTAAGCACAAATCAGAATGAGCTAGTAGAGTTGTTGTACACTTGTATATGACACTTGTACATGACACAAATCAGAAACTCAGTAGCCACATCACACCCTAACTACCATTTTAATGTTGAACAATATGTCTTCAATTCATCAGAGGCTTATAACAGAGGCAGAAAACAAATCAAAATATCACATGATTATAGTATATTACCTTGATCTCAAGAAATCAGAAATATATTTTTAGAAGCATCAGGAGTATCGTGGGTTAAACCGGATTGAATTTCTTTTGACTTTGATATGCTCGACCCTCGAGTTCTTTTAGTGCTTTGCCTTTGGATATTGGAGGTCGACATCTGTATGTACATTCAAGAAATCAGAAATATAAATTCAGAGAGGCCAAAGAAAGTTTGTGAATCAGTTACAAACTTACAATGTGAAACATGCTTAACAAATAACAACTAAATCAGAATTACTCAATAGTCAATACTCCAAAATCATTCACCGGAAAACAACTAAAGGGATCAAATTGTTTTCCAGTGAATGATGCTCAACCCTAAATCTATAGCAATTGGGAAACAATCACTGGAAAACAACCCTAAATCCTAGAAGCCTCGAATAATTAATTAATAAGCCTCGAAAACAACCCTAAATCCCAAAGGAGAGCCATCAGCCAAGACGGGAAAGAGGAGAGCCAAGACGGGACTCGGGAGAGACTAACCTGAGCCAAGAAAGAGAGATTCGAGCTTGGGTTGTGTAATACCCCTCATTTTTAGTAAGGGTATTTGGGTAATTTTCTCAACCCTCGTTCTGTAATCGTGTCGCTTTCGGAGAAATTCGGATTTTCTGTAGCATGTCTGATCTCTGTAATTTTTCCATGAGTGGTATAATTACATTCGACGTATTTTCGGGGCTTAGAATATTTATTTGGGTACAAATATATAAATTATGGGGTTTAAACCCATGCCAAACCCTTTCCTGGGCAAAAAGACGCGAAAATGCCTCTGCCGCGACCGCGGAAAAATGGCTCTCAAAAGAGCTGGGCACAGGAATATTCCGCGACCGCGGAAAAATTCCGCAACCACGGAAAATGCAGACACGCCAACGTCGCTTCGTCTTCCTCCTCGTCGTTCGCGCCCGCCGTTGATCCTCTGTTTCACCGTTGATCTGGGCGGGGAGGGCTCCTCTTTTGGGATATAAAAGGAGGTCGGATTGGGAAGGTTTTGGCACCCAAATATCTGATCTCCTCACCTCTTGCTCTCTCATTTTTCCTTCATCGCCGGAGTTCGAGCTCTCGCCGGAATTCTCGAAGTGTCGCCAGAGCTCTCGCCAGTCGTCGTTGTGGCCTTGGAGTGGTGCTTAGGAGGCGCAAGGAAGGTTGGAGTCGAATCCCTCGCGAATCGAGCCCCCTCGCATCGTCGCCGGTGAGGTTTTCTCCCTTTAGAGTCGCCGGAGTTCATGGCCGCGACCGCAAACATGAACTGCCGCGACCACGGCAGTGACAAGGTCGGCCACGTCCGCGGCCGCTGTCCTCGACGCTCGCAGACGCTGTCCTCGATGCCCGCGACCACGAAATCCCAGCCGCGACAGCGGATTGCCTTGGTAATCGCAATCGTGGCCTTGGACGATCCGGTCTCGGGCGGGAATTTCGTCCTTTCGATTTCATTCATTCTTTCTTAGATTCGTATCATTTTATTGTCGAATCTAACCTAGGGTTTCGTTATGGGTCATTGTCGTAGGAATTTGTAATCCGACTTCCGTTCCCGTTCCGGACCCAGAAACCCGTCGTCGCTCAATCGTTCGTCTAGACTATGGCAAGTGGCGGTTCGCTCTTGCTTATCATTCCATGTTTCCATTAATTATCAATTGTTTAATTGTTAATTAAATTGGGATGAACTATTGTTTTAGTTTGGGAACAAATTTTATAAATGATACGATTAAAAAGTGATATTATAATAGGTTGTATATACTGCTAGAAACAATGCTATTATATATATATATATATTATTGCCATAATGGTATTGATGTGGACTATTGTGTGCTATGTACCTTGCGAGGTCTAGTCGTTTCTTTATAATTGGTACTAGGAGGATTTTTCCCTAGTACTCTCTCTGGTCATGACTATACCCTTACTCAGGGTAGGTGCACACAGCTGGTGCCGATATTCGGGATTTATTCCCTTCGATATCTCTCGCGATGAGATGATATATCTTAAAATCTTATAACGTAATTGTGCGTTTTGGAATTAAATAAGATAAGTGCGATTATACACATAATTAATATACCCTCGGGCGAGGAGTACAACGTGGAAACCGCCCGGACTTCGATTAGAGTAAGTCCTCCTTCCAAATCTGAATTCGCATTGCGCGGTGAGGTTGGTCGTGGACCCAAATGGTTAAGTCTTTTTAAACACTTATGTGAAATTATAACATTCCCGAACACTTGTCATACTTTCCGTTAAGACTCAATCTCTTGGAGTCTTCTCTTCATACGTTTCCGATAAGACTCGATCTTTAGGAGTCTTCTCTTGATCTTTCTGTTTTGTATCCTTCCGTAGAAGTATTGAGGTTTACTATCGTCATCGGCTTTCATTCGAGAAGCGATGGGTCTAACCTAATACAACTACCTTAGAACCTTTCTGTTTTACCCTTGCATAGTCTTTCATTAGACTAACCAACCGGTTATTTTCCCTTGCATGGTTGACTGGTGTCATCTGTCTCATACGGCACATCAGGTAGACTTTCGTTCCGTGAAGGCTAGAATCGACGATGAAGGCAGATGAAGTTTTTAAGAGTTTTATCCAGGTTGAAGATCCTAGGCGGGTGATCGCTTCGATCAAGACCCTTATGTTATTTATTTAAAAGACTTCCGCTGTATTAAACATATTATGTATTTCTGTTGTATTTGGGATTTACGGATGTAATTCCGAGACTTTGGTTTAAATAAAGATCATGATATTTCGTTTTATCGGTGTATTTTATGATTTGAATGAATGGTTAAGCCTTGGGTGGCTTCGGATGTGAAATATGAGGTTACTAGCGGTAATACTTTCAAGGAATTATTTGGGGGTGTTACAGGTTGTGGCCTGTGGGTCCGTATCAGTCTGGCCGGCGACGACTTGCCGGCGAGTAGGAGAACTGGAGAAGAGCCAGGAGAGCTGGAGAGGAGATCTGGATGGAGAGGAGTAGCGCCGTAGCGGATGGAGAGAAGACTAGGAGAGGCGGAAAGACCGAAAGTAGGGTTGCCGAAAGAGGAGAGATGGTAAGTTAGATTAATAAGACTAGGGTTTAGAATATTTAAAAAAAAAAAAAACGGGTCCGACCGGACCGGACCGGTATTAGCCCGGCCCGAACCGGACCCGAAAATCAGGAAATGTCTGGACCGGTCCGGTCCATATTTCTGGTCTGGCCCGGTTTTTGCTCAACCCTACTTACTTTGTTATTCATCTCCTTTCATAATTCTACTCTTTTCCCTTTCTTTCTATCAACCCCCTTTCAAGATCATGATCTGACTCGGGTCACTCGGGACATGATAAATTGGTATCAGAATGGTTGGTTCTTACGTCCAATTTTGACCTAATCAACTCGATCAAAATCGATGAGCTTGAAACCTGACAATGATGGATAACACTCGAATGTATGTGATGGAAAGAAATCTCAAAGAAGATGGAGATTTTGGCCTAGTAGCACGCAACAATGATGATTCAATGGATGAGCTCGACGAAACAAAGTTTGGATGAGTTATGCAATCAATTTGAAGGATACCAGATCAAATCGAGGAATCCGCGGGCTCAAGAACACTCCAACAATGGTATAAACGCATGCAATGGAAGAAATCATATCCATCCAAGAGTTAATTCAGATCTAAGAGAATCCAATTCGGGAATCAATTCCGTTACTCGAGCCCAGACATAAGATCAAAAATTTATCGGAAATCCTCAAGGAGAAAAGCACCAAGAAGTGGATACTAGGAGCTCTTCAATAGGTTATGACTTCACTAAAGCACATAGTGGTATGATAATTGTAAAAGGGTAACCATAAATAATGACATGTATCTCTTTCTCTCTTTCTTTCCTATCTCTCTATCCCTTGCTTGAAGACATGTTTTTCATGTTCTTCCCCAATTTTCCTATTCCTTCTCCAGTTTCATCTTCAATGGTCATGATCCAACCGAAAACATGACTAATCGGTATCAGAGCCATCAATTTTGGGTGACCTAAATTTCAATTTCGTTGTATTTTTCTCTTTGAACAAATTTAACCTAAATCACTAATTGAAGGGTTTTTTCGTTCAGCTTGTACGCTATAACGTAGTGGACAAACGAGCCCATATCAAATTGAACTAGCTACTTATTTATTATTTTAAGATAGCTTGTATGTCACTTTGTAACAGATGAAATGGAAAAGCTTTTTGTGTGGGGTAATTGTTACTTGTCCGCTATGTAGTGGTGTACAAATTCGTATTTTATGAATATTTTTCTCCATCATGTTAGAAAAGTTTGTGGCGGGTAGATAACTTTTCGTGGTACACGTATCATGGACGAATAGTTTTTTGGGATTTTATAAAGGTGTATTTTCCCATATAAATGTTGATATATTTGTTTAAATACTAAAAACAACGAGTTAATGATAAATATTAAGTTTGTGACCATCTAAAAAGTTTTACACATCGGGTAAATTGGCTTATATCAATGGACTCGCCCAATTAAAAAAAGATAATAAATCTTGATTTTTCATCTAAGTGAAAGATTAAAAACATAAGAATTTGCACCATTGTATTATACAACTATAGTTAAGACTTCTCAAGACTCAAAACCTATTTAATGTTTGATAGTGGAAGAACTTTATATACTAGTCAAATAGAATATATTTTAGATAGGTTTTAGACAATATAAACCTCTAAAAAATATACAATTAATATATAAGCCTTGTTTGATAAGTTAGAAATGGAATGAAAAGTGAGTGTAAGTACGGGCAGAAACAATTTTATTTACCCTTACCCTAAGATAAGAGTAAGTAAAATTATAAGTGAAAGCAAAATCTTTCAATTTCACTGGCAACTTATGGAACTGACTAATTAGAATTATTTTGAGTTTTTGGTTTCATGAGTTAAAAACAAATTCAAATCCCCCCAGTTTTAATGGTAAAGTTTTCCAGGTGGGTGAAAACTGAAAATGGTTTTATGGACGTGTCACCTGCTCACGTTTTCACACACGGTTAGTTGCAATAAGAAAGCCAAGACCAACGGCTTTGTAGCTTTACAAAACTCTTACAATTTTCTCTCTCTCTTTTTAAAATTTCTCCCTCTCACTCCAAACAAACCCCATTGTTAAATATCAGTCACTCCACTTTGAATCCACAGAGAGATAGAAATAAATAGTTCTGGAAAAGCATTTAATACCAAAAAATTTCACATGAAGCTTGCTCTCACACTTTAAATTCCCCCACTCTCTCCTCGGATTCCGCCTGCAGCCAGTTCATCCGATTTCGATCTCGTGGCATTTACTCCGACGATCTGAGGAATCTACTGCTGAAACGACGTCGTCGATTCGTCTTGTAGCGCTTGGTCGATCGAAGCGGAGAAGATGCCGCGTGAAGGGAGCAGCAATCTGAGCGGGGCGATGATGTTCGCTTCGCCGTGCAAGAACATGATGAGAGGATTGAAGGCTCTGGTGCCTAATTCCGCTGCCGACGCTAACAACTACGGCGACGACGAACTTGCTTTCAGAAAGGCTGAAGAGGCTGGTAATTTTTCGCAATCGCATCTTTTTCTTCAACTAATTTTCAGACGAGCTACAGTTTTCTGGAGTTAATTTGAAATTTGAATGCGATTGAGATTTTTTTTTTAAATGTAGGCAGTTTGCTGCAATTTGCTTATGACTTTTTGAAATCAAATCATCACGTTGCTTGGGGGAAACCAAATATGAGGTTTCTGGGACTCGACTTGTTTTTATTTTGGACAACAATCCAAAAATAGGAGTTCAAAGTTGTATTGTAGTGTATTTTTTCCAGTGAAATTATCTTCTAAGAAAACTCTATTTCTTAAAATTCCTTATGTGAGTGTCACAATGAGGTGTGTAAATTGCGATGGCTAGTCTTGTCTCTTGAACTATAAAAATTATCATATTTATGGATTAAGTTGACAGGTCTTAAATTTTCATGTTTTTTCTGGTCAAATAATCTTTTTCAACTATATATTGTTGCATATATATTGTTGCATAATTGATTTTTTTTTATATAATTATCCATAAAGCGAAAGGAATAGTAGGTAAGCTAAAGTAGATTTACCCCCCTCTATACTAGCTGTCAATTTATTTTGAACATGAGCCTTTTGTAGTCCACCATACTTCAAACTCACTCTTTCACTACTTTCTTGTGACTATGGAAACATAAAAAAATACGAATTATAAATAAACACATACGACAATAAACTAAATTAAGTAGCATCTCATAAAATTGGATTTGTTGTTTGTGTTTTTGCTTAATGGTTAGTAATTTCCTCTCATTTCAAAAGTCAAAGCAGGTAATGCATTCTTTTGCTTAAAACTTTGTTTTGTTGTTGTCCTTGTTGTAGTTTGCCTTTTCATCATTTCTTCTCTGGAGGCCCAGGTTTCTGAAAATTGGGGTGGCCTGTATTTATCGCCTTTAAAAAATGATACTCCGTAAATCATACTACTTGCATTTAGACAACATAAACTAGTTTTTATTAGATAATTGGTAATAATATTTAGACAAAGAGTAAATTACTACCAGTACTTTTTGTAGGTGAAAAAACTATAACTCATTTATTTAAAATTTTGCCAGATCCATTAGTGGGAATTTTGGTTGGGGGTCACTGTCAAAATTCTTTTCATTGTAATTTTTTTCTGGGTTTTCTGAATTAAGAATCGGCCAAAAGATACATATCAAGGAATATCATGATGTTGCTATTTCGGCGACCGCATGGATCGTCACCTAATCATAAACATGGACCAACTTCAAAATGCGAAACTGGGTCCATCAGAATACATTTTGGACCTCCTAAATCCAAAGCCTTTTATAAAGCAATGTTCTTCTTAATTATGCATTAAGAACCATAATGATAAGAGCACTGTTGATGGTTACTTCCTTTCTCCTCCACCCATCAAGAAAAAGGGAATGCTTTACTTCCATTCCTCTTCTTTTCTTTTTCAATTTGATCACCATGATTCAAGGGAGAAGAAAATAGTTTGTTGGTTGAAAGTGAAAGACAAGTGGGACCCGAAAGCGTGATTAACTGCAAGGTTTAATTCAGCAGATTACCTATTTGATATACCAATGTTAGTTTCTGTACCATATTGATCAAGTGTGAGTTTTGTAAGTAAAACACATCTGGAACATTATGAGAATCGGCCAACCGGGTATGATGCTTTCTGAACTTCAGCCTATGATCAAACAAGTGTATGTTAAGAGTGTTAACAGCATTAGAACAGAAAGCATTTACTAGTTATTTTGCAATTGATCCGATCTATTGCTACCTAAGTGCTAATTAGTATTACTATATTGGTGATTGCTATAACTATGATTGTCATTATATAGTTTGTGGCACCATAAGGATGAGCTTTTTTCTATTACGTTTCCCCAGCTGCAAGGAGAAACCAAGCAGCAGAATGGCTAAGGCAGGTGGACAAGGTTGCATGGGAAAACCTTCCCAAAGAGCCTTCAGACGAAGATTTCTGCTTGGCACTTCGCAGTGGTCTCATCCTCTGCAATGTTCTCAACAAGGTCAATCCCGGTGCTGTACCGAAGGTGGTCTATCATATCTCGTTCAACTCACGTGGATTGTGCAAACTTGACTTAGATTTTTGCCTGTTGAAGAAAAACAGGATTATATTTTAATGTAATGTTTTGGTGTCCACATGGTGGAACAGGTTGTGGATAATTCGGTGCTTACAATCCAGTCGATAGAAGGTGCTGCACAGTCAGCAATCCAGTATTTTGAAAATATGAGGAACTTCTTGGTAGCAGTTGGAAATATGAAGCTCTTAACTTTTCAAGCCTCTGACTTAGAGAAGGTTTTGCTTTTCTTCCTTTTTTAATCACTCTTCTTCTATTTCCCACTCTAATCTATTCTTGTCTGAGATGGATACCTTGCAATTTTAGCTCCATCGGCACATATGATAGTTTCATGTTAGTAACCTGTTTGATTATATAATTGATGAGCAAAGTACAACCTTATAATACATTTAACATTCTAAAATGAGAAGTTATAGTGATAGCTGTTAAAACTTTTTGTTCCCCAAATGAATATTGGTAGCTACAAGTAAAAAATGATGACTATTAGACACAATTAAAGTCCTCTTTGATGTTTTCTAAGATTGTGATTTTTTTCCCTTGTCATAGCTCTAGTCCTAAAGCAATCACTATATTGTAGTCTGATTATATAAACCAAAAACATTATAGGGAGGAACATCAAGTCAAGTTGTGGACTGCATTCTCTGCCTGAAAGGCTACTATGAGTGGAAGCAATCAGGTGGGATAGGAGTGTGGAGATATGGCGGTACTGTGAAGATCGTATCGTACCCAAAAGAGTCTTCGTCCTCCACTTCAACTGGAAGTGAAAGCGCTGAGGAGTCTCTTGATGAGTATGAGTCATCCCAGTATGAACAGCTATCAGCATTTCTGCACCTCTCTGACAAGGTTTCCTCTGAAGAATCAAGAGCAGCTAAAGCTTTGCGTCTCCTCTTTGATCAGTTTGGAATTGGGATTTTGAAGGCTTATCTCACTGAGAAGAATGGCATAGAAGACTTCCTCTTGAATTCAATGGTAGGTAAGGTTTTCTCGGCTGTTTTAGTTCCAAACTTCTGGTGTATATTTCATCAGGAAATGGAATGGGTTTGTTTGTATATGCATTAGCATCTTGATGATTGACTTTGTTAAATTCTTATAAACTGTAATTGTAATTGTAATTGTAATGGTAAGTTGGTAAACCCTGTGCAGGTGATTGACACTGTGATGAGAAAGGTTGTAAAAGACTTCTCTACAGTGCTTGTTTCACAGGGAATTCAGGTAAAAACATTTAACAGATTGAATTATTGAAACAATATTTGTGGTTTTTAAATATGTTTTGGCCAAGTGTGTTAGTAGTTACTTCTCGTCTAATTGCTTTAATTCATACGTAAAAATTCTGTAGCTGGGGCTACTGCTGAAGAAATTTCTGAAGAGTGACACTACAATGCTATCAAAGGAGGAATTCTTAGATGCCATTTCTCAATATCTTATTAAGCAAACTGGATCGCCATCCACTGATTCATCAGAGTTCTGCATTTGTGGTGGAAAAAGACAGATTATCAGATCCGTTGTTGCCTACTCTGCTGACTACAAGGAAGTGATTGAAGGCCAACAGAAGCAAATTGAGGTATGCATAATTATTTATTTATTCTGATGCATGATATGTGGATAAGTTGGATTCCAGTTTTGATTGTATCTGTAACTTTTTTATAAGTTGATCGACTATTCCATCTGTCATTCTCATTTCAATTACAAAGGCATGCAATTGCTTTCTTGCTGCTTGCACCAAACAAATGGTAAACCAATTGATCTGAACTTATAAATAGTTCTTACTTAGCATTGCATGTCTCTGTCCTCATTGCTCTGAAGGAACTAAAAGCATCATTCAATGACGCAAAAGAAGAAATCAGGAGGATCCAATCAGAATGGGAGAAAGAAGTTGCACGGTTAGGTACAAGTCTGAAAATATCTTTCCAAGTGCTATTGTATATTGTTGCACAACAGTTCTATTAAGCTTCAGTTCAACTTGATATCTTAATGTTCTGTTGGCTTTAGGAAATCATATAAATGGTCTTGAAGTTGCATCATCTTCATACCACAAAGTTCTTGAGGAAAACCGTCTACTATATAATCAAGTACAAGACTTAAAAGGTAGCAATTTGTCATATCTATTTTTTTTAATCTTCAAATCAATTACCCATCCAATTAATAATGACATTTTGCATTGCAATAAAACTCCTGGGCGCAGGAACAATTAGAGTTTACTGCAGAGTAAGGCCCTTCTTGCCAGGACAGTTGGATAAGAGCTCTACTGTGGACCACATTGGTGAAAATGGAAACATTATGATTGTCCATCCACACAGGCACGGAAGGGATTCCAGAAAGATATTCTCATTTAACAAAGTTTTCGAAACAAATGTGACACAACGTTAGTCTTTCTCTTTTACTACCACAATATGTTACCGTTTGGTATTATTTCTCAGTTCTCATTTACGACATACATCTTACATGTTTCTTTCATAGTACTTGCATTCTGCTCCTTAATATGCTCTAAGCATACTATTAGGCTTATTACATATAGCTTACTGTTGAATGCTGAAAATCATGAAATGAAGAACATATATTGCTATTGTCAATCCCTACAGTTACCAAATTGAATACTTAATGAACTGATACATATTTCCCCTGAATGCAGAACAAATATATGCTGATACCCAACCACTGGTCAGATCTGTTCTAGATGGTTTCAACGTTTGCATCTTTGCATATGGACAGACCGGCTCAGGAAAGACATACACTATGGTAATTAATATGTATTCTTGCTGGCCTGTTGCTTTCCACCTTTCATGCCAGGGAGATGTGTCAAAGTATCTTATATAACCCTGTAATCATAACAACCAAATGCCACATTTGATGAAGAAAAACACAGAACCTTCTCTTTACTTCTCTGGTCAATATGATTTCCAGTATGGAGACTGTTGTTTTGATCTGTATGGTGTCTTCAAGATTGCCTTCGTTTTTTGCTTTCACAGAGCGGTCCAGATTTGACATCAGAAGATACTTGGGGAGTCAACTATCGAGCCTTGAATGACCTGTTTCAAATTTCAAAATCAAGGGCAGATGTCATAGAATATGGCATTGGAGTTCAGATGATTGAAATATATAATGAACAAGTCAGAGATCTGTTGGTAGTTGATGGTTCTACTAAAAGATATCCTTCACTTCCGAAGTTCTTTCCTTAAATTGTTCTTTATATAATGGAATTATCATGAAATTCATGCTATCTTCTTCATTAAGTAAGAGTTCTTATGACAATTCAAGTTAGCTGCTCTTCACATACTTCATTGATATTTCAGGATGCCGTTAACCATAATCACTATTCCTTAACAATCCTCACATTAGATATCAGAAACAACTCTCAACTGAATGGCCTAAATGTGCCAGATGCAAGTCTGGTTTCGGTTAGTTGCACTCAAGATGTCCTTGAACTGATGAAAATTGGCCAAAAGAACCGTGCTGTGGGTGCTACTGCTCTAAATGAGAGAAGCAGCCGTTCTCATAGGTACACACCCATGATCATAAAATCATAAACATATATGGCTTTTACCTTTATCCCTTATGGATTAGCACTGAGCTCTTTAATGTTTCATCATCTGCAGCATTTTGACAGTCCATGTGCATGGAAAAGAGTTACACTCTGGAACCATTCTTAAAGGGTGTCTCCATCTTGTGGACTTGGCTGGTAGTGAAAGAGTAGACAAATCTGAGGCAGTTGGGGAAAGATTAAGGGAAGCTCAACATATCAACAAATCTCTCTCAGCACTTGGAGATGTCATCTCGGCTCTCGCTCAAAAGAGCTCACATATTCCTTACAGAAACAGCAAGCTCACACAAGTCCTACAAGATTCTCTAGGTAAACATAACTCATCAGCCATTGTTCTGTAATTGAAGAATGTCATGCCTTACATTTTGCTTGTTATTACTACTTGTAGGAGGGCAAGCAAAAACTTTGATGTTTGTGCACATAAATCCGGAGTCAAATGCAATTGGAGAGACAATCAGCACTCTAAAGTTTGCTGAGAGGGTTGCCTCCATAGAACTTGGAGCTGCAAAATCCAACAAAGAAACTACTGAAATCCGGGATCTTAAGGAGGAGGTTTGTTCTTATTAATACACATTACATGGCACCACAAATTATTAGTACTATTCTGGATTGCCTTACCAAGCTAATTGAGTTATTTCCCTCCTTTTATGCAGATCTCGAATCTCAAACAAACATTAGAGAAGAAGGAAACTGAATTTGAACAGGTGCAGAAGAACACAAACATAAGATGCGCGGCTGAGCCACAGAAGCCAAGGGCAGTTTCTCCTATGCACATTCCAAGATTTGGCAACAGCTCTTCTTCGAAGCCCGAGAGCTTCCAACGATCCTCCACTGAAGACAGGAACTCTGAGGTGGGTAATTCACCAATGCTTATGTTTCTCTTTATCATGCCAAAACCAAAATGGCTACTTATAGACTTGTTTTTGATAAAAAAAACTCCAGACAAGAAGCTGCTCCTCAGGCAAGCAAAAGAGGTCGCGCTTCCCTTCTGTTTGCACAGACAAGGAAATGATACCAAAAATGCCGCTGATAGCCGAAGAGACAGTTAGAAGCTCAACAAAACCAAGATCAGCATCTCCACCTGTTAGAAGGTCATTATCTACTGACAGAGGTGCTCTTATTAGGAGCAGGATCAACCCCGAGATGGCAGAGGAGCCTGTAAGAAAGCTACATTTCCCAGCAAGAGTGTCTGTCAACAGAATACCAGCAATAGCCTCTACAGATAACCACAGCATTGCCAAGGACAATATCTCTGATGTGCTCCACAGCCTTCAAAGGCCAAACATACGAAAAGTACAACCTGAGCACGAGGACGAGCAGCAGCTTAAGCAAGTGCTTAGTGTGAGACAAGGGGCTATTAAGAAGACCAAAGCCAAGGTTAAGCCTCAACTGGCCTCTAACAAGCAGCTGCAGAAGCCAGATGTGACGCCCCCCGACATTGATGAGGCTCGAAAGAGCGACTTCTCTGAGACCGAAAATGAGCTGGATCCTGGCACTTCACCTAAGATTAACAGTTTCAGATCAAGGCGCTTACGACAACAGCACTCTTCAAGGGCTTCGGAGAACCTTGAGCCAAGGTATAATTACACAAACATTACAAAACTCAGAATTCTCATGTGTGAACTCATGGAAGGAATCCAATTCTTTCATCTTAAGTTACATTTTTGGTTTGAATATGCAGGGGACCTCTACAAAGTGTAGAGAGCCGCGCTACTAGGGGCAACAACAGCAACGCGTCCATGCCAGAACTCAGGCGAAGTCGGTCTACTCCTCGTGGCAAGTTTTTGATTCTGCCATGAGGAATTCACACTCAATTCTTCAACTTGATGTTGTATTATTCCTGTACAGCTGAGTTCTTTGAAGCCTCTTAACAGCATCAACTACTGTCCTTGTAGCTATGCGTATGTTGTGTTTCCAAGTGTTTTTTTTTTTGGTTTTTGAAGTTTGATTGAAAGCAATGTTCTAAACTACACGTATAGCGCGTTGCTACGGATCTGTATTTGACTCGAGTTTGAAGTAAATTATTCTTTCCTTGTTATTGTATTGGATGATAAACTCTATTCATGTATAATGTATTCCTTCATTCTTTTCCCCACAGCTTCTATATGAATGATGATATTTTATGTAAACAACTTTTTGGAGTCCAAATTGATTTTTGCTGGTAGCTTAAGCTATAAACATTGCAGCAAAACAGCGTCGTTAATCAATTATAATTTATAAGATATCTGTCATAAAGCCAGAAAATACATCTTTTAAAAATAACTAGAAATCAAAGTCACGGGCGTTTTGTATACATGTAGTGTTGCGATTTAAATGTGAGTTTGTAATATATGGATTGTTACTGTATGTTTTATCTTAGACGATATATTGTTTGATATGTATTTAAATGTAATATCTAAGTATTTTAGGTATAAAATGCTATGATTGTACGAAGTACAATTTTATTTATTTATTTTGGTCAGAAGTTCATTTTAAAATTTGAATTAGGTAGTAGTTGTTTTTTGTAGGGATGCGTTTTTTTCTTTGAAAATATTTGGGGAATATTTTAGAAATGCCTATCTAATTATATGTTATGCTTGAACTGAAGTATTTGTAAGAAACTTGTTACAACAACTCTCATTTCTTACATGCTTCAGTACCCTTTACATTTCTATTTTTTTGCCTTTATCTTACGAATTTATCGCATTTTACTAATGTTTTTTTGTTATGCTTTAGTTATTAATATTTTATTTTATTTTTTTGGTCCGGAATATATATTGTTTCATTAGTCACATTGACTTTACATATTCCTAGACATTAATATCATTTTAATTAAATAATATTAGTCATTATTTCCTATTCTTATTAAATACGGAGTAATAGAAATAATTAGTGACTCTGCATATTCTTAAACATTGTTACATTTTATATAAAAATACATTAGTTATTTTATCGGTACATGCTTACTCTTCTTAGCGAAATTATAATTCATAACTTCTTCCTTGTACATTTCATATGTGAGAGTGAATACATGTCTATTATTTCGGCTTCCATCATTGATTAATTCCTCTAGACCAAGACAAATGAGGATAAATTTAGTATATATACACGATGAGTGTAAAATGAATATGTATAAAATATAACAATAAAAATCATCCTTAACCAAAATAACAACACACTTACTAAATCGATTTAGTACAAAAAAAAGGAACTAAAAATACAAACCTAATTGAATTTATGCTACCAATAGTTGAAGGGTTTACTGTAATACCACAGCCACATGGGCCGGCCCATCACAGGGCTGCAGCCCATACACCCCAACTCATCCCATGCTGGCCCATACCCTTAAGGCAGGAAACCACACCATGGAGGTTGTTCGTGAGTCTCGAACCCAAGACCTCACGCTTTAACAAGTGGGCGTTAGGCCGTTTGTTAAAGCGTGAGGTCTCGGGTTCGAGACTCACGAACAACCTCCATGGTGTAATATATGATAGATTTCCTACTAAACTTATATATATAATACATCTTATATTCATTTATGTAATTAGTAATATTATTTTCATGAGTTTGCATATATAGTTTGCCATATATAATTTATGGGCCAAAATCATATAATATATACAATTTTCAACTCATAGTGCATGTGCTTTTATAATCAAGCCCACTATATTATATTATTACACATACAAATTTTATGGCTCATTTAGAGTAAGATGACCCAAATAAATTTTATGCCTTATCTATCTATATATATATATATATATATATTAAAGCTATTTAGTTTCAAATAAACTTTGTTTAATTTAATAAATTTAATTAAAAACATAAATATAAAATATAAATATAATAAATAAGAAGAAGAAAATATTTATTTTCGGATTCAACATGATGTTCAGCAAAAATACGTACATGAATCTACTATTAACAAAAACCTCAGTAGATATATATCCATCTAATCAATTAATAAATGAATTAAAATTTGTACCGTTATGATAACAATCTTTGAGGTTGTTTATATGTAAATTTTATCAATCTTATATTTAAACAAGATATCACCAATTACAATTTTACAAAATTTATATCTTTTTCAAGTTTTAGCTTTTTCTAAATATATTTCAAACAATTTTTTTGAATTAATACAAGGTATTATCGAATACATATTTACAAATTGAATATACAAATTGGTCCGTACATTTCATGAAATATTTTTTCTGTAGAGTTGATGAATAGATTTTTTATGATGAGTTGATAACTGGTGTGAATTGGTAAAATTGGTCAGTACATATTTACAAATTGAATATATAAATTGATATATATATATATATATATATATATATCTAAGCAAATGAATTTAGAGCTACCATATTCATTCTGACCCCACAATTTCTATGTGTCAATTTGTGATTAATTCATTTTTTTATTAACAATTCTATTCAATTTAAATCACAATATCTAATCATAACTAACTTCAAATATTTAAAATTTAAATCACAATATATAATCACAACTGACTTCAAATATATAAAAGTTATATACAACTTTTTTATTAAATTTGATTTCTACAAATTACACATACAATAAGCTTATAATATATGTCAAAATAATATATGATAGATTTCCTACTAAATTTATATAAAAAATATATCTTATAATCATTTATGTAATTAGTAATATTATTTTCATGAGTTTGCATATATAATTTGACCTATATAAATTTATGGGCCAAAGTTTGATGTTAACCAACCAAGTATCTAAATTTTAAATAATATATCTTACGTTATTTATGTTTTATTTACCTGATTATCAAATTTGATTTTAATCAATCATACTTTTCAATTTAATGTACGGTATTAGTGATGTTTTTTTATTGTTAAATGTAATAATTCTCATTTAATCTAATATTTATTTATTATTAAAATAATATAAATCATAATCCCACTATTTTTAGCAAATCTTATTTTTAAGAACATGACAAATTTATCTTATTTATAAGAACATGACAAATCTTATCATAATTTCACTCTTCTTTCCGATATAAATTGTAATATTAACTACGTTACTACTCCAATGACAATTTTTACACCATAAAATAATTAAGAACATGTTAAATACACTTTTTTTCTAACCTATGATTATGGCATTGGTTAAGCACTTAATTTTAGAAGAATTTTGTTAGATGTAATTATATCATGAATTTTAATATTCTATAAAAGGGGTTAAGCATTCTATCGATCTATCTATCTATAACTATATATTAAAGCTCTCATATTTAGAGCTACGAGAGCGTTTTTAGAAAAAGTTGTTGAGGTGTTATTATTTAATTATTTAATTTATTATTATATTAAGTAATCAAAAAAAATATCTATATTAAAGCGATTTATTTTTGAACCACCAAAAAGATTCTGGACCCACATTACTCATATGTCAAATTATAAAATTAACAAAGTTTAATGTTAACCAACCAAGTATCTGAATTTTAAATAATATATCTTATATTATTTATGTTTTATTTACCTGATTATAAAATTTGATTTTAACCATCCAAACTTTTTAATTTAATGTACGATATTAGTGATGTTTTTTTATTGTTAAATGTAACAATTCCCATTTAATCTAATATTTATTTGTTATTAGAATAAAATAAATCATAATCTCACTATTTTTTAGCAAATCTTATTTTTAAGAACATGGCAATTTTATCTTAATTCTAATAACATGGCAAATCTTATCATAATTTCACTCTTCTTTCTGATATAAATCATCGTATTAACTAATTAAGAACATGTTAGATACAATTTTTTTCTAAACTATGATTATGGCATAGGTTAAGCACTTAATTTTAGAAGGGTTTTTTTAGATGTGATTATATCAGGACTTTTAATATTCTGTAAAAGGGTTTAAGCATTACTTTTTAGGGAATGGTTTTCAAAACGAGAATTCTTAACATATGGCCTTAGGGCATAGGTTAGAAAAAACGATATAACAATTATTAGCACTAATTATTTAACGTATATTTCAATTATTCCAAAAAATTTGAATTAAAAAACTTATTTTTTTCTCTTTAAATACAAATACACATCTAAATAAACTCATCATAACAAACATGAATAACCTTTGGTATATATTCTACCTATCTCAAACTTTTTTATTTCAATTTTTTTGATGTTTTTTAGATTATGATTTACAATTAGTCATTAAATTATTTCTATTTTCTTATTTTAATTTTTGAGCTAATATGATTGATATTTTGATATTTTTGAATAATTAATATTGAACTAACATATTTTTAATATAGCATTTCAACAAATCACTTTTAAAGCTAGAATTTTGCTACAAGTACACATGTTTATGTTTAACTAATATTATCACTTATAATTTTTAATATTAAAATATTGACCAAATTTTTATATTATATGCAATATAATATAGTTTATTGAAAATACACGATAAAAGGTAATGACCTCTCTTTCGATAATATTTTGTCAATCTCTTTAATATTTTTATTCAATTAGTTTTTTTTTTTATATTATCATTCATCTACTTCTATAACAGTTCTATATAAATTAAACATATAATTTTGATATACTATTTTTTTAAATGTAAGAAAAAATAAACAAATCCCGTGCACTACACTAGTTGGATATTATTTTGTGATACAATAGTATATTATTTGTCATAAAGTATCATTCTAAATTTTCTACCACAAAATAATACCCTATCTTGCTACACTTATCAGGTTAAGTAAATATACCATATATATATATGATAATATGTGCCAATAGTGATCATGTTGCATTGCAATTGGTTCATTAATATGAGATATATGATAGAGAATTAAATATTAATTATTTAGTTTAATAAAAAAGGAGGTAGGGCATGTGTTAAACATGGTTGGCATCTGGAATATGTGCACATCTAAATTTTTTGTTCTCTTATACAGTCCATATCTGAAATAATGCATGAAAATACCCAATCAATGGCTTCTCTAAAGTCAAGGTAGATTCGATCAATTTAACTTTATCTAATTTGAATTGGGTCCAAATTAGAGGGCGAAAATCGTCAAAGTATCCGATTCTCTTACCATTTACGCAGAGATGGAAATTCATAAAGTGTAGCTAGCTAACCTAACTCAATCAACATATATAAAACCCGTTGCACAATCTCAGAATTGCAATCCAGATACACAACAAACTCCACTTTACTAATTATTCACATCGATCTGAATGAAGAAATACTCATCAGGTGGTGGGAGTGGGACCAACCACAGGAGCCTCGACGAGTCCGAGGTCTACTTTTCAACGTACATGTCGCCGCCGTCCCACAAGCACGACTCGAGCTCGAAGCACGTGAGCTACAAGATGCCGGAGGAGCCAAAGATGGAGTACTGCAGCCATAGCCATGCCCACAGGGGCTGGGATGACGTGGACGAGGACGTGGACGATGAAGCCACCGACTTCATTCAAAGGAGGCACAGGATGCTCCAGCTCGCCAAGTTCAAGTCCATGGCACCTTGATTATATTTATTATTTAATAATTAAGCACACACACACATATATATATATATATATATATATATATATATATATATATATGTTTGTGCTCCATGTATAATGAAGCATAACAAAATTATGTATGCATGGGTTTGATTTTTAGCTTGTTTCTAGCTTTAATTTATGTGTTTTCAAGCATATATACTATGTGATTTTATATATATGTTGGATCTAGCGGCTTCTATAAGGTTGGCTAGTATATATATGGAATTATTATTACATGTAAAGCTTGCTTGATTAGGTCTCTATAAACAGAGGTCAAGTTATCAGATGATATAGATTTGATCCTTCGCCGTTCACTGAAGAATGACAATATAAATATTTTTTAGAATACACCAAACAATTTTATTGTTGGCCATTGGCCAGTCAATGAAGAGTATGAAGAATGACAATTTGAGTGGTAGATAAAATGTCAGGCACATGGATGTGGGAGTTAGTATAAAGATTTTTCTAAATTCTGTTAGGATTAAGCACAATAACGAGAGAAATTCAAACAAAGAATACAAAAATTGTTCACCCAATTCGTTAAGAAATTGACTACGTCTAGGCGATGTCAAACCAAAGTTTTTTCTACTATTTGTGATAACGATAAAGTTTTTTCTACTATTTGTGATAACGATAAAAGACCCTTATACGGGTTTCGGTGTACAGTCCATCAATTTTCATAACCCAACAAATTCCGAGATAAGAAAATATATAGTAGAGATTAGTATATATTGTACATGGATGAAATGGAATTTCAGACGCCCACATGTATAATTGAAGTCAGGTCGAATTGCAAGATTCAGTTTATATATTATTCTGACAAAATCCTCCAAAGGAAGAATTAATTCATTTGCACAAAACCTATGAAACAAGCAAAAGCAATGAAGAAGATCGGAAATGAATCTGACCTCAGAACTGAAAACGGCCAACGATACAGTGCGTTGAATTTGACTATCTAATCTTCAACGTTCTTTATTGTGTACAAAGCTACAAGGTATTACAACATCAGAAAATGCTATGAAATATATTCCCTCCATTTTGAAAATATTGTCATTTTAATCCATAAATTTTGTATAGATTTTTTTTTTGTCATTTTAAGTGTTTAAGTAATAATTTATTGATGAATTACATTTGATATCGGAAATTGTATTTTTTGACTCTTTTTATACAAATTATCTATGTTTATTGGTTACAATTGAGATGAGTTATTAAATAAATGTAAATTGTATTTCTTAAGAAGTGTGTTAAACTCTAAAATGACAATTTTTTTGATACGGAGAGAGTATATTAACTCGTATATGTATGGTGTATTCTGTGTATACTATACCTGATCGATCTATGCAATAATATTTATTATAAAAAAAAACTCATTTTCAACCGGTGTGAACCTTGTAGTATTCGTTCTCAGCTTTCTCCAGTCGGTTTTGAAACATCTTCCACTCGCTTTTACATCTTTCCCTTACCTGAAAAGTGAAAAGTAGACCATCAAAACAAATCTTATCAATAATTAAGCAATTACAAATCTTATGATACAGAAGCTAGCTTACCCCTTTCCATGGAAGTTGTCCTTCTTTGTGTTCACCCTGTTTAGAAAAAGAAATTATCATAAATCAGAGGCAATGGTCATGATTTATGTTTATTTGTTTTTTGATACACTCTTTATTTACCTGGTTTCCAAGTGAAGGAATGCGTTGATGAACGATCCATTGCGCGTCATGTGCAGGCTGTTATGAATTTGGTGCTTGTGAGAACTTATTACAACTAGAGAAAGAAATAGTAAAGCAAAACATTATAACACAAACCTCAACACACTTTCCAAGGGCAAAGTCGAGACCCCATCCATGGACGAGGTCGTTCTGCATTACAATTGGCAGATAACTTTGTTTAGAGGAATACAAGTAAAGAGATCTAACTCAATTGTAATAATTATAGTACCTGAATCATATGCCAAACACAACGCCAAGCATTTCGGGAAAATACTGGAGCCATGATCTCAACAAATCTGCTGCATTCAATCAACATCTAGCATATTGAGGAGGAAAAATAGTTAGTATTATACTGCTAGCTTGGATATTACCCTGCACATGGTGGTTTATTTGGGTCTGTGCACCAGCCGTGTTTCTCCTCTGCTCGTCTGATAGAATGAAGTGAATCAGACGTGTTTAGGAAGCTTGAATCGGAGTAGATATTCAGAAATTCTTACTTGTGAGCTTCTTGATCGCCTCTTCTCTTTGTCATTTGCCATTGCAGGCCATTATTAGGCTCCAACCCAGGTTGTGAAATCTCTAGACCATACTTTTTAACCAGTTTAATGTACCTGGATTCAAAACCGCAAGACTGAACTAAGTAACATAGAAATATGGATGAATATTAGCTATTTATAATATATGTCACAAATTTGAAGTAACTTACTCTTCTGCATTAAAATGCTCAACTCCCAAGTCCTCGTCCCAATGTCTGGATGTAAGAATCTTTTGGCATACCACCTTGGACGGAAAATATAAGCAAGTTAGTGCAAGGCAGAGTTATGTAAAAAAGGCAAAAAAACATTGTTCACCATTTTGTCTGCTTTTCAACGCTTATATGAACAGCTCTCTTTGACCACTCAAACTCGTTCCATTCAGTTGTTCTTCCATCATAATGGAAAAGAACAATAGTGAAGTCCTCCGAGAACTATAGCATGGAAAAAAGTACATTCGCGGTTACTACTTTCAGAATGAGAACATAGATGAATACAAAAAACAAGAGTAAATAATGGGAAAAAAGTGGCAAGGAAAACCTTTTTCACTGCTGCATCAACATTTTTCATTTGAGCGTAACCGACAGTAAAACATACAAGGTATTTGGGCTTTATTGTCAAGTCCTGCAAGAGCAAGGTAAAGTTCAACTTGGAATAAGGTTATTTAGAGATTAACAATGATTCAGCATTAGCTGGGATTATTTGTCATAAGTCATACCTCACTAGGATTACCCCATGGCAGAATCAAAATACATCTTTTAAAAATAACTAGAAATCAAAGTCACGGGCCTTTTGTATACATGTAGTGTTGCGATTTAAATGTGAGTTTGTAATATATGGATTGTTACTGTATGTTTTATCTTAGACAATATATTGTTTGATATGTATTTAAATATAATATCTAAGTATTTTAGGTATAAAATGCTATGATTGTACGAAGTATAATTTTATTTATTTATTTTGGTCAAAAGTTCATTTTAAATTTTGAATTAGATAGTAGTTGTTTTTTGTAGGGATGCGTTTTTTTCTTTGAAAATATTTGGGGAATATTTTAGAAATGCCTATCTAATTATATGTTATGCTTATACTGAAGTATTTGTAAGAAACTTGCTACAACAACTCTCATTTCTTACATGCTCCAGTACCCTTCACATTTCTATTTTTTTGCCTTTATCTTACAAATTTATTGCCTTTTATTAATGTTTTTTTGTTATGTTTTAGTTATTAATATTCATTAATATTTCATTTTATTTTTTTGGTCTGGAATATATATTGTTTTATTAGTCACATTGACTTTATATATTCTTAGACATTAATATCATTTTAATTAAAATATATTAGTCATTACTTCCTATTCTTATTAAATACGGAGTAATAGAAATAATTGGTGACTCTGCATATTCTTAAACCTTGTTACATTTTATATAAAAGTACATTAGTTATTTTATCGGTACATGCTTACTCTTCTTAGCGAAATTATAATTCATAACTTCTTCCTTGTATATTTCATATGTGAGAGTGAATACATGTCTATTATTTCGACTTCCATCCTTGATTAATTCCTCTAGACCAAGACAAATGAGGATAAATTTAGTATATATACACGATGAGTGTAAAATGAATATGTATAAAATAGAACAATAAAAATCATCCTTAACCAAAATAACAACACACTTACCTAAATCGATTTAGTACAAAAAAAAGAACTAAAAATACAAACCTAATTGAATTTATGCTACCAATATATAGTTGAAGGGTTTACATCATCCATAAAATAGTTTGTTTTATTCGTTACTAACAATCAGTCGTCCTAAATCGATTGTCTTTGTCCTCCTTCTAGTGAAAGCTACCCATGCATGATGTAAACAATCGATGCCTCAATAATGCTATTGATTATCCAATTCTCTGTCATCTTCACATAAAATTAACTTATCTCAATCAAAAGACAATTATATTAATAAATTTAAACCGATATATGTAAGTATTTAGTACAGGTATAGACTACAAAAGATATTCAAATACATATAATCAAGGATAGTTTACCATAAGGTGGATATATACTTGCATCCTCGACAATCGTGAATCCTCATTCACATCTTTAACATAATAATTATGCTTACTTCAGCGATCATGTCTTTTTAAAGTGTTGTCACTATCTCTCAAGCTTCACTATATTGCTTTCTAAAGCTAATTTCCATGTAGAAGAATGAGATGATGGATGCCCAGAGCAAATGAACGGAATATCACTGCTTTCGCCCTTTTATAGATGAAAATGTTACTTGGAAAGTGAAGTCATTTTGACATATAACCGTTTAGACATCTTGACTATAATTTATTTTCAACCATTCATTGTGTACTAAATACGGGAGTTACGTATAGTAATTGGATAATATTAAAACAGGAGTAAATGAGAGCAAAATATAACATATACACTATGTAGTAATTATCACTAATTGAGATTTAGGTGAAAAATAGAGTCATAACCTAAAGAGTAGTCCGTACGTAGAGGCAAGATTTAACTGAAAAAAGTGTGTGGGGAGGGAATAATTACTTACAAATAGTGCTCATTTTTATATATACACATAATTATGCTATGGTATATTAAAATAAACAAAGAAAAATTAATTACTTAAATTACAAAGTAGCCTATAATTATACTTATGTATTTTATTTTGTTTTATAAACTCTATAGTAAAAATCGATCGAATAAGCTAATATATTATATACTAAGGGTGATAAACTAACATCACATGCAAACTATACCTTTGAGCTCATTTAAGCTTTTGATTTTGTCTTTAAAAATTAGCAATCAATGACCTAGAATGCTAACTTTTAAATATATATATATATATATAGTAAATTTATTATGATGAAAACATTATAATGAAATAACATAATGGATGCTTTCATTTCCACCCGACAACATGAAATATTATCCAACTTCAAAACATAACACATTAGATTATAAAGTTCAACATTATAAACAAATAAATATCAGTAAAATCATTCAGTTATTCTTATATAAAATGTAACTATGTTTTGTACTATAAATATATAACACATTAATATGAAATGAAGTTGTGCCTCATAGTATTTATAAATAATTTGGAGAACCATTTTCTAGTAGGTTGACCATGTACATCGCACGGGCAATATAGTATTTTAGTAATTTATTTTTAAAATTTACTTGTTGAAGAGAACATAAATTATGTAGTTTATTCGTAAATATAAGATTATAAATAATAAATTAAGAGTAAAATATAATTAAGTCTAGAAAAGTATAAATTGTAATGAAGAGAATAACGAATCAATGATATAACTCTTTTTGGTGTTATAAACTTGTATAATTATTAGTATAATATCTGCACATAAAATTGTACATACCTCAATTCATTATAAATTAAAAAATATGTTTATAAGTTATTTATTTTTCTTGACTTAATTGCTAAAATCATCATACTTTTAATATACCTTAAGAAACAACATTTTTTTATTGTTTAGCACCACCTAATTTTATTTAGAAAATACCACATATTTCAAAAATATTATAATTTTTTTTAAAAACATATAATGTTGTAATTTTTGTGTAAGACAACTACCCAAAGTACCCAGACAGTTTCCAAATTGTTCCCCCTCTTTTCCCTTTTTTCGTTCTTTCCCTTGCTGGATGTTGTTAGGTCTATGCTGGAACAAGAGACCGAAGGCTCCTCCAACCTACAAATATGTAAGAACATGTTCTAATTCAACGATTCCTAACCCCCTTTTCAAAAAGAGCTTGCAAATCCACTACAGAGCCCCCTTTTAAAAAACCCTCTCCTATCTCAAAGCAAACAATTTTTCATGTTTTCAAGTCCTCCAATTAAAGAATATTTTTTTCTTGATTTCTGTGTTCATTTGATCTTTGGAGGTTGGATTTCAGATTTGGGGGCAGAAGCAGGGAGAGCTTCAAAATCTAGCTCGGATGAAAGTGGGATTGGTAGTGTCTTGACATTCGAGGATTCCAAGCTCTAACCATTATGCCCACTGGTTTGCTTTTGGGATTTTTCACTCTGGCATTGAAGGTTATTCTACCGTGTTCTTCTTCTTTTTTCTGTTTGAAATTTTAGTATTCTGTTGTTATTTTGGCTTTTTTTTTGTTATTGATTGCCCTTCTGTTTGTGGTAGATTTGTGTTTTCTGATGGATCTATTGGCAATCTTCTTGTTTCTGGGTTTTTATTTATTTTTATTGTGATTTTTTACTTGTGTGCTAAATTGTTTTGGTTTTTCTTTTATTATGTTGCAAATTTGCAATGGAAGAGGAAATTAGGGTACTGGAACTTACTAATTCTTGGTTTAATGCTTTGAAATATGCAATCTCACGCTTAAAACCTCCGGAAATTGGATTATCATATCTTATACCAAACCTCTGTTTGGCTAATTCCAAACCATAAGAAAGCATGGAAAAAATCAATCCTAGAGCTAATTAAACACTATGATATGTGGTATGGAGTTCCAAGTACCTGATGGCGAAATGTAAGCCAATTTAAACACTATGTGTTAATTGATTTTTTTGGTTAAAAAGTTTAATTGTTTTTTTTTATTTTTTTGAAAAAAAAAGTTTTATTGTTGCATGGGCATTAATGGTTACATTTTTTATATACCTAAAATTGGGTTCAATTTCTTTCAGCAAACACATTCACACGTGCAGTAGGAGTCCGCACATGCATGTATGGCCCAATATCTGATTGCAATTTTTTTGTCTTCTCAAATCATTTGTTGGTCCAATACGTGAGGGTAAAACATATTGTTCAGCTCTATTGTGAAGCAGAACAACTGTAGAGATTGAAGTGTATAATTAATGAGGGTAAAGAAACTCAATTTTTATATAACAAAATAATTATAGAAAATTAAAATGGAGCATTAATGAGGACAAAAAAACCTAAAAGTAGATATAGATTCCAACATGCGTGATAACATTTCAAATTTGGAGGAATAGCAACATTTCACGTTTGAATTTTCACCGATTTGCATATATACCCTAAATGGGTTTTGCATTTGCAAAAATACATGGTTGATTATTTTTTTGCATATATACACCATTTGGTGTATTTTTGCAAAATATTAAATCTTTTCTTTTAATTCAAAAAGTAAATTAAATCCATGAAATTAGAGAAAAGAAAAGGGAAATGAAAAGCAAAAAAATACACAAATATCATTAATTATTATTTTCTTTTCCAAATTTTTCTCTCAAAATTCCCTCCCAAATTTCTCTCTCAAATACATAACTTTTCCCTCCTAAATACAACTCAATTAATTTCATCAATTTTCACTTTTTTTTCTTCTAAATTTAGTATACTGAATTATTAATTTTGAACCCAAACCCAAATTAACTCAAATTCATTTCCTTGTCTAAATTTTCCAGATTCACAATCTGCAAATTAACTCAAATTCATGTAACTAAAACAAATTAACTCAAATTCATGTCTAAATTTCCCAGATTCACAGTCGTCACTCCTGTTCGATTTCCTCTCCGAGCTCTAGTCGGTTTATGGATTTGCTTCGATCGCCATTTGTCAGCTCTAGATCCTGCTCCGGTCGCCACCGTCTAGACCGGCTGCTTGGAGTCTCTGTTTTGGGCGTATTTTGCATGCTGGGAAGAAGATGGTAGCGGCGTCTTTTACTTCTTCACGAACCTTCACCGCAATTACTGATCTGGTTTCCTCCGTCAAGGCTGGGTTACAGAGATCCCGATCTTTTGCAGAGATCCAAGATCCGGTTTCGTGCAACTTTTGTTGTCTGGGAGGAAGATGATTTCGGCGCCTCCTTAATCTTCATGCTCCCTCGCCGCGCGCCGCGCTTCCAATGGAGGTCGATTCGAAGGCTCGCCGGTGCTCTTGCTCATAATTGCGTTGTCCTCTCAACTGCTCATCGGCTTCAGATCTGGCCTTCCATTTTGCTATTCGCGCCGCCGACTGAAGTTGCCGGTTATTTCCCTGGTTCGACCGTCGGTGCCGATTGTGGTGACCTCAATTTTGGGGTTCTGTTGGTATGGCCGGTTGTGGCAACTGTTCTTCTTCTTCCACGTTCTTTGGTCTTAGGCAAATGCTTTTTTGATGTTTTTCTGGTTTTGTTTGTTTTGCCCTGTTAATATCCCTTGTTTTAGTTTATTTTGTATTTCCTGTTCTTGTGTTTCTATTTCGTTTAGTATCTTGCCTTGTCTTGTGTTTCAGCTTGAGGGAAATTCAAGTTTTAATCCTTATAAAGTAGAAATTCAAGTGTTTAATATATACAATTTGTTTTAGATTTACATACAAGATATACTTATATTGTCACGGTTCTTTATATATCCTCCACTCCACTGATAGTAAAGGGCAAAAATCAACACTTAACTTTAGTATGTAATGTGACAGATTCAATATGGTTTGATATAATCCTACCAACCTACATGATTTGTGTGGTTGGAATTGGTTGTATTGATATTTAGTCGAAAGTAGTTAATGTAATTTTCTTCGTTAATGATATTTCGCATATTGGTCTTCGCATATTCATAGAATTTAACACAATCATGTCATGATTCCATATATATATATATATATCCTGATGGGTTCAATGTGGACTAGTTTGGGTTAAATTGATATGACACAATCCTGTCATGATTCCATATATATCATGACAGGTTCAATATGGTTTGATATATATCATGAGTGGCGGTCCGTATCACATAGGAAGAAGAAGAAAATGATTAAAATAGGAAGAAAATGCATAATCATTCCCGTCATACTCATTGACCTGTCCTGTCGTCTTTAATATGGTTTGAAATTACGCGACATTATCTTAAAGTACTATATTATATAAAACGAAAATAAATAACATGCTTCACAAAGTACTAGATATTACACATATTATCATAAAATACTAAATATTACATGACATAAGATAGTCACTACACTAAAATGCATTCCAAAATACTTCATAACGTACTAATACGTGATATTAGATAGTCATTATACTAAAGTACTAAATAAATACTAAATATTAGATAAACACTTCTCATGCATAAGAATATGTATCAAGTTGTTGGATAATTAATTTGCTTAATATTTCATGTTTAGATTTGAGTCTTTTGACATATGTTGTTAGAATGAATTTCAGTTGTGACATTTATTTTGTTAAAATTGACAATAAAATATCTCATGGATGACATGAATTTAAGGTTGATAGTATGAAAAATACAAACTTCTCTCTGTTCATTTCGACAATACAAATATACAATGTGACAAAAGTATAAAGACCAATGCCATGAAATATTCAAAAAAGATAATTCGTGCAATTGTACCATGTGACAAAAAATCAATATAGCTTGAACATTGTTCAATTCAATTGTACCATATGCAGCCAGTATACCGTGTCGCTTTGCTTACCCATGCCAATCACCGTCCTCGAACTAATTTCCTGGAGAACACACAACTTGGCAGTTAAAAGAACGAGAAGATTTAGTTCACGAGACAACTGAGCAAAAGATAACAAATGACAAGATAAATTTGGCACAAATAAGACATGATGCAACCAGCAATCTCCATTGTACATCTAGTCGAAACACATGTGACAAAAAATCAAATACAAACTTCTCTCTGTTCAATTCGTGCAATTATTCCTCCAAATCAGTGTAGCTTGAACATTGTACATCTAGTTTATACATGGTATGAGAGTTGATACAAAGAGCAGCTCCAATACAAAAGCGTGAGATTGAAAACATTACCCAATAGCCATGAAATCCTTTTGACAGCAAATGGACGGTGCTATAAAAGACCGGGTATTCAAACAATGAAAACAACATTAAAATGGATGTTTAGCCGATCTGGCAAAGACGAATATAAAATTCTCTGACATTGTAATTGTTCATTCCAACAATATAAATATACCATGTGACAAAAATATGAACACCATTGACATGCAATATTCGTCCAATGATAATTCGTGCAATTATACCACGTGACAAGGTAAGAAATAATGACATAGTATAATTATATAACTATCTACATATAATAGAAACACAATGGTAAAGGATGATATTTGGTAGAGTTGAAATAAGTTGTACTTTTTGTTTACGTTATGTATATATCATTCTAGTCACTTAGTGAGTATTTTTCCGTCATAAAAGAAATGCCATTAACGCTATTTTTTATACTTTGAAATTTTGGTATTACATTTGAAAATTATTTGAAATAAAATAGAAAGTAGGAAATTTGTTAACGAAAAGTCGTAAACGCTATAACTAGAACTTTCAACCTTAAAGCCCTTGTCATAAACTAAAAATTATCCTGTCAACCAGGGTAATATTATTTAAAACCTTACATCTCTTGTCACCAAGTGATAACTTTTCTAACGACATAAGTAAAACAAGTTGTTGTCACTGATTTTTTTCAATTCAATGAAATTTTATGTTTCAAGTTTGTAACTATTTTAGCGGATGAGTATTTATGACAGGATATATTTAAATATATGACATGATAATTCTAACGTTTAATTACTTCATTAATGAGTGATTACAACATTGAAGCAAAACAAATAATTCTCTTTGCAACTAAAGTGCCTATACACCATTAAATATACTAAAGTACTATAGAAATAAGACAACATTTTCTTCGTTAATGATTTTGCATATACTTCATTAATGAGTGATTACAACATAGAAAGAAAATACATAAGGAATCCTGTCATACTCACTGACATGTCTTGTCTTCTTTAATATGGTTTGAAATTTACGCGATATTATCATAAAGTACTATATTACATAAAACAAAAATAAATAACATGATTCATAAAGTACTAGATATTAAATATATTATCATAAAATTTAATGTAATTTGCTTATGACTTTTTCTTGTGAACTTTTTTTTTTCCGAAGACATAAGCAAGTCATGGTCGATATGGTTTCAAATTAGTTGATGCATCTTGTGTGGTTGGAAATGGTTGAATTGATATTTAGTTGAAAGTAGTTAATGTAATTTTCTTCGTTAATGATATTTCGCATATTCGTTTTCGCACATTCATAGAATTTAACACAATCCTGTCATGATTCCATATATATCCTGACGGGTTCAATATGGTTTGAGATAATCCTACCGACCAATATGAGTGACGGGTCCATATCACATAGGAAGAAGACGCGAATGATTAAAATAGGAAGAAAATACATAATCATTCCCGTCATACTCACTGACCTATCCTGTCATATTTAATATGTTTGAAATTGCGCGACATTATCATAAAGTACTATATTACATAAAACAAAAGCAAATAATATGTTTCATAAAGTAATGGATATTACACATATTATCATAAAGTTTAATGTAATTTGCTTATGACTTTTTGCTGTGAACTTTATTTTCTTCGAAGATAGAAGCAAGTCATGGTCGATATGGTTTCAAAGTAGTTAATGTAATTTGTGTGGTTCAAATTGGTTGAATTGGTATTTAGTCGAAAGTAGTTGATGTAATTTTCTTCGTTAATGATTTCGCATATTCATAGGATTTAACATTACCCTGTCATAATTTAATATATATATATATATATCCTAATGGGTTCAATATGGACTAGTTTGGGTTAAATTGATATGACACAATCCTGTCATGATTCCATATATATCTTGACAGGTTCAATATGGTTTGAGATAATCCTACCGACCAATATGAGTGGCGGTCTATATCACATAGGAAGAAGAAGAAGAGAATGATTAAAATAGGAAGAAAATGCATAACCATTCCTGTCATACTCACTGACCTGTCGTCTTTAATATCATGACAAGAATTTAAGGTTGATAGTATGAAAATATAAACTTCTCTGACATTGTAATTGTGTATTCCCACAATACAAATATGCAATGTGACAAAAATATAAAGACCAGTGACATGCATTATTCGTCCAAAGATAATTCGTGCAATTATACCATATGACAAAAAAATAGTGTAGCTTGAACATTGTGACATTTTTATTTGGTATACAAAAAATTAGTGTAGCTTGAACATTGTGACATTCTTATTCCTCTAACGCTCTCTTCACATTGTCTGCTCCAACTTGCATTTTGAGTTTCCATTAGACACCGACACCCACTATTTCAACACTTAAGTGAACTCATAACACAAATCAATACACTTCACAGCTGCCATTGCAAAATACTAATAAAAAGATCATATGACATATACACTTGTATCTGACAAAAGTATCCGAAAAGCTATTTTGAAGTTAAATGCAAGGTTCCTGAATGGTGACAGGATAGTTCTCATTATATGACAGGATAGTTCTATATGCTTAATTACTTCATTAAGCATATAGAACCGTGCGAGGTTCTTGAAGTTAAATGCAAGGTTCCTAAAGTTAAATGCAAGCTGTTTTAAAGTTAAATGCAAGGTTCCCGAGAGCACTGAATTTGACTCCATCACCGCCAAATTGAGACGTGGCCCCACCGCCACCGCTACCACCGCTCCAGCCGAAAGCAGCCCCACCGCCACCGCTAACACCTCGGAGGTTATAGAAAGGCACTCCGCCGCCGCCCTCGCTCCCTGTCACCCCGACGACATCGCAGCCTGAGCAAGAGGTGTTGCACTTCAGCCATGGCATGCAATGCAAGGGTGGTCTTTCCACTACTTTCTGGTCCATATATCTGTTTCCTAAATTTCCCTCTCAAATTTCCCTCCCAAATAACTTTTCCCTCCTAAATTTCCCTCCCAAACCCAAATTGACTCAAATTCATTTACTTTTTTAGATTTCCCAAGATTCAACCTTAAAGCCCCTGTCATAAACTAAAAATTATCCTGTCAACCTGGGTAATATTATTTAAAACCTTACATCTCTTCTCACCAAGTGATAATTTGTCTATCGACATAAGTAAAACAAGTTATTGTCACTGATTTTTTTTAATTCAATGAAATATTATGTTTCAAGTTTGTAATTATTTTAGCGGTAATTATTTTAACGGATGAGTATTGCTAACAGGATAGTTTTTAATATATGACAGGATAATTCTATACGTTTAATTACTTCATTAATGAGTGATTACAACATTGAAGCAAAACAAAATAATTCTCTTCGCAACTAAAATGCCTATACAACATTGAAGACCCTAGAGTACTAGAGAAATAAGGCAGTATTATACTCTGTATAGTATCCTGTCACCTATACAACATTAAAAAATAGACAGTTAGCCAGTAGCCAAAAAAACTAGCCTCTGTGTCAGCAGAAAAACCAAGGTCTTCTGTGCCTCTACCCCCCCCCCCCCCCCCCCCCACCCCCCACCCCCCACCCCCCACCCCCCCAAAGCCCAACCAGTAGCACCCTCCCTCCCGACAACCATGTTGCTCCCTTGCAAATCTTCATACATATGCACACAATTGGGTGGGAAAGCTGTTCTCTGCCTCTTCATCATCACCTACAGAACCAAATCACTCTTTAGCATCTCAGAGAACCATAATAATAAGGAACTCAAAGAAGAATCATTCATTTCCCAAAACAGACGGGCAATACAACCTAATAAAAAAGCGTTTACACATACACGCAGTAGTCAGTATTGCAACTGACAAGGGCCTTGCGGTGCAGGATCAGCGTAATTAAGTGTAGCATCAACAAATTCAATCATGATTTTCAAGATAACCTGGCAATAAACTTGTTAAGCAATTACCTTCTCTGTTTCCCTCTGTAATGTTAACACTTGAAGGGATGTTTTTACCTGTATCAGATCAATTTAACAAGCCAAACTTTTTAACAAAGGTAGAAAAGATAAATAATGATGAAGGGATGCACTCTCAAGTGGAACGATGAGCACTCACAAGATGCCTGCCTATCTTGCGGTAGGGCTGAACATCAGGAAGACCAAGAGGAGTCGTCCAACGCACAAGTTGATTTTCAGATGCAATGATCTGAATCCAAACCTGAAAACCAACAGCTCAAGCCAGGCCGGTTTTGTTCCCTCGCCTTCTTCTTTCTTCCAGCTTTAAATTCACAAACAAGGACTTGGCAAACCTGGGGTGAGCTTGGATTCGTTGTTGTTTGTTGGGAAAGATTTGAGTTGGAAACCAACTCTTCGTCGTCATCGTGTCGGCCGTCGTCGACATCGTCCTCAACGTCGTCAATCTGCCACTACGAGCTCCCAAATGGCGTCGTCCCGCTCCCATTCCCAACCCTAGCCTCCATCTCTCTCTCCTCCGCTGCGTGGGAGGAAGAATCGAAATCCCCCCTCCAATGAAAGAAATCTGATTTCAAAAAATTATCTGGAATTAGAGTTTTAATAATTCGCTGCGTGGGAGGTGAGCAATTCAGGGAAAAGAAGGAGGATGAAGTGGAGGTGAATGACCAAATTTAGGGTTCTAATTATCTAGAATTAGATATTTAAAAAAAATATTTTTTGAATTAAAATCTGATTTAAAAATTTCTGAAAATTTTTAGTATTTTCAAATTTTAACTTTTTCTTTTAATATTTTATTATTATGTTATATTTTATTTTCCAAAAGAAAAAGAAAATTCAAATTTCAATTTACCTTTTTATTTGTGGGATATTTTTACAAAAAACAAGAAAAAAAAAAGTCAATAGATTATATTTACAAAAAACAAAAATACTAGGATAGAATTGCAAAGGGTCATATATGATTTGGGGTATTGGTTGCTATTTGTGTTGAATTTTCTAATCCTTCCAAAAAATTCAAATAAATAGTAATAAAAAAGGCTATATAAAGTCCCCATCAACAGAAGGATCTAGAAACCCTAAAGATATCCCATTCTGTATCCGTATATATACTTTGCTCCTCCGCTTAACATTTCGCCTCCTGTTTTCTTTGCTCTGCCCCCCTTTTCACTCCGTTTGATCTCCGAAGAACGAAACTGTATTTGGAGATTTTGAGAGAGTGACAATGGCGGATACAGAGACGTTTGCCTTCCAAGCTGAGATTAATCAACTCCTCAGTTTGATCATCAACACCTTCTATAGCAACAAGGAGATCTTTCTTCGTGAGCTCATCAGTAACTCCTCTGATGTAAGTTACTCTCGTCCTCTCCCTCCGCGTTTCTAGGTTTTGTTTAATTTTACTTCTAGATTTTAAATTTTCCTGTAACATTTTGAGATTTGATGGGGTTGAATATGTGCGATGTGTAGCCACAACTAGGTTTTGGTTTTGGTAGATATGATCGCTATGTTTCCCGTATTGTGTTCGACCTAAATCGCTGTGTTATAAAGTTTCCTTGAAAGTTGACACAATTTTTTTCGCTTTGAGTAATTCGAGTCGGTTGATTTCTGGAGCATTGTATGAAATGCAGTTATCGCTATATGGTTTACAGTCTGAGACTTGTTTGTCAGAATCATGAATTTAGCCAAATTTCCTTCAGTTTCTCTGTATAGCAATGTACAGTTTGTATTAATCCGTGTGAAAAGTAGAATCAGAAGTATATTTATATATTTGCAATTTTATGAATTTCCGAGTATTCTATATCTATAGTGATGAGACATAAGCATGACTTCCAGGGCTATAAACTAAGAAAAAAACAAGCAATGAGATGATTTCCTCTCCTGCCCTAGAGGATGTAAATACTTTCATCAGCATAACCTCAACCTGTCATCTATGCTTTAACTAGATGCTGCCTCTGTGATACTGTTTTTAATATATTCACATGAATTTGTTGCATTTCTATTCAATTGTTTGTACTTGGATGCTATTTAAACATAAAGTTTCACTAGGAAGTTCTTAGTTCAGCTAAATAGGTTCATGGTGTGTACCTAAGTGATCTAGTTTTTGACCAGTTTTACAACTTGTTCTGTTACAGGCTTTGGATAAGATCCGTTTTGAGAGCTTGACTGACAAGAGCAAGCTAGATGGACACCCAGAACTTTTCATTCACATTGTCCCAGACAAGGCAAACAACACACTGACCATCATTGACAGTGGCATTGGGATGACCAAATCTGGTGGGTTACTCAAGTGAAACATTTTTTTTTTTGCGGAACTCAAGTGAAATATTTACTGTTCTTATTTCGTGATCTGATTTTTTTTGGCAATTCCTTTCATATGATTACTGATCGATGTTGTTGCTTCCAGATTTGGTTAACAATCTTGGTACCATTGCTCGATCTGGAACAAAAGAGTTCATGGAAGCCATTGCAGCCGGTGCTGATGTGAGTATGATTGGCCAATTCGGTGTTGGTTTCTACTCATCATACCTGGTTGCTGAGAAGGTGGTTGTTACAACCAAGCACAACGACGACGAACAGTATGTGTGGGAATCTCAGGCTGGTGGTTCTTTCACGGTCACCCGTGATACTTCTGGTGAGAACCTTGGCAGAGGTACAAAGATGACGCTTTACCTAAAAGAGGACCAGCTAGAATACCTTGAGGAGCGCAAGCTCAAGGATTTAGTCAAGAAGCATTCTGAGTTCATCAGCTATCCTATCTCTCTCTGGGTTGAGAAGACCATTGAAAAGGAAATATCCGATGACGAGGACGAGGAAGAGAAGAAGGATGAGGAAGGTAAGGTAGAGGATGTTGATGAAGAGAAGGAGAAGGATGAGAAAAAGAAGAAGACGATCAAGGAGGTCTCCAATGAATGGTCTGTGCTTAACAAGCAGAAGCCTATCTGGATGAGGAAGCCTGAGGAGATTACAAAGGAAGAATATTCTGCTTTCTACAAGAGTCTCACTAATGACTGGGAAGAGCACTTGGCTGTGAAGCACTTCTCTGTCGAAGGTCAGCTTGAGTTCAAGGCTGTTCTCTTTGTTCCGAAGAGGGCACCCTTCGATCTCTTTGACTCGAAGAAGAAGCAAAACAACATTAAGCTCTATGTCCGTCGTGTGTTCATCATGGACAACTGTGAGGATTTGATGCCAGAGTACTTGAGCTTTGTTAAGGGTATTGTTGACTCTGAAGATCTCCCCCTTAACATCTCCAGAGAAATGCTCCAGCAGAACAAGATTTTGAAGGTCATCCGTAAGAACTTGGTGAAGAAGTGCATTGAGCTCTTCTTTGAGATTGCTGAGAACAAGGAGGACTACAACAAGTTTTACGAGGCTTTCTCCAAGAACCTCAAACTCGGTATCCACGAGGACTCTCAGAACCGGACCAAGATTGCTGAGCTGCTCAGGTATCACTCAACCAAGAGTGGGGACGAGTTGACGAGCCTGAAGGACTATGTCACAAGGATGAAGGAAAGCCAGAGTGACATTTACTACATCACTGGAGAGAGCAAGAAGGCAGTTGAAAACTCCCCATTCCTTGAGAAGCTGAAGAAGAAGGGGTACGAGGTGATCTACATGGTTGACGCCATTGACGAGTACGCCATTGGCCAGCTCAAGGAATTCGAGGGGAAGAAGCTGGTTTCAGCCACCAAGGAGGGTCTCAAGCTAGAGGAGACAGAGGATGAAAAGCAAAAGCAGGAAGCTCTCAAGCAGAAGTTCGAAGGACTCTGCAAGGTTATAAAGGAGGTCTTGGGAGACAAGGTAGAGAAGGTGATCGTCTCTGACCGTGTTGTGGATTCCCCTTGCTGCCTTGTCACAGGCGAGTACGGGTGGTCCGCCAACATGGAGCGTATTATGAAGGCTCAGGCCCTTAGAGACTCCAGTGCGGGAGGTTACATGTCAAGCAAGAAGACTATGGAGATCAACCCAGAGAACTCCATCATGGAGGAGCTCAGGAAGAGATCCGATGCTGACAAGAACGACAAGTCGGTCAAGGACTTGGTTCTCCTCCTGTTCGAGACCTCGCTTTTGACCTCGGGTTTCAGCCTGGACGAACCCAACACCTTTGGAAACAGGATCCACAGGATGTTGAAGCTCGGCCTCAGCATTGATGAGGATGCTGCTGACGACGCCGACATGCCCCCGCTTGAGGAAGCAGATGCTGACGCTGACGGCAGCAAGATGGAGGAGGTCGACTAAGTATTTTCTTGCTTGAAGAGTAATTCTGCAGAGTCTTTTACTCTATACTCCTTAGTACCTATGCTCTTTTAGTGTATTTTTTGCGTTTCTGTTATTTTCAAACAAGACTAGACGCCCTGTTTTGCTCCTGGTTCATTGGGCGTTGACGTTAATGACTGGTAGACAATCAATCTTTCCTCCAAGTTTGCGTTTTCTGAATGGTAGTGGAGTTTTGTTTTGTGATCTGCTGCTTCAATCTCTTTTACAATTTTCTGGGGAGCTCTCTGCAGAATGTGTTGAATTGTCTGTTACTTTTCTTTGCTCATCGTGTTTTTTGTTTGTTCAGCATTTTTTGATGTTGCAGAAGTTCATAATGTAGCAGATAATGGGGATAAAAAAAAAGGATTTAGGGGTATCTTAATCTTGCCTCTTCTTTAAAATCATCAGAACTAGTAAATGCAAGAATTCCAATCTCGCATAGCAGTAAATCCAACAGAAACCAATCATCTGTAACTAGAGCTGCTTCATATTTGACACAAAGCAACATGTAACTAGAGCTGCTTCATATTTGACACAAAGCAAGATGACATTATCAACTGAAGCTCCAGGAGGAAAAGGTAATTAGAGCTGCTTCATAACTCAGAAACCAAAGAGTCTCTAGAAGTTAAGTTAGAAATCCCAATCAATAATTTTCTGGGGAGCTTTCTGTTAGTTTTTGTTTGTTCAGCCTGTTTTTCTGCTTGTTCAGCATTTTCTGATGTTGCAGAAGTTCATAATGGATCTAATGTAGCAGATAATGGGGATCAAAAAAAGGATTTAGGGGTATCTTTTTCATGCCTCCTTTAAAATCATCAGAACTAGTAAATGCAAGAATTCCAATCTCGCAAAGCATCTGTAACTAGAGCTGCTTTATATTTGACACAAAGCAAGATGACATTATCAACTGAAGCTCCAAGAGGAAAAGGTAATTAGAGCTGCTTCATAACTCAGAAACCAAAGAGTCTAGAAGTTAGATCCCAATCAATAATTAAACCAACCCTCCACATTTCCCTTTATTTATGCCATTCTACTATTAAAAACTTGTGAAGCACGGACACGGACACAACAGGACACGGGGAAGCGGCAAACCCAAAAATAAAAAAAACGGACACGGCGGGACACGAAAATATAATTTGAATTATATATCATTATAAAGCTATTGTAAAGAGGAATATATTGACATTAATAAGAGGATTAAGGTTCCCATGAGAAATAATCTTAGGGTGAGAAGTGAGAAATAACATGGGCCATTGGATTAAGGGATGAAGGGCTGAGATTAGAAGATGAAAGATTTAAGTGAAAACGCAATGGCAAAATCGGTAATTTCGGCAAACTTTTTTTTTTTTTAACATGACCGTCCAGATTATGAACATGATTTTTGGTTGACATGAACATGTTATCTGTGAACATGACCGCCCAGATAATAAACATTTGATGTCACTTAATGAACGCGAAGTTTCGCACTTCGCACGTTAAGGACACTTCGTACCAGAAAGAGATACATAAATAATATTCAATGACATAAAAATGGTTAGTATTCTTAACAATAAAGAGGTGGGCGCAGGCTGGACGACGGCGGCACCGATGAGAAGCGACGACTGGTGGTGGTGAAGAGTAGACCTGTACAAGTCCGGGCTAGCCCGACCGGCCCGGACCGCCCGCCCGGTTAAAAAACCGGGCCCGAATAACAATATTGGCTCGGTCGGGCCGGGCCAGCCCGAAACAGTAACGGGTCGGACATGGACAACCCTCTAGGCCCGATCGGGCCTAGAAGTCCGGCTCGGTACCCATTACTGTTTATATAATTAATATTTATTTATAATTTTATATATATTATATAATATTTATTTATAATTATATATATAATATTTATGTATAATTATATATATATAAACAATAACGGGTACCAGGCCAGGAAGAAGAAGCCACGAGCGCGGTGACAAGGGGCAGCGGGCGCGGTTGACCGGATGGGCCAGCCTGTCGGGTAACCTGGCCCGGTTGACCGGACGGGCCTGGACAAAAAACCCAGCCCGATTAGACCGGGCGAGCTTAGCCTGGCCCGGTCAACCGGGTAGAAAAACGCAAAAAACTCGGCCCGGGCCCGGCCCGAGCCCGGACTTGTAAATGTCTAGTGAGGAGCGACTACTGGTGGGTGATGAGGAGCGAACAGGGCCGTCCAATCAGTTTTGGAGGCCCTGTGTAAAAGCTGAAATTAGAATATAGTTATATATTTAAATATTATTTTAAAAAAAATATTAATATAAATTATTATTTTTATAATATTACTTAAAAATTTAAGCCTTTATAAAGATCAATATACTATAAGAGTTTAGATCAGAGTAAATAGTATTGAGCTAGACTGTCTATTAGGAAAAAAATGGATATTATAAATTAAAGCTAGAGAAAAAAAAAAGACATGGAATGATAAAATTGTAAATGGTGTGAAATTTTTTGTCCTCATGTTAGATATACAATTTAGCATACCAAACATACTTTTTAATAAAGATACACTTTTAATATTCATGCTAACTTACATATTAGACATGTAGATCTGTGCACTTTACTAAACATGGATATATAAATATTAAACATACAAGCTTTTAATATATACGTATATTTTTTAAAATGGTTTATATATATACTAAATGCACTTTTATTACACAGTCTTCACTTTTAATACCTATATAATGCACTTTAAACATTAATTAATAATATTGTTGTAACGAAACAAAAATCATCACATGTACAATATTATTTAATAATCATTATCTTTTTTCTAAATTCACTATATATTGTTTATTCCTAACTCTCCATTTTTCTAAATTCAAGAATAATGATTATTTCCCCACAATTCATCTTAAGAGCTTTTTTAATACTTACACTTGGGCTTATAACATAGTTAACTATAAAAATTATATATTATTTACTAACAAAATAGGCCTTCCTAATTGTGAGGCCATGTGCAACAACTCATGTTGCACACCCTCTGGGCCGGCACTGGGAGCGAAGGGAGTAAAGATCGAAGAGAAGAGTGGCTGATTGTTGTTGGCTAGGGTTAAAGACGTGTCCGAAATATTGACCGTGTCCAAGACGTGTTTTGTGTCCTAGTGTGTCTTGACCGTGTCCAAGACGTGTCCTGGCGCTGCGTTTTGTGTCCTAGTGTGTCTTGACCGTGTCCAAGACGTGTCCGAAATATTGACCGTGTCTTGACATGTACAGCCGCTTCATGGTCGTGTCCTGGCGCTTCCCCGCGTCCGACACTGGAACGAGCCTTGCCTAGCCGTGTCCGTGCTTCACAGTTAAAAACATTAGTAAAAGCTTCTTGGTTCTCCACTATCCAACACCTGATCACTCCATTATTGAGGGGCTTATTGAATTTTTTGGATTAAAAAATTCAAAGCCCCCAATAAGCCCCCTTCAAAGGCTTAAATTTTGGCCCAAATTTAAGCCCCATCCGGAAGGCTTATTGTTAAGAGTCGTTTGGCTCGCGTAAAAAAATTTCGGAGCATACACAGTAAAACGAGGCTGCTTGCTTTAAGCAGCGCCACGCGGCGCCGTTTTTTCTGGGTGCGCGAACGCGGCCCAGATGGCGCCGCGTGGCGCGTAATCGGACGGCCATCGATTTTCGCTGGCCGTCAGTTTTTATAAGTTTAAAATTTAAATATTTTTCTTATGTTACATTAAAAAAATACTATAATTCTAATTACATTTTTCTCTATCTATAGAGACCCATTATGATTATGTTTCTAATATTTTGATATTTTTTATTGTATTTTGTATATTATTAATTGAAAACAAATAATATTAATATTATTTATGGTGGTTTAAAATATAAATATACACTAATTTAATTTCTTTACATTAAAATAAAATTATGGATATTTAAAACTATAAAAATGTACTAACTAAGATTATTTAGACAAATTTTAATATACACTCATTTAATTTCTTTACATTAAAATGACATTATGGATAGTTTAAACTAAAAAATGTATTAACTAAAATATAAATATACACTAATTTAATTTAATTCATGTATGAATTAGTTTAATTTGAAATGACATTTAATAAGATTAGGTAAGATAAGGTAAGATTATTCATATTAAATTATGGTAGAGAATTAGGTAAGATTTTTGCCCTATAAATAAGTTGCAGTAGTCTCATTGTAAAACTCACACTATCCAATATCTCTATTTTCAAGCTCTTCTTCTCTTCTAAATCTCTCACCATGAATCCAAACCAACCTGACTACTCAAATAACTTTGAAGATTTGTCCTTAGATTCGTATGATCCGAATATGCCATTTTATGCGAGTCTCCTCTCACAAGGTCAAGCCACAAACAGAGGTAGGTATCAATCCATGGATGAACCAAATTTCAGTACACAACCTGAAGTTCTTGAGGATTCACCCCAAGAAACTCAGCATATTTGTCGTGGTCGTGCTCGTGCTCGTGGCGGTGGCTCCACTAGATCCCCAAGAAGCCCATGGGGTCAGGCTGAAGATATGATCCTCATCAGTGGGTTCCTAAACACCAGCAAGAACCCAATAAGAAACACAAATCAGTCCTCAGCCTCATTCTGAAAGCGAGTTTCAGCCTATGGGAACGAGCATAAACAACTAGGCCAACCAGATCGAGATGAGAAAAGTTGTAATAATAGATGGTAGATCATCAACAAAAGTGCACAAAGTTTTAATGGCTTCTATGCAAAGGCTAGTAGAGACAGAGGCAGTGGGGAGTCAAAGGCCGACGTTATTACTAAGGCTAAATCCATTATGCTGCTTTCAACAAGAAGGATTTTTCCGATGAGCATGCATGGAGAGTTCTTAAAGATGAGCCAAAACGGAGTCAATATTTTGTGAAAGAAATCAACCAGAACAATCCAAGCTCTGGAAGTGCAGGAAGCTCAAAGAGATCGAGGTCTGATGTGGAAGGTGATACTCTAAATGCAAATACTCCGACAAGTGGTTTCAGTGGTCATACTATTGAGCGTACAGAGGGTATCAAGGCCGCTAAACGCAAGGAAAAAAAAAGCGGCATCTACAAGTTGTGATCAAGAGGATGAGCGTGCTAACGAGATGGTAAAACTAAAAGATGGGTGGCTTAGTAGAGCGCATGAATTGGAAATGGCAAAGGAGGTCCGCAAGAGGGAGAAGCAAGCTCATGAATTGGCAATGGAGAATGAATAGAATAAGAGGGTGATTTTCCAACAGAAGTGGGATTTGCTCCAGTGGATGTCAGCACAAACTAATCTTGGAGAGGATGGAGAAGCTGCCAAACAAAAGTTGTTCAAAGAACTCTCTAACATGTGATGGTTTTATTTTCAGACTTGTATGTTTTGATTTCCGAATGCATGTTTGATCTTGTAATGCATGTTTTAATCTTGTTTTATGCATGTTTCATCTTGTAATGCATGTTTCAATCTTGTTTATGCATATTTCAATCTTGTAATGCACTTGTCTTAATGTAATGAATGTTTATGCATGTGAAGCATTTGCTTATTCAATTTTTGGACTAAGTAATAATGAAATGCAAGTTGTGGTTGGGATGTGACAACTCCTCAGAGTTGCCATGTGAAGTTGGCAGATATGCAAGTTGGCATGGTCTGAAATAATGCAGAGAAAACAATAATTCTGCAAACATAGCATGTTAAGCATTTGCTTTTTCGATTTTTGGACTAAGTAATAATGAAATATAAGTTGTGGTTGGGATGTGACAACTCCTCAGAGTTTCCATGTGAAGTTGGCAGATATGCAAGTTGGCATGGTCTGAAATAATGCAGAGAAATCAATAATTCTGCAAACATAGCATGTGAAGCATCTGCTTTTTTGATTTTTGGACTAAAGTAATAATGATATGCAAGTTGGCATGTGAAGTTGGCAGGGAAAGCAATAATTCTGCAAACATATCATGTGATACCATGCTTTTTCGTTTTTTTGGACTAAAGCATAGAGATGCTTTTATGGTTGGGATTTTATAGCTTTTCAAAGATCTATATAAGTGAGGACATACAAGCATTTATTCCATCCTCAAATTTCTTAAAACCCCCAATCTCTAAAAATGTCTAGTTCATCTTCAAACTCCTCAAGCTCTGACGATGGTGAGTACCAAAGACTTTTACATAAAGCTGTTGATGCGGCTAATGAAGTTCAAGAACGCGCTCTACAACGCAAATACAAAGCACAAGCAGAAAGTTCACATAGGAGATCTCGTCGCAATTACATTGATAGAGGAAGGGAACAAGGCTTTGAACAACTTTACAAAGATTATTTCTCCGACCAACCAACTTATCCGGTTCATATGTTCCGACGTAGGTTCAGAATGCGCAAGGAACTTTTCATGCGCATTGTGGAAAGGCTGGAGAATGGTATGGAGTTCTTTCAACAAAGGCCAGATGCAGTGGGTAGGCTTGGCATATCTGCATTGCAGAAATGTACTAGTGCTTTGTGTATGTTGGCTTATGGAATTGTTGCTGATACGAGTGATGAGTATCTTCGTCTTTCTAAAGCAACCGCAAGGTCAAGCTTGGAGCATTTTGTTGATGGAATCATTATCTTTTTTGGTGATGAGTATCTGAGGCATCCAACAACAGAAGACACACAACGCCTACTAAGCGTGGGGGAGTCTCGTGGATTTCCTAGGATGTTGGATAGCATTGATTGTATGCATTGGAGGTGGAAAAATTGTCCAACTGCATGGAAAGGTCAATATACCCGTGGACATGGACATTCGACAATCATTTTGGAGGTTGTTGTATCATACGACTTGTGGTTCTGGCATGCATTTTTCGGGGTAGCAGATACGTCTAATGATCTTAATGTTCTTGATCAATATCATGTTTTTGATGACGTTTTGGAAGGTAGAGCTCCAAACGTTAATTTCACAGTAATGGGACATGAATACAACATGGGATATTATCTCACTGATGACATCTATCCGCAATGGGCCACATTTGTCCAATCAATTCGGCTTCCTCAAGGCCCTCAAGCGAAGTTGTTTGCCCAACACCAAGAGGTTGTTCGTAAAGGCGTGGAAAGAGCATTTGGAGTATTGCAATAGTTCGTAACCCAGCACTCTCTTGGGATCTTGTGAAGATTGGAAAGATAATGAGAGCTTGTATCATTATGTATAATATGATCGTAGAAGATGAGCGAGATTCTTATAGCCATCATGGATACGAAATCCCAGAGTGTGACGAAGAGGTAAGTGGAAGGACATCATCGACGAATATCCCGAATTGGACATACTCCACCGATACACCACCGAATATGAGAAACTACCTGGAACGGACGAGGGCACTTCGGAATTCAATTACACACCTCCATCTTCACGAAGATTTGTAGGCAAACATTTGGCGACTACATGGCGAAGATTATGGACTTTCTTGTGCTTTTTTCAAAAAAAGTTATTGAGTTATGTATCATGTAATGATGTTTGTCGTTCAATTTGGTAATTTGTTTCAGTTTGTCTTTCAATTCGGTAATTTGCTTCAGTTTATGTTGTTCCATTGTAACCCTCTTTCGTTAATTTGCTTCAGTTTGTTGTTTTAATATATATGTTTATCCTTAATTTTCTTCAAGTCTATTATTCGCTCGTTATTTATATTAAATATTTAATATCAAGAATATATTAAATATTTAATATAAAGAATATATTTAATATTTAATATAAAGGTATATTGATAATTTGATATAAATAAAAGGGTATAATTGTAATTTAATATATTCCAATAACCCCTCTAATAACCCCCCACTAAAGTTAAAAAAATGAGTGGGGTTTATTGGAGAGGTTTATTGGCAAAAAGCCTCCAATAAGCCCCTCTAATAAGCCCCCTAATAAGCCCCCCATTAATGATGCTTAAGACCAAGAGTAAAGTCACTATAGCAAGTCTTGCTCTTAACCAATGCCCAAAAATGCCCAAAAACACCCAAAAACGTCTGATAACCACGATTGGCAAACTAATACTAACCAATATGCAAACCTGACCTCAGAAACGAGCAACTCTTAATCACAGAGAATCACAATCTAGAGAGGAATCACCACTAACTACACGTCGCAAGAATGGTTGAAAACTAGAGAACAAAACGACTAAGGGCTCGTTCGGTAGGGCTTATTTCCGGGTCTTAAGGGTCTTATTTTCACTGGTAAGACAAAGAGGCTTATCTTCCTCCTTTTTCACGTTCGGTATTCAGGGGACTTATGGGGACTGAAATCCTCTCAATTTCTTCAGCTTCATCCTCCAACTTATGAGTCTTATCTGATGAGGCTTATGAAAAAAATTTGACATTGCCCCTGACATTTGCCCCCTTTCACATTTGCCCAGCAGCTTCATCGAGAGGTTCCATCACTGTTCGAGCCCTAAGCTCTTTGATGTGCTCGCAAATCTGTTCGAGCCCTTCGCTCTCTTCGCTGTATTAGCGCCCTTCGACATTTTCCCCCTTTGACGTTTGCCCAATAGCTTCATCGAGTGTTGCCATAACTGTTTGAGCCCTTCATTTCCTCTCCAGATTTGGAAGCTTGCACAACGGGGCTTCATCAAAGTGAGATCGAGCCGCCATTAGAGATTTATTCAAGCTATGCGCAACCAAAGCAGCTAAACACAAAGACGAATTGAAAATTTGGGGATACGATCAGGGAGCTGGGAGAGTTGGGAGGTGGAGGAAGACGATATGGAGAGGAAATGAAAATTTGGGGATACCGGAAGAAGACGATCTGGAGGAAGACGATCGCATATCTACTAGTTAGCTACCAGCTAAACACGAAGACGAATTGGAAGGGTGGGAGAGCTTCAGGTTGCTGCCAATCACGAAACCCTAAGAAAAATTTGGGGATAGGGCAAATATGTAATTTTAATGTGAAATTAAGTTTTAATAAGTCATTTATACCGAACAGACATTTATGATTCAGACTCTTACATCCACCTTCAGTCTCTATACAATTCAGCCCACAACTTATTTTCTTCCAATCAGCTTCAGCCCAGTTCAGCCACTACTTCAGCTTCAGCCCCAATAAGCCTCAGCCATGCCGAACAGACCCTAAAATGAGACATTCCAGAAAAAGATGCTACAATTGCCTTGATACCGAGCTCAGCTAGTAGAGTCAGATGAAATATATAAATCAAAATCAGACTATCCGAAATCTCTCAAGAAGAGGAGAATTAGCAACAACGAATTCGATTGCATCCGAAGGAATGCGACCATAGAAGAGAAAAAGGCTCCTTAAGCTTGAGACTCCCTAAACTTATATTAATATTCTGCTTATAAGTCTACAAACATTCAATTCACTAACTGCTTGATGTAGCATAATCTGAGCACACATCAAAAGATTTAAGTTTAGAAAAACAAACGCTTGACAATTGGAGAAGCACAAGTGCACCCCAGAAATTCAGCCCTCAAGTTTTGTGTCTTCTCAGCACCAAGTTCATAAACAAAACGATAAAGCCTCATCGTCTCAAGAACCGGTGAGCTTTTAAGCAAGAATTTGATGAATTCCTTCTCCAAGGGAAGACCAATAACACCCCGCACATCTCGACAACACTCAGCTTCTCAAAGATACATCATGAGCTTCTCCTCCCAAGTCTGTACGAGTCTGAGTCTGCACACAAGTAAAGATCACAAGTGCATGTATCATATACTTGAATAAATATATATATATAAAGCAAACAGGTCACATTACTATGCATCATAATCTATAGCGCATCCTTCATCACTTACATAAATTTTAAGCTCTTGTAGATTAGGGGCGCCAATAACGAGACGGATAGCAACCGACATCTCTTTTACATCTTCAACATTCACGTCACCCAACTCTATAACCTTGAGGTGATGAAACACCAAGGAATGATGACAGGATTCAATGCCAATGCTCAGAAACTGAGACACACACACACACACAAACACAAAAAAGAAGCATGACAATCTGACCCCGTGTTTAAGTAATTAAGACTCACAGATAGTTATTCCAAAACAAACAATACACAAGGAGGAAGAGAATCAAGAGATGTATTTGATTGTTACCTTTGTGAAGGAGCAATGTCCCGTCAGCTTCTCAAGATTAGAACAACCACCAAGGCAGTTGGTATAGTTGCAAACTGGACTCATCTGTTGTACATGTTTAGCTGTGAAATCATTGTCATTCAATATTACAAACATCTCAGCCAGAAGGGGAGCATACAAGCATATTTCAGTATAATCCCCCCTATTAAATTCAGATTTGGAGCACTAATTCTCAATTCTGAACCCCTAGTGTCAACTAATGTGAGTTTCTCGAGAAGAGGAGAATTCGCAAAAAGACTTTCGACTCCATTTGAAGACATATAAACACTTCGAAGAAAAGGAACAAGAATCCCTTTAAAGTCGAAGGTTGTGGATCCAAATTACAGTTGAAAAGCTGCAAATAAGTCAACTTTTTACAAGAATATATACTGGAGTGTATCTCGAACCTATTAAATTCGTAAAAGCCCATAAATAGGATTAGCTCTCTGATATCATTCCTAGCCAGACAAAATACCCATTCATCAACATTCGGGATCCTGTGTGGGGACCTCTATGACGGAAAAGAACCCGGGTGATGAAATCTTCATATTTGGTTACTGATTTGTCTTCTGAGGAAGACTAGTCCATGTGTACCTCCACTGCCTTGACAGATAGCGCCTCTAATTGGAACAAGTGCTAGAATGATATTCAAGGGAAGATCACTTACCAAATCACGATCTGGCTCATAATCCATTTTCTCTTTTTTTGCAATTGACTGATTTTCTATCATCATAACCAAAACCTGGAAGCACTACAATTATAAGAAATCAAATGCATGAACATACGGATATGACAAAACCATAATATGAAAACTAGTCCTTTCTGATAGATGAGTTTCAACCATTTAACTAATCCATCTAAGCTAATAATTCTGCACTACAGCCGTGAAAAGTATTTGAATAAGAGAAATTTATATTCAAAAATCAGCCTGTAGACTGAAATACTCTTTGGTAAAATGTAAAGCATTAGGGTTTAACAATTTAACCTCTGTTGCACATCGAATGTAAAGAGATCATAGTTCACACAACATAGCACTGAAAATATCAAAGCGTAAAAAAAGGATTTGGACTCACGCACGCACCGCCGGCTACCGGAAGCTGAATTGTATTTGATCCACTCCGCCGGTCATCCTTCGCCGGTCGAAGATAAAGATTCGAACTTTTTGAACATTGTTTGGTCGAATCTGTTGCGTTAGGGTTTGGGGGACCGCTCTTTTTTTTTTTTTTAGGTTAATAATTTAATAATGTGTAGTGAGTAGTGAGTACTAGGCTCTGGACATTTGGGCCTCTTATTTTTTTTGTTTTCAAAGCACGTCATATTTTCAGACCCAAAAACAAAAAGTACGTCATATTTGATACGTCATATTTTCAGACCCAAAAATAAAGCACGTGCATCTTGATCTTGCAATGCCAATTTGTGTCACACATGAGCCCCATGCACACATACACATTCGATCAATTAATGGATATATCACATGTAAGCATTATCTTAAATCCCACACGTGGGCCAATTTAATCTCATACTCCATCTGATCATATTTATACGAGGTTTAGGAGGTTTGTACAAGAATTAAGGAGAAAATATATCAATAAAGCGTTGGAACAATACATAATTATGAGAGAAAATGATATTCATTGCCGCTTTGAAATTTGCAATTAGTGTGAACTAACGTTACTTTTTCATTGTTAAAAATAAATAAATTTGGACGGTCAGTGATATACTTACACTTGGGTTCTAAGTGTAGTATAGGAAAAACCTCCAATTAATGAAACTCACGTCATATTTTAAATAATAAATAAAAAATGATAAAAAGTATATAAAACTAATAAAATATCTATTTTGGTCTTTACATAATGTAATCAAGCAACCCACCTCTTCATTGAACTAAAAGTACCCACCTTTTCATATTCAGAAATAAGAGGAGAAATATTGAAAAATTTACTGTTTGAGAGATGGGAGAGATGGGATCTGAGGAGGAGAGAGAAGAAGGATGAAGATGAAATATATATAAAAAAGCTATTTATTTAAAGATATTACTTTTACCAAGGAGTAGAGTTGTAGCATACATTTAAATTTACAGTTATATTCTTTAACTTTATTAAAAGTGTAGAATAAACACTTACAGTAGGTGTAGTTTTTTCCGATGGTTATGGTTTTTTATAAAGAAAAAAGAGAATTGGGGTAGAAGGAAACATGAAACATTAAATAAAGGAAAACCAAAAACAGGGAATTAAATGACTATTATTGCACTTTGAACGACATACATTATTAATTACAATTTAGCTTCCAAAACGTCAATATATTCTGATCGGAGGGAGTATCTATATAGAAATATACCCTTTTCATGTCTAGTTTATTCTTTCTATAAATCACATCAAATGTTTATAAAAACTCATTGGAACTAGAAATTGTCTCTTTTTTATTTGTGTGTATGTAAGTAGAAACTGATTTATTGAGTCTTTATATTAAGGACACTTATAGACAGATACAGTTAACTTAAAAATATACAAAAATTAAATTAATTATTATTGAAACTATGAATTTTAACAAATTAGCATGCATGTGAATTGGGTGTGGTTTATGAGACGAATGTATCATTATTCGAACTTGATCTGTGTCATCCAACTCTTAACCACCTGCCACTCAATTTCTTTGGACTCATATATTTGAGTCGATGTTATAATATTACGCATTTGGATGTACATAAGATAAAAAATCATCAATCCTAGAGTTGGCTTATGGGTCAAGCATTGTAAATCATATATATACTATTGTTGGAGGTCTAATAATTCACATATTTACTCTCTCATTACTCTCTCCTCTTCCTCTCGGTCCCTCTTGTTGGATTAAAGGGCCGTTGCAGCACTCTACTCTCAGTTGTTCTCTCCTCTATTTGAATGTGTTTGTATACAAAAGACTTACATCATTAACTCAAAGATGGTCTCCATTTATAGTAAGAGAATTCCACAACTTACAAGAAATCCAGCAACCAAAACAGTAAATGCTACTTAGAGTCCCAAAGTCCCTTTACTGAACTTAGACATTAAGAGAACATAAGCATGCCTCTAGATAAGTCTTACATTGGGAACAAGTTTAAACTTCAACACTCCCTCTTAAACTTGTTTCATCAGACCTAGAGCATTTCTCAATTTTGCAAAGTCCTCAAACTTGAGTGGCTTGGTAAAGATGTATGCGAGCTGATCTTGAGACTTCACATACTCCATTCGCACATCCTTCCTAGCAACACATTCCCGAATGTAGTGATAACGGGTGTCAATGTGTTTGGTTCGATCATGAAAGACCGGGTTCTTTCCCAGGGCAATAGCTGACTTGTTATCAACACAGACTTCTGTCGACTCTTCTTGTTCCAGATTAAGCTCCTTTAGCAAATTCATTAGCCAGATTGTGTGACACACACATGTAGTAGCAGCTACATATTCTGCCTTGTTAGGATTCGAACGCAGTAACGAATAGAAAACAAAGCAAAAAACACAAGAATTGTTAACCCAGTTCGTCAAGAATTGACTACGTCTGGGGGCACTATCAAGCCAGGGTATTTCTCTCTCAATATTGTGATAACAATGACGACGACGACTTAAGATTACAATTGAACAACTAGGGTTAAATAGCAACACGGACAAGACCTAGAAAAGCCCATAAACGCAACACCCGAAATCGGCCCATGTTCCACCGCGGGGCGGCGGCAACTCTCAGTTGCGTCCACCGCGGGGCGTCCAATTCCATCGCGGGGCGGCAGCTCCTCTCAGTTGCCAAAAAACCGGCGTCCACCGCGGGGCGTCCAGTTCCACCGCGACCCGGCGACAACTCTCAGTTGCCTTCTCTGCAAACTGTGCCGGTGACCGTGCGAGCCTTTACGCGTACTTCCTTTACGCTTCAAGCTCCATAACCCAACAATCTCCCACCTGGAGACTGATCCAACCATAAACGTCCTCCTCATCAACCCATATCTGGTAGTAGTGTCAGGCCTTCAACTCAGTTACCAAGGCCAGTTGAAGCCATATAAAGCTTCAACTTCTCTAAGGTCACAACCTTAGTCAGCATGTCGTATTTCTGTTGAAATCCTTTCACAACCAGCCTTGCCTTGTAACGCTTGCTTCCATTCGCCTCCTCCTTGATTCTGTAAACCCACCTGTTATGCAATGCCTTCTTGCCTGCTGGAAGCTCAACTAGTTCCCAGGTTCCGTTGGTCAACAACGAATCCATCTCATCATCCATGGCGAGCTTCCACTTGCTCACATGTTCTCCACGAGATGCCTCTGCATAACACTCTGGCTCACCACCATCAGTCAACAAAAGATAGTAGTTTGAAGGCGAAAATCTATCAGGCGATCCACGCTCTCTGGTGGACCTCCGCAGCGGAATCACTGGGGTCCTCAGCTCCTCCTCAACAGCCTCCTGGTCGTTACGAACCACCTTGCTCCCACCCGAGTTTGAGATATCTAACTCCACAACCTCAGGTCCTGTACTAGCTGTTTCTGATACACCCAGACTATCCTTGTACATCACCTGCTCATTGAACATGATGTCTCGACTGTGAATAACCTTTCTGTTCTGGTCATCCCAGAACCGTTATCCGAAATCATCACCACCATATCCAATAAACGTGCACTTGACAGACTTTGCATCCAGCTTGCTTCTCTCAACAGGAGTAATATGAACATATGAAACGCACCCAAATATCCGAAGAAAGGACAGATTTACCTCTTTGCCACTCCAAGCCTCCTCTGGAATCCCATTCTCTAAGGGAGTAGATGGCCCTCGGTTGATCAAGAATGCAACAGTATTGACTGCATCCGCCCAGAACATCTTCAGAAGTCCACACTTCAGCCTCATGCTCCTAGCACGTTCATTCAGGGTCCTGTTCATACGTTCAGCGATGCCGTTCTCTTGAGGGGTTCCTTTCAAGGTTTTCTCCATGCGAATTCCATTCTCAGCACAAAACTCCTTGAACTCACGAAGCTCATACTCCCCACCATTATCAGATCTCAAACACTTCACTTTAAGACCTGTCTCAGTTTCTACTAGATCCTTCCACTTTCTGAAAGAGTCAAATGCATCAGACTTTTGCTTCAGAAAATAGACCCATACCTTTCTTGTAGCATCGTCAATGAAGGTCATGTAGTATGATGCTCCACCCAGAGATGTCACAGGTGCTGGCCCCCATAAGTCGATGTGGATCAACTCCAACTTCTGCTTCTTCAAGGTTCTGCCGCCCTTCGTAAAGCTTACCCTTTTCTGCTTCCCGAGCACACAGTCTTCACACAATCTGATATCAACGGATTTGAGACCTAGCAGCAAACCCTTCGAGCATAGCACCTTCATCCCTTTCTGACTCATGTGGCCCAGACGACAGTGCCACAAATATGCGTCACAGTTTACTCCTGCAACAACAATGCTATCCCGGAAGTTGCTTGTCATGTACAACGTTCCCTCCTTCTTTCCTCGAGCTACCACCATAGCTCCTTTGGTTATCTTCCAGCTATTGCAGCTGAAGGTTGCTTCATAACCCTCGTCATCCAACTGACCAATGGAAAGCAGGTTTCTTTTCAAACCAGGAATATGCCTTACTCCATGCAACTTCAGCACAGATCCATTCGACGCCTTGATTCACACATCACCCTTCCCCACGATTTTCAAAGCCTCATCATCAGCAAGATAGACTTTTCCAAAATCTCTAGAGGTGTAGCGATCCAATATATCAGCACTGCTGCATGAATGAAACGAAGCTTCAGAGTCTAACACCCAAGACTCCAATGGACTGCTCGCGCTCAGAATCGATGCATCTGCAGTGGTTCCTGTCGTTGAATCGCTCAGAGTCAACGCGTCTGCAATATCTTCACTGGCTGAATTCGTTGATTTATCTTTCAACGGTGCCTTACATTCACTCTTGTAATGACCGTTTTCATCACAATTCCAACACTTGATTCTGCTCTTGTCTTTGGGCTTATCCTTCCCTCTAGACTTCGATCTGCCACGATTCGACTTCTTAGAGTCTGACCTCCCTCTGCTACCCGTATTCAAAGTTGATCCAGAAGCAGTACCTGACGCCTTCCTGCGAATTTCTTCGCTGATAATCAGATCCCTGACTTCATTAAACTTGATCTTTGCCTTCCCCGCCGAAGCACTAACAGCAGTAACTGTTCCACTCCAACTTTCTGGTAAAGAGGATAACAAAATTAGGGCTTGTACCTCATCGTCGAAATCAATCTCAACTGAACTCAGTTGTGCGATCGTCATGTTGAACTCGTTCAAGTGATTGGTGACCGCTGTACTCTCCGTCATCCGCAGATTCAACAACCGCCGCATCAGGTGAACCTTGTTCACCGTAGAGGGTTTCTCATACATCGCGAAAAGAATTTCCAGCATACCCTTCGTCGTCTCTGCCTTGACCGTGTGATGCGCCACGTTCCTGGACAACGATAGGCGGACCACGCTCATCACTTTCTTGTCCAGCAACTTCCACTCTTCGTCCTTCATGTCCTCCGGTTTCTCACCCAGCGGCAAATACAGATCTTTACCGTACATGTAATCCTCGATCTGCATCTTCCAGAAGCCGAAATCCATTCCATCGAACTTCTCCACCGGTGATTTTCCGCTTCCCATCATCACCACCAGAACCAGCTCTGATACCAGTTGTTAGGATTCGAACGCGGTAACAAATAGAAAACAAAGCAAAGAACACAAGAATTGTTAACCCAGTTCGTCAAGAATTGACTACGTCTGGGGGCACTACCAAGCCAGGGTATTTCTCTCTTAATATTGTGATAACAATGACGACGATGACTTAAGATTACAATTGAACAACTAGGGTTAAATAGCAACATGGACAAGACCTAGAAAAGCCCATAAACGCAACACCCAAAATCGGCCCATGTTCCACCGCGGGGCGGCGGCAACTCTCAGTTGCGTCCACCGCGGGGCGTCCAATTCCACCGCGGGGCGGCGGCTCCTCTCAGTTGCCAAAAAACCGGGGTCCACCGCGGGGCGTCCAGTTCCACCGCGACTCGACATCAACTCTCAGTTGCCTTCTCTGCAAACCGTGTCGGGACCGTGCGAGCCTTTACGCGTACTTCCTTTACGCTTCAGGCTCCATAACCCAACATGCCTCACAAGTAGACAGTGTAACGATCTGCTGCTTCTTTGACAGCCAGGTGAAAGCCGTGTTCCCCATGAAGAAGACAAACCCAGTTGTACTCTTGCGATCATCAACATTTCCACCCCAATCGTTGTCGCTATATCCCACAAGCTTGTACTCATTAGAAACTGAATAAAACATGCCAAAATTAATTGTACCTCTAAGATACCGAAGAATTCTTTTCATAGCCTGAAAGTGAGTTGTTGTAGGAGCTTCCATGTAGCGAATAACAAGCCCAACTGCATACAGAATATCAGGCCTCGTACAAGTCAGATACCTTAGACTCCCTACCAGGCTTTTGAATAGGGTTGGATCGACTTTTCCTCCATCTTCATACTTGGATAACTTTCCACTATACTCGGCTGGGGTGCTAATTGGCTTGTAATTTTCCATTTTGAACTTCTTGAGTATCTCCTTGGCATAACTTTCTTGGGAGATAAAGATGCCTTCCTTCTCTTGCTTCACTTCAATTCCAAGATAGTAAGCCATAAGCCCAATGTTTGTCATCTCAAACTCCTTCATCATTGCATCTTTGAATTCCTGAAACATGTTTGGGTTGCTTCCGTTGAAGATCATATCATCGACATACAAGCAGACTGCCAAGATATCTCCATCATTGACCTTCATATAGAGAGCATGCTCATATGGACACTTAACAAACCCAGTATTCTGGAAATAACTATCAATCCGACTGTTCCATGCTCTTGGTGCTTTGATGTGACCATGCCGTCCTTGTCACATCCACCTTGAGACTCCCCTACAGTTACATCCAGTCCGATCGAGACATTAATTGCTTAGCACGTTTTATGAATAATATTTCTATTTTTAGTAGCTGCTATTTCTGGGTGGTTGCCATTTATGTTAAATGGGCCGCCAAAATTAGTAACTAGAGAGTCTGGCCCATTAGGTCAACTCTCTAGTATAAATACTCTCTTTTGTCTTCATTTTCAATTACGTCGAAATAGAGCTTGTTTTCCAGTCGAGTAATCTCCTGCAAACCCGGGCCCTGACGTCAACAATCCTTGCGTTTCTAGTCGAACTATCCTGGCGCATCGATTCTGTTAACGCATTTCTAGTGAATTATCCTGGCGCGTTAACTCGGTTACTACCTATCTGGTTACTATCCGCAATCCCGAGACAAGAACTAACCCTAGTTCTCGTCTCTCCCCAAACACAAACCCTAGGGCTGCCGCCGCCCCCTCCACTCCTCATTCTGCGGCCTCCTTCGTTGCCACCGCACCACCACCACTTCCGCCGCATCACCACCAGCCGCCGGTCATCATTCCGACCACCCCACAATCCATCTTCTCCTTGCTTCCACCAATCTATCATTTCCGAAGAGTTGCCTGCGCCCCAATACGCGTTCAATCGATCCTTGACAATGAATCATGGTCTTTCCATCGGACAAGGTCACATCAACTGGCATCAGAGCCTTTGAATCGCGTAAGTCGTTCCAACTCTTCATTCAATCGCTCATTCGTTTCCGTAAATCAATTCCTTCATCAACAAAAAAACCCTAGATCTTGTTCTAGGACTCAAAAAAAAAATTCCTTGCATTTAAATCTGAAAACCAAAAGAAAACCCTAGGTTTGGTGTTAGATAAGTTCGACCATCATCAAAACCCACAAAAAAAAAATCGTTTCTGCACAGATCCGAACCCTACTCACCAATTTTCTGCACTTTCATGTGTTTTTGCTTGGTTTTTTATTGTGTTTATGGTAGATACGCTTGCATATAGGCTTAGATAGTTCGTTTGCATCTTTGTTTGCCTTGTGTGTGCCAAAAATCTACATCTTCGCAATCCCCTTTCTTCTTCCAACTTGAATCACTGCCCCATAATTTTTGTTTTTATTTTCACTGCACTGTGCGGCTGTCTGTGCACTGTTCGGCTATTGTTTGCTGATTTCCTGTGTTCATATTTGCTGATTTCTGCCCAAGTTTTGCTGTGTTGTTCGTGAACAGCATTGCACTTGTGTTTTGGTGTTTGTTCTTCACGGCAGATACTACAAATTGCCCTAGTTTCACAAAAAAAAAATGGGGCTATTTACTGATTAAAAATAAATAAATCGAGACCACACAAGCCAAAATAAGGCAAGTGCGTCTCTTCGCAGTGCAGGAAGGGATAACCTGGTTTGATCCCGGCACCTTCAACCCCACGTTTCGCAGTGAATCATTTACCATCTTCTATATCTCTCACTGTCTAGGTTGCATATCTTGGTTGACTGTGTTGTGCTTACTTCTGTGCTTATATCCTTACATATCTACTTTGGACATTTCCTTTGCTGAGCATTGCCTTGATTTTATTGATTGTTGTGTGAGTTGCCTTCAGCCTGCTCGTAACCGCCCACACGGCCAGCCAGATTAGTTTCCTGAGTGATTGTTTGTTGAGTTTGGTTCTGCTTACCTTTTTGTTGATTCTATGTTGCTGTTGTTGTTCGCTTTGATTCTTTGGTTTGCCATTTCTTGCTGTCAGGTACCATGTCAGGCAAAGATATCACCCGCGAGATAGGCGCAGAGACTGCTGAACAACAAATGCTCCGCGAGGTGCTTGCTAGAGAAAAAGCACGGGACGCGCAGTTCGCTGAAATCCAGCAGAAGTATGACATCATCTTTGCTCGCCAGCAACCGGCCCCAGTTACTACGATTACTCCTGCTCCGGATCAACTACAGGAAGATGATTTGAGCGCCATAGCCCTGGAAAAGGCTAAGGGCAAAGTTGTGATGCTCCCATCCACATCGGATGCAGGCCAGTTGAAACACCTGGCGTCGCAGAGAGAAAGCATTGTTGATCCGACACGTCATCGACAAGGACGGTCTGCGCAAGTCATGATCCAAGAAGAAACCCCTGCAGCTGCAGAGGCCGCTGATGAGAGTTCCCAGGAGGAATATGAGGACGATCAGGTTCATTCCAGTGGTCGACATAGGCCAGGCCGCTCACAGACCTTACAGCCTACTACTGGTCGTCCCCACCACAAGCCATCTGGGTCACATCTGCAGCCACACCAGCGTCAACGTCAATAACGGCAGACCACTTCTGTGTCGTTTGATATTGATGCTTACCAGGATCACCAGAGTGCTTGCACTCCTCTTTATTCTGATGATGAGAATGCGTTTGATGAGTACGACCTTGAGGAGGATGAGGGTCAGTTTGGCTATGCTGACGGATTTCATCTGCCTCTCCAGGATCCCCCTGAGCTTCAGCACCAGCATACCGGCTATGTGCCACCGCCTTTGCTGCCTCAGAATCAGGACGCATATTGGCGCGCTGCCCAGCCCGGGCGCCCCCAGCAAGCTCACCAGCCTCAGCGCCCAGCAGTCGGACGACAGCGTCCGTGACAACATGCGCGCTTTCCACAATAGTATGGTGCTCGTCACTTCGAGTCCATGGTAGACCCTCAAGCTCGGTTTCATGACCGCCAGGCCCAGCCACCTATCCAACGCCGAGACGTGAAGGTAAAAATTAAGAAATTTCATGGCTTATATGACCCTTCTGTCTTTCTTGAGTGGGTGCAGAACACAGAGCACGTGCTGCGCCATTTGACTGTCCTTGAGTATGAGAAGGTCGATCTCGTCACTCTTCATTTTGAGGACGCTGCACAGACTTGGTGGCAGCGTATCACACAACAACATTACCGGATGGGTTGGACACCCATTACTGAGTGACATCAGCTCGTGTACATCATGACTCGGAAGTATGTGCCTTCCACTTACAAGGAGCAGATGCGGACTGAAATTGCTCGTGCGCGACAGGGCACAAATTCGCCTCAGGAGTTCTTCGCCCGCTTGGAGGACATGTACTTCAAGGCTGGCGCTAGTGTTGCTCCGGGTACATTACGGACGAGGTTCATCACTGGGCTTAACCAGCCTATCCAGGATCAGGTTGACGTCCTGCCCATTCGGGACCTCAACAATGTCGTGCATACTGCGCAAAAGCTCTACCTTCAGCACCAGCGACAGCGGCAGAGACCTTGGCAGCCCACGACATCTTCCAGGTATGGTTCTGGACCCTTTCCTTCGGTTTCAGGCACTGACTCTACTCCTACATCTAGTGCACATAGACAGGACCGGAGAAACATAGGTACTGCGTCTGCTGCAGCACCACCGAGAGCAGCCCCGTCTGCTCCTGTTCACCACCCGCAGCCGCCATCTTCAGATCCCGCTCGTTCTGACCGAGCCAGAGATGTGGAGTGTTTCAGGTGTGGAGGACGAGGACATTACCAAATGAATTGTCCAAATGCGAAGAAGGTCCTCTTCTCCACCCAATCGGCAGGTTATGAGAGTTACGGCGACGAGGATGACGCCGTCGAGACAGCTCTTGCCGCTGTGTATACAGCCGATGCTGAGGGCTGTGTGGTCAACACTTCTGACCACCATGATGACCAGGCATACCTTCCTTACTCTCTAGACGCGTGCTGAGCGTCAAGGAGGGTGCACTTACTGCGCAACGGGAGAACTTGTTTCATGCTCGGTGCAGCCTTCAGGATGCATCGCTGAGCGTGATAATTGATAGGGGCTCTTGCTGCAACATCTTCAACGAGAAGGTTGTCCGCCACTTCCACCTTCCGACGACTCCTCACCCCACTCCCTATGGTCTACAGTGGCTCTCGGATGGATCAGGTAACACCATCTCACTGACGTGGCTGAAATATGCAATGCAAATATCGTTGAATAGCCTAATCAAAGTAAAAGTCCTAACAAACCTACTAAACAGATGTATAGCAAGCAAGCAAGGGTCGAACCCACAGGGAGGAAGTAATCAATCTATGTGTTTATAAGCATGCAAAGTAACAAGGGGGGTTTTTGATTATCAAACACAGTAAAGTAAACAGCTTTGGTTGATTTGAGAATATGATTGGGGAAAGTAGTTCCACTAGAACGAGATCCACAATACAGAGATGTAATTTGATCACTGAAATCTATTAAATCCAAGTTCTTTTACTATTCTTATGGTTGTTCTCATCCTGATCTTGATTAACTACCAATTCAGACAGTTGTTGATAGTACTTACTACAATATCAATGGAAGAAAACCTTACCACTAATAAAGCAATAGCAATGTATACAAGGATATAGGATACATGCAAATAGAAGAAAACCTTACTACTTAACATGCAAATGATTCTCACTCACAATTGCGCACTCGTATTCCACTATATGCAACAATCGTGTATGCTACTAGATATGCACTCATATTCCACTATATGCAAACCCTAGCAATTGATAAATATTACTCAACCTAGTTGATCAGGCTATGAAGAATAACAATGAATCAATATTCAATATAACCAAGAGAATCAAACCAACACATATAAGAATAGGAACAAGGAATAGAAATCTCACAAATACATCAACTGTATTGCTTCAAACGTCTAGTAGAACAAAGGGAAATTAGTGCTCCATTCAGATGCAAATGAAACCCTAATGAGAAAGAAAACAACGATGCTAAAAGTCTGATGTAAAGTGTCTCTGCCTCTTAACCTAGAAAGAGGTCTTAAATAGGCTTAGGAAATAAGCTAAACCTAGAAATAATACTAAAGGAAATAAGAAAATAAAAATAGGAAATCCAAAATTACAAAATAGGAAATAATATCTCGCTGGCCGCGAGGCGCTTAACAAGTCCACCGCAGGGCGGTGACTCCCACCGCGGAAATAAGCTAAACCTAGAAATAATGCTAAAAGTCTGATGTAAGTGTTCATTTTCCATTGGTCCTTACAACGATACTGTACTTTGTGATGTTACCACCATGGACGCTACCCACTTGCTTCTGGGTCGTCCATGGTTATATGATCGTCGCGTGCTTCACGATGGGTATTTGAACACTTACATGTTCAATTACCATGGGAGGCGCGTGACTCTCTTACCCATGAGTCCATATGAAATTTTACAGGACCAGGCTGAGCGACAATGCCAGAAGGCTATTGAGGCTGCCAGAACGCCGCCTGCGATGAAACCCGCCCTGGGGAATGCCAGACGACAACTCGGTCGAGTCACCGACCGAGTGGAGGCACTTGGGGGAAACTCGGGCGACAACTCGGCCGGGTCACCGACCGAGTTGTGTCACCTGGGGGAAACTCGGCCAGAAACTCGGCCGAGTTCTGGGCTGGGTCAGCATACCTGGACATAACTCGGTCCCCCACTCGACCGAGTTGTGAACCGAGTCGGGCACGGCGCCCGCAACTCGGCCGAGTCAGCTTCTAGGACTCCGCCCTCGCCTTCTGCCTTTTATGGGCGATCTTCTGCATCTTCAGCTGCTTCTGCATCTACCTTGCGGGGCAGCTGTGAACCCAGAGTTCTTCTGGCGAAACGCAGGGACCTTACACCGGCACTTCAAGGCAAGTCTGCTTGTTTCCTTCTTCTACCTCGCCTTTATGCAACTACTATGTCAGAGCCTGCCCTCTCGCCGAGTTTTTTGCAGGACTTGCAGGTGGACATGCATCATCAGGAGCTGCCGGAAGGGAAGACACACACACAATTGGAGAGGCTCGTGCTGCTTTATTCAGCCCCGCAGAATAAGGGCATGCGACGCTTGATGTTCGCCCCGTGCGACTTGGTTTGGCTTCACTTGCGGAAGGAGCGATTTCTTTCCGTCCGCAAGTTTAAGCACGACCAACGGGGCGATGGTCCATTCAGAGTCCTCAGGACCATTGGAGAGAACGCCTACCAGCTCGAGCTCCCGGACAAGTATGGGGTGCATCTGACGTTCCACGTCGCGGACTTAGCACCATATATTGAGCCTGAGCCTAATGAGGGTGAAGCGGGGATGCTTCACAACCAAGTGGGGGAGGGTGATGTGACCCTGCCGTCCTTGTCACATCCGCCTTGAGACTCCCCTACAGTTACATCCAGTCCGATCGAGACATTAATTGCTTAGCACGTTTTATGAATAATATTTCTATTTTTAGTAGCTGCTATTTCTGGGTGGTTGCCATTTATGTTAAATGGGCCGCCAGAATTAGTAACTAGAGAGTCTGGCCCATTAGGTCAACTCTCTAGTATAAATACTCTCTTTTGTCTTCATTTTCAATTACGTCGAAATAGAGCTTGTTTTCCAGTCGAGTAATCTCCTGCAAACCCGGGACCTGACATCAACAATCCTTGCGTTTCTAGTCGAACTATCCTGGTGCATCGATTTCGTTAACGCGTTTCTAGTGAATTATCCTGGCGCATTAACTCGGTTACTACCTATCCGGTTACTATCCGCAATCCCGAGATAAGAACTAACCCTACTTCTCGTCTCTCCCCAAACACAAACCCTAGGGCTGTCGCCGCCCCCTCCACTCCTCATTCCGCTGCCTCCTTCGTCGCCATCGCACCACCACCACCACCACCATTTCCGCCGCATCACCACCAGCCGCCGCCAGTCACCCCTAGCCGCCAGTCATCATTCCGACCACCCCACAGTCCATCTTCTCCTTGCTTCCGCCAATCTATCCTTTACGAAGAGTTGCCTACGCCCCAATACGCGTTCAATCGATCCTTGACAGCGAATCGTGGTCTTTTCATCGGACAAGGTCACATCATGCTTGCTTCAGACCGTAGAGGGCTTTTCTCAGCTTCACAACTTTGTCTTCTCGTCCTTTAGTCTCATATCCTGCTGGCTGCTGAATATACACCTCCTCTTCAAGGATTCCATTCAAGAAAGCGGATTTGACATCCATCTGATGAATTTTCCACTTGTGTTGGGATGTCATTGAGATGATGAGTCTGATGGTCTCCAATCGAGCAACCGGAGCAAACACTTCATCATAGTCGATTCCATCTTTCTGACTATAGCCCTTCGCGACCAATCTCGCCTTATATTTTTCAATCTCCCCCTTTGCATTCTTCTTTGTCTTGTATACCCATTTGACTCCAATCGCCTTGTGCCCTTTTGCAGTGATGTCAACTCCCATGTATCATTTTTCACAATGGAATTTATTTCTTCATCCATTGCAATTCTCCATTTTTCTTCAGCTACAGCTTCTTCAAAGTGTACTGGTTCACAATCAGAAAATAGGCAAAATAGAGTAAGATTCTCTACCTGTTCAGTAGTCTCATAAATCTCCTCCAAACTTCTCATTCGCGTCGTTCCTTCACTTGAGCTTCTGCTTGAGGGCGATGTAACATTACTGGTGCTTGTCACAGGCGAACGAAGAGGAGTTTCAGGTTCAGCTGTCGAACTTTCAGGGTGCCCTGAAAGAGGATGTTCTTCCGATTCTTAGAAGTTGTAGCCAACCTTGCAAGAATTGAAGTCCCAATCTCCTTCTTCATCAAAGAGCACATCCCTGCTGATTACAATTTTCTTGTTGTCTGGATTGTATAGCTTGTACCCCTTAGAACTGGCTTCATAGCCAATGAAGATGAAGCTCTGACTCTTGTCATCAAGCTTTGTTCCCCTTTTGTCTAGAACATGGACATGGGCTATGCTTCCGAAAACACGCAGATGAGAGATTTCGGGTCTTCTTCCGCTCCAAGCTTCATGTGGTGTCATTCCCCACACACTTTTTGTTGGAGATCGATTCATCAGGTACACTGCACACTCTACTGCTTCAGCCTAAAATTCTTTTGGCAGCTTCTTGCTTTTGATCATACTTCAGGTCATGTTAAGGATCGTCCGATTCTTCCTTTCAGCGACTCCGTTCTGCTGTGGAGATCTCAGAACTGTCAGGGATCGACGAATTCCATTTGCTTCACATAACTCCATGAATTCCTTGGAGGTGAACTCTCCTCCTCTGTCTGATCTCATTCCCTTTATCGGAAGACCACTTTCTTTCTCTATGCAAGCCTTGAACTTCTTGAAGACTTCAAACACCCCCGATTTCGGCTTCAAGAAATATACCCATGTTTTTCTTGAAAAATCATCAATGAACAGCAAGAAATAGCTACTCTTACCTAGAGAGTTTGGCTTAATTGGACCACACACATCTGTATGGATGAGCTCGAGTGGCTTCCTTGCTCTTGAATCTGTCTCCTTAGGAAAACTTTTCCTAAATTGCTTTCCAATTAAGCATCCCTCACATAGTTTCTCTGGATGTTTTATGCTTGGGAGCCCTCTCACCATCTCCTTCTTGGACAGCAGCTCCGAGCTTCCAAAATTCAAATGCCCAAAGCGGAGATGCCACAACCATGATTCATCTTTGTAACACGTCTTGAGGCACTTTGCAACATCATTTTGAATGTTCAGCGGAAACATCTTGTTCTTCGTCATCTTTACTTTGGCAATCAAATCTCCCTTCTAATCTCTTATAAAAAGATTGCTATAATCCTTCATGTGGATATCATAGCCCTTTTCTAAGAGTTGCCCCAAGCTCAGAATGTTACTAGTCATTTTTGGAATATAATAGACACTGGAGATTACCTGGTGGTTTCCATCCTTAGCTCGAAATAGTATGTCACCTTTTCCTTTCACAGAGATCTGCGAGTCATCACCAAAGGCAACATTCCCACTTACTGTTTCATTAAGCTCCACGAACATGTCTCTTCTTCCACACATGTGATTGCTTGCACCAGTGTCTAGATACCATGAATCTTGTTCTTCTCTCTTCTTGTCTTTGTATGCCAACAGCAGCGTAGCATTCTCTTCATCCTTCACCTCTGCATAATTCATTTTCTCTTCTACTCTGTTCTTTGGAGCCTAGCAGTCTGCAACATAGTGTCCATACTTCTGGCAGTTATAGCATTAGACTTGGGACTTGTCATTCCTTGACTATCGTCCCCTTCCACGGCCTCGTGACGACCCGTCTCCTTTCTCGTAGTTGTTGCTGGAATTCTGATTTCCATAATTTCAGCCTCGTCCACGTCCACGGCCGCAACCTCTTCCTCTTTGTCCTCGACCTCTTCCATAGCCCTCCTGGCTTCTGTTTTCTTCTTTCTCCTTGAGTTGCAACTTGAGAAGTTGCTCAGTGGTCTCTTGCTTCTTCACATGTCTCTCTTCATATGCTTGCAACGATCCTTCTAGTTGTTCGATTGTCATCTCCGTTAGGTCCTTGGTTTCTTCTATGGTCACCACAATGAGCTCGAATTTGGAATCCAAAGAGCGGAGAATTTTCTCCATGACTCTTACATCATCTAATTCTTCTCCATTTCTCCTTAATTGATTTGAGACAGCTTGGACCCTCGAGACATAATCCGAAACCGATTCGGAATATTTCATACGCAGTGATTCAAACTCGCCTCTCAGAGTTTGAAGGCAGATTTTCTTTACTTGCTCAGCCCCTTTATAGGAGGTTTTGAGCTTCCCCCATGCCTCCTTGGCTGAGACTGCACTTGATACCTTCGCAAAGCCATCATCATCCATTGCCTGATAGATAAGAAACAGAGCCTTCTTGTCCCTCTTTCTTGACTTCTTCAAGCTTTCTCTTTCGGCGGCGGTCAGAGAAGCTTCATCCTCAACTTCTCTCAGTCCTTTCTCCACGACCTCCCAGACGCCGTGTGCTCCCAGTAGAGCCTTCATTTTTATGCTCCAGTTGTCATAGAGGCCGCTTTTGAGAGAGGGTACTTGAAAGGAGGATAAGCTGGTGGCCATGTTTGTAACCTCTGATAGCTACTGGCGGCGCGTCTCCCACACACCAAGGACTAGCTCTGATACCACTTTGTTGGATTAAAGGGCCGTTGCAGCACTCTACTCTCAGTTGTTCTCTCCTCTATTTGAATGTGTTTGTATACAAAAGACTTACATCATTAACTGAAAGGTGGTCTCCATTTATAGTAGGAGAATTCCACAACTTACAAGAAATCCAACAACCAAAACAGTAAATGCTACTTAGAGTCCCAAAGTCCCTTTACTAAACTTAGACATTAAGAGAACATAAGCATGCCTCTAGATAAGTCTTACATTGGGAACAAGTTTAAACTTCAACACCTCTTTCTCTTAATTTACAACACATTGTCATTACGAGTTACTCTATGATTAAAAATATCCCGGTATTTCTCGCTTTTCGTGTGACTACTACTTGATATAAGGTTACAATTATAACTGTCCGACTACGTCTTCTCTTTGTGGATTGATTACTACTATTATAAATTTTTAATGTCTATTTATTCGATAAAACATGGTTTGAATTGGTTGATATTGTTACCTTTTGTGTATTTTTTTTTTCTAGTCTTTCATATATGATACTAAAGGAATGTTCATGTTTCATGTGTTGCACCGTCTACACCTTTCAATTTCAATTTTTCTAATTGTGTGAAAATCAATATTTATTTTGCTTGAACTGGTTGTATGTACCTATCAATATATATGTATTGCACCACACTCATGTTATCTGCCGAAGTGATATTAGCAAGATGCTAATCCTTCTAGTTACATTAAGACTTTTTTCTTCTACTGTTCTTGATTAAAAACGTGGATGATTAGGTTATTGGAATTCTCTTGAGAAAGGATATCATCCCATGAAGAGGATGTATTTATAAGGCGCAATATATAATTCCTGAAGTGATCATTTTCAATCCCTGAAGCGATAATTTTCAATTCCTGAAGTAAAAATTTTAATTTTCATTATCTGAAGTGATAATTTTGTATGTATGATCTCTTGAAGTGGATATATATTTTGAATCAAATGACGTCTCCGTAGTGACGTATATTATTCCTGAAAGTTGATAGAAATTAAAGACTCAAATTACTTATTCTTGTCATATACTAGTTTGTTTATTTCGTTGTTGACTATAATTTATGTGTTCTTTTATATAGTTCTTAAATTAATTTGATAATTGACATTCCCTGAAGTGGATGCACGCATTATATATTTGTCAAGGTATAGACAAATCCAAAATCATTCCCGTAGTGATAAGCTCTTTCTCCCGAAGTAGACGAAACAATAAACCATATTACTTCTTGTAGTGAGTAACTATAGAAAATATCACCTCATGAAGCAGATAATAAAAAATATATTAAAAATAACATCTTGTAGTAGGTTATAAAAGGGTCAATAAATTTGGTGTTCAATTTCTTGTAGGGATGACAATGGGTCGGGTGTTCCATCCATCACTTGTTCGTTAACCTTTTTAGGTGCACCCATCCGTCATATGTCGGGTGAATCGGGTGGATCGGGTCATCCATGGATGATTAAAATTAACGATTTAGTATAACTTATAATATCTATTTTATGTATTTTAAGACATGTAGTACAAGAATTCTTGTTATTATTATAAGGAATATGGAATAAATAGGCTATAAAAGAGTTCCTTTAATACATAAGCAACATTTGAATGAAAAATGAGAACAATACCGATAAAGTAAAGTTTAAATATTTGTGAATTTTATACTAATGATACACAATTATATATATTTTGGGTGTATCGGGTCGGTGATGTGGGTGAAAGACCTTCATATGTATTCGTCTATCACCCGACTTTTTGGGTTGGGTGAGTCGGGTATTCATCGGGTGCAGGTGAGATTGTCATCCTTAATTTCTAGTCACCCGAAGTTGACAACGCGCGATTCTCGTTATTTAAGTAATGTTGTTTGTGTTAATTATTTTTTGTTTCATTATGTTTACTTTTACATATTTTATGTATTTGAGGCTCCTTAAGATCCATTATAGGCAACGTCAGGGTGGTCGAGACTCATGAAGATCCCTCATCTAGGTGAGGAAAACGTCATGGTAGTCCATTCAGCACATGCCCAGGATTCATCATGATTTATCCTGTTTGACCCTTGTTCTGATGGCACTGTCTGTTGATTTGTGCTTGACTCACCTCTCTCCCTAGTTCGTTTGGCTCGCTTTTGCTTGTTGTATTTTCTTTTGTTTGCGTTGTTGTTCTTAACCAGTTTTTCGGTTGCCGTTTTATCGGCCTCTCGAGTTTTCCGACGTTGTTGTCGGTATTCGAATTTTTACCTTATTAAAAAAATGTCCCTGAAGTGACATGATTCCTCGAAATGAAAGAATGATATGTTTGTCTTCTTTTACTAGTGTTTTAGTTCTTACATATATTTTGAAATAATTTCTATAATTGTAATGTCAAACTTTATGGGTTTTCAGAAGAAACAATTTAACACAAAGCTTAAGTGTTAAAATTCTTTTGGCTAAACGTATTTGGGAAAATAATTTAGCACTTGGGATTCCTGTAGCAACTGTGCCAAACTAATGATTCAATCATACCATCATCAACTCTATGATAGTATTAAAACTCAATATTTTGATAATTTATAGATCATTATATACTTCTGAAGAGTTTCATGAGCATACGTCAATTTTTGTACTATGGTAGTAATACATATTTTAAGGCATCTATTTGTATTTGAAAGTTAGAAATCAATGTAATGATTTATCTAATTATGAGTTGATGATATCCCAAATATTAAAGGATCACCCATATGAAAGTTTCAATGGTGAGAATTATTGTCGATAATGTCATTACTTATACTATATTGATAAACCAGAAGTTTCTTTATCTTGTAAATGGCAAAAACCATGTGTGAATATAAGGTTTAGAAAGAGTGACTCACTCATGGCTCCAAAAGAGGTCTATCTTGTTATTGGAAAGAACAAGAAATTAAAAGAGTAATACTCTATGTTTACAAGTTCAATACAAACTTGTTGCTCATTTGAAGAGATATTCGACAAAATGGTTACCATGCATTTAGATCACATGAATGAGCACGATATCAAATATCTATTTAAAAGTTCATAAATAACTTTACACATTAGGTATACGACATTCTATTGAATTAATCATATTATATTTATAACCAAAAGTTAGTTATTACAAAATATACTTTTGTGGCAAAAATGAATTCGATCACCCAAGTGAAACAATGATGTGTATGATCATTGGAAATCCTAAGACATGGAGTCTCCTTGTCTTATATTGATCGTAAATACACACTTGTTTTCTTGGTAACAATGTTGATTATGTAAAGAGTAAATGCATAGTCTCCATGTTTCTTGACATATTCAAGAATACATATGAGGACTAATAACACCGTCATATGGACCAATGTTAATTGTTCATATACTTTATGATGTTGATAGATGTCTCAACACATTGGTCAAATGAAACATAAAGTGGGAGAAAGAAATCAACCAATCAGTGTAATGGTCGAGCAACAGGTAGCTCACACTGATAGGACAACCCAATATAGTCGTTATATATGTGGTCATCAATCATAGTTGGGTTAAAGGTAATACATGAAACGATCTAGCAGAATCGTTGACCATATGAGGCCATGCAAAGTTTGAATGTCGAGAATTAAGCTCAATTTTTACCAACCATAATACATTCCCTTAATTGAAATTTGTCTCTAGAAGAGAATTGAAAGTATATGCATATGCGGTGTATGTCCCATTACCTCCATAAACAATCTAAAGTAATGCCACAAGGAAAGTTGAGATTATATAAGGGTAGGAGTCCCTATAGATTATTGAATACATGGAGCTTATATTGGGTGATCGCTCTGTATCAAGATTATCATTTTGATGAGATAAAATCCCAACTTTAGGGGGAGCGGGAAAAAAGGAGACTAGTACGTATAAGAGATTGCAAGAAATGCAAATTCTCGATAATTTAAGATCGTTCGATAAGAAAAAATGAACTAAAAGTTCAATGTATCATATACTTAAAGTATAGCTGATATGCTATAAAATGCATTTGCTAAAAGCCAAGGAAGTGACGGAGTCACCTATACCAACTGAAATGCCTAGCTCATTTGGAGACTCTTGTAGTAAATCCAGACCAATCCACTACAAAGGGAGTCTTAATTATGCCAGAAGCGTAAGAGACTATTAGACTATATCCGAACCTCGATTTTTCTGAAGGGAATTGTAGGATCTGTGCGTTAGAATCAAGGGAACTGAGACACAAAGGTGTTCGGTTCCTATGGGCAGCGGAATAACAAATAAGCAAGTTATCAAGACAAATTACTTAAGGTGGAAACCTTTGATAACCAACTAGTTATCTAGGATAAAAACCACCCCTCTTGCGAGGATTGAAAAGTCTACTTGTATATTAACTTTGATTACAACTTCCGAACTCAGCAGTTCAAACCTATCTCTCAGGCTAACCCCAGTTCCCTAGTCAATCACAAATTAACACACAAAGACTTACTTTGACTCAGCTTTTCTTCTTTCTTCTTCTTTAGTTCTGATGCACTTTGAGAGCTCGTAAATGCATAACCTAATTGCACCAGCAACATCATGTATATATAAGACTTATTTGTCAAGGAAAGATCTCGGAAGAGAATCCCTTGAACAAACAAATCCCGTAAATACATGATGGAATATTTTATATCTTAACAAAATAAGACACAAAATATTCTCTCACCCAAATCCTAATTTACATAATCCTATAAGAATATTCTATATGTAAACCGGCCAAGATCTTCATTTGATAGCATCCGGATTTGGTGAGAAAATCTTCTTCAAAGATTCTGTTGATGATTCTGGGAAACCACCGACGCGGTTCCCATCCAGTTCCCTTGATCTTGATCTGCGCTCACTTGGACTTGATTTCCCTTATCTTTTCACCTGTTCATAAGTCACTAGAGAAGCCAGTTAATCTCAAGTGTTTGTCATCGTCAAAACAAGAGAAACAGAGGAAGGGAACTTCATGGGAACTGAGGTTCGAAAAGTTCCATTCCAACAATTTCCCCCTTTTTGATGATGACAAACAAATACCAACATATAAGCATATAACCAATAGGCAGTAAAGGAGTTAGATTATGGAAGCAAAGATACTGAGGAGATTGCTTCATAGTTCCCCCTTAATTTTTGACAATGATACTTAGTTCCCCCTTAACACGATACCAGTCCTATTGGTTCCAGGATTCCAGAATCTATTCCCCCTTTTGACATCATCGAAAAGATAGATTAGATACAGTATAAAACAGAGAATAACTCAGAGGGAAACATGTCAATCGCAAGAACAAGGCACAACTTAGCAAAATAATTTCATTAATTAAGCAAAAGAGGCACAGTATATAGCAGACACAGGCAAGGGAAACAAACAACAATGCTGAAAGAAAGTAACCAACAACGCAGAGCAGCTAATAGGCAGGGGAAATCCTAGGGAATCTAAGCCAGAAACTGACAAAAGAGCATCAGGGGGAACGGGGAGGCATCCTAGCAGCGAGCTCCCTGATGGCAGAGGTGATTTCCCTGAGAGCAGCACAAACATCAGCGTTGGAGGACAGCAAAGCGGGTTCCGCACTCTCAGACTCAGCAGCTCGAGTTTTCTTGGGCTTGACCTCCGGCACCACATCCACACTGAGGCTATTGATGTAAGCCACGTCCATGAGGTGCGAAAACTGGGACTCAGTGGGATCAGCCGGGTAGGAGTTGAGAGAGGACAGGATGGCCTTGATCACCGTCGGATAGGGTAGGGAGTGAGATGTGTGGGAGCGGCAGGCTTGCATATGCAGCATAATAATCCGGGGGAGATCCAGGCGCTCGCCAGAGAGCATCTTCTCCATAAACACCACTTCAGCAATCTGAGTTTGATTCCTCTTTTCCTGGCGAGGAATGACATTGGAGATGAGGAAGGAGTGTAGCAGCTTCATGGGGAGGGAGAGATATTTTGTGTGGAGATCTTTTTGTGGGGTGGCCGTGGGAGTGGGGAGCGATGTCGCCGGTGATGGGGTGGCAACATCGGAGGTAGAGGTGGGGACGGCAGCGGCAGACGGCTGAGCATCGGAGGCCACGGGCGTTGAAGATCGTCCGTGAGCCGCCAAGAACTCAAGATCGGCTTGAGAGAGAGAGACCTGAATAGTCTTGTCTGCCATGGGAGCTTTGTGGGGAGAGAACGGCAAATTTAGGGTTTTGAGATTTGAGAGAAGGAGAGAGCACAGAGAAGATCAGCGGTGACCTGGGAATAGTGCATAGTTCCCCTTAAATAGAGCAGCAGATCTTCCAAAAATCTCCAACGGCTACAAGATCGGATCTTCCAGAATTTCCTTAATGACGAAGATAAGAATTTCCCAAATTCTATCCAAATCTCCAACGGATGGAAAGAAGTCCCATCAGAAATAATCTCCAACGGCTACTGCTTTCAAGTTGCCATAAATACTCTGAGCAGACAAAACCGGGAATCGAGGCAGCGTCAGAGATCAAACGGCAAGAAGCACAACCAGTTCCCCCTTAGTTCCTTATCAGTTCCTGGCTAGGGAAATTCTTGGAAGCATATATGTGGGGAATGTAAAACATGAAGAGAACACATCCAAGAGCATGAAAAATATCAGGAAGGCATTTTTGACGCTAAGCTAGTAAATTCCCAGTTGTGGACAAATAAAGCATGGATCATAGGGAACTACTAGGAAAGCCAGGCCAGGGTTAGCTTATAATCAATCATCATTTCGGCTTATTATGAGGGTTTAGAGATCAGATTGATTATATATTGTTGAAATAAGAGCACAAATGAAGTCCACATAACATATGAAAGCATGAATATAGCACCTCTGAAGACATAACAATGAGCACAAGAATGCAGAGAGGGACAAGAAATACAATAAACACAGTTCCCAACGAGTTACCAGGTAAACTAATAAATCAACAATCTAGTCAAGACCAGGGAAATAGCCAAGGGAACCCAGAACCTCTAATCAATGGAAATCATGCCAAGAAGGAGTCTAAAATACTCATAAGGTTCTCGATTAAGGGCTTTAGTGAATATATCAGCAATTTGTTCCTCAGTACGACAATGTTCCATAACAATGATCCCTTTTTCCACATTATCTCTCAAAAAATGGTGCCTTATGTCAATATGCTTAGACTTGGAATGAAAGACAAGATTTTTAGAGATGCTAATGGCACTAGTGTTATCACAAAGAATTTTGAGAGGGCCATAGGATTTACCAAAGTCCGCGAGTTGCTGTTTGAGCCATAGGACTTGAGCACAGCACGCAGCAGCAACAATGTATTCTGACTCAGTTGTTGAGAGGGAAATGGACGTTTGCTTCTTAGAACCCCAGGAGACCAGACAAGGGCCAAGGAATTGAGCCATTCCAGAAGTGTTTTTCCGATTTTGAAGAAATCCAGCATAGTCATCGTCGGTGTAGGAGATGAGCTCAAAGTCGCAGTGTTTGGGATACCATAGACAGAGATTGTCAGTTCCCTTCAGATAGCGAAGAATCCTTTTCACAGCCGCCATGTGCTTAGTGCGAGGATCAGCCTGAAAGCGAGCACAAAGACACACAGAATACATAATATCTGGCCGACTGGCAGAGAGATAGAGAAGGGAACCTATGATTTGCCGATACAGAGATTGATCAGCCTTTGGATCAGAATCTTCCAGCGTGAGCTTGGTTGCTGGGGAAATAGGAGTGGCAAAAGGCTTGCTTGTGTCCATCTTGAATTTCTTCAGAAGTTCCTTCACATACTTCTGTTGATGGACCTGAGTTCCCTATGAAAGTTGATTAACTTGAAGACCTAGGAAGAAGGTCAGTTCCCCAATCATGCTCATCTCGAACTCACTGCTCATAAGATTCTTGAGTTTTTCTACAATAGAGAGGTTAGTGGATCCAAAAATAATATCATCGACATATACTTGAACAACCAAGATATCATCTTTGACTTCCAACAAGAATAAAGTTTTGTCAATCAAACCTCTTCTGTATCCATTGGATAACAGGAACTGAGCAAGGCGGTCATACCATGCTCGAGGGGCCTGCTTTAGCCCATAGAGAGCTTTGTCGAGGAAGTAGACATAGTCAGGATGGTCTCTGTCCTCAAACCCAGGTGGCTGCTTGACGTACACTTCTTCTTGAAGAACGCCATTGAGAAAGGCAGTTTTGACATCCATTTGGAAGAGCTTGAAGCCTTTGTGAGCAGCATAGGCAATCATTAGGCGGATGGCCTCTATTCGAGCAACAGGAGCAAAAGTTTCGTCATAGTCAATGCCCTCTTGCTGATTGTACCCTTGAGCAACAAGACGAGCTTTGTTTCTTGTGACAATCCCTGAATCATCAAGCTTGTTGCGAAAAATCCACTTGGTTCCTATGATAGTCCTGTTGGGAGGACAGGGAACCAAACGCCAAACTTTATTCCTATCAAATTGATGAAGTTCCTCTTGCATAGCATTGATCCAATCCGGGTCAGTGAGAGCTTCTTTGTAGTTCTTGGGCTCGACCATGGATAGGAAGGCATTGAAGGCACATAAATTCTTCAGATAGGAACGAGTGGTAGTGGTTGGCTTGTGATAGGGAGTAAAGATGAGATCCACTGGATGTGAGCCTTTGTACTTGTAGTTGGGAACAGGAATGGAATCATCGGCAGGGGTTGGCAGAGAGCCTTCAGTTGCAGAGATAGAAGAATCACCAGAGTTCTCTGCAGAAGCAGTGCCTGAGTTCCCATCAGTTTGATCAGCGGAGTTCCCATCAGTAGTAGCCTCTGAGTTCCCAGCATTCTCTGACTCAGAAGTAGGAGAATTTGAGTCAGGGGAATCATCACCAGAGGGAGAGTTAGAGTTGCCAGTAGGAGTGGCTGGAGAAGGCGGCTCAGCTGAGTCATCCCCAGACATGTTGAGAGTGAACTCAGGGACAGCAGGTCCAGCTTCATCAGAATCATCATCAGCGCTGTGAGGAATAGAGGGTACCTGTTGCATGTTAGAAACAGCAGACTCATTGAAAACAACATGAACACTTTCCTCCATCTTTTGTGTACGAAGGTTGTACACTTTGTATGCTTTGCTGTTGCTGATGTAGCCAAGGAAAATCCCTTCATCACTTCTGGGATCAAATTTCCCAATAGGATCTTTGCCATTATTGTGCACAAAGCACTTGCATCCGAAGACCCGAAGATGGGAAATGTTGGGAACTCGGCCTTTGATGAGCTCATAGGGGGTCTTCTCAGTTATAGGGCGAAGCATAGCACGATTCAGAATGTAGCAGGCGGTGTTGACAGCTTCAGCCCAGAAACGATGAGGAAGACCAGCAGAGAGGAGCATAGTGCGAGACATGTCCTCTAGAGTGCGATTTTTTCGTTCAACGACTCCATTTTGTTGAGGAGTGCGAGGAGCAGAGAAGTTGTGAGAGATTCCCTTGTCCCTGCAAAAGGTTAGAAACTTTGCATTTTTGAACTCCGTTCCATGATCGGAACGTATGGCCCGAATAGTGTGGCCAAGGGAGTTTTCAAGAGTAGGAACCGCAGCAGAGAATCTATCAAACACTTCATCTTTTGATTTAAGAAATATAGTCCAGGTGAAGCGTGAAAAATCATCAACAAGTACCAGAATGTACCTGTTTCCCCCAAAGCTTTGGGTACGCATGGGACCACATAAATCCATGTGAACCAGTTCCAGAGGAAGAGAGGAACTGATCACAGATTTAGATTTAAAGGAGCTTCTTACCTGTTTCCCTCTAACACAGTCTGAGCAGACGTGGTCCTTGTCAACTTGAACAGAGGGAAGTCCTCGCACCAGTTCCCTTTTGTGGAGCTTGTGAATAAGCAGAGGGCTAGCATGGCCAAGTCTTTGGTGCCATATGGAAGTTCTATCAGCAATGGTAGACAAGCAAAGATTTTCTTCAGGGATGAAGCTTGTGTCAACAACATAGACATTGTTGTACCGTTTCCCTTTCAAAAGGGTTTTGTGAGTCTCAGGATTCAGCACAAAGCATTCCTTGGGAGTGAATAGGACATGGTTCTCCCCTTGATCACACAGCTGAGACACACTCATTAGATCAAAGCCTAAATTATCAACAAGGTGAACATCACTTACCTGGATCTTTTCAGTGAGATCCACACATCCAACGCCGCAGATGGCTCCTTTCCTTTTGTCGCCGAAGGAAATCTTTCCTCCGTTGTATTGCTGAAGTGAGTGTAATTTCTTCTTGTTCTCAGTCATGTGACAAGACGCTCCACTGTCTATGTACCATTTTTCTTCTTTGCTCACTTCAACCTCAGGTTTGGAGGGGACAGAGTCAGTGCTTGAGTTGTCAGACGCCATGAGGCAAAGGTCAGGGGAACTGAAGAGGAGTTCCCTAGCAGAGGAAGCTTCAGTAATTAAACACTATCCAGAAGATAGATCGTCTGGTTCCCCATCAGATTCTTTATCAAAGTTGCCCCATGTGGATGTAGCAACCAACGCCTTTTTCTGTTGTGGTTCTACATCATCCTTCTTGTTTGAGCAGTTCTTAGCAAGATGACCAATCTGATTGCATTGGTAGCACCTGAATTCCTTGTGTTCCCTCTTGAACTCCTTCCTAGGGAACTTGCCTTTCTGAAAATTCCTAACAGTACGAGTTAGAAGAGCCGTGATCTCATCATCATTTTCTTCATCAGAATGTTCATCGGTCTTTAGTCTTTCCATGACTTTGGTCAGCATAAGGGCGATGCTTTGATCAGTTTTCACTTGTTCAGTTCCCTTAGCCTTGTCTTCCTGTCGTTGGAGTTGACCAATGATTTCCTGGACAGGGAGGACTCTGATTGAAGGAGTTTGCAGCATGATGCTCTGAGTCATTTTTGGAAACCTGCTTATGTAAACACACAATCTAGAGTGCTAGCTCTGATACCAATTGTAGGATCTGTGCGTTAGAATCAAGGGAACTGAGACACAAAGGTGTTCGGTTCCTATGGGCAGCGGAATAACAAATAAGCAAGTTATCAAGACAAATTACTTAAGGTGGAAACCTTTGATAACCAACTAGTTATCTAGGATAAAAACCACCCCTCTTGCGAGGATTGAAAAGTCTACTTGTATATTAACTTTGATTACAACTTCCGAACTCAGCAGTTCAAACCTATCTCTCAGGCTAACCCCAGTTCCCTAGTCAATCACAAATTAACACACAAAGACTTACTTTGACTCAGCTTTTCTTCTTTCTTCTTCTTTAGTTCTGATGCACTTTGAGAGCTCGTAAATGCATAACCTAATTGCACCAGCAACATCATGTATATATAAGACTTATTTGTCAAGGAAAGATCTCGGAAGAGAATCCCTTGAACAAACAAATCCCGTAAATACATGATGGAATATTTTATATCTTAACAAAATAAGACACAAAATATTCTCTCACCCAAATCCTAATTTACATAATCCTATAAGAATATTCTATATGTAAACCGGCCAAGATCTTCATTTGATAGCATCCGGATTTGGTGAGAAAATCTTCTTCAAAGATTCTGTTGATGATTCTGGGAAACCACCGACGCGGTTCCCATCCAGTTCCCTTGATCTTGATCTGCACTCACTTGGACTTGATTTCCCTTATCTTTTCACCTGTTCATAAGTCACTAGAGAAGCCAGTTAATCTCAAGTGTTTGTCATCGTCAAAACAAGAGAAACAGAGGAAGGGAACTTCATGGGAACTGAGGTTCGAAAAGTTCCATTCCAACAGGAATCACATATTGCAGCTTAACAAGCTACTAATTATCGACAAGTGACGTTTCTTGAGATACGTTCCAGAAGAAAATCTTATCTTTACACATCGTAAGCAAGAACTTAAAGGGACAAGTATAAAATGTTTGTTATAATCCATATCAAAAGAAATCGAAATGAGATAGTCCTTAACGATGCATTTTCATAAAGTACTTGCACTAGAAGTGATATACGAGAAGGTTAATGATTCTTAAAAAATTAAAAATGTCGATAACGATGATTGATAGAGTTGAAATAAAGGAATTTAAGTGAAGTTAGTTTTTGTAAGGTAATAGTGATATGTTTGGACCTATTACATATGTGAAACATAAATTTGAAAATGGTTATCTGTTTTGGTTTGTATTTATATTTTTTGATGCAGGTATATACATGCAAGTTCTCGAAGAACTATAATTAAGAGTAAAAAGGCAAATATAGATATATGAAGGTCATGCATTACTCCTCACTCAATCAATCACTTATTGATGATATCTATCTACACTCATGAGCTTTGAGTCGAAAGGAGGACCAGTTCAGCAGATTTAGTCAAACAATGTTAAATTGAGGGGAGAACTACAACTACACTCTTTTTTCTTAGTCTTGGTTTTTATCTCATTGAGTTTTTTCGAAACAAAGTTTTTAACGAGACAATTAGTGATGTACATCTAAGAGGGAGTTTTATAATATTACGTATTTGGATGTGTATAAGATAAAAGCTCATCTAAACCCTAGAGTGACCAAGCATTGTAAATCCTATATATAGCCTTGTTGGAGGTATAATAATACACATCTTTACTCTTTTATTACTCTCTTCTCTTCCTCTCGATCTTTTTTTTTCTTTTAGTTTACCACATTTGGTATTTTTGGGTGTGTCTGTTAGAATACTTATGCAATAAACATTTATTTGGCATATGTGTCTTTTGGCTTGATTATAAAAGATTAAGTTCGTATTGTATGATGAGATTCTAAAATAAAAGTCGACACCGTGATGGATCGGTTTCGATTAATGACATTAGAATCCGAGAATTGATATTCCCTCGTCCCTTGTGTAATGATAATTTTCTCTCGGTTAATATGTGTGTGTGCGGTGGTTATCAATTACAACCGAAGTAGAGTGCATATATATATGATATGGGAAGTTAAAAGGTGGTTATTATGTTCAATTCACATAAAAGATTGTGGTCAGTACTACGTAACTTCTCTGAAATAGAACCGAGTGGAGTTTTGTTCTTGTCCATCTAAGATCAACTAAAAGGAAAGGCTAAAAGAGCAAAATAATTCTCGAACAGAAGAAAAACGCTCCCAAGGGAGCCGGCCCTAGCTTTGGCTGGCTGATGTAGAGATCCCCAACCCCTGCCGCTCCGACCGAGCCCTAACTCCCTCCGCTCCGACCGAGCCCTAACCCCGCCGCTCCGACCGAGCCCCTGCTCTGCTCCGAGTCCCCGTCGACGCTGCTGTCTTCGATGGTCCGAGAGCACCAAGCCCAGATCCCGCCATGGTCCAAACCATTAACCCCGCTCCGACCGAGCCCCGGCTCCACACTGAGCTCCCGCTCCGTCCAAGCCGTCGCCGCCGCCGATGAATGCGATGAGTTGGCGTTGAAGATTTGGGCCTTCGCCGGGAAGACGCCGCCTCACGCCTCTCTATGCTCCGCCTTCTCCGGGAAGACGCCGGCGAACCCCCTCCCGCCTCTTTCTCTTTCCTGCCCTCCTCTTGTTTGGGTTTCGATTCCTCTGTTGTTTCGAAGTTGTTTACTGTGGTGGTTTGGGGGTGAGAAGAATGATGGGTTTTGTTTTGGGTTTCGTTTGAGCCCTCGTTTTTTTTGTTTTTTTTCCGGTTCTGTTGGGAGACCCTCTTTGGTTGATGAAGCTTGCTTTGATGATGAATCGAGTTGTAGTTCCGGCATGGTAGATGATGACCATCCTTCCGGCGGCGCAGCAGTTGTTTGTGCTTTACTCACCTCATTTCTAGGCTTGTTAGCTTTATCTTGCCTTAGTTTATTTTCCTTTATTGTTTGTTTTTGCTTCTCTTAAGTGCTGTTGTATTACCGGTATTTCCGGTTGCCAGTTTTTGGCCTCTCGAAGTTTCACTTCGAATTCTTACTTTATCCAAAAAAAAAAGAAGGCTAAAGGGAGAAAAACCATATCAAGAAATTGATTTCATTACAAAGGGGTATCGAACATGAACTTTCAGTAAATTTTAGGATTGAATTATTTCAAAACTAGATCCATATGGAATTGATTTCATAACTAGAAATCGTTAAATTCATTTTAATTAATATCAGAGCGGGTTTAGATATGATTAATTCACCATTAGACCGAATGAATCTGCGCACTGAATTACATTGGTGTTTACAGTGCTTTCGGTGAAAATGATTTCATGTGCAAATATGGATTCTGTTTTTGCACGAAGATGTTTAGCATGTATATGATTGCGTGACTTGATTTCGTGGTAGAAATTGATTTTATGATTTCGTACGTACTCGCTGATTTGGAGTATGGATTATATATATTAATTTTGTGCCATGATTATATGAGTTGGCCGGCAGAATTCACATTGGCTTTAGTTGATGGTATATGCAGTATTAGTATATATATATAGTGAGTTGCAATTGATCCAATCATATTAGGTTTTACTTATTGCATATCATGATTAGTACCATCAATTCATTACATATTTCGTGAATGTGTGACGATTTTTAAGGGCGTGATGTTACTGTATTAACGAATTGTTTCCGCATAAATATTAGACCCGTATATATTATATAGTTTTTTCTTTGTCTTGATTGTCTGATTTGACCGGACAGAGTCACCCTACGTCTAAACCGGGATACTGTTGACACACGAAATGATAGATCCCTCCGGCCCTCCTAACATTAGTGTCTCCATACACGCCTCCAGTAGGAATCGAACTCGAGACATCTGGATAAAACGCTTAAAGTGGTTAAGTATCGTCTCAATTAAAACCTCATGTACTTAACATTAACGTGTTATAAGGATTAGGAACATTATATTAGAGAGTATATTTGTATACATTAAAGTGTGGTAATTTATGTTGTGAAATATCAACACGTTATAAGGATGTATTATCCATTAGAGTTTAGTGTTTAGATTGTGTATAACTTGTTAGTCACTAATGTGGCCTAGTTATATTACATTTAGATATTTAAAATTGAAGTATATCAATTGATCATGATTAAAGAGATGCTATGAATGATATGAAAGTTGAATTGATCAATTGTTTTATCATCTATATTCTAGGAGGTCACCAAAAGACGGACCATTGAATATAGTTAATAATATTAAAGGATTTAGTCATTACTACTTATGTTGAATAGTGTGTATATCCAAAGATATCATACTTGTTTGACTTATGTATGTTATGATTAATCATTAAAGTATGAAATTTTAGCATCAATGATAGTGCTTGTGTTTAAGTATTGTCCAAATGTTACTTGAATGCATGCTTTAAAGTTTACATGACAGTTTATGAATATGTATTGAGTTCTCAAAGCACTAATGGGTAAGCATGTATTAATGTTTGCAACTTCATCAAATTTATTTGCATCTGTTAACTCTGTTATAAAGTTCAATTGGCTAAACTATGATGATTGGTCTGAGCAAATCCGGTTTACACTGGGTATTATGGCTTTGGGCCTTGCAATAGTGAATGAGCAACCCTCAACCATTACATTTGATAGCTTCGATGCTGAAAAGTTTATTTATGAGGCTTGGGAGCGGTCTAACAGGTTGAGTTTGAACCTTATGAGGATGACGATGGCTGAAAGTATTAAGCCATCCATGCCTAAGACAGAGAATGCAAGGGATTTTATGCATAAAATTAAGGAGTGTTCACAATCGGATTTGGCGGACAAGTCAATTGTAGGCATCCTTATGAGTCAGCTGACTACGAAGAAGTTTTACTGGTCTCAGCCTATCCATGATCATGTGACGCACATGTCTAATTTGGAAGCAAAGTTAAAGACCTTAGGGATGGATGTAAATGAAACATTCTTGGTCCAGTTCATTATCAACGCTCTACCTCTTGAGTTTGGCTAGTTCCAGGTGAACTACAACACCATTCATGATAAGTGGAACTTTCAGGAATTAAATGTTATGTTGGTTCAAGAGGAGGGGAGATTAAAGAAGATGAAGGATCGGGTTGTTCATCTCGTAGGTTATGATGACGCCAGCAGCAGTAAAGGGAAGCCAAGTAAGAAGGACAAAAAAAAGGATAAGACTTTCATGAAAGGACCTGAGAGCCAAATCCGAAAGGAGAAGAAGTGTTCCTTTTGCATAAAATGGGACATTTCAAGAAAGATTGTCCAAAAAGGAAGGCTTGGTTCGAAAAGAAAGGTACACATTTTGGTTTTGTTTGCTTTTAATCGAACCTTATAGAAGTGTCTAACAATACTTGATGGTTAGATTCTGGTGCTACTACTCATGTGTCTCATATTAAACAGGGATTCAGTTCGATCCAACCCATAAGAGGAGTTGAACAGTACTTGTTCATGGGGAACCGGATGAAGGCACATATTAAGGGCATTGGGACTTATAGGTTGATCTTGGACACCGGGTGTCACATAGATCTTGAAGGATGTCTCTATGTTCCTGATTGTGCTAGAAATCTTGTTTCTATTAGTAGATTGGACAATGTAGGTTTTTGTGTTAAGTTTGGACATGGTGGTTTTTCATTGTACCGAAATGATTACTTTTATGGTTGTGGTACTTTGATTGATTCACTTTATAGGTTCAATCTTGATGTTAAGTTTTCTGAATCCTTGTTTCTTATTGAAAGTCAAGGCATTAAACGTAGTGCATCTGATGAAAGTTCTACTTTCTTGTGGCATCAAAGATTGGGTCACATTTCCAAAGAAATGATAATGAGGTTGGTAAAGAATGGAATTCTTCCTTAATTGGATTTTAGTGACTTAGATGTGTGTGTAGACTGCATTAAAGGCAAGCAGACTAAACACATAGTAAATAAACCAACCACGAGAAGCACTCAGCTTCTTGAGTTGATTCACACCGATATTTGTGGTCCTTTTGACGCTCCTTCTTGGAGCGGTGAAAAGTACCTTATCACCTTTATTGATGATTACTCACGTTATGGATATGTATATCTACTGCATGAAAAGTCTTAGTCTGTGAATGTCTTAGAGGTGTTCAGTAATGAGGTGAAAAGACAGTTAGATAGAAAAGTAAAGGTAGTGAGATCCGATAGAGGTGGTGAGTTATATGGAAAATTCAATGAAAGTGGACAATGTCCAGGTCCATCTGTAAAGTTGCTTAGGCATTTGTGCACGGTATACAATGCCTGGTATACCTCAACATAATGATGTAGCTGAGAGGCGGAATCGTACATTAAGGGGTATGGTTAGGAGCATGTTGAGTAACTGCTCTTTACCCCTTTTATTATGGATATATGCATTAAAGACTACAACATATGTGCTTAACAGGGTTCCTAGTAAGGCAGTTCCTAAGACACCTTATGAGTTGTGGACAGGAAGGAAACCTAGTTTAAAGCATCTCCGTGTTTGGGTTGCCCAGCAGAAGTAAAGCTATATAACCCACATGAAAAGAAATTTGATCCAAGGACATTTAGTGGGTTATTCATTGGCTATCCTAAAAAATCAAATGGGTATGTATTTTATTGCCCTAACCAAGAATAGTTAAGATGGGTAATGCTAGATTCATTGAAAATGGTCAAACTAGTGGGAGTGGTGAACCACGAAAGGTGGACATTCAAGAGATTCAGATTGAAGTTCCTTCACCTGTTATTTCTTCTAAAGTTGTTGTACCAATTGTTGCATCACAGTCAAATGACGCATTGAAACAACATAATGATGTTCATATCCCACAAGATGAAAGTATGGTAGATGAACCAGTCACAATTCAAGAAGAGAATAATGAACCACATGAACCGATAAGGCGATTTGTAAGGGAAAGAAGATATGTCATTCTAGATGATTATGTGGTTTATGCTGTTGAAAATGAATGTGATTTAAGCCCTGATGAAGACTCGGTCTCATTTAAAAAAGCCATAGAAAGTGACAATTTTGAGAAGTGGTTGATTGCCATGAAAGAAGAAATAAAGTCATTGGGTGATAACAAAGTTTAGGACTTAGTTGAGTTGCCTAAGGGTTCTGAGACCATTGGGTCTAAATGGGTCTATAAGACTAAACGTGACTCAAAGGGCAATATTGAAAGATATAAGGCTAGACTTGTTGTTAAAGGTTTCACCCAAAAGGAGGACATTGACTATAAAGAGACCTTCGCTCTAGTATCCAAAAAGGATTCTCTAAGAATTGTTTTGGCTTTGGTGGCTCATTATGATCTTGAGCTTCACCAAATGAATGTGAAAACTGCATTTCTTAATGGTGAGCTTGAGGAGGAAGTATATATGGACCAACATGAAGGGTTCTTGGCCACAAGAAATGAACACAAGGTGTGTAAGCCGAGGAAGTCAATATATAGACTGGACAAGCTTCCAGACAATGGTATTTAAAGTTTAATGATACTATCACGTCATAAGGTTTTGTAGAGATTATCGTTGATCGGTGTATCTATATAAAGGTTAGTGGGAGCAAGTTTGTAATTTTAGTCTTATATGTTGATGATATTTTGCTTGCTGTAAATGACATGGGCATGCTACATGATATAAAGAAGTATCTCTCTAAGAACTTTGAAATGAAAGATATGGGTGAGGCATCCTATGTGATTGGAATAGATATATTTCGGAATAGATCACAAGGAATGTTAGGATTGTCCCATAAAAGGTTATATTAATAAGATCCTAGAGAAATACAAAATGGAAAAATGCTCTGTAGGGATAATTCCTATACAAAAAGAGGACAAGTTCAGTAAAATGCAATGTCCCGGAAATGAATTGGAACAAAAGGAAATGGAAAGAATCTCATATGCATCAGTGGTAGAGAGTTTGAACTATGTTCAGACTTGTACTCGACCAGATATCAACTTTGTTGTAGGAATGTTGGGTTGATATCAAAGTAATCCTAGAATGGACCATTGGAAAGATGCAAAGAAGGTTCTCAAGTACTTTTAAGGCACCAAGGAGATCATGCTTACATACCGGAGATCCGATCATCTAGAGGTCATTGGATATTCAGATTCAGATTATGTCGGATGCGTTGATAGTAGGAAATTGACGTTTGGCTATTTGTTCTTATTAGCTGAGGGGGCAGTGTCTTAGAAGAGTGGAAAGTAGTCTGTTATTGCTAATTCCACCATGGAGGCCGAATTTGTGGCATGCTTTGAGGCCACGATTCATGCATTGTGGATGCGGAACTTTATCTCGGGGCTTGGGATTGTCGATAGTATTGTCTTCTTCTCGAAGAACGACAAGTACTCTAAGGGTGCTAAACACATAGAGTTGAAGTTCCTATCGGTCAAAGAGGAGGTGTAGAAGCGTAGAGCGTATTATAACAAATATGATGGTAGCGGATCCGTTGACTAAGGGACTACCACCCAAGGCGTTCATTGGCCATGTAGAGCGTATGAGTGTCATAGATAAAGCCTTGATGTTCTGATTATGGTATGCTCATTATGTTTGTGACACTTTGAATTCACTTATGGTTACATTTCTGTTTTACCGAACATGTTATCATTATAGTATGTGTATACGCTTATGGTTATTAGATGACATGTAATTGTTTTGAGAATTATGGCACTTCTCAATTTAAAGTAGCATTGAGTTGGGATTGGTTTGTGATACATGGAAGGGATCATGTCGCTTAATGATGTGTGACCGCCATGATCCAATCAGTTCTAATTTGATTAAGGTTATTAAAGGTTAAATGAACTTGATATAAAAGTGTGCATTTACAACTATTGAACCATCGAGTCGACACAAATGCCAAGTGTAGAGAATGTTATAATATTTATGCAATACACATTTATTTGACCTATGTGTCTTTTGGTTTAATTATAAAAGATTAAGTTCGTATTGTATGATAAGATTCTAGAATAAAAGTCGACATCGTGATAGATTGGTTTCGGTTAATGACATTAGAATCCGAATTGATATTCCCTCATCCCTTGCCTAATGATAATTTTCTTTCGGTTAATATATATGTGTGCGGTGGTTATCAATGACAAGTGACAACCGAAGTGGAGTGCTTAGATATATGATATGGGAAGTTAAAAGGTGGTTATTATGTTCAATTCACATAAAAAATTGTGGTCAGTACTACGTAACTTCTCTGAAATAGAATCGAATGAAGTTTTGTTCTTGTCCATCTAAGATCAATTAAAAGGAAAGGCTAAAGGGAGAAAAATCATATCAATGAATTGATCTCGTTGCACAGGGATATCAAACATAGATGAAGGTTAATGATTCGTTCTTACTTTCGGTAAATTTTAGAGTTGAAATATTTCAAAACTAGATCCGCATGGAATTGATTTCATAACTAAAAATCATTAAATTGCTTTCATTGTCGTTTACCCACAATAATTTACCGCGGCCACTATATGCGCGACGTTTTTTTGCTGTACGCGCGACATTTTGTACGCCATAATATGGCGTACGCCATGTCGCGGCGTACGAATATAAAAATAAGCCAAAAGTGGCCAGGGAAATAAAAAATATAAATACGTATTTTTTTGTACGCCATAATACGGCGTATAAAAAAAACGTATTTGTATTTATTTTAAATGAAAAATAAATAAGTTGGGCTAGCCCAACTCGGCCCTAGCCTGTACGCCATAACATGGCGTACAGGCTAGGTTTTAAGAGGCCGAGCACGACCTCTTCTTCCTTCTCTATCCCTGCGGCGTCTCCTGGCGTACAATTTCTGGCGGCTCTCCCCCTCCGATTCACTCATTCCTTCTCCTCCTCCTCCATTTCTCTCCTTCTTCTTCTTCTCCTCCTCCTCTTATCTCCGACGATGGCGAACAGTGGCGGTGGTGGTGACCCCTCCGGCGAGGCTCGAGGCGGTGCGATTGGCGGACGAGGAGGCCATGATGGCATTCCAGGCGGCGTGGAGAGCTGGGCGGCTGGCGGCGGTGCTCCTGTTGCTGCAGAGGCGGTCGGTGGCGGTGCTGATGTTCCTGGCGGTGGCGGCGAAGAGGTGGCCGGCGTCGGAGATATGGCCGGTGGTGGTCCGGATGGCGATGCGGGACGAGGTACTGTCCGGACCCGATTTATCCGAGCGCGGGGCAGACGAGGAGGGGGACGCGGACGCAGAGACGATCATGCGACACCCGGTCAGACTTCTACCTGGGGTAGATGAGAGGTATGAACGGAATTGAAATTTATTTGAATTAATGAAAATTTAGAATGTAATAAATATTAAATTTAGAAATAGGTATTGTATTTAGAAATAGTTTATCTGTATTTAATTATAGATTTATGTATAAAAATTTATAGTTATATTTTAATAATTTATAGTTATGAATTTTAGAAATTTATTTTAAATTGATGAAAATTAAGAATAAAATAAGTATTGAATTTAGAAATAGATATTGCATTTAGAAATTGTTGATCTGTAATTAATTCTAGATTTGTTTCAAAAAACGAATGTTTATATTTTAGAAAATATTATTTATGAATTTTAGAAATTTATTTTTAATTGATTAAAATTTAGAATAAAATATGTATTGCAATTAGAAATTATTGATCTGTAATTAATTGTAAAATTGTTTAAAATTAATATTTAGATTTGAGATTTGTTTATAAAAATTAAGGTAGAAATTGTTGATTTGAAATTGTTGATATGTAATTAATTTTAGAAAATTATATTTATGTTATAAAAATTGAATTTGAATTTAGGTATTGAATTTTGGATTTCAGTTATAATAATTTAACTTGAATTTAGAAAAACAAATGTGTATATGAAACTAAAATTTATGATATGAAATTGACGAGTTAATATGTTATTAAAAGGTTTTGCAAGCCTCGATGTTGTCTGTGAGACGGCCCCGACGTGGGTCTCGTCAGCTGGCGCGGAGGAATCCGGTCACAGCATCGGCTCGTCGGGCCGCTTCAGTGGATCTGCTTCCCGTCCTAGACGCGACACAGGACGTCGCGACGGGAGTGCAGGTGGGTGTGACCAGGTCTGACCCGTCGTTGTCTCTGTCTTCCTCATCGACCTCGTCCATGGATCTGGAGGAGGAGGCAGTTGTCGTTGCCGACGCGGCCTTCCAGCGCGACTATTATGATGGACCCGCAGAGGACTTGAGGATGGACGAGTCTCCCCAGCAGGCGGATCCGGCTCCCCAGCAGGGGGATCCGGCTCCGTAGCACGTGGATCCGGCTCCGCAGCAGGCGGATCCGGCTCAGGAGCAGGCAGATCCGGTTCCCGAGCAGGCGGATCCCGCAGAGCCTTGGATGCCAGGAGGGCCCCTCGTTCCTCACCTCCTGGGTACGTATACGACCCACGTCGCCAGGGTCCTATGGGACATGACATTGGCGTTGACACTTCCGGAGCCCCCACCACCCGTTGCGCGCGTGGATGATACGGTACGTCTTTGATGTAGTCTAAGATTTGTAAATGAAAATATGAAAATGCTAGTATAATACTAATTTTGTTATTTCTTTTTCAGATGAGGAAGGTTCTGAAGACGTACACCAGGAAGCCGTGGCATTGGCAGATGAACCAGCACATTACAGCGGCTCCTGACACCTGGTGGGATTTTGCGCAGCGGAGCCGTATCACCTCTATAAGGGAGGTGGACTTCAGGAGTGTCGACGACGTGCTTATTTCTGCATTCGTCGAGCGCTGGCATCCAGAGACGAGCTCGTTCCATTTCCCGTGGGGCGAGATCACTATCACGCTCCACGATGTCGCGCGCATCCTGGCGATTCCCATCGACGGCTTGAGCGTCACCACTGATATGGCGGACCCCGTCGTCAGAGATCACGTCTGCGCTGTTACTGGGGCGAACCAGGAGTTGGTGTCCCAGTGGTTCGGTGGTGGCGGTATTCCGATAGAGTCCCTCTTGCTGAGGTCGACTGAGCAGCTATCCAGTCCAGAGAGGGATGACCGACGCATAACATCCATGTACTTGATGATGCTCATCGGCTGTACCGTTTTCCCGGACAAGTCGACGAACGCCGTCAAGTACAAGTACATGGCGCTAGTCTATGACCACGACCGTAGCGGTTGTTATGCCTGGGTAGTCGGCGTATTGGCTGTCCTGTATCGGAATTTGGGTGAGGCGTCACGGGCCAGGGCGAAGGGCATGTATTTATGTGGATTAGACACTTGTGTTTTGGATCATGTATATATATGTTTTGGTTGTTTTGGTTAAATTGCATGTTATTATATATAAGTGTAACGGAATGAAATATAACGAAATACTATAGTATATACAAGAAATATAACGAAATACTATAGTATATACATGAAATATAACGAAATACTATAGTATATACATGAAATATAACGAAATACTATAGTATATACATGAAATATAACGAAATACTATAGTATATACATGAAATATAACGAAATACTATAGTATATACATGAAATATAACCAAATACTATAGTATATACATGAAATATAACCAAATACTATAGTATATACATGAAATATAACGAAATACTATAGTATATACATGAAATATAACCAAATACTATAGTATATACATGAATTTCTCATATTTGGGCCCAATTTCTCATATTGGGCCCAATCCTCCCTATTGGGCCTATTTGGGCCCAATTTCTCATTTTTTCAGTTTTCATCCGTTTCTTCTACAATCCTCCATATTGGGCCTATTTGAGCCCAATTTCTCATTTTTTCAGTTTTCACCCGTTTCTTCTACAATCCTCCATATTGGGCCTATTTGGGCCCACTTTCTCATTTTTTCAGTTTTCACCCGTTTCTTCTACAATCCTCCATATTGGGCCTATTTGGGCGTAATTTTTCATTTTTTCAAGTTTTTCACCCGTTTCTTTTACAATCCTCCATATTGGGCCTAATTTCTCATTTTTTCAGTTTCTCACATGTTTCTTCTACAATCCTCCCTATTGGGCCTATTTGGGCCCAATTTCTCATTTTTTCAGTTTTCACCCGTTTCTTCTACAATCCTCCATATTGTATTTAATTGGGCCCAATTTCTCATTTTTCAGTTTTCACCCGTTTCTTCTACAATCCTCCATATTGGGCCTATTTGGGCCCAATTTCTCATTTTTTCAGTTTCTCACACTGAGTTAATTGAGATTACACAAGTAAATCAGACACAAATGTGAAGTTCATCTGCTCTTCAAATTGAGATTACACAAGTAAATCTACATCTTCAACTAATCTACATCTTAAACTACACCGGAGGATCTGGAGGACGGCTATATCTAATGCGATAATCCCGAAATTATTGAATCCTCGACCGAAATTGATAGTCCCAACCATCGACACTTGGGTGTTTGAATCGACGCCAAGCGTACGGAGGGGGAGGTAGTGGACAACCGACCTTCAACGACACCTACATAGAAAACACAAAATAGGATCGAGCTTTGTGTTTTAGGGTAAGCACAAATATTACTAGCTATTTAAAAACAATAACTATACCGGTACAAAGTGGTTTCGGTTTCCTACGAGGGCCATCGTCAATATCCGTGTTGGAGGGCCGAGGCTTTCGTAAGAGGCCGTCATTGGTAAGCACAAGCATGGGCCATCTCAGGATAATAGGACAAGAGCAACTTGGTATAGCGTGGCAAACACTAAACCAATCATCGGCATGTCGAGCCAGTACTCCTCACTGCAAGGACTGATGACATAGTTGACCCGAAATATAAGGTCCTCGTAAGTGATCCCCGGGTGTAGTACGGGCAAGATGGGCATGTACAGATCTATGTTGTCAATCAACTCGCCCGCCATCTGCATTCGAACCATAGGGTATGCAGTCTCTTCTGATCCCAATAATACAGCCAGTGTCCGATATCCACAATGCCTGTCTGGAGATACATCTCTGGCCCCGTTAATGTATGGAAACCAAAAGTAATCCACATTCTTAACCCCAAAGTTCACCCCCATATAAATCACGGGTTGTTCAGGGAGCTGCTGCGATCCTGTCCCTTCAGATTGGCTCCCTTGGGTCCCAATGCCCGGCGAAGCTCCACTTGGTCCCTTCTTGCCACGACCCCGACCTCTACCTTGGCTTCCACTGGCCTTGTTCTTCTCAATCTCATCTAACTCAGCCCTCCGATGCTCAAACAAGCTCGGCTCCCTCTTGGTGTCGTACTTTGTCGAACCCTTTGGCCTTCCTTTTGAAATGATTCCCGTGGGCTCCTGCATCAAAGTTTCACGCGGGTGCTGCGTGTTCCAGAACAAGTCGGTGATTTGATCTACTTGGTCCTTGCTCAATGTTTTAGCGTGCCACATTTCATCCATTTCCTTCCATATCAACTCGTGAGCAGACATCTGTTTTGTGTCATCAACTGGCTCTTCTTGTGTGTAAGCCATATCCCATTGCAATTGCTTCCAGAAGCGGTGTATCTCACTCGCCATGATCGGCGTCTTATCAATGATGGCATTTGCGATTCTGTGGACACATGGCAGGCCGAAGCAGTCTCTCATCCAGTGATCATCACACTCATCAAGGAAATCATCCGCCTCTATATGCTTATACAGATCAAACAACATTTCCAAGCACCTATCCGACACTTTGAAAAATAGCCTTGAAAACAACACTCTTATTTCTGGCGGGATACCATCAAACATCGTTGGTGTTTTGGTCCGTGACATCTCCATGGTCGCACGCACCTGCCCAATTTGACCCTCGATCGCATGGTGTATCCTTACTACCATTCTATTAAAACCACCAACGCTAGAATTCAGAATTTGCTTCAACACGTGATGCATACCCTCAACCCTATAAAAAAACATGAAAAGCATTGCGTTACTCCCACATTGAGCCATGAACAAGCAAACTACTGAACATCGTACAAGGGTTACATGTTTGAAGTCCTCGTGAAGAAGTGAAGATGATGATCAGTCCACGCTCTCACTATGCTTTCCTTGTGAGGATTCGTCCACGTCTTCTCAATGTATCGAACAAGGCCACTCTTCCACGATGTCCTCAATTGCACAAGCCTCTCTTCGTAGATTTCCTCCATGGTTGAACACCAAAGTGCCCAACATTGGCCGCAAAACCTTTTCACTTGTTTTTTATCCTTCAATATTGGGGAAGCATATGCTTCTATGTTGTGCTTAATATGCACCCAACACAAAAGGTGTTTTACTTCATCTTTGAAAACTATCTGAATTGCATTAATGAGGGCCTTCTCTCGATCAGTCATGATGGCGGCCGGCATAACGCCCAAATCTTTAAACAAGCGCAAAAGTTTCTCCATTATGAACTTGTAATGCACAACTTCTTCTTGTCGTGTAAATGCATACGCAATGTTGAAGGTCTTGTGCGTGCAAGTGAAACCGACAATCTCCACCAATGGCATTTGATACCTATGGATGAATGTAAGAAAACAAATGAATGTAAGAAGTCATAGAATATAACATATAATTCATATCAATGCTATAAATCACTACTATTATATTGTGTTGAAAATGTAACACAAATCCAGCACGTACCTATTTGTCTTGTATGTGGCATCAATAATTACCACGTATGGGAACATCTTCAATAGGTGGAGCGAGTCCGAGTGAGCAAAAAATAGGATATCAGTCTCTTTCGTAGACAACTTTGTAAGAGGAAATACCCGGTAACTATTTTCTTTCAAAAAGTTCAGAGTCCATTGCGTAACCGTCAATTCCCCTTGATCTTCATAACGCACCTTCTGCAGAAAGTTGGAAACTTGTTTCATGGATGTAACATTTCCGGGGAAGAACTTCATCAACTTCCCAACAATAGTCCTAGGCGTTACAAACGCTTCGCCCAAAGCTTTGGCAATGCGCTCCTCACCCGGGGTCATTCTGCCCATGTATGGATGCCCAAGAAAGGTAGTCAAAAGCTTATGGTTGTGGCATCCATCTATCACATTTATGATCCATTTCTGAGTCACTTCCCCTGGCTTCTTCTTCAATCTAACACCACACAACTCAAATGTGCATCCGGACTTCTTCGAATGGGATTCACGAATTACTTCAACTTCCTCTTCTGAGTCACTACCTTTCTTTCTCCCCGATCTATACTCACCAAAATTCTCGCACGTCAAACTAACACTTCTGACATTTGACTTCTGAATGACTAAAACCATCATCAAATCTTTGCCCCTATTCCTAACCCACTCAACCAATTCCTCTCGGCTATCCCAACTCAGATTGTTATTGATGAGGAATCATCCCCGCCATTAGTGCCAACCTTTGATGGACCGATTAATAGGTCAAGATTGAAGGAACTACGTCAAAAGCTGGAGACGTTTATGGCACATGATGTATCACATGACGAAGAGGACAAGTCCAAAGTCAATGCGTTGACTTTATTGGTCAACGTTACATATGTTTAATCTTATTAATTTCTGCATTGGATATTTTTAGGATTATTATTTAATTGTTTTAAGCTTTCTATTTTCGGATATTTCGGGATTAAGTGTAACCCGTTTTTGGGAAGCTAGGGCCGGCCCTCCTAGGGTATTTAAGGCCTCCCTTGTCTTCTTCATTAGGCAGATTTCTCATATTGTTAAACACAAAAACAGAGCTTGGTTTTTGCTTTGAAAACTCGGCTCCCCGTGAGAGTCTCAATCGATTGTTCTTTCCTGCTTAGTTGTTTTCGTCTTTGTCAAGTCCCTCTGGAGTTGGTGATTTCGTACTTCATAAGCAATCCTCTCCGTGCTCCAAGTTCGTCAGCGATTCTTGGTTGTGTGGCGTTGTAGAGATCGAGTTGGTAGATCGTTCGATAAGGTTCCTTACTATCAAGCAAGCGGGTTTTCTCGTCGTTTCTATTGGTTCTATCTATTATCCTATCCATTAGTTTCACTTCCGCCATTGTTCTAATCTTGCATTTTCTTTTGTTTTGAGATCCGTTGCCTAGATCCATCTCCTACACGGCTAACCCCGTATCAGTTACGAAATTCATCTCCATAATCTTTCCCCTATACATGTTTACATCATCAATAATGTTACAATATATGGATTGTAATTGTAATATATAACTAAACTATAATTGTAATACATAACTAAACAATAATGTTACAATATATGGATTACTATATACGGATTGCAATTTGTTAAATTTATATGTTTGTAGCTAACCAATATTAACTATAAAATAAAACTATAATTGTAATACAAAACTAAACTAAAGAAAAAAACAAATTGATAGCTTATCTCACTAAACATAAGACTTTTAACATATATCAAAACAAGCGGGTTTTCTCGTCGTTTCTATTGGTTCTATCTATTATCCTATCCATTAGTTTCACTTCCGCCATTGTTCTAATCTTGCGTTTTCTTTTGTTTTGAGATCGGTTGCCTAGATCCATCTCCTACACGGCTAACCCCGTATCAATTGGTATCAAGAGCTTTGCGGCTTCGGATCGCCTTTGACGGTTCCAGATTCATCATCAAAAATTGGATCTTCCCGTTTTCAATCGTCAATTGAATTTCTTTGTTTGAGTCACATTAGTGAATTGTTAGTCTGACTGATTGTTTGCTCTTGTTTGTCTTGGAAAGGAGTTCGTTGCGGTTGATTGTGACTACGAGGATCCACAAAAACATACCAAAACCGTCCAAAAATCAACAAAAAAAATTTTCGCCCCCCCCCCTTCCACCATTGTTGTTCGAACCCTAGCTTGGCGAGCAAGACACGACGGCGTCCAGGTTCGTGCACGCCAGAGATCTGGTTGTTCAATTTTGGTAATCTTCAAGATACTTGCTTGATTTTCTAGAGATTTTATTTTATCTTTATGGTGTAATATCCCAGAAAAAACAAGTTGCCTAAAAGAAAATTATATCAAAAAAAAAAGGGCATTATCGAAATTCAAAAAAAAAAGGAGGAAAAGGCATCTGGGATTTTTGAGAATTTTTCAGAATTTTTTTTTTCGAAATACAAAAACAAAATAAAAATAAAAAAATTAGGGTTCCGTTTCAGATTTTTTTTTCGGACCTCTTTGCCGCCGCAACAGTACCCGGCCACAACCCGACCGGGTCCCCACCGGGTTGCGCTCAATCAGCCCCACCCGACCCCAACCCAACCGGGTCCCACCCCGGGTTGTTCTCAGCCCCCCTCGACCCGGCCCCAACCCGACCGGGTCCAGACCGGGTGAGCCTCAGTTCACCCAGCCCTCACGTACCTGCCACCGACCCGACCCCAACCCGACCGGGTCCCACCCGAGTTCTCCTCAGTCGCCACCACCCGGCCTCCACCCGACCGGGTCCTGCCCGGGTTCCGCTCAGTCGAGCCCCACCCGGCCTGACCCCACCCGCAACCCGGCCGGACCTTGCCCGAGTTGTCCTCAGTCGAGCCGTCCCGTTCCCCTCTTTTCCGAACCCTTCCGCTCCCTCGGGTCACTCTCGGCTCCAATTGGCTTCGTTCCGAGTCGACAATGGTACGTCTTTCTGACTTGCACTTCACTTTTCTTGAGTTCGAAACACATATATACCCCCATCTTTAGTTGCATTTCATTCTTGTGACTATAGTTGTGTCGCTTTCCTTGTTGAGTCGTTCTCTAGTCTCGCTTTTGTTTGAGTAATTTTTCGTCGTACATCTACTTGTCTTGTCTACTACATCTCTGCTTGACCTTGATTTGCTGCGTATCTTGAGCACATAGAGAACTTGTCATTTACGAGCCTAACTTCGCAGGTTGTACAATCACCGAGTGTAAACACTTGAGAGTTTTTTTTTGGTTTTCCTAACCTTAACGTCTTTCTGTGTTCGTCTAAGTGGTGATCATGACAGGTTCCGGTGATGAACAGGTTACTGCAAATGGTTCCCATGTCGATATGCAGGCGATGCTACAACAGTTGGCTTCTACAGTCGCGCAGTTGTCTGCGAAGTTTGACTCGTTGGAGACCCGCTCCAACCCACTCCCGGCTGTGCAGGAACACATTGGCCCATCGCATAGTGCACCGCTTCCCGCCACCGAGCCCTTGGTCGACCAAGCCACGGCCTACCAAGCGGCGATGGACGAGCGTCGCCAACCGAGAGCCACTGGCACCGACCGCATACGCCCGATTCGGCATCCCGCACCTCGTGATAGGTCTGAGTCCCCTCCTATGTCGATACGTTCTAGTTTATGGGGTGATGATGATATGCATGACTATGAGCGCGAGGAGCGTAATGAGTGGCGTCCTTACCGCCCCCGGAATGACCGCAGACAGCCCCGCCGCCGTGAAGCCGAACAAGACGGCATTGGACGGATCAAAGTGAAGATCCCGGCTTTTGATGGAAAGTGTGATCCAGACGTTTACCTTGAATGGGAGACGAAGATTGAGCAGATTTGGGGTTGCCACAATTTCCCTGAACATAAAAAGGTACAACTCGCTGCTCTTGAATTTACTGGTTATGCTTTGGTTTGGTGGGATTCTGTTGTGAAGGCTCGAAGACAAGCCATGGACCCTCCGGTCAACGCATGGAACCAGATGAGAGCTATGATGAGGGCCCGCTTCGTTCCCCACCACCACAATAGAGTTCTCTGCAACCGTTTAGAGACTATGAGGCAAGGCTCTTTAGGTGTTGAAGAGGTCTACAACAATATGCAGATAGCCATGGCACGCGGCAACGTCGTCGAAGATGAAGAGACCACTATGTCCAGGTATCTACGTATCTTGCATCCTCATTTAGCTGACACTATAGAATTGTATTCCTATTCTACCATGACAGATTTGCTACACCAAGCAATTAAAGTGGAGAGACAATTCAAGTCCAGCTATACCCAACAACACCGCACGGTGCCACAGCGCCAAAGTTGGCGTCCCGACCAGCAGCAGGGCCGCACCGGACACCAGAGATCCCGCCCAGCAATCGGTCCGCCTCGCGGCAATGAGCAGAATTCTCGTGGTGCGCACCCCTCTACCTCCACCGCACCACAGCAGCCCGCACGGCCCGCCCCCGCAGTTACACGAGGTAACCCTGCTGACCCTCCTCCTAGAGCTAGAGATATCACTTGCTTTAAATGTCAAGGAAAGGGTCATTACATGAAGGATTGTCCTAATACTCGTGTTTTGATGATTAATCATTTGGGTGAGTTAGAGTCTGAGTCTGACACTGAGCATGAAAATTTAGTTGCTAGCCATGATATGAATGAGCATGCCAATGATGATGATTTGGATTTTATTGAATATGAGCATGGTGATTCATTGATTGTTAGGAGGACTTTGCATGTTAATCAGGCTCCTTGTGATGATAATCAGCGTGAGAATTTGTTTCATACAAGATGTCTTGTTAAAGGGAAAGTTTGCAACATGATTATTGATGGTGGTAGTTGTTGTAATATTGCTAGTGTTGAATTAGTTAATAAACTGCAACTCCCTACTTTTTTGCATCCTAGACCTTATAGACTTCATTGGATGAATGATTGTGGTGAACTCAAGGTGAATAGGCAAGCTAAGATTACACTTAAGCTAGGAACTTATGAGGATGAAATTTTATGTGATATTGTTCCTATGCAAGCTTGTCATATTTTGTTAGGTCGTCCTTGGCAATTTGATAGACATGTTATTCATGATGGACGTACTAACCAACATGCCTTTGAGTTTCGTGGTAGGAAAGTGGTGTTGAAACCGATGACGCCGCTTCAAGTGGCTGAGGCTTATGATAAGAAAAGAGAGGCCGAGCGTAAGGGTAAGTCCCCAGCCGAACCATCCACTGCCTCCACACGGACCGACCTCACCCTCGCCTCTACCCCTAGCCGGGTGCTCTTAGCATCCAGCAGAGACCACCTGGTAGATTACCTCCCCCCGGACGTCGCCCTCATGTCCCTTTATCAGGCCTATACCCTGTTAGGTGACGACGACCGAGCTACACTCCCAGCTGCTGTCCGGACCCTTTTAGCTGAGTTCCTTGATGTCTTCCCGGATGAGATACCCCCTGGCCTACCCCCTATTAGAGGCATTGAGCATCAGATTGACCTGATTCCCGGTGCTACCCTACCCAACCGGCCTGCCTATAGGATGAACCCTACTGAGACCCAGGAAATCCAGAACCAAGTCCAGGACCTTCTAGATAAAGGGTATGTTAGAAAGAGCCGATCCTAGTGTGCTGTGTCTGTCTTACTCGTCCCCAAAAAGGACAATACTTGGCGTATGTGTGTTGATTGCAGGGCTATTAATAACATCACGATCAAGTACAGGCACCCGATCCCCAGGCTCGATGACATGTTGGATGAGCTCCATGGCGCCTCCACCTTCTCCAAGATCGATCTTCGCAGTGGATACCATCAAATCCGGATGAAGGAAGGAGATGAATGAAAGACAGCATTCAAGACGAAGTTTGGTTTGTATGAGTGGCTTGTTATGCCTTTCGGTTTGACTAATGCCCCCTCTACTTTTATGCGTCTTATGAATCATGTCTTGAGATCTTTTATTGGTAGATTTGTTGTAGTTTACTTTGATGATATTCTGATCTACAGTAAATCTTTGGAAGCACATGCAGAGCACCTCAGGGAAGTTTTATCCACTCTCAGAGCTGTACAGTTGTATGGAAATCTGAAGAAGTGTGATTTTTGCACTGACAGAGTTGTGTTTCTTGGTTTTGTAGTGAGTGCTCATGGACTGCAAGTGGATCAAGAGAAGGTGCAAGCCATCTGTGACTGGCCGACCCCGAGGAACCTAGGTGACATGCGCAGTTTCCACGGCCTGGCTGGCTTCTACAGGAGGTTCGTTCGAGATTTTAGCACCATTGCAGCCCCGCTGACAGAGATCACAAAGAAGAATACTCCGTTCCGTTGGGGTGAAGCTCAAGAAAAGGCGTTCCAGACTCTCAAGGATCGTTTGACACACGCGCCATTGCTGGTTCTGCCTGACTTCACTCGCCCCTTTGAAGTAGAGTGTGACGCCTCTGGCATTGGTATTGGAGGAGTCCTCATGCAGGAAGGTAAGCCCATTGCCTTCTTTTCTGAGAAGTTGAAAGGTGCATGCTTGAATTATTCTACTTATGATAGGGAATTATATGCCTTGTTTCGAGTGCTGAAAACTTGGCAACACTACCTTTGGCCTAGAGAATTTGTGCTTAAAACTGATCATGAGTCCTTAAAGCATTTTAGGTGTCAAGATAAGTTGTATAGGAGGCATGGTAGGTGGATGGAATTCATCGAAACATTTCCCTATGTGATTAAGTATAAGAAAGGAAAAGATAATGTTGTAGCTGATGCCCTTTCTAGGAGACATACACTCTTGACTACTTTGGATGCTCGGGTCCTTGGATTCGTTTATATTAAGGAGTTGTATGATATGGATGCTGATTTTGGAGTGATTTATAAGCATTGTGTGGAAAAGGGTTCATTTGATAAGTTTTTCTTGTTTGATGGATTCTTGTTTCGCGTTGATAAGGTATGCATTCCTGTTTGTTCTCTACGGTTGTTACTTGTTGATGAGTCCCATAGAGGTGGATTGATGGGTCATTTTGGTAGAGATAAGACTTATAACATGTTGCATACTCATTTCTATTGGCCACACATGCTTAGGGATGTAGAGAATTTTATCAAACGCTGTGTTGAGTGCTTACAGGCTAAATCTAAGGCAAAGCCGCATGGTCTTTATACTCCCTTGCCTATTCCTTGCTTTCCTTGGGTTGATATTAGTATGGATTTTATTGTTGGATTGCCTAGGACTAAGAAGGGGAGAGATTCTATATTTGTGGTTGTTGATATGTTCTCTAAGATGGCTCACTTTATTGCATGTCATAAAACTGATGATGCTAGGAATGTTGCTGATTTGTTCTTTAGAGAGATTGTTCGGTTGCATGGTGTACCTCGTACTATTGTGAGTGATAGGGATGTCAAATTTCTGAGTTACTTTTGGAAGACTTTGTGGGGTAAATTTGGTACTAAGTTGTTGTTCTCTACTGCTAGTCACCCCCAGACAGATGGACAAACTGAGGTCACTAACCGTACATTGGGTACTATCCTTAGGACTGTTATTAAATCTAATCTGAAAAGTTGGGAAGAAGCCTTACCACATGTTGAGTTTGCTTATAATAGGACTATTCATTCTTCTACCAATATGTCTCCTTTTGAATGTGTGTATGGTTTGAATCCCCTAACCCCTTTGGATCTTAAGCCGTTGCCTTTACCGGAACGAGCAGACTTTGATGCTGATAGACAGGTTGAGTTCATGAAGGAGCTGCACGAGCGGACTAAGGCTCGTTTGGAAGCTACTGCAGCGAAGAACGTAGCCCGAGCTAATCACGGCCGACGTCAAGTGTTGTTTGAGCCCGGCGACTTGGTGTGGCTACACCTGCGCAAGGAGCGGTTCCCGGAGCAGAGGAAGTCGAAGCTGTCTCCCAAAGGTGATGGACCGTTCAAGGTGCTGAAGAGAGTAGGCGACAATGCCTATGTGTTAGAGCTGCCCGATGACTATGGCGTGAGCCCGATATTCAATGTCGGTGATCTTACCCCTTATGCAGCCGCTGATGTTGATGACTCGAGGACGAGTCCTTTTTCAAGAAGGGGAGAATGATGAGGAATCATCCCCGCCATTAGTGCCAACATTTGATGGACCGATTACTAGGTCAAGATTGAAGGAACTACGTCAAGAGCTGGAGACGTTTATGGCACATGATGTATCACATGACGAAGAGGACAAGTCCAAAGTCAATGCGTTGACTTTATTGGTCAATGTTACATATGTTTAATCTTATTAATTTCTGCATTGGATATTTTTAGGATTATTATTTAATTATTTTAAGCTTTCTATTTTCGGATATTTCGGGATTAAGTGTAACCCATTTTTGGGAAGCTAGGGCCGGCCCTTCTAGGGTATTTAAGGCCTCCCTTGTCTTCTTCATTAGGCAGATTTCTCATATTGTTAAACACAAAAACAGAGCTTGGTTTTTGCTTTGAAAACTCGGCTCCCCGTGAGAGTCTCAATCAATTGTTCTTTCCTGCTTAGTTGTTTTCGTCTTTGTCAAGTCCCTCTGGAGTTGGTGATTTCGTACTTCATAAGCAATCCTCTCCGTGCTCCAAGTTCGTCAGCGATTCTTGGTTGTGTGGTGTTGTAGAGATCGGGTTGGTAGATCGTTCGACAAGGTTCCTTGCTATCAAGCAAGCGGGTTTTCTCGTCGTTTCTATTGGTTCTATCTATTATCCTATCCATTAGTTTCACTTCCGCCATTGTTCTAATCTTGCGTTTTCTTTTGTTTTGAGATCCGTTGCCTAGATCCATCTCCTACACGGCTAACCCCGTATCAGTTACGAAATTCATCTCCATAATCTTTCCCCTATACATGTTTACATCATCAATAATGTTACAATATATGGATTGTAATTGTAATATATAACTAAACTATAATTGTAATACATAACTAAACAATAATGTTACAATATATGGATTACTATATATGGATTGCAATTTGTTAAATTTATATGTTTGTAGCTAACCAATATTAACTATAAAATAAAACTATAATTGTAATACAAAACTAAACTAAAGAAAAAAACAAATTGATAGCTTATCTCACTAAACATAAGACTTTTAACATATATCAAATTCACAACAATAATCAACTTCTCCACTACTATTAATTACTAATCTTTTAACATATATCAAAACAAATATAGGCCTCTACAGCTAAATCGTCATCATCTTGTCCACTACAACTAAATACTAATCTATCTTTTAACATAATAAAATATAGGCATATACCGCAACACCGTCAGCATCTTGTCCACTACAACTAAATACTAATCTATCTTTGAACATAATAAATATAGGCATCTACGTACTTAAGCTATATTAATTATAACTAATTTCAATCTTAATCATTCCATACACACTAACCTCAAAATTGCCATCGTCGAAATCTTCATCGTCGAAATCTTGATCGACATAATCTTCATCATCTTCTCCACTACTCCAATATGCCATTTTTTGTAAAATTTGTTGTTTCAATCTTACCATTCCATACAAACTTCGAAAGCTATTTATAGGCACAAAATAGCCGTTGGAATAACCGTTGGAATAACGGCTACTTTTGTACGCCACTTCCGAGCGTACGCCATACCATGGCATACAGGCTATTTCCAACGGCTATTTTTTGGTGGGTTTTTGAATTTAAATGAATTTCTGTATTATTTTCATGTACGATGTACGCTAGAATACAGCGTACAGGAAAATAATACAGAAATTCATTTAAATTCAAAAACCCACCAAAAGTATAATAAAATAGTCTGTACGCCATATCGTAACGTACGCCATATTATGGCGTACAAAATGTCGCGCATACAGTAAAAAATCGCCGCACATATAATATCAGCCTAATTTACCCACGAATAATTACCAAACCTCCAAAGAGAAGCATTAAGACCTTAAATGTTAAATATTTTTGAAGCGTGAGACAGTTACATTACCATTTACCAAAGTTGAAGTGTAGGTTTGTACGTGTGTTAATGGGCTAACAAGTTTCGTAAGTCATGACACATGCCTAAACCCGGACAAATTAGGAGCTATAAAAGGTCCCCATCAACAGAAGGATCTAGAAACCCTAAAGAACTCCCCCTTCTGTATCCATATATATACCCTGCTCCTCCGCTTTGTCTTTCGCCTCCTGTTATCTCCATTCTCTGATCCCCTTCTCGCTTCGTTTGGACTCCTCCGAAGAACAAACCTTCTTTGGAGATTCTGAGACAGTGATAATGGCGGACACAGAGACGTTTGCCTTCCAAGCTGAGATCAACCAACTCCTCAGTTTGATCATCAACACCTTCTACAGCAACAAGGAGATCTTCCTTCGTGAGCTCATCAGTAACTCCTCCGATGTAAGTTCCTCTCACTCGCTCCCTCCGCTTTTCTAGGTTTTGTATCATTTTGCTTCCAGATTTCAAGATTATGAGATTTGACAGGCTTCAATCTGAGTGATGCCTAGGCATAGCTAGGTTCAGTTATTGCTTTATTATATGACCGCTATGTTACCTGTATTTTGTTTGATTCAAATTGCTCTGCACGTCTCCGTGGAAGCTGACATCAATTTGTCCGTTTTGAGTAATTGAAGTCGGTTGACTCCTGGAGTAATCGGTGTATAGTCCTAGAGTAGTTTGATATGTGTTAGTTGATAATTTCCATTAAGGTTAACATTCCAGCACTTTAACTTTTGGATTAATCCTTTCCTGGATCAGAATTATAGATGTTTTTGTGTGGAGGAATTTCATGACTTGCCGTGTATCGTTTTAGATCTATAGTGCTGATCCATAAGCATAACTTTTGGATTTATCCTTTACTGGATCAGAATTATAGATATTTTTTTTGCTGAGGAATTTCATGACTTGGTTAGGCCTGTAGTGTTGATCCATAAGCATGACGACCCTAGTAACATGTAATTGACTAATTGGATTACAGCACTTCCTATTCAGTAGCTTTGAGGATGGACAATTTCATCAGCCTAACCTGAAGTGCAGCATATTTTTTAACTAAGTGATGTATCTTTATCACTGCTTTTAATATATTCATATGAATTTGTTGCATGTGTATCCAATTGTTTATACTTGGATGGTATTTCAGTATTAAGTTTCACTTGCCACTTCTTTGGTCATGATCTGCTTAATAGGCTAATAGTATCTACCTAGTTAATCTAGTTTTTAACTAGTTTTACTACTTGTTTTGTTACAGGCTTTGGATAAGATCCGTTTTGAGAGCTTGACAGACAAGAGCAAGCTAGATGGACAGCCAGAACTTTTCATTCACATTGTCCCAGACAAGACCAACAACACACTGACAATCATTGACAGTGGTATTGGGATGACCAAATCTGGTGGGTCACTTATCCAGAGTGAAATTTAATTGTCACTCTGTGATCTGATCATTTTCGTTATTTTTTATTTATGTATGCTTACTGACCGAAGTTGTTTGTTGTTGCTCCCAGATTTGGTTAACAATCTTGGTACCATTGCTCGTTCTGGAACGAAAGAGTTCATGGAAGCCATTGCAGCTGGTGCTGATGTGAGTATGATTGGCCAATTTGGTGTTGGTTTCTACTCATCATACCTGGTTGCTGAGAAGGTGGTTGTTACAACCAAGCACAACGACGATGAACAGTATGTGTGGGAATCCCAGGCTGGTGGTTCTTTCACGGTCACCCGTGATACTTCTGGGGAGAACCTTGGCAGAGGTACAAAGATGACACTTTACCTAAAAGAGGACCAGCTAGAATATCTCGAGGAGCGCAGGCTCAAGGATTTAGTCAAGAAGCATTCTGAGTTCATCAGCTATCCAATCTCTCTTTGGGTTGAGAAGACCATTGAGAAGGAAATATCCGATGACGAGGACGAGGAAGAGAAGAAGGATGAGGAAGGTAAGGTGGAGGATGTTGATGAAGAGAAGGAGAAGGATGAGAAAAAGAAGAAGACCATCAAGGAGGTCTCCAATGAATGGTCTGTGCTTAACAAGCAGAAGCCTATCTGGATGAGGAAGCCTGAGGAGATTACAAAGGAAGAATATTCTGCTTTCTACAAGAGTCTCACTAATGACTGGGAAGAGCACTTGGCTGTGAAGCACTTCTCTGTCGAAGGTCAGCTTGAGTTCAAGGCTGTTCTCTTTGTTCCGAAGAGGGCACCCTTCGATCTCTTTGACTCGAAGAAGAAGCAAAACAACATTAAGCTCTATGTCCGTCGTGTGTTCATCATGGACAACTGTGAGGATTTGATGCCAGAGTACTTGAGCTTTGTTAAGGGTATTGTTGACTCTGAAGATCTCCCCCTTAACATCTCCAGAGAAATGCTCCAGCAGAACAAGATTTTGAAGGTCATCCGTAAGAACTTGGTGAAGAAGTGCATTGAGCTCTTCTTTGAGATTGCTGAGAACAAGGAGGACTACAACAAGTTTTACGAGGCTTTCTCCAAGAACCTCAAACTCGGTATCCACGAGGACTCTCAGAACCGGACCAAGATTGCTGAGCTGCTCAGGTATCACTCAACCAAGAGTGGGGACGAGTTGACGAGCCTGAAGGACTATGTCACAAGGATGAAGGAAAGCCAGAGTGACATTTACTACATCACTGGAGAGAGCAAGAAGGCAGTTGAAAACTCCCCATTCCTTGAGAAGCTGAAGAAGAAGGGGTACGAGGTGATCTACATGGTTGACGCCATTGACGAGTATGCCATTGGCCAGCTCAAGGAATTCGAGGGGAAGAAGCTGGTTTCAGCCACCAAGGAGGGTCTCAAGCTAGAGGAGACAGAGGATGAAAAGCAAAAGCAGGAAGCTCTCAAGCAGAAGTTCGAAGGACTCTGCAAGGTTATAAAGGAGGTCTTGGGAGACAAGGTAGAGAAGGTGATTGTCTCTGACCGTGTTGTGGATTCCCCTTGCTGCCTTGTCACAGGCGAGTACGGGTGGTCCGCCAACATGGAGCGTATTATGAAGGCTCAGGCCCTTAGAGACTCCAGTGCGGGAGGTTACATGTCAAGCAAGAAGACTATGGAGATCAACCCAGAGAACTCCATCATGGAGGAGCTCAGGAAGAGATCCGACGCTGACAAGAACGACAAGTCGGTCAAGGACTTGGTTCTCCTCCTGTTCGAGACCTCGCTTTTGACCTCGGGTTTCAGCCTGGACGAACCCAACACCTTTGGAAACAGGATCCACAGGATGTTGAAGCTCGGCCTCAGCATTGATGAGGATGCTGCTGACGACACTGACATGCCCCCGCTCGAGGAAGCTGATGCTGACGCTGATGGCAGCAAGATGGAGGAGGTCGACTAAGTGATTTTTGCTTGAAGAGTAACTCTGCTGACTCAGTACCTATGCTTTTTCAGTTTATTTTTGTCTCTCATTTTGCAACTAGACTAGATGCTCTATTTTGGCCCCTGGTTCAATGGGCGTTGGCGTTATGACTGGCAGACAAACAATGCATGTTAAAAACAATGCTTGTTCCAAGTTGCAGAGTCTTGAATGGCAATGGAGTTTTATTTTGCGTTATCTGCTTCTTCAATCCTTTTAAAATATTTTTGGATGCTTGTTGCATAATGTGTGTTGACTTGTCTGCTTCTTGTTCTAGATTTTGGAGTTGATGTAGCAGAATATCGTGGATGAAAAGGGAATATAGGACTTCTATATGGAATGGATTAATTTGTTGAGTACATTTTTTATTTTTAATCGTGCCTACTTCCATAGTTTTCTGTAAAGGCAAGGAAATTGCAATCTCGCGTCTTAGTAGTAGTGTAAGATCACATTGTATGATTTAACGGCATCCAAAATAAACACGAATAACAGCGGATAGAAGTAAAGAGTCTTCTTGCAACACAAATGAAAAGCAGACGAATCCAAGAGAAACCAATCATATAGCAATTTCCCAATCAAAATGAAAATAAATCAAGGCACTTGTTATCACCGGGAGTAAACAAGGCATGGGCGATGGCTGACATCCGACTCAGGAATCAGGAACTTGTGAATTAAATACAAAACTCGGAAACGTAATTGTAATCTCCCTGTGAAAAGTAAATGTAAATACTTCAATCTGCTTGTTGAGTGGAAAATGACATTGACATAAACAAAAGCATATTCTTACAAACGTAAATATATAAGTGATCATTTTTAAAATCATTGTCATCCACATGGGATACAGTGTGTTTTCTTCCCTTCATTTTCATAGTTGATATATGTCATTTTTGCAAAAGGAGGCTACTCGGTAACACAAAAGGGATTTGATGTTTCATATGCAAAAAAGGTTCACTGAAAAAACTGAGGTGGAGGATGAACTTACTGTAGATATTGCAGAGTCATGTTCTTTAACAACGACCTATGTCGAAGGACGAGGGTTCTCCATTCTTCTTTGTCAATCTTTCCGTCTTGTTTGGTATCCGTTTCGGCAAAAGTCTAAAGGAATCACAGTAGAGATGTTAAAAAATGGATAAAATATAAAACAGTGGCAATACAGACTAATGTGAGAATTGTGCATTACGATCTCGTTCGAACCAGTTCTTATATATTGTTGGAGTTAATGCTCATTATGCCAAATTGGTTATCACTCCTAAGGTTATATTACTTGTGTTCATGTATGTATTGATTAAAAATCAATGAAGCTTAGTACAACTTTAATTTGGCAAAAGGCAACATAGATACTGTCAAGCAAGCACAATGTGCTTAGTTTTAGTACCTTGGTGATGATTTCTTCTATAACATGATCGGCAAGGTTCATGCCAGTCTCAGCCAATGTTGCCACCACCATTTGCTTCACCTGTACAAAGGTGAATCTTGTTAGGAGTAGTATGTGGCAAACAATGAATAAATTCAGGGAAGAAAGCAACTATCAAGAAAAAGAATTGGCCTGACTGAAGACTTGACTAAATGAAGTTCAGCATAGTTTATGATCTTCCAGTGTATGCATGTTATAACCAATAACACATTTGCTAGATTTAATTATGTCATAGCTTAAAAAAACGTATTAGCACATCAATATCCAATACCGTTGTACAAGGCATGAGAAGGTATGTACTTAACAGTGCCATCTTTAAAAATAGCATCAAAGAAACGCCAAGGACTGATGAAATCCCACTGACAGGGATCATTATATGTTCGGTGAAAGGCAAAATATAGACTACACATATACCGCTTACTTGCAGTCATAAGATAGTCTAAACATGAATTTCAGAAGACAAAAAAAAATCCTGCTATCGGTACCATGTCAAGAAGTGAAGATAGTTTCATCAAAACAAATAGACTTGAGGGGACAGCATATTACCTGCTCCCTCTCTATGAAGCCTTGCTGTTTGAGATCATACAGCTTGAAAGAGACTGCAAAATGAAGTATATATCTCCTATCATATAAATCATCACATGAAAGAAAATGAGGTATACAAGACATCATCAATAAAAGAACATTATCAATAGCACCCTAATTTCAGTTATAGATCAATACAACAAGAGGTTGAGGTCAGGATTGATAAAATATAACATTATCTGAGCAGCAGAATAACATCGGAAAGGAATTTATAGTGACATACAGTCAATCTTTTGATCAATAGGAGCATGAGGGTGGAAAACTGAAAGACCACGAGCAAACTCTTCAAAACCTAGTACTCCATTGTGTTTAGTATCAAACAAGTCGAACACCTGTCACAAACTCCCCAAAAGAAGAAAGAAACGGAAGGTAAATGAGTATGGTATTTAGTCTCTTTGACTTCTTATAGAGGTCCTGATCAATTATACAAGTCCGAAAGTACAAATGTAAAAATCAACAGTATATGATACTTGCATGCAAAAATGAAAAGAATTATCTGCTAATCTAAATTATGGATATAACAACGTAGCATTTCCCTGGAGAAACACTACAAAAGAGTATGCTTCGAGAAAGGAAGTACCCGATCTGCAAACAAGCTCTCCCTTCTGTTTGTCCTAAATAATGCTAATTGAAATTCTTCCTGCGATGATGAAAATCTAGTTTCAGACAACCAACTACAGCTTGTACAAAAATGATGTGCTCTAAGAAAGTAGATGATATATAGAAAGTATAAATAGTAGAAAATATTTATCAACATAGAGAAAACTTGTGCAAACAGAGAAAGTTTGCAAATCATGAAAATGAAGGTATATTGTTAGTTTGTAAGATATACACAGAAAAGATAGCATAGGAAGAAAAAAAAACACGTTTACTGACCTTATTGATCAGCCCATCATCAATCACTGCACTGCTGATTCTCTTGAATAGTTCATAAAGTGCCTCTACTTCACTCACACTAACTGCACACAATAAAATAGTCAGTTTTGTGATATGTTTTCTACTGGAGAGTGGAGACAAAATGTCAATTTTGAGAACTGCTTTGAAAGTACTCTAGTAATTGCCTAATTGGGGGACATGAGGTCAGTAACTGGCCATAAAATGTCAAACTGACATAAATAAGGTAGTATTAGGAATTTAATCAACATATTATTTCAAAACAGTATCCTGCTGAAGAATGTACTAGTTGATGCAGATGAGTATGATGTTTTGGTTGCTAAAGGCGTCTTTATCAAAGAAGTTCCAATTTGCTTTCTCAAAAGAAATAAATTATAAAAAATTTAAGATAGAACCTTTCCGAGATAAGTTTCTCAAATTTAATATTTTATTTCTTGTAGTAGAAATTAGTTCTGATATTTGAGAAACTCACCTCTGAAAAGGTTCTGCTTTTTTGACATATTTTTAGAAAGAATCCTTATTAAAATGCCAGATTCTGGGATGCAAATACTACTCTTTTTCTAAACAAAATCTCATGAAGTTACAAGTACATATATGTACTTTTTGACAGAAAGCAAGCATCACAAATTTACACGGTCAAACTGAAATATAAATATGTACTAATTAGGAACTCAAAAGCATCGCTTAGACGCCTTATTACTTGTTGCAGAAAAAGTAAATGAGAGTCAAGGTGGTTGCATACAAACTGTTTCCCTGGCGAGGCGCTCAGGATCTTCAAGTCCTCGTGGTGGTTTATACAAATCAATGTCACAACATCGTAAAAAGGAAGCGAGCAAATGCTGAAAGCCATCTACACACTGCACCATGATACTTCCCACACATCAATTGACTCCATACCTGTTAAGATATTAAAGAAGCAATTAACTAACGCAGTATTACTACTAATTAAGCATTTTCAAAACAAGACAAACAGCAGAAATCACCTTTTGATCATTTCCAGATGGTGCTGATCTAAGTCTAAGCCAAATGTGATATGTTACAGGCCAGAGCAGTAACAGCTGAGCTGTTTCATTTTATAAGAAAAAGGCCTTCCTTTGTTAAAGCATAAAACAGCAAAAAGAAGCCAGAAGAAAGTACACCAAGTTACAAAAGTTAGAATCCTAAACAATAAATGGACTAATCATCACAATTCCCTTCAAGATTATGTCATTCTGCTAGTCAAACCTTTTCGGTGTCTCAAAACACGTCGTTTTAGGTCTATCTATCTTCTTCCATCTCCACTACCCCGCCTCACAAATTGCGTCTAGCAAACGCCTGATCACTCCATTACCGAGCTCAAGACCAAAAATTAAGTCATTACAGCAAGCCTCGCTCCTAGTCAACGGCCAAAAAACGCAGAATAACCACGATCGGTAAACTAAAACTAACCAAAATGCAAATCTGAACTCAGTAACAAGCAATTCATAGGTACAGAGAATCAAAACACTAAAAAAGAAATCAATCATCACAAATGATCATCCTGAAAGCGTTATGCTCAATCAATCGCAAGAGTAGCTCGAATTGAACGAAAATGGCTGAAAACTACAAATCAAACGACTAAAATCAGATCTTACAGAAGAAGCAGCTACAAGGAATTTCCGAAGGATAGAGAGCACAGCAAGAAGAATCAGAGGAAATATATGAAAAGGATTTCAGATTCAGCAAAAGGTAGAAGGGAGAGTTAGCTGTGAGATTAACCTCCGATGGCTAGTTCCAATAGACAGAGAGGAGAGAAGAGGGGAAGGTAGAAGCAGCGAACAATATATATAGTCCTGTAAAATTATGCTTTTGTTTGTTTGTTTTTTCCTGTATTTTTCCGTTCAAAACATTAGAAATGAAAATTTCAAATATTTTTATCTTTGACGACTCTACGCTACGCTGGCCCGCCACGATGAAACATGAAAATGACGTCGACGGATATATTTTATACTACCATATTTTAATTTTTAGTTCTCTACGGGTAACTAGTGTAATATCCGTGTAAGTTATTTTTTTTTATATATTTTAAAAAATAGTATATTTTAATTATCGATGAGTCGTTGATTTAATATATATTTGATTAGTTATTTAAAAAAATGATTAATCGACTATTAATAACCTCGAACTTAAGACCATGCATGTATAAAAGTATATTAGATAATAAATTTTATTAATGACTAACTATAAACTGTAATAGATAATGGTATAGCTTGAATAAATATAGAGTTGTTAATATTTCCAAGTATATTGCCTGCATAAAATTTTGGTTAAGCAAAATCTACATTAATTTTAAATATTAATTAAATATGATATATTTTGTTCTAACCTGATTCAATTAGCGGTGTTTCATCCCGCTTATGCCTTATCACATTCATTCTCAATTTCCTCCTTTGTCGAGCTAATTTGTGCATGAAAATAAATTTCTAATATTATAAATACATAAATCACTTATTTCATACCACTTTTAAGAATACCATACCTTGTTCGACATTGTGCATATGATTTTGTTCTATAAGCATGACATTGTGCAATTGAACTACAAATAAATAGTTATATCATAATCTACTTATTATTGATAGTAACACAACATAAATTTTGATACTTAATAAAACGAATAGTAAGACCAAAAAAAATATACCGTAGTTTTCTTCGTCTGAAACACTTATAGGTAAAAGTGAATTATGAACATTTTGATCACTTTGGGGTAAATGCAAAGCTGACGGTGTAATATTCCGGTTTACTGCATAAATACATGGATATGTGTTACAAATTTTAAGTATAATAAAAAATTACAAAACAACAATTATATATTTTCATAGTTATAAACATAGTTAAATTTATTTTAAATATTTTTTTAGAATCATGAAATTAAAGATATATTGTATTATCGAACATCAAACATTGATTACAATATAGATGGTCAAATCGAATTAAATAGAGACTTTATAGAATAACAATTACTAACCATTTGAAATGTCGGACAGGGGGATACGATCACTAACGAAATAATAGAGACTAACTCCATGAATAGATCTTGCATAATTACTATTTATATTAAAGTTCATATTTCAATTTATCGGAAAAAAATGTGAAAGAATTGAATGTGATTTATTGACCTGGTCGATTTGAATTTGTCTATTGTCGTTTATCTCTAATAACAGCCAATCTCAACGCTCTGTTATGTCGAGTAAATTCGTCCATAACAAAATCACCCTGCAAAATCTTAAATTTGAATCCTGCAAAATCTTAAATATATTCAAAGTAAAATAAATAAATCTACATACTACTATTTTTTTCCTAATATTATAAAAATAAATAAACATATGGAACTACTTAATATAAGTAATCAAAAAAAATAAACAATTTACAATTTATTTATTTATTTTACTATTATAAAAATATAATATAAATTTATAACTACTAAATGGACTTATGGGACCAAATTATATTTGTGTAGGCCGTAAATATTTAATGCAACTTTGAATTGGTTTAATAGGATAATAGGCCCAACTTTGAATTGATTCTCCGCTTTATGTCACAACGGACTATATGTTTTAGTATATTTATATATATAAACTAAAATAAATAAATTATTGAGCTTATTGGGCCATTACATGATTAATAAAACTAATGAGCCTTATAAACTGTAATGGGCTAATAGACCCAAATGCAAAATTTCAAAAATGTATTTCGGGCCCAATATGTATAATAAAATTTAATATAAATGACTAATTTTTAAAATATATTTATATTGATAAACAAAAATAAATTAATTAATGCACTATTGGCCCATTAAATGTGTAAAATAATAATTAGCCTCCTAAACGTTAATTGGCTTATACAACAGACTTCATTTCGTTAATAACACAATCACTGAAAAATATGTATACATAATAAATTGAATACAATCGACGTAATTTCGTTCATAACTCAATCACTAGAATCATCACATATATATTCGAAATTCGAAATGAAATAATTAAATGTACATACTAATCACTTTTTAATATAATAAAAATATATAGACATATGTAAATACTTAATATATTTATGAAAAATTAGAAAAAATATATGTAAATACTAAATATTAATTTTAATATTTTAAAAATATAAATTTAAATATTAAATGAACTTATGGGCCAATATAATATGTGGATGAGCCGTAATAGTAGCAAGTAATTTGAATTGTTTTATGGGCCTATTATAGGCCGAGTTGATCGGCTGCCACTTAAGTAAATTGGGCCGGTTTGGGCTCGTCTGGTTCATGGGCTAATAAGCCCAATCCGAAGCATCAAGCTCCAGATGCTTCTATTCCCTAACACGGAAACCCTATTCTGAGCCATTGTCGTTTTCATCTCCTCTCACGCTCTCTTTCTCTGTCATCCTTCGCAGTCTTCACCTCTTGCAGATCCATGGCGATTTCTATAACGCGGAAACCCTATTCTCATCCATTGCTGTTTTCGTCTCCTCTCAGGCTCTCACGCTCTCTTTCTCTGTCATCCTTCGCAGTCTTTAGCTCTTGCAGATCCATGGCGATTTTGGTAAAAAAAACATCCTTTGCCATCTAAAATTACTTCACCTTCTTCAACCTTCGCCAAAATCTAGGTCGAAATTTGTTTGCGTTGTCTCGGTCGGTATCCTTCTCTGTGAATCTTCAACCTCAACTTTCTTAAACCTTCGCATCAATTTCAACCTTCGCTGACGAAACCTTAGTCGATTGTCTCTCCCGAGCCTGTAAATCCCGGCCAACCATCGCTCTCCTTTGCCGTTTGTCTTCCTCCGCTTTCACAAAGTTCATATCCAAAAGAAATTACCTTGAAGAGATCAATTTACAGATCTAAAATGGACAAAGGATTCTCGCCACTGCCTTCGCCTTTTCGCCGTTCGTCTAGGACTTTTCACCACCGCCAGAAGATCTATATTTTTTCGATCGTAAGTTCCTCTCACTATCTCTCTGTCTTTATTTTATCTTTTTCAAATGTTAATTAGTTTATAGATAGGAAATATGATACAAACCCTAATTTTTTGAGGTATGTGACAGATTCCTGTACCATGCAAAGGACGACAACCCTAAGATGAGCAGATATGGAGGCTTAAATGTAAGATCTCTATATATCTGTATTTATCTCCATCTATGGCTACCGATTTCTTTTGAAATGCTCAATTGGCTTGTGTTCTATAAAAATTGAGTAAAACATATAGCAGAGTGGGTCGATATTAAATGGAAACTCGTTTTTTTGCTGCTTATTTACTCTCTGACAACATTTAAATTTTCATTGCATATGAGGACATCTTTGGATTTGTGAGGATTTCAACTTCAACAATGATGTTATGTCGATCTATCATCAAGGGAAAAAATGTAAGATATATGTCTGTATATCTATTTACTTGCATCTTTTTGATTCTGGTGTTTTAAAAAAAAAACGACTGCCTTATGTTCATTGTTTTAATTTCATTAGGTCTTGATTTTCTGGTGTATTACAATCAATTTTCATGTGGGATTTTAATTTCATTTGGTCTTGATTTCTTTTTACTGGCCCATACAATATACTAATTGTTTTTCACATAACAACCTATGTGTTTTTTTGTATAAATGTTTTTAGATTTAGTTTGAGCCATGATTTTTTTTAATAAACTAATGAATTGATTCAATCATATACGGATTAAAAAATTGATTTTAGGGAAAAAAATATACTACAAATAAGAAGCCTCTAGAAAAGTGTAGATATTTTTTGAAGCTGGTAGGATATTATGGGCTTATAGGCCCATTAAATTTGAATACAACATATTACAATTTCAATAAGTGTTATAAACTTAATGGGCTTATTGGCCCAATTAAAAAGTAGTACAACAGACTAAAAATTGATTTAGATATTTATTGTTTAAAAAAAACTAAGTATTTTTCGTCCAAAAAAAATTAAGTAATGGGCTTATTGGCCCATTACCTGTTTAATAGTATTAATTGGGCTCATACACCAGAAATAACAATATCACACAAACATAAATTTGTTTAATAGGCTTCAAATTGGTTTCTGAAAAAATAAAATGGGCTTCTAATTATTTCGGATCTATTTCATTTTATGTACTGGGCTTATTGGCCCATTAAATTTTAATGTGTATATATATAATTTCTAAGTCCGGCCGAATATGTATATTTAAAATTTATTACAACTGATTAAAATTAATACTGCTTCATAAAATGTAATGGGCTTTTAGGCCCAATTAAAAAATTGACACAATTTTATTTGCGACCAAACCTATATATCCGACAAATATTCAAAGATATGTAGTATACACTTTTAAATGGATTTATTGGCCCATTTACTACTTAATACTTGAAATTAGGCTGCTAAATTTTAATGGGGTTATTTTGGGCTTTAGGTCCAAATTTAATATTACATATATGTAAAGTATGGCAAAAAAAAATTGACCCACTCTGCTATATATATAATTCACTACAACCGACTAAATAATTTGTTATATGTTTATTTTTTTTAAAAAAATAAATAAGTAATGGGCTTATTGGCCCATTACATGTTTAATAGTAATGGGCTTATTTTTACTGTGAATAAATGGCTAAAAATATTATAACCCCAATTCCAATTGGTTTAATGGGCTTCATATTGGTATTTGCAATCTACTATTTTGATTTTTAAAAATAAAGAAATTCAAAGCTTTCAGATCCATCTATACATTTGCAAACCCTATCTCTTCTCTTATTTCATTTTGCCGTTTCGCTTTCTCTCACCCCTTTTCTGAGATTTAAATCATTTCTTTCCTTCTCAACACTCCAGAACCTTTAAGATTTCTATTTACAGCTTCAACATCTCTCTCTCTCTCTCTCTCTCTCTCTCTCTCTCTCTCTCTCTCTCTCTCTCTCTCTCTCTCTCTCTCTCTCTCTCTCTCTCTCTCTCTCTCTCTCTCTCTCTCTCTCTCTCTCTCTCTCTCTCTCTCCATCTCTGCCGACCCCTTCGGTTTGAAATCCTTCACCCGTTCTACTGAATAATATTGATTTTTTGTCATTAAGTATATGAGTCAAAACAACGATTTCTTATGACTCGTTCTATTCTGGTTCATTGATTTTACACTTTATAAATAATATAATTTCACATATATTCTTGTAGAAAACTACTATGCATGTTTGGTTAGATCTGTTTTTTTGTTCCATTCTTTTTTGTTTAAGTCTGATATATGTTCTTGGCATGATTTCTTTTTCATAACTGTATGGCATGAATTGATTGATTGAAGACATATGCCAAATTTATTGTTTCAACAACTTTAAATGGCTTCTTAACATATATTCAAATTACTTACTTTTACACTTTTGCAATTATAGATGCTTCTGAAATGGAAATCAGATAGCCAAAATATTAAGGTCACTTTGGCTCATATTGTCCAAGGTAGTACTTCTGACATAAAAACATAGCCTATTTGTATGATATTCTACTCTAGTGTCATGACTGATTCAATAAATTTTGCATTTACAGGTTTGAACATATAAAATCGAAGATACATCTCCTACTCTGGTTCAATGTCCAAAAAAAGGTCATGGTTATTTATCCTTACAATAACATCATACTATATTAAATTACTCTATAAATCTATTATGTACTTATTTATTTTATTCTAGGAATTCCGTGTGGGATCAGACTCGGATACTTAATATGGAATGTTATTAACCTAAACTGAAAGACCTACAGCTATGCCTCCTATACTAAAATTTAGATTGATGAACATTTACCTGTATTGTAATTGCTGATTTGCGACAATCTTTGAATTACAGGTTTAAAGATTTAACTTTTAAGATACAACTCTTAATCTGTATTAAGATATACAAAAAGGTCATGGTTCTATCTCTTGAAACTTAACATCACTATTGTACTTTATTTTATAAATGTATGCAGTACTTAACTGTTTATTCTTGGTATAGGAATCGCATGTGTGAGCTCGGGTTGGAGTCAGAATTAACAAAACCAATTATTGGCATTGCATAAAAATGAAAGAACTATAGGTACGCCTACTATCTTCATCTTTAGGTATTTTTAAATTGTGGTGACATTTTGCATAGAGTAGTTAGTAGTTTAGTTGTATGAAAAACATAGAGTAATCCTAAATCATATAAGTGAAGACATGTATATTTGATTGTAAATAAACAAAATATACCATTACAAATCAAACAACATAAACCAAAACATTACCTTTAAATTTCGATGTCGTGCCGCAGTTTTTGTCTCACGCGTAAAAACTGCTCTCATCAAAGCCTTCAGTATCCTTCCGTACAGCTTCTTAGTTTTTATGTGCTATGATAACCCTTACCTGTATGCAAATCCACACACAAAAAGACATGTGTGCAGAATATGCTAAGGGGTGTTATTTGTTTCATCGGCAAAATGACTAATCTAAAAGCCTCTCAGAGAATATAGCACATACTTTCAGCCTACTCTTTTAGCATAATTTTAGTTCCTAAAAATTTGCATAAACAATCATTTCTCTGAGAAGGTATTAGTTTGTGCAGAGAATCCTCGGGGATGTTATTAGTTTAATCGACAAAAGAACTAAACTAAAAACTCTCCAAGCATATTCTGCACAAAAACTTTCAAGTAGTCATGCCTTCTCGGGAAAGACTGAAAATTAAATTGTAAAGTCAAACAAAATATCAGCATGTAGAATAAAAATTAGCAAATATAATTTCTGGGTGAATGATGAAAAAAATTTGTAGAGTAAATAACATCATATATAATTTATAGGTGAGGACGAAACAAATTGTATAAATATATTGAAAGGATGAAAGGTTGTAGAATGAGTATTCTTCTTTAATAATTTCTGGATGTTATTACCTGGTAAATGAGTAACTGAGAAGCTGTAGTTGTTTGTACTGAAAATAATCGAGAGACTGAAAATTCAAGTATAGAAAATTCAATTGCACTGCAGACTGATGCACAAACAAAAAATCTATAGTAATACAAATCGTAATCAGTATAGAAACTAATGAACAACTGAAGGGGTTGTAGTTTTACACGTACCTGCAGACTGATGAACAACCGATCTTGTAATATGAGTTTTGATATAATGAACAACTGAAATTGTGGGAGGGGTTGTTGTTTTATAGCCTCAGAACGCTTTCAATTTATGGTCCAATATCGTGCTGAAAGGATACGAATATTCGGTTTTTTAATTTTGGAAATATCGTTTGACTGTTGCCAATATACATTATTGATTTATTGTGTACATATTGCAATATTCTGTACATATTGCAAATGCCTTTATAGTATTGATGATTGATTTTATTGTGGAGATATTGCAATATTGTGCAGATATTACAACTGCCATTTTGATTTTATCGTGGAGATATTGCAGGTTCAACATCCGATGTGAATGATCCTATAATATTTTTGGCTTTATTGTGCAGATCTTGCAATTAGAATCTTTAAAAAAAAATATGCATGTTGTTTATGGACAGGTTCAGATTTGCAGAATATGTGTTTTGAGGCAAGAGTTGCAGATTTGCTATTATCTTAAGGCATTTAGCAATGCAGTTAATTTGGTTAGCAAATTGTTGCAGGTTATTTTTTTGGGCAAAGTTCATTTCTGGTTCAACGTTTTTTTTGGTTCAATCAAACAGGTTATGATTTGCACAATGTCCTTGGGTAAAAAAAATGTGTATCAGACTATTTTTTTACAGCAGGTTCATTATTGTCGTTTGAGCCATTTATTTTGAAGCTCTGATTTGGTTAATTGCATCAACTTCATTTGATATGCAGAGATGAGTTGAATGTAAAAAAGTACATATATGCAACGATTTTTTTACAGCAGGTTTATTATTGTCGTTTGAGCTACTGTTCACGAAGCTCTGATTTGGTTAATTGCATCAGCTTCATATTATGCAGCAGTTTTTGGGTTAAAAGACCAAAAACATGTTATTGCATTTTGTATAGTATATGTTTAGCGGGTTTAGTTTAGGAGTAAAAGGTTATTATTAATTGATGAGATATGCAGGTTTCGATTTCGGCAAAAACAATCTTTGTGATTGATTGGCTTTTTAATTTCATTGCAGCTTTATTTTGGATTACATTTTTTTGTAATAAGTTACCCTAAAAATATTCATACTTATCTGTGATTTCATAAACAAACTAAATCTTTGCAAGTAAATGATTATATAATTATACTGGGAGATCTTTGATTTAAGGAAAAAAAGGAATACCGAGAAAAACGGATTGGTCGTTACGTGTCCAAAATATTGTCGTAATGCCATGTGGCAAATTTTTTTTGGTGCATTCTAGAAGTGCCACGTGACTTAACATGTATTCTGCTTTAGTAGTAAATTATATAATAGATTAGAAGAGTTTGGATCATATGCGGAGCACTCTTCCCGTGCGGACGTGCGGAGCATGCACTTTTGGGTCTTATTTGTGCACTTTAACGTCTTATTTGTGCACTTTTTAAAAAAAAAAAAAAAGTCTTTTTCAAATTTTTTTTCAAACATTTTTCAAAATTTTTGCAAAAGTGCACAAATAAGGCCCTATAGTGCATGTCCGCACGTCCGCACGGGAAGAATGCTCCGCACCGGAACCGCACTCTAGATTAGAAATTTAAACTTTTGTAACCGAAAATATCACTTCAGTGCAAATTATGTACCACTTTAATAGTTACGGGTAACTCCTTAATTTTTTTTTTAAATGTTTATATATGAAGAAGCCATCTTTTGTAAGAAATATAATTATATAAAAGTGAAAAAAGAGTGAGTTCAAGTTAATGAAACATTTCCGAAAAAGTTATAACATAAGGTTATACGCAATCCACATTGACGATTTCTCGTAAAATTCTTTGTATAAGTTTTTTTTTTATAAAAATATTACTTCTCTACATTATCACCTATAATATTTATCTATTTTCTAATTTGATATTAGTTTTATAGTAACATATACTTTAAAAATAAAATCTAAAAATAATTTTAACTAAAACATAAAAGACATACTAAAAACAAACACTTTAAACAAGGGTTAAATTTGGGCTCTTATAATTTAACATTCATGTAATAATAGATTCGATATGGAGATCATGCCGGTCTGATATATATTTTCAACTTCCAATAAGATAGATGACAAACTCAAAAAAAATAAAAAAAAATCTGCCAATTCATTATGAAATGAATAGTAGCTAACAAATGAATACATGATTGACCGAGTTATGCCCGCATTCTACATCAGGACAAAAACACATTTACAATGAGTGTAAAAAATCCCCTTTTACACCTCTGACACATATTAACATTTTTTCTCACTCTACCTATTAATAACTCTATCTATTAATTACTCACTTTTCACTCTCTTTTTAGATAAATGATTTATGATCCTTTGGAATATGTCCACTTTAACCTTCAATTCTCATTTTAACTTTCTCAATTTACTGAACAAAATCCCAATATTTTACAGAGAAATCTTCATCATCAATGTCCTCCATCTTTTCCTAGTGGGCGACCGTCCCTATGCTGTCGCCATGGCACCACCATCAACCACCGCCTTGTGCCTTTCACCGGCGCCACCACCTTTGCTACGCCGGTCACCTAATCTCTTCGCCCTCACCTTCACCGAAACTCTAAAGGTTGGAAGTTCGCCATCGTGGCTAAGTCTTGTTGCAACCCAGATTCGACCGACGATGTTGTGATTAGGAGTGAACCGCGCCACCGTCACCACCTCGTCGGCAAGACTATCTGCGCCTCCGCCGGCGTCTCTATTAAGACTGAGTGTAAAAGTGTAAAAGATTCCTTTTAGACTAAGTGTAAAAGTATTAATGTCCTTCTACATCATGAACACCATGACAAAATGGATCGAGTGGACTACTTGAATTGGTATTATCAGCTTATTTCCATCTTTCATCCCAAAAATAGAACTTGTCCCTAAAAAATAACGAGCAAATTAAATAATTAAAGATCCCACCAGACCACGTACGACGAGTCTCGTTTGGTAATTATTACCGCATGGGCGGGCCTCAGTAAACAAAGATATCCAAAGGGTCAAGACTCGAGAGTAAATAGTGTCAAAAAAAATATTCAAATCTTTAATCAAGAGAAAACTAATCATTGAATACTTTTACTTACTTTTTTAAGTCACCAACAAACAATTGTTAAACCAAATATGCTCCCACCAAACATTCTCATTTTCATATTGATTTAAATATTAAACAATAATCTAATCTTTTATTAATACATTAGCAAAATGTTCGGAAATCCTGTCATTACATTTAGGGAAATTCCTGTTGATGCCCCTGAGTTTAGGATTATTCCTGTTGGTGTCTCACGATTAAGTTTTTTTCCTGTTGGTATCCCTAAGGTTTTGATTTGTTCGCTTTGTAACCGAAAATTTTCATATCTGTATCATTTCGGTTCAAATTGATCAAATCGAAGCTCGTCATTATGTTTATTGACATCAACTTAGTAGGATTCGACTCCTAAAACAATCAAATCCATACCCGAACCATTCCGATTTGAATTCTTAAGGTCGAAATGGGTTGTTGCTTCGAAATTCAAATCGACATGGTTCGAACATGGATTTGTGTATTTTAGGAGTCAAATCTTACTAATTTGAGGGCGATGAACACAATGGTAGACTTGGATTTAATCAATTTGAACTAGAATGGTACAAACATGAAAAAGTTTGGTTACGAAGCAAACAAATCCAAACCTTAGGGGCACCAACAGGAAAAAACTTAATCGTGGGACACCAACATAAATAATCCTAAACTCAGGGATACCAACCAGAATTTCCCTTACATTTATTTAATGACCACATGCATTAATGTAACGTGTGGTCTGGTATGGCTTTGACTAGCGATTTTATAACGATACTTTGACGAGTGGTTTGTTATTTAGCAGGTGGTGGCTCAAGTGTTTTATTCGTCAGTTCGAAAATAAACCAAATGTGCAGATTTTCGATCGTTGTTTACGTATTTCTTTTTTTTTTAGGTTTACATGTTTTGTATAACCCGTCTAAGGGCGTTCCGTTACTATTTTATGACGACGTTAGGAGTTAGTCTACTTAGTCCCTTTTTTTTATTATCAATAAAATTTCAAAAAGTACTGTTTAGTTAATTGATAAGGTTCTTAAAGTATCGTTGATGTGGCACATAGAGTTAGTTAGTCAGGTTGTTAGTAATTGCTTGTAACATGCATGTAGTTTTTACATGTTATAGGCGGTTGTGTTCTTGTACATGAGCGGATTTACTTGGGGTCCAAAGGGGTTGTAACCCCCGTTGCAAAAAAAAAATGAAAATAAAATTATTTTAAGTTTTTTCTCCCTCATGTCATATGAAAATATAACTTCGGTCGGTCCTAACAAAACTAACTCATCTCCTTCAAATCTCAATCTCTCATCTCGACTCATCCTCTTCCTTTTGTCTTGACCGAGTTTTGCTCATGCTTCTTCTGGCTCCACGGTGGACTGATGTCGGCAACAATGTTGTTGCTTTTTCCCGGATTTAAGGCACCGATGTCGTTGCCAGCTGCTTCTTCCTGACGACGGTGTTGCTGCTTCTTCTTCTTGAATGTATTATATTAGTTGTAATTAAAATCGATTTAAGCAAAATAGAATTTAAGCCACATCTGATTTTAGTCACACATATATGATTTCAGCCCCAGGAATAAAATCATGGCTCCTCCCTGTTCTTGTATATAGTTAGTTCTTGTATATAGTTAGTTTGGTAAGCTCAAGAAATTAATAACATTGAGAAATTTCAGAACTCCGCTTATTCTCTAATTCCTTCAAGAGTCCTAAATTCTATAATGCGCACTAGTAATGGATAATGATTATTCGTTATAAAGAAATGATTGACATATATTAAAGTCTTCCCAATGAAAAACCATATCAATGATTTTTGAATTGGTTTAAACCAAATGAATTTGAACGAATCACACTATAGAATCGATAGATCATACTTCCCCTAGCTACGACCTCTTTTTTTTGCATCTCAATCAATAAATTCTGCCACATGACACTTAATAGCATGGAAGAGTATAAACACAAAAGAGTACTTTGTCTCTATTTCAAAATATGCAACTAAATGCATGTGTGCATCATAATTCATAACTCACAAGTAGGCCCAAACACAATGTGACAAACACCTTGATCAGGCACCATGTCTAACATTGATAATGGGCAGAACCCAGATTCCCAATGAATTCGGGCCCGTTCGGTAATTGCTGTTGAAAGTGAGTTGTATTAAGCAAATTTGCTTCAACCTCAACTTCAACCCCCACTTCAACCCATTTTTTGCTTAATGTCACCCCCACACATTAAGATTTTGCTTCAACTTCAACTTTATCTCCCCCTTAAACTCCTCCTTTAACTCCCTCTTCATCTTTACCGAACGCACCCGAAGTGCATTTTACTTGGATGATGTTTTGAAAGACACGATTTTTTTTATATTAAAATGTGGAGAATGTGATCATGTGACATACAATTATACAAACAAAGTACAGGTAAACTGCCACGGTGTACCATATCATATAAATATCGTGTTCACGTCTAATAGACCTACCTTGTAATTAGGAATATTTACCTAATATGTAGAATTTGTCGGAATTAAATTCGATTCCTATTTTTAAAACTATCGATAGATTGATTGGAAAATATAAAATAATATAACAACTGACGGGTTTTTTAATTAGAGTATTGGTCTTACCAAAAAAAAAAGAAAAATAACTTTAAATAATATAAATTATCGCCTATGAAACAAAAATAATACGAACTTTAAAAATTATGAAAACGTACCCGAACTATGTCAATATTAATCCAAAATGATATGGTCTATTTTTTTCGATGAAATCTATGGCGGAGATGCTGATGTGGCACCGCAAAACATGAGCTAACGAAAACTTTCACACATCAGCTCATTTATATAATTATAAATAAAAAATAAAAAAATATGAACTTATTCATCAATGTGTATCTACTGAAGCACAAACAAAAAAAAGTCTCTCGAAGTGGGTGCTCGAAGAGGAAGGTCCGAAAGTCAATCTCTGTTATCGTTGTAAAACTGATTGCTGAAATTGTAGGTTCGTGCTTCAGTAAATGCAAATTGCTGAAGAAGTTCATTTTTTTGATTTTTTTTATTATATAAATGAGTTGATGTGCGATTTATTTTTTATCAACTCATGTTTTCTGGTGTCATATCAGCATTTTCGTCGAAGATTTTACCGAAAAAATGGTCCATATCGTTTTGGGTCAATATTGACATAGTTCGGGCATATTTTTACAATTTTTAAAGTTCGTATTATTTTCTGTTCATAAATAATAGTTGATATTATTTAGAGTAATTTTTCAAAAAAAAATTAGAGTATTGATGGTTTCTTGTGGGCTATTTTCACGGCCCCAACAATTATCCGTACACAATAAGTGCTCGTTTGGTTGTGAAGTAAATTTTCATATATGTGTTTGATTGACCTTTTTGTTTTTGAAAAATGCAGATATTTAATTCATGGAATTTTCAATTCCTACAAAATATAAGAAGTACAATTACCTAGGGATGGGTGGGTAATATTTTCTTTCCCCATATTTCTCATGATTTAGATTTTAATCAAACATAATTTATCAATTTACATAAATTTAAATTTTTATATTTTGATTTTACACGAAGTAACTTCCTAGGAATTACACTTATAACCTTCAACCAAACAAGCACTAATTGTAGTGGAGTAGTGGACCACGGCCTACGGATGTACATTTGTTATGGTGATTGGTGAAACCACGATTGTGAATCTCCAAAACTAACCTATCATCTAGGAGTGTATACACCGAAAGTATAAAAAGTACAATGAACTTTTGAAAATTGGTTAGAAGCAGAGCAAAAGCAGGACTGCATGACCATGTTTTCAAATAGTATGAACCGAATTTGATCATGTTCCGGTGAAGTTTGAAGAATATGGGTAATTTTTTTTTAATAAGGTAAAAATTAGACTGGAAAATCACACAAAGTTGATTGTTCAGTCTATAGTATCATTTCGGATGAGATTTACAAGATCTTGATTGACTCTAAGGTCTTCCAGGGGATGTCGTTGGCTCATCTTTACAATAAAATCAGCAACAACGTTGGACTCTCAAAAGACACGACGGATCTGCACTGTGGAAAAAAGTTGTAAATAACAAAGGATATCAGAAATTAAGATTTCAATATCCCAAGGACAGTGTCAGATCTTATTCAAGACGTTCACAATAGTTAGGTTATCGCATTCAAGATGAATGTTGTTAAGTCATAATTCATAGGCTTTAATCAAAACATTTCTGACTGCAATGGTTTCCGTTTTTAGTGGGGTTGAAATTCCACATTTTCCCCAAAAAAATGGATTGGTTCGGCTTTACGGTTTCGAAAGATAAATCCATAGCTAGAGTCACCATTCGTCTTAGTAGATCCATCCGTATTAATTTTATAATATTATCCGGTAGTTTTTTCCATTTCTTCTTTGGTCGTCTGTTTTTGTTATTATAGATCTTTGGTTTATTATCTTTCAGACAGTCTGGGTTCCAGGTCTTTGTCTGTTTCCAGTTGTGAATTTGATTTTTAATGTAAATAAGTACATCCTTTATCATGTTAGTGTCATTATTTGTTCTATCAAAACTTTGTTGGTTTCTATAGAACCAGATTCCCCACCAAGAGACTGACAATTCTACAAATTGTGGTCTATCAATTTTATGTCGGATTTCCTCAATAATTTCAGAGCTTTTTTTATTACCTATATTCAAGGCTCTAATGATTCTGTATGTCTGGTTGTTCATTTTTTGTATGGTTTTTAGTGTATGGATACAATGGAATAAGAGGTGATTAGAGTCTTCAGTTTGTGTATTACAGCGGACACACCCCTGTGGGAGTACAACCCCCTTTTCAGCTAGTCTGGCTTTGGTTGGGAGTCTATTTTTCGTAATTTTCCAAAGGAAATTTTTAACTTTAGGAAACGTGTCCAAATCCCAAATCCAGGAAGAGTCATAAGTTGTGTATCTTTTGTTTTTGGTGATCATATCCATGACAGATTTTGTGGAAAACCAACCATTTTTACTGGCTTCCCAATACATTCTACCATGTATATTGTTTAAGGGTACTGGAATGAATATTATTTGTTTAGAATGGGTAAATTTTTAAACCCTCCTACAAAAGATATTTGAAAACACCTTTATATTATGAATGATTCTTTATACTATTTATTTAGTGTATGTATATAGTGTGCTAACAATTCATGTTTGATGTTAAGTCTTTCAAACTTAACTGATAAGCATGATACTTCGTGATCACGAGATTACGAGTTCGAATTCTCTATCCCAATTGTAATGGTCTAGTGCTCCTATATATGGATAAAAAAAACAAGTCAATAAACACACACCAAAAAAAGTTTTCGATATAGTTTACGCTATTGTTTTTTTTAATGAATCAAAGTATTTATGATATTTCATATAGAATAGGCCAATAGCTATAGAATAAAGTCTTCTTGTCCTCTTTCTAGGTTACAAAATGTTGTAAATTACCTTCTAAAATCTAGAGTTAGATTCAGATGAGGATGGGTGGCTATACCATGAACGATGATGTTTCTTAGCCCTTGGGTGGAGAAAATTTTAGGGCTAGGATTAGACCATAAAATATGACCATTTTAATAATTTGACTAGGATATATGACCGATCAAACAAGTCATCATGTCAATGTCGGCGTTGACCGACCGTTGATCGATCAATTTTTTTGGGTAAACTATTACTGTTCTAATGCAATTTGTTTCTTGGGATCAAAATTTCTAGAATGTGTTGTGTTCATATATTTTGTATTACGTGTGCATTTATTTTACAAACATACATTACAAGTCTTATGAACACACACGACAAGTTTTATGAACACACAAAACGGATTTTATGAGCACGTAAAATACACGTATATGTATTCATATATTTTATTCCCGTATAAGTGACCATATTTACAATGTATAAGTATTATAAACACTAAGTACACATTTTATGAACAAACAATACAAGTTTTATGAGCACACAAGTGATAATAAATGCACACATAATATTCATTTCTTAAATAATAAATTAATACATAGTTAAAACATCGACACACACAAGCAATATTTATGCACACTCTATAGCATAAGAACACAAAAGTGTTAGTAATGGAACACACAAGCAAAAATTTATGAACACGCATTTTCAATAAGTTAAAAAACACAGAGTACAAGGTTACAGGACACACATTACAAGTTTTAAAAACACTTCGATGTTTGTCAATGTGTTTATATGTTCATACATATAAAAACATGTTTATCCATGTGTTCTTCCATGTTTGCATATGTGTTCACATGTTTGACATAAATGTGCATTCCAACACTATTACACATATCAAATCTTTATTCATGTGTGCATACATGTTTGTCTACGTGTTCATATCAGTTTGTTTATGTGTTCATATGTTTGACATGAATGCTTTACTTATGTGTTCATATATAACTAACTCATGTGTGGATTTCATTTATGTGTTCATGGTCTTTTCATCTATGTGTTAATATATTGTTAATATGTGTGCATATGTTTTCATCTGTGTTCATACGCTTGCAACTATGTGTTTATAACAATGTCTCCATGTGTTTTCCATCATGTGTTCATAAATTGTCAATTGTGTATTCATGTGAATACAACTATGTCATATATTTTTTAACAAACCAAAACACGAATTTTTAATAAGTTGAAGAACACACATTTGAAGTTTTATGAACACACAATACAAGTTTTATGAACACAAGGTACAATTTTTCTGAACACGCTAAAAAAATTGGTCAGGACAAGGAAAAAACTCTGGGTCGAAAAAAATAATTAACTGATCGACAATTCGACATAGGAGTTGACCGTCGATGTTGACTAATTTGACCAGTCATATATACCGGTCAAATACTTCAAATAAGGCATACACATGACTTTTTAATAATTTTCTAATCTTATCCTTTGAATTTAAACTCATCCAAAGACCAGAAAATATCCTCATTTTTCATATAACACTCGTCTTCGATTTTTCTAGAATCTATTATAATAAGTGATTTATGTTCGGAATGTAAATGAATTTTGAGCCATTTTTTTAAAATTCTTTCTATACAAAGTCATTTTAATCACAGATTTTAAGATACTCTTAGCACCACACATTTTTATCACATCATAATCTATTATCTAAAATAAACCTATTATAATATATAATATTTGCTAACGAACAAGGCTTAAGAGTTTGTTTGTCCAACATACTTGTAAAGATGTTTTAAAGTATAAGTACTTATATTTATAAATATGTTTCGTATTACAAATCTGTAAGAAAATAATGACTTTCTCTACTAAAGTTTTTATTATTATTTCCATCTCCTCCACTTTTCCACTTTCACACGCATCTCATTATAATGTTAAAATAACATTTTGCTTAAGGATACGTTTTTCATGCACATTTTCAAAGGCCTGCAACTACTTTATAAAATAATATATCATTATAATTAAAAAGATATTTATAAAAGTACTTACCAAATAGGCAAATATGCCATAAGGGTTTGTCTGTTCAAGTGGCTTGTTTGGTTGAACGTATGAATTGTAATTCCTAGAAAATTATTTATTAGAAATTAAAATCCAGTGAATTGTACTTTCAGGGATTTGAAAAAAATATGTTTGGTTGAATTTTACAATGCATAAATTAAAATGGAGAAGTTGAGATTTTATATGTAAAATGGTGAAAGTAGAGCTTACCTAAGGGGAAGTAGGTAAGTCTACTTCCTGCGTTTTGCAAAAAGTAGACTTATCTACTTCCCCCTAGGAATTTATATCCTATTTTCCAGGATACTTCCTGTATTTCTCCAAGATTTTTTTCAACCAAACACAGATTTTCTATCATATTTTTCAAGATATTTCAATTCATGGGAATTCAATTGTCAACCAAACAAGCACTAAGGGTCTGTTTGGATCTCCATATTTAATACATTAAAGTGCATTATCTTGCATTAAATCATCAATTTAATGCAAGATAATACATTCTAAACGGAATCCAAACTGACCCCAAGTATTTATAAAGACTTTTTTATACTAAATACTTTTTCGGAAATTTCGCCTGGTACCCCTGAGGTGATAGCCCTTTGGATCTATGGAAGTCTCTGTGCAAGAATTGCTCTTGTTGTGGACGAAAATGGCAATTCTCCAAGGATGAAGAACTAGGGCACTTTCGGCACTTTTAGGGTTTTTTGGGGGACGACGATGGAACGATCGATTGGTGGGTGATTTGTGAGGGATAAGCACTCTCCTAGGTCTAGATATCACGCACTAAACCAAGGGAAAGTGACCAAGAGAAATCGGAGATACTACACACTCAAATCTCTCAAGGGAAAGCACTTGATCTTACGCACAAGTGTTGAACAAAGGGAAAAAGCTTTGAACTGAAAATATTCCTGATTTCAATCTGATTAAATGTCCCAACATAAATGAAACAAGTTTGCCTAAGTAACCTAGCATTCGGTTACTAAAGAAATTAAAAGAAAATACTAAAATTAACCTAATAAAGGCTAATTACGTGCCCACTAACCTAAACACACTTAATGGACATTTTTAGGGAATTTAAATAAAGTCTAAAAATGTCTTAAACTGCAAGATTAAACCGGAAATATCATCGGAAATCATTTGAGCTTCATTAGGGCATTTAACCCGGACGTGGTCGCCGGCGCCGAGAAATCCGGAGAGGTCTCCAAGCATAGGACCAGGCTGGGCTCGGTTTGGCTCGGCACTCCGTGAGCCATCAGACCTCCCTTGAGCTGGTGGTGCAGTAGACGAGCTCGGGCCCGGGTGATTGTGCCAGGTGCGAGCTCGTGCCTTCGCTCCTCCTCACGTGCGGCCGCAATTCTAGGGCTTGACCTGGGGCGCGACAAAGGTTGCCTTGGCTCGGCACTTTGGGCTCCATTGGTCTGGGGTGACTCCATGGAAGCTGTGGGTGCCTTGGTGGCCGAAGGAACTGGTGGTTTGCCGAGAGGAGTCTCCATGTGGCTTGGCGGAGAGTTAGGGTTTGCCGGCGAAGGATTAGGGTTTGTGCTTGCCTCGGTCTCCACCAGTGGCCTTGGCTCCTCTTGAATGATAGGCACCTCGCTGGCCATTTGCATAGTCATATCATCCTCCCTCTCTTGAAAGGGATTCGACCTCGAATCCGGCTCGTCAAGGTCTTGATCATCATCCACAATGTAAGGCATCAAATCGGCGACGTTGAAAACATCATGTGTGACATAAGAGGATGGCAGCTCCAGCTTGTAAGCATTGTCGTTGATCCTCTCAAGGACTTGAAAAGGACCATCTCCTCTTGGTTTGAGCTTGGAGTTGCGGAGAGTGGGGAAGCGCTCCTTCCTTAGGTGCACCCAAACTAGCTCACTCGGTTCAAAGAGCACTTCTCTTCGTCCTTTGTTGGCGTGCTTCTTGTATTGCTCATTTCTCCTCTCAATTTGAAGCCTTGTGTCCTCATGCAACGTCTTGATTCTAGCAGCCTCATCCGACCCTTCTTGGCTTTCCCTCTCCTTGATAGTGTACGGCAACAACTCTAAGGGTGTAATGGGGTTGCGCCCATACACGACCTCGAAGGGTGTCTTCTTGGTTGTCGCATGGACTGCCCTATTGTAAGCAAACTCAATGAAGGGCAAGCTATATTCCCACCTGCGCAAGCTAGTCCTCAAAATAGTTCTAAGTAAAGCACCAAGTGTTCGATTGACTACCTCGGTTTGTCCATCCGTTTGAGGATGACAAGTGGTGGAAAAGAGTAGTTTAGTACCCATCTTGGCCCATAAGGTCTTCCAAAAGTAGCTCAAGAATTTCACATCCATATCCGAAACAATGGACCTAGGAACTCCATGTAATCTCACAATATGATCAAAGAAAAGGCTAGCAATATGAGATGCATCATCGGTCTTATGGCACGCAATGAAGTGTGCCATTTTGGAGAACCGGTCCACTACTACAAAGATGGAGTCTCTCCCTCTCTTAGACCTTGGTAATCCCAAAACAAAGTCCATGGAAATGTCTTCCCAAGGATGTTTGGGGATAGGTAAGGGAGTATAGAGACCATGAGGTTGCATCTTTGCTTTGGCACGTGCACAAGTCGTACAAGAGGCGCAATGCTTCTCTACGGCCTTGAGCATATATGGCCAATAAAAATGCTCCCTCAACACATGTAAGGTTTTAAGGACACCAAAATGTCCCATCAACCCTCCTCCATGAGCTTCTTGCACTAATGTGGGTCGAAGAGAACCCTTAGGGATACACAACTTTTGACCCTTGAATAAGAACCCTTCATGCAAGTAGAATTGGTCCTTACTTCCATGAGACTTACATGCAGCATATATATCACAAAAATCAGCATCATGTGCATATAAATCCTTCATGAAAGTGAACCCAAGCAACTTGGCATCTAAGATAGTCAAGAGTGTGTACCTCCTAGATAGTGCATCCGCCACTACATTGTCCTTTCCCTTCTTGTGTTTTATGACATAAGGGAAAGACTCAATGAACTTCACCCACTTGGCATGTCTTTTGTTGAGCTTGTTTTGCCCTTTTAAATATTTCAATGCCTCGTGGTCGGAGTGTATGACAAATTCTTTTGGTAGCAAATAGTGTTGCCACACTTGTAGTACACGTACAAGTGCCAAAAGCTCTTTGTCATACGTGGGGTAATTCAGCTCGGCTCCCCCTAATTTCTCACTAAAATAAGCTATAGGTTTGCCCTCTTGCATAAGGACACCCCCAAGGCCTATTCCTGAAGCATCACATTCTATCTCAAAAGTTTTGTCAAAGTTTGGCAAAGATAGAAGTGGTGCTTGAGTGAGCTTGGCTTTAAGGCTAGTAAAGGCCGCCTCTTGCTTGGTGCCCCATTGGAACACCACGCCCTTCTTTGTGAGCTCGGTGAGGGGAGTAGCCAATGTGCTAAAATCCCTCACAAAGCGGCGGTAAAAGCCAGCCAAACCAAGGAAACTATGGACTTGAGTCATAGTTGTAGGTGTTGGCCATTCGTAAATAGCCTTCACCTTCTCTTCGTCCACTCTCAATCCGTCTTTGCACACCACAAACCCAAGAAATACCACATGATCTGAATAGAAGTGACACTTCTTGAAGTTGGCATACAACTTCTCCTCCCTAAGAACCTCAAGAACATGTCTAAGGTGCTCAATATGATCCTCAAGATTATGGCTATACACAAGGATGTCATCAAAGTATACAACCACAAACTTGCCAATAAATGACCTCAAGACATGGTTCATGAGTCTCATGAATGTACTAGGGGCATTTGTCAACCCAAAAGGCATTACCAACCATTCATACAACCCATATTTAGTTTTGAAGGCCATTTTCCATTCATCGCCCTCTTTCATGCGAATTTGGTGGTAACCACTTTTGAGGTCGATTTTGGAGAAAACACTGGCCCCATGCAACTCGTCAAGCATGTCATCTAGCCTAGGGATAGGATGTCGGTACTTGATAGTGATGTTGTTAATTGCTCGGCAATCAACACACATTCTCCAAGTACCATCCTTCTTAGGAACTAAGATGACGGGAACCGCGCAAGGGCTAAGGCTCTCTCGAACATAACCCTTGCTAAGCAATTCATCTACTTGACGTTGGAGCTCTTTTGTCTCCTCAGGATTAACCCTATAAGCAGCCCGGTTTGGTAGTGTTGCCCCCGGTATGAAATCAATTTGATGCTCAATACCTCTTACCGGTGGCAACCCACTTGGCACTTCCTCTTGAAAGAGATCTTCAAACTCCATCAAGAGGTGAGTGATGGGCATATGGAGTTCTCCAAGGTCAGCCAAGGTGAGTAAGCTATCTCTTGGTATGAGCAAAAGACATTGCTCACCTTGCTTGACTACTTGAACAACCTCCTTAGGCTTAGCCAAAAGCATATGATTGGGAACTCCTCCTTTGTTCCCAATTGGCAACTTCTTGCATGGCTTTGGCTCGGCCTTTTGTTGGGCTCTCCTTTGCTCTTGAGCCAAATGATCGGCCATGATCTCATGAGGTGACAAAGGGTGTAAAGTAATTCTCTTACCATTCATGATAAAAGAATACTCATTTGTCACTCCATGATGATTCACGCCTCTATCAAATTGCCATGGCCTCCCTAGAAGGAGATGGCATGCGGTCATGGGAAGTAAATCACACACAACCTCATCCTCATATCCCTCTATGGTAAACTGAATTGTGACTTGCTCTTTGACCTTAAGAGGAGTGTTGGAGTTCAACCAACAAAGTGTATAGGGCTGTGGATGGGGAGTAGTAGCTAGGTGAAACCTTTCTACTACTTCTTGGTCAAGTATGTTACAACATGACCCTCCATCCACTATCATACTACATACTTTCCCCTTAATAGTGCACCTAGTGTGGAAGATAACCTCCCTTTGACTAGGTACACTTGGAACATCTGAGGTAATCAAAACCTTCTTGGTCACCAAACATTCACCTTGGGTAGCCACAACCTGCAATTTCTCTACAAGGTAAGGGGAATAGAGTGTAGAAGTCAAACCGAGTTCTCCCCTTGAAGTGCTCACATTCGGTGGGGATTGGGACACCTCTTGAGATTGGCTCGGTGATGGGTCGTGAGCAAGATCCCACTTCTCCTCCATGACCTTCATGAATGCAGCCTTCTCATCTCGAATGGTTTTCAAGAGTTGTCGAGTTAGCTCCTCGGCTTGGCGACCTTGATCTTCGGCTTCCTTCTTGGCGGATTGTATTGCCAATAGTAGTGTTTTCAAGGTGATCTCCGAAGCCATGTCCTTGTCCTTGGATCTCGACATAGTGTCCTACACAAAGAAAACCCAAACACAACAGCCCACAAGAAAGAAGACAACAAGTGATACCCTAGCTAGTAAGCAAGCTACAAAATTCAGTTTTAAACCAAAGAAAATTCATAACTTTACTAGCTCAAAACTTGGTTAAGGTAGGGCTGTCAAGATAAAATTGCACCATAACTTTAAGTTAATCATTGTGCTAAGTCCACAACTTTCACAACACAAATGCAAGTACTTAGCCTCTGAAATTCCTTTACACAAGTTGAGTGACAATTCTGGCCGAATAACAACAATGAGGAGCTTCACAATATATCAAATGAAAGGAAAATTCAACACAAGATATCAAGCTTTGAACAACCACTTTTCCAAGCCAAGTCTTTTTCTTTGTTGTTTTAATGGCTTGACTCTTCCGGTTTTTGTTTTTCTTTTGATTTTCGTCACTTTTTTTTTGAACACTAGAACAACTTAATAAACTGAAAATACATAATTGATGGTCGGAATCAACACTTAGGAAATTCAAGACTTTTCCTACGCAAGAATGAAGATCGGTTGCTTCGGTTTGCACAAGAATAACCCTAGGTTGATTAAATGCCAAATACAAATATAAAAGACTCAAAATTACTTAGACTAAATGCACTAATTAGGGCATGGCTGGTTGATGCAAATTGAAAGCCGAAATTTAAATTTCAAACGCATGTAACAAATGCAACAACAAACCCTAAAATCTAGGAAGAAAATACTAACAACTCCCCCTAATGATGCACAGCTGTTTAGACTCTAAACAAACTGCAAAATCTCACCCTTCCTCCCTTCAATGCAGACTCAAGACACGGACACACACAAACAAGGAAGAAAGACACAAGAAATCCTATGAACTCTAGAGATGCAACAATGCAAGGCACGAAAAGGGAGAGCAAGTAAACTTCCGATTTTTCTATAGATTTAAGGCCAAATTTAGAGCAAATACTTACGTAGCTCTGATACCAAATGATAGCCCTTCGGATATATGGAAGCCTCTGTGCAAGAATTGCTCTTGTTTTGGACGAAAATGGCAATTCTCCAAGGATGAAGAACTAGGGCACTTTCGGCACTTTTAGGGTTTTTTGGGGGACGACGATGGAACGATCGGTTGGTGGGTGATTTGTGAGGGATAAGCACTCTCCTAGGTCTAGATATCACACACTAAACCAAGGGAAAGTGACCAAGAGAAATCGGAGATACTATACACTCAAATCTCTCAAGGGAAAGCACTTGATCTTACGCACAAGTGTTGAACAAAGGGAAAAAGCTTTGAACTGAAAATATTCCTGATTTCAATCTGATTAAACGTCCCAACATAAATGAAACAAGTTTGCCTAAGTAACCTAGCATTCGGTTACTAAAGAAATTAAAAGAAAATACTAAAATTAACCTAATAAAGGCTAATTACGTGCCCACTAACCTAAACACACTTAATAGGCATTTTTAGGGAATTTAAATAAAGTCTAAAAATGTCTTAAACTGCAAGATTAAACCGGAAATATCATCGGAAATCATTTGAGCTTCATTAGGGCATTTAACCCGGACGTGGTCGCCGACGCCGAGAAATTCGGAGAGGTCTCCAAGCATAGGACCAGGCTGGGCTCGGTTTGGCTCGGCACTCCGTGAGCCATCAGACCTCCCTTGAGCTGGTGGTGCAGTAGACGAGCTCGGGCCCGGGTGATTGTGCCAGGTGCGAGCTCGTGCCTTCGCTCCTCCTCACGTGCGGCCGCAATTCTAGGGCTTGACCTGGGGCGCGGCAAAGGTTGCCTTGGCTCGGCACTTTGGGCTCCATTGGTCTGGGGTGACTCCATGGAAGCTGTGGGTGCCTTGGTGGCCGAAGGAACTGGTGGTTTGCCGAGAGGAGTCTCCATGTGGCTTGGCGGAGAGTTAGGGTTTGCCGGCGAAGGATTAGGGTTTGTGCTTGCCTCGGTCTCCACCAGTGGCCTTGGCTCCTCTTGAATGATAGGCACCTCGCTGGCCATTTGCATAGTCATATCATGAGGTATGGCGAATTTCGCCTGATGCCCTAAAGATTGACCAATTTCGCGTGGTGCCCTCGAGATTTAATTTTTTTTCGTCATATACCCTTACGTTAACTTTGCTGACAGAATCGTTAACTTTGTTTAAAAAAATAAAATCAAAAAATCAAAAACCCACACTTACTTCGTCTTCTTCTCCGATCAAATCACTCATGACCCGACCCTGCTTCTCCTCCCTCCACCCCGCTCTCCTCCCCTTCGTCGGCGGCGGCGCTCCATCCCGCTCTCCTCCCTTCTTCGTCGGCGGCGGCCCTCCACCCCGCTCGCCTTCGCCCCTGCTCACTCCGTCGCATTCGCCCCTGCTCGGTTCGCCTCCGCTCTGCTCGCCACCGCCCCGCTCGGCTCCACCCCGGCGCTCCAGCGACCCTCCACCTCATCGGTTCGAGTCAGGTAGGCTTTCAATCTTTCAAGTTGGGTTTGAATTGAAACCAATGATGATTTAGAGTTTGGGGGATTTAGGTTTTTTTTTAATCTCTTGATTTTGGGGGACTGATTGGAAGCAAATGAACTGAGACAAATTCATGTACATTTCATCTATAAATTTTATTGTTTATTCACGTGTTTTAACATTTGGGGAATCTTTTGATCTCTCGTATCAAACTGGTAGCTTTGAATATGTCTATTTATTGCTAGATAGGTTAATTTGATTGATGTTCAAGGACTTGTTACCTCTATTTCCTCAATATTTTTTATTGCTAGATAGGTTAATTTGATTGATGTTCAATTTGCTATGCTTCTATCTTAGATGACCCTAAGCAAATTATGCAGGCATAAATTATGAATAAATTTCGTTTTGCTATGCTTGTTCAAAGTTTCGTCTATGTCTCATTTCGTTTCTTATCTGATGTCATGTTCAAAGTTTCTTAGCTATGCTTGTTTGTTCAAAGTTTCTTAGCTCTGAACAGACATCAGCATTCATAAAATTGATTCAATGTCTAGTATGGAGAATTGAACAGACATCATCTATGCTTGTTCAAAGTTTCGTCCATGTCTAGTATGGAGAATTGGAGATTAGCATGCCTCATTTCGTTTCTGGATAAATTAGAACATGAGCTAACAAACAATCCATAAGCTAATTAGATATGGATAAGCTAATTAGACAGATAAGTGAACTATAAATGCTTGCATCTGTATAACAATAGTTCTATCTTCAGAGATCCTTACACACACATTTTTCTTGACAAGTAAAAAATATCAGATTCCTAGCCTCTTTTTGGTTCAATGCTGTGTGTTTCTTGACAAGTTAAATGCTGACATTCATGACAGTGTAACTCTTTTCAGGTGTACAATGAGCATTTGGATCATTGGATAGAAACATCCTCTTTTTCGTCCTCCTCAGAGTTCATATCAATCGTGCTCGGGTGTCGGTTTCTCGGCATCTTCCAACAGACTCCCTCTGCTAGTTATACACTTTGCAAGATGAAGTGCTCTTGTGGAAATTAGGCTTTGTAGGCTGCATGATGAGATTTTAAGCATGATCTTCAGGCTTGTTTTAAAGCCTATTAGCTCAAATGGTAGAGCATATGCTTTATGCACAAGATGTGGGTTCGACTCCCACATAGGCTAATACAAAGACGTGGGTTCTGCTGCATGAGTAAGATCAAGATACACACATGCTTATCTATGTAAGAATTGAAACTATCTAAAATCAATCGCATGATTCCTTGAAATTTATTAAGTTTCAAAACAGATGAATTGTTAGTGCATATACACTTCCAAGCATGTAAAACAATGTGTTTAAATCAGCTTTGCTAGGATAGCCTATGTGGGACTCGAACCCACATCCACATGCTTAAGCACGTTGCTCTACCATTTGAGCTAATAGGCTTCAAAAGTGTTATATGCTAAACCAACTCCAACAAATCATGACAACATAAAATGATTCATCAGACTATATGGGAGATGTGAGATAGATTAGAATTACCAAGTGACTGATGAGGAGTCATTTCATTTGCTAACATAAGTTGAACAAGTCTCTAGAATTTAACTAACCTAGGGGGTTTGAATATTGAAATATTATGTGAAACTGAAATACCTCATGAGTTCACAAACTACCTTTATTAGATTCCGAGTGGAAATCATCAGCATCGAGAAAAGGACATTTCATTGCTCCAGCCAAAAGCTTACCTATTGTCCTGGTGAAGAACACAAGCAAAACATTAAACATATGAGCACTCAGAACAGTTTGCATATAGCAAAACGTGTTTTCCAATGCCAATTGCTGATGTTGCAATGTGCAAAGCATAAAATAATCACAGAAAAATCCAACTCTTTATTTATAGGAATCCCTTGGGAGAATTCATCTTGGTCATTAGTTGCAGGAAAGTTCACAGCTCACTCAAGCATCGAATTAGCAATGCAACTATTCTTTTAAAAACTCAGCATTTGCTGATTTCTGTGCAGTCTGCACAACACAAGTAGTAAAAACATATGGAATTTGTTCACACCTGTTTTTATCTTTCAAACAGATGGAATTCAGTTGGAATTTAAGTTCACAGCTCACTGAAGTTTACCAAATGGAATTTGTTACAATCATTTGAAAATTGAAAGATAAAAACAGATGTAGTTTATCAAATGGAATTTGTTCCAATCATTTGAAAATTGAAAGATAAAAATAGATGTAATTAAATTTGTCCTGCTAAGATCACCAGAAATAGGTTAGCTACCTATCGAATGAGAGGTACTTAAGTATCATCATATAAGAATTAAGATCATAAAACAAACAAGTAACTACAAAATACAACAAACTAGCAAACTGTAATGAAATTCGCCTGGTTGAATAATCAAATTACCAAGGTGAAGACCCAAGATTATATTATTGTCAATGTCAGAATTTGCCTTTATTAACTTTTTGATTTCCTCCTGCAAGGCTCCTGATTGTACAATTGGTTTACACTATATCAATTTGTTTTTTAGATTTCCATACCTTTGCATCATTAAGTGTGCAAAGGTCATATGAACTTGAGAGGAAAAAATATGAACATGATCAGTATTTATCTAAACACTTCTAAACCAAATATTCTAACTCTCTGCCATACAATAAGCTTTGTTCATCATCAAGTGCAAAAAATATTGAGGAAATAGAGGTAACAAGTCCTTGAACATCAATCAAATTAACCTATCTAGCAATAAATAGACATATTCAAAGCTACCAGTTTGATACGAGAGATCAAAAGATTCCCCAAATGTTAAAACACGTGAATAAACAATAAAATTTATAGATGAAATGTACATGAATTTGTCTCAGTTCATTTGCTTCCAATCAGTCCCCCAAAATCAAGAGATTAAAAAAAAACCTAAATCCCCCAAACTCTAAATCATCATTGGTTTCAATTCAAACCCAACTTGAAAGATTGAAAGCCTACCTGACTCGAACCGATGAGGTGGAGGGTCGCTGGAGCGCCGGGGTGGAGCCGAGCGGGGCGGTGGCGAGCAGAGCGGAGGCGAACCGAGCAGGGGCGAATGCGACAGAGTGAGCAGGGGCGAAGGCGAGCGGGGTGGAGGGCCGCCGCCGACGAAGAAGGGAGGAGAGCGGGGTGGAGCGCCGCCGCCGACGAAGGGGAGGAGAGCGGGGTGGAGGGAGGAGAAGCAGGGTCGGGTCATGAGTGATTTGATCGGAGAAGAAGACGAAGTAAGTGTGGGTTTTTGATTTTATTTTTTTAAACAAAGTTAACGATTCTGTCAGCAAAGTTAACGTAAGGGTATATGACGAAAAAAAATTAAATCTCGAGGGCACCACGCGAAATTGGTCAATCTTTGGGGCATCAGGCGAAATTCGCCATACCTCAGGGGTATCAGACGAAATTTCCGATACTTTTTTCTTTCATTACACGTTCTCTTGCGTCTTATAAATCTCAAATTTTAATAAATACTTTTTTAATAAAATATATTATAAATAATAAAGTCTTTTTATTGTCAAACAAACCCTAAATTGCTTGGTAGCCAAATGTTAGAATCTACTTTCCTTTGTCAACCGTTTGTCAAGTTTATACGGAGTACTATACTCTTTTTAAAAAGAGATACATTGCAACTATCTTCAGTTTTTTCTTCTTCTTTAGACACACAGAAGATATTAAGGCATTACAATAAAGAAGAAGGCCTCGAACTTATAACCTTTTGATCATGGAATGTCAATATGTCATGTATGCAACTATTGAGATTTTGATTAACGACCAATAGACTCAGAATGTTTGAATTGTCATCCATGTGGGAGAAGGGGCCTTCGGTAATGACTAATCAATCATGGATTGATGAGTCTTATTTAAGAGAGTTATTTTCTACTACCAAATGGCATTCTTGGCACCATTAAACAAATGGATATTTAATGTAGCTCAATCATACAATCTACTCATACCACTTGCTACAATGTAGTCTTGTACATATCTCAAAACATGACTTAGTTTCACTATTTCAGATAACCGAAATAGATAAAACTACAAATAGCCCCACAATGAATCATCAAAACTAAGAAAATTTATGTTGTATAATCAAAACTATGAAAGTAGATTTACATTCACATAGAAACAGAGAAAAAGACAACTCCCTCCCTAATCCCCAAACTCCTTCAGCAACATTCAAAACACAAGGCCATACTCTGATAGCATAAACAATCTTATCCACTAATCACAATCAACTGAAAAAGAATGAACAATTCACCTGTCCAACTGAATTCCAAGACTCGCCTTCACGTCGAACCCGACATTGATCACTTCACATACTAAATAAATGGAGATCCCCAGGATATCAATCTCTTGCAGAAACTCAGCTTCATTCGGATTTGTCCTTTGGTTCGTTTAAGACGAACTCTGCATACACATCCTTGAGAGCAATCACAACTGTTGTTATAAGCGGCCCCATGATTGCGCCCTGCACATAACCAAATACAACCAATCAATGATCCAACAACAAAACCAAATACAGAATTGCATCTGATTGTAAGTCAAGCATTCATTATTTACCTCCAATGGAGATGGGAACAATGTCATCCCACCAATTATACTAAGCCCAGTAAGATAAGCACTGTGCCCAGGTACGTCCTCTTGGATTTCGGACGCACAGTACTCCATAAGAGCAAGATGAATGACAAAAACGACGACACCCAACACGTATTTCCCTTCAAATACCAGCTGCAGAGCAGCTGGAATTGTGGAGATCCAAGAAGGAAAGACTGGCAACAAAGGGCTGATGAAAGCGAGCACGGTTGACATGTATAGGAAATGTATAGAAAACAGCCTAAACAAGAGCCAAGTTAGGCAACCCTGAACCAATGCAATTTCAGCGGTAGCCAGCAAAACACCGGATATCGCCTTATCCAGAACATCAACGAGTCGTTGCCTTGTTACGTTAGCTAGAGGAAGCATAAACACTACTTGCTTAGTGACACCTCCAGAATCTGATGTTATAAGATAATACAAAACCCATAGAAACACCATGGATTGAGATAAGAAGTTTAGGAATCCAGCTGCACCGTGGAGGATCGATTGTACTATATTGAATATGAACTTTGCGCCGCCACCAACAACAGATCTGCTACTAGCGAAAATCTGTTGTGACAGATCAAGCCCTTGGGCAGCAATAGCTTTTGCCTTATCAACCAAATCAAGTCTTGTTGACACTAATTCCTTAAAGATACCATCAACCTCTGCATAGATACTCCCCCATTCCCTATTCTTAAACTTCACCTTCAGACTAAGAAGCTTCTCAGTATAAGGCGAAGGCGACATCAAAGCTGTCGAATGCCCTGAAGAATTAGCCGGCTTTATCACGAAATGTTTAACTGCAACCACGAATTCAGTCAAGTTATACTGCATTGCAAGCCCATCAATCTGATCCGAAACCGTTGTATACAGCTTAGTAGTGTACATATCCACCATCCCAGGAACATCATTCTCATCCATCCAATCCTTAAACCCTGCATAGTTGCTCTCTTCGACTCGGGCCTTCAATGCATACACTGCATCTTTACCTTCAACACCAATCTTATAAGAGAAGAACATGGTACAAGCCAAGAACCCAATGAACATCAAAACAATCAGCCCAACTGCAACAATTGTCTCCAATCTAGTGAGGATCCTGCGGGTGAAAATCCCACTGATCTTGCTCCTCTTGAAGCTATGGCTACCTAAAGCGCCCATGGTGGAATCCACAGTACTAGAACTGAACAGTAATCCAAAACCTAGAAGCCCTAAAGCCCCAAATGTGCCTAATTTCTCATAAGCAATTACAAAGATGCCGAAGGACACAACACGCCGGAGCAATCTAGAAAACCCGCTTCGCTTCAGGCTAGAAACCGCCGAATCCTTGCGTTTCCTGAGCACAATCCGGAGCACCAAATCCCTAATATCGACGATCGTGCCCACGAAAACCCTAAAAACCGCAACTGGAACGGCCATCAGGGTTTCCGTGAGCCCTAATTTGAGAGGCTCCGACCAGAACTGGACGAGGATCTGCTGAATCCCACGCAAGGGGATGGAGCAAAGCACCGCCCACATGAGCGGCCGGAGATACTCCTCCAGCAACTTACAGACGCCATAGAGGGTTAAAATGGTGAAGAGGAGACCCCCGTGGGCCATGGCAATGTACAGTGCCAGCCTCACCTGGTGTTCGCCGGAGGCGGAAGATGCAGCGGGCGGCGCCGGTGGAGGATTAGGCGGCGGAGACGGCACCGGAGGAGTCGGTTTCCGAACGGAGGCGGATCGGAACATGTCTTGCCATGGAGGAGTTTGGGAGGAAGACGAGTCCTTGGGGTCTGAATAGGGCACCATCTCCGTGTGTTGTGTCGTTGGCTCCATCCAATTTTGATGCTCAGAAGAGCAACAGAAGAGAAATTGGTTGAACTGGAGGTATACTAAATCAACCTTTTTGTTCTTGATGAAGATTAGATTCGGATTTGACCTGAGATTTTTCGTGAAAGAGATTTCGGAGTTTGAGCTTGTCTGGAAATGGAGAGGAGTTGAACGTGACAACTGTAAGAAGAATCCAATTGGACGAATTCGTCCGCAGAGGTCGCCTTTCCTTTCCCACTTCCTTACACTCCTCCAAATACGGAGTGAATTTCTGTTATCTGAATAAAAAATCTTTTCTTTTACTTGAGATTGAATTGAAGACAATGGAAATTTCAGTTGACTGAAGAGTGAAGATTGGGTAAATCAAGGCTTAGATTACTATGTTTGAGTGGTTGGTAACATAATTGGTGGCCTAGGAGTTTCAATTCAATCTGGCAATCCTAAACTTCACAGGTTTTCAATGTTCCAACTTCCAATTGGTCCAACAATCACAACTTTTCATGATTGTACAACCAAATTTCATGTGTATAGTACTATAAACTAAACAGCACAACTTTCTTATTTTATACAACTATTTGAAGCATCATATGCCCAAGTAATTGAATAGAATGAATTTATAATGCAGGTCAAGAAAGGGAAGAAGTACTGAACAGACAATGTAGAACGCAATACCTCATGTACAGAGAAAGAAACAAACAATGTCATGGCTACAATGATGCTGACGACCGACCCGTAATCCAAAATCAAGAGATGGGTTATACTCCCAGCAAAAACATAACTTCCATCCAACACAAGCTGCAGAAAGTGATGTTGAGCTGGCTTAGGCATGACTGAGTAAGGCACCATTTCGACTAACTTCTCGGTTACTCCTCAGTAGCCTGATTCTGTTGTGAGGAAGGTAGTAGAGGACCCAGAAGAAGAATGTGCATTGACTACATTTGCAATGGCATATAAGAAGAATTTGCTGCTTGAAAAGGCTTGTAAGGATAGATCAAGCCCTTGTGCAGCAAAACACTTGGCCTTCTCCAGGATGTCCTCTCGGTTGATTAGTAACTCCTTCATCATTGACTGGGATTTCTTTGTCCAGTTGAAGAAACTGGATCTGGGTTTGGTTGATGTGCCTGATCTAGAGATGGGTTTGTAATTACTAGGTGTTTGATTGCTTGTAACAGCTCTGTGAGGTTTAAACTGCTGGAACTAAAAGAAGCATCAATTTTTTCTATGTATTGTTTGAATCTAAATGAAAGTGAAGCTGTACTAACCTGATAAGAATACAATGAGTGAACACTTTGCCAATCTTACTAAGCTGGTTTATGTCATCATTGCTGGCCCTCAACCGAAAATTGTCGCTTCTGAGTGGCTTGGACCAGAACTCACAAGTGTGTCTTGGGTTTGCCTTATAACTGGCCTGAGGTAATATTCTAGTGGCTTAAACATGCCATAGAAGAGGAATACAACGGCAACTAAGAGTGCTTGAGCAAGAGTAATGTACAAGGCAAGTCTAATTTGAAGATCACTAGGAATATTGGTGAAGTTGTGGTTGGATTGTATGGGTATGTCAATTTATGAATTCTCTTGTGATTGGACTATGTTAACTTTTTAGCATTTGGACATAGAAAAACAGTGAAACAAAGCAGGATCATAATCTAATACATATAAGAAGTGACAAAAGCCTCTGAACATGATATCAGAGCTTCTAAATAGTTGCATATCCCGCGAAAATTTGCCTTTTTCACTGCAGAGTGAGAAAAAAAATTGATCTGAAATAACATGCAATAGAAAATTACCTCATGGCCAAGAGTGTTGGCAAATTTGTTCAAGTTCAAGTTCAAGTTCAGGTGATTGAGGAGTCGCTTGAGTCGCCCCAAAAGGAGGCAGAACAAACAAATCGCGCCAAGAGGCTGCTGTTTCTGATTTCTCCATGTACAAGTACTAAATGCTCTTCTGAGATACTCTGTGAAATTTGAATCTGGATGTGCAATTTATATGCAGATTCTATTGAAAAATATACAACCTTAAGTCTATGTTTTGATCCTGCCATGTCAGATTCAATGGGCCCAATATTGCTGATGTGGATTAGGCCCCATGGAAAAAGGAGTCCTACCTCTTTGATTTGTGTACCTCAACTTACATTTGATAGTATAAACAAAATCTGGTTTAATGGAAAATATAAAAAAAGATGTAGGTTATGGCAAGACAGTTGAATATTTAATGGCCTAATAGAAACAAAGTTTCATCACAAGGCATGAAATATGCAGCATTGTGTGAAGGAGGCCTTTTGCCACATAAAATTGAATTACATCATGGAATGCATATATTCAGATTGATAAAAAAGGATATCCTCTTGGAAGGACATCATGAGATCCTTGCAAAGCTTCAGTCCCATTGGATATACTTAAATGTCAGTAGCAAACCTTCACTTTTCTAGGGTTTGAGGAAATTGCTTAGCAGTTTCTTTTTGTTTTATTGTAAAATTTTGTCAGTTAATTTGCTATTATTATACATTTCATATTATGTTTTTATACTTTGTTTTAATTAATATTGTGCTTAGGATATAATAGCATAGAACACTAATCTTAATTGTCATTTTTTCAACAAATTGCTAAGAGGGCATTTCTGAGGGAGGCAAGAGAAAATGGATTGACCCAATTTCTTAACCTTAGAAGAGGCAATTAGTTTGTGTTTGCTTCTTGGAGTCCTGGTTTCATTTAACTAGTTATATAATATATTGCAACACTAATATATCTTTGTTTATATGCATGCCTCCTGAAATCTGCACAGGTTAGGCATTTCATCGAACTGTAAATTTATCACTTAACAGAAGCATATATTCAAACCCAGAAAGAGATGGATGCAAAACCCCAAGATTACCCTTAAATGTCACTAAATTTAAAAACGTTCATTCAAGTAGGCATGATTGACATCCCAGCTGACAAGAAAAAGCAACTTTAAATAACAGTAGGTTTTGAAAATCACAACCTATCAATCTCCATCTCTGATTGATTCCAAAACTACACATATATATAGGGTGCAGGAAAAAAAATCTAAACACCAAAACAAACTCGATCCTGTATCAATAGTCAGATTACTAGATTCACCATAATCTACCCATAAATCCAGCCTAAATTACTAGCATATACATATTCTCTCCGATTTAATAAATCTTGCTTGTATTAATACATTTCATAAATCCAGCCTAAATTACATGGTCCACCTTCTAAGTTACCCTACACACACGAAATCTCATCAAAAAATCCAAAATTACGTTTTCATGGGGTCTCTTACAAAAGCAAAACACTAAATTGAAGCATAAATGAGCAGAAAAAGAAATCATATGGCCATATTTCATGGTGGCCGGTGCCATATCATCACCTCAACTACCTTCCATAACTCATAAATTCTTTCTTGCTTTATGTAGACAAGGTTTTCTTCCTCTTTCTTCTCCACATCCTTCCAACTAAAAAAGGCGTCATTTTTTTCACAATATTAGAAAGGAAGAAAAATAAAGATTGGATTTTTGTTGGGTCTGTTTCATCCGAACAGGTGTCAATTGTTATCCCCCATTTAGTGGGGATTTGAGTGGTTTGTTAGAATCTGTAAAATCTCCCCCCATTTCCATAGAATTCTCCCTCACACCAAACAGGGAAAGATCAAATATTTTATATCAAATCTTCAAACAAGTTCCCTTTCCTTTTACCCAACATTGAAAAAGCAAGGATTTTTTTTTTAAAATATTGTCCAATCAATTGTAGGATGTGGGTCTCCTTCACAATCTGATATACTGTCATTTGATTTTCCTTCTGATTCAAAAAAGTTTGTTAGACATTTTGCTTTGTTCCCAATTAAAGTGCTTCTTTCTTTTCTGTTTTCCCTCTTCTTCTTTATTGTTTTGCATTTGCAAATTGCAATTTCTGGTCTTTTTTACCAATTTGCTGCTTGAAAGGAAATGGTGGTGGAAGATCCTTCTCTCCATGTTAGGGGAAATTGGTGCATCAGTGGAGAAGAAACAGAGATGGGTTTGTGGAAAGATCCCAGAAAATTCATCAAAAGGAAAGATAGTGATGCAGGAGAAACAGGTACTCTCTTTCTTCTTCTTCTTCTTTTCCCCCCAAATTTCCTCCCATTTCTCATTGATTTTGGATTGATAAATTGCCCAATTGATCTCCAGAAATGCCCAAATGATATGAATCCAGTTTGGAGTTGATGAATTCCATCTCCCTTAATATAATTAAAAGAACTAACCTTTTGATTTACTGCACGTCCTTCATTGTTTCTCTATGTTAATGAAGCTCAATGTTATATACAAGCTATTCAGAAAATCAAAATTATAGATTCTTACAATATGGTTGAAGGTTTTTTTCTTGTATTAATTAAGTACATAATTATGTTGCTCCAAATCTCTAGTATTACTATTTGCTTATTTAAGATTGAACTGACCGAAAACACTAAATATAATGTGAAAACATGTAAAAAGTTTGTGAAAACCTTGTTAAGCCGAAAACCACCTAAAAGATTCAATCTTGAATCTCAGGCTCTAGCCCAAAACCCTAGATCAATTTGGTTCACTCAATCAACCCCACTCGGCTCGGCTTAAGCCGAGGTTGAGCCAAGCTAATAAGCCAGATGGGTTGGTTTGCAGTGACAGTTGCTGCAGATTTCACAGGGCAAAAGAGACAAAAAAATGGCTAGGCTGCTTTTGTGTGGAGGTGGGATTTTCCAAGTGTTGAATTGGGGAAGATTCCAAAATTCCACCAACAGAAGATGTCACCTGCATAGCACGTGCCACCTCCTTGTCCTCTCTAGTCTCTAGTCTCTTCCCAAAACGGCCAACTTTCACACGCTTTTCCGCACCGAAACGCTGCGTTTAGGTTTCCTCTGTCTTTTTATTATTTCCAGTCTTCCTCCTTTTGCTGCAGTTACTGAGCTATCGGTGTACGCTGTTCGGCATCTCTTTCTCTCTCTCAAAAATTTGAAAAAGTAATCCCCAGATTTTCCCCAATTTCTGCTCTGAGAAATGCCTGGGCACTCGATTCGGCCATGGCGGTCGAAGTTTCAGTCTTCTTCCCGCATTACCTTATCAACGCATTGTCCATCCAGAGGAATCCCAATCTCCGATTTCCAGTTTCAGGCTTCCCCTGTTCCTCTCTCAGGTGATACTGAATCCGTCCCCCGCTACTAATTTCGACTTCAAATTGGATCTCTTTTCCCATCTATCTGTTTAGATGAAGAAAAATCTAGCCCAAATATGAAAAGTGTAGTAAATTAGTAATAGAAGCTATAAATTTGCTCTCCAAAGGTGTGAGCTTTCTTTAAGGTATATGCTTTCCGCCTGATTTTCTAGGTACCCATTTATAAGTAGGAGGAAATGCATGAAATGTTAAATAGGTTGAAGAGGTTTTATGGGTGAGAGTTGCATGGAACTGGGTTGTCGGTGGGTTGGGCTTTGGGAGAGATTGAGTTCAAATTTGGGGAGAAAATGCGAAACTGATTTAATAAAGAAATTGGGAGAAGTTCGAAGTTTTTTAGGTATAGGAGTTGTGAATGTGGAGTGCAGAGGGTATAATCTTTGTGAGTTTTTCTCATTATGTGATGTATAATATTTTGTGAACAATTTGGTTTGCTTGCTTGAGAACACCCAGATCTGGAAGGTTTACTATCTCAGAGGGTTTTGGATCACAGTATAAAGGGATCGAATGAGGTTATTTGGTGAGCCATGCAATTAATTTAGGAGAGATGTGAAGGCTGATTTTCTCTATCTAATAATTTGTTAGTGCAGAAATGCATACATCTTGTAGTTTAAATTGAACCTGTCTTGGGTTAGTTTGGTTTTAGGTTACAGTATCATTCGCTTTCATTGGCTCCAAAACTTGTAGATCGAATTCTCTTCTTCTTTCTGTATCAATTCTTCGAAAAGCCTAAGGGCTCGTTTGGTTTCAACTTATAAAAACGGTAACGGAAAGGAAATGAATCTAGTCCACTTTGACAACATGATGCATTGATCACAATTTTTATCTTGGCTTGGGGGCTCCAAAATTTGTATGTCAAGAGAAGGGAGAAAGGAAATGATTTCATCATTTTATAACCCACTCTTGCGTTGGAGATACAAATACCTCCATCATAATGCCAAGTGAAGGGAAAAAGGAAACGATTTCATCATTTTGATCAATGAATAATGACACTAAATTGGACTAGATTCGTTTTCTTTCCGTTACCGTTTCCGCAATCTAAAACAAACGGGGCCTAAATTTTTTCTCATTGATGTTTTCTAATGTGTGTCAGCTTGGGCTTTCTTATTGTTTCTTTTCATGTCAAGAATGGATTTTTTAGAGATCTAATCAAGTTATATGTTATTCCTAGGCCGAGCGCTTGAGGAGATCAGAGCTTCTCTCTACAATGATTTCCGGACATCAGATTCAGCGAAGAGGCTGCAGCAGCGGTTTTGCGGACCTGTTGTAGCAATGAGCTTTAACTTCGTTGTTGCAGTTGGGATTATTCTAATAAACAAATTGGTAATATTTTCTTCTACAAAGTTTGACATTTGCTATCTTGTTTCTTAGTATAAATTCACTGATACGTTTTCTGTTGTTTGACATGGTAACAGGTGATGGGTCGGATTGGATTCTATTACCCTATATTCCTTACATTAATCCATTACACGGTCGCTTGGATTTTGATGGCCCTGTTTAAGGCGTTGGCATGGCTTCCATCCTCACCTCCTTCCAAATCGACCCCTTACTCCTCTCTATTCACTTTGGGAGCAGTGATGGCTTTTGCCACTGGCCTTGCAAATACCAGTCTGCAGCATAACAGGTAGACGAAGAATTGGTTGGACATTTTGCATTACTTTACAGAAAATTATGATTCAAACAATTAATTTCCCTTTCTTTCTATCTTTTGGCAGTGTTGGTTTCTATCAGATGGCTAAAATTGCTGTTACACCAACCATTGTTCTAACAGAATTCATTTTCTTTCGGAGAACCATATCTTGTCATAAGGTGATTTTTTCTGTGAAATTTCATTCTTTGTTTTCCCATAGTTAGTATGTTAAGGTATTTCCCTTCGTTTAACATCAAGAAGCTAATTGGAATTGCAATTTTTTCTGTGGATCAGGTCTTGGCCTTGGCTGTTGTTTCAATAGGTGTGGCAGTTGCAACAGTCACTGACTTGGAGTTCAACTTCTTCGGTGCTTGTGTAGCCATTGCATGGATAATCCCGAGTGCAGTGAATAAAATCCTCTGGTCTAACTTGCAACAACAAAGCAACTGGACTGCACTGGCGTAAGTGACCCAATTTGCTTTCTCCTAAGCTCGAAAATAGATGAAGACCTAGTGTTGCTCTTTCACATGCTCGAGAAATGTGTTTATTTATTTATTTTCCCCCTTTTTCCAAATGCAGATTGATGTGGAAAACTACTCCAGTCACAATCTTTTTCCTACTAGCTTTAATGCCATGGTTGGATCCTCCTGGTGTATTGTCCTTCAAATGGAATGCCAGCAACTCAACTGCTATACTTCTGTCGGCCGTTCTCGGTTTCCTTTTGCAATGGTCTGGAGCCTTGGCACTCGGGTGAGTTTCTCTAATTATACAGCCGCTTTGAGTTTAGCCTTGAAAAGAGGGCTCAAGCCTCATTTAGAAGGAAGATTGCTCCAATTTTAAATTGAGTCTAGACCTTGGGGGTTTGCACCATGACAATAGCCAATGGAAATGCATCTATTCTATGAAAAAACTCCCTAATCAAACTAAGTCCAGTCCGACAACTACGCAGACTTCACCATTTAGGAATCATGGAAGTATAAGGTTATGTTTAATTAGGTAAAAAGTTTACATATGTATGATGTATCCATATCTCCCTAGCCTTTTAAGAGTTAAAAATAAACAAATGTTATTCCATATTATCTACTAATGCAGGGCAACATCTGCTACCGCCCACGTTGTCTTGGGACAATTCAAGACTTGTGTAATCCTACTTGGAGGCTACTTACTCTTTGGTTCGGACCCCGGGCCTATAAGCCTATGCGGGGCGGTCACAGCACTGGGCGGGATGTCTGTATACACGTCGCTTAGCATGAAGGACTCGGTTGAGAGTACCGGAAAGCAGCCTACAAGCCCGACTCTGTCATCTCCATCCAAGCCAAAGTCTGATGCTGAAGTAGTTGACTTGGAAACAGCTGAGTCTAAGAATCTCTCTTCTGCTGAGCGACAATCATCGTGAGGTGCCGTACAATTTACCCCCAACAAAGCACTTTTTCGCCTCTTTTTACAACAGACAAGTAGAAAGAGAGATCAAGAGATGAGAGAAGCAAAATTTTCGTGACACCGAGTGAATTCTGTCCTTTCATCTTCCGCTGAAGCAAGAAAACGTATGCTGTACAGAACCAAGAGGAGGCCTAGAAGATTTTCAACCACCATATACAGATGAGTGGCAATCTTCTACATAAATTAGATAGAGCTGAGTTCAGCTGAAGGGTGCGCGTGTTCATCTTCACACTATATTATTTAGCAAGGGAGTATCATGTGTACTAGGCTATAACTCTCATGCATATATGCTCTTGCAAAACTAGGACATTTTCATGTTTTTGTCTGACCAGTGTGTAATGTGTAGTTTTAACTTGTACCATTGTCCACCCCTCCAAAGCCCTAGTATTTTGTTTTTTTATATATATCTATGTGGACTTGGAAAGGGCATTTCTTTAGCTGTATTGAGTACAATTGACCTCTTTGTGATCTTTGTGTATACTGCATACAAAGTGCCTCAGGAGCTCATGCTCCAACAATATGAATCTGTTTGGATGGATTATTGATTATTTATCAGCAAAAAGCATCTTATGGCCTATACCTATGACATCCAAGCAAAAAAAAAAAAAGATTGAGGTGATAAAATGTTATTGATTTCGGGTTGGACGTAAGTCAGGCTTAAATTTGTATGCTCCGTATTAAACTTTCGGTCAAGATTTAACAATAAGTTTGGATCGACCCAACTGTAATGGACATTGACATATGATTCTACATAAATGAATTAGGGATAGCCAACTATACTTTATGTCACAATATTATTAGCATATCTCGTACTAGAAGATCTGGATTGTTGTTAACTAGGGACTTGCATTTATTTCCATATGATTCTAGATTGGGATACAAACAAAAAAGTTGGCTACGTTGAGAGCTTGATTCTACTTGAAATAAATTAGGAATAGCTAATCCCTAAACTCCTCAAGCAGGAGCGGAATTGAAAAATGATCATTATACCCCTGTGCGCGTAACATATGCGCACTAAACCATACTGTTAAGCTACGCGCACAGCTTCGCATCCATTTAGACAGAAAATCGCGTGCATATAACCACTGTCTAAAAAAAGATACACAAACATCATTGTGTAGGTGGTAGTTCACCCCTTTTGAAAATGAAGTGGTCTGTGTTCGAGCCTAATAATTGTCATCCACATGCCAATCTTTTATCTTCCCTATATATTTGTACTCCACATTTTCCCTTCTAATGAATAACATTCTTTATTTTTTATTTAGGGTCAAATATCGAAAACCACCTGCCGAATAGGCTATATTGCCGAAAATCACCCGACCTGTTCATATTTATCGGAAACCACCCCAATATACCCCTCCGTTAACCAAATACCACCTATCCTCACTTGGCCATAAACTTTCTGTTAAATAGGTGAAATTACCGTTTTGCCCTTTATTATTTTATTGTTTTCTCTGGTTTTTTAATGTTTTTAAAATTACCCCAAACCGGTTTGAATTAAATCGAACCGAACCATCTTAATTAATCTAACCATTTCACTTCACCCATTTACCCGAACCCATTCCATCTGTTATCTTTCACTCACGATGCGAATTGGGTGCAAAATTGCTAGGGTTTACAAGGGCGAATCGAATTTGGCTTGGAATCTTCACAGGTAGAGGCTGGGAGTTCGCGCGATTCATTTGGGAATCTGTCCAGGACTCGCATGAGGGAAGAATTCGCTGCTCGTTTCGACGAATTGGCATTCACAACCGCAATAGAGGATAAGCACTGGTAAGTGTTTAATTTAGTGTTCATTTTGACCCTTTTTTTGGTAATACGAAACGATGTTGGGCAAACTTTTAGGGTGATGTTTGGGAAATTAGGGTTTAGGGATATGAATTGATGTCATTGTTGATTTTGTCTTGAATTGATGTCAAGCTTTAGGGTTTTTGGCAAATTCGGGGTTATGAATTGACGTCAGTGTTAACATTAGGGTCCCTGAGCCCTTGTTGTCCATTTTTTGGAAAATTTAGGGTGTCTCAAATTGGTAAGTGTTTGATTTAGTGTTGATTTTGAGTAGTATGATTTATGTAGGTTACTATCAACAATGTCAAGCTCAAGTTGTACTTTCATTAATTGACAAGAAAGGGTATGTTATTGCAATTTTCATGCGAAAGAATCCACTGCACGAACAGAGTTGAACTATGGGAGAAGGTTTTATGGTTGTCGTTTGTACAATTCACCTACTAAATGTAACTACTTTGTGTGGAAGGATGAAGAATTTAGTGATAGAGCAGTTTATGTTATCAACATATTGATAAAGGAGAAAAAAGAATTGGAAGTAGAGAATATGAGACTACAAGACTCAACAAGGGTGCATCAGATTGAGATGAAGAAGATGACACGTGAACTAGCAACAAGGAAGTCTTTAGTAGGGTGCATCAAAATGAAGGTTCAAGATCACCATCGTCTCATTGTAATTGTCTGTTTTATGGTGGTTTTGATGATGGTGAATGTTGCAATTGTTAAGTTGGCAATTTAGGTTCATGCTCCTGAATTTTGTAACTGTGAAGTTGGCAATTGTTAAGTTGGCAGTTTGTGTTTTGTTTGTGCTCTTGTATTGGAATGGATAATGTGTTTGGTTTTGTATTGTAATGGATTAGCTGCTATGAATTATGCAAGATCAGGTTTTGTGTTGTAATATTTGAGGAATGATTGATCTCACCAACATGGACATAACATGCATTAGGGACAAAAGAAAGCACAAAAAGTTGAACAAAAAGGAAGATCATGCAAAAAGTTGTTCAAGTTCACATGTTCTTGTAATTTAAACAAATTTTCAAACCAATTCTAGATCTAGGATAGAAGGCATAACTAGCATAATATGCCATTTGCTATGTGTATGTTGCCAACCAATAAAAAATAAGTCTGCACATGTGACAAAAGTGGCAAAGCAAATTTTCATTACTAAACATGTGGTGGTGACACCCATGTGACAAAATGGACAAGTTTTACAAGAGTATGCATTCCATAACATAAGGAGTATGCTAACATAAGTAGTCTGCTAAAACACAACATAAAGTTAGGCCAAAAGTAGTATGCTAAAACACAATTACATAACATAAAGTCTGGCCAAAAACATCCAAATAACCAAAGGGTGCATAACTACGGATGTGAAGGACCCTTGTCTTTGGAATGCTTTCTGGGTGAGCATCTGACTGCAACAACAAGAGCACCTCTTGTTGTAATAAACTTCCTTCTTGGTTGTCAAAGTGGAACAAGTTTGGTTCTTGTTCTTGATCCTTGGTTTTGAATGCTTGATCGTGGTTCGGAAACCTGTAAGAAATTACAACATTTGAGCAAAATAATATTTGAGAAGTAAGCTCTTTCCAGGACAGATTTCTTGATTGTGCTTATAATGATTTACCTGTGCAGATTGACTTGGTGGAGCAGACATAAAGACTTCCTGGGGTTGGACAACCTGATTCATCGAGCCTTGTGTTCTAATGAAATTATTTAAACAAATCAATATTTTTCTATAGTTATTGTCAAATATAATATTTTCTATAACCGACTAAAGCTATTTTATATGAAATGCACTTCGAATATATAACATTCCTTTATTATAAAATGGATTATTATAGTACTAAAAATAATTAAGAAAATCTTAGGACAATATATATTATTAGAGTGGATTTTTATTAAGAAATTACTTAAATTATATGTTAGTAAAAGATAGTTAAATCTTACCGTCTTTTTTTTATGAAAATATGAATAATACTCTCAAATTCTATCATTTATACATGATAGATATATGTTATTTGTTAGTTCCTAATATTATTTATCTCTTAATTTAGATATACTGACATTGTAATATGAGATTAGTATATTTTTATTTATAATAAAAAGTTAGATTAATATAAAAATATATATTACGCTATAATTAATCAATTATATATACACTCACTAACTCACTAACAGTAACTGATGTGTTAAATAAAAAATAAAGAATGTTATTTCTTAGAAGGGAAAATGTGGAGTACAAATGTATAGGAAAGATAAAAGATTGGCATGCGGATGACAATTATTAGACTCGAAGACGGACCACTTCATTTTCAAAGGGGTGAAGTTTGTGTATCTTTTTTACGAACTAATTAAAACATGTATTAATCCAATGTCTGGAGAAATTCAATGGGAGAAGACCAGTCAACCACATCCTGAACCTCCTACTTACATTGTACAGCCAGGAAGATCAAGGAAGTCTAGAAGAAGAGAGGTATAAGGTGAAAAAGATTAGAGTTGTGGGAAAGACAAGGTGCTCCCACTGTGGTCAGCTTAGTCATTACAAGAATAAGTGTTCAAATCCCCCAAAAGGACTCGAGCCCCCAAAGCCACACAATCCTAGAGGAAGACCAAGAAATCCAAATACGTTGCATGTAGGGTCCCAAAAAAGAAAGTATACAAAAAAGGTAAAAATGTCTTGCATTTAGATGTTACCTTAATGCTTACATAGACATGCTAATGGTTAATTGTGTCCTCTTAGAAGCAGAATGGAGCAGGTCCCTTCCACAGCTCCAGAAATGGATAGTTTCCATGCTAGACATGAGATTAGTATTACTTTCTAATGCATATGACATGGTTGTAGTTCTTACTAACCTATTTGGTTGGTTTAAACAATGGTAGAGCTTTGAGCAAAACAATAATGGAGATGGTGATCATTTCACAACCCCAGAAATGGGTAATTTCCAGGCTGTTAGTGACATGGTTAGTATGTAGTTAGGGTTGTATTACTTACTAATGATATTACATGATTTCTAATGTACCCTAAATCCTATAACTTACTAATGCATTTGTATGGTTTAAATATTGTCAGGGATCGCAGCAATGGAGCAATGCCACAGGTCCTTCAGCACAGCCTTACATGAAATATGTTGGAAGCTACAAATGTGATGGTTGGTGATCTCAAATTTGATGGTTAGTGATCTTATATTTCTGCTAGTTTGATAGTATTTACACTTTTTGGGTCCTTTTTTGTAGTACAACTTTGAGGAGCCCAACCACAACATTAGAACACAAGGCTCGATGAATCAGGTTGTCCAACCCCAGGAAGTCTTTATGTCTGCTCCACCAAGTCAATCTGCACAGGTAAATCATTATAAGCACAATCAAGAAATCTGTCCTGGAAAGAGCTTACTTCTCAAATATTATTTTGCTCAAATGTTGTAATTTCTTACAGGTTTCCGAACCACGATCAAGCATTCAAAACCAAGGATCAAGAACAAGAACCAAACTTGTTCCACTTTGACAACCAAGAAGGAAGTTTATTACAACAAGAGGTGCTCTTGTTGTTGCAGTCAGATGCTCACCCAGAAAGCATTCCAAAGACAAGGGTCCTTCACATCCGTAGTTATGCACCCTTTGGTTATTTGGATGTTTTTGGCCAGACTTTATGTTATGTAATTGTGTTTTAGCATACTACTTTTGGCCTAACTTTATGTTGTGTTTTAGCAGACTACTTATGTTAGCATACTCCTTATGTTATGGAATGCATACTCTTGTAAAACTTGTCCATTTTGTCACATGGGTGTCACCACCACATGTTTAGTAATGAAAATTTGCTTTGCTACTTTTGTCACATGTGCAGACTTATTTTTTATTGGTTGGCAACATACACATAGCAAATGGCATATTATGCTAGTTATGCCTTCTATCCTAGATCTAGAATTGGTTTGAAAATTTGTTTAAATTACAAGAACATGTGAACTTGAACAACTTTTTGCATGATCTTCCTTTTTGTTCAACTTTTTGTGCTTTCTTTTGTCCCTAATGCATGTTATGTCCATGTTGGTGAGATCAATCATTCCTCAAACATTACAACACAAAACCTGATCTTGCATAATTCATAGCAGCTAATCCATTACAACACAAAACCAAACACATTATCCATTCCAATACAAGAGCACAAACAAAACACAAACTGCCAACTTAACAATTGCCAACTTCACAGTTACAAAATTCAGGAGCATGAACCTAAATTGCCAACTTAACAATTGCAACATTCACCATCATCAAAACCACCATAAAACAGACAATTACAATGAGACGATGGTGATCTTGAACCTTCATTTTGATGCACCCTACTAAAGACTTCCTTGTTGCTAGTTCACGTGTCATCTTCTTCATCTCAATCTGATGCACCCTTGTTGAGTCTTGTAGTCTCATATTCTCTACTTCCAATTCTTTTTTCTCCTTTATCAATATGTTGATAACATAAACTGCTCTATCACTAAATTCTTCATCCTTCCACACAAAGTAGTTACATTTAGTAGGTGAATTGTACAAACGACAACCATAAAACCTTCTCCCATAGTTCAACTCTGTTCGTGCAGTGGATTCTTTCGCATGAAAATTGCAATAACATACCCTTTCTTGTCAATTAATGAAAGTACAACTTGAGCTTGACATTGTTGATAGTAACCTACATAAATCATACTACTCAAAATCAACACTAAATCAAACACTTACCAATTTGAGACACCCTAAATTTTCCAAAAAATGGACAACAAGGGCTCAGGGACCCTAATGTTAACACTGACGTCAATTCATAACCCCGAATTTGCCAAAAACCCTAAAGCTTGACATCAATTCAAGACAAAATCAACAATGACATCAATTCATATCCCTAAACCCTAATTTCCCAAACATCACCCTAAAAGTTTGCCCAACATCGTTTCGTATTACCAAAAAAAGGGTCAAAATGAACACTAAATTAAACACTTACCAGTGCTTATCCTCTATTGCGGTTGTGAATGCCAATTCGTCGAAACGAGCAGCGAATTCTTCCCTCATGCGAGTCCTGGACAGATTCCCAAATGAATCGCGCGAACTCCCAGCCTCTACCTGTGAAGATTCCAAGCCAAATTCGATTCGCCCTTGTAAACCCTAGCAATTTTGCACCCAATTCGCATCGTGAGTGAAAGATAACAGATGGAATGGGTTCGGGTAAATGGGTGAAGTGAAATGGTTAGATTAATTAAGATGGTTCGGTTCGATTTAATTCAAACCGGTTTGGGGTAATTTTAAAAACATTAAAAAACCAGAGAAAACAATAAAATAATAAAGGGCAAAACGGTAATTTCACCTATTTAACAGAAAGTTTATGGCCAAGTGAGGATAGGTGGTATTTGGTTAACGGAGGGGTATATTGGGGTGGTTTCCGATAAATATGAACAGGTCGGGTGATTTTCGGCAATATAGCCTATTCGGCAGGTGGTTTTCGATATTTGACCCTAAATAAAAAATAAAGAATGTTATTCATTAGAAGGGAAAATGTGGAATACAAATATATAGGGAAGATAAAAGATTGGCATGTGGATGACAATTATTAGGCTCGAACACAGACCACTTCATTTTCAAAAGGGGTGAACTACCACCTACACAATGATGTTTGTGTATCTTTTTTTAGACAGTGGTTATATGCATGCGATTTTCTGTCTAAATGGATGCGAAGCTGTGCGCGTAGCTTAACAGTATGGTTTAGTGCGCATATGTTACGCGCACAGGGGTATAATGACCATTTTTCAATTCCGCTCCTGCTTGAGGAGTTTAGGGATTAGCTATTCCTAATTTATTTCAAGTAGAATCAAGCTCTCAACGTAGCCAACTTTTTTGTTTGTATCCCAATCTAGAATCATATGGAAATAAATGCAAGTCCCTAGTTAACAACAATCCAGATCTTCTAGTACGAGATATGCTAATAATATTGTGACATAAAGTATAGTTGGCTATCCCTAATTCATTTATGTAGAATCATATGTCAATGTCCATTACAGTTGGGTCGATCCAAACTTATTGTTAAATCTTGACCGAAAGTTTAATACGGAGCATACAAATTTAAGCCTGACTTACGTCCAACCCGAAATCAATAATTTCATTATAATAATACTCGTTAATCGTTCGCACTCTGTCGCTTCACCATTATCTAATAATATACCCCTCTTTCAAAAACTTTTTGGTTTCGTCAGTGCAGTATTTTCACAACATCTTTCCTCAGATTCTCCACGGTGGATAGTTGTAGTTCAAATGTATATGGTGTATATTCTCACATGGTGTATGTTGTATCTCCTTTCAACACAATCAATTTGTCTGTTAAGAGCAGGACAGACGCATGATTTTCGTCCAATGGAGACACAAATCCTGCATAATCAAAAATTAATTTTAATTATAATCTTAAATAAAAAAAATTTGAGTAAATAAATATGACGGGACTAACCCGATACAATTATTATTAATAGAAAATTAAGAGAGATTTTTAATAAATGATACAAGATTACAAAACAATGATCCAACAATGCAAGGAGGAGGTGTAAAAAAATCAACAAAACAAACATTAAGCGAGATTGAGTGAGCATAACAGATGCATAATAAAAATTCTTTTCATACCGAGTGGGACAAGAATGATAAGCTGAGATTAGTTGAATAATCAGTGATTTAGACAACTAAACATTACTTAGGAGTTCTCTTTTTTATCTTGTCGAATTACATGGCATGGTTGAATCTACTTTATATTTGGTGAACATAAACTTTGTATGTTCTATCCTATATCTATTCAATTTACCCCTTATTAGACCTGAGCAAACGCGGGCCGACCCGCCCGTCCGCCCGACATAAATGGATGGATATGGTTATTATATTTAGTCCATTTTGCCTGGATAGCCCGGCCCGCCCGTTTATATGGACGGGATACAGTCACTGATAATATCTCATTTAGCCCGGATAGTCCGCCCGAAAGCCCGAATTAATTTTTAAAAATAAATAAAATAAATAAATTCTTATATATAATAAAATTCATATAAAATAAATATTTATTTATACCGTAAGCAACCTAATATTTATACCCACAAGATACTTAAAATTGGCGATATTGGTTATGACGAGTTTGAGTACAAAGAAGATTGAACTAAGGTGTGATTGTGTGATGTATGCAGTATGGTGGAGGCAACAAAAAGAGACAACCAACTACATTTTCTTTTGAAATTTGCTTAATTGTGTAATGTTGTGTTATTTTGTGGGAAATTTGTTATGACAAGTTTGTAACAATAACTATGTTTACCGTTTGTAATAAAAAGATATTTTTTATGGGTATTGTGCGTAAAATTATATTTGATATGTTTCGTTTTATGACAGATTTGTCTTGTCTCGCAGGCTAAATGGGACCCGCAGACTACCCGGGTGGATCCAGAAAGCCTCCCCAGCCCGATCCGACCCGCCCATCCGAACATGATTTTTGTCCAAAGCCCGACCCGATTCCCCATCGGATCCGGGTTTGATCAGGTTTATCCCTTATCGAAAAATAAAGATTGAAGATGATATCATCTAGTACTGTGATTATTGGATTAGTCCACTTTTAACATAAAATGTTTTTCTAAAAACCCAATCTAATTCATTTAGTATGTACTATATAGAGAAAATAAAAGCGTATAGATAACTGTATGATTTCAACATCTTATTCATATCACATATTATGGAATCAATTGAACATAACGTTACATTAAATAAAGAGAAATAAGTTGATGATGGTAGCCTCACGTAAGAATCAATACAAAATTAATTAATTTTTTTTTTAGTGGAGGATCGTGTCCCCGCTGATCTCTATGTAGCCATGTAGGTTAGGGGTGAGCAAACGGATCGATCCGTTATACCGGATATTCGGTTCAAAAAATTTACAAAACCCCGATCCGTATTCGATCCGTTTTGAAACGGATATCCCGTAAAAAAGACCCGGATCAGATCGGATATCTGAGCCAGATATCCGAATTATCCGGTTACTACAAATCTATTAAAAATAAATCAATATATTCATTTTTTAAATTCAAAAGTAATAAATTTGTAAATTAAGAAATAAAATTTGTAGGTTGTTTCTTAATTTGTTCGTACGATTTAAATTATATACACACTTATTATTCATATGAAAATGTATTTACAATATTTTACTTGGACAACAATATAAATATGTGATTAAGGATGTAAAATTTATTAATATATTACTCAATATATTAGTTATAATAAACAAATTTATGATTATAAATATTATATGAATAGTACCGGATATTTTCGGATATCCAGTAAGCTAAATATCTCGATCCGTATCCGATTCAAGTATCCGACAAAATCACCCGAATCGGATCGGATACGGATAAAAACTTAAAGAATATTTTCGGATATGGATTTTTAGGATACGGATCGATGGATTTTCGGATCGGATCAGCCGGATCGGATATATTTGCTCACCCCTAATGTAGGTACGTCCCTGGTTAAGAGGTCATTATGTATTGGCGGTATTGCTTATTTGCTTGGCCAATATACTATGGTAGTATTATTACTGGTTTTTCTATCTTTTTGAATTGCTTGCAAAATTTATTCATGTACACCTAAAAAATCGAGTAATCAAATTTTCGATCTTTAGCAAAAATTTAGAAGTTCGTTAGTGTGTAGTTTGACCTAAATTTCTTATATAACTTGTGTATGCCATTATCGAAAACGCTTTTAAATGGCAACAATTTAGGGTTCTTGTAAATGGCGTTACTCCTCCTTTGCCACCGATCACGACTCCGCTCTCTGTGCTGTGTTTCCTCCTCCAACCTCCGCTAGCAGCTCCCAAGTTCTCTCGTAACTCATCGGTAAAACACACACTCTCTCAATTCCCTTTTCTTTCTAATTTCAGTGATTCATTGTTTTTGCTGAAGAACCCTAGCTACTGGACTCAATCAAATTAGGTTTTGTTCTTATGTATTTCAAATCCTTTTAAATTTCAACTAATTGATCACCAGATGAGGGGCAAATCCCAAAATTGAGTTCAGTACAGTGCGTTTAGTATCAAATTATGAATGAGCTTGTCCAATTTGTGTTGTAATATAAATTTCTGGACCAAGCTTGGTACATGAGAGTGAACCCAACATTTTTGTATAGAAAATAGGATTGATCCATAGGTTTCCCGAATCCTAATCCTTATGATTGAAAGTCCTTCTAGCATTAGAGTCTGAGTTTCCCAAGTTCGTCTCTGTGGATATCTGGAATAGATTTGGGAGCTCTTCAACTTCATCCGTATCCCTAACAGTAAAACAACACCTTAAATACAAGTTCTAATTACCTGTGTTTTTTATGTTAGTATATTTCATCACCAATCTCTCAGTCGTTATTTACTCACTTCTGTATAATTCTGGTTCATGTTTTTTAACTTTGTAATGTTCGGTAGTCCAGTATGGTCATCCGGGCTTATACATCCATTATTTCAGTTTAGCTAATTCATGATCATGAAATCTGGCTTGACTTTGGCACTCTTGAACTGAAATCCATGATATCCCTGTCGTTTAAATGTGGAATCTTGGAATAAAATCCCTGTCGTTTTTGTGGAATCGAGTTAGGAGTTCTTCCATCCTATTTCTAATACTTTGCTCCTTTTTTTTATGCCAGTGTAGTAGTTACTGTGTAATTGTTGGTGTGGTGGTACATTTACCTATACAAACATGTTGTATTTTTGAGTGAGCGCGTGTCTTTAACTTTGTAATGACTCCATTAAGGCCACTCAGATTGTCAAGATGAAGAATAAGACACTTCCCAAAGTATGGTCGAAACGCCATCTTCCAACAGACTTATGGCCTGAAATACTCTCGAGACTCCCTGTGAAATCTCTTCTCAGATTCCGCTGTGTGTCAAAATCATGGCTATCTTTGGTCGATGATGCCGACTTTGCCCGCTTACATCTCAACAACTTCAAGAACAATCGAGATGAAACCCACCTCTTGGTTGTCCATGGTGGGCGACAACATTGTGTTGTGCGGTGTAGTGACACCTTTGAAACCAATTCAGAGACACTTCTCACCCTTGGACACCAGTACGACGTTGGAGGAAGCTGGGAATCTGTTTGCTCTTTTGCTGGACTGGTTGTGCTAAAGAGTAGCACTACAAGTGGTAGATTCAGGGCCTTAAAGGTGTGGAATCCATCAATTAGGAAGTTCCATGAGATTCCATCCTTGTCTGAAATTGAAAAGTATCCTGAGAGATACTTTTCAGAAACTGATATCGGCTTTGGCTATGATCCATTGGTTAAGGATTACAAGTATGTGAAAATAATCTTTGAAAATAGCAACACACTGCCTTCAGTAGCAATTTACAGCCTTGGGGGTGGTTCATGGAAGATAATTAAATTCCAAGGCAAGGGATCATCATGCCCTAACTGGCGCTGGGGATACGGATTCTCTGGCAGCAGTGTCTATTTCCAGGGCAGCTTGTACTTCATTGCTGAAGATGCACACAATGATTGTGTTTGGGATTTGGTTTCCTTTGATCTGAGCAATGAGGTGTTTTCTTTTGTCAGTATGCCTGATGATCCTTATTTCAGGTCTAATGATTTCAGAGGGTGGGGCAAGCTGGTGTTGATTGACGGTGGATGCTCACTGGCAGTGGTTGATACTATTTCTGTGGACAAATCTGTGTGGGTGTTGGAAAGTGAGGCCATGTATTGGACCAAACGATGCTCGTTTCCTTCGAATGTTGTTCAGTTCTTGTACCTCAAGAAGAATGGTGATATGTTGACAACGAGGTGGCGTATTAAGACCTTAACAATCACATCTGAAACTGGCAAGAACGATTTTGTAAGGTGGGATCAGGTGGCATCATATAGCCCTGAAACTGATGAGTGTAAGATTGTGCAGGAGAGGAGAGGTTCCTTTTATATGATTAGTCATGTTTCTGGCTACGTTGAGAGCTTGATTCTGCATAAATGAATTAGGAATAGCCATCTACCCAACTCCTGCAAGCATCTGCATCTGCAGTTGGAATGTGTTGTGTGTTTTTATGGGTAGTTTTGTGTTCAGTCTTTTAACATCTTTGTTAAGGAACTTGGACCTAATTTCGGATGGTATTGGTGTTAGATGTTGATCATCTCCTTATCAGTTATTTTCTCTGGAATTCAATGGCATCAGCTCAAGTAGCACTACTTGTCGAAATGCTGAACTATTGACTCAAATCTGCAGATGTTTAAATTAAAAGCACTTAAAAAAGTCCCTTAATCCTTGGAAGTGCATAAACTATTTCTTATTTGGTCTCCTTTGATCCCAGCAGTGATGTGTCCTGAAGAATTTCGGTTTTCCACTCTTGCATTGGATTGAAATTTGACACATCACGTGAGAGTCACGTGACTCCTTCCCGTTCTTCTTCCACGGACCATGGTGATGTTACGAGACTGACTTCGCTCTCTGTGCAGCGTGTCCTCGAGAGTGGCGATTGAAGCTTCTTATCTTCTTCTGGAATCTCCACCAGTACCTCACAAGTTTTTTAGTATATTATACGAAATTTTCGTATAGTACCTTGAATTTTTGTATTTTTTTTTGAAATATTCGAAGACTTGAACAATTTCACATAGTATATCTGAGATTTTTATAAATTTCGTCAAATACTCTTAACGTTATAAAACATTAACTTTTAAGTATTATATCTTCTATTCCTACAACAAATGCAAACAAAAAATTAAAATCCTATATGAAAAATCAAAGGAAAAGTATTTCACATAAATTTCTCTGAATTTTCATATAGGTTTTAATTTATTTTTTTGCTTTAGTTGTAAGAATAGATGGTAAATACTTAAAAGTTAACGTTTTATAACGTTAAGGATATTTGACGAAATTTGTAAAACCTCATAGATATTGCACGAAATTATCCAAATTTTTAAATATTTTATGAAAATTACAAAAATTTAAGGATACTATATGAAAATTCCATATATTATGTGTCATCGCGAGTGACACAGCATAAAAAAGGTATGGACACACGGTGTAATTTTTTGAAAGCAAATTGGAAAATATTATAATAAAACAAAAAATAGGTGAAAATAGTTTATTAGGACCATATTATGAGTAAGTATTAAGACTTTTTTCACTAGATTAAAATACTTCAAAAATAAATGTGAATTAGTAGACATCCCCTTCACAGGAAACACCTTTACGTGGCAAAAAAACAAAACCGAAATAAATAATATCTATGAAAATCTTGATAGAGTCCTAGTTCAACATCAAATTTTACAATGATACCCAAACATCTGTACGAAAAACTACGCCTTTTATAGCTCTGATCATTGCCCTATTTCAATTGAGCTCTCATCTGCAACCAACTTTAAAAACCAGCCTTTCAAATTGGAAAAAAATTGGATGACAATGAAGGATTTCATGAATATTGTTAAACAAGCATAGAGGCAAATGAGACTTATTGAAAAAAAGGAAAAAACTTTGGTAATGTCTTCACCCAACTCCATAACCTAGAAAAACAATTATCTGACATCCAAATTGAAATCTGTACAAATGCAAACAACAACCTCATACAAAGGCAAATGAGACTTATTGAAAAAAAGGAAAAAACTACTCAATTTCCATAAAACTTTCTGGAATTAAAGAGCAAAAATTTAACATATTAAACTAGTAGATACAAATGCCAGCTACTTCCATAGAATAGCTAGTGGACGACGAAATAGGAAAATTATAAAAGAAATTCATACACAAGAAGGAACAACCATAATTGGAGAAGAAAATATTAGAAATGAAATCAGAAATGACTTTATTAAAAGATTCAAAAGCGAACAAATGAACGATAGACTCCTACGAGAAAATCTTGAGTTAATTCAAGATGAAATAACCACAGAAGATAACGAAAATCTCATTAGAAATGTATCTAAAGATGAAATTAAAAAAAGTTGTCTTTGATATTGGTTCAAATAAATCTCCCGATCCAGACGGTATGACAGCAGAATTGATATTGTGGGTCCATCGGTTATCCAAGCAGTTAAGAGCTTTTTCCTTTCTGGGAAACTCCTCAAACAGGTAAATCATACATTTATAACACTGATCCCAAAATGTGACAACCCTAATTCCACAAACTAATACCGACCTATTAGTCTATGCTCTACAATTTATAAAATCATATAAAAAATTCTAACAAAAAGATTAAAACAAACCATGAAAAAACTTATTCATCCCTTACAAGGAGCCTTTATCGCAAACAGAGCTATCCAAGACAACATTTTAATTGCGCATGAAATTTTTCACTCCTTCAAATCGAAACAAGGAAGTGAATGCTTCATAGCAATCAAATTAGATATGGAAAAAGCTTATGACAGAATTGAATGGGACTTCATTCTCAAAACTATGGAAAAGTTTGGTTTTCACCAAAAAATCATTACCTGGATAAAGGAATGCATTACAATAGTTTCCTTTTTGATTCTTGTCAACAATGGACCTACGAAAATCTTTAAACCAACCAGAGGATTACGACAGGGAGACCCCCTATCTCCGTTTCTATTTATTTTAGGGTCGAAAATACTAGCACGAAAATTGGAAGAAGCAACTACTAGACCACAACAACCAATTGGCTACCAAATGTGCAGACATGGAACTCAAATTCCTTTTTTGGCATTTACAGATGACATAATGATATTCTCAAAAGCCAGTCCAGAAAATTGTAAGCAAATCAAAGATATCATCGATGACTACTGTAAAATATCTGGACAAAAAGTAAATTTCAACAAATCAGCCTTTCAAGTAACAAAGAAAGTTACAAACACCAAAAAATTGCAAATCCAAGGAATTCTTACAATCACAAACATGACTTCTCTTGAAAAATACATGGGATGTCCTATAATTAATGATAGAGTTAACTTAAACACCTTTGTTGATCTCATAACAAGCACACAAAAACAACTAACAAGATGGAATGCCAACTCTCTGTCTCATGAAGGAAGAACAACATTGATCAAAACCAATATTTCCTCTAGACCAAATTATCTTATGCAAAGCTTTATGCTTACTCAGAATGAACTTGACAAACTAAACAGAAATTTCTTCCGAAACAAAGATCCATCATATAAACCCCTTATAGGATAGGATAAAATCTGTAAACCTACTCACCAAGGAGGTCTTGGCCTACGTAAAACAAAGGACATGAACACAGCACTACAATTCAAATTACTAAGAAAAATCTTGGCAGAACCGAATAATTGTTGGGTAAAAATCATTACGGAGAAATATCTAAAAACACAGCACATCCTACACTATAAAAAGAAAGGCACCTGCTCTTGACAATGGTCCAAAATGACGGAATATTAAATGAATTCAAACAGGGACTAGTTTGGCAAGTTGACAATGGGAAAACGATAAAATTCTGGACAAATCAATGGGTTTCCAAAATCCCATTAAACAAAAGGACCAATAACCAACAAAGTCAGAATCTTGATGCCTTGGTTGTTGAATTCATTCTGCCAGACAAGACATGAAACCAAGACAAAATCTCTCAATATGTACCAGACAACATAGCGAAACAAATCACATCTATACCAATCCCCTACTATAACATAGAAGATAGGATGTATTGGGAAGCCAGTAAAAGTGGGTGGTTCTCGACGAAATCTGCCATGAACATGATCAGTGAAAACAAGCGATATACAGCTCATGACTCATCTTGGATATGAAAGCTAGACACATATCCAAAGATAAAAAAAAATTCTTTGGAAAATCCTAAAAAACGGTCTTTCCTCTAAAGCAAGACTTGCTGAAAAAGGAGTGTCTATTCCTCCAGGCTGCATTCGATGTTGGGCTCCGATGGAAGATACTAACCACATCTTATTCTCTTGTAGCCATACCCTGAAAATTATTGGGCGAATTAACCGCCAGACGCATGATATTATCCAATCGTTGTATATTGGGAATAAAAAAATTCACGAAATTATTGAGGAAATCCAAAAAAAAACTGACAACACACAATTTGTCGAACTGCTTAATTCCTGGTGGGGAATTTGGTTTTACCAAAATCAACAAAGCTTTGGGATAACAAATAATGACATAGACCCTATTAAGGATATACCAACTTTCATTTATAACCAAATTCACAATTGGAAATAAACAAAGAAATGGAATCTTGACTGTCTGCATACAGATACCATACAAAAAACAAGAAAATGACAAGTAGACGAGTGAAGGCGAAATGGAAAAAACCGCATGATAACATCATTAAGATTAATACGGATGGATCAACTAAAACTAATGAAGAATCTAGCTATGGATATATTATACGAAAGAGTAAAGGAGAACCTTAGTATGTTTTGGGAAAAAACTAGGTTTATCTACCCCACTAAAAACAGAAATCATTGCGTTCAGAAATACTTTGCTTAAAGCCTATGACTTAGGGTTTAACAACATCCAAATTGAATGTGATAACCTTACAATTGTTAACGTCTTGAACAAAGTCTGGCACTGTCCTTGGGATATCGAGATTCTTATCTCATATATCCTTTGTATCTTACAACAATTTTTTTCAGTGCATATTGTTCACGTCCTTCGAGAAGCTAATACAGTTGCGGATTACATTGCTAAGATGGCGCAACAAAGTTCCTCGGAAGACTTTATGAATAATTTAGAGCTTAATGTTCTCATCTGCAAGGATGCTATAGGCTGAGAAATCGCCATGTGGTTTTCCTGTCTAATTATTTCCTTATTAAAAAAAGAAGAAGAAGACTTTTTTACTTAAAATTATTATTTTTATATAAAAGTAGTTTTCATAATTAGTAACATTTTTAACAAAATTACCCAAAACATTTCCCCAAACTTGCGAATAGTTCTTGAAAGAGATAACATTTTTGTTATTAATTCTATTCGTGCTATTTGGAAAATTCTATGGGAAATTTCAACAATAGTCCGAGAAATTTGCACTTTGTTATCTGGGTTGGATTTTTTTCAGGTTCGACACTGCTATCGTGAATCCAACAAAGCTGCTAACTTCCTGGCAACATCAGATATCTCACCCACTATCCTAAGGAGGTCTATTTCGGAGTGTCTGCGTCCTCATCAAGATTACATACAATTACAAAGTTTTCGAAGTCGATATCTAGATTCGAGTTCTAGTATTTTATCATCCTGTAAATTCTTAAAAAAAATCATCCGTTATAATGATTTAGATATGCCTTCTTGTTTATAAGGATACTTCTGTTTGCCTGTTAAAAATTAAAATAAAAATAAAACATTTCCCCAAACTTTTTCAAGTCTGGAGGAGTGGTGGTGTAGACGACCAAAACAAAACTATATGTGCTGACTGTTCTCCTCTCCGCCTTCAACATCGGCGTCGACAACGGGCGCTTGAGCTTCCTTTGGCAACCTCCGGTGGAACCTCATCTGCTCACAACTTGCATCAATTAATCATCTGTGTATGTAAGACACTCTCTCACTCCCTTTTCTTTCTCGCTTCCAGAGATTTCATTCCAATTTGGGTTTGCGCTAAACCCTAGCTTGCATAAATTTCTCTATATCCATTTATCCCTTTCCTCTGTCGGTTTCACTTCCGATTACAACTTCATCACTTATCAATTTGAGAAATTGACAGTTCGGTTACGAATACATCCATAATTTTGAGGTTCAGTTATTAGGGACTTTTGCTATGAAATTAGGTGTTGGCTTGGAAGTTTGGACTAGCCTGTGTCGAGCAAGCTATTGCTGAGATTGAGTGTTTAAATTTGGAATCTTGAATTGAAAAACTCTGGCGTATTAAACCATTGTACTGTCCATTTTTTTCTGTTATGGAGTTGGGAGTTGCAGTTTCTAATGCTCTGCACTTGTTTTTCTTGGTCGGTTGGAGGCGACTCAGATCATCTTGATGAAGAAGTCGGAACGCCATATTCCAGCAGATCTATGGCCTGAAATACTCTGCAGGCTCCCTGTGAAATCTCTTCTCAGAGTCCGCTGCGTGTCTAAATCATGGCTATCCTTAATCGACGATGCCGACTTTGCCCGCTTACATCTCAACAACTTCAAGAACAAGTGTGATGAAACCCAGCTCTTGGTTGTCCATGGTCTGCAAGGAGATTGTGATGTGCGGTGTAGTGACACCTTTGAAACCAATTCAGGAACACTTGATACCCTTGGAAACGAGCACAGCCGTGATGGGAGATGGGGTATTGTTTCCTTTGTCGATGGATTGATCTTGCTAAAGCGTTTTAGATTGAGTGACTTAAAGGTGTGGAATCCATCAATTAGAAAGTTCCATGAAGTTCCATCTGAAAGGATTTTAGATGTGTAAAGCGGAATTTCAGGAAACGTTTTCCTAACATCTAACCAAGGATCTCATGCATAAACCAAGTAGATCATAGATAGGAAGAATCAAATACCTCTTGATGCGTGTTTCAATCTGCTGGAATGGAGAGAATAGAGCATCACGTGTGACTCCTCTATTTGGTCCACCCGAGCTTGAATCTGGATCACCTAGGACTCGGTTGCTAGAGCGAGGATCGAAGACGAACGAGGGGAGATAGAGGGAGAAGGACGGTGCCTTTGGTAAAAGATGGATTAGGGTTTTCTCCTAAAAAGCCCTCCTTTTATATTACCATGTGTAGATATCTTATTTCCTAAATAAATATTTCTTTTATTATTAATAATAATACTTTATTATTAACAATCCTTATCTCCCAAGTTATATCCTATATAACTTTATATTATATACTTTATATAATATGTCTCCCAATAAACTGATCCAGTCCAAACTCTAAGGGTGTGACCTCGTAGGATCCGGTAATAATAGCAATAGACTTTATGACATACTTTATAACATATAGTCTATAAATCATAGTTGGCTTCTAGCAAAGCACTATGACTATTTAAAATTACCGGATTAAATATCTCCATAAATGGTCCCACTTCATAATCAGTAATTGCACCTTTGATTAAAGGACACAATTCCTTCACCATCCTTGCCCAAAATTGAAACCTTTTTTGAATATAGTTACTTGGAAGATAACGGTATCGGCCTTGGCTACGATCCGTTGGCTAAGGATTACAAGTATGTGAAAATAATCTTTGGAAATAGCAACACTCTGCCTTCAGTAGCAATTTACAGCCTTGGGGGTAGCTCATGGAAGATAATTAAATTTCAAGGCAAGGGATCATCATGCTCTAATTGGCGCTGAGAACGTGGACGCTTTTACAGGAGGAAGGTCTATTTCCAGGGCAACTTGTACTTCATTGCTGAAGATGCACGCAATCGTTTGGTTCGGGATTTGGTTTCCTTTGATCTGAGCAACGAGGTGTTGATGATAGTCGTTTCAGGAGTTATGGTTTTACTGGGCGGCTGGCGTTGATTGATGGTGGGTGCTCATTGGCAGTGTTCGATACTACTTGGATTCGCAAAGCTGTGTGGGTGTTAGAAAGTGAGTCCATGAAATGGACGAAACGATGCTCATTTCGTTTGAAATGTAATAAACTCTTGTACATCAAGAAGAATGGCGATATACTGATACGGAGTTGTCGTGGGGAGACCTTCACAACTGAAACTGGAGAGAAGAAATGGGTAAGGTGGGATCAGGTGGCATCATATAACCCTGAAACTGATGAGTGTAAGATTCTGCTGGAGAGGAGAGCTTCCCAGTTTTTGATTAGTCATGTATCTGGCTACGTCGAGAGCTTGATTCTGCATAAATGAAATTTGGAATAGGTAACTACTGAACTCTTGCAAGTATTTGGATCTGCAGGTTGAATGTGTTTTGTGTTTTTATGAAAGGGTTAGGGTACTTTTGTGTCGTGTCTTTTAATAGGTAATAATTGTTGACTCTCAAGCAGCTTTGGAGAGCCAATCAGCAGCTTTATTTTGCTCTCTTGCATTATCTTTTACTTGACTCCAGTGGAGAGGAGGGCGAGTCCAGGTTCCTTGAGTTGAATGTGTTTTGTGTTTTTATGAAAGGGTTAGGGTACTTTTGTGTCGTGTCTTTTAATAGGTAATAATTGTTGACTCTCAAGCAGCTTTGGAGAGCCAATCAGCAGCTTTATTTTGCTCTCTTGCATTATCTTTTACTTGACTCCAGTGGAGAGGAGGGCGAGTCCAGGTTCCTTGAGTTGGCTTGCCTCGTACTAGCCCCCCCCCCCCCCCAATCTTTTGGCTTCTCCCAACTGAGTAAGTGTACCCTCCTCCTTTCAGCCGTAGAACCCCAAATGAAATTCCGGGACGATGGCAGATTTTGCAAGTGTGACCCTGCCCGCCATAGAAAGATACCTAGATCTCCATCCTCTTAGAAACACGTTATACATTAGTCTATTTATGACAGACAGAGACAAGAAACACACCAACCCAGAAAGAGGCCAGAGAATGAGGAGCATTTCTTGCACATCCTGCCCTACACAGTTTTTTTTTGGAAATTCCTGTTGATATCCCTGAGTTTAGGGTTATTCCTGTTGGTGTCTCACGATTAAGTTTTTTTCTGTTGGTACCCTTAAGGTTTTGGTTTGTTCGCTTTGTAACCGAAAATTTTCATATCCATATCATTGCGGTTCAAATTGATCAAATCGAAGATCATCATTATGTTTATTGACCCCAACTTAGTAGAATTCGACTCCTAAAACAATCAAATCCATACTCAAACCATTCTGATTTGAATTCTTAAGGTCGAAACGGGTTGTTGTTTCGGAATTCAAATCGATATGGTTCGGACATGGATTTGGGTATTTTAGGAGTCAAATCTTACTAATTTGAGGGTGATGAACACAATGGTAGACTTGGATTTAATCAATTTGAACTAGAATGATACAAACATGAAAAAGTTTGGTTACGAAGCAAACAAATCCAAACCTTAGGGACACTAATCGGAAAAAACCTAATCGTGGGACATCAACAGGAATAACCCTAAACTCAGGGGCACCAACATGATTTTTTTTTAATTTTTTTTTTAGTTAAACACACCAACACAGTAAAAGAGCATTTTCCTTGGTTAATTAGGTGCAACGTGTCAAGGAATCATTCATCATTTAGTCTTTGATTATAAAGTGGCTTAGTTTTTGGGTAGTCATCTACATTCAATTTTATATGCCTGTCTATTGTTAGAAACACAGCCAAATATGGCGTAATTTCCTGAAAGCAAATTGCAAATATTGTAATAAACAAAAAATGGGTGAAAATAGTATATAGAGGACTCCATTATGAATAATCATACAGTTTTTTTACCGTAAATTGACTTGACTTTTTTTAATAATCAGTAATCAGTAATGTTTTTGATAAACTATTTAAGAAACGTCTTCTATATTTGCATCGCCTAAAATTCGCAAAGACCAATTGAATAATCATATAGTTTTTTTGCTACTAGAAATTGGATTCGGTTGAATTCAACCTAACCTTTTCTATTATATAATTAAGTGTATCTCAAGCTCAACCATTTCTTAGTGGGTTAACCTTTTATCATTCTTGGTTTATCAGTTACACACTTACACAGCTCATTCAAAATAATAATATACAATATATATTAAATTTGAACCTAATAATGCTACATAACAATCCCTCCTTACAACCGTCGCATGTCATTTTCTGTTTTTTTAAAAATAAATTTAAAAAATTTGTCACTATTTTTTTCCTAATTTAAATACAAATCAAACACAAAGATTATAAGTTAATCACAAAGATTACAAATTCAAAAATTTCTAATTATATACAAATCAAAAAAATTCTAATTATATGGATGATTAAGATATGAAATATGATCCGAATCTGATTTTGATATCAATATTATCTAGATCTATTTTTTAATACATAAATTAATTTTAATAATTATTAATATTTTTATTTAATATAGATAACGTAAAGGCACGAGAATTACAACATCTCCTAATTTCACTTAATATACCATTTGTTTTTATGACAAAAAAAATACATAAGCACTATACATGTTTTTGTAAATAATATACACCTTTTTAAATGTTAAAATTACAAACCCCCCATGAGTGTTGTATTTGCAATACACAATGAACAAATGCGTTGCTCTGCAAACTACATATGCATAGATACTACGGATGTCCAAATCCAACATGCTCAATAAACTTGTCTAAGCAAACCAATAACACACGTTAGGTTTTGATGTTTCGATGTGAAAGTATGAATGTCAAGTATTTATTGGTTTAATCACTTCAAATAAAGTGGTAAAAAGCTCGTTCGTTTCATCTAAGGATATTTGAAATACACGTTCACATGTGCTGTGCATATTAGTTTTGCACATCAAGCTTGTTCATGCATGTTGGATTTGTACGTTACGTGTTCCTTGTATGTTGGTTTTGTACATCAAGCATGCATGTACTTGTTCGACATGCACATCAAGTTTGTCTATGTGTGTTCAACATAAAGACGAGAGAGAGTGGAGACAAGAGAGCTCGGAAAAAAAATTAGACCAATTTTACAATATTTAACAAAATAAAAATTACATACTAATTAAAAAAACCATACGTTTTATAACCCAAGAAATATACCATTTGTTTCCAGCCTTATTTGCATAACAAAATTCGCTAAACACACTCCCCAATCTTTTTTTTAGGCCACTCCTCAATCTTATTTAAGTCTGGAGGAGTGAAAACAAAGCTATGTGCTGACTAATCCTTAAACAAGTCTGGAGGAGTGAAAACAACCCTAAACACACTCCCCAAACAAGTCTGGAGGAGTGAAAAAGTATGAATGTCCAGAACGACTTCAGAAATGTGATCAAACAGTCCTAACGCTCATGCTTTCATGGATCCAGAATGTACGACCTCACCAGGAAAACACTCATCCTTAAAATACTAGCCAAACAATGGAACAGAAACACCTTTGCAAACCTATTTACACAACTAAACAAAATTGAAGAAGAACTAACAAAAATACAAAAAGTCATTACTCTTAATGCCGATAGAACACTGGCCATTAAGCAGACTAGACTCATCGCAAAAAAAGAAAACCTTCTCAACTTCCAAAAGATCTTCTGGAACCAAAGAGCGAAAACTAAACATATTAAATTTAATGACACAAATGCCAGTTATTTCCATAAATTGCCACTAGCAAGAGAAATAGGAAAATCATCAAACAAATCCGAACAAATGAAGGCACCATGATAACTGGTGAGGAAAATATTAGAAAAGAAATACGTAATGACTTTATCAAGCGATTCAAAAGTGCACCGATCAACCATAATCTTCTACACGAACATATACAACTCATTCAAACTGAAATCACCCACGAGGATAACCAAGAACTCACCCAACCAGTAACAAATGAAGAAATCAAGAAAGTCACCTTTGCGATCGGTAAGGATAAATCTCCTGGACCTGATGGCATGACAGTTGAATTCTACCAAAAATACTGGGACATTGTTGGACCATCTGTCATCCAAGCAGTGAAAAGCTTTTTCCTCTCTGGGAAAATCCTGAAACAAATCAATCATACCTTTATAACATTAATAGCCAAATGTGAAAACTCAAATTCGACCAATCACTACAGACCTATTAGTTTATGTTCGACTATCTACAAAATAATCTCAAAGATACTAACATAACGACTTAAGAACAAAATGAGCAAAATAACTCACCCACTTCAAGGAGCCTTTATCCCGAACAGATCGATCCAAGACAATATCTTAATAGCCCATGGAATTTTCCATTCCTTCAAAGCTAAAAAAGGCGCTGAAGGTTACATTGCGATTAAACTCGACATGGAAAAAACATATGATAGAATTGAATGGAACTTCATTATTGAGGTCATGCGAAAATTTGGATTTTGCCCAACCTTTGTCAACTGGATCAAAGAATGTATGTCCACTGTATCCTTCTCGGTACCCGTGAACAACGGACCTACTGAAATCTTTATACCTGAACGCAGACTGAGACAAGGTGACCCCCTCTCACCCTTTCTCTTTATCTTGGATGTAGAAATACTTGCTAGGAAATTACAAAGAGCTACAGACCGACCTAAAAACCCACTTGGGTTCCAAATCACTAAAAATGGAACAAGTATACCCTTCCCGGCCTTTGCAGATGATATAATAATCTTCTCCAAAGCAAAGCATGACAACTGCAAGGAAATCATCGATGATTATTGTCAGATCTCAGGACAAAGTGTGAACTTCCATAAATCAGCCTTCCAAGTAACAAAGAAAGTTTCGACCACTCGAAAACTTCAAATTCAAGGTATCCTCACGATCACCAACATGATCTCGCTGGATAAATACCTTGGATGCCCGATCATTAATGGAAGGGTCAATTCTAATACCTTTGCAGAGATGATCACTAAATCCAGAACGCAATTAACCAAATGGAAAGCGAACTCCTTATCACAAGCAAGAAGAACAACTCTAATAAGATCCAACCTTGCTACTAAACCAAACTTTATCATGCAAAGCTTCATGCTTCCAAACTCTACACATAATGAACTTGACAGAATCAATAGAACTTTTTTCTGGAATAAAGACTCATCCTATAAACTCCTTATCGGATGGGACAAAGTATGCCAACCTCTTTCAAAAGGGGGCCTTGGCATTCGAAAAACAAAAGATACGAACCATGCTCTCGAGTACAAACTACTATGAAATTTTTTAGCTGAGCCTGACAACTACTGGGTAAGAATAATCAATGAAAAATACCTTAAAAACATACACCTCCTATCTTATGACTACATAAAAAATGGCTCTTGGCAATGGTCCAAGATGATGAACATCAAAAAAGAATTTCAACAAGGACTTATTTGGCAAATTGGCAATGGAAAAACAATTAAGTTTTGGACAAATAAATTGGCACTAAACGAACCTCTCTACAACATCATCAATCCTGCACTAGGAACAAACTTAGACTGCGGAGTCCATGAATTTCTCGACCAAAATATGAACTGGAACAAAACAAAACTCCAACAAATGCTACCAAATGATATGGTGGATAGGATTGTGAGTATCCCAATCCCCGTAAACCACATTACTGATAGACTGTACTGGAAACCAAGCAGAAATGGATGGTTCTCTACGAAATCAGCCATGAAACTCATTAACAAAAATAAACATGTCTCAGCTTATGACTCCTCCTGGATCTGGAAAATGAACACATATCCCAAAGTCAAAAAATTTCTCTGAAAAATTCTAAAAAACGGACTACCAACAAAATCAAGACTACAAGAAAAAGGAGTGTCCATCCCCCCAGGTTGCATCTCCTGCACCCACCCTGTGGAGGATACAAATCATTTTCTATTTCACTGCGAACATACTTTAAAGACAATCTCATCAATTAATATTACAACTAGCCTCTACCTGAGAACAATCGACCCCACAAACAAGCACATTGGACAAATCCTTGATGAAATAAAACTCAAACTATCCCCCATAGAGCTGACATAGCTATCTGTGGCCTGGTGGGGCATCTGATTCTCGGGGAACTAGAAAATTTTCTCTAATGACAACCCTGATAGGGATATCATTAAAGACATTCCTAAATATATTCAAAATCTTATCTAAGCTTGGAATAAAACAGGTAGATGGAACCCAGACTGCACCTTCGAACAATGCCCCATAGTGAGAAATGCAACAACTAAGACGAAACACCGAAAATCTAAATGGAAAAAACCACTTGCTAAATTTATTAAAATTAATATAGATGGATCTACCAAATCTAATGGTATGTCTACCGTTGGCCTCATATGTAGAAATAACATGGGAAACCCGATCCTCATCCATACAGAAAAATGTGGCATATCAACTCCCCTTATCACTGAAACCCTTCTTTTCAGAAATGCGCTTATTAAAGCAAAAAAAAAAGAAATTCGACCAAATACAAATAGAAATTAATAACCTTACTATTGCAAATGTTGTCAATAAAATCTGGCACTGTCCATGGGAAATTGAGATTCTTATCTCTGATATCCTATGTTTATTTAAATCCTTCCAGACACTGCAGATCTCCCATATCTTTCGAGAATTGAACTCGGTGGCCGATTACATTGCAAAACTTGGTCACAACCTTTCTCTGAACGATATCATGAACAACTCAGAGCTTCAAACTCTCATCCGCAAGGATATTATAGGCTGAGTGTTAAGGTCTCCTTGACACTAGTCTAATTCTTATCTTATTAAAAAAAAAGAAAAAAAAGCTATGTGCTGACTGTTGAGTGTCTCCTCTCCGCCTTCAACATCGGTGGCGACAACGACCATCTGAGCTTTCGTTGGCAAGCTCCGGTGTAACCTCACATATGGAGAGAGCCAGATAGATATTTTCATTCTGTTTTAAGTTTGACTTGGCTTAGTGCCACGTGTTAGGCCATTATCATTTTGTATAAATAGCTTTCTGATTCTTTGTATATGAACAATTCAATCAGTTGTAACCGAATGAGTTCGGTGCTCCTTTGAGAGCTTCTTTACTTCATCAATGGAGTTTTTCTCCTGTTCTTGATTTCTTCGATTTCTTTTGATCTTGACCTATCAGTTTCTCATGGTATCAGAGCTATAGGTGTTTTTTTGAAACGATCGTTGATCTAGATATTCTGATTTCTCTTTCGTTTCACCGAAACTTCCAAATACTATGGAAGGACTGCTGAACGAACTACGGGACCGTGGAGGAAGCAAGAGCAATCCTGTTGACCTTTCGAACTCTGATCATCCAGGTGCATAGCTTGTAGCAAGCACTTTTAATGGCGACAACTTTCTCAGTTGGAGTCGGACGGTAAAGCTTGCACTCGGAGCGAAGAACAAGCTTCCGTTCATCTATGGAACAATTGATCAACCAGTAGCTGGAACAGAGGAGGCGGAGCGATGGATTCGAGCCGATTACATGGTTCGATGCTGGATTATCAATTCCATGAAGGAATCGATCTCGAATTGTTTCACGAATGTTGTTTTAGCAAAACAACTTTGGGACGAAATAAATGAGCGATTTGGTGAATCGAATGGTCCATTGCTGTACCAATTGAGAAGAGAGTTGGCTAATCTCACACATGGAAACGATCCTCTGGTAGATTACTTTGGGAAGTTGAAGCGAATCTGGGATGATGTGATGAATCTGGAAGAATTTCCAGGTTGCATATGTAAAAATTGCACTTGTGATGTGAACAAGAAGATTATGAATCTTGATAACAGTGCGAAGCTGCAACAATTCCTTATGGGACTCAACGAAGGGTTCGAGACTGTTCGAAGCAATCTTTTGGCCATGGATCCAGCTCCTTCGGTCAACAAAGCATATTATCTTGTACAGCAAGCAGAGAGACAGAAAATTGTTATGTCTGGAAATGGAAACAATCAAGATCATAGTGCCTTGCATGCTGGTAGGAGCACAAGTTCTTTTGGCAGCGGGAGAGGCACATCCAATGCTTCTGGAAGTTATCTTGAGAGAAAAGAAGCAGCTAAAAGGGCTAAGATGGAGAAGAAATGTACACATTGTAATCAGAGGGGACATACAGTAGAACAGTGCTTCAAAATCCATGGATTTCCTGATTGGTTCAAGGAATTGAAAAGCAAGGGAAATGCAAACACTGATGTGAGAAATCAAGCTAATGTTGTCGAGATGGCAGATACTCCTTTTGACTTTGAGGCAGATACTTCTTCCACTTCAGTTGACACAGCATTGGTCAATGCTGTATGCCAGGAGATGATGAAACTTATGAAAGGGAAAGCTCCAGCAGAGTTTTCAGGTATGGTCTTTGTTCTTAATTCTAATAGATCAGATGATGCTATATTGCCTTCTTCTTGGATCATTGACACCGGGACGTCTGATCATATGACAAGCAATCCCTCCTTATTAAGATCTCGCAGAAAATTGACAAAACCTGTGAATATTTGTTTGCCTGATGGTTCTATCAAGCAAGTATTTGAAATAGGAGATGTTGATATTGCTACAGGATTCTGTTTAAAGGGTGTTTTTCTTGTGCCTGAGTTTCGACAAAACTTGATGTCTGTTGGGAAGCTTCTTGATGATGATTTGTTGACAGTTCAGATTGACAAAAATGCTTGTCTATTTCAGGACCTTAAAACTGGCAGGTTAATTCTGAGAGCTAAGAGGAAGTCTGGAGGACTTTACAAAGCTGAATTGTCATCACCTGGATTACAATCTAGTTTTTCTACTGCTTTTAATAGTACAAATAATGATCATGTTGATCAACTACCATCAACTAAAGATAGTTGTGAGCTTATTCATGCTCGATTGGGTCATGTATCTAGTTCTAAACTGAGACATATATGTCAATTCTCTTCTATTGCTTCATCCAATGCTCAGTGTGAAACTTGCATAATGGCAAAGCAACATGCTCTTCCTTTCAACAGAAGTGACTCAATAGCTGATTGTTTATTTGAATTGCTACATCTGGACCTCTGGGGTCCTTACAAAACAGCAACATATTCTGGAGCCTATTATTTCTTAACTATATTAGATGATTTCAGCCGTGCTACATGGACTCATCTAATTCAGAGTAAAGATCAAGTTGGAAAGGTTATTCAGTCTTTCTTAGCATTGGTAGAAACACAATTCAATGCTAAAGTGAAGAAGATCAGAACTGATAATGGATCTGAATTTATTCAGAGATTCTGCACAGATTTATTTGCTGCTAAAGGTATTGTTCATCAAAGATCAGTACCCTATGTGCCTCAACAAAACAGTCGTGTTGAAAGGAAACATAGACATCTTCTTGACATTGCCAGAGCCTTGCGTATTCAAGCTGATTTACCTATTAGATATTGGGGAGACTGCATTTTAGCTGCCACTTATATCATCAATATGCTTCCTTTTCAGTTATCAACTGGGATACACCTTATGAAAGATTGCATGGTTCCCCACCTTGTTATGACCAACTGAAAGTCATTGGTTGTCAATGCTTTGCCTTAGTAAGAGGTCCCTCAAAGGACAAATTTGCTCCTAAAGCTCGCAGATGCGTTTTTCTTGGGTATCCACATGGTCAGAAAGCTTACAAGTTACTTGACTGGGACACTAAGAAAGTTTTTGTAAGCAGAGATGTTCTCTTTCAGGAACATATCTTTCCTTTTAAAGATCCACCAGATTCTTTATCCAATCCTTCTCCTATCACTTCATTACCTCTTGTTAATCCTGCCTCCTCATCTATTTCACTTCCCTTACCACTTGTTATACCAACTACACCACCATTATCTTCACCACCTGAAATTACTCCTGACCAAATACCATCCCCACCACCACCTTCTGACAATATTTTTCCTCCTACAAGGAGGTCTACTCGATCCACTTCTACTCCTTCTCACTTACAGGACTTTATTTGTCCTACCCTACCCACTTCCACTCACAATTCATGCCTTGCCCTTCATCTTACTGATGCCACTTATTACAGTGCTGATTATGTTGCTTCTTTGGCACATGTTATGTCAGTCAAAGAGCCCTCTACATATAAGGAGGCTTGTACTGATCCTCTCTGGGTTGATGCAATGGCTAAGGAGATCAAAGCTCTTGATGATAACAAGACTTGGATACTCACTGAACTTCCTCCCGGAATAAGAGCTATAGGTTGCAAGTGGATATACAAGATCAAGTTCAAAGCTGATGGATCTGTGGAGAGATACAAAGCAAGGTTAGTTGCTAAAGGATACAATCAAATTAAAGGCAAAGACTATAAACATACTTTTTCTCCTGTTGCAAAGTTTACTACTGTCAGAATAGTCCTTGCTATTGCTACAATGCACAGTTGGCCTCTACATCAACTTGATGTCAATAATGCCTTTCTCCATGGCTTTATTGATGAAGATGTCTACATGACTCCCCCTGATGGTTATGTTACTGATCGTCCTTATCAAGTTTGCAAACTATCTAGATCTCTCTATGGCCTTAAACAAGCCTCACGACAATGGAACCAGGAATTGACCAAATTCCTGCTGAAATTGGGATTTCGTCAATCTCAGTTTGATCACTCTTTATTCATTTGGGATTCTCCTCATGGTCTTGTGATTACTGTGGTTTATGTCGATGATTTGTTGATTACTGGTGCCAGTGAATCTACCATTCAGTTTGTGAAAGCAGAGCTTCATCGAGCATTTACTATTAAAGACCTTGGGCTAGTCAGATATTTTTTGGGACTTGAAGTATCAAGAACTGTTAGAGGAACTATTGTCAACCGGAGGAAGTATGTTGCTGATTTATTGGCTGATGCAAATCTGGGTGATTGCAAAGTCTCTCCATTTCCTTTACCTCGTGGATTAAACCTTTCCACTGATCAGGGAGACATCATGCCAGATCCAGAGTCTTATAGGCGCCTTGTGGGTCGTCTCTTATATCTCAACATGACAAGGCCAGATATTTCTTATGCTGTTCAGCATTTAAGTCAATTCATGAGCCAACCAAGAGTCCCTCACTACACAGCAGCAATTCACATTCTCAAATACCTCAAAGGAACTCAGGATATGGGCTTATTCTTTCCCTCTGCAAATTTTTCTTCCCTATCTGCTTTCTGTGATGCTGACTGGGGTAATTGTTTGTATTCCGGCAGATCTTTAACTGGTTTTTGTGTATTCTTTGGACACTCTCTGATTTCTTGGAAAACCAAGAAACAAAACACTGTGGCCAAGTCTTCAGCTGAGGCTGAATATAGGAGTATGTCCAAAACCACTGGGGAATTAGTGTGGCTTCACAGTTTGCTCAATGATCTTCACTTATCCATTCCTCTTCCAATTCCCCTTCACTGTGATAACAAAGCAGCTCTCCATATTTCTCAAAATCCAGTCTTCCATGAGAGGACTAAGCATCTCCAGATAGATTGCCATTATGTCAGGGATAAGCTTCAAGAAGGCTTTGTTCATCCTATCCATGTCAAATCTGCTCTTCAGCTTGCAGACATTTTTACCAAACCTTTGGGTGAAGTACAACACAAGTTTCTTGTCTCCAAGCTTGGACTTCTGCATTTGCCTCCTGTCCCAGCTTGAGGGAGGCCTATGGAGAGAGCCAGATAGATATTTTCATTCTGTTTTAAGTTTGACTTGGCTTAGTGCCACGTGTTAGGCCATTATCATTTTGTATAAATAGCTTTCTGATTCTTTGTATATGAACAATTCAATCAGTTGTAACCGAATGAGTTCGGTGCTCCTTTGAGAGCTTCTTTACTTCATCAATGGAGTTTTTCTCCTGTTCTTGAGTTCTTCGATTTCTTTTGATCTTGACCTATCAGTTTCTCATCACAACCTTCTAAATTAATCATCTGTATTTGTAAGACACTCTCTCACTTTCTTCTGTTTCCAATTTCAGTGGTTAATAGTTTGCTCTAAACCCTAGCTTACATAAATTTCTCTGTAATCATATTAATATATGCTTTTCATCTGTCGATTTCACTTCAAATTAGAACTTTTTCACTGAGAAATTGACAGTTCGGTTAGGGATGCATCCATAATCTTGAGTTCAGTTAGGGGCTTTTGCTATGAAAGTAGGTGTTGGCATCGCAAAGTTAGCAACTTATTTCATGATAATTGGAATGTAGCCTGCTACAAGCGAGCTATTGCTTTGATTGAGTGTTCAATTTTGGAATCTTGATTTAAAAACCTCCGGCGTATTAACACCATAACGCTGTTCATTTCTTCAACCCTTTTTTTAATGCTCTGCACTTGTTTTTTTTTTTGGTCGGTCGGTGTAAGGCGAATGAAATCATTTTCATGATGAATACGAGGCTTTGCGAAGTATGGTCGGAACGCCATCTTCCAGCAGATCTATGGCGTGAAATACTCTCCAGGCTCCCTGTGAAATCTCTTCTCAGATTCCGCTGCGTGTCAAAACCATGGCTATCTTTGATCGATGATGCTGACTTTGCCCGCTTACATATTAACAACTTCAAGAACAACAGAGATGAAACCCACCTCTTGGTTGTCCAGGGTAGGCAGCGAAAGTGTGCCGTGCGGTGTAGTGACACCTTTGAAACAATCTCAGAAACACTTCATACCCTTGGACACCGGTACAATGAAGAAAGCTGGGATTTTGTTTGCTCTTTTGATGGACTGGTCATGCTAAAGAGCACCACTAGAAGTGGTAGATTGAGTGTCTTAAAGGTGTGGAATCCATCAATTAGGAAGTTCCATGAGATTCCATCCTTGCGTGAAATTGAAATCTATCCTGAGAGACACTTTTCAGAAACTGATATGGGCCTTGGCTACGATCCGTTGGCTAAGGATTACAAGTATGTGAAAATAATCTTTGGAAATAGCAACACTCTGCCTTCAGTAGCAATTTACAGCCTTGGGGGTGGCTCATGGAAGATAATTAAATTTCAAGGCAAGGGATCATCATGCTCTAATTGGCGCTGGGAACGTGGACGCTTTTACAGGAGGAAGGTCTATTTCCAGGGCAGCTTGTACTTCATTGCTGAAGATGCACGCAATCGTTTGGTTCGGGATTTGGTTTCCTTTGATCTGAGCAACGAGGTGTTTTCTTTTGTCAGTATGCCTGATGATCCTTATTTCAGGTCTAATGATTTCAGAGGGTGGAACGAGCTCGTGTTGATTGACGGTGGATGCTCACTGGCAGTGGTTGATTCTATTTCTCGGGACAGATCTGTGTGGGTGTTGGAAAGCTCCAGTGGTGGAAGTGAGGCCATGTATTGGACCAAACGTTGCTCGTTTCCTTGGACAGTTGTTCAGTTTTTGTACCTCAAGAAGAATGGTGATATGTTGACGAGGATGTGTCGTATTAAGACCTTAACATTCACATCTGAAACTGGCAAGAACGATTTTGTAAGGTGGGAGCAGGTGACATCGTACAGCCCTGAAACTAATGAGTATAAAACTCTAGAGGAGAGGAGAGGAGAGGTTCCTTTTATATGATTAGTCAGGTATGTGGCTACGTTGAGAGCTTGATTCTGCATAAATGAATTAGGAATAGCCATCTATTCAACTCCTGCAAGTATCTGCATCTGCAGTTGGAATGTGTTGTGTGTGTGGGAGTCGGATTTCACTCGCGTGGATACGCCTACGCGTAAGCCCTCACGCCCACCAGAATTCGGTTATGGAGAGGATTGGTGTCAGTCCATCAACCGGCAGGCGACACTTGGCGGCACGGTAGTGGACGACAATGCCTATATATACCCTTGAATTCCACAAATGACAGGGAAGAAGAGAAAAAGGGCAACTGGCCATGAAAGGAGAGAGCTCTCAGCAGCTCCATGGGAAAACTTCGGAAGAGAGGGGCCGCAATTTGGAAGGAGAGAGACGAAGCTCTCTGAACTTCGATGGCGAGAGCGAGATTCCGGCGAGAGCCGTAGACACCTCGCATCCTCCGGTGGTAATGGTGAGCATCGCCGTCGGAACGTATCCCGGATCTCACCCTTCTTCTGCCTAGCCCGCCTTCTCCGGTCTAATCCGTCATCATCTCCGGCCTGAGCTTGAATAGGCTACAATGAAGCTCCGATCCCCGCAAGGGAGGATCTCACTCTCACGGTAAAAGCCCGATCTCCCTTTCCGGCTCCTGTGCCTTCGGCGACATGGTATGCCTCTTCTTCCCGCTCTTATCTCCATTTCAGGAAGTTTCTCCTTTCTCAATTCCATGTGCAGCTCCATCGTTTCTCATGCCATCTGCTATTCGACTATTAGCCATCAAGTATATTGCTAGCAACACTTATACTTGCAGGATTAAGTAGTTAATTAGCAAGACTATAGAATTGTGTGGTTAAAGGAGCTAGGTCTGGAGAATGCGATGGTCAAAGGTCGGTATCAAGCTCCAATTAATTAGCCAGAAATAGAGGAACGAGGCTAAGCCAATACTAGGCTATAATTAATTAGAGTTGCTACGCGTACAAAATAGCTCTTGATAATCAACGGACCCATGGTCTTAGGCTTGGACCATATTACTACAACTTGGCATCGCCGACCTAGCTCGGATTATAGTTGCATCTAGGCGGGTCGCGGGAGGCTAGCGATTTCAGTATTTTGCTTGATACATGGGGTGATTACACAGCTCTTGAGATCATTCTATACGTGCTCGATGTCTTGTTCGAATACTAGAAAGTATACGTTGGCTCGTTGCTATGCCTTTGGTGGAATAATTACCACTGAAAAGCCCAATGCCCGACTAATGAAATATAGAGTGAGTATACTCGGTCAAGGTAATTCGACGGGTTAGTAAATCTCTCAACTATAGCTTTTCTACATATATATACATGCTCTTCGCATAGAAAACTGACTTGAGCGTCGGAGAGCCCGCCCCGGGGAAAGCCATCCCCGGAGTGTTTTCAGGTGAATCTCGCATAGGAGAAGGTTGCTGAAGCTCGAGAATAACTACATGTAATCTAGAGAGGTGTGAAGGAATAATATCAACATCAGAACTGAACCGGAGAGTCGGAGGTCCCGCCCTACGCGAAGCAAGTGACCAGGAAGTTGCTGAGGACGTCCCCCAAACAAACAAATCCTCAACAAATCCGAGTCGAAGGTGTGTTGACCCTCGATGTCTTCACGAATGGTTGAATCGGGTTTCAACACTGGCGCCGTCCGTGGGGACGTCCTCACGCACTAGAAACGCTCTTGCCATGACAAAACGCCCGCTCTACAAAGAACCTCCGGCAACCAAGCTCCACTACACTCCACCTCGGTTTCGGTTAGCCTTCGCTCCTCTCTACTTACACTTCGCGTAGCTCTCACTACTTTACCTTTGTCTTCGCGTAGGCTTTACGACATCTTACAACGGCTGGGGCTCGTACGTCCCTCAAAGCCGACGCGATCTACAACATCACTCCGCTCACCTCCACTCAGGCCTTTTACAAAGATGCAAGAGGAAAATCAATGTGAGGCCGAAAAGAAAGAGATACTGCACTTTAGAGCGAATGAAGCAACATCACAAGAAAAACTAGCAAGACATCCTCCGCGAAGGCCTCCCCGGCCTTTGCCCTTGGCTTCTCCGTTCTTCGCTTGGCCTTTCCTGGCCTTCACAAAGAACTCACGACATGTGCTCGTCGCTCCCCAGCTTGAGCCTATTGTCTTCACGAAGACACCCCTTCAAGAAGGTCCCTCCTTCGCGAAGGTCTCCCCTTCGCTTCATAGCCTTCACAAAGGCTTCCCTCCACGCATGGCTTCCCAGCCACACGCCCTCCACGGGCTTAAAGAAAGAAAATTACAAAGGCAATACGATAAAAGCAATACGTAATAACAAAGTACACAAAGCAAAACACCCTAGAACAACGCATTCACGAATTATTAAGCAATACATGACCCAAAATGCCAAAGAGCAAGCAAGTGCGAGTTGAAAGCAAGTATGCGCAAATACAAGCGAGTTTGAGCAAGTGAAAGCAACACCAAACGGTACTGGCCCAATGAGGCGGCCAGTACGCGTAGCAATACCAAACGCTACTGGCCCAATGAGGCGGCCAGTACGCGTAGCAATACCAAATGGTACTGGCCCGATGAGGCGGCCAGTACGCATAGCAATACCAAACGGTACTGGCCCGACGAGGCCGCCAACACGCGTAGCAATACCAGACGGTACTGGGCCTGGCAAGCATTGGCCAGTGCGCATAGCAACACCAACAAGTATGCGCGAGTTAAAGCAATTGTTAAGAGCAAGCGTCAGAAGCAATACTCAAAGGCAATACGCGTGTAAAACAAATAACCATTGAACACTATTACATAAGTAAATCATGAAAGCAACACCCTTTAGAAGCAATAGGCATGAGAAAAAGCAATACAGGTGAAACAAGCAATTCGTACTCGAAAAAAAACTCAACAAGTTAAAAGGGCAACTATCGCCTGCAAGAACCTAAGTGGCGATGAGGCACGCCTTCGCGAGGATACAGCAAGGGGCAATTTACAAGCAGAAACGTTGGAAACAAAGAGACACGCGAAAGAAGTCGTATGTTCGTACATTCTACTTGTTGCTCTCCAAAAAGCGAGTTGTAGATACATTGTTTTGCCCAATGCAAAGCTTCATTACACTTACCATTACGCGTGTCTGAAACATACAAGATGGCTCCAAGGGCATGCACCATAACGAATACTAAAAACAACGAGCTAACCCCCCTGACAACCCCTTCTGCAATCCCTCCTCCAGTTCGCAAACTGGTAGGAGGGATTGGGGGGGGGGGGGGGGGGGGGAGGAGAAGGGGGTTGTACGCGAACAAAGTCAAAAACGCGCGGTCTGCCCGAGTAGTTGTCATGATGACTAAGCCAAAGTTGATTAAGACACGTCCAAAAACCGCGCACACGGCATAGTCAGCCTCGCGAGTGAATTACTCGAAGAGTTACATGCACACAATTTATATGCTAAATACAGCTGGCAACACACGCAAAACCCCGCGAACAACGTCAGAAGGCTTGCCGCGATGAAGTTAGGATAATGGTGCAACGACCGTGACCCTTCTTTGGGAAAAGCAAGTATGGATCCCATGGGGAATGGATAAGTGTCTATCGTCCCCTCCAAGTTCTCAAAAGTAAAGATGAGTTCATCTCCGTCGTCTCCCCGGAAAAGCGGTGCTGCCAGAAAAGGGCATTCGCCTCACCCGTCTCTTAAGTATCCATATTCTAAGGGTCTGCCGCGTCACGCGAAGAGGAAGACGATGATGAAGTCTCTTCGCGAAATGAAGCCTTGTTTGATGGTGAGAGCGGGGGATCCTTAGGGAGGCCCTCCCTACTACAACAAGAGGCACGATAGTGCCTAGCCTCGTAATGATTCTCTGGAAGAACGAGATGTTTTCTAGGGCGACTCTCTAGCGAAGGTGACCGACCTCGTCCCAAGCGGGTCTCCGGCGAAGGCAGTTGGATATGCTCGCTAGAGAGCACTACTCTGATCTTGAAGTTCATGTTCCATTCGCGAACTACAAGATTGAGACGATGAGGTTTCAACCCGTCATAACAAGCCTTCACAACTCTAGAGCTGAATAACGAACGAGATGTAAATTAAAACAAAGACGATGCATGAAACAAACAAAAACAAAGCAATTAGTGAACGCGGCATGTGAAATGCAAGTCTTACAAAAAGTGCGCGAGTATGAAAAGCATTACGCAAAAGCAATACGAAAAGACAATGTGAGAGAGCAAGCACGAACGTAATGCAATAAGATAATACAAGGAAAACAGTATGAGAAAACAAGTTGAACAACAACGCGAGAAATCTAATGAAGTCGCCTTCACGAAGGCCTTACTGACCCTTGTGTGGTACTCATAACCCATACTCGTGGCTTCCCGGCTCGTGCCTATGTCCCTTCACGAAGGCAATGCTTCACGTAATCTATTCTTCATGAAGACCCATAATTCACGAAAGCCCGTCCTTCACAAGAGCTCCCCTTCACAAAGGTTTCCCCTCGCTCATACACCCTCCATGGATTTAGAGAAAGCGAGTAAAAAGGAAATACAAGAAAGACAAATGTATAAGTAACACGAGAAAGCAAACAAACAGAGTGAAAAAGCAAGCTGAGCAACACGAGCAAGCTAGTGAAATCACTCCCTCCCATATACCCTCTATGGGATTGCTCTCTCCGAAGCTTGGCGGGTCCTTTGTGTACAAACGCATCCCCCCTTCACGAGTCTCTTTTCTATGACGCACATGCATGTACTTCTCTACGCGCAAGTATGTATGCCTTCAATGGGAAACTCGCATTTTCCTTCAGATACAAGGATCATGCTTACACTATTAACAAGAAAGTGATAGAGCAAGAATAAAACAAATATGAGTAAACAATTAAAAGCAGAGTACAAAGCGCACCGAGAAGCGACTTAACTAGAGTGGAGCCATGCTCCCCTAAGAACTATGTCTTGGGGCTTGGCGCCTACTCGACGAGTTCCCTCGCGAACTCTGAAAGCAATGTCTTGGGGCTTGGCGCCTACTCGACGAGTTCCCTCGCGAACTCTGAAAGCAATGTCTTGGGGCCTGGCGCCCACTCGACGAGTTCCCTCGCGAACTCTAAAAGCAATGTCTCGGGGCTTCGCACCCCACTCGACGAGTTCCCTCGCGAACTCAAAAGTGCAATATCTCGAGGCTTTGCGCCACTCTACCAGTTCACTCACAAGCTTACGCTTTAAAATGTGCTCCATCCAACCATAGAGATGGTTCAAAGATCAATACGAAATGAGAAGTGATACAGAAAATGAGCAAATTAAGGAAGGACCTAACCAAGAGACAATGACTAACTTAGTCATTCCTCGAAAAGAAAGATAAAAGAGGAAACAACCCACAAGCAATGTCCCATGGAGCACCCGAGCAAGTGCAAGCTCTTGCGAGGCCGCCAGTGAGGGGCACCGGGTCCTCGCGCAGCTAAGATCGACACGAATCTTGAGAGTAGCAACGATGAACAGAGACCCATCAGTAGGAACCGAAGGGGAAATGTCTTCACCACAAGGAGCGCCCAATGACAGTACGCGAGAACTGTTGATAAACGACGAAGAATGAGAGCAATTCCGCCTATTCCGAAAATGGCAAAAGGTTAGCCAGGAGCTCCCCGTGCCAGAAGCAACACTACCGCAACGTCAAACAATGCGACCCCACCTAGAACCGTACATCCCGCTAGATCCTCGCAAAGGGTACGAGGAGCGTTACCAAGGAAACCTACGCGCATAGAGCCCTGAAAAGGCTCTGGATGCTCCCACGAACCAAGCCTTCGCTCATGCTTCGCGAAGAGCTTGGGGGGCTGGCTGTGGGAGTCGGATTTCACTCGCGTGGATAAGCCTACGCGTAAGCCCTCACGCCCACCAGAATTCGGTTATGGAGAGGATTGGTGTCAGTCCATCAACCGGCAGGCGACACTTGGCGGCACGATAGTGGACGACAATGCCTATATATACCCTTGAATTCCACAAATGACAGGGAAGAGGAGAAAAAGGGCAACTGGCCATGAAAGGAGAGAGCTCTCAGCAGCTCCATGAGAAAACTTCAGAAGAGAGGGGCCGCAATTTGGAAGGAGAGAGACGAAGCTCTCTGAACTTCGATGGCGAGAGCGAGATTCCGGCGAGAGCCGTAGACACCTCGCATCCTCCGGTGGTAATGGTGAGCATCGCCGTCGGAACGTATCCCAGATCTCACCCTTCTTCTGCCTAGCCCGCCTTCTCCGGTCTAATCCGTCATCATCTCCGGCCTGAGCTTGAATAGGCTACAATGAAGCTCCGATCCCCGCAAGGGAGGATCTCACTCTCACGGTAAAAGCCCGATCTCCCTTTCCGGCTCTCGTGCCTTCGGTGACATGGTATGCCTCTTCTTCCCGCTCTTATCTCCATTTCAGGAAGTTTCTCCTTTCTCAATTCCATGTGCAGCTCCATCGTTTCTCATGCCATCTGCGATTCGACTATTAGCCATCAAGTATATTGCTAGCAACACTTATACTTGTAGGATTAAGTAGTTAATTAGCAAGACTATAGAATTGTGTGGTTAAAGGAGCTAGGTCTGGAGAATGCGATGGTCAAAGGTCGGTATCAAGCTCCAATTAATTCGCCAAAAATAGAGGAACGAGGCTAAGCCAATACTAGGCTATAATTAATTAGAGTTGCTACGCGTACAAAATAGCTCTTGATAATCAACGGACCCAGGGTCTTAGGCTTGGACCATATTACTACAACTTGGCATCGTCGACCTAGCTCGGATCTTAGGCTTGGACCATATTACTACAACTTGGCATCGCCGACCTAGCTCGGATTATAGTTGCATCTAGGCGGGTCGCGGGAGGCTAGCGATTTCAGTATTTTGCTTGATACATGGGGTGATTACATAGCTCTTGAGATCATTCTATACGTGCTCGATGTCTTGTTCGAATACTAGAAAGTATACATTGGCTCGTTGCTATGCCTTTGGTGGAATAATTACCACTGAAAAGCCCAATGCTCGACTAATGAAATATAGAGTGAGTATACTCGGTCAAGGTAATTCGACGGGTTAGTAAATCTCTCAACTATAGCTTTTCTACATATATATACATGCTCTTCGCATAGAAAACTGACTTGAGCGTCGGAGAGCCCGCCCCGGGGAAAGCCATCCCCGGGGTGTTTTCAGGTGAATCTCGCGTAGGAGAAGGTTGTTGAAGCTCGAGAACAACTACATATAATCTAGAGAGGTGTGAAGGAATAATATCAACATCAGAACTGAACCGGAGAGTCGGAGGTCCCGCCCTACGCGAAGCAAGTGACCAGGAAGTTGCTGAGGACGTCCCCCAAACAAACAAATCCTCAACAAATCCGAATCGAAGGTGTGTTGACCCTCGACGTCTTCACGAACGGTTGAATCGGGTTTTAACAGTGTGTTTTTATGGGTAGTTTTGTGTTGTCTTTTAACATCTTTGTTAAGGAACTTGGACCTTATTTCGGATGGTATTGGTGTTAGATGTTGATGATCTCCTTGTCAGTTATTTTCTCTGGAACATTCAATGGCATCAGCTAAAGTAGCACTACTTGTCGAAATGCTGAACTATTGACTCAAATCTGCAGATGTTTAAAATTAAAAGCACTTAAAAAAGTCCCTTACTCCTTGGAAGTGCATAAACTATTTCTTATTTCGGTTTTCCACCGCATTGGATTGAAATTTGACACATCACGTGAGAGTCACGTGACTCCTTCCCGTTCTTCCATGGACCATGGTGATGTTACGAGACTGACTTCGCTCTCTGTGCAGCGTCTCCTCGCGAGTGGCGATTGAAGCTTCTTATCTTCTTCTGGAATCTCCACCAGCGCCTCACAAGTTTTCAAGTATATTATACGGAATTTTTGTATGGTAATCTTGAGTTTTTGTAATTTTTTGTGAAATATCCGAAGGTTTGGACAATTTCGCATAATACTCCTAAGATTTTTACAAATTTCGTCAAATGCTCTTAACGTTATAAAACATTAACTTTTAAGCATTATGCTTTCTGAGTAACGCTCCGGTAAAACGGGAGTTATGGTAAAACGAAAGTATTAATCTGAAGTGTTGGATTGATGATGATGGATGGTTGGATGATTGGGTCTTACAATAGATATGGTAGTGGTTAAACATCAAATCTACTCTAATAAGGAAATTATTTAATTTTTTTAATTAGGAAAATATAATAAATGAGGTTGTTAGACGAGAGAGAAAACACAATATTTTCTCTTTCCTAAAACGCTGCAACCCGATTGATAGTAAAAATAATAGTCGATATTCATTCAAAATGTTATGATATTCACGTACTTTTTAATTCGATATTCATAAAAACAGTAGTCGATATTCATTAAAACAGTATCGATATTCAGAGTTTAATTCGCACATAATGATTATCGATTATAGGAATTAGGCGATATTCATACAAACTGTATTGATATTCGTGTGTTAATTTCAATCTTTTGGAATCGATTCATGATCTTTGAAACTTTTTCTTTGTATTTGGTGAATATCGCATACCCAATTTTGAATAACCTGATTGATTGTAAACTGATTATGATGAGATGATATTCATGTATAGCGCATACATATTCATGAACCATAATAACGATATTCATTCAATATTTTATGATATTCACGTACTTTATACTTTGTACGCATAGTCAATATTTTATGATGGAATGATATTCATGTATCGAGTATAAATATTCAAGAACAATAATATCGATATTCATACAATATTAATGATATTCACGTACACATATTCATATCGCTTCAGGCGATATTCATATAAACTCTACTGAATATCGCCTGAAGCGATATGAAAAAAAACAGATAATATACTGCATAAGCCACCAAACAGATACAAAAACATGAAGCTTAAATCAAAGCTAGATCAGAATACATCCTCTTTACTTTACTGATCACATCGGAGAGATTAAATCGGGTGAGAGACGATGTCGGAGGTCGAAGACCAATTTACTGCACAAGCCACCAAACAAAATCAAAAATATTCCAAACCGAATATGATAATCCAACCATACAAACCAACCAAAATAAAATTTAGCAACAATATATCGGTTCACCCACATCAAAGCAAATGCAGTACACACCAAACAAGAGCACCATTAAGCAATCATACCTGTAAAATTACCTACTATGCACAGGAAAAAGCAGGGGAGCGGACAACAGTGGACAAGGCGGTTGGAGGCGCACGACAAAGGTGGTGGGCGACGGGCTGGAGGTGTTCGGCTCAGATCTGGTGTGGGCTCGGTTGGGTGAGGTTGCGAGGGGTGCGGTGGTGGAGCAGAGGTCGCGCGCCGGTGGGTCAGGGGCAATGGTGAGCGGTGGGCGCGGAGGTCCGACGAGGTTGTGGTGTGGGTCGCCGGCGGGTTCGGCTGGGCGCTCGCCGGTGGTTGAGACTGGTCGAGTGAAGGTCGCCGGCGAGGAGTAATGGTGAGACGGCAAATGTGAGGCATGAGGAGGGAAGGGTTGGTGCTGGGCGTCGGTTCGAGTAAACAATGGCCTGTAGAAATTGAGAGGGGAATATGGAGAAGATGATACGAAAGAAGAAGATAGAATATCATAAGGTGGAGATAATTGGGATTTAAATATACTTTCCTTTTTTTATCAATCAAATATGTGGAGAGAGAAAATCCAATTTCAAATCCTACCTAAAATTTTGCTATAGTGAAATAATTCAGTGATTCACGCACATTTAAATCACCTACATCCTAATTTTTTTTAAATCTTATCCCTCAATTATTCATCATCCAATGGTAGTTCCGTTTTATCCTAATACCTTGTTTTTTTTTTCTAGTAAGAGTTCAAGAATCCAGAACAACCAAACCTGGAAACTCGAGAGGCCGAACAAACGGCGTCGGAACACCCGACAAGAGCAACCAACCAACGACAAATAGAAAAGCAAAAACAAAAATAAAAGACAACAGACACAACAAAGAAAAAATACAACCGAGCAAGCAAACCAACAAGGCTAAATCTACGAGAAAGGCTTCAAACATGGGTTGGAAAAAACCAACAAGGCGTTTGAAGCAGCCGGAAAGAAGAAACAAGACACAATCTGGAGGCATTTCGTCAGTAGAAACCACCAGGGATCACACGATCACTATCTTGTCTCGAACCGAAACAACAATCTCCAGACGAACCTAAAGGAGAACCTGCAACAGAAAACACTGAAACAAAACAACACAAGAATGAAGGCAGAGAAAGAAACAAGGAGGAAGGCGGGGACAGGGGACAAGAACAGCACGACGGGGGACGGGGGAGGGAGGTGGACGGCGGAGAAGGAGGAGGGGAGGAAGAAGACAAGGAGATGGTGGCCGAGGTGGCGCGGTGGTCGGAAACTGGATCGGCGGGGAGGCGGAAGATAGGAGGTCGGAAACTGAAATGGAGACTGAGGCGGAGCGCAGAGATGGTGGGGCGGAGGTGTGGAGCGGGGTGGGCACTGGAGTGGATCCAAGGTCCGGGTGACCCGGCGCGGTCGGAGGCGGCGGGGGCGCGGTCGGAACGGGGCTCGGTCGGAGCGGGGGGCTTGGTCGGAGTGCCGGTGAGGCGGGAGCCATGGTAGCGGCGGCGGAACGGGGCTCGGTCGGAGCGAGGGCTTGGTCGGAGTGCCAGTGAGCGGGTGCCGGTGAGGCGGTGTGATACCCCGTAATTTTGTAAGGTTATATTGGGAATTATGGAATTTTCCCGGGTACCCGTTGTGTACGTCGGATTTAATTCAGGTAGCTTGAGACATTTTGTAATGTGCTCCGTATCTGTAATATTTTTCTCAGTGAAATAAAATACAGACAAGGTGCCTTGGAGTTTAATTGTCGTTCGCGTACGATAATTTTATCCCGGTTTATCGTCAAGCTCGTTCAAAGCCGAATGGGCGGGAAAAGGGGGAAACGGCGACCGCCGTTCAGAAACGGCGACCGCCGTGGTTGGGCCCGAGATGTCAACGTGTCAGCTTCTAGTTGGCCGCGACAGGCCTAACGACGGCGACCGCCGCATTTACGGCGACCGCCGCGTGCCCGCCGCAGGCAAAATCACGGCGACCGCCGTGATTGTCCAGTGGGCATTGGCCGTTGGTCGCCGGTGTCATTCGAGGCGCGCCGTTGCGTCGTTTGCCGCATCTGAGGGTTTGCAGATCACTCCTTGGGGTTTGCCTATAAATAGATGAGCTTGGGCATGGGTTTTGGGTCATCTACAACCCCGAATCGCTGCCAATTTCGCCTCTCGCCGGAGTTGTGTTTTCGCCGGAATTTGAAGGTCTCGCCAGTGTTGCTTTGGTGTGGTTCCTGAGTGCCTTTGTGAAGCTTTTGGTTAGCCTTGGAGGTTAGAAGCCAAAGCTAGTCGAAGGAGGCCGAACCGCTCGTGTTTTTGGGTGAGTTTCTCTCGTTCCGTGTCGTCTGAGTTCGTCACGGCGACCGCTGTGTTCTTCACGGCGACCGCCGTGATGAAGACGGCGACCGCCGTGATGAATACGGCGACCGCCGCCAAGAACAGCGACCGCCGCCAGTGCCCAGAATGCCTTTGTGGCTTTGGCTTGGTCGGTTGTCGTCGTGGCGTCTTTCCTTTCGTGTTCTTTCGCCGTGTTTAGATTCGTACTGTTTATGTCGGATCTAACTTAGGGTTCCTTTTATGGGTCGACTCGAAGGTTGTTGTGTTGTCAGAACTATACCGTGTCGAGCCCGGAATCCAGTGACGTCTTTAGACTATTCTGCGGAGTAAGGCAAGTGGCAGTTCGCTCTTGCTCTTTCGTTCCATATTTACATTAATTATCAGTAGTTTATCTGAGTAATTAATTTGGAATGAATATTCTGTTTGTCTGGGAACGGTTTTGATAAACTGTTTTGAAAATCATATAATAGGTTGTATATCTGTTAGAACAACGCTATTATCTGTGATCGCCTTTCGGGCCTTTATGTGGATTTATCCTGTAAATGTGGTGGTGCTGTAACTGTTTAGTTAGCACTGTTAAATAGGAACGTTACTCGGACTCTGTCCAATCGTTTCTTTATAATCTGGTATCGGGATGGCTCGTCCCCATCTGGTACTATTCTATGATCATGATCGGTCTCTTACACATGTGTGTAGAGACAGGACACTTAGCTGGTGTCACAAACCTTTCGGTATACGTCACTCTCGACGAAACGTATACTAAGATGTGTCGTCCCATTGGTGGGATACACATGTAAAAGTCTATAACGTGTTGTGTGTTTTTGAAACATAAATCAGATAAGTGCTACCTTGACGCACATAATTAATACACCTTGGGCGAGTAGTGCAGCTAAATTCAGTGCAGCTAGGAAAACTCGTCTTGACTTGAATATAGTACGTTCTCTTTCCAATCTGGATTCGCTGTAGGCGATGAGGTTGGTCGTGAACCGAAGCATCTCAGTCAGTTTTAAATCATTGTTGAATGATTCTGTAACTTTCCAGATTTGTCATTACTTCCTTAAAGACTCATTTCCGTTGGAGTCTTCTTTCAAGTCGATTTCTGTGAAGATTCAGTCTTCCAGAATCTTCTCTTGTGCATACCTCTTGTTTATTCCAGTAGGAATATGATGGTTGACTACCGTTATCGGTTATTATCCGAGAAGCGGTGAGTCTAACCTAATATGACTGCTTCAAACCAGTATGCTTTGTACCCTTGCTAGTCTATTCAGTTAGACTAACCAACCAATGTTTTCCCTTGCATGGTTGGCTGGTGTCATCCGTTCGATTCGGCACATCTGTTAAGAAGTAGCTCAGAAGATTAGAAGGAATATGGAGTCGGCGGTGGTTTTTGAATGTTTTAATTATTTCTTTAATCAGGCAATGATCATTTGGACAATAACTCCGATTGTAACTTACTTTCTTAGTCTTCCGCTGTGTTTGGTTTAAACTATGTTTTGACCTATTCGGGATTGGGTTGTAATCCCGTAACTCTTATTTCCTCGACAATGTTATGTTTTGGAATTTAATGCTTGATCTTTGTGTATCAATTGCATTTCATAAATTGTATTTATTTGGTAAAGCCTTGGGTGATCTCGGTAAGGAACACTGGAGTCACTGGCGGTAATACCTTTCCAAAAGGGTTAAGTTTTGGGGGTGTTACAGTTGTGGTATCAGAGCAAAAGGTTTTAAAACGGGTTTGGGATTTTATAAATCAATTATCCGTTTTTGAAAATGCTTTAAGAGGGTTCTGAATTTTCATTCTGAAAAGAATTTAAAAACACCGTTCATAGTCATGTCTTCTTTATAGTCTGATATAGTAAGCTTGCTTCTATGTCTAGAAAGACTAATTCCTTCCTTATTGTTCGATAGGATGGGTGTCTGCTTTTCTATTGGTAGGGGGTCGGAAGACGCCAAGTCGGATCAGCCGAGGCTAGATTTTCCGTTACATCAGCGATGTTTCGAGGTTGGAGGCCCGAGTAGCCCACCCGAAGACGTCAAGCACGTTCTCCCCGAGTCAGTTGTCCTTGTAGCCAGGAATGCTATGGTCCCTAGACCTGCACCTGTGCCGCCACCAAGGGTGGAGGGAGTACAGGAATGGGAGCAGGAAGACGAGTTGTCAAGGTATGAACAAGGGGTTTACCAAGACGACTTTCTGCTGGGACCAATTCCCGAGGAGATCGAGTACGAGGAGGAGGAAGAGGAGATGCTTGAGCAAGATCCTGTCGAGGACGAGGAAATGTTCGAGGATGATTCCGAGGATGAGGATCCCATCGAGGATGATCCCGAGGATGAGGATCCCATCGAGGATGATCCTGAGGAAGTGGATCCCATAGAGGATGATCCAGAAGAGGATCCAGAGTTGGACCTTGGAGGGCAGAATCAGGAGTCCGGTACAGGATTGTCACCAGTGCCAGAGTACGCACCCATGTCAGAAGCTGATTGGGAGGCACTGTATACCGAGTACGGTATTGGGAGAAGTGACAGGGAATCTCAGCCTATCCCTACTCCAAGGAGATGGAGGTCGGAATCCGAGCTGCAGGAGATTCTCTGCCAGAGCGAGGTAATCTCCGCAGAACAGCAGCGTCAGAGGAATGAGCTGATCGCCAGTACTCAGAGGAGGGCTGGAATAGGAGGACCAGTCATGGACGACCCATACTTTTCTATGGCTGAGCTAGGACTATGTGCTTCAGGGTCAAGCAGGGTGCGAAACCCATCGCCAGAGCTCGATGGTGAGCCTAGCCCGAAGAGACCATGCACGAGTAGCCAGTCGTATGGGAGAAGTTTTGGAACGCCTTGAGGAGGAGTGGCGTTGCCTATCGTAGTAGTTTCGTTTCTTAGTATTCCAAGTTGTACTTTGTGTAATATTTCAGTATTGCGGCAAGTACTCTGAGAAACACTTATATCTTCGAGCAATGTTGTCCTAACGCTCGAATGATAAACTTATGCGTAACTTGTGTAAGAATTTGAAGGTTCATCTATAAAATACCAAGTTGATCTATTCTGAGTAATTTATTTATGTTGGTATATTGCATAAGTATATTGCATAGTATTAATGTATTGAATGCTTGGAATTTGATCGGTAAATAGATGGTGAACCCAAGAAGCACGAGGAATTCGACTCGAGCCGGTGCTGGGACTAGCCAAAATCCCAGGCCAGCAGGAAGAGGTGTTCAGGATGAACACGAGTCTGAGTCTCGCGTCCAGCAGAGGCGTGAAGGTCAGGATCAGACCCAGGCGTCAACGTTGTTTGACGCCGCAGCTGTTGAGGCAATCCGTGGGATCGTGATGCAGGCTATTACAGATGTCTTGAGACCAAGTGCGCCTCAAGCACAAGAAGTGCCTATTCACACAGCTGTTCCTAATATTGTGGAACCCAGAAACCCTGTGATTCAGGAGACTGCCGTTAGGGCAAGGGACAGCTATGGTCGCGCTCTTAAGACCATTACTTCCATGAGACCCGACTGCTATAACGGGAAAGGGGAGCCAGTGGCAATGACTCATTGGTTCTCCCATATGGAGAGGCTGTTCAGGAACGTGGAGTGTACGGAGGCCGAGAAGGTCCATATCGCATCTCTTCAGCTGAAGGAGGAGGCTAGCGAGTGGTGGGAGAGCACTGGTTTGGCTGAGAGCCCAGTGTTGACTTGGTCGATGTTCAAGACCAAGATGGTTGATCGCTTTTTCTCTTGTGCTATGAGAGAGGAGAAACATAAAGAGTTCTTGTACCCTCAGACTGATGGTCTGAGAGTGACCGAGTTGGCATCTAAGTTCAACCATCTTCTACAGTACGCCATTGCCGAGATCACCAGCGAGGCTCAAAAGATCTGGTACTTCCACGAGTGGATGAACCCGGATATCAAGCCATTAATGGTGCACCACACATGCTCTACCTTAGAGCAGTATGTGGATTGTGCCTATAAGCTGGAGGTAACTCTCGAGGAGTCGACCAAGAGGCGCAACCGACAGAAGTCGATGCAGAATCAGAACCAGGGAGATGGTTTTAAGCACCCTGCGCCACCGTCTAACTTCGCCAAGTCCGGCCGAGCTAAGACGGAGATGAAGCAAGGGGGATCGACTCAGCAATCAGGGCATACCAGGAGTTCAGTTCAGTGTTATAACTGCGGTACTGCTGGGCACAAGAGCACTGAGTGTCGGAAGGAGAGGAGGCCATGCTTTGGGTGTGGACGTGATGGTCATCTGCAAAAGTTTTGCAAGCAGGGGAAGCAGAAGGGAGTAGAGTCGCAGCAAGGGTCAGTTCATCAGAGCAACCGACCTAGGTTTAAGCCTGCCGAGACTCCTAGCCCTTCAGTGCAGACGACTGCTCAGAACAGGGGAAAGGCCCCAACTGCTTCTGGAAGTCAGGGCCAACGCTTGTACGAGATGCGTGAGGCAGATGGACCCAACGCTCCGATTGCTCAAGGTACTCTATACCTTCACTCTACTTCAGTGTGCATTCTGTTTGATTCTGATGCTACGCATTCCTTTATTTCGGATAGCTGTGTTAGCAAGTTAGACTTAGTGTGCAATGATTCGTGCGACCCTTTCGTCGTTAATCTTCCTAATGGAGAACGTTTGGTGGGAACCAAGCATTTGTCCGACTTTCCGATTACCATTCAGGGTAAGGAATTCGAGGCAGATTTAATCTGCATAGCCATGGCTCCATACGATATTATTCTCGGTATGGATTGGCTGACGCGTCACAAGGCGGTGATCAACTTCAGTTCAAGAACGGTGACGGTGTCATCCGGGGGCCAATTCGTGTGCAAGTTCAAAGGTCGAAATGACGCTGATAACGGCAAGCTGATCAATGCGATGGCTGCGTTTAAGCTACTACGACAAGGATGTGTCGGGTACCTTTGCTACTTGGATTCGCCCGAGAGGGATGGACCTGAGGTTCTTGATATTCCTGTAGTTAGGGAATTTTCGGATGTCTTTCCGGAAGAAATTCCTGGATTACCCCCGAACCGCGACGTAGAGTTTTCAATTGATCTCGAGCCTGGTACGGCGCCGATTTCCAAATCACCGTATCGGATGGCTCCGGCTGAGATGCAAGAATTGAAGAATCACCTTGAAGATCTTCTTGATAAAGGTTATGTCAGGCCGAGTGCATCGCCGTGGGGTGCCCCGGTTTTATTCGTCAAAAAGAAGGACGGATCGTTCCGACATTGTATCGACTATCGAGAGTTGAACAAGGTGACGATCAAGAACAAGTATCCTTTGCCTAGGATTGATGACTTGTTGGACCAGTTGCAAGGAGCAAATGTGTTCTCCAAGATCGACTTAAGATCTGGATATCATCAACTCAGGATTCGGGAGCAGGACATTCCTAGAACTGCGTTTAGGACCAGATATGGTCATTACGAGTTCGTAGTGATGCCTTTTGGGCTTACAAATGCTCCAGCTGTCTTTATGGACTTGATGAACCGATGTTTTCACCAGTACTTGGATAAGTTCGTGGTGGTCTTCATAGACGACATCTTGATCTATTCTCCGAATGAAGAAGTCCACGAGGAACATCTACGGATTTCCTTGTCGATCCTTAGACAACATCAGCTTTATGCTAAATTGTCTAAATGTGAATTCTGGATGAAGGAAGTGGCTTTATTAGGCCACGTGATCAATAAAAATGGGGTTATGGTTGATCCCCAAAAGATTGAAGCTGTGGCTAAGTGGACACAGCCTCAGAACGTAAAAGAGGTGCGCAGTTTTCTTGGACTTGCCGGATATTATAGAAGGTTCGTAGAAGGATTTTCAAAGATCGCTCTACCTATGACCAATCTACTCCGCAAAGTCCACAAGAAGTTTGTCTGGAATGACAAGTGCGAGGTCAGTTTCCAGGAGTTGAAGCGACGGTTGACCTCGGCACCCGTGTTAGCACTCCCAGAGGGGAATGACGATTATGTGGTCTATAGTGATGCTTCAAAGTGTGGTCTTAGTTGTGTTTTGATGCAAAGGGGCAGAGTCATTGCTTACGCATCTAGACAACTCAAGACTTACGAAGAAAACTATCCGACCCACGATCTTGAGTTAGCAGCGGTTGTATTTGCGCTGAAGATTTGGAGGCATTACCTCTACGGTATAAGATGCCAAGTCTTCACTGACCACAAAAGTCTCAAGTATATATTTACTCAGAAGGAGTTAAATATGAGACAACGCCGCTGGCTAGAGTTGCTCAAGGACTACGACATGGAGTTGTTGTATCATCCGGGCAAGGCTAATGTAGTAGCTGATGCACTAAGCCGGAAGATAACGCACGAGACTGTGGTTGCTCTACTTACTGCTCAGACCAAGCTAAACCAAGAGTCATGCGACATTGAAGTCTTATATGACCAGCATAGTGTGATACCCCGTAATTCTGTAAGGATTATTTTAGGAATTTTTGGAATTTTCCCGAACACCCGTTTAGTACGTCGGATTTAATTCAGAAAGTCGGAGACATTCTGTAATGTGCTCTGTATCTGTAATATTTTTCTCAGTGAAGAATTATACAGTTAAGACCTGTTGGAAGTCTATACTCGTTCGTGTACGACTTTTGTTATCGCGAGTTAAGATTAATACCAATCTCTACCCAATTGGTTATTGCCCAAGAGGTGCAAATGGATTAACCATGGGTTAATACCCAAGGGCACAATTGGAAGGCTTTTTGGCTCCCAACAAGCCTCATCTTTGCCTATAAATAGAGGGCATGGGTGAAGCTTGAAAGGGTGTGAAAAATGCCATTACGCTGTCCATTTCTCGTCTCTCAAAAACGCTCCCAAAGAAAAACACTCTCTCTCTCGAAAAGCTCTCGTGGATCGTTGGAGGCTCGTTTGGTGTCGTTCTCGGTGGCCAAAGGAGACTTGGAAGTCCCTTAGAAGCCTAGAAGCCAAGCAAGGCGAAAGGCGAACCAAATCGAGCGTCGCGGGTAAGATTTCTCGTCCGTTTTTAAGTTTCTGTTCAGCGACGGCGACCGCCGCCAGGAACGGCGACCGCCGCCAGGGAGACGGCGACCGCCGCCAGGAACGGCGACCGCCGTGTTGTGGACGGTGACCGCCCTGTTGGGGACGGCGACCGCCGTGTTGTGGCCGGCGACCGCCGTGAAGTTCTTGGTGCTGCCGTGGAGGAAGCCGATGAGCGGCGCCCGCCGTGATGGTGGCGGCGCCCGCCGCAGTTGTTGGTGGCCGGCCGTGAAGGGTAGTTGCCCGGGAGTTGTGCGTTGGCTTTCGAAACCTTCGATCGGGTCTCGTATCCTTCGATTTCTTTCGTCCTTTCGTATATTCGTACTATTCTTTTTCGAATCTAACCTAGGGTTCCTTTTTGGGTCGACTCGAAGGTGTTTATGCTAGTGGAGCTATACGCGTGTCGAGCCCGGAATCCCGTTGTCTCTGCTTTGTTCCAGATCTGCGGACTAAGGCAAGTGGCGGTTCGCTCTTGCTCATCGTTCCATATTTACATTAATTATCAGCTGTTTATCTGAGTAATTAATTTGGAATGATTATCTGTGTTTGTCTGGAAAAGGTTTTATAAACTGTTTTGGAAAATCATATAATAGGTTGTATATCTGCTAGAACGACGCTATTATCTGTGATCGCCTTCCGGGCATTTATGTGGATTAATAGGAAAACTAATCCAAGTAAGGATTAGCTGTTTCTATTATCTCTTTGTTTAAGTTAATTGCCTGGATGGCTTTAATGTGAATAATTGATGTGTTAGACTGTTTAGTTAATACGAGTGTTTGTAGGAACGCTAATCCAAGTAAGGATTAGTCGTTTCTTTATAACTTAATGTGCGTAGGAACGCTAATCCAAGTAAGGATTAGTCGTTTCTTTATAATTTAATTTTTGTGGGAACGCTAATCCAAGTAAGGATTTGTCGTTTCTTTAAATCATAATATTCCTCGGGGTTATTGCCGAATAATTTAAGGGTCATGACCTATGCTTCTTATCCACATGTAAGGATCTGAAGTGTTTTAAGCGCCTTGCTAGCGCCAGTGGATGAGCTTAATTGCAGTCCTGTGTTTTAAGCACTTAGCTAGTGCATTGGGGTGGACGTAACTGTCACCTTGTAAAATAAATTGTAAGCACTGTGGCAGTGCAAATCAGGGTGAACATAAGATCACCCGGTGTCTTAATAACTTCCGTGTTCTCGGAATATTCTTAAAAGCCTCAACACTGTGTGTGTGTGTTGTAATTTAATAAGATGAGTGCAGTTAAGCACATAATTAAACTATAAGCGCTGTATAGTGCAATCAGGGTGAACGTAAGGTCACCCGGTGTAATAATAATCGCCGTTGTTTCTCGGCATAATGAAGTTAAGTCCCGCGTGTGGGTTGTGTGTGTTTTAATTTGGGTTGACATGATTGTCACCCTGAGATTTAAGCTGTATGCCGCTCTTAATAACATTAATGTGTTTCAGTAATGTGTGTTTTGTAATTAAATAAGATATGTGCCCGAGTGCACATGATTAATAAACCTTTGGCGAGTAGTGCAGCTAAGTCATAGTGCAGCTAGGAAAGCTCGTCTCGACTTGAATGTAGTACGTTCTCTTTCCGATCTGGATTCGCTGTATGCGATGAGGTTGATCGTGAACCGAAGCATCTCAGTCAACTTTTAAATCATTGTTGTTTGATTCTGTTAAACATTCCAGATTTGTCATATTTCCTTAAAGACTCAATCTCTTGGAGTCTCTTTTTGAGTCGATTTCTGTGAAGATGAAGTCTTCCAGAATCTTCTCTCATGCATACCTTTGTTGTTATTCCGTGAAAGTGTCGGGTTATGTATCGTCCCTTCGGTTATTATTCGAGGGACAATGATAGTAAACGGTTTCGATCACTCGAACCACTCTGCTTTTTACCCTTGCTAGTCTATTTAAGTAGACTAACCCACGAACTTTGTTCTCCGCATGTGGGCTGGTGTCATCCGTTCGATTCGGCACATCAGATAGAGTATAGATGAGAAGACTAGAAGGACTATGGAGTCGACGATGGTTTTTCCGACGTTTTTAATAATTTCTTTAATCAGGTTGAGATTCTTGGGCAGATGATCATTACGATCACAACCCTTTTTGTAATATCTTTTAAAAGTTTTCCGCTGTGCCTTGTTTAAGATTTCCGTTGTAATTTATTTAAACTCTGTGTTTGTCCTATTCGGGATTGGGATGTAATCCCGGGACTCGTGTTTTATGTAAATAAGGTTATCATTTTGTATCATTGTATTTCATGATTTGTATTTAAACGGTAAAGCCTTGGGTGATCTCGGTAAGGAACACTGGGGTCACTGGCGGTAATACCTTTCCAAAAGGGTTAAGTTTTGGGGGTGTTACACATAGAGGGTACCTGAGTATGATGGAGATTCAGGCTACACTGCTGGATCAAATCAAAGAAAAGCAAGTCGATGACATCATCTTGGTAAAGTTAAGCAGTGAAGTGATGGATGGGAAAGCTCCCAGTTTTGTGGTTCAGGATGATGGATCACTTTGGTTTCAGGATCGGATCTGTGTGCCTGACACAGAAGGTCTTCGTCAGTTGGTGATGAGAAAAGCTCATTCATCTGCTTATTCTGTGCATCTTGGCTCTAGCAAGATGTACAAGGATCTCAGGAAGAAGTTTTGGTGGCCAAACATGAAGTGTGACGTAGCAAACTTTGTGGCAAAGTGCTTAACTTGCCAAAAAGTCAAGATCGAACACCGCAGACCAGGTGGTGAGATGCTACCTCTCCCCGTGCCAGAATGGAAATGGGAGGACATTTCCATGGACTTCGTCACTGGGCTACCCAAGACTCGAAGTCAGAGAGATGCTATCTGGGTAATTGTGGATAGGCTTACGAAGAGTGCTCATTTCATAGCCATCAAGACCACATGGGAAACCCAGAAGCTAGCCGAAGTTTACCAGAAGGAGATTGTCCGCTTACATGGCATTCCTAAGACCATTGTATCGGACCGAGATGGCCGTTTCATGTCAAGATTCTGGAAGGAACTTCATAAGGCTATGGGGACCGAGTTGAGGTTCAGTACAACGTTTCATCCTCAGACAGATGGCCAGTCTGAAAGGACCATCCAGACTCTGGAGGATATGCTTAGAGCTTGTGTGCTCGATCGTCCGACTAGCTGGGAGGACAGCTTGAGTATGATTGAGTTCACATACAACAATAGCTGGCATGCTACAATCAAGATGGCTCCGTTTGAAGCTTTATATGGTCGCAGATGCAGATCTCCGATTTGTTGGGACGATAATGCCGACAAAATTCTGCTTGGACCTGAGTTGGTCGAAAGGACGGCTTCAGACATTGCTTTGATCAGACAAAGAATGTTGACCGCTCAGAGTCGACAAAAGTCCTACGCAGATCGAAAGCGCAGGACTGTCGAGTTTGAGGTCGGTGACAAGGTTTTTGTCAAGGTGTCGCCTTCCAAAGGAGTTTTCAGATTTGGTAAGCGTGGGAAGCTTAACCCTCGCTACGTGGGACCATTCGAGATTCTGGATAGAGTGGGATCTCTAGCGTACCGTTTGGCGTTGCCACCATCGGCTCACCCGGTGCATAATGTGTTCCACGTGTCTTTACTCAGAAAGTATGTACCAGATGAGTCTCATGTACTTAGCTACGAGGACACCGAGATCCAAGCTAATGGTACTTATGAAGAGTTGCCCGTGCGCATTTTGGAGCGTTGGGAGAAGCATTTGCGCAACAAGATCGTACCTTTGGTACGAGTGCTGTGGTCCAAGTCAGGGACCGAAGAAGTTACTTGGGAGACGTGGGAAACCGAGTCAGATATGCTCAGGCATTTTCCCGAGTTATTCTCGACCTAAGTTTCGGGGTTGAAACTTCTTGTAAGGGGGAGGAGATGTGATACCCCGTAATTTTATAAGGTTATATTGGGAATTATGGAATTTTCCCGGGTACCCGTTGTGTACGTCGGATTTAATTCTCAGTGAAATAAAATACAGACAAGGTGCCTTGGAGTTTAATTGTCGTTCGCGTACGATAATTTTATCCCGATTTATCGTCAAGCTCGTTCAAAGCCGAATGGGCGGGAAAAGGGGGAAACGGCGACCGCCGTTCAGAAATGGCGACCGCCGTTCAGAAACGGCGACCGCCGTGATTGGGCCCGAGATGTCAGCGTGTCAGATTCTAGCTGGCCGCGACAGGCCTAACGACGGCGACCGCCGCATTTACGGCGACCGCCGCGTGCCCGCCGCAGGCAAAATCACGGCGACCGTCGTGATTGTCCAGTGGGCATTGGCCGTTGGTCGCCGGTGTCATTCGAGGCACGCCGTTGCGTCGTTTGCCGCGTCTGAGGGTTTACAGATCACTCCTTGGGGTTTGCCTATAAATAGATGAGCTTGGGCATGGGTTTTGGGTCATCTACAACCCCGAATCGCTGCCAATTTCGCCTCTCGCCGGAGTTGTGTTTTCGCCGGAATTTGAAGGTCTCGCTGGTGTTGCTTTGGTGTGGTTCATGAGTGCCTTTGTGAAGCTTTTGGTTAGCCTTGGAGGTTAGAAGCCAAAGCTAGTCGAAGGAGGCCGAACCGCTCGTGTTTTTGGGTGAGTTTCTCTCGTTTTGTGTCGTCTGAGTTCGTCACGGCGACCGCCGTGTTCTTCACGGCGACCGCCGTGATGAAGACGGCGACCGCCGCCAAGAACAGCGACCGCCGCCAGTGCCCAGAACGCCATTGTGGCTTTGGCTTGGTCGGTTGTCGTCGTGGCGCCTTTCCTTTCGTGTTCTTTCGCCGTGTTTAGATTCGTACTGTTTATGTCGGATCTAACTTAGGGTTCCTTTTATGGGTCGACTCGAAGGTTGTTGTGCTGTCGGAACTATACCGTGTCGAGCCCGGAATCCAGTGACGTCTTTAGACTATTCTGCGGAGTAAGGCAAGTGGCGGTTCGCTCTTGCTCTTTCGTTCTATATTTACATTAATTATCAGTAGTTTATCTGAGTAATTAATTTGGAATGAATATTCTGTTTGTCTGGGAACGGTTTTGATAAACTGTTTTAAAAATCATATAATAGGTTGTATATCTGTTAGAACAACGCTATTATCTGTGATCGCCTTTCGGGCCTTTATGTGGATTTATCCTGTAAATGTGGTGGTGTTATAACTGTTTAGTTAGCACTGTTAAATAGGAACGTTACTCGGACTCTGTCCAGTCGTTTCTTTATAATTTGGTATCGGGATGGCTCGTCCCCATCTAGTACTATTCTATGATCATGATCGGTCTCTTACACATATGTGTAGAGACAGGACACTTAGCTGGTGTCACAAACCTTTCGGTATACGTCACTCTCGACGAAACGTATACTAAGATGTGTCGTCCCATTGGTGGGGTACACATGTAAAAGTCTATAACGTGTTGTGTGTTTTTGAAACATAAATCAGATAAGTGCTACCTTGACGCACATAATTAATACACCTTGGGCGAGTAGTGCAGCTAAGTTCAGTGTAACTAGGAAAACTCGTCTTGACTTGAATATAGTACGTTCTCTTTCCAATCTGGATTCGCTGTAGGCGATGAGGTTGGTCGTGAACCGAAGCATCTCAGTCAGTTTTAAATCATTGTTGAATGATTCTGTAACTTTCCAGATTTGTCATTACTTCCTTAAAGACTCATTTCCGTTGGAGTCTTCTTTCAAGTCGATTTCTGTGAAGATTCAGTCTTCCAGAATCTTCTATTGTGCATACCTCTTGTTTATTCCAGTAGGAATATGATGGTTGACTACCGTTATCGGTTATTATCCGAGAAGCGGTGAGTCTAACCTAATATGACTGCTTCGAACCAGTCTGCTTTGTACCCTTGTCTATTCAGTTAGACTAACCAACCAATGTTTTCCCTTGCATGGTTGACTGGTGTCATCCGTTCGATTCGGCACATCAGTTAAGAAGTAGCTCAGAAGATTAGAAGGACTGTGGAGTCGGCGGTGGTTTTTGAATGTTTTAATTATTTCTTTAATCAGGTTATGATCCTTTGGACAATAACTCCGATTGTAACTTACTTTCTTAGTCTTCCGCTGTGTTTGGTTTAAACTATGTTTTGACCTATTCGGGATTGGGTTGTAATCCCGTAACTCTTATTTCCTCGACAATGTTATGTTTTGGAATTTAATGCTTGATCTTTGTGTATCAATTGCATTTCATAAATTGTATTTATTTGGTAAAGCCTTGGGTGATCTCGGTAAGGAACACTGGGGTCACTAGCGGTAATACATTTCCAAAAGGGTTAAGTTTTGGGGGTGTTACAGGCGGTGGATCTCCGGTGGGCGGTGGGTGGTGGCCTGGCTTGCTAGAAAGCACTCCCAGAAGGGAGTGTTTCTAGGGCCGACGCTTCTCTTCTTTTTTCTATTCTCCCAATTCCCATAATACCTTGTTTTACTAGAACTTAAATCTATGCTTTATATTCCTACAACTAATGCAAAAAAATAATTAAAATCCTATATGAAAAATCAGAGGAAAAGTATTTCACATAAAATTTTCATATAGGTTTTAATTTATTTTTTTGCTTTAGCTGTAAGAATAGATGGTAAATGCTTAAAAATTAACGTTTTATAACGTTAAGGATATTTGACGAAACTTATAAAAACTTTAGGAATATCGCGCGAAATTGTCCAAATCTTTAAATATTTTACGAAAATTATAAAAACTTAAGAATACTATATGAAAATTCCATATATTATGTGTCCTCGCAATTGGCATTGCATAAAAAAGGTATGGACACACGGTGTAATTTTTTGAAAGCAAATTGGAAAATATTATAATAAAACAAAAAATAGGTGAATAAACTACATATTATGAGTAAGTAATAAAACTTTTTTACTTAATATATATATATATATCTATATATATATATATTAAACCAAAGAATATTAGAGTCACCATATTGATTATGACCCCACAAATCCTATGTGTCAATTTGTGATTAATCCACTTTTTTATTAAAAATTCTATTCAATTTAAATCACAATATCTAATCACAACTAACTTTAAATATTTAAAATTTTAAATCACAAAATCTAATTACAACTAACTTCAAATATTTAAAAACTACATACAACTTTTTTATAAAATTTAATTTCTACAAATTACACATACAATAAGCTTATAATACATGTCAAAATAATATATGATAGATTTCCTAATAAATTTATATATAAAATACATCTTATACTCATTAAATCCTCACTCAAATGTTGATTGACTTGACAATTAATTTTTTAATTTTTAAAAAAGTTTCCACCTGTTATTTTTGTGCATCAAAATTTAAAACTATATATTTTTATTAGCTTTAAAAATTTAGAATAATAAGTGTTCGGTACATAATTGTAATCTTCATCACAATATCTTCCGAAAAAATATACAATTGTTGTTGAGATTGTGACACCAACTATTTACATTGACATATTTATGTTTTTAATTTTCTAAATATTATATTATCTTCATTGATCAAATCTCATCATTCATCATCAATATTACCTTTCTTTCTTTTTTTCTATTAAATCGTTAATCATTTACCCAAATCCATTATAATATCTATCTATATATCTATCTATATATATATGAAAGCTCACGCTTTTTGAGCCATGAGAGTGTTTTTAGGTCCAAGTTGTTAAGGTATTTTTTTTATTTTTAGTTTATTATTATATTAATAATTTAACAAAATATACATCATAATTCTTAACCAAGTCTCAACATATAGATATAAACTTCACATTCAAGGTTGAGATTATATATAGATATTTGATGATTGATCTTATGATAATTGACTTTCATAATTTTAATTAACTTTTTTCCACCTATTAACAAGAACTGTCAGTTCTAACCAACAAATCATAATAACATTTTTTTAGATTGTCAACTATGAATTTTCACTAAAATTTACATATATGTTAACATCTAATCCACCGATTATTTTAGTAGAAAAGTTCTTCTATAAAAATTAATATACATGTCATTATTTTTTGAGATTTTTTTGATATTAAATAGGTGATTCGTTTATAGATAAAGTGAAATAAATTATAACTTAGAGCGTCTTAGGTGTTATATTATTTCTTCATCAATCGATCTATTCTTCCATCAACTTCATTCTTTAATATTTCCCATTCATTTACAATATATACTTTAATATATTATGTTGATAAATACTATTTTTTCTTGAGTATTAGAAGAAAAGAGTTCTAAATATAAGAATTTCATTTATTAGATGGTCTTTAAAATCTCATATTTGATTTGCATTTGTCATTGTTTTATAATGAAATTTTACTATAGTTTCAAAGCAATCTTGAGTCCAGATTATTAACATATTATATGTAGAAAACTTATGTACATTAAGCTATCAACTTAGTAAATCATGACACTATTAAATTCTCATTGGTTTTCAAATTCTTATCATGCCATTAAATTAGATATATTGAACTAAATTTATTTAATAATATATATATTAAAGTTTTCCCTTTTGAGCCACCAGAATAATTCTAGGTCCAATTTTTTATTTTTTAGCTTTCTTAATCTATTATTATATAAATAATTAAATCAATTTTAAATTAATAAATCTAAACAATATTTTTTTGAGCATAAATCTTAACAATATTTGATTCTTTGATCATGTGCAAATATATTTTTAAAACGGTTTATATTATTCATTTTGGTACTTACAATTACTTCAACCATATTTTAGATTTTCTAAACTAAAAAATAATTTTATTACATTAAGTTAACAAACTAGATATATCAAAATACGTAATATGAATATATACGTATGAAAACCATTCTAAATGAAATAAATATTGAATATATTGACTTTATTCAATAATAATCACATGATAAATTTACATAAAATTCCACGAACTAACCAAAGATAATATTCTGTATATTTTAAAAATTAATATTATCAATCTTTCAATTTTTAACCTTATTCAAACTGGTGCAGAGTACAAAAACTCAAATTAGATATTTTGTGACCAATTTAGATACTTACATATTTAATAAATTAATTTTAATATAATGTGTTTTCAAACATATTTTCTTTTAATACACATAGTATTATTGAACCTACAATCCTACAACTATGTATCTAAAAGTCATTTTTTTAAAACAAAAAACCTATAAATTTGTTTTTTGAAAATTCTGCATAATAGCCACAAGGTTTTATGAATCTTGTGTGATACACAACATCTTTGGCAATTTCGCGTGATAATCATGAATATTTTTAAATTCTACTTGGTAATCATGGAGCATTATGAAGAACATCAAATATTTGCAAATATTGTTGAATATCCTACAATCACGAAGCATTAGAATATGTCATACATGCATCATCATGATCATTCCCATTTAAATTTAAATTTGGGCATTTATAAGTTTAATAAATTAATATATGGATGAAAAGGTGCATAATATGTATAATCAGTCACTTACAACTATTTAACCTAATTTTATATATAACGATACTTTAATATAAATTAGTGTTATTTTTTGAAAAAAATGTGAAAAATTGTTGTGAAAATATTTTTATAAAAAACACTAAAAAGTTGTTTTCATATGTGTTATTTTATCTATACTTCTAATTATTAATTTATTTTATTTCACTAATCTATATCATATATTTGTTATGCTTATCACATATAATAATGTTGTCAATTTTATAAATAATTATTAGATACATTTTCAAGTTTAATATATTCGCATCAAGCACATGACTCTCCTTTTATGGTACACACATCTCCACCATTGTACAAACTTTCAAACTTACTAGAATATACAAAATAAGTTTGTAATACATGGATCGTTGTTCTGTTTTTTTGTGTTAGACATATAATATTTGATATTTATTTAAATGTAAGTATGCTAGGTATAGAATGTTATGATTGTACATAAGAATCAAGTTATTTTATTTTTTATAATTTTGGTTAGAAGTATAATTTTAATTTTGAATTAAAGTGAAAGTTTCTTTTTGTAGGGATGTGTTTATATTTTGATGAAAGTTTTTGTGAATATTTTAGAAATCTTCGATATCTAATATAAAGTTTGCATTTTTGTGCATTAAGTTTGTTCATTCAATACCATACAATTTTGAAAGTATTAAATCGGCTCTGGTTCTAGCGGGTGGAGCAACCATGAATGTTTTCCCATCGAGCTTTTTGATCTTCTACGATCTATTGAACAAAAAATCTACGGAGAAAATGATACGAACCCTAAAAAGATAACAGTTGACGGAAAAGACAGTGGATATAGATATCAAAGAAGAACTCCCAAAAGGAGAAAAAATCTATACCGGATTATTTTTAAAATGAAATTAAAAATAATAACATTATCTAAATTGTGTTCTAGTTTTTTGTTCTTTGTTTTGAGAAAGTAAGGAATTCAAAATATTGTTGCTTTTTATTTTGAAAAATTGAGGAGTTCACAAAGGTATTTCTTAAAAAAAAAAATCAGCATTTTTAAAGTTGTGTAAAAGTAAAATTTTCTACACATTTCTCTTAATTGTACTACTTATAATTTTCTATTGATAAATACATTTTATCCAAGCAACTTTTAATAAGAAAATACATATTTCTATAAAAGTCTTTATAAATAGTCACATCAAACAAATCCTTCTAATCTAACCTATTAGATTGTCATTATCACGATGTAGAGAACTTGATAATATTTGTTGATTTGTCGTTAAAGGGTTCAGTTTGAATATAATTGAAAAAGATAAGAGAGGTAGAGTTGAATAAATCTTGAATTCTTGATTGTTTAATAAGAATTTTTTAATCATGATTATATATTTTTATATATCAATGTATATTTTTTAATTTTAACTTTTATCGATATATAATTTTTTTGCTATATAGTTTTTGAATTCTACCAAAGAGTTTCCTTAAAAAATACCATAATATGACCAATAATGTTTAAACTTCATAGTTGAATTTTTACATCAATATAACATTGAGGATTCAATCGATCATTTAAAATTTTATGGATATTTTTCGTATTTTTTCTATAGGGCACTCATTGCTTAATTTAAAATATTTTATAGAGTGAGGGCATGTTTTATGATAAAGAAATTTAAAATTTTGTTTTTAATCTGATAAGTATTTTGAAAATCCTTACAAAAAAACTTTGCTAAACAAAGGTGGCTTTTGCCATTGTTTTGTCCTACTTATCTACTTAAAATCTAGCATTGAATGGCAAGAAAACCAACTTTTAAGTAGATATAGATTAGGTTACAATATTATTCACGATATGTGTGTTTTTCTTTTTCATACAAATATACAATAACTTTTTTGACGGAATAAATGTAATGTTCTAACAATGTAAAACTTAAATTAATTAAATGTAAACTACACATGTTGTGAGATATTTTAAACTACACTAGTTTTTTTTTTAATAAAAGTAGTTTTCATAATCAGTAACATTTCCCCGAACTTTTTCAAGTCTGGAGGAGTGGTGGTATAGACGACCAAAACAAAACGGCGAGAAACCGCGCACTCCCTTTTTTTCAACTTTGCACTCCAGCTTGGATGGCACGTAGTGCAGCCCATAGAGCACTCCAAAAAACCGGTCTGACACTGGGCGGCAATATGTGCAGCCCAGACAAATCGGGTTTTTGGAAAACCCGGTTCAAACATCTGGGTGGCACATATTGCCGCCCAGATGTTTTTTTCGTATCGAACCCATTTTAGGAATTTGTTTTATTTTTTTTAAATAAAATTAGATTTTTTTATCGAACCCGATTTTAATTGTGGGCGGCAATTATTGCCGCCCACAATAAATTTCAAATTTTGAACGTGGGAGGCAATAATGCCGCCCAAATTTTATTTCAAATTTTGAACGTGGGCGGAACCTATTGCCGCCCACCTTTAACACCAAAAAAAATTCGATCTCGGCGGTATTTAGGGCCGCCGAGATTGTCTTCTCCGAGAGACATCCAGAGGAAAATGAGATTCCGGCGAAAATAGGACTCCGAGATCAAAAATTTATGAGGAGAAAAAAGTGTTGATGGCGGATTCCGGCGAGATGACCAAGGACGAGATATGGGCGGTGGTTGAGAAGGAGGAAAACCAGATGGCGGCGGCGGGAGATGTCGGCGGCAGCGACGATCCACTGGACTCGATGGCGGAATCGACGACGGTCGCGATGGAGGAGTCGACGGCGGCGATGGAGGAGTCGACGGCGGCGATGGAGTAGTATTTCAAGACTTGTTTTGTTGGCGGCGGAGGAGACTCGTCGGGGCGGAGGGGAGTCGACGCGGCGGAGGGATCTGGGCTGCACGAGGTGCCGCCTAGATCCGGGGACGAGGGGGTTTCTAGGCTGCACATGGTGCCGCCCAGGACCGGGGACGAGGGGGTTTCCGGAATCCGCCCAGATTGTCGGCGAGCATCGAGGTTTCCGGCGCGGTGGTTTTGGGCGAGGAGGATAGATTGTCGGCTAGGACCGTGGAGGTGGATATCGGGGTGGACAATGCTTTCGACGTGGCTTTAGCGGTTGCTATGGAGGCGGTGGATGATTTGGCGGAAAATCTCGTTCGTCAAAAGCAGAAATATGAACGGAGTCCGACCGAAAAGGTATGTTTTTTGTCATTAGTTTTAATTTGTTAAATCTAATTTATTTAATTAAATTTTTATTTTAATTATAGACTTGTAAACTTAGTTTTTATTGTATTTAATCATAATTAAAAATGACAATATAGGTAATAGGCTCAATTTTGTTGTTAAATAAGATTAAATATTTGATATATTGATTTTATAAGAAAATATTTTTCTTTAACAATTGTTAAGGTATATGTAACTAGGATGTATTGGGTCAAATGAAAATAGTTATATTTCTTATGGCAAAATAGGATGTATTGGGTAAAATCAAACGGTCAGATCGAGATAGTCGCTCTACTACTGCATCTGCTCGCAAGAGGAGGGTTGTGGGTGTATCCCAAGACACGGGGGTGCTTAGTGAGGACGATGTTGGTCCCGTCCGTTCAGATGAGGACGTGGTTACGGAGGATCCATCTCAAGAGGGCTTTACTACCGGCCCTTCTACTATCCTTGAGGATCCGGACTTTACTACCGACCCACCAGAGCAGGATCCACCAGAGCAGTAGCCACCTCAGAAGGACCCACCTCAGCAGCAGCCACCTGAGGAGGACCCACCTCAGCAGCAGTCGCCTCCGCCTGAGCCACCTCAGCAGGTTCCACCTCAGCAGGACCCTCCTCCGCAGGACCCACCTTCGCTTGAGCCAGCTCAGCAGGACCCACCTCCGCCTGAGCCAGCTCAGCAGTTTCCTTCTGTGTTGAGAAACTTTGATACGCACATTGCGGAGCTGATATGGAGGAAGGCATCATTGGACCCTCCAGAGGACGTTGTTAGGACTTTGAGGGTTCAGACACGCCCTACATAATTTTCATTTTGGAGGGATCGTATTCCCAGAGGGGTCCCTGAGGAGGGTTCCTGGTTTTGGATTGCTCAGCAAACGGGGTTGACCGGTTTACTTGATTTTTAGTTCGGCAATGCTGATCACACCCTCATTTCAGCGTTCGTTGAGTGATGGCATCCAGAGACGAACACCTTCCACTTTCCCTTCGGCGAGATAGGTCCTACGCTACATGACGTTATGATGATTCTTGTAATATCCCGCATTTTATAAGGGTATTTTGGAATTTTTCTTATGCCCGTATTACTAGACGGATTAAATTCAGAGAAGATCGGACATTCTGTAATATGTTTGAGCTCTGTAAATTTTTCTGATTAATATATAATACAGTTGGAGTGTTTTCGGGGTTAACTTGTCATTAGAGTACGAATATATTTAACCCGAGTTTAAGGAAATTAACCCAAAGTGAAAACGGTCAAAAAGGGTGAAGAATGGCGTTGACCGCACCCCGCGGTCAAGTGGCCGCACCCGCGGCGAGCGCTGAGTCTTCGTCTTCGCGATAGAATTTCCGAAGTTCTATCCATTTGGCCACTTGATCCACTTGCTCCACTTGTTGTCTCTTGTCCACTTTGTCTTGCTTGGCACGTTGTCCCCTTGTCCCCTTAGAGGAAGCTCGAATTGAGCTATAAAAGGAGGTGAAATCCGAAGTCGAGCTTGCTCTTCGTCTTCCTCATTTGCTCTCCTCTGTTTTCCTTTGTTTTTCACCATTAAAACCGAGCTTAAGAGCTTCGTTTGAGGCATAATCGAGCTCCTTTGAGTGTCCAATAAGGTGCTCTTGAGTGTTGTGTGAAGGTTTAAGTGTTGGGAGATCAAACCATAGACAAATCGAAGCATACAAATCGATTTTGGGTAAGTTCTCCATTGATGCTCTGTCGAAGCTTCGCCACTGTCTGACCACCGCACCCCGCGGTATGACTCTCACCGCACTCGCGGCAAGTCTTATCCGAGTGTGTGTTCTTGTGGTTTAGCTTGGGGTGTGGATCGATTCCTTTGATTTCTTTTCGTATTCTTTTAGATTCATATATAAGTGTATTGGATCTAAGTTAGGATCTTGTTATGGGTCGTTTCTTAGGGATTTATTATTCCAATATATGTCCCAGTTTCAGACCCAAGAGCCCGTTGTTCAAGTTCGGCGGATCTAAGACAAGTGGCGGTTCGCTCTTGCTCATCATTCCATATTTACCATTAATTATCAATTGTTTAAGTTGTTAATTAATTTGGGATGATTTACTATTTTGTTGGGAACAGTTTTGATAAATTATTTGATGAAAAGAAGTGTTGTTATAATAGGTTGTATATTGCTAGATACAGCGCTATTATGTTCATAATGGTTTTGTTGTGGATTTTAAAGGTGAATTTCATATGAAAGATTATAATAGGTTGCATATACTGTTAGTAGCAACGCTATTTTGATATATATATATATATATATATATAGATTGATAGATCTTTGATGTTGGCCTTGATGGCTTTGATTTGATATGATGTTGACTGTGTTGAACTGTTTAGTTAGCACGAGTATTCGTAGGAACATTTACTGGGGCCCAAGAGGTCCAGTCGTTTCTTGAGACCCTAATACCATTGGTGAGTCATGACTAGCCTCTATACTCGGGTATAGAGGTGGTGCACTTAGCTAGTGTCACATATATCTCGGGAGAAAATCTCGAGAGTTGCTCCCAAGAGATCTCTCGTCTCGGGATGAGCTGATCATGATAAAATTTTATAACGTGATGTGGTTTGGTTTTGGAATTAAATCAGATAAGTGCCTTTAGTGCACAGAATTAATATACCTCAGGCGAGTAGTGCAGCTAGGAAATCTCGTCTTGACTTTGATCAGAGTAAAGTTCTCTTTCCAATCTGGATTCGCCCTGGGGCGGTGAGGTTGGTTGTGAGCCGAAACATCAAGTCGTTTTTGAACGCTTGTATGAATATTATTAATTAAGTTTCCCAACATTTGTCATGTTTCCTATAAGGCTCATTTCATTTGGAGTCTTCTTTTGGGATTGATTGTTGTGAGGCTCGGTCTCCAGAATCTTTTCTTGTGCATACCTCTTGTTTATTCCAGTAGGAGTATGGTGGTTGACTATCGTCATTGGTTTTAATTCGAGAGACGATGAGTCTAACCTAATATGACTACTTCGAACCACTCTGCTTTGTACCCTTGCGTAGTCTTTCATTAGACTAACCAATCGTAATTATTCCCTTGCATGGTTGGCTGGTGTCATCCGTTCGATTCGGCACATCAGGTATGTTGCTGTTCCGTGAAGGCTAGAACGACTATAAAGATGAACGGTGTTTTGACAAGTTATTTTGTCGCTTTGTTTACAAGACTTCCGCTGTGTTAAATATGTTTTGCTTAAAGACTTCCGCTGTAATAATTCTGATTTTGTATTTTGTTGTATTTGGAAATTGTTGTATTTCCGAGACGTTGGTTTTAATAAAAGTTGTAATATTTGGTATTATAACTGTTGGTTGATGGTTATATCGTTTGGAAAAGCCTGGGGTGACTTCGGGATGTTTAATCCGAGGTCACTGGCAGTAATACTTTCAAAGGAGGAAATTTGGGGGTGTTACAATTCTAGGGCTGCCAATTGAGGGATTTGAGGTGACGTCACCATGGACCGGTCAGGATAGCGAGCTGGCGGAGTGTGAGGCGTTGTTCGAGTATCTATTTGGCATTGATTCGGAGTACAGTTTAGATGAGGATGATGCTGACATGGTCTGTGACCTTAGGAAGGGTTGGGTCAAGCAATTCCAGTTAGGGAGGCATATGTTGAGGATGATTGAGGAGGGTGCCTACCCAGAGGATATAGCAGCTGATTTCTTATGGCACACCATGTCGGCTAGTATCTTCGTTGACAAGTCAACGAATGAGCTGAAGACTACATTGCTACCTCTTTTTGTGGACTGGGAGCGTGTCGTTCATACTGCTTGGGGCACCGGGGTTCTAGCTCTCCTTTTTAGAAACCTCGGAGAGGCTTCTCGACGCGGAGCTGCACAGTTGGCCGGTTGCGCACGTCTCTTAGAGGTAGACCTTTATTATAGTTCGATTGTAATTTAAATCATTAATATACTGTGTTTAATTGTTTATAACTAATGGCTTTCTTCCTCCATACGCAGGTTTGGATTTGGACGTACTTTGTATACTTCCCGGGCAACCCTAACCTCAAGGAAGGTGCATACGATGACCTTCGATGCGCTGCACGATACACCATTGGTCGGACCCCTCTCCATTTAAGTCGCAACCAGTTACACTACAGACGGATACTGGACGAGTATAGGCCAGAGGATGTACGTATTCTTATTCCATTTTAATATACTATAAGATAGGCTTAATGAATTAATTTATGTTTTGTATTTTGGGGTTAATTGCAGATACGGTGGATGCCGTATGAGGGTCTTGATTTTCGAGGTGCTCACAGGGCCTCCACGTATTGAGGGACTATTCATTTTCTCGGTGTAGAGGAGTCGTATCTTATAGTATATTAAAATCCTTACATGCGAGGTACCTTCTTTTATAGTGAATGGGCATGTCGCAAGTGTACAAAACGACCGGGAAATTGCATTGGCACATTGAACCCAGAGCCAATGAACTGTTGGAAGTGCTGGATGATGAAGCCATACCACCCCACGATATTGATTTCTTGAGCACTCCAACAAATTTCTTCACCACCGAAGTTGAATGGCACCTTGGATGTGGAAGAGATGAAGTTGGCTGTGGTATTTATAGGCATGCTGGATGGCACGAGGTGCAGCCCAAATAACTATTCTGGGCGGCACATGGTGCAGCCCACACATATGGTGATCTGTCCCATCTGGACGGCAACTGGTGCAACCCAACCACACTTGGGATGACCTTGGGCGGCACACGGTGCAGCCCATGCATATGTTCTATAGTTATGATTGTATCTTATAGTGTTATAACATATGATTAGTATAGTTATATAACATATGATTACTATGGTTATATAATATATGATTATATCCTATAGTATTATAACATATGATTAGTATAGTTATATAACATATGATTGTATCATATTTATAAATTATAGTGTTATAACATAACATATGATTATATCCTATAGTGTTATAACATATGATTAGTATAGTTATATAACATATGATTACTATGGTTATATAACATATGATTGTATCCTATAGTGTTATAACATATGATTGTATCTTATAGTGTTATAACATATGATTGTATCATATTTATATGTTATAGTGTTATAACATAACATAAGATTGTACATTATAGTGTTATAACATATGATTAGTATAGTTATATAACATATGATTACTATGGTTATATAACATATGATTATATCCTATAGTGTTATAACATATGATTAGTATAGTTATATAACATATGATTACTATGGTTATATAATATATGATTGTATCCTATAGTGTTATAACATATGATTGTATCATATTTATATATTATAGTGTTATAACATAACATATGATTATATTCTATAGTGTTATAACATATGATTAGTATAGTTATATAACATATGATTATTATGGTTATATAACATATGATTGTATCATATAGTGTTATAACATATGATTGTATCTTATAGTGTTATAACATATGATTGTATCATATTTATATATTATAGTGTTTATAACATATGCTTATATCCTATAGTGTTATAGGATATAAGCACTAGTGTTATGATCGAAACCTACTGGACGGCACCTAGTGCAACACAAAGGATACACAAATCTCACAAGTACCCTCGTGGACGGCACGTAGTGCAGCCCAAAGGTACCCTTTTGGACGGCACCTGTTGCCGCCCAAGTAAACCTTCCTGGGCTGCACTATGTGCCGCCCACAACGGTCATATTTTGCCTGTATAAATATGCAATGAAAGCATCTACAAATCCACACAATTCCCACTCCATAACTTCTCACAAACTTTTCGTGTGTTCTATTTATTCTAATGGCGCCTTTGGTTCTCAAAGTTTACGAAAATGGGCAAATCACCTACAATCGAATGATACGCCAACGAAGTGGGATGGACATGTTTTTCCATGGCTACGAAGGTGGCGAGGTCCGCATGTTGCGGATGAGGGATGTCTCGCTTGGAGAGGGGGGGGTTATCATTAGGTTACTTGTTCATGGCGTTATTTTACAATCCAATAACCGGGGTTCGCCCTAGTCGGATTTTTTACTTTCCATCGGGTGTGGATCCTCCACGACTCCATGAGGTGGTAGACGAGGAACACGTAGCTAAAATTATAGCTCTTTACAGACCTGGTGTTCCAGTCACCCTTTACACAGAGTCTGCACACCCGAAACGTCATATCCCGGGTCTTTTAGAAGATCCGGAATCTGAGGTGGACAACGGTAGCTCTGATGATGGCGGGGAGACAGATTCTGATGAGGATTAGATAGGCTTTTATGATTCATGTTCAACTAGTGTACGCTTTAACGTTTACGTGTGCGTGTATTTGTTAATGATTTCCAAGTAATATTATTGCCTCGTATTGCATTTTCCCGAATCAACAACAATTCGAATAAAAACAAATGACTATAAACACAATATACGGTCAATCTCAATCAAACTTTCCCACAAAAGGAAATACAATGACATATATAAAGTCAATTATAATCCAAAAAACCTAGGTAAGTATGTTAGGTCGCCCTTGAAATGCTCGCTCCTCTACATAATTCTTGAACCTATCCTTAAGGCGCTCATGACTATCCCATCCATCAACACTTGGATCCTTGTAAATGAGCCACTGCCTCAGAGGCGGTGGAATTGGACAACGATCATCAACAAGCCAAATCTGTAAACATAAACAATAAAATTATAACAATTTATGAAAGAATAAGTAAATACCAGAGAGTAGCGTTCCACGTACCGATACGTAATGGTCTCTCCTGCCTACATGTGCTATCACATAAACCTTTGTCGGAGGCTCAGCACCCGGGGGGGGCCCACAATGGAAGACATGTGTGCGGTCCAAACCATGATAAGACAACAACCACCACTTGGTGTTCCATGGCAAACGCCAAACCAGTAATAGGCATTATACACCAGAAGTTCGTTGTGCACGGTGAAGCAATATAATTCAATCTCCTAACAAATGCTTCCACCGTCAACTCTTCCTCCCCAAGCATCGCTACGTAGTTGGCTCGATGTGTCTGGACGTGCTTCGAAAGCTCTAACCGGACATCAACGTACTCCTCTTCTCGGCGACCTAGTAAAACGGCAAGGGAATGAAACCCGCAATGACCATCGCCTTTGACACTTTGTACGCTAGAAATGTATGCGAGCATGAAATGATCAATATTCTCATGTCCCCAGTTGATGTGACCCTGCCTCCCATGATGGCCCAAGACGAGGAAGAAGCCATGAGCCTACGCTCATAAGGTCCAGTGACAAGGTCTAGGTCCAAGGCCATCGCCGCCACCGTCGCGTCTCTCATCGCACGCGCCGTCGCCAGCCAAGGAAGCCTAGACGACAATCCAAGACTCATCGTCATCGCCACCATCGAGAGTGAAAGAACGCGTTCTTCTGAAGACTGTGACACTTCGTCGTCTCACATGATGATCACGTCAAAGCCATTAACGCGTTCATGAGTTTCACGCGTTCTTTTTGAGACATTATCTATATTTGGTATTTCCAGTCTACTTTAGATAGTTTCCTTATTTACAACGTTTTAGATAGTTTCCTTTCAGTCATTCTATCTTTTAGGGTTTGTGCCTTTTGCATGCTTGCATGGGCTAGCCCACGAGGTTCGACTCGGCCCATCCGACGTCTCACCTCCCCTATTTATACCCGACTTTGTTAATGTTATTTCTTACGTTCAAGTTAAAGGTCAAGGTTTTAAGTCGAGTGTTAAATTCCTCCTTCCCTTGATCGAACGTCACCCTTATCCCTCTCATCCCCATTCACTCTGCCGCCGACGCTACGGCAACCACTCGATCTCCCTCGAGTTTATCCCCTCCGCAATCGATGCTATGACACCAACGACTTGTCCCTTCAAGTCGTCTATCCCTCCATTTAATCGCTTCCGCCACCGCTATCCATCTCCCACCAACTCGCTTCCATCAACGCGTTCTTCCGTTCGCGATCAACTACATCACCACGTTCCACAGCAGAATCACCACACCGAGTGACTTCCCAACCAAGACTAGATCCAAGTCATCACCTTTGGCAATTCGACTTGTCACAGGAGGCAAGGACACATCAACTGGTATCAGAGCCCAACAGTCTTGTAAGTCACGAACTCAAGTTTCAATTTTGTTCACAATTTTTCTTGGCCCCCATCGATTGCTTTACTAAAAGATCACGAAAAACCATAAAATTTCCATCTTTTGCTCATCCTTCGGTTTCTACAAGGTCCTACCTTGGCCGGAATTTTTTTCTTGTTCCCCAAGTTTTGGTGTGTTATGTAATTTGTTATCTTGCATGCTAGAATATTTTATTTCCTTATTTCATGCGTGGATAGAGTTCCCTTGTTTGTTGGATATTGATTTTTAGGTTCTTAACCAATTTCCTAATAAGATATCATCAAATCTTATCTTCTCTCTCATATCTCTACAATCACACTTGTGATATTCTTGTTACTTAGACCTTTTTATTTTATTTCCTTTTGCAAGTCCGAAAAGATCAAAAGATAAGATCTCGGATATTATAAAAAATAAAAAGGATATCGAAAATATATTCAAAAAAAAAAGTTTCCAAAGTTAGGGAAAACCAAAACAAGGCAACCCTAACCCACATCGGTCTAAGCTCATCTTCTAAATCTCTCCATCGTCTAGATCAAGCTTCCTAGAAGGTACTTTCTTGCTAATTAGGTTGCTTTATTTACGTTTGTTTTAGGGTTTCAATTTGTTCTTGTTTGTTTGATTGCAACTTGCTTGATACACCATCTCTTGTTCAAGCCAAGCCGCCCTCACGGCAAGCCAAACAAGCCCTACCTACGTGAACTTTGTGACTTGACTAGTGATTTGCTTGATTGTTGTTCTTTGTTGTCTTTTGGTTCGTTTTTACTCCCATGTCTGGTCGTCTTGTCATAGGCACCATGCAGATTGGCCACAGTGCAGACGAACGCGAAGTCGACAACACCAACACCAACCCACAACCCCAGCAGTTGGGTCTACCTCTAGACCAACCACCACAGGACCAACCATGCGACCCCATCATGGCATTGTCTGAAGATCAGATCTTGATCCAGGCTCTTCGACAGGAGGTTGACACTCTACGCGCCAACCAACAAGAAGTGGTACCGCCCGCGCCCACTTCAACTCCTCCACCGCTGAGTGCTATGGACGCGCCGCCTCCACCTGGAGCCACCAACGCGGTCCCATTCAAGACACGAGTGGACAAAAGCAAGGGAATTATGCCTTCCACTTCTCAACCTCAACCAACACTAAACAGAATACAGAGTGTCATTGAGAGCCGCCAAGGCTTCGTTCCTCAGAAGGATCGCTATGTGCCACGAGCCACACCTGCTGGCTTCGACAACGGCTCAGACCGCGACGCCGATGACTCTCAAGGTGAGTACTCTGAACCTTGCAACTTTGATGACAGATATGCCTCTAGGAGAACCCAGAAATGCATGCCGGATTCAGCCACACGCGATGACCGACGTCGTCAAGCTATCCAAGCTGACGCGACGCCGAGAAGACCAAGCTGCCGCGACACTGGACAACCGCGATGCGATGATCAATTGAGGACACCACATACCCAACAACGCAACCATGATGTACGCGATCATCTTCGACACCAGAGTGTTCGAACACCGCGTTACGGATCAGATGGCTACGCGTCGATCACACCCAATGTCCAAGACGACTTCGATGAGTACGATGACGAAGAGATCGAGGACTCAGGTATGGTCAATCCTATTTTTTTCCACCCCCCTCTTGGAGATCCCATTGAATTGCAGGATCACCCATCAGATTAGATACCTTCCCCGCGTCTCCGACCCCGATGAGAACACGTTCGTGACATTGGCGGCGAGTGCCGCGATGTTCAACAGAGAGACCATCGACGCGACAACTACGAGGCCCCGCCATGCAGACGTCAACGCGATGACGCCTATGCGCCCAGGGATGAGTTTGTCCTCGAAAATCGCGAACAACGCGATAGACACCAAGTTGGACGCGGTCGACCACATGGATTGCGCGCCATTGACAACCCTCTTTATGACGCTACACCGAACAACGCGTTCAACCCAGCCCCAAACCAGCCTCGATACCAGCGACCACATGTCAAGGTAAAAATCGAGCATTTTCATGGTGAATACAACCCCTCTATGTTTCTTGAATGGGTGCAGGCTACAGAGTACACCCTACGCTATAATCGTGTGCCACCTGAGGACCATGTCGACGCCGCGACGCTTAACTTCCGAGGAGGAGCCACCCGCGTGTGGTGGCATAGGTTTGAAGATGATTGCGTTCGACGCCACAGAGCACGAGTCACAGAATGACATCAATTAGTCTACGTAATGACTAGGAAATACGTGCCTCCTAACTATAGGAATCAAATGCGATTGGACATTGCCATGGCTCGCCAAGGATCGATGACTCTACTCAAATTCTTTTCCAAGCTTGAAGACATGTATTATAAGGCCAACATCTCAGTTGCACCATCTACCTTGAGGACAAAATTCTTGAGTGGTTTGAACACCAACATCCGTGATCAACTCAAGATTTTTCCCATCAAAGACATGAACACACTCACCCACACGGCGATGCAAATCCATGCACAACTATCTCGCCGAAAGTCTTACACCTATTCCACTGGCCAACAACGGTATTCTTCTAACACTAGTGGCTTCCCTTATACTATTGTTCGCCCTGGTGCATCTACCACAGCAGCGTCTAGCCAAGCCCCCAAGGCAAAGCCCACGACACCAAACACCGCGCCGCGTTCGACCGCGCCAAGACAGGCCCCAGTGCCCAACGATCGCGCGCATGATATTGAGTGTTACAAATGTGGTGGAAGAGGCCACTACAAGAAGGATTGTACCAATGCTCGCAAGGTGTTGTTATCCACAGTCGCCGCTGGCTACGAATCTTGTGAAGACGAGGAGGCCACACTTGACGCGATCATTGAAGGCAACACTGACGAGGATGAAGACGCGTATGATTGCGAACCCATGTCTCTGCACGCGGGCACACCATTGAGCTTGGTGATGCGTCGTCTCCTCACCGTCAAGGAAGCCAACTTAAGCGATCAACGAGAGAACTTGTTCCACACAAGGGCTCTAGTCCAAACAGCTTCCTTGAGTGTTATTATTGATGGAGGATCTTGTGCAAATATTGTGAATGAGAAGGTTGTCAACCACTTCAAATTGCCTACGACGCCTCATCCACAACCTTATGCCCTCCAATGGATTTCTTATAGTCCAGGTAACACAGTATCTCGCCAATGTTTAATTTCTTTTTCTATAGGGCAATACTGTGATTCTATTCTTTGTGATGTCATTACAATGGACGCCACCCATATTTTTCTTGGGCGCCCATGGCAATTTGACAGGCGCGTACTCCGTGATGGCTATTTGAACACTTATGTGTTCAATTATCACGAGAAGCGCGTCACTTTGCATCCAATGTCTCCCCATGAGATCTTGCACCACCAGGTAGAACGCGATCGCCAGAAGGCCATAGAGACCGCGTCCAATACGTCCAAATCTGGTCACACTTCGCCTTCTCCAGTCAATGGCAAGAAGAAACACAACGCCACCACTGGGACACCGCGTGCCCCATAGCTAGACGATTTGTTGCCCTCAGCGCGTCCTTTGCAAGGCACCTGTGAGCAACGCGTTCTTTTGGCACGGCCCAGTGACCTCACTGCTTGTTTGAATGGGAAGACTCCATGCTTTCTGCTTGTGCCAACCCCATGCATCCCTGAATCGTCGACGAACGTGCCTTTGCCACCAAAGATCGCGAACTTGCTTGCCGCGTTCACCGATGTATTCCCCGATGAGTTGCCACAAGGATTACCTCCCCTGAGAGGCATTGAGCACCAAATTGACCTTGTTCCAGGTGCTTCTTTGCCCAACCACGCTGCGTATAGAGCTGGTCCAGAAGAGACCAAAGAATTACAGCGCCAAGTCCTGGAATTGTTGGATCACGGATACGTAAGGGAATCTCTTTCCCCTTATGCTGTGCCTGTGATCCTTGTTCCCAAGAAGGATGGCACCTGGAGAATGTGTGTTGATTGCCATGCCATAAACCAGATCACAGTCAAGTATAGGCACCCTATTCCCCGCCTTGATGATATGCTTGATGAACTTCATGGCGCGACACTCTTCTCCAAAATTGATTTGAAGAGTGGTTATCACCAGATCAGAATGAAAGAAGGTGATGAGTGGAAAACAACGTTCAAGACGAAGTATGGAGGGATCAACCGAATCAACAACAACAACCCCAGTATCAACAACAACAGCAGCCAAGACCTCAATTTCTACAAAGGACGCAAAATCCTCAACCTGAGGCGTCTCCTTCAACTGAAGATATGCTCCAAACCTTGACGAAATATTTCACTACTCATGTTCAGGCCACAACGTCAAGCATAAAGAATTTGGAGACACATGTGAGCCAAATGGCTGAGGCGATTACGAGAATTGATGCCAAGATGTCGGGAAATCTACCATCTCAAACGGTAGTTAACCCACGAGCAAATGTTAGTGCTATAGCCCTTAGAAGTGGAAGGCAATTACCCGTCGATCCTAGTGTTGAAGAGGACGACGCAGAAAAAGAGGGTGTTCTGGAGGATGGCCATACCCAGCGGCATGGTGACCGCACCCGCGGCGAGCACGAACTGGAACAGTAGAAAGCTTCTATAAATCGGCCACACCCGGCGCTGGCACCTACCGCACCCGCGGCAAGCGGTGATTTTTCTCGAGAAATTTATGGGAGTCTGCCGCACCCGGCGGTGACGTCTCACCGCACCCGCGGTGAGTCTTCTGGGACTGCTAATGAGCCTTACGTCGACGATTACGTTCGTCCATACTTCCCTCCTCTCGGTTCCGAGAAGCCACCCGCCCCTTTTCCAGAGGCGCTCAAGGAGAGAAGGGTAGTTGATGACAAGGACCTCTTTGAGACGTTTAGCAAGTGTGAGGTTAACATCCTTTTGCTCAAGCTTGTTAAGAGTATTCCCAAGTATGCTCGGTTCTTGAAGGAGTTTTGTACGATCAAGAGGAACCAGAAGAAGAAGCAAAAGAAGCAGGTCCAAGTGAGCGAGCAAGTATCCGCTGTATTTCAAAGGCGTATGCCCAAGAAGTGTAGTAATCCAGGTATGTTCTCTATCCCCTGCGTCATTGGTGAGACAAAAATTGATAAAGCTATGCTAGATCTTGGTGCATCTATTAATGTCTTACCATTGTCATTTTATGAGTCTCTTGGCCTGCCACCATTACAGGACACTAGGCTAGTTATTCAATTAGCTGACGGAACCAATGTCTACCCGAAAGGGGTTGTTGAGGATGTCCTTGTTATGGTAGATAAGCTGATTTTTCCCATTGATTTTTATGTTCTTGATATGGGTGGTGGTACAGGTGCACATATGCTGTTAGGTAGACCTTTCATGAAAACTGCTAACACCACAATTGATGTCAGAAGTGGGAAATTAACTATGGAATTTGATGGGGACGGAGTTGAATACAACATATATGATATGAAACCCCTCATTTACACATCTTTGAACTTTGTTGATGTAATGAGTCCTAACCCTTTGGATGAATTGCAACCTATAATAGAGGATCCCATAGTTGACTTGCCTGTCAGTATTCCTTTATTTTCTAATCTGCAGGAAGTCACGGCTTTATTGGATGAGAAGGGTGAGTCTCCTGCTTCTCTTTTGGGCAGTGGCCCCACCTTACTAACTCCACATGGCAAGAAGTTGTTCCCTTTTATTGTGCAGGCCCCTGAAGTTGAGGTGAAACACCCCCCTGATCGATCTAAGTATGGGGGGAAGGCGACTACGAAGGTCAAGGTGGAGGAGCCACTGAAGAAGAAGAATGGTCTAAGGTTCAAACCTTTCCATGATTGGTTCAGGAAGGAGGTGCTGAATGAGAGGGTTCCTAAGGAACCCGATGCTGTGGATTAAGGTTGTTCGAGTAGTATGTCAAGCCATGACAATAACTAAGGCGCTGTCCGGGAGGCAACCCGAGGTATGTTTTTCTTTCTTTGCTTTTCTTTCTTTGTTTTTGCATTTTCTTTAGTGTGTTTTTGCTTTGTTTTTGTTCTTGTTTTTGTTTTCGACTAACCTGCAGGGAAGAGACCCATGCCTATTGAAGAAGGTGTTTCCACACCAATGTAAGTCTCTTCCTTCCCTGCACTAATAAACTCCCCGAAAAAACCTTAAACGGGGAGCAAAAAAAAAAAAAAGAATAATCGGAATTAAAAAAAAAAAAGTTGTACCAAGGCCAGCTGTCCAGAGTTTCTCATGGAGACGGTGCGCATCATGTTGTCAAGGAGGATACACTTACCCTACACATTATTTGACAACAATGATGGCCCTACAATTGACAGCTGAGGAGGAGGAACACTAGAGCCCACACCACGATGACATCTTTGCCCATTTTTTGTGTTCGCTGAAGGCCGTGCAGCCCCGAATTCTTTGATTACCACTATTCACCAAAGTGGCTTCGTATGGTTGTACGGTAGATGAAGATCATGGAGTAATGAAGACGCACGCTCAACACCCGAGACCTGTGCGTATATTGAAGACCTCCAGCAACAAAGGAAGTGTCCAAGCCATCTCGGCGACGTTGTGAGTTATTTTTTGCTTTTCCCTATGCTTTATTCTCTTGTCTTTCATTACATTGAGGACAATGCAATGTTTAAGCATGGGGGAGAGTTCTATACTTGCTACGTCGTTGAGGAGAAAAATGAATAAAAAGGAGAAAAAGCCAAAAAAATTGAAAAAAGGCAAAAATTGAAATCCTGGGATAGGTCGAAAACCCGAAAGGACGGCCTAGGCAATAAGCAGGTGGCTTGGACCAGCATTAGGCTGGGGTAATATGAGGTCAAGAGTGACGTGAGCTTATGTGAGCACATCTATGAAAAAAATATGAGTGGCTTGGTGAAAACCCGAAAGGGCGCCTTGGCAAAATGAGCGGAAAAGAAGAAGAGTGATTTTAGGATTTCTCTTTATTCTTGGCGAGGCGTCATAAGAAGAGGAGTCAAAGAAGGATTGTCGGGTAGGTCACTTTGGGAGGCATAAGGAGTCATAGATGGAGGCTAGGATTAGAGGTTACTCACACTATTGGATGTCCGGGTTAAGCTTGGGGGAAGTACTCTGCTTGCCCCCAGGTTTGTTGATGATGAGGATGTGTTGTAGATGAGATTGGCGCCAGGAGTTTTGGCATGGGTTAGGTGACTCTTAGTTGGAGGATATGCTTCCTGAGACCTTGGGTGCTGCATTGGAGGAGTGGACTTTCTTTTAGTTTACTCGAGGACGAGCAAAGGTCTAAGCATGGGGGAGTTTGATAAGCACTACTTTGTAGGGCTTAAGTAAGAGTCATTAGAGGGTTTATTGGTGCCATTCGGGTAGATTTAGACACATTCATGTATATGGCATTTGGGGGCGAAGTTTGGTGTTTTTGGAGGTGTTTGAGCTGTTTTGGAGATCATAGGAAGCCACAAGGAGAAGACGCCAAGGAAGTGAAGAGAAGAGTAGAAGAACAGTGTGCTGAATTCAATTGGTTCGTTCTCTCTACTCAGGTGTCCAAATGAAGTGATTCCAATTCGAGGAGTTAGATCTTGAAGTCTACTGCAAGTCCTCAAAATATGAGCGCAATCCGAGTTGGGAATCAAAAGTTATGGCGTTTTTACGGAAGTGTCGCAGAAGCTAGAGAAGTCGTCGCCACCGCACCCAGCGCCAGCCTCACCGCACCCGCGGCGAGATCGTCAGAGAACTGGAGTTTCTGTTAAATGGCCGCACCCGGCGGTGGAGCCACCGCACCCGCGGTGGAGACGCGCTGAAAGTCTTTTACGAGTTTTCTTATTCCCGTTTTATTTTATTTCCGAAACTTTGTTTCCAAGCTTGTTATTTTTCTTTTCTTTATTTCTGAATTATTACTTTAGTATTTAAGTTAGGTTTAAAACTCTTTTAGAGGATCATCTATTCTAAAACCCTAGTTGCCACCTTTCTACGTTTTTCTCACAAACCCTATGGAGAACTAAACCTCCATTGTTGCACTTGACAGTTTGAAGCCAACAATTGATTGGTTGTGAGTTTTCTACTCTTGTTCGTTTTCCTATCTAGTTGGATTAATTCTCTTGTGCTTGATTGTTTATTGGTCTATATTGATTTATCTAGATTGATCACCTAGGTTTATTGATATCTTCCTAATTGCTAGGACTTGTGATTCCGGGTTCGGGTTGCATATCTAGTAGCGAACACGATTGTGCGTATAGGGGATCCGAGCGCATAATTGTGAGAGAGAGTTAATTGCATGCTTATAGTAACGGGTTGTTTCTATTGCATGTGTCTTGTTAATCCTTTGTTGAATGCTATTGCTTTATTGAGTTCTGAAGGTTTTCGGATTTGATTTAGTAATAAGTACTATTAGGGCTGGTAGAACTAATAGTTATCTAAGATCGGGATAAGAACAACTATAGGAAAGTTGAGAACTTGAGATTGATAGAATTCCGTGATCGACCTATCTATTGTTGTGTGGATCTCTGTTGAGTGTGGCGCTTTTTCCCATCATATTTACAACCTTTTCCTGCGAACTTATTTACTTGTTTCCTTATTGCTTGTTACGAGAAACACAAACAACCCCCCCCCCCCCCCTAGTTCCTAGTTGGTGATAACAAATTGCATAAGTTGATAACCTGACTCTCTGTGGGATCGACCCTGACTTGCTTGCTATACTACTTAGTAGGTATTTTGGGATTTATTTGATAGGCATCACGACTTTAGCCCTGTCAATTACCTCCCCTGAGAGGCATTGAGCACCAAATTGACCTTGTTCCAGGTGCTTCTTTGCCCAACCACGCTGCGTATAGAGCTGGTCCAGAAGAGACCAAAGAATTGCAGCGCCAAGTCCAGGAATTGTTGGATCGCGGATACGTAAGGGAATCTCTTTCCCCTTATGCTGTGCATGTGATCCTTGTGCCCAAGAAGGATGGCACCTGGAGAATATGTGTTGATTGTCGTGCCATAAACCAGATCACAGTAAAGTATAGGCACCCTATTCCCCGCCTTGATGATATGCTTGATGAACTTCATGGCGCGACACTCTTCTCCAAAATTGATTTGAAGAGTGGTTATCACCAGATCAGAATGAAAGAAGGTGATGAGTGGAAAACAACGTTCAAGACGAAGTATGGGCTCTACGAGTGGCTTGTCATGCCATTTGGGCTCACGAACACGCCCAACACCTTCATGCGCGTCATGAACCACGTGTTGAGATCTTTCCTTTGGCAAGTTTGTTGTCGTTTATTTCGATGACATCCTTGTGTATTCCCGGAGCCTAGAAGACCATGTCGATCACCTTCGCCAAGTGCTCGAATGCCTTCGACAAGAGCGCCTGTTTTCCAATCTGGCAAAGTGCTCATTTTGCTCCGAGTCTGTAACATCCCAGGCCAAGCTACCCCAGCCACCAAGCCGCCCAGCCACCCAACGGTGTCGGCGCCGGTACTGGTGCCGCCTGGTTGTCCAAGGGCATGCAGCCCACACACCCAACCCTTCCCCCGTATTTTTGTAAGGTTATTTTGGGAATTATAGAATTTTTCCGGGTACCCGTTGTGTACGTCGGATTTAATTCAGGTAGCTTGAGACATTCTGTAATGTGCTCTGTATCTGTAATATTTTTCTCAGTGAAATAATATACAGACAAGGTGCCTTGGAGTTTAATTGTCGTTCGCGTACGATAATTTTTATCCCGATTTATCGTCAAGCTCGTTCAAAGCCGAATGGGCGGGAAAAGGGGGAAATGGCGACCGCCGTTCAGAAACGGCGACCGCCGTGGTTGGGCCCGAGATGTCAGCGTTTCAGCTTCTAGCTGGCCGCGACAGGCCTAACGACGGCGACCGCCGCGTGCCCGCCGCAGGCAAAAACGGCAACCCCCGTGATTGTCCAGTGGGCATTGTCCGTTGGTCGTCGGCGGAAATCGAGGGCGCCGATCTTGCTTTCGGCCGCGTCTCAGGGTTTGGTTGAACGCTTCAGACACTTTGGCTATAAAAGGAGGTGCTGGGGGAGAGGTTTTGAGCCATCCAAGCACCAAACCTCTGCCAAATTCGCCTCTCGCCGGAGTTGTGCCTTCGCCGGAATTTTCGAAGCTTTCGTCGGTGTTGTAGTGGTGTTTCCAGAGTGCCTTTGTGAAGCTTTTGATTAGCCTTGGAGGTTAGAAGCCAAAGCAAGTCGAAGGAGGCCAAACCACTCGTGTTTTGGGGTGAGTTTTCTCTCGTTCTGTGTCGTCTGAGTTCTTCACGGCGACCGCCGCCAAGAACAACGACCGCCGCCAGTGCCCAGAACGCCTTCGTGGCTTTGGCTTGGTCGGTTGTCGTCGTGGCGTCTTTCCTTTCGTGTTCTTTCGCCGTGTTTAGATTCGTACTGTTTATGTCGGATCTAACTTAGGGTTCCTTTTATGGGTCGACTCAAAGGTTGTTGTGCTGTCGGAACTATACCGTGTCGAGCCCGGAATCCAGTGACGTCTTTAGACTATTCTGCGGAGTAAGACAAGTGGCGGTTCGCTCTTGCTCTTTCGTTCCATATTTACATTAATTATCAGTAGTTTATCTGAGTAATTAATTTGGAATGAATATTCTGTTTGTCTGGAAACGGTTTTGATAAACTGTTTTGAAAATCATATAATAGGTTGTATATCTGTTAGAACAACGCTATTATCTGTGATCGCCTTTCGGGCCTTTATGTGGATTTATCCTGTAAATGTTGTGGTGCTGTAACTGTTTAGTTAGCACTGTTAGATAGGAACGTTACTCGGACTCTGTCCAGTCGTTTCTTTATAATCTGGTATCGGGATGGCTCGTCCCCATCTGGTACTATTCTATGATCATGATCGGTCTCTTACACATGTGTGTAGAGACAGGACACTTAGCTGGTGTCACAAACCTTTCGGTATACGTCACTCTCGACGAAACGTATACTAAGATGTGTCGTCCCACTGGTGGGGTACACATGTAAAAGTCTATAACGTGATGTGTGTTTTTGAAACATAAATCAGATAAGTGCTACCTTGACGCACATAATTAATACACCTTGGGCGAGTAGTGCAGCTAAGTTCAGTACAGCTAGGAAAACTCGTCTTGACTTGAATGTAGTACGTTCTCTTTCCAATCTGGATTCGCTGTAGGCGATGAGGTTGGTCGTGAACCGAAGCATCTCAGTCAGTTTTAAATCATTGTTGAATGATTCTGTAACATTCCAGATTTGTCATTACTTCCTTAAAGACTCATTTCCGTTGGAGTCTTCTTTCGAGTCAATTTCTGTGAAGATTCAGTCTTCCAGAATCTTCTCTTGTGCATATCTCTTGTTTATTCCAGTAGGAATATGGTGGTTGACTACCGTTATCGGTTATTATCCGAGAAACAGTGAGTCTAACCTAATATGACTGCTTCGAACCAGTCTGTTTTTTTTTTCCTTGCTAGTCTATTCATTTAGACTAATCAACCAATATTTTCCCTTGCATGGTTGGCTGGTGTCATCCGTTTGATTCGGCACATCAGTTAAGAAGTAGCTCAGAAGATTAGAAGGACTATGGAGTCGGCGGTGGTTTTTGAATGTTTTAATTATTTCTTTAATCAGGTTATGATCCTTTGGACAATAACTCCAATTGTAATGTACTTTCTTAGTCTTCCGCTGTGTTTGGTTTAAACTATGTTTTGACCTATTCGGGATTGGGTTATAATCCCGTAACTCTTGTTTCCTCGATAATGTTATGTTTTGGAATTTAATGCTTGATCTTTATGTATCAATTGCATTTCATAAATTGTATTTATTTGGTAAAGCCTTGGGTGATCTCGGTAAGGAACACTGGGGTCACTGGCGGTAATACCTTTCCAAAAGGGTTAAGTTTTGGGGGTGTTACAGTTGTGGTATCAGAGCCAAAAGTTTTTTTTTTAAAATGGGTTTGGAATTTTTATAAACCCTTTATCCGTTTTCGAAATGCTTTAAAGAGGGCTCTGAATTTTCAAAGTGAAAAGAATTTTAAAAACACCGTTCGTAGTCGTGTCTTCTTTATAGTCTGATATAGTAAGCTTGCTTCTATGTCTAGAAAGACTAATTCCTTCCTTATTGTTCGATAGGATGGGTGTCTGCTTTTCTATTGGTAGGGGGTCGGAAGACGCCAAGTCGGATCAGTCGAGGCTAGATTTTCCGTTACCTCAGCGATGTTTCGAGGTTGGAGGCCCGAGTAGCCCACCCGAAGACGTCAAGCACGTTCTCCCCGAGTCAGTTGTCCTTGTAGCCAGGAATGCTATGGTCCCTAGACCTGCACCTGTGCCTCCACCAAGGGTGGAGGAAGTACGGGAATGGGAGCAGGAAGATGAGTTATCAAGGTACGAACAAGGGGTTTACCAAGACGACTTTCTGCTGGGACCAATTCCAGAGGAGATCGAGTACGAAGACGAGGAAGAGGAGATGTTGGAGGTAGATCCTGTCGAGGACGAGGATATGATCGAGGATGATTCCGAGGATGAGGATCCCATCGAGGATGATCCCGAGGATGAGGATCCCATCGAGGATGATCCCGAGGATGAGGATCCCATAGAGGATGATCCAGAAGAGGATCCAGAGTTGGACCTTGGAGGGCAGATTCAGGAGCCCGGTACAGGATTGTCACCAGTGCTAGAGTACGCACCCATGTCAGAAGCTGATTGGGAGGCACTGTATACCGAGTACGATATTGGGAGAAGTGACAGGGAATCTCAGCCTATCCCTACTCCAAGGAGATGGAGGTCGGAATCCGAGCTGCAGGAGATTCTCCGCCAGAGCGAGGTAATCTCCGCAGAACAACAGCGTCAGAGGGATGAGTTGATCGCCAGTACTCAGAGGAGGGCTGGAATAGGAGGACCAGTCATGGACGACCCATACTTTACCATGACTGAGCTAGGACTATGTGCTTCAGGGTCAAGCAGGGTGCGAAACCCATCGCCAGAGCTCGATGGTGAGCCTAGCCCGAAGAGACCATGCACGAGTAGCCAGTCGTATGGGAGACGTTTTGGAACGCCTTGAGGAGGAGTGGCATTGCCTATCGTAGTAGTTTCGCTTCTTAGTATTCCAAGTTGTACTTTATGTAATATTTCAGTATTGCGGCAAGTACTCTGAGAAACACTTATATCTTCGAGCAATGTTGTCCAAACGCTCGAATGATAAACTTATGTGTAACTTGTGTAAGAATTCGAAGGTTCATCTATAAAATGCCAAGTTGATCTATTCTGAGTGATTTATTTACATTGATATATTACATAAGTATGTTGCATAATATTAATGTATTGAATGCTTGGAATTGGATCGGTAAACAGATGGTGAACCCAAGAAGCACGAGAAACTCGACTCGAGCCGGTGTTGGGACTAGCCAAAATCCCAGGCCAGCAGAAAGAGGTGTTCAGGATAAACACGAGTCTGAGTCTCGCGTCCAGCAGAGGCGTGAAGGTCAAGATCAGACCCAGGCGCCGACGCTGTTTGACGCTGCAGCTGTTGAGGCAATCCGTGGGATCGTGATGCAGGCTATTACAGATGTCTTGAGACCAAGTGCGCCTCAAGCACAAGAAGTGTCTATTCACGCAGCGGTTCCTGATGTTGTGGAACCCAGAAACCCTGTGATTCAGGAGACTGCCGTTAGGGAGAGGGACAGCTATGGTTGCGCTCTTAAGACCATTACTTCCATGAGACCCGACTGCTATAACGGGAAAGGGGAGCCAGTGGCAGTGACTCATTGGTTCTCCCATATGGAGAGGCTGTTCAGGAACGTGGAGTGTACGGAGGCCGAGAAGGTCCATATCGCTTCTCTTCAGCTGAAGGAGGAGGCTAGCGAGTGGTGGGAGAGCACTGGTTTGGCTGAAAGCCCAGTGTTGACTTGGTCGATGTTCAAGATCAAGATGGTTGATCGCCTTTTCTCTCGTGCTATGAGAGAGGAGAAGCATAAAGAGTTCTTGTACCCTCAGACTGATGGTCTGAGAGTGACCGAGTTGGCATCTAAGTTCAACCATCTTCTACAGTACGCCACTGCCGAGATCACCAGCGAGGCTCAAAAGATCTGGTACTTCCACGAGTGGATGAACCCGGATATCAAGCCATTAATGGTGCACCACACATGCTCTACCTTGGAGCAGTATGTGGATTGTGCCTATAAGCTGGAGGTAACTCTCGAGGAGTCGACCAAGAGGCGCAACCGACAGAAGTCGATGCAGAATCAGAACCAGGGAGGTGGTTTTAAGCGCCTTGTGCCACCGTCTAACTTCGCCAAGTCCGGCCGAGCTAAGACGGAGATGACGCAATGGGGATCGACTCAGCAGTCAGGGCATACCAAGAGTTCAGTTCAGTGTTATAACTGCGGTACTGCTGGGCACAAGAGCACTGAGTGTCGGAAGGAGAGGAGGCCATGCTTTGGGTGTGGACGTGATGGTCATCTGCAAAAGTTCTGCAAGCAGGGGAAGCAGAAGGGAGTAGAGTCGCAGCAAGGGTCAGTTCATCAGAGCAACCGACCTAGGTTTAAGCCTGCCGAGACTCCTAGCCCTTCAGTGCAGACGACTGCTCAGAACAGGGGAAAGGCCCCAGCTGCTTCTGGAAGTCAGGGCCAACGCTTGTACGAGATGCGTGAGGCAGATGGACCCAACGCTCCAATTGCTCAAGGTACTCTATACCTTCACTCTACTTTAGTGTGCATTCTGTTTGATTCTGGTGCTACGCATTCCTTTATTTCGGATAGCTGTGTTAGCAAGTTAGACTTAGTGTGCAATGATTCGTGCGACCCTTTCGTCGTTAATCTTCCTAATGGAGAACGTTTGGTGGGAACCAAGCATTTGTCTGACTTTCCGATTACCATTCAGGGTAAGGAATTTGAGGCAGATTTAATCTGTATAGCCATGGCTCCATACGACATTATTCTCGGTATGGATTGGCTGACGCGTCACAAGGCGGTGATCGACTTCAGTTCAAGAACGGTGACGGTGTCATCCGGGGGCAAATTCGTGTGCAAGTTCAAAGGTCGAAATGACGCTGATAACGGCAAGTTGATCAATGCGATGGCTGCGTTTAAGCTACTACGACAAGGATGTGTCGGGTACCTTTGCTACTTGGATTCGCCCGAGAGGGATGGACCTGAGGTTTTTGATATTCCTGTAGTTAGGGAATTTTCGGATGTCTTTCCGGAAGAAATTCCTGGATTACCCCCGAACCGCGACGTAGAGTTTTCAATTGATCTCGAGCCTGGTACGGCACCGATTTCCAAATCACCGTATCGGATGGCTCCGGCTGAGATGCAAGAATTGAAGAATCAACTTGAAGATCTTCTTGATAAAGGTTATGTCAGGCCGAGTGCATCGCCGTGGGGTGCCCCGGTTTTATTCGTCAAAAAGAAGGATGGATCGTTCCGCCTTTGTATCGACTACCGAGAGTTGAACAAGGTGACGATCAAGAACAAGTATCCTTTGCCTAGGATTGATGACTTGTTGGACCAGTTGCAAGGAGCAAAGGTTTTCTCCAAGATCGACTTGAGATCTGGATATCATCAACTCAGGATTCGTGAGCAGGACATTCCTAGAACTACGTTTAGGACCAGATATGGTCATTACGAGTTCGTAGTGATGCCTTTTGGGCTTACAAATGCTCCAGCTGTCTTTATGGATTTGATGAACCGATGTTTTCACCAGTACTTGGATAAGTTCGTGGTAGTTTTCATCGATGACATCTTGATCTATTCTCCGAATGAAGAAGTCCACGAGGAACATCTACGGATTGCCTTGTCAATCCTTAGACAACATCAGCTTTATGCTAAACTGTCCAAGTGTGAATTCTGGATAAAGGAAGTGGCTTTCTTAGGCCAAGTGATCAATAAAAATGGGGTTATGGTTGATCCCCAAAAGATAGAAGCGGTGGCTAATTGGACACAACCCCAGAGCGTGAAGGAGGTACGCAGTTTTCTTGGACTTGCCGGGTATTATAGAAGGTTCGTAGAAGGATTTTCAAAGATCGCTCTACCTATGACCAATCTACTCCGCAAAGTCCACAAGAAGTTTGTCTGGAATGACAAGTGCGAGGTCAGTTTCCAGGAGTTGAAGCGACGGTTGACCTCGGCACCCGTGTTAGCACTCCTAGAGGGGAATGACGATTATGTGGTCTATAGTGATGCTTCCAAGTATGGTCTCGGTTGTGTTTTGATGCAAAGGGGCAGAGTCATTGCTTACGCATCTAGACAACTCAAGACTTACGAAGAAAACTATCCGACCCACGATCTTGAGTTAGCAGCGGTTGTATTTGCGCTGAAGATTTGGAGGCATTACCTCTACGGCATAAGATGCCAAGTCTTCACTGACCACAAAAGTCTCAAGTATATATTTACTCAGAAGGAGTTAAATATGAGACAACGCCGCTGGCTAGAGTTGCTCAAGGACTACGACATGGAGTTGTTGTATCATCCGGGCAAGGCTAATATAGTAGCTGATGCACTAAGCCGGAAGACAACGCACGAGACTGTGGTTGCTCTACTTACTGCTCAGACCAAGCTAAACCAAGAGTCATGCGACATTGAAGTCTTATATGACCAGCGTAGAGGGTACCTGAGTATGATGGAGATTCAGGCTACACTGCTGGATCAAATCAAAGAAAAGCAAGTCGATGACATCATCTTGGTAAAGTTAAGCAGTGAAGTGATGGATGGGAAAGCTCCCAGTTTTGTGGTTCAGGATGATGGATCACTTTGGTTTCAGGATCGGATCTGTGTGCCTGACACATAAGGTCTTCGTCAGTTGGTGATGAGAGAAGCTCATTCATCTGCTTATTCTGTGCATCCTGGCTCTAGCAAGATGTACACGGATCTCAGGAAGAAGTTTTGGTGGCCAAACATGAAGTGAGACGTAGCAGACTTTGTGGAAAAGTGCTTAACTTGCCAGAAGGTCAAGATCGAACACCGTAGGCCAGGTGGTAAGATGCTACCTCTCCCCGTGCCAGAATGGAAATGGGAGGACATTTCCATGGACTTCGTCACTGGGCTACCCAAGACTCGAAGTCAGAGAGATGCTATCTGGGTAATTGTGGATAGGCTTACGAAGAGTGCTCATTTCATAGCCATCAAGACCACATGGGAAACCCAGAAGCTAGCCGAAGTTTACTAGAAGGAGATTGTCCGCTTACATGGCATTCCTAAGACCATTGTATCGGACCGAGATGGCCGTTTCATGTCAAGATTCTGGAAGGAACTTCATAAGGCTATGGGAACCGAGTTGAGGTTCAGTATAGCGTTTCATCCTCAGACAGATGGCCAGTCTGAAAAGACCATCCAGACTCTGGAGGATATGCTTAGAGCTTGTGTGCTTGATCGTCCGACTAGCTGGGAGGACAGCTTGAGTCTGATTGAGTTCACATACAACAATAGCTGGCATGCTACAATCAAGATGGCTCCGTTTGAAGCTTTGTATGGTCGCAGATACAGATCTCCGATTTGTTGGGATGATAATGCCGACAAAATTCTGCTTGGACCAGAGTTGGTCGAAAGGACGACTTCAGACATTGCTTTGATCAGACAAAGAATGTTGACCGCTCAGAGTCGACAGAAGTCCTACGCAGATCGGAAGCGCAGGACTGTCGAGTTCGAGGTCGGTGACAAGGTTTTTGTCAAGGTATCGCCATCCAAAGGAGTTTTCAGATTTGGTAAGCGTGGGAAGCTTAACCCTCGCTACGTGGGACCATTCGAGATTCTGGATAGAGTGGGATCTCTAGCGTACCGTTTGGCATTGCCACCATCGGCTCACCCGGTGCATAATGTGTTCCACGTGTCTTTACTCAGAAAGTATGTACCAGATGAGTCTCATGTACTTAGCTACGAGGACATCGAGATTCAAGCTAATGGTACTTATGAAGAGTTGCCCGTGCGCATTTTGGAGCGTCGGGAGAAGCATTTGCGCAACAAGATCGTACCTTTGGTACGAGTGCTGTGGTCCAAGTCAGGGACCGAAGAAGTTACTTGGGAGACGTGGGAAATCGAGTCAGATATGCTCAGGCGTTTTCCCGAGTTATTCTCGACCTAAGTTTCGGGGTCGAAACTTCTTGTAAGGGGGAGGAGATGTGATACCCCGTATTTTTGTAAGGTTATTTTGGGAATTATGGAATTTTCCCGGGTACCCGTTGTGTACGTCGGATTTAATTCAGGTAGCTTGAGACATTCTGTAATGTGCTCTGTATCTGTAATATTTTTCTCAGTGAAATAATATACAGACAAGGTGCCTTGGAGTTTAATTGTCGTTCGCGTACGATAATTTTTATCCCGGTTTATCGTCAAGCTCGTTCAAAGCCGAATGGGCGGGAAAAGGGGGAAACGGCGACCGCCGTTCAGAAACGGCGACCGCCGTGGTTGGGCCCGAGATGTCAGCGTGTCAGCTTCTAGCTGGCCGCGACAGGCCTAACGACGGCGACCGCCGCGTGCCCGCCGCAGGCAAAAACGGCGACCCCCGTGATTGTCCAGTGGGCATTGTCCGTTGGTCGCCGGCGGAAATCGAGGGCGCCGATCTTGCTTTTGGTCGCGTCTCAGGGTTTGGTTGAACGCTTCAGACACTTTGGCTATAAAAGGAGGTGCTGGGGGAGAGGTTTTGAGCCATCCAAGCACCAAACCTCTGCCAAATTCGCCTCTCGCCGGAGTTGTGCCTTCGCCGGAATTTTCGAAGCTTTCGTCGGTGTTGTAGTGGTGTTTCCAGAGTGCCTTTGTGAAGCTTTTGGTTAGCCTTGGAGGTTAGAAGCCAAAGCAAGTCGAAGGAGGCCAAACCACTCGTGTTTTGGGGTGAGGTTTCTCTCGCTCTGTGTCGTCTGAGTTCTTCACGGCGACCGTCGTGTTCTTCACGGCGACCGCCGTGTTCTTCACGGCGACCGCCGCCAAGAACAGCAACCGCCGCCAGTGCCCAGAACGCCTTCGTGGCTTTGGCTTGGTCGGTTGTCGTCGTGGCGTCTTTCCTTTCGTGTTCTTTCGCCGTGTTTAGATTCGTACTGTTTATGTCGGATCTAACTTAGGGTTCCTTTTATGGGTCGACTCGAAGGTTGTTGTGCTGTCGGAACTATACCGTGTTGAGCCCGGAATCCAGTGACGTCTTTAGACTATTCTGCGGAGTAAGGCAAGTGGCGGTTTGCTCTTGCTCTTTCGTTCCATATTTACATTAATTATCAGTAGTTTATCTGAGTAATTAATTTGGAATGAATATTCTGTTTGTCTGGAAACGGTTTTGATAAACTGTTTTGAAAATCATATAATAGGTTGTATATCTGTTAGAACAACGCTATTATCTGTGATCGCCTTTCGGGCCTTTATGTGGATTTATCCTGTAAATGTTGTGGTGCTGTAACTGTTTAGTTAGAACTGTTAGATAGGAACGTTACTTGGACTCTGTCCAGTCGTTTCTTTATAATCTGGTATCGGGATGGCTCGTCCCCATCTGGTACTATTCTATGATCATGATCGGTCTCTTACACATGTGTGTAGAGACAGGACACTTAGTTGGTGTCACAAACCTTTCGGTATACGTCACTCTCGACGAAACGTATACTAAGATGTGTCGTTCCACTGGTGGGGTACACATGTAAAAGTCTATAACGTGATGTGTGTTTTTGAAACATAAATCAGATAAGTGCTACCTTGACGCACATAATTAATACACCTTGGGCGAGTAGTGCAGCTAAGTTCAGTGCAGCTAGGAAAACTCGTCTTGACTTGAATGTAGTACGTTCTCTTTCCAATCTGGATTCGCTGTAGGCGATGAGGTTGGTCGTGAACCGAAGCATCTCAGTCAGTTTTAAATCATTGTTGAATGATTCTGTAACATTCCAGATTTGTCATTACTTCCTTAAAGACTCATTTCTGTTGGAGTCTTCTTTCGAGTCGATTTCTGTGAAGATTCAGTCTTCCAGAATCTTCTCTTGTGCATATCTCTTGTTTATTCCAGTAGGAATATGATGGTTGACTACCGTTATCGGTTATTATCCGAGAAACGGTGAGTCTAACCTAATATGACTGCTTCGAACCAGTCTGTTTTTTTTCCCTTGCTAGTCTATTCATTTAGACTAACCAACCAATATTTTCCCTTGCATGGTTGGCTGGTGTCATCCGTTTGATTCGGCACATCAGTTAAGAAGTAGCTCAGAAGATTAGAAGGACTATGGAGTCGGCGGTGGTTTTTGAATGTTTTAATTATTTCTTTAATCAGGTTATGATCCTTTGGACAATAACTCCAATTGTAATGTACTTTCTTAGTCTTCCGCTGTGTTTGGTTTAAACTATGTTTTGACCTATTCGGGATTGGGTTGTAATCCCGTAACTCTTGTTTCCTCGACAATGTTATGTTTTGGAATTTAATGCTTGATCTTTATGTATCAATTGCATTTCATAAATTGTATTTATTTGGTAAAGCCTTGGGTGATCTCGGTAAGGAACACTGGGGTCACTGGCGGTAATACATTTCCAAAAGGGTTAAGTTTTGGGGGTGTTACAGAGTCCACCAACTTTATGGGCTACATTGTGAGTAGCGATGGTTTACGCGTTGATAATGAGATTATCGCGGCCATCAAGGACTGGCCCACGCCTACCACACCGACACAGGTGTGAAGCTTTCTAGGTCTCGCAGGCTTTTATCGGTGTTTTGTACGTGATTTCTCTTCCATTGCCGCACCACTACATGAGCTCACCAAGAAAGGAAGCACAGTTTTGTGGCTTGAGTCCCATGAACGCGCCTTCTCCGCCTTAAAGAACGCGTTGTGCCAAGCGCCTTTGCTCCAGCTTCCAGATTTCACCAAACACTTCGAAGTGGAGTGTGATGCCTCAGACATAGGCATTGGTGGTGTGCTACACCAAGAGAAGAGACCGATTGCCTACTTCAGTGAGAAGCTCACATGAGCCACACTCAATTACCCCACCTACGACAAAGAGCTTTATGCCTTAGTACGCGTGCTGAAGACATGTCAGCATTACCTTTGGCCGCGTGAATTTGTCATCCACAGCGACCACGCCGCGTTGAGCTACTTGAAGAGCCAGGCTCACCTCAATCGCCGCCATGCTCGCTGGGTGGAGTTTCTGGAGACATTTCCTTATGTCGTTGTTCATAAGAAAGGAAAAGATAACATTGTTGCTGACGCGTTATCTCGCAGGTATGTTCTCTTGACTCATGTGTAAACTAAAATTTTGGGTTTTGCTTTAATTAAAGATTTATATACTAGTGACCCTTTCTTTGCCCCTATTCTTGAGCATTGCCTGAGATCGCGTGAGTTTGAGACCTTTTACCTTTCTGAGGGTTATTTGTACAAGGCTAGTCGTCTATGCATTCCTACATCCTCCATTAGGCTCCTATTGATTGAGGAAGCACACGCAAGTCATGGACATTTTGGGATTCGGAAAACCTTAGACGCGCTTAGAGAACACTTCTTTTGGCCTAAGATGACTCACCAAGTGACTAGGTTTTGTAGAAGTTGTGTAACTTGCCAGAGAGCCAAAGCTAAGTTTAGTCCTCACGACCTCTACACTCCCTTGCCCATTCCGAGTGCCCCCTGGGAAGATTTGTCTATGGATTTCATCACGGGTTTGCCCCTCTCTAGACGAGGTAAAGACTCCATTTTTGTGGTCGTAGATAGGTTTTCTAAGATGAAACATTTTATTGCTTGTAAGACTACCCATAGTGCTAGTGAGATTGCTGATCTATTATTTGAGCATGTGGTCCGTCTTCATGGAGGCCCGCGTACCATAGTTAGTGATAGGGATTCTAAGTTCATTGGTCATTTTTGGAGAACTCTTTGGGGAAAGCTAGGAACCAAGCTCCTATTCTCGACTAGCTATCACCCCCAAACCGATGGCCAAACGGAGGTCACAAATAAAACTCTAGGAGCCCTCCTTCGCACGATGCTAAAAGTCAACCCTAAGCGTTGGGAGGACTTACTATCAATTGTCGAGTTTTGTTACAATAGATGTAGGCACATATCGACCAAGTTGACACCATTCGAAGTGGTGTATGGCATCAACCCCTTGACACCACTGGATTTGTCGCCGCGTCCTCTCCGAGACCCAGTGCATGTCTCAGCCTCCAATCGCGCTGAGCAAGTCCAGGAGCTTCATCAACGAACCCGGGAACAACTGGAGAGGAGGGCCGCACAGTATGCCTCATAGAAGAATTTAGGCCACCGCCGCATCGTCTTTGCCCCCGGAGACCTTGTCTGAGTGCATCTGCGAAAGGAGAGGTTCCCATCGCGGCGAAAGCATAAATTGGCACCGCGTGGAGATGGTCCCTTCCGTGTGGTCAAAGCCATAGGGGACAATGCATATCAACTCGAGCTCCCACCAGATTTCGGAGTTCACGCGTCCTTCAACGTCGCGGACTTAACACCATATGTTGAGCCAGAGTTTGATGATGGTGAAGCGGGGACGCTTCACAACCAAGTGGGGGAGGGTGATGTGACCCTGCCTCCCATGACGGCCCAAGACGAGGAAGAAGCCATGAGCCTACACTCAGAAGGTCCAGTGACAAGGTCTAGGTTCAAGGCCATCGCCGCCGCCGTCGCGTCTCTCATCGCACGCGCCGTCGCCAGCCAAGGAAGCCCAGACGACAATCCAAGACTCGTCGTCCTCGCCACCATCGAGAGTGAAAGAACGCGTTCTTCTGAAGACTGTGACACTTCGTCGTCTCACGTGATGATCACGTCAAAGCCATTAACGCGTTCATGAGTTTCACGCGTTCTTTTTGAGACATTATCTATATTTGGTATTTCTAGTCTGCTTTAGATAGTTTCCTTATTTACAGCATTTTAGATAGTTTCCTTTCAGTCATTCTATCTTTTAGGGTTTGTGCCTTTTGCATGCTTGCATGGGCTAGCCCACGAGGTTCGACTCGGCCCATCCGACGTCTCACCTCCCCTATTTATACCCGACTTTGTTAATGTTATTTCTTACGCTCAAGTTAAAGTTCAAGGTTTTAAGTCGAGTGTTAAATTCCTCTTTTCCTTGATCGGACGTCACCCTTATCCCTCTCATCCCCATTCACTCTGCCGCCGACGCTACGTCAACCACTCGATCTCCCTCGAGTTTATCCCCTCCGCAGTCGACGCTACGACACCAACGACTTGTCCCTTCAAGTCGTCTATCCCTCCATTCAATCGCTTCCGCCACCGCTATCCATCTCCCACCAAATCGCTTCCATCACCACCATCAACGCGTTCTTCCGTTCGCGATCAACTACATCACCACATTCCACAGCAGAATCACAACACCGAGTGACTTCCCAACCAAGACTAGATCCAAGTCATCACCTTTGGCAATTCGACTTTTCACAGGAGGCAAGGACACATCACCAGTTGAAGCCGAGATACTTGAACGACTTGTTTGAAGCCGATTTGGACTTTGCAGGTTTAGTGGCACTCCCTTTTGCTGTTGAAACTCCACTGCGAGGTCTTCCGCTAGAAGGACATCCTTTCGATCCCACAGACGCTTTTGATCCCACGGACGATTTCACATTGGTCGTCTCTTTCTCTACAGGCGCATCCTCCTCTTCCACTCCCAGTTCCTCATCCATATTCTTCATATTCTGCTTCTCCTTCATCTTCTTACTTTTTGCATCCACATGCTCGTCCCAACTCATATTCCTCTTGGTGTCGGTCTTTCTCGCATTCATCCTAGGCCTCCCCTTCTTGGTCTCATCACGTGGCGGGTCTTGAATCTGGCACGATGTAGGGTCATATGTCTCACGCCACTTTTCCGCCATCTTCTTCAACGTAAATCCATCAACTTTCCCACATAAGAACTCTTTAACGAAGTCCTGAACCGTGACATTATCCGCTGTGATTGCAACACCATCATCGACATCAAGATCCTTAGCATCCACCCATTTCCATCTGATCTGCTTCCAGAAAATATCAACTTCTTCAAGCACTAACGGGTAACTCGTCTCCACATAGACCTTAATTGTGTGTGGGCAAGGCAGTCCTAGTGTGGACTTCTACCAAAAATCATCACATTTGTCCCCAATTTTCCCCTTCTTTGCTAACACATCTTGGGCATACAACATTCTCAAGCATTTCTCAGAGCACTTTTCAAGGATGCGCTTGAAGAAGACCTTAACCCACTCAGGGCCATTTACTATCTCCATGGGAAAGGCAGTGCAGTTCTTGGTCATCTCAAATCGGATCTTCCGATGCTGATCAACAAACATGTTATCGATGTGTTGCACAATTGTGTCGAACCCTTCAACGGATGTCTCAATCATGTCCTTAAGCATAGAGTGCTGACCCTCAACCCTGAAAATAATATAATCGTTTATAATTTACTAAATGAATTTTAAAACCCAATTTGATTGCAAATGTTTGTATGAAAGTTACCTGTTTGATGTTCTTGTGGCAAAATGGAGAACATCATCACACCATGCCGCAACTAGCTTTTTCTTATGGTCATTAAACCAAGTTTCCTCGACATATCTCACAAGGCCTTCATTCCATATCTCCTTAAAGTGAGCAAGTCGCTCTCTATACTCCTCCTTTGTGTGAGACCTCATCACCCGGCAAACACTTCCCGAGAATTTCTTCTCGTCAATGTTCATCAACTTAGCATATGCCTTCACATTACGGTCTACATGGACCTGACAAAAATGATGCCGAACCTTCGGAAACACCTTATCGGCAGCCTTGATCAGTCCTAGCTCTCGATCAGACATGATGCATATGGGACTTTTCCCCCCGAACAACCACTTCAATCGTGTCAATGCTCATGCATAGTGGATTGTCGTCTCCCTTTCCATGAACGCAAGAGCAATGCAATATGTGAAGTTGGTGCAAGTAAACCCAACCATCTGGAACAGTGGCATACCGTACCTATAAATGCAATACAAAAAATACTTTAAACCCGCCAAAAATATCATTATCTACTCATAATACTCAAACGAGTAAGGTTTACCTGTTGGTTTTGTACGTCGAATCCATGATGACGACATTAGGGAACATGTACAACAAATGTCGAGCGTCTGGATGAGAAATAAACAAGCACGCCAATACCTCATTCCCATCTTCCCTCGTTTTAGTAGCAGTGTCCAACAAATAGCCTTTGTCCTTCAAAAACCCCAATGAACATTGTGTCACATTCAGATTGCCCAGGGATTTCAACCTCTCCTTAGCCCTAACAGTGTACACTTGCTTCCTCGATATCGTTGAACCCGTATATTCATTCCTAATCTGTGTAGAAATAACCTTGGGTCTTGCACCCGCCGTAGTATCAATCATCACTTTTCTACGCTGCTCCTTCGTAAGTCGGGAAGCAAATGCATGGCCAATCAAGGTGGTCGAAAGCATATGGTTATGGCATCCTCTAACAACCGATATGGTCCACCCAGGATCTCTAATAACATTTCCTTCCCTAAAAATACCATGCAACAAAAAGGGACAACACTTCTTCTTTGACCTAGATTTATTCACTCGTAGGGCTGACCTTTTTACCATCGACTAACTTCTTTTTCTTGCCGGACCTAGGTAACCCGAATCTCTCACAATGAAATATAATCCTTCTAGGCTTTGATGATTTAGTAGTGATCACCATAAAAAGACTAAAATCGACCTTTTGCACCCACTCCCTCAATCCCTCCATACTCGGAAATATCTCATTAGTAGTAAAATGGGATGAGAAGTTGATTGCTATAAATTCATCATCACTAGAATCACCCTATTTATATATAAAAAATAGTATATTAGAGACTAATTAATAATTAAATTTATACAAATTAATATATAAAAATTATGCATTATTTCTAAACAGTCAACATTTCAAAGACTTAGTACAGTTAATATTTAATCATTTTATACAAAAAAATTTAAATATATTACGTACCCTGAAGTACTGAGGAGAAATCGGCAACTGAAAATCATCCTCATCATCTAGAGACGTGGGCGCGCTCGAAGACGACTCCGACAACCCCCTTCAACAAGGATCGCTTGACGACGACATATATATAGCCGGAAAATTACAATGGGTTTGAAGTTTTTTTTCCCTTGTATTTCAATGGTGGTACAACTACTATTACATCTCCCATATATATAGCCGGCCACATGAGCGTTGAAACGGAATAATTCTGGGCGCCACTATGTGCAGCCCAAATTGACCGTTAAATTTCAATCGTACACTCCCTGGGCAGCACATAGTGCCGTCCAGAAATCCGGTTTCAGTGAACCGGTTTTCTGGGCTGCACATAGTGTCGCCCATAAACCCTACTGAATCGGCTTAGTGGACGGCACATATTGCCGCCCACTAAACCGGTTCACTGAACCGGTTTTTTAAAAATTCAAATTAAATCATACTTTTAATAATAATAAAAATTCACTGAACCGGCAATATGTGTCGTCCACTAAACCGATTTCAGTGAATCGGGTTTTCTGGGTTGCACTATGTGCCGCCCAGGATGGAGTGCAAGGTTAAAAAAAAAAGGAGTGCGCGGTTTTTCAACCAAACAAAACTGTATGTGTTGACTGTTGAGTGTCTCCAGTAACCAGCCAACAGATTTGTTTACCAAGGCGCTTGATAATGTTCAATTCAACTATCTTTTGCGTAAGTTGAATATTATTGATCCACATGTTCATACATAAGGGGTATTAGAGAATATATCTGTAAGATATTTGTGTATATCTTTATTTACTTATTTCCTTATCTTTTAGTTAGATTTATTAGATAAGACTTGTATCTATTTATAACCATAAATATCCAATTAGATCTATCACATATGCAGGAATATTTTTCCATCAAATTATCTCTCTCTAAACTTATCAGTCTCCTCTCCGCCTTCAACATCGGCTGCGACAACGACCGCTTGAGATTCACTTGCATCAATTAATCATCTGTGTTTGTAAGACACTCTCTCACTCCCTTTTCTTCCTCAGCTGCTTCCAGAGATTTCATTCCAATTTGGGTTTGCGCTAAACCCTAGCTTGCATAAATTTCTCTATATCCATTTATCCCTTTCCTCTGTCGGTTTCACTTCCGATTACAACTTCATCACTTATCAATTTGAGAAATTGACAGTTCGGTTACGAATACATCCATAATTTTGAGGTTCAGTTATTAGGGGCTTTTGCTATGAAATTAGGTGTTGGCTTGTAAGTTTGGACTAGCCTGTGTCGAGCAAGCTATTGCTGAGACTGAGTGTTTAAATTTGGAATATTGATTTAAAAAACTCTGGCACTTGTTTTTCTTGGCCGGTTGAAGGCGACTCAGATCATCTTGATGAAGAATTCGAGGCTTTGCAAAGTACGGTCGGAACGCCATATTCCAGCAGATCTATGGCCTGAAATACTCTGCTGGCTCCCTGTAAAATCTCTTCTCAGGTTCCGCTGCGTGTCGAAATCATGGCTATCTTTGATCGACGATGCTGACTTTGCCCGCTTACATCTCAACAACTTCAAGAACAACCGTGATGAAACCCACCTCTTGGTTGTCCACAGTAGCCGGCAAAACTGTGTGGTGCGGCGTAGTGACACCTTTGAAACCAATTCAGGAACACTTGATACCCTTGGAAACGAGCACAGCCATGATGGAAGATGGGATATTGTTTCCTCTGTCGATGGATTGATCTTGCTATGCCGTGATATTAGAAGTGGTAGATTCAGAGATTTAAAGGTGTGGAATCCATCAATTAGAAAGTTCCATGAAATTCCATCCTTGCATGAAATTGAAACCTTTCCTGAATATAGTTACTTGCAAGATAAGGATATCGGCCTTGGCTACGATCCGTTAGCTAATGATTACAAGCTTGTTAAATTTATCTTTCTAAACTACAAAACTCTGCATTCAGTAGCAATTTACAGCCTTGGGGGTGGTTCATGGAAGATAATTAAATTTCAAGGCAAGGGATCATCATGCTCTAACTGGCGCTGGGGATACGGATGCTCTATCAGCAGTGTCTATTTCCAGGGCAGCTTGTACTTCATTGTCGGGGACGCACACGAGGTTCGTGTTAGGGATTTGGTTTCCTTTGATCTGAGCAGCGAGGTGTTTTCTTCCATCAGCATGCCTGATAATCGTCGTTTCAGGTATTATGTTTTTACTGGGTGGCTGGCGTTGATTGACGGTGGGTGCTCATTGGCAGTGTTCGAAACTAATTCGGATGGGAAATCTGTGTGGGTGTTGGAAAGTGAGTCCATGAAGTGGACGAAACGATGCTCGTTTCGTTTGAAATGTAATCAAGTCTTGTACCTCAAGAAGAATGGCGATACACTGATACGGAGTTGTCGTGGGGAGACCTTCACAGCTGAAACTGGCGAGAAGAAATCGGTAAGGTGGGATCAGGTGGCATCATATAACCCTGAAACTGATGAGTGTAAGATTGTGCAGGAGAGGAGAGGTTCCTTTTATATGATTAGTCATGTTTCTGGCTACGTTGAGAGCTTGATTCTGCACAAATGAATTAGGTTTCTGCATCTGCAGTTTGAATGTGTTGTGTTTCTATGATAGGTTTAGGGTACTTTTGTGCTGTGTGTTTTAAGAGGTAGTTATTAATTGATTTGCCTATATAATATGGCAGTCTCTCGTACTAATTTTCTGTTGTCATGGTTACAATCATGCACCCTAACATCTTTATTAAGGAACTTCGACCTAATTGTGGATGGTATTGGTGTGATGTTGATGACCTCTTTATCAATTATTCATCAGTTTCTTTCTATGTAACATTCAAGAAAGATCAGATAAATAGATAATGTCATCAGCTAAAGTAGCACCAGTGATCGAATTGCTAAATAATTGACTCAAATTTACTGATGTTTAAAGGTTTGTTTGTTATTTATAATGGCATTTTTGTGGTTAAAGGTTATTTAATACTGTATAAAGATAAGTGGTAAAATATAGTTATAAACCCCTTTTATAGTGAATTGTGAAGTATTTATTTCACAAACTCTTTTTTTGATAAGATTATTTCTCAAACTCTAAAGCCATTATAAATGGTTTTACCAAATAAACCATAAATTAAAAGCTTGGTTGAAAGGCCTAATACCTCTTTGTCTTTGACACTAAAAAAAGTCCTCCTTGCTTGCTTCTGCATAAATGAACGAATTAGGAATTAGCCAACTACTCAACTCTTGCAAGTTTCTACTGTGTACTGCACTTACAATCTGCAGTTCAAATGTGTTTGTATTGAATGTATGATACTCTTATGTTTGTTTATTTTCAACTCCATCAAGTTGTGCCTCTCTTATCTTATTGAATTGCTTGCAAAATGGTTGGTGTACATCTAAATTTCAGTTGAATATATACCTCAGTATCCCCTTTACTCTTAAGTAATCTAAAACTTAGTGCAACTCTGATAAGGCAGAACTGGTTAACAGATATGATTTAGAACTCTTTGATAGAAATTAAAATGGGTTTTTTAAATTGTTTAAAATTATCACATTGCATATAAAGGTACGGGCACTCTGTGTAATTTTTTGAAAGCAAATTCAAAAAATTGTGATAAACAAAAAATGGGTGAAAATAGTGACACAAGTATCTAATGTATTCCACATGATGCTAACTAAAAAGAAATTAACTCTATATATACTGTATTAAATTTATCTTACGTTTGACTTATGGTATTCATAATTTAGCAACATTTTTAACAAACGGTACAAGGAACGTCTTCTTATTTGCATGGGCGAAAACTGCGAAAGACACATTAACAGTTTATAAACTGTAATTGATATTCTAAATGAACTCCGACAGTTATATTGGGAATAATGAACAGCAATCAGAATGTAGGTTAAATGGAATGTGCAACACTAGAAAACAAAATTCCAACTTTTGTAAACACTTGATAAAGTTCCTATAAGGCAGTAGTGAAAGCCTGCATACAAGTCTGGTATAAATGGTAAGACACCCAAAATATATGACCCTTTTCTGCAACGACTACTACTCTTTCAAGAAACCTAAACAATAACCAAATTCACCACAAATCAATCAGAACCCAAATATGTAAACCTCCTAGAAAAAATACCTCGATCTTCTTCAAAAAAAATATTTGAATTGGCCGCTAATTTATATTTACACTCAAGACCAGGCCAGTGTATATAATCTTCTCCCAAAATGGCTGATTTTTTTTTGGGTCCCTATTCATACTTTTGTGAGGTGAGGCATTAGAAGGTGTTGTTCCAGTTCATCTGGTGGCGTTGTGGTGGCTGCTGAAAGGCATTGGGCGGTGGTGGTTGCGGCAGCCCAACTGAGTCCATGGGCCCCGCCATTGACTGAGCCTGCTGAAGGAGCGGAGCAGCTACCGTCTGTAGCGGGTGGTACATAGCAGCAAAGGCACTATGGCCAGGCTGAGGAGTGAGAGTGATGTGCTGGCCTTGAGGAGGAAGGTTAAAGAAGGAATTAACCGGCAAGTTGGCTGAGTTCTGCATAATGGGTGAAAAAGATCAGCAGTAGATGAACATCAATATATGACCCAATGGCAAGAAAAAAATTCAAATCAGTAATCCCAAGTAGAAATGATTTTAGTTAGATTGATAAGGATATTATTCCATGACACTATCCAAAAAGCAGATATTATTCCATGACACTATCCAAAAAGCAATAAAGCAGATGTTTGGAAACGGCGAGGTGAAGGAACAACGAACCTGATGTCCTAGGTACACACTGCTTTCCTTCAACATAGAGGCTACAAGGTCGTCGTTAGGATTAGAAACTCCGGATGTCACAGCTGTGCTGGGGGCGTATCCAACTTGAGGAGAATTAATGACGGCATAAGCACCAGATGGGATTGGAAAAGGCGCTTGGTTTGCGACATTGGTTCCTGGCTTGTAAGGAGACGTTTTCATGCCAGGAGCAGCTGCCGGTGCCATATACATGTTAGCAGTTGGAAGAGGTGAAGGGTATGCACCGTGACTGACAAATTGGAGTGTTGGTGGCACGAAAAAAGGAGGCAAATAATGAGCGTATGGGATAAAGTTAGGAGGATAAGGTTGGCGGAGAAGTGGCACAGGCTGTACAGATACAACGACAGAGCTCGGTATAGCTCCTGGGGATTGAACTGGAGGTGGGCTTGGTGCTGATGAATTTCCATTCTACAACAGTGACAATTTCAATGTTCAATCATTATTAAAAAATATTTGAAATTCTCAATGGTATAGAGAAGTAGAAGTGAAAACTTACTGTGGAATTCGAAAGACAAACTTGATGTTGATGATCAAGACCTTCGAGTGGAATTGGGGAACTCCCCAGCATTGGAGGCATGAAACCAAGGTTATAGATAGGAGTTTGAATAACTGCATGTTGAGGGCTTACTTCCGGCAATGTCTCTTGCTTCAGTTGATCATCTTTCAGAGCTGGAACCTTGTTTTCAGCAGGCACTATTGTTTCTGCTTCTGGAGCTGGTGATGGATCGGGATAGTTTTCCTCGTCAGCAGATGGAGTATCTTCATCACTGCACCGAATGTTTGATCTCAAAATAAATTTGGGTGAAAAGAAGAGCATTGACATAATGAAATGCTTATTTTGCGCTTGAAAACAAAGGCAACCCAACATAACTACATATGCTTAATCAAACTGGTAGAGGAATGAAGTAAGCCAGTTTTTCTCAACTGATAAAATGAAGAAGGCATATTCCTTCCGGATTTCCTGTATGATTGAGCACTGTCTAAACTGAAAGGAGTAAGATCATCAAACGAAACCACAAGGTAATGATGGAAACAATCAGTTAAACCACCAGAGTTAAAGAAATATATGAATGATTTTTCCAGCACATATCTCAACATGTATGACTAGATCAGGAAGAACAGACAGTGCAAAATTTTGCACGGGGAACTATATTGAGTAACCATCAGCAAAATAACCATTCTATGGCATGGTAAATCTTTTGACTTTTTGGGGGGGTTGGATGGGGTGGGGATAACTTTCGACAGTACATTTACATTATACGGTTCAACATGAGCAGAGAAAGCATTCTTACATGAAATAAAATCAATCAAGTTTGCTTTGAGAAACAACAGAACACAATCTAAGATAAGACCCTCTGGTTACAAGAAAGACCATTAGGGGAGTCGAACATCTCATGCCATCGAAGTTATATAAAAACAAAAATAGATATTCAAGAAGCAGTCCCCGTTATTGACAAAGAAAATCACAAGAACTTTGACTTGCAAAGAATGTTCAGAATGCAACTGACCATGACTCGGATTTTTTTGCAATTTCATCTTCCACCGACTCCTCTGAAGCCTGGTTTGAGTTTCCATCTTCCACCAAGTCTGAAGCCTGGTTTGAGCTTCCATTGCTATCAGAACTCACAACACCATTGACTCCAACACCAAAGCATGAACCAAGACTTCCAAAACTTAGGACATTTTTTACAGCATCAGGGACCTGAATATGGTTAGGAAGGATGACATGTTGACCCTCAGAAAATTTCAACTTCTCGAGCTTTGATGTCGACTCCTCAATAGCTGAGACATTCGGTAACCTCAAGTTAGAACTTCACCATAGAAGAATAAGACAAGCCGTCAAGCAGGAAAAGGAAGTCAAAGGGACATCCACGCCAGACCAAAGGTTTATCATTGAAAAGTAGAAGATAAGGGCACAATGGCAATGGCACATCTTTTAGTGGGTAACAAAATTTTACAAACAAAAGTTTCAAGTTTTATCCCTCAACCTTATGTCTCCTTCTAAGGAAAATCTGGAGTGATAAACAAATTAAACACATCAGTTACAGCCACACCAAAATATGTGGATGAGTAAAGGTGGAAAAACATCAGTGCGGAAAAGTGATAGCTTAATAACTACCAGAAATTGCCCTACTCAGAAACATCATAACTTCTTCTAGATAACCAAGCAAGGACATGGAAAATGCCTCAATGATGGGAATGCACCATAGCTCAAGCTGGCTAGCTAACAGAATGATGGGAATAATGAATCACTTTCAGGAACCATACCAGCAGAAATACAAAGTTTATGAATAAATACTTACAATATATAATACAGATGTGACTTTCAGCTCAGACAATCATCCAACAACATATTATCATACCATAGAAGAAGGGAACTATTAAAACATTAACTAGGGAGTAGAGAGTGACAGCAAAAAAATCCATACCATATCAAAAAATAATTCACATCTGAATGAGAGTAGTAGAAATGCAAGATGGAGCTAAGCAAACCCTAGATCATACCTTTAGTTGGACCAAAAGCATTCACCAAAGAGTTAACAGCTGAAGACTTGTCAGGTATAGAGGCAGTTGAAAGTTTTTCAGAAATCAAGATTTCTCCATTGATCTCAGGCTGAACTATATTTACAAGTTCAGAATTCTCACTCATGACATGTTGATTTTCTATTAGCTTTTGAAGTATTAGCTCACTTGAACTTCCTAACTCTCTCTCAGCAAGGACAGAATCTTTCATCTCAACAGCAATCTGAAGGCTCTTGACTTCAACATTTATAGCACCCACTCCAGAGGGTGCATGTTCTGTATTAACCTCTGACTGAGAAAGTGTAATAAACGTATTTATCCGATCAGCATCTGTATCATCTTTTTGGAGGACTGTACTTTCAGAATTTTGCACAACATGCCCAACAATAACACCACCATTAAGCAACTCAGTGGGGTCTTTCACAGTGGCAGGTGATGTTCTGCAAAGAACGAACACAAATCCAAAATTAGACACGAAGTTTAGCTTTACAGTAAACAGAGTCCAAATTTTAAAAGTAGGAGGGAAAAAAATCAAAAACCCATTTTAATTTCTAAACTGTTATCTAAAAGGCTGTGGTTTGCACATATGTCTTGATTATGGGGTTTCACAGGACACCATAGCCTCAAAAGTAAGTACTTACTTTTCCATCAATGTTGATGTTCTGGAATCCAGCTCCTTAAGAACTGGCAGTGCAGGGGACTTGAGAGCATTCCCTCTTTCTTCATATCCATTTTCCTTACGTACAGATCCATTCATCCCACCTCCAGCATCTATCATATGCATCACATATTAAAAAGAAAAGGTTCCATAAGAAACCAAAATTCACTTCCATGTAGCTAAGATATATGGCTAGAGTAGCATGATTAATTTATTAATAGAAGATATAAGATGCATCTTATTGAACAAGAGCTTAGAGCAAAACATTATAAAAGAAAAACCAATGATTTTTCCAATTTCACACATCAAAGTCACACGACTTCTCTATCATTATAATATCCGTTGTTTGAGTCAACAAATGCAACTTTTGCAGTTTTGCTAAGAGATCGAGACCCACCGGAGGGGGGCCGAAATTGTGGGGGAGAAGATCATTTTTTCCCTTGAAAATTGCACTAAAAAAAATCCAAATGTTAAAAAGTATAATTCCTTCCATGCTCTGCAAATATAATTGCGAATGTAGAATTTGCTCATTTTATGGACGGATATGTGTTTTTAACCCCAGGTCTCCCTACAAAATAACAGTTTGCAAATATGGAGCAATTTGCAGCTGCCTTAACACTGCAAATTTGCAGGCCCCAGGCTGGCATACAATACTGAAAGCAATTTCAAAACCTTTAATTTTATTTCACTTTGCTCAATTTTTTTTAAGAAAAAATTCCAGGATGGCATACACAAAACCCATGTGAAAAAGGTACCATGTGATACATATTGAGAAGAAAATCTCCCTCGGCGGCCACTCCTAGCTCCCCGTACTTGGTTGGTTGCTTTTCGTCTCAAATCTTCAAACACTCTGCCATTAACATTCTGCCAATGGAGCAACCGAATATCATTTATCAAAGAATAGCAGGCAACAAGAAGTGCATAAAGTATATAGGAAGCAGTTTAATAATTATGAGTTGTGACCAATTCATGAACTTGGAAAACCAAGCATTAATCTGCAAATGCTGACATGGAGAGATCATGTTACACCTAACTATATTCAATAAATGCATGATAAGTTGGTATTAGACTGAAAATCTATCTTTTGCCACAACATTTTTTATTTTTTCTGCAAATTTTTTTATAGTTGCACCCAAACATGAAAATAACTTAACACTAAGAAAATGGTATCCTAACAAAAAGAGGTTGATATCAGCACCTCTAAACATGATGCAACATTAAGAGACACCTAAATGATATATTGCTCTGTTTGTCAATCCAATAGAGGAATTATGCAATCCTAATCCTATAACACCTTCAGTCAGCCGATAGTCATGAATATCTACAACATGCAATGCTAGCAACAGAATTAAGAAAAAAGGATCATAAATCACATGTTACTTCTCTCAAAATGAAGCAACCAGATAATGAACATCTTAAATCTTAAAATACAGGAAAATATGAGAATCCCTGTTAAAATTTATAAGTTTGGTTCATTGTTGTCACATCACATGAGTGTATACCTCCCTTCTCTTGTCCCGCTTGCTTTTGACCTCATGAAAAGTATCTGCACAAACAACAAACTAAGGCTTATTCTCATAACTTAAATGTTGAGGTTCTCGCAAAGTAAGCAATAAAAAAGAATGAGCTGCAACTTTCCCCAAACAATTTTTAAAAAGGCATGAACCCTAACCAATCCATTAACACAAACAAGAAGGGATCCAAATCCCTTTTCATACAGCCAAAACAACAGCATCACAGATCCTCAGTCATAGCATTTAATTTCACAAATCTGCCAGCCCCAAAAACAGATCCACAATCCGCATAACCCGAAAACCATAGCAACAACTGGGGAAAAACACAGAAAGACAAATAGGAAAAAGTGATGGAGGTAAAACTGCGGAGAAAAGAAGAAAAAATGTACCGAGAAACAAGAGGCGCTGAACAGTCTCATTGGGATCCATGTTACACTCCTTGAGCATTGCGTAGACGTCTTCATCGCTGTGGTTGACACCGATCTCTTTAATGTTCTGAATCGTCTTCCTCACACTGCTCGGGATCGAAACCCTAGCATTGGCGCCACTGTTGCTGCTCATCTTTTTTTTCTTTTTTTTTTGTCCTTTTCTTCTCTCTTTTCTCTTCTCTTCGGCTAATATGAGATTTGCTTTCTTCTTTCTTCTTCTCGGCTGAGAAGAAACAGAGAAAGAGAGCAGGGAGAAGGAGGAGAGAGGAGATGCAGAGAAGAGAAGAGAAGAGGAGAGTGGGAGGAGACTGTACTGTACACAAAGAGAGAAATTTGAAGACCAATTACATTTCTTATAGTGAAAGAAGGCTCATTTTGAGTAAAATTTATAAATATATAAAGCAGATTAAATGTCCAATTAATGCATAATAAATATAAGAAATTATTTTTTATTTTTTATTTATTTTTCATTATAAATAAAATCTTTTAATATAACTCAATAATTAAAGACATTCTCATAATACAAGAGGTTTAAGGTTTAATTTCTCTTTTAACAATTTTATTTTACAAATAAAGTTTTTTTATTTTTATTTATATTAATTAATTATTCAAGTCTTTTTATCCATTTATTTATCAACAAATAAATTAGACTTTTTAATCATTAATTATCATGAAATAAGTTCTTATTCTTGCACAATATAAGAGCCACACTTATGCCGTTAATTTTGTAATTGAAAAATCTTTGTCATTTAATCATCACACTCTCTACAATTGGCAATTAATTACGATTAGCATTCCTTTGTCATTTACATCCCTTCAAATTTTTAATTTTATTACATATTTAATATGAATATTACTTCTTCTTTATATTTTTAAAAATCTTAAATCTTAATTAATTATAATTTAAATGTGGATTGACCATAAAAAATAATTTGGACATACCGAGATGCACACTCTCTACAGCTAAAATGGTATTACTGTAATATATTTTATTGTGATTATTACATTCCTTCAAATTCTCACGTAATTACAACTTAAATAATATGGAAGTTACTTCTTTTCATATTTCAAACTCCCAAATCCTAATCAATTATAAATTTAATATGGATTGACCATACAAAATAATTTCGCCACTATATAAAGGGTCATGCAGATTCAAAACATCCATACATGAACCCAAATTCCCTTTTTTCTATGATTTGCATACACCTTTTCTTTTATTGCTTATATTAGTATTTTATATGATTAGTTTGTTGGTATCTATTTTATAAATTGTAATTGATATTTTATATATATTTTCATGCACCCTATTTTATTAGAATTACAATTGATTATTTGTGTATTGTTTATTAATGTTATGTTCAGAAATAACTGACAAGTATAATTTTATGTGGATACTCAATGGTATATGTTCGACAACGACATCCAATGATCGAAAATTGCACGTGATGCTTGGAAGAGGAAAGCATGTATCCTCCTTGCCGACCGATACTCATCCATATGAGTCAAGCTGAAAGCTTACGATCTTACTAGCTCAAATCTTCTTCCAAAATATATAAGTGGATGAACACTACTCCCGCATAGGCATTTCCAAGTTTGAGTCTTACTAAGAACATCTTTTCTTATATTCTGCTCAACGTTCCTTAGCTTTAAGCTTCAATATTGATAATATTTGTTTATTTTGTTTATTCTTTTGTATAATAATAACTAATCTAATTATTACTACTCTTTCGAGCTGTCAAAAAGTGACCCAACTCGTATTACCGACCTGACCGACCCGCTTTTGGACCCGACTGGACCTGACCAATTTTTTTGGTAATCCAAATTTACCGAGACCGAACCTCACCAACCCGAACCCGACCCGATTAACGAATAAATGTGGAGTATTAATAAAATATAAAATAAAATATATATGATAAATGACATATAAATAATGGTAATATGCTCAATTATCCCAAACAAAGAACATTGTTGTACTTATATAATTTTTTATATTGCAGAAATTTATAAATTAGTATAATAAAAATTAAAAATAAAACAAAATATGATTTTGGTCTACTAATATCAATTACATTAAAATAAAAATATTATTATTATTTTAATTCATTTCAACTTATTTTGACATATTTAAATTAGTTTTTAACTAATTAATAATATTTAAATAGTGAACAAAATATTTAAAAAATGACGCATGTTATGTTACACATGTTTTTAACCAATTTTGCCAGACAAGGTTTTTAATGAGGCAGCATCAAAAGCGTATAATGGGATTCATAGTTGCACTCTTTTTTCCTTCAATCAGATTTTTATCCCACTGGGTTTTTTCTGACAAGGTTTTTAACAAGGCAACGTACATCCATATCCCACAACGGTTCGAAGGTGAATATTCAAGGGGGAGTGTTATAAACTTGTTGTTATGAACATGCATGTTATGTTACACATGTTTAATTAAGTATGAACACAAGTGTTGTATAAGTTTGACAACATAGGTAGATTATTGGAGGTAAATAGTAATGGTGAATTATTCACCTTCTTTACCTTGATACTAGTCAAGAATTGTATGCTACCATTGGCCTATAAATAGAGGCTTTAACCATTGTGAAATATACACCAAAAAAAGAGCAAGAATACATCTCTAAAGTTCTTGATCTCTCTCACTCTCTTCTAATACTTAAAGTTGTTTTAAGTGTTTCTTTATAAAGGTTTAAGTGATCTTGCCTTAATCACTTTATAACACGTTATCAACACGAGTTTCTAAATACCACTTGAGCTTCGGGAATCATCAAGGTACATATCTCTACCATTACATTAGTTTAATCATACAAGAAGATTATTACAAAATCGATTTGAGTAGTATGCTTTGTAGTTGCCTAAATCGAGATCCTCTACATCAGAAACTCGATTTGTCTTCCTAGATCTAAAAACATTTTTTACTAAAAATGGAAACATAATATCTAGATTCATACAAGGTACAAACTGTAACACCCCCAAATCTATAACCTTAAAGGCATTACCGCCAGTGACCTCAGACGTTATGTCCGATGTCACCCAAGGCTTTACCAGTTGATATAAATCATCAAACAACAATTATGATACAAAGTATCATAACCTTCGATTAAAATCATTATTTCGGCATTACATCCATAATCCGAAATGCAACCAAAATACAAAATTAGGTTCATTACAGCGGAAGTCTTTACACAAAACATATTTAACACAGCGGAAGACTTTAAATAACCAACAAAAGGGTCTTGATCGCAATGATCACCCACCAAGGATCTTAACCTGAATAAACTTGTCAAAACACCGTTCGCCTTTATAGTCGTTCTAGCCTTCATGGGATGGCAACTTATCTGATGTGCCGAATCAAACAGATGACATCAGCCAACCATGTAGAGAACAATTTAGGTTGGTTAGTCTAATGAAAGACTAAGCAAGGGTACAAAGCAGAGTGGTTCGAAGTAGTCGTATTATGTTAGACTCATCGTTTCTCGAATAACAACCGATGACGATAGTCAACTACCATACTTCTACTGAAATCTATGAAAAGACATGATCAAGAGAAGATTCTGGAGACCGAGTCTCACAGCAATCAATCCCAAAAGAAGACTCCAACGAAATAAGCCTTATCGGAAACATGACAAATGTTGGGGAACATTAATAATATCATACAAGCGTTCAAAAACGACTTGATGTTTCGGCTCACGACCAACCTCACCGCCCAAGGCGAATCCAGATTGGAAAGAGAACTTTACTCTGATCAAAGTCAAGACGAGATTTCCTAGCTGTACTATTGCGTAATTGCACTACTCGCCCAAGGGTATATTAATCATGTGCGACAACGGCACTTACCTTATTTAATTCCAAAACACACATCACGTTATAAGCTTTTAGATATATGTTTCGTCATGAGGGACATATATCGAAGGGAATCCTTCCCAAGGTTTGTGACACTAGCTAAGTGCACCACCTCTATACTCGGATAGAGGACGATCATGATCCGCCAGTTGGTGTCAGGGTCTCCGATGCCCTCTCAACCAATAATTATCAAGAAACGACTAGACCTCAACGAGTCCAACGTTCCTAACTACTAGTGCTAACTAAACAGTTCAACACAGTAATAATCCACATCACAGTCATCATGGCCAACATCAAAAACATATATCTATACTAGCGTTGTTCTAACGGATATACAACCTAGTATAATATCATGTTTTAATCATTTATATCTATAATAGCGTTGTTCTAGCAGATATACAACCTATTATAATATCTTTTAAAATCACCAACAGTTATCAAAACTGTTCCCAACAAAAACAGTAAATCATCCCAAATTAATTAACAACTAAACAATTGATAATTAATTGAAATATGGAATGATGAGCAAGAGCGAACCACCACTTGCCTTAGATTAGACGAAGCTTTAACAAGCTTAGAGATAACGGTTTCCGAGTCCGAAACTGGGACAGATCCTGGACAATAATTCCCTCTGGAACGACCCATAACGAGACCCTAAGTTAGATTCAATATCTACATATATGAATCTAAAAGAATAGGAAAAGGACCAAAGGAGTCAAGCCTCGCCCCAAGCCAAACACCCAAGAACACACAACCCGGGTAAGCTCGCCGCGGGTGCGGTTGGGCTCGAGCCACGGGGTGCGGTGAAGCCAGCAGGCGAGAGCTTTTGACAGCTTTAATGGCGAAACTCACTTGGTTTGGTTCGTTGGCTTCCGATTTGATTGTGGCTCCACTTCTAACCTTCTTAGACTTTAGAATACCACTTAGGAACACCTTTCTAAACGCTCAAAGGGGTTCGATCACCTCTCAAACAAAGCTCAAAAGCTTGGGCTTTAATGAAGATTTTCTGAGGAGGAAGATGGAGTTGCAACTGATGTTAGGGCCTTATCCTCCACGATTTTCCTCTTTTTATAGCTCAAGCAAGGAGCTCACAAGTTGGAGACAACTACCATGAGGTTTCCCGACCAGTAGGCGTAGCCCCAATGACTCACGAAGCCTACCTTTTGCAGCTAGCCAAGTTGCACTGCAACTTGTCGAGTGACAGCGGCTCACCGCGGGGTGCGGTGGCGTGCGGTGGCCGACTCGTGACCGCCACTGGCATTGGCCTTCGCCGCGGGTGCGACAGGGTGCGGTCAAGGCCAATTTTGCCCCCTTTTGCCCATTTTGTCGTTTTTACCAAGTGGTTAGATATTTTTAACCACGGGTTAAATATATTCGTACACGAACGACCTTTTAACCAAAAAACACATTAACTGTATTTTATATTACTCAGAAAAATATTACAGAGACCAAACATCTCATAGAATGTCCGTACTTCTCTGAATTTATTCTGACTTGTAATATGGGCATTAGAAAATTCAAAATCACCCTTACAAAATGAGGGATATTACACAAACAGAACACTAGATTTGCTTACCTTCTTTTGATGTCTAGCCTTGAACTCTCTTTGTTAATCCTTGATTTCACCACTTGAAATGTAAGTAAGTTTTTGCAAATAATATGATGAGAATGATATTGATAATCATGATAAGAACAAGGCAAATGAAAAGCTTGATTAAGAACCGATCATTACTAGCTCTAATACGGCGAAAAATCTCATCGTCGGCCATGGAAATGGTTGAAAGAAAATGGAAGGGGAGATCGAAAATGGAGACGAGAAGGAGAAGATAAGGCCGGTGAAAAAGGGTAATAACGAGTGACCATAAGTAAAAGAGGGTAAAAGGAAACGGTCGGGTTTTAAATGTTCCCGCCAAAATTATCTTCTTATGATTTCTTACTTGCATTATGTCTATACAGTACGATCACTATTCTAATTCATGCCTTTTGTTTGCATACTATACGCATTCTTTATATAAAGTCTATCTACATGCTATCTACATACCTATGTTGATATGAAAAGATAATATGACATGACTTTAACAATTATTCGGCCATACCGTTTCATACATGACTCATAAATCATAGATGCAAAATGTTGAACATGCTAATTAATTTATATTATACAACTCTTGATTTCTAGTAACTAAATGGCAAGCATCGTAAAGAGGAAATTTGACATCCTTGAGTAGGGCTGAGCACGGGCCGACCGAACCGAAAGCCCGAACCGAACCGACCCAAAAAACCCGAACCGAACCCACATGACTTCGGTTCGGGTTTCGGGCCACATTTTTTAAGATTTCGGGTTCGGTTCGGTTCGGGTTCGATTTTTGGCCTGTTTTTTACGTCTGAATGCTGTTTTAGCCCGAACCGAACCCGAACTTTCGGTTCGGTCTTCGGTCCCATTTTTTTAGGGTTTCGGGCTTTTCGGGTTCGAGTCGGGTTTAGGCCCGTGCTCAGCCCTATCCTTGAGCTATTAGGCCAGAAATACCTTGAATGGAGGGTTGATATCACCTCAAGGCAAATGGCCTTGAGGGAACGATTATGGAAAATAATAATACCACGCCTCAGGAGAAGGCAAAAGCTATTGTATTCCTCCGCCACCACATACATGAAAGTCTCAAAACTGAGTACTTGTTTGTGGAAGATCCAAGAGAATTGTGGGAGAGCTTTAATGAACGTTATGGACATCAAAATGAGGTCTTGCTCCCACAAGCACTATACGAATGGAACAATCTATGGTTCCAAGACTTTAAGTCCATATATGAGTACAATAGTGCTATACATAGGATCACGTCTCAATTGAGACTATGTGATCATGTGATAACCCAATAAGAAATGTTGGAGAGAACTTTCACCACTATGCATGCCTCTAATGTTGTGTTACTACAACAACAATATAGAGAGAGATGCTTCAAGAGATACTCTGACTCATTGAAGTTCTTGTTGGTTGCTGAAAAGAATAATGATCTCTTGATGAAAAACCACAATCTAAGGCCTACTGGCTCCACATCAATTCCAGAAGCAAATGATATGGATAAAAGGTTCCCAGATGGGATGCCAACGAATATGGGCAACAGTCACGATGCGATAATGGTCGTGATCATGGTCGTGGTCGTGGTCGTGGTGGCTATGGTCGTGGTCAAGGCCACAACAAGGGCCATATTAATTATCGTGGTAATTATGTCCACCAGGGGAATGACAAGAAAAAGGTCCAGACGGGTCAAATAAGACCCTCCCATAAATCTAAATCCACTTGCTACAGATGTGGCATGACTGGTCACTGGTCAAGGGTATGTTGTATAGCTCCAACCTTAGTGAAGCTATACGAAAATGAGAAAAATAAAGAAAAGGCTATCGAGACCAATCATATTGAAGGTGTGAGTAATTCACACGTGACAAGTCTGGATGTCGAAAATTTCCTCAATTTTGATAATTACGATGACTCTGTCTTAGAGGCTTAAAAGAAAATAAAGACCTCTAAATATCTATGTTATTTGTTGTTGCATGACGTTATGTAATATCTTCTATTTCCTTGCACTATGTTTTCTCATTCTCTCGTAAGAATATTGTGTAATATAACTATCTATGTGTAATATATAAGAAGCTTTTCTTACTAATGTCTTGATTCATCCTTTTCCCCTTTATCTAGAAAAGATGGACTCACTTGAAGTGAAACTTGATGAAAAGGAGCAATGTCTTCTAGACAGTGCAACAACACATACCATTTTGAGAAACAAAGAGTTTTTTACTCATTAGAAAGCCTATGAAGGCAATGTCACTACAATATCGGGTGTGTCTAAACTCATTGAAGGCTCCGGAAGAGCTATTGTTCTACTCCCAAGAGGAACAAAATTAGTGATAAATGAGGCACTATATTCGAGTAAATCTCAAAGGAATTTATTGAGTTTTAAAGATGTGCGTAATAATGAGTTTTATATGGAACCATGAATGAAAATGGGAGAGAATATTTGTGCATCATAAAATATGAATATGTCCGAAAACAGATCCTTGAAAAGATGTCAGGGCAAACCTTCGGATTATATCATACATATATTCAGTGTTCTAAAAATCCCCGTCTAGGCGCTAGGCGGTCATCCACCGCCTAGAACCCCGCCTAGGGCCGCCTAGGCGAGAAGAAGACTCATATGTCGTGGAAGCAGCAACATCTTAGTAGATGGAGGATGCATAGAACATAGTTTTGGGTGAAACTTTGAAAAATAAAGCCCATAACTTAATATCAAACTTCATCCTAATATAGTTTTATAAACATTATGGAATTGGGAGAACATAGTCAAATAATTACATAGATCACGCATTAATTTTTAATCCACCTAGGCCCCGTCTAGCCGCCTAGGCGCTAGGCTCCCCCTCACCGCCCTGCTCCCGCCTAGCGACTTTTAGAACATTGCATATATTTATCCGTTTGAGGTCAATGCAACGATACGTAAAAGGTCATATGACCAAACTGCATTCACATTATGACATGACCGTTTGGGTCACCCTAGATCAATAATGATGCACAAAATAATAAAGAATTCACTTGGACATCCATTGAAGAACATTAAGGTTCTATCATTCATTGATTTTAATTGCACTGCTTGCTCACTTGGGAAGCTAATTATAAGGCCTTCAAAAGGCAAAATTGAAAGCAAAATGCATGCATTCTTGGAAAGAATCCAAAGAGATATATGTGGACCAATTGCTCCACCATGTGGACCATTTTGATATTTTATGGTGCTAATTGATGCATCCACACGGTGGTCACATATAAGTCTATTATCGACTAGAAATACGGCATTTGCTAAACTCCTTGCTCAAATAATCTAATTAAGGGAGCAGTTCCCGGATTATGCCATAAAGAAAATTCGACTTGATAATGCAAGAGAATTTACATCCCAAACTTTCAATGATTTTTGTATGTTGATTGGGATTGATGTAGAGCATCCAATGGCTCATGTTCACACACAGAATGGTCTTGTTGAATCATTGATAAAGAGATTACAATTAATCGCTAGACCATTGTTAATGAAATCCAGATTATCACCATCAGCGTGGGGACATGCTATATTGCATGCTGCAACCTTGGTTCAGTTAAGACCAAGTGCAAACCATGAACATTTCCCACTGCAATTAGTATCTGGTAAGGAGCCGAACATTTCGCATCTAAAAGTATTTGGATGTGTTGTTTATGTTCCTATTGATCCATCTCAGCGAACAAAGATGGGTCCACAAAGAAGATTGGGAATTTATGTTGGTTTCGAATCCCCATCGATTATTAAATATCTCGAACCAACAACTAGTGATTTGTTTACAACAAGATTTGCTGATTGTCATTTTGACAAAAGTACATTCCTTAACTTAGAGGGAGAAAAGAAAAAGGTGGACCCATGTATGAAAGAGGTTACATGGAATGCAATTGCATTATCTCACCTTGATCCAAGAACGAAAATGTGTGAACAAGAAGTACAACGGATCATTCATTTGCAAAATGTTGCAAATCAGTTACCCGATGCATTCATCGATACAAAGAAGGTAACTAAGTCACATATACCTGCAACAAATGCTCCTGCAAGGATTGAAATACTCATTGGACAGCCAGAAGCGTCCATTGCAAATGAGTCTACAACACGCCGGAAGCGTGGTAGACCACTAGGTTCAAAGAACTTGAAACCAAAGAAGCCAAAGAACCAAAAGGGTATGGCAGGATATGCCACAATTGCCCTAGAGAGCAATAATAAAGGCAAAGAGATTGAAAATGAAAAGATCTCAAAGAAAAATGATATCCTGGATGAAGATCAAAATATCGATAACTTTGAGATTTCCATAAATTATGTATACACGGGTATACAATGGAATAGAAATGATATCATTGTTGATGATATATTTGCCTACTCAGTGGCTATAGATGTTGTGGCTGAGGATGATGACATTGAGCCAAAATAAATTGATGAATGTCGTCGAAGGAAAGATTGGCCGAGATGGAAAGAGGCCATTCAAGCAAAATTAAAATCGCTTGAAAAGCGAGAAGTCTTTGGACCTGTAGTCCATACACCAAAGGGTGTAAAACCAGTCGGATACAAATGGGTATTCGTCCGAAAACGAAATGAGAAAAACAAATTGTGAGATATAAGGCTAGACTTGTAGCCCAAGGCTTTTCTCAAATCCCTGGAATTGATTATGAAGAAACATACTATCTGGTAGTCGATGCAACTACGTTGAGGTTTCTAATTGGAATGACTGTGTTTGAAAAACTACGGATGCGCCTTATGGATGTCGTGACTGCATACTTATATGGGTCACTTGATATAGACATCTACATGAGAGTCCCAAAAGGACTAAAACTGCCTGAGTCTAACAACTCTGAACCTCGAGAAATGTTTTCTATAAAACTGAGGAGGTCGTTGTATGGATTGAAACATTTAGTACGGATGTGGTATAACCGTCTCAATGAATATCTTATGAAAGAGGGATTTAAGAATAATGTCGCATGTCCATGTGTTTTCATCAAGCGATCCAAGAATGGATTTGCTATTATTGCATTTTATGTAGACGATTTGAAAATCGTCGGAACTTCCCATGAACTCCAAGATACTGCGAAATATTTGATGAAAGAATTCGAGATGAAAGATCTTGGTAAAACCAAGCTTTGTCTTGGCTTACAAATTGAGCACCTGAAGGATGGAATTTTTATCCATCAGTCTAATTATACTAAGAAAGTCTTGAAAATGTTTAATATGGACAAGGCTCATCCTTTGAGCTCTCCCATGGAAGTTCGATCCCTCAATGTAGAAAAGGATCAATTTCGCCCTCGAGAAGAGGACAAATATGTTCTTGGTCCAGAAGTACCATATCTAAGTACAATAGGTGTTCTTATGTATTTAACTAACAATACAAGACCGGATATTGCTTTTGCTGTGAATCTATTGTCCATGTTTAGTTTTGCGCCTACAAGGAGGCATTGGAACGGGATCAAACATATATTTCGCTACCTCCGCGACACGCATGATCTTGGGCTATTCTATTGTAACCAAAGAGACGCTACATTGGTCGGATATGCAGATGCATGGTACTTATCACACCCACATAAAGCCAAGTCACAAAATGGATATGTATTCACATATGGAGGCACAACTTTTCATGGAGATCAACAAAGCAAACTGTGACTGCCACATCATCAAATCAAGCAGAGTTGATTGCTTTGTATGAAGTAGGAAGAGAATGTGTGGTACTACGAGCAATGATCAAATCCATCCAGAAAGAATGTGGAATGAGGCCTATCAATGACGACCCAACATTGTTGTATGAAGACAACTCAGCATGTGTTGCACAGATGAAGAAAGGCTACATCAAGGGAGACCGCACAAAACATATATTACCTAAGTTCTTCTCTACTCACGAACTGGAAGAAGCCAGGGAAGTTGATACCCAACAAATTTGATCGAACGACAACTTGGCAGATATGTTTACAAAGTCATTGGCTCCTAAGAAATTTGAAGAACTGGTATCCAAGATTTGAATGTGCAGACTCCGAGACATACGTTGATCTCAGAAGGAGCATCATACGCGTTGCACTATTTTTCCCTTTGATCAGGCTTTTATCCCACTGGGTTTTGCCTGACAAGGTTTTTAATGAGGCAGCATCAAAAGCGTATAATGGGATTCATAGTTACACTCTTTTTCCCTTCAATCAGGTTTTTATCCCACTGGGTTTTTCCTGACAAGGTTTTTAACAAGGCAACGTACATCCATATCCCACAACGGTTCGAAGGTGAATATTCAAGGGGGGGTGTTATAAACTTGTTGTTATGAACATGCATGTTATGTTACACATGTTTAATTAAGTATGAACACAAGTGTTGTATAAGTTTGACAACATAGGTAGATTATTGAAGGTAAATAGTAATGGTGAATTATTCACCTTCTTTACCTTGATACTAGTCAAGAATTGTATGCTACCATTGACCTATAAATAGAGGCCTTAACCATTGTGAAATATACACCAAAAAAAAGAGCAAGAATATATCTCTAAAGTTCTTGATCTCTCTCACTCTCTTCTAATATTTAAAGTTGTTTTAAGTATTTCTTTATTAAGGTTTAAGTGATTTTGCCTTAATCACTTTATAACATAAGTCAATATATAGGTGGTACTTGTAAGGACTTATCAACTAATACACATCTATATGTATTTGTAAACCTGTAAATTGTGTAAAATATGACACACATGTAGTACCTTATATTTTTGAACTAATCATATATCACATTTCAATATTTCATGGACCAAAATTCAACTCTAAATTGCAAGTTATTGTAAAAAGTTCCATTACATACAGAACATGTTTAGGAGAACATTACCTTTTATTATCTATGCATGTATGCTAAACATATGTGCTTATTTTGTTTTTTTACATACGTGTCATTTGTGATTCTTCCATGCCTATTTTTGTGATATTGATACAAATATATAATAAAATAAAAGAGAAATGCTTGATATTTTTTGATAATGATAACTAGAATAGTATAATAGATTTATAGAACTTTTAAAATAATTCATAAGTAAAATCAAATAATATTTTTAAAATTTTCATTTAAAGAGTAGAAATAAAAGGTTAATAAAATACAATTATACAACCTGTGCATAGCACGAGCATATTTACTAGTAGATAAAGAAAAGAATACAAGTTAATTACAAAAGTAAATTAAACAAAATAGTGTTTTTGTCTAGTATCTTGTACCAGTACGAGCAAATTAAACTCTTATATTAATTTGGGTTGAGATCTAGTGAGGATGGGAATAATTTGGGTTGAGATCTAGTGAGGATGGGAAGGGAGGAGAGGAATGAGAACGCATGAGAGTCGTTGGATGAAAAGTAAACGGAGTGTCTAGATCGCTTTAAAAATTTTGGGATAAATTCGGCGAAAATTCGGCACGGCCGAATTATTCGCGAAAAAGACGGAATCGCATGCACACAAAGTGCAAATTTGTGTGCATATCAAATACATTGTTGTGTGCATGCCAAATACACTACGGTGTGCACGTAATTTTTTTTTTGTGCATATATGCATAAACAAAATGTGTGCGTTCATATGGAATGAACAAAATGTGCGCACATGAAAACACGACTGTGTGCATGTGAAGTATACTACCGTTTGTATGCGAAGTATACTATTGTGTGCATGTGAAAATGACATGTTTGTTCATACTAAATGCACTATGTGCTATGCACATGAAAATAACATATGTGTGCATGCGAAAATGACTCAAAGCGCGTACGAAATAACATGCATGCATACGTATAAAAACCAACAAAAATAACCTACGTGTGCATGCAGAAATGACCTATGTGTGCACATCAAAACAACGTATGTGTGCATGCAAAACAATGTATGTATGCATGTGATATCCCTCATTTTATAAGGATATTTTGGAATTTTTCCAACTCTCGTATTACAAGTCAGATTAAATTCAGAGAAGTTCGGACATTCTGTATCATGTTTGATCTCTGTAATATTTTTCCGAGTAATATAAAATACAGTTGACATGTGTTCAAGGTTAAATAGTCGTTCGTGTACGAATATATTTAACCCGAGGTTAAATATAATTAACCCAAGTTTAAAACAGACAAAAGGGGTGAAAAATGGCCTTGACCGCACCCCGCGGTCAAGTGGCCGCACCCGCGGCGAGGACCAGTTCTGAAGCAAATAGGTGAGGCGGTCACTGGGCGCCACTGCACCCTGCCGCACCCCGCGGTGGGATATTTTTTCTTCGGCAGCGTTATCCTCTTCCCCTGCAAGTGGCGCCAGTTGTCAGGCCTAGGCCACCTGAATTCGCCCCTAGCCGTCCCATCTGTTCCCTTGCAAGTGGAGGTGGGTTGGGGATATAAAAGGGAGGAGCTGGAGAGGAGGATTAGCCCAGCTAAACGTCTTCTTCCTCCTCTGTTTTCTCCATTGTCGCCTGATCTTCCAAGCTTTCGTCGGGGCTTCGCCGAAGTTTCCCTTGAGTGGAGAAAGTACTCCCAAGTGGTGTTGGAAGGTTTAAGGTGTTTGGAGAGTGAACCATAATCGAATCGAAAGCAAACAACTCGATTTGGGTGAGTTTTCTGAATTTTCGCTGAAGCCCCTCTGCCTCTGTTAGCTCGCCGCACCCACGGCAAGGACCCCACCGCACCCGCGGTGAGTTGGGTTCGTGTTGTGGCTCGTGTGTGTGTGGTCTTGAGCGAGGCTTGGCTCCTTCGATTCTTTCCGTATTCTTTTAGATTCATATTTGTGGATATTGAATCTAACTTAGGGTTTCTTTATGGGTCGATCCGAAGGAATCTGTGTTGCCAGATCTGTTCCTGTCTCGAGCTCGGAAACTCATCGTCTTAAGCTTGTTCAAGCTTTCGTATAATCTAAGGCAAGTGGCGGTTCGCTCTTGCTCATCATTCCATATTTCAATTAATTATCAATTGTTTAGTTGTTAATTAATTTGGGATGATTTATTGTTTTCGTTGGGAACAGTTTTGATAGCTGTTTATGATTTTAAAGGATATTATAATAGGTTGTATATCTGCTAGAACAACGCTATTATAGATATAAATGATTAAAATATGATATTATACTAGGTTGTGTATCTGTTAGAACAACGCTAGTATAGATATATGTTTTGATGTTGATCATGATGGCTTTGATGTGGATTATTACTGTGTTGAACTGTTTAGTTAGCACGAGTATTCGTAGGAACGCCACTGTGTATCTCATTGCAAGTGCTAGTCGTTTCTTGATAACCCGGTGGTTAGGATTTAGTTCCTACCATCCTTCTCTAGTCTTGACCATACCCTTACTCAGGGTTTGTGCACACAGCTGGTGCCGCTTGTACGAATTTAGTTCATGACTCCGTTGTTTGGGATTTAGTTCCCGAGGGATTTAGTTCCCGATTCGACTTTAGGGATTTAGTTCCCGAGTCAACTCCGCCTTATGGATTTAGTTCCCGACGGTATCTCTTTATCCCGTGTGGATGAGATTTTAAAAGCTTATAACATGATGATCGTTTTGGAATTAAATGAGATAAGTGTCGTTGTCGCACATAACTAATATACCCTTGGGCGAGTAGTGCAGCTAGGCAATAGTGCAACTAGGAAATCTCGTCTTGACTTTGATCAGAGTAAAGTTCTCTTTCCAATCTGGATTCGCCTTGGGCGGTGAGGTTGGTCGTGAGCCGAAACATCAAGTCGTTTTTTAACGCTTGTATGATTATTAATGTTTCCCAACATTTGTCATGCTTCCGATAAGACTCATCTCGTTGGAGTCTTCTTTTGGGATTGATTGCTGTGAGACTCGGTCTCCAGAATCTTCTCTTGATCATGTCTTTTTATGTATTCTAGTAGAAGTATGGTGGTTGACTATCGTCATCGGTTTTGATTCGAGAAGCGATGAGTCTAACCTAATACGACTATTTTGAATCACTCTGTTTTGTACCCTTGCTTAGTCTTTCATTAGACTAACCAACCGTAATTGTTCTCTGCATGGTTGGCTGGTGTCATCCGTTCGATTCGGCACATCAGATAAGTTGCCATCCCGTGAAAGCTAGAACGACTATAGAGGCGAACGGTGTTTTGACAAGTTTATTCAGGTTAAGATCCTTGGTGGGTGATCATAGCGATCAAGACCGCTTTTGTTGTTATTTCAAAGACTTCCGCTGTAATGATTCTGATTATGTATTTTGATGTATTTGGAATTATGCTGAAATTCCGAGACTTGGTTTTAATGAAAGTTATGATATGTTGTATTATAACTGTGGTTTAATGATTTATATCAATTGGAAAAGCCTTGGGTGACATCGGACAGTACGCTTGAGGTCACTGGCGGTAATACTTTCAAGAGGTTATTTGGGGGTGTTATAGTGCATACAAACTAAAATGTGTATGCATGCAGGATGCGTTTTTTTGGCGAAAAATTTGGCCGTGCCGAATTGTATCCGAATCTTTCCGAATTATTTTCTTGCTTGATCTAGACGCTCTATTTCTTGATCCGACAGTCTTGGAGCGTCCTCACTCCTCTCCTAAGCCCTCATCCTCACCTTATTCTTTCCCATTTTGGATGCGGATCCGATGAGAAAGAGTACAGGGTGAGAAATGAGAATGAACATAAGCCATTTGATCCAAGGAAACTAAAGGCCTAGATTAAAAAAAAGCCAAAAAAACGGAATAATTCGGCACGGCCAAATTTTATTTGAAAAAAACACGTATTTTTTGGGGGGAAATATGGGGATGCGTTTTTTTGGATTCACTAGCACATACAGTACAAAAATCATGCACATACAGACTTATTTTTATGCACATACAGACAAAATTTATGCATTTTAACTCGTCCACATAAAGTCAAATGAAACACAAACTTGTGCACATTTCAAGATGTACATAAGTTTTTGCTTGTATGTGCATGAGTTTTCACTAAACAAAAACATGAAAATATTCATGCACATACAAGCCAACTTGTACACATTCTAAAAAGTGCATAAGTTTTTGCCTGTATGTGCATGAGTTTCCACTTACACAAAGTCATACATACTGTCAAATCTATACACATACAAGCACAAACTTGTGCACATTCAATGAAGTGCATGTGTTTTGCATGTATGTGCATGAGTTTTCACTTAAACAAAGTCACACATACAGTCAAAACTTATGCACATACATGCACAAACTTGTGCACATTCTAGGAAGTGCATAAGTTTTTGCTTGTATGTGCATGAATTTTCACTTACACAAAGTCACGTACATTCTTATTTCTAGAAAATATGTAAGTGGAAACTCATGCACACCTAGTACAAATTATTTGCACATACAAGTAGAAATGCATACACTTCAAAAGTAATGCACATACAGTTCAAAACTCATGTATATTTTAACCCAGAAAAGCAATGCACACAAGTAGAATTTAGATGCACATACATGTCCAAATCCATGCACATACAAGCCAAAACCTATGCACATCCCGCATCCTATGCGTGCACACGTCCGTTTGATTTTTTCCCAAAAATACGCGTTTTTCTTCTAAAAAAGGCACGGCCGTTTTTTATTCTCATTCTCACTCGATTAATCTTTCTCACTTGAACATTTCCCATAAATTTTTAGATATTACACAATGCTAATACAAACTTTTTATTATTGTTATATAAATACAAAATTAATTTAATATAAAGACACTTAAAACTCTAAAGTGATAATTAACGCTCTTAAATTTTCGAATTTGGAGTTAAAACTAAAATAATTTTATCCATAAGACATTGTAAAGCTATACGCCTATACTCAATTTAAAAAGGTGATTATAAATAATTATTTAAGAAAATGAAATATTTTTTCTCAAGTCAGTCCACCGGCATCAGCGGTTCCCCAAAAAAAATTCTAATATATATCGATATTGTTATAATATTATATATTTGGATGTACATAAGATAAAGCCCATGTAAATCCTAAAATTGGTTTATGGGTCAAGCATTGTAAATTCTATATATACCCTCATTGAATGTCTAATAATACACAAGTCTATTCTCTTATTCTCTTCCCTCAAACTCTCTCACACGAATAGCTCGATCGTCGTCTCAGCCTCCACTTAATTATCTCTGTAGCAAGAGGATTTACCCATTCGTAATTGTTATAAGTTTGAAAGTGCCCTTGCTCCTCGTTTCTTCCTTCTCGATTTCTTGTTTTCGGGTTCTAGTATGACGCATATTTTCTTATCCGTTTTATAGCATGACCTTTCTCTTTTATTGCTCCTCTGTCTTTTTTTTTCGGTCAATTTAATCTATAAGGGTTTACTGCTTGTTTGCTGAGATTACTTAACCATTAATCTCTCTTTCATTTTGTTGAGACCTCTTGACCTACTGCTTGTGTTAAATTATGGTTGTTTGGGTTATTGGGTTATTGTTCTCTGCTTATGTTGACTTAATTATATACTTGATTCCATTGTTTGTTTAGACACTGGAATTTATCAATGTGTACTTGCGTATTGCCGTTAATTCATATTCATGTATATTTCTTTGTTTGATTTAGGTTCATATAATTATCTTAGTTACGGTTTTGATTTGTTTACTTTTATAAGTAATATTTGTATATATAGATTTGGGTTCCCGTGCGAAATAGGCTTCCCGTGCGAAATGCGAAGCAATCTCGGCCGTACGTTTTTTTTTTTTTTGTCAACATTTTTTTCTTCTCATTTTCGTCCCGTGATCATTCTGAAAAAACCTATATAGAAGGTTCACAAATAAGCACTAGATGTTCATTTATTTGTACATTCACGTTCACAAATAAGCATTGAATGTTCAAAGACATGTGTTGGAACATGATCATGTTATATGTGAACTTATACGACACATACAATGAACATATAGTACTTATATGTGAACGTTAATAATTGTCTATTTCAGAACGATCAGAGACAATAAATAAATAAATAAATAATAAAATTTGTTGACCGAAAAAAAAAATCGCCATATTTACGGTTATGCCACCGCGTCACTATTCACTATCCCCCCCCCTTTTTTTAACAGTACAGTGCCCTTGAATATTACCCCCCAGATAATGAACATTACCGCTCAGAAAATGAACATGTGATGTCTATTTATGAACTCGAATGAACGCGACCGCTTCGCATTTCGCACGGTAAGCATATTTCGCACGTGAAACGGACTATATATATATATATATATGGTACATCTTTAAAGGATGTGGTTTTCCTAAAGTTGATATATGTACGGTAATATCATCAATGAGATCGATACATAGTAATATTGTATCCCCCGAAGAGATGTTATTAAACTTGTAGTTGAAAGGCAACATTATATTGCATATTGGGTATGCTTAGGCTTACGGGTGAATGTGCTTTGTATAAATGGTGATGTACGCACATATGTAAATTGATCCTGCAAATATATATATATATCATCCCAGAAGAAGATTGATTTTATAAATATGTATGGATCGCCATGAAGCGATAATTTTCAATCCTTGAAGTGATAATTTTCAATCCCTGAAGTGTTAACTTTCATTCCCTGGAGTAATTATTTTTCAATTTCTGAAGTGATAGTTTTCAATCTCTGAAGCGATAAATCTCAATCCCTGAAGCGATATGTCTCAATCCCTGAAGCGATAATTTTCAATCCTTGAAGTGATAATTTCCATTCCCTGAATCCCTGAAGTGATAGTTTGCAATCCCTAAAGTGATAGTTTTGAAACGAATCCCTGAAGCGATAGTTTTGAAACGATAATTTTCAATCTTTGAAGCGATAATTTTCAACCCATGTCCCTGAAGCGATAATTTTATCTCTCGAAAATGATATGTTTATTCTAAATATGATGTATTTATAAAGCAAATGATAAGGCTGGTGGATTCATCCCTAAAGATGATGTGTTTATAAGGATTATATCACCCAGTAGTGTGATGGATTTCATTCCCCGAAGCGGATGACATATTAAAAATCTAATTACTAATCCATTTTATTTGTTAGCTTGTTTATTTTCAGTTGCATATTTATTTTCATGTTCTTTTATTTTGTTCTTATACTATTGAAAATTGACATCCCTTGAAGTGGATGCACACATAATATATTTGTCAAGGTATAGACAAATCCAAAATCATCCCCGTAGTGATAAGCTCAATCTCCCGAAGTAGACGAAATAATAAATCATATTACTCCTTGTAGTGAGTAACTATAGAAAATATCATCTCCTGAAGCAGATAATAAAATGATATATTGGAAATAACCTCTTGTAGTAGGTTATAAAAGGGCCAAAAATTTGGTGTTTAAATTCTCGTCACTTGAAGTTGACAACACTCCTCTTTATTTAAGTAATGTTGTTTGTGTTATTTTTTTTGTTTTATTAATTATGTTTACTTTCACATATTTTATGTATTTATAGTAAAATAATAATTTCATCCTTTGGAGTGGATGTACACATAAAATCAAATTTGTCCCTGAAGTGACATGATTCCTCAAAATGAATGAATGATGAATTTATCTTCTTTTAATAGTGTTTTAGTTCTTTAATTTATTTTGGAATAGTTGATATGATTGCAACGCCAAAATTTTAAGGGTTTCCAGAAGAAACAATTTAACACGTGGTTTGAGTGTTAAAATTCATTTAGCTAAACGAATTTGGGATAAGAATTAGCACTTGGAATTCTTGAGAAATTGTGCTAAACTAATGATTATATCATACCATCATCAACTCTATGAGAGTATTAAGACTCAATATTTTGACAATTTAGAGATCACTATATACTCTCGAAGAGTTTCATGATCATATGTCAATTTGTACTATGGTAGTAGTACATATTTTAAGGCATCTATTTTTATTCGAAAGTTAGAAATCAAGGTAACGATTTATCTAATTTTGAGTTGATGATATCTCAAATATTAAAGGATCACTCATATGGAAGTTTCAATGGTGGGAACTATTGTCTATAATGTCATTATTACTTATACCATTTTGATAAACCATAAGTTTCTTTATCCTGTAAAATGAAAAAAAAAAAAAACCAAGTGTGAAATATAAGGTTTAGAAAGAGCGTCTCATTCATGACTCCAGAAGAGGTCTATCTTGTTATTGGAAAGAACAATATATTAAATGAGTAACACTCTATGTTTACAAGTTCAGGACAAACTTGTTGATCATTTGAAAAGATATTCGACAAATTGGTTATCATGTAGAATTCATGAATGAGGAAAATATCGAATATCTATCTAAAAATTCATAGGAAACTTCGCACACAAGGTATATACGACAACCCATTGAATCATTTAATATTTCTAACCAGAAGTTAGTTGATGGCAAAAATATTTCTTTGTGGCAAAAATGAATTCGATCACCTAAGTGAAGTAATGATGTGCAAGATCATTATAAATTAACTCAAACACCTATTAAAGGACCGGAGGATCCTAGGACATGGAGTCCTTGTCTTAGAGTGATCGTAAATACACGACTTGTTTTCTTGGTAACAATGTCGATTATGTAAAGAATAAATGCATAGTCTCCATGTTTCTTGACATATTCAAGAATACATATGAGAACTAATACCACCGTCATATGGACTAATGTTAATTGTTCATATATTTTATGATGTTGATAGATGCCTCAACACATTGGTCACACAAATCATAAAGTGGGAGAAATAAATAAATCAAGTAGTGTAACGGTCGAGCATCGGGTAGCTCACACTATTTTATAGAAAGACATGGTACAGTCGTTATTTATATGGTCATCAATCATAGCTGGGTTAAAGTTAATACATGAAATGGTCTAGAATAATCGTTGACCATAAGGGGTCATATAAAGTTTGAATGTCGAGAATTAAGGACCTTGACTGACCATGATATATTCCCCTAATTGAAATCCATCTCCAGAAGAGAACTAAAGGTATATAGATATGCGGTGTACGTCTCATTCTCACCCTAAATGAACTAAATTAATGCCACAAGGAAAGTTAGGATTCTACGAGGGCAGGAGTCCCTATAGATTATTGAATACCTAGAGCTTATATTGGGTGATCGCTCGGTATCAAGATTATCATTTTGAAGAGATAAAATCCCAACTTTAGGGGGGTTGGACAATGAGACTAATATGTATAAGATTGTAAGGAATGCAAATTCTCGATAATTTTATATCATTGGTTAAACGAACATATGAACCAGAAGTTCAACGAATCGTATACATAATGATATAGCTAGGATGCTATAAATTGCATTTACTAAAAGCCAAGAAAGTGACGGAGTCACATATACCAACTGAAATGCCTAGCTCATTTGGAGGTTCTCGTAGTAACTCCATACCAACCCACTACAAGGGAGTCTTAATTACGCCAGAAGCGTGAGAGACTATTAGACTATATCTAAAGCTCAATTTTCCTGAAGAGGAATGATATATTGTAGCTTAACAAGCTGTTAATTATTGACACGTGACGTTTATTGAGATAAGTTCTTCAAGAAAATTGTATCTCAGATTACACATCATAAGCAAGGACTTTAAAGGACAAGTACGAAATATTTGTTACAATCCATTTCAGAAGGACTCGAAATGCGCTTGTCCTTGATGATGTTGTTTGAATAAGTACTAGCACCAGAAGTGACATACGAGAATGTTAATGATTCTTGATCAATGGAAATACGTCGACAATAATGATTGGTAGAGCCGAGAAAGGCAATTCAAGCAAAGTTAAATTTTGTATATTAAAAGTGATATGTTTTGGTTTTTACCAAAAAAAAAAGTGATATGTTTTGGAGCAGTTACATATGTAAATCATTAATTTGGAAAAGGTTATTTGTATTGGTTTGTATTTATATTTTTGATACAGGAATGTACATGCAAGTTCTTGAAGAACCGAGATTTATGTGCAAATGGAGATATATGAAGGTGATGCATCACTCTACACTCAATCACTTACATATTGACGATATCTATCTACACTCATGAGCTTTGAGTCGAAAGGAGGTCCAGTTCAGCAGATTCAGTCAAGCAATGTTAATTGAGGGGGAGAACTACAACTGTACTTTTTTTCCCTTAGTCTTGGTTTTTATCCCATTGGGTTTTCCAGACAAGATTTTTAACGAGGCAGTTAGTAATGTACATCCAAGGGGGAGTGTTATAATATTATATATTTGGATGTACATAAGATAAAGCCCATGTAAACCCTAAAGTTGGCTTATGGGCCAAGCATTGTAAACCCTATATATACCATCATTGGATGTCTAATAATACACAAGTCTATTCTCTTATTCTCCTATTCTCTTTCCTCAAACTCTCTCTTTCTCTTAGTTTATAACAAATATAATATTAACAGTTGTGAAGATGTATTTTGAATAAAGTGAGTGTGGGGGTGAGATAGTGAAAATGAGAAACCGTTGTTTGGATAGATTTTGTACAAGTATCAGCATACAAAAAGGCCAAGTGACGCATTATTTTATAAAGACTTAGTCTTTGCTCTAGTATATTAGAAATATTGGAAGTGTGAGTAATATAAAATCACCACGTTTTGAAGCAAAATCTAATTATAACATATTCTTATACAATGTGGATGATTGTTATAATCCACTCGAGTGATAAATGTGGGATATGTCAATTAGTATGCACAAACACATATAAATCCAAAAATAATTTACAATTAAAGAAGTAGTTATTGATTTATAGTTTCTTTTTGTCTAACTTTTCAATATAAAAGTTCATTTCACCGTGATTTTGAGTATTGGACTTTTAACCGGATCAAGTTCATTACTTTATTGTATTTTTTTAAGACTTCTAGGGTTCGTTTGGCTCCCATTCCTTGAAATTAGGAGTGGACATGGAGAGTTAACTGTAGTTTCGGTTAATCGGACTTCGGTTAGACTTCAGTTAACCGATATTTCGGTTACTTGATTTTCAAAACCGTTACCATACCATAAAGTCCAATTAATCAAGCATCGGTTAACCAATATTTTGATACGGTACAGTTAATCGGTTAACCAAGATTCTAAGCACTTTCTAATTTTCAACAAAAATATATTCTCATTAATTGATTCTTAACTTCTAATTCATAACTTCTAATTCATATGAAATATCTATCTTTGCTCCGATTTTATTATTCATCTCTCTTTTGGGTAGATCAATACATAAACTATTAATTATCAGTTGAGAATTTAACAAAACAATATAAATAGCACAAAAAAAAACAATGTAAATTGGTAAGTGATACAACTTTGATTAGAGCAAAATTATCCCTTACACATAGTCGATAGGATTTTTAACACATTGGCTAGTTTCAACATATTAGTTTTTATATGTAATTTGATGATAGCCTAAGACCATTTTGGTCCAATAAACGAGTATTAATTTATTCTATTATACTTATAGGAAATGTGACAAATATATTCGTCTATATAATATGAGTCAATGTACAATACCACAAGAATTGATTTGTATTATTATAAATTTCATTTATTGGTCATTTTATACAATCTAAATCACTATTGATTCAACTAAAGACAAATATATATAATTCAAAGCATAGAAGAATATCCACATAAAAGAATAGAAACTAGAAAAATCAGAGACTATGGAAATTCGAACCATGAATCAAACATTAAAGAGAATCATTGAATTGTGTCTATAATCACTAAATTAACTTATTCTCTTTTAAAAAATATATTATTTATATGTTCGGTTAACCAAACTTAAAAATATCATTAAACGTAATTGGTCGTATTTTCTTTTGGTTGGTTAACCGTACCATAAATATTTTTTTAATATCGCTACGTTTTACCAAGAAATATGTTGGTTTTTCGGAACGATTATTCGGTTTCGTTTTTTTGTGCCCACCCTTACTTGGACCATAAATGGGAATGACTGATTCCCATAATTGTGTTTGGTAAGGTTATGAATGAGAACAAAATTTACTCCAAGGAATGGATGATTACAAGGTTAATGAAGCATTTAATTCCACCAAAATCGTCGAGGTATCATCCATTCTAACTAGACAAGTCAAAAACCAACCTGGCGTGAATTGTTTTAGGGTCGAGACCCGACCCGAAAATCACTGGGTCAAGAAGGACTCGAACATGACGGGATCCAAACCCGACCTGACCCCAAAAGACCAGACCCGACCCAAACTCGGACCCGAGCTCGGCCCGAGATCGATAGTCCCGTTATTTCATATATATTATATCATTGATATAAAATTATAATATATTTTATTAAGAAATTAAACAATATTAATTATTTGTTAAAATAAAAGAAATGTTATTGTAATTATAAAAAAATTGACACTTTCAATTCGTTGGGTCAACCCGAACCCGAGCCAAACCCGTTATGGCCCAATCCAATCAACCTGAAAATTCCAACGCTTCGTTCGACCCGACCCACATGACCCAGTTGACAATTGTAAGTAATCTTGCATTGATAAAGACTATGTTCAAGAATGATTCATTCAAGTTCCTGCTCAGTTCTCCAATGATAAAGTTTTGTTCACTCCTAGTTTCTGCTTTTCCCTGGCTTTTTTTGTTGTTTCTTTTGTTAGGTCATTGCCTTCTATGGCAATGGTGTTATGTTATCATGTTCATCTAATGCCTCATGTGTTGGCATGTAACTTTTTCTTTTTAGTTGGGTAATAATATTTGCTATTTACATAAAAAAATATATCAAACGACAAGTTACAGAAATAAAAATGAGTCATTCCTAATTTTAATTATGAGTTCGATCCAACCCGATTCCTAGATCATATCAAGCCAACCTTCAGATACATGTCTTTTGTTGCGTTTTAGATATTGGTCTCATGAATATATCGATCTACAAAAGTTTAATTGATGACTTTGGCAGCCACAGAGAGTTTTGTTCCAACAAAAAATAGATGAATTTGAAAAGTATTACAAATTGAATATTTGAATGCCATGTCTAGGCAAACCTAATCGAAGCAATAGCACGAACACACAAGTAAAAGTAAAAGTAAAAGTAGAGCAATAGTTAATTTGAGCAATTTGGAGTTTCATCTCCGTGACACCCATGTGACAAGTAAGGATTGTTAATTCCAAGCACCCCAACCTATATAAAATAAATCTCTAAGTATTTCAAATTTATATTATTTCATCAAATTGTTGTAGAAACACAAGCCAAGCACAAAGTTAATTCAAGCAAGATAAATATAGTATAGACAAAGCAAGAGCTAATTGAACCAATTTAGAGTTTATATTGTTTCATCCTACGCTAATTGAAGCAAGACTACCATCATAGGTAAACACAAGAATATAAATGTAATCTCCTATATAATTACTAAATAAAAAGAGTAAATTCTAGAAATCAAATCCTTATTTAGGGGCTTTTTCAGTAAATCACCCTTTATTTCAAATTTCATAGAAAACCACCCCTTATTTCGTTTTTGTTTTCAGTCAACCATCTCCCATGAGTATTATTAACTATATGTTAAAAATTAGATCAAAATTACCCCAATTAGAGAGAGAGAGAGAGAGAGAGAGAGAGAGAGAGAGAGAGAGAGAGAGAGAGAGAGAGAGAGAGAGAGAGAGAGAGAGAGAGAGAGAGAGAGAGAGAGAGAGAGAGAGAGAGAGAGAGAGAGAGAGAGAGAGAGAGAGAGAGAGAGAGAGAGAGAGAGAGAGAGAGAAGCATTTGGTATAATTTAGTAAGTTCAATTTGGGGGAAGTTGATCGAATCTCACCAATAGAATTATCATCTAATTAATGAAGTATAAAGACAAATTTGGGACAAATATCAATCCTTTTGATTCTCAATCCTCTCAATCCTCTACTCTCATTTGTCCAATTTGACGAGCATATGGTCGACGAAGTATAGCACCCACTATAAGATAAAGAGTATATGCAATAAGGAATATTTTGTGTCAGCTATCCAGATTACTGATTTCGGAAAAACTAGAAAAGTGACTCATAATGATTTGAATGTTGATTAAAGGGAAAATAAAAAGTACCACCATGTTGGAGAATTGTAATGGTCTAGAGGATGTTCAAACTTTGTGATCTCTATTGTTCAAAATTATACTTAAGTTGATAAAGTTGCAAAAGTCCATCTTTGATTACATCAACTTCTACCCACCGATGAACATTGAGATCACAACTACGTATAAGTTGAATCAGTGCCCTAGATACCAAAGCTAAGAGTTTACCAAAGGAAGGCCGACAATCAACAAGATCATACACGAGATTAGCGGGGATGAGGGGACAATAGTGGAAAATACAAAAGGCTTGACAGAGAAAGGCATGTTGTATGGATGGTTCAGAGCAAACAAAATTAATTTAAGGGGTGGTTTTCCATAAAAAATGAAATAGGGATGGTTTAATGCAAACACTCATACTTAAGGGGTGGTTTTATGTAATTTACCCAAATAAAATCTTATTAAGGTTACATGTTATTTGTACAATAGGAAAAGGCCTTTTAGGTTCGAAGCTATGTGGATTGGGGCCAATGGTTTTGAAGATTCTATTCTTTCTGTTTGGCAGGGTTCTCGTTATCTTCCTATGTCCAATAGGCTGGAAAATGTTCAGTTTGCTTTAAAAAATTGGAATAGGATTGACTTTGGTAATGTGGAGAGGAAGCTTAAGGCGATCCAGGATAGGATCTCCTTTTGCCTTTCTCATGCTATGCCTCCTTCTATGGCTAATGATGTTGCTGAATTAAAAAAGGAAGAAGAGGTTTTATTGTCTTTGCAGGAAACTATGTGGTTCCAAAGGGCTAGAGCTAATGAGTTATGCTGGGGTGATAGAAACACCACATTCTTTCATGCTAAAGCTTCAGGGAGGAGGATGAGGAATAACATCACACATCTTGTCAGAGAGGATGGTTCTGTGGCTACTCAACATATGCACATGGAACAAGTTGTTATGACTTACTTTGAGAAGTTATTTTCCTCGAATTCTCTTCATGTTTCTGTTGATCTCCTTTCTGGAATTTCTCCTACGATTACTAATGCTCAGAATTATGGTTTGCTTTTGCCTTTTACTGTTGATGATGTTGGTAGTGTGCTTAGGTGTATGCATCCTTCTAAATCTCCTAGTCCCGATGGGCTTCCTGTTATTTTCTTCAAAAATCATTGGCAGCAGATTGGGGTTGATGTTACTAAGTGTGTGTTGGATATTCTTAATGGAGGTGTTCTGGATGCGTCTTTTAATCACACTTACTTAACTCTTGCTCCTAAAGTTTCTACCCCTTCCTGTATGACTGATCTTAGACCAATTAGTTTATGCAATGTTATATATAAATTGGTATCTAAGTGTATTGCTAATAGGCTCAAACCTCTGTTGAATGATCTTATTAGTCAGAATCAAAGTGCATTTGTGGCAGGAAGGTCTATAACAGATAATGCAATAGCTGCGGCTGAACTGTTTCTCTACTTGAAGAAGAAGAAAACAGGTAGGAAAGGTTTTATGGCTATTAAAATTGATATGTCTAAGGCTTATGATAGGGTGGAATGGGGTTTCTTGAAAGTTGTTATGTTAAAGATGGGATTCAGTATTGTTTGGGTGGATCTGATTATGAAATGTATAACCTTTGTCTCCTTTTCTGCTTTGCTGTATGGTTTGCCTACTCCTTCTTTTGTTCCTCAAAGAGGGCTCATACAATGGGATCCTATGTCTCCTTATTTGTTCCTGTTTGTTATGGAAGGGCTGTCGAGTTTGTTTAAAAGCTTTGTGACTAGAGGTTTGATTCATGGCATTAAGGTGGCATCTTCTGCTCCTCTTGTCTCTCATCTGTTATTTGCTGATGATTGTATCATTTTTGCTAGAGCTACTATAAATGAATGTGCTAATATCAAGAATTTGTTATCTGTCTTTAGTTGTGGTACTGGTCAACTGGTTAATGATGCAAAATCTCAAATTACTTTCAGTCATAACTTGTCCAGAGCTTAGAAGGATAATTTTATTCAGTTGTTGGGGTTTAGGGAGGTGGATGTGTATGATAAATACTTGGGTTTGCCTACTGTTATTGGCAGATCAAAGAAAGTTCTTTTTAATCAGGTTATTGATAGGGTTCAGAAGAAAGCTAAGGGTTGGAAGACTTCTTCCCTGTCTCAGGTTGGGAGGGAGGTAATTATTAAAGTTGTTCTTCAAGCTATTCCCTCTTACATTATGAGTTGGTATAGGTTGCCTGTTTCTGTGTGCTCTGAATTGGATAAAATTATTGCAAGTTTTTGGTGGGGTTCTCAAGAACATAGGAAGATTCATTGGGCTAAATGGTCTGCGTTGAGTGTTCCTAAAGATTTTGGTGGAATGGGTTTCAGGAATTTTAATGCTTTTAATTTGGCACTCTTGGCGAAACAAGTTTGGAGAATTTTGGAGATGCCAAATTCTATTGCTAGTCAGATCCTAAAAGCCAGGTATTTCCCTCATTCTGATGTTCTCAATTCCTTTATGGGTAATCAGCCTAGCTATATTTGGAGGAGCATTTTCCAGGCTATTAGTGTGGTTAAAAAAGGAATGTATTTGGAGATTGGTAATGGTGCCTCTGTCCATTTTTGGAGGGATCCTTGGATTCCAAGGCCACATACTTTTTCTTTGATCTCTCCTACTATTCCTAATGAAGGACATCTCCTTGTTGGTGATTTTATTAATTGGCCTTTGTCTTGTTGGAAGGTTGATGCGTTGAAACAGAAACTGTTTGATTGTGATGTGCAGCTTATTGCTAAGATTCATATGGGCTCTCCTGATTCTAAGGATTTGAGGAGATGGTTTTATTCTAAAGATGACAATTTCTCTGTTAAACCAGCCTATAAAATCATTTGTGATGCTTCTTCAATAGGGGAGTCTTCAGCTTCATCAGTGGATCTTGATGATGTTATTCGTTGGAGAAAAGTTTGGTCCCTTAATGTTATCCCTAAAGATAAAAATTTTCTTTGGAGAGCATTAAACAGTTTTTTACCTTGCGTGATGAATCTTGAAAAAAGGAGGGTGGTGTTAACTAGTTTATGCTCGTTGTGTCACTCTAAGAAGGAGTCTGACATCCATGTACTTCTAAGGTGCTCTGCGGCTAGGGAGTTCTGGAGTTTTCCCCCGCAGTTGGAGTGTATTCTTGTGTTGAGGTCGAATTGTCTCTGGGATTGGTGGTGCTCAATCCATTCTATTCTGTCCCAGGATCTTATTGAGCTTTGGTGTACTTGTGTCTGGGCTCTTTGGGGTAATAGAAATGCAAGAATTTTTAGTGAGGATGTCAAAACTGTTGTCCAGCTGGTTCATTTTGTTTCTCATCAAAGACCTCCTCCATCTCTTTCTTCTGGCAGTCAGCTTAGTTTTCTTCCTATGTTTCTTCCTTCTGTTAATTATGTGCAGTCTGTCTCTAATGGTTGTATATTATTTTGTGATGCTAGTTTGACCTCTTCTGGTGTTGGTAGCCTTGGTTTTGTTTTGCTGAATGGCAATGGATCTTTGATAGTACTAGGGAGTAAGTTTTCAAAACCTAGTACTATCATTGATACATTGGAGGCTGATGTTACTCTTTGGGGTCTTCAGGTGGCTGTGCAATTTGGGGTTTCTAAGGTGCATGTTTTCAGTGATTGTAAGGCTGTTGTTGGTGCATATGACTCTCCTTATGTTGCTCGCACCTCTACAGGGTTGGTTGTGCAGTTGATCAAGGCTTTGAAGAACCTTTTTATAGTTTGTAATATTAATTTTTGTAATAGAAAGTGTAATATTATTGCCCATACTGCTTCTCAGCATGGCCTGTTGCTTTCTGCTGGTGCTTCGTTGTTGTTTAACCATGTGTCTCTTATGCCATTTTCTTTGGCAAACTTTGTAAGTTCTTTGTTGGTTTAATATAATGGGTGTTTTTCTCAACAACAACAAAAGTGTCACATCAATCATACATCATCAACTCTTTATATCCTACTTTAAAAATCAAATTTATATATTCTTCATTTATAATTTCATTTTAACAAATATTTTTTACTTTCATTTATCTTTTTAACAACTTTGTTTCCAACTTAGGATAAATTTGCTTCTTTTTTTACGTTTTCGATTCTTTCCAAACACAACTCTCCATGTAATTTTAGGATAAGATTTGTCATGAAGTTTTTTATGTACATACCAGAGCAAGAGTCAACACAACCCACCACCTCTTCCCCACATGCAACAATTCGGCCTTAACTTTCGAATTTGGAGTTAAGACTAAAATAATTTTATCTAGAAGACATTGTAAATCTATAAACAATTTAAAACAGTGACTATCAATAATTATTTAATAAAATAAAATATTTTATCTCCAGTTGGTCCACCAGCATCAACATTTCCCAAAAATTCCTTCTAATATATATTGATATAATATTAACAGCTGCGAAAATGTGTTGTGAAGAAAGTGAGTATGGGATGTGAGATAGTGAAAATGAAAAGCCGTTGTTTGGATAGATTTTATACAGGTATCAACATATAAAAAGGCTAAGTGACGCATTATTTTATAAAGACTTGGTCTTTGCTCTCATATATTAGAAAGGTTGGAAGTACAAGTAATATAAAATCACCACGTTGTAAAGCAAAATCTAGTTATAACATATTCCTATACAATGTGGGTGATTGTTATAATCCACTCGACTGATAATAATTGACAATAAAAGAAATAGTTATTGTTATAATCCACTTTTCAATATAAGAAGTTCATTTCACGATTTTGACCCCCACAAGAAATAAGCAAAAATGCTATCAAGCTCCTGACAGATTGAAGAAGACAATTTGAAACAACTCACGATATGCAATGTGATGACTTGTAGCAAAGAGAAGGTTGAAGATTCTAGGAGCCCTTTGAGAAATTTTCGTACCATGTATAATTGTATATAGCCCTTTGTAAATAGACTCTTAATAGAGAAGATAAACCTTTCATGGCAAGAAGAAACAAAGAAGATGAAAGTAGGGTTGTTTATCGGGTTCAATTTTTCGGTTTTTTAGACCAAATCCGAACCAATTATATTCGGTTATGTTTTTTGTTCGCATGAAAACAATAATCGGTTTTCGGTTCGATCAGAACCGGTTAATTTTAAAAATAAAAATAAATCTGTATATCTAGATAAACTAGTAAAACTTTTTTTGTTCGGTTCAATTCGGCCCAAATTTAGTTTGGTCTAATTCGGTTTGGTGCACTAAAACTGATTTCAATAACCAAAATTAACCTAATTTCAAAATATTTGGTTATTTCGGTTTATAACCTAATCGAATAAAACCGAACCGAGTATGTTCGGTTCGGTTTCGATTTAGGATTGATGAACATTCCTAGATGAAAATGAGTTACCTTTACATATATCTCTATATAGAATGAAAGTTGATGTGGAATTTTCATTGAGATTTAGAGAAAAAGTAACGGTGGTTACACACTTCATTACAAGCCTGATCAAATCTACTATATAATAACTAAAGCAGAATCGCGTCTGCACAGGCCCCCCCTGATGCGAACAACCCCTGGGCGATGTCGCGATGTAGGATCTTGACTCCTCAAGCTAGGTTGAATCTTCTCCTCCGTAGCCAAAGTGATGGCTTTCCTAGGGTTAAAGATATAACCCTTTCTAACGCGTCAAAGAGATGACGAAGAGGTCAAAGAGATGATCTTGAGTACCGAAGAGACGGTGAATGATTTGCTCGAAGCGACGAGCTACGGGATAGGTTGATCCGGAGATCGAAGGGTTGACGTTAGGATTCAAGGAATGAGCGTACTCAACTTCTAAGGAGCGAACTCAACTTGTAAACTAAAATCCAACGTAAAGAATACAAACTAGGGTTTCAAGTGTTTAAATAGGTCAAATAAAAATAACATAAAATAATATTAAAATTGTTCAGCAAACGAAGAGACGACGAAGCGAAAACGCTGACGCGGGCCGCGACTCGGTCTAGAACTCGGCCGAGTTCTGGGCCGAGTTGTTGTCTGTAAACGCACTCAAACAGAGATGAAAAATCGCCGACAACTCGGTCCAGAACTCGGTCGAGTTCTGGGCCGAGTTCTTCACTGTAGCAGCAACTCGGTCCAGAACTCGGTCGAGTTCTGGGCCGAGTTCTTCACTGTTGCTCCGCTTCCGCGAACTCGTCGTCTTCGTCTTCTTGGTGGGGTCGATTAGGACGAGGCCCCACCTAAGCCTTCATAGGTCACGAGGAGGACCCATTTAGGACTAGATGAACCCGTATCACTTGCGTAAGCCCGTGAGACTAAGGAGTGTGTGGCTCGTTCCATGGCTCTGGCGCATGCTCTTGTCATCGGACCAGCCGAGCGCAACTTCATTGCGTCCTCTTCGTCCTGCGCCGTCATCAAGGGAGTTATGGAGCTATCAATCTCCCCTTCTTGGCTGCGAAGCGTCCTCGTCGTCAAAAGCAGGAGGAGTATAAGGAGCAAGGTCAGCGACGTTGAACGTCGGATGCGCGCCATAGTCATCGGGTAACTCCAAGCGATAGGCATTGGTCCTAAGGCGTTGTAGTACCTGGAAAGGGCCATCACCTCGCGCGTCCAGTTTGTGGCGTCGCTTCAATGGAAAGCGTTCCTTGCGCAAATGCAGCCACACCAAGTCGTCGGGCTCATAAGCAACCGGGCGGCGATTTTTGTTGCGTTGGGCAGCTACTTGCTCGGATCTCCGCTCCAGCTGCTGTCTCGTCCGTTCATGGAGGGCCTTGACCTGGTCCGCACGCTCCACGCCCTTCAAGCTTTCCTTTTCCTTCAATGGCCGTGGTATGAGATCCAACGGGGTGAGCGGATTGAGGCCGTAGACCACCTGGAAGGGAGTCCGCTGCGTCGCCGAATGCGCCGACCTGTTATAAGCAAATTCAACAAAAGGCAAGCACTCTTCCCACTTGCGGAGGTTAGACTTTAACATAGTACGCAATAGAGCACCCAAAGTCCTATTAGTAACCTCTGTTTGGCCATCAGTCTGGGGGTGATAACTAGTAGAGAACAACAACTTAGTCCCCAATTTGGCCCATAAAGATTTCCAGAAATAACTCACAAATTTAGCATCACGATCAGACACTATACTCCTAGGAATACCATGCAACTTAACAACATGCTCAAAAAATAATGAAGCGATCTCAGAAGCATTGTTAGTAGTCTTGCATGCAATGAAGTGAGCCATCTTAGAAAACCTATCAACTACCACAAATATCGAGTCCCTCCCCTTCTTAGACATGGGCAAACCAGTGATAAAATCCATACTAATATCTTTCCATGGAACATCCGGAATAGGCAAAGGGGTATACAATCCTTGGGGACTCGATCTAGACTTAGCATGCACACAAGTAACACAAGCCTTGCAAAAACGTGTAACATGATGCAACATTTTAGGCCAATAGAAATGTTCCTTTAATGCAGCCAAGGTTTTAGGGATACCAAAATGACCTCTACCCTCATGGGCTTCCTGAATGAGCAACCTACGCATAGATGTTTTAGGGATGCAAAGTTTCCCTGCCTTGAAAAGGTAGCCATTATCAATATAGAACCCATTAGACTCTCCAATGTTCATGCATGTTTTAAAAATTTCAGCAAAGTCAACGTCATGCATATAGACATCTTTAATCAAAGAGAAGCCTAAGATAGAAGCATCAAGGTGGGTAAGTAATACATACCTGCGAGAAAGGGCGTCAACAACCACATTCTCTTTTCCCTTCTTGTATTTGACCACGTAGGGGAAGGTCTCCATGAATTCCACCCAGCGGGCATGGCGACGGTTGAGGTTGTACTGACTCTTCAAATACTTCAACGCCTCATGGTCTGAGTGAATGACGAACTCCTTGGGCCATAGGTAGTGTTGCCAAGTCTTCAACACCCGAATAAGAGCATAGAGCTCCTTGTCGTACGTGGGGTAGTTGAGCTGGGCGCCGGTGAGTTTCTCGCTAAAGTATGCAATGGGGCGCCTATCCTGCAGCAAAACTCCTCCAATTCTGTGATGAGAAGCGTCACACTCCACCTCAAAGGTCTTAGAGAAGTCCGGTAATTTCAACAAGGGAGCGTTGCACAATCGGTCCTTCAAAGTGATGAAGGCGGTCTCATGTGCGGTCGTCCAATCAATAGACGTTGCCTTCTTTGTAAGCTCATGAAGCGGGGCTGAAATGGTGGAGAAATCACGCACAAAGCGGCGATAGAAGCCAGCCAAGCCTAAAAAGGACCGCACCATGGTTGGTGTAGTAGGGCGTGGCCAATCTTGTATGGCGTAAACCTTTTCCTGGTCAACCTGCAGCCCATCCTTGCACACCACAAAACCAAGAAAAACCGTGGAATCCGAGCAAAAAGAACATTTACTCAGGTTAGCATAAAGTTTCTCCCGTCTAAGACACTCTAAGACCTTCCTAAGATGCTCAACATGCTCATCCAAAGACCTGCTGTAAACAAGGATACCATCAAAGTAGACAACCACAAATTTCCCTAAGTAAGCACGTAACACATGGTTCATCAACCGCATAAAAGTACTAGGGGCATTGGTCAAACCAAAAGGCATAACCAACCACTCATACAAGCCATACTTAGTTTTAAATGCAGTTTTCCACTCATCACCCTCATGCATCCGAATTTGATGATACCCGCTCTTAAGATCAATTTTGGAAAATAGGGTAGCACCAGACAATTCATCAAGCATATCATCAAGTCTAGGAATAGGGTGTCGATACTTTACCGTAATTTGGTTGATCGCCCGACAATCAACACACATGCGCCAACTACCATCCTTCTTGGGCACAAGAATGACCGGCACGGCACAGGGGCTCAAACTCTCTCGGACGTGGCCCTTATCCATCAACTCTTGGACTTGGTGCTGCAATTCCTTTGTCTCCTCTGGACTCGCGCGGTATGCAGTGCGGTTAGGAAGAGAGGTGCCAGGGACAAAGTCAATTTGATGCTCAATACCACGAATGGGTGGCAAGCCTTCGGGCAGCTCCGCGGGCATCACATCTTCAAATTCCTGTAAAAGAGAAGACACTGCAGGGGGTAAATCAACAAGATCTTTAACATTTAAAAGACACGCGAAAGGAACAAGTAAAAAGCAAGGAAGTCTTCCCTGAATGATTGGAGAGACATCCCGGGACCGAGCCAAAAGAAGGCGATTCTCACACGAGCCTTGGATGCCAGCCTTGGGTGCTGATTTTTGGGGGGTGTCACGGTCGGCCTTCTCCTTGGCTTGTTCAAGGGCCTTGACGCGGTTCCTTTCGACGTGATCCTGCATAATCTCCTGAGGGCTCATAGGAAGCAATGTCACCTTCCTCCCATTGTGCATGAAGACGTAGTTGTTGAGAACACCATCATGAAGGGCACGCTTGTCGAATTGCCAAGGACGCCCTAAGAGAAGATGGGTGGCATCCATGGGAATGACGTCACAAAGCACATAATCCTTGTAATGGCCAATGCTGAAATTGATAGTGCACTGACGCTTAACAACATTGGAGTCATCACCCTCGGAGATCCATTGTAGGCTATAAGGCTGGGGGTGTGGAGTTGTGTCGAACTTGAAGTGCGTGATCACCTTCTCATTGATGATATTGCAACAACTTCCACCATTTATAATGACACTCAAAGAAGCACCCTGGACCGCACATTTAGTATGAAATAAATTTTCACGTTGGTCAAGTAAGGTACCTTCTTTGGCGGTAAGAACACGGCGAGTGACCAGGCTAAGGGGCACGTTGCCTTGAGCGTCCATAGGGCTGCAAATATACCCATCTAACTTCTCTGCTTCCTCGTCCTGGTCGTACGAATCAAACACTGGAGGGCTGTCCGGGGTGTCATCGTCAAAGGACTCCTATCCGGTGAGGGCTGAGAAGAGGACTCGCTTGTTGTTGGGGCAGTCCCGTTGTACGTGGCCATGCCCTTGGCACTTATAACAGACCTTGTCACGCACCCGTTCATCTGAGGGCGGTGCACGCCGCTGCGGTGGCTCGTTGACGCGCGCCGAGGTGTTGCTCGGCCGAGTGACCGGCGCCGGTGTTGTAATCGCGGGAGCGGACTGCGAAGAGGGGCGCACATTAGAAGGAAAAGAACCAGACGAGTTAGAGGGGGCATACCTGGAATTGGTGCGGGACCAAGACGCTCGCTTAGCCGCTTGAGCCTGTGTCCATATCTCTTGTGCCGTATGAGCACACTTTTGGAGATCCGGAATATTAAGCACCCTGAGTTGGTTGCGAATGGGCTCATGCAGGCCACGGAGGAACATACTCCGAAAGTCCTCGTCAGTGTGATGGATACCTGCCTTATGGGACAACTCCTCAAGTTCAGCATAGAAGTCAATGGGAGAGCGATTACCTTGAGAAGCGAGTTGTATCTTAAGGCGCATGTCGGAAGTAAAGTCCTCGGGGACATATTTCTTCCTCATGATCCGCATAAGCTGGCGCCAAGAAGTGATTGGAGGCTCGCGGTAATGCACACGGTCAGCGCAGAAGCGATGCCACCAGGCCTTGGCGGCGCCGTCGAAGTGTAGAGCGGCGTTAGCAACCCGTTCCTCATCCGGGTATTGGTAGTGGTTCAAAACATACTCCATAGACTGCTGTCAATCAAGAAATTTAAGAGGATCAAATTCACCAGAACAGGTAGGGAGTTTTACCTTAATGTCAGGGCGTCGTGGGCCTTGCCGACCGGGACTCGGGCGACGCCGGTCTCGCGAGTGGCGGCGGTAGCCGCATCGCGTAGGGCGCAACTCCTCGTGGCGTTCCATCTCATATGCCTCGTGATCATCAAGGTTGTCCCGGGAATGGTCGGAGCTACGATCATCAGCGTCATCATCACGCTCGGACTCGGAATCGTCATACCGGTCGTGTTGCCGACCTCGAGTCCGTCGGTTCTTGGTGTTGACATACGGGAGGGGATCCTTGGAAACGCGAACACTACGACGTGAGCGATCCGACGTGTAATCGTCCTCCCCCTGAGCAAAGGTGGGGTTGTACCGGACGTGGGAGTCGCCACGCCTGGTGGGGTATCCTGCAATTTGCGAACGAAGGCGATCCTGCGGAGTAGACAAAACACCCTTCCCCTTGCGGTCTCGTGGCTGGCTTGTGGAGGCCGTAGGATTCAGCAAGGGATCAGCGGTGGGCAGCGTCAAGGTTCTCAAGGCCCGACGAAGGTGAGCGAGTTCAACAGCTTGCTCAGCATTTGAAGCGTGCAAGTTGTCAATCTCAGCGTGAAGGGAGTCGATGTGCTCAGACGTGGAGTCCTCGACGATAGGTCCAGGGCTGCGGTGGCCCGTAGAACGAGAGGTGCGTGTGGTCGGCACGTCCATAGAACCTATACACAGCATACACCACAAGAAGTAAGTTGCACCAAGCAAAAGAAACAAGTCCAAGCCAAGTCCTTGTCTCAAAAGTGACCCAAGAAATTTTCCGCAGGGCGTACTAATTTGGGTTGCTCGTGAGGAGGGAGAGGCTTGAACGTAAGGCAAGAAAACAAGAGATAGCAATTCAAATCCCAAACAACACACAAGTTTCCAAGTGCAAGCAAATCAAATCAAGTTTCTCAGGGTTAATCACAAGAGAGCTGAAAATTTCTAATTGCCCTTTTTTTTTTGTTTACTCCGAGTTGCATAGAGACATGGAAGATGAGAAGATGGGGTATGACCGTATGGTGCGTTCTCTGCCTAATTTTTGAAGGCTTCCGTCTTCCCAACCCTTTTTTTGATTGATGGAAGGTGAGAATAGTATGTTTGTTTTCGATTTTTGTACGGTCAAACCTTTTGTTTTTTTTTGTTTTTGACTTGATATGATTGCGAATCAAGCAAGAAAGAACCACACAAAGCGAGTGCAGGAAAAGAAAGAAGAGACAAGCAACTAGCGGGGAAGAAATCAACAACTAATCTAGCAATTAAACCAAAGATGAAGCAAGACGAGATCAACAAGAACAAGGAAACAAATATGCAATCAAAGGAAACAAGAATTGCTAGAGGGTATATTGTAGGAGTGGGGAACAAGTAAACAAAACCTAGATGAAATTAGGGTTTGGTCGTGAAGGTGAAGGAGGCGGCGGCGGATGGTGGTGGTGGTGTTTGACGTTGGTGGTGGGGATCGGCGGTGGTGGCAAACGGTGGTGGTGGGGATCGGCGGTGGTTGCGAACGGTGGTGGTGGTGGTAGAAAAAAAAATTCTAGGGTTTGCTAGCGGAAGAATTTCAAGAATCACAAAAGAGAGAAGAATAAACTTAGCTTGGAAAAGGCTCTGATGCCAGTTGATGCGAACAACCCCTGGGCGATGTCGCGATGTAGGATCTTGACTCCTCAAGCTAGGTTGAATCTTCTCCTCCGTAGCCAAAGTGATGGCTTTCCTAGGGTTAAAGAGATAACCCTTTCTAACGCGTCAAAGAGATGACGAAGAGGTCAAAGAGATGACCTTGAGTACCGAAGAGACGGTGAATGATTTGCTCGAAGCGACGAGCTACGGGATAGGTTGATCCGGAGATCGAAGGGTTGACGTTAGGATTCAAGGAAGGAGCGTACTCAACTTCTAAGGAGCGAACTCAACTTGTAAACTAAAATCCAACGTAAAGAATACAAACTAGGGTTTCAAGTGTTTAAATAGGTCAAATAAAAATAACATAAAATAATATTAAAATTGTTCAGCAAACGAAGAGACGACGAAGCGAAAACGCTGATGCGGGCCGTGACTCGGTCTAGAACTCGGCCGAGTTCTGGGCCGAGTTGTTGTCTGTAAACGCACTCGAACAGAGACGAAAAATCGCCGACAACTCGGTCCAGAACTCGGTCGAGTTATGGGCCGAGTTCTTCACTGTAGCAGCAACTCGGTCCAGAACTCGGTCGAGTTCTGGGCCGAGTTCTTCACTGTTGCTCCGCTTCCGCGAACTCATCGTCTTCGTCTTCTTGGTGGGGTCGATTAGGACGAGGCCCCACCTAAGCCTTCATAGGTCACGAGGAGGACCCATTTAGGACTAGATGAACCCGTATCACTTGCGTAAGCCCGTGAGACTAAGGAGTGTGTGGCTCGTTCCATGGCTCTGGCGCGGGCTCTTGTCATCGGACCAGCCGAGCGCAACTTCATTGCGTCCTCTTCGTCCAGCGCCGTCATCAAGGGAGTTATGGAGCTATCACCCCCCCATAATGCACTAGAAAATAACGTTGACACGTGTCATAGTCGTATTGTTTTGGACACGTGTCAAACTACTATTTTTTGGTTGTTTTGTCAAAAAAAAAATCAAAGATTTCAACCTATTTTTGTCGGATTTGCCAGCAGGCTAGACTTTTTTGTATACTCCAAATATTTCTAAAAATTAACCAATTAATATTTTGCACCATAATTAGTGTATAGAATCAAATCTCTAATTATGAATAATTGGCAAAGAAATATTGGACAAACTCACGGACAAAACCTGCAAAACTTGCAAGAATAAACCTGCATATATATGACAAAACAATGCACAAACCTACATATATATGACAAAACATGAAGCACACACAAATCACCCTAAAAAACTTTCCACACATTGCACAAAACTGAACCTACGCAATATTAAAACTTGCAAGACTAAACCTGAGACACAAAAATTACACAGCCCGTATGGCTCAAAACACACATTTTGTGAATGTTGCCTCAAAACACATTCTGCAGATCTGAACCTGTCCATAAACAACATGCATATCTTTTTAAAAAAGATTCTGATTGCAAGATCTGCACAATAAAGCCAAAAATATTATAGGATCATCACAGTCGTGCATACTATGTTTAAAAAGATTACAATTGGAAGATATGCTATAGAAAATCTGTGTGTTCCAAATTTTAAAAAAAAAATCTATCGAAACTTGTCTTACAAGACTGTATAACTCATTCACACATGCAGCTATAAAACTACAAGCTCTCAGTTATTTTTAGTACAAACTACAACATCTCAGTTAGTCATTTAGCAGGTAATAACATCCAAAAATTATATATGCTGATCTTGAACCTACATGCTGATATATACGTTGATATTGATTTGTTTCGTTCTTTCAGTTATTTTTCAGTACAAACAACTACAGCCTCTCAGTTACTCATTTACCAGGTAATAACATCCAGAAAGGCTCCCAATTATTTTCCTATCAGTTTTTTCCAATATGCAATCTTAATTTTTTTCTTTCATTCATAATTACTGGTTTCGTACACTGCAGATCTCAGTTTTTTTCCTTTTAGTACTGAACTTTAATATGCAATCTCAGTTTTTTTCTTTCATTCATAATATGCAATCTCAGTTTTGTTCTCAGTTTTTTCTTTCTTTCATTCATAATCATAATTACTGATTTTAGTTTTTTCTTTCATTCATAATCACGTATATTAAACTTAACTGGCAATCAAAAAATTGAACCCTAAATCAAAAAAACTGAACCCTAAATCAAAAAACCCGAAATTATTTAGAATTTTTAAATACCATGCAGTGTGATTGAAGATCATGTAGATTCGTTTAAAAAATATTATTTAGAAACATTATTTAGAATTTTTAAGAAGATTATTCTCAAACAGTAGGCTGAAAGTTTGTGCAGAATATGCTCAGAGAGGCTTTTAGTTTATTCCTTTTGCTGATAAAACTAATAACCTCTCTGAGCATAATCTGTACACCCTAAATACCCCCATTTGAGAAATGAATTTTAATGTTTTTTTCCTGAAATTATATATGGATTGATTTTGTATTTAAATACCATGCAGTGTGATTGAACTTGAACTTTACATTAGTACTCACAAAAAACGAGTAGGCTGAACAAGTCGGTGTAGAATATGCTCGAAGAGGGTATTAGAAGAGTGGTCATTCTAACACCCTCTCATAGCATACTCTGCACCCACTAATACCCTCTCATTGATATGAATGCTTATATATTTTTTTTACAGTTTTGTAAAAAGACATTACATGTATCCGAGGTTGCCTAATATTGCAATTTAAGAACATCAGATTTCATTTTTTATTTTGTTGTATTCTTAGAACATGTACACTAATTTCAGAATTCAGAAATCAGAAAATCAGATTTTAGAACTTTTACATTTTATATAATATCTATTAATATCTATACTGATTTCAGAATTTCAGATTTTAGAACAACATATTTCAAAACTGAGTTATTACATTTCATATAAAATGCCTAAAGATGAAGATAGTAGGCGTACCTGTATTTCTTTCATTTTTATGCAGTACCAATTAATGGTTTTTGTTAATTCTGAGTCCAATCCGATCTCACACATGTGATTCCTATACCAAGAATAAACAGTTATGTACTGAACATATTTATAAAACAAATTAAAATAATTTATGTTAAGTGTAAATAGATAGAACAATGACCTTTTTCCCCTTATTGCAGAGTAAGAGATGTATCTTGGAGTTTAAATCTTGAAACTTGTAATGCAAAGTATCACAAATGAGTAATTGCAATACAAGTTAATGAGTAATAAACACAGTAAAAAATTTAGCATAGGAAGCATACCTTTATGTATTTCATTTTTATGCAATACCAATAATTGGTTTTGTTAATTCTGAATCAAACCCGAGCTCACACATGCCATTCCTATACCAAGAATAAACAGTTAAGTAATGAATACATTATAAAATATTGTACAATATTGATGTTAAGTTTCAATAGATAGAACCATGACCTTTTTGTATATCTTAATGTGGATTAAGAGTTGTATGTTGGAAGTAAAATCTTTGAACCTGTAATTCAAAGATTGTCGCAAATCAGCAATTACAATACATGTAAAGGTTCATCAAAGTAAAATTTAGTATATGAGTCATACCTTTAGTTCTTTCAGTTTAGGTTAATAACATTCCATATTAATTGTTCGAGTCTGATCCCACATGGAATTGCTAGAATAAAAAAATAAGTTAAGTATATAATAAAATTATAGAGTAATTTAATATAGTATGATGTTATTTAAGGATAAATAACCATGACCTTTATTCGGACATCAACTCAGAGTACGAGATGGATCTTCGATTTTATATTTTCAAACCTGTAAATGCAAATAAAAAAGTAATCAGTCATGACACTAATAACAAAATCATACAGATATGCTACGTTTTTATGGTAGAAGTACTACATTGGACAATATGAGCTAATGACATACAGTTATCAAAATGAAATCATGCCAAGAAAACATATCAGACTTAAAAATAAAAGAATCAAACAAAAAACCAGATCTAACCAAACATGCATAGTCTTTTTGTAAAAGAATATATTTGAAATTATATTATTTATAAAATGTAAAATCAATGAACGAGAATATAACGACTCATAATGAAAAAATAAAATCAATATTATTCAGTAGAACGAGTTCAGGATTTCAAACCGAAGGGTCGGTAGAGAGAGAGAGAGAGAGAGAGAGAGAGAGAGAGAGAGAGAGAGAGAGAGAGAGAGAGAGAGAGAGAGGGAGAGAGAGAGGGAGAGGGAGAAGGAGAGGGAGAGATTACCTCCCATATGTGGTCATCATCCTCTAGATCGCTTCATAAATTGCTATGGTAGCTTTGCATGGTTACTTTTTCTTTTGCATCTGAAAGAAACAGACTGGATCTCATGAATACGAAGAAATTACACCATTGTTTTGAAAGTACTTTTTTGGATCTGGACTATTTTTAAAACTAAATAGAAAGGGTTTGCGGTTATTTAGAAAAAGAGAGCAATACAGAGAGAGTGAGAGAGATGTTGAAGTTGTAAATAGAAATCCTCATGGTTCTTGAATCTTGCATAGTCCGTTTAGGAAGCAGAGAGAGAGAGAGAGAGAGAGAGAGAGAGAGAGAGAGAGAGAGAGAGAGAGAGAGAGAGAGAGAGAGAGAGAGAGAGAGAGAGAGAGAGAGAGAGAGAGAGAGAGAGAGAGAGAGAGAGATGTAAATAGAAATACCGATGGTTCTGGAATGTTGAGAAAAGAAAGAAAAGATTGAAATCAAAATAATGGAGTGAGAGAAAGCGAAACGGCAAAATAAAATAAGGGAAGAGTTAGGGTTTTAAAATGTATAGATGGATCTAAAAGCTTTTGAATTTGTTTATTTAAAAAAATAGAAATAGTATATTGCAGATTTCAATGTGAAGCCCATTAAACCAATTGGAAATGGGCTTATGTAATATCCCTCATATTTTATAAGGGTATTTTGGTAATTCTTCCAACTCCCGTACTACAAGTCGGATTAATTTCAGAGAAGTTCAGACATTCTGTAATATGTTTGATCTCTGTAATATTTTTCTGAGTAGTATAAAATACAGTTGACGCATTTTCAAGGTTAAAATACAACTTTGTACGAAATATTTGTACAAGATATTTGCACGAGATATTTGTGCAAGATATTTGTACGAGATATTTGTACAAGATATTTGTGCGAGATATTTGTGTAAGATATTTGTACGAGATATTTATACAAGATATTTGTCATATAAATAGCCGATCTCCTCCTCTCTTTGAGCTCTCTCTCGGCCATCTCTCCCATAAACCTTCGCCGGAAAACTTGAACCTCGCCGGAGTTTCGAAGCTTTCACCGGAGTTGTCGCCGAAGCTTCGTTAGTGTTGGTGGTGCTCTCAAGGTGGTGTTAGGTGTCCAGAAGTTGGAGCCACCACGAACCGAGTCCCAACGCGTCGCCCCCGTCTTCCCCGGTGAGTCGTCGTCATTGTCGTCTCACCACTGAAAAGCCACCGTACACGCGGCAAGGCCACCGCACCTGCGGTGGGCTGGGCTCGTGGTGTGGCTTTGGGTTTTGTGGTCTCGAGCGAGGCTTTGTTCCTTTCAATTGCGTTCGTATTTCTTTAGGTTCAGACTATTTATTGTCGAATCTAACTTAGGGTCCCATCATGGGTCGTTCTTTCGGGATTTGTTATCTAGGGTCTGCCCCTGTTTCGGACCCAGGAACCCGTTGTCTCTAAGCTTTGTTCAAGCTTTTGTCGGATCTAAGGCAAGTGGCGGTTCGCTCTTGCTCATCATTCCATATTTCAATTAATTATCAGTTGTTTAGTTGTTAATTAATTTGGGATGATTTACTGTTTTCGTTGGGAACAGTTTTGATAACTGTTTGTGATTTTAAAAGATATTATAATAGGTTGTATATCTGCTAGAACAACGCTATTATATCTATTATTGGCCTTAATGGCTTTGATGTGATTATTACTGTGCTTTAACTGTTTAGTTAGCACGAGTATCCTTAACATTAAAATGGATTATTACTGTGCGTTAACTGTTTAGTTAGCACAAGTATTCTTAACGTTGATGTGAATTATTACTGCGTTCATAACTGTTTAGTTAGAACGAGTATTCTGTAACACCCCCAATTATTCCCTTGGAAAGGCATTACCGCCAGTGACCTCAGACGTTTTGTCCGATGTCACCCAAGGCTTTACCAGTTGATATAAATCATCAAACAACAATTATAATACAAAATATCATAACTTTCATTTAAAATCATTGTCTCGGCATTACATTCATAATCCGAAAGACAACCAAAATACAGCGGAAGACTTAATACAAGATATATTTAACACAGCGGAAGTCTCTTTTAAATATAAAACACAAAGGGTCTTGATCGCAATGATCACCCGCCAGGATCTTAACCTGAATAAACTTGTTAAAAACACCATTTGCGCCCATAATCGTTCTAGCCTTCACGGGATGGCAACTTATCTGATGTGCCGAATCGAACGGATGACACCAGCCAACCATGCAGAGAACAATTACGGTTGGTTAGTCTAATGAAAGACTACGCAAGGGTACAAAACAGAGTGGTCCGAAGTAGTCGTATTAGGTTAGACTCATCGTTTCTCTAATCAAAACCGATAACGATAGTCAACCACCATACTTCTACTAGAATACATAAAAATACATGATCAAGAGAAGATTCTGGAGACCGAGTCTCACAGCAATCAATCCCAAAAGAAGACTCCAACGAAATGAGCCTTATCGGAAACATGACAAATGTTGGGGAACATAAATAAAACACACAAGCGTTTTAAAAATCAAGACGAGCTTTCCTAGCTGTACTATAGCCTAGCTGCACTACTCGTCTGAAGGGTATATTAATCATGTGCACCATGGCACTTATCTTATTAAATTCCAAAACGCACATCACGTTATAAGCTTTTAGATTCTCTCATCCCTCAGGATAAAGAGATACAGTCGAGAACTAAATCCCTAAGAAGGAGTTGACTTGGGAACTAAATCCCTAAAGTCAATTCAGGAACTAAATCCCTAGGGAACTAAATCCCTATAACAGAGTCGAGTCGGGAACTAAATCCCAAAAGTCGAATCGGGAACTAAATCCCGCGGGAACTAAATCCCTCAAGGCGGAGTCGGGAACTAAATCCCTACAAACGACATTAGAGAAGGATGGTAGGAACTAAATCCTAACCACCAGGTTATCAAGAAATGACTAGCACTCGCAATGAGATATACAGTAGCGTTCCTACGAATACTCGTGCTAACTAAACAGTTCAACACAGTAATCAATCACAACAAAGCCATCACGGCCAGTAACAGATAAAATAGCATTGTTCTAACGATATACAACCTATTATAATATCTGTAATTAATCACATATAAATATATATATATAATAGCGTTGTTCTAGCAGATATACAACCTATTATAATATCACCTTTTAATCATATCATTTAATAAAATTAATCCCAACGAAACAGTTAAATCATCCCAAATTAATTAACAACTAAACAATTGATAATTAATTGAAATATGGAATGATGAGCAAAAGCAAACCGCCACTTGCCTTAGAAACGACCCATAACGAGACCCTAAGTTAGATTCAATATCCTCATATATGAATCTAAAAGAACACGGAAATAACCAAAGGAGTCAAGCCTCGCCCAAAGCCAAACACCCAAGAACACACAACCCGGACAAGCTCACCACGGGTGCGGTGGAGCCTCTGCCGCGGGTGCGGCGGGATGACAGGGGCGAGAGCTTCTTCGACAGCTTCCATGGAGAACTTACCCAACCAATTCGTTTGGCTTTGATTCGATTGGGGTTCTATCTCCAAACACCTTACACCTTCAAACAACACTTGAGGGCACCTTTACCACTCAAAGGGACTCCGGCGAAGCTCCAAAACTCAGACAACAATGGAGTTTTTCAGAGGAGGAAGAAGAGCAGATCTGCACTCTCCTCTTCAGCTTGCTCTCCCTTTTATAGGCCCAGCTAGAAGGGGAACAAGCAGGGGACAAGCCCTCGACCAAGGGAGACAGCCACTTGCTGACAACCGGCGCCACTTGTAGTGGAGGGGAAGAGGATAGCGTCATTAGAAAAAATATCCCACCGCGGGGTACGGTGGCTTCCACAGACCGCCTCATAGATCGGCCTTCGCCGCGGGTGCGGCCACTTGACCGCGGGGTGTGGTCAAGGCCATTTTTCACCCTTTTTGTCCGTTTTAATCTTGGGTTAATTATCTTAACCCCGGGTTAAATATATTCGTACACGAACGACTATTTAACCCCGAAAATACATCAACTGTATTTTATAATACTCAGAAAAAAATTACAGAGATCAAACATTTTATAAAATGTCCGAACTTCTCTGAATTTAATCTGACTTGTAATACGGGAGTTGGAAAAATTCCAAAATACCCTTACTAAAATTAAGGGATATTACATTACTACCCCCTTAAGAAAAGTTTCGACCCCGAAACTTGCATTAAACTAATGAGGAACCTACCTCACCATCAAACTTACTGTCTGAACTTAATATCCTTAATCACTTCATTCTCTAGATCACTCCTAGATAGATCAGTCGATTTCCTCAATCGTGACATTAATTTACAACTTTATTCCTATACATCTTACCATGTAATAACCCTTACTACTACCTTAAAATAATGGTCTTCCACAACCATCATTACGACATCACTGCACCTTTAATAAGGGAACAGACATTCCCATTTCCTTATATGAGCAATCCCGAGCTCACACATTAACTTCTTATAACCAAATGTCAAACCTTAATAACCTCGAATCTTACGACCTTAATTTCCTTAAAGATACTTCCCACAATTCCATTACTCATTATCATCGGGTTTGGCCCTTATGCCAAATTCTAACTTGGGATCCTTTCGGTAATGACTTAACTTATTCCTTAATCACTTCATAACTTAAACCTTCAAGATTCCTTAACTTTCTCAATTCCCTTAATGGTACTTTATACAACCCATCATTTATCTTAAAGTAGGACTGACCTTATGCCATCTCTAACTTAAAATCCTTACAAGAATAATTTAACACGTTTCTTTAAACAATTTCTAACTTAACTCCTTTAAGATCCAAGAATAATCACAATTGTGCTGCAACACAATTGGTAACAAGTGGGCGTTGCCGCTTGTTAAAGCGTGAGGTCTCGTGTTCGAGACTCACGAACAACCTCCCAGCCATGAGGATTTGGTTGGGGTACATGGGCTGCGGCCCATGGATAGAGAAATGACTGGCCCAATAAGGTCGGAGCCCCTCTCATTCAAAGTGTACTTTTTTGTAATACCCCACCACATTGGGCCGGCCCATCACAGGGCTGCAGCCCATACACTCTAACCCTTCCTTGGTAGCTTCACCTAATTAATAGGCAGCCATCTCCAAGAGGTTGTTCGTGAGTCTCGAACTCAAGACCTCACGCTTTAACAAGAAGCTTAACGCTCTCTTGTCACCAATTGTGTTGGCTGCCTATTAATTAAGTGAAGCTACCAAGGAAGGGTTGGGGTATATGGGCTGCAGCCCTGTGATAAGCCAACCCAATGTGGTGGGATATTACATATTCATAGGAACGCTATGTACCTTGTGGAGGTTTAGCTGTTTCTTTATAACTAGTACTTGGTGAATTTTTTCCCAGTACTCTCTCTGGTCATGACCATGCCCTTACTCAGGGTCGGTGCACTTCGCTAGTGCTAAATCTTTCGGGATTTATTCCCTCTGATATCTCTTGTGAGGAGATCTGATATCTCTTGTGAGGAGATTTAAAAAGCTTATAACGTGATGATCGTTTTGGAATTAAATGAGATAAGTGCCGTTGTCGCACATAATTAATATACCCTTGGGCGAGTAGTGCAGCTATGCAATAGTGCAGCTAGGAAATCTCGTCTTGACTTTGATCAGAGTAACGTTCTCTTTCCAATCTGGATTCTCTTTGAGCGGTGAGGTTGGTCGTGAACCGAAACATCAAGTCGTTTAGAACGCTTGTGTGTCATATTAATGTTTCCCAACATTTGTCATGTTTCTGTTGGATCGTTAGAGTTACGTCTGAGGGAACAAAGGCTTTGTTCCCACAAAAGGCACAACGGATTAAAAACAGCAAGAAAGATAATGAACGAACTCACGATGTATAGTGGAAACCCTGATTAGCAAAACTAGCTTCTCAAGGAAAAACCACTACCTTCAAGCTTCCGCTTGAGAGGATTTTGAAACGTGTACTTGTCTTATTGATTTCTTGTTCGATTACACTTGTATCATGGACTTCGACCTCTAAACAACCAGCTAGACTCGAAGCCTCTTCTACAAAGATGAATCCGAACTCAACCCTCAAAGACTCACACACACTTCACTCTCTTTCTTTTCTCTTCTCCTTCTTTTTCGTCGTTCAAAGTCGTTCAAAGCCGCACTTAAGAAATGAATCCTCACTTAACTTAAATACTACTTCGGCTAAACCCTAATCAAACAAGATAAGATTTTCTGGAAACGGATTACTAGAAGATAGGATTTTATGTTAAGAATAATATCCTAACCGATCATATTGATTAAGGAAGGAATTCCTTAATTAATCTAATCGGAAAGGATATCAAACTTCTCTCTCCAATTTCTTATCTAAGGAAATATTCCTAGGATAACATGGATCGGGCTTTTCTCTCTCCGTATCTTCGCGCAATCCGGCTTGATCCTTGGAGCCGAAGTCTTCATCCTTTACCGCGTGTGCTTCTTGATTTGTTTCCTTAATTCAGCACACTGGATTTCTTCTTTCCTTTTTGCAGCCTTGATCTGGTCCGTCACTTCAGTTCCTTGAGAGGTAACAAAGCACTTGACAGGACTTTGTTCCCTCTGAGATCCTTTGCTGCAAAGCTCCCTGAGACAACTGTATTTGTTCCTGAAACACTTAGTACCCATATTAGTTGAATGTTTGTTACCATCAAAACCTAAGGAATTCAACAAATTCCCCTTTTTTGATGGTGACAAACATCCTTGACAATAAAGCATATACATACGAGAAAAAGACAGTTATGAAGAGAAAGGTTTCCCACTAAGATACTGTTAGTTCCCCCTTAGTCCAGTAATACGTTTTACCTGTTCTGTTCCCCCTCAACCAATGCTACATGTCATATTCCCCCTTTTGGCATCATCAAAAATATCAGTAAAGAGTTAGAGAGGAAAAATTCAAGGACAGATAAACATAAACACCCCTAGTCATTAATTAAAAAAAACTTAAAAACATGCAAACACCGCCAAGACAGACAAAACATCAAAACATAGTCAAAATGCCACACCGGGCACACAAACCAGATAACAAGAAAAACAACTAAGAGGGAGTAGATGGGCAAGGGAACAAAAGAGGGGTAAGGACAGTAGGTAAGCGATCAGGCATCACTGTGACCAGCCGGTTGAGCCGATGCGTGATGAGAGATAAGCACGCGCACATCTTCCATGAGACGTCTCACATCCTTGCAGAGACTTCTCACATCCCTCCCCAGAGACAAATTCTCGTTCAGTTCCCCCTCAGAGCTGTCGGCCTCAGAAACCTCCATTGCCTCAGAATCCTCGACTGCCTCAGAAGCTGCAGGGGCACTCTCAACCTTCACCCAACCTTCATCATCTTGAAGAACAAACTGCATCTTATGCAGGTTACTGGCGTCGAACGGGCGGGAGAAGATGCTCACGTCCTCCGACGGGTTGTACACTTTATGGTACTCAAGGATTTTCTTGACAACCCGTGGGAAGGGAAGAGCGTGCTGGAGAGTGTTCCTAGCGTGGGCCATGTGCTGCATCAGAATCTTCGGCATGCTAATGGGCTCCTTCTTCAGCATTAGGGACAGTAGGACAATGTCCAAGATTAGGAGCCGATTTCTCTTCTGTCCCCTTGGCGTGATGTTGTTGATGAGGAAGTGGTACAACACTTTGTTGACAGCGGACATCTCTGAGATGTCGAGATCAGCACTCCCCTGAGGGTTCTCAATACTAGCAACAGCCAACACAACCTCTGAGTAGGCAAAGTCCTTCGGCCACCTTCCTTTTGGGTATTCCCCATACCCTTCATGTGGAACGCCCAGAGCAACACCAAGCTCAATACTTGAGTGTGATACCCCGTATGTTTATAAGGTTATTTTGGGAATTTTCCCGAGTACCCGTTTAGTACGTCGGATTTAATTCAGGTAGCTTGAGACATTCTATAATGTGCTCTGTATCTGTAATATTGTTCTCAGTGAAATAAAATACAGACGACGTACTTTGAATGTTTATACGCATTCGCGTACAATAATTTTTATCCCGGGTTAATGTCTTGCTCATCCAAAAAGCTGAATGGGCGGGAAAAGGCAAAACGGCGACCGCCGTACAGTCACGGCGCCCGTCGTCGCTGGGCCCGATGTGTTAGGCCGTCGTCTCCTACGTTGGGCTCGCCAGAGCTAGGAACGGTGACCGCCGTAATTACGGCGCCCGCCGTAGGCAAAGTCGCGGCGCCCGCCGTGATTACCCAGAGGTCTTTAACCGATGGTCGCCGGCGTGGTTCTGGCAAGCACCGAACTAGCTTTCGTAGGCCTATCTTCGTGCTCCCGATTCTTTGGCTATAAAAGGAAGTGTTGGGGAAGGGATTTGAGCCATCCCAAACACCGAACCTCTGCCAAATTTTCGTGTCGTCGGAGTTGTGTTTCGCCGGAGTTCGGAAGCTCTCGTCGGTGTCGTTTGGTGGTGTTTCCAGAAGCCTTTTGGTTGCCTTTGGAGGTCAGAACCCATGCAAGGCATAAAGGGGTCGAAACGCGCATCATTTGGGTGAGTTTTCTCGCCGCTTCGGTCGTCTGAGTTCTTCACGGCGACCGCCATGATGAACTGTGACGACCGCCACCAAGAACGACGACCTCCGCCAAGAACGGCGACCGCCACCAAGAACGGCGACCGCCGCCAGAACAGCGACCGCCGCCAGTGCCCAGAATGCCTTCGTGGCTTTGGCTTGGTTGGTTGTGGTCGTGGTGTCTTTCCTTTCGTTCTCTTTCGTCGTTTTTAGATTCGTACTGTGGTTATGTCGGATCTAACTTAGGGTTCCTTTTATGGGTCGACTCAAAGGTGTTTGTGCTAGCGGAGCTATAACCGTGTCGAGCCCGGAATCCCGTCGTTGTCGTAAGGCTTGTTTCTATTCTGCGGATTAAGGCAAGTGGCGGTTCGCTCTTGCTCATTCGTTCCATATTTACATTAATTATCAGTAGTTTATCTGAGCAATTAATTTGGAATGAATACTCTGTTTGTCTGGAAATGGTTTTGATAAACTCTTTTGAAAATCATATAATAGGTTGTATATCTGTTAGAACAACGCTATTATCTGTGATCGCCTTTCGGGCCTTTATGTGGATTTATCCTGTAACTGTTGTTGTGCTGTATCTGTGTGGTTAGCACTGTTAGTTAGGAATGTACTCGGACTTCGTCCGGTCGTTTCTTTATAATCTGGTATCGGGGTGGCTCGTCTCCATCTGGTACTATTCTAAGATCATGATCGGTCTCTTTCACAAGTGTGTAGAGACAGGACACTTAGCTGGTGTCACAAACCTTCCGGTGTACGTCACTCTCTACGAAACATATACTAAGATGTGTCATCCCAATGATGGGGTACACATGTAAAGGTCTAATAATGTGATGTGTGGTTTGTAATATAAATCAGATAAGTGCTACTCGACGCACATAACTAATAAACCTTCAGCGAGTAGTGCAGCTAAGTTATAGTGCAGCTAGGAAAGCTCGTATCGACTTTGATCATAGTATGTTCTCTTTCCAATCTGGATTCGCTGTATGCGATGCGGTTGGTCGTGAACCGAAGCATCTCAGTCAACTTTTAAATCATTGTTGTATGATTCTGTAAACATTCCAGATTTGTCATAATTCCTTAAAGACTCATTTCCGTTGGAGTCTCTTTTCGAGTCGATTTCTGTGAAGATTCAGTCTTCTAGAATCTTCTCTTTTGCATACCTCTTGTCTATTCCAGTAGGAGTATGATGGTTGACTATCGTCATCGATTATTATTCGAGAAGCGATGAGTCTAACCTAATACGACTGCTTCGAACCATTCTGCTTTGTACCCTTGCTAGTCTATTCATGTAGACTAACCCACGGACTTTGTTCTCTGCATGTGGGCTGGTGTCATCTGTTCGATTCGGCACATCAGATCGAAAGTAGCTCAGAAGAATAGAAGGACTATGGAGTCGACAGTGATTTTTGAATGTTTTAATTATTTCTTTAATCAGGTTGAGATCTTTTGGACAATGACTTTGGTTGTAATGTACTTTCTAAGACTTCTGTTGTATTTGGTTTAAACTCTGTGTTGACCTATTCGGGATTGGGTTGTAATCCCGTAACTCATATTCCTTTAACAATGTTATGTTTTGGAATTGAATGCTTTGATCATTATGTATCATTTGTATTTCATAAATTGTATTTAAATGGTAAAGCCTTGGGTGATCTCGGTAAGGAACACTGGGGTCACTGGCGGTAATACCTTTTCAAAAAGGGTTAAGTTTTGGGGGTGTTACAGTTGTGGTATCAGAGCCAAAGGTTTTAAAACGGGTTTAGGATTTTTATAAACCATTTATCCGTTTTCGAAAATGCTTTAAAAAGGGCTCTGAATTTTCAAAGTAAAAAGAATTTAAAAACACCGTTCATAGTCATGTCTTCTGGATAGTCTGATATAATAAGCTTGCTTCTATGTCTAGAAAGACTAATTCCTTCATCGTTATCCTATAGGATATGGGTGCATGTATATCTCTGAAGAAGGGGTCGGAAGATGCCGAGATGGATTCACCGTCTACCGAGAGGCTAGACTTCCCTATACCCCAGAGGTGCTTCGAGGTTGGAGGCCCGAGCAGCCCATCTGAGGAGATCAAGCATGTGCTTCCTGAGTCGGTAGTTCTGGTGTCAAGGAATGCTGTAGTTCCTGTGACAGCGCCAGTGGAACCACCAAGGGAGGAAGCAATGCAAGATGATGAATCGTCTAGGTACGCGAGAGGATACTACAATGACGATTACCTGATGGATGTGATTATTGAAGGGAGCGAGGAGGAAGATGAAGAAGAGGACCCCATAGAGGATGACCCCGAAGAGGAAGAAGACCCCATCGAGGATGATCCCGAGGAGGATGCCGAGATGGACCTCAGCAGACAAAACCAGGAGTCCGATGACTTGAGGCACTTGCTGGTGGATAGTCAGGAAACGGGGATGCAATTTATTCACCCCAGTACAGAGTTACCACCTATGCAAGAGTTGCCACCAGTGCCAGAGTACGCACCCATGTCAGAAGCTGATTGGGAGGCACTGTATACCGAGTACGGTATTAGGAGAAGTGACAGGAAATCTCAGCCTATCCCTACTCCAAGAAGAAGGAGGTCAGAATCCGAGCTGCAGGAGATCCTCCGCCAGAGCGAGGTAATCTCTACAGAACAGCAGCGTCGGAGGGATGAGCTGATCGCCAGTACTCAGAGGAGGACTGGGATAGGAGGGCCAGTCATGGACGACCCGTACCTTACCATGACTGAGGTAGGACCATGTGCTTCAGGGTCAAGCCGGGTGCGAAACCCATCGCCAGAGCTCGATGGTGAGCCTAGTCCGAAGAGACCTTGCACGAGTAGCCAGTCTTATGGGAGACATTTTGGAACGCCTTGATGAGAATTGGCGTTGCCTATCGTAGTAGTTCATTTCTTAGTACTCCAAGTTTGTACTATGTGTAATATTTCAGTATTGCGGCAAGTACTCTGGGAAACACATTTATCTTCGAGCAATGTTGTCCTAGCGCTCGGATGATAGACTTATGTGTAGCTTGTGTAACAGTTCGAAGGTTCATCTATAAAATGCCAAGTTGATCTATTCTGAGTAATTTCTTTACGTTGGTATATTGCATAAGAATATTGCATAATATTAATGTATTGAATGCTTGGAATTGGATCGGTAAACAGATGGTGAACCCAAGAAGCACGAGGAACTCGATTCGAGCCGGCGTTGGGACTAGCCAAGATCCCAGGCCAGCAGGAAGAGGTGTTCAGGATGAGCACGAGTCAGAGTCTCGCGTCCAGCATAGGCGTGAAGGTCAGGATCAGACCCAAGCGTCGGCACTGTTTGATGCCGCAACTGTTGAGGCGATTCGAGGGATTGTGATACAGGCAATTACAGACGTATTGAGACCCAGTGCGCCTCAAGCGCAAGAAGTGCCTACTAACGCAGCGGTTCCTAATGTTGTGGAGCCCAGAAACCCTGTGGTTCAGAAGAATGCCGTCAGGGCTAGAGACAGCTATGGTCGCGCTCTTAAGACCATTACTTCCATGAGACCCGATTGCTATAACGGGAAAGGGGAGCCAGTAGCAGTGACTCATTGGTTCTCCCATATGGAGAGGCTGTTTCAGAACGTGGAGTATACTGAGGCCGAGAAGGTCCATATCACTTCTCTTCAGCTGAAGGAGGAGGCTAGCGAGTGGTGGGAGAACACAGGTTTGGCTGAGAGCCCAGTGTTGACTTGGTCGATGTTCAAGACCAAGATGGTTGATCGCTTTTTCTCTCGTGCTATGAGAGAGGAGAAGCATAAAGAGTTCTTGTACCCAAAGATGGATGGTCTGAAAGTGACCGAGTTGGCATCTAAGTTCAATCATCTTTTACAGTATGCCCCTGCCGAGATCACCAGCGAGGCCCAAAAGATCTGGTACTTCCACGAGTGGATGGGCCCGGATATCAAGCCGTTAATGGTGCACCACACATGCTCTACCTTGGAGCAGTATGTGGATTGTGCCTATAAGCTGGAGGTAACTCTAGAGGAGTCGACCAAAAGGCGCAACCGACAGAAGTCGATGCAGAACCAGAACCAGGGAGGTGGTTTTAAGCGCCCTGCGCCACCGTCTAACTTTGCCAAGTCTGGCCGAGCTAAGACGGAGATGACGCAAGGAGGATCGACTCAGCAGTCAGGGCAGACCCGGAGTTCAGTTCAGTGTTATAACTGTGGTACTGTTGGGCACAAGAGCAATGAGTGTTAGAAGGAGAAGAGGTCGTGCTTTGGGTGTGGACGTGATGGTCATCTGCAGAAGTTCTGCAAGCAGGGGAAGCAGAAGGGAGTAGAGTCGCAGCAAGGGTCAGTGCATCAGAGCAACCGATCTAGTTTCAAGCCTGCCGAGACTCCTAGCCCTTCAGTGCAGACGACTGCTCAGAACAGGGGAAAAGCCCCAGCTGTTTCTGGAAGTTAGGGCCAACGCTTGTACGAGATGCGTGAAGCAGATGGACCCAATGCTCCAATTGCTCAAGGTACTCTATACCTTCACTCTACTTCAGTGTGCATTCTGTTTGATTCTGGTGCTACGCATTCCTTTATTTTAGATAGCTGTGTTATCAAGTTAGATTTAGTGTGCAACGATTCGTGCGACCCTTTCGTCGTTAATCTTCCTAATGGAGAACGTTTGGTGGGAACCAAGCATCTATCCGACTTTCCGATTACCATTCAGGGTAAGGAATTCGAGGCAGATTTAATCTGCATAGCCATGGCTCCATACGACATTATTCTCGGTATGGATTGGCTGACGCGTCACAACGCGGTGATCGACTTCAGTTCAAGAACGGTGACGGTGTCATCTGGGGCCCAGTTCGTGTGCAAGTTCAAAGGTCGAAATGACGCTAATAACGGCAAGCTGATCAATGCAATGGCTGCATTTAAGCTACTACGACAAGGATGTGTCGGGTACCTTTGCTACTTGGATTCGCCTGCGAAGGATGGACCTGAGGTTCTTGATATTCCTGTAGTTAGGGAGTTTTCGAATGTCTTTCCGGAAGAAATTCGTGGATTACCCCCGAACCGTGACGTAGAGTTTTCAATTGATCTTGAGCCTAGTACGACGCCGATTTCCAAATCACCGTATCGGATGGCTCCAGCTGAGATGCAAGAATTGAAGAATCAACTTAAAGGTCTTCTTGACAAAGGTTATGTCAGGCCGAGTGCATCGCCGTGGGGTGCTCCGGTATTATTCGTCAAAAAGAAGGACGGATCGTTCCGACTTTGTATCGACTACCGAGAGTTGAACAAGGTGACGATCAAGAACAAGTATCCTTTGCCTATGATTGATGACCTGTTGGACCAGTTGCAGGGAGCAAAGGTTTTCTCCAAGACCGATCTGAGATCTGGATATCATCAACTCAGGATTCGTGAGCAGGACATTCCTAGAACTGCGTTTAGGACCAGATATGGTCATTACGAGTTCGTAGTGATGCCTTTTGGGCTTACAAATGCTCCAGCTGTCTTTATGGATTTGATGAACCGATGTTTTCACCAGTACTTGGATAAGTTCGTGGTGGTCTTCATCGACGACATTCTGATCTATTCTCCGAATGAAGAAGTCCACGAGGAACATCTGCGGATTGCCTTGTCAATCCTTAGACAACATCAGCTTTTTGCTAAATTGTCTAAATGTGAATTATGGATAAAGGAAGTGGCTTTCTTAGGCCACGTAATCAATAAAAATGGGGTTATGGTTGATCCCCAAAAGATTGAAGCGGTGGCTAATTGGACACAGCCCCATAATGTGAAGGAGGTGCATAGTTTTCTTGGACTTGCCGGGTATTACAGAAGGTTCGTAGAATAATTTTCAAAGATCGCTCTACCTATGACCAACCTACTCCGCAAGGTTCACAAGAAGTTTGTCTGGAATGACAAGTGCGAGACCAGTTTCCAGGAGTTGAAACGACGGCTGACCTCGGCACCCGTGTTAGCACTCCCAGAAGGGAATGCCGATTATGTGGTCTATAGTGATGCTTCAAAGTGTGGTTTGGGTTGTGTACTGATGCAGAGAGGCAGAGTTATTGCTTACGCATCTAGACAACTCAAGACTTACGAAGAAAACTATCTGACCCATGATCTTGAGTTAGCAACGGATGTCTTTGCGCTAAAGATTTGGAGGCATTACCTCTATGGTATAAGATGCCAAGTCTTCACTGACCACAAAAGTCTCAAGTATATATTTACTCAAAAGGAGCTAAATATGAGACAACGCCGCTGGCTAGAGTTGCTCAAAGACTATGACATGGAGTTGCTGTATCATCCGGGCAAGACTAATGTAGTAGCTGATACACTAAGCCGAAAGACAACGCACGAGACTGTAGTTGCTCTACTTACTGCTCAGACCAAGCTAAACCAAGAGTCATGCGACATTGAAGTCCTGTATGACCAGCGTAGAGGGTACCTGAGTATGATGGAAATTCATGCTACACTGCTGGATCAGATCAAAGAAAAGCAAGTCGATGACATCATCTTGGTGAAGTTAAGCAGTGAAGTGATGGATGGGAAAGCTCCCAGTTTTGTGGTTCAGGATGATGGATCACTTTGGTTTCAAGATCGGATCTGTGTGCCTGACACAGAAGATCTTCGTCAGTTGGTGATGAGAGAAGCTCATTCATCTGCTTATTCTGTGCATCCTGGCTCTAGCAAGATGTACAAGGATCTCAGGAAGAAGTTTTGGTGGCCAAACATGAAGTGGGACGTAGCAGACTTTGTGGCAAAATGCTTAACTTGCCAGAAGGTCAAGATCGAACACCGCAGGCCAGGTGGTGAGTTGCTACCTCTCCCAGTGCCAGAATGGAAATGGGAGGACATCGCCATGGACTTCGTCACTGGGCTACCAAAGACTCGAAGTCAGAGGGATGCTATTTGGGTAATTGTGGATAGGCTTACGAAGAGTGCTCATTTCATAGCCATCAAGACCACATGGGAAACCTAGAAGTTAGCAGAAGTCTACCAGAAGGAGATTGTCCGCTTACATGGCATTCCTAAGACCATTGTATCGGACCGAGATGGTCGTTTCATGTCAAGGTTCTGGCAGGAACTTCATAAGGCTATGGGAACCGAGTTGAGGTTCAACACCGCGTTTCATCCTCAGACAGATGGCCAGTCTGAAAGGACCATCCAGACCCTGGAGGATATGCTTAGAGCTTGTGTACTCGATCGTCCGACTAGCTGGGAGGACAGCTTGAGTCTGATTGAGTTCACGTACAACAATAGTTGGCATGCTACAATCAAGATGGCTCTGTTCGAAGCTTTGTATGGTCGCAGATGCAGATCTCCGATTTGTTGGGATGATAATGCCGACAAAATTTTGCTTGGACCAGAGTTGGTCGAAAGGACGGCCTCAGACATTGCTTTGATCAGACAAAGGATGTTGACCGCTCAGAGTCGACAGAAGTCCTACGCAGATCGGAAGCGCATGACTGTCGAGTTCGAGGTCGGTGACAAGGTTTTTGTCAAGGTATCGCCATCCAAAGGAGTTTTCAGATTTGGTAAGCGTGGGAAGCTTAACCCTCGCTACGTGGGACCATTCGAGATTCTGGATAGAGTAGGATCTCTAGCGTACCGCTTGGCGTTGCCGCCATCGGCTCACTCGGTGCATAACGTGTTCCACGTATCTTTGCTCAGAAAGTATGTGCCAGATGAGTCTCATGTGCTTAGATATGAGGACATCGAGATTCAAGCTAATGGTACTTATGAAGAGTTGTCCGTGCGCATTTTGGAGCGTCGGGAGAAGCGTTTGCACAGCAAGATCGTGCTGTTGGTACGAGTACTGTGGTCCAAGTCAGGGACCGAAGAAGTTACTTGGAAGATGTGGGAAACCGAGTCAGATATGCTCAGGCGTTTTCCCGAGTTATTTTCGACCTAAGTTTCTGGGTCGAAACTTCTTTTAAGGGGGAGGAGATGTGATACCCCGTATTTTTGTAAGGTTATTTTGGGAATTTTGGAATTTTCCCGAGTACCCGTTTAGTACGTCGGATTTAATTCAGGTAGCTTGAGACATTCTGTAATGTGCTCTGTATCTGTAATATTTTTCTCAGTGAAATAAAATACAGACGACGTGCTTCGAATGTTTATACGCGTTCGCGTACGATAATTTTTATCCCGGGTTAATGTCTTGCTCATCCAAAAAGCTGAATGGGCGGGAAAAGGCAAAACGGCGACCGCCGTACAGTCACGGCGCCCGCCGTCGCTAGGCCCGATGTGTCAGGCCATCGTCTCCTACGCTGGGCTTGCCAGAGCTAGGAACGGCGCCCGCCGTATGCCCGCCATAGGCAAAGTCGTGGCGCCCGCCGTGATTACCCAGAGGTCTTTAACCGATGGTCGCCGGCGTGGTTTTGGCAAGCGCCGAACTAGCTTTCGTAGGCCCATCTTCGTGCTCCCGATGCTTTGGCTATAAAAGGAAGTGTTGAGGAAGGGATTTGAGCCATCCCAAACACCGAACCTCTGCCAAATTTTTGTGTCGTCGGAGTTGTGTTTCGCCGGAGTTCGGAAGCTCTCGTCGGTGTCGTTTGGTGGTGTTTCCAGAAGCCCTTTAGAAGCCTTTTGGTTGCCTTTGGAGGTCAGAACCCAGGCAAGGCATAAAGGGGTCGAAACGCGCATCATTTGAGTGAGTTTTCTCGCCGCTTCTGTCGTCTGAGTTCTTCACGGCGACCGCCGCGTTCTTCACGGCGACCGCCGTGATGAACTGCGACGACCGTCGCCAAGAACGGCGACCGCCGCCAGAACAGCGACCGCCGCCAGTGCCCAGAATGCCTTCGTGGCTTTGGCTTGGTTGGTTGTGGTCGTGGTGTCTTTCCTTTCGTTCTCTTTCGTCGTTTTTAGATTCGTATTGTGGTTATGTCGGATCTAACTTAGGGTTCCTTTTATGGGTCGACTCAAAGGTGTTTGTGCTAGCGGAGCTATAACCGTGTCGAGCCCGGAATCCCGTCGTTGTCGTAAGGCTTGTTTCTATTCTGCGGATTAAGGCAAGTGGCGGTTCGCTCTTGCTCATTCGTTCCATATTTACATTAATTATCAGTAGTTTATCTGAGCAATTAATTTGGAATGAATACTCTGTTTGTCTGGAAATGGTTTTGATAAACTATTTTGAAAATCATATAATAGGTTGTATATCTGTTAGAACAACGCTATTATCTGTGATCGCCTTTCGGGCCTTTATGTGGATTTATCCTGTAACTGTTGTTGTGTTGTATCTGTGTGGTTAGCACTGTTAGTTAGGAATGTACTCGGACTTCGTCCGGTCGTTTCTTTATAATCTGGTATCGGGGTGGCTCGTCTCCATCTGGTACTATTCTAAGATCATGATCGGTCTCTTTCACAAGTGTGTAGAGACAGGACACTTAGCTGGTGTCACAAACCTTCCGGTGTACGTCACTCTCTACGAAACGTATACTAAGATGTGTCGTCCCAATGATGGGGTACACATGTAAAGGTCTAATAATGTGATGTGTGGTTTGTAATATAAATCAGATAAGTGCTACTCGACGCACATAACTAATAAACCTTCGGCGAGTAGTGCAGCTAAGTTATAGTGTAGCTAGGAAAGCTCGTATCGACTTTGATCATAGTATGTTCTCTTTCCAATCTGGATTCGCTGTATGCGATGCGGTTGGTCGTGAACCGAAGCATCTCAGTCAACTTTTAAATCATTGTTGTATGATTCTGTAAACATTCCAGATTTGTCATAATTCCTTAAAGACTCATTTTCGTTGGAGTCTCTTTTCGAGTCGATTTCTGTGAAGATTCAGTCTTCCAGAATCTTCTCTTTTGCATACCTTTTGTCTATTCCAGTAGGAGTATGATGGTTGACTATCGTCATCGATTATTATTCGAGAAGCGATGAGTCTAACCTAATACGACTGCTTCGAACCATTCTGCTTTGTACCCTTGCTAGTCTATTCAAGTAGACTAACCCACGAACTTTGTTCTCTGCATGTGGGCTGGTGTCATCCGTTCGATTCGGCACATCAGATCGAAAGTAGCTCAGAAGAATAGAAGGACTATGGAGTCGACGGTGGTTTTTGAACGTTTTAATTATTTCTTTAATCAGGTTGAGATTTTTTGGACAATGACTTTGGTTGTAATGTACTTTCTAAGACTTCTGTTGTATTTGGTTTAAACTCTGTGTTGACCTATTCGGGATTGGGTTGTAATCCCGTAACTCATGTTCCTTTAACAATGTTATGTTTTGGAATTGAATGCTTTGATCATTATGTATCCTTTGTATTTCATAAATTGTATTTAAATGGTAAAGCCTTGGGTGATCTCGGTAAGGAACACTGGGGTCACTGGCGGTAATACCTTTCCAAAAAGGGTTAAGTTTTAGGGGTGTTACATTGAGAACATGTGGAACTGCCCTTCCATCTTGTAACTCCCCAAAACAGCGTGGGGGCGAACTTCCATCGCATAGGTAGAGTAGAACTCCCTTAGCATCACCTCATCCATCTCCTCTTCCTCCACAAACAGATTGCCCCATTTTTGAGTCTCCAACAGATCATGCACCCCTTCCAGATGGTTCTCTAGTAGGAACTCAGGGACGACTCGCAGCTCCTTGACCACCGACTTGTGGCTTATGTCTTTGACATCATCAGCCGCCACCTTTCCTTTGGCTTTGGCCGGCTGACGACGTTGGCTTTGACGGACAGGAGCGGCAGACACCTTGGCTTTCTTTGCTTTGTTCCTCGAGAGGGGTACTGACTCCTCATCGGAGTTGACCGTTATCGTCTTCTCAAAATTCCTCTGAGAGCGTGTCTTCCGCTTGGAGGAGCAGGCAGTCTTCACCCTGCCAGAAGTCTTAGGAGCCTTTGGGGGCTCCTCCTCATCAACTTCCTCAACCAGTTCCTTGTTAAGGTCTCGCACAACCGACTGAATCTTCTCCTTCACAGCAAAGTGCTCCTCAGCTGTGACCTGGGTCTCTTGACGGGGCATCTCCTCCATCTCATCATCAATGGGGTTGGGATGGGTTGGAGAGGAATGGACCTCCTCTAATTCAGTAGAGGAGATGGCGGTTGGGACGGCTGGAGAGGTTTTGGGGTTAGGGTTTTGTGGAGCGGGGTCTGTGTTTGGGGCTACGAAGGGGACCATGGTGAGTTGGTCCTGGGATGGTGATGGTGGAGGGGTAACAGTGGTGGTTGTTGGAGTGGTGGAGGTGGAAGGTAGGGATTGGGTAATGGCGGCGAGGAGAGCGGGGTCGGTTCCCATGGAGGACAGTTTGGTGAGGAGGGTTTGGAGGTCTTGGGCGATGGTGTTGGGGAGGTTTGAGTTGGAGGCCATTTCTGTGAGAGAGGGAGAGTTCTGGGAAGACGAGAGACAAAGAGGAGAGGGGAGATTGCTTGAGGAAGATAAGGAAACAGTGAGGAGGAGACTTACCCGAAGACTCCGATTTATAATCTTCACTGAATCTTCTAGTGTTTCCAAAGATAAATTCAAATCTTTTCAGTTTCCAACAGATAACAATTGCAATCTTCCAACTTCCCAAAATAAAATCAGAATCTCGTCCAAATCCGACTTAGCCAACCGAATTAACTTTCCCAACTCCTTTATATCAAAACAGTCCTAAATGCTCAACGCGGCCCAACGCAGACTTCCATCATTACACCATGCAAACACACGTCACCTCAACCTGCAAGTCACAGAAGCCGAATCGTTTTCCCGCCAAACCAAAAAGTAGTAGTGTGTGATGCTGGGGGTTAGTTACCAGAGAGGGTACAAAAGACCATCACACCAAAATATATGATATTTGCGATTGATTTTTACATCATGCCTAAGGGGTCTCCAGTTGTGGATGATAAGAGGGGCTCATAGGAGACTTCAAACATGGCGGTCTAGGTAAGCTGTAGAATCAACTATCATTTGGGCTTATGATGAGGGAACAAAACATCAAGTTGATTCTTTTGGGTTGAAATAAAGCTGATTCATGTGACAAATGATGACATAGAAGATCATGCACGACATTCAGTACATCAAGGAAGTAAAAGCACATATTCAAGTCCAATGTTTAATTAATACCCAAGGAAGAGAATGCATATCAAGACATGAAAGTTCATCTTTCACCATTTACCATGTAATCTAGCCAATCATCGAGGGAACACAACAAATGGACATGTAGTTAGGGGAACAAACCAGGCTTCGTATGGAACTGAAAGTAGAGTTCCCCAACAGGTGTCTTAATGAGAAAACTGGCGTCTGATTCTTTGTTCCACGAGATTCCTTGTTTGCCAATCTTTCTCGACACAATGATGTCTTTTCTAGATGTACATGGTACCTGAATTTTCAAACAAGGAACAATTTAGTCATTAAGCCTTTATCCACATCTCCATTTCCTTTACCTTTGCCACCAGGCCTTAGAGTCTCAGATATTCCTGCAGAAGTGAGGTGAGACTCGCTTTGTTCCCTGTCACGTAACTGACCCTTGTACGAATGAAATACCGAGAACTTTCCTCACTTTATCCTGCACCGAAAGAGTTAGTTCTTGTGAACCCAGACAAGCTTATGCTTTCTGGGCACAGGAGCAACATATCTAATCTTAGGAGGTTCAGCCTTCATTTGCTCTCTAGTAGTGCGAGCAATCTCCTCATTGTGTTGCTTCAGAAGGCACTCTTGCTTGTAGTGACCAGAGTGTCCACAATACCAACAGACTCTGTGGCACTTTAGATCGACATACTTGCTCTTTCCAGGCCAAATTGTTTTGTTAGCAATCCTTGAATGAAAATCAATATTTTTGGACTTACTGCTTTGAGATTGCTTCAACCAGAGGGCATGAGCCTTCTGTCCATGGTACCAAGCCTTTCCCTCCTCAGTCGAGTTTGAACAGTCTTTGCCTTTGTTCCCTCCGGATGAACTGTCCCCCTTTTCTTTTACAGACTGTTTTCCTTCGACTTTAGAGTCTTTTTGCTTGGTTCCATCAACAAGAAGTTTGGGTTGATAGCCAATCCCAAAGCGAGGCACTTCCTTTGACTCAGTCTTCTTTTCATTCTTGGCTGCAACAAAGACAATGCCTTTTGGCTTGTCCTTCTGTTCCTTACTGAGTTTGGTTAGATCACTAGAAAGTTTTGCATTTCCTAGTTTCAACATTAATGACTCAGCCTCAAGTGAAGAAACAGAGGACTCCAGAGACATAATCTTTCCAGTGAGTTTGGGACACTCAGAGCAAGAGTTTGAAGAGGAGGATAACCTTTCTCAAGCTTGAGCACTTTGTTTGCCCAACCCTGATTTTCTTCGATCAAACCTGAGATCAATTCATCTTTCTCTTCCATTTGCTCACTGAAAAGACTATTCTCATGAACAAGTTTCTTAATGAGAGATATCAAGCTTTCTTTAGATTTGCTTTTTAAGCTTGATACGAGATCAGATTCAGTTACCTCATCGTTGAGTAAATCTCCCTTTGATTCATTTGGAACTTCAATGGCCATCAGGCAGACATCCCTGGAGTGTGACGATTCTTCATCGTCTGAGTCTGAGTCTCCCCAGGTGGCAACCATTGCCTGCTTTCCTTCATTTGCTGGAGGTATTCCTGCCTTTCTCTTGAAGCAGTTTCTGGCCATATGTCCCTTGTTCAGACAGTGGTAGCACACGACATCTTTTAGGTCTCTGTTCCCTTCGGAGGAACTCGACGAATTCTTGTTCCGAGACCAAATCTTCCTCATGGCTCTTGTGATGAGCGCAACATCTTCATCACCATCTTCATCTTCATCTTCGACTTGAGACAAGTCAAATGCCCTTTCCACCTTTAAGGCAATGCTCTTCGCCTTCTCCTCTCTCTTCTTGTTCAGCTTGTGATTATAGACAGAGGCGTTGCTTTCCAGCTTAGCAACAACCTCTTCCATGGTAAGAGTCTTGACATCCGTCTGAGAGTAGAGAGCAAGAGCAATGTCATCCCACTAAGAGTTTAGGCCTTGCATGAAGTGATGAGTCAGTTTCCAGTCTGGCATTGCTTCACCAAGGAACTAAAGTTGACCAATTAGCCCCTGTAATATGGAGTAATACTCCTGAATGTGTTCATCTTTTCCCTGAGAGACTTGGTCGTACTCCTTTATCAGAGAGAGAATTTTGTTCTTCTTGGCATCTTCATTTCCTTGATGAAGGCGCTTCAAAGCATCACAGATTTCCTTGGCAGTCTTGTAACTCGTGATTTTCTTGAGATCTGAGGGAAGAAGAGCCATGTGAAGGATCTTCTTAGCCTTGTTGTTCTTCTCCAACTTCTTCCAGTCATCATCGGTGTAGTCGACCTTTGGTTTTGGCTTAGTAGCATCTGTCTCATTTTTAATAGCCAGAGGTCCAACTTCGATGACTCACCAGATCTGTCCATCAAGGGAACAGATGTGGGACTCAATTTGTTCCACCCACCAGTCATATTCTACTGCATTCAGAATTGGTGGCTTCCAGAACGAATCTCCGATTGCATTGCTTGACGACGACATCTTTCCTGCAAATTCTATAACGAAAACAATCTAGAGCACCAGGCTCTGATACCAATTGTTGGATCGTTAGAGTTACGTCTGAGGGAACAAAGGCTTTGTTCCCACAGAAGGCACAGCGGATTAAAAACAGCAAGAAAGATAATGAACAAACTCACGATGTATAGTGAAAACCCTGATTAGCAAAACTAGCTTCTCAAGGAAAAACCACTACCTTCAAGCTTCCGCTTGAGAGGATTTTGAAGCGTGTACTTGTCTTATTGATTTCTTGTTCGATTACACTTGTATCCCGGACTTCGACCTCTAAACAACCAGCTAGACTCGAAGCCTCTTCTACAACGATGAATCCGAACTCAACCCTCAAAGACTCACACACACTTCACTCTCTTTCTTTTCTCTTCTCCTTCTTTTTCGTCGTTCAAAGTCGTTCAAAGCCGCACTTAAGAAATGAATCCTCACTTAACTTAAATACTACTTCGGCTAAACCCTAATCAAACAAGATAAGATTTTCTGGAAACGGATTACTAGAAGATAGGATTTTATGTTAAGAATAATATCCTAACCGATCATATTGATTAAGGAAGGAATTCCTTAATTAATCTAATCGGAAAGGATATCAAACTTCTCTCTCCAATTGATGTGGCGAAAACCTACCCACAAGTGTATGGGGTCAGTTATAGCTGTTCAAGTGTCGTTCCCACGAGGACAATGTAGTACCTTTTGTAACTAAACTGGTAAGCTAAGCCGTAAGAAAGGTTTGTTTTATTAAGCTAAGAAATGAGTTTTGCAAATATGAATAAATTCAAAGGATGGAAATTATCTAGGATTAAGGATCCCCACAATAATGTCTTGGTAAACTTAAGTGTGTTTATCTTAGAATAACATGAACTCGTTTGACGGCAAGTTATCAAATATCACTACTAATTCCTTTCAGGCAATAGTAGATGTATCTAAATTCCAACTAACAGTCGTTGTCGCGCAAAGCTAATCAAATTTAGACCCATTGGGCATTTAGAATCTAGGATAAAACCGGGTTAACATTCACTTTCGTGCTCCGCTAATTCCAGACTAACCTAGGGTTTCTATGATAACTTAGAACTCCGCAAGAACAAATAAGTTTATTCAGGTTCAATTCTTAGTAATTCCAACAATAGTAATCTCCTTTCAGACTCATACTTTGTCTAATTCATTCATTAGGTTTCTCCTTTCAGACTCAACCTAATAGAACTCTAATTGATAAATTACCAATAGCATTATGAACCCTAGAATTGAATCAAATAAGAACTCATGCTACCAATTAAGATAAACACAATTTGCAAGCCTACCAATTCATTATTGGGATCACCCCAACCCTAGATAAAAGGGGTTTAGCCTAGCATGCTTGGAAAATCAATCAAAACATTGTAGAAATCAGGAAAATCATTCAATTAGATTAGAAGAAGAGAAATACTTGATCGAATTCCGGAAACAATCTCCAATCTTCAAGAGAAATCTCCAAAACACAACTAGGGTTCTATGAATCTCTCAAAAATGATTAGAATAGCATAAGGGGTCTCTAAAAACCGGTCAAGAAAAGTATATATAGTCCCCCAAATAAAGAAAGGTCGGAAGAAACGAAACATCACAAAAATTACATCGAGCACGGTTAAGGGCAGTTTGGCACGGTTACGGACAAACCGTGCCAAATTACAGCGTGTTCATTCTTCACCTCTGCACAGCTGCACGGTTAATGGGTGTTTGGCACAGTTAAGGGTTAACCGTGCAACACCGCAGAATGCTCCATCTTCACCTCTGCACAGCTGCACGGTTAATGGGTGTTTGGCACGGTTAAGGGTTAACCGTGCAACACCGCAGAATGCTCCATCTTCACCTCTGCACAACTGCACGGTTAAGGGGTATTTGGCACGGTTAAGGACAAACCGTGCAGAACATCAGAATGCTCCATCTGCCATGCGATCCATCCTTTCCGCCCCCTTTGCTTGATAGCATCCTAGTGAACTCCAATGCGCATCCAAAGAGCAGCAAATCCACCTGAAACATGCCGAAACTTGTGTAGACATCTAAACTCAACAAAACAATGAAACTAACTAGAAAAGATGCAAGAACACAAGAGAACAACCTATTCTAACACCTAAATGCACGTCCTAAATCTATATGAAATGGATGCTATCAAATTCCCCCAAGCTTAACCCTTGCTTGTCCCAAGCAAGTACATGACGACGAGTCCTCAAAATATGCAACAGTTGTTTCTATCCAAAACTCATATGAACAATAACCATGAAAGGCCAAACAAACGACAACTTCCGTCCTAGCATGCTTCTCAATCAATGACAAGAGTACAATCAGTTCTTTCACTCAAGACCTCATCAGAATCGAAAAAAAACAAGTCACTCACACTCATGTGTTTAGGCATGTGTTTCACTCAATATCAATTCTCAACTTTGAATGCTAAACTACCATAAGCTTGCAACAGTGTTCTTAATCTCCACCACTAAAGACCATGCACACAACAAAAATCATGAGGGCTTTTCCAAGGTTGTAATGGGGCCAAGGTATAACATAGGGCATAGGAATATTTAGGCCATGAGGAGCTAAATCCGGGGAAATGGATCTTACCAAGACAACACCAAGCGAAAATAACCTTTAATTGAATTTCAACCTTCAAACCCATACAACTTAACCCTTACATATGATATGGTCTCCTTCCTTTTATTTAATTGTTTCTTCTTCTTTGTTTCAATATTCTTCTCTTTTTTTTTCTTTTTTTTTAAGAAGCCTAAGAAGAAACATGGAAAGGAGACACATTACAAATTTATACACGTTTCTAACCACCATAAATGTAACCTCCCCCAAGCTTGGCTAAAATCCACTCTAGCAACAACAATTTAACTATCCTAATCCCCGGATGGGAAGGATGAACTTATAGGCTCGGTATGCTTTTGTGGAGCTTCCAAAGAATAGGCAATAAGGCACAACGGGCTTCAAGCAAAGGATACATGAGTAGGGTGGCCAATGATGAAAAGGGTTAATAAAAACAATGCTTCAATCCTATTAATGTCATGCACATAAGTCGTGAGCGTGGCCTCAAAGAAGATATTAATGCAAGTTCTAGAATTAGCACACAAAGAGAGTTCACACACATGAAGAAAACGAGAGGACTTTTGCAAATGTAGTCCAAGGAAGGCCAACAAGCTCACCAGGACATTTTGTCTAAAGTGTCGGTTCTAACGTATCTTAGTCAAAGTCCACATGCTTAGGTCATTGTCATAGGTTTGATCAATCATATCATGCTCATAATGCAATTGCAATATCAACAACCAAAACATATTAAGAGGATTCATAACTCATGCATTACAAGAAAAACAACCAGAAGAAAACAAGCAAAAAGGATCAAATCCAACATCCATAATGCAATGCAAGGAAACAAGTTCATAATGACAAAAATATTCAATTTTTTTTTTGTAAAGAAAACTAAATCTAGGATGAACTAAGATGATCATGCAAGTCTACATGTGGATTGCTCCCCCAAGCTAAAACCTATATTGTCCCAATGTAGAAAAATAACAAAAGAAGAGGAAACTCACATCTAGAGTCTTGGGTTGCCTCCCAAGCAGCCCTTCTTTTGGGTCATTAGCTTGACCTCCCACCACTTTCAAGTACTCGGATCGGGAGGGTCGGTGGTACCCTGCTTGATCGGATCAGGCGTGACAACATGCTTCAATCGACGACTCTGCACCTTAAACTTTCCAGAGTTCTTATGCCATAACTCAATTGTCCCATCTTTTAGAACTCGAGTGACCCTATACGGTCCTGACCATCTTGTCCCTTTAGAGCTTGGAAACATGTTGGATTTTTCATGGGATAACAACACCATATTTCCACTCTTGAACTCAACCTTTGTCTTGGCCTCCTTCCTTTTCGCTGGTGTTTGCCTTTTCTTTGCACTGGCATTCTCATAAGCATCCAAGTCCAGATTTCCCAAAAACTCATCAAGAAAACTAGCTATGTCCGATAAGATCTCATCTTGCCCAGGATCAACCTCAATCTTACAGCAGGTACCTGTGATAGGAATTGGTGGAGTGTCTTTGTATATATCAAGAAAGTAGTCCTTGAAATATTTATACTCAATCTTCTCTTCCCCTATTGTGAATGAGAGCTTCCCATTCTTGACATCAATATTAGCCCCAGCAGTGGCTAAAAATGGTCTCCCAAGGATGATGGGAGTTTTATCACTAACCTCCATGTCAAGTATCACAAAATCTCCTGGTATGAAAAATTGTCCCACTTTCACAGGAACATTTTCTATTATGCCCACATGATGAGTAACAGACCTATCAGCCATTATGAGACGCATCTTGGATGGAACAGGCTCACCCAATTTCAGTTCTTTGCAGATTGACAAAGGCATAACATTGACACTAGATCCGAGATCGCAAAGACAATTGAAAGTCAGATTGCCAAAATATGCAGGGATAAAGAATTCACCCGGATCTTGTAGTTTCTTTGGCATCTTCTCAGCGCAGTCCATTGTGAGGGTCACAGTCTCATAGTCCTCTAGCCTTCTCTTCTTGATCAGAATCTCTTTCAGGAACTTAGCATATGCAGGCATCTGCGTGAGGACATCTGTGAAAGGTATGTCAACATACAACTTCTTCATCATCTCCTTAAACTTCACAAATTGGTGCTCTAGCTGTATCTGAATCCTTCTTTGAGGAAAAGGCAGAGGTGGCTTGTATGGCGGGGGAGCAACATACTTGGGTTCTTCTTCTTGTGGCTTCTCCATGGGCTCCTTTATCGCTTCTTTTTCTCTTGGACTGTTCTCTTCCAACTGTTTTTCTTCACTCAAAGAGACAGCCCTACAATGCTCCCTAGGGTTGACTTCAGGTTGACCAGGAAGTTGACCAGCAGGCCTAGGAACATTCATAGCAATTTGGGCCAACTGACTCTCCAATTGGTCCATCCTCTTAGGCAAGCTCTCAAAGTTTTCAGCCTTCTTGGATAGGGCTTCTAATTGAGAAGCCATGATCCCTTAATTTTTAGCCATTTCCCTCAACATAGACTGAAGTGCGGAATTATCAAAGGTCTGAGCGGGTGCTTGCGGTTGAGAGAGTCCCGGTTGGAACCCTGGAGGTGGTCTTTGTTGAGCATCGTCATTCTTGTAGGAGAAGTTTGGATGATTCCTCCACCCATGATTATAGGTATTGGAATACGGATCATTCCTAGGGCCCCGATTGAAGTTGTTCATGTAGTTTGCCTCACCTTGGGTGTCACCTTGAGCAGCAAAAAGTTGACATGATGAAATAGTATGATCACCCTCTCCACAAAACTGACAAGCTACACCAGATGCAGCCTGACTGGATGACCCTGCACCCTGCCCTTGAGACTTCTGAACTAACAAATTCAGCCTCTTGATCTCTTGTGCCATAGCATCCATTTGAGCTTGTCGATGCATTTTAGAATGAACCTCATACATCTCTGCTGGTTTCTTTGAAGTTGAGCGAGTATCACTGTAATAATGAGAGTGTTGAGCAGTGTTCTCGATCTTCTCCCATGCTTCATCAACTTCCATTGCCATAATTCTACCACCAGCTGAAACATCAATAATCAGTCGAGTTGAACTATCAACAGCGTTGTAGAAGACATGTAGCAAGGTCCATTTCTCTTGCCCGTGATGAGGGCACAACATCAATAACTCCTTAAATCTCTCCCATCCTTCATAAAGAGACTCGTCATCTTTCATCTTGAAAGCAAGAATTTGATTCCTCATCTCAGCTGTCTTCTTAGGTGGGAAGTACTTGGTGAGAAATGCCTTGGCCAACTCATCCCAAGTGGTAATAGAGCCTTGAGGTAAGGCCTTGAACCAAGCTTTGGCCCTATCTCGTAGAGAGAATGAGAAAGCACGCAGGAAAAGTACATCTTGAGAAACATCATGAATCTTCACTATATCCATCAGCTCAATAAAAGTAGCCAAGTGCTGGTGTGGGTTTTCAGAAGGGAGACCTCTAAATTGATTCTGTTGAACCATGTTGATTAGGGAGGGTTTCAGCTCAAAGTTACGGGCTGCCACCGGAGGTCGGACCATATTAGAAATAGGACCAAGGTGATTTGGCATCACATAATCACCAAGAGTCATACGTGGCTGCTCTTCATCACCCAACAAGTCACCGTTCCCTCTACCAGCCATATCTTGCACTCTAATTTCACGTTGTTGCCTTCTTCTTAGGAGAAAAGTACGCTCAGGTTCGGGATCAAAGTCGTTGAGATTATTAGCGCTCAGGACTCTTTGCATCAGAAGAAAACAAACCTGAAACCAAAGTCAAAAGGAAAAGGATCAAAACACACAAAAGACCTAGTCGAACCAGTTGTAGGGAATACAACCGATACTAGCAATAGTCCCCGGCAACGGCGCCAAAAACTTGATGTGGCGAAAACCTACCCACAAGTGTATGGGGTCAGTTGTAGCTGTTCAAGTGTCGTTCCCACGAGGACAATGTAGTACCTTTTGTAACTAAACTGGTAAGCTAAGCCTTAAGAAAGGTTTGTTTTATTAAGCTAAGAAATGAGTTTTGCAAATATGAATAAATTCAAAGGATGGAAATTATCTAGGATTAAGGATCCCCACAATAATGTCTTGTAAACTTAAGTGTGTTTATCTTAGAATAGCATGAACTCGTTTGACGGCAAGTTATCAAATATCACTACTAATTCCTTTCAGGCAATAGTAGATGTATCTAAATTCCAACTAGCAGTCGCTGTCGCGCAAAGCTAATCAAATTTAGACCCATTGGGCATTTAGAATCTAGGATAAAACCGGGTTAACATTCACTTTCGTGCTCCACTAATTCCAGACTAACCTAGGGTTTCTATGATAACTTAGAACTCCGCAAGAACAAACAAGTTTATTCAGGTTCAATTCTTAGTAATTCCAACAATAGTAATCTCCTTTCAGACTCATACTTTGTCTAATTCATTCATTAGGTTTCTCCTTTCAGACTCAACCTAATAGAACTCTAATTGATAAATTACCAATAGCATTATGAACCCTAGAATTGAATCAAATAAGAACTCATGCTACCAATTAAGATAAACACAATTTGCAAGCCTACCAATTCATTATTGGGATCACCCCAACCCTAGATAAAAGGGGTTTAGCCTAGCATGCTTGGAAAATCAATCAAAAACATTGTAGAAATCAGGAAAATCATTCAATTAGATTAGAAGAAGAGAAATACTTGATCGAATCCCGGAAACAATCTCCAATCTTCAAGAGAAATCTCCAAAACACAACTAGGGTTCTATGAATCTCTCAAAAATGATTAGAATAGCATGTCTCTAAAAACCGATCAAGAAAAGTATATATAGTCCCCCAAATAAAGAAAGGTCGGAAGAAACGAAACGTCACAAAAATTACATCGAGCACGGTTAAGGGCAGTTTGGCACGGTTAAGGACAAACCGTGCCAAATTACAGCGTGTTCATTCTTCACCTCTACACAGTTGCACGGTTAATGGGTGTTTGGCACGGTTAAGGGTTAACCGTGCAACACCGCAGAATGCTCCATCTTCACCTCTATACAGCTGCACGGTTAATGGGTGTTTGGCACGGTTAAGGGTTAACCGTGCAACACCGCAGAATGCTCCATCTTCACCTTTGCACAACTGCACGGTTAAGGGGTGTTTGGCACGGTTAAGGACAAACCGTGCAGAACATCAGAATGCTCCATCTGCCATGCGATCCATCCTTTCCGCCCCCTTTGCTTGATAGCATCCTAGTGAACTCCAATGCGCATCCAAAGAGCAACAAATCCACCTGAAACATGCAAAAACTTGTGTAGACATCTAAACTCAACAAAACAATGAAACTAACTAGAAAAGATGCAAGAACACAAGAGAACAACCTATTCTAACACCTAAATGCACGTCCTAAATCTATATGAAATGGATGCTATCAAATTCCCCCAAGCTTAACCCTTGATTGTCCCAAGCAAGTACATGACGATGAGTCCTCAAAATATGCAACAATTGTTTCTATCCAAAAGTCATATGAACAATAACCATGAAAGGCCAAACAAACGACAACTTCCGTCCTAGCATGCTTCTCAATCAATGACAAGAGTACAATCAGTTCTTTCACTCAAGACCTCATCAGAATCGAAAAAAAACAAGTCACTCACACTCATGTGTTTAGGCATGTGTTTCACTCAATATCAATTCTCAACTTTGAATGCTAAACTACCATAAGCTTGCAACAGTGTTCTTAATCTCCACCACTAAAGACCATGCACACAACAAAAATCATGAGGGCTTTTCCAAGGTTGTAATGGGGCCAAGGTATAACATAGGGCATAGGAATATTTAGGCCATGAGGTGCTAAATCCGGGGAAATGGATCTTACCAAGACAACACCAAGCGAAAATAACCTTTAATTGAATTTTAACCTTCAAACCCATACAACTTAACCCTTACATATGATATGGTCTCATTCCTTTTATATAATTGTTTCTTCTTCTTTGTTTCAATCTTCTTCTCTTTTTTTTTTCTTCTTCTTCTTCTTCTTTTTTTTTTTTTAAAGAAGCCTAAGAAGAAACATGGAAAGGAGACACATTACAAATTTATACACGTTTCTAACCACCATAAATGTAACCTCCCCCAAGCTTGGCTAAAATCCACTCTAGCAACAACAATTTAACTATCCTAATCCCCGGATGGGAAGGATGAACTTATAGGCTCGGTATGCTTTTGTGGAGCTTCCAAAGAATAGGCAATAAGGCACAACGGGCTTCAAGCAAAGGATACATGAGTAGGGTGGCCAATGATGAAAAGGGTTAATAAAAACAAGGCTCATTAGCAAATATACCATATTTGCTAAAGCAACTAGCAAATATACCATATTTTCAAAAGTATTGCAAAACTACCAGATTTTTGACATTTTTGCTATTGTTAATGGTTGAATTTAGCTTTTCTTTTAAATGAAAAAATCAGATAAATCATTAAAACTTAAAAAAAAAAGATAAAATCAATCTTAATTTTGTTAATAAATCCCAATTTTTAACCCTAATCAATCCCAAATCCTAAACCCTTCGTCTCCCTCCTCTGCCTCCGTCTTCCCCGATGGCAGCCGATTGGAGTTCCCTCCTCTGCTTCCGGTTGGAGTTCCTCGGCGACGCCGCTCTCGGCCTCTCCTTCCATCGTATCCGTCTCTCGATGAAGGCTCTCTCACACTCCTCCGCTCCGTCAATGTCTGCAACGAAAAGCTACGCATCGTCGTCCGCCACCACTTCTACTGATTCATCTGCCACAATCTTACGGGTCTCGGCGACATGGTAACTCCTCCGATCTTCCTTACAAATTTATTGTGATTTAGGGTTTCTCAAAGGATTTAGTTTCTTATATGATTTAGCAACCAAATCCCTAATTCTCCGATCTGATACGGAATTTGAAACCTACCTAGCTCTATTCTTCCATGCTGGCAGCAAGCCCTGGATAATGTGTTTGCATAAACCGACCTAGCTCTATTCTTTCATCCTCTTATAGGTACTGGAGGAAAAGGGAGAAATTGGTTGAGAGGACAGCGGTGGCAATTTTAAAGGTTAGGACAATGTCAATGTTCGGAGGCTTTGTTTCATTCTGTATACACTAGAAAAGAAGCTAAGCTTACTAATGTCGTTTCAATTACAATTACCCTTAAATAGGGAGACATTGGAGATGGTCAAGATGTGCTTGTGAGAGTTCATTCAGAGTGCCTCACGGGGGATGTGTTTGGATCAGCTCGATGCGATTGTGGAAATCAGCTGGACTTGGCAATGCAGTTGATTGAACAGGCCGGAAGAGGAGTCGTGCTTTATCTAAGAGGCCATGAAGGCCGAGGAATCTACTTAGGCCACAAGATCCAACCTTGAACTTGGACTAGTTGTTGATGCACGCGAGTATGGAATTGGCGCTCAGGTTAGACATGCAAATGTCAAGAAACTGCTCAATTCATTTCAGTTTTAGTAGCAATTTTTCTCTGCAATTCTTCATGTATTGTTGTGTTGTTGTTTTTGACTTTGATGGAGGCTAGATTTTAAGATACGTAGGAGTTCGAACCATGCGGCTGATGACTAACAATCTAGCAAAGTTCATAGGACTAAAGGGTTACGGATTGGCAATTGTGGGTAGAGTTCCTGTTTTGACGCCCATAAGAGATGAAAACAGGAAGTACCTGGAGACGAAGCGATTGAAGATGGGACATGTTTACGGCTCAGATATTCAAGGGCCATTATCTGGATTTCTTGACGCTGGACTTGTCGTCTGAGAAGCAAGCAAACAAGCATTGTTGGTGGTCAAGGTGGGAGAAGGAAGTGCCATTGGTGTCAGAAAGCTCGTAATGTTAGTTTGAACAAGTGACTCAGTTGCAAAAAGAGATTTTTCTGCTATGGCTGCATCAAAGAGAGGTAATAGTTTGCTGAATGTCTTGCTGGAGAGAGTTAGTTTGCTGAATGTCTTGCTGGAGAGAGTTAGTTTGGTGTCAGAAAGCTCGTAATGTTGTGGCTGAATATTAGTTTGCTGAATGTCTTGGCTTCAATCGAGGGATTGCTGGAGTAAGTTAGTTGCAAGGAAGTGGTTGCAAGAAAGTTAGTTGCTGAATTTCTTGGTTCTATGCTAGCTGTAGGCAGTGGTGAATGTCTTGGATCAAATATTTTTGCAGAATTTCGAGTGTGATGTGTGATGCTGAATTTTTGCTGAGTTTGTGCTGATATTGAGGAACTTTTGCTACAACAACTAGTTTGGAGTCTTCCACATTTGTCATGTGGCACTAGGCGGTGCAAGTGGATACAAGCAGTTTAAGAGAGGCTTGGTTTGCTCACAGGCTTTTTCAAATTGAGCTGCATTTGTGTTGTGATGGGTATTTGTGTTGTGATGGGTATTTTTTTTAAGCTTTGAAGGCACAACTTTTGTAAAAGGGGGAGTAATGTCATGTATTGGATATTTGGGTATTATCCATCACACATGTAATGGAGAGGTATCAAATGAATATCAAATAAACCCCTTTCTCTAATCCTACTCTCTCTCCTCTCTATTCTCTAATATCTCTCTCTGCTCGTCTATCTCTATGTGACTTGACTTTGTATAAGTGTGGCCTGACAAAGTAAATATTGCTTTGAAATTTAAAATTGACAAACATTTAAAATTATGTAAAATAAAAGAGCATTGACCTGACATAGTATACATGTGACTTGACTTTGTATAAATGTGTCTTGACAAAGTGAATATTGCTCTGAAATTTGAAATTGACTAACATTTAAAATTATGTGAAATAAAAGAGCATTGACCTGACATAGTATACATGTGACTTGACTTTGTATAAGTGTGGCTTGACAAAGTAAATATTGCTCTGAAATTTAAAATTGACTAACATTTAAAATTATGTAAAATAAAAGAGCATTGACCTGACATAGTATACATGTGACTTGACTTTGTATAAATGTGTCCTGACAAAGTGAATATTGCTCTAAAATTTAAAATTGACTAACATTTGAAATTATGTGAAATAAAAGACCATTGACCTGACATAGTATATATATGACTTGACTTTGTATAAGTATGGCCTGACAAAGTAAATATTGCTCTGAAATTTAAAATTGACTAACATTTAACTATGTAAGTCTAAACATCCTCCGATGACAAAAAATTACTTCAGGCCACCACAGACTCCTCAAAAGCAAAAACCCATCAGCATCTATACATATCCCATAACTGCACAGGTTAGGTTTGCCCGTATGTTTTCATCATCCCTTTTATTTTCTGACTTTTGATGTTTAATTTGAATCCAGGTTAGACATACCCATAAGAAATTGGATTCAGATCGGCCTTCACGTGTATTTGAAGCCTGTGGGTATGCTGAAAAATGAAATATGGTCGCATTGTATTATCACAGTGGCAAGGGTGGGAGGCTGGCTTTGCCTCTGTTTACAAGCAGAAAACAGAGCTTTGCCTCTGTTTGGTGTGAGAGCTGAGGAAGAGTGTCTGAAGAATGTACAAAGTAGGAAGATAAACCTATTTACAAGCAGCAATTATTTGATACCTTGAGATGAAGGTCTTCGTTCACTCGATGATGTGACTTGTTTAAGAGCAAGAAACCTCGATAACAACTCTCTTTAGCCATCTTTTAAGTAGCTCTTTGGTTGGTCGAACGACAACCCCATGTGGCAAGGGCGGTGTTGTTGGGTTTGTGAGGCTATAAGGTTTCTCCGAAGATAGGTCGTGGAGTCTAGGATCTTCCACCGGCGTTGAAAAAAGAGCTTCAAAGTGGCATAGTTACCAGTTTTCTATGCACAACGTGGGCCGATACAGAGGTGATTCGATGTCGTTCGGAGATCATTTCAAATGATTCAAAAGTCGGGTTTAAGTAACTAGAGCATGACAAAAACGATGGTGTGGTCAGATTTTGAATTTAATGAATCAAAAGGTGTTTTTTTTTTGGGTCGAACAAGTCTTGGTGGTGGTGACGTGATTTAGCAAACTATAATACACTAGAAATAATATTAAAAACAATATTAAAACTTCAAGTTAATATAACAGAGTAATGACCTGATTACATACAAATATGGCCTGATAAAGCCAATATTGTTCTGAAAGTTAAAATCGGCTAATATTTGAAATTTTGTGATATACCAGAGAATTGACCTGACTTCGTATAAATGTGACCTGACTTCGTACACATGTGGTCTGATAAAGTACACAATGCTCTGAAGCTTTAAAGTACCTTGTTCATCGCTTATATACATCACCACCAAGCCTTGTTCGACCCAAGAAAAACACCTCTCGATTTATTCAATTCAAAATTGGACCACAACATCGTCTTCGTTAAGCTCGAGTTACTTAAACTCGACTCTTGAATCATTTGAAATCACCTTCGAATGACATCGAATCACCTCCGTATTGGTCCGAGTGGAATGAGGATTTATGCTATAATGCTTGTAATTACATAACTGAAATGTAAAATTATATGATTTTTAATAGAAAATTGTTTCTGTAAATTTATAAATATACATATGACTATGGTAAGTAAGAGATAGGGAAAATTAGTTTAAAATTTAAAGTCAATATAACAGAGTATTGAACTGATTATGTACAAATGTGGCCTAATAAAGTGAATATTGCCCTGAAATTTAAAATCGGCTAACATTTGGAATTTTGTGATATAACAGAGCATTAACCTAACTTCGTATAAATGTGGTTTGACTTCGTACACATATGGTCTGATAAAGTACATAATATGCATATGACCTGACTTCTTATAAATGTGACCTGAAAAATTACATAATGCTCTGTTATGTAACATTTGAAATTTTGTGATATAACAGAGCATTGACCTGACTTTGTATAAATGTGACCTGACTACGTTTAAATGTGGCCTGATAAAGTGAATATTGCTCTGACATTTGAAATCGGCTAACATTTGAAATTTTGTGATATAACAGAGCATTGACCTGACTTCGTATAAATGTAGTCTGACTTCGTACACATGTGGTTTGATAAAGTAAATAATGCTCTGAAGTTTCAAAGTCAACTTGCAAAAAACCCATCTTTTAAAAAGTATTGCAAAAGTACCACTAATCTAACCCTAATTAATTCCAAATCTCATTGTACCTCTTCCTTCTCTGCTTGTCACTTCCTCGCCGACACACGCAGACTATTCCTCGTCGGTGACTCTTCATCGTTGCTGCCTCCTCTTCCTCCACTGACGCTTGCGTCTCTCATCATTAAGCTACTTCTCACTCTTCTCTATTTGCTTTCTCTGAAATTCTTGCCGTTCACCCACTTGTATAGAAAATCCGCAACCGCCGCCTGTGAAGCCGAGCATCCCCCGTGGGCCCCATGGAGGGCCCTCGAATCCTTGTCGTCTACCAACACGTCCTCTGCCTCGTGGTGACTAAGAAGATCGAGCCCGAGCCCGATGACAGTAAAGCTAGTCGACGAGACTTGAGCTGCAGAGTAGTTGTTCCTCGAGATGTGAACTTTTCGCCTTTGGCTTCTCGGTCTCTCTTTTCAGCTCTTTGCCTCTCCTCCAGCCTGGGCAAAGCAAACATGATGTGATCTCAGAAAAGATTTTGACCCAGAATCCATAAACAAGTGATGGATCCATCAAGTTACCTGCTCTTCTCAGCACCGGCTTTTGAAAGGTTGCCCTTTTCGAGTGCGTATCTATCAGGGTGTAGACGAGAATCTGATGGAAGCAACTTCTTGGGTGCAGTATCAAAGCTGTTTATCTTATGAGCAAAATGTGTGTACTGAAACTTGTCATTTTCTGGGACATTGGCAACTCTCCAAACCTACAAAACATCCACCAAGATTTGCAACTAATAAATCTGCATTTATTAGTTGTGATTCTCGTTGAATTGATAATCACTAAAAATATTTACGTGTTTTCAAAAGAAAACTTCATAAAAGAAACACAAACTTTGGGATGAATAGAGTCGACTCCCTTCTTGTAAACACTTTGACTTGAAATTCTCTACACTCTTCAGTGCCGCTCTTAGAGTCGACTCCCTTCTTGTACACATTTGTGATATAACAGAATATTGACTTGACTTCGTATAAATGTGGTCTGATTTCGTACACATGTGGTCCGATAAAGTACATAATACTCTGAAGTTTTAAAGTACCTTGTTCATTGCCTATATACATCACCACCAAGCCATGTTCGACGCCAAGAAAAACACATATCGATTCATTAAATTCAAAATCTGACCACACCATCGTCTTCGTCATGCTCAAGTTACATAAACCCGACTCTTGAATCATTTAAAATCACCTCCGAATGACATCGAATCACCTTCGTATCGGCCCGCGTTGTGCATAGAAAATCGATAACTATTCCACTTTGAAGCTCTTTTTCAACGTCGTTGTTACATAGTAAAGAATTGTGTACTTTATCAGACCACATTTGTACGAAGTCAGGCCATATTTATACGTAGGCAGGTCAATGCTCTGTTATATCAGAAAATTTCAAATGTTAGCCCATTTCAAAGTTCAGAGCAATATTCACTTTGTCAGACCACATTTGTACATAGTCAGGTCATTACTCTGTTATATTAACGAACATTGGTTGATTTCGTAACTATCAATAGAACCTTGTTTGATAGTGGTTAGTCCCATTAAACAAGTACTAGCTCATTCAAATGCCTTGTTAAGGAAATGTGAAAATGACCCATGTTTCACAATCATGTCTCATTTAACAAGTACTAGCTCATTTAAAAACCATTTATGTACCCACATTACACCTATAAAGATGAGAAGCTGTTTATAACAAATATGTTTTTGAAATAAAAATTCCATATGCTTCTCTTACAAACTAAAAAAAATGTATATAACTATTATTTTTTGTCATATATAAGTATATAACTATTAGTTTTACTGCATTTGTCTGTGTAGAGCATACAATGTTGTCAAAGCAATGCCCATTAGTCACATTGCATCTACCGTCACCCGAAAATTTCACCTGACATGAAAAAATATAAGAAAGCCAAACACAAGTATTTACAGTGGTAGTGAACTAGTGTACTGAAGCTTCAGTTCCTTTTTGGTAGAAAACACAAGTATTTACAATGGTAGTGAACTAGTGTACTGAAAGCCAAACACAACTTCATCAGAATTCTCTTCTCCTAGTTCCCCTCAAATTCATCATCTATTCTCAAGTAGCCACATTTGATTGAACTAAAGAAAATACCAATTTGAGGCATGGCAACTGGAAACTGATCAAGTGAAGTGGGAGAGGAGAAGACTTACATGGTGAGTAGCACCAACAGAATGCTTTAAGGCCTAACCAGTGGCTTTGTTGATCAGAGCGAAGGCGGGGAATCCATCCTAGTCCTTCACTTTCGTGCAGAATTTCTCATCTTTCACCCAGTGCTTCAATTGCAACAATCATCAGAGATCAAACACCGATATTAAATTTCAGTTTCTTAATTTCACTTTCCGGACAAAATTAGGGGTTTTTGGAAGTGTTCGATAAAAAATGCACACATAAAACCCTAAGCATAAACCCCTCCGCTTGCGGCGACGGCGACACCGAGAATCAATGTGCAGAGGAGAGCGAGAGCGAGACCGAGACGAACGACGACATCGAGAGCGAGGCCGAGATGAACGGCGACATCGAGAGCGAGGCCGAGACGAACGGCGACATCGAGAAGGAAAGTGAGTTGGTTCCGCTCCAACAATTGGTTCTGATCCAGCAGTTGCATCGTCTCTACTTCGGGGTCGGATTGAAGCTACAATTTCCTGGCTTTGTCGGATTGAAACAGATTCAATATCTGATTTGTGGAATTTGCCTCAAGATCATCATTTCCGTCATCGCCGGAGTGCTCCAGAGGTTGATGGAGATCGCTCTTGCTCAGATAATCACCCGAGCCGCAAGAATATCCTCTGGTAATGTCGTCTTCTGCCACGACCGCTCCAGGTGCACTAATTTGGGAGGAAGAAGGCGGAGGCGGCGCCCATAGAGGGAGGATGAGATCAGAGACAAATTAAGCTTGTGAATTTTGGGCGTTTGGGAGGAAGAAGGTGAAAGGTGGTCTCTGACGACCATGGACAGGAAGGTGAAAGGCGATCTCCAACGTTTGGGAGGAAGAAGGTGAAAGGTGTCCATGGAAGGAGATCAGAGGCAATATTAGCGAGGTCTCTGTAAACCAGCCCAGCAGAGAAGAAGACTTAAGAAGTAATTAGTTATAGTTAAAAGTATAATTTTTACAAAAGAAAAGGTAAACGAAAAAATGATTTTATCTTTTTTGTTTTAAAAAGTTTTGCAGCTTTTTGATATTCTTGCAATTCTTTTCAAAACATGGCATTTTTGCAAACGGGTTTTGGAAATCTGGTAGTTTTTGCTAATACTTCTAAAAACAATGCCTCAATCCTATTAATGTCATGCACATAAGTCGTGAGCGTGGCCTCAAAGAAGATATTAATGCAAGTTCTAGAATTAGCACACAAAGAGAGTTCACACACATGAAGAAAACGAGAGGACTTTTGCAAATGTAGTTCAAGGAAGGCCAACAAGCTCACCAGGACATTTTGTCTAGAGTGTCGGTTCTAACGTATCTTAGTCAAAGTCCACATGCTTAGGTCATTGTCATAGGTTTGATCAATCATATCATGCTCATAATGCAATTGCAATATCAACAACCAAAACATATTAAGAGGATTCATAACTCATGCATTACAAGAAAAACAACCAGAAGGAAACAAGCAAAAAGGGTCAAATCCAACATCCATAATGCAATGCAAGGAAACAAGTTCATAATGACAAAAAGATTCAATTTTTTTTTTTTGTAAAGACAACTAAATCTAGGATGAACTAAGATGATCATGCAAGTCTACATGTGGATTGCTCCCCCAAGCTAAAACCTATATTGTCCCAATGTAGAAAAATAACAAAAGAAGAGGAAACTCACATCTAGAGTCTTGGGTTGCCTCCCAAGCAGCCCTTTTGGGTCATTAGCTTGACCTCCCACCACTTTCAAGTACTCGGATCGGGAGGGTCGGTGGTACCCTGCTTGATCGGATCAGGCGTGACAACATGCTTCAATCGACGACTCTGCACCTTAAACTTTCCAGAGTTCTTATGCCATAACTCAATTGTCCCATCTTTTAGAACTCGAGTGACCCTATACGGTCCTGACCATCTTGTCCCTTTAGAGCTTGGAAACATGTTGGATTTTTCATGGGATAACAACACCATATTTCCACTCTTGAACTCAACCTTTGTCTTGGCCTCCTTCCTTTTCGCTGGTGTTTGCCTTTTCTTTGCACTGGCATTCTCATAAGCATCCAAGTCCAGATTTCCCAAAAACTCATCAAGAAAACCAGCTATGTCCGATAAGATCTCATCTTGCCCAGGATCAACCTCAATCTTACAGCAGGTACCTGTGATAGGAATTGGTGGAGTGTCTTTGTATATCTCAAGAAAGTAGTCCTTGAAATATTTATACTCAATCTTCTCTTCCCCTATTGTGAATGAGAGCTTCCCATTCTTGACATCAATATTAGCCCCAACAGTGGCTAAAAATGGTCTCCCAAGGATGATGGGAGTTTTATCACTAACCTCCATGTCAAGTATCACAAAATCTCCTGGTATGAAAAACTATCCCACTTTCACAGGAACATTTTCTATTATGCCCACAGGATGAGTAACAGACCTATTAGCCATTATGAGACGCATCTTGGATGGAACAGGCTCACCCAATTTCAGTTCTTTGCAGATTGACAAAGGCATAACATTGACACTAGATCCGAGATTGCAAAGACAATTGAAAGTCAGATTGCCAAAATATGCAGGGATAAAGAATTCACCCGGATCTTGTAGTTTCTTTGGCATCTTCTCAGCGTAGTCCATTGTCAGGGCCACAGTCTCATAGTCCTCTAGCCTTCTCTTCTTGATCAGAATCTCTTTCAGGAACTTAGCATATGCAGGCATCTGCGTGAGGACATCTGTGAAAGGTATGTCAACATACAACTTCTTCATCATCTCCTTAAACTTCACAAATTGGTGCTCTAGCTGTATCTGAATCCTTCTCTGAGGAAAAGGCAGAGGTGGCTTGTATGGCGGGGGAGCAACATACTTGGGTTCTTCTTCTTGTGGCTTCTCCACGGGCTCCTTTATCGCTTCTTTTTCTCTTGGACTGTTCTCTTCCAACTATTTTTCTTCACTTAAAGAGACAGCCCTGCAATGCTCCCTAGGGTTGACTTCAGGTTGACCAGGAAGTTGACCAGCAGGCCTAGGAACATTCATAGCAATTTGGGCCAACTGACTCTCCAATTGGTCCATCCTCTTAGGCAAGCTCTCAAAGTTTTCAGCCTTCTTGGATAGGGCTTCCAACTGAGAAGCCATGATCCCTTGATTTTTAGCCATTTCCCTCAACACAGACTGAAGTGCGGAATTATCAAAGGTCTGAGCGGGTGCTTGCGGTTGAGAGAGTCTCGGTTGGAACCCTGGAGGTGGTCTTTGCTGAGTATCGTCATTCTTGTAGGAGAAGTTTGGATGATTCCTCCACCCATGATTATAGGTATTGGAATACGGATCATTCCTAGGGCCCCGATTGAAGTTGTTCATGTAGTTTGCCTCACCTTGGGTGTCACCTTGAGCAGCAAAAAGTTGACATGATGAAATAGTATGATCACCCTCTCCACAAAACTGACAAGCTACACCAGATGCAGCCTGACTGGATGACCCTGCACCCTGCCCTTGAGACTTCTGAACTAACAAATTCAGCCTCTTGATCTCTTGTGCCATAGCATCCATTTGAGCTTGTCGATGCGTTTTAGAATGAACCTCATACATCTCTGCTGGTTTCTTTGAAGTTGAGCGAGTATCACTGTAATAATGAGAGTGTTGAGCAGTGTTCTCAATCTTCTCCCAGGCTTCATCAACTTCCATTGCCATAATTCTACCACCAGCTGAAGCATCAATAATCAGTCGAGTTGAACTATCAACAGCGTTGTAGAAGACATGTAGCAAGGTCCATTTCTCTTGCCCGTGATGAGGGCACAACATCAATAACTCCTTAAATCTCTCCCATCCTTCATAAAGAGACTCGTCATCTTTCATCTTGAAAGCAAGAATTTAATTCCTCATCTCAGATGTCTTCTTAGGTGGGAAGTACTTGGTGAGAAATGCCTTGGCCAACTCATCCCAAGTGGTAATAGAGCCTTGAGGTAAGGCCTTGAACCAAGCTTTGGCCCTATCTCGTAGAGAGAATGAGAAAGCACGCAGGAAAAGTGCATCTTGAGAAACATCATGAATCTTCACTGTATCCATCAGCTCAATAAAAGTAGCCAAGTGCTGGTGTGGGTTTTCAGAAGGGAGACCTCCAAATTGATTATGCTGAACCATGTTGATTAGGGAGGGTTTCAGCTCGAAGTTACGGGCTGCCACCGGAGGTCGGACCACACCAGAAATAGGACCAAGGTGATTTGGCATCACATAATCACCAAGAGTCATACGTGGCTGCTCTTCATCACCCAACAAGCCACCGTTCCCTCTACCAGCCATATCTTGCACTCTAATTTCACGTTGTTGCCTTCTTCTTAGAAGAAAAGTACGCTCAGGTTCGGGATCAAAGTCGTTGAGATTATTAGCGCTCAGGACTCTCCGCATCAGAAGAAAACAAACTTGAAACCAAAATCAAAAGGAAAAGGATCAAAACACACAAAAGACCTAGTCGAACCAGTTGTAGGGAATACAACCGATACTAGCAATAGTCCCCGGCAACGGCGCCAAAAACTTGATGTGGCGAAAACCTACCCACAAGTGTATGGGGTCAGTTGTAGCTGTTCAAGTGTCGTTCCCACGAGGACAATGTAGTACCTTTTGTAACTAAACTGGTAAGCTAAGCCTTAAGAAAGGTTTGTTTTATTAAGCTAAGAAATGAGTTTTGCAAATATGAATAAATTCAAAGGATGGAAATTATCTAGGATTAAGGATCCCCACAATAATGTCTTGTAAACTTAAGTTTGTTTATCTTAGAATAGCATGAACTCGTTTGACGACAAGTTATCAAATATCACTACTAATTCCTTTCAGGCAATAGTAGATGTATCTAAATTCCAACTAGCAGTCGCTGTCGCGCAAAGCTAATCAAATTTAGACCCATTGGGCATTTAGAATCTAGGATAAAACCGGGTTAACATTCACTTTCGTGCTCCGCTAATTCCAGACTAACCTAGGGTTTCTATGATAACTTAGAACTCCGCAAGAACAAACAAGTTTATTCAGGTTCAATTCTTAGTAATTCCAACAATAGTAATCTCCTTTCAGACTCAACCTAATAGAACTCTAATTGATAAATTACCAATAGCATTATGAACCCTAGAATTGAATCAATAAGAACTCATGCTACCAATTAAGATAAACACAATTTGCAAGCCTACCAATTCATTATTGGGATCACCCCAACCCTAGATAAAAGGGGTTTAGCCTAGCATGCTTGGAAAATCAATCAAAAACATTGTAGAAATCAGGAAAATCATTCAATTAGATTAGAAGAAGAGAAATACTTGATCGAATCCCGGAAACAATCTCCAATCTTCAAGAGAAATCTCCAAAACACAACTAGGGTTCTATGAATCTCTCAAAAATGATTAGAATAGCATAAGGGTCTCTAAAAACTGGTCAAGAAAAGTATATATAGTCCCCCAAATAAAGAAAGGTCGGAAGAAACGAAACATCACAAAAATTACATCGAGCACGGTTAAGGACAGTTTGGCACGGTTAAGGACAAACCGTGCCAAATTACAGCGTGTTCATTCTTCACCTCTGCACAGCTGCACGGTTAATGGGTGTTTGGCACGGTTAAGGGTTAACCGTGCAACACCGCAGAATGCTCCATCTTCACCTCTGCACAGCTGCACGGTTAATGGGTGTTTGGCACGGTTAAGGGTTAACCGTGCAACACCGCAGAATGCTCCATCTTCACCTCTGCACAACTGCACGGTTAAGGGGTGTTTGGCACAGTTAAGGACAAACCGTGCAGAACATCAGAATGCTCCATCTGCCATGCGATCCATCCTTTCCGCCCCCTTTGCTTGATAGCATCCTAGTGAACTCCAATGCGCATCCAAAGAGCAGCAAATCCACCTGAAACATGCAGAAACTTGTGTAGACATCTAAACTCAACAAAACAATGAAACTAACTAGAAAAGATGCAAGAACACAAGAGAACAACCTATTCTAACACCTAAATGCACGTCCTAAATCTATATGAAATGGATGCTATCAAATTCCCCCAAGCTTAACCCTTGCTTGTCCCAAGCAAGTACATGACGATGAGTCCTCAAAATATGCAACAATTGTTTCTATCCAAAAGTCATATGAACAATAACCATGAAAGGCCAAACAAACGACAACTTCCGTCCTAGCATGCTTCTCAATCAATGACAAGAGTACAATCAGTTCCTTCACTCAAGACCTCACCAGAATCGAAAAAAAAACAAGTCACTCACACTCATGTGTTTAGGCATGTGTTTCACTCAATATCAATTCTCAACTTTGAATGCTAAACTACCATAAGCTTGCAACAGTGTTCTTAATCTCCACCACTAAAGACCATGCACACAACAAAAATCATGAGGGCTTTTCCAAGGTTGTAATGGGGCCAAGGTATAACATAGGGCATAGGAATATTTAGGCCATGAGGAGCTAAATCCGGGGAAATGGATCTTACCAAGACAACACCAAGCGAAAATATTCTTTTTTTTTTCTTCTTCTTCTTTTTTTTTTTTTTAAGAAGCCTAAGAAGAAACATGGAAAGGAGACACATTACAAATTTATACACGTTTCTAACCACCATAAATGTAACCTCCCCCAAGCTTGGCTAAAATCCACTCTAGCAACAACAATTTAACTATCCTAATCCCCGGATGGGAAGGATGAACTTATAGGCTCGGTATGCTTTTGTGGAGCTTCTAAAGAATAGGCAATAAGGCACAACGGGCTTCAAGCAAATGATACATGAGTAGGGTGGCCAATGATGAAAAGGGTTAATAAAAACAAGGCTCATTAGCAAATATACCATATTTTCAAAAGTATTGCAAAACTACCAGATTTTTGACATTTTTGCTATTGTTAATTGTTGAATTTAGCTTTTCTTTTAAATGAAAAAATCAGATAAATCATTAAAACTTTTTAAAAAAAAAGATAAAATCAATCTTAATTTTGTTAATAAATCCCAATTTTTAACCCTAATCAATCCCAAATCCTAAACCCTTCGTCTCCCTCCTCTGCCTCCGTCTTCCCCGATGGCAGCCGACTAGAGTTCCCTCCTCTGCTTCCGGCTGGAGTTCCTCGGCGACGCCGCTCTCGGCCTCTCCTTCCATCGTATCCGTCTCTCGATGAAGGCTCTCTCACACTCCTCCGCTCCGTCAATGTCTGCAACGAAAAGCTACGCATCGTCGTCCGCCACCACTTCTACTGATTCATCTGCCACAATCTTACGGGTCTCGGCGACATGGTAACTCCTCCGATCTTCCTTACAAATTTATTGTGATTTAGGGTTTCTCAAAGGATTTAGTTTCTTATATGATTTAGCAACCAAATCCCTAATTCCCCGATCTGATACGGAATTTGAAACCTACCTAGCTCTATTCTTCCATGCTGGCAGCAAGCCCTGGATAATGTGTTTGCATAAACCGACCTAGCTCTATTCTTTCATCCTCTTGTAGGTACTGGAGGAAAAGGGAGAAACTGGTTGAGAGGACAGCGGTGGCAATTTTAAAGGTTAGGACAATGTCAATGTTCGGAGGCTTTGTTTCATTCTGTATACACTAGAAAAGAAGCTAAGCTTACTAATGTCGTTTCAATTACAATTACCCTTAAATAGGGAGACATTGGAGATGGTCAAGATGTGCTTGTGAGAGTTCATTCAGAGTGCCTCACGGGGGATGTGTTTGGATCAGCTCGATGCGATTGTGGAAATCAGCTGGACTTGGCAATGCAGTTGATTGAACAGGCCGGAAGAGGAGTCGTGCTTTATCTAAGAGGCCATGAAGGCCGAGGAATCTACTTAGGCCACAAGCTCCAACCTTGAACTTGGACTAGCTGTTGATGCACGCGAGTATGGAATTGGCGCTCAGGTTAGACATGCAAATGTCAAGAAACTGCTCAATTCATTTCAGTTTTAGTAGCAATTTTTCTCTGCAATTCTTCATGTATTGTTGTGTTGTTGTTTTTGACTTTGATGGAGGCTAGATTTTAAGAGACGTAGGAGTTCGAACCATGCGGCTGATGACTAACAATCTAGCAAAGTTCATAGGACTAAAGGGTTACGGATTGGCAATTGTGGGTAGAGTTCCTGTTTTGACGCCCATAAGAGATGAAAACAGGAAGTACCTGGAGACGAAGCGATTGAAGATGGGACATGTTTATGGCTCAGATATTCAAGGGCCATTATCTGGATTTCTTGACGCTGGACTTGTCATCTGAGAAGCAAGCAAACAAGCATTGTTGGTGGTCAAGGTGGGAGAAGGAAGTGCCATTGGTGTCAGAAAGCTCGTAATGTTAGTTTGAACAAGTGACTCAGTTGCAAAAAGAGATTTTTCTACTCTGGCTGCATCAAAGAGAGGTAATAGTTTGCTGAATGTCTTGCTGGAGAGAGTTAGTTTGATGAATGTCTTGCTGGAGAGAGTTAGTTTGGTGTCAGAAAGCTCGTAATGTTGTGGCTGAATATTAGTTTGTTGAATGTCTTGGCTTCAATCGAGGGATTGCTGGAGTAAGTTAGTTGCAAGGAAGTGGTTGCAAGAAAGTTAGTTGCTGAATTTCTTGGTTCTATGCTAGCTGTAGGCAGTGGTGAATGTCTTGGATCAAATATTTTTGCAGAATTTCGAGTGTGATGTGTGATGCTGAATTTTTACTGAGTTTGTGCTGATATTGAGGAACTTTTGCTACAACAACTAGTTTGGAGTATTCCACATTTGTCATGTGGCACTAGGCGGTGCAAGTGGATACAAGCAGTTTAAGAGAGGCTTGGTTTGCTCACAGGCTTTTTCAAATTGAGCTGCATTTGTGTTGTGATGGGTATTTGTGTTGTGATGGGTATTTTTTTTAAGCTTTGAGGGCAAAACTTTTGTAAAAGGGGGAGTAATGTCATGTATTGGATATTTGGGTATTATCCATCACACATGTAATGGAGAGGTATCAAATGAATATCAAATAAACCCCTTTCTCTAATCCTACTCTCTCTCTCCTCTCTATTCTCTAATATCTCTCTCTGCTCGTCTATCTCTATGTGACTTGACTTTGTATAAGTGTGGTCTGACAAAGTAAATATTGCTCTGAAATTTAAAATTGACTAACATTTAAAATTATGTAAAATAAAAGAGCATTGACCTGACATAGTATACATGTGACTTGGCTTTGTATAAATGTGTCTTGACAAAGTGAATATTGCTCTGAAATTTGAAATTGACTAACATTTAAAATTATGTGAAATAAAAGAACATTGACCTGACATAGTATACATGTGACTTGACTTTGTATAAGTGTGGCTTGACAAAGTAAATATTGCTCTGAAATTTAAAATTGACTAACATTTAAAATTATGTAAAATAAAATAGCATTGACCTGACATAGTATGAAGTCTTCATCCTTTACCGTGTGTGCTTCTTGATTTGTTTCCTTAATTCAGCACGCTGGATTTCTTCTTTCCTTTTTGCAGCCTTGATCTGGTCCATCACTTCAGTTCCTTGAGAGGTAACAAAGCACTTGACATGACTTTGTTCCCTCTGAGATCCTTTGCTGCAAAGCTCCCTGAGATAATTGTCTTTGTTCCTGAAACACTTAGTACCCATATTAGTTGAATGTTTGTTACCATCAAAACCTAAGGAATTCAACAGTTTCCGATAAGACTCAACTCGTTGGAGTCTTCTTTTGGGATTGATTGCTGTGAGACTCGGTCTCCAGAATCTTCTTTTGATCATGTCTTTTCATGTGTTTCAGTAGAGTATGGTGGTTGACTATCGTTATCGGTTTCTATTCGAGGAGCGATGAGTCTAACCTAATACGTCTACTTCGAACCACTCTGCTTTGTACCCTTGCATAGTCTTTCATTAGACTAACCAACCGAAATTGTTCTCTGTATGGTTAGCTGGTGTCATCCGTTCGATTCGGCACATCATATAAGTTGTTGTTCCATGAAGGTTAGAACGACTATGAAGTCAAATGTCGTTTTTGACAAGTTTATCCAGGTTAAGATCCTTGGCGGGTGATCATTGCGATCAAGACCCTTTGTTGGTTATTTAAAAGCTTTCGTTGTGTTAAATATGTTTTGTGTAAAGACTTCCGCTGTATTTTTGATGTATTTGGAATTATGTTGTAATTCCGAGACTTTGGTTTAAATGAAAGTTATGATATTTTGTATCATAGTTGTTGTTTGATGATTTATATCAACTGGTAAAGCCTTGGGTGACATCGGACAGAACGCCTGAGGTCACTGGCGGTAATGCCTTCAAGGTTATATATTTGGGGGTGTTACAGATATGGTATCAGAGCCGATTTTTTTTTTTCGGGTGGGTTTTAAAACATTTTCTTAGAACGATTTTTTTTTATAAAATCGTTTACTCGTTTGAAACTGAGAAATGTTTTTGAAGGCTCTGAATTTTCAAAGAAATTTTTTACCGTTCTAGTCGTGCCTTCTTCTTTAGTCTGATATGGAAACGAACTTCAATATTTAGAAAGACTAACTCTCTTCTTGTTGCCCCGTAAGATTATGGGTGCATTCCTTTCTCTTCAGAGGGACTCGGAAGAAGCCGAGATGGCTCCGCCATCTCTAGATAGGCTTGAGTTCCCGGTTCCCTCGTCGTGTTTTGAAGTCGGTAAACCTAGTAGTCCACCCGAGGAGGTAAAGACCGTACTCCCTGAGTCGGTAGTGCTAGTGTCCGACGAGGCCGTGGTTCCTGTGGTAGAGCCTACAAAGGAGCCACGGGAGGACACTGAGGATGAAGAAAAGTTGTCAAGGTATGCTAGAGAGTACTATAACGATGACTTCATGATCGAAATGATTTCCGAAGAGGACCCTGAGGAAGAGGATCCTGAGGAAGATCTGGAGGAAGATCTAGAGGAGGATCTTGAGGAAGATCCTGAGAAGAAGGACCCCGAGGAAGACCTCGAGGGGTAGGGCCACAAGTCCGATGACTTGGAGCGCTTATTGGTGGGCAGCGAGGACCCGAGAATGGAGTTTATCTATCTGAGTCCGGTGTTGTCACCTGAGCGGGAATACTCGCCATTGTCTCCTGCCACTTGGAAGGCGATTAGTGCTGAAGCGCATCGCCAGGTGGATGAGACAGTTGAGCGTGCTCGTTGGAGGGCAAGGCCGTGAGAGTCAATGGATACACCAGTTGTGGTCCCAACTCAACCAGTCAGGTCAAGGCCCCAAGTACTAGAGGAACGATTGGAGGTCAAGGTCAACGCCTTTACGAGATGCGTGAGGCGGAGGGACCTGATGCTCCAATTGCTTAAAGTACTCTATACCTTCTGTTGGTATGTTGTTGATTCGGGTGTTACCCAGTCTTTTGTTTCAGATAGTTGTGTAAGTAAGTTATGTTTAGTTTGCAACGAGGTTGTGAACCTTTTGTTGTGAATCTTCCTAAATGTGAACATTTGGTTTATACCAAGTTAGTGTTTCGCTGTTTGATAAATGGGTGAGGTCTCGTGTTCGAGCTACACCAACAACCTACTGGAAGTGGCGGGAATGCTGGCCACCAGTGATGGGTTGGGGTGTATGGACTGCGGCCCATGGCAACAGTGGACGCTGGAAATGGCTGGGCCTGGGCTCGGAGCCAATAGTGGGCCGTCTATAAACCATGTAATGGGCTGGTCCAAAATGGTGACCATTTAGTTGGAACCAAGCGTCTGTCAGACTTCCTGATTACCATTTAGGGTAAGGAGTTCGAGGCAGATTTGATCTGTATAGTCATGGTTCCATACGATATTTTTTCTCGGTATGGATTGGCTGACGCGTCATGGGGCGGTAATCGATTTTAATTCGAAGACTGTGACGGTGTCATCTGGGGGCCAGTGTGTATGCAAATTTAAGGGTCAGAATGACGCTGATAACGGCAGGCTTATCAATGCGATGGCTGCGTTTAAGCTACTTTGACAAGGTTGTGTCGAGTACTTTTGTTACCTGGATCCGCCCATGAGAGATGAACCATCAGTTATTAATATGCAAATCGTTTGTGAATTTTTTTTATGGATGTCTTTTCGGAAGATATTCCTGGTTACCCCCGTATCGTGACGTGGAGTTTACAATTGATCTCGAGCCTGGTACCGCGCCGATCTCGGAGGCACCGTACCGGATGGCTCCTGTTGAGATGTAAAGAGTTGAAGAAGCAACTCGAAGATCTTCTTAAGAAAGGTTATATAAGTCCGAGTGCATCGCCTTGGGGTGCTCCAGTTTTGTTTGTCAAGAAGAAAGATGGATCGTTTCGACTTTGTTTTGACTATCGAGAGTTGAATAAAGTCACGATCAAGAATAAGTATCCTTTGCCAAGGATTGATGATCTGTTGGATCAGCTGCAGGGAGCCAAAGTCTTTTCCAAAATCGATCTGAGGTCTGGTTACCACCAACTCAGGATTCGTGAGAAAGATATTCTAAGGATTGCTTTCCGGACAAGATATGGCCACTACGAGTTCGTAGTCATGCCATTTGGACTTACTAATGCTCCAGCAGTTTTCATAGATCTAGTGCATCGATGTTTTCACCAGTATATTCCTTGAGCGAGGAAGCTCATGAGGAACATCTTTGGATTATTCTGTCAGTCCTTAGACAAAATCAGCTTTATGCAAAGTTGTCTAAGTATGACTTTTGGATCAAGGAAGTAGCTTTCTTAAGCCATGTGATCAATAAGAATGGGGTTATGGTTGATCCCCAGGAGATTGAAGTAGTAGCTAATTGGAAGCGGCCTCAGAATGTGAAGGAGGTGCGCAGTTTTCTTGGACTTGCTGGATACTACAGACGGTTCGTGGAAGGATTTTCTAAGATCGCTCTACCATGACCGGTCTGCTCCGCAAGGTCCATAAGAAGATTGTCTGGGATGACAAGTGTGAGGCCAGTTTTCAGAAATTGAAACAGTGTCTGACCTCAGCACCAATTTTGGCACTACCGGAAGGAAGTGATGATTATATGGTCTATAGTGATGCTTCGAAGAATGGGTTAGGATGTGTGCTGATGCAGAGAGGCAAAGTTATTGCATACGCATCTAGACAATTGAAACCTATGAAGAAAACTACCCGATACATGATCTAGAACTAGCAGCAATAGTGTTTGCATTGGAAACTGAGGTTACTTGGAAAACCTGAGAGATTGAGGCGGATATGCTTAGACGCTTTCCCGAGTGGTATTCGGCCAAGTTTCGGGGTCGAAACTTCTTTTAAGGGAGAGGTAATGTAATATCCCTCATATTTTATCAGGGTATTTTGGTAATTCTTCCAACTCCCGTACTACAAGTCGGATTAATTTCAGAAAAGTTCAGACATTCTGTAATATGTTTGATCTCTGTAATATTTTTCTGAGTAGTATAAAATACAGTTGATGCATTTTCAAGGTTAAAATACAACTTTATACGAGATATTTGTACAAGATATTTGCACGAGATATTTGTGCAAGATATTTGTACGAGATATTTGTACAAGATATTTGTGCGAGATATTTGTGCAAGATATTTGTACGAGATATTTTTACGAGATATTTGTCCTATAAATAGCCGATCTCCTCCTCTCTTTGAGCTCTCTCTCGACCATCTCTCCCAAAAACCTTCGCCGGAAAACTTGAACCTCGCCGGAGTTTCGAAGCTTTCACCGGAGTTGTCGTCGAAGCTTCGTTAGTGTTGGTGGTGCTCTCAAGGTGGTGTTAGGTGTCCAGAAGTTGGAGCCACCACGAACCGAGTCCCAACGCGTTGCCCCCGTCTTCCCCGGTGAGTCGTCGTCATTGTCGTCTCACCACTGAAAAGCCACCGCACCCACGGCAAGGCCACCGCACTCGCGGTGGGCTGGGCTTGTGGTGTGGCTTTGGGATTTGTGGTCTCGAGCGAGGCTTTGTTCCTTTCGATTTCATTCGTATTTATTTAGGTTCGGACTATTTATTGTCGAATCTAACTTAGGGTCTCGTCATAGGTCGTTCTTTTGGGATTTGTTATCTAGGGTCTGCCCTTGTTTCGGACCCAGGAACCCGTTGTCTCTAAGCTTTGTTCAAGCTTTCGTCGGATCTAAGCCAAGTGGCGGTTCGCTCTTGCTCATCATTCCATATTTCAATTAATTATCAATTGTTTAGTTGTTAATTAATTTGGGATGATTTACTGTTTTCGTTGGAAACAGTTTTGATAACTGTTTGTGATTTTAAAAGATATTATAATGGGTTGTATATCTGCTAGAACAACGCTATTATATCTGTTATTGGCCTTAATGGCTTTGATGTGATTATTACTGTGCTTTAACTGTTTAGTTAGCACGAGTATCCTTAACATTAAAATGGATTATTACTGTTCGTTAACTGTTTAGTTAGCACAAGTATTCTTAACGTTGATGTGAATTATTACTGCGTTCGTAACTGTTTAGTTAGAACGAGTATTTGTAGGAACGCTATGTACCTTGTGGGGGTTTAGCTGTTTCTTTATAACTAGTACTTGGTGGATTTTTCCCCAGTACTCTCTCTGGTCATGACCATGCCCTTACTCAGGGTTGGTGCACTTCGCTAGTGCCAAATCTTTCGGGATTTATTCCCTCTGATATCTCTTGTGAGGAGATCTGATATCTCTTGTGAGGAGATCCGATATCTCTTAGCGAAGTGCACCAACCCTTACTCAGGGTTGGTACAATTCGCTAGTTTTAATGATTTATATCAATTGGTAAAGCCTTGGGTGACATCGGACAGAACGTCTGATGTCACTGGCGGTAATGCCTTCAAGGTTATATATTTGGGGGTGTTACAGCTTATAATATTTTTTTGGGTCTATTAGCCCATTTAATATAATCGGGTGATGAACACTATGTGGAATGTAATGGGCCAATAAGCCCATTACTTATTTTATTTTGTTTTAAAACATAAACATATAACTAAATATAATCGGGTGATGAACACTATGTCGAAAAATACTTAGTTTTTTTTAAACAACAAATATCTAAATCAATTTTCAGTTTGTTGTACTACTTTTTAATTGGGCCAAAAAGCCCATTAAGTTTATAACACTTAGTTAAATTGTAATCTGTCGTATTCAAATTTAATGGCCCTAGAAGCCAATAATATCCTACCAAACTTAAAAAAATATCTACTCTAGAGTCTTCTTATCTATAGTAGATTTTATTGTTCTGAAATCAATTTTTTTATCCATGTACTACTTTTTATAACACTTATTTAATTGGGCCAAAAAGCCCAATTAAAGTAGTTTGTTGTACTAATTTGTAATTGGGCCAATAAGCCCATTAAAATTATAACACTTATTTAATTTGTAATCTGTTATATTCAAATTTAATGGGCCTAGAACCCCATAATATCGTACCAACTTAAAAAATATCTACACTTATAGATGCTTCTTATCTGTAGTAGTATTTCTTTCCGAAGTCAACTTTTTTATCTGTATATGATTTAATCAATTCATTAGTTTAATAAAAAAATCATGGCTCAGACCCTTCGGAAAACATTTTAACTTTACTAGAAATTGGTAATGATTTTAGAAATGCAATATATTGGGATATATATAATAAGTTCGTATGTATAGTAGTTTTTAGAATATGGAAAATAGTACTATATTAATATTTTTCAGTTTATGCTTATTCTGATCAACGTTTTAGTGTAAATGATTTCAGAAAAGCAATAAATATAGATAATAATATATTCAGTTATATGTAAATTAGATTCTGATCAACCTTTTAGGGTAAATGATTTCAGAAAAGCATTAAATATAGATAAGATTTTAACTGTTTGATTTGATCGGCTTTATTTATGTGCATAAATAAAAATTATTTATGTTAACTTCTAAAACCCTAACTTATAAGTCTATATTTGTGAATCTTCTAAAACCAGTTAAGTGTTCGTTTATATACTTAAATAAATCATATGTGCTTAAAACTCTGAATTCATAAATTATATGAACTTATAAAACTCATATTATATGAAGTAAAGAGTTCTTAAGATGGTGTAGGATGTATAATAATTGATTTAATTATTCTTATGTCCGAATTATTTCCTTTTTGTATATAATAAAATAACGATTGTATAATAACGCTACAAGTGAAAAAAAATTACATCAGTTATATAGTAGATTTCATTGTATAAGTACAAACCTACTATATATTAAAAAAGCTTCAATAAGGATAGTTCTCTTATAAAATGCTATATGGAATCTGTTTAAATGTGACTGAAATGGAGAAGGAAGTAAAAACACCCTCGATATTTAATTCCTATAATTTCCTATAATGATCGAATTTTCATGGAGTTGTATATAAGGTTTGCTTATTGTAGAGCAAGACACAACGATAAAACAAAGAAAACTGCTAAAACCGAGAGAGAGAGAGAGAGAGAGAGAGAGAGAGAGAGAGAGAGAGAGAGAGAGAGAGAGAGAGAGAGAGAGAGAGAGAGAGAGAGAGAGAGAGATTACCTTTCTCCACCGTGGATCTGAAAACAACATCCCCTCTTTAAGAAACAAGAAGTCAAGACGACCACCGTGGATCTTTGCTTTGTATGTGAACTTTGGGACAACATCGGTCTTGGATTATCAGACGACGTTTAACCTCCAGATCTCCTTTTTTCCGTGTTGGTATACAGATTTGAAGTGCGGTGGTGGATTATCAGAGGAAGTGAAAGTCGAAGATCCAGATCTGTTTATTTTGGAAAATTACATATCTAGATCTGGAGATTTATTGTTTTGGCTTAGGAAAGGGAAACTGGAAATGAAGATTTTCGGTGATGTAGCGAAAGAGGAAGACGATTCTTTGATTCGTTCAAAGAATCTGCCATTGTTATTCAGTTTGAGTGAAAAGAAGAGTGAAACCCTAAAATGGAAGAAAGCAAAGAGGGAGAGTGAACAGAGATGGCGGAAATGGAAAGCAGAGAGGGAGTGAACAGAGACGGAAACCTTTCTAAAGCGGTAGGGTTTCCGCTTCTCATTCGTTTTTTTTGTTTTTTTTTGGATTAGGGTCGATCGGATATATGCCAAGCCTAATCCAATTGATTCAAATGGATAAGGGCCAATGTTAGAAAATGTTATAACTGGGCCTTGAAGCCCATTGATCCAATTTGATTACTGAACATAATATGACGTGTACACAGATGTAATGGGACAATGTTAATTATTTTATGTATTCTTTTAGCGAAAAAAACACTTATATAAATTTACTCGGTTGTAAGTTTATATATACATTGGGCCGAAAATAGTGGGCCGACAATTTATTAAAATTTTCTAATATTGTCATTGGGCCTAGAAGCCTGATAAATACAATAGAGCAAATTTAAAATATTCGACCTATTATGGGCCTATAAGCCCAGTAATTAATTTAATGATTTGTTTATAAATATACATATATTAAAATTATTCAACCCGGTTGTATTATATTGTACTAATACTATTGGGCTGCACTTATTAATTATTTGTTATACTTGGGCCTAGCCCATTAAATTTCATCAGACTTATTATTTGGTTCCTTTATATATTTACACATATACTGCAATGGGCCAATAAGCCCAATACATATAATGAAATAGATCACAGATAATTACAAGCCCATTTGCCTTTTAGCCCATTTTCCTTTTAGCTGTAATTTTTTTCCGAAATCAACTTTTTAATTTGGCTTGCTTTGAATCAATAAATGGGAAGAACAAATGTCAGAGTTAAACCAAAAATATTTTGACCTAAATAAAACCAAAAACATTGAAAGAATTTTACACATCCTAGCATTACAACAGAATGGTAACATTATCATGTTGTTACTCTAAAACCAAAAAAAATCAATTAAACATAATTACGAATTATATCAAATCAATAATTGACATAACAAAGAGTAATGAACCATAACAAAAAAATTCAACACCGAGTGGAATCCAATTTTTTCATGAATTTTGTCTCCTCCATTTTTATTGAACACAAGGCAGATGATTAGAGATGTAGATTAAAACAGATACAGATTACCTTCATGATGGTAGGGAGAGCGCCAGATCCTCCTTATTCAAGGTACAATCCTCAACAATGTCCACGAGTCCTCATATCATCATATGGGAAAAAAATGTCAGTATATGTCAAAGTGATGAAGCAGGGAAAAAAAACACATCATGAAATCCAAAATCGCCCATAATATTGTTTGCTCAATTTTCACAGAGAACAAGCCAGTCTAGCATTTAAAAAGTAATATGTAGCCGGAGAAGGAGATAAATAGACAGAAATGTTACATACCTTATTTTAATCAACACGAATGGTCAGATCTGTCAGAAAATTAGGGTTTAGGTAACCCTCCATTAGCAAGCTCCAGATCACCGTTGGCATATATTTTTTTTGGATCTGAGACAGAAAGCCATTGTAGATATTCATTAGAGTGTTTTGTGTGGAAATAAACTCGGATCTGGAACCTCTAGATCATAGGGTTTTTTGTGAGAAACAAATTTGGATCTCGAAGATTTAAAAAAAACAAGACGAAGGCTTGGACGACATTTACAGAAAGACAAAAATCGAAGGTTGAAAGTGGAAAGAAAATTGCGGATGGAACTGGAAAGATTGAAAGAGGAAAGACCTTCAAACTTCAAGAATAAGAGAGCGTAACCGCAAACGACGGAGAAGACAAATGAGGAAATGAGGCAGAGTGGTAGGGTTTCGATTTGTTTTTCTTATTTTATTTTTAATACAGAAAAAATGTAGTAAATGGTTGTGAATGATTAAGCATGGGCTTGGGCCATTTGCTTATATCGGGTCATGTTTTTTTTTGGTGAGGTTAGACCAGGTTGTGGTAATTGGGCCTTGAAGCACATTAACTCATTTCAATTTCACATATCCTATACAATTAAAACGTGGGCCCATTAGTCCATTTTGTATATAAAAATATGTATTATTTGTTAATAATATTAAATTAAATTATTGTTATATATATTTTCTAAGTTATTTACATTTTTTATATATAATTATATTATTAAATCAAATGTTAAGTTTGTATATTTATTTATTTTATTTGGAATATATATCTCAAAATTTTCAGTGACTGTGTTATGGACGAATTAAACCAAAATAATATAATGTTGAGATTTGGTGGTATTAGAGATAAATGACAAGGGACAAATTAATTTTAATACAAATAATAACTTTTTACATAAATCGGGGTTTTTTAGTTGGCCATCTATTTCACTTTTGGATTTATTCTACTTGGGCCTAAATTCCATTAAACCAATTCAAATTTGCATTAAAAATTTACAGTTTATACAAATATGATTTGGGCCCATAAGTCCATTTAGTATTTACAAATTTGTATTATATTTTTATAATACTAAAATAAATAATTAAAATTGAATTGTATTTGGAATACTTATATTAAGTAATTACACATGTTTATGTATTTTTATAATATTAAAATAAATGATTAATATGTAGATTTATTTATTTAACTTTGTTTATATCTTAGATTGTCAGAGTGATTTTGTTACGGACGAATTAACCCGACATAACAGAACGTTGAGATTGGCTGCTATTAAAGAGAAATGACCATAGACAAATTCAAATTAATCAGGTTAATAAATTGCATTCAATTCTTTGACATTTTTTTCCAATAAATGAAACATATACTAAACTATAATATTTTTACAAAGGTAAGAAAAAATAAACAAATCTCGTGCAAGGTACGGGTACTACACTAGTAGTCATGAAAAGTGAAAACCCATCTGATGTATAAGAGTGGCAACAATCTACTGGTTTTCATTATAGGTAATGTTATTTTATACGAATGTGTTTTATAGAAATCATACTATTTCTTTAGTATTTTACCTTGTATTTTCCCTCTCTAAAACTCAAAATTAATAGTGAAAAACAAAACAAAATAAACATTTTACCGTGTAAATAGTAAATACCATGGAATTTTGCAAAAGTTAAAAAAAAGGGAGTACGTTGTAACTAAACCCGTCACAAATGAAAAAATCAAAGAGGATAACGAGCACTTCACTAAACCCGTCACAAATAAAGAAATTACAAAAGCACTTGAGCAAAGTTCTTTGAGGTCGCGAGTTCAAAACCAGCGGATGGTCACTGCGCATTTACTTGGTGGGGTGCAGCGCCCTTGTGGAATAGTCGGGTCCCATTTAATGGGACCCAAAACAACAAATAAATAAATAAAATAGCACTTGAAGGTATTAAAGATGATAAATCACCAGGCCCATATGGTATGTCATCCGGATTCTATAAAAACTATTGGGAAATCATAAGCCCATATATTATCAAAGCAGTTAAGAGTTTTTTCCACTCTGGCAAACTTCTCAAACAAATCAACCATACCTTCATAACACTCATACCAAAATGTGACAATCCAAGCTCAAAAAACAAATATTTTTTAATAGAATTCGGATGACATACCGTCTGAGCCTGATGATGTATCCTCTTTAATACCTAAGTGCTTTTTTGATTTCTTCATTTGTGACGGGTTTAGTGATGTGCGCATTGTCCTTCAAGGAGCTTTCACTCAACAAAGAAGCATCAGACAATGTATTAATTGCACATGAAATTTTTCATTCCTTCCGAGCCAAAAAAGGAAAGGAAGGGTGAGTAGCGCTAAAACTAGATATGGAAAAAACATATGACATGGTTGACTCGGAATTCCTTCTACAAACTCTCATCAAATTTGGCTTCTGTAATAAATTTACAAACTGGATCAAGGAGTGTACCCAAACAGTATTCTTCTCTGTTCTTGTAAACAATGGACCCACGGAACAATTCTTTCCCTAGAGGGGACTAAGACAATGTGACCCCCTATCCCCATTCTTATTTATACTAGGAGTAGAAATCCTTTCGCATCAACTATATAAAGCAGCGTCAGAAACAACCAACCCTATTGGAATCACAATTAACAGACGAGGAACAAAAAATTCATTTCTAACATTTACGGATGATATTATCATATTCTCATCCACTAAACAAACGATTTGCACCAAATTAAATAAAGAAAATTATTGATGACTACTGCAAAGTATCAAGACAACTGGTAAACTTCTATAAATCAACATTCTAGGTAACTAAAAACACAAACAAGAATACTATAGCGCAAATCCAACAAATTTTTAATGTAGTACCTACTAACGGCCTCGGTAAATATCTTGGTTGTCCCATCATCAATGAGAGGGTAACAAGCTCAACCTTTCAGTCTCTCATTGACAAAACAACAAATCAACTGACTAAATGGAAGGCTAACACACTGTCACAAAAAGGTAAAAAAGTACTGATCAAAGCAACACTATCGGCCCAACCAAGTTATATTATGCAAAACTTTACACTACCAGCTAGCACCCACAAAAAAATTAGACACAATCAACTCACAGTTCTTCTAGAATAAGTACCATAACCACAAACCCCTCATAGGATGAAATGAAATTTGCAAACCAACTAACAAGGGCGGACTAGGAATCAGAAAAAGTGAAGACATAAACAAGGCACTCCAAATGAAATTAATCTGAAAACTACTCGCTGAACCTTCTAATATATGGGTTAAGATCATTCAGGAAAAATACCTAAAAACCTAACATATACTGGAATATGAAAGAAAAAAAAAACACAAATTGCTCTTGGCAATGGAATAATCTACCAAACTTCTACCAGAGTTTGAAAATGGACTCCAATGGGAACTAGAAAATGAAAAATCCATTAAATTCTGACAGGATAACTGGCTACCAATCGGGAAAACCTAGCAAAGGATATAATGCTGATAAACAAATTGGAAACAGTAGACCACTATAAAAACCAAGACAAATCATGGAAAATAGAGGAACTGTAACAACACTTAGATAACGACATTACCGCAATAATCGTAAATAAAGCACTTTCTAACAATGAGTTTGCAAATAGACTCTACTGAAAATACAACAAAAATGGATGGTTTTCTACCAAGAGTGCAATCAACATGATTTATGAAAACAAAGGATTAACTGACACCAAAGCAAACTGGGTCTGACAACTTGATATACCCCCCAAAATTAAAAACTTCATATGGAAAGTTAGTAAAAATGGGATACCAACCAAATAAAAGCTATATGAAAGGCATGTTCTTGTCCCTTTAGAGTGCATCTTGTGCAACTATATAGTGGAAAACTTAACACATATCTTATTTCAATGCCCTCATACCAAACATATATTACTAAAGATTGACCCACATATAGAACAACTAATTAGCAATATAGATACGGACAACAAAAACCCAAATCAACTACTAAACAAAATCATGGACAAATCCAAATTAAAAGTAATGGAAACCTTATCAATATGCTGGTGGAACATCTGGTACCAGAGAAATCTAAAAATATTTGACGACCAAAGCAATAACACAACACCAAATCTCACAGACTTCATACAGAAACAACGACAAGATTGGAAAAATGCTGAAGTGGAAATTGAAAACAAGGAAAAACCAAAAAATATGGGACCAGTAACTAGAAGAAAACGAAAGAACATAAAATGGGCTAAACCATCCCCTAACGTATATAAACTAAATTCAGACGCATCCAAAAATACCAAAGGACCTGCTACATACATCTACATCATTCGAAACCATGAAGGCCAACCTATCTCAATGGCCAATGGTTCCCTGGGAAACATCTCCCCACTACTAGTTGAAGCGATCTCAATGCGACATGACATTCGAAACACAATCCAGCTAGGAATCTCGGATATTGAGATCGAAGATGATAACCTCTGCCTAATTAATGCCTTAAATGGCAAATAGGATTGCCCGTGAAAAGTTGAGCTTGTTATCTCAAATATACTACTCGACGTGCAACAATTTTCATCATGTCGCATTACCCACATCTTCACGGAAATTAATATTGTGACTGACTTTATAGCAAAACTCTACCATAGATCAAAATCACCAAACAGTGCAGCCATTTCAGAACTGTACGATCTCATCCGAAAGGATGTTCTTGGGCGGCCCACACCGAGACAGAGGAGTCCTTAATTTCTTTCATAATAAAAAAAGAAAAAAAAAAAAGGGAGTACGTCGTCGTTTCATCAAGAACTCAGCTGATCTTTTCTGCCCTTCTTCCGCAGATCTCAGTCAGCTCCGATCATCCGCATCACCTCTCTCTTTCCGCCCACTCATCCTCTCTTCCGGAGACCGAGTTAGCCACCGAGTTATGAAAAGCGAGTCGAAGTACGTACTCGGGCAAAATGCGTACTTAAAGCTGGTTCTGCACGCTCTGAAGCACAAGGCATCCCCCGTGAATGGCGTCTTGGTCGGCCGCTATGACGGTGACAGCGGTGTGGTGGAAATCTCCGACGCCGTCCCGCTTTTCCACTCTAACCAGATCGGTCTTCTTCCTTCTCTTGAGATCGCTCTTATGCAGGTTTGCTGCCTTACTCTATCGATTCCGGATCTAGGGTTATGAGATGTTGAGGGTAGTTATTTCTAATTGAGTTGTTGATCTCAGTGATGCAATTGATGCAGTAGAGTTTTATTTCGAGTTTCGAGTATGCTTCTATTGGAATTGGGGAAAATTTAGTGAAAGTCCTTGGATTGTTTGAAGGGTTGAAGATGAGAATTTTGATCTTCTGACCAAATTGACAAGTTTTAAATAGATTTTGATAGAATTTATGCCTGTTTTCTTTTGCATTTGTCCAAAAGAACTAGAAAAAAAGACGAAAGTTGGCATTTTGACATGAGTTTTGAGTTGCTTGAAGTTAATTCCATCTGCTTAATTCGATATGAAGCTCTTGGGCGAATACTGCATATAATATATATAAAAAAGCATTATGTTGACCGTTTGGAACTGTTGAATGTTGATAAGTATGGTTACTTGCTTTATATTCCATACTGGCATTTTATTTGGAATAAGTGGGAGTGAATTGGTTTCCTCGAATGGTCTTAGTTGGATACTAAGATAATTTGTCATTTCTGAACTGCTTATTGATGGACCATCAAAGTCCTTGCTAACTTTTGTTGTTTGGATGATCAGATAGAAGAATATTATGGCAGTCAAGGTTTGAGCTTGGTTGGATATTTTCATGCAAATGAAAGGTTTGATGATTATGAGCTGAGCAATGTGGCAAAGAACATTGGAGACCATATCTATCGTTACTTTCCCGAAGCTGCAGTTCTTTTGGTATGTGTATTCTTGTTATTTCTGGTCCAATATCAATTTTGTTCTGCTCAGTTATTGATACATGTTTTATATGGATTCTTAGTTAGATAACAGAAGGCTAGCAGCATTGCCAAAGGTCAAAGATCGCAATCCTGTGATGCAGGTAGTCATTTAATTTTCAATTTTCAGCATGTGTCGTATTAGATTTTAGGGTAATGTCATGACAAACCATCATCTGATCAATCTGAGGCTTGAAAATTTTCAGTTTAGCATTGCTTGACTCTGTAATTCGAGGTTTATTTGGCATATGCTATTGAACTAAAAGTGGATTACTTTGCAGAACTTCACTACCTGATTATCTTCTTAAATTGATTTGATGAAGAAATTGATGTGATCCTGAAATTATTTCTCGTATATATAGTTTCTATGCGAAGTCCAGGGTTCCCTGTAGGATATTAAATTCCATCCAAGGTTTTAGCCAGTCAGATACTAGGCAGGGATGAATTCTCATGATGACTCTATTGATTGGTCATACCAAATTTCAAGTCCTTGGCGTACAGAGTAGTACTAAATATCACCTTTTTTTATCTACATCTCTTCATTATTACTACATAAGTGCATTATTTCAAAATGTTTGTAGTTTAGCAGCTTGCGTAGGCAACAGGAAGCCATAAAAAAACGTTTTTTAAACTGAGTTACACAAGTTATCTGTTTGTCACTTGATTTTCTATAAATCCTTGCATTCTCCCTACCCCACAGTGAGGCCCACCCTGCTCTTGCCCCAGCACAACCCCTCCTGACCCCACCGAAATTCCTACCTCTACTTCCCTCCATTTTCCCCCCATCTATTTTTGCCGATGAAGTTTAATTTTGATAAATATTGCACAATATCATCTACTCGTGCTCTCCTCTTTGCAGTTATACACAAAGGATGCATCCAGAAACTGGAAACTGGTAGGGTCAGAGGGCAGTGCTGGGCTCAGTACCCGGGAGCCAACAGCTAATGTAGTCCTATTGGACTATATAGCGTCACAAAAGTGGGAGGAGATTGTCGACTTTGATGACCATCTTGATGACTTAAGCAAGTAAGTATACAATGCAATCTCTAGACCTTTTCGCCTAATATCTCAATTAACTTAACCGAGCTTTTAACTTCTTCCCAAGGGATTGGCTGAACGCGGAGCTGTTCAAGTAGAAGCCCCATATTGCATCTTCTGTGACAGATTCCAGATGCTGATTGCATAATAGCCCCTTTGGCTGTCAGAAATCCACCCCAGAATGGGCAATATCAAAACTGAGACTCTATGCATTGATTCTGAGATCATTTTCTTTCATGGAACGCCTTTGTGGATTATATCTTTAGTTCTTGCAGGACAGAAAAAGGGAGGATGATAGGATTGTTATTCAATTTTTATCTCTAGCAACTTGGCTAGCAGAAATGACTCGTTTCATCTTTTCCTTCTATAAATCTTTTGGGTTATATGTACACAGCTTTTCGCTTCTAAGCCCTTCCTAGTGCTATTCAGCCTATTTGGCAGGACTTTGTTTAAACTGCTTGTTACTTGTATGAATGGCAGTTCAGGAGCCCAGGCAACAAGTGCATTCCTGATCATGTAACTATGTTAGTACAAATTAGAAGCCGGCATTAAAAGACCCAAAACATGATTAGCATAATTAGGAATAATCTGATGGGAAGTTCCTTAGCCGCATAATTAATAGTTTTAGTGCCACCGTGTCGTATTTTAGAGCACCAATTTGATGTGAAATTGGAAATTCCACCAAAGATTTAAAATTTCTTATGTAAATGTTTTTTTTACTCTTTATCTATAACTGAGCGTCTAAATAGGCACTTTTCTAAGGTCTCATCTCATTGTGTCCTTTGCAGTTTTTCTAATGAGGATTCCAATCATTTATTCTTTAATTGTCCCTTCACTACAAGGTCCCTACAATTACTTCAAAATCTCATTGGTCAAACATATAGTTTTGATGTTCACGATGACTTTTACACTAATATGGAGTTCTTCCACTCTAGAAACCGTGATATCATTCCGGTTTTGTTTCTCTGGTGGAATATCTGGAAAGACCGTAATGCCCTAATCTTTCGAAAAGTTTCTACTCATATTCAGCAAACTGTTAATCGTGCGTATATCTCGTATAAAGACTGGACTCTCTCCTTATCACAGTAAGGTCACTCCAGTGTCAAAAAAAGGAAACGTTCCCAACAATTCTCCCGTTGGCAAAAACCTCCTCCAGATTGTATAAAATTAAATTTTGATGCATCTGTCAAACCTAATGGTTCTACACACATTGGATACGTCTTCTGCAACCACTTAGGTGAGGTGGTCTTCTTAGATCATAAGCAGATTCTCTGCTCCTCACCTATTAAAGCTGAGACAATGGCCGCTCTTGAATGCCTTCGTAAGGCTATTTCGCAAGGGTTTTTGCGGATAGTTCTTGAATGAGATAATCTTTCTGTTATTAATTCTATCCGTGGAATTTGGAAAATCCCTTGGGAAATTCCCCCCATAATTATGGAAATTTGATCACTGTTATGTGGTTTGGATTATTTTCAGGTCCATCACTGCTACCGAGAGTCCAACAAAGCCGCAGATTTCCTAGCTACTAGTAACATTTCCCTTATACTTTTATGCAATGTCATTTCGGATTACCTTCTGCCGCAACACGACAACGCACAGTTACAAAGATCTCGACTTCTTTTTATAGACTCGAGCTCTATTGTTTCTTCAGCTTGTAAATCATTTATAAAAATTATCCGTTGTGATAATTTAGGTATGTCTTCTGATTTATAAGAATATATTTTATTTGCGTGTATAAAAAAAAATCTACCATGCTTGTGGCCGTCCTTGGACGTCTTGGAAAGAGAGTCTAGGCTTATGTAGGATGAAATACTAGCTAGTGATGAAAATACCAGAAAATTATACATAATTTTTATGTTAAAATAGAACACAAGTATTATATAAAGTTAAATGAAAGTGAAACTAAAGAGAATATATTTTTTTTTGTTGGAAACTAGAGCGAATGTGTTTACAATTAGATTGAACTAGTTTAGAACTCATGTCTTGTACAAGACTTGTGTATAATATCCGTTATAGTATTAGATGTTTTTTCTATCATATATTAAAATTTTCAACTCTTATTTGCTAATAATTCTTGATGTCGTGATCGACATAAAATTGATAATGAGAAAAAACAAAACATTAGAAGTGCAAATTTACTCTTGCAAGGTTAATCGTTATATTGTAACACAACTAAAGATAAATTCTTTTATTAATATTTGAATGAGTATATAGTGTCTAACGGTATAATTAGCATGCATAAAATCAAAATATATGACCAATATTGTTGATTGAAATGCTTTTTCCATGTTTAATATGATTGTCCATTGAAATTTCCAGTAAACGAAGCTATCAACAATAAAACAAAATATATTATTGACGTATTTTATGATCAAATAATATTTTTTGCTCTTAATCATCTTCGACTTAATTTATTACCGGTGATAACCAAATTGATGGTATTTCTTGTACTCTTATGCTGAGACTCTCCATAATAGATGATATTATCAGCTCACGACCACCAACAATCAGCATAATTACATGTAGCCATGTAGGCCTCAATGGAGAGTGTCAGTTAGATTAGATAGTACACAAGGACACAAGTCTAGACAAGTGAAAAACTCGATGTGCCACACAACTAACTACTTCATCACTCGTTCTGGACGCTGCTACGTTTACACTCGGTGTAAACAACAGTGTTTTTACACATTTTTGTCTTTTGCTAATTTTGTTAGAAAGGAATATTTTTAAAGCGCTTATTTGCTTCTTTTTCAAGCCTTTGTAAAAATTCTCGAAGGTAATCAACTTTTTCATATTGTATTAAATCTTTAATAGGAGGGATCCAAAGATCCTTTTCAATTTATTTTTTCCAAATTTCACAGAATTTTTTCATTAATAACCTGGCTCTGATACCAATTTGTTCAATGCTAGGATTTCGGCGGAAGATAATCAAATATTGTAAATTAAACACCTAGGGTGTGCACGGATCTTTAAAAGCTTGGTCTTTTTATGTGAAAATTTCTCTTTGAAATTACTATATATTAATAACATGTCTTTTTAGTGGGTAAAGGTCCACCAGCCTTCCGCATAATTAAGCCTAATATCCTTAAACAAATTTATTAATCCCTTGGGGCTAGCCTTTTCTCTTTTTACAGTTAAGAAAAGAAATTATACCTCCTTTGATAGGGGACCTTCAGGTTTTCTGGGTTGAGCTCTTCTGCGCCTCCTCGCGACTTACTTGGCCACTCCAGATGCACCTTATCTTCCTCTAGAGGATAATCTTCTTCTTAACCAACCACATGGTTAGAGATCACTGCCGCCTTAATGGATTAACAAATATGAACTAGGATCGGGCTTAATAACGAAAGATTTATCTAATAAAACTGAGGCATATTATTATAGTAACTTCTTTGGGAAAAGAAGAGTTTAAGCTGCCATTACAAAGCTTTCTTTTAGAGAGGTTTTTCTAGGTAGAATGTGTTGTTCCGTCCCTCTTGCTTCTATCTCCTTATATAGAAGGAGTTACATGATTGCTTTCATTGTTTACCTTTCAACGTGTATAAATTTACATCGTTAATAAAAAGCAGAAATGACTTTTTATTTTCTTCATTTTAGTCTTTATATGTGGGCTCCAGTGTCTGCCACTGATGTCTTCAGTTATCTTCATTTGTTTTGTCGATTTTGGATTGCCGACATCTTTAATGGGCTTCAGAAATGGGCTTGTCTTCATGGATTGGGCTCTTCATTTGATCCAAAAGGATCACATTCTGTTTCTGGATTTCCACTGCTTTCTTCAAGGATGGCTTGAAGTCGAGCTAATATCTTTGTGCAATCTTCATGCTTCATCATCGTACACAGCCGATGAGCTGTTTCCATACTCCCAATGAACTCATGGTTCACCATCTGAGTTGCAATTTTTTCAAAGTCTTTTTCAGCTTCTCTGATGCCTCCAGTTCTTCCGATGATAGCGAATTCTGGTTTTATCTTAAGAACATAGTGACTTTTCAAATAATTCTTAATAATAGAAGACATAGTTTTAAAACCTAGGGCTCTTCTATATTTGGTAAAGTCTTTATTAACATTTGGAATCTTCTTCCAGGGTTGGTTTATTTCATATTCAAACTTAAAGTTTTTGGATAGAAAGCCAATTTCAATCAAGGAGTAAGTCTCAAAAACTCCAAATCCTTTCTGATATTCAGGGCTAACTTGGAAGAATTTTAGGAAGACATTGCTCTTTTTCATCTGTTTTAAGTCTTTAAAAAGATCAGGAATTAGACTTAATTCACCGAAATCAGGTGAAGGATAAACGGTTCCTAAAAAACCCATATCATAAATATCTTTGAAAAGTCTTGGATTAGCTCTAGGTAAAAGATTAATTCTGGGATAAATTCCAGTGTGATCTGGAAAGCAAACTTCATCTGTTTTAAGTTCATAAATCATTCTAATTTTTTCAAAAATATATTTTTCAAGTTTGGAGATTTCTAAAACTTGGATACCTTTGTGGAAGGGTTTAAAATGATTGTGGTTTTCACCCAATCTTTTTGATCTTTTAAATTGGTGTTGGGCACCGATATTTGGACCTGTACACTTGTTACAGGCTACTGAAATGAGGAGCTTGAAGCCTCATTGTTTTTATTCAGAGACGGTTTTTCCCATTGCTGGAAGGATCCACGTCTAAATCCATGTCAGCCATTGACACTTCAAGGCTGATGATTTCACTTAACTGGTTGTTTAAACAACCAATCATATATGAGATTTCATCATGTTGAGTAAAACTCTTCATGAGCTCTTGGAGTTCTGATTCTCCTTTTTCAATTAGAGATTTCCCTTCTCTACAGAGGTTGTCGCACTCTTGACGGAGGCTCTCGCTTTTGGTGAATAAGGACCTTCCCTTAGCGATGTTTTCAATTGAGATTTTAAGCCTCTCACAGTGCTTATATAACCCAGAAGTTTGAAACTCTAGATTTTCAATGATGTTATCAATCTGTTCTGCAACAGATTTGTTCTCCATTCCTGTAATTTAAAGATTAGGACGAGATAATAAATCAGCCAGAAAATTATCCTTTCCTTTTATACTTTCAATGGCAAAGTTAAATTCTGAAAAGAACACTTGCCATCTATGAATTTTTTTATCTTGGGGGCCAACCCCTTGTTTACCAAAGATTAATGCTCTAACTTGAGTGTTATTAGTTTGCACGATAAATCTTTTTGAGTAAAGGAAAAGTTGGAACTTCTTAATTCCTTTTAATATTGCTAAACATTCTTTTTGATTAATGCAATATCTAGTTTCAGTATCATAAAAAGTTCCAGAATAATATCTGCAAATTTGTCCTAGATCATTTTTAAGGATGCAACCAAAACATTGCTCACTTGCATCAGTTTCAAGGATAAGATTATCTTTTTCATCAGGGAGTCTTAATCTTGGAAGGCTCTTAGCTTCTTCTTTTAACTTTCTAACACATTTTGTGTGTTCTTCATTCCATCCTATCTTATTGTTTTTTCTAATAAGTTTTTGGATGGGCAGTTTCTTTTTTGCAAGGTCGGGAATAAAATCCTAAACATAATTAAGGATTCCAAGGAATCTTTGAATTTCTGTTTTAGTTTTTAATTCATCAGGTAATTCAAGGAGTTTTTTACCTAGATGGTCTTGCATTTCTATTCCATTTTTGGATATGTTTACTCCAAGAAATTCTATTTCATTTTTACATATTATTGTCTTAGACTGACTAAGAACAATTCCTTCGTTTTCACACCTTTGAGCAAACGTTTTAAGATGATTTTTATGTTTCCCAATAGTTTCAGAACAAATTAATATGTCATCAATATAGACTATTAAAAAATTTCTCATATCGTGAAAAGCATTATCCATTCTCCTTTGAAATATGTTAGGAGCATTTTTTAATCCGAAAGGCATTACTAGCCATTCATAATGGCCATTTGGGGTACTAAAAGCAGTATATTCAATCGATGATGGTTCCATTTTAATTTGCCAATAACCAGATTTACAGTCAAACTTAGAATAGAATTCTTTTCCTTTTGCAAGGTTAAGAAGTAATTCTTTATTTGGAAGGAAATATCCATCAAAAATAGTTTGAGAGTTAAGCTGTTTATAGTTAATAACCATTCTAGCTTTTCCACGTTTTATTTCGCTATGATTTCGGACCATAAAGGTCGGAGAAGAATGTCTACTGACCGAAGGTCTTATAATATTCATTTTAATTAGCTGTTTAAGCTGTTTATCAAATTCTTCGCGATCTTTTTCACTAAATAGCATGGGTTTTACCCTGATTATAACATCGGGGTTTTTTAACTCTATTTTTGCTTTAACAGTTGTTTCTTTTCAGAAAGCTAAAGGGTTTTCAGCAATTTTTTTTGCTAAAAAATCAAGAATCTCGGTCTGGTCTCTTTCATCAATGAAGTTTATAACTGTTTTTTCACCACATTTCGCTGGTACTCTGATAGTTTTTTGGATAGTATAAGGATTATGATTTCTAGGGATGACCAGAAGTTCTTCACAAGGTGTTTTAAACCTTATAGTATTTATAGTTTGCTTATAATAGCTGAACTGTTGAATAAAATCGTTGCCAAGAACGATATCACACTTTATTTTGTCAAAAATAAGGCTGTATCTGAGTTTTACAATTTTACTGCCCATTATTAAGTGAATATTTTCGACATATGCATTTATAAGGTTTTCATTGTTATCAAAAACATATACTTTTATTGGTTTATCAAATCTTTTTATTTCCTTGATTAAGAAGCTTTTTATAATACTAGTCATTGCTCCTGTGTCAATCAGGGCACAAGTTGTTATCACGGTTTCATGTATAGTAGTTTCAATGTAAACAGATCTTGAAGTTATTTTGGTTGACATATCTCTATATTTTCTCCAATGATAAACTTGATTTGGTTATTAGTTATTTCATACTTGGTTTCATTTAGGAATTCCATTCCTAGGATTAGGTCGACTATTGTCATAGACTCATCTATAACACATTTTACGATTGTATTTGTTTTTCCTATTTTAACCGGGATGTTAACATATTCAAATAATTCTCTATCTCCATTGTTAAAACTTCCGATTATAATTTTTTCTCCTTGTTTAACTGTTAGGCCATTAACTGATTTAATGAAATTTCTAGAGGCTCTAGTGTCAATAAGGACATTGTCCTTCCATTCTGTACCATCAAAGTACAGGATATTATCAACCATTAAATTATTATATTTTTGTTTTCTTGGGTAAAGGTCTAAAATGTTTTTGTTATATTTTCTTGATTTTGCTCTGCCTAATTTATCAAAAGTTAAAGGTTTTTCATCTTGGCTAGACGTTTCGCCCATTTCAGGAATGTTTCTATTTACATCGATATCTATTTCATCACTAATTGAAAATCTTTCTTTTATCGGATTGATAGATCTCAGGACTTCAGAGAAATCGTTTTCAATTTCAATATAAGGTTTTTCATCATACATTTTAACATAATTGCTGTTTGTAAAAGCATAAAGTCCTCTATAGTGGATCGTAATAGGACTTTTTCCTTTAACCATAAGATTAGGATTTCCTAATTTATAAAATAACATGATATTATCATCAATTTTTTCATCCGTAAGACTTAAACTAAATTTAGGATAACTTGTGAATTTTATAGTTTGGTAGCACAAGTTACCATTAACTATTCCAAGGCTTCCTTGTTGATAATCAGTTAATCTACTGTCTTGCAAGGCAAGGGTTATGGGACAATCAATTCCTTTTCTAAAAAGACTTTTAACTAGAATTTGGATACCTGCAAGGTAAACATATCCAATTTTTTCACGTTTTTCCTTAGGGATTTTACTAAGCCTATCTTCTATCCAGTTTTTGTTTAATAATTTCAAACAAACCTTTCCACTGGCGTTCTCAATTCTAATACTTTTTTCACCTTCGATGTAGCTATGTATTATTACTTTTTCTCTTTTGAAAATGCCTTTTAGTGATTCGAAGGGGCTTTGATTTATTGGTTTCAAGGATAATTTTGTTTTAACTAATTCTTGATATTTCTTTTCATCAAAGTTTATTACAGCAAGATAGTCTCCTTTCTTTTCAGAGATTAATTCATTTTCGTTTTTCATATCCTGATTGTTTATCTCTGAACTCATTCTGAATTAGAGTAGTCTGTGAACTTTTCATCTTCTGTATTAATATTGTTACTACTATCTGTTTCATAGTAATAAATATCTGAATAATCCGATTCTTCACTATCTAATCCTTGAGTATCTTTTTAAAAATTTTCAAAGTTAAATTCTCTGATGAACTTTTCTTTTTTCTTAGGGCATTCATTAGCAAAATGTCCTGGTTGTTGGCAAATCCAGCATTTACATTCTGATTTTGGTTTAGTAGGATTTCTCCTAAATCTTCTAGGCTTTCTCTGGTATTTGTTTGAAGTGTTTTTATTGAATTTTTTATAATACTTAACTTTATATTTTTTGGGATTTCTTTTATATTGTTTTTGCCTTTTGTTACTTGTTTCACAACCCCATGCATTGGGCCCTTCCCAAGTATATGATGGACATTATAATTTATCTGTTCCTACTTTTTTAACATTTTTTTTGAATTTTCATTTCACGACAAAGTTTTCCTATTTCATTTTTTATGAAAGTTTCTCTAGCTCCAAAATTGTCTACTAGTTTTGGATTTTGTATACTATGTTCTTTGTATTTTTCAGAGAAATATCTCGCCCATCTATATGGAAGTTTATTAAAAAGTTTGTCAAGCAAATTCTTTATTTTCTTGTTATCAAGCTCTTCATAAATCGCGTAATAATAATGAGCGAATTCACAAATATATTCTCTAATATATTTCATGTTGCATATTGACAGATTTTCAAGTTTATAAACTGCATCTTCAACTTCTTTATTTCTCATTTGGGTTGAATTGTCATTCCAGGTTTCACCAAAACTTTCTTGCCATATTAGATTTGTGATAATATCAACTTTTTTACTAATCGTTATTTGATTTTCGAAATTAAGTCTGCTTAGCTGCCTAGTTCCAAAGTTTAAGCCATTCCACCATTTTTTAATATTTCCTTCTAGAGTGTTTATAGCATAATCAAACATTTTATTATCGTCTTCTTCTTCAAGGAGGGTATTGAAGACTATTTTTAGTGCATCAGACCATTTTTGAATGGCTGCATCTTTATCAAGAATACAGTCTAAATTGAGCTTGATTCCCATAGGGGTAAATGGAATCTCTTTACTCATAGTTGGAGTAAATCTTGTATAAGCTTTATATTCTCTAGTGTTATATAAAGGAATCATGGATTTTTTAACTGGTCTACCACTATAAAAAGTTTTAGCTGATCTTTTTAAATTGCTAGTTCCTGCCTCTTCACTTTTAACATGAGGAGTTGCATTAGCATCACCTGTATTTGTATTTATCTTTAGACCTTGAAGTTTTTTATTGATTTCTTCAATCTCAGAGTCTGAGTAATCAGATAAAACACTTTCTCTTTTTATCCTTCTTCTACTTCTATTTCTTCTGTGTCTTTAATCACAGGGATGGATATTCTTTCTTTCATAGCTTTTTTCATTTCTTCGAATTGTTTTTTAAAATCTGGTAGTCCATAATGATTTCTTATGGATGGCATTATTAGCCTTTCACTATCGTCCAGAGCATATTTTTTAACTTTTATTTTAGATTTCTTAATATCTATTTTACTCATGAAATCTACTATTGTCTCCATACTTTTTTCTATAGTTTCCAATTTTTCTATTTCTTTTTCCATCTTTTCTATTCTTCTTTCAATTTTCTTAACGTCTTCCAGTATGTTAGTTAATATTTCGAGTAAATTGTTTATATTACTCATTCAAGAGTTCTTTTAAGTGCTTCAAGCATTATTATCTTGAAATCAATATCTCTGGAGGACTGATTTATTCTAAACATTATATTTCTATCACCTCTTAGCTCTTCGAGTTTCGTATCTATTGAATTTTTAAATCTTATTTTTTGGTATGTGTTTTCTAATCTTAAATCACATAATAGACTTAAGGTTTGTCTAAACGTATTAAATTCTTGCTCAAAATGATAAGAACTTTCATTATTGGTTGTAATATTATTATTATCAGTTTTCATTCTTTTAACAGGTCTCTGACTCATTTATTATTGTCTAAATCGTCCAAAAAATAGGAAGTGGACAAAAGTGTAAAAGATTCCTTTTTTACACTTAGTGTAAATGGACATTTGTCCCTCGTTCTATGAGTTATGAGTAATCAGGGGACCACATAAACTATCTACCTCACCAGATGTCGCCCTTAGAGAATGGTCACTTAGTTAAGAATGGTCAGAGGATTATTTTAACTTTCCACCTCACAAAATGTCCCCTCAAGTATATGTACGTATATTAGACCTCACCACTCCTATCATCTTCCTCCGGTAGTTCGAGTTGGTCAGAGGGCCAAAAGGATATCACCCTCAAAGCACAACCTTGTTAGAGCCCCCATAAGATGACTCATGTATCGTACTCCATCCGTCCCATAATGTTCGTCCTGTTTTCGTTTTGGGCGTCCCCTTTTATTTGTCCTACTTTACTTTATTTTCTTTTCTATCCATATTTTCTTTCCAACATTATCCTTATTCATTCCATCTTTTATCCAAAATACTACACATCCAACCATTCACATCCAATCATTCTCACCTACCATCTTCATCCATCTCAAACTCCATTAATATCCACCATTTTTATCCATAACCTAAAACTTAATAAACCATATTACATTAACCTAATTAACCTAATTAATTAAAATTTTAATTAATTAATTAAACTAACAAAATTAACCAAACTACTCCTAAATCCATTAACTTAACCCAAATCCATATTTTTAACCAAACTAATCCAAACCCAAACCCATATTTTAACCTAACCCAATATCTCTAACCCATATTAACCTACCCCCTAATCTACCCTTTTAACCCGGCCTAATCTACCCAGCCCAATTAACCGAAACCCTAATCTACCCAGCCCAGCCCATTTCCCACCCTAACCCTAAATACCCTAATCTGCCTCTCACTCTTCACTCACAGCTCTCTCGTCTCACTCTTCGCCGCTCTCTTCTCCGTCTCCTCTCTCATTCTCTCTGAAACCCTTGATCTGAGCTCTCTCGTCTCCTCTCTCGTCTGAGCTCTCTTCACCTCTAGATCTCATTTGTGCTCTCATCTGACCTCTCACTCTCCTTGAAGGTTCCTCTCCTTCTCTACTCTCTCGTCTGAGCTCTCTCTCTCGTATGAGCTCTCTCTGAAACCCTAACTCATCTGAGATCTCGATGTGTTGCAGATCTGCTCGCTGGCGGTTAATCTACTCCGGCTGTCCACAAAACACTGAAAAAGCTTGCTCCTCGTCTAGATCTATCCATATCTCCCAACCCCCCCCCCCCCCCAAAAAAAAACCCTAAATCTCAGATTTGAGTGCTTTGAAAACCCCGGTCCCCTAGTTTCCATTCTATGTTTGCATTCATGGGTGATTCGGACCTATTTAAGTCCGATGGGTCATGGACTTCTGATGCACTTTTTGTTGCTTGCTCTAAAGCTCCACAGTGCGAGTGGGGTGGCGATTGTGTTGGGGATCACAGCTTCACTCCTGTTGGCTCAGAGGAAACTGTGGAGGGGAAGATGCGGGAAGAGCCCCCAGAGATCGTTGAGCTCCCTGCTACCCCTGAGTTCGTTGAGCTCTGTCCTACCCTTGAGATCGTCGTCCTCCCTGATTTCCCTGAGATTATTGTAATCCCTGATTTCTCTGACGATGAAGCTGCGGGAATAATCGTCCCCGATTATGGTGATGTTGCCTCTAATTCTGATTTTTAGCTAAGTCTCACTCTTTTTAAGTTGTTTATGCATGAGTACTTTTGCTGAGATTATTGCTCTGAATTATGCATGTTGTTGAATGAGTTTGTTGTGCTGTTGACTGAGACATTGATATTCTGTTTTGTTGTTGTTGTTCTGATGACTGAGACATTGGTATTCTGTTTAAGTTGATTCTCTGTTTTGGTGTGTTGGTGTTCTGTTTTGGTGTTGATGTTCTGATGTTGGATTATGTTGTGTTGCCTCTGTTAGGTAATCGGTGATGATGCATGATAACTGTGATGCAAAACCTTTATGTTCACTGGACTTCTGATGTGCCATGGCAACACTGTGTCACATGTAATTGATTGATGCTTATGTGTATGTTAAGGTACTGTGATTGGTATTGTATCTATGAGGGTTATGGGGACATCCGAGATTATTTATGCATTTCAATGATGAAGTCTTGAAACTGAGATGCAATACCTTTAATGTCACTGCCTTAATGTGCCATAGCATAAATTTTACATGTGGTTGATTGTCGCTTATGTGTATGTTGAGTCTTGTGATTGGTCTTGTGTCTATGATGGTTATGGGGACATCTGAGATTATTTGTGCATTTCAATGATGAAGTCTTTTTGCTGAGATGCAAGACCTTAATATCACTGCCTTAATGTGCCATAGGAATACTTTCACATGTGATTGGCTGATGCCTATGTGTATGTTAAGGTCTTGTGTCTATGATGGCTATGGGGACATCTAAGAAAATCTACAATTGTGATTATTTATGCATTTCCCTTGTCTGGTTTGTCCCGAAATGTTTGTCCTAAAGTTCTAAAAGCTCTTGTGATTGGTAGTGTTATTCTCTTTGAGTCTATCTATGATGAAGTCTTGAAACTGAGATGTATTCCCTGCATGTTCACTGTCTTAGTGTGCCATTGGAACACAGTCAAATGACTGATTGATGTTTATGTGTATGCTAAGGTATTATGAATGGGTTTGTGTCTATGATGGTATTAGGGACATCTGAGAAATGCATTGTCATTGTTGTGCCATTACTTGTGCTTTTTTACAAAATTACACAAGTTCTTGCTACCTTACAAAATGTTCAATCTTTGTCATATATTGCTAAATAAACTGACTGTCTTCAAGTGCTTCTTCAGTGTCTTGATCTTCAACTTCTGTTGTCCCTTGTTGACTCTGTTGACCTGCTATTGATGTTCCTGCTTGATGTGCTTGTTGTGCACCCCCATGCACTATGTCCCATGCTTCTATGATAGCCCACATATGTGCCTTGATATCTCTTGGTAGATTTCCTTGAGCCATTAATTTCTTCTTGTTTACATGTGACAAATCATACTCATTGCCTCCCTTGCATTTAAGTATTTCATTCATAACAAATTGTAGTGTCATCCACACATCTCTTAGAGTTGTAGGGGCCAATTCAAAAACTGCTTCATGCACTGCTTCTATCATATGATCAATACTTTTTGGCATCTTCTTGTACATGAGTGACTGAATGCTTCTGAAAAATCCTAGATCTAAGATGTTTACATCTGGACTATTAGCTGGCTGTTGTATTAAGATGAAAGTAAATCCATCCTGAATGTATACCTGTTGCCATTCTGGATCTCTTTGAGTTATATGGGCCTTTGCATTGTCTTGTTGTATGAATATAACTCTTTGAGCTCCATCTTGTGGCCATTTTGCCTTGATTGCTGGAATGATTTGGTTTATCAACATGTTCCTTGTCACTTGCTTGTTGACTGATTCAACTAGCTTTGTAACTAGTGTCCCCTTCTCTCTGTTTTTGGATGACCTCTTTGCTGCTTGTTGATATGTGAATGGAAAGATTCCTATCTTCCCATAAAAAATGCACTGTCCCTCTGCATCAAATCTAGGCCTTGCTACAACTGCAATGAACATAACTTTGGGAATGAATTTAGATGAATTTGTAGCTCTGTACTTGCCCCTTTCATTCTGTGCTAGATATACTCTCTGTGATTTCTTTGATAGAAAAAACCACTTCTCATCCAAGTGTACAAAATCAAACATTGGATAATACACTGATTTTTCTTCTATTGTATCCCCACAAAGTAACTTCAGTACCCAATCCAACCTAGCCTTCTTATGTCCCTCACTCAAACCAGGATGGATTGGATTTGTATGTGGCTTTATTGTACCTTGCTTGACCATCCTATGCACTTTGGTCTTTGAAAGACTAAGCTTGCTAGCTAAGTCTCTAATGCATGACCTGTCTCCCATGCCCAGTGCTGTGATTGAATCCATCTCTACTTGAATTCCTTTTCTACCACAGTTGTGATATTTTGTGCTTAGATTGTACCTCTGTTGTGCATTATGTTGCTTCTTTGCTGTGTTCCAAATTCTGCCTATGCACCTTGTTGACATGTTGAACTCTTGTGCAACTTTGTTTATTGCACCATGTGGTAATTGTCCCTCTTTAGATCTTGTTAGCAGAGCATTCAATATGTGCATTTTTTGATCACTGCTGAGCCTGGTATTATGTGTTGGCTGATGATGTTGTGTTGCCTCTGTGTTGTGCTCTGCTTCTGATGACTGTCCCTCTTCATCTCCTGGTTCCTAGTTGAGATCAAAGCTATGTTCATCTTGTTCCATGTCCCCTGATGACTGTCCCTCTTTGAACTCTTCTCCATCATAAATGTACTGTTCATTTGGAAGTAGAGCTTCATTTAAGTCCCATAAAGCTGAGGCCATGACACCACCAGGCTGTGATGCAGAGATTGTTTACTTGCTTAATTTTGCTCTGAATTTTACTGAAGCTTTGAATGTAAATCCTGTAAATTCCTTTGGGAATGCTGTAATCCCCTTTTATATTCTGTTTAGGGGCAATTTTGTCAAGGCAATTATGCCCTAAGTCCCCTGCATAATTCCCCTTTTGTTTAGGGCAATTCTGTCCTTAAGTCCCCAAAATTTGTAAGTGATCCGTGTGCCCCTAATGCTCCTCTTTCATTGGCTGAAATTTGATCTGTGGTCAATAACCACAGATTGCACTGTAGCAGGTCATGTCCCCTTTTGTACTGTCCCTAATTTTCTTAATTAAAGAGTTTTTTATACTTTAGGACAAACATTTCGGGACAGAGAGAGTATAACACTAGTATAAAAAAAGGGTTTTACCGCACTATTATTGGAGCGGATTTATAAAACCGAGGTAAAGAGAAAACACGGACCACGGTTATCAAAATAACACGGTATAAAAGTTTTTTTTATAAATTAATTAAACTCGTACTGCGATTTATGTTGTCTGGAAAATTGCCAAATGGTGTCAAATCTACCAATTTGGTGTTGACTGCGACTCAGATGTTGAGGAAACATGGTGTTGTAGGCAAGTTTGTTGAATTCCATGGTAAGTTAATATGTGTTAGACGATAACATTTGAACTCATATTTGTGTTATGTCACTCAGAACTCATGTGCTGAGTTATTTGCATTGACTTAGGTGAAAAGGCGTGGGTCAGCTGTCATTGGCTGATAGGGAAACCATAGCAAACATGTCTCCTAAATATGGGGCAACTATGGGCTTCTTCCCTGTTGACCATGTCACGTTAGATTATCTGAAGTTAACTGGAAGAAGTGATGAAACTGTGAGCTCTCTTGCCTTCTCATTTGAACATACACAATTCGAACTGAGAATATACATACTTTAGTTCCAACTTGTTTTTTTTTTTTTTTATGTGAGACATTAACTCGCTGTCGAGGCCTAAGGGATTCAGTACACTAGCTTACATTTGATGCTACGGCTTTGCTGGGTACTACTTTGGCTCAGGAAGAGTATACAATGTGCAACACTAGCTTAAATTTGATCTTAACTGTATATGTTATAATATAAACTTGTACCTTAGATGATGATTTATGATTTTTTTGATAGACCTACATCTCTTCTTAATAGAATTAGGAATTCAATACTAGAATTTCTACTGAGGGAGCTTGATATTCTTTCTGTAGCGATAATCAGCAAAAGTCTTGGTTGCATACTTTGAAGGATTTTGTTCATCCAGCAGCTCAAGAAAAGGCCCGATTGTCTTTCTCATCTGGAGGCACACAGAATACGACATCCAGCAGCTCAGCAAAAGTCTTGGAGTACTCGTATTGGCAGTCTCTTTAAGCAGGGGCGGACGCAGGAATTTAATCCACTGGGGGCTAAAATCTTAAAGAGTAAAATAATACCGTCTACCTTACACAAAATCCTAAACCGTAATTTTTAATTATATCATATGTTTTTTCCACAAACAATCTCAATTTCAAACAATAAACTCTATATCCAAACTTCAAATGAAATTTTACTCAAAATTGACCAAAAATTACACAAATTTCATCATTACACACTACTTTCACTACGTAATCTCAACAAATTTGTATAAAAATTAATTTGTAAAATTTACAAATTCATAAACCCTAAATTTTAAAATTTTTAACACAAATAAGGATAAATATAGTGAAAATATTACATATCTTATTGAAAAATTGTGTACAAATTTGGATAAATTTTAGTAATTTTGATAATTATGCATAATAAATCCTATGTAAAAAATATTTTTAAAATTGAAAAAATACAAAAAATAGTTTGATTTTTTTGGGATTTTTTTTAAAAAACTTTGGATGAGGGAAAAAAATCCCATATAATTTTTTTTTTGTTTTTTGAAAATTCCAGTGGGGGCTACAGCCCCCACTAGGCCCCACCTGCGTCCGCCCTTGTCTTTAAGTGTGTTCATTGTTCAAGGCTTGAACAATGAACGCACTTAAAGAAAAAGGGTCTTCTTCTCTTACTTTAATCTTTCAATTTAGTTTTAGTGTTGATCTATTGATTTGTTGTTTCATAGAAATTGTTCAGTTTAGGTCTTAAACAGGAATTTCATAATGTGTTGTCATGTTATTATGTCTAGTTTAATGAATAATGGGAAAGATTATGGTGGTTTTCCACTAAGAGTAGTTTAATGAATTATTTTTTTCAAAAAAATGATAATGGGGACAGCGGTTCTTTATAGAACCGCTGTCTGTTTTTTTGTTTGAAGTATTACCGGGACCGCGGTTGTTTAAAAAAACTGCCGGACCGCGGTTCTAATACAACCGTGGTCCATCTTCGGAAGTGCTAGGAGGAGCGTCGTTCACCATCTCTGGATAACTTTTGATGAAGCTTTCGGATACGAATCGGCTAACGGCCCCACGGTGGGCGCCAAATTGTTTTGGGCAAAAATATATCACACCTAAATTGCCTTCGATGTGGTGCTATTAGTCGAACGAATCAAATTATAACTTCAAGCAAAATAGGAAATAAAAAATGATGAGACGAAGCAATAATAATAAAGCTTAGCTATAAAGGATCGTAATGGGTCAAATGAGATTGACTAGTGTCGAATGAATGCATGGAGCAATCGAGATTTGCCCTGCTTAGAGAAATTGTATTTCAAATCACAATGGAGGCTCGAAAATGCTAGTTAGTAGTATATTCAGAGATATCTTACAATGGATCGATCCTAATCTATTTAAAATAAAAGGAATTAATGCCAGATTTCCGAAGATCACTCGGCCACTTCAATGCTATGATCCTGTCCACGATTTTTGCTCGGTCGTTACAAAAAGAGTCGTTGGTCGCATCAACGGACATACCATCTCCTCTGCGTGCTGGGCCTTGGTCTTCAATCGCTTATGGGCCGAGCCAATCTGATCAAAACGTGGCCCAACACATATGGCTTTACAAATATAGCTAAGAGAATACTTTCGTATTTAATTTGGTAATAAAAAATATAAAGAATTGTTTTTTGTTGAGATTAATATGTTTACCTAAGGGTGCCTTCTTGTGAGCTAGAAACTTAAGGTAGCCCCTTGGCTACCTCAAACTAGTGAAGGGAGATTGTAGGAGTGGCGAAGTGAGCCACACTTTTTTTCAGGATGTAGTGAGTGAGAAGCTTTTCTTATGTTTGTTTTTGTGCAGGCCTCATACTCTTTGATGGATAGGTGTGACACATGATGTGTTGGTGGCCCTTATAACAATAGTACAAAATATAGGGCTGGATCACGGTTTTTTAAGCCATGGGACCGTGGTTTACCGTCCGTGGTTATTCTCGGCGCGGTTCGACTCTCGAACCACGTTTTTGGAGAACCGTGGGGCCGTTAGCCGATTAGTGGTTCTATAAAGAACCGCTGTCTGTTTTTTTGTTTGAAGTATTACCGAGACCGCGGTTGTTTAAAAAAACCGCTATTTTTTTGTTCGAAGGCAATTTAGGTTTGATATCTTTTTGCCCAAAAGAAATCTGTTAATGGGGACAGCGGTTCTATAAAGAACCGCTGTCTGTTTTTTTGTTTGAAGTATTACCGGGACCGCGGTTGTTTAAAAAAACCGCTGTTTTTTTGTTCGAAGGCAATTTAGGTTTGATATCTTTTTGCCCAAAACAATTTGGCGCCCACCGTGGGGCCGTTAGCCGATTCGTATCCGAAAGCTTCATCAAAAGTTATCCAGAGATGGTGAACGACGCTCCTCCTAGCACTTCCGGAGATGGGCCAGTGTTGGGAGCAACCGCTAACGACGCCGTCGTCGTTACAGCGGAGGTTTCTACTCAAGAGCAGATCCGTCAAATGGCGCAAACCCTGTCGTCACTACAAGAAGAGTTAGCCGATCAGCGTCGGACTAACGAGTCAATCCGGGCTACTTCCGTTACTGCAATTAATCATTTGACTAATGAAAATGAATTTCTTAGAGCGCAAGTCCAATCTGCTGCATCCGCGCCAGCCGGAAGCAGGCGTCCAATCGACCTCGCAGGGATCCGGACTCGACTAGATATGGATGTTGTAGTCGTAACGCCAGCAAGCGAGCGAAACCAAACCCATACGACCAGTATTCCTGAAGCTTCTCGTATTAACCCTGTTATGACTAACAATGTTTCTCTTACCGGCTCCGAAGGGACCCGAGTAAACAATCCACAGGTTACGGCGACGCCGAATATCCATACGCTCATTCAACAGGCTATCAACGAGCATATGAAGTCTTTCGATGAGAGTCTTGCAAAGATTCCAGGCGTTCCCCAACCCATCGAGAAAGAGGCGTTAGACGGCTTCAAAGAGTCTCCCTGTAACACCCCCAAATTTTAACCCATTTGGAAAGGTATTACCGCCAGTGACCTCGGTTTCCACACCGAAGCCACCCCAGGCTTTACCGGTTTAAACACAATTCATAAACAACGGTTAAGATATAAACATCAAAACCTTTAATTAAAACATAGGTCTGGGGATTACATCCCAATCCCCATAGGACAAAACAGAGTACTTAGCGGAAGTCTCTGCAAAGTATAAAAACAAGGGTCTTGATCGTAATGATCACCCGCCAAGGATCGTAGCCTGATAAACTATTAAAACACAGTTTGCCTTTATAGTCGTTCTAGCCTTTGTTTCTCAGATTCCTATCTGATGTGCCGAATCGAACGGATGACACCAGCCAACCATGCAAAGAACAACTACGGTTGGTGCAAGAGTATAAAGCAGAGTGGTTCGAAGCAGTCATATTAGGTTAGACTCATCGCTTCTCGAATAATAACCGATGACGATAGTCAACCATCATACTCCTACTGGAATATATGAAGAGGCATGATCAAGAGAAGATTCTGAAAGACCAAGTCTCACATCAATCAACCCAAAAGAAGACTCCAATGAATTGAGTCTTATCGGAAAGCATGACAAATGTTGGAGAACATTAATAATTTCATACAAGCGTTCAAAAACGACTTGATGTTTCGGTTCACGACCAACCTCACCGCTTAATGCGAATCCAGATTGGAAAGAGAACGATACTCTGATCAAAGTCAAGACGAGATTTCCTAGCTGCACTATTCCCTAGCTGCACTACTCGTCTGAGGTATATTAATCATGTGCTACGACGACACTTATCTTATTTAATTACAAAACAAACCACATCACGTTATAAGCTTTTAGATATCCACAACACGATCAAGAACGACTGGACCTCACATAGAGCCCATCGTCCGTATCCACATCCGTTGGTGTCAGGGTCTCCACTGCCCTTTTACCAATAATTATCAAGAAACGACTGGACCTCACATAGTCCATCGCTCCTACGAATACTCATGCTAACTAAACAGTTCAACACAGTAATAATCATATCAAAGCCCTCCAGGCTAATATCATAAATATATATCTATAATAGCGTTGTTCTAGTAGATATACAACCTATTATAATATCATATTCTTTTCACATCATTTATCAAACTATTCCCAACAGAACAGTAAATCATCCCAAATTAATTAACAATTAAACAATTGATAATTAATGGAAATATAGAATGATAAGCAAGAGCGAACCGCCACTTGCCTTAGATCAGACGAAAGTTCGAACAAGTTTTAGAGACGACAGTTTCCTGGGTCCGAAACTGGGACAGATCCTGGATAACAAATCCCTAAGGAATGACCCATAACGAGACCCTAAGTTAGATTCAATATCTACATATTTGAATCTAAAGGAATAAGAATCAAAAGGGTTCAAAAGAACCAAGCCTCGGCCAACCAACACCCAAGAACACACCACGAACGCAGCTCGCCGCGGGCGCGCCATATCTCACCGCGGGGTGCGGTAGTGGCTGCCGCGGGGTGCGGTGGTGGCTGCCACGGGGTGCGGTGGTGACAACAGAGGCAAAGTTCAGCAAGTTTTCGGGAAGAATTACTTACCCAAATCGATCGATTCTACTTCGATTTGTTCTTGGTTTGTTTTCCCACCTTCTTAAGCCTTATACCCCTCTAAGGATAACCTCTTATCGCTCTCAAAAGGGTTCGGATTAGCTCTCAAACGAAGCTTCAACTTGCTTCAATGGAGGTTTTCTGATGTTGGAGATGGTGAAGGAGACCTCTTGTGGCTCGATTCTCACCCGCCTCTCCTCTATAAATACCCCAAACATGCTGCACACGAGCTGGAAGAGGCAAGGAGGAGGTGTCCCGGCCTCAGAAACGTAGCCAAGGCAAGTCACCAAGGCTACGAAGTAGCCTTGCCAAGTTTCCCTGCAACTGTCGAGTGACATAAGCCACCGCGGGGTGCGGTGGGGGTGCGGCAGGGGTGCGGTGACGAAGCTGCTTCGTCTTCGCTGCTGGCCTTTGCCGCGGGGTGCGGCACGCCCTTCACCGCGGGGTGCGGTCAAGGCCAGATCTGCCCCCCTCCGACTCCTTTGTCGTTTTTACCTTAAGTGGTAAAATGTTTTTAACTCCGGGTTAAATATATTTGTACGCGAACGATCTTTTAGCCCGAAAATACGTTAACTGTATTTTATATTGCTCAGAAAAATATTACAGAGTTTAAACATTACACAGAATGTTCATCTTTCCCTGAAATAAATCTGACTCGCAATATGGCTTAAGAAAATTCAAAATTTACCCGTACAAAATGTGGGATATTACACTCCCTTCGTGGATGATATCGCACGAGTAGAGATCCCGAAGAAGTTTCATCTCCCAAGCATGTCTAGCTACGATGGGACGAGCGACCCAGACGATCACATCTCCCTTTACAAGCAAAAGCTCATGACAATTTCCGTCTCCAGAACCAATCGCGAGGCGGTTATGTGTAAAAGCTTTGGCACTTCCCTCGCGGGGCCGACGCATGGGATACTATTGGCCAACGATGAACACAGACGCATTAGACTATGCCAAGAAATGCGACGCTTGTCAAATGACACGCGCCGGTCGCACACCAACCATCAGAACCCCTACATCCAACACTCGCGCCTTGGCCGTTCATGAGATGGGGAATGAACATTGTTGGCAAGTTACCATCAGCACAGGGGCAGCGCGTCTTCTTCCTAGCCATGACGGATTACTTCTCCAAATGGATCGAAGCCGAAGCATACCGAGAGGTAAAAGAAACTCAAGTCATTTCATTCATCAAACAAAACATTTTGTGCAGATTCGGCGTGCCATCAGAGATCGTATGCGACAATGGCTCCCAATTCATCGGTCGCAAGACTAGAGCCTTCTGTGAACAGTGGAACATCAACTTAGTCACATCCACCCCCAGATACCCACAGTCGAATGGACAGGCAGAGTCCAGTAACAAAATCATCATCAACAACCTAAAAAAGAGGCTAGAAGGCGCCAAAGGCAAGTGGACAGATGAACTCCCGTACATCCTCTGGTCCGATAGAACCACACCAAAGAATCCGACAGGACAGTCACCCTTCTCGCTCGTCTACGGATGTGAAGTGGTCATCCCCGCCAAGATACTTATCCCTACAGCCAGATACGGCCTATAGACCCCAGAGCAGAATGACGAAGAGTTGTCGCATAACATCGACACGATTGACGAAGTCAGAGAGAAGGCCAAGCTTAGGATGGTCCAATATCAACAACAGGTCGCAAGAAGCTACAACAAAAACGTACGTGTCAGAGTTTTCAGAAAAGGTGATTGGGTTCTAAGGAAGACATTTCAGAACACCAAGGACCCCAAGGACGGTAAACTGGCCCCACAATGGGAAGGACCCTACCTAATCACAGACGTCGTTGGACAGGGCACCTACAGATTGCAAGATATGGAAGGACGCGTCATCCCAAGAAGCTGGAACACAACATACCTAAAGCAGTATCATTTCTAAAAACCTTTTTGTTATTCGTCAGGTTATCAATTACATTCTTTTCTCATTGACTGTCCGGATGCGTTCACTGACTTAAGCATCGGAGGGCCGTTGGGTTCGCCCCCAACATCCATTCCTTAGCGACCTTTCGCTTTGTCTCGTTCCAACACATGCATAACAAGTTCAAACAAAGTAGTGGATCCACTCAAGACACACAAAAGCGCTTACAACTTACACAACACGATCGATCGACACGCAGGGAGTTGCACAACAAAGGCACTTCGGCACACCGCCTGCCTTATTACAAAATAAGGTACACAAAGCCTTAGACGAAATACCTAACGCAAGACACATTTGCTTACCTCCCTGGATTACAATATACAACTGTCATGACTAAACTCAATACAATTCACAGGCCTCCCCTCGGAGAACGCGTCCATACAAGCATGCATCAAACGCAAACAGGTGCTAGAAATCAAAGAGTGATATTTAAAAACAAAAAAGGCGAAACGCCAATTACCATTGTCTTACAAACATGCGACTCGCGATGGTGGACGGGTCGCCAAAACACAAGAGTTTGCCCACAAGACGGAGGGACTTTCGACACAATTAGTCTGAATGTCCAAAGAGACAAATTAGCAAGTCAAAGGGTAAAAGACTCAAACTTCAACATCTTTACCTTGGGCAGCATCAGGGACAGGATCGGGTGCCGTTTTTGTCCGTCCAGAACTCACTTCAGCTCCTTCTTCCGCTACGACTCCAAGAGTCCCGCACGCTTGAAGAAAGTCGACGCCGGGGCAACCATTGGGAAATTGCTCATCCAGGTAGGCCTGCTCCTTCTCCAGATCCCCTGATTCTTGGCGACCAGCCTTGAGATCCTCCATCATCTCGATCCTGGACTTAAGCGTGAAATAGGTGATCGGTGTTATTTTGTAGTGCATATCTAGGGGTTATTACCAGGTTTGAGGCGCCATTTGGATGGATTTAGAGCACAATCGTGAATTATGGAGTTAGAGTGGAGAAGTGAAGAAATCATGGGATTTATAGAGGTTTGAAGTGTATTGAAGAGTAGAAGAACAATGTGCTGAATTCAAATGGTTCGTTCTCTCTACTCAGATGTCCAAATGAAGTGATTCCAATTCTAGGAGTTAGATCTTTAAGTCTACTGCAAGTCCTCAAAATATGAGCGCAATCCGAGTTGGGAATCAAAAGTTATGACGTTTTTACAAAAGTGTCGCAGAAGCTGAAGAAGACACAGTCACCGCCGCCCCGCGGTGGAACTGGCCGCCCCGCGGTTGAACTGGACGCCCCACGGTGGACACCCCGCGGTGTAAATTGACGCCCGCGCCAGAAGCCACCGCGACCCGGCGGTGGATCTCAGAGATGGAACTGACGCCCCGCGGTGGACTTGTTAACGCATCGCGGCCAGCGAGATATTATTTCCTATTTCGCAATTTCGGATTTCTAGTTCTATTATCTTGTTTCCTTTATTATTTTTTAGGTCAAGTTTATTTCGTTAGCCTATTTAAGATCTTTTCCAGATCTTAGATAGAAGACTCGTTTTCCATTCTACCTCTAGGGTTTTAACCCATGGAGAACTAAACACGTTTGTTTCGCTAGACGATTGAAGCATTGCAATGGATTGGTTGTGAGATTTCTATTCCTTGTTCTATATCTTATTAAGTTGGTTTAATTCTCTTGAGCATATTGTCTATTGGTTTGTGTTGATTTATCTAGAGTTGCTAACTAGGTTTATCGATATTTATCATAGTGCTAGGATTTGCATATAGCGGAATGCGAGTGCATATCTAGTAGCAAACACAATTGTTACATATAGTGGAATACGAGTGTGCAATTGTGAGAGAGAGTTATTTGCATGTTAAGTAGTAATGTTTTCTTCTATTTGCATGTATCCTATATCCTTGTTTGAAGGCTATTGCTTTATTGATAGTAATGTTTTCTTCTATTGATATTGTGGTAAGTACTATCAACAACTGTCTGAATTGGTAGTTAATTACGATCAGGATGGGAACGACTATAAGATTGTGAAAAGAACTTGGAACAATAGTTATCAATGATCAACCAGTTTTATCTGCAGTGTGGATATTTGTCTAGTGGAATACTTTCACCCATCATACTTATTCTTTCTCTAAAGCTTGCATCCTTGTTACTCTGCGATCATACAAAAACCCCCCTGTTACTTGTCGATTACACGTCTTTTGCATGCTAATCAACACTCAGAAAGATCACTTCCTCCCTGTGGGATTCGACCCTTGCTTGCATCTACTACTTGTTTAGGTTTGTTAGGTTTTATTTTGACCGGGTTTAGGACGACTAAAAACCCGTCCGTCAGTAGGCTCCAACATCAGTGGCGACCTCGCTGCCTTCCTTCTTGGCATTCTCAAGCCGAGCCTCCAATTCGCTAACCTGTTGCTCAGAAACCTTCAGGCTAGTCTCAATGACGCGACGCACACCCTCCGACGCCTTCAACAACGCGTCCGCTTCCTTTGCCCTGCTCTCGGCTTGGGAGATCTTCGACTGAGCATTATCCCACATCTGTTTAGTCTTTGAATGACTAGACCTAAGATGTTGGAAAACATGCACACACAGATAGCAAGTCAGCAAACTCGTCACAAACGCAAGTCAAAAAAAAGAAAAGAAGAAGAACAAGAGAGAGAGAAGTTTGAGTTCGACCGTCCAAGAACTCGTAGCGGCCATTTCCAGGTTCTCCAAAGAGGGAAGGTCTTCAATGTCGTCAGGCACTGGCAAAGTAAAAAGTCCAGGGAAATCGATGCTCCTCTTCACCGACTTGCCTTTCGACACATCATCTGAGACACGAACAAACTTTCTCTTATGGCCAGACGATTTTGGAGGGAGCGACTTCGAGGGACACCCTTTGGGGAGAGTCTTGGAACGCATCCTCTGCTCCAACAGATCTTTCGCCGAAAGACGAGCACTAGATCTTTCACTTCGAGACAAGGCTGCATTCGACGAGAAAAAAGTCAGGGGCAGTAGATAAAAGAAATAAAACAGAGTAGACTTGACTGGAACTCACGTTTGGAGGAAGACGACATCGGCGAAACTGCTTCGACTGGGAGAGGCTGAGCGGACGAAAAGGCGTTGTTATTCGCAAAAGTCCTTTCGATCTTCGAAAGCTTCAAAACCGCTTGCGTCTTCGACTCCAGGACAAGATCTTTTTCTGGTTCTTCAATCCCAGGTTCTGCAAAAAGTTACATGTAAGCCAAAGTTAAAAGCCATGCGATCTACTTTAAGCATAGGAAAGAACACAAACCTCTCCACATCCAATCGGTCAGCAAGAACGGACAATCGCCCCCCAAGCCCAACGACGCAATATTCACAAAAAAGAACCGCTTTTTCCATCCGCGGTCGTTCACATTCAACTTCAAAACCAAGGGTTGGCGATCAGAGCGGCTTCGAAGGTTATATTGGTATGATCACTTGGACCCCAGACAGTAGTTATAATCCAGAAACCTAAAGTCTATGCCAACAGCGAAATCTTTGTTCAAACGGTCCAAGACCTTAAGTAAGCGCCTGTAATACCCCATAATTTTTAGTAAGGATATTTGGGTAATTTTTCTCATCCTCCGTTCAATAAATTTTTCGCTTTTAGTGGAGTTTGGATTTTCTGTAATATCCATGATCTCCGAAATAATTTCCTGAGTGGTATAAAATACATTCGATGTATTTTCTGGAATTAGAATATTTGTTTGGATATAAATATATAATTTTCGGATTTAAAACCGATAACAAAGCTACGTGTAGCTTATATTCCTCATTATCAGAACTTGGGAAATGAAGCCGACTTGAAATTTTGATTGAATTTCAGCAAAGACCAACTCAAATCAAATTAGATTTGATGAAGTATCTGCAAAGAAGAACTACGTGTCCTCGCATCAAGAAATCAGAAGCTACGTGTATGCATATTGTTCCTCACATCAGGAATTGGAATTTGGCTTAAAGGCAGCAAAGAAGCCACGTATATACATGTAGTCTTCAATTGGGAATTTACCTCAAAATCAGAAAAGTTGCAAACCAAATTCGAAGTTTGCTTCTCTTCCTCTCGTCATCTCTCGTGAAACTCCCATGTGCACCGCCTCTCCCTCTCGGTGAGCTCCCTCTGTCCAGTCGCTCCCTCCGGCGAGCCACCCAGCCACCGCTCGCTGCCTCGTTCCTCCTCCGCTGGTGTCGCTGCGTTCTGCTGGAGCTGCTCGCTGATGTCGTGTCTCGTGTGGCTGCCGCTGCTGATGGTTGTATCCCCGGCGACGAAGCGGCGAGGAGCCATTCCCGGCGTGGTCGTTGCTGCCGCCGTGGTGTTGTACTCTGTTCTTGTTATTGTTGTGCTGTTGTTGTTATTCGGGGAAGAAAAAGCAAGGTGGGGCCCTTCCCCCCTTGTTTAATTGTTGCCGGGCCGAGAGGCCCAAAATTCTTCTAGTCCAGATTTAACCTGAAATTATTTGAGCGGTATAATTTCGACTCTCTTTCATCCGTATCTGTCTTTAGGAAAATTCAATCAATATTCTTATGATTTAAGATCATAAGAATTTATTGAATTTAATTCATTGAGTTTGTCCAGACAAATTAATTGAGATTAACTAATATGTCATATGTTGGATCGCGTGTGGACTCGTAATCCGTTGGAGCTATCTGAAGCTTAGGCCATATCCTCGGAAATGATATAATCAGTAGTCGTCTCGTCTAGATTCATCGCTGAATCTACTCCAGGCAAGTGGCGGTTCGCTCTTGCTTATCATTCCATATTTTTCATTAATTATCAATTGCTTAATTGTTAATTAATTTGGACTGATTATTGTTCATGTATGGAAAAGATTTTATAAACTATTTTGGAAAATCATATAATAGGTTGTATATCTGCTAGAACGACGCTATTATTGATGATCGCCTTTCAGGCCTTTATGTGGATTTATCCTAAATTATTATTGTGCTATGACTGTTAGTTAGCACGAGTATTTGTAGGAACGCCTGGATCCTGAGAGTTCCATGCGCATTCCTTTATAACTGTAAGGGCGATGAAGATCCAACGATTGTTGAAGTTTGAACTCAGTGAGGTTCATTCTTTTAAAGGGCGAGCAAGACCCTGCGATAGTAGAAGTTTGGACTCTGTGAGGTTCATTCTTTCGATATAGATTCAGAGGTTTGGACTCGGTGAGGTTCATTCCTTAGATATGGGTCCTGCGTGACAGGGACATATATTAAAAGCTTTTAATGTGTTAATCGTTTTGGAATTAAATAAGATAAGGTGCCCGAGAGCACTTAATTAATATACCTTTGGCGAGTAGTACAGCTAAGTAAATAGTGCAGCTAGGAAAGCTCGTCTTGACTTTTGATCAGAGTACGTTCTCTTTCCAATTTGGATTCGCTGTAAGCGATGAGGTTGGTCGTGAACCGAAACATCTTAGTCAGTTTTTAAATCATCGTTATGTGGTTCTGTAAGATCCAGACTTGAATGTAGTACGTTCTCCTTCCGATCTGGATTCGCTGTAAGCGGTGAGGTTGGTTGTGAGCCGAAGCATCTCAGTCAGCTTTTAATCGCTGTTGTTTGATTCTTTAAATGTTTCAGACTTGTCATATTTCCTTAAGACTCAATCTCTTGGAGTCTTTTTCGGGTCGGTCTCTGTGGAGATTCAGTCTTTCAGAGTCGTCTCTTCTGCATATCTCTTGTTGTATTCCAGTAGGAGTGTGAAGGTTGACTATCATACTCGGTTATTATTCGAGGGATGATGAGTTTAAACCTAGCACGACTACTTCGAACCTTCTGCTTTGGTCACTTGCTAGTCTATTCAGTAGACTAACCCACGGTATTTTTGTTATCTGCATCGTCATGGTTGGTGTCGTCCGTCCGTTTCGACACATCAGATAGGTTGCAGGATCCATGAAGGCTAGAACGACTATGAAGATGAACGGTGTTTTGACAATGTTTTAATCAGGCTACGATCTTTGGGCGTTGACTACTGAAGTCAATACTCTTGTAAATTATTTTAAGTCTTCCGCTGTATTGTAATAACTCTATATTTTATCGCATTTGGAATTGTGTTGAAATTCCGCGACTATGTTTTAAATGAAAGTTATGGTAATTTTGTATCATAATTGTTCTTATGAATTGTGTTTCAATGATAAAGCCTAGGGTGACTTCGATGTGAAAACCGAGGTCACTGGCGGTAATACATTTCCAAATGGGTTAAAATTTGGGGGTGTTACAACGCCAGGCGTGAGGCATTATTTGTCAAGGGGCTAAGGAAAAGGAAGAAAGCACATATTGAACCAATTCAGAGAAATGAAAGGTATGACCTATTTTGAAGGGATATTCGTAAAAGCACACCCAACCTGGACACCTAGAGTCAGCCCGTTCGTCTGGATAAGGGAGACGAGCTCTGGTGCCCATGGGAAAGCCTTCAACTTGCAAAACCCTGTCGAGTTCAGACTGGGTCATGACATTCACAACACTTTCATGCTCGCTAAGAAGGAAGAGAGGGGGGCGATCTTCAGAACTTGACTCTGAATTGGATGTGGCCATGGACGAGACGATGAAAAGATTCGAACTTGAGAAGAAGAAGAGTTACCTAGGGGGAAGAAGTTACTAACGGTGAAGGTAAGAAGAGAGGGCAGAGGTCAAATCAATTTATTGACAAAGGCTGAAATCCAACTCTGCAGTAGAGTCGTCCGATCCAGTGCACGTGCCCGCGATCCACGAAGAAAAGAAAACCGCCCAAGTTCAGCAAGTTACTCGTCCGGTTTTCTTTTAGGGCAATTGTTGGGCCACGTTTTGATCAGATTGGCTCGGCCCATAAGCGATTGAAGACCAAGGCCCAGCACGCGGAGGAGATGGTATGTCCGTTGATGCGACCAACGACTCTTTTTGTAACGACCGAGCGAAAATCGTGGACAAGATCATAGCATTGAAGTGGCTGAGTGATCTTCGGAAATCTGACATTAATTCCTTTCATTTTAAATAGATTAGGATCGATCCATTGTAAGATATCTTTGAATATACTACTCACTAGCATTTTCGAGCCTCCATTGTGATTTGAAATACAATTTCTCTAAGCAGGGCAGATCTTGATTGCTCCACGCATTCATTCGACACTAGTCAATTTCATTTGACCCATTACGATCATTTGTAGCTAAGCTTTATTATTATTGCTTCGTCTCATCATTTTTGATTTCCTATTTTGCTTAAAGTTATAATTTGATTCGTTCGACTAATAGCACCACATCGAAGACAATTTAGGTTTGATATCTTTTTGCCCAAAACAATATGCATGCCTTTATACACTTAATTTTTGAACATAATGTTAATTGGGTCGGTTAGTTCAATTCGGTTAGGACTGTCGTGTCATTATAATACTGGTAAATGAAGTTGGGTTATAATGTGTTTGGTTTGGGTTCCACCAGACTGGTTATTTAAATACTTTTGATAATCAAACTGATGACAAAAAACATTTCTAATTGAATAAGATTAATATTATAATTAAATTATTAGTAATAAGATATTATTATATAATATGTTAATTATAAAATATATTATAATATTTAATATAAATGATTTTGACATGTAAAATAACGGGTTGAGTCAATCCAACGGTTGGGACAACAAAACCCAAAAAAATTGAACCCATCGAGTTTGATCCAGGTCATGTGACATGTCTAATATGTTTGCTACATAAAATATTTTACATTATTTATCTATATATTGAAAAAAAATCGAATAATAATCATACATAATAATCTTGTAATATCTTGTATATGATGTCACTAGCCAACTTTGGTAAATAATAATCCGTATGTGTTTGTTATTTTCCAGAAAATAACAAACACATTCACTCTTCTAACAAACTCTCTTCTATCTTTCGCTCTTCTTTTGTTTGGATCCCTTCACCTGTCCTCTATCCGAGCTCATATGAATACGACAAATCTATACTAAGAATTAGACCAAATTATATAAAAATATTAAACATAATAATAAAAACAAAAATAATAAGATGATGACATGTGACACAATATATGATGAATATGTGACAATAGTTATGTGAGTTAATGTGATAATGTCATATGATTTAGTATCATGTAGTTAGAGATATCAAAGTTTGACATGACCTGCAAACCCGACTCGACCCGTGCTTTTTGGGTTGAGACCCGATCCGAAAAGTATTGGGTCAAAAATGATCCGACCTGTTCGACCCAAATTTTTTTGGATTGGGTCATTAGAAACATGTTTATTAAAATTTTAACAATAATTTTATTATAATATTAAAATATATTTTATTATTAATATTAATAACAATAATTTTTTGATTTATTATTTTTGTTTAAATTAAAATATTAATTAAACATTTTATTTATAAAATTTTAACATGGCGCTCGATCTGAACCCGTACCTGACCCCGCAAATTTTGGCCCGCAATTGACCCAACCCGGTATACTTAAACTCGAACCCGATCCGTTTGACACCTCTACATGTAGTAGTTTTTTTTTTTTTTAAATCATCACTTGATTTGGATTTGGATATTAGGGGCTCATACAGGGGGGGTGGGGTGGGGTGGGGTGGGGTGGCGGGGGGGGGGGGGGGGGGGGGGGGTTCCTCCAAATCAATTCATAATATTTTTGTTGGTCCATAAGGAGGGTTATCCCCGTTTATTAGTAATAAAACGGTTTACATAGACTTACTAATACGTTTATCAGTCTCTAAGAACTTTAAAAGACCGTCAAGCGGTAACATAAACAAAGTAAATTCCCCAACACAAGTACCACCAAACTTGGCCAACCAATTTGTAGCCTGGTTCCCAAGACGTGGAATAAACGATATGGAGATCCTCCAACTTGGATCCTCCATGTAGGTTTTGATGCGTAGGATGTAATCCCGATGGAGCGCTAGCGGCCTGTCCGTAGCGGTGACATGCTCCAAAACCTCCATAGAGTCAAACTCCACTTCGAGACGCTCAACGCCCACATGCTTAGCCAACACAAGACCATGCAGTAAACCTAACAGTTCCGCACGAAATGGAGAGTTACCTTCAGCCTTTGCCACAAATCTTTTGATAAACTCCCCATTGTGATCACGCAGCAAGCCACCAACGCAAACCATAGTGCTCCCCTGCTGATACGACCCATCACAGTTAAGTTTGAACCATCCTACCTTTGGCCTAACCCAGCTAGCGACAGGCGTGGAGGAGCTGCTCGAGCCATCACTCCTGGATTTGAGCAATTCCAGGTACTCATTGGCGCGATCCAGGACAGATCTAGCCCGGGGCTCCGGGATAACCAGTCTGGTGTCGAAGACTCGCGCGTTTTGCCAGCGCCAGAGCCACCAGACACAAAAGGAGAAGATCGTCGGCCAAACACCAGTCTGGCTGATATTTATAAAGATCCAATCCTGCAAGTTCGGCGTGAAGAAGCTCGGACGTCGGCCAGAGGGAATGAGATCGTGCCAGAACTCCATAGCCAGCGGACAGTCTCGTAGGATGTGCATGCTCGTTTCTGGTTGGTCATGACAGTGACCACAGTTTGGGTCTGACCCGAGATGGCGACGCACCCTGTTCACATTACTCATGATAGCATCATGAGTGGTAAGCCACGAAAAATTACGAATTCTCTCGGGACCCGACACTTTCTAGATTTTCTTCCAGACAGCCTCACCAGTGCCCGAAGATTCATCGCCATGGATGATATCAAGAGCCGACCTCAGCGGGATAAGGACTTAGATGTTTTAGTTTAAAACATCTAGGTCCTTATCCCGCTACACTAGTTAGGAGTTGTAGATTTGATAACATCGCGTATTATTTCATTCTTACAAAGAGACAAACACGAGCCAAATGACCAAGCTTCTCAAAAACTAATGTAAACTTAACCCAAATAAGAAGTAACACTAACCATCTATTGAAAGAGTTTTATGTGATGATTCGAAATAACAAAACCAGGCCAACTTTCCTTCAAACTTCTAAAGTTAGCCATCTCATACATATTGGTATGTGGGTGTTTTTGAACCACCCTAAATAATTTGAAGCATTTTTACATGTGGCTCTCGGATGCTTTAAACTAATGATACATTATGACAATTTGGGCTTTAACGGTAAACTGGATAATGTACATCAAATATTTCCCCCTTCTTCTATCCTAGATGATATACAAAGTATAATAGATAATTTATGTAATAGAAATCGGTGATATATGCTAATTTAGAAGTATAAAGCAGGCTTATACAAATGTCTTTGTTTAATCATTATTGTGCGAGAATAAAGAAAGATGCAGCATGCCGTTGTAGCACATGCAATATATATCACGATGGAGACATGGTCAAATGGTAATGCATTTTTGTATTCTAGCCTTGAGCATTGTTCACTGGATCTAACATTATTCCAATGTGTGTGTCCAAAGTGGTCCATCAAAAAAGGCGAAGATATATAATATTAATGTATCTTATGGGAAATATAAAAATATATAAACAAAGTTTATAGAATCGATCCGAGCATTGGAGTGTGTTCATCTGTTGTTCTTGATTCTTGGGCTAAATTTTAATTAATATTTGAAATGGATTTTGTCATTTTTGTGTTAAGAGTAAGGGGGTAAAAAAGGAAAAGAAAAATGTTGATATCCTTCAGGTGGCTTGGATGGTTGTCAAGTTGGAGTCCTTCAGCACGGACGTGGGATTTGTCAACTCTTTCAAGACTCGAACTCTGGTGGTTGGGTATTAAGCAGCGGCTTAGACATTAGCTAAATAAACGGGTCTAGTGAACCCGGTTCATGTTGGTTGTATAAATAGTAGCTTCTCTTTCTTGTTTGTCAAGTTGTTAACTGTTGAACAACTGGTTTTAGTTACAGAGAGAGAATCTCTCTCACGTTTGTAACTTTCTGGAGATTTCACTCAGATTGTTTTGAATCTACAGCTTGTTTTCCCGCTTCCTCTTCCTATCTTTCATTCCGTTGTTCGTTTTCCATCTGAGATTGCAAATCCTACATGGTATCAGAGCTCTCTGGAGTTTTTGCAATCGTGAAATCCAGTTAAACCTAGATCGGAGGGGGATTATTGCGAATTGAAGCTATGGCGTTGAGTGAAACAAGTGGCGAAGGTGTTCAGACTATGCAGATGTCAAATCCTCTATTATTGAACAATTCGGATTATCCAGGGATGAACATGTCAAATGTGAAATTTGACGGAAGCAATTACTTAATCTGGAGTCGCCAATTGAAGATGGGACTGATGTCGAAGCTGAAGCTCAGATTCATTGATGGAACCGAGAAAATGCCAGAGGAGAAGTCGAAGGATTATCTACTCTGGAAGAGATGCGACTCAATGGTTGCTTGCTGGATCGTGAACTCAATGACGCCGGAGATGTCTCGAACCTTCATATACAAGGATACAACGAAGACGCTTTGGCAAGAGATCAAGGAAAGATATCACTAGAGCAGCGGGCCTTTGGTGTATTAGCTTTAACAGGAATTGAGTCAGATCTCCCAGGGAAGTCTCTCTGTCACAGAATATTATGTGAAATTGAAGAATGTTTGGGATGAGTTAGAAAATCTGACTTCTATGCCTCTATGTACTTGTGGAGGTCTTTCTTCATGCACTTGTGGCATACTAGCTAAGGTGCTTGAAAAGGAAAATCGTGACATGGTGATGCAGTTCTTGATGAGATTGAATTTAGACTTTGAATCAGTGAAGAGTCAAATACTTGTGATGGAGCCTCTGCCGCTCATTAACAAGGTTTTTCATCTTGTTACACAAGTAGAAAAACAGAAACAGGTGACAAATGCAGTGTCAGCTGAGACGTCTGCTTTCTTGGCTAATCAATCTGGAGGAAGTAAACAGCCTCCCAGAGATTCGGACAAAAGCCAGAGAAACAACAATTCAGGAGGTGATAAGCGAGATAATAGACGTTCGAGAGGATATGAGAAACGTTACTGCAGTCATTGCAAGGAGGAAGGACATACTAAGGAGAATTGCTTTGAAATCATTGGATTTCCTGACTGGTATAAAGGCAAGAAAGGCAGGAAGAATGTTAGAATTGCTGCTACAGTCGAGGATGATCGTCATTCTGTTGCTGACACACCGATTGAGACCAAATCGAGCAATGATGCTAGAGGAGGAATGGATCAGCAACTGGTGCAGGCAATGTCTAGCTTTTCTACAGCTTGCCAGGAGGTCATGAAGGCCTTCAGATCAGAAAAGGCAATGCACGTTGTAGCAAGAACTGGCCAGGCGAACTATCACTTTGCAGGTATTTCAATTTCTGTTTTAAGTGCTTATCAACATGGTAGCAATGATTGGATTATGGATAGTGGAGCATCCGATCATATGACATCACATTATCGTCTTCTATTGCATCCTAAGTCTTTGCCATATTCTATCCGTATTATATTACCTGATGGAAGCACAAAGGCAGTGGAAACTGTTGGAGATATTCAACTCAGTGATGAATTGATTCTGCGAGATGTGCTTTATGTGCCAGAATTCAAATACAATCTCTTATCTATGAGTAAGTTGGTTAATTCGGGACAACTCAGTGTTGTTTTTCACAAGGACTATTGTGTGTTGCAGGACCTTTTGAGTAAACGATTTGTGGCTAAAGGACAAGGAATTGGAGGCTTATACAGGATTCAGGTTGATATAAGTTCATGCAAGAAATTGTCTGATTCTGTTGCTGTAACAGATACTTTTGGTTGTGTTTCTATTGGGAAACTTGATAAAGCATTGTTTCATAAACGTATGGGACATATTCCATTTCTAAGATGCAACATTTGACTGGATGTTCTTCTGTTTTGAATGATGATTTTATATGTGAAACTTGCTCACTTGCTAAATTTCATAAGCTTCCTAGTCCTGTTAGTCATAATCATGCTTTGGGATTATTTGATTTGGTTCATGTTGATTTGTGGGGACCATACCGAGTAAGAGCACTGAATGGAGCTCTCTATTTCTTGACCTTAGTCGATGATCATAGTTGAGCGACTTGGACCTACCTTCTATCTTCTAAACAGGAGGTTCCTTCTATTTTGAAGGCTTTCTTTCTATATGTGAAGATTCAGTTTGGTCAGGTTCCTAAAGTGGTGCGATCAGACAATGGTTCAAAGATTGTGAACTTGGAATGTCAAGGGCTGTTTTCTGCGTTTGGAATTATTCATCAACGTAGTATGGTATATCGTCCTCAACAAAATGGTGTTGTCAAAAGGAAGCACCGGCATTTGCTTGAGACTGCTAGATCTCTGCGTATTCAATCTGGACTGCCTCAGAAGTTTTTGGGAGACTGTATTTTAACAGCTACCCATGTGATCAATAAGATGCCGGTTGCCAAATTGGACTAGAAAACACCATTTGAGGTACTGTTTTCTAAACAGCCTACATATGATTCTTTGCGTGTATTTGGTTGTCTTTGTTATGCGTATATGGCGCCCAAGAGTGGAGATAAGTTTGCTGCTAGGGGAAGGAGGTGTGTCTTTATTGGATATCCTCCTAATCAAAAGGGTTATAAATTGTTCGATTTGGACACTGAGGCTGTGTTTTTTAGCAAAGATGTGGTGTTTCATGAAGATGTGTTCCCCTTCTTGTCTTCATCTTCCTCTCAGCCTCCTATTACTCTTGCTGAAGTTATTTCACCACTTCTTCCCTCAAATGATGATGATCATCATTCTACTTTGCCCCTTGTTCCTCCATCTGTTTCTCCACCCACTGATATTTCTCCTCAGATTCCTCAGTTAAGAAGGTCATCTCGTGTTACAACAACTCATGTTTGGCACAAGGATTATGTGGTGAACTCTGTGCAGCATGACTATTATGCTTCCTTGGCCAATGTTTTAGCAGTCCACGAGCCTTCTTCTTTTACTGAGGCACAGTTAGATCCTAAGTGGCAAGAGGCCATGGATAAAGAACTGGAGGCTCTTGAGACTAATGGCACTTGGGTTCTAGTACCTTTGCCCTCAGGGAAACAAGCAATTCGGTCCAAATGGGTCTATAAAGTCAAGTTTAAACCCAATGGAGAGGTTGAGCGGTATAAAGCTCGATTGGTGGTCAAGGGTTTTAGTCAAAAGCTTGGCAAAGATTACAAGCATACTTTTTCTCCGGTGGCTAAGCTTTCCACAGTGCGTATGGTTATTGCTCTTGCCATTGCGAAAGGGTGGGGATTGCATCAACTAGATGTCAATAACGCCTTCCTACATGGCTATTTGGATGAAGAGATCTACATGGCCTTACCAGAGGGATATCAACAAGGGAAACCTGGGGATGTATGTAAGTTGCAGCGTTCTCTCTATGGCCTCAAACAGGCCTCTCGGCAGTGGAATTTGGAGTTGAGTCATTTTTTGATTGGTTTGGGTTATGTTCAATCCAAATCTGATTATTCCTTGTTTGTCAAAGCTTCTCCTGGTTCTTTCACTGCTATACTCGTCTATGTTGACGACATTTTGATTACTGGTGATGATCTTCCAGAGGTTCAACATGTCAAGGATGCGTTGCATTCTCAGTTCACTATTAAGGATTTGGGTGCTGCTAGGTACTTCTTGGGCATGGAGCTTTACCGGGATGATAAAGGTGTCATTCTCAGTCAGCACAAGTATATCCTAGATATTCTTACTGATGCTAATCTTCTTCATGCCAAAGCTGCTCGGTTTCCCCTTCCTACTGGTTTAAAGCTGCGACTGGATGAAGGAGTTTTGCTTGATGAGCCAGAGCAGTTTTGCCGCCTTGTTGGTCGCCTTTTTTACCTGTCTCTTACTCGCCCCGATTTATCCTACAGTGTACAACATCTAAGCCAATTTGTCTCGCAGCCACGAGTCCCTCATATGCAAGCAACTACTCATGTCCTGCGTTATTTACTTGGCACTAGTAAACTTGGACTCTTTTATCCTGTGCAACCCTCACTCAAGGTTACCGGGTTCTGCGATGCTGACTGGGGTTCGTGTCTTACCACTCGCCGGTCACTCACTGGGTTCTGCATCTTCCTTGGACATGCTTTAGTGTCCTGGAAGACTAAGAAGCAGTCAGTTGTTTCTCGTTCCTCGGCTGAGGCCGAGTATCGCGCCATGGCCATGTGTACTGCTGAGCTTCTTTGGGTTAGCTATATTCTTCGGGATTTACATGTTTCTTTTGCTCTACCTGTCACTCTTTTTTGTGACAACCGGGCTGCGCAGCAGATCGCTGCCAATCCCTGCTTCCACGAGCGAACCAAGCATGTCGACATCGACTGTCACTTCACTCGTGATCAGATTCTTCTTGGGTTTCTTCAGACTGCTTATATCTCCACCAACCTTCAGCTGGCCGATCTTCTTACGAAGGCTCTTGGGCAGCATCAGCATGACTTCCTCTCTTCCAAGTTGGGGCTTTTGTGTCCTCCAACTTGAGGGGGGTATGTTGATATCCTTCACGTGGCTTGGATGGTTGTCAAGTTGGAGTCCTTTAGCACGGACGTGGGATTTGTCAACTCTTTCAAGACTCGAACTCTGGTGGTTGGGTATTAAGCAGCGGCTTAGACATTAGCTAAATAAACGGGTCTAGTGAACCCGGTTCATGTTGGTTGTATAAATAGTAGCTTCTCTTTCTTGTTTGTAAAGTTGTTAATTGTTGAACAACTGGTTTTAGTTACAGAGAGAGAAGCTCTCTCACGTTTGTAACTTTCTAGAGATTTCGCTCAGATTGTTTTGAATCTACAGCTTGTTTTCCCGCTTCCTCTTCCTATCTTTCATTCCGCTGTTCGTTTTCCATCTGAGATTGCAAATTCTATAAAAAAATGCAGTGAGCGTGGATCGAACACGCGACCTTCAGATCTTCAGTCTGACGCTCTCCCAACCGAGCTATCCCCGCTATTTGTTTGTTGTAACTTTTCATATTAAAAACCTTTTCAATATTCCCAGGATTTGCATATTAAACGGACTTTATGTAACTACTTTGTTTTAACATTCTTTCAAACTTCATATTTTCACCTTTCTATTCTTCCTTTTATTTGGTTCTAGTAAAATGGCTTCTTAGAGTAAAACGGAAGTACTATTAAGGGCCATTGAATTACAAATAAATGAATGGTTGTGATTAAAAGTAATTGGGTGCAGGTTTATATGGTGGAATTGAACACGCATGATTCCCATTAATTTAGAGATTTTTTTACCTAAATTATAAGAGATCCTACCCTTCCTTTTTTATTTTATTCTATCCCTCCCAGTTAATATCGATCTCGATTGGAATCCTCTTCGACCTCGACTGAAATCGTCTTCAACTTCCGACTGGAATCGGCCACAGAGGAGGGCTTCAACACGCCGCCGGGCTTCAACACGCCGTCGCCGCCTTCGACCTCGACTGAATCGTCTTCAACTTCCGACTGGAATCGGCCACATAGGAGGGCTTCAACACGCCGTCGTCTTCAACTTCTCTCCCTCTATCAATCCATCCCCATCTTCACGTCCTTCACCCATAAACTCATCTCGCTGAATTCCTTCTCGGAAATCTCAGCGACCTCTCAGTTAAAACGCCATATCTTTTTATTTACAACTCCGAAAATTCTTCAATTTTGAGGGACGAAATTAGATTTCCAAATCTATCTCTGGGAGTTGGAATCACCTAATTCCGAGTCCAGACGAAAGAGAACGAGCCAGTTGAAGTCACGCTAGATTTCTGGAAAGTTGCTGTCAATTCCTTCCCGAAAATCTCAGCGACATCTCAGTTAAAATGCCATATCTTTTGATTTACAACTCAGAAAATTCTCCAATTTTGAGGGACGAAATTAGACTTCCAGATCTAACTCTGGGAATTGGAATCACCCAATTCCGAGTCCAGACGAAAGAGAATGAGCAAGTTGAAGTCACGCTGAATTTCTGGAAAGCTACTATCAATTCTTGCAGAAGTTGAAGTGCAATTCGACAGGGCACTCCGTGGTATCTGGGTTGAAACTTTCAACATCAAAGGAGAATCATGAATGTAAGTTCTTACTACTCTGAAGAAGGTGTTATTGTGTTTAATTGACAGCTTGTTCTAGAAAGTTTCAGTTTTGGTGTTTTGGGGTATTATTTGTAATTAATATTCAAATTGTTTAATGCGATATTCATACAAATGCTTTTGATATTCATATTGGATGTAGGTCTCATGCATTGAATATTCGATATTTATGATGTGACACTGTTTTTATGAATATCGACTACTTAAACTCTGAATATTGACACTGTTTTTATTGACACTGTTTTTATGAATATCGACTACTTACTTGTATGACTATGTGTATAAAATACGTGAATATCATCACATATGGAATGAATATCGCTATTATAGTATTCAAATTGCTTGTTGATGGTGTTGTTTGTACTATTTGCAATTGATATTCAAATTGTTTGATGTGATATTCACTATAATGTTGTTCATATTCAGGAGGTTTTATGCGTTGAATAATTGATATTTAAATTTTATGATGTGATATTCAATATAATGTTGTTGATATTCATTATAATAATATTGTTGATATTCATTATAATAATGTTCATATTCAGGTTGATCGAACGACTGTACGACCCAAAATCGACGCGACAATATCATTGGTAAACCTTACCGCCATGAATCAAAGCTTCGAAGATATTGGGTGGTGATATTCGTGTAGTTAGTTGATGACATTCATGTACTTGAGTGACTATATTAATGTAATTGGGTGGTGGGCGATATTCACAAAATGAGTAGTGATATTCATAAATTGAGTGGTGATATTCGTGTAAGTAAATTTGATATTCATGTGATTAATTGAGATATTTATGTAACTTAGTGTGATATTCATATTATCAAGTGGTGAAATTCATGATTTAAGTGATGATATTCACATTTTTAAGATATTAAATCTTCACTTATTAAATAGAAATCGATATTCAAACAAACATAAACGATATTCATTAACAAATGATTGATATTCGTGAACATATTAACGATATTCACGAACGTTTAGAAATGTTCTTCCTATTTAAATTTTTAATATTTGAATGGGAGCAAAATCGATTAGGAAAGAGAATATTGTATTATTTTCTCTCTCCTGTATCAACCAAAATTAATTATTTCTTATTAATAATATCCTTATTAGGTTAGATTTGGTTGTTAGGGCTCTACCATATATCTCTTATAATCCATTAATCCAATCATCCATCAACATCAATCCGACGCTCCAGATTAGTACTTCCGTTTTACCACAATTTTCGTTTTACCGGAGCGTGCCTCTGTGATGCTATTCCTTATTTCTTAAACATCCTAGTAAATATACAAAACTGTAGAAGGTCAGACTTGTTTTTCACAAATCAAATTCGAGATTATTATTTAAATTTTAGAGGCTCATTTGGTTAGCAAATAGAAAGAAAAAGTTAAAAGAAGCAAATAATGTGTTTGGTTGAATTTTAACAATTTTTCTGTACTTTTTTCTTTTGAAAAACAGTTTTAATTAACAAAGAAGACTAGGTACGATTTTCTTCCATTTTTTAAAACTTATGTTTTTTTTTATAATTCATATAAATAAATATTAGTAACCAAACATATTTTTATAAATTTCGAGAAAATATAATAACGAAAAGGTGATTTTTGAAAAACTTTTCAAATATTACACTTTCCATTATATATGTATAAATCAAAAGTAAGTTAATAATAAATCGAAGTTGCTAGGTAATAATTTTTTGTTTAAAACAATGAGAAAAAATGGAATACTATACTCAGTGTTACCAAGAATTATCCTGTTCTATAAAAAACTGGAGTATTAAACACACCCATAACTTTTTATTATTTACACCCACGCATGCGAAATGCGTATACTTTTGTTTATGCATTCGAAAACCATACTATGTATGCGGAATGCACATACATTCAAAATTAAACGTTAACGACAAGATTCTGTTTGAACGGAAAATTTTGGATATGACGCCTTGAACGAGAAATTTTAGTATTTGGCCCTATATTTTAATTTATAAATAATTTTAACGTAATTTTTAATTTATAGTTTTACGCACATATATTATAAATAATTTAAATTACAAATAAAAAATAATATAACTAAAAGGTAAAAAAGATATAGATAACTTTGAAATAACAAGTTAGCATGTACCCATGAGCATACACTAGAAAAACTGTAGAATATATAACAAACTATCAAGTTAACCGTAGAATATATAATAATAAACATAGTAAACTTAACTCGTTCGAATTTAAAAAATCTAAAACATTCATAAAAAGGATCGTTAACGCTAATTAACAGCAAGAATAATCTATGCATGTGCAGTGCACATACACACGCATATGTATGCGCAAACATATGCATGTGTATTTCTAATGCATATACATAAGTATACGCGTTCCGCATGCGTAGATCAATATATATGTTTCCGCGTTCCGCATACATATAGTGGGTGTAAATAATAAAAAATTATGGGTGCGTTTAACAACATCCATAAAAAGGTCCTATAGTTTCTAGAAGTCATTATTTTGGAATTACAACAAATGATAGTATTAGGGACTGTTTGAAATCTCATAATAATGCATTAAATTATTAACCTGTATTAAATATAGTAATTTAATGTAATATAATGCATTTCCAAACAAACCATTATTTTGTATATTCTATTTATAGAGTACTTTCACCATTTTGCTTTATTTTTTTGAGTTTTTTAGAAGGAAACATTCTCTAGTTTAATTATAACGAGGGAAATATCTCAATGGATCGTGAACTATAGATTACCATCTCCGCTATTTAATTAGTATCACTATATCAAGTGTGATGCACATATATATATATAGTATATTATAGTACATTAGAATATTAGGTGAATAATACCCTAAACAGAAACTAATATATATTTAAGACTTGTGATGTGAATATATAGTACGTGTAACATGCTTACCAAACTTGCAAGTTGCAAGTGCATATATATATATGCATGCATATATAGTACGTGTAACATGCTTACCAGACTTGCTAGGGTTACCATATATGAAGGAAAAGCTAGAGAGAGTGTTTCAAATCAGTTTATGTAAATTATGTAACGTTTATAAGTGGTTCCTAATCGCTACTTTAGAAGTCAAATCAACTTCAATAGCCTTAAATAACAATTATTATTTTTTAATAAAATGAACCCTGACCAATTATCCCTCTGATCTGATGGCATCCGAGAAAAGACGATTTGAAGGTCATCAAGACGACCCCCAGTGATGCCCATGAGCAACTCATTCACATCACTCAAGTCACGACGTCATCGCCAACAGTTCCCCACTCAAATACCGATATGATCAGATCGAGATGGAGCGACGCGTCAAGAAGATCAAGAACATGACGACCGGACTCATCCGATGCTTGGCCGCCACCATAAACGAGTCCCGGGAGCAACGACTAGCCACCCCACTAGCCCAAGGAGACGCCACGACCTTCTAGTAAGGGTGCATGGACCGTGGACTTACTTAAGTGCATGACCGTGTGGTTTAACTTTTGTTGGTGCGTACTAAAGTCGTGAGTAACGCACCGACAGTGCACTCAAACACACGACCGTGCGGACAGACCTGTTTCAATAAAACAAGACTTCGAGAGCAGTGCACCGGCTGTGCGTTTGATTGCACGGTCGTGCGGTTCAATATTTTTCGAAAACACTATTCCGTGTTTTATTGTTAATGTTTTTTTTATTTTAGCCTTTAGGGCTTTTATGTTAGAACCCTAATATTTTTTAAGTGGTTTTCTCCCTCCATAGTAGTCAGATTTGAAGACTCGGAAGCCTTGACATAGGTTTCGAGTTGTTCTTATCCCTAAACGCTATTTTTCTTGCTTTGGATTGTTATTCTTGCTTTTGGACTACTTTATCATTAATTGAATTTTGAGTTGCATTCTTGTTCGTTCTCAAGTGTTCATATTTGTTTCCATTCAACAAAAAAATCCAGATCTTATCATGTATCACCCTCTTAATTATACAAGACGAGACCAAACTTCAATCGTGACGAAAGAAGTTTATCATGTATCACCCTCTTAATTATACATACTTACTATTTCAAAAAAAATTACACACTTAATTAGCATATGGTTTATTATATGGAGTAATATGTAGTGTTTAAACTAGTAATAAACTTTTGGAGACAAAGAGATGGTGACAAGGATATGGTACGTGGTGTTCAAGTGTTCATTGATTCAAACATGAATCGGTTCTGTCAAAATGTAATTGAACCAAAAAACGATTTTAATTTTAAATTTTATAAACCGATATCAAACCAAATTTGTTAGGTTTGGTCTTGAACCAAATCAATTTTATATTTAAGATTTCCGAACTTGGTTTGGTTGGATCAAATTGGATCAAACTGACCAAAAATTGAGCAAACCAGACTAAACCACTAAGTACAATTTCTTTTTAAGCGCGTGTTTGAGTGCATGTAAACTGTAATTATGTAAATATTGTAGCTTCATGAAGTTACAAAGAATATACATGTAAATCATGAAGAATATTATAAAATTACACATGTAAAACATAAAGAATATAAAAATACACTTGTAACATGAAGAATATAATCTTACACTGGTAAATTGTGAAACTAATTCGATCTTATTCAAACCAAACAAGACTCATGCAAGATCAACACAACGAGTTTTAACGAGGTTCGAACAAAACCTACTCCTCGTGGCCTCAAGTAAGAGAGCCAAATCCACTAAGTATGTCAAAGAAGTTACAAGAGAGCATATGTTCAGACTCTTCACACACACAGATCACAGAGGACAAAGAAAACAAGAAGAAACCACTCCCTGAACCAAACGAAGTCGCCGCCCGCCAATGAGACACTACCACCGAGCACCTCGAAGCTAACACCGAGCAAACGCCAAAGACTCTCTTCTCTGAAGCAAGACCACTGTCTTCTCCCTCGAGCCTCCAAGAGCAAAAGCTTTGCTACAGAGGAGATCGATAAGCACACACAAGAACACGAAGAGCATGGAAACCTCTCTCTCTCTCTCTCTCTCTCTCTCTCTCTCTCTCTCTCTCTCTCTCTCTCTCTCTCTCTCTTTCTCTCTGAGATTCAAGTGAAGCGACGAGAAGAGAATTAGCCAGGGATTAGGGTTATGAAATCCTTATAAACCCTATCAGCAAAGGCAATGCGCGGAGCTCCGAATTCCTCCAGTCGGGTCGAGTCAAGAGCAGTTGGCTCCTTCTAATGGCTTGGAGGGCTTCGTCCTAATGGGCCAATAACAAGCCCAACATTCTAACTCTGTAATGATCTGTTAATGTAAAGTCCAAAATAAGATATCTTCCAAACACTTTGGAAATCATCATGACAATTTGCCCTCTTGATTTTCTAAGACATACAGTACCCATTCCTAACTGTAGAACACAACTACTTTAGTGAACTAGGAGCGGATTATGGACATCTCTTCCATCGTCGGTCAGTCTTCTGAATTTGCCTTAAGGTACGTCCCAAATGTGCAGGAAATCCCTGCAAAATGAGAACTTATCAGCATTCACAATTTTAGTACCGAAATCAGCAGGGTTCATAACACCCTTTATCTTTTTCACTATGATATGTTTCTTTTCAACCAAGTCACGGATGAAATGGTGCCTTACATCAATATGTTTGGATCTCTCATGGTACATGGGATCCTCACATAAGTACAAGGCACTCTGGCTATCCATGTGTAACACAGACATATAAGACATACATTGTATTTCATTCAGTATACCAATCAACCATGTTCCCTCTTTAGCAGCCTATGTAGCTGCTATGTACTCTACTTCAGTGGATGACAAAGCCATAATTGAATGTTGCTATGACTTCCAGGAAACACAATTGCTTGCCCAAGTATAGAAATATACAGTAGTGGCCTTCCTAGTATCCTTATTACTAGCATAGTCAGAATCTACAAAGCCATGCAATTCACTCCTAAGAAAAATGCTCATAATATACTAAGCACATATTCTTAGTACCACACATGTATCTCAGAACATATTTCATAGCAGTCTAATGAAGTTCTCCAGGGTTAGACATAAATCGACTTAATACACTAATAGAAAATGCAAGGTCAGGTCGAGCACACAACATGGAATACATAACAGATCCAACAACCACATCATATGGCACCTTAGACATCTTTTCTATGTCAACACTGGTTTTAGGGCAACATTCTCTAGTGAGCTCAAGGTGCCCTCCTAAGGGAATATATGTCGGTTTGGAATTGTCCATATTAAACCTATCTAGCACTTTCTGCACATAATCATTTTGAGAACGCCACATAAGTTTTTTCTTTCTGTCTCTAATGATTTCAGCCCTAGGATTCTCTGAGCTGCACCCAAGTATTTCATGTCAAAATGCAATTTAAGATCTATTTTCACACCATAAAGTAGCACTTTAGAATTGCACATCAACAGGATATCATCCACATATAATAGCACATATAAGGGAGATGTAGACTTGACATTTTTGAAATAAAGGCATGTGTCATAACTGCTTCTAAGGAAACCTACCTTTTTCATGCATGTATCAAATTTTAGGTTCCACTATCTTGGTGATTGTTTTAAACCATAAATTGATTTTTTTAGCAAGCATGCATAGTCAGGTTTGCTCTTATCAACAAAGCCTTTAAGCTGTCTCATGTAGATAGTTTCATATAAATCTCCATGTAAAAAAGCAGTTTTCACATCTATTTGTTCCAATTCCCAGTTAAACACAGTGCACATAGCAAGTAATAGCCTCATAGTTTTATATTTCACAACACGGGCAAAGATGTCATTATAGGCCACTCATTCTCTTTGTGTGAACCCTTTGGCCACTAGCCTAGCCTTATACCTAGGAGGTTCTTTAAAGCTAGTGCCCTCTTTTATCTTATAAATCCATTTACAATCAACAAGCTTAGCATTCTCAGGTTTGGGCACTAAAGTCCAAGTTTTATTGGTCATCGTAGACTCAATTTCATCATGCATAGCACTCAGCCATTTCTTAGCATGCATATTGTTCATATGTATCACATCACCAGCTAAGAGAACATACTCAACAATATTGGAAGAATTTTTTTTGTTTGGTATTCTAAGTCTAAGATCTTTATCTCTAGTGAGTTGGTACTTTTCTAAGTCATGGGCATCAGATAACTCAATATCAGGATCATTAGACATCACAGTGCCAGAATCATGCACATCAGTAGACTTAGAGAAGCTAGAGTTGGAATTTTCTTCCCTGATTTCCCCCCTAATTGTTGTGTATTGTTCTCATCATCATGTTGGTCCTCTTGACCACCAACTGGACCATCTCCAGTGGTCTCAGTTGATCCTTGCTCAGTGTTACTGTGAGCTTGAGAGCATTGACCAATGTCAAACTCTACTTCTTCCTCTTGCTCCATGTGATCATTTGGATCATAAAATTGCCTTGGAATTGCAGCATTACTAGTCTCAGCTTCTATGATACATGTCTTCTTAGCAAGTTTTGTTAGTGCATTTTTGAAATGAAAATCATTTTCATTAAATGTAACACTTCTTGAAGTAATTACTTTATACACATTAGGTTGGATAAGAAGTAATTTGTATCCTTTCACACTCTCTCGATACCCCAACATGACACATTTTTGTGCCCTTGGTTGCAGTTTTCCTGATGAATCTGGGAATAAGTTGTGCAACCAAATGGCCTAAGATGTGCCAGGCTAGGCTTTTTACATGTCCACAGTTCCTGTGGTGTTTTAAGTTCACCACAGATGAGGGTGATCTATTTATGAGGTAACTAGTTGTCACAACAGCCTCACCCCATAAAGAAGGTTTCATACATGCACTGATCAACATACACCTAGCTTTTTCAAGCAGGGTTCTATCATTCTTTCTGCTGTACCATTTTGCTGAGGAGTACTTGGCATAGTCAAGTGCATTTTTATCCCATTCACACGACAATAATCATTGAAAGCAGTATTGCAAAATTCAAGGCCATTATCAGTTCTAAGACTCTTAAGTTTCAAGCTAGTTTGCATCTCAACAGAAGTTTTCCGGTCCTTAAAGGTATTGAAGGCTTCATCTTTAGTTTTCAACAGATAGACCCATACTCTCCTAGAAAAGTGATCAATGAAGGAAATGAAATACTTTCTTCCTCCAATGGTGTCTACTTGTGCAGGCCCCCACAAGTCAGAGTGCACATATTCTAATGTCCTCTCATCAACATAAGTAGACCTATTGAAGGCATGGCTAGTCTTTTTGCCAAATATGCAATTCTCACGGAAGCTCAAATCAAAAGGTTTCCTTTCAATCAAACCATGCTTGAACATATAATGCAACCCTTTATTCCCAATATGCCCTAATCTACTATGCCATATCTTTGTTTGATCTAAGGTCATATTGGTATGCACATTAGAGAGATTAAATTCAGGTGTAATTATAACATAGTACAACCCACCCTTTTAACTCCCTTGATAAGAGTAAGTCCATTTCTAATAACTTCTCTTATACCATTGTGTGTAACAATACGATACTTTAAATCATGAAAGACAGGTTCAGATAACAGGTTTCTCCTTAACTCAGGCACCCACCTGACATTTTGGAGAACCCTAACTTTTCCATCATGCATGCGTAAAGGAACATTTCCTACCCCCTTAATAGCAAGAGAACTATGATCCACAAGCATCACTTCACCCTCATTAAATTCATGCAATGAACTGAAACATGATTTATCAAGAGTAGCATGCATTGTACAACTAGAATCAAGTATCCAAGCATTTTCAGAGGAGGCATTAGCACACATGAGTAATTCACAGTCATAGAAAGTTTGGGATTCACACACAGAAGCAATGTTTTCAGTACCAGTTTTATCTGCATCTTCATTCTTTTTCTTATAGAAATCTTTTATAAAATGACCAAGTTTTCCACAATAGAAGCATTTCTTCTTTTTCTCATCCTTAGGACTAGACTTATCATTTTTCTTGTCATTTTTCTGTTTGTTCTTAGCTTTGTTCTTGCCACTAGCCATTAGAGCCTCAGCCTTAGTGCTAGGTTTCTTCTCAGTTTTAGTCTTAAACACCTTCAAGACTTCAATTTCTCAATTATAGCATCAATAATTTTTTCCTTAGTCAGAGTGTCATTACTGAATTGAATAACATCTTTTAGGGTATCAAACTAAGTGGGCAAAGAATTTAGCAACATAACAACATGGTGGGTATCAACAATCTTATCCTTACACCTATCTAGATCTTGAGTCATTCTAAAAAATCTATCAAGATGATCATTTAATGTCAGATTAGTGTCCATTTTAAAGGTGAACAGTCTGCATAGCAAAGATATTCTAGAAGGCAATGACTTAGTAAGATATAAAGCTTCTAAAGCATCCCACAGTGTTTTAGTGGTAGTAAATTTTACCACTTGTCAAGCAACATCATCTGCAAGCCTTATCATTATTTCGGAGTGAGCTTGCTCATCCATTTCTAGTTTCTTGTCCGCATCCATGTCAGCTGGATATTCAGCCTTGATGGCTTTGCTGCACTTCTCCTTAATCAAGATGGCTTTCATCTTTACTTGCCACATAGCAAAATCAGTTGAGCCATCAAAGGGCTTTATTCGTATATTGTTATCAGCCATATGTACCTAGAGACACACAAGTCACTAGGCTTCACGGCAAACTCAACGAATCACAAGGCAATAAATCGTATAAACACAACTATACAAGTAACAGGATCACAGAAATACCACAGTTTTCAAGAACCTTAAAGTAACACCAGAGATTACCGATCAGCGCTACTTTGTAGGGTTTAACTAGGAGTTGTTACTGGTGTTTTGGGTACCATTTGGATGTGTTTAGAGCATGATTGTTGAATATGGAGTTGAGGAGAAGGAATATGAGATTGGTGGTGTAGAAGAGCTTAATTGAAGACTTAATGAAGATGGAGAAGAAAGCCACGAGAGAAGATGAAGAAGGAAGAGCTGAAGAAGCTACAGGAAGTTTTCCGCGGTCGCGGAAAAGCCCAGAACAGCGAGAGCAACAGTGAATTTTCCGCGATCGCGGAAAATCCTCCGCGGTCGCGGAAAACCATCATCAGACGTGCGCGAGCAGATTTCGTCTGAGATTATTACTTTACTTTATTTTCTTTATTTCTTTTTCTTTTATTTCCGTTTTGTTATTTTATTTTATTTTCCTTTTTAGATTATGTTTCCTATCTTATGGAAACTAGGTTTTTGGTTTAGGTTTATAACCTATTCCCTGGCAGCCACTTTTAATTATCATATTATCGAATATCAGTTTACGTATTGTTTTTCCCTTTGAGTTTTTGTGTTTCAAGACTATGAAGAACTAAGCAACCTTTGCTTAGTCCGACAATTGAAGCCTTTATTTGATATATGATTGTGAGATTATAATTCTATTCATATTCCTTTGATTATATCTTTTCTCTTGAGCTTATTCCTATTGATTTGACTGGATTGATCACCTGGTTGATATTAGTAATTGTCTATTGCTAGGGTTTGGATATTTCGAGTTGAAATCCCTTATCTTGTGTAGCAAACATGATATTCTAGGACTAGTTGGACTAGTTTATTATGAAAGAGATTTGATTATGTGTTGAATGCTGCGAGTTGTGGTGTTGCATGTATCCTGGTTAATTCTTATGCTTTTTGCTGCTATTGTTCTAAATCTTGATAGTTTCTTGTGCGTTCGATAGTTAGGGTTACCAGGACTAGTTGGACTGGTAACTATTTCAGAATAGGGACAGGAATATTCATAGGAAGGAATAGAGATAATCTAGGATCAATCAATCAAATGAATGGTGGATATTTGTCTGGCTAAGTACTTTTTCCCAATTGATTACAACATTTGCTTTACTTTACTTTGTTTAATTGCAACCCAAACCAACAAACCCCCCTTTGTTACCTTTTACATACACTTGTGCACTTAGAAAGATTACCTCCTCCTTGTGGGATTCGACCCTTGCTTGCCTACTTTACTTTGTTAGGTTTTTAAGGATTTACTTTGATTGTGCATCACGACTTTAGCCTATGTCAGTTACTCACTCAGTAGCACACAAAAGAACAAGGTAATCAGAGAATGAGAATATTTCCCCAAGAAACACAAGATCCAAAGGTGCCAAATACCACAGTACACAATCTCAAAGTCACAGTTCCAAGAACAAGACAACAAGTTCACAGTTCATCGAGAATCCATCGAATCAACAGTAGCGGAAACAAGGTCAGGATCATAAGCGAGCACAAAACCCTAAATTGTGCAAATCTAGAAACACACAAGTACAGCGACACAAAAAAAAGGAAAAAGGCTCTGATACCAATCTATGAAACTAATTTAATTCGATTCAAACCAAACAAGACTCATGCAACATCAACACAACGAGTTTTAATGAGGTTCAGACAAAGCCTAATCCTCGTGGCCTCAAGTAAGAGAGCCAAATCCACTAAGTATGTCAAGGAGGTTACAAGAGCGCATATGTTCAAACTCCTCACACACACAGATCACAGAGGACAAAGAAAACAAGAAGAAACCACTCCCTAAACCAGACGGAGTCGCCGACCGCCAACGAGACACTACCACCGAGCACCTCGAAGCTAACACCGCGCAAACGCCGAAGACTCTCTTCTCTGGAGCAAGACCACCGTCTTCTCCCTCGAGCCTCCAAGAGCAAAAGCTTTGCTACAGAGCAAGGAAACCTCTCTATCTCTCTCTCTCTCTCTCTCTCTCTCTCTCTCTCTCTCTCTCTCTCTCTCTCTCTCTCTCTCTCTCTCTCTCTCTCTCTCTCTCTCTTTGAGGTTCAAGTGAAGTGGCGAGAAGAGAATTAGCCAGGGATTAGGGTTATGAAACCTTTATAAACAATGTCAGCAAAAGCAACGCGCGGAGCTCCAGATTCCTCTAGGCGAGTCGGGTCAAGAGCAGCAGACTCCTTCTAATGACTTGTATGGGAATTTGTCCTAATGGGCCAACAGCAAGCCCAACATTCTAACTCTCTAATATGTTAATGTAAAGTCCAAAATAAGGCAATTTCCAAACACTTAGAAAATCATCATTACATAAGTATGTAAGAAAACAAAACTATATATAATGATGTATGTGTAATAATGTAAGGTGGTGACTTGGTTTCGTGGCGTCTTGTAGGTGATGAGAAGAGCTTTAATTGGTAGGCATATATGATATTTCGTGGCGTCTTGAATTAATTCATATAAGCTGTTGGGCCCAGAATGCTCTAATGAACCGAGTCAAACCGGTTGGGCCGCCTCAACTGAAGAAATGGGCCAAGTGTGATACCCCGTATTTTTGTAAGGTTATTTTGGGAATTATGGAATTTTCCCGAGTACCCGTTGTGTACGTTGGATTTAATTCAGGTCGCTTGAGACATTCTGTAATGTGCTCTATATCTGTAATATTTTTCTCAGTGAAATAATATACAGACAAGGTGCCTTGAATTTTAAATTGTCGTTCGCGTACGATAATTTTTATCTCGGTTTATCGTCATGCTCGTTCAAAGCCGAATGGGCGGAAAAAGGGGGAAACGGCGACCGCCGTGGTTGGGCCCGAGATGTCAGCGTGTCAGCTTCTAGCTGGCCGCGACAGGCCTAACGACGGCGACCGCCGCGTGCCCGCCGCAGGAAAAAATACGGCGACCGCCGTGATTGTCCAGTGGGCTTTGCCCGATGGTCGCCGGCGTCGTTCGAGGCGCGCCGTTGCGTCGTTTGCCGCGTCTGAGGGTTTGCAGCTCACTCCTTGGGGTTTGCCTATAAATAGTAGAGCTTGGGCATGGGTTTTGGGTCATCTACAACCCCGAATCGCTGCCAAATTCGCCTCTCGCCGGAGTTGTGTTTTCGCCGGAATTCGAAGGTCTCGCCTGTGTTGCCTTGGTGTGTTTCCAGAGTGCCTTTGTGAAGCTTTTGGTTAGCCTTGGAGGTTAGAAGCCAAAGCAAGTCGAAGGAGGCCAAACCGCTCGTGTTTTGGGGTGAGTTTTCTCTCGTTTCAGTCGGCCGTGTTCTTCACGGCGACCGCCGCAAAGAACAGCGACCGCCGCCAGTGCCCAGAACGCCTTCGTGGCTTTGGCTTGGTCGGTTGTCGTCGTGGCGTCTTTCCTTTCGTGTTCTTTCGCCGTGTTTAGATCTGTACTGTTTATGTCGGATCTAACTTAGGGTTCCTTTTATGGGTCGACTCGAAGGTCGTTGTGCTGTCAGAGCTATACCGTGTCGAGCCCGGAATCCAGTGACGTCTTTAGACTATTCTGCGGAGTAAGGCAAGTGGCGGTTCGCTCTTGCTCTTTCGTTCCATATTTACATTAATTATCAGTAGTTTATCTGAGTAATTAATTTGGAATGAATATTCTGTTTGTCTGGAAACGGTTTTGATAAACTGTTTTAAAAATCATATAATAGGTTGTATATCTGTTAGAACAACGATATTATCTGTGATCGCCTTTCGGGCCTTTATGTGGATTTATCCTGTAAATGTTGTGGTGCTGTAACTGTTTAGTTAGCACTGTTAAATAGGAACGTTACTCGGACTCTGTCCAGTCGTTTCTTTATAATCTGGTATCGGGGTGGCTCATCCCCATCTGGTACTATTCTAAGATCATGATCGGTCTCTTACACATGTGTGTAGAGACAGGACACTTAGCTGGTGTCACAAACCTTTCGGTATACGTCACTCTCGACGAAACGTATACTAAGATGTGTCGTCCCATTGGTGGGGTACACATATAAAAGTCTATAACGTGATGTGTGTTTTTGAAACATAAATCAGATAAGTGCTACCTTGACGCACATAATTAATACACCTTGGGCGAGTAGTGCAGCTAAGTTCAGTGCAGCTAGGAAAACTCGTCTTGACTTGAATGTAGTACGTTCTCTTTCCAATCTGGATTCGCTGTAGGCGATGAGGTTGGTCGTGAACCGAAGCATCTCAGTCAGTTTTAAATCATGGTTGAATGATTCTATAACTTTCCAGATTTGTCATTGCTTCCTTAAAGACTCATTTCCGTTGGAGTCTTCTTTCGAGTCAATTTTTGTAAAGATTCAGTCTTCCAGAATCTTCTCTTGTGCATACCTCTTGTTTATTCCAGTAGGAATATGATGGTTGACTACCGTTATCGGTTATTATCCGAGAAGCGATGAGTCTAACCTAATATGACTGCTTCGAACCAGTCTGCTTTGTTCCCTTGCTAGTCTATTCAGTTAGACTAACCAACCAATGTTTTCCCTTGCATGGTTGGCTGGTGTCATCCGTTCGATTCGGCACATCAGTTAAGAAGTAGCTCAGGAGATTAGAAGGACTATGGAGTCGGCGGTGGTTTTTGAATGTTTTAATTATTTCTTTAATCAGGTGATGATCATTTGGACAATAACTCCGATTGTAACTTACTTTCTTAGTCTTCCACTGTGTTTGGTTTAAACTATGTTTTGACCTATTCGGGATTGGGTTGTAATCCCGTAACTCTTGTTTCCTCAACAATGTTATGTTTTGGAATTTAATGCTTGATCTTTGTGTATCAATTGCATTTCATAAATTGTATTTATTTGGTAAAGCCTTGGGTGATCTCGGTAAGGAACACTGGGGTCACTGGCGGTAATACCTTTCCAAAATGGTTAAGTTTTGGGGGTGTTACACCAAGAAGCTTGAAGAAAGGCGTTAGACGCTCCTCAATGCATAAAACCCGACCAATCCCGAGAATCTCGCCCAAGCCTTAACTACTTGATCCTAAGCGAACGACAACCAATTCAAGTGCAAGATTAGAGGTGTCATTAAAAGGAAGATCCCAGAGATTATGCTCGGCAATAAAAGGGAAGATCTCACAAAAAAACGGTAAGAAAATGGGCAAAGAAGAAAATCCCATAAATAGGGCACGAAGAAGGTAAAGAAGGGAGACGAATACTCACTATTTCCACTATGAAAAGGCTTGAAGATCTTACTTGGCCCGTCTAGCTCTTTTGTCAACAACGTTCGACCACCAAGGATCGGACGCTAGATTAGCTGGTCAAACCAGATTCGACTTCTGTGTCTACAGGATAAGCCATACTTTGTCTTATACTCATCGTCTTATAATCAATATATCGTCACATAATCTCGCTTCTATTTCATACGTAGTTGATTGTTCATTTGGTTTGGATTTATCGTATTCTGTTCGATCGATTCGTTACCCCGTCTAAGGCGAATTAGGTTAATTGATATTTTTGCCCAAAAACAATTTGGCGCCCACCGTGGGGCAACTAGCCGATCACCATCTCAAAAACCCTCCAACCATGACTGTCAGTCTACCTACCGACGTCGAGAAACCACGCCTCGAAGACGACTCCCAAACTCAAGGAAACACAACCGAAAATCCAACTCTGAACCAACTCCAAGAGCTTGCCCAAAAAATGACCACCCTCTAAGATGACCTCGCCCAGCAACGTCAGAAGACCGAAGCTCTGGCTGCCCTGTCCACCCAATCCGAAGCCGAGATCGCACAACTAACTCGTGAAAATGAGTCTCTTAGATCGCATGTACAGTCAATGGTCTCTGGATCCAGACAAGTGCTCGTCCATAGCAGCGTCCAGACACGTCTTAACATGGATAGCATCGAGCTGACTCCCCCAAGCGTCCGACGTCCCGGATATATTGATGGAATCCGAATCGGCGAACCACAGGTTACCAATTCCCCCGATATCCTGGCTCTCGTCTAGCAGACGCTTAGTCAACATATGAAGGCGCTCGACGATCGCATCGCTAGAATTCCCGAAGTTCCGCAGCCGATCGAGAAAGAAGCATCAGACGGATACGAAGAATCTCCGTTCATTGAAGAAATCGCCAGAGTCGAGATCCGTAAGAATTCAGCCTTCCTAGCATGACGACTTTCGACGGCACCAACGATCCAGACGATCATATCTCTCTATATAAACAAAAATTAATGACTGTATCTGTTCCAAGGGAGGGTCGCGAGGCTTTCATGTGCAAAAGCTTTGGCACTACTCTCACGGGTCATGCCCTAACCTAGTTTATGCATTTACCTCAGGGCACAATCACCTCGTTTGCGGATCTGGTCAATTCCTTTAAAGTCCAATTTGCTAGCAATCGGAGACTTGAAAGACAGTCAAGCGATCTCTACTGAATCACCCAAAGGTATAATGAACCTCTCCGAAGCTATCTTAACAGGTATAACAAGGAAAAGGTCGTGATCCCCCATTGCTACGTCACCACCTCCATCGAAGCCTTCAGACAAGGTTTGATCAAAGACAACAATCTCTATAATGAGATCACCAAATACACGTGCAGAAGCTTTGAAGATGTCCAAGCCAAAACCATGGTTGAGGTACGCTTGGAAGAAGATCGCGAATCGCGAAAAGCATCCCATGGACCCGACCACTCCGATCGCAAATCCTCTTTCGACAATCGTCGAGACAGGCGCCATCATCCGTACCCTCGCGGTCGAAATGAGAAAATCAGGTAAATTCCTTCCAAGACAGGTCTCAAGACTGGAAAGACGGTCCGACGCTGCCCCCCAGGGTTCAATCTTACAACTTCAATGTTTACGTGTCAAAACTCGTCAAGAGTTTCGACAAATATGGAAAAGAAGTAAGATGGCCCCGAAAGAACGACAGGCCGGACGTCAAGAAAGACATGAATAGGTGGTGTGAATTCCATGGCGACCACGGTCATTCGACGGATGAATGCATCGCGTTACGCAACGAGATCGCTAGGTTACTCGCGCAAGGTCTCTTGCGCGATGTGATCTCGGGGCGAGCTAAGGCAACCATGGAACGACGAGATCAGGTAAAGCACGATAAACCCTCGTCTCCTATCCATACAAAGGTCATCAATACCATTTCAGGAGGCTCAGGCGTATGTGGAAACATGTACTCAGCGGCGAAAAGGCACGCAAGGGAAAGCAAAGGGAACGGGCCCGAGATACCAGAATTCAGACGACCCAAGGTCTCTAACCTCCCAACGGTCACCTTTGACGAATCCGACGTTGACGAGTCGGGAGATCATCAAGACGGTTTGGTAATCTCTTTGTCCATTGGAAACTGTTTGATACGTAGAGTACTAATCGATAGAGGAAGTTCGACCAACCTCTTGACCTTCGACGCCCTCAAAGGGATGGGTCTGGGTGAAGATGATCTTCTCAAGAAATCGACTCCACTAGTTGGGTTCAGCGGCGAAGTCAAGCACACTTTCGGCGAAATTGTCCTTACGACATACGTCGGGGGAGTAAACCAACAGGTAAAATTCCTAGTCCTAGACTGTCCATCCCCCTACAAGTGCATTCTTGGCAGGCCTTGGATACACGCAATGAAGGCGGTACCCTCAACGTACCATCAGACCATCAACTTTCCTACCAAGTGGGGAGTTCAAGAGATCAAGGGTGACCAAAGGATGGCCAAGGAATGTTATGTCGCCTCCATAAAAAGCGCGGTCGAACCAAAGATCGCATAGCAATTACAGTTCGACGAAGGACCTTGTCGATACATCGAACCAGAGATGGAAAAGCTCGATGAGATTGCACTAGATCCTTCAAATCCAAACCAAACGATCCATCTCACCCTCATGTAAAGCAAAAGTGCAGGAAATTCGCCCTCGAGCGGAATAAGATCATCGACGACGAAGTCAGAATCCTACTAGAAACAGGAAAGATAAGAGAAGTCGACTACCCCGATTGGCTAGCCAACGTGGTTGTGGTCCAAAAGAAGAACGGCAAGTGGAGAGTCTGTATCGACTTCACCGACCTTAACAAAGCATGTCCCAAGGACTCCTTCCCACTTCCTCACATCGACGCCATGGTCGACGCAACAGCGGGACACGAAATGCTATCCTTCATGGATGTGTTCAGTGGTTATAATCAGATCCTCATGGAACCAGAAGACCAAGAGAAAATGACATTCGTCACAAATCAAGGTATTTATTTATTTTATTGTTATAAAGTGGAAGTCTACATAGTCAATAAGATGTTCAAAGATCAGATTGGGGACACAATGGAAGTCTACATAGATGACATGTTGGTCAAGTCAAAAAAGAAAAGGGACCACATCGATCACCTCCGCGACGGCTTCGAGGTACTGAAAAGATATAACATGAAACTAAACCCTATGAAATGCTCTTTTGGAGTGTCGTCAGGTAAATTCTTGGGGTACATGGTAACCCAAAGAGGAATAGAGGCCAACCCGGAATAGGTAAAGGCCATCATCAACCTTCGATCTCCTCGATGCGTCAAGGACGTACAAAAGCTGATAGGCCAAATAGCAGCTCTAAACAGGTTCATCTCAAAGTCGTCGGACAAATGCAAACTTTTCCACGACGCTCTCAGAAAGAACAAGTCCTTGCAATTGAGTATGAGCCAAGGACGGCAATCAAGTCCCAAGCGTTGGCTGATTTTGTGGCAGATTTTAGTCCGACCCTAGAACAGGAAGCCGTCAAGGAAGCAACACAACTGCTCGCGACAGAAGAAATAGGTAAATGGGAACTCCACACAGACGGAGCATCAAACGCTAGGGGATCAGGACTGGGGGTCGTGCTAAAATCGCCACAAGGAGACAAGATAGCCCAAGCCATAAGATGCGAATGAGACGCGACTAACAATGAAGTTGAGTATGAAGCACTCGTATTTGGGCTCATCCTGGCATGCGACCTAGGAATCCAAGAAATCGAAGTCGTTTGCGACTCCCTCCTGGTCGTAAATCAAATTCAAGGGTCGTATAATGCCAAGGACGATAGAATGATAGTCTATCTGGACGTGATAAAGAAACTAGTTAACCAATTCCGGAAATTTGACATTAGACAAGTCCCCAGGGATCTCAACGCTCAGGCCGACGCACTAGCCAACCTAGGGTCCGCCTTGGATCCGAAAGAATTCCCAAACATCCCATTAGCACACATCATGACACCGGCTGTCCCAAAAACACCCAAGGATCAGAGCACACCGTTGGAAGAGCTTGTCGCATTGGAGGTAGGCGACCGGCCAGAAGAAGACATCGTCAACAGTCATGACGACTGGACACTACCTTACGTCAAATGGCTAAAATACGGCATCCTGTCCAATGACAAAACAGAAGCAAAAAGGCTAAAGGTACAAGCTCTCCTTCGACATTATAAGTGATGTCTTGTTCAAAAGATCTGCCACAGGGATACTCCTACGATGCCTCAAGACTCCAGAGGTCGAACTTATCCTGCAATCATTACATGAAGGAGAGTGTGACAACCACACTAGAGGACGAAGCCTCTCGGGGAAAGCCCTACGAACGGAATACTACTGGCCCACAATGAATATAGACGCGATGGAGTACACCAAGAAATGCGACGCCTGTCAACGACACGCACCAGTTCCGCATCAACCCTCAAAGCTCCTCCATCCGACTCTAGCACCATGGCCCTTCATGAGGTGGGGAATGGACATCGTCGGAAAACTCCCGTCGGCGTCGGGCCAACGGGTCTTCTTCCTCGCCATGACAGACTATTTTTCTAAATGGGTCGAAGCAGAAGCATATCGAGAGGTAAAGGATCAACATGTCATTTCATTTATAAAACGCAATATCATGTGCAGATTTGGCATCCCATCAGAAATTGTGTGCGACAATGGCTCCCAATTCATCAGTCATAAGACTCGAGCCTTCGCGACCAGTGGAACATCAAGCTGGTCACATCCACTCCTCGATACCCACAATCCAACGGGCAAGCCGAGTCTAGTAACAAAATTATCATCAATAACCTCAAGAAACGCCTCACAGGGGCTAAGGGAAAATGGGCGGATGAACTTCCCCTCATCCTCTGGTCCGACAAGACCACTCCGAAGAACACAATCGGACAATCACCATTCTCACTCGTCTACGGAAGCGAAGCGGTCATTCTCGCCGAACTGTTAGTCCCGACAGCTCGTTATGGTCTCCAAATGCATGAACAAAACGACGCCGAACTGGCACACAACTTAGACACGATCGACGAGACTAGGGAAAAAGCTAGAATTAGGATGGTCAGGTTTCAGCAGCAAGTCGCGAGAAGTTACAACAAGAACGTCCAGGCCAAAGTCTTCAAAGTTGGCGATTGGGTCCTCAGAAACACATTCCAGAACACCAAAGATTCGGCTGACGGCAAGCTCGCACCCCAGTGGGAGGGTCCCTACCTCATCAAAGAAGTAGTCGGACAAGGAGCATATCGACTAGAAGATAAAGACGGACAACCAATCCCGAGAAGCTGGAACGCCACACATCTAAAGCTATATCACTTCTAACCTCATCTGGTAAGACACTAGAACCCCCTCATTTTTTACATATTATTTGTCGTTACAACCCGATTCTATTCCATGAACCTAACACTTATGAGTTACGTCTAGCAAAGACACGTTCTTATGACCATGAGTACAGGAAAACGCAAAGACAAGCTAGATCCAGTCACACACAAAAAGCGCTTACACTATATTTACACGATCGATCGGAACACGAGGAGATGAATACCAGAGGCATGCCGACACACCGCTTGCCTTATACAATACATAAGGTCAACACATTATACATTTACGCAATAAAAACATATTGCTCCCCTCCTTGGCATAATACAAGTCATGACTAAACATAAACGTATACACTTGCAGGCCTCCCTTTTCTTACATGACACGGAAAGCCCTACTCGACGGTGCATACAGACAAATCCGAAACAAGTCAAAAGCATCGCGACTATCTCTCCTAAAAAGAGTCCGACAAACATTTAGACGTAGAACAAGGTCAATCCTTTGTAAAACAGAGTACGCCAATAATAAAGAGAGTCTAATTCTTTTTACATTCATACGACCCGCGATGGTGGACGGGTCGCCAAAATATATTGTCTGCCTACACACATATAGAACTTCAAACATTCCTAAAAACATATTATGCGACCCGCGATGGTGGACAGGTCGCCAAACCAAAAGTACTTCACCCACGCACAAGTGGAACCACAAGTCATTCGCAAAAGGATCATAAAGGAGAAGAATAAAGCACTAGGAGTCAGGAGTCGCATCATTACCTTCGGCGGGAGTCGGGTCGGACAAAGGCTGGGGCTCAGACGACACGATAGGAGCAACACCGCTGGAGTGAACTTCATCTTCACATGCACTCTCATCAGGAGATTCCACTTCAATACCGGTGAGTCAAAACAACTCCACCCCCGGATTCCCCTTTGGAAACAAGCTATCCTTATTGCCTTTCTCCGTATTCAAGTCCCAAGCTTCATGCTTGCCCTATTCAAACTCCTCGACCATCTCGACGCGCGACTTCAACGCATAGAAAGCACCAACATCACACGCAATTCAACCAACATCGATCCTGGCTTGCCTGACCCTCTCCTTAACACCGACTCGACTCTCATTGAGCTCCTTCCGATAGCACTCTAGCTCGTCTTGACAAGCCTTCAACTCTCCCGCAAAGCGACGCTCGACGTCCTTCAGACGAATTTCAGCTCCATTCACTTTGGTCTTCAATGCTGTTAAGTCGGATTCCGATTTGGCAGCCCTTTCCTCAGCTTTGGAGACCATCTCTTTCACGCCAGAGTAGGCGCCCAGAAGGAACTGAAAAGTCTTGAAGACGCAAAACAAATAAGAGACATATAAAAACACCATCCGACAGAAAAAATCAAAACTACAAGACTTGACAGAAAAACTTACCTTCCAAGCGGAACAACCGGCCTCGCCAATACAGTCCAAAGGTGAGACCCCATCGACTTCAGATTTCAAGGCCAGGTCCTGGAACAGATCAGCAATCGATCGCCCGACTAGATCAATCCTCTCGACGCCAGAAGGGATATCCGATTTCTTTTTCAGAACGCCCGGAATGGTCTTCTCAGCATTAGGGGGAATGACCGCCTTTCTCTTGTCGCCGACCTTCGATGGAGGAAAAGATTCGACAGGCGTCGACTTACTCGACAGAGCTCTGGCCGCCGCCAACTTTTGTTCGATCAAACCTCTCCCAGACACGCCCTTTAAACGAGCACTCGACCGACCAACATGAGACGTTGTCACACCAGACGGAACACAAATTATGAATATGGCACGTAAACAAAAACACGAGCAACCCAAACAAAAGACTTACGCTTGACATGAGAAGACGAAGGGGCCGACATAGTGTCTTGAGTCGTCGGACCGGCAGATAACAAGTTGACGTTCATGAACTTTCGTTCCGACAAAGGAATCTCAAGCAGAATGTTGGTTAGACTCTCCGATTTAGCATCAACTTCCAGGTCCTCAGGCTCAGGGACTGCATAAAAAAGAGGTAAGTACGAAGTTAAAACATATCTAGCAAAACGAAAACAAAAGAAAGGTGCATACTTTCGACCCGCCACTCCGTCAACAGGAACGAACAATCACCCCTTTTTTCTAAAGACGACCGCTCGACGAAGAAGAATTTCGACCCCCATCCACGGTCATTCACATCCAGATTTGACACTAGCGGTTTCTACCCTGACGCCTACGCAGCTGAACCCGAGAAGAACTCTTTGACCCCAAGGCATAGTTGTACCACAAGGCGTCGAAGTCAAAGCCAATCCCCGACTCCGAGTTCAAGAGATCCAAAACCCTAAGAACCTGCCACGCTTGTGGCATGACTTGACGCAGCGCAAGCGCCAGAGTCGCCAAGAAATCATGTATGCGGGGAGTGAACGGAAATTTGTGCCTAATCCGAAACGGATAAGCATAAAAGCAGATCCATCCCTCATATCTGGCGTATGTCCTCTCATTCGGATGAGGAAGCCTCGCGACCGTCTCTATTGGAAAACCGCCAACTTGGAGAATCTGCTCCAGATCTACCTCCGTTAGTGTCCTCGTCAGGGCGTCGGCCTCCTTTAACAAGAAAAGGGGGGAATCATCATTCTTGCTCGAGCGAGTGGCAGACGATTCGGCGGAGCTACTGGAAACCATGTCCAATACGGAGAGATGAGGAAATCGGAAGGCAATCTTGAGAAATCTGAAAACTTACCAAAGCTAAAAACAGAGAGAATCGAGAGAGAAGATAAAAGGAAACCACCAGATCACTTCGAATTTATGGAGGGAAGGCTAGAGGCCTAGGCTGTCCCATCATGCCGCGCGATCGTCGCCACGTCAACCCTCGCCTGTCGCGCCAAATAGATGGTGGAGATTATGTGCAGAAAAAGTCGTCTTGACTCCCGCCCTTAGCTGCCTTGAGCCCAAACGACTTGGGGCTATTGTTGGGCCCAGAATGCTCTAATGAACCGAGTCAAACCGGTTGGGCCGCCTCAACTGAAGAAATGGGCCAAGAAGCTTGAAGAAAGGCGTCGGACGCTCCTCAGTGCATAAAACCCGACCAATCCCGAGAATCTCGCCCAAGCCTTAACTACTTGATCCTAAGCGAACGACAGCCAATTCAAGTGCAAGATTAGAGGTGTCATTAAAAGGAAGATCCCAAAGATTATGGTCGGCAATAAAAGGGAAGATCTCACAAAAATCGGTAAGAAAACGGGGAAAGAAGAAAATCCCATAAATAGGGCACGAAGAAGCTAAAGAAGGGAGACGAATACTCACTATTTCCACTCTGAAAAGGCTTGAAGATCTTACATGGCCCGTCTAGCTCTTTTGTCAACAACGTTCGACTACCAAGGATCGGACGCTAGATTAGCCGGTCAAACAAGATTCGACTTCTGTGTCTAGCTACAGGATAAGCCATACTTTGTCTTATACTCATCGTCTTATAATCAATATATCGTCACATAATCTCGCTTCTATTTCATACATAGTTGATTGTTCATTTGGTTTGGATTTATCGTATTCTGTTCGATTGACTCGTTACCCCATCTAAGGCGATTTAGGTTAATTGATCTTTTCGCCCCAAAACATAAGCTTTGACGTAATTTCATGCATAAGGTCAAGGATATATAACTCATCAAGTGGCATGGCATTTTATTGTTTTTTATTGAATATCAAAGCTTGTCAAAGTAAGTACATATGGCAATTTAAAATAGGTTTATTGACTCTCTTTTTATCAACATTCTCAAGTAATAAATCCACACTACTACAAAAAGTGCATTTTAGCCCGTGACTATTTAGCCTGGATCCCAATTATCCGGGATATTAAGGCCCTTTATCTCATAAGGCTTCGGCTTATTTGAGAAACAACACATAATAGCCCAGACCATTTTAGAAGCGCCCGGGCTAAAAACAAATGGGTTTGAAAACATGCAAAACTAAATAGCCCGGGCGTGTATTTTTATATATATCCGGGCTGATTAGTGACATGGAAAATTAATCTATTAGAAAATAGGCCGGATCTTTATGGTCCGGGATGTAAACTCTAATAAATATATCCCCTATCTTAGATATCCGGGCTATTTGCCTTCCCTCTCCGGCCTAAAAAACCCAGGTCTTCATCCACGACCTAAGTCTTCTCCATCCTCCACGACCTAAGTCTTCATGCTCCTTTCTCCAATTGCTTCACAGACTCGTGCCTCCTTCCACCTTTCTCCTTTTCGACTCCTCTGCTGGTCTGGTGCCTCCAAGTCCGACGTTCTCCGTTCCGCGCAACTCTCTCCGTTCTATCTCTCTATGTTCCGACTTCCAAGACTCGTGCCTCCTTCTTCTTGTAAGTAACAAGCTTTAATAAGAGAGACAAATTTGCATTCAACAAATCTGCCAGTTTCCGGTTTTAGCATTATAACAACGGCTGCTATAACGGTGACAGCGGTGTGGTGGAAATCTCCGACGCCGTCCCGCTTTTCCACTCTAACTAGATCGGTCTTCTTCCTTCTCTTGAGATCGCTCTTATGCAGGTTTGTTGCCTTTCTCTATCGATTCCGGATCTAGGGTTATGAGATGTTGAGGGTAGTTATTTCCAATTGAGTTTGTTGATCTCAGTGATGCAATTGATGCAGTAGAGTTTTATTTCAAGTTTCGAGTATGCTTCTATTGGAATTGGGGAAATTTTAGTGAAAGTCCTTGGATTGTTTGAAGGGTTGAAGATGAGAATTTTGATCTTCTGACCAAATTGACTTGTTTTAAATAGATTTTGATAGAATTTATGCATGTTTTCTTTTGCATTTGTCCAAAAGAACTAGAAAAAAAAAGACAAAAGTTGGCATTTTGACATGAGTTTTGAGTTGCTTGAAGTTAATTCCATCTGCTTAATTCGATACGAAGCTCTTGGGCGAATACTGCATATAATGAAGGTGCTTAAGAATATATATAAAAAAGCATTATGTTGACCATTTGGAATTGTTGAATGTTGATAAGTATGGTTACTTGCTTTATATTCCATACTGGCATTTTATTTGGAATAAGTGGGAGTGAATCGGTTTCCTCGAATGGTTTGGATACTGAGATAATTTGTCATTTCTGAACTGCTTATTGATGGACCATCAAAGTGCTTGCTAACTTTTGTTGTTTGGATGATCAGATAGAAGAATATTATGGCAGTCAAGGTTTGAGCTTGGTTGGATATTTTCATGCAAATGAAAGGTTTGATGATTATGAGCTGAGCAATGTGGCAAAGAACATTGGGGACCATATCTATCGTTACTTTCCCGAAGCTACAGTTCTTTTGGTATGTGTATTCTTGTTATTTCTGGTCCAATATCAATTTTGTTCTGCTCAGTTATTGATACATGTTTTATATGGATTCTTAGTTAGATAACAGAAGGCTAGCAGCATTGCCAAAGGTCAAAGATCGCAATCCTGTGATGCAAGTAGTCATTTAATTTTCGAATTTCAGCATGTGTCGTATTAGATTTTAGGGTAATGTCATGACAAACCGTCATCTGATCAATCTGAGGCTTGAAAATTTTCAGTTTAGCATTGCTTGACTCTGTAATTCGAGGTTTATTTGGCATATGCTGTTGAACTAAAAGTGGATTATTTTGCAGAACTTCACTACCTGATTATCTTCTTAAATTGACTTGATGAAGAAATTGATGTGAGCCTGAGATTATTTCTTGTATATATAGTTTCTATGCGAAGTCCAGGATTCCCTGTAGGATATTAAATTCCATCCAAGGTTTTAGCCAGTCAGATACTAGGCAGGGATGAATTCTCATGATGACTATGTTGATTGGTCATGCCAAATTTCAAGTCCTTGGCGTACGGAGTAGTACTAAATATCACATTTAAAAAAAACAATCTTGGAGGATCTTTTTATCTACATCTCTTCATTATTACTACATAAATGCATTATTTCAAAATGTTTGTAGTTTAGCAGCTTGCGTAGGCAACATGAAGCCATAAAAAAGTGTTTTCTAAACTGAGTTACACAAGTTATCTGTTTGTCACTTGATTTTCTATAAATCCTTGCATTCTCCCTACCCCACAGTGAGGGGTGGTAGCACAACCCCTCCTGGCCCCACCGAAATTCCTACCTCTACTTCCCTCCATTTTTCCCCCATCTTTTTTTTGCCGATGAAGCTTAATTTTGATAAATATCGCACAATATCATCTAATCGTGCTCTCCTCTTTGCAGTTATACACAAAGGATACATCCAGAAACTGGAAACTGGTAGGGTTAGAGGGCAGTGCTGGGCTCAGTACACGGGAGCCAACAGCTAATGTAGTCCTATTGGACTATATAGCGTCACAAAAGTGGGAGGAGATTGTCGACTTTGATGACCATCTTGATGACTTAAGCAAGTAAGTATACAATGCTAATATGTGTGCCTAATGCACTTGTTCAGCCCTAATTGATTTGGATCCAACAAATATTATGTAATTCTAATATATATGCCTAATGTATCAAATCTGCCTACTAGTTTAAAGTGATTTACTTATTAATAAGCTTGTTAACCATTTATCTTTATCCTGTTCAGTTACCGTGCCCTGCATTATTACTCAGGTATGTGTATGTGCTCTTATGATGCCATTAAACCTTGATAGAATAGGATTAAGTACAAATTGTGCATTGCAACTTAATTATTGAGGTACAAGTACAAGCACTGAACTATTTAATTTATGTATAAGATAGTAAAATATTGTTGGATCTGTATTTGGCTGGACAATGTGAGAGTTGAAGTATATCCTTCTTCCTCAAGTCTTAGAGTACTTCATAATCGTCCATTAGAGAGTGGTTATGTGAGAGTTGAAGTAGTCACCTCTATCAAAGGGGATGTCGTAGTACCTCGCCCTACTGAAGAGGCTGGTACAGTCAGTGAGGCCATAGGACAATTTATTGCTTGGCCTGAATCACTTTTGATTCCCATTGAGGTAAGTGCAAAATCTTTTACATACATGCATTCTCATTTCTTAATTTTTCATATATTTCCTGAAGTTTTCTTTTTCTTTGTTAAATTAACAAGGATCTGGAACAACCTGAAAAGAATATAATAATGAAAGAAAAGAGCAAGGGAAAGTCACTTACTTATGAATCTGTCATTGGGCCGGGTGAAGCTGAATCAGAACCGAGTTCATTGGAAAAATATGAATGGATATTAGATGATTTTAGTGGAAATGCGCTGCGGAAAATCAAACTTCATGATGAAGTTTTTCATTATGACCATCCGGGGATTGAAATTGGGAAGGAGGAGATTCAAAGATGGCTTGATAGGAAAGAGGTTGGAATTACTCATATGTTATTATATATCAGGTTAGTAGCAATATTATCTTGTTTTTCATTATGTTTTTGTCAATTGTTTCAAATGTATAAACATGTTCATGTTTCTTGTAGATATTTATTTGACAATCATTGCAAAGGTGTCAATGACATGATCAAATTTCTTTGTCCTACTCAAATTTCTCCATTAGCTCAAAGCATTGAACAAAGGGCTACTTACATTGCAAAGTCTATGGAAGGAGATGTTAAGAATAATATATTTGTGGCACCCTACCATTTTAGGTAACCAGCCCTTATATTTTTTTATAACTTTTGTCAGTTAAATTAAATGATCATATATTTTTAGGTATCATTGGGTGTTGATATTGATTAATCCTCAACTAGGTCATGCTTATTGGGTTGATTCACAACTTGGAAAAATTGAGAAGGATGCGGAGTCATTGGTTACATTGTAAGTATTTGTTTGATATGTCGAGTATGATTCTTGCATTATTCCTTATAGAAGTAATTGTGTCTGTTGTAAACAGGAGCTATAAATTGAAATATGCCAAGTTGGGTAGGAAAACACCACGAAAAGAAACTTTGTGGCATAAAGTTAAGGTAAATTTATTGATTTTCTAAACTTGTTTGTAGTTGAGTTAGAATTTCCTAATTAAAGTGTTACATGTATGAATACATCATTCTTTCGATACATTTTCCAATCTTATACAATTATTTGTGTATGACTTACAGTGTCATCGTCAGAAGAATGCGATTGATTGTGGATACTATGTTTTAAAGTTTATGAAAGATCTTATACTTTACCAAAAAAATTGTTCTGTAATTCCCATCAATGTAAGGCTTTTTTAATATGTAATTGTTTGTCTTTGATAAATAAGGTTTACTCTAACTAAATATCATGTTGTATATATTTATAGTGGTATGATGACCGATCTTCCTACACAAATGAAGATGTTGATGAAATTCGACGGGAGTGGTTTGATTATTTCCAGTCTTATGTAGGTATGAAGTTCTATTTACCTATTGCTTGTAGTTTGAATTTATTAATAACACCTAATAAGTCATTCTACTTTTTGTTTGATATATATATTTTTGTTCTTTAATTTCTGCAAAGCATTGTAGGAAGTTGATATATATTAGCTGATTGCGTAAAGGATTGTCATGCAGGCGTGTTTGTCGAATGGAAAGTTGTCAACAGAGATGAAGAATCACAAGTGGTATTGCTAGAAGGCGTAGAATATATCAGTTGTTTTCTTTCAGTATGGGTTAAGTTGTGAACTTCTTTTGGGAGTCCTTTGCTAAATTATATGAAGAATGATATTGTAACTCAAGTGTTTTGGATCTATATATATTATCTGGCTATCAATTATAAATGTTTCTATTCTCTAGTGTGAGTTAAATATTGGTACAATGCAGCAAAATACAGGGTACGTATTCAAATAGGCAATATTTATTAAATATTTGCGGGAAAATACTTAAATACTATATAGCCCGGACATTATAAGTCCGAGCTATATATGCCTATTAGGACAAACCTTTTATCCCGGATATGAAAAACATGCAGCCCGGACAGGAGAAAAAATTAAATTGGAAAATTTGGACTTTTTAGCCCGGACATGTATTGTACAAGCCCGGGTTATTAAGTGAAGTTCAACTTCAAAATTTTGGACTTTTGAGCCCGGACATGTATTATACACATTCGGGCTATTAAGTGAAGTTCAACTTGAAAATTTTGGACTTTTTAGCCCGGACATGTATTAAACACATCCGGGCTATTAAGTGAAGTTCAATCGGGAAATTATGTGAAGATTATAGCCCGGGCGTGTGACAATGGGTCCGGGCTATTTGGTCTATTATCACACCAACCATTAGCCCATACCCTTTTTAATTATATACGGGCTATATAATGGAAAACGTCCGTGCTAAAAAGCGTTTTTTGTAGTAGTGCCACTTTATGACTTAATTGCACACATTTTTTTATAATCATAATACAAAGGGGCCGGGGTAAGTTTTATCAATTCATTAAAAGAATCTTTTTATCTAAATTATTTTCCAAAGCGCATGACATTGAAGACTTGTTTGGTGCATGTAGTTATGAAAACCTTTATATTGATAAATACATTTGTTAAAAAAAATGATATATTGAAAAGTGGATGATTAGTCTTTCATAATTTTTAATGATATATAAAGTCATTTATAGATACTTTCACTAAAGACAATTATCTCAAAAACAAATTTATATACAAAAAAGGTCATTATAAATTTCTACACCAAACAAACCCTAAGTGACGTCACATGCTCACACCCTTAATTAATACATCTTATTTATCCAGAATTTTAAACACCGTGCAAATATTAATTTTACTTCTAAAAGCAAAATAAAAAGCAGATAATTAAAATGAGACATATATATATATACAGAATTCTGATCTCTTAATATGTTATATTATATGTACGTATATGAGTACCATATATTAATGTGTATAACATGATCAAGAAAGAATAGGTTCAAAGTGTTGGCCGGCCATTCCTAATTTCAAATATGCAAATCCAAGTGTTAGACATTTGAAACCCTAGCTAGGAAGTAGTGTATGACATTATAAATGAAATGGTATTCAATCAATAAAGTGGTATATATGCCAATAGCACTTGTGGATTATATTGTATATGCAATATATGTTTCAAGATACCTTTTTTTCCCCTCCACTAATGTGCAACTTAGGCTTTTATATGTCAATATTTCATCTAACTGATGGTTGATGTGTCAGCAAGAAAAAAATGCACCTATTAAATTTGCAATTGGTGATACTTTAATGATAATCTTAGTAGAAACAATATACGTACATCTAAGGAACAACAGCATTGTCATCAACAGCCATTACTCTCTCTAAAAACTTAAACCCAAAAACTACAACTATCAACAACCACCACTAATCAACAACAACATCAAGAACAACAACAACATTAAGAACAAGAACAAAAATACCAATAAAAAACCAACAAATCTACACATGTAGAGGGAGCCAATTTAGAGTTTCATCTCTCCTTTGGTAACAACTCCTTTCATGTAAATTCATGGGTGAAAACCCCACTATCAACTGCCTCCCAAGGTTCTCTTCAAATGGTTTGTTGGAAACATAAACCCGGAGAAAATCCGGTTAGCCCCCAATATCAACTACATATACTAGCAAAATCAACATGTTGACTTCATATCTAAGATCCATTCTCAAATGTTTTTCAAATTGAAAGTACACTCAATCTCTTACAGTCTAAATCCATTTTATTCTTCCAATCAATTCCATTTGGGCTGTCAAAGTTTCCAATTTCTGGATTTTTTTTCAAGTTCAGATTTCATTGGAAGGAAAAAAAAGGTAAGGAGAATTAATGAAACCAAAAACAAGAAATTCCATAAGCTTGACCAATTCGCCCTCTCACTCGCGTTGTGCTCAATCTCTATCGCCCATATCCAAATCACCCATGTGCTTCTTCTTCGTTGCTACCATAGCTTGCTTCTCGTTCCGGTTTGTTCGGATGCCGATTTGTCGGCCTCTCGATTTATCCGACATTGTTATGTCGGGTATTTTAAAATCATTTCCTTATCAAAAAGAAAATAAAAAAATATACGTACATCTAACAACGTATTCATCTATGTTCTCATTTTCGGCTTACTGATCATTAACCAATATAGTTGTTCCATCTCGATTTATTGTTATTTGTTTAGGCTCCGTTCATCAAAGCTTTTTTAAGATTAATAAGCTTGACTTTTTTAATTTATTTAATAACTGTTTAGTATAAAAATGACAACATAGCTTAATGTAACTTAAATTTGTTTTAACTATTTTGATGTGACCCTCCAACTTAACTGTTTAATGTAACTTAAAATTAATTCTTTTGTTAAAATTATTCTAACAAGTACCTGTACATGTACCTGTCATGCGAGATTGTTATGAAAACATAACTAATATGAGCGTAAACTTATGGAGTTTATGTTTAATTTAAAAAATATCATAATATAATTCATGCGTATACTCATTAATGTAACTTAAACTTATTTTAACTTTTTAATGTAACTTATATTTATTTAAAAATAAAGATTAACTATTTAATATGACATTCCATGATCACGAGAACGATTTTGATCTCTTGTAATGATCTAAGTGTCTCATATGGATAAAATAAAAAAATAAAATTGCATATATTATTTAATTAGGTTGACATCCAACAAGGGAGACCATGTAGTTTGTGTTTGTTTGTTTCTTTATTTGTTTATCCTAGCTAGTTAGGTACCCTTTTCCCCCTGGCCTTCTCAGATCCAGTTATATACGTACTAGTACTAATAATTAATATATTAATTACATCGCACCAAATAATAAATATATTATAACAAAGGGTGTTTCATACTTCTAATGTGTTTTGATACTAGGTACGTTGCTCCTAAACTTTAGCTTAATTGTGGTGAAAGAATCGGAGTACAAGATACCTAAGATATGCTCCAATGTTGGTATATATTATTTACGGAAATATTAATTCGGAATTTATTTATTTTTTGGTGTAAAGAGAGGGTTATACCCGTTTTATTCAAAGCAAAAAATTAAGGAGTTACATATGCTCACTTATCCAAGTGTCAACTTCAATAAAACTAACAAGCCCATCAGGGGAAACAGAAAAGACAGTAAAGTCACCGGGATAATTCCCGCTAAATCGAGCCATCCAATCCGCAACATGGTTGCTAGTTCTGGATATGTGTCGTAGCTTGATAGTCCAGTTGTCCGACAGCAACAACTCATGACAGTAGCAAATACAGTGTTTTTGAAGCGGAGGAAGGGGTGTTGTGTCATCCATGGTCTTGATCACCTCCGCGGCGTCAATCTCGACCTCAACCAATTCAAACCCCAAGTTTAGCCAGAGTCAGGCCATGAGCCAATCCCAATAACTCAGCATGGAATGCAGAGTTCCCAGGAGCATCGGCCGCAAAAGCTCTCAGAAAAGTACCATTCTCATCACGAATTAGACCCCTAGCTTGCACACGATTTTCACCAGCCTTAAACGAGCCATCAACATTAAGTTTCACCCATCTCGGCAAGGGGCGCTGCCAGCACGACATTACCGAGTTACACGACCATGAGAGCATGCCCTTCGAGGTAGCCTTGGCCTATAGATATTCAGAAGCCCGTTGTAGAGTAAAGTGGTGACGCTCCATCGGGATATCGTCAGCAATGCCAAACGCCCGAGCATTTCGCCAACGCCAAATCCACCATAAGCCAACTCTTCTAAGACTTAGCTAGGTAAATACATATATGATTCAAGGTGCTTGACGATCGAATTTTAGTGCAATTGATCACAAACGAAATTAGTCCATAGATGTTGATGGTTCCCGCGCTTTTAAGTGAACAGGATGAAAGACACTCTTCTAAGACTTAGCTATGAAAACAACGCGATATACATGCAAAAGTGAATGAACGCGGTAAATAAAGAACGCGACAAATAAGAACACTTCACTCTTTATTTAGAAAAATCGAGCATATTACATCTCTTTGACTAACACACAGGAACCATAAACTAATTTCGAGAAGAAAAACACCAAGAAAAATGGGTCTCCAGCCAAAATCCCTCTCCTTCTGGGCACCGGAGGCCTATTTATAGTGGGAGACTCCTACTTCTGCTTAGTGGCACCGGATGGACGCGTGGTTGCTCGCGATTGGTCATGTGTTTAAGGTCGGCAGGGGTGTGTCGTGTTGATTGGTCGACCAATTAGCGGTGCGATACAAAGGCCATATTTATTGCGGGTTTTGCCCATCTTATGTTTTTCCTTTTTCTTCGTGTTTGTGCTCTTGTTCGGTTTCCACTTTTATCTTCATTGTCATTATCCAGTTTTGCATTCCTCCATTCTTGTTGTTGTATTTTAATGAATTGGGTGAGGTTTAGAGATACTCCTCTTCCTTGGTTTCCAAATAGGTTCATATTTATATGGTACCATATGCTCCACCAACTAATTATTAATGGTTTAAAGTCCTTTGTCTGTAATTTGCTCATGACTTCATTTAATACTAGCATAGTGCTCGTGTCATGCACGGGTTAGGGTTATAAACTTTTCTAAACTAATTTTTTATTAGATAAATATCGTACTAAAATTTATTATTATTATTTGAGATAAATATATATAAGTTTATCTTTTTTTAAAGAAATCAGGGAGATATACGAAATTAACAAAATTATTATTACTATTATTATATGATTAGGATGCGGATCTGGTGAGAAAGGGTGCCAGAGTGAGAAATGAGAATGAATATGGGTCATTTGATCCAATGAAACAAAAGGACCAGATTTAAAAAACCAAAAAATGGAATAATTCGGCACGACATAATTTTATTTGAAAAAAACACGTATCGAGTAGCTGCATGTGCATGCGTTTTTTTGGATTTGCTAGCATATACAACACAAAAAATCATGCACATACATACTTATTTTTATGCATATACATGCAAAATTTGTACATTTTTTAACTCGTTCACATAAAGTCAAAGAAAACACAAACTTGTGCACATTTCAAGAAGTACATGAGTTTTTGCCTATATGTGCATAAGTTTCCACTAAACAAAGACAAGCAAATATTCATGCACATACAAGCCAACTCGTGCACATTCTAAAAAGTGCATCAATTTTTACATGTATGTACATGAGTTTTCACTTACACAAAGCCACACACACAGTCAAAATATATGCACATACATGCATAAGCTTGTGCACATTCCAAGAAGTGCATATATTTTTGCATGTATGTGCATGAGTTTCCACGTAAACAAAGTCACACATACAATCAAAACATAAGCACATACATGCACAAACTTGTGCACATTCTAGACTTGTGCACATTCTAGGAAGTGCATAAGTTTTTGTCTCTATGGGCATGGATTTTCACTTACACAAAGTCACGTACATTTTTATTTCTATAAAATATGTAAGTGAAAACTCATGCACACCTAGTACAAATTACATGCATATACAAGTAGAAAGGCATGCACTTCAAAAGGAATGCACATACAGTTCAAAACCCATGTACATTTTAACCCAGAAAAACGATGTACACAAGTAGAATTTAGATGCACATACAGGTCCAAATCCATGCACACACAAGCTAAAACCTATGCACATCCCATATCCTGTGCACGCACGCATCCTTTTGAAGTTTTTTTTAAAATACACATTTTTTCCCCAAAAAAACGACCGTGCCGTTTTTTATTCTCATTTCTCACTGTATTAATCTTTCTCACTTAAACCTTTCACTTATGATTATTAGATATTATCTTCTTAATTAATATATATTATAATTATTATTAGAGATAGATATAGATTATCTTCTTTTTACCAAAAAAGATTATATTCTTTTTACCAAAAAAGAAGATATACGAAATTATTATTATTATTATTAGATATTATCTTCTAATTTAATATATAATAATTGAGGATTTATAATTATAATATTATTTGGGTGGGTTGGATGAGGTGGCGGATGGGTTGAACGTGGTGATGACACGTATGCGAATTGAATGTAGGCTTGACACGTAGGAAATATGCTTCTGATTTAGTACATATATAGATAGATATCATTTTTACGTGTATATCTAATAAAATTCTATTATATTAGCATAAATCATAAAAGAAAGTTATATATATTTTATTAAAAAATATTAATCATAAACTCATAATATTAGTAAAAAAGAAGAAAGTTTGAATAATATGTTCACATGTATCATAATAACTTTATGAAACTAAAACAGAAATGATATGTTGAAGTCATATATTATCACATTAACATATAATATTAGAAGATACATAATTGAACATACAAAAAAAATTATTTAATGAAAAATATGGGTAAGCTTTTTTTGGTGAGAATGATCTATTTAATAAAAATTGTGTTTCATCAATCCAATATAAACCATTATAAAATTTTGTATAAGAATTAATAATTAAACTTTTAATTAATGTAAATAATTTTAGAAATGATCAAATCCATCAATTTATTTTAATGTACGTTTATATTAGCTTTGAGTAATATTTGATGAGCAATGCGCTTTCTAAATATTGAAGTTGGTTAAATTTTCTCAATGCTTAAAAGTGATTGATGTTCAAGGAAATATAAGCAACTTAAGAACACGAACAAAGCAATTGATATCATGAACAATAAATATATCTCTCACATCAAGTAAATATTACTTATATTAAAAATTGTGGTTTGATGTATGTAATAAAAATAATATTTGAAACACTATAAAAATCTTGTTAAAGTTTATTTGTTGAAAATTTGCTAAAAAATGACTAACATATAAAGAATGAAGAAAAAACTATAGTTTTACATGTCAAAAAAGCTTAATATGATTAAGATGAATTGGGAAATTAATAATTTGAATGTGTTACGAAAATGAAGTATAATATTAACATTAAGTTGTATATAGCTAAATTTGTGAGTGTATTTAATATATGGGATTATGGATGCATGGTTTCCTACCCAATGTCATTTAGTTCACTTTCTCTTTCATCCTACGGAATTGATGAGATCGTGAAAAAAAAATCAATTGTAAATAGAACAATATTTATTGGGCTCAACTATTCGGCGCATAGGCATTTTTGCCTTTTGGCGCATAGGGCCGCGCGTAACGTGAGAATAGACTTCCCACGTTACGCGTCGATACTGACCCATTCAAGACCCACACGTAACGCGTGAATTGGCTCCACACGTTACGTGTGGGATCGGTTCACACGTTACGTGTGACATTGTATCACACGTAACGTGTGGGAATCTGGCTATAAAAGCCAGATTCGGCTCCTCCTCTTCATTCAGCATCAGCACTCAGCCTCCTTGCCCCTCCCGCTGCGCCTCCTTGCCCCTCCCGCGTAACGTCTCCTTGCCCCTCCCGCGTAACGCCTCCTCGCCCCTCCCGCGTAAGGTTAGTTCCTAGAAATAATTATTTGATTTTGTTTTTAATAAATTTAAATCCACACATAGTATTTGGTTAGGTAGATCTAGGTTTGGATGATAGATCTACGATTTGGAGATGATTTGGATGGTAGATCTAGGTTTTGTAGAAGTTTTTGTGATGTTTAGGGTTTTGGTTAGGTAGATCTAGGTTTGTAGACATTTTGTGTGGAAAAATGAAAGTGGAAGTGATGATATTGTTAGATTGGTAAAAATTGTGGATTTGTTGTTGAATTTTGGGTATATTTGAAAAAAAAAAAATATTCGGACTGTCTCGCCGGAGAAGACGACCGGAATATCGCCGGAATGTCGCCGGCGGCTTCCCGGTGAAATTGGAATGTGCACATTCACACGTAACGTGTGAATGTGCACCACGCGTTACGTGTGAGAGCAAGTCACACGTAACGTGTGAATTTCCTTTTTTTTAGATTTCTGGAACGTTGATTTTCTATTTTTTGATTTTTGTTGATTTTTGTTGATTAAAATTCGGACTGTCTCGCCGGAGAAGACAACCGGAATATCGCCGGCAAGTCGCCGGCGACTTGCCGGTGAAATTGGAATAAGCACATTCACACGTAACGTGTGAATGTGCACCACGCGTTACGTGTGAGAGCAAGTCACACGTAACGCGTGAATTTCCTTTTTTTTTGATATCTGTAACGCTGATTTTCTGTTTTTTGATTTTTGTTGATTTTTGTTGATTAAAATTCGGACTGTCTCGTCGGAGAAGACGACCGGAATATCGCCGGAAAGTCGCCGGCGGCCTGCCGGTGAAATTGGAATAAGCACATTCACACGTAACGTGTGAATGTGCACTACGCATTACGTGTGAGAACAAGTCACACGTAACGTGTGAATTTGCATTTTTTTTGATATCTGGAACGTTGATTTTCTGTTTGTTGATTTTTGTTGATTAAAATGTGTTGATATGTAAACACAGATGGAACCTGGGGAAAGAACTGAACGCAGGATACGTCGCAACCTTGTACGCCAACAGTCGTATGTGACTGGCGAAGAGGTCAAAAGGTCGGAAAGGAGGCAACGGAGGGATGTGTGCTACCGGGATGATGAGACCGGCGCATACCAGATTGGAGCAGGTAGCAGTACTGGGGCTGCTGGCGATACTGGCATGATAGGAGTGCATAGCCTAATGGCAGTGCCGTCGTTTATTGGGGGTAGAGCAGGCTCTGAGCCTCCGAGGGATCCAGACTATGAAGGAAGTCCGCTGCATTGTTATTCTGATACAATAGATCAGAATAACTATTACGGGCGGAATTTTAGTCTGCCGGTACTACCGCCGCATGTGAGCCCTCATCATAGCCCGAGAGATTATTATCAGGGAGATGAGGAGCAGGACAACCCGTGGGAGAACCCGACGGTGTACCCGAACGCTGCCTATCATCAGCCTATGGTAAGTACATTTAGTATAACATGCATTTGTTTACAATTCATCATTGCATCTGATCTATTTAATAAATGTAGGATCATGCATGTACATGGGGGACTCAGGACCAGGGGACTCAGGCCCAGTCCAGCAATGCCTGGATTCCAAGAGAAGACGCCCCAAACACGACGGGCGAGGAGCCGGGCGAGGAGCCTCAGGAAGCCTCTTCTTCGCGGGGAAAACCACCCCGGTCAAAGAAGAATGTCAGATACGACCCTGAACTGGTGGTGAGCGTTCCTGGAGGTCCGGAGAGACCTGAACTCCTAAAGAGTTTTGTAAACCACGTGGCGTACCTCCTTTACCAGCGCGTTGTAAGTTGCACGTAACACAATTTTTGTAATTATTAATCTTGTTTTAAATAAGTCTGTATGATTGCTTAGTTATGTTCATATACAGTCGGTGCAATCCTTGAGGTTCCAGCAGCGAGGCAAGCAGTTACGCTCATGGCGTCTCACAACGGAAGACGCGTGGGGTAGCATGGCGTTGGCGTCCGGGCTATGTCATCTATCGGACATCATGCATGAGCATGTGGATGAGACGCTGATTGGTGCCTTCGTCGAGCGTTGGCAACCGGAAACCAACTCATTCCACATGCCATGGGGAGAGATGACTATAACTCTCCATGATGTGTGGATGATCCTTGGGCTTAACATACAAGGGCAAGACATGGGTCCCCCAAAGAAATGGCACGAGCAGCTAAGCCGCAATGATTTGAAGAAGGCGTTGATGGAGCAGACGCATGAGTTTTTTGAGCTGGAGGATGGTGCTATCGTCGCCGGTAACTTGCACGCGGGAGATTTTAAGACTCATTGCGAGGAGTTGGCGTCGAAGAAGCTGGCGGCTGGGTTCTTGCTGTACTTGGTGGGGTCTGCCCTCTTTCCTGACAAGTCTCAGCATCGCTTGCCCGTTTATTACACTCCGTTCGTGACTGATCTCACAAAAGTCACGAACTATGCATGGGGTACCGGTGTTCTTGCACACGTGTACCGCAGCTTGGGCGAGTGCACAAGAAAAGAGGCACGGGTCATGTCCACATGTTTCACTCTGATCCAGGTATTAAATGGCTTGAATAAAAATATCTAAATTTTTGTTATAGATATATTATATGTTTGTTATGTAGGGAATTGACATATGTGTAATTATTTTGTAGTCATGGATATATCAGTACTTTCCCATGTTTAGACCTGCACAGAGTGTTTACTGGGACCCACAACAGCCGATCCCATACGCCAGAAAATGGGACATGTCACATGAACCCAACCGGACCAGGAATTATAGGGAGGAGCTGGATGGGATGCATGCTGATAGTGTAAGTGCATATACGGTCCTTATCTATTATGTTAAAATCTATATGCATTATAAGTTGTTTGAAATTCAATTGTGTTTAGGTTGAGTGGATGCCATACGGCTCCATTGACTTCAATAATGAGATGTTTGCTTCATCGCGATTTCATGGAGTCATATCCTATCTGTGGGTCACCGAGCCTTACATGCCGGATCGAGTAGCTCGGCAGTTTGGGCGTGTACAACAATGTCCAAGACCACCGATTGTTCCCATTAAGGCATGGAGGGGCGTGAAGATTAGCAGTTATACGGTGGAGTACGATAGATCCTTACATGCATGGAATGCCCGCAATGAACATTCCATTAGCCTGCAAGCCATGGGTCCTCCAGTTCGTCAACACCACCAGTGTACCAATGATTACATGCAGTGGTATCTCCAACATACACATCCATTCATCATCCCTCAAGAGGATCGTTACACTCAGCAGCAGGTAAGTAATCATGTAATTATATCCTGTTTATTTTTGACTTCGTGTATGTTTATTAATCGTATCCACTTATCTTTTGTGCAGTGCCTTGATAGTTGCTATTCACGTATGGATCCATATCGCGATCATCACCATGGAGATGACCGATGTGAAGACGTAGCCGAGGCGTTACGGCAATCATTGGAGCAAATGTATCCCTTCCTTTCGAACCATTGAACTTGGCTGCTTCATCATTTGAGCATTAGTTTGAATGTTGTGTTGAAATTTGAATGTTATGACTTGAGTTTGAATGTGTTTGTTGAAGTTTGAATGTTATGACTTGAGTTTGAATGTTTTGTTGAAGTTTGAATGTTATGACTTCAGTTTGAATGTTTTGGGGAAGTTGTTTGGATTATGACAACAATAGGAATGTCGTACTCATTGCAGCATACTATACGAATGTCGTACTCATATCATTCATTACATAAATCGACTGTTTCGACCTTCTTCTTTCGTTTTGGCTTCTTTTCGTCCTTGTCTGGTTCATACTCCAACGAACGATCTAATAGCCATTGATCTACGTAATCACCCGAAGACGGGTCATGATGATACAGCCACCCCGAGTAAATAGGAGGCAAGGGCGAAGTTTTGGCCAGCCCAATCTACATGAAAATCAATGCATCATACATATGTTTTAACACAAGATAGTATAAACAGATGTTTTAACACAAGATAGTATAAACAGATGTTTTAACACAAGATTGTATAAACGTACCGCAATAAAATGTTGCTCGTTCTCGACATGGCAAATGCATACCGTCTTCAAATTCTCCCCAATCGATGCTTCGTTTGTCTTCCCCCTCATAGGCAGGTATGTCATCCCCACGCCACGACCGACGGTAACGAACACACATATGAATGCCGTTGCCACCAAACATCCCATATCCGGGAGCTCCAACCACGTCTCCGGTGGGGCCGGCCTGTTCGGCGAAGGAAACCAATCAAGCTTCGCCTCCATTGCCTCAAGTGTCATCGTAGACACCCAAAGTGGCGCGAGTAGTTCATACTCTTTTCTCAACGTAGCGATCATGGTACGTCGAACAAATTCCCACTTATCTTGCCCTAAGCCCAGACCATGCGCAATGGCTCTGTACCCGCAGTTTCCATCACCCACTATCTCATACCATCCTCCAAAGTGTGGTCTCATACACTTGGGGAACTGTGAAAGATATCGCCACGGGTTCTTGATCAATGACGTGGCACCACACGGTAAGGGTAGGCCCATCATCGGTGGTCTTCCTTTTTGCTTTTTCGGAGGTGTTCCGTCCATCTGTTGGTCAGTGTGCTCCCATGATGAGGGTTGTCTTTTGGTGGCAAAGTTCAGAGCTCCTTGAGGCCGACCCTTATGCCTAACTTTGGCTGGCTCTTCTAGAGTAGTCTGCTCTGGATGTGCTATACTTCTAAGTGTACAGATTGCTCTTTGTTGAATCTCCACTGGCAATGTGGGGAAGACGCTTCGGGCAAATTCGTCAAGCAAAGATCTATTCACGTTGCGTGTGCATAATTCTTCCTCTTCTGATGTCTTCACTTCTGACAAGGTCAGTTGCCTCCAGAACGGATGCAACGAGCTAGGTTCAATTGGGGTCTCGCTCCGAACATTTTGTGCCATGTCATGAACGCAAGGTAAGCCATCTCTGACCCTCATCTGGCATCTGCATATAGTGCTCCACACTGGAGCTTCTCCTTTCCTGTATTCCTCAATCAAACGAGCTAGTGCAACCGCAGACACCTTGAAGTGCAGCTTACGAAAAAGATGTGCGTCTGTTAGCAGCGTATATCTCTTCCCAATGCTCTCATTCAATGCCCCCCGAATCTCAGTAATATGATTGCGCAACCGTGTATCATATTGATCGAACACAGTGCAAAGGTTGTCATCGTTGCTTGTGAAGAAGCTTTTCAGACTGGAATGGGCCCCTTCAACCCTGTATTACAATCAAGAATTCGAAAATTTGTTTGATTGTTGTAAAGGTCTAACTAAGTTCAAATAACTAGCTAAATTTAGATAAACCATTGATGCACATACCTGTTAGTGGTGGTAGTACCGAGCGTGAACACTGTATCTGTCCATACAGAGACGATTCTTTCCTTGTAGGGGTCAAGCCAGTTTTTTTGTAGGTACTGAACACATTTTGGAGCTTTCTTCCAATCACACTTCAGCTTCCAGAGTGATCTTTCGTACCCTTGTATGGTCGTTTCCTTAAAGAGCTTCATGCAGTCGTTGGAAAACGTTGTGACCCTTAACTTGCCCATGGCCTTCTTCCCGAAGTCTTCAATATTCTTTCTCACATGTCGCCTACATAGGAGGAATTTTGCTTCTGGAAACTGCTTCTCTAATGCGTTCATCAACGCCTTCTCCCGATCAGTGACCGCACATGTGGGTGCTCGTTGCACCTTGGCAAACATCTTAGCAAGTTGCTCTATGGCCCATTTGTAACTGTCTTCGTCCTCCTTCTCTAAAAATGCCCCGGCAATATTGTAGTTTTTCCAAACTGATGTGATGCCGACAATTTCAAGGAAGGGCAAATTGTAGCTGCACACATAATCATATATAAAATACAATGGCGTCCTAACCTTGACATGAACAAATGAAGAGTATAATTCATATGTTTGTTACTAACCAGTTAGTTGCATATGTAGAGTCCAGCAGCACAATGTACGGAAATGCCTTCAGCAACCGCAACTGATCCTGGCTTGCAAAGAAGATATCCGTTATCTTGTTGGTCTCCTTGTTGAATCTATACTCCATGAAGTACCCCTTCTCATTACACTCATACAAGAACTGTTGTACAACTGTTCTTCCTTCCATGCCCTTCTTTCTTATCTCGTGCATGATGTTGTTTACTTGCTTCATCTTGGTCAAATTTCCAGGGGACGACTGGATTGTAGTATGAATCTTCTGAGGCTTGCAATGATTGACCGTCATCACCCTTATAATCTCCTTCTCTTCAGCAGTTGGTCGCCCAGCTAATGCACTACCATACAAATTGTCTCCTATGACATGGTTGTGAGTTCCATGTTGTACAGTGATCCTCCACAATCCCTTCGGCCTTTCTTTCAGCCTCAACATGAAGGGACACCCACATTTCTTCGACCTTGTGATGTCTCTCACTTGGTCAGCTCCTTTAGGGACGTTTTGTCCATGCCTATCACACGGTAACCAAGTCCCCCCGAGGGTCGAAGGGGTGGAAGCTTTATTCCTCCACTTTTTGATGCAGAATTGCTGATTCATAGCAATCTCCCGCGCCCACAAAAAGGCTTCTTCTCTAGACTGCCAGATTTGATCAGATGTGAAGAACCTTGAATAATCGGCCGAGACGTACACATCCTCCTCCGGTAGTACACTGAACTGAGGCTGTGTGTGTAGGGATGGAAAGCACAGTTGTGGGGTAGCATGAGATGAAGATGCTTCTGGAGGAAACGGTATCCCAACATCAAATGATGGTATATCAATAACTGGTTGAGGCGTATTCCAATCCTGTAGTTTTTCCGGCGTTTCCCAAACCGGAAATGTCTTCTGAGGCGTGCTCCAATCCTGCAGTTTTTCAGGCGTTTCCCAAACCGGAAATGTCTTCTGTGGAGTGCTCCAGTCATTGAGGGAGATATTGTTTAACCCCTCGTATAAATGATAGTTCGTCTGCATACACGAAATCATGTCATCAATTAGTGCACTGATTATAAAAAAGCACGTTTACTGTCAAACCGTGCCATATTACAGAATGAAACCTGGTTTCGGGTGGTGATTACACACGTAACGTGTGAAGAGTGTCCACACGTTACGTGTGAAACACACCCACACGTAACGTGTTAAACATCTTCACACGTTATGTGTGAACATTCTTCACACGTAACGTGTGAAACTGTTCTTCAATATAACAGCAAATTCGTAGCCCTAAACCCTAAACAACGCTCAATCTTTGTTTCTAATACCCTAAACAATAAAATGAGATCTTTAATATTAAACAATAAGTATCAAAAATAGCTTTCCTAAATCCTAAACAACAAATATAATGGGCCATCAAAAATAACTTCTCTAAACCCTAACCATGAAGCTAAGAACTTTAAACATTTTCAAATCAAGAAATAAAAAAGACAACTTTAGGGTTATTTATAGAAATTACCTCGTTCCAAAGTGGAATATCTTCCCCATTGTTGCTCCAATACTCGTTATTGTTCGGATTGTTCATTTTTTGTACAAAAAATGTGAGTGAAAATCAAGATTTTGGGAGTGTTTAGGATGAGGGTTTAGGTTCGAAATGGATTCGAAATGGGTTGTTAGTGGACAAAGAAGATGGGTCATTATTACAGTTAGGTGGGGACAAGACGGTTAATTCAATGCGTTTTGCAACAGACTGAACCACACGTTACGTGTCAAACCGTTCCACACGTTACGCGCGAAGTATATTAGAACGTTACGTGTGAAACACATTAACACGTAACGTGTGATTACTAGGGTTTTTTAGGGTTTAGGCATATGTCGGGTAGGGTAGGATAGGATGGATAGGGGTAGGGTTTAGGTTTTTTGTGGTATAGGGTTATGGCATTTCTGTAGAGTTTAAAATAATGAGTTTTAAGTTTAGGGTTTAGGGTTAGGGTTAGGGTTAGGGTTTAGGTCTTAGGGTTAGTGTTATGATTAAGGTTTGAGTTTAGAGTTTATCTTTAATTATTAAGGGTGAATTTGGGTATGCGAGTTACATTGTTTATGAGAGTGGTTGACGTTTAGGGTTTAGGGTTATTAGGGTAAGAGTGGTTGATGTCCTTAATGCTAGTGGTTGAGGTTTTTAATGCTAGTTGTTGAGGTCTTTAATTCGTGTGGTTGTGGTCTTTAATTACTACAGCTGTATATATCATTTCACTATATAAGAGGCATTAGGGTTGTTTGTTCACTACAACACTTCCAACACAAGCGAGATTGAAGATTCATTTGTGGGTAAGCTTCTTCTTCCAGTTTCTTTCGATTTAGTAACCCTAATTGGCCTTTTCATATTAATGGATTTGTAGGAAACCAAGCACTACATCAAATAATGACATCTTCATCCGAATCATCATCAAACCTAAATAGGCACCATCAACAAATAAGTGCTCCACAATGCGAGTGTAATTTGAAAACCATTGTCCGTACTTGGGATTTGCAGTGGAACTACGGAAGGAGGTATTGGGATGCCCAAGACTAGGGTGTTTATACAGGAATTGGATTGATCCTGTGTACGAGGAGAGGGCACACGCGGTTATTCGACAACAATGGCGGGAAAAACAATATCTTATTAAGGTGAATCAAGATGTTGTTAAGCAAGAACTTTTACAAGATATGGATAAGATGCGTAGGTATAACCTCAATCTATATAATGATATACATCATATAATGCCTTGATGTCATATCTTTTGTGTAATGTTGTTTACGTACTATCAACCTTTGTAGGGAGCAAGCAATTTTATCAAAGCAGAGACATGATATGTCGCGAAGTTTTACAAGAGACTATCCTAATTTTTTCAAACGCAACTAGACGATGTCATTTATTTTGTGCTAGGTTTTCTAAGTTTATGAAGAACTTGTATTATTTCTTGTATGTGATTGTATTCATCCAACGTAATGAACAATTCTATTCTATCTTCTATATTGATTATTTTGGGGTGTTTTTTGTAGGGTTTTAGATAAACAAATAAATACTACAAATAAACATTCTAAACCATATTGACTAACCCACACGTAGCGTGAGGGTACAAACCACACGTAACGTGTGAAATTGTCCCACACGTAACGTGTGGAGCACTGTCACACGTAACGTGTGGGTTGTACCCTCACGTTACGTGCGAGCCTATGCGCCAAACGGCAAAATGCCTATGCGCCGAAAAGTAATCGTGTATTTATTTGGTTTGTTATATTATCAGTAAAAGGTATTTTATAGCTAGCTTGGTTTAAATTTACTTAAAGAATAAAATTTAATTTCCATGACGTTAGTTGAAGCTCGACATAGGACTTGATAAAGAATTCGTGAAATTGTAGACGTATAAAAAACATCTAATTAAAATGTTAATGTATTAATAGTAAATAATGAGATCTCAACTAATCAAATCAAAACATTTTGTTTAATTAAAAAATCATATTAGAATGTAAGTAAAAAGTCAATTTATTATGATTTATTGGTACAAATTTTGTTAAGATTTATTTATTTAACTTTTGCTAAATAATTTGATGTAATAACAAATTAAAAAACGAAAAAAAATATACCTTTACACATAAATAAAGCGGGCTCATAAGCGTTCTAGTTACTCGAAAGAGGATGGGTTTAATATGTGTTTACTTGAGTTTTCATATGTAGTATGTACATAGATTTTATTGATTATGATGAGCATCCTCACAGAAATCAAGGTATACTAATATCCTTTTAGGGATTTTTTCTTAGTTTCTTAGTATTTACTTGAGTTTTACCTTCTTTTTGAAACTTTAAAAAAAATGAATCACCACTTTTTTTAATTTTAAGTTGAGTTGAACTATGAATATATTAAATTAATTTCAAAATTATATAGATAAGTTAACACTTAACTGAGATAACATAATCATAATACATAATTAAAATTAGCTTAGATGTCATCGTTCTTGTAAAAAACAACCCGTCTATATTTATTATTTATATTGACTATGAATATTATATAAGACCTTTATATCAAGTTAAAATAATTATATACCAATCTTTATGGTAGAAAATGAATGTGAAATTTAATATACAAACAAATATAAGATTTAGATTAGTTGATATGTATGTTAAAAGAAATACACTAATTTATTTAAAAGAATAATGTTAATTTGATTAGATTTGGTTAAGATTTGATAGAATTTTAGAGCTTAAATTTAATTAATTGAAAAATAAAATAAAATTATTAAAGAGGATAATAATAAATGAAAAAATGAAAGAAAAAAAACTATCAACAAACTAAGCCTAAAAACGCTCTTGTTGCTTAAAAAGGGTAATGTTTAATATATAGTTATAGATAGATTTGAGTCATTGTTTTGTTATTGGTAGATATATTATCTAATTCCTGCCTGACCGTTGGATTAATGCTAGTAATTACTTGTCTTGTATATGTGCATTTAATTAGTATGTGGACCAGGTCTTCTAGTGTGTTATTGCATGCACTACATGCAATGCAGTGGTACATCTATTTATCGTTCATATAGTTTTCCTTTTGTGGGGAAACCATATATCTTTGCTTATCTTTCATAGAACTTGTTTTATTTTTGGAGATACATCCAGATTCCAGATCCAGTCGAGGGTAGAAGTTGTTAGTCCTTTTTTCTCATAGATCAGGGTAATAGCAATGTGGGTAGAAAACCATCCATTTTTATTATGTTTCCGATACAACCGATCTTGAAAGTTGTTTAGCGGAATTTGTTTGGTCATAATAGTATTTATTGTGTCGTTATCTAGGTGCTTGCGCAATTCCTTGATTTTCAAGATTTATCTTGATTTAGGTAGTGGCTTATAGTAGAGCTAGCCAATCCTGAACCGGAACCGGTGAATCGGATCGGAATCGGACTGGGTCAAACTCTGAACTGGACCGGCGGTTCAAGGTCTCGACCGGTTCAGGTTCTGGTTCAAGGCATAGTTGAACCGGCGAACCGGCGGTTCCACTGGAGGTTTAACCGGCGGTTCAAGCGAAATATAAATATTTTAAAAAAAGAAATATCCATTACAATTATCCTAAAATCCAAAACACTCCTAAAAACCTAAATCCTAAAGTCATACATCCTACTATTCCTACTAATCCCTTTAAATCTTAAAAATATATAAAAATCATAAACACATTAAAAAAACGTTCAAAAAATTACATATTAAAAAACATAAACCCTAAAACTATGTCTAATGTCTATAAACTCTAACCTAAATCATACTCCCTCCGTATAAAAAAGATTGTCATTTTAGCCCAAATTTTTGTAAAGAAAAATTGTCATTTTAGGTAATAATTCATTGGTGAATTACGAGGTTTGACATCGGAAATTGTATTTTTGGCTCTTTTTATACAAATTCTCTATGTTTATTGGCTACAATTGAGATGAATTATTAAATAATTGTAAATTTTAAGAAAATTTTATGAGAATATAGGGTAATCATTGTATTTCTTAATAAGTGTGTCAAACTCTAGAATGACAATCTTTTTCATACGGATGGAGTATAATGTTACATAATTACATTACCCTTTAAATCTAAAAAAAGCTACGAAAATCATAAACACATTAAAAAAACGTTTAAATAATTAAATATAAAAAATCCTAACCATATAGTTATACAAAACCTTAAAATACAAACCCTTAACCCTAAAACTATAAATCATATAATGTTACATTACCCTTTAAATCTTATAAAAACTACAAAAACCATAAACACATTAAAAAATGTTCAAATAATTAAATATAAAAAAACTAACCATAACCCATAAACTATACAAAACCTTAAAACACAAACCCTTAACCCTAAACTATACACCCTAACCTAGAGTCCTAAATCCTTCATTACCCTTTAAATCTTAAAAAACCTACAAAAAACATAAACACATTAAAAAACGTTCAAATAATTAAATTTAAAATAAAACCTAACCATAAACCATAAACAATACAAAACCTTAAAATACAAACCCTTAACCCTAAACTATAAACTCTAACCTAGAGTCTTAAATCCTACATTACCCTTTAAATATTAAAAAACTACAAAAAAACATAAACACATTAAAAACGTTCAAATAATTAAATTTAAAATAAAACCTAACCATAAACAATACAAACCCTTAACCCTAAACTATAAACCCTAACATAGAGTCCTAAATCCTACATTACCCTTTAAATCTTAAAAAAGCTACAAAAAACATAAAAAAACATAAACACATTAAAAACGTTCAAATAATTAAATTTAAAATAAAACCTAACCATAAACAATACAAAACCTTAAAATACAAACCCTTAATCCTAAACTATAAACCCTAACCTAGAGTCTTAAATCCTATATTACCCTTTAAATGATTAAATTTTAAAAAAACTACAAAAATCATAAATACATTAAAAAACATCAAAATAATTAAATATAAAAAACCTAACCATAAACTATACAAAACCTTAACATACAAACCCTTAACCCTAAACTATAAACCCTAACCTAAATCATATAATGTTACAATACCCTTTAAAATTTAAATATTAAAAAAGCTATAAAACCTAGTCATTTTTTTAGTTTTTTTTTTAAATTAAAATGTTTTTATTTTTTTTTGAATCGGGTTCCGAACCGATGAGAACCTGGGTTCCTTTTTTTAAAATGTTTTAATTTTTTTTGAAATTTATTTTATTTTATATTTTTTTTAACCGGGTTCCGAACCGAAACCGGACCGCCGGTTCCGGTTCAAGGGAACCTTGAACCGGCTGCTCATGAACCGTGTCCACCTCTAGCTTATAGTCTTTGTTTTGTCTATTGGCGTTGGGTTGTTAATAATGTCTACTAATTTGTGGTTTTGAAGCTAGTTATCTTGCCAAAATTTGATTGTTCGTCCGTCTCCTATTTCCCATCGGAGACCCTCTTTGAATTCCGATAGTAATTTTGTGAGGTTGTTCTTGCCATGAAGTATTTTTATTCCTTTTTTCATATTCTAATATAGTAGAAGTTTTAAGGTATTTTTCCGTGATGATTTTAACCAAGATGTTATTTGGTTCCGTAAAGATTTTCTATAGTAGTTTTATTTGTAATGCTTTGTTCGACCTTTCATGTTTTTTGGTTTACATATTTCATTTCATCCTATTAAGGGTTTGTGGTTTTGGTCTTTGTTCCAGTAAAATTGTCTATTAATTTTATCCAATTTATTGTGGACATTTGTTGGTAGTCTAGAACTATTTATCCTCTTGATGTTAGGTTCTCCTTTACAGACCCGAAAACATATTACTAATTAAGTATATCTAGAAGAATATACATTTTGCAAAATATAATATTTAGAAGTTTACGAGTTTGTTCGTTTAAGTATTTATAAAATATTTTTTTTAGAAAGTTTTTTTTTACACGTTTTTCTGTATTATTTAAAATTTAAAAATATTTTAAAAAACTATATTATAAATAAAAAGATTTTTATAAAGATAATTGTCAAATGAACACTAAGAAATCAAAATTAGGAGGAAAAATAAGAAATAAGTTGGAGACTTTGTCATTTATTAAATTTAGTATAATTTAATTTTCTTATATATTATAACCAATAATGTTTGTTAAGATTTGTCTAAAGGGATGCATTTTATTCAAAATATAACATTTTTCTACCAAGGAAGCGACCCTTTATTTGATAAAAATAATATATTTTGATGTGCTTTTTTCACCATTTCGGTTTGAAAGAAAAGTGCTTTTTCGCCATTTGTTTGATCGAAAATGTGAGCAGGCGGGTGCTTTAAATCCAGCCGAGGAAGGAAGAAAAAATACCCAAGCAGGCTCGGATTTTCACAAATCCAAAGCAACATTTTCAAGCTCTCCAATTTGCCAAACTTCACTCAAAATTCTCTCCCTTCACATTTACATCCACCTTTATTGCTCTGAAAAGGGTTGTTGCTGAGGGATTAAGGTTTTTCTTCATAAATTTTAGAGATCAGCCCCGAGGAGTGGTCACAAATTCTGCAAATTTTAGGGATCTTAAGTTTTTTTGTTGGGAAATCGAGATGGATACTCTCAATGAGGGTGCTATCAAGCAGCTCAAGTCATTGATGGAAGAGGGTCAGTATGATTTTCTTCATCACTTCATTTCTTTCGGTTATTGCTGTTTCGGATCTTCCATTGGATTTGTTTTTTGAAATGGGCGTTGTCATTTCTCCGATCTGTGATCTACCGAGCTTTGATTTTTGAATGCATTTTTTGTGTTTCTCTTTCGTGATGCAGTTGATGACTCACTGAAGCAGACTTTCCAGGTCAGTTTCACTCTCTTCCAAAAATGCAGTTCTTACTTTGTGTTGTTTAAAGCTGTTAACTTTTTTATTCTTAGGTTTATTATTCGTAGTAATTTGCTTGAAATCTCATATTTTTTGTGATTCTGACTCCCAATTACTAGCTGGGTTCGATATGATAGCAGTCAGATTTTCATCCCTCTAGGTCTATTTTACACTGTTAATCAGCTGAAAATGTAACTGTATAAGTAGGGTTTTTTGCCCCAATTTCTTGTTATTTACATTCAGTTTTGTTTGAATGGAAATATGGTGTCTCCGGTGTCTGGGATTTTGCATCTTAGGCTTGTGATTTAACACTGTTTTTTATTATTGGACCCAATATGCTAGATCTGGCTCTTCCTGGTAATTGATCCATGTTTTCAGAGCCCATAAATGTTGAATTATGTAGCTGAGATCAATATGTTGTGGGTTGAGATAGTTGCTGAAAATTCTCAAATCACGTATCTTTTGGATTTGGTTCAGCTCAATTTAGGAGTTAATGCTCAATTTAAATCCAAGGTTTTGTCTGGTATGGTATCAATCATCAAATGATTCTGGAAACATGTTAATGCAGTTGCATGATTGTAAAAAATCACTTGATTTCATACATACTATGTCTATTGAGCTTGTTGTCAGTTTCCATCTCATCTGATCAGAGGAACTGTTAAGAGCAATGGTTATTTTCATTCATGTTTATTGATGTTAACTTAAGTTTGGTTTGATTCCTTCCAGAATGTGCATCAAGGGTGTGTAAGAGAAACTTTAGTCCGGTTCCTGAAAGCTAGAGACTGGAATGTCGACAAGACACATAAAATGGTAGCGTCATCATCCTATTGAAGTTTTGTTTTTAGCTGTCGTGTCAACTTGTTTACTTATGGTGTCCTTTTTCTAAGTTGCTTCTGGTGTTGACTTACAGTTGCTTGAATGTTTAAATTGGAGGGTGCAAAATGATATCGACAATATATTAACGGTGAGTGTGGTTTCGAAGATCTCTTACCGTAAAAGCCATCATTGCCAAAGCCTGGGAGCTTGTGGGACTGTATGTTGGTTTTAGCAGAATAAATAAATCGTCTACTGGAGTGGAATATCTTCAACATGCTTTTTTTTGCTTGATCATCAGCTTATTTTCCCTTATAAATATTCTTTGGTATAAGTGAGTATAACCATTGATAATTATTCGTCATAATTGCATTAATTAAGAATCTCTTTTCCATGGTTTCTTTTTCACATTTATGTCCATTCAACAGTGTAACTTATAGCAAATTACCACTGCTGCAAACCCGAACTACTGGAGACATATAATAGTTAACATTTTTTATGAGGCAGTGCATCTTTTCACTTTAATATTAGCATTAGGAAGTGTAAGATAATTAGTGCTTGATAAGATATGTATGCTGATACATGTGGATCCTGCTTGTCTGTTATGCAGAAACCTATCATTCCAAGTGATCTCTATAGATCAATACGCGAGTCACAACTTATAGGAGTGTCTGGTTACTCCAAAGAGGTGTGGATTATTACTTGCTGTTATTTCGCCTCCTGTATGCATTTGTTTGCAAAATTTTACTTACACTTTTGTACCTTTTCAGGGTCTACCTGTAGTTGCTATTGGCGTGGGGCATAGCACATATGACAAGGCTTCTGTAAGGATCTTACCTTTAGCATTGACATCTATCAAGAGAAACCCATTATGACCAATGATTCGAAACCATATGTGTTGTTAGATTTGTTTCTAGTTATTTGCATGGACAAGGCTTGATTTACCGTTATTATTTGTCGCCTAGTAGTCTGTTTCTCATTTAGTTTGTCTGTTTTATAATCCACCTCTTAGCCTCTTCCGCCTTCTGTTACTTTGATTTGTCGTTTTCTGTAGCGTCTATGGGTTGTTTTGGCAACCATTTATGATTTGCTTAGGATGGTTTATTGAAAATGAGAAGAATATTATTAAAAGACAGTTTTTAGACTTAGATCTTGATTGATTTATGCTGCTTTTAGCAATGGGACAATCCCAATAAATAAGGCCTTTGTATTCAGCAAATCTTTTTTGATTTGTGCTTCTATAATAAGCTATTTAGCATTTAATTCCTCAACTTGGAAAAATAAAGCCCCTTACATTGCACTGTGCTTCGTTACGACAATAGATTTATCTTTCAGCGTGCTTCATCATACATTGACCAGTTCATACCTTTTGTATTTCTGTATTAGGTCAACTACTATGTGCAGTCACACATACAAATGAATGAATACAGAGACCGAGTCATACTGGTTAGTACATTTTTCATGATATTGACATATTCTTGAAATATATCATCAACTTGTGCATTTAACAAGTTTCATCCTTAACTTTTGTGGTTCTGCAGCCTTTTGCATCAAAGAAGCAAGGCCGACCTATTTGTACCTGCGTTAAGATTTTGGACATGACCGGTTTGAAGATATCTCAGCTGAACCAACTAAAGGTATTTCCATGTCAGTCAATATCTATTACCTTGGAAAAGATTTGCAGAGAAGAGAGAAAATTGTTGGATTCAAGAATTGGTTAGTTGTAAGTTATAGTGCGCTTGTGAGTCCTACTGATGATAAATTACATTGCTCGTTATACCTTGTTTGATCATACTTTTTGTCATAAGGAAATGTCTATTTTGCTCTTCTTTAAAACCGAGTTGTTAATTGCTTGTGCTCGTTACAGCTTCTGACTGTCATATCCACCATTGACGACTTGAACTATCCAGAGAAAACAGATAGATATTACATAGTCAACGCTCCGTACATATTTTCAGCGTGTTGGAAGGTTCGCTCTCATCCATTCCCTTTGAGAGCATATCATGATAAAATACTCTCTGTAACTCTGCACCTTAACTCAGTGTAATACCTGATATTTCCGCTTCAGGTTGTAAAGCCACTTCTTCAGGAGAGGACAAGGAAGAAAATTCAGGTTCTGCAAGGCTGTGGGAAGGATGAACTGTTGAAGGTAAATATTAAAATGACCCAATCCCCACAAAATGAACCGTTGACCGTTCATTTGTGTCGTGCTATAGACCATTTTGCATCTGCTAATCAGACATTGACATCAATGCGTGTCCAAATAACTCGGGTTAATGAACTAAGGGTTCGTTTGGATTCCCGGAGATAATACATTAAATTGCATTATCTTACATTAAGGGTCCGTTTGGATTCCTTTTAGAATGCATTAAATTGATGATTTAATACAACTTAATGCATTATATTTGGGAATCCAAACATACCCTAAATTGTTGCATTATTTCGGATATCCAAACGAACCCTAAATTGCTACGCCTTTGATTTGATCTCCAATACTTGACCACAGATAATGGACTATTCGTCGCTCCCTCATTTCTGCAAAAAGGAAGGTTCAGGATCCCGACATTCCAGGAACGTTGGAGGAACCGACAATTGCTTCTCGCTTGACCACGCCTTCCACCAACAGCTGTACAACTTCACCCAAGAGCAAGCCGCCTTCAAAGGGTCACGTAGCCCTCTCAAACAAGGGTCAGTCCACTTGGCCTTCCCTGACCCGGACCCAGAAGACGCCAAGATCGCTAGAACCATAGAGACCGAGCTTCACAAGCTCGAGAACAAAAACGGGCTATCCAGGTCCCTCTCGGAGTCGCTTGGTGGACTCGACATTAAGATCAACTGAAACCGGCTGAGGGAAGTACACATTGTTGTTGTACATCTATGAAGAGATGATACCTATGAGATCTCCTCTATATAATTGCATCCTTTTTTAGTTCAGGGAAAAGGTATACTGCTGAGGCTTCTTGAGCATTGTATTACTTGTTTAGCCCTTTTAAGTATATGCCAGTTGCATTAACTCAATGCAAAGGCTCGATCCTCTTGAGATGTAGGAAAAATATGACCCGGAATTTACTGATTAATGTTTAGCTCTCTTTTATTTATTACATAATGTGAAGTATGACTGTACGAGGCATGAGTCATGAGTGCATGTATATTTTTTTTTACTGTATTAGTGTTAAAACTTAATTTGGTGTCGTGTAAAGTGTTAAACCACTCGCTCAAGATAAAAGAAGCTCAAAGGACTATTTCTTAGTAATATTTGATGACCCAAAACCCAGGTGTTTAAACATATGTGACAAGTTGGATTCCTCTTTCACAGTGTAGTTAAAATAAAACCAACTTCATTTTGGGTTTCCCTTCACATATATCAAAGATTAAACATTCTGCTCATAACTCAGTAGTTTCTCATTCACATTTTAATATACCCATGTCTCTTCCCCCAAGCCAGGGGGGCTACACATTCAACATCACTTAAAGTTCTCACTAATTTGGCCAAAATTTACACACTACTAACCAAGTAACCAAGATAGGACTTAACTGTCTTATTTTGTCATCAGAAGGAACTTTCTCCTGCAAGATAAGACGGCAACCCAGCATCAATCTGACTCTTCTTCCTTTGAAAAATTCCACTGAGACCAGGCATCATTGTTTTCTTTGACACTGAACTCCTCTGCTTCTCCACTGTATTGGTCATCATTGATAGCTCCGGTTTCTTCATCTGAACCTTATGGTAGATAGGTGAGTACTTGATTGGTTCCTGCTGTGTCGCCTGAGACTCTGCCATAATCCTTGATGCGATTTCAGCCGCCTTCTTCTTCTCCTTCTCACGCCATCTTCTTAGTTCTCCTTCCACCGCCTTCTTTGCAGCCTCAGCCATCTCTGCTTTCTTGAGTGTTTCCTGGGTAGCAGTCTTTATGTCTTCTATCTCCTTCTGAGCAGTCTCCAGCTTCTTGAGTGCTTCATTCTCACCGGCCTTCACAGCTTCTGCTTGTGCCATAACAGCAGCTACTTTCAATTCCGTCAGCTTGTCTGATTTATCTGCTTTCTTGATGAGTGACTCGAACTCGTCCCTGGAGAGAGTGATCTTGCCACCTGATGCTGATGTTGAAGAGCGTGCAGTGTTGCTTCTCTCTGATATGATCTTGATTTCCTCAAGGGCTCTTTCCTCAGCATCTCTTGCTTGCTCGGCTTCTTCGAGGGCAATCTTGAGAAGCTCCTCGGCTTCTTTTAGAGAAGTTCTGGTTGTCTCAGCTTCCTTCTCCAACTCTCCAGCCTTGATCTTCAGCTTCTCAGCTTCACGATGAGTAATCTCGGCCTCTGACGATACCTGGTTAAGCGTTGCGATCATTTCATCTGAAGCTCCTCCGGCTTTAGCTTCCTCTGTTAGACAAATCTCGAGCTCAGACTTGCCCTTTCTCAGCTTGACATGCAGATTCCCGGCAACAGATTCAATTTTTCCCTCTTTCTCTCTTAGCTCTGTGTGCTCTTTCTTTAAGGACTGTAGCTCATGCTTGAGAGAGTCCACAAACTGGCGGAGACCACTCTCCTCTTGAAGCAACTTTTGAAGAGACTCTTTCGCACTGTCCACTTCCAAAGTGACAGTTCTCAGAGTCTCCATATCTAAAGCCTTCATGTCCTCCAATTCCTTTTGCAAGGTACAGATCTCTCTAATTTTTTCAGCTAATTGGGTTTCAAGATGTATGATCAGTTCAGGATCTAACTCTCTCTTCATATCCTGCAAGTTATTATCAGACTCTTCCAACTTGGTCTTATATGTCTGCCTTTGCACCTCCTTTTCTTCAAAGACAACCGTCAACTCATTTTCAGCTTCCATTGTTGCTTGCTGCACTTGTTCAATTGTTTCCTTCATTGCTGAAATTTCCTTCGATAGTTCCTGAGCTCTCTCTACATTACTACCGAATGTATGTTTAGCTTCTTCAACTTGCATGGAGGCACTATTTTTCGCTTCTATAGATACATCATAGTCTTGACGAATCATTGTCAACTCTTGCTTTGCAGCATTGAGATCTTCTAGGACATTCATATACGGTTCTCTTGCACATTCCAAATCATGCAGCTGGTCAGCATTGTTCGAAACAAAGTTCCTGTTATTTGCTTGAATTTTTGCAGCTTCAGTGGCCTTCAATGCTGCTTCTTTTGCTTCATTAATAGTCTTTAGCTTCTGATTAAGACCCTCTGCTGTTTGCATGGCCTTTTCGAGCTCTACAAGGGCCTCAGCTTTGGTATTTTCAGCATTTTTTATCTGCTCTTTTAATTTCTTCAGCTCCTTCTCAGCTAAATGAAGCTGCGAGTTTTTGGCCAATACCTTCTGCAAAGACAGCTCAGAATTTGAGTACGCAAAAGTTGGATCTATAGTTCTATACACAAGAATATCTTTCAGCAACATTAAAACAGCATATAATATCTACGCCTAAGCTAGTAGAATACCACCATATATTTGGTCCTAATTTCAGTAGAGAGTTGTCTGACTAAATGTCACACAACTTTTGCAGCATCTAAAAGTCCAAAACAATTAGGAAAAATACTTTGTCCTGAACATTGTGGTCAGTGGTGTATTATTGTTCCTTTATATGTACAGCCAGTTTTAACTTTTAACATCATTACTACACGATACTACAAGAAATAAACGAGACTCATTGAAAAGATGTACCTCAGCAGAATGTGGTTTCACTTTCTTGACGGTAGGTCTTTCTCCTGATAAGGAACCTTCACCAAATAAGCTGACAGCATGTTTGACGGACTGAAATGGTGCACTTGTGTCAATCTCTCCTACCCCAACTTTGGGAGATCCAGTACCTTTTGGTTGTTCCCCTATCTTCATATGCCTCATGTCTTCACAATTTCTACGACTTACCAACTGACAGGAACCAATATAAGGTAACTTGTTAAGAAGGCTTTGGCTAAGCCAGTAATATGATTGAAGACATATAAGGGCACTACATTTTTTTTAAAAGAAATGAAAAATAACAGCGTCTCTTCATTCATCTATTGTCAAAACTTAAGTTCCAGCATCATAGTTGTGGGTTCAATTTGACACTTGACAGTAAGATAATCCTGAATTCCTGATATATCCATGACTTAACACCACATTTTTTTGTGGCAAGAAGTCTACAATACACTAGAGATCTAAAACTATTCATCAATCCGTTGAAATCAATTTGTAGATCTATTTGCAGATCTAGTTTAGACTAATTTTTACTTACGCAGTCAGAAGAAGTTTTAGCTGAACGTCCACCTCTTAGAGTGTGCTATTTGCTAAAAGAACGTAAGGATAGTACAAACCCCACATGTGCATAAGCATGATAGACACATTTAAATACGTACAGTATAAGATCTAGCATGTGAATATTAATAGATCATATACCAACAGCAAATGTGCTGTACAGAACTACATGTCCACCTTGAGAATGTCCAAGAACAAGAGGGCAATCTTGTGAGGAGCACAAGTGATGAAAAAACCCACTCACTTGTCGTCTATCTTCAGCTTTTAATAGCAGAGAAACCTAACAGGCAAATTGACTTTGACAGAAATGAGGCCAAAAGGCAGTATGTTGCAACATTCTTACAGTATAATCCAGGTGATATATCAGGCAAAAGGGCAGTTGCCTCTATCTTAAGAGTAGAGAAATCTAACAGGCAAATTGACTTTAGCAAATATATGGTAAATAGGCAGTATATTGAAACACCATTCTCATGGTACAATCCAGATATATTAAGCATAAAGACAGTTGTTTTCTATCTTAACAGCAGAGAAATATATCAGGCAAATTGACTTTCACAGATAAGTGGCAAAGAAGTCACTATCTTGAAACATCATTCTTACGGTAAAGTCATCAACGAAACTTAGCTTAATTAAATACACGCTCGCATCTGCATACTTCATGAGTCATAAGGAAACAATGTAGACCTAATACTTTTCAAGAGGTCAAATGCGGTATACAACCTACATTGTTGCAAATCCATAACCATTCTTATATGAAATCACAGATTAGACTTATAGAATTAAATCTAATGTTCTCAACTACTTCAATAGGATCAATATCTTTTTTCTTTTCGTTTGCAAAGCAACTCCAGAGATGTCTTTCTTAATTATTTACATCTGAACACGACAAATAATGTCAATATTATAAATTCTCCCAGGGCAATTAAGACCTATAAAAGTAACACCATCATTGTGATTAAATTCACAAATTTAAGAGCTTTCACTCAACACGGAACTTTACAAGCCACCTTTTTTGCAAGCCACTAAAGTACAAATCGAAACCTAAAAGGCAGCAATAATTACTACCACACAAAGCAGTAAACAAATAAAACAGGTAGGGCGCAAACCTGATTCAACCGAGAACGAAAACCCTAGAAGCTCAGAAATTTGACAGAGCGAAAGGCGGTAGCAACTCAACAGCATCAAAGTGCCTCTTCCCCCTTCGTTTTCAAAGAGTACAGAGCGAAGAAAATGCTGCGACTACCTCCAAAAACCCCGTCCGACTAAGAAAAATACGGGAGAAACGCTAAATTCGGCATGGAAACTATTCCATAGAACAACTCAACAGTAGAAGAAAAAGGTGGAGAATCATGTAGAGAGTAGGAAACAGACCAGGAACTGCAGAAAATGCTTCAGATAATACAGCTAGAAATGGATTGCGAAAGCTTGAGGTTTTGGGGATGATTGAGACGATTTGAAATTTGGGAGAGTTTTGACTGCGAGTGTAGTGTCCGTGAGGAAGAGCGATTTGAAAAGGAAACGAAAATGGAAGAAAGAGAGTGAGTTTACCACGACAGCAGATCGCACCGCCCAAAAAGGGTTTAATATATGAGCCCGTTTTGTACTATTAGGGAGGCCTTTTTGGGTTTTAACGCTAACTAATTAACGTTAAACCACCTTTACTTTAGGCTTTGTTTTTTTCCTAAATACAAGCAAACATTAAAGTATTAGAGCATCTTTAATGATGGTATTATATGACAAAGGTTCTGTACACTATAATTTTTTTTTGGATATATTACAGTTTGAAACACATAAATCTTACTTAAGCAAGATTTCTGCGTTTCAAGATAAATTGTACCCAGAAAAGTCATTTCTGTATAAATTTGAAACGCAGGTATTTTGCTTAAGCAAAATACCTGCGTTTTAACCATTTTTTTTTTTAAAAGCTGAAACGCAATATTTTTGCTTAAGCAAAAATATTGCGTTTCAGCCCTCCCCCTTTAAGTGAAACGCAAGATCTCGCGTTTCACTCGTCTTCCATCTCTCGCGTCTTCCATCTCCCGCTAGGTCAGCCGCCGCCATCGTCGCTCTTCCGTCGTCTTCTTCTTCCTTCTTCGATTTTGATTTTGATTCTTCCTATTTGGATTTGGATCTGTACAAATCAATGGATTTGGGGCGAAAAAATGGTGGAGCCGGAGACGAAGACGATAGCGGCCGAAGACAACCGGCGGCGCTCTCATCGTCTTCTCCGGCGGCAATAGTGAACTTGGCTGGCGACGAGAGCTTGGCTGGCGGTGGGGGAGGTGACGGAGCGACAACGCCAGCAGTCGGAGCAGAGGGTGACGGTGTTGATGCTCAGTCGGAGCAAAGGGCGACGGAGCAGAGGGCGACGGCGGTGGGGGACGAGGCAGTGGCTCAGGCGGTTGGGCTGGCGTTGGATGCTTTTGCCGGCGTGTGTACTGGAGGTGTCGCCGGGAAAGATGGAGTCGCCGGGAAAGATGGAGTTGTCGGGAAAGATGGAGTCGCCGGGAAAGTCGTCGGGAAAGCCGCCGAAAGTACTGTAGCGCCGGTGACCCGAAAACGCGGGAAAGGCCGCGACGCGGGAAAGTCTCGGAAGCAGCGCAAGGTAGCCTCTTCGTCTACCGTACCAGATGCACCGATAGTATCTTCTTCTACCGATATTCGACAGGTATATTTTAAATTTTAAATAAATTTTAAATTGTGTTTAATATGATATAAATATCCGCATACATGAATTAATAGCATGAATATCGAAATGTGTTTAATAGCATGATTTATGGTTGCGTAAATAAAAAGTGATTAAAATTTAAAATATATTTAAAATTTGTTTAATAGCATGATTTATGGTTGCGTAAATTAAATGCATTGATTTTAATAGCACGATCTATATGATTTAGAATACAAATTAAATAACAACTACCAAAATAACAATTAGTTTAGCAAGTAATTTAGAATAGAAATTAAATAAATTTCATAATAAAGAATATGAATATTAATGTCTAATAGAAATTATTGTTTATATAAAAACAATTAGAATTTGAAATTATAACATTATTAATAACTATTAAGAAATAAACAATAATTTAAATATAATAATTTATTTAAAAACAATATGAAATAATAACGAGTGATCTAATCGAAATAAAACAATAAAAAAATTAGAAATTAAAACATTATTAACAAGTAATTTAGAAATCAAGTAGAATTAGAATTTAAAACATTATTAATAATTATTAAGAAATAAAAAATAATTAAAATATAAAAATATAAAATAATAACGAGTGATCTAATCGAAATAAAACATTAAAAAAATTAGAAATTAAAATCTTGTCGTCCGAAGATAACGATATGATTTAGGAAATTTGACAATTAATTTTAGAAATAAATAATTTATTTAGAATAGAAATAAATTAAATGTCAAAATAAAGAATATTAAGATTATTGTCTATATAAAAACAAATAGAAATAGAATTTAAACATTAATAGGAATTATTAAGAATTAACAAATAATTAAAATAAAGGGCATATTGGAGACGTGCGGCGGATCTGTTAGAGCGAAGCGTCGTGGTCCTCATAAGCCCAAAGAACGAGGGATCACAGCTTCTGCACGACGTGGTTCTACATCACAGCTGAGCAGACAGGTAGACGTTGCATTACAGAGAGATGTTGGGCAGCCCGAGGATCATCCGATCGAGTCTGCTGAGCCCGAGGATCATCCGACTGAGTCTGAGTCGTCATCTTCGGACGATGAGGTTGATATTGGCCAGGATGAGTACACACGTTCTCCAGTTTTTGAGGCGACGGAGCAAGGCTGGCATGAGACATTTGAGCCCTCCACAGATGCTGATAAAGTTGACGACATGCCCCCTCCTTGTGCGACGCAGACTTCTGAGGCACCTTCTCCCCCACCTGAGGCAGAGGGGCCACCCATTATGGAGCACATTGCCCCCCCTCCTGCCCCCATCATGCCCCCCTACTGGCCCTATACCTCTAGGGCAAGAGGGGAACTGGATGCCAGGAGGTCCTCGTCGGAGAGACCTGATCCCATCCTATCCTACCCACATCGCATCCCTTTTATGGATGGCGACGCAGCAGGAGGCAGCGGTAGCCATAGACATTTTGGCTCCCCCAGTACACTTTCCCCCGCATCAGGATCCAGTATGTATAAAAAATTTCTTTTAAATTTTCAAATGTTTGGAAAACCAAAAAAAAAAAATGTACATTAATCTTAAATACACAAAATTTATTGTTTCAGATGAGGAGGATCCTCATGACCTTCGTTCGTCATCCACACTTTGATGATATACAACGGTATAGGACGGACGAGGATGGGTCATGGTGGACTTTGGCGCAGCGCAGCGGGTTGACTGCATTGGGGACGTTGGAGTTTCGACGGATGGACTCGGTTCTCATATCAGCATTCGTCGAGAGGTGGCATCCGGAGACCAACTCCTTCCATTTTCCCTGGGGTGAGATTACCATCACACTGCACGATGTTGTGCAGATTCTGCAGATTCCGATTGACGGTGTTGTGGTGGTTTCTCCTATGCCTGATGCAGCGATGTGGGAGGCCTTGGCTCCGATTTTGGGGGTAGATCCGCGTATTGCTGAGATTACTGGGATAGGTAAATAAATCAAAATTATAATAAATAGTTAATTAATATTATTGAAAACTGATAAAATTTTGTTGTATTCTAAACAGGTGGCGGTTATGGAGCTAACAAGATGTTGAAGGATCGGGCTAAGGAGTTATGCATAGCCGAGGAGAGGTGACATTCTGTTGTATTTTGAATAATATTAAAATTAGAAAATTACTGTAGTTATTTTTAAAATATAACGTTAAATAATAATCGTTCTTTACAGGAACGAGCATCACATAGCTACGTTGTATCTTGCGATACTAGTGAGTTGTACTCTCTTCGTTGACAAGTCGGGGATGAAATGCAATCCTGAGTATCTAGCGGTCCTCCTTGATCACGACGAGACTGGAGGGTACGCATGGGGAGTCGCTACCCTGGTGTACCTATACCGCCAGTTAGGTAAGGCGTCGCGAGGTCAAGCAACTTCTATTGTCGGTTGTACGCTTCTGCTGAAGGTAATCTATCGCATTCAACTCTATTTGTCTTACGTTTACACCGAGAAACTATACTTACATTGATTTATTTCAGTCTTGGATTTGGGCCTACTTTCACGCGCTTCGAGGTCACGCGTCTTCCGATCTCGAGGCTCGATTTCCAACTTGAGCCATGGTCAATATCCGTATCCCATTACCGTTGAGACTTGATTGCGATGTCATCATTGGCAAGCATAAGCACGGACCATTCCAAGACAAGAATGCCAAAGCAACCCGATACACCGTGGCAAACAATAGACCGACCGTGGGCATGTCGCACCAGAACCTCGGTCCGCAAGGACTAAAAAAGTAGTTCACCTCAACTGCATATTGCTCAAATGACTTCCCAGGGTTTAGTCTTGCCAACACGGGCTCGTACAAGGCTCTGTTGTCGACCAAGTGAGATGCCAAATTGAATCGAATCCTCCTGTAGTTCCCCTCATCTTCGCCCAACAATACACATAGTGAGCGGTAGCCACAATGTCCGTCTCCAACTACATTCCTCACCTCCCTAATGAACGGATACCAAAAGTAGTCAATGTTGTTGACTCCAAAGTCCATTCCCATGTGATTGATGGGTTCCCCGGGAAACTGTGGTCCACACGGTTCTTGATCAACATGAACATGTTCTTCTACATCAACAAAAATAGGTTCTTCTTGGCCCTTTCTAGGACGACTTCTTCCTTGGCTTCCCTTCTGCTTGCCCTTCTCCTGCTCTTTCTCCTTCTCTAGCTTATCAAGATCCGCCCTTGCATACTCAACCCTAATCGGATCTCTCTCGGTGGAATACTTGCACGACCCCATCGGTCTTCCTTTTGCCTTGATCATTGTGGGTTGCCGCAGGGTTGACTCATGCGGATACTCAAAGTCATAGTAAACCTCCGACATATGATCTACTGTTGATTTCGGTAACTCACGCCTCTTCACCCTCTCTCCAAATTTGATGCACCTCATCTCTGCAACTGTAATATTGACGTTGTCACAAACAACATCGTCTCTGTCAGAACAAACTATCCTATCCCATTCGATCTGCCTCCAAAAGCGGTGTATCTCAGAAGGCATGATTAGCTTCTTATCAATGATAGCAAACGCAACTGTGTGGATGCACGGTAGGCCAAGGCACTCTCTCATCCAGAAATCATCGCACTCATCTTTGAAATCACCGTCCAGTAGCTGCTGATACATGGCATACAACTTCCTCAAGGCCCGATCCGACACTCTGTAGAATAGCCTAGAAAACACAACCCGAACTGTTGGAACCATGAGGTTGTAACATGTGGGCATCTTGATCCGTGACATCTCCATGCTTGCCCTAACCTTGCAAACTTGGCTCTCAATCGCTGAGTGGATCCTCACCGACATTCGATTAAATCCGCCTATACTTGAATCCACAATTTTTTTCAACACCTTGTGCATACCCTCAACCCTTTCAAACCATATAACACCGAGGTTAATATATTATAGATCACTTATGCAAATATCTATAAGATTTGAAGTTGGGATACCAGTTAGATGTCCTTGTGAAAAAGTGGAGATGGTGGTCCGTCCACGCTCTAACTATGTTTTTCTTGTAAGGTGTAAGCCACTGCTTCTCAACATATCTAATCAACCCACTCTTCCATGACTTCTTCAATGTTGCAAGCCTCTCTTCGTAGCTTTCTTCCGTGGTTGAGCAAAACAATCCCCAACATTGCCCGCAAAAAGCTTTTACCTTTACTTTACTCTTCAAAATAGGGGAACTATAAGCCTCGATGTTGTGCTTTATATGCACCCAACACAAAAGGTGTTTAACCTCTGGGAAGATCAAATGGATTGCATTGATGAGGGACTTCTCTCGATCGGTCATTATCGTCGTTGGCATGACTTTGGCCTCCTCACACAAATAACGCAGCTTCTTCATGATGAAAGTGTAATGCACAATCTCTTCGTTCTTCGTAAATGCATAGGCAATGTTGAAGGTCTTGTGAGTACACGTAAAACCGACAATCTCCACCAAAGGCATGTTATACCTAACGACAAAGGCAACAAAATATTAGTGCATATCCAAATTTCCTACCATATTCATAATTACAATTATTGCTTCAATAAGTTACATACTTGTTTGTCTTGTATGTGGCGTCGATGATGATAACATATGGGAACCTCTTAAGAAGCCTCAGTGAGTCAGGGTGGGCAAAAAATAAGACATCCACCTCATTAGTTAGCTTCTCCCTCAATGGAAACACTTCATATTTGTGTTGTTTCATAAAATTGAGTGTCCATTGGGTGACCGTCAAATCCCCACGATCCTCGAATTGCAAATTTTGTAGGTAGTTGGAAACTTGTTTTGCCGATGTCACATTTCTTGTGAAGGATTTTTTCAACGCTTTACAAATAGCAGAGGGGGGGACAAATGACTCACCTAAATTCTGCACCAAAATCTTCTCTTCATCGGCTAATCGACCAATGATTGCATGGCCTTCGAAGCTAAGCGGCAACTTATGGTTGTGTACATCACTCAATACACGCAATATCCATTTACGACTCTCTGTCTCATACTTCTTCTTCTTCTCTGGGACACCTATAAGCTCAAATGTGCATCCTGACTTCTTCGAATTTGTTCCTGGACGCCTATCAACATCAATCTCCCGAGCCTCCTCATCTTCTAAATCACATTTATCCTTTCTAATTCTTTGCTTCCCAAAATGTTCACAAGTCAAACTAACATGCCTCACGTTACTTCGCCTAATAACTAAACACATCATCAATTCTTTTCCCAAATTCTTAGCCCAGTCAACCAACTCCTCTCGACTGTTCCACTTCTGATTAGTGGCAAATTCCTTTCCATAAAATTTCCCCTGTTATTTTATCAATTTCCAACAATTAATTGTTGCATACACAAACAAATTTACCTATTATATCGAAATATATAAAAACTTTACTATTTATATCTAAATCTACAAATACGTACAAGATCATATCTACTACAAATACGAATTCATATCTACAAAAGTAAACATTTATTTAAACTTATTTCCAATTATAATATTCATATCGAAATCTATATGCTCCAACTATAAACACATTCTATAATATAACGCATTACTAACCGGAAAGTTTGAAATATCGAAATTTGGATCGTCTTCGTCATCGGGCAAATTTTCATCTTCGTGGTCGCTCTCAAATTCGAACTCTTCTTCGGTGCTATAATCTGCTTCTTCTTCACTACTAGACATTTACGAAATAATTTTATGCTCGGATTTGGTGGTGTATTCCCACAACAAGTGATGGGGACTTCTTATAAATGGCTAAATTCGACCGTTGAAATATGACCGTTTTGAAACGCAAGAATTCTGCTTAAGCAGAATGCTTGCGTTTCAAAACGGTCATATGTTTAAAAAGCTGAAACACAGGAATCCTGCTTAAGCAGAATTCCTGCGTTTCAGCTTTTTTTTATAAAAAAAAATTGGTTGAAACGCAAGAATCCTGCTTAAGCATGATTCATGCGTTTCAGCTTTTTAAAAAAAAAAATTGGTTGAAACGCAGGTATTTTGCTTAAGCAAAATACATGCGTTTCAAATTTATACCGAAATGCCTTTTCTGGGTACAATTTGCCTTGAAACGCATAAATCTTGCTTAAGCAAGATTTCTGCGTTTCAAACTGTAGTGTACCCAGAAAAAAATTATAGTGTACATAATTCTTCCGTATTATATATATGAGTCTCTTATGTAATTAAAGGATTTTTTAATGTGTGTCCATAGGCATATAATAAAAACCTCATCTTTAGTAATAATCTCTTTTAGTCACTAATTTAACTTTTTTCATAGGGATTCACCCCTTCTACTTTAGGGAATATTTTAAAAAAAGTTTTTAAGTTTAGACTCTTAACATGTGTCCATGGATACACATTAGACAAACCGAATTATAAAATATCAAATTTTTTAATTGAATCAAGAGAATCTCTTACATATTGTACCCTCCTCATATAATTACTTTAATTTTAAAAAAATCTGACATTTTATTTTTATTTTACTTTTTAAAAATATCTTAAATTACTTTGAGTATCACCATACTCTTAGGGTAGTTTCAGAACATATGTGATCTTTTGAATTACTTGTAACTAGTGAACATAGCGTAGTCCCGTACTTAGTATAAGCTTAAAAAATACTCCAGTATTATTAATATTAAATTAATAAATTTAAATAAATAGTTAATTGAAAATAAGCTATTTAAATAGAACATATATTAAAAAAATAAATATAGTCAATGAAGCATAGTAAAATACAAACTTATATTAAAATTTATAAATAACAAATCTATTAAAATTACAAAATCAATTTAAATATAACTGATCGAACTTTATACATGAAGCCTAGAGAATTATTTTTATTAAAATTATAAAATAAACTATACTTTCTGTTAGTTATTTAAATTTAAAAATTTAATATTAATAATAATAAACAACTTAAATAAATTTAAACTAATATATATCCCCGTACCTTATACGGGTATAGTTGTCAATTTTTTTTTTGCTATAAATAGCATATTTTCATACCTCATACCTTATATGTAGACTTGTACAAGTCGGGGCTCGGACCGAGTTTGGACCGCACTTTCGGTATTTTTTCGCCCGGTCCAGACGGGCTAAAAATGTTGTTCAAGCCCGTCTGGAAGTTCAGGTCGGATAGCCCGGCAAGCTGACTGAGTCCGGATTTGTACATTTACTAGTGATTTACAACATCCATAATACAAAAATTTTAACACCCTTAAATTAACATAACTCCTGAAGTTTATATTGAAACTATTCCACATTATTAATTGGCAAGCTAATTCTTATATTTTATATTTTTATAAATTAACCGGGTACCGGATTGACCCGAATCGACTGGGCCAATATTGTTGTCCAAGCTCGGGTTTTAAACCGGGTCGGCCGGCCCGAACTTGTACAGGTCTACTTATATGGATGTAACGTCAAGTTATTTTGTAAGTATGGGCATCCTCAAGCTTAATGCAGATGCTGCTATGCTCGACTGAGATTGCATTGGACCAGGTACTGTCATCAGATATTCCTATAGGTTTGTTGTTCGTGCTGGTGTTCGTCGTGTTAGATATTTCCTGATCTTTCGTATTTCCTTAATTATTTGATATTTCCTAATTTGGTTTATCAGTTACTGAATTTTAGGAAGTTATGGGCTGTTACTTTAGAGAGAATATTGCAGCATTATGTTAGTACTGTTAGTGGTTGTAACGGGTCCTAAATTAAGGTTAGGTCAGTTTATGTAATCGCCTATAAAAGGCCGTTCAATTCTTAATAAGAAAAAAGCAGCATTCAGCACAATACTTCCTCTGTCTATTCTATCTTTCCTGACTCAAAGAAATCCTTCGACTGACAATTGTTATCAGCAGACTGACAATTGTTATCAGTGGTATCAGAGCGTTGATCCTATTTTTCTCAGATCCTGAGCGTAAACACGTGAGAGATTCACAAATCCAATGGCTGCCGAATCCAATTACGTGCAAGTCTCTATTCCACGCTTTGATGGTCACTACGATCATTGGAGTATGTTGATGGAAAATTTTCTTCGCTCTAAGGAGAATTGGGGCGTTGTTAATGATGGAGTGCAAGAACCGGCGGAAAACGCAGTTCTGATAGATGATCAGAAAATAGATCTGGAGAGTAGAAGATTGAAGGATTTCAAGGCGAAGAATTATCTCTTCCAAGCCATAGATCGTTCCATCCTGGAAACTATTCTTTGCAAAGATACTTCCAAGGATATATGGGACTCTATGAAGAAGAAGTATGAAGGCTCCAACAGAGTGAAGCGTGCACAGCTTCAAGCTTTGAGAGGCGATTTTGAGTCGCTGAGGATGAAGGATAAGGAGTCAGTCAGCAGTTATTTCGGGCGAACGATGGAGATCTGCAACAAGATGAGAAATTATGGTGAGAAGATGACTGATGTCATTACAGTGGAGAAGATTTTGCGGAGCATGACGCGGAACTTCAACTATATTGTTTGTTCGATCGAAGAATCGAAAAACATTGATGAGCGCTCTCTTGATGAATTGCAAAGTTCTCTATTGGTGCATGAACAAAAGGTGAATAGGAGCTCTACAACAGAGGAGCACGCTTTGAAGGCATCTACCAACACTCAGTCCAACAACTTCAGAGGAAGAGGACGCAGAAAGGGTCGTGGTAGAGGAAGAGGAAATCGAGAGGATAGAGGAAACAAAGATCATGATTCCAGCAGGAATTTCAGGTCAAATGATGACAATTTCAGGCCCAATAATGACAGCAGTCAGGGCAAAGGCGGCAGAGGCCGAGATTTCGACAAGTCTAAAGTCGAATGTTACAGGTGTCATAAGTTTGGCCATTATGCATCTGAATGCTACACCAAACTGCACAAGGAGAAGGAGGAGAACTCAAAGTTTGCTGAAACAAAGGACTCAGAAACTCTGCTGATGACGATCCAAGATGGAAAGAAGTCTGAAGCAGGTGTTTGGTTTGTGGATACAGGCTGCAGTAACCACATGAGTGGAAGTAAGTCTTCTTTCTCTTATTTAGATGAAGATTATCATTCTACTGTAAGATTTGGGGATGAATCTTTTGTGAAAGTGATGGGAAAATGAGATATCAGGATAAAAGCCAAGAATGGCTTTATAGAGAAAATTTCAGAAGTCCTATATGTGCCTGACTTGAAGACTAATTTACTGAGTGTTGGCCAATTGCAAGAAAAGGGTTATATTATCACAATTAAGTCAAATGCTTGTGAAATTTATGATCCTGTTAGAGGAGCTATTGCTCTTATTCCAATGAGTTCAAACAGGTTGTTCTCGTTAAAGATTGAAAGCATTCAATCTAGTCTGATGGCTGAAGTAAGTAAGTCATCGTGGTTATGGCACTTTAGATATGGGCATCTGAATTTTGGAGGGTTGAAGACTCTTCAGCAAAAGAATATGGTAACAGGTCTTCCAGAAATTACAGCTCCTACTCAGGTGTGTGAAGACTGTATTGTTAGCAAACAACATCGGACTCAATTTCCCAAGGGGAAATCATGGAGAGCAAGTAAAGTTCTGGAGCTGGTGCATTCTGATATTTGGGGCCCTATAAATCCATCTTCTAATGGAGGTAAGAGGTATGTAATTACCTTTACTGATGATTTTTCCAGAAAAACGTGGGTTCATTTCTTACAGGAAAAATCAGAAGCATTTAATGCTTTCAAAAGCTTCAGAGCTCTAGTGGAAAATGAAGCAGAAAGATCCATCAAGACACTTCGAACAGATCGGGGTGATGAGTATTGCTCAAAGGAGTTTGAAGCATTTTGTGAAGAGAAAGGGATTCGACGAGAGCTTACAGCTGCATATACACCGCAGCAAAATGGTGTTTCTGAGAGGAAGAACAGAACAATCCTCAACATGGTGAGAAGCTTGTTGACAAAGAGGCAAAGTCCCAAAGCAATTCTGGCCGGAAGCGATAAACTGGAGTGTTTATGTTCTGAATAGAAGCCCAACCTTTGTTGTTCAGAACATGACACCAGAAGAAGCCTGGAGTGGTAGGAAACCAGCAGTAGATCACTTTCGGATTTTTGGATGCATTGCATATGCTCATGTTCCTGATGTCAAGAGGAAGAAGCTTGATGACAAGGCTGAGAAATGTGTCTTTCTTGGAGTAAGTGAGATATCAAAGGCATACAAGTTATACAATCCACTCACAAAGAAGATTGTGACCAGCAGAGATGTGACCTTTGATGAAGAAAACACTTGGGATTGGAATAGGCAGCAGCCTACCCAAGTCGTTTATGACAGTGACGCTGAAAGTTCAGCAAATGTCAGCCAGCCAGAAGAAAACGTCAGCCAACGAGAAGCAAATGTCAATCCGACAGCAGCAAATGTCAGTCTGACAATTGCCCAACCTAATCCAGCAAAAACTCAATTTATTCGGCGTGTCAGGAGAAGGCCGAATTGGATGGGAGATTATGAGGTAACTGGATTAAATGATGAGACTACTTATTTTGCTTTGTTTGTTGATTGTGATCCTACAAGTTTTGAAAGTGCTGTCAAAGAAGAAAAATGGCAAAAGGCCATGGATGCTGAGATTGATGCTATTGAAAGAAATGACACATGGGTGTTGTGCAATTTACCAGAAGGTCACAAGACCATTGGTGTGAAGTGGGTCTTCAAGACAAAGCTGAAAGAGAATGGAGAAGTTGACAAGTACAAAGCTTGCTTGGTAGCAAAGGGATACAAGCAAGAGTATGGGGTTGACTATACAGAAGTATTTTCCCCGGTGGCAAGGCATGACACAATCAGATTGGTGGTTGCATTGGCTGCTTAGAAATCTTGGCCAATTTTCCAACTTGATGTCAAATCAGCTTTCTTACACGGATACTTGGAGGAACAAGTATTTATTGATCAACCACCTGGTTATGTTAAATCTGAGAATGAGCATAAAGTGTACAGGTTGAAGAAAGCTCTTTATGGGCTAAAGCAAGCTCCAAAGGCATGGTATAGTCGCATTGAAGGGTATTTTTTGAAAGAAGGTTTCGTAAAGTGTCCTTATGAGCATTCACTTTTTGTCAAGATTGGAGACAAAGGTAAAATGCTCATTGTCTGCTTGTATGTTGATGATTTGCTATTTACTGGAAATTGTGCTGTCATGTTTAAGGAGTTCAAGAGATCTATGATGAATGAGTTTGAAATGTCAGATCTTGGTATGATGCACTACTTTCTTGGCATAGAAGTAGTACAATCAGGTGATGGGATTTTTATGTCCCAAAAGAAATATGTGGGAGAAATATTAGAAAGATTTCAGATGCATGATTGCAATCCTGTAAACACTCCAGCTGAGTGTGGTTTCAAGCTACACAAAGATCATGAAGGAAAGAAGGTGGATAGCACACTCTACAAGCAAATTGTGGGAAGCTTGATGTATTTGACTGCCACAAGACCGGATATTATGTATGATGTTAGCTTAATCAGTAGGTACATGGAGAATCCTACAGAAATGCATTTATTGGCTGCTAAAAGAATCCTACGGTACTTGCAAGGAACCAGAGATTTTGGCCTGAACTACAAGAAAGGTGACCTGACAAGTTTGTTGGGATTTACTGACAATGATTATGCAGGAGATCAAGACGACAGGAAAAGCACTTTCGGGTATGTGTTTATGCTTGGTACATCTGTTATTTCTTGGATGTCAAAGAAGCAACCTATTGTCACTTTGTCAAGCACGGAAGCAGAGTTTGTTGCAGCAACAGCTGGTGCGTGTCAGGCCATGTGGCTAAGGAAAGTTCTTGAAGAGTTGAATTTCAAGGAGCCAGAACCAACTGAGATCTATTGTGACAACAGTTCAGCAATCAAGTTGTCAAAGAATCCAGTGATGCATGGAAGAAGCAAGCATATTGATGTGAGAGTTTACTTCTTGAGGGATCTTAGCAAGGATGGAATAATTGATCTCATCTTTTGTCAAAGTGAAGAACAAGTGGCTGATATATTCACCAAACCACTCAAGAAGGAGTCTTTCATGAAGCTCAGGAAACTACTTGGTCTTTGTACCATCAAAGCTTTAAACTGATGTTTTCAAACTTCAGTTTAAGGGAGGATTTGTTAGATATTTCCTGATCTTTCGTATTTCCTTAATTATTTGATATTTCCTAATTTGGTTTATCAGTTACTGAATTTTAGGAAGTTATGGGCTGTTACTTTAGAAAGAATATTGCAACATTATGTTAGTGATGTTAGTGGTTGTAACGGGTCCTAAATTAAGGTTAGGTCAGTTTATGTAATCGCCTATAAAAGGCCGTTCAATTCTTAATAAGAAAAAAGCAGCATTCAGCACAATACTTCCCCTGTCTATTCTATCTTTCCCGACTCAAAGAAATCCTTCGACTGACAATTGTTATCAGCAGACTGACAATTGTTATCACGCCGACTTCCGGTCTAGTGGGACATTAAGGTTGCTCAAGCGATGGATGTGGTGTATGCTTTGCAATTGGCTTTAGACATGGGTGTAACTCATATTGTTGCCTTGTCAGTGGTCCTGGGTATTCAAGCAAGGCAGTCGAACGGGGAATACCGTCGCTCCTTATGTTGCTCGTATTTATCTTGCTTCAGGTCGTGAAAAGGTCTTCTTTGTAAACATTTCGTCGGATATTATTGCTCTTGCGGAGTTAGATGTTTAACATATATATATATAAGTGTGGTCTCGTTTTAAAAAAAAATAGAGTGTTATTAAAAAAATATTATTTTTCTCCTTATAAGTAAGAAATGAGAGTTATTTGTCAAAAATCTTTAAACATAAGGTTTAATAATTTACTTTTTATATTTCTCATTAGAAGTAATAAATTATTATAATGTTATGTTATTTGTTTTTAACCCCATAGGTATAACACTTATGGGTAGTTAATTAAGGAATTGAATATCTTTACATCTAAATGCATTAATAAACCTAAATTATCTTAAACACATAAATTAGGATCACTAAAAATGGTTAATTAATTTTAATTAATGAAGATAATTAATTAAAATTAGTAATTGAACATAATTATAAAAAAAAGATTTAAATTGATTATCTTATGCAAAACATTATCTGATTCTTCATTCTATATATAATCAATCAACAGTTAACAAATTAAATATTTCATTTTATTTCAACATATCAAATACAAGAATGTTAATTTCAATATGAATCTAGAAGAAATACTAAACAAGGCCCAAAAGAAATAAATCTTTCGGAATTTTCGTCTGGTACTCTCGAAGTTATGCATAATTCGCGAAATACCCAGAGGTTTGATCATTTTTGCATGGTATCCCTGAACTATTGTTAAAATTTTGTCAAATACCCGTCCGTCTTATAACCATTACCAAAACGTTAAATCCATTAAAAAAATAAACCCCTCTCCCTCTCTGACTTACCCCTCTCCCCCGATAATTTTTCTGGGCACACAAAAAGTTCTCCCTTAGTGCGCCATTGGAGAGGAGCTCGACCCCGATGGTGGCTAGGTCATTTGAGCGCGCATTCGAGCGGTGGCTGGGTTGTCTTGGCGGTGGCCGGTTGTCGCGGTGGCTGGGCATTCGAGCTTGGTAAGAGTTTAGGAATGCTCAAGAACACTAAATCACAACTGGAAATCCCTTCTTGTGACCACCATCCTGACACAAATTGGAGGTCTCTTCATATCCTTCTTTGTCTTTCTTTCTTTGTTTCTCTCTTTGTGATTTGGGTTTGTTTTCTAATTTCTCAGTGAATAAAAGAAGATGGAAGAAGATGAAGCTGATTTGAGTTTAGTGGAGTGTTTGAGGGGAAGATTGCTTGCAGAGAGAGCTGCTTCCAAGGTTGCAAAGCAGGATGAACACCTCATGAATTCCAAGGTTAATTCTTTTTCTCTCTTTTCTTGGATTCTTTAATTTGATTTTTGATTTTCATCTTCCTCTGAGTCAAATGTTTGATTTTTGTCCTTGTGGGCCAGTTGAAGGAGCTAGAAGCTCGGTTAAGAAGTGAGACAAAAGCCATGAAAATATTTGAGAAGAAGCTCAACTTCCTCAAGAAAAAGCTTCAATCTTTGAAAATCCCCCTCATTTTGGAAGATTCAGAGGAATCAATATCTTCTTCTTCATTGGATAACAACTCTGACTCTTCTTGCATTTCATTTGTAGCCTCTACAGAGGAGCCACAACAAGAATCCGAGGAAATTCTCAACACACCCACCACCAACATTTCATCAGATCAAACCTCTGAGAGTCCTTCAGATGAATTTCACAATTTCCAACAATGCCCATTGAAACAATTCAATGGAAACCAGTTTTGTTCTTTTTTGTGTTTTTATTGGAGACAGTGATGCCTTATATACAAGTTTACAAATAACTACATTAACTAACCATTACTAACTTAACTTCCTGCAACCGACTAACTGAATGATTAACCGACCTTAGCAGCTACCTCACACTTAACACCCCCTCTCAAGTTGGAGCATGGAGGTCATAAATGTCCAACTTGGACAGAAAATTCTGGAAAGGAGGCTCGCCTAACGCCTTAGTAAAAATGTCAGCCAACTGTGCCATGGTCGGAACAAAGACAGGAGATAAGTTGCCGGTTGAAATCTCGTCACGAACGAAATGGCAATCTACCTCTATGTGTTTCGTTCGTTCGTGAAAGACTGGATTCCAGGCGATGTGAAGGGCAGATTGACTATCACAATGAAGACGGACAAATGTGGGGTGACGAAATCGGAGATCACGCAACAACCCCTTGAGCCACTTGAGCTCACACGTAATCATAGCCATTGATCGGTATTCAGCCTCAACGGATGACCGGGACACCACTTGTTGCTTCTTTATCTTCCAAGAAATAGGGGAGTCGCCCAGAAAAATCAACCAGCCGGAGAGCGATCGACGTGTTATGGGGCAACTGTGTAACACCCCCAAATTTAACCCCATTTGAAAGCGCTACTGCCGATGACCCCGGACGTAAACCCCGAAGTCACCTCAGGCTTTTCCGACGTCATAACTGACTTAAAACACAGTTACAATACTAAAATCATAACTTTTATTAAACCACATGGTCGCGGAATTACACGATTCCTAAAACGACCCAATTTCATCAGAAATACAAAATAGCACAGCGGAAATCTTTTAAATACAAAGCGACAAAACAACTTGTCGAAAACACCGTTCATCTTCATAGTCGCTCTAGCCTTCTTAGATCTGCAACATACGTGATGTGCCGAATCAGACGGATGACACCAGCCAACCATGCAAGGAATAAAACGGTTGGTCAGTCTAATGAAAGACTACGCAAGGGTACAAAGCAGAGTGGTTCGAAGCAGTCGTATTAGGTTAGACTCATCGTTCCTCGAATAATAACCGAGTACGCTAGTCAACCATCATACTCCTACTAGAATATATAAAACAGCATGAACAAGAGAAGATTCTGGAGACCGAGTCTCACAGCAATTAATCCCAAAAGAAGACTCCAAATGAAATGAGCCTTATAGGAAACAATATGACAAATGTTGGGAAACTTAATTTATAATATACACACAATCACAGAATCACAGTATCGCATTCGAGCGATCTACAACTAAGACGAGCTTTCCTAGCTGCACTAGTGCCTAGCTGCAATACTCGCCAAACATTTTAAATAAGTGCTTACTCATACGGCACTTTATATTAAGGTCAAGGCATTTTCATTATGTGCATACTCATGGCACGTATCTTATTAAATGTCAACACACACACACATCACGTTACAAACTTTTATGATCTGCTCGTCCCGAGACGAGAGATCCTTGGGAATACTCCCTAGATTTGTGACACTAGCTAAGTGCACCACCTCTATACCCGAGTATAGAGGCTAGTCATGACTCAACAATGGTATTAGGGTCTCAATGCCCTTTTCTCCATTTAATTATCAAGAAACGACTGGACCTCCATCCATCGTCCCTACGAATACTCGTGCTAACTAAACAGTTCAACACAGTCAACATCATATCAAATCAAAGCCATCAAGGCCAACATCATAGATCTAACAATCTATATATATATGTATATATCAAAATAGCGTTGCTACTAACAGTATATGCAACCTATTATAATCTTTTTATATGAATTTCACCTTTAAAATCCACAACAAAACCATTATGAACATAATAGCGCTGTATCTAGCAATATACAACCTATTATAATAGCACTTCTTTTATCAAATAATTGATCAAAACTGTTCCCAACATAAAAAAGAAATCATCCCAAATTAATTAACAACAAACAATTGATAATTAATGAAAGTATGGAATGATGAGCAAGAGCGAACCGCCACTTGCCTAAATCCGCAGAAGCTTAAGCAAAGCTTAGAGACAACGGGCTCCTGGATCTGAAACTGGAGCAAATCTTGGATAATAAATCCCTAAGAAATGGCCCATAACAAGACCCTAAGTTAGATTCAATATACTTATATATGAATCTAAAAGAATACAAGAAGAAATCAAAGGAAACGAGCCAAGCCCAAAGCTAAACCACAAGACACACAACTTCAGACGCAAATACCGCGATCGCGGCGAGTCGCGGCCAGTCGCGGTTTTCGTGTGGCCTGACAGTGGCGAAGCTCGACAGCTCCCATGGAGAATTTCTTACCCAAACCGATTTGTTTGCCTTCGATTTGTCTATGGTTCGATCTCCCAACACCTCAAAGCTTCTCACAACACTCAAGAGCACCTTTCTAACACTCAAAGGGATCTCGAATTCTCACCCAACAAAGCTCAAAACTTGCTCAACAATGGTGGACAGAAAAAACAGAGGAAGAAAGAAGAGGATGAAGAAGAGCTTCTTAGCTCCGGGTTTCACCTCCTTTTATAGCCCAATCCGAGCTTCATCTGAGGGAACAAGGGAGGGGACAAGGGGACAAGGCAAAGGAGCCACTTGGCCTGCCCAAAAACAGAGAAAACAGAGGCGCTATAGTAACCGCCTCGCGAGGAAGACGACACTGCTCTGTCATTGGCATTACCGCGATCGCGGCCGATCGCGGTGAATCGCGGTGGATCGCGGCAGATCGCGTCAGGTCGCGGTGAGTCGCGGTTTTAGGCCGACTTCGTTAATTCTTATCCGAACTTGGTTCGGATTAAATTTCTTAACTCCGGGTTAAATATATTCGTACATTAACGATACATTAACCCCGAAAACACCTCAACTGTATTATATAATGCTCGGAAAATTTTACAGAGCTCAGACCCCTTTTCAGAAGGTCCGAGACTCACTGAATTAAATCCGTCTAGCAAAACGGGCATAAGAAAAATTTAAAAATAATTCAAAATACCCTTAAAAATTACGGGGTGTTACAAACTGGCCCAGTCAGAGTCACACCAGCCACTTAATTACAGCGAACTATTGGATCGGAGAAGAATACCTTGTCCGGGATGCCCTTTAAGATACTGAACAACTCGCAATGTTGCCTGCCAATGATCCAAAGTGGGTCGTTGCATAAACTGTGAGAGAATGTGAACAGAATAAGCCAAGTCCGGTCGAGAGAAACACAAATATATCAATCGACCGACAAGTCTGCGATATTTCTCGAGGTCATCCAAGTAAGGTGCAGTAGATAATGCAAGCTTATGATGAGAATCCATAGGAAAATCAACCGGTCGTGCACCCAAAAGACCGACATCGGATACAATATCCAGAGCGTACTTGCGCTGGCTTAAATAAATCCCAGCAGGGGATCGAGCCACTTCCACTCCCAGAAAATATTTCAAGGCTCCTAGGTCTTTCATCTTGAAACAAGTACTCAAATATTCCTTCACACGCGCTATAGTTGTCTTGTCATTACCCGAAATAATCAGATCGTCCACATAAATCAAGACGTAAAGCTGGATGTCGCCAATCATCAATGTAAACAAGGAATAATCATGATAGGACTGTCTAAATTCGTACCTGCAGAGCTTATCCGAAAGCTTAGCAAACCAACACCGGGGAGATTGGCGTAGTCCATAGAGTGACTTGTGCAGTTTGCAAACAAGGCTCGAATTAGAGGGACAAAATCCTGCGGGTGGCTTCATATATAATTCCTCATCTAAATCACCGTGGAGGAATGCATTATGCACATCCATCTGATGTAATTCCCAATTACGAATTGCGGCGACAGCCAGGAAAGTTCGTACGGTAACCATTTTTGCTACAGGAGCAAAAGTTTCTGAATAATCAATGCCTTCAACTTGATGATTTCCAAGTATCACAAGTCTGGCCTTGAAGCGCTCAACACTTCCATCTGATTTATACTTGATCCGGTAGACCCATTTGCAGCCCAATGCCTTTTTCCCGGGAGGTAACGAGGAAAAAGTCCAAGTATGATTATCCTCTAATGCTTTCATTTCGAGGCACATCGCCTCTTGCCATCTAGGATCTTTTACTGCTTCAGCGAATGAACCTGGTTCCCTGTTCTCTGAGATCGCTGTCATGAAACCTCGATGCTTATGCGAGAATCGGTTACAAGTAACATAGTTTTGCAAAGGGTATCGGGTACCTGAATGTTGTGTTCGGGGGCTGCGCTCTAATTGTGTGATATAAGTCACATAATCATGCAACCGTACGGAAGGAAGACGAACCCGACATCCTCTACCTTCGTTTGGTTGCTCAATTGCTTCTATTTCGCTGACTGCAGTAGGTGATGAGTTGGTGACTTCAGCAGGCAATGGTTCAGATTCAGTAGGTAATGAGTCGATGACTGCAGTAGGACCGGTAATATGTCTACCTCCTCGGTCATCCAAATCAATAGCAGACGAGGGAAACATATCTTCACTTTCATCGTCATCTGTTATGATATTCGTTTGTCTGGATGGCTCTTCAGTTTCCAACTTCTTTTGTGCAAAGGGAAACTCTGTTTCACAGAATGTTACATCTCTAGAAATCAAAAATTCATTGGTCGTGGGGTCGTACAGTCGCCAAGCCTTCTTACCCGAGGGATAACCAACGAACACACACCTTCGACTTCTATCGGTGAATTTATCTTCCCCCCCCCCCCATGTTCTGATTGTGCACATAGCAGAGAGAGCCCATTACTCGTATATGACTGTAGTTAGGGCGTACACCGTATAACATCTCATAGGGGCTCTTTCCTTCCAAGATGGATGAAGGCAATCTATTAATTAAATATGCTGCTGTAAGAGCACATTCTCCCCAAAATTCAATGGGAAGATGACCCTGAAATCTCAAAGCACGAGCCACATTCAATATATGGCGGTGTTTTCGTTCTACCCGGCCATTCTGATGAGGAGTGCCTATACACGATGTTTGAAACAAGATTCCCTGTTCCTCAAAATAACCCTTCATACATGTGAATTTGGTTCCGTTGTCGCTCCGAAAAATTTTAATCTTAGCGTCAAATTGCCTTTCAACTAATGCAAAGAAGTTCAACAATTGATGTCTCACTTCTCTTTTATCACCGAGTAAGAATAACCAAACTACGCATGTATGATCATCAACTATCGTTAGAAAGTAATGTGCTCCACAAGAGAAAGCCTTTCGATAAGGTCCCCACAAATCACAATGAACAAGTTCAAATGCAGAAGATGCTTTAGAATTACTCAGTGGAAAGCTACTTCTTGTGTGTTTTGCTCTATAACAAATATCACAAGTCTTATTGACAATTAAACTACCATCAGCAATGCATGTCATCTTTAACACTTCATTCGACGGATGTCCTATCCTTGCGTGCCACAGATCTGGTTTCATAGTGGTTCCTACTGCCATAGCCAACTCGTGACAAATCTTCGTGAAGTAGTAAAGATCGCCTCGACGCTTACCCGCACCAATCAGCCTCCTCGTACTGCGGTCCTAAATTACACACAAATTCTCAGAAAATTGAACAAGGCAACCTGATTCATCTACCAACTGATTCACTGAGATGAGTTCACAAGTCAGTTGAGGCACATAAAGCACATTGTTAAGCAGTAATTTTTCATCCAACACAACTATTCCGGCCATACTTGCACGGGCATAATTTCCGTTGGGTAAACGAACATCGCAACCTGCAATACCTGTGAGATCTCTGAAACGTTCCGTGCATCCTGTCATATGATTAGTTGCTCCGGAATCTATAATCCAATACAACTGATCATTCATACCTGACATTTTCTCTGTTCCGGTTGATCTCTGATTTTGCAGTAAATCCATTAATGTATGAACTTGGTGTTCGCCTAAGCCTGGAATCTCTCTAATTTCATTCTCCATATTGTTGACGGAGTTTGACTAGATTCCTGAACAAGCAATGGTGTTAACGCGAGTGTAACACCCCCGATTTATATCGGTAGTGCCACACGCCAGTGACCTCATACGTTGCTGTCCGATGTCACCCAAGGCTTTAATCGGAACAATTAATCTTAAATAAACATGTTAAACAACAAAGGATTAAACAGCGGAAGACATTTTCATATAAACCTCAATACTTTTATTAAAAGATTTCTCCCAATACGAGAGGAGTGTTTTACAACAGAGTGAAATCCCTGCGGAAAACTTATAAATTACACAGCGGAAGACTTTAAGAATAAACCTAATACATGACTAGGTTATAAAAATACATATTAAAGTAATACTTTATGATCTTGAAATACCGGCACTTAAATCTGTGACTGCAAGTCTCTTCTTCAATTTGTTTACTTCGAGTCCTCGGGAACCGACCACTGATGTGCCATATAGGACGGATGACACCAGCCAACCATGCAAGGAATAAAACCCGGTTGGTTAGTCTAATGAAAGACTATGCAAGGGTGAAAACATATGGTTCTAGTGATCGTAACCGTTTACTATCATTGTCCCTCGAATAACAACCGAAGGAACGATATATAACCCGAAACTTTTACGGAATGATTAAGGTTTAGACATGCACTAAAAGAAGACTCCAAGGAATTGGGTCTTAAGGGAAACGTATGAAGAGAAGACTCCAAAAGATTGAGTCTTATGGGAAAGTATGACAAATGTTTGGGAACATTATAATTTCACACAAGCGTTTAAAAAGACTTGACCATTTGGGTCCACGACCAACCTCACCGCGTAATGCGAATTCAGATTTGGAAGGAGGACTTACTCTAATCGAAGTCCAGGCGAGTTTCCAAGTTGTACTCCTCGCCCGAGGGTATATTAATTATGTGCATAATCGCACTTATCTTATTTAATTCCAAAACGCACATTTACGTTATAAGCTTTTATTATATAAATATATCATCTCGAGTAACTACGAAAGTTTACCATATCGAGTGACTACGAAAGTTTATGATCTCGAGTGACTACGAAAGTTTAACACAGGGTGACATTACACCACCCAATGGCACTAACAAGGTGCTGAACACTTCTTATCCTTACAGGTGGGTAAGAAGCAATGGGTCATGATCTGGAAAGCCTTAGAGAATTGTTATACTAATACTGAGTTATAAAGAAACGATTAATCCTAATAAGGAATTAACGTTCCTATGAATACTCGTACTAATCTAGCATTTAAGTTTACATTTAAATCCACAACAAAACCATTACGGTCATCACAGATATAAGCATTGTTTCTAGCAATATATACAACCTATTATAATATCACATTTTAATCGTATCAAATATGTTTCCAAACGAAAACAACAGTTCACTCCTATTTAATTAACAATTAAAAGCAATTGATAATTAATAGAATATGGAATGATTAAGCAAGAGAGAACCGCCACTTGCCTTAGACTAGACGAACGATTGAGCGACGACGGGTTTTTGGGTCCGGAATGGGAACGGGAACCGGATTACAGATTCCTACGGACAACGACCCCACAACAAAACCCTAGGTTAGATCCGACAACTAAAATATATGAATCTAAGGAAGAACGAACCAAATCGAAGGAACGAAAGTCCCGACCGAGACCGGCAATACCCAAGGCCACGATCGCGATTGCCCAGGCAATCCGCGGTCGCGGTGGGCACTGCCGCGGTCACGGTCGTCGAGGACGAGTGTCCGCAAGTGCCAAAGGCAGCGGCCGCGGGCGCGGCCGGCCTTGTCACAGTCGTGGTCGCGGCAATTCATGTCCGCGATCGCGGACATGAACTCCGGCGACCCATAATAACGAGGAACTCACCGGCGGGGACTCCTTGGGGCTCGATTCGCGGCGGCTTCACTTCCGACCTCCTTTGCGCCTCCAATGCAACCACCCTACGAGCACCACTACCTCCAACGAGAGCTCTGGCGACGACTTCAAATTTTCCGGCGAAAGCTCGAACTCTGGCGACAAGCACCTTGGGAGAGAGAGATCGAGATTTGGAGTGCTCTCAACCCTCCGAATCGACTCCCATTTATAGGCCAAGGAGAGAGAGCAGCCTGACAAGATCAACGGTGGAGCGAGGGATCGACGGCGACGACGAGCACGTGGCTCGCATGCCCGACTGTGCCCTCTGCACATTTCCGCGGTCGCGGTGGGCTCTGCCGTGGTCGCGGAAAATTCAAAGCCCAGCTCCTCTGGGAGCTATTATTCTGCGGTCGCGGAAATTCTTCCGCGGTCGCGGAATTGCCCTTTTCGCGTCTGTTTACCCGGGAAAAGGTTTAGCATGGGTTTAAAACCCCGGATCTTAAGTATTTGTACCCAAACAAATATTCTAAGCCCCGAAAATACGTCGAATGTATTTTATACCGCTCAGGGAAATAATACAGAGATCGAACACGAGCTACAGAAATTACGAACTTCGCCTAACGCGTCCCGAATAATTGACGAGGGTTTGGGAAATTACCCAAATACCCTTACTAAAAATGAGGGGTATTACATCACTATCCCCTTAAAATAAGTTTTGACCCTGAAACTTGCATCGCTAAACTAATGGGACCTGATTCACCATAATCTCACTACCTGATCTTAACTTCCATAATCATTGCATCCATATACTTGCTTCTGGAAAACGATCTAATTCCTTAACCATATCATTGTCTCGCATAGCCTACTTCCACGTACTATTTTGTACTAACTCATGACCATCCTCAAAGTCATAATTATCTTAGGATAATCGTCTCCCAAAATCATCGCACTAGTCCCGCTATACCTTAAGCATGAGAATACACAGATTCCCCTTTTCTCTTTCTCTAAACTTCTCTCAAAGTATAAAACTTCTCTTCCTTAAGTCGATATCCTTAAATAAATTTGGTTTCCGAAACCTGTACCACCAAAAAATCGAACTATTTACTCGATCATGATTCTTCTCACAACATACTGCCTGCTTTCCTTTCTCTTACTAGAACAGATGTGATCATTCACAAGATTACCATTGTCTCGCTCAGAGTATCCAATACAATCTCCAATATAACCTCATTGTTATGACTTATTCCTCCTAAAGACCTTGATTTCCTTAATTGGGAGAATACAACATCTTTCTACTAACTTTCTTTCGACAATCCAATCCTCAAGTACATACATAGAATTCAACTATACCTCAACTTAGTACTTCTCTTGTCATATAGACCTTACTCCTTATATACACGACTCACCTACTACATTGGTTTCCTTACTCGCATTTGGCCCTTGTGCCATAACTTTAACTCAAAATCTTCACTCATGTGATCCCACAATTACTCACACCACAACCTAAGTCCAATTACCTCAACATGATCTAATAATCCATTCCACAAGGTTATACTCTAGTTTTACCTTAATGTGTCATACGATCACCTTAATAGACATAGTTCACCTTTTCCTCAAGTCCACTTGATATCATCTACAAACTTACTCTATGCCACACTATCGACCTTCAAAACCGTAACAACTTTTACCGGTCGAGTTTGCTATTCACCCAAAAATGTTTAGGCAATCAGTTGTCCTCATGCGATTTATTATCCCAAATCGAGCACCCTTTTGCTTTACGGATATTTACCATTTATCCAAGATTAACTTAACATATTCCTTATTCAATATCTAACTTAAACCTTTAAGGTTCCTTAACTTTCTCCAAACATAATCACAATACCTTTATTCTTATGTTCCTCAAAACGAATCACATAAGACATTACTCCTATATCCTTAAGGTACCATCCTGATAAATGATTCATTATCAACCGCATCAGTCACTTCTATCTGGATCCTTTGATAACTTTATACGAGTAACGCATGCTACCTTACTCCTTAGGCGCACATAGACAATTCTCTCCACTAAATCCTTTAATTTATCGGAATCATCAACATAATCTACTTGACGCATCACGAAGAGTCATTGTCCCTGACCTGAAGACTCCATAGGCGCTTTGCCTTTATTACGAGCCATAGATTGCCCAGGAGCAGATACCTCTGGCTTTGGGTTCTGCCTAATGCCAACATTTGAGGCTTGATAAGACTGCGTTGGTCCTTGACCCTTTTTCCTACAGTAAGATTTCATGTGGCCTTCCCTTCCACAATAGTAGCATACTCGCTTTTCCTTTTGACAGTTAAAACTTTTATGCCCAACTTCACCACAGTTGTGGCACAGAATCACTCCGCTACTCCAACCGGAGCCTCTGGCGGAGTCTGACTGAGTCATCTCGGTCTTAGCACGACCAGATTTCTCAAATTTGGTAGGCGATGTCGGTCGCTTAAATGTACCAACCTAGCGATCCTATTGCCCACCCTTTCCTTTAACCTGTTTCTCCCGCTTTTGGGCGGATTCTTCTAGTGTGACCTCTACCTTGTAGGCCGCATCCACATATTTCTCTAATGTAGAACAACCGTGACGCACCATTAGAGGTTTGATTTTGGATTCATCCATCCATGGAAGTACCAGATCTTTTGTTCCTCGCTCGACACTTCTGGCCCAGCATATTGCAACAAGTGATTGAACTTAGTTGCAAGCTCAGTCACCTTTAACCCATCGGTCTTAGGGTACAGAAATTCCTTGTGTTTCTCCTCCCTCATAGCATGGAAAAAGAAACGGTCAGTCATCTTTGCTTTGAACATACCCCAATTCAACTCGGGATGATCGGCTAAACCAGTTGATAACAGGTTTTTGTCGTGTAAAAACTGCTATGCAAAATATCCAAATAAACCTTAAACCGTAGTCCTAGGTAAGTACAGGTCGAATCCACAGGGAGGCGAATTCTATCTTAATATGCAATTTTGATGTCAAACTAAAGTAACCAAAGGGGGGTTTTGTGAGTTTTGTAAGTTCTAAACATGCAAAAGGTAAACAAACTAAAGATGAATGAATTCAGTAATGGGGAAAAGCACTTAGTCAAACAACATCCACTATTCGTATGACAAGTTGATCATAGATACTCATTCAAAATCTCATGCAGTGGTAATTCCAATTCCTTTTCAGATATAACTAATAGCACAACCAGATACTATTAGCACTAACTAATTAAACAACCCTGAAACTATCAAGATTCAATTTAACAGCAGCCTTACGGATAGGAATATAGTTGGATACAACCCTAGAATAAAACAACCAGTTTTTACCCTAGAATGTAAATCAATTCTCTTATGTATAAGACTAGCACAACCAGATACTAGTACGATGCAGTTGCTACTCTGAAATAGATATGCTCAACCAGTAACAATCTAGATCTAGCAATCAATCAATAACAATAAACCCTAGATGCGTCCAAATAGAGATTATCAATATCAATCATAAACAACTTAAGCAAGAGAAAGATAAAAACCATGCAATAGATTAAGAACGAGAATCTCACAACTTAATCCAAACGAAAGCTTCAGCGTCTGACTAAGCCAGGGAGGCTTAGTTCTTCATAACATAGAAAGGAAAATTAGGGTTCAAGAGAAAAACGAAGATTATCCAAGATTGGCCAACAAGCCTTTTTTCAACCCTTAAATACTAAAGGAAATAAAGCTAAGTTAACCTAATACGAAAATATTAAAACCGTAATAAAAATAATCCAAATAAAACAAATATGGAAAACACGTTCGGCGGGCTTCTGACATCGGCGACGGTCGCCGCATCTCCCACGGCGATCGCCGTAAATGCGGCGGGAGCCGCAATTAAACGGCGGTCGCCGTAATCACTTCGTAGCCAAGGTCGGTGGAAAGCCAAATGCGGCGGGCACCGTAATTACGGCGGTCGCCGTATTTGTACGGCGGTCGCCGTTCTTCGGTTCAGCTCCTGTGACACTTCCGTAAAAACGCCATAACTTTTGATTCCCAATTCGGATTGTGCTCATATTTTGAGGACTTGCAATAGACTTCAAGATCTAACTCCTCGAATTGGAATCACTCCATTTGGACATCGGAGCAGAGAGAACGAACCAATTGAATTCAGCACATTGTTCTTCTACTCTTCATTGCACTCCCTTGGCGCCTACTACTGGTGGCTTCCTCCTCAGTGTCTCATATGATCTCCAAAACCGCTCAAACACCTCCAAAAACACCAACTCCGCCCCCAAACACCATACACATGAATGTGTCTAAATCTACCCGAATGATACCAATAAAACCTCTAATAACTCTTACTTAAGCCCTACAAAATAGTGCTTATCAAACCACCCCATGCTTAGACCTTTGCTCGTCCTCGAGTAAACTAATAAAGAGTCTACTCCTCCAATGTAGCATCCAAGGTCTCAGGAAGCATATCCTCCAACTAAGAGTCACCTAACCCATACCAAGCTCCTGGCACCAATCTCATTCACAACATATCCATAACTCAACAAGCTTAAGAGGCAAGCAGAGTACTTCCCCCAAGCTAACCCGGACATCCAATAGTGTGAGTAACCTCTAATCCTAGCCTCCATCTATTGCTCCTTATGTCTCCCAGAGTGACCTACCCGACAATCCTTCTTTGACTCCTCTTCTTATGACGCCTCGCCAAGAATAATGAGAAATCCTAAAATCACTCTTCTTCTTTACGCTCATTTTGCCAAGGCGCCCTTTCGGGTTTTCACCAAGCCACTCATTTCATTTTCCAATAGATGTGCTCACATAAGCTCACGTCACTCTTGACCTCATATTACCCCAGCCTAATGTCGGTCCAAGCCACCTGCTTATTGCCTAGGCCGCCCTTTCGGGTTTTCGACCTATCCCAGGATTTCAATTTTAGCCTTTTTTTTAAATTTTTGGCTCTTTTCATTTATTTATTTTTTCCTCAGCAGCGTAGCAAGTATAAAACTCCACCCCATGCTTAAACATTGCATTGTCCTCAATGTAATGAAAGACAAAAGAATAAAGCACAGGAAAAAGCAAAAAATAACTCACAACGTTGCCGAGCTGGCTGGGACACTTCCTTGTTGCTGGCGGTGTAGTCATAAAAGCTCATTGTCCTGGATGTCTGGCATCAACGCCATTATCTTCATCTACCGTGCAACCATAAGAAACCACTGTAGGGTGTGGTGGTGATGTAGGAAATCAGGGCTGCATGGCCTTCAAAAATGGGCCCAGAAGTCATCGTGGTTGGACCCTGGTGTACCTTCTCTCCAACTGTCGACTGTAGGGCCATCATCGTTGCCAAATAAATATAGGGTGAATGTATTCCTCCGTTTAGCAACATGATGCGCACCTCTCCGTGGGGAACTCTGGACAGCTGGGTAAAACTTTTTTTTTTTTTTTGGACTTTTTCTCCCCATTTAAGGTCTTTTCGGGGTATCTTATTTTCGTCTTTTGCTCCCCGTTTAAGGTTTTTTCGGGGCCCATTTTTTTCGTTTTTTTTTTTTACCTGCGAAAATACGGCGGTCGCCGTGAGGGGTGCGGCGGTCGCCGTAATTAAACGGCGGTCGCCGTTTTTAGGTCGTAGCCAACTTGCTTGGCGAGGCATTTGCGGCGGTCGTCGTAAGGGGTGCGGCGGTCGCCGTGAACTCCATCTTCGTTTTTTCACTCTTCCTGCAGGTTAGTTCAACACAGAAGGGAAAAACAAAAAGAAAAACAACTGAATAAAGACTAAGGGAAAGAAAATAGACTACCTAACATCGGGTTGCCTCCCGAACAGCGCCTTAGTTAATGTCGTGGCTCGACATACTACTCGAACAACTTCAATCCATATCGTCAGGTTCCTTGGGAACCTTCTTAATCCATACCTCCTTTCTGAACCAATCATGGAAAGGTTTGAACCTTAGACCATGCTTCTTCTTCCTTGGCTTCTCCATCCTGACCTTCTTGGTCGCGTCTACCCCATGCTTAGATCGATCTGGGGGGTGTTTAACCTTAACTTCAGGGACCTGCACCAAAGAGGGAGCGAGCTTCTCGCTCGGAGTTAGCAGCAAAGGTGATTTACCTGGAAGCTCCGGAGGGCGCTTATAGCAAGCGTCCCACTCATCCACACCTTCCTGCAAGTTAGTAAATATAGCAATATCCAAGCTAGAATCAACAATAGGTGGTGTGTCATCTAGGTGGTCCTCATCAAAAACATCTTGCACCACAGGCTCAGGGATATCAATTGCACACAGAGAATGGGCATCAGCAGGGGATTTCATGGCTTCATAGATGTTATAATTAATGGTTTGGCCATCAAAATCCATAGTCAAGGAACCAGTACTCACGTTGATCTTAGTGTTCGTAGTTTTTAAGAAGGGTCTCCCTAACAGAATAGGGGCTGCATGCATATCATGATCCATTTTGAGCACATAAAAGTCAGCAGGAAAAGTAAGATCACCAACCCTGACCAAAACATCCTCCATAATTCCTAAAGGACGCACACTAGATCTATCAGCTAACTAAATGGAAATATTGGTCGCATGCATGGGTCCTAATCCTAAGGATTCACAAAGAGATGACGGTAAGACATTAATGGAAGCACCCAAATCTAACATAGCTTTGGGAAACTTGGTGCTTCCAATAGTGACTGGGATGGTAAACATACCTGGGTCGCCACACTTCTTAGGTAAGCGCTTTTGAAAAATAGCAGATACATGCTCGCTTACCTTGACCTTCTTCTTGCTGTTCCTGTCCTGATTCCTCTTTGTGGTGCACATCTGCTTCAGGAACTTGGCATAACGAGGGACAGACTTGATCAAATTTAGGAGAGGCATGTTGACCTCAACGTTTCTGAACATCTCAAACATGTCATTGTCCTGCGCGAGTGGCTTGGTACGCTTCAATGCAGATGGGAATGGTGCAACGGGCTTCCACTCAGGAAAAATTGGAGGCACATACTCCTTCTCAACCTCAGATTCAGCAACGGAGGGGCGGTGGGCGCCGTGAGTTTCGCGGCGGTCGCCGTGAATGTCATCAGGATTTCCGAGAAAAGTTTCACCGTCACGGCGGTCGCTGTGATTTTTTTCTTCCAGGTCGAGAGCAGCGTCCCTTTCGCGGCGGTCGCCGTGTGTTTCGCGGTGGTCGCCGTTTTCACGACGGTCGCCGTCACTGTTCTGTTCCAGCCCCTGATCCGCTTCCTTGTCGACCTCAGAATCATCCTCTTCGAGCCTCTTCCCGCTCCTCAGAGTCATAGCACTGACATTCCTAATATTCGGGTTCACTTCCGTTTGAGATGGAAGTTTACCAGAATCCTTTGCGTCCAGTTTATTCACCACTTGAGAGATTTGACCAAATTGTCTTTCCAGGTTCTGAATGCTAGCTTGTGTACTTTCCTGGAACTGTATGTGGCTCTTGGTCAACTTGGCAATATTCTCAGTAAGGTTAATGTTGCACTGCATCATCATCTTCATCATATCCTCCACAGACGATGAAGGATTCGAACTCTGCCCCTGTGGTCTTGACACATATGGCTGTCTAGGCTGTTGAGGATTACCCTGCTGTTGGTTTTGCTCTGGGTCTCTCCATCTGAAATTGGGATGATCTCTCCAGCCAGGATTATACGTACTAGAGTAAGGATCATGCCTGGGCCGCTGTTGATAATCTCCCACTGCATTCACCTCCTCTTGTAGAGTAGGACATGAATCAGTTGGGTGCAAATCGTCATGACAAATCTCACAGGCCTTAGCCTGCTGAGGCGTACCTTTCAGCTTCAGGTGCCTCACCTCCTCTTTCAACACATCAAAATCAGCCTGATCAATCTTAGACTGAGAACTAGCAACGACCAAGCTCTGGGAACCTCTCCCACTGTACTGCCTAGAGTCATCTGCCAGAGTAGCAAATATCTCTAGGGCCTCTTCATAAGTCCTCTTCAGAATATTTCCACCACATGAAGAGTTCACCATTCGACGATCATCTTCACGGAGTCCTCCATGTAAATAGAGAATCAGATCATGCTTTTCGTAACCGTGGTAGGGGCAACTCTTCACCAGTTTCTTGAAGCGCTCATAATATTCATAGAGAGACTCATTAGACAGTTGCTCTATGTTGCAGATCTTCTTCTTGAGCTGATTAGACTTGATTGCAGGAAAGTATTTATCAAGAAACACCTTCTTCAAATTTACCCAAGTAGTGATGCTTCCTGGCGGTAAAGAATAATACCAGTCCTTCGCTGAATCCTTCAGAGAAAAGGAAAATACTCTCAACCTCATCTGATCTTCAGTAATATCAGACGGCCTCATACTGGTGCAGACCTCAAGGAACTCATCCAGGTGCTGAATAGGATCCTCAAGCGGGGTTCCACTGAATTTCGGGAGTAAATGGACTACTCCTGTCTTGAGCTCAAATTTAACCCCTTCACCCAGAGCAGGGAAGTGCACAACACGAGTAGGTTGCTCCAAGTTAGGAGCTGTCAGGGACTCCAGAGTAACACGAGCTGCCATTGTATCACCTTCCTGAAGTAGTAAATTCGCGGCCCTGCGAGCCTGAAGAAAAGTTCTTTCGATTTCTGGATCAAAAACTAGAGGTAGATTATTAGTAGCACGGGTGTGAACCATAAGATAGGTTCATACCAAGATTGGCACACAAATCACACACACAAAATAGAGTATTGCCTCCCCGGCAACGGCGCCAATTTGATAACAGGTTTTTGTCGTGTAAAAACTGCTATGCAAAATATCCAAACAAACCTTAAACCGTAGTCCTAGGTAAGTACAGGTCGAATCCACAGGGAGGCGAATTCTATCTTAATATGCAATTTGCATGTCAAACTAAAGTAACCAAAGGGGGGTTTTGTGAGTTTTGTAAGTTCTAAACATGCAAAAGGTAAACAAACTAAAGATGAATGAATTCAGTAATGGGGAAAAGCACTTAGTCAAACAACATCCACTATTCGTATGACAAGTTGATCATAGATACTCATTCAAAATCTCATGCAGTGGTAATTCCAATTCCTTTTCAGATATAACTAATAGCACAACCAGATACTATTAGCACTAACTAATTAAACAACCCTGAAACTATCAAGATTCAGTTTAACAGCAGCCTTACGGATAGGAATATAGTTGGATACAACCCTAGAATAAAACAACCAGTTTTTACCCTAGAATGTAAATCAATTCTCTTCTGCATAAGACTAGCACAACCAGATACTAGTACGATGCAGTTGCTACTCTGAAATAGATATGTTCAATCAGTAACAATCTAGATCTAGCAATCAATCAATAACAATAAACCCTAGATGCGTCCAAATAGAGATTATCAATATCAATCATAAACAACTTAAGCAAGAGAAAGATAAAAACCATGCAATAGATTAAGAACGAGAATCTCACAACTTAATCCAAACGAAAGCTTCAGCGTCTGACTAAGCCAGGGAGGCTTAGTTCTTCATAACGTAGAAAGGAAAATTAGGGTTCAAGAGAAAAACGAAGATTATCCAAGATTGGCCAACAAGCCTTTTTTCAACCCTTAAATACTAAAGGAAATAAAGCTAAGTTAACCTAATACGAAAATATTAAAACCGTAATAAAAATAATCCAAATAAAACAAATATGGAAAACACGTTCGGCGGGCTTCTGACATCGGCGGCGGTCGCCGCATCTCCCACGGCGATCGCCGTAAATGCGGCGGGAGCCGCAATTAAACGGCGGTCGCCGTAATCACTTCGTAGCCAAGGTCGGTGGAAAGCCAAATGCGGCGGGCGCCGTAAGGTTCACGGCGGGCGCCGTAATTACGGCGGTCGCCGTATTTGTACCGGCGGTCGCCGTTCTTCGGTTCAGCTCATGCGACACTTCCGTAAAACGCCATAATTTTTGATTACCAACTCGGATTGTGCTCATATTTTGAGGACTTGCAATAGACTTCAAGATCTAACTCCTCGAATTGGAATCACTCCATTTGGACATCGGAGCAGAGAGAACGAACCAATTGAATTCAGCACATTGTTCTTCTACTCTTCATTGCACTCCCTTGGCGCCTACTACTGGTGGCTTCCTCCTCAGTGTCTCATATGATCTCCAAAACCGCTCAAACACCTCCAAAAACACCAACTCCACCCCCAAACACCATACACATGAATGTGTCTAAATCTACCCGAATGATACCAATAAAACCTCTAATAACTCTTACTTAAGCCCTACAAAGTAGTGCTTATCACCAGTGCTCTCCCACCATTCGCTAGCCACATCCTTGAGTTGAAGGGAGGCGATGTGCACCTTCTCAGCCTCAGTGCAATCCACGTTCCTGAACAGTCGTTCCATATACGAGAACCAATACGCCACTCTGACCGGTTCTCTAGTACCGTCGTAGCAGTCAGGCCTCATTGAGCTCATGGCCTTCAAGGCTTGACCGTAAGTTCATCTGTTCCTGACGGCATCCACCTGGGGTATGTGATCCACTGGCTCCTCAACTTCAGGAATAACCTGAGGAACGGGAACACCTTGTGCTTGCGGTGCCATTGACTGAATTACGTCGGTGACCGTCTGTACAATAAACCCACGAATGGCTTCTTTGGTCGCGGCATCCAACACTACCGGAGGATTAGCCTGTGCTTGGCCAACGCCTACGGGGTTATTGTGAGAGACAGACTCGCTTTCTTCCCCTTGATTAGCGGCGCTCCTCAGATTCAGCATTGGGTTGTTACTCGGTCCTGCATCAGCACGGACTGTGTTTCTTGTGTTCACCATCTTCTGATGAACCATAACGTTGATTTAGAACTTTTCCAACTTGATCATGACACTTTAGTCAAATACGTTATGATACAGATTATAAGGGTCCAAACTAATAACTTTATATTAGTTTGACTGGCCCATCACCACTAACCGCATAAACGACTTCTTCTCTGACTTACTAGATAGGAACTCTAGGAGAAATGTCAACCTTTGAATGACATTCCATCTAAGGAGAAATGATATTCCTAAGATTGGCTCAAGGAATAAGTAACAACTTGAATCTTACAGAAGTTTGAAAAATCTCTTAAATCTTATATTTTCAACTTCATACAATATATCTTTAAACCTTATATATAAAAATAGTTATTTATGAAGTTAGTTCCTCAAACTAGTGATATGATTATCACAAAACTCTTACTAAGAAATTTTTTTTGCACTTTTAAGGTTACAATCTTAAACTTAATTCAATCACGACATTTTATAAACCAGTTATAAATAGCTTTTGAAGTTCAAATAGCTAAAACATTAGTTTAAATTAAATTCCAAGAAATAATTAAAACTTTTAAATTTAACATTAAAACCCTCAAAATTTATTTCAAAATAGAAGATAGGTTGAAAATAATATCGAAAATAATTTTCAAAAATTCTCAAACCTAATAATAGGCCAAAAATTTTAAAACCGTTGCTCTGATACCATAATTGTAACACCCCCGATTTATATCGGTAGTGCCACACGCCAGTGACCTCAGACGTTGATGTCCGATGTCACCCAAGGCTTTAATCGGAACAATTAATCTTAAATAAACATGTTAAACAACGAAGGATTAAACAGCGGAAGACATTTTCACATAAACCTCAATACTTTTATTAAAAGATTTCTCCCAATACGAGAGGAGTGTTTTACAACAGAGTGAAATCCCAGCGGAAAACTTATAAATTACACAGCGGAAGACTTTAAGAATAAACCTAATACATGACTAGGTTATAAAAATACATATTAAAGTAATACTTTATGATCTTGAAATACCGGCACTTAAATCTGCGACTGCAAGTCTCTTCTTCAATTTGTTTAGTTCGAGTCCTTGGGAACCGACCACTGATGTGTCGTATAGGATGGATGACACCAGCCAACCATGCAAGGAATAAAACCCGGTTGGTTAGTCTAATGAAAGACTATGCAAGGGTGAAAAAGATGGTTCTAGTGATCATAACCGTTTACTATCATTGTCCCTCGAATAACAACCGAAGGAACGATATATAACCCGGAACTTTCACGGAATGATTAAGGTTTAGACATGCACTAAAATAAGATTCCAAGGAATTGGGTCTTAAGGGAAACGTATGAAGAGAAGACTCCAAAAGATTGAGTCTTATAGGAAAGTATGACAAATGTTGGGGAACATTATAATTTCACACAAGCGTTTAAAAAGACTTGACCATTTGGGTCCACGACCAACCTCACCGCGTAATACGAATTCATATTTGGAAGGAGGACTTACTCTAATCGAAGTCCAGGCGAGTTTCCAAGTTGTACTCCTCGCTCGAGGGTATATTAATTATGTGCATAATCGCACTTATCTTATTTAATTCCAAAACGCACATTTACGTTATAAGCTTTTATCATATAAATATATCATCTCGAGTAACTACGAAAGTTTACCATATCGAGTAACTACGGAAGTTTATGATCTCGAGTGACTACGAAAGTTTAACACAGGGTGACATTACACCACCCAATGGCACTAGCAAGGTCCTGAACACTTCTTATCCTTACAGGTGGGTAAGAAGCAATGGGTCATGATCTGGAAAGCCTTAGAGATCTGTTATACTAATACTGAGTTATAAAGAAACGATTAATCCTCATAAGGAATTAACGTTCCTACGAATACTCGTGTTAATCTAGCATTTAAGTTTACATTTAAATTCACAACAAAACCATTACGGTCATCACAGATATAAGCATTGTTTCTAGCAATATATACAACCTATTATAATATCATATTTTAGTCGTATCAAATACGTTTATCAAATGTGTTCCCAAACGAAAACAACAGTTCACTCCTATTTAATTAACAATTAAAAGCAATTGATAATTAATAGAATATGGAATGATTAAGCAAGAGCGAACCGCCACTTGCCTTAGACTAGACGAACGATTGAGTGACGACGGGTTTTTGGGTCTGGAACGGGAATGGGAACCGGATTACAGATTCCTACGGACAACGACCCCACAACGAAACCCTAGGTTAGATTCGACAACTAAAATATACGAATCTAAGGAAGAACGAACCAAATCGAAGGAACGAAAGTCCCAACCGAGACCGACAATACCCAAGGCCACGATCGCGATTGCCCAGGCAATTCGCGGTCGCGGTGGGCACTGCCGCGGTAGCGGTCATCGAGGACAAGTGTCCGCGAGTGCCAAATGCAGCGGGCGCGGCCGGCCTTGTCACAGTCGCGGTCGCGGCAGTTCATGTCCGTGATCGCGGACATGAACTCCGGCGACCCAAAATAACGAGGAACTCACCGGCGGGGACTCCTTGGGGCTCGATTCGCGGCGGCTTCACTTCCGACCTCCTTTGCGCCTCCAATGCAACCACCCTACGAGCACCACCACCTCCAACAAGAGCTCCGGCGACGACTTCAAATTTTTCGGCGAAAGCTCGAACTTCGGCGACAAGCACCTTGGGAGAGAGAGATCGGGATTTGGAGTGCTCTCAACCCTCCGAATCGACTCCCATTTATAGGCCAAGGAGAGAGAGTGTTAGGAAATGGAACTCTGGAATTTAAGTTCCCCTGAGAGTTCCTTTCCTCAGTTTCTCTACTTTTGACGATGACAAATATTATGATACTAATGTTTTATCTCAAAGATGTGTTTTAAGGAACCACGGGAATTTACCAAAGGCAAGAAAGCCAAACAGGACAAAAGAACCAAAGGAACAAGACAGAGGAAGGAACCCAGATGTGCCCAGAATCGAAGCATGCGACATTGCGATTCCCGAGAAATCTGGGAACACACAACCTCGGACAAAAGTTGTTGAAAACGACTTGTCCGAAGCTTCCAAAAGCCTGCCATTGTCCAAGAGCAAAACACAAGAAACCTAGAGACGCTGAACCTCGGACAGAAAAGGTGAAAGCGACAGGACATGGAACCTGTCGTTGTCCAGAAGACAGTTCCCAAGTGCCCAGATTATTGAACCTCGGAAGAAGGAAGTTGAAGAATGACTTGGCTGAAGAGGTTGACTAACCTAGAAGGATTCTGAGCTGCCTAGGTTGTTTGCACATGCCAAGAACAACGTGGACCAAGGAGAACCACTCATCCTAGGGCAAGCTCAATCTGTGGGAACCCAGAGAGGATCGAGCTGCGAAGAATCCTCTATAAAAGGAAGACTAACCCAAGGGTTATCTTCAAGCACTTAGACACGACTCACACTCATTAGCAAATATCTAGTGTGAACCTCCAAACAAGAACATCAAAGCAAACAGGGATCAAGAGGAACCAGTCAAGGAAGAAGAGCTGAGTGCTGAGTTCCTATGACTGTAAGTGATAGTTCCTAGATGCAAAAGTCTGTTTCTTGGATTGATTATTGATTGTGTTAAGTTATCTAGGATTGTCTAACTGTGTGTAAGACAAAGGAACTGTGTGTTCGTTCCTAGGATAAGCTGTAACCAAAAGAGATAAGAAATCAAGAAGTAGACTTTGAAATCCTTTCGAAAGAAAGGTAGTGGTTTTTATCCTGGATTGCTAGTTGGCAGTCAAAGGTTTCCACTATAAGGAACTTGTCAGTTGTTTGATTGTTTATTTCCGCTGCGAAAGGAACTGAGAATTGATATTCTGAGTTCCTTAAGTTTTTATCTAACAATCACGATCCTACAATTGGTATCAGAGCGGGAAAGGCTCTAGATCTTTGATAAAGTTTGCAGATTGTGTCTCAACCAAGCAAGTTTGAGCTCAAAATCTCCACCAACAAGCCACATCTTCGTAAGAAAGGAGAAGAAACATGGTGGGAAAAGTGCATGGAAAGCCACATCAAGACCAACGACTACCAATGCTGGAGGATAGTCGAAAATGGAGATGGCCACGTCGATCTTACCATGAAGGAAGAAGATTGGAAACCAGAACATTATGTCATCATAGAGAAGAATGCCAAGGCAAGACAGTTCATCCTCAATGGATTGGACAGAGAGGACATGGACAAAGTCATAGGCATCAAGACGGCCAAGGAGATGTGGAAAGCTCTCAAGGAGATGCATGAAGGAAGTGAGGAACTAAAGCAAAGCAGAAAATTTGCTTTGGAAGGAGAATACCACACCTTCAAAATGATGGAAACTGAGACCATCTCAGAGTACTACTCTCGCTTCAACAGATTAATTGGAAAGTTGACGGCGACGGGAGTTGATCTTGATGAAGTCTCCAAGTCCTTGGTGATTATCAATGGACTCAACTCCAAGTTCACTCTTCTCAAGGGAATCATGAAGAACACTCCAGGCATCCAATCCCTTCCCTTGACCCAAGTCATAGGGAAACTGGAAGTTGAAGAAGGAGAGCACACTAAAGCCAATGCCGATAAGAAACTGGAGAAAGGAATCGCCCTTAAGATCTCCAAAGCCTTCTCAAGGCTCGAGATTGAGCAAGAGAACTCAGACCTGGAAGAAGAAGAGGACGAGCTAACAGCCCTCTTCTCTAAGAATATCAAAAAATTCTTTGTGAAGGGAAGATTCCAAAAGGGCAGTTCCTCCTACAATGGACCCAGAAGGGATCTTAAGGAAGTCTCTTGTTACGAGTGCAAAGAGAAGGGATACTACGCCAAGAATTGTCCCAACAAGGAAGACTCCAAGGAAGAAGAAAAACCTCAGAGAAAGAAGGCTCTCGTAGCCTCATGGGGAGAAGACTCAGATGAGGAACTGGATCTGAGTGGCTTCTCTGGAGGAAGATGTCTCATGGAAAAAGGAGACTCAAGCGACTCAGAAGACCTTGAGGTAACTTCTGATGATCTCTTAAAATCCCTAGTTGAGTGTGATAAGAAACAACTTCTTAAGATCATAAAGAAACTAGAAAAGGAAACTAGTTCCCTTCAACAGAAACTAGATGATTGTGAAGATGAAATTGCTTGCTTGACTGTTGAGAATTCTGTTTGGAGTAAGAAACTTGATGAAACTGAGAAAGACCTAGCTGAGACTCACTCCAAACTCATTGATATTAGGAATGTGCATGCTAGTCACCTTAGAACCTGCAAATCTTGTGATGAAACTAGCATAGATTCTATCAAAGTTCCCTTGCATGCTAATCCACCTGGAAATGACATGCTTCAATCCATAATTGATAGGTTAGACACTCTCACTAATTCCATTAATGAAAAAACGATAAATCAAACTGTTTTTGTGAGACAACGCCATGGAATAGGATATGTCAATAATAAAGGGAACAATGATGCTGAAGAAGAAAAGGCTAGGCGAGAACTTGTTGAGATGAATGAGAATCTCAGTATTGCTCTTGCCACTTCTCGTGATAGGAATCAATTCCTATCAGAGAAGATCATGGTCCTTGAGAACAAGGCTGAGGTTGACAAACGTCTCAATGAAGGTTCTCAAAGTCCTAAGAAGGAACCAAAGGGAAAAGAAAAGATGGTTCCTGAAAACCAATGGTTCACCAACTCATTTGCTCACAAAAGATATATTGACATGGCCCATAGCAAGGTTAGAAACAATGTTGATTTTAACAAAAGGAAAATTGAAAAACCTTTTAGGCCAGGAAAAGGAAAATATGGACATGTTGTTTACAATCGTTTGTGTACCTATTGTGGTAAGAATGGTCATTACAACACTGAATGTACTAAGAAAAGAAACTTTGAAAAGGAAAAAAGTACTCATTACCATGAAAGGAACCAGTTCCCTGGTTACTCACCGACTTAGAATGCTAATCCCCCCAGTAAAGCCAAGCTTCGCTGGGTTCAGAAATCTTAGTTCCCTTGTGTGCAGAAAGAAGAGAGGCAATCCCAACTATGGTACATTGACAGTGGTTGCTCATGCCATATGATCGGAAGAAGAAATCAAATGACCTCTCTTCAACCTCTCCAAGGAGGAAATATATCCTTTGGAGACAAAAGCAAATGGAAAATATGTGGAATAGGAACTGTGAAACTCAACGATCACATTCAGGTAAACAAAGTTCACCTTGTTGATAATCTTGGTTTTGACCTAATTAGTGTGTCACAGCTGTGTGATCAAGGAGACAATGAAGTTAGATTCAGATCAAACGAATGTTCAGTCCTTGACTCCTCGGGACAAATCATCCTAAAAGGGAAAAGATTCAACAATGTCTACATAATTGACCCATCCTTTGTTCCCAAGGAAAAACTTTGTCTTTCAACTGTGAATGACCAAGCTGATTTGTGGCATCAACGCCTCGGTCATGCTAGCACCAAGCTGATTCAAAAGCTACACTCAAAGGAGCTAGTCAGAGGATTGCCAAAGCTAAGTGGCACATCTAAGAAATTGTGCTCTGACTGTGTAAAAGGGAAACAGGCTCGTAGTTCCTTCAAGTACAAAAACATGGTAAGCACCTCAAGGCCTCTTGAACTCATCCACATGGATCTGTGTGGACCCATGAGAGTTCAGAGCCTAGGAGGGAACAGGTATATCTTTGTTCTTGTCGATGACTTCTCTCGCTTTACTTGGACCATCTTTATTAAATCTAAGAGTGAAGTTATTGACCGCTTTAAAGATCTGGTTCCCTTGTTAGAAAAATCTCTTGATTGTTCACTCAATGCTATTCGGTCTGACCATGGTACCGAATTCGAAAATGGAGAATTTCTAACCTTTTGCAGTGAGCATGGCATCGATCACAACTTCTCTGCACCATACACTCCTCAACAGAATGGAGTAGTAGAAAGGAAGAACAGGACCTTGGAGGACATGGCTCGAACTATGCTGATCTCAAGTGGGCTCTCCCAATCATTTTGGGCTGAGGCGATCAACACAGCGTGCTACATCATCAATAGAGCCATGCTTCGCCCAATCACAGAGAAGACACCCTATGAACTCCTAAGAGGAAGAGTTCCCAACATTTCACATCTGAGAGTGTTCGGATGCAAATGCTTTGTGCACAACAATGGGAAGGACAATCTTGGCAAGTTCGACCCAAGAAGTGATGAAGGAATCTTCATTGGTTATGCCTCAGGCAGTAAGGCATACAAGGTCTTCAACAAAAGGACTAAAAAGGTAGAAGAAAGTATTCATGTTATTTTTAATGAAAAATCACTTGGAAAGATTGTGCAGAACATCACCAGTTCCTTTGAAGACCCATTTCCCAAGTCATCTCAAGAAGATCCAGATAAAGATGTCACTCCTCCCAGTTCCTGTCCTGTTGATCGGAACCCTCCAATGGCTCCCCCACCGGTTCCCATGGATAATGAACAACAATCCATTTCTGGGAACCATGAGCATGACGACAACATCTGTAGAGACTTCAATGATTCATCTTCCCACATGATCTTCAATGGAGAAGGTGATCCTAACAAGGAAGCTGAATGCTCAACTCAGAATATCTCCACATCAAATGATCTGGCTCCCAACAGAGAAAGAAGAGTCGTCAAGCCTCCAGTCAGGTATGAACATCTAACCTTCTTTGCTTTTAATGCCTTTCTGTCTATTGTGGAACCAAAGAACATAGGTGAAGCACTGAAGGATGCGGACTGGATCCAAGTTATGCAAGAAGAGCTTCATCAGTTTGAAAGGAACAAAGTATGGCATCTAGTTCCCCGTCCCAAGGATAAACACATCATAGGAACTAGATGGGTCTTCAGAAACAAGCTGGATGATACAGGAGTTGTGATAAGGAACAAAGCAAGACTTGTTGCTCAAGGATACAATCAACAAGAAGGCATCGACTATGATGAAACCTATGCTCCAGTGGCAAGGATTGAGGCAATAAGATTGTTGATTGCCTTCGCATCACACAAAGGGTTCAAGTTGTTCCAAATGGATGTTAAGACGGCCTTCCTCAATGGAATTCTTCAAGAAGAAGTCTATGTGAAGCAACCTCCAGGTTTTGAAGATGATGATCATCCAGATCATGTCTACTTTCTAGACAAGGCACTCTATGGCCTCAAGCAAGCTCCCAGAGCTTGGTATGATCGTCTTGCCCAGTTCCTACTCTCAAATGGCTACAGGCGTGGAATTATTGATAAGACTCTCTTCATCCTAGAAGAAGAAGGTAACATCTTAGTGGTTCAAATCTATGTTGATGATATCATTTTTTGTTCCACTAACCTGTCCCTTGTAGACAAGTTCAAAGACTTGATGAGCAGTGAATTTGAAATGAGTTTAATTGGGGAACTCACATTCTTCCTCGGATTACAAATCACTCAAAAGGAAGATGGCATTCAAATCCATCAACAGAAGTATGTCAGGGAACTACTGAAGAAGTTCAAAATGGATTCATGCAAGCCTCTCTCCACTCCCATATCCACCATTGCCCATCTGGATAAGGACCACTCGAGTCCTCTAGTGGAGGAGAAGCTCTATAGAGGTATGATAGGCTCACTCATGTACCTAACCGCTAGTCGACCAGACATTGTCTTTGTTGTTGGCTTGTGTGCTAGGTTCCAATCTTGTCCGAGAGAAACTCACTTGGCTGTTGTGAAGAGAATACTTCGATATCTCAAGGGAACGGACGATCTCTGCATTTGGTACCCCAAAGAATGTCCCTTTGAGCTCATGGGTTTCACTGATGCTGATTATGCTGGATTTTTGGTGGATAGAAAGAGCACTTCTGGAATGGCACAGTTCCTAGGCCCTTGCCTTGTGTCATGGGGATCAAAGAAACAAGTTACAGTCTCCCTCTCCACCACAGAATCCGAGTACATTGCGGCTGCCTCCTGTTGTTCCCAACTTCTCTGGCTAAAGCAACAACTCGCGGACTTTGGTATGTCTTATGGCCCTCTCACTATTCTTTGTGATAACACTAGTGCCATAAACATCTCTAAGAATCCTGTGCATCATACTAGGACCAAGCATATTGACATAAGACATCATTTTCTTAGAGATCATGTTGAGAAGGGAAACATCATTATGAAATTTTGTAGAACTGAAGATCAGGTTGCAGATATATTCACCAAGGCATTGAATAGAGTTCCTTTCGAGAACCTTAGATTGGAACTAGGAATGATTCCTATTACTCAGTAGTGACCTCAGTTCAAAGAATTCTTTCAAGTTCCCTTGATTGACTAGTTTAAGATATTTAACTTGTTGAGTCTTGATGTCCTTGTGTTATATCTTTTGCTACAAACCCCTCTTGTCATAATTGTTTCTTAAAAAGGCTTAGATTAAATTTTTCTGGATCGTCTCCTTTTGGTCCTCATTATTCGTTCAATTCCTCATTGCTCAAGTTTTCTTGTTGGCCCAAAAGTCACAATCTGATCATATTTCTTTCCCAACAATACAAGCCGAAATGATGATTGTGTACTAAGACCCACCCTTGCCTCATTGCTCAAGTTAATTCTCTATGATCCATCTCTAAAACCCTCTCTGAGAATTATTGTGCAATGCGATAAAGAGCCTACCCTGATTCCTTTTATGGGAACATACTTTTTGCTTCCATTATGTTAACCCACATCAAAGGTTCCCATATGTTCCTCTAGCACGCTGAACACTTTACCAGAAAGGAACCAGGATTAAACGTCTCTCCAACGGCTATATTGGCACTTCCCATAAGTTATTTATGGCAAACTGTAGAGGCTTAGAACGGTCTTATCAGATGGCAGACATCCCTCTTCTCTAAATGGATAAGTTTTGAAAATGAGTTAGCCGTTCCGAAAAGCTACAAGAGTATTCAATGCCCCAGATTTACCTTGATCTTCTCCACGGCTGGATTTGGTTCTACGGTCATCTCAGCCTTCACCGCCTTTAAAGAGTTGCACATTTGCTCCAAGCTGATCCTACAACTCACCATCTCTCTGATCCTCTGCCTCTCATTTCTCTCAAACACAGAAATCCTTAAGCTCCTCAAAAATGGCCGGTCCAAACCCTAACCTTGTTCAAGATGAAGAAGAGGTTGCCCTTCTCAAAGCCTTCAGAGAAAAGAAGGCAGTTTCATCCTCTAAACCCGTTTCTGCCATATCTTCTCATAAATCCCAACCGGAAGAGAAACCTATGGAGAACATAGTGGAGGGCCTGAAGAGAAAGCCGAAAAGGAACCCAAGGAGCCAACAAAGCCTAAGGGTGAGAAGAAAGCCATGGCCATCTCTCTGGCTTCAGAATCGGCTACCAAAACCGTCTCCGAAGGGGGCTCTCATGACTCCTCGCCTGACAAGTCTCTCCAAGATCTCCTCAGCACTGAGCCCTCACCAGTAAGCCTCAAATCCAAAACCCCTTCTAACCCTGGTCCCTCTGTCGCCACTAGAATGCAACAAAGAAAGAGGAGTTCTCAAGCCATAGTTCCCTATGAAACCAAATCTACAAAAAGAGCCAAAATCACCTCCCTCTCTGCCTCCTCCTCCCTGGGTCAGGTCTCCTCTTTCTTCTCTAAGAGGAAGATCCTTAATCCTCTCATAATCGGCAAGGAGTTCTGGACCCAAGAACTGAAAGAAGAAGATGAGGAAATGTTTGGAGAAGCCCTGAATGAGTTCCATTCTCTGCTGCAGTTTCAAGGATGGGACGAGATGCTGTTTGAACCCTTCTCTGCTTCTGATGAGATTGTCCGCTTGTTTTACAAGTCTATGGAGTTTGTGCCTGCGAAGGAGAACTCTCCCTGTAACGACGCCATTCTTATATGGAAGGGAACCAGCTATCCTATGTCCGCCAACCTAATTGCGTCTACTCTAGGGATCGAGTCAAGGTCTAGGTTTGGCATTCTGCCTCAAAAGAAGGGATGGCCCAAAGGAAAGGGCTATAAATCCAAGGGAGCAGTGGTCAAGAAAATCTATGATGGCGTCTCCCCCTCATCTTTGGAGACAAAGGATCTCTCTATCGCAAACAAGTTGTTACACTTCTGGATCACCCGCAATCTGGTTCCCAGACAGGAGCACCGAAATAATGTTCGCATCACAAATGCCATCTACATGGAAAAGGTGCTCTCTGGTGTTCAATTGGATCTCCTTCGCATTGTCTTAGCCCACATGCAGTTCTGCTCATCCCATGACTCCCATGCTTTACTCTTCCCTCACATCATCAAAAACATTCTCTCCAACCTTCACCAGTACCCAGTTGATCTGCCTGAGACAGTCTACAGCAAGTGTCTTACCATGGCCACAGTTCGGAAGTTGAAGACAAAGGAACAACAAGACCCCCCTTCTGAAGCTCAAGCTAAACTGCCTAAGGAAAAGGCCAGTTCCAAGGCCCCTTCTAGTTCCCAGCCACATCTCAACCCCTCTCAAGACTCCTCTGCGATCCTTACTGCTCTGGATCGTATTGAAAAGGCTATCATGGTGGGCTCGACTGCTATCCCGGTCACCCTCCATGATCAAGTAAGAGAGTTGGGGCGTATAAGTTCTGTTGTTGCGGCTTTGGTAGAAGTTCTTCAGAAGGATTGGCAAGATGCAATCAGTGCTCATCAGGCCACGGGCCAAAATGTAGGAATTGTCGACAAAGATGCTGAAGAGGAGGCCGCTGCTCTGCCATAGGAACGCTTGTTCTGGTTCCCAGTGCTAAAACACCACAGCGTGCTAGTAGTTCCCCTTAGGATCCTACTCCCCTCTTCTATCCTTTTATTGTCTTTCCTAAGATTGTTGTTGTTGTTGCCCTTGTGGTCTTTGTTTTGTTGTTGTTTTGTGTTGTCTTGTGTCTTACCCGTCCTTGAACAATGATCAGTTTAAGCTTTAATGATTATCTTTTGGCTTCGTTTCTATGATTAATTTGCCTTTGTCTTAAGTTTCCATTATGCTTCTGTTATGGGTTTGATGCAATTGTATATTCTCTTGGATATCATGTTCTTAACTCGTACTTGATCTTTTCGATGATGTCAAAAGGGGGAAGAAAAGAATAGGAACCTTGAACTTTGGAGACTACTGGACTGATAGGAACTCTGAACTAGTTCTACTTCTAAGGGAGAATTTGAAATAAACTCGTTCACCTGCTTAGGGGGAATTTGCAACCATTGAATGCTCTATCACTAATCCGTAATGTTGTAATTCCTTAAACTCAATATGGTTTCATGAAATTCAAAGTCCGATTATGTTGCAAGGTTCCTTGTATTTGTCATCATCAAAAAGGGGGAAATTGTTAGAAAACAGAACTCTGGAATTTAAGTTCCCCTGAGAGTTTCTTTCCTCAGTTTCTCTACTTTTGACGATGACAAATATTATGATACTAATGTTTTATCTCAAAGATGTGTTTTAAGGAACCACGGGAATTTACCGAAGGCAAGAAAGCCAAACAGGACAAAAGAACCAAAGGAACAAGACAGAGGAAGGAACCCAGATGTGCCCAGAATCGAAGCATGCGACATTGCGATTCCCGAGAAATCTGGGGACACACAACCTCGGACAAAAGTTGTTGAAAACGACTTGTCCGAAGCTTCCAAAAGTCTGCCATTGTCCAAGAGCAAAACAACAAGAAACCTAGAGACGCTGAACCTCGGACAGAAAAGGTGAAAGCGACAGGACATGGAACTTGTCGCTGTCCAGAAGACAGTTCCCAAGTGCCCAGATTATTGAACCTCGAAAGAAGGAAGCTGGAGAACGACTTGGCTGAAGAGGTTGACTAACCTAGAAGGATTCTGAGCTGCCTAGGTTGTTTGCACATGCCAAGAACAACGTGGACCAAGGAGAACCACTCATCCTAGGGCAAGCTCAATCTGTGGGAATCCAGAGAGGATCGAGCTGTGAAGAATCCTCTATAAAAGGAAGACTAACCCAAGGGTTATCTTCAAGCACTTAGACACGACTCACACTCATTAGCAAATATCTAGTGTGAACCTCCAAACAAGAACATCAAAGCAAACAGAGATCAAGAGGAACCAGTCAAGGAAGAAGAGCTGAGTGCTAAGTTCATGTGACTGTAAGTGATAGTTCCTAGATGCAAAAGTCTATTTATTGGATTGATTATTGATTGTGTTAAGTTATCTAGGATTGTCTAACTGTGTGTAAGACAAAGGAACTGTGTGTTCGTTCCTAGGATAAGCTGTAACCAAAAGAGATAAGAAATCAAGAAGTAGACTTTGAAATCCTTTCGAAAGAAAGGTAGTGGTTTTTATCCTGGATTGCTAGTTGACAGTCAAAGGTTTCCACTATAAGGAACTTGTCAGTTGTTTGATTGTTTATTTCCGCTGCGAAAGAAACTGAGAATTGATATTCTGAGTTCCTTAAGTTTTGATCTAACAATCACGATCCTACAGAGAGCAGCCTGACAAGATCAATGGTGGAGCGAGGGATCGACGGCGACGACGAGCACGTGGCTCGCATGCCCGACTGTGCCCTCTGCACATTTCCGCGGTCGCGGTGGGCTCTGTCGCGGTCGCGGAAAATTCAAAGCCTAGCTCCTCTGGGAGCTATTATTCCGCGGTCGCGGAATTGCCCTTTTCGCGTCTGTTTACCCGGGAAAAGGTTTGACATGGGTTTAAAACCCCGGATCTTAAATATTTGTACCCAAACAAATATTCTAAGCCCCAAAAATACGTCGAATGTATTTTATACCTCTCAGGGAAATAATACAGAGATCGAACACGAGCTACAGAAATTCCGAACTTCGCCTAACGCGTCCCGAATAATTGACGAGGGTTTGGGAAATTACCCAAATACCCTTACTAAAAATGAGGGGTATTACAGCGAGCGCCTCCGCCTCTACCATGACCCGCGCCTCCATGATTCTGCACAGATTGTCTTCTGCCCACGCCACTGTTGGTCTGTTCATCTCGGCGTCTATCTCCCCACCATTCCGGGTACCCAATTATGCGGAAGCATCCTGAAATCTCATGTCCCTTTTGATTGCAATTACTGCAAATCACATTCCAATCCCGATTATCTCTACGATCACTTCTGCCTCTGCCACGCGACCCTGCCTGCACAGCGAGTGCCACTGCTTCAGTTTTGTTGAATTTCTCCTCACCGGCTCTGCTTATGGTACATACCCTTTCTTCTTGAATTAGTGTTGAGTAAACTTTGTTGACATATGGAAGGGGCTCCATTGCCAACAAAGTGGAACGAACAGTACCATAGGTAGAATCGTCCAGACCCATTAACAACATATGAACTTTTTCTTCCTCTCTTTTCTTCATACTCTTGCCTCCCACATCACACTTGCATTGTCCACACACACAAGTTGGGTCGTAATGGGTCAATTCCTCCCATATCTTTTTCATCTTCCCATAATATGTCACAATTGGCAGTCCCTTTTGTTTAACTTCAGCCAATTCACACCGCAGTTGTTGAATTCTTGGCCCGTTCACAACCGAAAAACGTTCGGCTATGTCATCCCATAATTCTTTGGCTTTCTCCATGTATGTCAAGGTCGACCGGAGATTCGGTTCGATGGTGTTTAGGATCCAAGCCACCAACATAGAGTTGACTGTCCACCAGTCTTCGAGTGCAGGAGATCCCTCTTCAGGTTTTGTGATGGTTCCATCTATGAAACCCCATTTTCGTCTTGCTCGTAGTGAAGTGCGCATTGCTCGTGCCCACTCATCATGATTCTCGCCTTTCAATTGAACTTGGGTAATCACGTTACCCGGGTTATCATTCGAGTTTAGGTCGAACGGTGAAGGAGACTTCTTCGAGCCACCAATGTCGTATGTCTTCGTCATTTCTGCAGTGTCGTCTGTCTTCGTCATTTCTGCAGTCTTTTGTTTTTCAGGCTCTGATACCATGAAACAATTCAATGGAAACCAGTTTTGTTCTTTTTTGTGTTTTTATTGGAGACAGTGGTGCCTTATATACAAGTTTACAGATAACTGCATTAACTAATAGTTACTAACTTAACTTCCTGCAACCGATTAACTGAATGATTAACCGACCTTAGCAACTACCTCACACTTAACACCCATCTCAGGAAACCCCCCATATTGACAAGGAATCTGCAAATTCATGCACAGATTCCCTTAGGTGTGTGGAATCTCAGCAAATCTCGCCTATGTCGTCCACCGCCTTCGTTGCTTCGCACAATACGCATCCACCCACCGTCGCGCTCGAATGCCCAGCCACCGTGACAACCGGCCACTGCCAAGACGACCCATCCACCGTCGGGGTCGAGCTCCTCTCCAATGGCGCGCTGGGGGAGAACTTTTTTTGTGCCCAGAAAAATTTTCGAGGGAGAGGGGTAAGTCAGAGAGGGGTTTTATTTTTTTTAATTTTTTTAATAGATTTAACGTTTTTATAACGGTTATAAGACGGAAGGATATTTGATAAAATTTTATCACGCGAAAATGATCAAACCTCTGAGTATTTCACAAATTATACATAACATCGAGGATACCATACGAAAATTCCGTAAATTTTTTATGATTTACAATACATTTATACTACGAAGTAACCGCATCAATGTCATTATAGATATACTCCGTATTTATAAAAGAGACACAGAGTATTTATGAGTGGGTATGTTTCGGACTCGTAGTGATTTCATAACGTACTATACATTGGATCGAGCTTAAAAAAAGTTATTCGATATAATATCTAAAGGATATTAAATCATCGCTAGAAAAATGTGAAATTGTCACAAAATTGGCCTCTAATATACTCTGAAAATCTTCTTATCAATTAACATTGCTCTCAATTTTAGCTCGAAAACAAATCGGCGCAAAAAAACCGTGGTTAATATAAGTAAGTGTTTACGAGTCAAAACAATAGCTTCAAGATTATGATTACACCTATAATTACATACTTTTTTATTCACCGAATTCTCAAGCAAGCATGTGGTGCCCCTAAAATAGTCCCACCACGATAACAAAAAACACTTGTGTTCAATATATAATGACCTATTTTTTGTCTTTACAGGGGTGCATTTTGTTTCTTATTGGAGTTCAAAGGGTACGAACGCAACATACCATGTGTTATATTAGACAACATGTTTGTCCGAATGTCGTAAGCTAGCGCAAAAATTATTGGGATTTTAGATACGTAAAGCAGAATTTAGAAAACGATTTCCTAACATTTAATCAAGGATCTCATGCATAAATCAAAAAGATCATAGATATAAAGAATCAAATACCTTTTGATGCGTGTTTCTATCTGCTGGAATGGAGAGAATATAGCATCACGTGTGACTCCTCTATTTGGTCCACCCGAGCTTGGATCTGGATCGTCTGGGACTCGGTTGTTAGAGCGAGGATCGAAGGCGAACGGGGAAGGGAGAGCAAGGAGGGGTGCGGTGAAAACTATACACATTAATTCGTAAACATTAATCCTAACATAGGATCTTGATCATACGCTTAATCACAAAGGCATAAAGACATACCGTTAGACATCGTGATTGTGAGATAACGAAGAGGATGAGAATCTGTTGGAGCAAAACGCAGACCTTGGAATTCGCCTTCTCTCTTTTAGCCTATGCTTCAGTTGTGTTACGTTGAGATAACCCTAATGATGAATTTCGGATTATTATTATAGGCAGAGAGAGGGGCCGAAATCCTCTAAAGATAAGATCTCAACCTTCCATCAAAGTTGATCAATAATAGATAATATCTTTAAATAATAGAGAATAATATCTTCTAGTTGTAACCGAATCTTATCAAATCAGCGGTTCCTTAATTAAACCTGATATGTCATATGGGCCACATAATGAGATGTTCGAAATACCCACAAGCCCATACTTGTTGGGTCATGAATTTCTTACATTCTCCCACTTGGTCCATATGACAAATGCTTTAATGGTCATATAGGAACAAACATAAGGCGCGCATAAATACTGAAATGATATACTTAACCGGTTTATCTTAATTACCCTTAGTTGATTTGAATCATTAGCTAGAGTCATAGCGGTTCTACATTAATTAAAGAACGTAGTCCCTTCCATGTACCACTAACCAACAATCAAAACAATAAAGTCTGTATCTTAGAAGTAATCATAATGGTCCCCATTAATGTCTTGAAGAAAGACTAGTTCTGTTATCATGCATTATTTTTAATATGTACATAAATTATCCATAATATGAAACAGAAAATTTCAGAAGCTTCAATAATGAATATTCAAAATTAGTGTCATAACAAAAGCACTTAGCAATCCATAAATTCATAAATAAGAAAAGCTACACTACTGGTCATCCTCAAGACCCATTGTATCAGCATGCTGCTTAAATGTCTTAGGTGGTAACCCCTTAGTTAATGGATCTGCTATATTAGCACGAGTGTTGATGTGCTCAATGGACACTCTTTTCTCCCGAACTTCTTCCTTGACTGATAAGTATCTCATCTCCATGTGCTTTATACCCTTAGAGTACTTATCATTCTTCGAAAATAATACTGCTGCGGTGTTATCACAATAAATTTTCAGCGGCCTAGCAATAGAATCCATGACTGTAAGCCCTGAAATAAAATTCCGCAACCATAATGCGTGAATTGTAGCCTCAAAGCATGCTACAAACTCGGCCTCCATAGTGGATGATGCAATGATGGACTGCTTGGCACTTCTCCATGAAACAGCACCTCCAGCTAACATGAACACATAACCAAAAGTGCTTTTCCTAGTGTCCACGCATCCACCAAAGTCTGAATCCGTGTACCCAACCACCTCAAGGTGATCAGTACGCCTAAATGTGAGCATAAGTTTCTTCGTTCCTTGTAAGTATCTCAGCACTTTCTTTGCAGCTCTCTAATGCGGAGGCATTTGAGTGAGAATGAGGATTGTCATCATTGCCCGGGTTTATCTGAAACGCTCCTGCATATGCTTAGAGATTGTCATAAGGTGAAGCCTGTATGGAGCATTATCCAACCTCCATGTGATTGGGATGTTTTTTTCAACTGTAACTTGGCGCAATGGATGCGCCTTAATTTGGCTACGGATGGAACCAATGTTGATGGGCCAGCCTGTTTGCACTTCTGGAAATGGTGCAACTTGTCGGTGTTCAGGAATGAGAATTTCACGAGTGATAAAGCTGGTTTTATTCTGCAGCAGGCTAGGAACTATCGAGATGTCACGGCCAAAGCTCTCCTTAGTAACAGAAGAGATTATGGTGAGATGGACTAATCCATCGGGTGGGTGAAGATCTGTAGGAACATAATTTCCTATATGCATACGAAAGCTATAAATTGCGAATATACGAACATGAATTAAGGAAATCTGAAGTTTAGAAATACCGAACGAAGAACGGAAGCAGAGTCGAGACCGAAATCTCTTTCCTTAATTCTGAAAATGCCTCGTAGTGTGACGGTTCTTGACGTTCCGAATCCCAGGATACAACTGCGACGATCTCTTGAACTGCACAACCCAGTAAGACAAGAGCCTACGAACCCACGAATCTGTGTGTACTCTCAGACTCTAAATTTCGGAAAAAACAGAGAAGAGGGAGAAAGATTGTTGTGTTCGATATCTTCGAATGAGAGGTCAGCTACTCTCTTTGAGAGCTGACCTCTCATTTGAAGAAGAGGACGTTACGAATATGTCCCGTAGTGTTACAGAACGTTACGAAGAAGAGGACGTTACGAATTTGTTGACCGTTACAGATCTTCCATCATCCAGAAAGCCCACTACTGGGCTTTCTGGATCGGTCCAAAAAGATAGGGCGTTGGCTGGCCAGCCCAAGCCCAATCCGATCCAACCCAGTAAGACAAGAGCCTACGAACCCACGAATCTGTGTGTACTCTCAGACTCTAAATTTCGGAAAAAACAGAGAAGAGGGAGGAAGATTGTTGTGTTCGATATATTCGAATGAGAGGTCAGCTACTCTCTTTGAGAGCTGACCTCTCATTCGAAGAAGAGGACGTTACGAATCTGTCCCGTAGTGTTACAGAACGTTACGAAGAAGAGGACGTTACGAATTTGTTGACCGTTACAGATCTTCCATCATCCAGAAAGCCCACTACTGGGCTTTCTGGATCGGCCCAAAAAGATAGGGCGTTGGTTGGCCATCCCAAGCCCAATCCGATCCAACCCAGTAAGACAAGAGCCTACGAACCCACGAATCTGTGTGTACTCTCAGACTCTAAATTTCGAAAAAAACAGAGAAGAGGGAGGAAGATTGTTGTGTTCGATATCTTCGAATGAGAGGTCAGCTACTCTCTTTGAGAGCTGACCTCTCATTCGAAGAAGAGGACGTTACGAATCTGCCCCGTAGTGTTACAGAACGTTACGAAGAAGAGGACGTTACCATCATCCAGAAAGCCCACTATTGGGCTTTCTGGATCGGTCCAAAAAATCCACTACTGGGCTTTTTGGATCGGCCCAAAAAGATAGGGCGTTGGATGGCCAGCCCAATCCGATCCAACCCGCTCACTCGCTCGCTCGACCCGGTCCAGAAAGCCCACAGATTCGTGGGTTTGAAAACAAAAAAAATCAAAAATCAAAAGATATACTCGTATAAAATTCAGATCGTGTGGGTCACTACGTTGCATGCGCCCTTGAACAAATGTCATTTTTAAAAATAATTTTTTTTATCAGTTAACCTTTAAATGCAAAACGCAGTTGACCTCTTACAATTTCAATTCTCTGTTTCTCTCTTTCTATGAAGGCTAGCTATCCTTTGGAGTTTGAAGAGAATAATTACAGCTTCAACTTGCTTCTTCTTTAATTTGCAGTAGATTTTGTAGACCAGAAAGAGAATTCGATTGGAAAAACACCCATCAATTTTGCTCAGCTTCTTCTATATATCTTTTTTTTTTCCCCAAAGGTACGTAACATTATTTCTCTGTTTCAATTCAATGGATTTGATCTACTGCATTTCATTTAACCTTTCAAGTTGAATAAGGCATGATTTTGCCCTTTTTATTGCTCTGCATTTAAATTTCTCAGTTACATATATAATTAGAGATATTCTTGCCTTTAAACATCATCTCAAGGACAATAGAATTGATGAAATAGCTAATAAAACAATCCAATAGCCAAATTTGTGTTGGGTGTGACTGTGTGAGTATCAATTCTGAATCTCACATGCGAAGGAGGAAGGGTTAAATCGATAGATCGATATATACTTCACCTATTGTAAATTGTTTTAAGTCTGAATTTGTGTTGGGTTTGATGATTGACCCTTCAATTCAATCCATGTATAAAACCAATGTATTTTGGACCGTGACCATAGTATTATTGCTATCAATTAGAGATTCTTGGGTATGGATTTTAATTTTAAGTTAACTCAACAACCTCATAGGAAAGTTTATTAATCAAGATACAATTAAGAATAACTGTGAGTCTGTGACCATAGTGTTGTTATGGATTAGTCATTTTAAGGTATGGTGGTTATACAAATTTGCAGTTAACCTAACAACCTTACCGGAAACTAATCAATGGCTCCATTAAAATGTTTGGTTAACTATACCAAAAATCCCCAAAATTGGTGGGCTACCTTAATTTAGACATTCCTCATTGCTTAATGTCGTTCTGTTTTCTTGCACAGATGATGCTATTTTCAACTGCCTTTGCTGCTCTGTTCTTCCTGGTGGCTTCTTTAGCCACCACAAAACAGGCACTCGGCATCAGATTCGTTATAGACAACGAAGAATGCGTCTCTCACAAGATCGAGAGTGACTGGGACACCGTTCATGCTTCTTTCGTGGTGATCAAACATGATTCGTCCTGGGAATCTGAAGACGGAGTTGATGTAGTGGTAAGTTGTAACGCCTTGTTGTTTGGCTATCAAAATGTTTTGTTTCAGACGTGTTTGATCTTCTCTTATGAAATAACGTGTAACAAAATGCAATTTTCACTACGCGTTATTTCATAAGAGAAGTTCGGACACATCTGAACATAACATTTTGATAGTCACGACTTACAAAATGTTCTGTTCTAGATGTGTTCAATCTTCTCTTATGAAATAACGTGTAGCGAAATGCAATTCACTATGCATTATTTCATAAGAGAAGTTTGAACACATCTAGAACAAAACATTTTGATAGCCACGACTTACTAATTCTAGTTTCTAGCTAGAAACGTAGAATTTACCATGACTTACAAGATTTGGATTGATTTGGTGAATTCTCATGGATGTTTTCAGGTGAAAGGACCCGACGGATCTCAACTCCAAGATTTCCATAACAAGATAAGCGAGAAGTTTACGTTTGTTGCTCAACAAAAAGGAGTGTACAAATTCTGTTTTACGAACAAGTCCCCGTATCATGAGACCATTGATTTCGACATACATGTCGGACATGTCCATCCCCATGACGAACATGCCAAGGATCGTACGTCCTTGTGCTCTTTTTGTGTCCATAATCGAAATGTTGTGTACGTTATAACTTACGAAACTTGTGGTTGTAATACATCTATTTGCAGACCACCTCAATCCATTGCTTGAGCAAATCGACTTATTGGAGGAAGCTCTTCACAAGATCCAGTTTGAACAACATTGGCTTGTGGCTCAAACCGACCGCCAAGCAATAGGTAATGCATACATCAATACTATGAGCTAGTCATGGTACAGCTCTGGAACCTCCAGTTCCGGTTTTGGAAATATGAAAACCGGAACCGAGTTCCATCCGGTTTCGGGAGGTTTTGGAGGTTCGGAGGTACCAGTTCCAGTTTCGGGAAAAAAAAAACTTGAAAACTCCGGTTTGGCGCTGAAACCGAGGATTTTGGGCGCCAAAACCTTCGATTCCACCCGATTTGGATCCGATTTTGTTGAAAAAAATCAAAAATAAAATCAAAAAAAGGTGGGACCGGAGGTTCCGAACTGGTTCCGGAATATCCGGTTTCTATTTTAGGAAGTCGGAACCGGAACCAGAGTTAAGAGGTTTATCCGGTTTCGGTTCAAGTCGGTTTCAGTTTTGGTTCCGATTCGGTGAAATCGGGAGCCATCTCTACTATGAGTTCGGCTTAAGATTAATCAATGTAACGCGAAAGGTACGTTATGATGAAATTAATAGTCTTGATTGACTACTTCTTATGATATAGTGAATGAAGGGATGAGCAAAAGGGCAATGTACAAGTCTGCATTTGAGGCTAGTTTGCTCGTTGGTGTGAGCGCGTTGCAAGTGTATCTCCTGCGTCGCCTATTCGAGAGGAAGCTCGGCGCAGCCAGAATATGATGTGAGGCTTTACTTACTAGCTAGATAACACATTGATGTAATTTGTGAGTTTTGTCAATCCTTTGTAATTGTAAGCAATGCAATTTATACGTACCCTCAAGGTGACAATTAGGCAGGAATTCAGGATGGGGGAGTTTTCAAATCTTTAGTTTCCATGTTTTGCTTCCTTTCAATTTTAAGTTGTTAAGCTCTTTACGTTTATGTTTTCTAGACCATAAATCACACAATATTAAGAGGCGCCATTTTATTTTAAATCTTGTCTGCTACTGCTATGGATTAGCGGACAAATCCGAAACCAGTTCAGGTTCACTATGGGTATTGGTTGTTGTCCGCTAATAGATATCGGATATGTTTGGATTTTTTTTCGAATACTTTTGTCCGCAAATAGGTAGCTGGTAAGGTGGAAACAAAAAAGGGTGCAACATATAACTTTTTGTGGTATGCCTATCAATTATCATAGACATATATTAATTAATTATACATATCCAGCCAGGCATGAATCTCCTTCAGATTGGTAAATTTTGTTAGTTGGAAAGAAAAAGCTGGGTAAAGGTTCTTTTTTTTTTTTATGTAGATGAGGTCCTGAAATGAAAAACTTGCAAAACTGAGGCTGCTTTTAGAGGATAATGCAACTAATTTGCTCGTATTCTCCAATCTTATATTATAACCCAAGTATAATGCTAGTTGATGGGAGTTAGAGCTGTCAATCGGGTCGGTCGGTCAAGCCGGATTCGGTTCGGTTATTTCGGATTCGGGTTGAGAACGGGTCGGGTCATTTCGGATAACAGGTCAAGTCGGTCGGGTCATTACAGGTCAGCGGGCGGTTCGGGTTAACCAACGGGTCAAGAGCGTCATTTTTTAAATATTTTATTCATTATTTAAATATTATTAAATAGTTAAAAACTAATTTAAATATGTCAAAATAAGTTGAAATAAATTAAAATAATAATAATATTATTAATTATTTTAATGTAATTGATATTAGTAGACCAAAATCATATTTTATATTTATATTTAATTTTTATTATATTCATTTATTATTTTCTACATTATAAAAAATTATATAAGTACAACAATGTTCTTTTTTTAGGATATTAAGCATATTATTATTATTTATATGTCATTTATCATATATATTTTATGCTATATTTTATTAATATTCCACATTTATTCGTTAATCAGTTCGGGTTCGGGTTGGTCAGGTTCGGTCTCGGTAAATTCGGGTTCGATAACTTCGGGTTATCAAAAATTTCGGTCAGATCGGGTCGGGTCCAAAAGCGGGTCGGTCAGGTCGGTAAAACGGGTTCGGTCACTTTTTGACAGCTCTAATGGGAGTTAATTAAGGATTTGCTTTGCGTTAGGGAAATAGTATTTTTCCTTAATTCGTGTGATTAAATGGGTAAATAAAGCAACTAAATATGCAAGCTGATTTTGTATATATATAAGAAAAGAGACCATATAAGATTAATTAATTTGTGAGCACACTTAATTAGTAAAATCACCTTGCTTATATATATAGCTCTTGATTACCTCTTCACTTGCTTCTTCAATTCCAACCAATGTCATATTTATATTATCACAAGATAGATAGTTGTACCCGTGCTTTTCACGGGCTAAAATATATAAATATTTTATTTGTTAAAATAAATAAATAATAAGTTTACATTAGTATATATTTGTTTGTTTTTTTGTTTCGTAAGAGGTTGTCCATTTATTTTTTCTAATATTGAGAGTATGTTCTATTTACGATTTGTGATTGAATATTTTAGTTTGTAATTGTGACTAATATTAGTAATATAGAATAAAAAATTTATTTATCTTTATATCGATGTTTTTCTAATAACTTTGCTAAAGTATTTATGTTATGTATTTCAAATAAGAAATAATTTTATTTTGTTGCTCAATAAGAGACATTAAGAGTTTAACTTTTTATAATATAAAATTATAATACTAAATTTTATAAATTTTACCATAGTTTATATTATAAAAAAAACTTAAATAAAATAAAGATAATATTATATAACCATTTTTTAATTATATGAAAATGAAATTTATTCTATTGAATGTAAATATATCAATAAAAAATATTACTTTACATTTAGATTAGATATACAAATTATTATTGTGATAATAATAATTATAATGGATTTTTTTGTAAAATTGAAAGTATTCAAAACATTCATTTTTTTTTTAAATATTAAGCATTATTTGGGATATCAACATAAGCAAATAAATTTAATATAGTTTTTAATAGCTCATTTGAATTCTATTTGTTATAACATGCATCATTTTAGTGATATTATGCACTTATTGTTATAAATGAAAAAATAAATGAAACTATACTGTTGTTATTAGAAATTAGAAAATAATTCAAGATTTAAAATAACATTTTTTTCAAAAACAGAGAATTACTCAGTCACCTAAATCTCTCTAAATTTTCATTTTTTTCATTTTACTATTTGTTTATGTATAGTTTAATATTATTATATAAGAGAATTTTATTTGGTTTGATCAATTGAAATGATACTATTAACCTTACATGAGAATTATCACAAATTTTAAGTGAGTCATTTCATTGTTTTATTGGAATATATGGAATTCGGCAAAACTAAAAGAATTTAATGGTTTAAAAAGCTAACTTTCTAGTATAGTTAGATAGATTAGATTGGATGGGTCGTTATTTTACAAGACATAAGGAATTGAAGACATTTAATTTGATTGATGAATGATTATCTACACAATATATATGGGCCATTATTATATGGGCCGTTAATATATATGATGTTATTATATGGGTCGTTATTTATGTTACATGGTCCGATATCATATGAGCCGTTATTTTATTATGGGCTATTATTATATAACTATTTATTTTATATGAATAGTTTTTTCGTTGGAAATTGACAAAAGTTACAATATTTAGTAAATTGGCAAAAGTTAAAGCATTTAATGGGATAAAATACTAACTTTTATGTATATATAGATATTTATGTTATAATTTTATTTAAACGATCACTCATTATACATATATATACATTAATTTGGAAATTTTGCATGGTAGATACGGGGTACTGTGAATTTCGCGTGGTGTCCAAAGTTTTTTAAAAGTCTGCGTGGTAACATTGAGTTTTCACAAATTCTGTCTGATATCCTCAAACATTATAAAAAGAAAAAATAAATAAAATTTTCTACATTTTAAACCAAATTTAATAAAATCATCATATCTTTGTGGTATTTAATTAATCACCTAATCTTTTATGGAATTACAAAACTTTATCAGTTTTTTAGGAAAATTCAAAAAAACCTTCTCTTATCTACACCCTTTATGTCATCATAATTATTATTATTGTAAAAATCTTCCAACATTATATAGTTTTTGAACAACTTTTTTTATAAAACAAATATTTTTTTATGATTTTTTTTTTGTTTTTTTTCATAAAACGCTATAGAATAACTTTTACAAAAATCTCAAATTTCAAATATTGTATTGAAAGAAAAAAGAATTTAGTCAAAATACCATGTACTTTTGATATTTGAAAGAAAGGTATTATTGTAAAAGAAATTTGAATAAGAGTGTATTATACAAATAAATAAATTAGATTTTTTTTTTAAATATAAACTTATGGTGTAATGATAAATGTGTAAATAAGAGTAGCTTTTTAAAATTTCTCTACAAAAAAAATAAAATTCGATGATCTTGTGAAAAAATAAAGGTGAGGTGTTTTTTCTAAAAATTCCACAAAAATATTATAATTTTTTAAAATTATGTTTAATATATAGATAATTTATAATTATTTTTTGCTTTTTATAATGCTTGAGGATATCAGGCGGAATTTGTAAAACCTGGTCATGGTTACCACACTGACTTTTTTTAAGATTTTGGGCAGCACACGAAATTCACAATACCTCATGTCTATCACGTTGAATTTCCATAACTCTTTTTATTTAAGGCTTTGTTTGGCTTTACTTATTTATTATTTATAAACACTTTTTTTCTTTCAAAAAACTACTTTTATACATTTCGATAAACATGTAATAACTTATTATTTTTGCACTACTCACACGTTTCTAATAAACTACACACATACCTATAAAAATATCAAACATACTTTTTTATAGGGTTGTGCAGATTCGGACCGGATCGGGAGAATTACGGTCCGGTCCACATATTTTTAAAACTCCGATTCCGGTCCAAACTCGGCCGGTTTCCGGTCCGGACCGGATGGACCAGTTTTCTATTATTTTTAATTTAATTTTATATATTAATATCTCATAACACTATTAAAAATTAGTTTATACTATAAATATAAATAAATAACAAAATATATCGTCTCATATTATACACAATAGTTATAAAAATAGGAAAAATAATTAATTTTTCATTTATATAAAACTAAAAAATAAAATAAAAATGTTTACCGGTCCAAGACCGGATCGGACCGGAACATGACCGGACCGAATCATACCGGTCCGGTCCGATCTCCGGTCCAAAGATTATAAAAATTCCGGTCCAATTTGGACCGAATGCACAACCCTACTTTTTTATACAACACAATTTATCAACTATTTATAAATAAAAAACTTTTTATAAACAAACCCTAAATACAAAAAAATAAAATAAAATCCACTATAAAGTTCTAAACTAGTTAATGCATGTTTAATTGTTTATCCGTCAGCTCCCCAAAGGGGTTCTTCAACCCATCATTTCACTTTCTCTCTTGATTCCATACCCATTTTCTCGATTTTATGATGGGGCTCTCCAACAGTTATATAATAAAATTAAAATTTATCAAATATATCCAAAATGAATGTATGTGGATAGACAAAAATAAAACTAAAAATTATGATATATTTTTTATTTTATTTTAATATTCTAAAATTGCACAAATTATATTTTAAGAGTGAAAATTCAAAAAAAGTCCTATGAAAGATGCTCTTCGTTTCCACCTTTAGAGAGTCCCACTCATAGAATCTCCATCTATTAAATATATTTTTTTAATCAAAAAGTAAATGGAGAGCCCCATAAAGTGAAGGGATAAACAATTAAACATACCCTTATGCATGAAACTTTGAAAGGGCTAACGACACCCACCCCAAAAAGCCCGCGGAGCACAAAAAACGTGATTTTGATAGTAACGATCCTTTCTTAATACACGAAATCCAATTCGATCAATAAAAATTACACGAAACCTAGATACGGCAATTTTATTCCTGTTTTGTGAAAATGCAGTTTCCTAAACTACTTCTTGTACTATTTCTTACATTATTGAGTGGGAAAATATATCTTCCAAAACTCAGGGGATTGCAATTTGCAACAGCTAGGAATTGATTATGATTTATGATACATTGCTTTTTTCAGTCTAAATAAAACAAATTTAACGAACAATCATCTAAACGCGCAGGAAACGATTTCAATTTGTGTTATCTAATTTTGCAGTAGCTGGTTAGAAGTAGACCTGTACAAGTCCGGGCTAGCCCGATCGATCCGGTTAAAAAATCGGGCCTGGACAACAATATTGGCCCGGTCGGGCCGGGCCAGCCCAGTACAATAACGGGCCGGGCACGGACGGTCCTCTAGGCCCGATCAGGCCTAGAAGTCCGGCCCGGTATCCGTTACTGTTTATATAATTAATATTTATTTATAATTATATATATATATTTATAATTATATATATATATATTTATAATTACTGTTTATAATTTTTTTATATATATATTTATAATTATATATATATAATTATAATTTTATCCGATCGGGCCAGCCCGCCGGATAACCCGGCCCGGTTGACCGGGCGGGCCTAGACAAAAAACCCAACCCGGTTGACCGGACAGGGCTAAGCCCGGCCCAGTCAACCGGACAAAAAAAAAACGGTCCGAACCCGGATTTGTACAGGTCTAGTTAGAAGCAAGAATAGTGTATGGCGAATATTGACAAATTTAAGCCATTAGTACTTTAAACTACCTCTATCATTTATTATGAAATATCCTTACTTTTAAAAAAACGGATTAAATTTTTATAAACGTCCGACACTATTTTTACTGCTATTTCTTTTGGCTTTGTAAGACACACTAAATAGTAGCCAGTTTTTAGTAAAAATTGTTAAGTTAGGTTTTTTTTATAGGAATATTTATAAATATTTTTTGTTGATAAAAAGATGAAAAGTAACGTTAATAATAAAGTATGTTCTATAATATATTTTTTTTACAGATTTGCATATTTTTATTAAAATGTGTATGTAATAATATCAAATTTTATATAAAAACTTTTTAAATATTTCTATGTAAAAATTACTTTTTTTAAGTGGACAAACATAGCCTTAATTTGCAAAAGATATAATAATATTTGTAACCTCATATTTTTCTTAAACCCTTATAATAGATGTTTTTTTTTCTAGTGTGTCCATAATCACACTCTAATAAGTTTATTTTTAACAATATTTTTTTTAATCACTAATTTAATCTGTTTTTTAAGAGTTAATTCATTCTCTATTAGAAAATATTTTATAAATAATTTTCTATTTTAACTTCTTAAAAATTTATCCATTTTCTATTAGAAAATATTTTATAAATAGATTCTTATTTTAATAGATTACCACAAGAAAAGTGTATAATATTCAGTGAGCCTCCCGAGTACCACACAGTATCCGTCACATAGAAGATTTGAAAACCGTATCGACTCAAAACCATCGCGTAATAAATAAAAATTGTATAATGTTTCTACCCTAAAATGTATAATTCAATTTCCACTAGAGAACACCTCTATTACCAAACCTTGAAATATTTCCAAAACCAAATCTCAAAAAATGGAAAGAACAACGATTCCATAAATCTAATACCCGTAAACATTTGCAAATTTCCTCCATTTATTTTGCGGGAAAAAATCTCTCCTAATTAATGATCATTTTCATTGCATTTACACAATCTTAATCTGTTTCGACAGCTGTTCACAATCTCCTCACCTTCTCTTCCTCTCTCACTACATTAACGAGTACGTGAGAACTGAGAAGAGCAGAGAATTTCATCGGTTTCTTTCTGCAGATTAATATATCGTTTTATTTTTCAATTTTTCCCACGATTGCATTCTGGGTTTTTTTCGTTGAGAAAAACCCATCAATCAATTAAAACTCATAATGTTTCCATTCAACCATGGATCAAAACCTCTGATATTAACTTTCTTATTCATCATCTTCTCTACAACACCATCTGGTGAGTTTTTTTATTTATTTTTTCTCTACGAAATTCGGCTTATTATTCATTATAAATCGAATTGAATTGTATTTTTTTTTGGTTAATTAATTGATCTGCAGATGGGTATGATCCGATGGACGTGAATGGAAACATCACAATCCAATGGGACATTTTGCACAAGAACCCTGATAGCTATGATGTAAGTCATGAAACTGTGAAGAAATTAATTAATAATTCTTACTTCATTGTTCACTCATTTTTTGTCATAGGTGTCTGATGGTAAAATCTCAGTTTATAGTTAGATCTCCTACACTGTCAAAAAGTATTTTCTTATATTGTTAGATTTTCATTTAACAACAGGGTTTATGTGATTGAAACTCTTGTCATACCATTTTCTTTCTAGATCATAGGAATTTGTATATAAACATGATAATATATATATATAGTGGGTGATAGTTTATATGATAAGCATTTGGGTCTATCTTAAACATCCTCTCGACGTGTTCAGGATAAGGGTGCGTACATTTTGACATGTTGGACTATACTGGGTTGGTTGATGGTTATTGGTTGTTTTATATTGTATCATAAAACTTGCTAGCTAAAGACTTTTGGTTAGTGTTGTTTGCTTAGATGATCAAGTATCACAATGATTATATACTTGAAAGCTTGCTACATTTTTCATTGATGATCAAATTGTTAAAAGAGTCTCAATCCTGTGAAAGAACTAACAAACAAATCCTACATTTTTCATTGATGGTTGTTTATATGATAAGCATCATGCTTGTATAATCTTGTATCATAATTCCACTAAAACTTGCTAGCTAAAGACTTTTGGTTAGTGTTTTTCATTGATGATCAAATTGTTCAAAGAATCTCAATCTTGTGAAAGAACTAACAAACAAGGCCTACATTTTTCATTGATGGTTTTTTTTATATGATAAGCATCATGCTTGTATAATCTTGTATCATAACTCCACTAAAAACTTGCCTGCTAAAGACTTTTGGTTAGTGTTGTTTGAAAGCTTGCCTACATTTTTGTTAAAAGAGTCTCAATCTTGTTCAAGAACTAAACAAACAAGGCCTAAAACATAACCGAATTGGGCAGGCAAAGGTGACGGTATACAACTACCAACTGTACCGACACATTGAGTGGCCACCGGGTTGGAGTCTGAGCTGGGAATGGGCAGGGGACGAGGTAATCAACACCATGTTCGGTGCAGAAGCCAAGGAGCAAGGAATCTGCAACATGACAGAGGGATCAGAGTTGCCTCATTGCTGCCTTAAGAGCCCTGTCATCATTGATCTTCCTCCTGGAGCACCATTCAACAAGCAAGTCGCCAATTGCTGCAGGGGAGGCGTGCTCTCCTCTATGCTCCAAGATCCTTCCAAGTACGCCTCCTCCTTCCAGATGAACGTCGGCTATCTGAATTCCAATGCTTTCAACATCTCTAAGCCCGGGAACTTCAGATTTGGTAGCCCTGGGTACACTTGTGGGGTCCCCAAGAGTGTGTCTCCTCCTACCAAGTTTCCTCAGGATAGCGGGCGTCGCTGGACACAAGCACTTAGTATGTCTTTTACTCTCTTTTTTTCTCATTGATTTGCACCTAAATGGTAAACTACAGTTATGTCATTTGCTTTAATTGGTGGTGATCTTGAAGTTAATCATGAAATGGGTAATGGTCTTTTCATGGGCTTGTTTTCCAATTCAATAGGAACAAAAATGGAGATGTTGATCAACACAAGATAACCTTCATTTTTGGTGATCTTGAACTCTTCTCAAATCATGAAATGGATAATGGTTTTGTAAGTGCAGAGACATGGAAGGTGACTTGCAGTTTCTCTCAGTACCGAGCAACGCCAGCCCCAACTTGCTGCGTCTCCTTATCCGCCTTCTACAGTGAGTCAATTGTAACCTGTCCAACCTGCAGCTGTGGCTGCCAAGGCCAACCCAAATCCAAGTGTTTAAAGTAACTTCTCTTGTACTACTTATTTACACTGTCAAATTTTGTTCCTTAGTTTTTTTGTTGTACTTATTTGTTGTGGGATGCAGAGAAGCAGAAGAGCCACCAATTCTAAGGAAACCCAACGATCCAGATGATGTGCCTCCTGTGTTGGTTAGGTGTTCTAGGCACATGTGTCCCATCCGGGTGCATTGGCATATCAAGCAAAGCTACCGCGAATATTGGAGGTTGAAGATCACCATAACAAACCTTAATGTCTACAAGAACTACTCAACTTGGAATCTTGCAGTTGACCATCCAAATTTACAAAGCGTTGTGCAAGTCTTCAGCTTCAACTACCGCCCTCTCTATCAGAATCCTCAATGGAGTAAGTTCATCCAATTACCTAGACATGGGCATCCCAGGCCGGATATGGTCCGGGCTTGACCTGAATTTGCTTTGCTGTCCGTTTATCCGAGCCCGGGAATAGGGCTTGGGCAACTGTCCATACCCGCCGCCCGCATTCCCGGGCCCGGTTGAATAATTTTATATATAAATTACATCATGTTCATGTCCATAACTAAAAAAACATTAAAATCTTCATAGATTCAAAATGTGAGAGGTGAGGGAGTTGAAACCCTAAAAGAGTTGGCTATTTGTATTATTTAGTTTAAGCCTTTTTTTGTAGGAATAGTAATAAACTAATAATTATATATATAAATACTATATATTTATTATAGCCCTGTCCTACAGGGTTGGACACCTTGTTCATATCCGGCCTTCCCAGTTTACACGAGCAGACAGGTTACCCAGGTCTACAATAACTCATCCAACACAAAATAAATTGAAACTCTCTTCTTTCCTTGTGACACCCACAACATGAACTTTATCTTAGTGAAAAGGCTGGTTATTTGTGGCACCCACAACATGAACTTTACCTTAGTGAAAAGGCATGATTATACTATACTAAGTTGATTGTTGTTGTTGTTGTTTTTGCACTTGGTTTAGATGAAACCGGGCTATTCTGGGGGATAAAGTACTACAATGACATGCTATTGCAAGCTGGGGAGAGAGGAAACGTGCAGTCGGAGGTGCTTCTCCGTAAGGATCAGGGGAGATTCACCTTCAATGGAGGATGGCTATTCCCAAGAAGGATCTACTTCAACGGCTACGAGTGTGTGATGCCGCCTCCAAACCAGTTTCCTCGCCTTCCAAACGAGCATAGCTCGTGGCAGTAGCAGACAAAAGGGCTAGCTAGCTTGAAGCTGAAACTTGTTCATCAGTTTTGAGCTTGGTTTGCAAAGGGTCAATTTAGTCATGTTATAGGATTTAAGTGCAATGTGTGACATTTTAGTGAAAATGGTAGACTTGTAGGAAGGAGATTTTATACTTCACTTGCTCAAGAATTACTACTGCTATATGTTGACTTCTCACCAGTAGCTAATATTAAGCAATCAGTGGAAAGAAATTTACTTTAGCAGCTAGTACATCCGTAATTAGCTAATAGCTTTTTACCCAAAAAAAGTTACTTTTTTCCTGAATTTTGTTATTGTTATGCAGGGCAAAAATTAGTAGTATTGAATTTTTCAGCACAACTCAGCCTTCTACACTGGTTTTGAATAGTAGAACTTGTTATGATCACAGGATTCACAGCAATATGAATGTAATATAATGAAATTTGCAAAAGTTGCAAATCTTGCAGATTTAATGAGTAAAATATAAATTCATTAAAATGATTCAGACTAAACTGCAAATCCATGTTCACTACAAATTAATAATGTCAATCTCAGGAAATTGAACAACAAAAACCCTAAACCAAGAACAAGCAAAACTAGACACAACGGAAACGAAACAACTAAATTAGCAAGTGATCCATGGATTACTTAGAAAACTATAAACTAATTAGTAACTAATTTGTGCTCAGTTCATGAACAAGTACAGGATGAGGAACACTGCAGTGATAGTAGTCATCAGATAAGAAGTCACGGAGATAATGCTTGTTGAATTGAACGCAACACCAGGGTTCCAACCGCCGTCGCCGCCGCCTCCGGTGGAACCGCCGGGAGAAGGCGCCGGCGCGTGGAAATTTGGGTGATACTGGTTCTGCACCATGACCCGGATGATGATCTTCTGACCCAATTCGCAGTTCCTCTGTTCTCCGCTGATGAAGTAGAAGAATCCATGGCGGTCAAACTTGAACATGGCCCCACCTTGGCCAAACCTCTCGATTGGGCTCGTCACGTTGCAGGTGTCGTAGTCCTCTTGCGCCACCAGCAAAACGGAGTCGTTTTGGTACTTGAAATCTGAAACCAATCCGGAAAAATTGGGTAGTTACAAAAAAAAAGATTCAATCTTTTTTGTTCCAAGTTGAAACTTGTTTTGAATTGGATTCGTGCAAACTTACAGAGAATGTCTCCGATGTGGAATCGGTGTTGCTCTGCCCATTCGTTGTAGGTTTCGGTCTCGTCACCGGCCGGAGGAGCCCAGCCGGATTCGCCGCCGACTTGGAATTGGTGGCCGGAGGCGGAAATTGCGGCGGAAGAGATGAAGAGAACAGCTAAAGTGATGATCTTGGAACCCATTTTTTGCTGTGCTTCAGTTTTGAGCTTCTGAAATTGCGAGAGATTAAAACAGAGTGAGAGGAAGAGGGATTTTTGATGGGTTCTGAAGTTGTGGATGAGTTGATTATATAGTGGAGGAGGGAAATGGCGGTTATGTTGGTTATGATGTTTGAATTGGTCAATGAAGGTGAAAGTGGGAGAGAAGGTGGAAGGCTTTTTTAATTTTTAATTTAATTTAATTTGTTTTTGGAGGGAAAAGGTTTTTGACCGAAATCTGTAGCTTCTGATGTCATGGCCACGTTTGTGTTGAATGGCTGAACGTGGTTGATTCTGTTAGCTAAGCTGCTTTGTTGGTCTAGGCTTACGAAATGGGCCGGCCCAATTTACATCTTCGATGATATAGGCCCACTTCATTTTCCTTTCTTCTCTTGTAAAACTTAATAATCTCCCAACTTTGATCACAACTTTATCACCAACAATGTTCTACAAATACACAACTCAAGCACATAATTTACATACAAAGAATCCAATCTGACTCGAACCCGAAAACTATTAACACGAAATTCCATGAAACCCTAAATACATTAAAGCATTCATAAATTCATGCATAAACAAATTCGCATTGGAATACAGGGTTTTCTAAGCACAAATCCATATCAAACCAAACATCCAAACACTTGCAAAAGAAAAGCATACAACAACTGCATTTATGCTCGTCTCGACGACTCGAACTGAAGCCATGAAACCTTGTAAGTATCCACTTTGATCTTCATGAAAATCCTACGTTTGTTTTCCTTAAAAAGCTCAGTAACAGCATCGCACCAAACCGGGGACCCGCCTTCCAAGAGACCGTTAGCAACCAGTCGTTCCAGCACCTCAAGAGCGTCGTCATACTCTTTCAGATGTCGTGTAATAACAGGTGCATTACTACTTTCACAATCATTGTTCATCAAAGACAGCATCTGCTTACTCGCTTCTCCCACCAAAGCTAGGGGTTTGTTAATACTATTCTCTCTTCCGCTCTACAAACATATAACAATAGCTTACACATAAGAGTTTAACTCACCTAAGCCAAATCATAAGATTAGAAGAGGCCACAAAGAGCCAAACTAACTCCTAATAGAAAAATCTAATCCATTTGGAGAATCTTTGCTTCAAATGGTCAAGAAAAGTAACCCTGTCGAAAGGGCTACTGCAAAACATATTTTCAGGAACAACATGATCAAGAGAATATCCAGAAAGAAAGACGGTTTACCTTGGTAGAGCGTCCTTTTGAGGATGTGCCCTTGGATCTTGACGGACTGCCATCCCAAACACGTTTTTTTCCCTTGCTCGGCTGAGAGGCATAAACTATCATTACCACACAAAAAATCCACAGAAGAACCGAATCTAGCAATTTGCTCCAAAGATTGAATAAAGAACCTGCTCTTTCTCAGCAAGCAACTCGGTGGTAGTTGCATGGGGGGCCATCAAAAAGTCTATTAGCTTTGCAATAGTGTCTTCCTGAATTTAAGAAGTTTGCAAAAATGACATAGTAAAACAATTTTCATGGAAAATAATACAAATTGCAGCTAAAACTTAATTGACTTGATAGATGTTCAGCAGTAGTAAACGCACACGATTTCTGATGCTTCGATAGATGCAAATAGAAAATAACTTTGCACTCAATAGTTCTATTGAGTCTATGCTTTCAATGGGTGAAAGAAAAACCTTGTTTGTAGTAGTCTTGGCAATAGGTATGTCAAGAATGTCACAAAATTCCCACAGTTTCTCTTTGACACACTTGTCCAACTTCTTCTTCACTTTCGACTTTTGCTTCTCCTGAAATCATGTATTTCATCATCAGATGTTGTTCAATATACCGTGCACTTCATGTAGCTCAAATTCTAATAATAACATTAGCTATACTACTTTTGATATTGGCATTTAGTGCATTGGCTACATAAATAACAATGAAAATTGAAAACCTTATATAAATGATAATGAAAGATGCCACTAGCTCAAGTATTCTAATCCTGATCAATTAACTTTTCATTTCTTGCTCCAAATTAACAAGTTATTGTTGCTGTACGTGTCCAGAATAAACTGATTAAGAGTTCCTACAGATGTATACCACTATTTTGAGGTGTTCTATTACCAAGTACTTTTTCAAGTTTTCATGCTCCAAAATAGTAAGACCTCACTGCTAAACACACATCCATATATAAATAAACAGGTTCATTATCTCCCTGAGAATGACCAATGGCAGTAGATAAACGAAAAAACCAACAGCATATGGCTGCACATACACATGTCTAGGGAAAGCCGAGGCATAGAAAGTAAACTTATGTCCAGAGTCTCCATGGTGAATGAACTTTTACCTCATAATCATGCCACACAAAGCCAGAAAAGCATGATATATTGCTCTTGATTTCAGCTGCCTGCATGAAGTTATAAGGAATGCCAAGTGAGATGATAAAAGCTTTCAAGCATACTTCAAAGCTCAGTACTATGAATCAACAAAAAAGAATGAAGACCTAGAGGTTTCCTTTTTCCAGTACCTTTCCTCTTCTCCCAAATAGAATTGTATGAAGCAATTTAAAAGTGTCTTCTTCCTTCCTTCTGGACAGATTATAGGCAACTGCAGAATGTAATACTATGTTGGTCAGCGTCAAAAGATAATTTATTGTTTTCAACTAGTAATCAGAATACCACAAAACTACCACTTACAACAGAAGCAATAGCAAAGCGACACTGAAGTATGAAGTATCGTAATACAATGCCCTAAATATGTCCTAGAAAACGTCAACAGGCAATCTGCAGGACATTGTTCACTAACTTTTTACTGCCCAAAGAGAGAGGATGTATTACATTTGTTAAATGAAGAAAATGCAATGGGATATGATCTCTTCCCTTTATAAAAAAAAGAGGATTTGGGTGTCTTAGACACAATATACTCAGCCTCAAACATTCACTGTGTAGCTTAACTTATTCCCATATCCTTGAGAACAACAAACTCAAACCACATTGCTAGGAAGTGAAAGAAAGAAGTAATGAAGAATAGGCAAACTGAACCTTGAAGGGTTGGAAAACAGAGAAGTCAAAGAATTCTTTGGTACTTCATTTTTTCTTATAATAGCAAATCATACCACTCTAAATATCATGATCCTAAATGCTAGCTACTATGCTTGCATCCACATATGTTGAGCAATCAGATATCCCAAATTTATCTGCTACAAACGGCCTTAGAAACATCCCACGTACTAAAGAGAGGGCCTTGTTAGAAAATCTTAGTTCTATGGCTACAGTTGGGCTCTTACATAAACCTAAACAAAATGCAGTCATAATCTGCTACAAACATTAGTTAAAAGGAAGAAAAAAATTAGGTATACATACCATTGGGTATATCTTTCAGTGGAGTGCCACGGCCCTGCACATTTCAAGAAAGACAATGAGAATAATAATCCAACCTCAAATATGAAAAGTTCACATTTAGTGAAAAAAGAAGAAGAAAACACAACATTTGTAGCTTCCTCTTCTGCTTTGTTTGTGTTGTCTGCAGATTTCACTGCAGCACTTTGCCCTCTCTTTCGCTTATTCTGCTCCTTTACATCAATCAGGGGTTTTTCCACTTTATCCGCTTCCTTGGTCTCATCATCCACTGCAATATTCATGTTGACCTTTGCTTCTTCCTCACCCATTACAAACCTACTTGAGTTCAAACTACAATGGATGGATTCAAAAAAAGATCCAAACTTTCTGCGACCTAGGAACAGGATGCTACAGAAACTTAAAATTGGATAGAAGAATGTACATATTATTATCCAAAAAGACGAACTTGAGCAAATCTACTTCCAAGTTCCAACCAAACGAAGAACCCTAATTCGATCACTGGAAGTGAACCAAGGCTAAGAGAACATAAAACTGAATCCACGCATCTAATCAGTTGAAAAAGAGATACTAACCCATCCTAAAATAGACAAATTTTGCAGAAAACGCAGGATCCTTAACAGGCTACCACCCTAAGCTGAAGAAAAGAACGCAATTTTTCACCAGCAAACACGAAACAGATCACATAAAAACGCATTCGGGAGAAGAAAAAAAACTTTACAACGGGAGAATTGAAGAAAAATTGAGAGTTCATGGTTCTTGGCTAGCCAGCGAGCTTGAAAAGCTTCGAACAGATATATATATATATATATACTACTAGATAAAAAGAGAAATTTGTTGTACGGGTCGGAATATGTGTTTAACTTACTTTATTCGGTTCACATGGGACCCGAATTGTTAATATCCTTAAAAATGCAATTATTAATTTAGAAGAAAAAATTACTCATGTATGTTTAGATTAAGTATTATCTTACATTATAATGTTAAAAACCATATTATAATGTCAGTTTTTAACATTATAATGTCAGATAATGAGTAATTCAAATACATCCTAAATAATATTAATTATCAGTCTTGAATTAAAAATAATACGAACTTTAAAAATTGTAAAAACATACCCAAACTATGTTAATATTAACCAAAAATGATATGGACATATTTTCCGGTAAATTTTCCACCAGGTTTGCTGATGTGGAGCCGGAAAAATGAGTTGTCACACATCAGATTACACCTCATTTATATAATAAAAAAATAAAAGAAAAATACACAAACCAATATTAATAATTCGCATCATACAACAACACGAACAAAATAAAAGCAGTCATATTTTTTTATATATCACTTTTTAAACAAGCCAATCATTATTATACAAATGAAGTGTAAATCTTTTTGACAAATTACATTTTCGGCTTCATCTCATCATATCCGTTAGAAAATTCACTTGAAAAAATGTGCTCATACATTTTTTGTTTATATTGTCATAGTTTAGGTACGTTTTTATAATTTTTAAAGTTCGTATTATTTTTTGTTCAAAAGTAATAGTTGGTATAATTTAGATTCATTTTTCCAATTTAGAATACAAACTTGTTCGATCTTCATTGCTGTCAAATGCCAACCCAAGCAGTGGGCTATTATTTTGTTCAAAAACCGGTTATACTTGTTTCCACATTCTCTTTCTTTTGGTAATTAGATTTCTCCTGTCAACTAACTTGAACAATTATGGTTCCCTGGTCGAAACCCCTTCATATACTCTTCTTCTATCTTCTGCACCTCCACTTCTTCTCATGACCAACTGGAGTTGACAATATGACACTGCTGAAATGTGCTCTGAAATCAGTATGATTTGGAGTTTGTAATTGATCTGTGTAGGATGTGAGCTATGTTCTTTTATGGAATGTGCTGAAAACTTGTTATGATCTGTGGCCTTTTGTTTTTGTATGATTATTTTCTGTTTGAAATAAACATTGTCCACTACAAACACCTTCCACCCTGTTGAAAATCTTACTTGTGATCGATAAATGAAGCACATAACAGTCCAAGTCTTCCCAGCAAGCCCATGGAGGAACACTTGTTTGTTATTCTGACCCGAAAGGTACGTTGAAATTTGTGAGCACATTCAACATACAAATTCAGCCTATTCTGCACTAATCTTGGTTGAAATGGCGGTATACATACCAGTGTATAAAGTCCAGAATTTCTGAACTTGAACACAACACTGAAAAAGGGCTTGCTGCATTGCAAAGGTTGAGCTCTTTGGAGGTCTGCAGAGTCAGAAACTTCTCCTTCTTCAGTAATTATTATGTTAACTTCTGCTTCTTCTTCTCCATCTCCTTCAGGAACTTCTCTGTTAAGTTGTCCGTCTCCTGCAGCTCCTTCTTCAGTAATGTTTCTGTTGACTTCTCCATCTCCTTCTTCAGTAATTTCTCTGTTACCTTCTCCTTCTTCATTAGTTCGGAATATGGTTATGTTGAATGCCAAGAGTGTGCAACTGAGGCGCTCAAAGATGCATGCATCTCCATCTAGGAGACGATAAGTCTGAGAAAATTTGTCCCATCCTGAAATGATTCTTACTTGGCACAAAGGAGGGTCTCCAATAGAATACTTCATGGGCCAAGCTACTGCATCTGGTCCCATAAGGTAAATCTCATTGTCATTCCTTCCATGGAAATGGCTTGTAGCATCACTTTCCAGGATATCCTGCAGAAGTTCACAAGTTATTTGACAGGTACTACAAAAAAAAATGTTTATGCAGAAAAGTAGATCAGGCTTACCAGATGTGAATCATAGGCGGGTTTCATGATGACAATAAAATGAGGGTTTGGACTTCGAAAGGCCCTTGCTCGTTGGAGAACTCTGTCCCTTGCACTAGAAGCAGCAAGTCCATTGCCTTGGAGTACTTCTTCATCTCCTTCTGAATTGTATTCAATACAAGAAGAGTACAGTTGAGTTCTTGATTTCCCCATTGTTTTCATAAACAGATCAACTCAAGTGATTGAAATAGTAAGAAACCTCACTTACTGGACAGTCTAGACAGGCTGGACACAGATATTTCTTCCCTGGTTTTTGAAGGCCATTCAGCCATAATCTCAACAGAGCTATCATCATCACCATCTTCCTCTTTGATGTTCGTGAGATTGGGCTGATCTGAATTGACCCTTTGATCTTCAGGATATTTGATCTCCAAACGGCTTGTATCGAATATGACAACATGGAAAGAGGACCCTCCTTCATATCTAAAGACCAATGAGTACCCACATTTGATGGAGCAATCCTCAACAAACTCTTTCCAGCCTTTGTGTAGCCAAACTCGGCCATCAAAGATTTTTAGCTGCACTTTCCACATTTTACCCGTGGACACTTCGAGGCAAGCATGCGTGGAAAAGCGGATTTCATGCTTCTCAGCAATGTTCAGAGGAATTCCCTGTCAACATGATGCAAAACAAGCTGAAAAGATACACTAGACACTATAATTGATCAGGAGAAGAAGGAAAAAGTGACTTTAATCTAAGTTGATCAACTATCTGATCAACCAACAGTTTACTCTCTTGGCAGAGTTATAATTCTGCTACTTTCGATCTCTAATCATGCTAGAGCAACAAAGGGACTGAGCTTGTATTTTTTCTTCTGAACAAGTGACAACTAATATTCACTTAGCTGATATTTCTTTTAAATCCTACACCAAATCTACAAATTAATGAGCTGGATAAATCTCAAGTTATGAATCTAATTACCCTATTTTCTTATAATGTAAATCGTTGCAAAGTTTCAATTTACTTCATATTCTAGTTTTTAATTTGCAAGTTGAAAACTCTCTAACAATTCTAATCATCTGTTTTTACTACTAGGCAGCACAAAAAACAAAAATCCAGAACCTAGCTCTTAATTAAACGCATATGCATAATGACAAAGGCACAAATTAAGGACCTGGACTTGGTCTAAAATTGTAGAGAAATACTCACTGTCGTCACAAATTGATGTAGGTATTTTTGTAATGTAGTTAATTTTCCAATTTGCTTTTGTTGGAGTCTCACTTGCCTAGTATATAAGCCTGTGGATTACTCCCCCTATTACCAATTGGTTTTAGGATGGAATCCCGTTTGGGCTTATATATGCTAGGCCGTCCACTGTCTTAATTCGACAGCTTTTCTGTTCTACATCCACAGAATCCAACACAGCTTCCATTTTTTTTTATGTTGCAGCTTGATTAACTATGACAGAAGAGTTGAACACTTACAAGAGTTCCATCTACAAGGTGGTAAGGCATAATAAGCTGGAAGAATTGTGCAGATCGTCTATGCTGTGAAGCGCTGTCCATCTATATATGAAAAAAAAATATCAAATAATTCCTTTTGCAAGATGAAAAAGTGGCATTTGGCGATGGTATTCACGATTTCTCACCTTTAATTAAGCGCAGATGAAGAACCAAAACAGAACTCCGCAGCAGTCCAGCACCAGCTGTAAGAAGGGGGTTATGATCTAGGGTTTTGAATTTTGAAAAAAAGGGTTTGATTTGAAGAGAAGGATAACAAGTAGCAGAGTCATTGATTCTTTGCAGGTTTGTTTTTGATGGTGTAAAAGGAAACTGTTTTTTTGGCTTTTGAGTATTGACCGTTCACAACTTTGGCATGTCTGGTACAAACGTCATGAAAGGGTTTTGTTTCTCACGATCATTTACATGAATTGAATATTTTTTTAGAAGCAAACACTGCATAGTCTGCATTAGCTCAATTAAATGAAGTTTTGTTTGACAAATGTTTTTATGAATATTTTACTTTTTGTTAGAAAATAGTTTAAAGTTTTTATTAAGAATCTCCCAATAATTCTCTTTTAATAATCTATTTTCAACCTGGAGGAAGGTTTGCGCCTGTTAATCCCCCAGGATGTTGGAGGGGGAAATCGAACCCCTGACCCTTTGATATGAGGGTAGTGGAATACCCATCATATCACCAACTACACTGCAGCCCTGCTATGTGATCAGGGCACCAGCGGTCAGACCGCCGATTGAAGCAGACCGTGGGCTGGGCTGTTGGGTCAGACCGTCGATCGAGGCAGGCCATGGGAAGGCGGACCCAGGTGGGCTCGGATCACATCACCTAATCTAATTAACCTAATTGTAAGCTTTCAATTGTCTCCAACCACTACCGCTGCCTTCGCGCTCCGCCGCCGTTATCATATTTAATTCAATCGATCGATCATATCAATGCTTGCCGCCACCATTAGTTATAATATTTAGTTCGTGCGTGCTTGTCACCGATATTGCTTGCCGCCACCACCATTCAAGTATTAATTCATGTTTTTAGTGTTGCACACATTATATTTAATTCCTTAGTTTTGGTTTAAGTGCTATTCAAGTATGTATAGTTCGTGCTTTTCGTGGTTTTAGTGTTGCATCTATCATATTTAATTCTCTAGTTTTGATTTAAGTTGCAAGTTCGCCTCTTTTCTAGTTCGGTGATTTTGATTATGTAATTCAAATTTGGTTTAAGTTCTCTAGTTGTTCTACTGCTTTTGGTTTAAGTTTTCTAGTTCGGTGCTTTTGGTTAAAGTTGTGTTTTTTCGTATAGGTAAGATAGATTACACGAATTTTTATGTAGATAAGTTTTTATTCATTGATGCAAACTTAATTAGCGTAAAGCGAATTCATGTAAGATATTTTGTGCTAACTAAGGTTTTATTACATTGAATTGATGTTAATGTCGTGAAAAGGTCGGATTCGAGATGGTCATCGAACAAGATATGGACGAGGGTGTCCAAGATGTCCAAAAATTGACGGTTAGTGCAACAATATCGGCTAAACAAGCACTTGTTCGTCACAATCTTGAACAAATCCCTTTAGGTTCTTGAAGAAGAAATTCCATGATGCATCATTTTCACTATCAACAACAGCAAATGCAAGTGGAAATGTTTGCATATTAGCATCCTGTTCCACTGCAGATAAAAGCACCCCTCCATACTTGGCTTTTAAGAAGCCTCCATCAACTGTGATCACCTACATAATAAAGACGAATATTTTAACTTTATAGTTGAATTTTTTTTATTTAACTCAATAAAACATTGTTCATTTAAATTACTTTTTTCATAAATTGGTATCCTCTTATTGATGACCCAAAAGCGAAAAAGACATACTTGAACCTTTTGTTCATGTCAACTTCAAGGTTTACAATTGATCGTGGATTCACTTGGTGGAGCATGTAAAAATATGCTGGCAAACTAGTGTAGTTTTCCTTAGTTGTTCCTCTTATCAACTCAAGTGCTCCTTCTTTTGCTCTCCAACACTTTTTGTAATTAGCCTTAATATTGTACAAATTTTGCATCACATCCATGATTTGCTTTGGTGTAGGAGTTTGTGTAACCCCTTGAAACCTGTTACACAGAAAATTAGATAAATTAGATTGTATATCAAGATAAATAATTCTTACTTGATTCAGAAAAAAACATATAACTAACATTGACTTTACTCTCGATGTAATTAGTTGACATGAAGCTTCCCTCTAGTGAGCACGCCTTGTTTGAAAAGAGCAAGTGTGCTTGTCCAGATACTTGGTTATGTAAAACATGTTTGAATTCTTCAATTTTGTTCCACGTACTCTCCACTTGCACTCTTTGTCAATGCACACTGCTACAACTAATAATTTGCCGGATTTTTTTAATCTTAAACCGGTAACACTGCCAAGTAGCATGTAAGCATAAGGCATTCATTAACTCTATTTTAGAACCAAAAGTCTGACCTTTCTTGATAAGCCCTTCAGAAATAATGGGATCCAGATCAACCATGTCATAAGCAAAATTATCTTATTCACATGCATTAGGTTCTCCCGTCATAAACTCACTTGCAGACGTTGTTGCTTTATCAAACTTGGCTATAATTGATCGTTGTGAGCTGATATCAGTAGTTGTGCCCATCATTACGTCAGAGTTTCCCACATTGTCAACATTTTTTTCTCACCAACGTCACACACAATGGCACACTCCAAGCTATAGCGGATCTTTCATTGATGAATAAAAATGCTTCTATGTCATATGTACCATTGATATCACATGGTCTTAATGACTGATGTGTTGCATTGGGATGTGTAATTTGGACTTCACATTCATCGGTATCCACACGAAATCTCCCGATGAGCAATGCACTCAATTCATCAAAGGTAATATTTTTCTCTAACATAATAGCTTTATATTCTTTTTCTCCAATAAACTTCCATGAACCATCAACAAGCCTTCATTCTCCATCAAAATATACGGTAATCACAATGTATTCCATACCTATGCAAAATACAATTATTGAGTAGAAATTATAACTATTGTACGATTGATAAACTAATCTCCTTATGACATAATATTTGTATATGCGTCGTGTAGAATGCTTCGTGTAGAATATATTGTGTGTATGCTTTTATATAATATACGCATATGGCATTATATAAGTTTCGTGTAAGTTGTTATATAAGTTCGTGTAGGTTACTACATAATATCCGTGTATGCTATTATATAGGTTCCGTGTAAGCTACTACAAAATTGAGTGCATTGCTATTAAATAAGTTTCTTGTGATCTACTATTTAAGTTTGTGTAGGCTTCTACATAATATTCGTGTATGCTATTATATAGGTTTCATGTAAGATACTACATAAGTTTCGTGTAAGCTACTACATAAGTTCGTGTAGGCCTCTAAATAATATTTGTGTAGGCTACTACATAATATATTGTATGCTTCTACATAAGTTCGTGCATGCTATTACATAGTATTCATGTATGCTATTATATAAGTTTCGTGTAACCTAGTACATAAGTTCGTGTAGGCCTCTAAATAAAATATTTGTGTAGGCTATATAATTTCGTGTGTGATTCTACATAAGTTCGTGTAGGCTAGATAATTTCGTGTAGGCTACTACATAATATTTCGTGTAGGCTAGATAATTTCGTGTAGGCCTCTAAATATTTGTGTAGACTAGATAATTTTGTGTATGCTTCTACATAATTTCGTGTATGCTACTACATAAGTATGTATATACTACTACACAAATTTATGTATGATCTAAATATATATGCTCACGCTAAATTGAAGCTACACTAAATAAGCATAAATTCATGAAAAATATGAAATCAATAGCCTATTGCCACCAATTCAATAGCCTACTGCCACCACGCTAAAATATATAATATAGGAAATCAGTAGCCACCAATTCAATAGCCTACTGCCACCACATCGCTGGAAATCAAGTTCACAAATTCAATAGCCTACTGACGTACCGAGTGATTCGCCGGAACGGGTGCTTCGCCGGAGCGGGTGCGTCGGCGACTAGGAGCAGGTGCGTCGGTGTCGGAGAGGTGGTAGTGCGTGGGTGGAAGCACTAGGGTTTGCTGTTTTCTGGTATATGACTTTTAGTGAGAAAGAAGAAAAAAAAAACGTAATTGAAGGTTTTTTTAATTTTTGTGAAGCAGTTACATATTGAGGGATATTTTGATCTAATTGTATTATGAATGGGTTATTAATTCTCTATTATTATGCTAGAGTATATTTTTGAAACTCCTTAATAAAAAGAGTCTATTTATATCTTTTTCCCTTTTATTAAGGTTTGAGTGGTATGAGAAAATTAAATATTTATAAAAAAATAATGTTTATATAACTAGATTACCGAACAAATCCCAAAGTGGATATCAAGTGATCGTCATCTAACATAATTGTAACACTGTGGGTATGTTCGTTTATATTGAGTGGATACTGGATATAGATGAAATTGCTTACACTTCTACTTTTATTTTTCATTTTGCTAATCTTATCTTTATCTTTGGAGGTGAAGATAAGTAAAATATATAATTTTCACTCCCTTCAACTTCCTTACTACCTCCTAATCACTTATTGAACAAACCATGATTGATTTATAAGCGACTCAAAGCCATACATACCCAAGAACAAGAGTATGCTATACATCTCAACTACATGGTTGAATTGGCCCGTGCTCTGCAAATAATAATTTGAATTAATATGTATTTGTTTTTTTCATAAAGGTCATCTTTTATATTTTCTAAAATTTAGAATATGTTTTATTAACGATTTCTAATATTGAATAGAGTATTTAATTTTATTTGTTAAAAAATGATTTATCTTTATATCGATAATTTTCTAATAGTTTTGCTAACGTATTTATGTTATGTACTTCAAATAAGGATAAATTATTTTTATTTGTTGTAGAATACAATACATTAAGAGTTTAACTTTTTATAATATCAAATTAAAATACTATATTTTATAAATTCGACCATAGTTTATTTTATGACAAAAACTTATATAAATTAAAGATGATAATATATGACTTGTTGTATAATAAAAGAATTTAAGAGTTGAGCTTATTATAATATCAAATTAGAATATGAAAATTTATAAATTTGAATATATTTTATTAATGACAAAAACTTAAATAAAATAATAATTATTATATGACCATTATTTAATTTTATGAAAATGACCTTTTTCTATTGAATATAAACATTTATTAATTAAAAAATATTATTTTACATTTAGGATAGATATACAGAGTATTATTATGATAACAATAATAATAATGAAAATGTATTATTGTATTGTTTTGGATGGAAAGATAAACAATTTTGTAAAATTGAAAGCATTTATTGGGAATGGGTTGGGTGTAAATTGACTTTTTATAGTATGGGAGTCGGAAGTCGTAGAGGTGTGAACGACCATAAAAATTCTTAATGAAAAATTAATATATTAATATTAATTGAATATTTAATGAGAATTAATTGTTTTAAGTATAAAATTACAATAGGAATATAAATGAATATTGCTTCCAAGCCAAACCCTTCTAAACTTCCAATAATTATGAAGTTACAACGGATGGATAGAGCTTACCATGTCACTCGTATTGTCTTAAATAGGATTAGATGTTTTTTTAATTTGTCCTTTCATATTTCATATATATAGTCGACAACGGTTATAAAATATTATTTATATTTAATTATTAATATTCCATATATAATTGACAATTTTTAAAATGATGTTATGTGGGATTCTTTTTAATTTTTAAAACATTTTTTTAATGACTTAAGAACCTAAGTTGTACATGTATGTTAGGTTAGATTAGATAGTCGGTTATACTCGTGCATAAGCTTTTCATAATATTTGTATATTATAATAGGATTTGGATGATGTTTTAATTTGTCCTTTCATATTTCATATATATAGTCGACAACAATTATAGAATATTATTTATACTTAATTACTAATATTCCATATATATTTGACAAATTTTCAAATGACACTATGTGAGATTCTTTTTAATTTTTGAAATTATTTTATTGGCTTAAGAACCTAAGTTGTACATGTAGGTTATGTTCGATTACATAGTCGGTTATACTCGATTGAGTGCATAAGCTTTTTCATAATTTTCGTATAATATAATAGGATCTGGATGTTGTTTTTTGAATTTGTCCTTTCATATTTCATATATATAGTCGAAAACGGTTATACAATGTTATTAACATTTGATTACTATTATTTAGACATGTCAACTGGATTGGGAGGGTCGGGTTCGGGTTGATCGGGTCCGTTAAAATTTTTGGGTCGGGCGGGTCGGGTTCGGGTTGATCCAGCGGGTCAATGGTACCCATTTTTTTTTTATGATTAATATTATGATTTTTAAATTTAAATAAAAATATTATATTAAAAAAATTAATATTATATAGTTATTTAACAAAGTATTTTAAAATATTTAATATAAATAAAATAAAATATATGAAATAACGGGGTCCCACGAGCTCGGATTCACTATTCGGGTCGGGTCCTTCGGGTTTAGATTCGGGTCCTTCTTGACCCGGTGACTTTCGGGTCAGATCTCGACCCAAAAATGTCGGGTCGGGTTTTTGGGTCGGACCGGTTTTTGACAGCCCTACTATTATTGCATATACATTTGATGAATTTTCAAATGATGCTATGTGATATTCTTTTTTAATTTTTGAAACATTATTTTTTGAATGGCTTAAGAACCTATGTTGTACATGTAAGTTAGATTAGATTAGGTAGTCGGTTATGCTTGTGCTAAGTTTTTTTTTTGTATAATATAATAGGATTTGAATATTTTATAATTTGTTCTTTCATATTTCATATATATAGTTGACAAAGGTAATATTATTTACGTCATTTAATTATTACTATTGTATATATTTTGATAAATTTTCAAATGATGTTATGTGAGATTTTATTTACTTTTTGAAACATTTTTTTTAATGGCTTAAGAACCTAAGTTGTACATGAAGGTTAAGTTAAGTTAGATTATAAAGTCTGTTATATTCGTGCGTAAGTTTTGTCATTATTTTTGTATAATGTAATTATATTTTACATATATTAATTTTAAGAGAATTTTTTATTGTGATGTACATAGATGTGGATAAAAAGTTTTGTTTTATTTTTTTAAATTGTTAATTTATAATTTAGTATGTCATTGCTTTATATGTTTTTAGCTTATATACTCTAACAAAAACACCATCAAGATTTACAATTATAAAATGGTTTTATCGTTAAAATATACAATTATAAAATGGTTTTAAAATTGATAATGTTGGAATTCTTAATTTCATAGATTTCACATATTTCCTTCTTTATCAAAAATTATTTGAGCTAAATATAACATTTAGCATCACTTTTTATGCATTTAAATGGGGACATTTATTGTGACAAAAATGTCAACTTTTATTTAGCACTAGGTCTTTAAGCCCGTGCGAAATGTGTTAGGGTAAGTTTTTTAGCTATGTTTTATAATACATGTTTTTTTGGTATTTTAGTTATTATTAATGTATACAAATTTCGAAGGTGATTGACTCTTTTATCGCAAATAGTAAATAAATTGTATAATTCATTTTATTATGTAGGCAATACTCAATATAGAGTAAGTATCACAATTTTTTATCATAATATATTAATATTGAGTTTATATGATTGCGTAGAATTCAGGTTTTATCGATCCATATTGTATTTTTTTTATTATGAAAATATCGGTGTATTTATAACCATATTTTATTGTAAAATATTGTAGTTTAATTCATATGAAAGCTATATAGTTCTATACATGATTCGAACGAGCTGAAAATGTTATTAGTTTGTGTTTATATAATACGTAACATTTCATTAGTTGTGTTAGAATCTTATAACAAATAGTAAATCACAATTTTTTAAAGAAGACGGATCATGCGCTTTGCACGGGTCGGTACAAATGTTATCATGGTTTGCTTGATATGTAAATGAATATAATATGTCAGTGTTTTAGCTATGCTAAGGTATGATTGAACGTATGAAGCGATAACACATTTAAGTTTTTTATATTAAGGTCACACTTTTTTTTTGGAATTGTTTGATTTGAATAAAATCCTTCCACAATAAAAACATAAATAGATTCAATATGCTTAAAGAAACTTTTACAAATTTATATACGACAATTAGACCTGAGCAAACGCGGACCGGCCCGCTCGCCAATCAAAACGGGCTTGGACAGGGGTTTAAGCCCGAACGGGCCGGTTGGCCCGGCCCATTCGGGCTGGCGGGCCGGGCCCGGTAACAGGGTATATAACAATATATTTAAAAATACATTAAAAACATAAATATAACCTAAAAAATACATAAAAAATAATAATTTAACTGGTCGGCCCTGCCCGCTAAATACCAAAAAAATAATTTAAATATAAGTTATATGTCATGCGGGCCGGCCCGCTCTCCCGGACGGGCCCGGTTAGCCCCTTGGGCCCGACAAACGGGCTCGGCCCGGCCCGGGCCCACAAAAACGGGCCCGGATTTTGGCTAAAGCCCGGCCCGGGCCCGCGTTTGATCAGATCTAACGACAATAAAACATAAACACAATATACATGTGCAATATATTATCCTCTTACAAAATAGGATTTTTTTTTTAAATAATTGAATGAACCATATCTCCAATATGAAATAAGAAACTCATGAAATTCATCATGTATAGCTATAAAAATGGTTGAAAACATATCTCTAACATGTTTGTAAACATATTTGTAAAAAATATTGGCCCAATCCTGGCCAATTTAAGCATACTATAGAAGGCCTTTGGGCTCATTTAAGCATAAAGTTGATTTTATAAAGTTGATTTTGTCTTTAAAAGTTAGCATTCAATGACCTAAAATGCTAACTTTTAAATATATATAAATGATTCAATTGGTTGGTGACAATAAATATGCTTAATATAAAAGATTAATTAGGTGATAAAAAAAAAACAGATTTATGTCAATTTTTTTCGGTTTTTGGGAGCTATAAACTCATTTCATGCAATTACACTATATTAATTATTCTTAATTGAAATAAAAAAAAAGGATAAAATCATATCATGCATTTAGTACTTTATAGTTTTAAAAGAGACGTTATGTCTATAGATTCAATTAATAATTAGTTATATAATAACTTCTAATCACTAATATTGATTTGGCCTAAATATTTTCTTATTTAATATTTTTCAATTTTTCAAATAGATACGAAGGTCTTTTAGTGATGGTATTTTGGTTGTTTTTCATGCTTAATAAAAACATAAATTAAACTATGTTGAAAATTTAATGTGAAGATATAAGAGTTATATAATCACATTAATTAATATGTAGTAATTGTATATAATTGTGAATCAAAAACTTTTTATATTATATAGAAGATTATAGATTAATAATATAATTGTTAATATATGAAATTGTCACTTTAGTACTTTTTGGGTTTGAGAAATTATTTAAATTGTGGACTAAATAAATAATGCATGAAATGGAGAAAAAAAAAACTATTTTATCTTTAAAAGTTAGCATTGAATGACCTAAAATACTAACTTTTAAATATATATAGATAGAAGATTACACTAAACATGATACAAAACAATTTGATACTATAAAAAATATATACACTCTGCATGTAAAAACAATTTGGGATTACTACCAAACGATTTGATATTATAAAAAACATAAACTATCTGCATATAAAATATCCACTATAAGTTATGAAAATATGCTAGTTAATTAAATCTACTATATATCTACTAAACTATAATCTAATTATGCCATATGACACTCTCTTATTAAAATTGACACATGACACTCCCTTATTAAAATCCTCACATGTATTTTTTCATCACTTTTTTTAAATAAATCAAATTTTTTTATCCTAAACCTATCACTAATCTCTTCCTAATTTAAATACAAATCAAGAACAAAGATTAAGATTGCAAATTCAAAATTTTCTAATTATATACAAAATCAAAATCTCATTATTATATAGATGATTGAGATAAGTTATGATATGAATATGATTTTGATATCAATATTATCAAGATCTGTTTTTTTAATGTATAAATTAATTTAATAATTATTAATATATTTTATTCAATATATATGATATAAAAACCACACGTGAATTATACTAGTATATATAGAATATTTTGCACAGAACCATCCACAACATACTTCCTTTCTTAAAAAAAATCACCTTTTATCTTTAAATTTACAAAAACTACCTCTTATTTGACTCTCATTTTCAACTAGCCACCACAACCTACTTCAGTTGAGCTACTGTCAAATTAGACCGACACATTTTCCAAACCATTTTGGTGTTAGATTTGCGCTGATTTCAATCTTCATTCTTAAAATCTATTGATTTCTTCAAAGGGTTGAGCAATCTCTGGAGTCAATTACTTCTTCCCGACGGGCAATAACGTACTAGGTTCAATTTGAGTGTTCTATTTGAGTCTTCTTCACTCAGATTTGAGTGTTCGATCAAGGTTAGGTATTGTTATGGAAATCAGTTTATATGTTCGATTTCATCTTTGTTCAACTCAGATCTGGGCTTCATTTTGGCGTTTGATCAAGATTAGTAGGTTGGGGAGGTGGTTACTTGAAAAGGAAAATCAAATAACATGTGGGTTATTGGTAAATGGTTGAAATAAGGGGTGGTTTTGTGTAAATTACCAAATAGATAAGATATGTGAATTTACGCTTGGTAGCGGTTACTAAACGCTAAATAAGTGCCCAAACGCGCGTTTCCTTCTCTGATTCTCTTCTGCTCTGAGGTGGGACTGCGAAGCGTTGCGGCTGTTCTTCCAGGTGGCTGTTGCTCGCCCGACGCTGGCCAGGTACCTTCTCCTTCAATCGTCATCTCCGACCTCCGATTACTGTTGTTCATCCTCCTCCGATTCTTATTCCTCTTTGAAGCCCTAATTATAGTCTCGGATTGCTCTCTGTATTTTTCCTGATTGAATGTATCATGTATGTGTGAGAAATGTGAGTATGTAACTGTCTGAGAATTTAGGTTTCTACGCACTTCTTCTTCCTTCTCGTCTTTCTCTCAGTTGCTCTTAGATATTCATTTTCTTCAATGAAATTCACCTGAATTTCTTCTCAGTTTTTGTTTATTGTACATCGAATTAGACAGACTTACAGCGGCTTCAACTGAACCAAGGAATTGCGTTGTGTAGGTGGCGACCAGGTCCATTGACATGGATGATCGTTTGTCAATTGGTAAATTAAGTATCCCGCAGGCTTTTTTAGATGGTGGAAGCTCTAAAGTTCAACCCCAGTAAGTAGTCCCTACTCTGAGTTGCCGTGAAAGAAAAAAATTTAGTTTCGATTGATGCGTGTTTGATGAAATGTTCCATTGCCAATTTGCCATCTTCTGTTATTATTACAATCAGTGTGGTTTTGTTAATTGTTAATGAATTTTCAGTTTAATATTGGTTTATCTTCTCTTTTTTCCTTGAAAAAATTAGTGGGAACATAGAGGGTCATCTTACTGAAAACATTATGAATTGGAGAAAGAGACACTAGAGGGTCATCTTACTGAAAACATTATGAATTGGAGAAAGAGACACTATCTTATCATCAATTTCCATCTCTGGGAGTATCAGTTCCTCAATATTTTTGGAGCAACCGCACCAACTTTGTTGCCATGCACAACAGTCTTGATGATTGATTGCAATTATTTGGTTCATTCATGACATTTTATCACAATCTGCTAAAAATTTCGCATAAAAGTCGAGAATTCCCTTTCAACTGCAGGGTTTACACACAGGTCCTTTGCATGTCAAGTATAAACTGACTAAGTAAATTTAGCTTTTAATACATTCCGTTCTTCGATCTTCATTGCTGTCTAAGTCTAAGATGGAAGAGTTTGTTTATCTGTATATCAAACTTTAGGCACTGTATGGGATAGTTGTCTAATGCCAACCCAAGTAGTGGACTGTTTTCTGTAATAACTGGTTATACTTCTTTCCACATTCTCTTTCTTTTGGTAATCAGATTTCTCCGGTCAACTAACTTGAACAATTATGATTCCTTGGTCGAAACCCTGTAATTATAAACCTTCATACACTCTTCTTCTATCTTTAGCACCTCCACTTCTTCTCATGACCTCAATGCCGAGCCTGCTGTGTAAATGTAATTCCTTGGCCGGTTGGCCCCTCATGATTTGCTTGGCCATCAATATCAATCTTTCCATCAATTCCAACTGGAGGTAACAATATGACAATGCTGAAGCCTGAAATGTGATCTGGAATCAGTATGATTTGGAGTTTGTAATTGATCTGCGTAGGATGCGAGCTATGTTTTTTTATGGAATGTGCTGAAACTTGATATGATGGAAACTTCTGTGGCTTTTTGTTTTTGTATGATTATTTTGTATATGAACCAAAGATGTTTTAGGGGAAATCACGCGCATTTCATTCTCTTGTTGGACCAAATATATATCAAATTTTATCATTCTGATTCTTGTTCCCTCTTGTACTTGTCTTTTTCAATCGTGGTCAAATTAACAAAAAGCACCATTTGAATGTCATCAGTAGCAATCCTTGAATATAACATTATAATTATTGCTTGGAGGTTAAATTTCTGTATAAATGAGAGGTTTACGTTTAATATTTATCTAATATTATTCTGCCTGGCCTGCTATCTAGTGAGATGAGATATGTGGTGCTTGTGGCAACAGGAAGCTTCAATCCTCCAACTCATATGCACTTGCGAATGTTCGGTAGGGTTTATCTTAATCTTAATCTTGATTTTTATTTTTTATTTTTGCATATTATGCCAATTGCTTCACACTGAAGCTTGAGCTAGGTTTAGGTGCTCACTATCTGTCTTCTGCTGTTAAAATGAGGGTCTCATAATCATCTAGGCATTCAAAGGATGCTTGCTGAATATTTAAGAAAATAAGTTTCCTGCTTATTGATAAACTGAATCAAAGGCTAATGTGTTAATGCATTTAATTCATGTTGTTCTCTTGCTTAGAGTTGGCAAGAGATGCAATGCTTGCTGAAGGTTATTGTGTTATTGGAGGCTACATGTCACCAGTCAATGATGCATACAACAAGAGGGTAAGTAGCTGTTTCTAACTTCATCCAAAAAGGGATGTGAAATTTGTTGTTTACAGCAGTGAGTATAAATAATTAGTCATTTGACACATGCATTCAGACCAAAGAATTTTAAAACAATGTCATGACTCGTGAGCCATCCAAACTCCTCTGGCTGAAATAAAGGAAATACTTGATAGTTGCTATTTGATAAAACTAGTAGTATATATGCATATGAAGACTGTTTTCTTTTAAAATTTGTACAGTGAACACCCAATCAAGAATTTAGCTTCTATACACACAGTTATTAACTAAGAAGTGCTAGACACTCTTGTAAGCTGGTTTTTCTCCTTCTTCAGGGCCTTGTATCTGCCAACCACCGTCTTCAAATGTGTGATCTGGCTTCATGGACCTCAGACTTCATTATGGTTGATCCATGGGAGGTAATTCTTCATAGTTCTTCTGGTAACTTCCCTTTTCTTGTTTTAAAAAAGGGTTAGCAGATCACTTTTTTATTTAAGTTGTATATTTACATGCATAAAGACCTTCCACTTGATGCACTTGTTTGGAGCTGCGTAAACCATTCCTTGTCCTTTGGCTAGTTTAATCTTGCCAGCAAGAAAGTGTACCCTTCTCTGACCTCAGTGTATAATTGTGACTAAAATTTTGTACAGCACTGTAATAGTAAGTAACAAGTAGTCCTGGAACAAAGTTTAAAAGACAAATTTATCCAAATTATCGCTAGTGCTTACTTCTCCCTCTTTGATGAAGTAGTTTGCTTGCCAAAATGGTGTATGGGTTCTTACTTGATATGAACTTCATTCATGTTTGGTTTTTTAAAGCATGCAATGATGCAACATCATCCTCTTCTTCCATCTCCGAACTATTTAATCTACTATCTGGTATTGCTTAAATTATGTCGATTCCTTCATACAAAAAAAAAAATTACATTGTTCTTTGCTCCTCTCAGAGGATCTGTATGTGATTGGATTGGTTTTAAAAGGTGTCTCTGATTGGATTATTCACCCTTGTGCAGGCAAACCAAAGTACCTACCAAAGGACATTAACTGTTTTGTCCAGAGTGAAAAGTAGTTTGACTCGGGGGGAAGGACAACATTATGCTGGAGGTATCATCCAATTAGTTTCTCATGTCTGTAATTCGAGACTCTTGTGTGTCTTGCATGGATACTGAAGTACTGCACATGCTTTGAGTGGCATCACGTGGATCTTGCATCTGTGTAGACTCTGCTGGGCTGTTTGAATCTTATTGACTAATCCTTATCAAACTTAGGTTCGCTCAAGGTCATGCTTGTGTGTGGCTCAGACTTACTCGAATCATTTGGAGTTCCCGGCTTGTGGATCCCTGAACAGGTTCTACTTCATGACACCTACTAATTTCCAGTGAAACAGTATTAGCTTTTGCAATGAAACATCACGTGAGCACTAGGCGAAGAGGTGGTTGGGCGCCCATGATGGATCGTCATCCATTTTTTATGTTTTTTTTCCGTTTACAAAGCAGTGAAGGTGATATTTTTGCATTGGTATTGATTAGTCTGCTGATAGATCCTTGTTCTGTAGATCCAAGCAATATGCAGAGACTATGGCGTGGTTTGCATCAGGAGGGAAGGACAAGATGTTGAGAGAATGATTCGTAACAATATCATTCTCAATGAGCTCAAGGTATTTCTAGCAACATAGCTTCTGCTTAGGCTCTAAAGCAGTTCATCTGTTTTTTTTTTTCTGGTCCTGTTGTATATGCTCTTTCGTCTCGCATATAATCTCTCTGAACTTGATATAAATTGTATACATTACTACAGCGTAACATCAAGATCGTAGATGATCTCATCCCGAACCAGATCAGCTCTTCAAGAGTAAGGTGAGCAAGATTTCTAAAGTCGTCTTATACATAAGACATTTCTTGTAGGATTTTGTAGTGACAGTAACATTCTTTTGACAGGGAATGCGTTTCCAAGGGACTATCTGTGAAATATTTATTACCGGACAACGTGATAAACTACATCAAACAACATGGTCTCTACTCAACGTGAGTCTTGAGGTTTGTCCTGCGGATTGATGACTGTTTTTTCCCTGCTACAACCTTTATTTACTCTTACAAATGAAACATTTGTACTAATTGCAAGTCTATACTTTCTTTGGTTGTGCTTAGTGTTCATCCTACATCGTCATGTTCTTGAGCCTAGATCAATCATAATTCTCAACTACATGCATGTTTATATAGAACAGTTACTAGACAGCTGATACAACCCAAATTATTGGGATAAAACACTAATAAAACAAAGTTCACCCGGAAGTGATTGAATCATGAAGAGTTGTCGTTTTTATATTAATCTAATGGTGTCGGATGTTCCTAACGTTATCACTATTGTATTTAAAAAAAATGGGTTCTCACAGCTTATGGAATTGACTATCATTGTTGTAATTTGCTAAATAATAAAAAGGTTATGACCATTGACCACAACCGTAATTAATTGCTATGCGAGACATGTAGCTCGAGATGATTGATCAGTTTAGAAAAAACTGATTTTCCACGCCTCACACAATATTGGTCCGCCGCCAGCTCAACCGGCGCCGCCACCGGCGCACTCGGGTCCAAGTACTCCACAACCCCAACCGGGTCATCCGGCAACAGAACCCCCCTAATCGGATAAACCCCCAATGGACCCTTATCATAACCAACTCCGACGATCAACATCCGCACCGCCGCCATTTTCACCGTCGGCTCCCCGAACCCCCCATTCCCCCGGTAATAGCTCGCCAGCGTTGCCGGCCTCCATGCGCCCAGCTCCCACGTCATCCCACACCTTCCATGATAAACGGGAAGCGCGTGAAACAACAACAAGTCAGCCTTCTCCTCCTCCATCTCCCGGAATCTCGGGACGAACCTCTCCCACGCGCCGTCGACTGGGCAGATCACCGTCATTCTGACGTACGCGTTCTCCCTGAACCGCCGCTGCCACCTCCTCTACCGCTCCGGCGAAGGCCCCGCACCCGGATTTCGTCATGATCTTGAACACCTCGATCGGTGACGTCAGCGACCGGGCCTCCGGCGACGGGAGGACGTTGCTGACGTGGAGGACGGAGAGGTGGGGCGGGGTTAGTTTGATGAAGCCGAGGAGTTGGGAGTAGTCGGAGGTGAAGGAGACCTTACCATCGATGTCCATGAGGTCGACGACCTCGTCGCCGTCGCCGGAGGGGCGGGGGTAGAGGGTCCAGGCGCAGCAGGAGTTGAGGGAGTCGGCGTCGGAGTAGTGGGAGAAGAGGTGGAAGAGGAGGAGGCGGCGGAGGGAGGCTGGGGAGGGGTTGAGGGAGAGGAGGTCCGACATGGCGGAGTTGTCCATGGCGCAGACGGTGACGTCGGTGAGGTTGTTGATGACGTCGGCTAGGCCGGTGGCGGTCAGGTGGTGGTTGAAGGAGGAGAATCGTGGATCTTCGGCGAGGATGGCGGTGATGTTGTGGGTGTGGGGTGGTGGTGTGGGTGGATCGGCGGTTGCCGCCATGACGATGACGAGGAGGAGGAGGTTCACGGCGGCGGCCCATGGATATTGAATTGGAAGTGGGTGGTTAAATGGAATGGGTTTTCTTTTAATTTATAGACTGTTGAGGGTTTGGGCAATGTGATGGATGATATTGATGCATGATTCTAGTTTCTAATTTATATAATTCTAAGCACCCATTTATATTAATATATTGTTACTTAGGACACAAGAACATGTACAAATCGTGATGAGTTGGCTAGCTCAGCCATAGTCTTAGTTGACTTCGGCCATTTGCATTTTGTTTGGAAAAGATTAGAATCGCCTAATTTTCAATGTCTTACGGATAGCATTATGCTTTAAAAAAAGGTTGTTAAATGGGTCCAAGTAATGAGTTCAAGTGTCATAAAATTGAGTTTCAATTAGTCACATAATTGCCCTCAATTAAGTCATATTATTATATGTTGTATTTGTATGTCACTATCTCATTTTCTAATTTAATTTTAATTTTTTTAAAATTAATTTTTTTAATATTTAATATAAATAAAGATAATCGTACTCTACTTTTTAGTATATGATCTTGCTTTTCTATAAAAACAAAAAAAGCTCAAATCTTAGTGTAATTATAATTTTCATAAATTACTCTATATTTGATAAAATAATATATTTATAATTTGGCTTATTTCTCTACTTATTTAAATATAATATTTAGAATTTATTATTATAATCATAATCTATTTATTATAATACTAAATTAGTTATTAAATAAGGTCACACGTCCCCCTCAATGACTTTTTTCGTTTTAATAATACACCACATCATCTAATATGTTAATATTATTTGTATATAAATTTTAAAAATATTCTTCGTAATTAATATTATATAAATATTGTATAATATACAATTACAAAATACTTTATAAAATATATTCGTTCATTAACAATACAATTATGCTATAAAATTTATGTCTTACTATCAATATAATTAAGTAAAATAATTGAAAATACTGATTTAAATTCACGATTTCTATTTAGCGCACCGACAAATTTTTTATTTAACGCCCTGGTCCATCCCTGACGGACGAAACATGTTCATCCGTGACGGGCGAAACATGTTCATCCCTGACGGATGAACATGTTGATCTTTAATCCGCGACACGATTTTGGAATCGCCATAACTTTTGATTACCTAGTCCAAACGCGCTGAAATTTGGAGGAGTTATAGTTGACATTTTGATCTTTAATCTGACGTTGGAAACACTTAATTTGGAGTTACTTAGAAAAAGTTATACTTTTCCAGACGGGACACAAAACAGAGATCTCTTAAGCGCCAATGCGAGTACAATAACATTTAAGTCGGCTTATAATATCATTGCAATCATGGATCACAATAGAATTACAATGTGCGAGTACAATAGCATTTAAGTCGGCTTGCGACATCGTCTCTTTCTTGTGGAAGAAGGTCCGAATGTCATCAGTTGAGAAACGAATGGATCATACAGACAAGCAGCAGATGCATCATGTGCATGCTCCCACATGACAAATACTGGAGGCAATGGTGACGCCTCTGATAGGACCATCTACAAAAGAATGGAGAACGTACTCAGTTGCCTAGTTCATGGGTTCAAATAATTAATATAAAATAATTAAATGATTAGTACCATACCGAAATGAAAAGTCTCTCCTTCTCAACATGACAGATGCAGATCGTCTTAAGCTTATACGGCTCAAAGTCTTTAATGAAGGATTGTGGAGGCATATAAGGTGGTGGAAACATTTGACCCATTGGATTTTTGGGAGCTCTAACCTGAGATGGCCTCAAAGGAGTAGTAGGAGCTTTAGGGTTTCGTGAAGGTGTATTAGTGGGCATTGGTGGCCTATCTCGTTGCTTCTTGGGAGGTGTCCCTTCCGTATCTTTGTCTGTGTACTGCCATGAAGAATGATGTATTTTAGTGGTATCTTTGTTTAGAGCTCCCATTGGTCGTTGCTAGAGTGTGCTCATTCAACCCTATAGTTTAGTACAAAAGAGTTTAAAGTTTGATCATACGCAAGCAATCTGTTTTCTGCATAAATTGTTCGTCACATATGGATGGAATTCATAAGTGACGGACGAAACACTGTCATCTGTCACGTGTGGATGGAATCCATACGTGACGTATGAAACACCTTCGTCCGTCACGTGTGGACATAAACCATACATGACGGATAGAGAATGCAGAGAACAGAATGCAATAAAAAATTAGCAAATGCAGTGAATACAGATTGGACGATCCAAGCGTGAAAACAATATATGTCCAAGCTGGCACGAGTCTTTTCCTATACGGGATCAACCAACAATCATTTAATTATTTTATATTTATTATTTGAACCCATGAACTAGGCAACTGAGTACGTTCTTCATTCTTTTGTCGATGGCCCTATCAGAGGCGTCACCATTGCCTCCAGTATCTGTCATGTGGGAGCATGCACATGATTCTTCTGCTGCTTGTCTGTATGATCCATTCGTTTCTCAACTGATGGCGTTCGAACCTACTTTCACAAGAAAGAGACGAGGTCGCAAGCCGACTTAAATGCTATTGTACTCGCACATTGTAATGCTATTGTGATCCATGATTGCAATGCTATTGTAATCCGACTTAAATGCTATTGTACTCGCATTGACGCTTAAGAGATCTCTATTTTTTGTCCCGTCTTTGGAGAAGTATAACTTTTTTCTACTAACTCCAAATTGAGTGATTCCAACGTCAGATTAAAGATCAAGATGTCAACTATAACTCCTCCAAATTTCAACGCGTTTAGACCAGAGAATTAAAAGTTATGACGATTTCAAAATCGTGTCGCAGTTTTGTAAAATAACTCCGTCCGTGACGGATGAGTACGTTTCGTCCGTCATCTGTCACGGACGAAACGTACTCATCTGTCACGGACGAATGGTATTCGTCCGTCACAGACAGGTCATATTCGTCCGTGACAGACGGTCCAGTACGCTAAAAAGCAATTTACTCGGTGCGCTAAATAGCAACAACCTTTATATTTTATATATAATAGTAAAATCCGTGTGTGTTGCTCTAGTTAGTCCCTAATCGGGCCTTTTTAAACCACACATCGCAAGTCTTCTTGGACTTGGAGTGATGCCCCATCTTTAATTTCTTAAACCAATAATCGGGCCTTTGTTTTAGGGCTTTACTTTTTAACGCATAGATATTTTTGTTGTTTAACGCATAGGGCTGACACGTAACGTGTGAAATATTTTCCCACGTTACATGCCGTTTGCTACTTTTCAAACCTCCACACGTAACATGGGGCAAGGTTCCACACGTTACGTGTGGAAGGGCTCCACACGTAACGTGGGAACCAGCTCCCCACGTTACGTGTGGAGTGTAAGTGGCTTTAAAAGCCAAAGTCTTCTTCCTCTACCCTAAACCGTCGCCTCCTATCTCAGCCCCTTCTTTGTCCCACTCCATCCCGCGTAACGTATCTCGTGGATCTCCTCGTTACGAGTCAACAAACTCCGCACGTTACGTAGAATCAAATTCTTTTAAGGTTAGTGAGTGCTTCTTGTTTTTTTTTTTTTTTTTAATTTTGTAGTTTTTTTGGTTGTATATTGTAGATCCATATTATTGATGTGTTTTTGATGTTTTTGTAGTTGGTTTTGTGTAATTTTGAAGTAGTTATATGCATTTGTTGGTTAATTTGATAGATATATTTGTATGAAATGGTTGAAATTTGTAATATTTGTATGAAAGGGTGTTTAGGATTTATGTTGAATTTGTATGAATTGGTGTGAATTTTTTAGTTAGATTTGTATGAATTAGTGGTATTTTAGTTAGATTTGTATGAATTAGTGGTATTTTAGTTAGATTTGTTAAATTAGTGTGATTTTTTATGATTTTTTGGAAAATTTTGAGCAATATAATGTGGCCGGAATCTGCAAAATTCGTCGAAAAGTCGCCGGAGTAGACGCCGGAATGTCGCCGGATGGTGTGTTCCATTCCGGCAACGGTTGATGAAGTGTTTCCCAACCAGAAAATGATTTTTGTGGGGTGCTCCAGTCATCGAGGGAAATATTGTTTAACCCCTCGTACAAATAAAAGTTCGCCTGTATACACACAGAATCGTCTCATCAAGTAGTGAACTAATTATCAATTGTGAAACCATAATTCCCTTTAAGTAAGCATTTTTAGACAAGAAATTAAAGACACAGAAATACTCTCTATATAAATGTGTAATAACCCAACAGAAACCACGATCTGGTAAATCGCACGGTTTGTGACAAACCGTGCCCTTTTACAGAAGGCACAGAAACCGTCAGAAATCAGAATCTGGTTGTGGTTTCACACGTAACGTGTGGACATGCTGCACACGTTAAGTGTGAAACATGTCCACACGTAACGTGTGAAACCACAATCTGGCACATGTTCCACACGTTACGTGTGGACATACATAGGGCATACCGTGTGAAACTATTCTTCAATGTAACGTGAATCTCGCTTTCTTATACATGTATCCCTCAAAATCTAGCATGTAAAACTTGGTTTCTAATACCTAAACAACAAATATCAAATTCAAAACTTTGAAAATCTAGCATGTGAAACTTGGTTAAACCCTAAACCTTAAACAATAAATATCATGTATTGTTTTCTAAACCCTAAACAACTAAAGCTCAAAACTTTGAACATGTCCCAAACAAAAAATGAAAACTTTAACTTTAAATAACAAAAATTACCTCATTCGGAAGTGGATCCTCTTCGATATTGTTGTTCCAATAATCATTGTTGTTCATATTGTCCATTTTTTTTACAAAAAATGAGAGTGTAAAACACAAATTTTTGAGTGTTTCAAATGAAGGGTTTATGCTCGAAATTGGGGCTTAGCCGGGGAAGATGAAGAGGGGATCATTAATTCAGTTAAATGGGGACAAGACGGTTAATTCAATGCGTTTTACAACAGGTGAAACCACACGTTACGTGGGATGTTATCCCACACGTTACGTGTGAGCATCTACCACACGTAACGTGTGAGCATGTACCACACGTAACGTGTTGAGTTTATTCACACGTAACGTGTTACTTCTTTTTCTCTTAAGGGTTTAGGGTTTAGGTTTAGGGTTTAGGGTTTAGGATTTAGGGTTAGTATTTAGGATTTAGGGTTTTGGGTTTTGAGGTTTAGGATAAAAGACTCGTGACTACAACTGCATACAGCTATATACAACAACTGGTTATTAGCTGTCAAAGATTTGTCAATCAGATTTCTCCTTTTTGAGGCTGGTTATTAGTTGTCAAACACATTGTCTTTTCACTATATAAGAAGCATTATGGTTGTTTGTTCACTACAACAATTCCAACACAAGCGGCGCCTAAAGATACACTTTTGGGTAAGCTTCTTCTTTCAGTTTCTATCGATTTAGTAACCCTAATTTTTTATATTAACGGATTCATGATATTTGTAGGAAACCAAACACTACAATAAATAATGACATCTTCATCCAAATCATCAACAAACGCAGATAGGCTATGCTATTGTAATTTGAAAGCCGTTGTCCGAACTTGGGATTTGCAGTGGAACTACGGAAGAAGGTATTGGGGATGCCCGGAAGTGGGGTGTCGTTTCAGGGAGTGGATTGATCCAATGTAAGAGGACAGGGCACACGCGGTTATTCGACAACAATGGCAGGAAAAACAATATCTTGTTAAGGAAAATCAAGATCTTGTTAAAGATCTTGATAACATTCGTAGGTATAACTTCAATCTACTAAATGATATACATCGTAGGTGATTAATGTCGTATATTTTGTATAATGTTGTTTATGTACTATCAACCTTTGTAGGGAGCAAACAAATTTAGCAAAGCAAAGATATCATATGAAGCGAACGTTTACCAGAGACTACCCTAATTTCTCCAAACGCTAAAGCAGTGTCATATATTTTCTCTAATTTTTTCTAAGTTTATGATCAATTTGTATTCTTTTCTGTATTGTGTGCTAAATGTGGTTGTAGTCAACCAGCATAATGAACAATTTATTTTGTCTTCTAGGTTGATGATCATTTTGTATTGTTCTTATAAAGATTAATACAAGTTGGGCTACACAATGGGGGTAACCCTCCCCTAATGCATATTTGAAAACAATAGTATGGTTCATACACAACATTGAAACACAAATAAATACTACAACTATTACATGTCATAAACCATAAACTTTAAACATACGCTATCTTTAGGTTGAATAGGGGTGGCACGATCGGGAATGATACATTGAAAGGGCAGAATGGTTATAACAATGTAAATGAGTCAATACGATCGTAATCGAAATACTTCGTATAATGTTACTTAATCAAAAAAACAGATCTACTTAACGTGAGGAGAGGACCCTATGCGCTGTGGATCATAACAACACGTTACGTGTGACATGGCTCACCACGTTACGTGAGAACCCTATGCGTTGAAAGACAATTTTGCCCGTGCGTTGAAAAGTAAACGTGTTGTTTTATCTTTTTGTTACAATCCACAAATGTACCCACCCAGGAATGTCTAGTCTTCTTTTTCTTGAATTGAGACATCATCCCTCGTCATAAATTTCTTAAACAAAAAATTGGGAATTTTATCTTTTTTAAACAATCTACAAATGAGCCCACCGAGGAATGTACAGTCTACTTAAATATTTCGGACCTAAAGTTTTTCACTTTTGTGTTCTGTAAACGAGTGCTTGGAGGAGACAATTCTTGTTTTAAGTGAGTACTGGAATTTTGTAACTATGAATGCAGGCATATTTAGGGTTCAAAATGCATCAGAACCACGAGAAAGCTCACAAGTTCAAAAGTAGAGAGGAAAAATTGAGTCATGAAAACAGGGTTCTCATACAACCATTCTGCCTGCAATTTCTTATTCCAAGGATGAAGGCTATTAAAGCCAGCCAAAAGCTACTAGCATGTACACTTAGTTTCGGGTGATCCAAAGCGGTTTCATCCTGAATTGTGCTATAAAGAAAAAGACACTGAATAGGTTCATTGTGACGACCAACATCCACTAATAACAGGTTTCTAGAGGTCGAGACACTGCAGCTAGATGCCGGATTCATTACGGTTTCCTAGACTAGAGAAACCTACTTCTAAAATCACAGGTTTCTAGAGGTCAATTCTATGTATACACATCCAAGCACTAACCTCGTAAGCTCCTTGTATACTTGAATGGCCCTTTGAATCCACCCTCCAGTCAAAACTTAATATCTTTTCCCTGTTTGTTACTAATAGCAACAAGCAACACAGCAGAGTAATGCAATGTCACGGTCCGGTGCTCATTTTTCTGACAAAGGGAACAAAGTTATTCCAGTTTCTGGCCTCAAATATGTTACTGCTCATTCTGAAGTAGGTGAATGATTTCAACGCTTCTTCCGCAGGAGGATGGTAACAGTTGGCATGAATCTGCTGAAGCCCAGCCTGTCAAGAAGATGGTGTATTTCAGTTATAATATATAATCATAAAAGGACGAGAACAGTAGAGCAGAGAACAAACACACACAAAAAGGGAGTTCAAAGCATTCTACAGGCTGCATTAAAAGGGCAGGTTTTTCACAGCATTCTACAGGCTACAAAGAAGTTTTTTCATGAAAGATTGTTCACGTTTTTACTTGATTAAGTTGGGTAAGTGGGTAGCCAGTGCTGTTGTAAGTTGGTGCAAAATAACCATGAGGGATAGGCGTTGGAGTTAAACTTCCAGTTTGAGCCAAGAATATTGATCCCTTAAAGCATATGCTGTCCTTTTTTATAAAACCACTCAATATTCAGCAGATGTAGCAGTCATGCATCAGGAGAGAAAAAGGCCAAAACAATTTATTATTTTACATCATGATGATGCAGGTTGGCAGTATTAATGTGACTGCTAAATTCAGATAATGTTCTTCAGTGATAACTGATAAGGATGTACAATACCCAGACTAAAAATGGAGCATATAAAGCTGCAAAGTCAGACCAATTCTTCAACCAAAAGAAACCACCAAACTGACTTTACTGCACAATATGGAAAAATTGTCTAAAATTGGCCATCTCTTGGACCACCACAGTAGATTGTTCCAATTTCCAAAAGTAAAGGTGTTTCAACAATCTACAGTTACTTGTTGCTTGAAGATTGCATCCACAATCTCTATAAAACTCTTATTTCATAGACATCAGATTCTTTAACACCAAAACTTGGTCCTATTCTTTCAGGGGGGAAAACATCTACCCAGTTAAATGTAAGAGCACAATCAATTTCACAACCACCACCACCCATGCTACCACAAACTTAAAACAAGAGTTCATTTCCAGAAGGCAGAAATGCCAGAAACTCAAGTAAAAAATCCTGAAGCAGAAACCTTGAGAGCCTAAACATATTAAGCGTATTTGATATCTATTATCAAAAAAATTATATACATATAAATCATATGCTTCTTTCTATTTTAAGATTACATATAGGATATTTTCTGACGCAAAGACTAAGCTGGACTCTTCAAGTGATTATGGTGGAAAATACTAATTATGCTCTTTTTTCCCTTTTCAGACACAATAAAAAATCAGAGAAGAGTTAACCCAAAAAATATCTCAAACACAAAGGACCCTCTGATTCCATATTCCAGGCAAACATCACAGGCAACAGAATTAACTTGTTTCAGTGAAGTCTGATTACCTTATCATATCTTTCATCAGAGTTTCTTCCAGTCAAACTTACAGTCTTCTTCCTTGCAGCAGCACGTAACTGGATTAAAAAGAAAAGAGCATATGAGACATCATTAACTGTTTCTTTTACAGGGAAGTTATATAATCACAAGCTGCAAGCAAGCCAAGCATGTGGTATTTCTGATCGAGATCTTCTCTCTATCTCTAAATATTCATTTGTTTTGTGTATACTCCTACTGTACAGAGCACTAAGCAGTGAGAAAAGCTTAAAGATGCAAGCATAATTTATTTCCTACCAAAAGCTATGAGTGGACAAATTTGCAAATGCAATTCATATACTTACTGAAGAGATATTGTTTTTTTCTAAGCAAGCCTTACCTGCCGAAGTAATCCTTCAGGACTGCAGCGATAAGTAGGCAACATTTCTTTATCCATCATTTCTAAGCATCTGAGAAACATATTGAAATGGTGAGTTCATTTTGGTATGAACCGATAGAGTTGCAAGAAAGGATTGGCTCAAATAAAATCATTTTGTGAGGCCGACCAGGTGACCAGTAACCACAACAGACTGGCAATCGTAACATTGGTCTACAGTTCCATGCTATTAAGAAATTTCAGTTGGCTTTTCTGCATTACCCTTCAAACAACTTCCCATCAAGGTATTATCATGAAGTTGAAGTGAAGTACAGAACTTTATCTACCCATCAAGGTATTTATGTTTTGGTTAGGCATTTGAGGAGTGTAAGTGTTACGTTCTTATATTAGATGACATTCAAGGAATTTGACACTGAAAGGAATTTTGTATATATAATCAAAACTCTTAGACCACTGCAAAATTGCCAAAGATATCTCCTTTATCAAAAAAAAAATAGTACACTGATGCATTGCATATGAATAAGAAAAAAAAACTTACGATATGTGCAATGCAGCTCCATGACGAAGTAACACTGAAGCTAGGCGATCATAGCCGTTTCTCAAAAAAGTATTGTAATAACCAGCTGTAAGCTCAGCTGGGTGTGATAATGTCCGGTACCACCAATACATTACGCCAATCTTTGCCACTAAAAGCACTGATCTTTTCTCATCTTCTTGGTATTTCTTTAACAAATTTGCAGCTCTTGAGAGAATAGCATCTGCATGATGGATTAGCTTACCACTGTACCAATCCTGCAACAGATTATACCATCAAAATAGTTTATGAGCATAGGATGGGTATTTCTCACTTACCTATATGAAGTATGTATGCAGTGAAGTTATAGTTGTGAACCAAATTTTCATACTCTCCAAAAGTTTAATATAATGGAAAGCAAATTGACTGCACCTATCCCCTCCACAGATCACTGCTTTGATGTTTATGGTCAAGCTACAAATTCAGAGAGTAAATTGACTGCACCAATATTTTGAAACTTTGAGCAGATACATTAACAGGAGCTTCTAGATGTACATACAAGGAAAAATCTGCCATAGTCTGAAAGGAAACCTTCTTCGCCATCTTGAAAAAAAGGAATTGCATATGGTAAACTGTTGTAACTACCAGCATTTGATGGTCCCACTAAGCCCCACTCAGGTTTTCCTTCTATAAGGGCAGCCAACCTCAAGTCTTCCAGCCTGCAGGGGAGGCAGAAAGGTAAGGATATCTCACCAGTGGAGAAATATATACTAAATTAAGTGTTAAACGTACATGTATTTGTCATAGCATTGAAATTCACCAATTCCAGGAAATCTCCATCTTCCATCACCATATGGATGTGCTGGATACCTAGATACAACCTTCACTTAGCTTAAAATTTAATTTTTCAAGCAACCCACTATTATGGTACAAAGGGGATGAAAAAGTACCTAAGTTCCCCAGCTGGACCAAGACCAATACTTACTTCTTCAATTACGCATCCCATAATAGAGTCAAATTTGTCAAGGAAACTGATGATGAAATCTTCATAGCATTGTAAGGCAGTCCGACCAGAAAGTATAGGGATTTCATCCACCCCAAGGGTGAGACAATCACAACTTGAAAATCCATGTTGATCTTTGTAAAAAATATCCCCATCTTGAGAACCAATCTGAATATATTAAAAAAACATATAAGAGTGGATTTTCTGGAAAAAGAAGAAGATAGAACGTGAAGCAAAAATCTCCTTTGTATACTGGTAGGTATGGCCTAACAAGTTGGCACCTTTCTATAAGTATCAAACAAGTCGACACCTTTCTATAAGAATCAATAACTTATGTTACAAAGTAAAGAGCATGTACACACAATGTATAAAGAAAAAAAAAAGATAAACAAACCTCGAGAACCCACAAAGGAAGGCTTACAGACCCCTTTGCTAACACATTTGAGTGGAAACACAAAGCAACATGCAACTTCAGACCTGACCCAACTATCCATTTAAACAGCTCCTCGTATGCGGACCAGTTATATATACAAGGAGTGCGCTCCACAAGACCCCACCAAACTTCGACTGCAATTCCATGGACTCCTGCTTCCTTGAGTGCTTTTAACGACACTTGTAAAGCCTTAGTTCTGAAAAATGCACACTTTGTAATTAGCATACAAATAATATAAATCAAGGAACTAATGAAAGGAAGCTGTAGAGCTAGGAAACTACTGAAATAAAGCACTGTCTTCAAGCACACACATAAAAGCTACTAAAAAGAAGAAAATTTTGCCATTACATCCTTTCTCTTTTCACACAAAAGAGACAAAACCAAACTAAGCTCCCATTCTTCACAGGAAAACCGGACAAGAACAACACCCTCTTGTGAATTTTTACTTATGTAGCACATATTTAAACAAGTATATGGCATCATTCATGTAAAGACAATAACACCTACCTTCTTATCGTTGCAGTTCCAGAAGCATCAGTTCCAACGGAATCAACAGGCATCATCACAAAGACAGGAATATTTTTTTTACTTGACTCAAACATCATTGATCTTGCCTTCTCTATAGCATCCATACTGCAATTGGTGAATCATTTGATGTCAAACCAAACAACTTGATATTTCAAAAAACAGAATGGGATACTAATGAATAATGATCAAAAAAATAATCAATGATGAAAAAGTAATCCCAAAATAAAATTCTAGCATTAATGACAAAGCATCTGTGTAAGGCCTTCCATTTTTTAGCCCACATTCTTTGCCTTCAATCGCAAATATATTCTTGATGAGGGACATGATTGAGGATAAAGATCGACTCAACGTCTGGCCATTCTTTTTATCCCTAAAGAATTACTCAATCATATAAAGGTTTAACTTCAAAGGGAGTACATAAGCCACAATGTAACAGTACTTGGATAACCCCATAGCTCGTCTGCATCCCGATAAAGCAGCACATATTATCTAACTTTACAAGTCCCCAATTATTATCCGTTCAAATTTCCACTTGTGCTAGAAATTCTCAATCCAAGATCAGCAATATCATATCCTACACTTCGCACGGCCTTGAAAGAATCCCTTTGAAAAACTGAAATTGGACTAGTTTAAGCTACATTACTCCAGTCCTCAACATCATTAAACCCAAGATTATCTTCCGAGTTTCCGGACACCAACAATCGCACAATTAATTATACAAAAATCTTCTTTCTAACACAAAATCGTCAATAAAGACGAATCATCTTCGCAAGCCGTATAATCTCCAAGCTCAAAATCATTCAGAGATAAGGATTCAAGAAACGACCTGAAAACGCGATTGGTCCTGCCGACAAGAGATTTCCATCCGGGAAGGTTCTTGGAACCGGGCATTCCGAGAACATTTCGCCAATTCTTGCTTTGCTCGGCGCGACTTGTTCGAGAGCTGCTGCTGCTGCGGCCGAAGAACACTAGCCCAGGCCTAGACGAGCGGCGGCTACTACTGATTGTTCCACTGCATTTGAAACCGAGGCCTCCGATTTCCGCCATTGATGAAGCAGCAAGATTCTCGGTTTCAGACTCAGAGTTGAGAGAGAAAGGGAAAAGGAGAGTGGGAGGAAGGGAGTGAGGTGAAATGAAGGGTGTGTGAAGATTGCGTGGGATTTGAAAAGTTACGAAGTCTTAACTGACTTTTTCCCCATCTTCTGTTGTTTTCTCTCTTTCTGCTTTCATCGAAATTGCATGCTGTAATCCCAAAATATATGGAATTTGCTTAATGTTTACATTTCCACGGTTGGATAAAGGTAAACTATACCCGATCTTAGGGTAAACTAATGTACCTATTTCTTACATTTTTGTGATATTAAATTATTAATAGTACAGATAACCCAGTCCGTCCAAATCTTCTTCTTTTTTTGTTCTGATAATCCGTCCAAATCTTGTCTTCCGTAGTAATTTAAGTGGTGTCTCCCTTTATTTTGATTGGCGGAAGATAATAGAAAAACGCATGTGCTTGTTTGATAAAAAGTTAGCCCAAGTGATATATATAATTTGTATCGATAATTTAAGTAAAGTTTTTATTCAGTTCAATCAAATAAAGTTTATGATTATACATCCGTGTAGTGTATGTCATCTAAAAGATCTATTTGGGTATTTGTATACATGCACTAAAGAAATAATCTATTTTTATACAAAATAATTACGGAAATTTCGTCTAATAATCCTGAATTTTTGACTTTTTTGCGAAATCTCTTAAGATTTTGACAAATTCATCTGGTAATTCTGAGTTTTTTACAATTTCGCCTGATAACCTATCTTGAGTTTTTGACTTTTTCGTCGGATACCCCTTCATACATTTCACTTAAAAAATTGTTAATTTTATTTTTTAGGGTTAATGGCTTAGGGATTTAGGGTTTATGGTTTATGTATAGGGTTTTGGGGTTAGGGTTATATTTATTTTAAGTTTGAAAATATAAACCCTAAACCTCAAACCCTAAATCCTAAACCCTTAATCCCTCAACATAAACCCTTAAAGTTAATATTTTTTTATAGTGAAATGGATATAGGGGTATTTCGCAAAAAAAATTAAAAACTCAGGGTTATTAGGTAAAATTATCAAAATTTGAGGGGATTTAGCGAAAAAGTCAAAAACTCAGGGTTATTAGGCGAAATTGTCAAAATCTCAGGATTATCGGGCGAATTTGTCAAAACCTTAGGGTATTTCGCAAAAAAAGTCAAAAACTAGGGTTACTAGGCGAAATTTCCGAAATAATTAATAGCGATTTAGATATTTATACCCTAAATATCAAAAATATCTAAAACGCTATTAATTATTTTGTATACAAATAGGTTATTTCTTTAGTGCATGTATACAAAGCAGTGAAACTCTAGCCGAGAGCAACCTACAGACGCTTTCTAACTCTCTAACGTCGTTCCTGTCCCGCCGCCTCGCCCCTCTACGGGCCCTGGTTCTCGGCCTCACGCCGGGACCGGAGAAATAGGGCGCCGGAAAACCTGTCCTCCCTCCCCCCCCCCCCCCCCCTCCCCTCCTCTCCTCCCCCCAACCCCCGACTCTCAACCCGGCTACCTTTTCTAAAGCCTCTGTCCCCGCCTTCGCTAAGCTCCACCCTAAACCCCCCTTGCATCTTGGCTCCTCCTCCGTCACCCCTTGGGCTCCTCCCCCCCCCCCCGACACAAACGTCACCCCCAAGGCCTTTGGCCCTGGCTTGCGCTGACGCAGAACTTGTTGATGTTGTGGTTCGTTTTGACCCTGCGCCTGAAGATAGTGCCGCTGGTGCCATCGTCCCCTGTGACACGGGCCCACCTGCAAATGTTAACCTAGGCTCCCCAGAAGTGGTGCCCGAAACACAGGAAGAGCATGCTTTTCCCGACAATGATTTAAGCATGGAAGCTGATGGGCGGCATGATCTTTCAGGCCCAGTGGAAGCTCCCCAGCGGCTATGGAAGGACCTACTATCCACAGAGGAGGAGGTTAGGTCTTCCCTCCCAAAAAATTTCTTGAATGGCAAGATTGGTGTTACTTTCCCTGAAGGAGAAGGCGGTGACCCAGTTATAACCATTGAAAAAGATGTTCTAGAAGCCCTTGCCGCAGCCTGGCAATCCTCCCTAATACTGAAGACTCTAGGTACTTTGATCCCCTACGAAGTGATGCATAAGAAGATCAATGAGCTTTGGCGTCCATCAGGTAGCTTCAGACTGATCGATCTCCCTAAAGGCTACTATATGATAAAATTTTCAGAGGAAAATGATTACATAAGGGCTCTCACCGGGGGGCCTTGGAAAATGTGCGGTCACTACCTAATCATCAAGCCTTGGTCACCAAATTTCAACCCCCTTACCGATGTTATTACCACCACCCAGGCTTGGGTGCGCATCGCAAACCTGTCGATCATCTTGTATGATGAAAGAGTGCTTATGCACGTCGCTAAAGGAATTGGGAGCCCAATCAAAGTGGACCAGAAAACTTTACATGCTGATAGGGGACGTTTCGCTAGAATCTGTGTTGAGCTCGACCTCACCAAACCCCTGAAGGGCTCTGTGTTCATCATTGGAGGAAGATATCTAATCGAGTACGAAGGCTTTCATGCCATCTGCTTCCACTGCGGCCATTATGGACACTTTCAACCCAGCTGCCCCAAGCTTCTACAGAAAGATGATGGAGATGTGGCGGCGGAGAAGGCAGATAACCACCCTCCCCACGCTAGCGTCAGGGGACCAGTCGGAGACGAAAAATACGGTGGTTGGATGCTTCCCAAGACCAGGCGGCGGCCACCTCAACACCATGCACAAGCTAACCCTAATTCCCACCTGAAAACCTCATCCAAACCGCCCAACCCTACCTCGAGATCTGGGCGCTATGGTGCCATAGAGACGTTGGAAGAGGAGGAAGAGCTTCGTAGGTTGCATGTTGATCTCCTCTTGATGAGGAAAGGTCAAACCCTAGAGCAGCACTCAGAGCATGTTGGAACTAAGCCTAAAGAAGGAACGAAGGCAACAGGTTCAACATGGAGAGACAAAGGGAAGGCAATGACTGTGGAAGGAACAAGGAAACCTGGGACTAAGAAGCAGAGTCAGCTTTATGGAGAAACCGCCAAAAGAATTATGAGAAGGAGGGGCCACTCCAAGCTTGTCTAGAGAAAGCACATCAGAGACCATAGGGGCCCACCGCCAAACCATCATGGGGTGGATAATGAGGAAAGCCCAGTTCTCAGGCCCAACATAGAGAAGGCCCATGTCCCACTTAGAATTCTCAAGCGGGGCCAAGATTCTGATTCTCTAGGGGCCCAAACTGCTAAGGCCCTCAATATTCCTACCGCATCCACCCCGACTAACCTACCCCTCCAGACATTGAAAAAGGGAGTTACATAAGAGAGTTCGAAGGCCCTGAACACCGAACTCCCCCAAGCCGGAATCGTCTTTCCCCTTGAGACTGAATCAGAGGACCATTTCGAGAAGAACTCTGACGCCAGTGAGGATGAAGAGCAGATGGAAGCAGACGGGAGAGGACTTGGTCGATCCGATTGACCCAGCCCTGTTTCGCTCCCACCACATAGTTATTAATGAAGTTCATCATTTGGAATTGCAGGGGGGCTGGCAAGGCTGGTCTATGTCGTAAAATTAATTATATGACCCGTTGTCACAAAGTGGATGTTCTCGTTTTGCTGGAAACTCACGTTTCAGGTGAGAAAGCGCAAATAGTTTGTGATGGCCTGAGTTTGGGCACTTCCGTCAGAGTAGAGACCTAGGGTTTTGCTGGAGGTATTTGGCTCGCCTGGAACCCTGATAAGATCACTGTTACGACCTCCAATATGCATTCCAACTTTATCAGTGCGGAGCTGTAATACCTCGACAACTTTAACAGCCCGGCCCATCACAGAGCCGCAGCCCATACACCCCAATCCCTCACTGGCCCAAATCATATGGCGCCCAACAGGTGCAGCACAATTGGTAACAAGTGATGCTTTGGCAGCTTGTTAAAGCGTGAGGTCTCGGGTTCGAGACTCACGAACAACCTGCTGGGCGCCATATGATTTGGGCCAGTGAGGAGTTGGGGTGTATGGGTTGCGGCTCTGTGATGGGCCGGGCTGTTAAAGCTGTCGAGGTATTACATAAAAGTACACTTTTATGTTGGATAGGGGCCTCCGAGCGCATTGGCCCAGCCATTTCTATCCCCCATGGGCCGCAGCCCATGTACCCCAACCCATCCCCCAAACTGGGGAGGTTGTTCGTAAGGCTCGAACTCGAGACCTTTCGCTTTAACAAGCGGCTTAACGCCCACTTGTTACCAATTGTGCTGCAGCACAATTGGTAACAAGAGGGCGTAAAGCTTCTTGTTAAAGCGGGAGTCTCGAGTTCGAGTCTCAATGGGATAACTCTAAAAGTGATGCTCATCTTTCTATATATAGAATTTTCATGGTGTGATCAATTTGTGCATATAAATATCATGTGTATACTCGTGCATTCGTGTCGATTGTTATAATATAAATAAATATCTTTTTATTTAACACAAACATCAATAGATGAAATATAATCATCATTATATGTATTAAATTTCTATAAAAATTTACATAAAAAAATTAAAAAGAGATGTGTGGTGGGTCGGTGGAAAATACATTTCATTTGGAGTTTAAAGTAAAATTATAAAAGATAGCACATCTCAAAAATTTATAGGTTTATAAGGTAACAAATAGGTGCAATAATCTATAATAAGATTATTGTTTTAAGAATATATTATACAGTAGTATAATTATTTTGATTTAGGCTTTTTGTTATAAAATGCATTTTAATTTGAGATTTATTAAGACCGATACATAGCTACCTTGTTAATTTATCACGTTTTTTGGTTCAGTCACTTATATAATCTATAATTCATATAGGTAGTCAAAATATTATAGTTAACATAAATACCTCTAAAAATCATCGATCAGTTGATTTGTCATTTCTTCGTTTGTTTGTCTTCTTATTCTCTTCTTCATGCAGCCTAGACACAAATAGATAAAATATGGCATTTAAGAATAGAACAACATTAAATCGTTAAAAACTTATCTGCCAACAATCGGTTGTTAGTGACCTATGTAAAATAAATGCATCAGTGCAATCTAGTAGACTTGCAAACACAATGAATTTGTAATAGAATAAATATATAGTTTAAGCTTGTAACAAAAATAAAACTTAGACATACAATGAATTTGAATGTATTTTTTTATGATGGTTGATTGGTTGAGTAATGACTCTTCAGTATACCTGCAAAAATATTTGGATACAAATTAACCAAATACGAAGAAATTAATGGATTTTACATTATTGTAAAAAAAGGTGAATCTATAGATAAAATTTTAGGTAAAGCTAGCAAGCACATACATTTAGAGATACATATGTCAAAAACTACAATAATCATAAACTATGATATTTGATTTTGGCGATTGAAACAGTTCCTATTGCAAACTATATATATGATTGAATTAAGTTGTTATCATAAAGTCTAGAAATTACAATTTTTAAGCGCCTCGCGTTACATTTTGAAAGGAAAAACATCTTACTTGGATTTTGAAAGACCCTTCATTATAGTAATAAAGTCATAGTAAATTATGAATGACCATTTAAATGTTTTAATGTAAAAAGTATTTTTTAAATTAAATTTTAATTCAACATTTATCTTTATGTACAATTTTGTCATAACTTTTTTTAACAATTATACCCTAATGGGATTTGAACCCAATATATTTTTTTACGGATAAAGGATAAGATAAGATAGACTGTAGTTATACTTTTTGGTCATACACTCACTTATGATAAAGCTGAAAAATATTTTAATTGTTTACATCATATGTAGAGTAGAATGTAGGGTTTATGGAGAAACAAACAATGTATTTATTATTATTATTATTATTATTATTATTAGGTTTAATAGATGAGTTTGTTGGATTGTATTATTTATAAGTATTTCATATAAATCTATAGTACATTTGATAATATTGATATTGATGATAATAAAAATATTGAAAACAATTTTCATTAGTTAAGAGGATGGACATTGATTGCCAAAATGTATACTTTATATGTTTATAGATTAAAATAAGGAAAAACTATCAAAAATAATCTCAACTTTCACTAATAGACCAAAAATAATCCCAACTTTCAAGTCAACCAAAAATAATCTCAACTATGAATACACGAATAAAAAATAGCACAAATGATTTTTTCAGTTGAAATTAGAACACTAAATCTGAAATTGTAACCCTAATGCTTGAGAGAGTTTGTGGAGTCGATTCGAGAATCAGAGTAGCGCGTTTGAGGTTTTTGTGTTTTTTTGGTTCGGGTTTGGGGGAGGGTAGAGCGTTTCACCATATTTACGAGTCGGTGCCACTCTAAATGATTTTTTTATCGAAGAAGAAGCGACACTCTTCAAAATAAAAAACTGGGCTAAATAGTTATAGAATGGGGATAGCCCTTCCCCTAACATCATCAAAAAGAAATAAACCAATACTAACGGGATGTTCGTTTAAAACATGAATATCTAGTGAAAAGGAAAAAGCAATACTAGTTAAATGGTCAACAAGAGAATTTGTCTCCCTAAATATGTGGCGACATTGGATAGACCAGTCTCTACGAAGGAAGCTTTGACACTGAGCTACCAGGCTAAAAAGAGGGTGACAACGATCCAGAGTCTTCGAAAGCAGTAAAATGGCCAACTGTGAGTCCGACTCCACGATCACGTGACGAAAACCGCGATCCCAAGCATATCGAAGACCATGTAGATTTATCATTTTTTATTCAACAATCCAAAACCGGTCCAAAATGGGCCAAAAAGCTGGACATTTTATTTATTTATTTTTAAAATGGGCATTTTTTAAAACCGGTCCAAGAATGGACCGGACCGAGATCGGTCCAGATCGGAAATTTCAGTTTGATCTTCGGTCCACATTTTTAAGATTTTGGTTTCCGGTCCGGTCCAATTTTAGACCGATGCTCATCTCTAATAATTTTAATAAGTGATTTGATTGACTAGGAAAAACGGTGGATGACGCACTTGCAAGAGTAACACAAAGTCCACATAGAGAGTGGTTAAACTTGAACAACTTCAATTAACAATCCATTTTTGCTTAAAGCCATCGTCGAAGGGACCAAGACTCATGCACAACATAAAGACAAAGCACAACAAATACAATATTAAAGACTAGTCCGTAAACAATATCCCAGTCTGAATGTAGAGCAGTTTTAGCCGATCGAACCAGATGATTAAAAAAAAACTAATTCGTAAATCATCACATACTAAAATAAATTAAAACAAAAATAGATACTAACATATGCTTTTTTACAAGCTCACTCATAAGATTTAGTTTATCCAAGAAATAAGTCTTTAAAATAAATTTTACCTATTTTTTATAGTTTGTTGAAACGTTTAATAATAACGATTATTCTTAGAAACATTACTAATATTAGCCTTTTTTTTTTTCATGTACACCAACATAAAACTTGTACAAGTTTAGATTTAGGAATTAATACATTTATTTTATGATTCAGACTAAACATAAATAGAGGAATTTACCCTAAAAAATATAAAATAGAGGAAATAAAGAATTTCCCCAACATAAAATAGAGGAAATAATGAATTTGTTCATTTGTATTTGCTAGAAGGGTACCCGGTTTTGAAAAAATTTTCCAGTCTGCCCCCTTTCTATCTACTCGCACCCACAACATTCCAGATTAGGGTTTCCCAGTTCGCTCCTCCGAACCCCCTCTCTCTCTCTATCGTTCTTCTGGAGCACTCATCGGCACAAAAGCATTTAAATTGCTGGTAAGATCCACAGCTTTCTTCGCAATTTCGTGATTTTTTTTTTCCATGGTAGAGAACTTCTTATGCTCGAATCTTTCCTCATGTGTATGGCTGTATTTTCGCTAGGTTTATAGGTTGAGACCGCCTCTTGCTTGTGAGAGATAGGGCGAAATCGGAGGTGGCAGAGAGAGGGAGATGGATGAGAACGATGGTGGAGCAGGATTTAGCGGCTACGGCGATGGCGGGGACACTGGGGATCAGTTTCACCGTAACGAAGCCATCTCCGCGGTCGCCGACGAGGGGTTCTTGGGCGAAGAGGACGACGATTACGAGGATCTTTACAACGATGTTAATGTCGGCGAGGGGTTTCTTCAATCCCTAAGGAAGAATGAGGATGCAGGTTATAGAAATGAGGAAGAGAACAGAGTTGAGCCGCAAGCTGCTCCTCGTCTTCCTCCACCTGCTGCGTCCATGATGGCTGAAACCGGAGGGATGTCGATTCCGGGGATTGGCGGTGCAGGGGAAGGGGAGAGGAAGTATGAGAGAGATGTGGGAGTGGGCGGTAGTGATGCCGGTTCTCGGGCTACAGGGGCTAGGGTAGATCCTTATCAGAGCCAGAGTTTCAAAGGGAACGATTTGGCTGCGAAGGGGCCGGTTGCTCCTGCCTCTGGAACTAATGCTGGTGGGGGTCCTGCTGTTGGTGGCTATGGAGGTGGAGGTGGACTCAGAGTTGAATTAGCACAGCCTTCTAATAAAGTAGGTGAAATAGAAGGTCACAGTGGCAATCCTATAGTTGCTCAAGGGATAGTGCAACAACAACAGCCTCCTGGAATGAGTGGTGGTAATGTTGGAAGTGATGTTGTGCCAAGACCGGCTGTAGGAATTGGGAATATGAATGGGAGTGTCGTAAATGTAGTTGGAGGTGGTAGCAATGCTGGCCCTGTTGGTGCAGCTGGGGGTGGAGGTGGAACTATCCTTTTTGTTGGGGATTTGCACTGGTGGACTACAGATGCAGAGCTTGAAGCTGAGCTTGTTAAATATGGGCCAGTGAAGGAGGTGAAGTTTTATGATGAGAAGGCTAGTGGTAAGTCCAAAGGGTATTGCCAGGTGGAGTTCTATGATCCTGGTGCGGCTACATCTTGCAAAGAGGGGATGAATGGGCATGTTTTTAATGGGCGGCCTTGTGTTGTTGCCTTTGCTTCTCCATACACTGTTAAAAGGATGGGTGAAGCACAGGTAAACAGAAATCAGCAAATGAATCCGCAATCTGTTCCCCAAAATAGGCGTGGACCAATTGAACCCGTTAGTAAGCCTGGCGGCAGCAGCATTGCTACAGGTACAAACTATCAGGGCAACGATAACAATAGAGGTTATGGTAGAGGTAATTGGGGGAGAGGCAATGCTCAGGGAATGGGGGGCAGGGGTCCACTTGGTCCAATGAGGAATAGACCTACTGGGATGGGTGGCAGAGGTATTATGGGTAATGCTGGTAACGGATTTGGGCAGGGCATGGGGGCAACTCCTCCTATGATGCATCCCCAAGCCATGATGGGCCAAGGTTTTGACCCATCTTTTGGAGGACCAATGGGAAGAATGGGTTCTTATGGGGGCTTTCCTGGTGGTCCTACCCCACCCTTCTCAGGCATATTGCCGTCATTTCCACCAGTGGGATCTGTTGGTATGCATGGAGTAGCTCCCCATGTAAATCCAGCTTTCTTTGGAAGAGGCATGCCCATGAATGGAATGGGTATGATGCCAAATTCAGGCCTCGAAGGACCTAATATGGGAATGTGGGCAGATCCTAGCATGGGTGGATGGGCTGGTGATGAGCATGGTGGGAGAGCAGGAGAGTCTAGTTATGGCGAGGAAGCTGCATCTGACCATCAGTATGGTGAAGCAAGTCATGATAGGACTGGTTGGCAAAATTCTGTTAAAGAAAAAGATAGAGGGTCTGAGAGGGACTGGTCAGGGTCATCTGAGAGGAAGTATCGTGAAGAAAGAGAACCCGGATATGATCGGGAAGTAACTAGAGAGAAAGATGCTGGCAATGATCAAGATTGGCCGGATAGAAGGCACCGTGATGATAGAGAGGCTGGTCGGGATCGTGACAGAGACCGCCAGAGGGACCGTGAACGTTCTAGAGATAGGGATCGTGGTGACCATGTGAGGGAGCGGGATCATGACCGAGACAGGGAAAGAGATCGATACAAGGAGGAGAGAGACAGGCACACTGATCATCATCGACACAGGGAATATGATGATGACTGGGATCGGGGTAGGTCATCCAGAACTCATAGCAAATCCCGTGTCGAAGAAGAGCAGCGGTCAAGGTCAAGAGATGTTGATTATGGGAAGAGGCGTCGGATAACCTCTGAGTAGCTCTCTTGATTATCTGCTACAAATATTTAGTAAGTGAGCCGCTATTCTGCTACTGTTTAAAAGCTTTGAGTTTTAGATTATGTTTATTGATTTGTTGCCCATGGCCATAATTGATTACCTGTTTATTGATTTTCGAAATTAAGCTTCTATATTTGTTTTTATTCTTGGTCAATCTTATGCAGTTAACTTTCACTGGTTCTATTTTTGGAAAAGCCTAGGAATGCTTGTTCTAGTTTTGCTGTGAAAATTATATGAGTGCTATCTTCTTGCTGTTGTTTTTGAATTGTAAATTCTAACTCGTATGTGTATAGTAGCAATGTGTGTATTTATTTGTGTTAGAAGTGGCAATGGTAAATTGGGTTATGCGGATGGAAAGTGTACAGATGCAGTGATTAAAAAGGCTCCAGGCGCACCTAGGCGCAGAGGTCTCTGGAGCCTAGGCACGCCTGAGAGGCGCTAGGCGCGCGCCTAGCCACAAAAATGCACAACAACGTGTAATCCATGATCAAAATGTTATAAAATCATATAAAAACAGTTTATAATGAAATAAAACTAAGTTTAAAGCACCATAATGTTATAAAATCAAGTCTAAACTAGTAAACAAGTGGGAAAATCAAATCTAAATCATAAAAAAAAACAATTTTAAAGCATAAAAAGTAGTAAAGTGGGTCAATCAAAGTCTAAATCATCCTCTTCTTCTTCATCTTGGTTGAGACAAACATCCTCATCATCTCCATTAGCAGAATTGTAGTCTTCATCCTCTTCCTCTTCTAGCACACTTACAGATAGTGAAACAAAAAGAAAACACAGCAGAAACCAGTCAAACCACCAGCAGAAACAAAAAAGAAAATAGAGAAACACTTAACTGGAGGAAGAAACGCACCAGCACCAAGCCGAACCAGGAAGATGATGACAGCAGCAAGCCGGGGAAGAACTTGAAGAGAGGAGGAAGTAGGAACCGATGATTGGAAGAGGAAGAGTTTTTGCTTGGGAAGGAAATCAGAACGTCGTTTTTTCTTGGAACTTTGGAAGTGAATAAATTTATAGGGATATAGGGTAAAAGATCCTTTAAAAAATAAAAGGAAATCAAATCTTCTATAAAAGATTGTAAAAAATCAAAAAAAGATAATAGATCCGGTGCTTTGAATCTTCTGTTATTCTCCAGAAACCCTAGGCGCGCGCCTTGGGCATAGGCGCGCCTGAGCGCCTAGGGGGCGCCTAGCCATTTGAGGCACGCCTCAGGCGAGGCGGGCGCCAGGCCTTCCCAGGCACGCCTTGGCTGCGCCTTTTCAATCACTGTACAGATGGAAAATATGTGAAAGGAGATACATACTCTTAAGGCCTTCCTTGGAAACTCTTTGAATTAGAGACCTTATGCTTTCGTAGGAATAATAATATTCACTTTTTTGCTTAAATAAGCTCCTTTTTTGGTAACTTGCTCAAAATTTTAGCTACTTGTATACTTAGGATGGTGAGGGGAAAGGCCATGAATTGATGATGGTGTACTTAAATGTAAAAAGCAACCATTCATGTTGATCCCAAACTCAAATGCAGGAGAATTTTATCTCACAACAATTGTACTCATGCCTGAGATCTTACAACTGTAAAAATCCTTGGAGAACAATGATTCAGTAGTTTGTAACTTTCTATATTTGATTGTTATCTTTATCTACTTCTGCTGTGCAAAAATAGGCCCATAGTTTCTTCAATTTGGATCATAAGCTGCTTACATTTTACTCTAGTGATATAGTTTGGTGCACCATCTCATTTAAATGTCATGTATCAGTTGGACCTGTCAGGGCTAATTTACTATGTGCTATCTTTAGAGTTTGCTAGTTGTTCATGTTTTCCTCAAACGTCTGCTGATATATCTTTTTTTTGGCTTGAGACTGCTTTGTTTTTCTCCCTCTCTCTCTTCATTTTATGTGTTCTCCCCATGAAATTATATGCTTGAAATATCTGAACCTTTTGTTGTGTATTATCAAAAGATTCAAAAGTGTGGATCACTAGCTCTAGATCCTGGATATATGATGTTGCTTCATTCTTCAAGTTTCTCATTGCTGATGCATTCTATATGTCCATGATTTGAAGGCCGTATATTTAGTCCTGGAACCTGAAGCATATGAACTGGCGGTGACCATAGGATGGATGTTTATCTCCGCCAAGGCAGTCACGCCATCACGGTGGTGTCTTCTCTCTGCAGACATTGGTCTGAACTCAATTTAGTTTCTAGCTATTTTCACCTTCCATGTTTTAGTTACCTTATCCTTGAACCAAAGCAATGTTGTTGATTGTAGACGCTGGCTTGAAAAACATTGAAGTCTGATGAAATCTGGTGGTATGGCAATATTCCGTCTAGAATTTTGATGCTTTTATTGTGATGTAATAGGGGATTTAGCCTGCAGGATGATGTTAAAATGTGCTGTGCTCTTGTTGTATCTTCTCTTGTATCATTCTTTGTGCCATCCTCTCCTGTTTTTTGTTATGTATACACCTGTCTAACCCATACTCGAGGTCTTGTGTAGAAGCAAAGTTTGTAGAAACTAACCATTCAATCAATACATACAATCCCTTGATAGCTGAATTGTGGTTGGCTGTGTGATTCATTTCTATTTCCATTTCTCCCCATTTTAGTGTATATATATATATATATTTGCTGATAGGAGTTGCAGTTTGTTTACTGGCCCAGGGCTGCGCCAGTGAGTGGAGAAGATGGGTTTTATTTTATTTGTATTTTATGCGAACAATGTTTAGGTTGTTATGTACATCTTAGAATCCTGTTAGTCTTGCACATGATGTGCTAATTTATAGTTGCTAGCTTGTTAGCAGAATAGCAGGGAATGCATTTAGCTGTACAAATTCCTCTCCTGTGAGGTGTAAGCCATGTAGATAGCGTTGAGAAAGAGATTACTGGTATTCAAATGCTCATGATCATAAAGCTGTATGGTGCATGCTCTTGCTGAATTCATAATTGCTTGTTCTTGTTTGAATTAGTCGTATAGGTTAGTTCGTGTGCTGACTGAGCGACTGCTTACAACAGATTTCGAGCTGTCGTTCATATATGACAATTTGTATGGTTTTTTTTCTGGCCACTTGTGGATCCCTTTCTCTTGTTCACCAAGGATGTCGACTTCGTGGATTTCAAATTTCTAGTTCTCGTTTTGATTTCCTTGTGAGTTTGATGGTTCAAATTTGATCTGAAACATCCAAATTGGTGTTTGGTACTTGAATGTTTGTCACATAAATCTGACCGTCCATACGAGGATATGACATTAGATATATAGCTGAAATGACAATTGACAGACCCTATTGCCGGTCGCTTCTCCGGAGTTTTCACAGCCCTGCTGTACAAAATGAGATGAAATCTACGAATGAGATATCATACAAAATGAGTAATGACTGATATGGAAATAGATCGAGTGACCCTTTTTATAAAAAAGATCTGGTCATTCATTTAACATCAAATGACACAATGAGAGATTGGGCAGTCTGAAAACAAGTAGCGGAAGGTAAAGATCAAATGGAAGAAGCCATGGAAAGCTTGGGGAAGAAGAGAGAGCGGGAAAATCTGTTATTGAGGGAAATGAAATTTGTGTTCTGTATTGCTTATAGATACAACTCATATAGTCACCACAACATGTGGTCATTACAATGACATGTGGAGAGAAAATATCTAACATATGTATCTAACACCCCCTTTCAAGATGGTGATGTCTCAACCATCCCCATCTTGGAATACAAGGACTGTAAACGAACACCAGGAAGTGGCTTTGTAAGAAAATCTGCCATCTGAGCATGTGTAAGGACATGAGACAAAGTGATAAGGCCTTCCAACAGCTTCTCGCGTGCATAGTGGCAATCAAGTTCAATGTGCTTGGTGCGTTCATGAAACACCGGGTTACGAGCTATGTATATGGTTGTCTGATTATCACATTTGACTGGTATAGGTGTGATGCCAGTGACTTTCAATTCTGACAACAATCGATTTAACCAAGCCAACTCTGCACAAACTCTTCTTAAGGACCTGTACTCTGCTTTTGCCGAAGACAGTGAAACACTTTGTTGTTTTTTGGACTTCCAAGATATCAAACTGCCACCAAAGAATATAACAAAGCCACTAACAGACTTCCTGGAGAAAGGACAAGTAGCCCAATCTGCATCACAGAATGCCTGAAGTTGTAGTTGAGGTGTGTCATTCAACAAAAGGGCCTTGGTTTGAGTACCTTTCACATAAGACAACACATGTAAGGCTGCATCCATGTGTGGCCGTCGAGGAGCCTGATTAAATTGGCTAAGGAACTGAACTGCATAAGCCAAGTCTGGTCTTGTATTAACCAGAAAATTGAGCTTTCATATAAGCCTTCTGTAAATCAAAGGATCACTCAACACAGTCCCCTCATCTGGCAGCAACTTCAATCTCAAATTCAGAGGACTAACTGCATCTCTAGTGGAGTCAATAACAAACTCTTCCAGGAGTTCAGTAATGAATCTTCTCTGACTCATGAGTAACCCTTGAGGAGTCTTAATAAACTCTATCCCCAAGAATAAGTGCAGGTTCCCTAGATCCTTGATTTTAAATTCTGCATCTAGGAAGCCTTTTAATGCACTCATTTCAGCCAAATCATTGCATGTTAATAGTATATCATCAACATAAACTGCAACAAATACCACTGAGCCATTCATCTTTCTATAAAACAGAGAATAGTCATTTAGGCTTTGCTGGTTCCCTTTGGTTCTTAAGGATTGAGAGAGTTTAGCATACCATTGTCTTGAGGCTTGTTTCAAGCCATACACAGACTTCTTGAGCAAACAAGCCTGATTTGGATGATCAACACTCATTCCTGGAGGCACTTTCATGAAAACTTCTTCATCTAAATCTCCATGCAAGAAGGTATTATTCACATCAAGCTGAAAAATTGACCATTTCTTCTTAAGTGCAACTGAAACAAGTGATCTTACTGTGGTCATTTTGATCACAAGGGAGAAAGTCTCATGATAATCCACCCCTTCTTGTTGAGTGAATCCTCAAACCACCAACCGAGCCTTATACCTCTCAATTGACCCATCTGCCTTCCTTTTAACCTTGTAAACCCACTTACAACTTATAGCTTTCTTGCCCTTGGGCAAGGACACAACATCCCAGGTATGATTCATGTCCAAAGCCTCAAATTTAGCTGCCATAGCATCTTGCCAAACTTGATACTGACAAGCCTCCTCATAAGTGAAGGGTTCATTCTCTGGATGTGTAACTGAGGGTGGAACATGAGCAGGGAACTGTATGGTGAAAGTCAATGTATGACCACAAAAACAGGAAGCAGTCACTGTAGCATTACAAACATAGTCTTGTAAGTAAGAGGATTCATGATGAACTCTGGTGGATCTTCGTGGTTGAACTGGGACAGGTGAAGAAGGGGTTACAGCTGTAGGTGTCACGGAAGGAGGATATGTATTGTCACAAGGTAAAGGTGTAGTAGGATATGTGGGTGGTATAGAAGTGGAGAGGTTCTCAGAGAGTGTATGAAAAGGAAAGAACTTCTCATGAAAGACAACATCTCTAGACATCAAAACTCGATGAGTCTCCAAATTGTAAACCTTGTAAGCTTTTTTGCCAAAAGGGTAACCAAGGAAGATGCAAGGTACAACTCGTGCAACAAATTTATATCTACCTTGCTGCAAAGTGGAAGCAAAACATAAGCAACCAAAGATTCTCATATGCCTATAAGAGGGTGGTTTATGAAAAAGAAGTTCATAAGGGGTTCTGTTGCCTAGGAGTTTGGTAGGCAATCTATTGATGATATAAGCAGCTTGTAAGACACTTTCACCCCAAAATTTATTGGGCAACTTGGAGTGAAACATAAGTGCCTTGGCAACTTCTAAGAGATGCCGATGTTTTCTCTCTGCTACCCCATTTTGTTGGGGTGTAGCCACATAGGAAGTCTGATGTGCAATGCCTCGAGAAAGCAAAAACTGAGCAGCTTCTCTACTGGTGCCCAACTCAAAAGCATTATCACTTCTCAAAACTTTAACTGTCCTGCCAAACTGAGTGTGAACCATAGACATAAAACTCTTGATCATGTCAAATGCATTGCTCTTGAATGCTAACAAATGTATCCAAGTAGAACGAGTGTAGTCATCAACTATGGTAAGAAAATATATGTAACCATTGTAAGTCATAACAGGATAGGGTCTCCAAATATCCACATGAATCATCTCAAAAGGATAAGAAGTAGTTATAGTGCTAACTGGAAAAACAAGCCTAGTTTGTCTTGACCTTGCACATACATCACAAGGTTCAAGTACAGTTTTAGCTGGCTTATTAACATCAATCAACTGTAAAAACTGAAGCTTATGATGATATAAATGCCCCAAACGAGCATGCCACAAGGATAAATCTTGTGCACAGGTGGCCACATATGCCACTCCTTCATGTGCTCCACTTCTAGCTATCACCTTAGGCTCTAACATATAGAGATCCTTGCATGCTCTACCAATCTCCAGAGGAGTCCTCATAAAAGGAGCCTGCAAAATACAGCTTCTAGGTGTGAATAAGACTCTACAATTCAAGTCTCTCACAAGCTTTCCCACTGAAAGCAGATTGCATCTGAAAACTGGCACAAACAGAACTTCTTTCAACACAAGATCTGGCAGAACTGCAACTGTTCCCATCACTTTCACAATAGTTTTCTGGCCATTTGGCAAGCTGATCACAAAAGGCTTTGACAACTCATGTGTTATTGTGAACAAACTCAAGTCACAAGTCATGTGGCAACTTGCACCACTATCCAAAATCCATGATCCTTTATTGAAAATTTGAGCAACAAATGAAGTAGTACCTGCGAATCCAGCAAAATCATCTTGGATATCAGGTTGTTCCTTAGCAGAAGAGGATCCTAGCAAGCTTAGCAGCTTGGCTACTTGCTCAACTGTCAACTCAGGTAAGCCTTCAGCTGTCTTGGTCTGAGCCGAACCTGCAAACTTGCCATCAGATCCCTTGCCTTCAGATCCTGACTTCTTATTTCTGTCGCGATACTTATCAGGGAAACCATGGATAAAGAAACAACGATCAACATTGTGATTCGTTTTCTTGCAATTTGTGCAGAAAAGGTTCTTCCGATCTCCATTTCCTTTTCCAGAATTTGAACTTTGCCTATTGGCCACTGCATTCATAGAAGCAGATTCCTGGTTGAGTGATGAATTACTCTTCGTCTCCCTCTGCTTCTCTTCCTACACAATGGTAGCATAACATTGTGCAACACTCGGCAATGGCGATTGCATCAAAATCGCTCCTCGTATTACAGTATAGGCATCGTTTAGTCTCATGAGAAAGTGAACAAGACGCTCATCGTCTTCAAACTTCATGAATTCCTTCACAGAACCACAGGTGCACTAATCCATTCAATTCCTTGAACTGAATCGGATCCTTGAACTGACGTAAGCTATTCAATTCATCCCAAAGAGCCTTCATCTTCGTGTAATAAGTAGAAATTGAATCGGATCCTTGAACTAATCCATTCAATTCCTTCTTCACTGCGTACAATTGAGCTCCACTCAATTGACCATACCTAATCCCTAATTCTTCCCAAATGCCTTGAGCAGTTTCGGTGTAAATCACGCTTCTACGAATTTCCTTGTCTAATCCATTCAGAATCCAAGCACAAACCATGTCGTTGCATCGTTCCCAACTATTGAAGTTCTTATCGGCCTTCTCAGGTTTCTGTAATCCTCCATTCACAAATCTTGCCTTGTGTGATACCCTGTATTTTATAAGGTTATTTTGGGAAATTTTGGAATTTTCCCGAACACCCGTTTAGCACGTCGGATTTAATTCAGAAAGTTGGAGACATTCTGTAATGTGCTATGTATCTGTAATATTTTTCTCAGTGAAATAAAATACAGACGACGTACTTTGGATGTTAATTACTCGTTCGCGTACGATAATTTTATCCCGGGTTAACATCGTTTTCATCTAAGAGCTGAAGAGGCGAAGCCAGGGAGGCGGCGACCGCCGTGGGTATGGCGGCGCCCGCCGTCACAAGGCTCGAGGAGCAGCCGAGTCTCCTCCTAGTTGGGGACGCCAGGTCTATGGCGGCGCCCGCCGTATTAATGGCGGCGCCCGCTGCAGTTATGACGGCGTCCGTCGTCGATGTTGTCCGGAGGTCCTTGCCCGAAGGTCGCCGGCGAACGTCTGACGTCGCCGTTTTAGCCCCGCCACGACGCCCTCCTAGCCATCATTGTGCTCCCTCGGTCTTTGGCTATAAAAGGAGAGGCTTGGGGGTCGGATTCGAGCTAAAATCAGAAGCTCCATCTCAGAATCTCTCTCGCCGAAAAAGCTTGCCCTCGCCGGAGTTCTTTGGAGCAATCGCCGGTGTTGTTTGGTGGTGTTTCCAGAAGCCCTTTTTAAGCCTTTTGGTTGCCCTTGGAGGTCAGAACCCAAGCAAGGCAAAAAGGGGTCGAAACGCGCATCGTTTTGGTGAGTCTTCTCGCCATTCTGTTGTCGGAGGTTCTTCACGGCGACCGCCGTTCATCACGGCGCCCGCCATGATGAACACGGCGCCCGCCGTGATGAACACGGCGACCGCCGCCAGTGGCCAGAAGCCCCTTTGTTGGCTTGGTCTTGGTCTTGGTGGTCGTCGTTGTGGAGTCGTTCCTTTCGATTTCTTTTGTCTTTCCTTAGATTCGTACTAGTTTATGTCGGATCTAACTTAGGGTTTCCTTATGGGTCAACTCGAAGGTCGTTGTGCTGTCGGAGCTATACCTGTGTCGAGCCCGGAATCCCGTTGTCTCTGCTCTGTTCCAGATCTGCGGACTAAGGCAAGTGGCGGTTCACTCTTGCTTAATCAGTCCTTGTTTCGTTAATCATTAATCGTTTAATTGTTAATTGAGTTAATGTGAACTGTTGTTCGGTTTGGGACTTAATTTCATAAGTAAACGTGATTAAAATAATGTTATAATAGGTTGTATATCTGTTAGTACGACGCTATTATATGTGATAATTACCGTGATGGTATCGGGTGGTTTAATGTTAATCTTTAATGCTTAATCTCGTGTGTGTTCTGGGAACGCTAGTCCAAATAAGGATTAGTCGTTTCTTAATAACTTAATGTTCGTAGGAACGCTAATCCAAGTAAGGATTTGTCGTTTCTTTAAATCATAATATTCCTCGGATTAATTCCGAATAATTTAAGGGTCATGACCTATGCTTCTTATCCACCTTTAAGGATTTGAAGTGTTTAAGCGTCTTGCAAGCGCCATTGGATGAGCATAATTGCAGTCCTGTGTATTAAGCACTTAGCTAGTGCAATTGGGGTGGACGTAACTGTCACCCTGTAAATTAAAGTGTAAGCACTGTGGCAGTGTAATCAGGGTGAACGTAAGGTCACCCGGTGTAATAATAACTTCCGTATTCTCGGAATAATATTAAAAGCATCAACAGTGTGTGTGTTGTAATTTAATAAGATAAGTGCAGTTAAACACATAATTAATAAGTGTAAGCACTGTAATGGTGCAATCAGGGTGAACGTAAGGTCATCCGGTGTAATAATAACGCCGTTGTTACTCGGCATAATAATGTTAAGTCCCGCGTGTGTGTTTTAATTTGGGTTGACGTAATGGTCGCCTTAAGATTTAAGCCTTGTTGTCGCTCTTAATAACATTAACGTGTTTCAGTAATGTGTGTTTTATAATTAAATAAGATATGTGCCCGAGTGCATATGATTAATAAACCTTTGGCGAGTAGTGCATCTAAGTTATAGTGCAGCTAGGAAAACTCGTCTCGACTTGAATGTAGTACGTTCTCTTTTCAATCTGGATTCGCTGTATGCGATGAGGTTGGTTGTGAACCGAAGCATCTCAGTCAACTTTTAAATCATTGGTGTGTGTAACTTTAATGTTCTCTAGCAGTTGTCATAATTTCCTTTAAGGCTCATTTCAGGTTGGAGTCTTCTCTTCAGTGCATATCTTAATTGTTAAATCATTCTGTGAAAGTGTCGGGTTATATATCGTCCCTTCGGTTATTATTCGAGGGACAATGATAGTAAACGGTCACGATCACTCGAACCACTCTGCTTTGTGCCCTTGCTAGTCTATTCAGTAGACTAACCCGCTGTATTTTTGTTATCTGCATCGTCATGGTTGGTGCCGTCCGTCCGTTTCGGCACATCAGGAGTTGATTCCCGGAGTTTAAGTAACCTATTGAAGGATAAGAAGCTTGCAGACGAAGATTTAAAAAGTCAGTGTTTTAAGTTGTTAAGTGTTTTAAGATTGTTAAAGTGTTACTTCAATGTATCTTCATAATTTAGCCATGTTATAAGTTGACTCTTTAAAGTCTTCCGTTGTTTAATCTTTCAATTAATATGTATTTATGTTATGTATTTAAGCTTAACTGTTCTGGAAAAGCCTGGGGTGACTTTGTACGGTAAAGTCTGAGGTCACTGGCATGTAATATCTCCGGTTTAAATTGGGGGTGTTACACCTTGTTCTTCGCCGATAGGGCTATCTTCATGGAGATCCTCCACTCTCCGAAGTTCTGGCCATCGGATTTCTCCGAGACGAGCGACAGTCCTGGATGATCGCTCGAATGAAGGTAAAAAGGATCGCTGCTTGCGACAGAATTGCTTTCCTGATTCGTCATTGATTTCTCAAACTCAAATGAAGAATCAGTGAAGCAGAAGATGTTTTGTGTTTAAGCAACCTCAGATCTACCGCCTGAGTGCTCTGATACCATGAAAACAAGTAGCGGAAGGTAAAGATCAAATGGAAGAAGCCATGGAAAGCTTGGGGAAGAAGAGAGAGCGGGAAAATCTGTTATTGAGGAAAATGAAATTTGTGTTCTATATTGCTTACAGATACAACTCATATAGTCACCACAACATGTAGTCATTACAATGACACGTGGAGAGAAAATATCTAACATATGTATCTAACACAGTCCCTATGATCCATGTATCATAATTACCCGAAAAAGTATCTAGTTGCCATCAAGGTGTTGATACTGAAATCTGTGTTTGAATGAGGTTCTTAGTAATCTGGGCAAGCTAAATTACATACACCATTATACATTAATTCATAATCAATACCCTATTCGTGAATTGTGATACTCAATTAAAGTAGTCCTACTTTTCCTATATGTTCCACTCCTAGTTTCACTATTTGGTATTAGAAAATGCACCAGCGTCTGAGTTAATGGATCAGAGTGCGTCAACGTGACAACGTCTCACAAAAATGCTTTAAAGTGAAAAACTCCATAGCAACATATTTTTAATCCAAGCAAGAATTCCTAATCTAATCCAGAGCAAGGGATTAGCAAATAATATAGCAAAGCCCAAAAAGTTTCTACTAGTCTGAGCTCTACGATGCTTTCCAGTGGGAATAAAAAACAAAATATATGTTCAAATGAGAAACTCCTCAGAGAAGCGCAGTTGATAATATCATAAGCTAGAAAAATAAAAATGACAATTCTACCAAGTCCGAGTTATGTATTCTACAATGTATAGCTAGAGCAATTGGACTTACTAGCACTCTACAGTATAGAAACCCCAATGATGATAAATTACAGCCTCTTATTGCATGCAGATCCCACAGGAACCAGGCAAGAGTATTTAGCTTGAGAATGGTTGCATGGATCGAGAAGGAAAATGGTGAGCGATGAGCGATTATTACGCTTGGGTAACTAATCTATACCTTGTCAGATTGTACATTAGGCCTCAACCCCTTTGTCAGCAGGTTTTGCCTCATCCTTCTTGGTGTCCACATTGTCATCGTCTTCTTCCTCGTCGTCCGCTTCATCAGCCAGTTTATTGAGCTCATCCTGTATCATGAGCTTGATGGATGATTTCCGGGGTGTCAACTCAGTGTTGAAACGCTTGGCTGTGAGATACACCCAAACAGTTAGTTAGAGCAGCCAAGAACAAGATATGGACAGATGGCTTATCTCGTCAAATCTGACTTGCAAATAAATTGTGTGGCCTTGCGCTTAGGGGACAGTAAGTCAAGCTGCTCTTGTAATTACTTATTATGACTTTGGGAATTGATTTAGCAATTTAGAACGTTGGTAATATGTAGAATAAATAAAATAACATACCTAGCAGCTTCAGTATGTCCGTGAAGGTAGCCTGTGACATTTTAGGCACCAGTTAGAAGACACCAACTAGACCGGGTAGTAATTACTTGTGACAAAAGCTGATATACATGATCACAAGTGCCCAGTATTACCCTTTAATCCTTTATATCAAGCACAAATGTATGATTAATTATGTATACTTCCAATAAAAGTGAAAATAAGTGTACTGGTTTTCTATATAGATTCATCTAGTGGCATCCACCAGTAATTGGAATATGTTTCTGTTGAAAATAAATGTACTAGTTTTCTTTCAGTGAATTGTTCCTCTACATGTAACCAAACAAGAAATCAGGTCATATCACCAGCTAGTTTCATGCCACTAGGCTTGACAAACACAAAAATTGTGATCTCTTGTGGAATTTTGAATTTTTGCGATTTCGTGCAACTAGGTGCAACTAACCCAAGATTGTCTATTTCTTTTTACGATGAAATGACAACATTTTATGATATATTGATACACCATAAAGACAAGCAGCATTTTCAAGCATGGAGTGTGGGGCTGTGGCATTTGAAGATAGACTGGGGTTGTTAGGCTTGTGAGGAACAAATTGAACAATGTATAAAACCACCACACAGTGACCTAAGGTAGAATTGCACATATAGCTAAGAGCATAGGCCCTACTTAGCATGATTCAGAAATTACAATTTACAGATAACTTGTTAAGGCTTACACCTAGGTTTTGACTGAGGCTCTATGTGAGAAATCAAGTTTGGCCAAGGGCTGTTGCCTGTTGCCCTTTGGTGTGTGCAATCTACAAGTGTGCGTGTATAAATATGAAAAGTAAATCTCATAATAAAAAAAATATTAGATTGAGAACAAAGACTGAATTGTATAAATATTACATTTGGAAAATATAAATGTGGATGCACTAAACTAACCGTGTTAAAATCAACTTCTTTGAGTATTTCAGAAATGGCATTCCTCAGTTCATCATCAGAAGGCTTTGTTTTATCATCCTTCTCTTTCTCCTTTCCTTTTACAGCCTTTTTACCTACATTTGATAATTTACAGCAACAAATAGGCCTATTCAAACATCTTTCAATATAAACTTAACTTGTTCCGAAAGAAGATTTAGATGTGAATGCTCCAGATACAATATAGAAACAAGGATTTACCAGACTTCTCCTTTGACGCAGATGTCTTTGAAACTGAAAGCTTTTCTTTAGCCCCTTCGTCGTTTTTCTTCTTCCTTGAGAATACCTTTGGACTGGCACTATCATCACTAACCTTCGAAGACTTTGATGATGACTTATTTGATGTTCCTTTAGATTGTGAGGTAGACCTCTTAGAACTCACACTTTCCTTGGTGTTTTCTTTTGTAGAAGATTCTTTCCTAGAAATTTTTTTCTTAGAGCCTTTCTTAGCCTTGTCATTATCTTCTTCAGACTCCTCTTCAGATGCATCACTTTTCCCTTTTCTTTTAGAAGGCTCAGATTTCCAGTCCTCTGATCCTTCTGAGGCACCATCTTCTGCTTCCTCGCCATTCTCTTCCTCTTCTTCAGAATCACCTTCTGTGTCAGAAGTGCTCTTCCTCCCATCTTTTTTAGAATTATCACTATTCTTTCTTCGGCTCTGCAAACATAACAATAGCGTACATATAGAAACTTAATTCACCTACACCAAATCAGGTGACTAGAAGAGACCAACAGTTTGACAAAGAACTGCTCCCAGTTCCTACTTCCTTGTTACCCAAACTAACTCCTGATAGAAAATCTAATCCATTTGAAGAATCTTGCTCAACAGTTATTACTGCCAATATGAGATTATAATTGTCATAGGATGCAACTTCAAGATGGTCATGAAAAGTAATTCTATTGAAGGGCTGCTGCAAAATACATTTTCAGGAACATGTTCAAGAGAAATATCCAGAAAGAAAGACAGTTTACCTTGGTAGAGTGTCCTGAGGATGCGCCCCTGGATCTTGACGCACTACCATCCCTAACACGCTTTTTTCCCTTGCTCGGCTGAGAGGTATAAAGCATCATTAGCAAAGAAAATCCACAGAAGAATTAAATATAGCAATCTTATCCAAAGATTGAAGAAAGAACCTGCTCTTTCTCAGCAAGCAACTCAGTGGTTGTAGCATGAGGGACCATCAAAAAGTCCAGAAGCTTCGCAACAGTGTCTTCCTGAATTTAAGATGTTTGCAAAAATAACATAGTAATTAAATTTTATGGAAAATAATTAATTGACTTGATAGAAATTTGGCATTGAATTCAGATCTTGCACTACAGTCTTAACACCATCCCTGGCCCCTCTTTGCCCAAGCTTTAGCAGAAAACGCATACCATTTTTAATGTGCATTCATAAAGAGAGAAGGTTGCTTGAGAGCAATATGTTTTAACAGCAGGAGCTTGTATGCCTTAGATGGATGCAAATAGAAAAAAAAAACATTGCACCTAATAAGTGCATGCTTTCAGTGGATGATAGCAAACCTTTTTCGTAGTACTCTTGGCAATAGGTATGTCAAGAATTTCACAAAATTCCCACAGTTTCTCTTTGACACATTTGTCCAACTTCTCCTTCACTTTCATCTTTTGCTTCTCCTGAAATCATGTATTTCATCATTAGATGTTGTTCAATACGTGTACTTCATGTAGATCAAATTCTAACTGTGCTACTTATGATATTCGAATTTGGAGTATCCTACTTTAACCCAATTCACAGGGTTCAATAATTAGGCACACAAGTACACAACCTTTGCTTGCAGTCAACTACACCTCAATCATCCATCTATATATCATACCATGCAACTAATAGTACATTGGCTACATGATTAACCACGAAGATTGAAAACCATATTTAAATTATTATGAAAGATGTCAATAGCTCAAGTATTCTGATCCTGGTCACCCAATTAATTTCTCATTTCTCACTCCAACTTAATAAGCTATTGTTGCTGTACGTGTCCAGAATAAACTGATTAAGAGTTCCTACAGATTTATAACACTATTTTGAGGTGTTCTATTACAAAGTAGTTAAACCAGTCTTTCAAATTTTACTGTGGCAGTAGATAAACCAAAACCAACGACATTTGGCTGCACATATACATGCCTAGTGAAGTCCGAGGCGTGGAAAGTAGCAAGCTATGATAAATGTGTTGTTGATAATAATAATTAAAAGAGGAACATAGTCAGGGTAAAACCTTCAGAACTTATATCCACAGTCTGCATGATGAATGAACTTTTACCTCATTATCATGCCACACAAAGCCAGAAAAGCGTGATATATTGCTCTTGATCTCAGCTGCCTGCATGAAGTTATAAGAAATCCCAAGTGAGATAATAAAAGCTTTCAAGCAAACTTCAAAGCTCAGTACTATGAATCAACAAACAAACAAATTGCAGTGTCCCTAGCTGTTGACACTAATTAGTCTGAACAAGAGAGCAGTTCAAAGATTGACGCATACCCCACCAAACGAACATCCCTTGCTGAATAAGTTGACTAAGGTCTCAAGAATGAGACCAATTTTAATCTTATTTTTTGAAAATCCAACAAATAAGAATGAAAGCATAGAGGTTTCCTTCATCCAGTACCTTTCCTCTTCTCCCAAATAGAATTGTATGAAGCAATTTAAAAGTGTCTTCTGCCTTCCTTCTGGACAGATTATAGGCAACTGCAGAATGTAATATCATGTTGGTCAGCGTCAAAAGAAAATTTATTGTTTCCAAGTCGCTTCTCTTAAGGATTTGATGACTAAACAACAATATAAACAAACAATCTCGTGTTATGTATATTTCAACTTATGCCAGATCTTAGAGTACCAACTTCTTCTCCATCACAATTCTTCTATATCCTCAATAAGTTCCAGGCAAATAAATTCATAATTCAAATAGTTGACTTCGTTATGCGTGAAGCTGGATAAAATAAACGCCTATAAACACAGCAGTATTAGAGCAAAATGTTCACGCCTGGGTGACTCAGACTCAATATACTTGACAGACTCAAACTTTCACTGTAGTACTAGTTATATAGCTCAATTTATTCCCATATCCTTGAGAACAACAAACTAAAACCACATTGCTAGGAAGTGAAAGAAAGGAGTAATGAGGTTTTGAAGGTAGAGAGCTTCAGATCTGATCTCACGAGTCACACATGTGAACAGAAGAGAGAATAGAAACAGTATTATGAAAAAAGGTAAACTGAATATTGAAGGGTGGGAAAAAGAGACGTAATTTTTCACATGTACTCCAGCTACAAAGAATTTTTTTGTACTTAGTATTTTTTTATTAATAGCAAATCATACTACTCTACGTGAAATGATCCTAAATGCTACTTTTCTTGCCTCCATATCTGTGTTCCAAAAATGTTGCACCATTGAGCACTCAGACATCCTAAAAATTATCTGCAAGACTGCAACAGAGAAGGCCTGTAGTAGAATCATCTCCTGTACTAAAGAGAGGACCTTGTTAGAAAACTTAATTTCTATGGCTACAGTCTATGATACCCGGAAACTCCAAAGTAGTGGCGTGTCCCCGTTTCGGAAACTCGGAAACTCCTCGGAGACGTTTCCCAGGAGGGGGAAACGGTCAACGTTTCCGTTGACCATAAAGAAGGGAAACTCCTTGATTCCAAAAGCGTTTCCTAGTCTTTAAATCTTATATTTAAACCTAAAATTATAGAACACTCATTTACGTACACTCTTTTTTCCCACTATCCTTCTCGGCTCTCTCCTAAATCCTTCTAGGCGACCATTCTCGATCGTTCATCATCGTTTATTCATCGGGAGGACTTTTGGGTCGTTTTAAGCTTTAACTAATACCTATGAGTTTTTTCCGACCAAAAAAAATAACTATGGTTTTTTTTAACTATCATTACTTTATTTTGAACTTGATTATGTTGTTTGTTTGGAATTGTAGTTTCCTTATTTTGTTAGTTTGCAAGATGTTGTTGAATTGCACATTTCTCATGATGTTAATTTATCATACTCCTTTTATAAGTGATTTGATAGCTTGATAATAGTCCATTTTATGCATCCTCTGGTGATAAATTTATTTTACTCCTTCTTACCTTTAAAATAACATATAATTTGTGTTGCCGTTTCCCAGCCGTTTCCTTTTTTATTGAATTTGAGATTGCCGTTTCCCCGTGTCGGAAACGCCTCCGTTTCCGAAACCCGTTTGCGTTTCCGGGTAACATAGGCTACAGTTGGGCTCTTATATAAAACTAAACAACATGCAGTCATAATCTGCTACAAGCATTAGTTAAAAAGAAGAAATTAGGTATGTATACAAGGTATCTGAGGAAGTAAAATGTTCCCAATAATTTAATTGAGGTGGGATTCCAATGAAGGGCAGCCAATATTAAAAGGGGGAAGAAGCAAAACAAGTCTATAAATATACCATACCATTGGGTATATCTTTCAGTGGAGTGCCGCAGCCCTGCAAATTTCAAGAAAGACAATGAGACAAAATAATCCAACGAAAGATGAGAAAAATACATTCGTCAAAAAAGAAGAAGAAAATAACATTTGAAGCACCTTTTCAATGTGAAGATCCCTGCTTGTATCTTTCTCAATAATTGCAACTAGCCTTACAACAGATTTACGCTCACGCACAGGACGATCGCTTAGTGGAGTTTTTGGTTTCAGCTCCTCTTCTTCTGCTTTGTTTGTCTCGTCTGCAGATTTCACTACAACACTTTGCCCTCTCTTTCGCTTATTTGATCCTTTCTCCTCTGTGGTTTCTTTGATCTCCTCTTTATCCTCCTTGCTCTCTTCTGCTTCATTTGTCCTCTCGGTTTCCTCCTCGCTCTCTTCTGCTTCACCCGTCCTCACTTTTTCCTCCTTGGTCTCTTCTGCATCACCCTTCCCCTCTTTACCCTCCTTGATCTTTTCTGCGTCAACCGTCCTATCATTTTCCTCCTTGGTCTCTTCTGCGCCAGTCGTCCTCTCCTTTTCCTCCTTGGTCTCTTCTGCTACACGCATCCTCTCGTTGTCCTCCTTGCTCTCTTCTGCATCACCTGTCCTCTCTTTTTCCTCCTTGCTCTCTTCTGCATCACCTGTCCTCTCTTTTTCCTCCGTGCTCTCTTCTGCATCACCTGTCCTCTCTTTTTCCTCCGTGCTCTCTTCTGCATCACCTGTCCTCTCTTTTTCCTCCGTGCTCTCTTTCAGCTCCACTTTTTCATCAATATTCTCTTCTGAGACACCTTTATTCTCTTGAGACTTGTCCACTTTTTCATCGCTGTTATCTTCTGCTTCACCTTCAATGGAGACTTTCTCCTCTACCATCACCTCAATTTTTTGCTCTTCCTTCTCTGCTTCCTTAGGTTCCTTCTCTTTCTTGAGATCCTCCTTGTCTTCATCCATTTCCTCATCTTTATTGTCCGTGTCTACTTTTCCCTTTGAATCAGCTTCTGTCTCGTCTTTACTGTCTTCTTCCATTGCATCTGTTCCATTCTGCTCCTCCTTCTCATCAATCACAGGTTTTTCCACTTTATCCTCCACCTTGGTCTCATCCACTGCATTGTTCATGCTGGCCTTTGCTTCTTCCTCACCCATAACAAAGCCACTTATATTCAAACTACAATGTAGAGCTTCAGAAAGGATCCAAACTTTCTGCAACCAAGGAAACTTCTCAACCTACACAGATATTTAGACCATAAAAAATTACAGTCCAATGAACTCCAAATCAACACCCAAAACATGTCACCTTTAAGAAAAACAGTTCCTTTACATGCTAGTACTAGTACTAGAGCAATTGTGCAACAACCGTAAACAAGAAAAGCAACATACAGCAAGTCAGCAGTTAACCGTAACGGGATGCTACAGAAACATAAAATTCGATAGAAGACTGTACATACTCTTATCCAAAAAGACGAACTTGAGCAAATTTACTTCCAACCAAATGAAGAACCCTAACTCGATCACTGGAAGTGAACCAAGGCTAAGAGAGCAAAAAACACTGAATTCACACATCTAACCAATTAAAAAAGGTACCAATCCATCCTAAAATAGACAAATTTTGCAGAAAACGCAGAATCACTAACACCTAAGCTGAAGAAAAGAACGCGACTATTCACCAGCAAACACGAAACAGATCACAGAAAATCTGAAACACAACACATTCAGAAAAAAAAGGAGAACTTTACAACGGGAAGATTGAAGAGAAATTGAGAGAGGTCATGGTTCTTGCCTAGCCAGCGAGCTTGAAAAGCTTCGAATTGAGCTCTGTGGTCTCACTTCCAGGGGGGGGGGGGAGAACTGAGAAGAAAGGAAGCGGTTGTTTTCACCTTTTGCGCTCTCGCACTACTTGGGAATCTGAAAAGCGTGAGGGTATTTCCGTGAATTGGTGCAGCGGACTTCAACTCCGGATTTGATTTGCAGTTAAATGCCACGTGGATGAAAACTGTCAGAACAGGATACATGGGATGAGATATAAACAAGGAGCACAATTTGACGGCTGCGATCGTTCCACTAGTGCTGTCCAAATCCGAACTGGAAACGGACTGGATCAAACCCGGTCAAACCCTGAACCCCATTGGACCGGACCGGCCATTTAAGAGCTCAAAAGGTTTAGGTTCAGCACATGTCTGAAATGCTGAACCGACGGTTCAAAACGGTGGTTTCAATCGTGATTCGAACCAACGGTTTGAAGTTGGTTCGAATTGGCTTGAACCGATGGTTCAATGGTTAAAATTTTACAAATATATATTTTTAAAATATAAAATATTTTAGGTTAAATTATACATTATTAAGTTAAAAGTATAAGATTAATGTTAAATTTTAAGGCTAAATTTTTAAATTTTAAGTTAAAAATGTATTAATTATTTTTTCAGACTTTTTTTTCAACTGTCGAAACCGGGTCCGAACCGGATCAAAACCGGTGGGCAAACACCGTTCTCTTGAACTGGATCGAAGTCATACCGGCAATTTCGGATTTTTTCAGTTTAGGTTCAAATTCAATGTCCAATTAAACCTTCAATCGGCGGTTCATGAACACCATGAACCGTATATATATATATATACAACACTACGCCCCACTTTGTTGTGTCTTTTTTTCCCCTTAATTAAGAAAATAGTAAATTGCACTTGACATTTTACGGCCTTTTACTTTTAATAATATACAAAAATACCCCTAAGCTTTTTTTTCTTTTATTTAAGGAAAAACTACTAAAAATATTCCTAACTTTCTCTAATAGATCAAAAATAATCTCAACTTTCAAGTTAATAAAAAATAATCCAAACTATGAATCCATGAACCAAAAATAGCACAATGATTTTTTCGGTTGAAATTCCGACTAATTCGATAACAACATTACACCTAATAAGATATTTTATACAAAGAAGAATCACTTACAACGTCCTTTATTTATGCATCAACCAATTCCATGGTTGACGATGAAAATTTTCGTTGTCTTAAAGCTACTAATGATCGATTTTTTTATCAAGCTTTTATTTTGACTTGTTCTTATCATGATTATCAATATCATCTTGTTTGGGAAAAATATGCACAATTCAAGTGGTGAAATCAAGGATTTAATGAAGAGAGATTGAGGTTGGACACTAAAAGAGGTAAGCAAATCTAGTATTTTATTTGTATCTTGTATGGATCTAAAACATGCTTTCGTTTTTGGTAATTATATTTCAAATTTAAGAAGACAAATCGATTTTCTGATGCAGAGATTACCAAATTGGGCAACTACAAAGCATACTCCTCAAATCGATTTAGTAAATAACTTCTTGCATGATTAACACAAATATGAGGGTAGAGATTTATATCATGATGATTTCCGAAGCTCAAGTGGTAATTAGTGATTCGTGTTCATAACGTGTTATGAAGTGGTTAATTAAGACGAAGATGACTTAAAACTTTATAAAGAATCACTTGGAACAATTCAAAGATATTAGTAGGAAGAGAGAAATCAAGAACTTTAGAGATGTACTTTTGTTTTTTGTTAGTGTATCTTTCAAAATGATTAAGACATTTATTTATAGATCAATACTAGTATAGTGTCCATGTCAAGCAAGATATTAGATATATTAAATATTTTTTTAAATATGACATTAAAATTTAGAAAGTGGAATATGTTTTATGATACTAAAAAATAATTATTTTTTATAAACTAGTTAACATATAAAATGACATATTGTAAAAAAGACAACAATAATAAAAAATGTCACTGATTGTCTAATTCTAAGTTAGATGCTCAAAAATAGCTAGTTATTGTAGGAAAATTTGAATAATAATTCTTCCCATTTAAGTTTTTTAAATATCATTATAGATAAGTATGTTTAATGAAACTACTAACTAAAATATATCGGTAATCGTATGTCATATTATTAATATAAAATAGTATTATCTTATAAACCGTTTTAGATAAATATTTTTCAATTTTCATTAGAACTATTTCCTAGACTTTGTTTTTATTGTCAAATGTTAGTTTATTCTACTATTATCTTATTTATAAAGAAACATTTTTATAATTATAAATTTAGATTAATCAAATTCATTTACGTATCAAATTTTGATGAAAATATAAGGAAGAAATTTGTAAGGTTGTAAAATTAATTTTATTTAATAGATATTATAATTAATTACAATCTAAATCAATTTAAATGTTCATAATAAAAGTTCTTAAGGATCTAAATTTGATAAGATGTAGTCGTTTGAGAATAAAAATTATAGTTAAGATTTTTAGTAGATAACTCAATTTTAATTTTAATTATCTTATCAAATCAAATTGGATAAACTAAATAACTCATTAATCATATTAGCAACTAACATATATGTGTGTAGCACCCCGAAAAGTTAGATATTGTTATATAATAAAGTTAGATCATTATAATTCTTATGTAGACATTAGAAATATCTCAACCATAGAATATGATATGTTAGTTATGTCTAAAATAATGAATATTATGGTAAAAAGATATGTTTTGAACTTGGAGAATTTGGATATTAACCTAGAAAAGATACGTTAGTTATGGCTAAAATTGAAATTTGGATATTAACCTAGAAATTGTCTTAGCTAATATTTAAATTTGATATTACGGGGATTCAATATATCACAATCAATCTATTTAATTTAAAGCACATAAATTATAACTTATTTTAAATTAATAATAAATTGAAAAAATAATTTCAAAGTTTATTTTTTTTTAAGGGAGATTGATATATAATGAAATCAAATCATTATATTCTTACGTATATATTGTACATTAGAAATATCTCAACCATAAAATATGATAAGTTAGTTATGGCTAAAAAAATGAATATTAAGATAAAATATGTTTTGAAGTTGGAGAAATTGGATATTAACGTAGAAAATTATCTTAGCTACTATTTAAATTTTGATATTATGGAGAATTATTATATCACAATCAATCTATTTAATTTAAAGCAAATTATGACTTATTTTAAATTAATAGCTAATTAAAAGTTTATTTTTAAAAAGGTGGATGGTATAGCTCAGAGACCGACACTGCGAATTGAACTTGAGGCCGACACGTAGGATTTAGGCTTCTGCTTTAGTATATATGTAAATATAGGGCTCGTTCGGTATGTCTGGAATAAGGGTCTTACGGGTCTTATCTTATGGAATAAGCTCACGGGTCTTATCTTCTTCCTTAGGAGCGTTCGACGGCATGGCGTCTTACCGGGGCTTAACAGGTCTGATTTGGACTGAAATCCGGTGAACATTTCCAGCCTCATCCGGATGCTTATGGGACTTATCTATGAGGCTTAAGTTATCCTCCTCGTCCAAATCAAGCTCGATATCGTTTCTGCTCTTCCTCCTTGCCTAGATCTGGAAGCGTAAGTTCTCTTCCTCTCTTCTCCTCTTTTCCAAGTCTTCTTCTTCCACGTACTAACCTTTTCCTATGCGCTCAGATCTGTGTCGGAAAACCCCGACGCCTCCTCTTCTCTCGACAACAAATTTGTGGTGTTCTCCCTCATCGCGAGTACGTAGATCCTCCTCCTTCTTCGACCTTCTTTCTTTGCTAAGGTTTTTTAGATATGGGATTGTAAAGGTCAAATTCGAGTTCAAAGCTTTGCTAGGATTTAGAGTTTGGAATTTGATAGGGTTAGTAAAGATGAATTTGATAGGATTGGCCAAAGAATCAACTTCATTGTGATGTGTTTGCTGTTGGCCAAATTTTCAACTTCATTGTGATATTACTGTGGTTTGATAGGATTAGGGTTCATTGCTTCATTCTTTTTCTAGTTCATTGCATTGTGAATTTGATAGGATTCATTTTGATGTATCAAATTTAGCTAGGGTTTGGTTTTGGGTTTGGGATGTGATAGGCGTTGTCGTCGTGACACCTAAACAAATAAAATAATCCTAACAAACCTAAACAAGTAGTAGAGGCAAGCAAGGGTCGAATCCACAGGGAGGAAGTGATCAATTCATGTGTTAGTAAGCATGCAAAGTAACAAGCAAAGGGATTTTTGGTTATCAAGCAAAACAAAGCAAACAAGTGTGGTTGATGAGAAAATATGAATGAGGAAAGTAGTTCTACTAGAACGAGATCCACAATACAGAGATAAGTCGATCATTGAAATCTTATAAATCCAAGTTCTTTAACTATTCTTATGGTTGTTCCCACCCTGATCTTAAGTACTACCGATTCTCACAGTTGTCGATAGACTTATTACTATGCCAATGATAAAGTACCACTGATTCTCACAGTTGTCAGCGTACTTTAGCACCAACACAGCAATAGCAATGCACACAAGGATATAGGATACATGCAAGTAGAAAGACGTACAAGTACTCACTCCCCTACTTAACATGCAATGATTCTCACTCACAATTGTACGCTCGGAACCCCTATACGCACAATTGTGTTTGCCACTAGATATGCACTCGGAACCCCTATATGCAATCCTAGCAATTGATAAAAAGTATTCAACCTAGCTGGCCAGACTATGAAGAATAACGATAAATCAATAATCAATATAACCAAGAGAATCAAACCAACACACATAAGAATAAGAACAAGGAATAGAAATCTCACAACATAATCAACCGTATTGCTTCAAACGTCTAGTAGAACAAGGTGTTTAGTTCTCCATGGGTTGGAAACCCTGGAGGTGGAAAAGAAACGAACTTCAAAACTAAATCTAGATTAATTGTGAATGGAGGTTGTGGGGATTAGGTTAAATAGAGTTAACCTAAAGCCCAAGATCACAAACCCAATCTTACAAGGAAATAAAATAATAATAAAGTAAAATAAACAATCCAAATTTGGGAATTAATCCCGTGCTCTCGCTGATGGCCGCGGGGCGGCATTCTTCTCTGAGACCCATCGCCGGGTCGCGGTGGCTTCTGGCGCGGGGCGGTGACTTTTTCAGCTTCTACGACACTTTAGTAAAAATGCCATAACTTTTGATTCCCAACTCGGATTGCGCTCATATTTTGAGGACTTGCATTAGACTTCAAGATCTAACTCCTCGAATTGGAATCACTTCATTTGGACATCTGAGTAGAGAGAACGAACCATTTGAATTCAGAACATTGTTCTTCTACTCTTCAATACACTTCAAACCTCTATAAATCTCATGATTTCTTCACTTCTCCACTCTAACTCCATAATCCACGATTGTGCTCTAAATCCATCCAAATGGCGCCTCAAACCTGGTAATAACCCTTAGATATGTGCTACAAAATAGTACTTATCAGGATGTGATAGGATTAGCTAGGGTTTTAATAAGGATTCATTGTTTCTTCATGTTTCCAATTTATTGCATTATGACTCTGGTTGAGCTCGAATATTGTGATGTGTTTGTTGTTGGGTGTATATCTGCATTGTTTATATATGTTGGGTTGGAAACAAATCAATACTGTCAATATGAGTAGCACTATGAATAAATGCTTGAAAAACTTGAAGAACGTGGTCACAAGACCCATAAAGCTAATGACTTCAGTTTTGATGTGCAACAAATTGTAACACTACATGAAAGACAATAAAAGAATAGAGTTATGATTGAGCATTTCTTGACCTATAAATCGAAACCTAGCTAAGTAATAGTTGATATGATGGCTTTGTAACTTGATTGATAGTTAAAAATGCATGGGATAGTTGATATATGATGGCTTTGAATCTTGACTTGTCAAAAACAAATCAAGGACCATTTGTTTCTGATTTCTTGTGTTGGAATTGCCGGTGTTAGCATGCTTAGGAACTCCTACCAAGCATAGAAAGAAATCACAATTTATTGGCATTTAACAACATACCCAATTGATATTAAACATGTTATATACAATCAGTTACAGAAACCCACATCTCTGGCTACTTATTTCTTTGTCTTTTGTTTTGTTTCATTTCAGAACTCAGGCTAGTTTAGACGATGTTTTGTTTTGTTGGGGAAACTGCAGTGACTGAAGTCTCCTTTTTTCTTAATATAATTGGTAGGTTTATATATATGGTGTGTAGAAACTGTACCCCTTTCACCTTTTTCTTTTTTGTCTTCGATTGTGTCTTTTCTGCTCATTGTTTGCGATTGGGAGTTGTCTCTTAGGGTTGTGGAAGAGGAGAGGTGTCATGGGTAGCCTTGTATGTTGCTTCTTCTATTCATGGTTTACTATTAGTAAGATGTTTGTTTCAACTTCATGAAATGTTTTTGGTGTTTGGTTGATTCCAGTTTCTTACTGATTTCATTGTTTGTTTGTTTAAAATTTGCAGTTTTGGTATTTGAGTGTTGTCATCTTGCTGAATTTATTTGCTCTGACTACAATTATAGTTCAATTTTTTGGGGTGGGTTTGCACATTTTGGTTAAGTGTATTGTGATCTTTTGTGGGTTTGTGCTGATTCAAATGGATCAAGTCTTTGGCTTGAAGTAGTAAGGTGATTTCCCCTTTTTTATTCTGCATAGTTGTCAGATTTTAGTGGGCAAAAATTTGTGCATCTTTGATTTTCTGTGAATTTATGATACTTGGTAACTTGGGATTGTAATTGCACTTGTATAGGCTCTATTTTTATTGTAGTTGTATAACTTTAAGGGCTCGTTTGATATCGATATCAAAGATATGAGATATCGGGTATGAGTATCGATATGGATATCAATATATAGGTATGAGTGATATCAATGTATCAGATATGAGTATGGGTATGAGTGATATATTTGATATACCAATTTTCTGGAAGATATCAAAATAACATTCCAATACCACTCTGATATCACTGATATCGATATCTTTCTATACCAAACAACATATATCAGTTTGATATCAATATTAGGATATACCAAACACATATATGGATATGACTGATATCTCATATCCATACATGATATCATGATATCAATACCAAACGTGCTCTGAGTTCTATTTTCATGTGGTTTTGTTGTATGTATGAGGTATCCCATTTTGCGATGCTTATAACATCTGCTCCACTTATGCCATTTTCCCCCTACTTTTAATAGTTGATGATGCATAAGTGCTTGTAGAATGTGGTTAGAGTTTGGCTTGTTTGTATTTGGTTCTTGTGAAAAAATGGAAATCAGTGAATCTTTCCTGACATGCAGCTTTGATAATTGCCAATTTGGGCATTCAAGTTTGATGAATACTTTTTGCAAGAAAAAACATTTGCTTAACCGAAGAATTGCACCCGGTTGACATTTTGGTTATACAAGACAATCATTTGCCTTTTTTTGATTCTGCCTCTGCATCATGTGTTTGGTTCCTTTACTTTACTCCTATCTTGCAAGTTGTGATTTGCTTGTTAATTCATTTATAACAACAGGACAAGTTTCATTTCCAAACTTTGAATGAAGTGATCTCTAGATGTTGTACTTATAATGTATGATTTTTTTCTTTGCCTTGCGTAGCATATAATGTCTAGTGAAGGAGATAATGGGGGTTGCGACGAGCTTCCTAGCTTTGTAAGGGAAGCACTATTTGATTATAGCGACGATAGTTCAGTGTGGCTCGATCCTTATTTCGCGGTAATGATTTTATAACAATTTTGCTTTTATAATATAAATTGAGAACTTGAAATATGATCTCCTATTTTGACAATTTTTATTTTCTAGTCGTACGACATGACCATGTTTGATGACTCTATCTATGAGGTCGAAGAAACGGAGCCTAGGGCACAGATGTTTCAACAAATTGCAAGGGATCTTAGGAATTATATTGGTGAGGAAGATGATAGGGAACGAGTTAGAATTGTCGATTGAACTGCCAATCTTACCCATCAACTTCAACAAGAGATTGCAAAGGTCGGTTACTTGGATACGAACAACCAAGAACTTACTGAACGAGTAAGTGAATTATCAAATGTATACGTTCAAGTGGCATTAGAACGTGACATTGCAAGGAGGAGGTTCAAATATTATGCTTGGGTCGTCACATTTCTTATGGTCTTTGTTGTTTTGGGTTTTATCATCCGTGACTTTGTTATGTAGTAGTGATTGTCTCGAAACTTCGTAAGTTAGTAGTGATGTGTGCATGAATCACCTAGCAACGAAACTTTGGGTGTTCATTTTGTTAATATGCACACATACATTGTTATTGTATGGCTTTGTAATTGGATGACTGTAGGAATTATGCATTTGAAACTTCGTAAGTTAGCTAGTGTAACTATATCTCATGACTTGACAAGTCATGACAAATAGCTAAGTGTATGAATTGAATTATTGTTGTGAATGCAAGCTGGTGACTTCATTTGGTAGCTAAAATTTCAGCATGTGAATGTACAGTATTGATAGGGTGGTGAAATGATGCATTTGAATGCACATGATGGTGACTTCACTTGTTTTGCGTTGAATAGAGACAGACAAATTAATGATGCATGTGAATGTATTGTATTGGTAGCTGAAATATGAATCATTGACTCCCTTATATATATTAGACGACTGTGTTTGATTCAAAACATAAACAAAACACAACCACAGTTCCCTTGGTTTTTATTTGTGCAAGGTCACTATCTTGAGGTGAGTAATTTGGTCAACAAACAATCGTTTTTGTTGGATTGTTTAATAGTGTAATTTGATTGCATGTTCTTTAGTTTTTGATTGTATGTGTTAGACTTAGGAATTATCGTCTATTTTGATTGTATTTTCCTTTATATAGTATGTCGTGTATCTTATGGACCGTTGCAGAATCAGACGCATTGCTAGAGACAATTGCTATTTGGCAGGACCAAAGGGGTCGTTCTGAGTGCATATGAGAACCTTACCAACACAACCAAAAACCCCCTTATCTTTCGAATGAAAAACCTAAAATTTCATACGAACCAGAGGAGCTCAACGACAACATCTCATCTTTACAATAAAACTTATAAAAAAATCAATAACCTTATTGTCTTCGAGGCTGGTGTTCTTCGGTGTCGGAGGAGGAGGCTTCGAAAGCTAGAAGGAGAGCTTGAGGAAGACGATGCTGGGCTTGGACGATGCTTGAACTTGCGCTCGGTGTGATGTCACGATCTGGAGCTAACGTGGGAGAGCAGCTGGACTCGAACGATGCTTCAAACCTGCGCAACCTGCATAGCTTGAGGAAGACAAACTTGGGAGAGCAGCTGGAGGAAGACGATCTGGAGAGCAGTTGAAGAGGGATTGCGAGAGCTGCCAGCTGAAGAGGAATCACGAACCCTAAAGAAAATTTGGGGATAAATGTATCATGTGCAATGCACATGATACCCCTCAAAAAATTTAAATAAGGACAAATTTGTACTTTTTATGTGAAATTAAGTTTCAATAAGTCATTTATACCAAACAGACATTTATGCTTCAGACTCTTACATCTAGCTTCTGTCACAGTCCAGTGCAGCCCATAACTTGTTTTATTTCAATCAGTTTCAGCCCAGTTCAGCCCCTACTTCAACTTCAACCCTAATAAGCCTAAGTCATACCGAACATACTCATAGATATAGATAAATGGTATATAATTTTTAACTGATCTCCTTGACTTAAGTATGAAAAAAATCTAATAAAATAAATAAATAATTCTATTTACCTTCCATGGTCATTTTATCTTAATATTCATACTTATAATACATTGATAAATTTAATCTTATTTATGCTTGTTCATAAGTCATAAGTCGTAACTCGTAACTCGTAACCCTATCAATAAAAAAGTTTTGATAAAAACAAATCCAAGGAAATTCAAACTAAGAAGATGAAAACGCTCCCAAATACGACTCTCACTTTGCAACCCCAAACCCTAGAAATTGAAAACCAGCCGCTCAACCTCTTCTTGATCTCGAACAGATCCAAATCTCACCATGAACTCTCCAATCAGAGCTTGGATCTTCTTCCTGAGCAGATCCTTGGCTTCCACCACACGATTAACAACGACAAGACGAGAGAGTGGGCGATCCTCCTCCCGGTCCTCTGCTGCGACGAATACCTGCGACTCCGTCGTGAATGGGCTACTGGAGGCCGGGCCTTCCCTCCTGTAAAACCTGATGCCCACCACGTTTGCAATAGAAACGAGATCTGTGGCTTTCTGGCCCCTTTCAATCTGTGGCTCTGTCCGGCCCCTCTCCTCTCTTCGATTCTCTTTGGAGGTTGCTTCTTGGTCCCGATTTGGGATCCGGGTCCCCTAGAGAGCTCGTCTGAAGATGGTGATGGCAATGGCGTCCCTGGTGCGAAGAAAGATGACTCTAAGCCCTCCATGATGTCCATGCCCTCCGCTGATGCTAGGAGGGTGTTGGCCTCTGGGACTGAATCCCTTTTCTGGGTATCCGTTCCCAGCTCTCAAAGCAGGTGGAGATGCGGTGGGGTAGCTTATGGTTTTCTTCGTTACCTTGCTCTTCTAAGGGTGTTTCAAACCGCCAACCGTCATTCTCGAAGATACATGTGTTTTTGTTCTTACTCTAACTCTCTGCTTCTTCTCTCTTACTTATGTTTCTCGAATTTTTTGATCTGTTTGGTGTCTTGGTATTGATGTTACTCTATGCAAGACTCTGTGACTATTACCTCTTACTCTTTCCATGTGACCAACTTATATCTGAATCCTGATGTCATTGTTTCTTTCATGAACCCTTGTTCTTTGATATGGTTCTGTGACATACCTCTTCAGTGTGTCACCTTTGCTGGCCCTTCCTTTGAAATTGGGAAGGATAACCAGACCTGTAACTTGATCTGGAAGGAAATTTTATCCCCGGGAATTTTGGAATGGATCTCTTAGCTCTTTTTGATCATTTACACTGGTGGCTATAGCCAGAAAAATGATATAAGGAGGCAGAGATATATTATTCTAAATCTGAAACCCCAACTCTTGAACAATTTAGTTTGGAGTTATAACTCCAAGAACAACCTTTCTCTGAACCTTGTGAGTGCTTTGAACACTATAGTTGCTCCTTTTGTAGTTTTTGTGCCTCCTCTTTGGATGTTTGTTCAAGAGTATCTATCGTTCCCCTCAAGGTTTTTTATGCCTTATTGAGGAACCATAGCTATTCTTGTTTACACTTGAATATGACTAATCTGCACTTGCTTTGCTACCTGATGTGTGCTGAGTCTTTCAGTTATGATTTGTAATATCCCAGATTTGTAATCATTTATAAGGATTAGAATGTTACTCATGTCAACAAGAGCTCTTCCTTTTCCTGGTTCAAGTGAGGACAAATAATTAGGAAGTTAAGCGTGCTAGGGCGAGAGTAGTCTTGGGATGGGTGACCTCCTGAGAAGTTCCCGGTTGGCATGAGGACATCGTCTCTAAGGCTGTGGGCCTTACATGATTATGCATACTTGAGCAATGTTGTGTCGTTGAACCAGAACTCTTGTGACTATAATAACTCAACCTCGTTTTTTAAGGTTTCTTTGAATACTGACATACATGATTTTGATTGGTTATGTATGTGTCACCTGCTGCTTTACCATGACAAATTTCAAAATGACTCTATGATCTGCCAGCTTGTCTACAAAGATTTGGTTTTTTGCTTCCTTAAGCTTAGCTTTGGGTCGCATTTTGCTCTGAACACTAATCTTCCTAAATATGCTCATTATTACTTGGTTTTTCTGATCTGCTTCCAGGATTTCCTATGCTATCTCATCTCACAAACCAAGAATTCAGAGAATGGAGAATATCTTCAGCTTGTCTACAAGCTTTTATGGAGTTTTAACTCCACGAAAAAACATTCTCTGAACCCTATGTGTGCTTTACACAATTCTTCAACTATGTATGATGTTTTTTGGAACAAAACTTGCCATATACTGGCCTCTTACATCTGGAGTCCTTTTTGGATACACCAACAACTAGGAAAACATTCCCAGAAATGGGCAATTTATAAACTGAGAAAAAAAGTTTTGAACAAACACAATCTAAACAAAATTTACTACACAACTATATCCTTGTTACACGAACAATTAGGTTTATTGCTCATACTGTATATGTGCACTTACTCCCTGATGAAGGGCCCCTACAATTGTATGAAATATAGAAAAGGATCAAAAAAATATATATCTCATTATTTGTATCTCAAGTCCTTTAACTTGAATTCAAAGCACGGGGATAGTTCTAAAATTGATACCTTTTTCAGGAAACTAATTATCTCTTGTAGATTATGCATTCCCTGGAATCCTGAAAATCCCAATTATGAAAGCGAAATTATGCATAATACTAAACTAGTCTGAATAAAGGATAAAACTGTGTATGCCATAATGCCAAAAACATGTGTACATATATCTCGTGATACTGGTTTCCAAGTTGCTAGGTTTGCCTTACACCAATGGAAATTCCCAATCAAGAACAATAGAAAACATATCCTCTCTAGAAGGAAAATATTTCTTATGTCTTTTAAATCTCTCATGCCTACCGAAAATATAACAAATAGAAATGACTATAAGCCCCCTAAATGTCATAGGATATGGGGCAAAAACACAAATGGATTTTTATGAAGATCACAACTTGGAATTGCCGCGGAATCAGGAAGAAAACTTTTTGAATGGATGTTGAATCTTTCTGCAAAATTGAACGAATACAACTACTTGCACTCTTTGAAATTAGAACAAACAAAGAACCAAATGAAAAAGTGTGGAAAAAAGCGGGTTTTGACCAATTCTACTGTGTCCCAACTACAAGTTTCGCGGGGGGCATTTGCGTAATGTGGAAAACCTACCAACTTACAAATGAAATCCTTGAAATTGAACAAATTGAAACAAGATTCATTAGTATTAAGTATACAAACCTGCTCACGAACAAAAAACTTATGCTAATCCTAACTTATGCCCCACCAAATGATTTTGCAAAGAATGTGTTCTGGAACGAATTTATCTCCTATATTAAAAATTGCTCTCTTCCACGCATTATTATGGGAGATCTGAACGAAATACAAGACCCTTTTGAAAAATTAGGCGGGATATTACCACATTTGACAAAATTTGCAAGATTACACCATTTTAAGAATGAATATGAACTATTAGATACCTCTATTCAGGAAAACATCTATACCTGGTGAAAGAACAACACAGAAATATATAACATATATGAAAAACTGGATAGGGTACTTATTCATCACCAGATTCTTCAATGGTATCCTGATATCTGTACTAAGCATTTTGCTTTTTCCAGTTCAGACCATTGTCCCATCTCTATCGAGTTGGAATCAGCAATACCTTTCAAAAATCAGCCGTTTAAATTTAAAAAAACTTGGATGACTAGAAAAGATTTTAGAAACGTTGTTAAGCAAGCTTGGAGAACTAACTATCATGGGTCTAGATTGTATAATCTTGTATCCAAAACAAAACTACTCAAGAAACATGCTAAGATCTGGATTAAAAGTACCTTTGGAAATATTTTCACACAATTACAAACTATAGAAAAACAACTTTCTGAAATCCAAACTGAGATCTATACTCACCCAACAAATGATCTCATTAAAAAACAAACAAGAATCATAGAAAAAAAAGAATTTTTTTTGTGTTTCCAGAAAATTTACTGGAACCAAAGAGCTAAAGTAAAATACATCAAATATAATGACAAGAATGCTAGCTATTTTCACAAAATAGCAAGTGGAAGAAGAAATAGAAAAATTATAAAAGAAATCAAAACACAAGAAGTAACAAGCATCACTGGAGAAGAAAACATTAGAAATGAAATCAGAAATGACTTCATTAAAAGATTCAGAAGTGAGGATATGAACAAGAGACTATTCAAGGAAAATCTTGAATTAATCCAGCCTAAAATCTCTACACAGGACAATCTAGAATTAATAAGAAACGTATCCAATGAAGAAATTAAGAAGGCGGTCTTTAACATTGGCTCGGACAAATCACCAGGGCCGGATGGCATGACAACAAAATTTTACCAAAAATATTGGGACATTGTAGGTCCTTCTGTTACCAAGCAGTTAAAAGCTTTTTTCTTTGTGGGAAATTGCTTAAACAAATAAATCACACATTCATATCCTTGATCCCGAAATGTGATAATCCGAACTCTACTAATCACTATAGACCCATAAGTCTGTGCTCCACAATTTATAAGATTATCTCGAAGATCATAACAACTAGACTTAAAGGAACCATGAAAAAATTAATACACTCCCTTCAGGGTGCCTTTGTTGCTAACATAGCCATTCAAGATGATATCTTGATTGCCCATGAAATCTTTCACTCTTTTAAATCAAAAAAAAGAACTGAAGGCTTTATTGCACTAAAACTAGACATGGAAAAAGCCTACGATAGAATCGAATGGGACTTCATTATTAAAATTATGGAAAAGTATGGATTCCATGAAAAATTTATCAACTGGATAAAAGAATGCATTACAACGGTATCTTTCTTGGTACTTGTAAACAACAGACCCACAAAAATATTTAAACCATCAAGAGGACTTCGACAGGGAGATCCCCTTTCGCCATTCTTGTTTATTTTAGGATCTGAAATCCTTGCTAGAAAACTCCAAAAAGCTTCAGAAAGAACTCGAAATCCTCTAGGATTTCAAATCAATCAACAAGGAACATGAATTTCGTTTCTGACATTTACGGATGACATTGTGATCTTCTCAAAAGCTAAACAGGAAAACTGCAAAGAAATCAAAGATATTATTGATGAATACTGTAAAATCTCAGGACAAAAAGTAAATTTTCATAAATCGGCCTTTCAAGTTACAAAAAAAGTTACCAACCAAAAGAAATTAGCATTACAAGGTATTCTCACAATCACAAATATGATATCTCTCGAAAAATATCTTGGTTGCCCTATCATTAATGGTAGAGTTAACTCGAACACTTTTGCTGACCTCTTAGTTAGCACCCAACATCAATTATCAAAATGGAAAGCAAACTCTCTTTCCCAAGCAGGAAGAACAACACTAATAAAAAGCAATCTGGCATGAAGACGAAACTATCTTATGCAAAGTTTTATGTTACCTACACACACGCACAATGAACTTGACAAGTTAAATAGATCCCTTTTTTGGAACAAAGATAGCTCCTATAAACCTCTTATATGATGCGAAAAAATATGTAAACCAACTCATCAAGGAAGTCTTGGATTGAGAAAAGCTAAAGACATGAATAAAGCCCTACAATTCAAATTAATATGGAAAATCTTAGCAGAACCGAATTACTATTGGGTTAGAGTTGTTACTGAAAAATACTTGAAAACAAACAATATATTTCATTACGAGAAAAAAGAGAAATGCTCTTGGCAATGGTCCAAAATGATTGAACTCATGGCTGAGTTCAAATCTAGACTAATTTGGCAAGTTGGTAATGGCAAAACAATCAAATTCTGGACGTATAATTGGGTTTTGAACATCCCTTTATGTGATCCATAAACACACAACCAATCCTGAATAAGGATGCCATGGTAGCTGAATTTATGTTGCCAAATAAAACCTGGAATAAGGATTTACTGGAACAATGTTTACCATATGATTTAGCCAAAAAAATAACCTCGATCCCAATACCCTTAAATGAGATCCATGATAGAATGTACTGGAAAACTAGCAAAAATGGTTGGTTTTCTACAAATTCTGCTATGAAACTAATTAACAAAAACAAGAGCTACACTGTCTATGATTTTTCATGGATCTGGAAGATGGACACATATCCCAAAGTTAAAAACTTTGTCTGGAAAATAATGAAAAACAAACTCCCAACAAAAGCTAGATTAGCAGAAAAAGGTATAGCACCCCCCCGGGTTGTATACGTTGCAATGCTCATTTGGAGGATTTGAATCATCTCCTTTTTCAATGTAACCATACCATAAAAACAATCAAAAAAATGAATTATGATACCTATGGCATCATCAAATCCCTAAACATAGGAAACAAAAAAAATCAATGAAATCATTGAAGAATTTCGACAAAAAACTGATAGATCACAATTCATAGAATTAATGGTCTCTTGGTGGGGCATTTGGTTTTATAGAAACTAACAAAGCTTTGGAAGAACAAACGATGATGCCGAATCCATAAAGGATGTACCAATTTACATTAAGAAATAAATTGAGAACTGGAATAAGACGAAGAGATGAAACCCTGACTGTTTAGCAGAAGACAAACAAAAAAACTCATAGAAGGAACATTGTTAGACGACCAACACAAAAATGGAAAAAACCACCGGATAATATTATTAAAATCAACACAGATTGATCCACCAAAATCAATGGTGAATCTAGTTTTGATTACATTTTCAGGAACAATACGGATAAACCAATCTTCCTCTTTGGGGATAAATGTGATATCTCAACTCCGCTAAAAACAGAAACATTGGCAGTAAGAAATGTCCTGATAAAGGCCTATGAATTAGGCATTACTAACATTCAACTTGAATGCGACAACCTTACCATTGTGAATGTTCTTAATCAAATTTGACACTGTCCATGAGATATTGAAATGTTAATTTCTGATATCCTGTGTGTTTTACAACTGTTTTATTCAATGTAGATTTCTCACGTCTTTCGAGAAACAAACGTCGTGGCCGATTTCATCGCGAAAAAGGTCCAACATAATTCCTTGGAAGACTTTAGAGATAATCTAAAATTTGTAATTCTCATCCGTAAAGATGTTATAGATTGAGAACTGATTCTTATGTGATTTTGAATCTAATTTTTACTTAAATTTTTTTTTTTTTTTTGATAAACACTTTTTGGTTGCTTGGTTGTGCATAGCAATTTTTCTCAGATCTACCCTGGAATTGGCGAGTTACTCTTGTCGGCGCTGAGGGCAAAATTGTAAACCGTCGTACATAATATTGCGCCGCGTACATTGACCAGGTGCGTAGAGTCAAGGAATTCATCAAATCCTCTCCCGACCTAGGTCGAGGTCTCTCGCAAGTCTCAATCTCTCAACCTCGCCGGAGTTCTTTCCTTCTCGTCTCGCCGCTGTTTTCGCCGTCTGTGATTTTTTTTTCTTCTGGTACGTCCCTCTACCCCTTGCGCGTTTTAATTCCTGAAATTGATTTTGCGCTTAGTTTACAAGAATCGAGATGTTTGAAATTTGGCTTGTGAATGTGCTGATGGTTACCTGTGAATGTGCTCTTGAGTTTTAATCTTATTAGTAATCTGAATCTGATTGTGAACTTCAGGCATACTGTCGAATCTTCTTGTGAATCTGTTGAAATTTGGATGATATTAGTTTTAGGTTTTCGTTCAGTTAGTATTTTGAATCCGTGAGTCCGCGTGTGATTTTAACGATATTAATCTAGAATTGAATCTATTGAACCAGCTTTTGAATCTGAATCTGCTCGTGAACTTCGATCAAACTGTCAGAACTGCTTGTCAATCTGTTGAAGTTTGGCTGATATTAGTTTTTAGGGTTTACAGTCAGTTAGTAATTTGAATAGATATCTGAACCATATTGATTACCTTCCCTACAGGTTTACTGTCTCTCTGTTTCGCACACTATGGACAAGAAGCTGTCCTTTTCAATCTCATCGAAACCCTCCTCTTCCAAGGCAAATCGCAATCCTCTAAAGACCTCTCGCACCTTCACCGACAATGATGGCCACGGAAATGAAGACGATTCGTCACACCGTTTCATCACAGAGTTCGATTCCAGTGTTAAAGCCCTGGACTTAAACCAAGAGTCCTCCAAAACCCATAAGCGGATCATTGCTCCAATTGAAAACGAATATATGCCTGGAAAGCGGATGAAGAACCTTGATCTTCCCCTCCGTTCTGCTGCTCGTTCTGGTGGTGATCTCGACTTCGAGGCCGATTCCTCGACGAATGCAGCCAATGAGGGTGCTGAGACGAACATGTCTTATGGTCTCAACGTTCGTCAATCTGGGAAGGATGGAGCAGGATCTGAAGGTTATGAGGATGGACAAAGTAAGAAGTCAGTTGACCACGTTCTGCTGAAGAAACTGAAGGAGGATATAAATAGGTTACCCGACGATGATGTGAGTTTCGATCAATTTGAGGAGGTTCCTGTTGAGGGCTTCGGGGTGGCATTGATGGCCGGATATGGGTGGAAAGATGGTATGGGGATAGGAAAGAATGCAAAATATGATGCGAAAGTGGTCAAGTATAAGACGTGGGCTGGGAGAGGAGGGTTAGGGGCTTTCTCTGATGTAGATGCGAATGTTAACCAGAAAGACGCTGGCAACCGTCCTGATAGTGGTGTTAAGAAAGAAAAAGTGAGAGAGGAGGGTAAGCACAGAAGTTTAGGCTTTCCCGTTGGCAAAGAGCTTAGGATAATAGGGGGTCGTGACATTGGGTTGAAAGGGAGGGTTATGGAAGAACTGTCCAGTGATGGTTTCCTTTTGTTGGCTCTTTCAAAAAGCAAAGAGCAAGTGAGGGTTTCTGCAACTGATGTTGCTGAATTGGGTTCAGCAAAGGAAGAGAAGTGTTTGCAGAAATTAGAGGAACGAAGACATCATGATTCGAGAGCTAATAAGAGGGAGAAAGATTCAGATACTGGGAGTGACAAGGAAAGAAAAGCGAGTAAGAGGAGTGCAGAAGAGAGGAGAAAAGATGATGTTGGTCATGCGAAACGAGATAAGGGGAGTAGGGAAGAGAAGAGGGCGAGTAAAGGTTCATGGCTCATAAGTCATATCAAGGTGCGGATAATCAGCCAGAAGTTTAAAGGGGGGAGATTGTACTTGAAGAAAGGGGAGGTTTTAGATGTAGTTGGGCCAACAACCTGTGATATATCGATGGATGATAACAAAGAGATTATCCAGGGAGTTGAGCAAGATATTCTAGAAACCGCACTTCCACGACGTGGAGGTCGTGTAATTGTTCTCTCTGGAAAGCACAAGGGTGCATATGGGAGCTTAGTGAAGAAGGATTCAGCGAGTGAAACAGGTGTGGTTCAAGATGCCGATTCACAAGAATTACTAAATGTGCGACTTGAGCAAATAGCTGAATATGTTGGAGATCCAAGCGACATTGGTTATTGATATGCTAACAGAAACACGTGCATGAACTCCTTATAGGTACCATTACTACCATGTAATCTTGCACATGAGCCCTTCCTAGTTGTGGATTTTTTTTTCCGCTGACGTTCCTAATTTTTTTAGTTCAAGTTTTCAGCTGATTATGACAAGTATCTTGCAGACTGTAGTAAGTTCTATGTGCAAAGTCAGACGTGCTCTGCTCTAAACTCAGAATATCTGGAAACTAGAAAGGATACTCTTTCTCTGAAGGAAATGTTCAATTATTTTGGACCGTAAGTAAATTATAGTTGTTCTTGGATGCTATTAGGTAACTTAGATCTCTGGTTATGTTCTACACATACAATGCTATATTCTATAAACAGTCAAAAACTCACAATACACACCTGGCCAGTTGACAGTCTCATGTAATCCTTGTGTGGCTTTGTTTGTCTCTTACTAAATCATTGTTATGCTCTTATTCTGAATCTAGCTTGGCTAATCTGACTTTGTTTGATGGGTTTAATTCTACTTATTTAGAGTTTGTCTTTGAACATCTTTTTTCTTTTTCTTTTTTGCTTTGGTTGAATGATCAACTAACTCTGTTGGTTCTTGGAGCCAATGATTCAGTCCATCATTATCTCCAGGAAATCAGTTTATGGTTAATGTTCATTCCACTCCTTATGTTGCAGTTTCTACAAATTATTTTTCATTCATGATTTTGATTTTGTGGTGGCTTCTTACTTTCTGTCTTTGAGTTTCGGAAAAGAATTTGACGATCAGGTGAACAAATTTGAACTTTTTGGCATGTAGTATGCAAGGTACATGAGATTTATATACATTTGTGCTTATTGATCTTTGTGTTAAATAATATATAGGATGGAATACGTACAGGATTATGAAGAGATACAAGCAAGAGGTTTTGGATGCCATGAGAGGACGAGATTCTATTTCAACTTTTATTGAACTTTTATCCGGGATTTGTTTGGCAAAGTATTAATAAACACTTATTTAAAAGTAAAGATATTTTCTTAGGAAAAAAATACTTCATAAGAAGTCCTGATAACATCTTTTAACCAAACAGCCAACAAAGCCTGAGTTTGGCTCATAAGCCAAACTTGAAAGACTGGCTACATCGGTGAGTTTGGAATATAATGCATTATGAGCGATAATCTAAACACACCCTTAATTAAACACATCCTAAATTTGTCATATTTTATAAAAATAATTTATGAGTTTTTTTAATAATTACAAGTTTTCTACTCAATTTTCTTTTGTTAATCTTTTACATTTGCCCATCTTATACATGCAGCCACGTAGGCATATATAGCTTAAAGAGCAAATATTTCCAAAAAAAAGAGAGCTATGAGCTAATAAGGTATATTTTTCTGAAGACAATGTGAGATACTGGTTAGAAATTTTATTGGTTATGGTGGTTCATATTCAATGTCAATTATCACGTGGAAATCTATCAATTACAAATTTTATTGGGTTCTCAGGTGACATCTACCCTAATAAATTAAAGCTGAAGAAACTTTTTTAGAAAACAATTTGTCATTTAACTTTTTGTATGTTTGACATATGGCTACACCAGGTTCTAATACATGTTTCTAAAATCTATTATATAATAACTAAAGCAGAATCGCATTTGCACAGACACGCGCTCCAAGAATGCATCCAAAAATTGCGGTGCCACGTGTCATTGCGGAATTTCGTTATACACATGTCAGTTTTTTGCTTCATTTGATAGTTTATTAAAATACATCGTTTTAGGTTTATTTAACATTAACATGATTTTCTTTGTTCCATTTTGATTTTGGTAGATTGTAAATTTTTTTAAAAAATATGCAATTAATATTCTAACCTAATTTTTCGATTGCAAATCTTTATAAAAATAAACAATTATAATCCGATCTATTATCTGAATATTGCATATAATTCCGAATATAATAATGAAAATTTTGCAATCGAAAAAAATAGCAGAATTGTGCAGTATATGATTTATACAAAACATTATAAATTTTAAACCATAAGAAAAATAATAGAATCTGCATACAATCAAAAACTTCAAATGCAAAAACACCTCCAAAAACTTGCAACACACATGCAAAAACTTAATACACCTGCAAAAAACTTGCAAACTCTAAAAACATCACATTGCACAAAACTGAACCTGTGCAATATTAAAACCTGCAAGGCTAAACCTGAAGCAGAAACAAATCACCATAAAACTGACAATAATACACAAATACAGAAATTATGCAATTGCTGCCTCGACGCCCAAATTCTGCAAACCAATCCTATGAACCTGTCCAGAAACATACATATGACATAATATTTTAGAATATAAAATATCTGCACTAAATGAATCATATCAAAGGAAATCACAGAAAATATATTGCAGTATATATGACACTGAGAATCTACATTTTCCAAATGAATACGTGGCAAAATATTATAGAATAAAAAATATGTGCAAAATAAACGGCAAAATATATATGGCAAAATATATCGCACAGCTTTGAAATCACGTATATAAATTACAAAAATTCGACATATCTTATAATCTGAGACAAAAATAATGTGTTTTCTGTTTCCCAATGACAGAAATTCGGCATATCATAAAACATCCATAAAAAGCAAAACTGATTATAAGATCTATGCATTCCAAAAATACAATACTACATCTCTTTCATATAATCGACTATAAATCTATACCTTCTCAGTTATTGTAAAACCCTAAACCACAACAGAATAGAGACATTCAAGAGTAATGCTTAACTAAAGCAGAACTCAGTCATTTAAGTAATTCTTATATCATTGCAAACAGAAATTCAGTGTTTGTAGGGATTAAGATTTAACATTTCAAACCGATCTGATATTGATTTTTTTTACTTTGTTTCAGTTTTATTTAGGATATCCAGAACTCAGTTACAAGGTAATAATTCATTCACTATACTCTGTGCAACATTTAATATCTATTTTTCATGTTCATATCAATGTTAGTATAATATCCGTACCTTCAGGTTTTCTTTTTTAGATCTTGGAACCCCATGAGTTGCCAGAACATCATCCCCTTAAATGACTGAGTTCTGCTTCCCAACCTCCAGACATCCTCATCAAGGGAAAAAAATGAAACAAAAAGGATTTTTAGAGAGAGACAGAGTAGATAAAAAGAGAGACAGATAGATCCTGCATAACTAGCAAATATATTACTGTTTCTGTTCTTTAACGAGGAGGCATGTTTACCTAAGTCGGTGTAGAAGATGCTCCGAGAGACTATTACATTAGTCCTTTTGCCAATGAAACAAATACTCTCTCGGAGCAACTCTACACCGACTGATAATACCCCCTCTATTTTCAACAATGTCATTTGAAAAAGATGTCTTTCATATATACATCGGAGTCAAGAGCAAATAGATATATAGACAAAGAGCATACGTTTTTTCTTTCCTTGATGAGGCTATGCATATTTCTATAACCTTCTTCAATGTGCAATCCTCACCAAACTCCAGATCTTGACAGCATGACAAAATAGTCTGCAACACATCATTTTTTCAAAGAATTCAGTATTTTCCAGTAAATCTATAAATCATATACAAGGTTAAAACTGAAAGTGTACCAAGTAGTTTCAGATGGGGTTTAAATTTTGTTGTGCACAAAATTGATTCTATTTCATAAATTCATTTTCTTTGTTGTAATTCAGATTTTATGTTCATGTTAATATAAATACTGAAAATTATTTATTCCGTATTGTAGATATGTCAAAAATTATACAGCACGTGAAGGATATTACAGGTACCCGAGGTAATCATGAACTTAAGGTTCGTGTAATCCGTTTATTTAAAGTTCCAAAGAAAGACGATCCAATTCAATACGGAACGACTGAACTAATTCTAATGGATGGGGAGGTACTGATTAGTAGTTTATATGTTACCAGATTGTTTTGTGTATTTACAAAATTGTGTGCCTAAAAAATGTTTAAACTCAATATTTAGCCAGATGACAAATGTTACCTTTCAATTCAACACTTATACAAAAATTATGTACAAAACAGATATTTTCTTACAGGAAACTAGAATCATACAAAGATATATTTTACTATCTATGCAGAAAGAATTATGCATTTCAATGTGAGACTAATATATATAATTTAAACACTTACATTTGGTACAGAGTCTTCCATAACTTCTTCCTTCATGCCAGTGTATTTGTTATATGTATAACTTCGTTGGTCTAAAGTGTGTTTGGTTTGAAGCCTCGCAGAGAAAGAATTAAAAAAAAATTAAGATATCTGTAAATCTCATACTAATAGAGATACTGATGCGTAAACCCCTTTGAAATGACTTCGCTTGGGATAGATCTAGGCAGGACGTGGGAAGAGGGCGACTCTTGTGAACCGAACGAAGGTGGAAGCCAATAATTAATTAGTAAAGAAGGTATTACTAATTAATTCTTGAACTCCACTGTGACTTCTTGACCGAATACCACGAACAGGAATTGAACGAATCTTGTGGTTGGTTGATGAATAATTAATTAGCAAAGGATTTGCTAATTAACGTGGGATGCAATTGTGGAGTCTCGGTTACGCTGCCTTTGCTTGAACAACAGCAAGACGTGGCGGCGACTGCACCAAGACAACTCGGGCACGGAACAGGGCAGCACCGGCAGCGTGATGAAGAAGGAGAACGACTCTAACGCCGGCGACACAACAGTAAGTCCGGTCAGTGGAGAGAATCGAACAGTAGAGGAAGATCACGTGGAGGCAATGGGAAGAACACTAGGGTTAGGGTTGACGTTGAGCAAGGGGTGGAGAAATTCTCACAACAAGACTTGCGTACTAAAATTAGGGTTTCAAGTTTCAATATAAAGGATCCTAAGTTACCGAAGATAGTAACTTTCCTAATGCCCAAAAATAGTAATAATGCAAAATACGAGAGTAAACAAATAAAAACAATTCCCAAGATGTCTAATAATGTTTATGACTACTCCTCTTGATAAGAGGCCACCGAACACATAACAGCGGTAGGTGTGGAAGTTGAAGTCGCTCCATTCCTTGCAAATGCTTTAGCGACAATGCTCGTAGTCGCGTGGGCAATGGCTCTAGCACGAGCTCTCGTAATTGGTCCGTTTGACCGAACGCTAAGCGACTCTTCCTCCTCAGCCTCCGTCAATGTCAAGGGCTGTCCCGCATCATTCTCCCCTTCTTGGCCTCGAATCGTCCCCGATTCGTCAATGTCAAGGTCTGGCGGTGTGTAGGGGGAGAGGTCTCCAATGTTGAAGGTGTTGTGAACGCCATATTCTGCGGGAAGCTCAAGCTTGTAGGCATTGGGGCCGTAAGCTTCCAAAACCTTGAACGGGCCATCACCTCTCGGGTCGAGCTTGGATCGTCTCCTTGACGGAAACCGATCCTTCCTCAAATGCAACCAAACAAGGTCCCCGGGCGCGAAAGTGACGCGACGCCGGCCCTTGTTGGCCTTCTGCTCCAGCCGCCGGGCTTTCCTCTCCAGCTGCTCCTTTGTCCTAGCATGCAGCTCCTGTATCATCTCCGCCCGAGCAGCTCCACGTACATGATCACCATCCTTCAGCGGGTGTGGCACCAAGTCCAGCGACGATAGCGGGTTCTGGCCGTACACCACCTCAAATGGCGACATGTTCATCGCGGAATGGACATACCTGTTATAAGAGAACTCAAGAAAAGGTAGTAAGTCCTCCCAACGGCGCGGGTTGGTCCTAAGCATGGTCCTAAGCAAAGTCCCTAAGGTCCGATTGGTCACCTCGGTCTGGCCATCAGTCTGCGGGTGGTAGCTAGTAGAGAATAAGAGATTGGTACCTAGCTTACCCCACAAAGTCCTCCAAAAATGGCTAACAAATTTCACGTCTCTATCGCTAACAATAGAACGCGGTATACCATGTAAACGCACAACATTGTCGAAGAAAAGTGAAGCACAATCCGCAACATTGTTAGTGCCCTTACATGGTATAAAATGAGCCATCTTCGAGAACCTATCAACCATGACAAAAATAGAGTCCCTCCCCTTCTTAGACCTAGGCAACCCCATCACAAAATCCATAGATATGTCCTCCCAAGGACGGTCAGGTATAGGTAAAGGGGTGTATAGTGAGGGACTGGATCTAGACTTGGCCCTATGGCAAGTGACACAAGCATTGCAAAACCTAGTGACCTGGTTAGTCATGTTGGGCCAATAAAAATGCTCCTTAAGGGCTGCTACGGTTTTGGCTATACCGAAATGTGCCCTACTCTCATGTGCCTCTTTAACTAAGAGTTCCCTAATAGAAGAAGATGGTATGCATAGCTTTCCACCCTTATAAAGGTACCCCTGGTCAAGGAAGTAGGAATCTAAGGAGCCTTGAGATGCGCAAGTCTCATAAATAGATTGAAAGAAAGGATCACGCGAATACAATTCCTTAATCAATGAAAAACCAAAGACTGAAGCATCAAGGGAAGACAAGAGGACGTACCTGCGAGAAAGGGCGTCGGCTACCACATTCTCCTTACCTTTCTTATGCATCACCACATAGGGAAAGGTCTCCATGAATTCTACCCATCTCGCATGCCGACGTCCGAGTGTGGTTTGATGCTTAAGGTACTTTAAGGCCTCATGATCGGTATGGATAATGAACTCCTTTGGCCACAAGTAATGCTGCCACGTCTTCAACACCCTGATAAGAGCATACAGTTCTTTATCAAAAGTAGAATAGTTAAGTGTAGCACCTGACAATTTCTCACTGAAGTACGTGATGGGTTGGCGCTCCTGGAGAAGCACCCCACCGATTCCAATGTTGGAGGCGTCGCACTCAACCTCAAAGGCCTTGCTGAAGTCCGACAGCTGTAGTAATGGTGCATGGCATAGGCGGTCTTTTAGCACTCTGAATGCTACCTCATGCTTTGGTTCCCAAGTAATGGTGGCGCCTTTCTTTGTCAACTCATGTAGAGGCGCAAAAATGGAGCTGAAATCACGCACAAAACGTCTATAGAAGCCAGCCAACCCCAAGAAAGATCGAACCATGGTCGGTGTAGTTGGGGTAGGCCACTCCTTGATGGCGCGGACCTTTTCTTCATCAACTCGCAACCCATTCTTAGAAACAACAAATCCTAGGAAAATCGTTGTGTCCGAGCAAAACACACATTTTGCCAAGTTGGCATATAATTGCTCGTTCCGAAGGCATTCTAGAACTTGTCTAAGGTGTAAAACATGCTCATGCAATGACCGACTGTACACTAAAATGTCATCAAAATAAACAACCACAAACTTCCCCAAAAAATGACGAAGGACGTGATTCATTAACCTCATAAAAGTGCTCGGTGCGTTGGTGAGTCCGAACGGCATGACTAGCCACTCATAAAGGCCATGCTTCGTCTTGAATGCCGTCTTCCATTCGTCGCCTTCCTTCATGCGGATTTGGTGGTAGCCACTCCTAAGATCGATCTTTGAAAATAATGTGGCCCCATGCAACTCGTCCAGCATATCATCAAGGCGAGGGATTGGATGACGGTACTTCACCGTGATTTGATTGATGGCCCTACAGTCCATGCACATTCTCCATGAGCCCTCCTTCTTCGGTACGAGGATTACCGGGACACCGCAAGGACTTAGGCTTTCACGAATGTAGCCCTTGTCCAAGAGGTCAGTAACTTGTCGTTGAAGTTCTTTAGTCTCCTCCGGGCTCGCCCTGTATGCCGCCCGGTTGGGTAAGGAGGCGCCCGACACCAAATCAATCTGGTGCTCAATCCCACGTATAAGAGGTAGACCATCCGGCAACTCATCGGGCATGACGTCCGTGAAGTCCTGCAAAAGAGAAATCACAGAAGCGGGTAGCTCATCGACATTCTTTGAAACCGAAAAACACGCATTTGGAACCAATAAAATACAAGGAGAACATCCCTGAACAATTGGAGAGAGATCCCGTGAGCGTGCCATAAGCAAACGACGTTCACATCGACCCTGGATCGCACTCGAAGGATCGCCAGAAGAAGGTGGAGGAGCAGCCCCTGACTTGGTCCAGAACTCGGCCGAGTTAGGCTCGACTTTTTGCTGGCTTGGCTGACTCGGCCGAGTCACTGTTGATCCGGGGCCGAGTTGTTCACTATTGCGGGAACTCGGTCCAGAACTCGGTCGAGTTCTGGGCCGAGTTGTCTTCTGTTGTGGAGACTCGGTCCAGAACTCGGTCGAGTTCTGGGCCGAGTTGTGGCCTGGCGTCTTTGCTCCTTTCGCCGGGTTGGGCACGGGCGGTGTCGGCTTTGGTGTCGTCGACTTGGCCTTCTCCAATGCCTTGATCCGGTCTCTCTCGACTTGATCATGAATGATTTCTTGTGGCGTCATGGGTAAAAGTGTTACCCGACGTCCTTTGTTGTGGAAAGTGTACGTATTCAAGAAACCATCATGTACCACTTTCTTGTCGAATTGCCATGGGCGACCTAAAAGGAGGTGAGTCGCATCCATAACAACAACATCACAAGTAACAGAATCAACATATTGACCAATAGAGAATGTAATGTGGCATTGCCTGGTTACCATATCACCTTTACCTTCCAAGATCCATTGCAAACTATATGGTTGAGGATGTGCAATCGTAGGCAAATTGAGCGCGTGAACGACCTTTTCATTCAAAATGTTACAGCACGAGCCGCTATCCACAATCACACTCAACGAAGAAGTGCCCACAATGCAGCGAGTGTGGAACAAATTCTCGCGTTGGTCCACTAGAGACGCGTCCTTCACCGTCAAAGTACGGCGAGCAACAAGAGAGAGAGGCATACCTTCATTCAAATCCGGTGGTCCACATTCATACGGCTCCTCATCTTCGCAATCGTCGTACACCGATGGTGGTGCATCCTCGGTCTCCTCTTCGTCCTCAAATGACTCGTAACCTGTGGCTTGAGAGAACAACACGCGTCTCGAGTTCGAGCAATCGCGCATGAAATGACCACGGCCGCCACATTTATAGCAAATCCAGTCGCTCGTCTTTTCCGAACGGGTGTCCTGCTTCGGGGGAGCGCGCGTCGTGGACGGTTTGGGTGCTTCGAGACGAGGCGGGGCCCGGTTGGAGGGGGCTTGTGGCCGAGGCTGCGTACTCACAATGGGGTTAGGAGAAAAATAGGAAGGATGCGGTTTAGAATCATACCTGTGGGATGACGATCCCGATAGCCATGGATAAACCTTCTTGCGCACCAAACGTTGATGAACCTTTTGAGCGGCGTGCGCAAGAGCGGTCAAATCATTGATAGGTAACACATCGACCTCCTCTCGTAGATCGACATGCATCCCTTCTTGAACGTGCCTGGAGTGACGCTTATGCCCGCCTTGAAGTACAAATCCTCGAGATGAGCAAAGAACTCGAGAGGAGTGCTCGTACCTTGGCGTGCTAGAGCAATCTTCAAATGCATTTCTTGCTTGTACTCCGGGGGCACGTACTTCAGAGTCATGACATAGACAAGTTGATGCCATTGCTCAATGGGGTCGTATCCCATACGAACCCGGTTCTTTTGGTCCCTATGCCACCATGAACGAGCGGCTCCTTGAAATTGTAACGTGGCGATTTCCACCTTGTCTTCCTCGTTGTAGTGGCAATGTGCAAGAGCATGTTCCGCGCCTTGCAACCAGTCCAAAAATACAGCGGCATCATAGTCACCAAGAAAAGGTTCGATTTTTACCTGAATTTCTCTACGAGCGCCGTAGTTAGGTTGCACTTGTCGTCTATCTTCATAGGCGCGCTCTCCTTGGTAGCCACGACCAGCACCACGTCCTCCATTGTGTCCCCTACGACGCCGCGGTGGCGCTTGCTCGTACTCATCATAGTCGTCGGGGTGAGTATCAAAAACAGGAGGGGGAGGAAGCTTACGCGGTATCCATCCTTCCGGGTGCACTTGATGCTCAATTGGCTCAACTAGGGGAGGATGGAAGTTACCCGGGTTCACTTGGCCAGCCAAGTGCATGTCCTCCTCATCATATTCAGCAAAGGGACGTTGGGGATACGTCCTAGAAGGGGCTTGGGGCACCGGATGCGAATGTCCATGTGGTGTTCGGGTAGTGCGGTCTGCAAAAGTGGCATGATTGTTATCATAATAAGGGTCATGGGCGTAGGAATCATACCTGGGCCTCTCATGAGAATGATGTTGCCGACGTGGAGTGTCGACATGATCGGAGTAGTGGCCATTGTCATCTAGGTCCTTGGAGTTGGACCGAGGTTGCCATCTATCGTCAATGGGCGGACCCGTGGGCTTCACCACGACCGAGCGCAGTTTGCCGGTTTGACGAGTATTGTCGCCTGGATAGTGGGAAGAGGACGCAATGTGCTTCCCTTTGTCAAGGCGAGAGTCATGACGAATGAGTCGCCCGTCAGGAGCATCCAAGTGATCGTCCTCAAGCACCGAATTCGGTCCCAATTGAGCTTCTACGAGCCCCTTGTATTGTTGAAGTTGTTTCTCCGTGGCGTGGAGCCGCTCGACTACATCAAGTCGTTCCGCCTCTGATTGAGCAAGGCGTTCCTTTGCGGCCACTAGTTCAGCGTCGTGTGCCTCGGAATCATCACCATGCAACGACATAGCAAAGAGGTTAAACAACAGCAGGAAACAACTAACAAAGATACTCAACGCAATAAACTCACTCAAGAATCAAAGTCTCCCGGTATCTAGTTTTGGCAATCCGTGAGGGAGGTCAAGGTAAGGAAGTGAACTCGTATGCAATAACCGTCTCAAGCTAATCAAGCATGTAATATAGTCAAACAATGAATAAATCAAAGCAAAGATCATGCAAGATAAGCTCTTTTATAGATTGCTACTAGAGATATGGAAGACAAGAAATGGAATTGCTGAATTAGTGCGGGATTTCCCGTTGCTAGCGGCGAGTTTTGTGCTAATAGTAATGTGTTTTGTGTTGGTAGCGTAGCACCTTAAAAAAAATTCAGCAACTTGTTGTAATTGTTTTTTTTTTTTTTGGTTTGTTTGTTTTTTGAAGAAAGAAAGCAAGGTAGCAACACAAATTTCAGCGTATTCGTGGAATGCACCCAAGCTCAAGAGATAGAAGATTTTTTGTAGACTTTGTGTAACAAACGCGAACTTACCATTCATGCAATGACAACTTAATGCAGCGAAATAATCAAAGAAGACAATATGCCACACAATAATATAGCAAGATAAACTATTGCACACAAGGAGGTTCGGTTTCTCACAAACAAGAAAGAGAAACGCTCGGTTCGATTCAACTTGCGTTGCAAGCAAATCACCTAGGGTTTGGCACTCAATTTTTTTTTTATAAAATCAGAATATGCGGAAGACAATGAAATGGAAGAATAAGCTATGGGAATAACCGAAAAAAAATGTGGGGAGAAATTGAAAACAAGAGACGAATTTACCACACGTCGTACCCCTGGAAGCTGATACCAGTTGATGCGAAAACCCCTTTGAAATGACTTCGCTTGAGATAGATCTAGGCAGGACGTGGGAAGAGGGCGACTCTTGTGAACCGAACGAAGGTGGAAGCCAATAATTAATTAGTAAAGAAGGTATTACTAATTAATTCTTGAACTCCACTGTGACTTCTTGACCGAATACCACGAACAAATTGAACGAATCTTGTGGTTGGTTGATGATGATGAATAATTAATTAGCAAAGGATTTGCTAATTAACGTGGGATGCAATTGTGGAGTCTCGGTTACGCTGCCTTTGCTTGAACAACAGCAAGACGTGGCGACTGCACCAAGACAACTCGGGCACGGAACAGGGCAGCACCGGCAGCGTGATGAAGAAGGAGAACGACTCTAACGCCGGCGACACAACAGTAAGTCCGGTCAGTGGAGAGAATCGAACAGTAGAGGAAGATCACGTGGAGGCAGTGGGAAGAACACTAGGGTTAGGGTTGACGTTGAGCAAGGGGTGGAGAAATTCTCACAACAAGGCTTGCTTCAATTCAACGTACTAAAATTAGGGTTCCAAGTTTCAATATAAAGGATCCTAAGTTACCGAAGATAGTAACTTTCCTAATGCCCAAAAATAGTAATAATGCAAAATACGAGAGTAAACAAATAAAAACAATTCCCAAGATGTCTAATAATGTTTATGACTACTCCTCTTGATAAGAGGCCACCGAACACATAACAGCGGTAGGTGGGGAAGTTGAAGTCGCTCCATTCCTTGCAAATGCTTTAGCGACAATGCTCGTAGTCGCGTGGGCAATGGCTCTAGCACGAGCTCTCGTAATTGGTCCGTTTGACCGAACGCTAAGCGACTCTTCCTCCTCGGCCTCCGTCAATGTCAAGGGCTATCCCGCCATCGCGCATCCGGACTCGATCTTCATCGACCCCACACCGGCACCCGCTCCCGCGATGGAACCGACTGCAGATGCGCCCATTGAGGAGGCCATTACCGTGGCGTTGCCGGTTTTCAGCGAACCCACACCGGTGCCCGCTGCCGAACCTTCCCCGACTTGAAGTGAGCCCACTACCGTGCCCACTGCAGCGGCTCCCCCCCTCCTCAGCGCACCCGTGATGGTGCCCGTTGCCCCCAAGTCCGCACCTGCGCCCGACGTCGTGCCTGCTCTAGGACCCGAGCCTTACTTGCTCATCTTTGAGGTTCCCAGACCCGGATCCAAGCCCGACGCCATTTTTTCGCTGACCAACAAGCGCCGACTCCCCCTTGCCCCACCAAGCTCGAAGCGGGGATGCTTCGATTCTAAGGGAGGGAGAATGATGCGGTACTGGCCCGCCATCAGATGGTTCAGTAAGAGGCTGAGTCAACCAAGACCATGGCGTCCTCCCTGGAGTAGTACTTAGCTCAGTTTATTATATATTTCTATATTATTAGTTATTTACAGTTTTAGTATGTTTCCCGTTTTAGTATTTCTAATTCAGTCATTTCTTTTTCGGGCGTGTGCCAACTCTTGTAGAGTGGGCCGGCCCATTTAGGTAGAATTAGGCCCAAGCCCATTAGGGTTTTTGGGTGATCTATTTGCCTTTAAAAGGCTCTCTTGTACTTCATTTTTATTACGTTGAAATTAATCCAAGCCTTGTAGTTGAGTTTTACTCCTCCCCTTGGTATCAACGTCATCTGCTCTTGTTACAAATCAAACACAATTTATCCCTAATCAATCCAAACACAACCAGTTGGCGACCCAGGTGAACTCCTCGATCTAGATCCGTGCGCGAGACGAATCGAGCACACTCGATTCGTATCAGATACAGACAGATTTCCAGAAATGTACATCTCCTAATATAGTGATATGATAATATTAAATAGAGATACAGAAAGACATAGATAGAGAGACATAAATAGAGAGAGCCTACCTATTTTGTTCCTCTTTGAAATTTCTTCATCAACCTCCAGCTTTGCTCATATGAAATAAAGAATTGCATTAGTTTTTTTGAATTATATGACCGAGGAGAGAGAAAGAAATATACAGACAAAGACATATGTTTAAGTGGGGGAGGGGGAGAGGGAGAGAGAGAGAGAGAGGGAGAGAGAGAGAGAGAGAGAGAGAGAGAGAGAGAGAGAGAGAGAGAGAGAGAGAGAGAGAGAGAGAGAGAGAGAGAGAGAGAAGTTCGGAAATATGTTTAAGTGAATTTCGATAAATGTAATTTCAGCCTTAAAATTTAAGCCCAATTGGCCCATTAGAATCGTTGCAGTGTCTTTTAATTGGTTTAAAATATAATTGGGTCAATAAGCCCATCATTTGATAATTGGGCCTTTAAATTAAAGCCCAATAAGTCCATTAAGATTGTTTCATTCTGTTTATACTCGGTTATAATATATTTGGGCCAATAAGCCCATAATAGAACCGGTTAACATCTGTTACATATACATTTTTTTTTTAAAAAAAATTCAGACTATACAAAATGTTATATTTATGATAACATGCAATAAAACATTCGCCGGCCCAATAAGCCCATTCACTTAAATTCTTTATTGGGCCAATAAGTCCAGAATGTATCATCCCATATTATGTGAATAAAAGATTATAAAATATATATTTAAGTGGACCGGTTTTGATATATTATTTATTATAATGTCGAACCGGTTTAATCTAATATCAGATTTTATTATTGTTTTCATATAATATCAGATTTTACCTACAAAATAAACGAAAACCAATTTTTTTCTCCCCAAAAACTATATGAAGAACAGTCTTGATGAAATATATGAAATCAATAAATTAAACGATAAAGAAATTCATAGTTGAGTTTATTAGAAACATGACTTTGGAAATTTAAGCTTTTTAAATATCCAAAAAATTCCAGATAAAGTGAAAGAGAAAGAGAGAAAAGAAAACTAACATTGGATCTTATTCTGGAAATTGTCAGAATATTCTTTGAAATTTCTTCATCATCCGCGACTGTTTGTTCTTCCAGATCTCCAATGCAGAAACATGTTTCAACCAAAATCAAATGAAACTAACATTAGATCTGGTGCCAGAGAATATAAATCATAGGTTAAAATCAAAAGATCCATAAAGCGACTTCTATCGAGATAGAGAGCATGAGACAAAGAGGTTTACAAATCTAGAGATTTATGGATTTCTAGAACGAGAGAGAGAGAGAGAGAGAGAGAGAGAGAGAGAGAGAGAGAGAGAGAGAGAGAGAGAGAGAGAGAGAGAGAGAGAGAGAGAGAGAGAGAGAGAGAGAGAGAGAGAGAGAGAGAGAGAGAGAGAGAGAGAGAGGAAACTAACATGGTCGCAACTAGGTAAATAGATATCTTCTTCTTCAAAGTACACTTCACAGTCAATGATCTCCTCATATCCTCAGAATCAAATACTGATGTCAGTATTTCAGAAAGTAATTACAGAAGAACCATAGATTTAGATAAACAACGCAATAGAGAGAGAGATGAAGAGCAACAACAATCTCGATATTGTTTATGGTGATTTATAGTAAGAGGAAGATAAATTTTGGAGGTAGAGATTTTGTTTATTGGAGACGAAAATGGTGAAGTTAGGGGTATGAAGAACAATATAGAGAGAGGAAATGAAAGCGGCGCAATATGAAATTTCTTAATGTGGTAGGGTTTCCCAAAACGTTAAACGACTAAAATTATTTATCACATTCTAGAAGAATCCACTGACAAACTGAATAACGATACCCAAATGAAATGGACCTATAAGCCCATTGACTTCTAGGCCCATCTGTTAATTTTTATTTAATGCCATTAATTGTTGTCGTTCTTTAAAGATTGGACCACTAAGCCGAAAAAAATTAAAATTGGGCCATAATTGGTTACACATGTTGGGCCGTCATTAATGAAGCCCATAAAAAAAGTGGGTCACTTAACCATTATATAAAAGATAGAATTTAAGTTATAAATGACTGGGCCTAAAGTCATCATTTACTCAAGCCCATAAAAAAGTTGGCCCACTAACCCGTTATAGCAAAGCAATATTTTAATCTGAATCCAATTCAATTCGTATCACATATAAACTTAATAGTTATTGTATTATTGAACCCGGTTTATATATTATTATTATTGAACCCATTATAAGAAATATAATGTATACATTCAACGAGAAGATTCTAGATATTGCAGAATGAACATCGAAACACAGTATCCTAATCAATGCAGACATTAAAAAAATCCAAACACAGTATTAAAAAAGATCTTTAATGATTAATGGAAGAGGTTGATGATTTAGGGTTTATTTCGAAGCAAGGTAACATAGCAGTTCAAACAAATCGATACTAGATGAAGAACAAGCATGAAGAATATTTGAACAAAACATTTAAACAAATTCTTGATGATTTTTAAATCGAAAGGGAAATCCAGAGAATAAAAAAAAAGACTGGCATACTGAGAGAGAGAGAGAGAGAGAGAGAGAGAGAGAGAGAGAGAGAGAGAGAGAGAGAGAGAGAGAGAGAGAGAGACGAAGGTGCGAGAGAGACAGAGAGAGAGATATTACGTTTCTGTAATATTGAGCTCTCCAGAACCTCCGACTTCCAGATACCTAGCAAAATCAAAAGGGAAATTCAGACAATCAAAAAACAAGAGACAAAGAGAGAGAGAGAGAGAGAGAGAGAGAGAGAGAGAGAGAGAGAGAGAGAGAGAGAGAGAGAGAGAGAGAGAGAGAGAGAGAGAGAGAGAGAGAGAGAGAGAGAGAGAGAGAGAGAGAGAGAGAGAGAGAGAGAGAGAGATCTTACATTTTTGGGGTTATGTAGCTCTCCAGAACCTCCGAATTCCAGATATGCTCTTCCTTGCGATTATCTTTTCATAAATAGTGGGTTTTCAGTTTTGTATGAAAATTTTCGAGAAGAAATTGGTATGGATCTGAAATAGAGTGAAACTGGGTGGTATAGATCTAAACTAGATCAGGAAATAAATATTGTTACTTCTCATATTTTTGAAAAAGAATGAAACAATTTGGTCTGTATTAAGTGAGAAAGGAAGCAGAGTGACGAAGCTTGAAGGAGTATATGAAAAATGCCATAGATCTGGAAAGAAGAGAAATGGAGATGGAAGGTTTTCTGAGACAGAGATGAAGAGAGAGACAAAGTAAGTGGCGAAATGATTTGCCCAAAGTGGAAATACGTAGGGTTAGGGAAGCCGAACAACAATCTGTAATTGTTTTGGGCTTAATTGGGCCGTTTGGTTCCAATCACAGAAATGGCCCAATTTGCATCATTCGGCCCAAAACACAGAAACAAAGGACTCATGCTTCCGATGTGTTTTATAGTATCAATTGAATCAAAATCAAATGTATTCTTACTGTAATTATTTGAATTTATTAGGAATATTCAAAATTATACATTCATTGTTTTAGTTCTTTTGTAACCCAACATAATATAATGTTGAGATTAGTTGTTATTATAGATAAACGACAACTAACAAATTTATTTTATTACAATTAATATATTGTTACATAAAACGAGCTTTTGGAATTGGCCCTCTATTTCACTTTCTCATTTTGTATACTTGAGCCTATATGCCGATAAACCTGTTTAATGTTGCATGCAAAAAGTTATAACCTATACAAAAAAAAAATTGTACCTATATGTCCATTTATTATTTATTATTTTTATTATAATTTAATAATATAGAGAAATAATTTATTTTTATAAGTACATAATCTCTATTTTGGTATGTATTAGGCCTATAAGTAGGCCTATAATCCGAAACCATGCCAATGATCTTTATTTTGGGCGTATAAGCCCATGTAACAAAAGAATATAAACATGTCCTTAAGTTTTTTACATTTTTTTAAATATTCATAAATATATTTTATTCAATCTCTGTATTAAATCTGATTACAATAAATAAATATAAAAGTTTTAATTTGAAAGTATAAGCAGATTTTACAGGTTAATTTTGTTATGGACGAATTAACTCGACATAATAGAGCGTTGAGATTGGCTGTTATTAGAGATAAACGACAACAGACGAATTCAAATCGATCAGGTGAAAAGATCTTTTCAATTCTTTCAATTTTTTTTCCAATAAATTCAAATATTACTGTTGAGTATAAATATTGATTCTGCAGGATATATTCCTGGAGTTAGCGACAATTCTTTTGTTAGTGGTCGTATCCCCATGTCCGATATTTCAAATGGTTAGTAATTGTTAATCGATAAAGTCGTTATTTAATTTGATTCGACCAGCTATATTGTAATAAGTGCTTGATGTTCTAAATTACAATATATCTTTAATTGTATGATTGTAAAAATACTATTTTAAAATAACTATTTTTCAACTATGAATTCATATAATTATTGTTTCATTTTATTTATTCTTAAGCTTACACTTTCGAACTCATATCGATGTATTTATGCAGTGCAACAAAATATTACAGCGTCGGCTTTGCATTTATCCCGAAGTGATCAAAACGGTCATAATTCATTTTTTTCTACAAGTGTTCCAGATCAAGAAAACTATGATATAATTTGTTTTCGTCTTACTCTCCGTTTTATTCCGTATTAATGTTTTTTTGGTTTAGTAGATATAATAAGTACATTATGATATAAATATTTATTTGTAGTTCAATTGCACAATGTCATTCTTACAACACAAAATTATATTCACAATGTCGAACAAGGTATTGTATTCTTAAAAGTGGTATGCAATAAGGGATTTATGTACTTATAATATTTGATTTTTATTTTCATTCACACATTAGCTCCACAAAGGAAGAAATTGAGAATGAATGTGCTAAGACATAAGACGGATGGACCACCGCTAAACATGGAGATTAGAACAAAATATATTATATTTAATTACAATATAAAATTAATGTAGGACTTGCTTAACCAAAAAATAATGCATGCAATATAATTATAAATGGTAGCATGTCTATATTTACCCAGGCTAAATCATTATCTATTCCAGTTTATGTTCTTAAGTTTGAGGTTATTAATAATCTATTATTATTTAATACTTTAATTTTCAGGTTCAAGAAATTCATGTGCATTGACAGGATGTTCAAATAATCTACCACATATAAGCGATGGTAATAATCAGTTTATCCAATATCAAAATTTATTTTGGGTCATACTCATAAGTTGATTATAATATTATACGATTATGTTAACAGTTGAATCGCACAATTCAATGTTGACAAAACAAATTCATTTGCAAAATATTGAACAAGGTATGTTATTCGTAAAATTTATATGAATTGAGTTATTTTGTTATTTATAATAATTGGTATTTATTTTAATGCAAAACATAGCTCGGCATAGGAGGAAGTTGAGAATGAATGTCATACGACATAAGCGACATGGCACATCACTAAACACATCAGGTAAGCAAAACAAAATTGTTATTATTTTAAATTAATAAATAATGTATATTTTGCGTTACCAAACTTTGTGCAGGCAATGTAATTGGAAATATCACAAACTCTGTACTTACTCAATCTACACCATTATCTGTTACGTGTAATGGTTAGTTATTAATGAAATATATTATGTAATATACTTTTATGTATGCATTGTCTTAAGTTATATGTTTTGAAAACAAATAATCATTTAATACTTAAATGTGAAGGTACAAGGAATTCATCTATATTGCCAGGATGTTCATCTTCTCTACCACAAATAAGTAATGGTACTATTCGAATGTAGTTATAATTGTACAAAGCGTTGTTGTTATTTTATAATCTTTTATTATGTGTATTTGTATAAGAAAAAATAATATCTGTGTATTTATGTATTGTCCGCTAATGTTACGCCGACGGATTTACATTTACCAATAGCGGATCAAATCACTACGAACTCAGTTCTACCTATAAGCATAAATGACAAGGAAAACCATGGTACCAAATTTATGTTTTATTAAACGCTGTTATTAAGTATTATATTATGTTTTGTCTTACCTTGCTATTTGTAGTATGATATATGTATTTATTTGCATCTCCTGTACAAAACGCAAGTCTTACTAATCAAGTTGACATAACAAATGTTGAACACGGTATGAGGGTAATGAGTAAATATTAATTGATTGATTTATTGCATTTGAATAATTGTAATTATTTTCCATTGACAAATTAGCTCGACGTAAGAGGATGTTGAGAATGAATGTGATTAGGCATAAGAGGCATGGAACACCACTAATTGAACCAGGTTAGCAAAACCCCCTTAATTTTATGATAAATCCTTAATGAAAGTTACACTGTCAGCTAATTGGATATGCATATATGTTATAAATTCTGTCATTGTTCAAAAAATATGATCACTTACATATTTCAATTTCAACAACCACTAATTCATCTACTTTGCCAGGGTGTTCATCTACATTACAAAATATAGGTAATGTTATAATTAATATCATTTTTTTTGTATTCATAAAAGGATCCTATTTTCCGTTACATTAGGATTGTTACAAATAGTTTATAATGTCCATAATATACGTTAAAATAAGCACCTTTTAGCATATTTAATATATGTTACAAATTATTTGTTCAACCTTTAGTCTCTTTATAACAATAGTCTGTTGTACAAATACTGTTACAATGATGAATAGAACAACAAGAAATCATACTGGTAAACCAGGTAAGTCTGTTGTATTATTTTCTAAAATTTTATCATATTTTTGTTTATTCTTTAACGCTCATTAATATGTTATAGTGCAATACATCGATCACGGTGAAACAGTGTATGAATGTCTGCATTGTGGGGCATTGCTATGGCATGCTGAAAGAATAAACACACAAGACCCTTCAAGCGAAGATATATGTCATATATCTTCCTTATGTTGCATGAAAGGAAAAGTTGAGCTCCCATTGCTACAAGAGCCACCGCCGTTGTTGAATAATCTTTTGACAAATAAGCATCCAAAAAGCAAACAATTTTGTGAGAACATTATAGCTTACAATATGATGTTTGCTTTCACCTCTTTGGGAGGAAGGGTCTCACCCATCACGAAAGGTCGTGAAACTTATTGTTATCGAATGCATGGACAAAATTTTCACAGAATAGGGAGTTTGTTACCAGTGTCGGGGACAACTCCAAAGTTTTCGCAACTCTATATATATGATACTGAAAACGAGGATGCAAACAGAATCAATGCGATAAGGTATGGCAATTACATATTTTTTTTTTGTTATCACTTATAGTTATATAACATTATTCTTTAATATTCAGATTTTACTTTGATCTTTATTTATGCCAGCTCTAGAGTAAAAAAAGTTGATGAATCGCTTGTGATTGAGTTGAGAAAGATGATAGATCAACACAACTTCCATGCAAAATCATTTAGAATGGCCAGAGATCGATTGAAGGATGAAGGTGTTACAGATATGAAGTTGCGACTGCTTAGCAATAGAAACACTGATGGTCGGAGATATAATCTCCCAACGAGTTCAGAGGTGGCTGCTATTATTCTTGGTGATATTGATACAAATCTTGAGCCCATGGACATTATACTTCATACAAGGTCTGGTCAGTTACAACGGATTCATGAATTACATCCTTCGTACCTTGCGCTTCAATATCCGTTGGCATTCCCTTATGGTGAGGACGTGTATCGGCCTGACATTGATTTAAGTGAAAGGTGCAACACTTCTGCAAGGAAGAGGTCAAGGGTTACGCTAAAAGAATTCTGTCAGTTTCGAATTCACGAGCGTCGAGGCAAAGCCGGAATTCTGAGGTCATCTAGAAAGTTGTTTCAGCAATTTTTGGTTGATGTTTATACAATGATTGAATCAGTAAGGTTGAACTATCATCGAACTCATCAGAAGAACATACGTGCTGATTTATATACAAATCTTGCTTCAGCAACGAGCAAGGGTCATACAGCACCGGCATCATCTGGAAAGCGAATAGTGTTGCCATCTTTATTTACAGGTGGTCCTAGATATATGCAGCAGAACTATCAAGATGCAATGGCAATATGCAAACACTATGGTTATCCAGATCTATTCATAACATTCACATGCAATTCAAAATGGCCTGAAATTGTCAAGTTTTGTGAAGAAAGGGGTCTACAACCAGAGGATCGCCCAAACATTATATGTAGAGTATTCCACATGAAATTAGAGTCCATGATCAAAGATTTCAAAGTAAACAAAATATTTGGCAAGGTTACTTCCGGTAATGTCTCTTTTACTGTCCTCACTTTAGTTATTGTTTACATGTGTATAAAATATATTATTTTCCTGACATGTTTATAGTCTATTAAATGTATTAATTAAGTTGAACATATATCTTTGACTTATGAATCTTTTGCAGTTATTTACCTAATCGAATTCCAAAAGTGTGGTCTGCCTCATGCACATATTTATTATTTCTGGATAAGGAATCTAAGTTGCCAACTACTAAAGATATCGATACGGTCATTTCTGCTGAAATTCCACACCCAATTGAGGATGCTGATTTATTCAATGTTGTGAGAAATTTCATGATGCATGGTCCATGCGGAGCTTCTAAACCATCGTCTCCTTGTATGGCTGATAGAAAATGTAGAAAGTACTTTCCAAAAAAAATTATTGAGCAGACTTTTGTTGATGACGATGGGTACCCTGTGTACAGAAGACGTGACGATGGTAGAACGATAGAAAAAAGTGGAGTTCCCCTTGATAATCAGTATGTGGTTCCTTACAATGCATTTCTTCTTCTAAAATACAATGCACATATAAATGTTGAATGGTGCAACCGATCGGGCTCTATCAAGTATCTGTTCAAGTACATAAACAAAGGCCATGATCGCGTCACTGTTTCAATTACAAACTCTGATGCAAACAATGTCGGTGATAATTGCATGGACGAAATAAAAAACTACTACACCGCCCGGTATGTATCTGCGTGTGAAGCGGCTTGGAGGATTTTTGCCTTTGATATTCATTACAAGACTCCTGCTGTTCAACGTTTGAATTTTCACCTTCCCGGTGAGGAAAACGTTTTATTTAATGATGATGATCCTATTGATGCTGTCTTAAATGATCATGAAAGTGATAAATCAATGTTTGTGCAATGGATGCAGTCTAACAAAAAGTTTCCAGAAGCTAAAGATTTGACGTATTCTGAATTTCCAGAGAAATTTGTTTGGGTAGCCTCATCTAAGCATTGGAAAAAACGTGATAGGCGTGGTTCTGTTGGAAGGATTTATCACGTAGCTCCTGGTAGTGGCGAGAAGTACTATCTTAGAATTTTGTTGAATCATATAAAAGGACCAACATGCTATGAAGATTTAAGGACTGTTGAGGGTGTAGTTTATAGTACATTTAAAGAAGCTTGCTATGCTTTGGGTTTGTTAGATGATGACAGAAAATATGTTGACGGGATAACTGAAGCAAGTTTTTGGGGATCAGCAAACTACATTAATAGTCTATTTGTATTTCTTTTGGTGTCTGATTGCATGGCAAAACCAGAGTTTGTTTGGGAACAAACATGGAGGCTTCAAGCAGATGACATTGTCGATAAACAGAGAAGAATTCTACAAATTAAGGGTATGTATTTCATTAATGTTGTTTACTTGATCATAATCCTAATTGTATTTGATGTACTTTTAGGCGGAATATATTGTACTCATTTAATTTTAGTGACATGTGAATTCTATTTATATGCAGATTTGCATGTTACAGATGACCAATTACAAAACTACGCTCTTGCCGAAATTGACAAGTTATTACGACGAAATGGTAGTAGTTTGAGTCACTATAAAACCATGCCTTCTGTAGATTCAAGCCTCATATCTGAAGGTTTCAACAAGCTTATACAAGATGAACTTCGATATGATAAATCATGTCTAGAAGAGGAACATTCACAATTACTCTCTAGATTTACAATGAGCAAAAAGGGGTGTACGATGAGATCATGAATGCTGTTTTATCAAATAACGGGGGTGTCTTCTTTTTATATGGTTATGGTGGTACAGACAAAACGTATATATGGAGGGCACTTTCGGCGGCTATAAGGTCAAAAAGTGAAATAGTGCTTACCGTTGCTTCAAGTGGAAATGCAGCTCTCCTAATACCTGGCGGCAGAACTGCTCATTCGAGGTTTAAAATACCTTTGCAAGTTAATGAGGATTCCACGTGTCATATATGTTCAGGTACTGAACTTTCAGAGTTGATATGTGCCGCCAAACTTATTATCTGGGATTAAGCTGTCATGACGAATAAGTTATGTTTTGAAGCTTTAGACAGGACGTTAAGAGATATTTTACGGGCTATAAATCCGCTTAGTTTAGAGCAACCTTTTGGAGGGAAAGTCGTAGTATTTGGTGGAGACTTTAGGCAAATTCTACCCGTTATCTCAAAAGGGAGCAAGCAAGATGTTGTTGTTGCCACCATTAATTCCTCTTATTTGTGGGATCATTGCAAAGTTCTTACGCTGACAAGGAACATGATGATTCAACAAGGTACATCTGAATCTCAGATCCAAGAGGCAAAAGAATTTTCTGAATGGATATTAAGCATCGGAGATGGGACTGCAGGTGTTGATAATGATGGAGAAGCGCAAATAGAAATCCCCGATGAACTATTGGTCAATGATTATGACTTAGATCCAATTCCAGCAGTTGTTAAATCTGTTTATCCCTCTCTAATGGAAGATCAGTTGTCTCCTGCATACTTTGAAGAACGAGCAATTCTTGCTCCAACACACGAAGAGGTAGATAAAGTTAATGAGTATATATTGTTTTCGTTGCATGGTGATGAAAAAATATATCTAACCTCAGATAGTTTGTGCAAGGCAGGTTCTGTTAAAGACAGTGATGCGAGTATTTATACGTCTGATTATTTGAACAGTCTTAGATGTTTTGGTCTGCCAAATCATGTGCTCAAACTAAAGGTCGGGGTGCCTATTATGCTGCTTCAAAATATTGATCAATCTTTAGGCTTATGCAATGGGACAAGATTGATAACCACGCAACTTGACAGTCATGTTATATAAGGGAGAATTATCTCAAGCAACAATATCGGACATACGGTGTTGATTCCTCGCATGATAATGTCACCATCAGACACTTCATTCCCTTTCAAGTTTCAACGAAGACAATTTCCCTTGAGTGTATGTTTTGCTATGACCATAAACAAAAGCCAAGGCCAATCTCTTACAAATGTCGGTTTGTATCTTCCACGCCCTGTTTTCAGTCATGGCTAGTTTTATGTTGCATCATCAAGGGTAACTAGCAAGAATGGGTTAAAGATATTGATTTGCGACAAAGATAAGAAGAGGTATAATACTACAACCAATGTAGTATACAAGGAAGTTTTTAATAATTTGTAATCATTTTGAACATCGTTCCACATTGAATGTTTTTTGTTTCATTTTCATGTATTATATGATCATTTTTAGTATTTTTGATGCTTTTAGTAGTATTGATGTAAGTGGTGTGGCTATACCTATTTGAAACACTAATTAACCAATTTTATTATAATAAAGTTATGGAGAGTGCCGTCTTTCTTTATATAATTAGTCTTTCGTATATCTTGAATATGTTTTAATGTTCGGTTAGTCATGTTTTCATCAAATAACTAATCAAAAAAATATTGAACCAATGACTCATCCATAATTTAATAAATATCTGTCTTACAAATGTAAAAAAACAAAAAACAAATTCCGTGCAAGGCATGGGTATTAGACTAGTTATAACTATAAAACTTCCCACCAGTCCACTATCCAATTTTCATGGTCATGTTTTCCTATTTTCCTATTTTTCTAAAATTAAATATTTTTATTGATTAAAAATATTTAAAGTTGCTCCAAAAAAATTAATAAATATAGATGTCATCTAAGTCAACTTATTTAATTATTAATCATTGTTAGGTATGGTAAATTACTAATTAAAAATAAAAGAAGTAAAATTGTTGATTGCATTTAATGTATCGAATATCAATCTTTTCATTCTTTTGCTTTTTTGCGCAGTCCAACTTCTTTTTCTCCTTATATTAAAAAAAAAAAAAATAGAATAGATACATATGTTAGCTTTTGACCAAGTTAATTCGGGTATAGTTCATATTCAATCACTATTAATTATATGATATATATATAAATGTTATCTGATTGTTTATAATCTACTTTTATCAATTCTATTTTCTTATTTAGTGTTGTATTTGCTTATAAATTATATTTTAAATTTCGCATTGCTATATTTTTCTTTGATTATGTTAACCCGTACGTAGTACGGGTGTTATACTAGTTTGTATCATGTGGAAATTTATCGACTACAAAATGAAATCTGTGAACTCACCCACATGGATAAGAGATTTATAACAGTTAAATACAAAATCATTGATAAAGACTATTGTATGATGTTAATCTTTGCTTATGCACTCCTAAAGAAAATGAAAAAGAAATTTTTTGGACTCTTCTAACAATCTTTATCAATCAAACACACAGTTACCTTGTATAATCATTAGGGACTGATAGGCGTTGTCGTAACACCTAAACAAAATAATCCTAAACAAACCCAACTAATGTAGTCTGGTAAGTAAGGGTCGAATCCCACAGAGAATCAAATACTATTCCAACGATGTAATTGTATACCAACAAGTAACCAGGGAGTTTTTGATTTAAAAACAAAATAAATAAATAAAATAAATAAAAACAAAGACTTGAAATCAAATTAGGAAAATAACTCAGCCAAACAAATATCCACACTTCAGATTGATAGATCGATCATTGATTATTCCTAGTCCTAAATACTCATGAAAGTCCTAATCCTTGTTCTGAATTAGTTACCAGTCCAACCAGTCCTGATAACCCTAACTATTAAACAAATCCCTACTAACCTTCACGATTTAATTCAATACCAGCAGGAAGTTCAGGAATAGATAGGTACATGCAAGTGTAACAACCAGTCATACAATTGCATGCAATTATTCTCTACACAAACTAAGGGATTTAGATTCTCAACCAGTATCCTCCAATCCTTAGTAATATGATCAATAACAATCTCAACAGGTTGTATGGAAAAGGGGAATCAATAGCATAATACTAATTTCTCTAGGTTGTCAAGCTAGAGGGAACTACTATTAACAATCTATTTGATTTCCTAATCAACAAATCAAGGGGAATCGATATATGATCAATGAAATTAAGCACGAGAGAGAATTAAAACAATCATAGAAAGAGTAAAGGAATAAACTCACAATCCAATCAATCCAAAGGCTTCAATTGTCTGCCTGGGAAAAAGGTAAAAACAACGATGGAAATAAACTAGGTCTAACGTTGATATGTGATGATGAACAATGAAGGAAAAATTAGGTTAAGTAACCTAACCCTAAAACTTCAATGAAAAGATAACAAAAGCCCATTAGAAATTAGGGTTCGGAATAATAAAGATAAAGGAAAACAAAAATAAGAAAAAGGAAATAAACTTCGGATCGAACAGTGTCTCGCCTCCCGCGTATGGCCGCGGTCGCGATTTATTGGCCGCGGTCGCGGCCGGAGCACTTTTTCAGCTTCTGCAACACTTTGGTAAAAACGCCATAACTTTTGATTCCCAACTCGGATTGCGCTCAAATTTTGAGGACTTGCAGTAGACTTCAAGATCTAACTCCTCGAATTAGAATCACTCCATTTGGACATCTGAGTAAAGAGAACGAACCAATTGAATTCAGCACACTGTTCTTCTACTCTTCAATGCACTTCAAACCTCTATAAATCCCAAGATTTCTTCACTTCTCCACTCTAACTCCATAATCCACGATTGTGCTCTAAATCCATCCAAATGGCACCTCAAACTTGGTAACAACCCCTAAAAATGCACTATAAAATAGTGTCGATCAAATCCCCCATGCTTAAACCTTGCTCGTCCTCGAGTAAGCTAAAGTCAACCTACTCTTCCAATCAATCCCCAAGGTTTCAGGAAGCATAGAAAAATCAATCCCTCCAAGAGTCACACCTAACAATAAACTCTAAGCACCAACACAATAAACCCAACACAAAAGACTACAACACACAATCAAGCAAAAAGGAAAGCAGAATACTTCCCCCAAGCTTATCCCAAACACCATAGAGTGAATGTATTCTAGTCCTAGTCTCACATCTATCTTCTTATACCTCCCAGAGTGACCTACCCGAATCCTCCTTATATCACCTCTTCTTATGTCACCACGCCAAGTAAAATAAGGATTCCTAAAAATCACTCTTCTTCTTTTCACTCATTTTGCCAAGGCGCCCTTTCGGGTTTTCACCAAACCACTCATTTCATTTTTCAATAGATGGGCTCACAATATACTCACATCACTCTTGACCTCATATTACCCCAGCCTAATGCTGGTCCAAGCCACCTGCTTATTACCTAGGCCGCCCTTTCGGGTTTTCGACTTATCCCAGGATTTCTTATGTATGCCTTTTTTCAATATTTGGCTCTTTTCTTTTTATTCATCTCCTCAGCGACATAGCCAGTATAAAACTCTCCCCCATACTTAAACATTGCATTGTCCTCAATGTAATGAAAGACAAAAGAATAGAAGCACAGGGAAAAGCAAAAAATAACTCACAAACGTCGCCAAGCTGCTTGGACACTTCCGTTGTTGCTGGCGGTATACACAATGTATGCACAAGTCTCCAGTGTTGGGTGGGTGTCTTCATCAACTCCATCGTCTTCATTATTGATGTGACCTCGCCTACCATGACAACTACATATGAGGGATCCATTCTGAGTTTAGTGACAGTTGGGACGTCTACACAGTCTGCAGAGATCCCGGAGCTTACAGATTAGAGATATTAATCGCTATTCGCCTAGTTATCGATATTTCTGATTTATGACATTTATCAGTATTTTTCCCGGATATTATTTATTATTATTTTTAGCATTTTTAGGGAATTTAGGAGGTCATTTCTATACTTAGAATGACCGAAATTCCTTAGGGTAATTTTAGTATTTTATTTGTTTTATTTTTAAACTTTTTGGTTAAGGAAAAGGAAGAGTCTTCCTTTTACTTAACCTAGCTTTGTAGCCTCCTGGCTCTTTTACGTTGACATTACAGACTTTATTGTTGAGAGAAACTCCAATTGAGCCTCCATCAACGTCCTCCTTGATTCTCTTGGTTGAGCTTGCTCCCTCGCGTTTCTGCCATTAATTCCGCTAGATCTAGGTCGAGCTTGCTCCCTTCTTCTAATCCGCCTCCAAAACCTCTTCTTTCCATCATCATTCAGTCCGTCCACCATCACCCTTCATACGGACTGCATCATCATCAACTTCCCATCGCTTCCGCAATCGCTTCCGCCTCGCCGTCGTCTTACAATCTCCATCAACGCAGATGCCTATTCAAGGAGTTGTTTCGCCCCACTACGGATTCATCACGATCTCATCCGGGACTTGAGACCTTCTTCATAGCAATGTCACATCAACTGGCATCAGATCCTTCGAATCTGTAAGTCGAATCGATTCCTTGCTTATCACAACTTTATTTTTGTGTCAAAAAACCCAATTTTTTTTTCCTGCATTTTTCTTGATTATTCCGATTGTTCTTATTCAGATCTATATTATTAAAGTCGAAAATTTGACAAAATTTTTTTTTTCTCTTGAGGGCCGAATTATTTTCGTCTAAAAAAACATTGTAGATTTGCATTGAAAACTCGTTTTTGGTGTAAATCTGCTTCAAAAAATATATTTGCTTCAATTTTAGTGTTCTTACCTTGTCCCCTACACACAACAATTGCTCTTTGTGTTGGTAATTTGGTGATTGAATTTTAGATCTAGATTTGCATGCATATAGGTTGAATTGCTGTACTTGACCTTTTTGCCATTAATCTGCGTCTTCTTTGATCTCCTTCTTTCCAACTTGAATCAATAGAGTGTGTAGTAGTCTAGAATATTTTTTTTAGAATTTTTGAGTCAGATCTGCGCAAGGAGGCAGCCTTGAAGCTCGGTGGTTCACCCTTGAAAATTAGGGTTCTTGTTGCAATTTCTCTAAAAAAAAAAAAGGCTGAGATCTTTCCTTGTAGAAAAAGCCAGATCTGAAGATTTGCCAAAAAAAAAAATCGAATCAAATCAAGGCAATCAAGAAGTTGTAATTTAGGAAAGTTGTTAGGGCACCTTGTCCTCGGCGCAAGACACCTAGCAGCCAAGAGCCTCGGCGCCAAGACAAGCCAACACGCATCAGCGTCGGCGCCCAGCGCCCGCGTCTAGCTGCCAGCGCCTTCTATCCCGGGTGCCCCTAATCCGGGTTAATAGCCCCCCGCCCAGCGCAACGAAGCCGGCCTTCCCAGATTCGGGCTCTTTTCGTGGGTTCCGAAATTTCGACCCTACGAAGGCCTTCGGTATTTTATTTTTATTTTTTTTATTTTTTTTATTTCTTTCTTTTTTGTGTCGATTTCTGCATTTGCTTTTTACAGTTGTCCTTCTAACTTTAGTGTGAGTTATCCGCTTTTGTTAGTTTACAGCTGCTTAGCCGGGACGCCTAGGTTCACGTCGGATTAAATTCTGTGCCTACCGTTATATCCTGACGATAACAGTTGAGGTTACTGTAGGGGTATTAGATTGCAGGGATCTGAATCCTTTTTTTTTTATTTTTTTTTATTTTTGTGTCGGTTTCTGCATTCGCTTTTTATAGTTATCCGTCTGACTTTGGCGTGAGTTATCCGCTTTTGTTAGTTTGCAGCTGCTTAGCCGGGACGCCTAGGTTCACGCCGGATTAAGTTCTGTGCCTACCGTTATATCCTGGCGACAACAGTTGAGGTTTCTGTAAGGGTATTAGAGTGCAGGAGCTTTTTGTGAGAAAAGCCGAACTTAGGTGGCAACGTGGAGAGATATAGGGTGCGCAAAGCCAAAATAAGGTAATCGTTGCCCTATCGTTATTGATTCATTTCCCATTTCCTTTATCTCTCACTATCTTGGCTGTTATAGTCTTGTTGGCATATCTAGGCTTATATTGCTGCAATTTATATCTACAATTTGTTTGCTGAGTTATCGCTGCATTTTGTAATTGTTGTGTGATTATCCTTAGCCTCCCCGCCCTCACGGCCATATCAGCCTTGTTTTCAGTTGTGATATCTTGGTAGTTCGACTTCTCTTTCATTTCTGTTGCTTTGTTTTTGTTTTTCCTTTGCTCTGTTGGGGTTTCTGTTGTCTTTTCAGGATAATGGTGAACTCCAATGACGGAAAGGATACGGGTCGGGTCGATCAACTGGCTCATGCCATTGAGCTTTTGGTGGCCAATCAGCAACGTTCCGACGCCGCCATTCAGAGCAACGCTACTGCCATCGCACGTTCCGATGAACGTTCCGAAGCCAATTTTGCAGCCCTGCGTGACATGCTCAGTAGAGTGATGCCGTCTCCGTCACCAAACCAGTGTGACGACCATAGTACCCTAGCCTAGAGGCAGAAAAAGGGCAAGGGCGTTCTGATATCCGATCCTCCTACGCAGCCTCCGCGGAAAGGATCACAGAAAGAAAGCAGCGCGTCGAAGAAGAAGGTGCGCTCCAAATCAGCCCAGTTGACAATTCCTGCACACAACTCTCAGGACGAGGACGAGCAGGACGATGATGAGTCATCTTCAGAGGAGGATGAACAGGTAGATGACAGTGCCGTCAAACGCCAGAGCAGACGCACAGACCTACATGCTTCCACTAGCAAGCACGGGAAACCCTCTACAGCTCATCCAAGTCGACAACAGGTAAATTTTGAAACCTTCAATGTCCATTCTTTTGCTAACCATCAGAGTACTGTTTCTCCTGTTGAGTCAGATTCAGATGAGGGGTTCCAGGAATTTGATCTTGAGGATGAGGAAGAAGGGGCCTATGTGTTTTCTACAGGTTATCATCCACCCCCACAGGACCCACCAGAGTAGCAGTTTCATCATACAGGTTGGGTTCCTCCTCCACAGCAGCCACAGAATCAGGCTGCTTATTACGCTGCACAGGGTCATCCACAGCAATATCAGCAGCAGCGGGTTGCCGGTCCTCCACGAGCGCAACGACGACAACAACTACCAGTTGGACAGCAGCGGCAGGGGCTACCACAGCAGAATTTCTATGCTCCCGCTGCAGGCCAACAACGATACCCACCTCCAGCTACGTATCGCCAAGAAATTAAGGTGAAAATCGAACCCTTCCTTGGTACTTATGATCCTTCTACTTTCATAGATTGGTTGCAGAGTACCTGCCATGTTCTTCAACACTATCAATATGAGGAGCATGCGAAGGTGGAGATCGTCACCTTGCATTTCCAAGGAGCAGCGCATACCTGGTGGAACCGACTGGTCCAACAGCAGGCACGCATGGGGTGGCCACCTGTGACAGAGTGACAACAGCTAGTGGCGCTCATGACGCGCAAGTACGTGTATAATCATTAGGGACTTGTATAATCATTAGGGACTGATAGGCGTTGTCGTAACACCTAAACAAAATAATCCTAAACAAACCCAACTAATGTAGTCTGGTAAGTAAAGGTCGAATCCCACAGAGAATCAAATACTATTCCAACGATGTAATTGTATACCAACAAGTAACCAGGGAGTTTCTGATTTAAAAACAAAATAAATAAATAAAATAAACAAAAACAAAGACTTGAAATCAAATTAGGGAAATAACTCAGCCAAACAAATATCCACACTTCAGATTGATAGATCGATCATTGATTATTCCTAGTCCTCAATACTCATGAAAGTCCTAATCCTTGTTCTGAATTAGTTACCAGTCCAACCAGTCCTGATAACACTAACTATTAAACAAATCCCTACTAACCTTCATGATTTAATTCAATAGCAGCAGGAAGTTCAGGAATAGATATATACATGCAAGTGTAGCAACCAGTCATACAATTGCATGCAATTAATTCTCTATACAAACTAAGGGATTTAGATTCTCAACCAGTATCCTCCAATCCTTAGTAATATGATCAATAACAATCTCAACACGTTGTATGGAAAAGGGGAATCAATAGCATAATACTAATTTCTCTAGGTTGTCAAGCTAGAGAGAACTACTATTAACAATCTATTTGATTTCCTAATCAACAAATCAAGGGGAATCGATATATGATCAATGAAATTAAGCACGAGAGAGAATTAAAACAATCATAGAAATAGTAAAGGAATAAACTCACAATCCAATCAATCCAAAGGCTTCAATTGTCTGCCTGGGCAAAAGGTAAAAACAACGATGAAAATAAACTAGGTCTAACGTTGATATGTGATGATGAACAATGAAGGAAAAATTAGGTTAAGTAACCTAACCCTAAAACTTCAATGAAAAGATAACAAAAGCCCATTAGAAATTAGGGTTCGGAATAATAAAGATAAAGGAAAACAAAAATAAGAAAAAGGAAATAAACTTCGGATCGAACAGTGTCTCGCCTCCCGCGTATGGCCGCGGTCGCGATTTATTGGCCGCGGTCGCGGCCGGAGCACTTTTTCAGCTTCTGCAACACTTTGGTAAAAACGCCATAACTTTTGATTCCCAACTCGGATTGCGCTCAAATTTTGAGGACTTGCAGTAGACTTCAAGATCTAACTCCTCGAATTAGAATCACTCCATTTGGACATCTAAGTAAAGAGAATGAACCAATTGAATTCAGCACACTGTTCTTCTACTCTTCAATGCACTTCAAACCTCTATAAATCCCATGATTTCTTCACTTCTCCACTCTAACTCCATAATCCACGATTGTGCTCTAAATCCATCCAAATGGCACCTCAAACTTGGTAACAATCCCTAAAAATACACTATAAAACAGTGTCGATCAGGGACCTTAATGAAATTGGAGATATTACAGAAAAAGGAGGGAATCATCCATTACCTTCTAGATTTTTAAGACTACATCAATTCAAGAACAACTGTGATTTATTAGATATACCCTCACAAGGAGGTGAATTTACTTGGAGGAAAAAATTTACAAAAATTAACAATATTAACAATATGGAGATCGTGTTCTTATACATGAACAAATATTTCAAGGTTTTCAGGTATCTTCACCAAAAATCATGCCTTTACTTCATCTACCCATTGTCCCATTTCAATTGAATTTGAAAATTCTATCCCAATTAAAGCTCAACCTTTTAAATTTGAAAAATCATAGAAAGGACTTTGAAAATGTAGTTAGACAAGCTTGGAGACTTGAAACACAAGGATCACATATGTATAATCTAGTTAAGAAAACTATGGCGTTTAAAATCAATGCCAAAAAATGGAACAAAACAACATTTGGGAACATATTTAAACAACTCAAAGAAATTGAAGATGAGTTATCAAGAATTCAAAAGGATATCATTTCTAATCCTACTCCTCACCTCATTTCTAAACAAAATAGATTTATTTGGAAGAAAGATAACTTACTTTCTTTCCAAAAAAATATTGGAGTCAACGAGCACAAAACTAAACATATTAAACTTATTGATTCAAATACAAACTACTTCCATCGTATTGCAACTGGCAGACGTAGTAGGAAAATTATCCGAGAAATTCGAACAAAAGATGGCACAATTATCACCGGTCTTGAAAATATTAGAAATGAAATAAGAAAAGATTTTGAAAAGAGATTCAAGAAAGGATCAATTTATCTTGGGAATATTTATAATGAAATTTCGTACAAAAAATGTGACAAATGAAGATATTAAAAATGACATTTTTAATATTGCTAGTAATAAATCTTCAGGACCTGATGGTATGTCTGCCTTATTTTACCAGAAATATTGGCACATTGTTGGACCTATGGTCATTAAAGCAATCAAAAGCTTTTTCCATACTGGGAAAATTTTAAAACAAATTAACCATACCTTTATTAATCTAATTCCTAAATGTGATAATCCTAATTCTACAAACCACTATAGACCCATTAGCTTATGCTCCGCTGTATACAAAGCAATTTCTAAAATCTTAACAGAAAGAATGAAACCATTCCTTAATAAACTAATCCATCCATTACAAGGTGCGTTTGTCGCTAATTGCGCCATACAAGACAATATACTAATAGCACATGGAATTTTCCATTCCTTTCGGGCCAAAAAATGAAAGGAAGGATGGATCGCCATCAAACTTGATATGGAAAAAGCATATGATAAAATAGAATGAAACTTCATGTGTTAATTACCATAAATCAACATTTCAAACCGCAAATAATACACCTAATAATCTAAAAAATAGCATACAGTCTGTACTCAACATACCTAGCACAGTAGCACCACTTCACTTGAAAAATATTTGGGATGTCCAATTATTAATGGGAAAGTTAATCGAGAAACATTCCAGAATACGGTGACCAATACTACCAATCAACTTTCCAAATGGAAAGCAAACTCCTTATCTCTTGAAGGTAGAGCTACTCTTATCAAGCCAAATTTAGCTGCTAAACCTATTTATCTTATGCAATGCTTTATGTTACCAAATCACATCCATAAGGAACTATATAAAACAAATAGAAACTTCCTCTGGAATAAAGATCCAAACTATAAACCACTAATAGGATGAGATAAAATATATAAAAACAAAAATAATGGAGGTATTGGCATTCGAAAAACCCAAGACATGAATAATATATGTGTCAAAGTAATTAATGAGAAATACCTCAAAAATATCAATTTACTATTATATGCAAAAAAGGGTAATCATTCGTGGCAATGGTCACAATTACTAAAACTTAGAAATGAGTTTAAAAAAGGTCTTCATTGGCTTATAGGTGATGGGAAAGCTATAAATTTCTGGCAAGATAATTGGCTTAACGATATTAATCTACTTGATGAACGACTATCGAACATACAACCAAATCTGAACACAGTTGCGAGTGATTTCATAATAAACAAAGAATGGGATCAAGGTAAACTAACCAATATCCTTAACACATCTACTATTGATAAAATTATGGATATTCCAATACCAAATAATGATATTATTGATAGATTATACTAGAAACCTAGTACGAATGGTTGGTTTTCCACAAAAACAACATTTGAAATGATAACTAAACAGCAAAATCAACCGATTGATGAATACTCTTGGTTATGAAAACTTGACACTTATCCAAAAGTCAAAAACTTCATTTGGAAAATTTTCCATGATGGTTTACCAACAAAATTAAGATTAGCCCAAAAACATGTGGCAGTTCCACTTGCGTGTGACTACTATAATAATCCTATTGAAGATATTACCCATTTCCTTCTTCAATGTCCTTTCACCCTCAAACATATCAAATTACAAAATAGACATATTGAATCTATAATTAGAAACATTAACATTAATAATAAAACACCCAAAGTTTTATTAGGAGAAGTTAACAATTTACTATCAAGAAATGAAATTATCTGCCTAGCCACAACCTGGTGGGGACTCTGGATTAATAGGAATCAATTTTTTTTTAACTACTTAGTTGCAGATAAAATAAAAAATCTTAAAAACTATATTCAAAACCTAATCATAAACTGGAAAAAAACAAAACGTAACGATGAAGAACATATCATTACTCCAAGGAAAAATAATGGAATAATAAGGAAAAAAAAGAACCTTAAAATGGACTAAACCTCATTTAAATTATCACAAAATTAATTTTGATGGATCTAAACTTAATAGTGGAGAAGTTGGATTAGGATTCATAATCAGAAATGATAAAGCCGAAACAATATACATGGAAAGTCTTCGATGTGGCTGCAATACCACATTGATGGCTGAAGCAATGGCTCTTAGAAAGAGTATTATTAAAGCTAAACAGCTTAACCTCTCCCTTATTGAAATTGAATGAGACAACATTTGCCTTATTAACTCTCTTAAAAGTATTTGGGCTTGTCCTTGGGAAATCGAAATGGTTGTCGCAGATATTCTCTTTGACCTCCATTCTTTCCAAGATGTCTGTATCAGACATATTTTCCGTGAGGTAAATCGTTCCGCTGATCATATTGCTAAACTCAGCTTTTCATCTCATATGTCTGATCTTGCTCTTGATTCAGAACTTCGTGTTCTCATCCGACATAAACCTCTAAGCTTGCCTACGTTAAGATGTTAGACCAGTCTAATTCCTTTCCTCTTTATAAAAAAATGTCAATTATCACGTGGTGCATCTTTTTAGCGGAAATTGAGTCTTAATTTAGCGTAAATAATACTTGAGCTATTATTGAATGTTGTAAATTTTTTTACGAGGGATGCTATGTTGTAGTATGTCATTTTTATAGGCCCTTACTTTTTAACGCATAGGCGAAATTGCCTTTCAGCGCATAGGCCTCTCACGTAACATGAGGAGAGGCTCCACACGTTACGTGAGGGGAGGCTTCCCACGTAACGTGGGAATAGGCTCCACACGTTACGTGTGGAGCCTCCCCGACTTTAAAAGCCAAGCTTTCTTCTTCTTCCTCCCCTCTACCCAAAACCGCCGCTCACCTCTTCAAAAATCTCCCTTCCCACGTTACGTATCTAGTTTGTCTCCTTGTTACGAATCAACAAGATCCGCACGTTACGTAGATCCAAATCCTTCAAAGGTTAGTAACATCCCATATCTTGTTAATTTTTTAGTTTTTTTGTTAGTTTTTGTAGATCCATATTGTTTTAGTGTAATTTCGAAATAGTTATTTGCATTTGATGTTTTTGTTCTTGCATTTGATGGTTAATTTTGAAGTAGTTATTTTGTATGAAATTGTAGAAATTTGATAGATTTGTATGAAAGGGTGTTTAGGGTTTTTGTTGAATTTGTATGAAAATAGCCAAATGCAAGTGGTAGTTTTGTTGGATATGTTTTAGAAGTGTTAGTTTTGTTGAATTTTGGTAAAATTTTGATGAAAAAAGCTTTGCCAGAATCTGGAATGTCGCCGGCGACATGCCTGCGTTAAGGGGAATTGTAATTTCACACGTAACGTGTGGACTGTGTCCACACATAACGTGTGAAATTACAATTTTGAGATACCCGAATTCAATTGTATCGGAATTGAGTTTTGTATTTTAGGTATACTCGGAATTGTATTTTTTGAGATAAAATGATTTATTATTGTAGATGGAGCCCGATGAGAGAACGAAGTGTAGAACCAGACGAAACCTCGTCCGAGACGTTTCGTTTCAGACTGAGGAGGAGGTAACCCGTAGGGTTGCGGGCGATAGTCAGGATGCTGGAGGATACAGGCAGGCAGGCAATGTTGACCCCCATGTGTTGCCGTTTGTGCCATCGTCATCGTTTCTTGTGGCGGGTGGTCGTACGGACTCGGACCCGCAGTTGTACCCAAAGTACAACGTGAGCCCGCTCGATGGTTATTCTGATACGATATATCAAAATAACTATTATGGCCCTCCATTTAGTCCGACGCCCCAGCAGAGCTCTTACCATCATCAGAGCCCGACGTCCCATCAGAGCCCGGCGTCCCATCAGAGCCCTCACCTCCATTAGAGTCCGATGTCCTATCACAGCCCTCACATCCATCATCACAGCCCCGTATATTATCAAGGCGGCGTAGATGATCAGATGGGGTACAACCCATGGGAGAACCCGGGGCTCAACCTGAACGGACCTGATCCTATGGTAAGTAGCCTTAATATATGAAAATATGAGCGTATGATAAAAATGTAATTACTTATCATTTGTTAAAAAAAAATATAGGACGAGGATAGTCAGGCTTGGGCTCCAAGAGGTCAACCCGATTATGCGGACGAGGAGCCACAGGAAGCCAACTCTTCGTGGCCAAAACCTCCCCGAACGAAGAAAAAGGGGAGATATGACCCTGAATTACTGGTTAGAGTATATGGAGGTCCGGAGATTCCCGAACTTCTGAAGGGTTTTGCCAATCACGTGGCGTACACCCTTTACCAGCGCATTGTAAGTTGCATGGAAAACCTTATTCTTGTAATTTCACATTTTATTATAAATATGTCAAATCGATTGCTTACACTGGTTTAAAAATGCAAATATTTATAGCCTGTGCCACCGTTGAGGTTTCAGCAACGAGGAAAACAGACACGCGTATGGCGTTTGCAGTTGCAAATGCCATGGGATGAACTGGCATCTAGATCAGGCTTGTGTCATATTTCGGATGTGATACATGAGCATGTGCACGAGACACTGATTGGTGCGTTTGTTGAGTGCTAGCAACCTGAGACCAGCTCGTTCCATATGCCATGGGGAGAGATGACCATAACTCTCCATGACGTATTGTTGATCCTTGGGCTAAGCATCAACGGAAAAGACTTGGCACCTCCAAGGGGTTGGCAAGAGCAGTTGGGTGTGACTGATTTGAAGAAGGCCATGGTGGCGGAGGCACATGGATTCTTTGAGTTGCCTGCTAAGGAGGTGACATCTGGTACAGTAACTGCTGATTCATTCAGGACGCATTGCAGAGAGCTGAATGACGAGAAGTGTGCGTCTGGGTACTTGCTGTACTTGTTGGGCTCTTGTCTCTTCCCGGACAAGTCCCAACACAAATTGCCACTGTACTATACGGGATTTGTGGATGATCACTCATGCACCAAGGATTATGCATGGGGTGTTGGCGTTCTTGCCCACGTGTACCGCAGCTTGGGCGAGTGCACAAGAAAAGATGCGAGATTGATGTCCACGTGCTACATTCTGATTCATGTATTTTTTTTAATTATAAAAACTATTGTTTACACCAAATTTTATTGTTGTAAATGTACGTATTCAATAACATGGATTGCTTACAAAAATTGCCTTTCAGGTGTGGATATACCAATATTTCACCATGTTCAGACTTGCACATAGTAGAGACCGAGACTCTGATCATGCGGTCCCATACGCTCGTAGATGGGACCTTTCAGTGAATCCCAACCCAATGAGAAACTACAGATTGGAGCTCGATATGATGACTGTGGACATGGTAAGTGCATATATTTATGTTTAGGTTGATTGGATGCCGTTCAGTACGATTGATAGGTATGTTTAGGTTGACTTTGATTTTTAATTATTTTGCATCCTATTATGTTTAGGTTGATTGGGAGCCGTACGATACGATTGACTTTAACGATGCGAGCTTCGCTCCATCGCGCTTCCATGGAGTTATCTCGTGTCTTTGGATAACCGAGCCATACATGCCAGACTGTGTGGCGAGACAGTTTGCCCATGTACAACAGATTCCAAGAGCGCCTATAGTGCCTAAAAGGGCTTAGAGAGGAGCAAAGATCAGCAGCTACACGGTGGAGTACGACATAGCTCGATTTGCATGGGATGCGTAGAATGTACATTCCATGACCCTAGATGCGATGGGCCCTTCTATCCAGCAAGGCCATGACTGTAGCGTTGATTACATGGGCTGGTACCGCCCACGTACACATCCATTCGTCAATCCCCTACCATTGAAGACGCGACACATGTATGAAATTGACTAATTTGTAGGTTGTTTAATGTCCGGTTAACTCTATCTATATTTATTATACATATCAACGTTTTTGTGTTGTGTGCAGGCCTTCGAAAATTGCTACAATGATCTTGAGCCACATCGCAACCATGAATGTGAAGATGTAGCAGAGGCGCTATGCCGGTCACTGGAGCGAATGTATCACTTCCTTCCCAATTACTGAGGAAGCTGTGAAGACTGTTTTATGATTAAACTTGTTTTGTTTTATGGATTTCATTGAACTTTGGATTATGGCAACAATGAATGTTATGACTTCTATTTGATTGTTTGTTATGACTTCTATTTGATTGTCTGTCTCCACACGTTACGTGTAGTGTGGATGTATTAAGTGAGACCGCACGGCCGTGCGTTTTGATGCACATGCCGTGCGGTGTTCTCGGCTTTTCATCTAAAAAATACATCGAAGACCACACGACCATGCATTTTAACGCACAGGCCGTGCGGTGTTCTCGGCTTTTCATCTAAAAAATACATCAAAGACCGCACGACCGTGCGTTTTACCGCACATGCCGTGCGGTGCTCTCGGCTTTCCTGTAAGCAAAATGACGTGGGATGAGGGAAACATGTGTCTTGGTATTTCACCAACAACTAATAAATACAACGAACATGTGTGTCTTGGTATTACATCAATGTCATTGCATAAAATAGTTTCAACTTTCTTTTTTCCTCTTTGCTTCTTTGGTTTGTCTGCTTGGTATGCCATCAATCGATCAAGGAATGGATCTACCAAATCACCCACATCCGGGTCATGAAATCTCAGCCACGGCCCGTAAAGGTATGGCAAGGGCGATGTTTCGGCAAGGCCAATCTACATCAAAGTCATTGCATCATACATATGTTTTAACATAAGATAGTTTCAACTTATTTGATTGTATTAACGTACCGCAATGAAATGTTGCTCTTTCTGGACATGGCAAATACATATCGTCTTCAACTTCTCTCCAACCGCTTGGTTTGGTTTCGCCCTCATAGGCATGTATGTCGTGCCTACACCAGCACCGACGGAGACGAACACATAGTTGAATGCAGTTGCCACCAAACATCCCATATCTGGGAGGTCCAACCACGTCTCCCATGAGGCAGGCATGTTGGGCGAAGGAAACCATGCAAGCTTCGCCTCCATTGCCTCAAGTGTCATCGTAGACATCCAAATTGGCGCGAATAGCTCATACTCTTGTTTCAACGTAGCGATCATGGTACGTCGAACAAAAGCCCACTGCTCCTGCCCTAAACCCAAACCATGCGCAATTGATCTGTATCCACAGTTTCCATCACCAATTATTTCCCACCATCCTCTCACGTGTGGTTTCATAACTTGGGAAACTCCGTAATATATCACCTAGGGTTCTTGATCAACGTCGTGTGACCCGAAGACATAGGCTCCCGTGGTTGGTATGGCATGGTTGAAGCTTCCTTAGGTGGTCTTCCTTTTTGCTTCTTCGGAGGTGTTCCCTCCATCTGTTGGTCAGTGTACTCCCATGCTGACGGTTGTCTTTTGGTGGGAATGTTTAGAGCTCCTTGAGGCCAACCCTTATGCCTAACTTTAGCTGGCTCTTGCAGAGTAGTCCGCTCTGGATGTGCTATACTTGTTAGTGCAGAGGCAACTCTGTGTTGATCATGCACTGGCAATGTGGGGAAGACGCTTGTAGCAAATTCTTCAAGCAACGACCTATTCACTCTACGTTCTCTGGCTTCTTCTTCTTCTTCTTCTTCTGTCCGCACTTCTGACAAGGTCAATTGCCTCCAGAACGGATGCAATGAGCTAGGTTCAATTGGTTCCTGGTTCATCACATTCCGCGCCATGTCATGCACGCAAGGCAAGCCATCTCTGACCCTCATATGGCATCTGCATATAGTGTTCCACAATGGAGCTTCACCTTTCTTGTATTCCTCAATCAACCGTGCTAGTGCAATCGCAGAGACCTTATAGTGCAACTTGCAGAAAAGATGTGCGTTTGTTATCAGCGTAAATCGCTTTTCTATTCTCTCATTCAAGGCCCCCCTTATCTCACTAATATGAGTGCGCAACCGTGTATCATATTGATCGAATACAGTGCAAAGGTTGCCATCATTGCTAGTGAAGAAGCTTTTAAGACTGGAATGAGCCCCTTCAACCCTGTATTACAATCAAGAATCCAAAGTCAGTATGTTCCTGTAAAAGTCTAAGTTCAAATAACCAGTTAAATTTAAAAATATAATGCACAAACCTGTTAGTTGTGGTTGTTCCAAGAGTGAACAATGTATCTGTCCATACTGAGACGATTCTTTCCCTGTATGGGTCAAGCCAATTTTTTTGTACGTACTGGAGACATTTTGGATATTTCCTCCAATCTTGCTGAATCTTCTTCAGTGTTGCTTCATACCCTTCTATGGTTGTTTCTTTGAATAGTTTCATGTAATCATTGGAAAACGTTGTGCCCCTAAACTTGTCCATGGCCTTCTTCCCGAAATCTTAATATTCTTCCTCACATGGCGCCTACATAGAAGGAATTTTGCTTCTGGAAACTGCTTCTCTAAGGCGTTCATCAACGCCTTCTCCCGATCTGTAACCAAGCATGTGGGTGCTCGTTGGACCTTGACAAACATTTTTGAAAGTTGTTCTATGGCCCACTTGTAACTCTTTTCGTCCTCATGGCCCAGAAACTCCCCGACAATATTGTAGTTTTTCCAAACAGATGTGATGCCGACAATTTCAAGGAATGGCAAATCGTATCTGCACACATAATAATATGTTATGGCATGCTAATGATTAGATGAACAAGTGAAGAATATAATAGATATGTGTGTTACTAACCTATTAGTTGCGTATGTAGAGTCCAGCAACACAATGTAGGGAATGCCTTCAGCAACGACAACTGGTCCGGGCTTGCGAAGAAGATATCTGTTATCTTATTGGTCTCCGTATTGAATCTATGCTCCATGAAGTCACCCTTCTCATTGCACTCATAGAAGAACTGTTGCACCACTGTTCTTCCTTCCATGCCCTTTTTTCGTATCTCATGCATGATGTTGTACACTTGCTTCATCTTGGTCAAGTTTCCTGGGGACGACTTGATTGTAATAAAAATCTTTTGAGGCTTGCAATGATTAACTGTCATCACCCTAATAATATCCTTCTCTTCAGCGTTTGGTCGACCAGCTAATGCATGACCATACAAATTCTCTTTTATCACATGATTGTGAGTTCCATGTTGTACACTGACCTTGTGATGTCCCTCACTTGGTCAGCTTGTTTACACACGTTTTGTCCATGCCTATCGCACGGTAACCAAGACCCCCTAAGGGCTCTATACGCGGAAGGTTTATTCCTCCACTTTATGATGCATAAGTTGTGACACATAGCAGTGTCCTGCGCCCACATAAATGCTTCTTCTCTGGACTCCCAGATTTGGTCAGTTGTGAAGAACTCTGAATAACCAGCAGAGACAAAAAACATCCTCTTCTGGTGGTACACTAAACTGAGGTTGTGTGTGTAGGGATGGAAAGCAAAATTGTGGGTTAGCAGAAGCCGAATTCTTAGTCTCTTCATGAGATAAAGATGCTTCTGGAGGCGGACAACTATAGTCAAACGATCCAAGTGAGAAGGATGTTATATCATCTAGTGTTTTACACTCAGATGGTGTGTTCCATTCCGGCAACGGTTGATGAAGTGTTTCCCAACCAGAAAATGATTTTTGTGGGGTGCTCCAGTCATCGAGGGAAATATTGTTTAACCCCTCGTACAAATAATAGTTCGCCTGTATACACATGGAATCGTCTCATCAAGTAGTGAACTAATTATCAACTCTGAAACCATAATTCCCTTTAAGGAAGCATTCTTAGACAAGAATTTAAAGACACAGAATAAATGTGTAATAAGTAATAACCCACTAGAAACCACATTCTGGTAAATGGCACGGTTTGTGACAAACCGTGCCCTTTTACAGAAGGCACAGAAACGCCAGAATCTGGTTGTGGTTTCACACGTAACGTGTGGACATGCTGCACACGTTAAGTGTAAAACATGTCCACACGTAACGTGTGAACCACCATCTGGCACATGTTCCGCACGTTACGTGGGGACATGTTTCACACTTAACGTGTGGACATGCATATGGCATCACGTGTGAAACTGTTCTTCAATGTAACGTGAATCTTGCTTTCTTACACATGTATCCCTCAAAATCTAGCATGTAAAACTTTGTTTCTAATACCTAAATAACAAATATCAAGTTCAAAACTTTAAAAATCTAGCATGTGAAACTTGGTTAAACCCTAAACAACAAATATCATGTCTAGTTTTCTAAACCCTAAACAACTAAAGCTCAAAACTTTGAACATGTCCAAAGCAAAAAATGAGAACTTTAAATAACGAAAATTACCTAATTCGGAAGTGGATCCTCTTCGACATTGTTGTTCCAATAATCATTGTTGTTCATATTGTCCATTTGTTTTACAAAAAAATGAGAGTGTAAAACACAAATTTTTTAGTGTTTGAAATGAAGTGTTTAGGCTCGAAATTGGGACTTAGCCGGGGAAGATGAAGAGGGGACCATTAATTCAGTTAGATGAGGACAAGACGGTTAATTCAATGCGTTTTACAACAGACGAAACCACACGTTACGTGTGGTCATCTTCCACACGTTACGTTTGGGCATTTACCACACGTAACGTGTGGAGTTTATTCACCCGTAACGTGGTACTTCTTTTTTCCTTAAGGGTTTAGGAATTAGGGTTTAGGGTTTAGGGTTCGAGGTTTAGGTTTTACATTTAGGGTTTAGTATTTAGGGTTTAGTGTTTAGGGTTTATGGTTTAGGTTTAGGGTTTAGGGTTTTGAGGTTTAGGGTAAAAGACTCGTGACTACAGCTGTATACAACTATATATTACAGTTGGTTATTAGCTGTCAAAAATTTGTCAATCAGATTTCTCCTTTTTGAGGCTGGTTATTAGCTGTCAAACACATTGCCTTTTCACTATATACGAAGCATTAGGGTTGTTTGTTCATTACAACAATTCCAACACAAGCGGCGCCTGAAGATACATTTTTGGGTAAGCTTCTTCTTCCAGTTTCTATCGATTTAGTAACCCTAATTTTTTATATTAATGGATTCATGATATTTTTAGGAAACCAAACACTACAACAAATAATGACATCTTCATCCAAATCATCAACAAACACAGATAGGCTATGCTATTGTAATTTGAAAGTCGTTGTCCGAACTTGGGATTTGCAGTGGAATTACAGAATGAGGTATTGGGGATGCCCAGAAGTGGGGTGTCGTTTTAGGGAGTGGATTGATCCAATGTACGAGGAGAGGGCATACGCGGTTATTCGACAACAATGGCAAGAAAAACAAGATCTTGTTAAGAAAAATCAAGATCTTGTTAAGGAAAATCAAGATCTTGTTAACGATCTTGATAACATTCGTAGGTATAACTTCAATCTACTAAATGATATACATCGTAGGTGATTAATGTTGTATCTTTTGTGTAATATTGTTTATATACTATCAACCTTTGTAGGGAGCAAGCAAATTTAGCAAAGCAAAGATATCATATAAAGCGAACGTTTACTAGAGACTACCCTAATTTCTTCAAACGCTAAAACAGTGTCATATATTTTCTCTAATTTTTTCTAAGTTTATGATCAATTTGTATTCTTTTCTGTATTGTGTGCTAAATGCTGGTTGTAATCAACCAGCATAATGAACAATTTTTTTTTGTCTTTTAGGTTGATGATCATTTTGTATTGTTCTTATAAATATTAATACAAGTTGGGCTACACAATGGAGGTAACCCTCTCCTAATGCCTATTTAGAAACAATAGTATGATTCATATACAACATTGAAACACAAATAAATACTACAAATAAACAATAGTATGGTTCATACACAATATTATAATGTTACTTAATCAAAAAATCACACGTAACATGTGGACCATAACCACACGTAACGTGTGAAACTATTTTTACACCTCACGTAACGTGGGGAGCTATGCCACACGTTACGTGAGGATCTTATGTATTGAAAAACATTTTTTCCTATACATTGAAAAGTAAACGTGTTTTTATATACTTGGAGTATTACGATTGTTAGGTGCCTTCCAAAAGAATCCAATTCATTCATCATTAGATTCATTACATATTTTTTTTTTTGGTGAGAAGATTCATTACATATTAACTGCATATGAATGATATTTATTTTCCATCATTTTTTCGGCCAAACAAATCTGAAATCCGCCTAATATGTTAGATACTTGGATAATATCTATTAGCAGTTCGGTCAACTTAGATCCAAAGATTCACAAAACGACACTTTCAGTCCTGATTTGGTTGAATATAATAAGCGTAATTTTTAAGAAATTACTCCATGTAAAATTATATCTATTTTTTGTGTGTGCACATGGGCTTATATTAAAAGTTTAAATTTAATAATTCAAATTATTTTCTAAAGTAAATTGAATAAATCTTTAATAAAAGTTAAACTAATAATTAAAAAGTATTATTATTAAACATATGATTCTTACTGTGTGCTAATGTGTGTATAATAGAGCTGTCAATCAGGTCGGCCAAGTCGGGTTCGGTTCGGTTATTTCGGGTTCGGGTTGAGAACGAGTCGAGTCATTTCGGATAACAAGTCAAGCCGGTCATGTCATTACAGGTCAGCGGGCGGTTCAGATTAACCAACGGGTCAAGAGCGACATTTTTTAAATATTTTGTTCACTATTTAAATATTATTAAATAGTTAAAAACTAATTTAAATATGTCAAAATAAATTGAAATGAATTAAAATAATAATAATACAATTAATTATTTTAATGTAATTGATATTAGTAGACCAAAATCATATTTTATTTTTATTTTTTATTATATTAATTTATAAATTTCTACATTATAAAAAATTATATAAGTACAGCAATGTTTTTTTTAGGATATTAAGCATATTATCATTATTTATATGTCATTTATCATATATATTTTATGGTATATTTTATTAATACTCCAGATTTATTCGTTAATCGGGTCGGGTTCGGGTTGGTCGGGTTCGGTCTCGGTAAATTCGGGTTCGGTAACTTCGGGTTATCAAAAGTTCCGGTCAGGTCGGGTCCAAAAGCGGGTCGGTCAGGTCGGTAAAACGGATTCAGTCACTTTTTGACAGCTCTAGTGTACAGTGTACACTAAAAAAATAATTATATTATAGAAAATTTATTTTATGGGGATTTGGAAAAACATGTTTGACTAAATTCAAATCTTATTAAATATGGAAATCTTATTCACTCTCCTTAAATTATTAAAATTTATGTATTTTATAGGAATTAAAAATCTCATAAATAATTAAAAATTTCAATAATAAAAAATTAACCAAACACATATGATGAGAATCTACCGATGCTAGTAAAGAGTAATGAAATATATTTGGGTATTCAGCAAGGTCAAAGTGGAAAATGATAATATCATATGTAATAGTTTGTTTTCCCAATTCATATACCAAAACATTATGGAAGTACAAGATATACTAGTCTAGTAGGCAAATACTGCCATGTATAATATAATCTTTTAGCCAAAACGTTTAAATCTATTAACAAAAGTTAGTCTAGTTAACTATGATATCGAAATGTTTTTTTTTATTTCATAAGAGGCAATAGTTTTATAAAAAAAAAGTTTATCAATTAAGCTGAAAAGACTTGATTAATGTCAAAATATTAATAATCGTCTTCACCAAACATAAATACGATGTTACAACTACTACTTAATTAAGCTAATCCTTTGTTTGCATTCTACAGTGGCAGTACAATCTTACAAAGTTGCAAATGAAAGCTGCATAGGATAATGAACATACTTTTACCTGTGAATAATTTTGATCAATTAACTAGCTAGCTTAGGTCATATCAAATCATATTTTTAACGGAATTTTCGCATGATACCCTTGAGTTTTTGTAATTTTTGCGAGATACCCAAAAATTTGAAGTATTTCGCGTGATACTCCTGAGGTTTTAAAAAAAATTGCCAAATGCCCTTGCCGTTAGAAGCTGTTAACTTAAAAAAAAAAAAAAGGGAAAAAGGCAAAGAAAAAAAAGGTCCCGTGATATTTTTTGTTCCCCTCCCACATTTCAGTACTGCCCCATACTCCCTCAACCTCCTCCTCACCCTCTGCTCCTTCTACTTCCCAATTCCTTTCCCAAAACCACCAATTCCAGTCCCAGTATGCCTACTCGACAACGCCCTTCCCGAATAATTGATGTGCAGAGCTCTCAGCCGTCGATCGCCGCCGCCAATCACACCGCGAGCACCTTTCTGTCTTCGAAGGCGGTGCCAATGAAGGCGACGAAGCTGTACAGAGGAGTACGGCAACATCACTGGGGAAAATGGGTCACCGAGATCCGTTTGCCCAGGAACCGAACCGACTCTGGCTCGGCACCTTCGACACCGCCGACGATCATTTGGCAAAAATTTATTGCACCCTCCCCAAATCTCTCTTTCTCTCTTCAACTATTTTTTCTTCAACTTCTTCTCGAAATCTCTCTTTCTCTCTTCGTAACTTGATTGCACCCTCCCCAGATCTGATATCTCGCTCTTTGTGCTTCAATTTCTTCTCGAAAACTCTCTTTCTCTCATCGTAATTTGATTACACTCTCCCCAGACCTGATGTATTGTTCCAGATTTGATCTCTCGCTCTTTTTTCTTCAATTTCTTCTCGAAATCTCTCTTTCTCTCTTCGTAACTTAGATTTCCTTAACATTTTGAATTCTAATCAGTTAAATTTCCTTTTCTAGCCGTAGATCACAAAATCTCAGGGAACGCCGGTAAAGTATTTTTGTATAATTCTTCAAAAGTTTATGATTTTCTATCGCTTTATCTATTTTACAGAGAATTTTGTTTCCGTTTGAACTTAACGGCTGAATTTGGTAAAATTTAACAACTTTTAACGTCAAGGGAATTTGGCAAAAAATTTCAAAATCTCAGGGGTACCACGCAAAATACTTCAAACCTTTGGGTATCTCACGAAAATTGCAAAAACTCAGGGGTACCACGCAAAAATTATGTATTTTTAATTAAGAAATCATGACAAAACAAAAACTTCATATTCTGATTTAAGATGATGCTATACCCTAGTGCTCAAGTAGAATATACCGTTGTATTGAATGATCCTGGTCGGTTATTCGTGCTTTTGGCTACGCTATTGGCGCAAACGACAACTTTGGATTCTTTTAACTACGTAATGAATATTGCTATTTGACTCAGACATGTTCTAAAAAAGTTGAGGTTTCGTCTCACAGATATTGCATCCCAGATCTTGCATCCCATATTGACGAAAGAATCTGACCCCTTTCATCCCACACTTTTCTCATCTCAATATGGTCGTCGAAGATCTACTGCGACTCTGCTAGGCGATTGGGACTATATCTTTATCATTATTGAGTCGATAAGATAATTGAAATTACTTCTGGTCAAACCGGAGAGAGGCTCAATGTAAAAAGTGGATATCAGACATTCAAGTTCGGTGGTGGAGAAAACCCGAGCTCAAGATCAGCAAATTTCATTCTCGGTAGCATTATTCTACAAAAACCAATATGGATGAACAAAGAAGTCAAACTAGAAATAAATGTTTTATAAAAGTCAATCCTCCACATCTAAATAAACTTTTTACAAAAATAAGTCTATCTCAACTATCAGAATCACTACCCAAGCACACATCGTCGCCCGAATCCATGCCTGGTGCCCAAACTGGAGGATCCGCCGACATAGGTTGAGACATTGCCTGTTGAGCTGCTGCACGCTCTTCTGCCATCCTAGATGATTCGGCCTTCTCTCTATCAAATATAGAATGCACATGCTGCCAACGCGCTCGTGTCTCGGCTGCACTAGAAGACTCGGCTGCACTAGAGGACTGAGAAGACATCTGTGATGCCCGTACAAGTGGAGGAGCTACATGGATGATGTCGCTGGCAAGTATGTCATATATATGTTGCTAGTGTAGCAAATCGCCACCACTTGCCTGTAATACCTCAGCCACTTGGGCCGGCCCATCACAGGATTGTAGCCCATACACCCCAACCCTTCCTTGGTGGCTCCACCTAATTAATAGGCAGCCATCTCCAAGAGGTTGTTCGTGAGTCTCGAACTCGAGACCTCACGCTTTAACAAGAAGCCTTACGCCCACTTATTACCAATTGTGCTGGCCCAAGTGGCTGAGGTATTACATAAAAGTACACTTTGAATGAGAGGGGCTCCGACCTTATCGAGCCAGCCATTTCTCTATCCATGGGCCGCAGCCCATGTACCCCAACCAAATCCCCATGACTGGGAGGTTGTTCGTGAGTCTCGAACACGAGACCTCACGCTTTAACAAGCGGTCTAACGCCCACTTGTTACCAATTGTGCTACAGGCCCACTTGTTAAAGCGTGAGGTCTCGTGTTTGAGCCTTACGAACAACCTCCTAGCCATAGGGATTTGGTTGGGGTACATGGGATGCGGCCCATGGATAGAGAAATGGCTGGCCCGATGAGGTCGAAGCCCCTCTCATTCAAAGTGTACTTTTTTGTAATACCCACACCACATTGGACCGGCCCATCACAGGGCTGTAACCTATACACCCCAACCCATCCTTGGGGGCTCCACCTATAACAGGCAGCCATTCACCAAGAGGTTGTTCGTGAAGCTCGAACTCGAGACCTCCCACTTTAACAAGAGGGCGTAAGGCTTCTTGTTAAAGCGGGAGGTCTCGAGTTCGAGCCTCACGAACAACCTCTTGGCGAATGGCTGCCTGTTATAGGTGGAGCCCCAAAGGATGAGTTGGGGTGTATAGGCTACAACCCTGTGATGGGCCGGCCCAATGTGGTGTGGGTATTACACTGCCTCTATAATGTCATGAACAAACGCCTTGCCCATCGCCACACGCTGCAAATGAAAATAAACATTTTAAATACATGGATTTCCCTAAAATAATTATTAAGAACAAATAATGGGACAAGAAACATACCCTTTGCAAGTTGATAGCCGGAGGTGAGCCTCTACAAATACGAGGCTGGACTGGCGCATGCGGACTCACGTAAGGATGCGACACCTGTAGATATCAGTCCAGGTATGCGTCGTCGACATCCCAAGCCATCGTGGCAGGAGAACTCGTCAAGATATAAGGGCAAAGATGATGCTCAAGCTGGCTCCACCTGTGCCAATGCGGGTCAAAGTACAAGAGGTATCGCCTCTTCCCCTTAAAATCATGAGGACGCACTGCAACCCGAGGCTCTATGATATCGAGGGGCCTGCTCTGTCGATAACCGAACTGACAGGTAAGCCTATCCGGCATGTAGGACTCCTCTACATCGAGAAAACGAATAGTCCCTCGATACGTGGAGGCCCTATGAGCACCTCAGAAATCAAGACCCTCATACGACATCCACCGTATCTGCAATTAATATAAAAATACAAAACATATATTAATAATTCATTAAGCATATCTTATAGTATATTAAAATGGAATAAGAATACATACATCTTCTGGCCTATACTCGTCCAGTATCCGTCTATAGTGTAACTGATTGCCACTTAAACGGACAGGGGTCCGACCAACGCAATATCGTGCAACGCGTCGAAGGTCGTCGTCCGTACCTTCCTTGAGGTTAGGGTTGCCCGGGAAGTATACAAAGTACATCCAAATCCAAACCTACATATGGAGGAATAAAGATATTAGTTATAAACAACTAAACACCTTATATTAATGATTTAAATTACAATCGAACTATAATAAATGTTTACCTCTAAAAGACGTGCGCAACCGGCCAACTGTGCAGCTCCGCGTCGAGAAGCCTCTCCGAGGTTTCTAAAAAGTAAAGCTAGAACCCCGGTGCCCCAAGCTGTATGAACGACACGCTCCCAATCCACAAAAAGAGGTAACAACATAGTCCTCAGCTCGTTCATCAACTTGTCAACGAAAAGACTAGCCGACATGGTGTGCCATAAGAAACCATCAGCTATATCCTCTGGATATGCACTCTCCTCAATCATCCTCTGCACATGCCTCCCTAACTAAAATTGCTTGACCCAGCCCTTCCTAAGATCACAGACCATGTCAGCATCATCCTCATCTAAATTATACTCCGAATCAATGCCAAACAGATACTCGAACAACGCCTCACACTCCGCCAGCTCGCTACCCTGACCGGTCCATGGTGACGTCACTTCAAATCCCTCAATCGGTAACCCTAGAATCATCATAACGTCATGTAGCGTAGGACCTATCTCGCCATAGGGAAAGTGGAAGGTGTTCGTCTCTGGATGCCATCGCTCGACGAACGCTGAAATGAGGGTGTGATCAGCATTGCCGAACTGAAAATCAAGCAAACCAGTCAACCCCGTCTGCTGAGTAATCCAAAACCAGGAGCCCTCCTCAGGTTCCCCTCTGGGAATACGATTCCTCCAAAATGCAAACTGTGTAGGGCGTGTCTGAACCCTCAAACTCCTAACAACGTCCTCAGGAGGGTCCAGTAACGCCCTCCTCCATATCAGCTCCGCAATGTGCGTATCAAAGTTCCTCAACACAGGAGGATACTGCTGAGCTGGCTCCGGCTGAGGTGGGACCTGTTGAGGTGGGACCTGCTGAGGTGGGTCCTGCTGAGGTGGGTCCTCCTGAGGTGGGTGCTGCTCTGGTGGGTCCTGCTCTGGTGGCCCTGATGTAGAAGCAATATGCTCAACATCTATGCTGACAGAGGTTGGTAATGGATCCTCCGGGATAGTGGAAGGACCGGTAGTAAAGTCCGGATCCTCGGTAGCTGTAGTGGTAGGGGCATCCTCCATAACCACGTCCTCATTTGAACGGACGGGACCAACATCGTCCTCACTAACCACCTCTGTCTCCTGCGATACACCCACAACCCTCCTCTTGCGAGCAGATGCAGTAGTAGGGCGACTGTCTCGATCCGACCATTTGATTTTACCCAATACATCCTATTTTTCCACAAGAAATATAACTATTTTTATTTTACTATTATTAAATATATTTATAATAACTTTTAGTTACATAACCCTTAGCAATTGTTAAAGAAAATTATTTTCTTTATAAAATCAATATATTAAATATTTTCATTTTCAATAGGGCAACCTACGCAATATAAATATAAACAACTATTATAAATAAATTACTAATCGTTTTTCTATACATAACATTTAATCTTATTTAGCAACAAAATTGAGCCTATTACCTATAATGTCATTTTTAATTATGATTAAATACAACAAAAACTAAGTCTAAAAGCCTAAAATTACAGTAAAAAATTTATTAAATAAATTACATTTAACAAATTAAAACTAATGAGAAAACATACCTTTTCGGTCACCCTCCGTTCATATTTCCGCTTTTGACGAACAAGATTTTCGGCCAACTCATCCACCGCCTCCATAGCAACCGCTAAAGCCACGTCGAAAGCATTGTCCGCCCCGATATCCACCTCCTCAGTCCTAGCCGGCAATAAATACCGCCGAAGGACATTTTTTTTTTTAAATGTTACATCTGGGCTGTAATATTCCTCATTTTATAAGGATATTTTGGAATTTTTTTCCAACTCCTGTATTACAAGTCGGATTAATTTTAGAGAGGTTCGGACATTCTGTAAATTGTTTGCTCTCTGTAATATTTTTCTGAGTAATATAAAATACAGTTGACGTATGTTCAAGGTTAAATAGTCGTTCATGTATGAATATATTTAACCCGGAGTTAAGATATTTAACCCAAGAGTTAAAACGGACAAGAGGGTGAAAAATGACCTTGACCGCACCCCGCGGTCAAGTGGCCGCACCCGCGGCGAGGACCAGTTCCGAAGCAATCAGGTGAGGCGGTCACTGGACGCCACCGCACCCTGCCGCACCCCGCGGTGTGATATTTTTCTTCGGCAGAGTTATCCTCTTCCCCTGCAAGTGGCGCCGGTTGTCAGGCCTAGCCTCGCCTAGCCTCCCTTGCTGGTCTCTTGCTTGTTCCCTGCTGGGGGAGCTCATGGTTGGCTATAAAAGGGGTCGAAATCAGAATGGGAAGGAGCGTCATCTTCCTCCTCTGTTTTCTCCTCTGGAAATCTCCATTGAAACCAAGCTTTTGAGCTTTGTTTGAGAAGTTGATCGAACCCCCCTTTGAGTGTTTACAAGGGTACTCACAAGTAGTATTTGAAGGTGCAAGGAGTATTAAGATCAAACCCCAAGCGAATCGAGTTGGGTGAGTTTTTTGAACTTTGTTGCCGAAGCCTTCGCCACTGTGACCCCACCGCACCCGCGGTAAGAGTTCCACCGCACCCGCGGCGAGCTGTCCGTGTGTGTGTTCTTGGGAGTTGTGGTCTTGAGCGAGGCTCGGTTCCTTCGATTATTTTCGTATTCTTTTAGATTCATATTTGTGGATATTGAATCTAACTTAGGATCTCGTCATAGGTCATTTCTTAGGGATTTTTAATCTGAGATCTATCCCAGTTCCAGATCCAGAAACCCGACATTTCTAAGCTTTGTTCGAGCTCGTCTAATCTAAGGCAAGTGGCGGTTCACTTTTGCTCATCCTTCCATATTTCAATTAATTATCAATTGTTTAGTTGTTAATTAATTTGGGATGATTTACTGATTTATTGTTCGTTGGGAACAGCTTTGTTAATAATTGATTAAAAGATAATATTATACTAGGTTGTATATCTGCTAGAACAACGCTAGTATAAATATATGTTTATGATGTTGGCCATGTTGGCTTTGATGTGGACTATTACTGTGTTGAACTGTTAGTTAGCACGAGTATTCGTAGGAACGCTTGGACTTTGCGAGGTCCATTCATTTCTTTATAACTTGGCAAATAACAGGGCGATCAAGACCCTATGCCAAACTTTCTGGTCATGACCAACTGTGATGTGGATATAGAGGCTTCAACTCTGCGGTGTGGAAATAAAAGCTTATAACGTGATGTGGGTTTTGGAATTAAATAAGATAAGTGCCGTTAGTCGCACATAATTAATATACCTTCGACGAGTAGTGCAGCTAGGAAAACTCGTCTTAACTTTTAAATCGCTCGTATGCGATACTGTGATTCTGTGATTAATTAAGTTTCCCAACATTTGTCATATTTCCGATAAGACTCATTTCGTTGGAGTCTTCTTTTGGGATTGATTGCTGGAAGACTTAGTCTTCCAGAATCTTCTCTTGTTCATGTCTTTTCATATATTTAGTAGAAGTATGGTGGTTGACTATCGTGATCGGTTGTTATTCGAGAGACGATGAGTCTAACCTAATACGACTACTCGAACCACTCTGCTTTGTACCCCTTGCTTGGTCTTTCATTAGACTAACCAACCGTAATTGTTCTCTGCATGGTTGGCTGGTGTCATCCGTTCGATTCGGCACATCAGATAAATTGCGGATCCGAGAAGGCTAGAACGACTATAAAGGCGAACGATGTTTTGTTGTTATTTTAAGACTTCCGCTGTGTTAATTATGTTTTGTACTTAAGACTTCCGCTGTAATAATTCTGATAACGTATTTTGATGTATTTGGAATTATGCTGTAATTTCGAGACTTGGTTTTAATGAAAGTTATGATATGTTGTATCATAACTGTGGTTTAATGATTTATATCAACTGGAAAAGCCTTGGGTGACATCGGACAGTACGTCTGAGGTCACTGGCGGTAATACTTTCAAGAGGTTATTTGGGGGTGTTACATGGGCGGCACCTATTGCCGCCCAAGTTCAAATTTTGAACAACATTTGGGCTAGGGGTGTTCATCCGGTTCGGTCCGGATGGACTAGATTTTTTCAAAAGTCTGGACCGGAGACCGGACCTATTCGGTCCGGTCTAGGACCGGTTTAGACCGGACCTTATTTAAAAAAAATTTAATTTAAATTCTTATTTAAAATCTAAAAAAAATATCTAAAAAATATTTATACTCCTAACTTATTAAATTAAGAAAAATATCTATAAAAAACATATAAACTCCTAATTTTTTATTTAAAAAAAAAACGGTCCGGACCGGTTTTTTTCCGGGTTCGGACCGAACCGGACCCGGATTAAGGAGAAAACCTGGACCGGACCGTAATTTCACCGGTCCGGTCCGATTTTGACCACCCCTAATTTGGGCGGCAATTATTCCCGCCCAAGTTCAAAATTTGAACATTATTTGGGCGGCAATAATTGCCGCCCAATGTTAAATCGAGTTAAAAAAAATTGATTTTTTTAAATAATATCAAACTCCTAAACCGGGTTCGCAAAAAATAAAATAAAATTTGGGCGGCAATACGTGCATCACAACTTCTGAACCGAGTTTTCGAAAACCCGGTTTGTCTGTGCTGCACGTAGTGCCGTCCAAGATTCAGACCGGGTTTTGGGGCCTTTTCTGTGCGGCAACAGGTGCCGCCCAAAACAGAGTGCGAGGTAAAAAAAATTGGAGTGCGCGGTTTTTTCGCCTTTTATTAGGATGTACGTGAATCCGGTTAGAAAGGGCGCTTATGTGAGAACGTGAGAATACACACATACAGACAAAAATTGGATTTTTGTCTATATGTGCATGAGTTTTCACTTAGACATAATCACATATATAGTAAAATATATATGTATATACAAGCAAAATTTCATGCACATCTTGAGGTATTTATGAAATTTTGCTTGTATTTGCACGAGTTTTAACTTACACATATTCACTCGCATAGTAAAAAATATATACACATATAGGCAAAAATTCATGCACATATTATGATGTGCATGAATTTTTGTCTGTATGTGCATGAGTTTTCAATTACACATAGTCACCATATATTACAAATTTATGCACATATAAGTAAAAATTCATGTACATCTTGAGGTGTACATTAATTTTTGCATGTATGTACATGAGTTTCCACCTACCAAACTCATGTACATATACTCATAAATCCATATACATTCGGCATTTTCACATTCTCACCTAAACGCACATTTTCACATGCATGAACATTTTCCACTTTATTAATACCTATTTAATTCTTACTTTATAAAAATATATATATGTTCAGTTTATAGTCTCAAATCATGATGTGGCTACTCCAGTAACTCAACTGTATTTCTTTTGAAGATTGAAGAGAAAGTAGGATATTAAAAGGAGACTTTTGTGGCAACAAAAATAGGGAATAACTTTGACGAAGAGAGAAACTTTCCAAACGTGATTCCTTGAGAACATTGTACAAGTTATTCCTTTTGTAACTTAACAAGCTTTTAATTTAGAAAAGCATCTGTCATGAAAATGAACATTTCATTCGCTTTTTCCTTTGTTGTATAAAAAGTCTTCATATTCTAAAGCTAGATGAGATCCATGAACGTATAAGGAACAATTTAGCAAACTTCAATTCTTAACCTTCTAATTATTTATATTTATTAATCATATCATTTGTAAATTTGATACATCTTTTTAACATAGGATCAATCGCATTCAGGTTTTTAAGCGAGTAATCGTCTATCCTAAAACATTCCATTTCTATATTTTAACGATTTTCCAACATTGTCTTACTATATACTGTATATCTTCAATTATCATATTTACATGTAGAGGTGTCAAACGGATCGGGTTCGGATTTAAACATATCGGGTCGGGTCATTTACGAGTCAGGTCGATTGCAGGTCAAAATTTGCGGGTCGATTATGGGTCGGGTCGTTGCGGGTCAGGTACGGGATCGGGTCGACTCAGCGGGTCGAGAGCGCCTTGTCAAAATTTTATAAAATGAATATTAAAATAATATTTTAATTAAAACAAAAAATAATAAATCAAAAAAAATATTATTATATAATATTTTAATAATAAAATATATCATAATATTTAATATATAAAATATAAACACATTTGTATTGACCCAACGAGTCAATGACCCAACCCATAAATTTACGGGTCGAACGGGTCGGGTCACTTCTGACCCAATACTTTTCGGGTCGGATCTCAACCCAGAAAACGCGAGTCAGGTCGAGTCGGATTTGCAGGTCGGGTCAAATTTTGACAGCTCTATTTACATTAACATCAATGCATGATTATTGTAGAAGATTTCTAACAAATTCAATCCATTTTAACCGACATTGGGAAGATCAAAATCTTACACTTTTTAGCAATTTTCCCTCTCCTTTTTTACCATACAAGCTTACATTAATATCAACAAAAAACTTATAATTTATAAATTATAATTAGCATATGAACAAACGTAGTGTGTTTTATTATCAATAAATGGGATGTTTTGGAATCTTTCAGTCTGAATGAATTGTGTCTTTTAATCAAATGTGCAATTATCGAACATGGAATATGACTATTAATGGAGATTTATAATCCGTGTATTTTAGGGATCGTAGTGCTTTGCTAGAAGCCAACTACGATTAATGGGCTTAATCGGGTTAGGCCCATGACTATAATAACCCGATCCTATGAGGTCACACACATAGAGTTATCGGACTGGATCAAACCGAACCGAAAGCCCATGTTGGACATGGGATTTCAGCCCATTGGCTTTAATTGGGAGATTGACTATTATTATTGATGGATAAGAGTTACCATTAATAATTACTAGATAATGAGATATCTCATTAGAAGATATTATATCTATTACCAAAGATAAGATATGATCTTATAAGTAATTGTTACGAACAAGTAAAACACATACTTCCTCTTCTTAGAAGATGTACGGCCGAACCACTCCAAAGAGAAGCCAAGTTCGCTCCTTCGTTCGTTCATTCTAGCAGGCGACACCAAATGCGATCCAGATTCCAGACTCGTGTGGACCAAGTAGAGAAGCCACACTTGGGGCTTTTGATCTTCGCTGAAATTCTGCCGGAACGTTTCAGACTCGCATCAAACGGTATGTAACTCTATTCCTACTTGATCCCTATTGATTCATGCATGAGATCCTTGTTAGATGCTAGAAAATAGTTTTCTGAAATTCCGCTTATACGCATCTAATCGCAACAGTGGTATCAGAGTCTCTTGCATAAATTGATAAGATCAAAATTTAAAAGAGTTAATTTTGATGCATGTCTTGATTCAAATTAAGTGATAAATTGATATGTAGGTTAATTTGCATGATTAAAATTGTGATTTTGATTGATTGGATTAGTAAAGTTGAGAACTTCGTAAACTAATATGCATGTAAACTTATTCTACCCATACATGATTCATGTGATTTAATTATGCAAGAGATATGATTTTTGGCATGTTTTGAATCATTAGATGAAAATTTTGTTTTTCATAAGATGGATCAATCACCTAAATTTTGTTTTTCCACAATTCTGATTTTTTTTTATGAAATTGTTTCATACATAAAATTCTAAAAAAAAAGAGGGTCGAACCAGATCGGATCCGGACCCGGCGCAGCGGTGCAACCGCGGCTGGACCCAGTCGTGCAGTGGTGCGCGCGGGTCCAACACAGTCGATGGGCGTACGACCCGTCTCGTGCGGTGCAAGCCGGATTGGATCCGATTCTGCACACAAGAGGAGGACCGTGGTGCGGTTCGCGTGGGTGGAGGCTGGTCCGGGCTGGGCTCGGGTCGGTCCGCAGAGGTGGATGCGCGGTTCGGTGGGCGCAGGCTGGTCCGGGCTGGGCTCGGGCTCAGCTTGGTCCGGTTGGGTAGATTTTGGGTATTAGGATAGTTTCCTAAAAGTATAAGATAAGATTTTATTTGCCCAATTGGATAATATTTGATATTATTTACAATATAATTTCCTAAAAATTGTTAGGATAGTTTCCTAAAAGTATAAGATAAGATCTTATTTGCCCAATTGAATAATATTTGATATTATCTACAATATAATTTTCTAAAAATTATTAGGATAAAATCTCACTAGATTAAGATAAGGATATTTGATATCTTATCTTATTTATGCATATCTTATCCAATAATGCATTTTAATGATTAATTATGATTAATTCTATATATTGATTTTAATTTGAATTAAGAATTTAATATTGAATTATTTATCTCATGAGATGATTTATTTAATTTAAAAGTGTTTTATTTAAAATTAGTTAAATTGCTTATCGTTATTAATTAGATTAATATTATTAATAATATTTGATATTATTATTGCATGTATGTTTTTAATATTATGATATTATTGCTTGCATGAGGTGATTGGTATGGCCCACTTAGGATAGAAAATATGATATGCGCATCGTTATGTTTTCTTGTACACGATCTGTGTATCGTTATGTATTTTTATAATTTAATTTTCAGTAATTAGATTATTTAGAAATTATGTAATACAAGAAGGGAAGATCCTAAGAAGACCAAGGATGGAGATCCATGAAGGGTACTAAGGATGAAGATCCATGGAGAACGAGACCCATCAAGATTAGATCTTTAATTTCGGTTTTAGGGGCTATACTAGGATCACATTTAATTATTGCATTTTGAATGCTTATTATTTTAAGCCTTGCATGATTGTTTGTTTATGCTATTTTGTTCACTAGTAAATAGACAACCATTGCATGCTTAAGTCCCTAAAAGAATATTGAGGTATTGCCTTTCCATGTCATAACCCATGAGGCCCTAGGAATTGGTTGGATAGGTTTCGCCAAAGCGAGGTGTCCTTCTTTGATCCTGAGATAGTGAGGGTGGATCTATATAAGGGATTCATAAATCTTGATATGATTATACTCAACAAGAGACCAAAAGACAAAGTTTTGGATCTTGAGGCATATAGATGAGTCTAACATGGGATGTGGGCCATCAACCAAGAATTATAAGGAGTTATAATTAGTAAATGTTACTTACCTTGATCACATGAGACTTAGGGAAGTGTCAAAGTACGCTTAGGTCTTATCTGAGATAGGGTCTTGGAATCATTTTATTCACTAGGGACAAACTTAATTTGAATAAAATATGCATCTGCTTAAATTTTAAAGCATGTTTAATTTTGAGCTTTTGCATGTCAAGCATAAACTTATCTGCATGTTACTTCCTTTGTAGATATCATGTCTAGCAACGATAACTTGAAATTCACCCTGCGCTCAATTGTTGAGAAGAACAAACTCAATGGAACAAATTTCCTTGATTGGGAACGGAACTTGAGAATTGTTCTCAGATCCGAAGGACGTGAGGACGTTCTAGATACCCATATCCCTACCTTGACTGACGCCTCTACTGTTGAGGAGAAGGCGAAAGAAAAGGAGATACGAGCTAACTCGGTGTATGTCACCTGTCTTATGCTCGCTGTTATGGAACCTGGCCTTCAAAAGAGGTTTGAACGTCAGGATGCTCATACAATCATTGGCAACCTGAAAGTGCTATTTCAGGAACATGCCAGGATTGAGAGATATGTGACACACAAGGCCATATTAGAGTGCAAACTTGAGAAGAGAAAACCAGTAAGTGCACATGTATTTGACATGATTGGTCTCTTTGACCAAATGGCAGCACTGGGTTCCCCATACATCCAAGAGTTGGCTACTGACATCATACTGCACTCCTTGCATGATGGATTCGCCCAATTTAGGATGAACTACCATATGCATGGAATTGGCAAGACTTTGAATGAATTCCATGGCATGCTCAAAACAGCTGAGCAAAACATCCAAGTTGACAATAAGAAAGAAGTTCTTATGATCAACAAAGGGAAAGGGTTCAAGAAGGGGCCTAATGGGAAGCAGAAACAACAAAACCAAGGGAAAGGCAAGAAAGTTGCCAAACCCAAGGCAACTGAGAAGCCAAAGGTGGATGCTGAGCATGCCTGCTTCTACTGCAAGGCCTGTAATACCCCTCATTTTTAGTAAGGATATTTGGGTAAATTTCCAACTCTCGTTGGGAAAGCAAGACGCGTTTGGCAAAATTCGGAATTTCTGTAACGTGTATGATCTCTATAAAAATTCCCTAAGCCTTGAAAAATACATTCGATGTATTGTCGAGGCTTAGAATATTTGTTCGGGTACAAATATTTAAAATCCGGGGTTTAAACCCATGCCAAACCTCTTCGGGGCAAATAGACGCGAAAAGGGAAATTCCACAACAGCGGAAGCAATTCCGCGACCGCAGAATAATAATGCTCAGCGAAGCTGGGCACAGGAATTTTCCGCGACCGCGGTGCTTTTTCCGCGATCGCGGAAAATTGCAACACGCCAGCGTCGCTTCGTCTTTCGAGCATCGTCGTCCGTGCCACCGTTGATCGCCTGCTCCTCCGTCGATCTTGTCGAGGCTGGCCTCCTCTCCTTGGCTATATATGTGATACCCCGTAATTCTGTAAGGATTATTTTGGGAATTTTTGGAATTTTCCCGAACACCCATTTAGTACGTCGGATTTAATTCAGAAAGTTGGAGGCATTCTGTAATGTGCTCTGTATCTGTAATATTTTTCTCAGTGAAATAATATACAGATGACGTGCTTTGGATGTTAATACTCGTTCGCGTACGATAATTTTATCCCGGGTTAACATCGTTTTCATCTAAGAGCTGAGGAGGCGGCGAAGCCAGGGTGGCGGCGCCCGCCGTGGGTATAGCGGCGCCCGCCGTCGCAAGGCTCGAGGAGCAGCCGGGTCTTCTCCTAGCTGGGGACGCCAGGCCTATGGCGGCGCCCGCCGCATTGATGACGGCGCCCGCCGTATTGATGACGGCGCCCGTCGCATTGATGACGGCACCCGCCGTATTGATGACGGCGCCCGCCGCATTTATGACGGTGCTCGCCGTCGTTGTTGTCCGGAGGTCTTTGCCCGATGGGCGCCGGCGAGTGTCTGACGACGCCGAACTAGCCCCGCCACGCCTCCATTTAGGCCATCATTATGCTCTCTTGTGATCTGGCTATAAAAGGATAGGCTTCGGGATCGGATTTCACACAAAATCAAAAGCTCAAATCTCAAAATCTCTCTCGCCGGAGTTTGGTGCCCTCGCCGGATTTCTGAAGCTTTCGCCGGTGTCGTTTGGTGGTGTTTCCAGAAGCCCTTGTGAAGCCTTTTGGTTGCCTTTGGAGGTTGGAACCCAGGCAAGGCAAAAAGGGGTCGAAACGGGCATCATTTGGGTGAGTTTTTTTTCCTCTCGTTCTGTCGTCGGAGTTCTTCACGGCGACCGCCGTGTTCTTTACGGTGCCCGCCGTGATGAATGCGGCGACCGCCGCCAGTGCCCAGAATGCCTTCGTGGCTTTGGCTTGGTGGGTTGTCGCCGTGGCGTCGTTTCTTTCGGTTCCTTTCATCTTTCCTTAGATTCGTACTAGTTTATGTCGAATCTAACTTGGGGTTTCCTTAAGGGTCGACTCAAAGGTCGTTGTGCTGTCGAAGCTATACTTGTGTCGAGCCTGGAATCCCGTTGTCTCTGCTTTGTTCCAGATCTGCGGACTAAGGCAAGTGGCGGTTCGCTCTTGCTCATCGTTCCATATTTACATTAATTATCAGCTGTTTATCTGAGTAATTAATTTGGAATGATTATTGTGTTTGTCTGGAATTGGTTTTATAAACTGTTTTGGAAAATCATATAATAGGTTGTATATCTGTTAGAACGACGCTATTATCTGTGATCGCCTTCCGGGCATTTATGTGGATTTATCCAGAACTGTTGTTTTGTTTGGGAACTAATTTCATAAATAAACGTGATTAAAGTAATGTTATGATAGGTTGTATATCTGTTAGAACAACGCTATCATATGTGATAATTACCGTGATGGTATTGTTGTGAAATTAATCTTAATGCTAGAATAGCATGTGGGTTAATAGGAAAACTAATCCAAGTAAGGATTAGTTGTTTCTATTATCTATGTGCTTAAGTTGATTGCCTGGACGGCTTTAATATGAATAATTGACGTGTTAGACTGTTTAGTTAACATGAGAGTTTGTGGGAACGTTAATCCAAGTAAGGATTAGTCGTTTCTTTATAACTTAATGTTCGTAGGAACGCTGATCTAAGTAAGGATTTGTCGTTTCTGTAAATCATAATATTCCTCGGGATAATATCCGAATATTAATTTAAGGGTCATGACCTATGCTTCTTATCCACCTTTAAGGATCTGAAGTGTTTAAGCGCCTTGCTAGCGCTAGTGGATGAGCTTAATAGCAGTCCTGTGTATTAAGCACCTAGCTAGTGCAATTGGGGTGGACGTAACTGTCACCCTGTAAATTAAAGTGTAAGCACTGTGGCAGTGCAATCTGGGTGAACATAAGATCACCTTGTGTAACAATAACTTCCGTTGTTCTCAGAATAATATTAAGCCTCGGGTGTGCGTGTGTGTGTGTGTTTGTGTGTTGTACTAATTTGGGTCGACATAATGGTCACCCTGTGATTAAGCTGTGTGCCGCTCTTAATAACATTAATGGTTTTCAATAACGTGTGTTCTATAATTAAATAAGATATGTGCCCGAGTGCACATGATTAATAAACCTTCGGCGAGTAGTACAACTAAGTAATAGTGCAGATAGGAAAGCTCGTCTCGACTTTGATCATAGTACGTTCTCTTTCCGATCTGGAATCGCTGTAAGCGGTGAGGTTGGTCGTGAACCGAAGCATCTTAGTCAGTTTTTAAATTATCGTTATGTGGTTCTGGAAGATCCAGACTTGAATGTAGTACGTTCTCTTTCCAATCTAGATTCGCTGTAAGCGGTGAGGTTGGTCGTGAACCGAAGCATCTCAATCAGCTTTTAAATCATTATTGTATGTTGCTGTAAATATTCCAGATTTGTCATATTTCCTTAAAGACTCAATATCTTGGAGTCTCTTTTCGAGTCGATTTCTGCGAAGATTCAGTCTTCCAGAATCTTCTCTTGTGCATACCTCTTGTTTATTCCAGTGAGAGTATGATGGTTGACTATCGTCATCGATTATTATTCGAGAAGCGATGAGTCTAACCTAATACGACTGCTTCGAATCATTCTGCTTTTTACCCTTGCTAGTCTATTCAAGTAGACTAACCCACGAACTTTGTTCTCTGCATGTGGGCTGGTGTCATCCGTTCGATTCGGCACATCAGATAGAGTGTAGACGAGAAGACTAGAAGGACTATGGAGTCGACGGTGGTTTTTCAACGTTTTTAATAATTTCTTTTAATCAGGTTGAGATCCTTGGGAGATGACCATTGTGGTCAAGATCCTTGTTTGTAAAATATTTTATAAGACTTCCGTTGTACTTTGTTTAAGACTTCCGCTGTAATTTATTTAAATTCTGTGTTTGTCCTATTCGGGATTGGGATGTAATCCCGGGACTCAGGTTTTATATAAATAAGGTTATCATTTTGTATCATTATATTTCTTGAATTATATTTAAACGGTAAAGCCTTGGGTGATCTCGGTAAGGAACACTGGGGTCACTGGCGGTAATACCTTTCTAAAAGGGTTAAGTTTTGGGGGTGTTACAATATATAGTGGCGAGTTTGGAGGGTTTAGGGGCACCCAAATCTGATCTCTCTCTCTCTCTCTCTCTCTCTCTCTCTCTCGTTTGCTTGCTCGCCGGAGTTCCAAGCCCTCGCCAGAATTTTCGAAGTGTCGCCGGAGGCCTCGCCGGGAGTTGTAGCAGCCTTGGAGTGGTGCATTGGAGGCACAAGGAAGGTTGGAGTCGAAGCCCCCTCGAATTGAGCCCTCTCGCGACGTCGCCGGTGAGTTTTCTCCGTTTTAGGGTCGCCGGAGTTCATGGCCGCGACCGCGGACATGAACTGCCACGACCGTGGCAGTGACAAGGTCGGTCGCGTCCGCGGCCGCTGTCTTTGACACTCGCGGACAAAGTCCTCGACGGCCGCGACCGCGGAATCCCTACCGCGACCGCGGATTGCTTTGGCAATCACGATCGTGGCCTTGGACGATCCGGTCTCGGACGGGACTTTCGTTCTTTCGATCTCGTTCATTTTTCCTTAGATTCGTATTATTTGATTATCGAATCTAACCTAGGGTTTCGTTGTGGCTCGTCGTCATAGGAATCTGTAATCCGATTTTCATTCCCATTCCGGACCCAGAAACCCGTCGTCGCTCAATCGTTCGTCTAGACTAAGGCAAGTGGCGGTTCGCTCTTGCTTATCATTCCATGTTTCCGTTAATTATCAATTATTTCGAATTGTTAATTAAATTGGGATGAATTGTTATTTTCATTTGGGAACAGAATTTTATAAATAATATGATTTAAAATGTGATATTATAATAGGTTGTATATATTGCTAGAAACAACGCTATTATATATGTTATTACCATGATGGTATTGGTGTGGATTTTATGTGTGAACTTATACATTATAGTTAGAACGAGTATTCGTAGGAACGCTATGTATCTCATTGCGAGTGCTGGCTGTTTCTTTATAACCGTGGTGCTTAGGAGGATTTTGCCCTAACACTCTTCCCCCTGGTCACGACTGTCCCCTATCCGAGTATAGGGGAGGTGCACACAGCTGGTGCCAAACATTCGGGAATTGCTCCCAAGATATTTCTCGTATCGAGATGATATATGATAAAAGCTTTAACGTGAATATACGTTTTGAAATTAAACAAGATAAGTGCGATTATTGATAGGTGTCATTTCATACACCTTAACTAGCAAATATTAGCATTACTTAGAGGAGTTTATGACTAGATTTAGGGTTAAGTCTGTAATCCAGAAGATGTGGAGAGAATTGAAGATATCAAGGGATTTACGGCTTATTTGAAGAAGATGAAGATGGATGAGGATCTGCTAGAGATTAATTGGAGAAGACTACCAACACTTGGTAGTAATGAAGAGCAGAAGAGAAGGAGTGAAGAGTTGAAGGAAGGAGAGGGCAGAAGTTGACGCCCCGCGCCAGAAGCCACCGCAACCCGACGGTGGACCTCAGAGAAGAACTGGTCGCGCTAGAGGATAGCCACCGCCCCGCGGTGGAAGTCACCGCCCCGCGGTGGGAGTCACCGCCCCGCGGTGGACTTGTTAAGCGCCTCGCGGCCAGCGAAGACATTATTTCCTAATTTGCATTTCCGGATTTCCTATTTTTATTTTCTTATTTCCTTTAGTATTATTTCTAGGTTTAGCTTATTTTCCCTAGCCTATTTAAGACCTTTTCCAGGTCTTGAGTAAAGACACTTTTATCATCGTAGTTTTTCTCAATTAGGGTTTCATTTGCATCTCAATGGAGCACTAATTTCTCCTTGTTCTACTAGACGTTTGAAGCAATACAGTTGATTCGTTTGTGAGATTTCTATTCCTTGTTCTTATTCTTATATGTGTTGGTTTAATTCTCTTGGTTATATTGAGTATTGATTTATTGTTATTCTTCATAGCCTGGCCAACTAGGTTGAGTAATATTCATCAATTGCTAGGATTGCATATAGTGGAATACGAGTGCATATCTAGTAGCATACATGATTAAACATATAGTGGAATACGAGTGTTTAATTGTGAGTGAGAATTATTTACATGTTGAGTAGTAAGGTTTTCTTCTATTAGCATGTATCCTACATCCTTGCATGCATTGCTATTGCTTTATTAGTGGTAAGGTTTTCTTCCATTGATACTGTAGTAAGTACTATCAACAACTTTCTGAATTGGTAGTTAATAACGATCAGGGTGGGAACAACCATAAGAATAGTAAAAGAACTTGGATTTATAAGATCTCAGTGATTGACTTATATCTCTGTATTGTGGATCTCGTTCTAGTGGAACTATTTTCCCCAATCATATTCTCAAATCAACCAAAGCTGTTTACTTTACTGTGTTTGATAATCAAAACCCCCCTTGTTACTTTGCATGCTTATAAACACATAGATTGATTACTTCCTCCCTGTGGGTTCGACCCTTGCTTGCTTTACATCTGTTTAGTAGGTTTGTTAGGACTTTTACTTTGATTAGGCTATTCAACGATATTTGCATTGCATATATTAGCCACGTCAATTATGCACATAATTAATATACCCTCGGGCGAGGAGTATAACGTGGAAACCGCCCAGACTTCGATTAGAGTAAGTCCTCCTTCCAAATATGAATTCGCATTACGCGGTGAGGTTGGTCGTGGACCCAAATGTTCAAGTCTTTTTAAAACGCTTGTGTGAAATTATAACGTTCCCAAACATTTATCATACTTTCCCGTAAGACCCAATCTTTTGGAGTCTTCTCTTCGTACGTTTCCCATAAGACTCAATTCCTTTGGAGTCTTCTTTTTCAGTGCATACCTAAACTCTAAATCATTCCGTGGAAGTTCCGGGTTATGTATCGTTCCTTCGGCTATTATTCGAGGGACAATGATAGTAAACGGTTACGATCACTAGAACTATTCTGTTTTCAGTTTTCACCCTTGCATAGTCTTTCATTAGACTAACCAACCAGATTTTATTCCTTGCATGGTTGGATGGTGTCATTCGTCCTATACGACACTTCAGTGGTTGGTCCCCGAAGACTCGAAGTAACCAATTGAAGGAGAGGCTTGCAGTTACAGATTTAAGTGTCGGTATTTCAAGGTCATTAAGTATTACTCTAAAAATGTATTTTGATAACCTAGTCATGTAATAGGTTTATTCTTAAAGTCTTCCGCTGTGTAATTTAAAGTCTTCCGCTGTAATTTCACTCTGTTGTAAATCGTTATTGAATAATCTTTTAATAAAAATGTTTGAGTTTCATTTAAAAATGTATTTCGCTGTTTGACCTTTCATTATTTAATATGTTTAATTAAGATTAATTGTTCCGATTAAAGCCTTGGGTGACATCGGACAACAACGTCTGAGGTCACTGGCGTGTGACGTTTTTTACAATAAGTCGGGGGTGTTACAATTATGGTATCAGAGCAATGGTTTTAAAATTCTTGGCCTATTGTTAGGTTTGAGAATTTTCGGAAATTTATTTCGAAACTATTTTCAACCTATTTTCTATTAAAAAGGAATTTCGAGAATTCAAATGTTGAATTTAAAAGTTTTAATTATTGCTTGGAATTTAAAATAATGATTTAACTATTGAACTTCAAAAGCTATTTATAATTGGTTTATAAAACGTTGTGTTATAAGCGATTAAATTAAGTTTATGATTGTAACTTTAAAAGTGTAAATTTTTGTCTTAGTAAGAGTTTTGTGATAATCATATCACTAGTTTGAGGAACTAACTTTATAAATAACTATTTTTATATAAGATTTAAGAGGTTTTTTTTTTCAAACTTCTGCAAGATTCAAGCTGTTACTTATTCCTAGATCCATTCTTAGGAATCTATCTTTGTGCTTGGAGTAATGTCACAACGGTATGGCATTAATTACTCCCTTCGTTGAGCGGACGAGCGTTATCTCGTAAGCTGAGTTTTCTAAAATTTCTTAGGGTGTAGGAACAAATGTGTGTGGTTAATGCTCTATGAGATTTAAGAACTAAATTTCATACGTGTACCCTGAACATTTGCTCTGGTAAAAGTATGTAGGGATGGACTAAGGCGAAGTCCAGAATGCCTAGTTATGAGGTCATGCTGTAGGCATTGATATGGATAGATTGTTGAGAAGGGAATGAATGTATAAGAGGGATAGTTCATAGGGAACTCGTTTCCTCTATTACGACCTTGGGTAAGACTTTAGAGTCCAGAGTTATGGTTATGAGATTTATAAGTGGGTACGACCAGTGTAGGACCAATGGTTAAAGCTTTTTGAAAAGCCGAATGTACAAAGTCATAAGTATTATTTTGGAAGATCTATTCGAAGTTTCGTTTTGAGGCCCATCAAGAAATGATGTGATTAAGTCTTGGAGAGATAGTAAGTATCTGTAATGCAAAAGGGGTTGCTTTAATTGGGATAGTAGATTGTGTGAGGAGTATAAGGATCTTAAGTTAGAGATAAGTTATTTGAGTCAGTTAAACAAACCTTTGGGATGTGAGTCAGGAAAAGGGCGGCTGAGGCAAATCTAAGTGGACCAAATGATTGAAATTGGTAGGTTGTACGATCAGGGAATAAGGAGTTATGATACTTGTAAGGTTGTAAAGTTTGATATTTGGATTTTATGTGAGTTTGTTAGTTAGAAGGCTTATGGTGCAATTCTTTGGAGAAGACTAAGTTGTGAAGTTACTGTGTTAGAAGGAGACCACTTAAATGGAAAGTTTACAGTTTAAGGATAGGTTATGTTGATGATTCCGATAAATTAAAAGGATTTAGTGGAGAGAATTGTCTATGTGCGCCTAAGGAGTAAGGTAGCAAGCGTTAATCGTATAAAGCTATTAAAGGATTCTGATAGAAGTGACTGATACAGTTGGTAATGAATCATTTATCAGGATGATACCTTAAGGAAATAGGAGTAATATGTCAAGGGATTTTGGTTATGGAAGTTGTAAGTGAGTATGTTCATTGTGGACCAGAGGATTAGACTTTCGGAAAGGCTAAGGGTGTGAAGTAGGGGTGTTCATCCGGTCCGGACCGGACCGGATTTTTGGGCATATGTGGACCGAAGACCGGACCGGACCGGATAGGTCCGGTCCGGTCTTAATCCGGTCTGGTCCGGTCTTGGACCGGATTTAATTTTAAAAAATAAAAAAATTAAATTCTTATTTAAAATCTAAAAAAAAATATCTAAAAAAATATTTATAAAACATATATACTCCTAACTTATTAAATTTAAAAAAATATCTACAAAAAAATACATATAAATCTCTAAAAAAATATATAAAACATATAAATTACAAAAAAAAAAAAAATTTAAATTCCGGTCTTCCGGTCCGGACCGGATTTTTTCCGGGTTTGGACCGGACCGGAAACCGATTTTGGGGAAATGGTGGACCGGAGACCGGACCGAAATTTTACCGGTCCGGTCCGGTCATTTCCGGTCCGGTCCGGTCCACCCATGAACACCCCTAGTGTGAAGCCATAAGTATTATTTTGGAAGATTTATCTGAAGTTTCGTTAGGAGGCTTTCTTAAGAGAAATGACATAAGGATTGGATGGAGAGTGATTGATGTCTATTAAGGCGATTAGATGTCACGTTTAGGAAAATAATATGAATAGCCGCAATTGTGCTAATTGATTTATTACGATCTTGTTTTGAGGAAACTAGAGGTTTTGAGTTGGAAGTGAGCTTTTGGGTCAGTTTTAATAGGGGCCAAAGAACTGAATCAGGGAATTGTACTTTCAGGGAATAGAGAGTTATGATACTTGGGAATTTGCAAAGTTTGATACTTGGATTTTAAGTGAGTGTGTCGTCTATAAAGCTTATGGTATAACACTTTTTGGAAGAATTAAGTTGTGAACGATTGTATTGGGAGAAAGCCCACTTGAAATTGAAAGATTATGGTGTAGGGCCTAGATATTTGGAGGATATCGATAAACCAAAAGGATGTAGCATGGAAAATGGTCGTGTGTACGTTTAAGGAGTGAAGTGACAATGTTACTTGTATGTACTCATTGAAGGATTAGGACGTAAAGTGAGTGATTTTGAAGGCAAGGTATCGTTCATCAGTATGATATTTATGAGTAAATAGAATTGAGGAACCTTAAAGGTTTAAGTTAGAGATTGAATAATGGAGTACGTTAGGTTAAGCTTGGATAAATGGTAAATATCCGTAAAGCAAAAGGGTGCTCGATTTGGGATAATAAATCGCATGAGGACAACTGATTGCCTAAGGATTTTTGGGTGAATATCAAACTCGACCGGTAAAAGTTGTTACGGTTTTGAAGGTCAATAGTGTGGAATAAAGTAAGTATGTGGATGATATCAAGTGGACTTGAGGAAAAGGTGACCCACGTTTATTAAGGTGATTGTATGACACGTTTGGGTAAGACGAGAGTATAATCCTATGGAGAGGATTAGTAAATCATGTTGAGGTAATCGGACATAGGCTATGGTGTGAGTAATTGTGGGATCACAATAGTAAAGATTTTGAGTTAAAGATATGGCACAAGGGCCAAATGTGAGTAAGGTAACCAATGTAATAGGTGAGTCGTGTATGTAAGGAGTAAGGTCTATATGACAAGAGAGGTACTAAGTTGAGGTATAGTGGAATTCTATGTATGTACTTTGAGGATTTGATCATCGAAGGAAAGTTAGCAGAAAAATGATGTATTCTTCTATTTGAGGACATCAAGGTCTTTTTGAGGAATAGGGCAACATAGCGATGTTATACTGGAGATTATAATGGATACTATGAGCGAGACAATGGTAATCTTGTGAATGATCACATCTGTTCTAGCAAGAGTAAGGAATGTAGGCAGTATGTTGTAAGTGGAATCATGATCGAGTAAATAGTTCGATTTTTGGTGGTACAGGTTTCGAAAACCAAATTTATTCAAGGATATCGACTTAAGGAAGATAAGGTACATACTTTAGGAGAAGTTTAGAGAAAAGTGAAAGAGAAATATGTGTATTCTTATTCTTAAGGTTTAGCGAGTCTATTGCGATGATTTTAGGAGACAATTATCCTAAGATAATTATGACCTTGAGGATGGTCACGAGTTAGTACAAGAATAGTACGTGGAAGTAGGCTATGCGAGATAGTGGTATGGTTGAGGAAACATGTTGGATCGTTAGAGTTACGTCTGAGGGAACAAAGGCTTTGTTCCCACAGAAGGCACAACGGATTAAAAACAGCAAGAAAGATAATGAACGAACTCACGATATATAGTGGAAACCCTGATTGGCAAAACTAGCTTCTCAAGGAAAAACCACTACCTTCAAGCTTCCGCTTGAGAGGATTTTGAAGCGTCTACTTGTCTTATTGATTTCTTGTTCGATTACACTTGTATCCTGGACTTCAACCTCTAGACTTCCCACCTAGATTTGAAACCTCTTCTACAACGATGAATCGAACTCAACCCTCAAAGACTTACAAACACTTCACTCTCTTTTTCTTCTCAACTGAACGCTCTCAGTTCTTCTTTTTCCTCGTCGTGGTTACATAGAAATGAATCCCACATTCCCATATAAATACAACTCGACCAAACCCTAATCATAACAAGATAATCCTATCTTCCTAAACTTGGTAACAAGATGATATTAATTGATTTGAAGAATATTATCTTAACAACCGATATTATCTAATGAAATAATTCCTAAGATAACATTAATGGATTAAGATAAGATTCTTCTCTCTCCAAATATATTATCTTAGGAAAGTTTTCCTAAGATAACACATTCAGATTCTCTCTCCAAATCTTCTTTTCGGCGAGATCCTTCCAGCCGAAATCCTATCCTTTGACCGCGTGATTCTCCGTGATTTGTTTCCATAATCGTCACGCTGGATTTCTTCCTTCCATTCGCAGCTTTGATCTTGTTCGTCACTATTGTTCCTTGAGAGGTAACAAAGCACATGAACAGAGCTTTGTTCCCTCTGCGATCCTTTGCTGCAATGGTTCCCTGAGATAACTGTATTTGTTCCTGAAATACTTAGTACCCAGATTAGTTGAATGTTTGTTACCATCAAAACCTAAAGAATTCAACAAAACAGATCGTTTTCCAGGAGCAAGTACTTGATGCAATGATTAAGAAAGTTAAGATCAAGTAGTGAGATTATAGTGAAACAGGTCCCATTAGTTTAGCAATGCTAGTTTCGGGGTCGAAACTTCTTTTAAGGGGGTAGTGATGTAATACCCCTCATTTTTAGTAAGGGTATTTGGGTAAATTTCCAACTCTCGTTGGAAAAGCAAGACGCGTTTGGCAAAATTCAGAATTTCTGTAACGTGTATGATCTCTATAAAAATTCCCTGGGCCTTGGAAAATACATTCGACGTATTGTCGAGGCTTAGAATATTTGTTCGGGTACAAATATTTAAAATCCGGGGTTTAAATAACAATTTTAGCAGCCTGGAGGTCAACAACAACAACCATTCAGACCACCATATGACCCTAGACCTCAAGGGCGGAATTTGAGCTCATCTATGTCTACAGAAGACATGATCAAGGCCCTTGCGCAGAACATGACCACCATTGATGCGTTCCTGCCTTCTGATGTCGGATCGAGGTCTTGGTGGTGAGTCGCTCGTTTCGTATCCAAGTGTGGATTGATGGGAACGCGGTGTTTGTCACTTCACGCGAGCAAGCGAGCGCGGTGACGAAGGTGGGGCGAGGATGTGAATAAGACTCGCGACCTCAGGACTAGGCGCGTTGGAGGGATAGGTGGCTCGATGGATCGAGCAGTGCCGTAGCGTCGGCAACAGAGTGAAGGGGATGCGAAGATAGACTAGGGTTTTGATGTTCGATCAAAGGGAGGAGGCAAATGGCACTCAATAATCAAGCTTTGATTAAAATTGAACGTAACCTAATACAGAAGGCTGAGATGACCTTTTATAGGGGGAGCGGGACTCGGATGGGCCGAGTCTCGCCTAATGGGCTAGCCCAGGCGACACGCATGGAACACACACCCAAAAAGAAATAACTAAAAATAGTAACTACTAAAAATGAGAGAAATGCCAAAACTAGAATGTCGAAAATAACAAACAATCAGAGATCGCGGTCAATGATGGTGGTGAGGAGTTTGAGAGAGAATGCGGTCTCTGGACTAGGCGCGAGGAGTCTGAGAGAGAACGCGGTCTCTGTCGTCCCTTGGCTAGCGATGATGCGCACGATCAATGATTGTGTGACGTTGACGATGGCCTTGGAACGTGATCAGCGCTACTTTGTAGGGTTTATCTAGGAGTTGTTACCGGTGTTTTGGGTACCATTTGGAGACGTTTAGTGCGTATTGCAGAGATTTAGAGTTGAGAAGTAGAAGTGTAGATATGGTGGTTTGGAGATACTTAAATGAAGACATTAAGAAGACAGGAAGAGAACCACTTTAGAAGACCGAGAAGAGGATGAAGTTAGAAGAGAAGAGGAGCAACAGAGTCCAAACCGCAATCGCGGAACTGAGGCTGCGGTCGCGGACATCTACGAGAGGTGAGAAGAAAAGTACGAGACAAAATCGCGATCGCGGGCGAGCAGGAGGACTGGTCGCGGTTAATTCAAGAGCAAAGGATCAGAAACGGAATTTTCCGCGACCGCGGAAATTCATCCGCGATCGCGGAAATGTGCTTCAGCGAAGCCGCGTGGGTTTCGTCAGAAATCCGAAGTTTATTTTATTTATTTTTACTTTATTTCTTTTAGTTCGATTTTATTGTTTCCTTTTAGATTAGACTTGTTATCTTTAGTCTTAGTTTTGGGTTAGGTTATTTAACCTAATTTCCCAACCACTTGGATGCAGTCAGTTTTATCGTTCATTATTCAGCACTCTTTTCCCTTTGAGTTTTATTGTTTCAAGACTATGAAAAACTAAGCAACCTTTGCTTAGTCCGACAATTGAAGCCTTCATTTGATTCATGATTGTGAGGTTATAACTCTATTTCCTATTCCTTTGGATTATATCTTTTCTCTTGAGCATATTCCTATTGATTTTTATTGATTTGACTGGATTGATCACCTAGTTGATATTAGTAATTGTCTATTGCTAGGGTTTGGATATTTCGAGTTGAAATCCCTTATCTTGTGTAGCAACCATGATATTCTAGGACTAGTTGGACTAGTTTATTATGAGAGAGAATTGATTATGTGTTAAATGCTGTGAAAAACCGGTGTTGCATGTATCCTGGTTAATTTCTATGCTCCATGCTGCTATTGTTCTAAATCTTGATAGTTTCTCGTGCATTCGATAATAAAGGTTGTCAGGCCGAGTTGGACTGGTAACTATTTCAGAATAGGGACAGGAATAATCATAGGAAGGAATAGAGATAACCTAGGACTAATCAATCGAATGAATGGTGAATATTTGTTTGGCTAAGGGTTTTTACCTAATTGATTACAAACCTTTGCTTTTGTTTCCCTTGTTTACTTGTTTTACAACCAATCAATCAAAACCCCCCTTTGTTACTATTGCATGCAAACTTACATAAAGAAAGACAACTCCTCCCTGTGGGATTCGACCCTTGCTTGCCTATTCTACTAGTTTAGGTTATTAAGGATTTTACTTTGATAAGGCGATACGACTTTATCCTTGATCAAATTGGCGTCGTTGCCGGGGAGGCAAGTTTTGAATTTTTCTTTGTGTGTATTTTTTTTTTGTGGACCTATCTTATGGTCCACACCCGTGCTACTGACTCTCCTCTTCTTGCTTGTGATACAGAAATTGAGAGGACCCTTTCTAGGAACCGCATAATAAACAGAGTTTTGTGTTTTGACAATCCTTGTTTTGAGTTGGCTGACGAACAACAGACGCTGAGGCAGTTGACTGCCCCAAATCTGCAATAGCAACCGCTGGCTGTGCAGTTTTCTGAGCTAGCTGATGGCGTCAACTTCGAGCTCAAGTCGGGGTTGATCCACTTACTCCCCCACTTCCATGGGATGAGTGGTGAAGACCCTAATAAGCATTTGTCGGAGTTCCATGCAGTCTGCACCAGCATGAAGCCCAGGGGAGTGACTGAAGACCAAATCAAGCTGAGGGCCTTTCCTTTCTCTCTTAAGGATTCGGCCAATGACTAGTTCTACTACTTGACCCTAGGGAGCATCGACACATGGGATAAGATGAAGAAGGCCTTCCTGGAGAAGTACTTCCCTGCAACTAAGCTCAACAGCCTAAAGAGGAGCATAAGCAACATTGAACAACAGGTTGTTGAGTCGTTGTATGAGTACTACGAGCGGTTCAATAGGCTGATTTCTAGTTGCCCCTACCATGGCTACTCCGACCAGGACCTCATACTTTATTTGTACGGAGGTCTTCTTGATGACGAGCGTCGGATGGTGAACGCTGCCTGTGGGGGGAACATCTTGAACAAGACTCCAGACCAGGCATATGAAGTTTTCTTTGAGCTATCTGAGGGCTCAAGACAGTTCAATAAGAGGGTGGGCGCCCAATCAGTGAGAGCTGTAGAATCTCAGCCAAATTCCACTCTACTCTCTGAGATGAAGGAGATGATGAGGAGATACATGATGAAGGGTGGCCAGCAGCAGGTCAAGTCATGTGGGATATGCCAAGACACGATGCATCCAACCGATGCATGTCCCACGCTGCAGGAGCCCACTGCTGAGGTGAATGCTATTGGAGGATATGGCCCTCCAAGGCCAAGATATGACCCGTACTCCAACACGTACAATCCAGGGTGGAGAGATTACCCCAATTTGAGATACGAGAACCAACAGAGTACTCCTCAGGGCCAGGAGAGTCAAGACTATCAACAGAGGTCTCCACAACTCCTACAACGCCCACAATAATATCAGCAGCCTGGGGGTCAACAACAACAACAATTTCGAGCTCCATATGACCAAAGACCCCAAGGCCAAAGCTCAAGTTCATCACTTGCTCAGAGCGTGTCAAACCATGAAGACATGATAAAAACACTAGCAGCGGTGGCAAACAATACGTCCCAATCAATTGAGGCATTGACCAAGCAACAGGCGGTCCTCGCTCAGTCCGTAGACACGTTGAGAAATACTATGACCCAGCAAAATCAAGAGATGCGGTCGAGTATACAAAACTTGGAGAAGCAAGTGGGACAGATCTTCATCGCAGTGAGCAAGTTGGAAGCCCGGGACTCGGGAAAACTACCATCTCAAACGGTAGTCAACCCGAGGGAGAACGTCTACGCCATGACACTAAGGAGCGGAGCAGAGGTGAACATCGGTCGTGGCCAATAAAGAAAAATCCGCGACCGCGGAGAAGGAAGCCGCGACCGCGGATTGGCCACTGACGAGGGGCAAGAAATCGACGCCTTTCCGCGACCGCGAACAGAATTCCGCGATCGTGGAAAAATCCATTCAGAAGAGCTTCTCGAGAGCAATCCGCGACCGCGGACAGAATTCCGCGATCGCGGAAAACTCACTGGATACATGGAAGAAGTCGAGGACAATCTGCGACCGCGGACACAATTCCTCAATCGCGGAAACGCCTCTGGAGCCCTAGTTCACCTCGAAGACGCCCACGATGGATATGTGCGTCCCAACTTCCTTCCACTCAGCACATTGAAGCCTCCCGCTCCCTTTCCCGAGGCTCTAAAGGACACTCGAAGGCCGGAGAATAATAAGGAGCTGTTTGAGACCTTCAACAATTACGAGGTAAATTTTCCTTTACTCAAGCTGGTTAATAGTATCCCTCGTTATGCTAAATTCTTGAAGGAGATATATAAAGAGGAAGAAGGTGATAAAAGAAAAAAGGAAGGTCCAAGTCAGCGAGAATGTGTCCGCTATGCTGCAAAAGCGGTTACCAAAGAAGGCAAGTGATCCGGGCATGTTCACTCTTCCCTGCAAGATTGGGGGTACCTTGTTCGACAAGGCCATGCTTGATTTGGGTGCCTCAATTAATGTGCTGCCCCTCTCGCTGTACGAGTTTCTGGAGGTCGGACCGTTAGAAAAGACAGGGACTGTGATCCAGTTGGCGGACAATTCCCATGTCTACCCCAAAGGAGTGGTGCAGGACGTGATGGTAGAGGTTGATAAATTGCTCTTCCCTGCGGACTTCTTTGTGATGGATACGGGGCAGGATAAGGACGCAGCCCATGTGATGCTAGGAATGCCGTTTATGAACACGGCAGGGACCAAGATTGATGTGAGTAGCGGTTCGCTCACAATGGAATTCGATGGGGTGAGGGTCGGGTTCAGCATAGATGATTCAAAGCGACACCCTCCGGATTGAAACCCCGAGTGCTCAATTGCTGTGAGCAACCCGAGTTGAGTGGAAGAGTACCAAGTCGAGTCACGACAATAACTAAGGCGTTGTCCGAGAAGCAACCCGAGCTATGTATTTCTTTTCTTGTATTTTCATTCCATGTCTTTAGTTGTTTTATCTTGCTTTGTTTTGTTTTTGTTATTGCTTTTGTTTTTGCATTTAGACTAACATGCAGGTAGGAGACCCGAGCAAAATTGAAGATGGTGATTCTCGCACCAGAAACATTTCTGCGGGCGCGGAAATACCACTGTAAGTCTCCTCGACCTGGAAAAAAAAACGAAAAAAAAAGTTATATCGAAGGCCAACTGTCCGAGTTCCCCATAGAGAGGAGGTGCGCATCATGCTGCCAAGGAGGAGACATTCACCCCACATTTTTATTTGGCACCGATGATGACCCTACATTCGATAGTTGAGGAGGAGGAACACCGGGGCCCACACCACGATTACATCTGGGCCCTATTTTTGTGTTCATTGAAGGCCGTACAACCCTGATTTCTTTGATATTCCACCACACCTTACAGTGGATTCCTTTTGGTTGCACGGTGGAGTTTGATGTTTGAAGACCGGCACGACACCAAAGACATGTGCTTTATTCATTTACCGCCAGCAACATCTTCTGTGTCCAAGCCAACTCGGCGACGGTTGTGAGTACTTTTCTGCCTTTCCCTGTGCTTCATTCTTTTTGTCTTTCATTACATTGAGGACAATGCAATGTTTAAGCATGGGGGAGTGTTCTATACTTGCTAGTCGTTGAGGAAAAAATAATGAAAAATAGAAAAAGCCAAAAATTTGAAAAAAGGCAAAAATAGAAATCCTAGGATAAGTCGAAAACCCAAAAGGGCGGCTTAGGTAATAAGCAAGTGGCTTGGACCAGCATTAGGCTGGGGTAATAATTGGTCAAGAGTGATGTGAGTTATATGTGAGTCCATCTATTGAAAAATGAAATGAGTGGCTTGGTGAAAACCCGAAAGGGCGCCTTGGCAAAATGAGTGAAAAGAAGAAGAGTGATTATTATGATTCCTCATTTTTCCTGGCGTGGTGACATAAGAAGAGGTGATATAAGGAGGATTCGGGTAGGTCACTCTGGGAGGTATAAGAAGATAGATGAAGGCTAGGATTAGATGTTTTTTTTTACTCTATGGTGTTCGGGATAAGCTTGGGGGAAGTACTCTGCTTTCCTTTAAGCTTGGTTGTAGGTTGTGATTGTGTTTATTGTGTTGGTGCCTTGGAGTTTCATGTTTAGGTGCAATTCTTGGTGGAAATGATTTTTCTATGCTTCTTGAGACCTTGGGGTTTTGATTGGAGAAGTAGGTTTATATTAGCTTACTTGAGGACGAGTAAGGTTTAAGCATGGGGGAATTTGATCAGCGCTACTTTATAGGGTTTATCTAGGAGTTGTTACCGGTATTTTGGGTACCATTTGGAGACGTTTAGTGCGTATTGCAGAGATTTGGAGTTGAGAAGTAGAAGTGTAGATATGGTGGTTTGGAGAAGCTTAAATGAAGACATTAAGAAGACGGGAAGATAACCACTTGAGAAGACCGAGAAGAGGACAAAGTTATAAGAGAAGAGGAGCAATAGAGTCCAAACCGCGATCACAGAACTGAGGCCGCGGTCGCGGACATTTACGAGAGGCGAGAAGAAAAGTACGAGACAAAACCGCAATCGCGGGCGAGAAGGAGGACTGGTCGCGGTTAATTCAAGAGCAAATGATCATAAATGGAATTTTCCGCGACCGCGGAAATTCATCCGCGATCGCGGAAATGTGCTTCAGCGAAGCCGCGTGGGTTTCATCAGAAATCCGAAGTTTATTTTATTTCTTTTTACTTTATTTCTTTTAGTTCGATTTTATTGTTTCCTTTTAGATTAGACTTGTTATCTTTAGTCTTAGTTTTGGGTTAGGTTATTTAACCTAATTTCCCAGCCACTTGGATGCAATCAGTTTTATCGTTCATTATTCAGCACTCTTTTCCCTTTGAGTTTTATTATTTCAAGACTATGAAGAACTAAGCAACCTTTGCTTAGTCCGACAATTGAAGCCTTCATTTGATTCATGATTGTGAGGTTATAACTCTATTTCCTATTCTTTTGGATTATATCTTTTCTCTTGAGCATATTCCTATTGATTCTTACTCATTTGACTGGATTGAGAACCTAGTTGATATTAGTAATTGTCTATTGCTAGGGTTTGGATATTTCGAGTTGAAATCCCTTATCTTGTGTAGCAACCATGATATTCTAGGACTAGTTGGACTAGTTTATTATGAGAGAGAATTGATTATGTGTTAAGTGCTGTGAAAAATCGGTGTTGCATGTATCCTGGTTAATTCCTATGCTCCATGATGCTATTGTTCTAAATCTTGATAGTTTCTCGTGCATTCGATAGTAAGGGTTACCAGGCCGAGTTGGACTGGTAACTATTTCAGAATAGGGACAGGAATAATCATAGGAAGGAATAGAGATAACCTAGGACCAATCAATCGAATGAATGGTGGATATTTGTTTGGCTAAGTGTTTTTCCCTAATTGATTACAAACCTTTGATTTTGTTTCCCTTGTTTACTTGTTTTACAACCAATCAATCAAAACCCCCATTTGTTACTATTGCATGCAAACTTACATAAAGAAAGACAACTCCTCATTGTGGGATTCAACCATTTCTTGCCTATTCTACTAGTTTAGGTTATTAAGGATTTTACTTTGATAAGGTGATACGACTTTAGCCTCGATCAGCACGCGATCTTGTTATGGGCCCTTGTGAGCGGATGCTCATGGCTTCCTCCTCTTCAGATGCAGTCATGGTGGGCATGGGCGCATCACCCTCCCCCACTTGGCTGTGAAGCGTCCCCGCTTCACCATCATCGAACTCGGGCTCCACATAAGGCTCCAAGTCAGCGACGTTGAAGGTCGTGTGGACACCGTAGTTGGCGGGCAGTTTGATCTCGTACGCGTTGTTGCCAATGGCCTTGACAACGCGAAAAGGACCATCACCGCGTGGTGCTAACTTTGATTTGCGCTTGGCTGGAAAGCGTTCTTTGCGAAGATGCACCCACATCATGTCTCCCAGTGCAAAGATGATGCGGCGTCACCCGCGATTGTGTTGTGACGCGTATTGAGTAGCTCGGCATTCCAGCTACTCTCGCGTTCGGCGATGTAAATCCTGGATCATCGCGGCGCAGTTGGCCGCGGTAGTGTGCTCAATGTCCTTTAGTGGTCGCGATAGCATGTCGAGGGGTGTCAATGGGTTTCTACTGTAGACGACCTCGAACGGGGTGAGCCTTGTCGCGGAGTGCTTGGACCTGTTGTAAGAAAACTCAACAATAGCAAGTAAGTCTTCCCAACGCTTGGGGTTGGATTTGAGCATGTTCCGAAGGAGGGCTCTAGGGTGTGATTGGTCACCTCTGTTTGGCCATCGGTTTGGGGTGGTAGCTAGTGGAAAAGAGAAGTTTGGTACCTAGCTTTCCCCAAAGAGTTATCCAAAAATGCCCCACAAATTTAGTGTCCCTATCACTCACAATAGACCTAGGGATCCCATGCAAACGTACCACATTCTTAAAGAACAACGCGACGATGTCACTAGCATTATGGGTGGTCTTACACGCGATGAAATGTGCCATTTCAGAAAATCTGTCTACAACAACAAATATGGAGTCCTTACCCCTATGAGAGAGAGGCAAACCTGTGATGAAGTCCATGGACAAATCTTCCCAAGGGCCTAGTGGGATGGGCAAGGGCGTGTAGAGGCCGTAGGGACTTGAACTCGCCTTAGCACGTTGACATGTCACACAACTCTTACAATATCGCGTCACCTGGTTGGTCATGCGCGGCCAAAATAAATGCTCGCGAAGGGCAGCCAGTGTTTTTGCAACCCCAAAATGACTGCGTCCTTCATGCACTTCCTGAATTAGAAGGTGCCTAATGGAAGAGATAGGGATGCATAGGTGGCCGGCCTTGTATAGGTAACCCTCATGTAAGAAATAAGTTTGAAACTCGCGGTCTCTAAGGCAGTGCTCCAAAATAGGCTTAAAGAAGGGATCAGTCAAGTATAAATCCTTAATTAAAGCAAAGCCAAAAACCTTAGTTTGAAGATGAGTAAGGAGGATATACCTTCAAAAAAAGGGCGTCGGCGACCACATTCTCCTTACCTTTCTTGTGCACAACGACGTAGGGGAACGTCTTCATGAATTCCACCCATCGAGCATGGTGACGGATTAGGTGGGCCTGGCTCTTCAAGTAGCTAATGGTCGCGTGGTCTGAGTGGATTACGAACTCGCATAGCCAGAGGTAGTGTTGCCAGGTCTTGAGCACGCAGACGAGGGCGTAGAGCTCCTTGTCGTAGGTGGGATAGTTCAAGGTGGCCCCTGTGAGCTTCTCACTGAAGAACACGATGGGCCTCTTATCCTGGTGCAAGACCCCGCCAATGCCCACATTGGACGTGTCGCATTCAATCTCAAAGTGTTTGTTGAAGTCTGGGAGTTGGAGAAGGGGTGCGTTGCACAAGGCATCTTTCAACGCGATGAATGCGGTCTCGTGGTGTTCCATCCAATTCACCGCGGCGCCTTTCTTTGTGAGCTCATGAAGAGGCGTGGCGATGGAGCTGAAGTCGCGGACAAATCTCCGGTAAAATCCTACCAAGCCAAGGAAGCTGCGTACCATGGTTGGGGTGGTAGGCGTGGGCCAATCCCGGATTGCCTTCACCTTGTCTTCATCCATGCGGAGACCATCTTTGGAGACCACGTAGCCTAGAAAGTTAGTGGTGTCTGAGGCAAAGCGACACTTGCCGAGGTTGGCATACAATTGCTCACGTCTCAAGCACTCTAACACCAGCCTAAGGTGCTCTACATGTTCATCTAGACTACACGAATACACCAAAATGTCATCAAATTAAACCACAACAAATTTGCCCAGAAATTCCTTCAAAACGTGGTTCATCAGCCTCATGAACGTGCTTAGGGCGTTAGTGAGACTGATAGACAGGTTTTAGTCGCGTTAACCTGGTCAAAATAAATCCTAACAAACCTAAACTAGTAGTTTGGGTTTGTTAGGATTTATTTTGACCAGGTTAACACGACTAAAACCTGCCTGTCAAATTGGCACCGTTGCCGGGGATCGAACCCGGGTCACCCGCGTGACAGGCGGGAATACTTACCACTATACTACAACGACAACGCCTATCAAATTGGCGCCGTTGCCGGGGAGACAAGTTTTGTTTTTCTTTGTGTGTGTTTGTGTGTCTGTTTTTGTGTGGACCTATCTTACGGTCCACACCAGTGCTACTAATTTTATTTTTATTTTTTTTGAATTTGATACAGAAATGGAGTTCTGGGGAGAGCCGCGATATGACCCATACTCCTACGCATACACCCCAGGGTGGAGAGATCACCCCAATTCGAGTTATGGGTACCAGCAATACCCTCTATATGGTCATGACTACCAGGAGTTATACCTGGGGCCACATTCGTTCTATCAGCAGGGTACTCTATAGCAGTACAGTCTAGCCTACGAGCATAGCCCGCCAGTGTCCAATCCAAGTCCCTCCATGTCTACTGAGGGGATGCTCCACAACTTGCAGAATTCGATGGAGCACATGGTTCAAACAATGAGCAGATTGGAGGCCATGACATCGGCGAAACCACTTTCTCACCCAGTAGTGCACCAGGAGGAGAATGCCTTTTCAATGGCCATACAAAATACTGAGGAGCTGCTTGTCGCCCCCTTAGCTGAAAGGGAACAACAAATTTGTGAGACGAGAGCTGAGTACAACGAGATGTTGGAAGAAGAAAACCCGAGACCGCGGGAGGTGTACCACAACCGCGGTTCACTCAAGGAGTTGGGCCTTCCAGACGATATTTTGGACCGCGCGGTGCTGTCTGAAGAAGAGTATTTTTTGGGATTGGAGGAATTCAGCGACCACGAGGAGGAGAGCCGCGACCGCGGCGTGACTACTGAGGAGAAGGACGAAATCGGCGAAAATCCGCGACCGTGGCAGGACATCCGCGACCGCGGAAAAATCACGGAGGAACAAGAGCACCAGGTCGAGAACAATCAGCGACCGCGGCCTGAAATCCGCAACCGCGGAAAAAGAGTCGAAGACAGCGACCAAGTCGATGATATTCTGCGACCGCGGCCACCAATCCGCGACCGCGGAATTGCCCCAGTGGCGCATTTTCGTCTCGACGACACCTATGAGGACTACGTTCGCCCCAATTTCCCTCCGCTCAACACATTGAAGCCTCCCGCACCCTTTCCCGAGGCTCTGAAGGACACCAGAAAGGTGGAGAACGACAAGGATCTATTTGACACCTTCAGTAACTACGAGGCAAACATTCCTTTATTCAAACTGGCAAACAACATCCCTCGCTACAAGGAATTTTTAAAGACGCTGCGCAAGATCAAGAAGAAACAGAAGGGGAAGCACAAGAAGGAAGCTGGGATTCAACACGCAAATTTCCCTATGCTGGATACGGGGCAGGATAAGCCAGCAGCCCCTGAGATGTTGGGTAGGCCATTTATGAAGATGGCAAGTGCAATCATGGATATAAAAAGTGGTCCACCCATCATGAAGTGCAAGAGAATGGGGGAAAGGCTCAACATGGAGCACACAAAGAGGCATCCCCCTGATATTGATCCCAGGAGTTCTGTTGCTGTGAGCAACCCGAGTTGATGTATAAGAGCAGTATGTCGAGCCACGAAAATAACTAAGGCATTGTCCGGGAGGCAACCCGATGTATGAATTTCTTTTCTTGTCTTTTCAATTCTTGTTTTTAATTGCTTTTGTTCGTGTGTTTTTGCTTTTGTTTTTGTTTTGTTTCGAACTAACCTGCAGGGAGGAGACCCGAATCATATTGAAGAAGATGTTGCCCACACCAACGTAAGTCTTCCTATACCCTGCTCGAAAAAAAAAAAGTTCTACCGAAGGCCAGCTGTCTGATTTTCCCATGGAGAGATGGTGCGCATCGTGTTGTACAGGAGGAGACATTTGCCCCACATTTGTATTTGACAATGATGATGGCCCTACAATCGACAGTTGGAGAGGAGGAACACCAGGGCCCACACCACGATGACATCTGGGCCCATTTTTTGTGTTCGTTGAAGGCCATGCAACCCCGTTCCCTTGATTTACCACTTCTCACCAGAGTGATTCATTTTGGTTGCATGGTAGGAGTTGATTGAGTTGAAGGCCGTGCAACCCTGATTTCCTTGATAACCACTACACATTACAGTGGTTCCCTTTGGTTGCACGGTAGAGATGAGTTGAAGCCCGCACAACACCAGAGACCTGTGCTTTATTGTTATATCGCCAGCAACAACTTCAGTGTCCAAGCCAACTCAACGACGTTTGTGAGTTCATTTTTTGCCTTTCCCTGTGCTTCATTTTTTTTCTGTCTTCCATTACATTAAGGACAATGCAATGTTTAAGCATGGGGGAGGGTTCTATACTTGCTATGTCGTTGAGGAGAAAAGAAAAAGAAAAAGCCAAAAATTTGAAAAAAAAAGGCAAAAATAGAAATCCTGGGATAAGTCGAAAACCCGAAAGGGCGGCTTATGCAATAAGCAGGTGGCTTGGACCAGCATTAGGCTGGGGTAATATGAGGTCAAGAGTGATGTGAGTATATTGTGAGCCCATCTACTGAAAAATGAAATGAGTGGCTTGGTGAAAACCCGAAAGGGCGCCTTGGCAAAATGAGTGAAAAGAAGAAGAGTGATTTTTAGGAATCATCATTTTACCTGGCGTGGTGACATAAGAAGAGGAGATATAGGGAGGATTCGGATAGGTCACTCTGGAGCGATAAGAAGATAGATAGAGGCTAGGATTAGATTGTTACTCACTCTATGGTGTTCGGGATAAGCTTGGGGGAAGTACTCTTCTTTCCTTTTAGCTTGGTTGGTGTTATGATATGGGTTAGGTTGTGTTGTGTTGAGCTTATTGTATTGGTGCCTTGGAGTTTCATGGTTAGGTGCAATTCTTAGAGGAGATGATTTTTCTATGCTTCCTGAGACCTTGGGGATTTGATTGGAGGAGTAGGTTTATTTTAGCTTACTCGAGGATGAGCAAGGTTTAAGCATGGGGGAGTTTGATCAGCTCTACTTTGTAATGCTTATCTAGGAGTTTTTACCGGTGTTTAGGGTGCCATTTGTAGGGATTTAGAGCACAGCTGTGGAGTATTAGTTGGAGAGATAAAGTATGGATATGGTGATTTGGAGGAGCTAATTGAAGACATCCAGAAGACAAGGAGAAAACCACATGAGGAGACGAAGAAGAACAGAAGAAGAGCCACACAAACGGAGCCAAGAAGAGGTTGCCGCGACCAACCGCGACCAAGGGCAAAGACAAGAGGCGGCCGCGGCGAGAGGCGAACATCGGAGCGAAATGTGTCACTGCCGCGACCGCGGAAATCTGGCCGTGCCCGCGGAATATTCAGACCTGGGCAAAAGTCGAGAGCTCGAACCTATTTTCCGCGACCGCGGAAGCACACGGGAGGCGGCCCGAAGAGCTTTTCCGAACTTTGTTATTTTTCCCTTTTTCCGACTTTTTTATTTTTTATTTACTTTAGTTTTATTTCCTTTTAGATGAGGTTTGTGATCTTGGGCTTTAGGTTAAGTCTATTTAACCTAAATTTCATAACCTCCATTCATTCATCTTGAGATCATCGACATTCGCTATTACGTAGTATTTTCCATTCAGTATTATTTTCTTTCGAAGACTATGAGGAGCTAAGCACATTTGCTTAGTCCGACAATTGAAGCTTAAGTTTGAATTTGATTGTGAGGTTATTCCTTTACTCTTTCCTTGAATGTTATTAATTCTTTTATGCTTCGTCCAATTGAGTTATATTGATTTCTCTAGATTAGCTACCTAGTTTTATCGATATTATTCATACTGCAGGATTAGGATCTTGAATAGTATTAGTTGGATCTAACTCATCAGTTGTTTTGATTATCATTATTAATATTAGTTTTCCTAGCCTGACAACCTAGTTGAGATTAGTATTATCTATAGTGTTAGTCACCTCTTTCTGGTCAACTTGTTGAGATCAATATTATTCATCCCTAATTCAGAAGTAGCAACCACGATTTACTGGAACGAGTTATGAATGTTTATTGTGAAGAGAATTAATTGCATGTCAAGTACTGACGAGTTGTTAAGTATTGCATGAGCCTATCTATTCCTGAGCTTATTCTGCTGTTAGATTTATCTTGATAGTTTCTTGATTGGTTTAATAGTTAGGGTTACCAGGCCGAGTTGGACTGGTAACTATTTCAGAACAGGGATTAGGACATCCATGAGGATTGAGGACTAGGAATAATTAATGATCAATCAACCAAACTAAATATAGATATTTGTCTGGCTAAGTGTTTTTCCCTAATTGATTTCATCTTTGCTTTTATTTATTTCACTTTATTTTGTTATTTGCAAACCAACCAACCAAAACCTCCCATTGTTACCAATGCATGCAAATCTACATTAAGAAAGATAACTCCTCCCTGTGGGATCGACCCTTGCTTGCCAAAACTACTAGTTTAGGTTTGTTAGGATTTATTTTGACCGGGTTAACACGACTAAAACATGCATGTCAGAGACCAAAAGGCATGACAAGCCATTCATAAAGGCCATATTTCGTCTTGAACGCGGTCTTCTATTCATCACCCTCCTTCATTCGAATTTGGTGATAGCCGCTCTTCAAGTCAATTTTGGAGAAGAGGATCATGCCGTGTAGCTCATCGAGCATGTTGTCGAGGCGCGGGATTGAGTGCCTGTACTTCACTGTAATCTGATTGATGGCTCTGCAGTCGACACACATGCGCCATGATCCATCTTTCTTGGGCACGAGGATCACGGGGACTGCGCAAGGGCTTAGTGATTCCCTCACGTAGCCGCGATCCAGAAGTTCTTGCACCTGTCGCTGCAACTCCTTGGTTTCCTCAGGGCCAGCGCGATAGGCAGCGAGGCACCTGGCACCAAATCAATTTGATGCTCAATGCCGCGTAATGGGGGAAGGCCCTGCGGAAGCTCCTCTGGAAAGATGTCATCGAACTCGTCGAGAAACGCGTTGATGACACTCAGCAAAGGGTCGGCGATCGGCTTCTCTGGAATGCAAGGAGTTGGGACCAATAGGAAACATAGCGCCTTGCCGCTCAAGGTGGCAGTGAGGTCGCTGGGCCACGCAAGAAGCAATCTGTGCTAACAGGTTCCTTGTAACGTTGCACTTGTTGGCGCGACATTTGCACTTTCCTTGCAACACGTTCGATCCTTGGGCACGATGTCGTTGTAAGCGCTTTGTTGCCCTGAGGGAGTACGCGATCTCTTGTTGCCAGTGCTTGGGGTTGTTGACTAGTCTCCTGAATTTGGGTTGGATCGCGTTGGCGTTGACGCGGCCTTTGCTACTTCCAAAGCCTTTTGTCGATCGCGCTCGACCTGATCCTATAAAATCTCATGTGGAGACATGGGTAAGAGGGTGACGCGCTTCCCATGGTAAGTAAATACGTAAGTGTTTAAATAGCCATCGTGAAGAACGCGCCCGAATTGCCATGGGCGCCCCAGCAAAAGATGTATGGCGTCCATTGTAATGACATCACAAAGGACTGAGTCTGAATATTGGCCAATGAAAAAAGAGATAAGACATTGTCGAGTTACAGTGTTACCAGAACTCGAAGAAATCCACTGTAGTCCATATGGTTGTGGGTGAGGCGTGGTCGGTAGGTTGAAATGGTTGACCACCTTCTCATTGATTATATTGCAGCAGCTGCCTCCATCGATGATGACACTCAAGGACGCCGTCTTGACCAAGCAACGCGTGTGGAAGAGGTTCTCGCGTTGGTCGACCAGTGTGGCCTCCTTGACAGTGAGGATACGACGCGTGACAAGGCTGAGAGGTGTGCCACCATGGAGCGCGGAGGCTTCACAAGTGTAGGCCTCCTCGTTGTCATCCTCGAATCCTTCCTCGATGGTCTCAAGCGGGGCCTCCTCCTCCTCGTAAGATTCATATCCCGCGGCAATGCTGGAGAAGAGGACCTTCTTGTTGTTTGGACAATCCCTCTTGTAGTGCCCTCGCCCTCCACACTTGAAACATTCTAAGTCACGCACGCGCTCAGTGGCCAGTGAGGAGCCCTTTGTCGGTGTCGCGCGAGCGGCATTGGGGTTTGGCATCGCGGTCTTGCCATGTCGCCTTGTAGTAAATGTCCTCCAAGTGAGAGAAGAACTCCAGAGGCGTTTTTGTGCCTTGTCGCGCCATTGCAATCTCCATTCGCATATGGTTTCTATAGTCTACAGGCACGTACTTCTGTGTCATGACGTAAACAAGATGGTGCCACTCTGTGATGGGTGCAAGGTGTCGACGAATGCGGTCGTCAACGAACTTGTGCCACCAAACGCGTGCAGCACCTCGGAAGTGTAGCGTTGCAGCGTCAACATGCTCGTCCATGGGGATGTGACAATATCTCAAAGTATACTATGTAGCCTGCACTCACTCATAAAAAACAGCCGGATCATATTCACCAAAGAAATGCTCAATTTTTACTTTTACCTCGTGGCGGCTAAGCCGTGGTGTGGGTTGAGCAGGCTGGGGCGCATAAGCGCGTTGTGTAGGGATTTGGGCGCGACGAAGTTGACAGCGAGTGCGGCCATCCTGGACATCGTCAGCGGCGAAGACCGTTGGTGGCACGTTGTACTCGGAGTGCATTGATGTCGTCGCGTAGGAACAGAGGCATCGGTGCGGCGTTGAAAGTCACGCGGCATGTCCTCGTGGTGTTGGCCAGGAGTGACACACGTATTGTCACCTTGGACGCGATGTTGTGGGCCTACTTGCTGGAGTGGGGGCGGAATCCAATCCGCGGGCCTGTCTTGGAGCTCAATGGGATCACCAAGGGAGGATGGTAGGAGCCTGGGTTGATCATGCATGCATCCTCCATCTCCTCGTCATCGAAGTCATCATGGATAGTCGGCGTCGATCCATAGCCATCGGAGCCATAACGCGGTGTGCGCGTGCTTTGATGGCCAAGGTGGTCGTTGACGTCGAAGGGCACAGGAGTGGGATCATGGCGACGCTGACGCGGCTCAATGCTTGTGGCGCAGAAGGATCTACGCGGTAGGCCTGATTCGCGTTCATCGCGTCGTGCGCGGCCAGCAAGAGGCGTTGAAGCAGTCTCACGGAGGCGTCTAGTTCCTCTGGCTGCATACCTGTCATGAAAGTAAAAGGGTTCAGAGTACTCACCATGTGAATCATTGTCGCGGTCGGAGCCGCTATCATAGCCGGCAGGGGTTGTGCGCGATGCGTATCGTTCGCGTTGCGACACGTAACCTTGGCGGCTTTCGATCACGGATTGTATCCTTTGAAGGCGTGGTTGCAAGTTGGAGGTTGAGGGCATCAACCCTTTGCCCTTGTCCACGCGTGGTTGACTTGGCCCAGCTTCAGTGGGACGCGGCACGCCCACGACATCCATAGGAATCATCAGTGTCGGTGGGGGAAGCACTGGCGCAACGCGTTGTGTGGCTTGTAGTTGAGAAACTTGGCGTCTTAACTCTTGTATCTCGCGTTGTTCAGCGGAGAGCTCCAGAATGGGATCTGTAAGGTTGAGGTCATGCTGGGGAACCAAGGAAGGGTTTGGCGCGTTGCCGGTGTTGTTGCTGTCTCCTTGATTATGAGTCGGGGCCGACATGCTTCCTATGACAATATGACCAAACATCCAAGTAAAACGAACAAAAGACACAAGCAACCAAGAATCACGTAAGCACTAAACAAGACACAGAAGTTCACATAGGTAGGCAGTTTAGGAGTGCCGAGAGAGCGGCGAAGGCTAAACACAATAATGGTGTGAGAAGCAAGCAAGAGAACAAGCAAGACTTGAACAATTATCCCTAACCTCTACGCAAGGAATGAACAATAGCCAATGAAACCCACTTTCTAGAGGAAACCTAGACGGTGGAGAGGTAGAGAAATGAGCCAAGCCGCGGTGGGAAAAGGGTTGCCTTATTTTAGCTTTCCCCTTTTTTCTTTTTGAATTTAAGTCGAGTCTTTTTTTTTATATAAATCTCGGACTTAACTTTTTTTTTTTTTTGGAAAGACGAGATCTTTTACTTGACTTAAGCAAGATCGCGGATAGAACAAAATAAAAAAAATAACGGCTTGGTAACTTATAGAAAGAAAATCACAATAATTTCGGTGATTGGAGAGAGAAAGATCTTTAAGATTGGGTGGTTACAACTAAAAAGTCAATTTCGAAAGATATTGTTAATATTTTGACGCAAGCAAATCAGGAAATAATCACACAAATCTTGGAAGATCTCGAACTAACAAATCACACCAATATCGCGAGGTTGAAGAAACTACTCGGCCAAGTCCTTGACTTGAGACACCAATGGTAATGGCAAGCAAAAAATTTGTATCAATGGTGGAGGGAAATTTTTTTTTGAAAATGATGATGGCGGAAGCAATGGATGATGGCAAGACAAAATTTTCGTGAACTAATGCACTTGGGATAACGACTTACAAGACCAAAGGCTCTGATGTCAGTTGATGCGTTCCTGCCTTCTGATGCCGGATCGAGGTCTTGGTGGTGAGTCGCTCGTCTCGTATCCAAGTGTGGATTGATGGGAATGCGGTGTTTGTCACTTCACGCGAGCAAGCGAGCGCGGTGACAATGGAGGGGCAAGGATGTGAATGAGACTCGCGACCTCAGGACTAGGCGTGTTGGAGGGATAGGTGGCTCGATGGATCGAGCGGTGCCGTAGCGTCGGCGGCGGAGTGAAGGGGATGTGAAGATAGACTAGGGTTTTGACGTCCGATCAAAGGGAGGAGGCAAATGGCACTCAATACTCAAGCTTTGATTAAAATTGAACGTAACCTAATACAGAAGGCTGAAATGGCCTTTTATAGGGGGAGCGGGACTCGGATGGGCCGAGTCTCGCCTAATGGGCTAGCCCACGCGACACGCGTGGAACACACACCCAAAAATAAATAACTAAAAATAGTAACTACTAAAAAATGAGAGAAATGCCAAAACTAGAATGTCCAAAATAACAAACAATCAGAGATCGCGGTCAATGACTCCAAAAAGCTTATGATTGTGTTAGTTGGGATTACCTTCATAAAGCTCTTTTATTCCTTAACTTCCCTGAGCAGTTAATTGGTTGGATTATGGAATGTGTGTCTACACCTTCATACTCTATTATGATCAATGGAGAGGCTAAAGGGTTCTTTAAAGGAAGAAGAGGGCTGAGACAAGGTGATCCTCTTTCCCCCTTTCTTTTTGTCATTGTCATGGAAATGTTTGCTAGGAAACTGAATAAAGCCAGCCATTAGAAGGGCTTTGGTTATCATCCTAAATGTAAGCAGCTTCAATTGTTGAGTATTGTATTTGCTGATGATTTAATGATCTTTTGCAAGCCTACTCTCTTCTCTTTGAAGATCATTAAAGAATGTCTTTTTGATTTTGCCCGGGAGTCTGGCCTGATTGCCAATAGCTCTAAATCAAAGGTGTTCTTTGGGGGCCTTAATCCTGCCAGAAGAGAGGAGTGTGCTAACTTCCTTGGCTTTGCTCAGGGTGTTTTTCCTGTAAAATATCTTGGTATTCCTCTCCATTCTAAGAAGCTGAAAGTTGATGAATATGGTCCATTATATGATAGGCTGAAGCATGTCTTACATTGTAGAAGTGCAAGAAAAATCTCTTATTCTGGTAGAGCACAGGTAGTGAGAGCAGTGCTAGAAGGTGTGCTTACCTTTTGGATGCAGATTATTTCCTTCCCTAAGAAGGTGATTAGAAGAGTTGAAAGCCTGTGTAGATCTTACCTATGGTCTGGAGATCTTGGCAGTGGCAGGAATCTAGTTGCTTGGAGAAAAGTCTGCCATGAATTTGGTAATGGTGGACTGAACTTCAAGGAGCTTCTTTCTTGGAATAAGACTTTACTCTTTAGATTTATTTTTTATCTACACTGGGAGAAGACCAATTTGTGGACTCTTTGGGTTAGACAGAATATTGCTAAGAGAAGAGATGTATGGCATGTTCAGCTGAATTCTTCTTGCTCTTGGTTGTGGAGAAACTTATTGAAGATCAGAGACTGTGTCCAACACCAACAATACTCTATGTCAGATCCCCTTATTACCAGAAGTAATGGTAGACTGAACACAGTTGGTCTTTATTCCTTACTTAGGCCTAGAGAGCATATGATTCCTTGGTGTGCAGTGATCTGGAAGGGTCTTCAAGCTAGGAAATGGAGCTTTACTTGTTGGTTAGCTACTCTTGGGAGACTTCCAACAGCTGCAAAGTTGTACAGGTGGGGTATTATTGATAATCCAAGATGTTCTCTATGCCTCAGAGAAGATGAGGATGAGGGCCATATCTGGTTTGATTGCTCTGTAGTGAGCAATATTACTAACAAAGTCCTAGAGTGGCAAGGTATTCATACAAGGAAGAATAGTCTAATTGCTTGGTGGGAATGGTTTGCTGCCTGCGAGAAGAAGAATAACAACATCTACCTCTCAAAATTACTAGATGTCATGGCAACTGTGTACTTTATTTGGCAGCTCAGAAATGCAGTGATCTTCAAGGGGGCTGTTGTTAATGAGGATGAAGAAGTGAAGAAGATCATACAAGCTTGCAAGTTCATAATCTTACACCTTACTTCCATGAGTGGGAGAAGAGGGAATGCAATGAGAAGAAGGCTTAGAATCTGATAATATGATTGTCTGTTGTTGGCCTTTGCTTGGCTTTCTGTACTGGTTTGTGATGCTTGCTTCTTGGCTGGTGTTGGTTCTGTGTTTAGGATGATTGTTTGTTCTGTTTTTGGTGTCCTTTTTGCTGGTTTTGTTTTGGTGTTTGTTGCTTGTGTTGTTTCTTTTTCTAGTTCCTTGTATTAGGTTGGTTCGTTTTTTGTTTCTTTATTGTTTTCTTTGTCTCGTATTAGTGGATGTAAATAGGACGTTGGGCCTTTTTCCCAACCTTCAATAAAATTCTTACCATTTGGCTAAAAAAGAGATCGCGGTCAATGATGGTGGTGAGAAGTTTGAGAGAGAACGCGATTTCTAGACTAGGCACGAGGAGTCTGAGAGAGAACGCGGTCTCTGTCATCCCTTGGCTAGCGACGACGCGCACGATCAATGATTGTGTGACGTTGGCAATGGCCTTGGCACGCGATCTTGTTATGGGCCATTGTGAGTGGATGCTCATGGCTTCCTCCTCCTCAGATGCAGTCATGGTGGGCAGGGGCGCATCAACCATGCAGAGCAATCTGGTGCAATTTCAACATGAGACCAAGTCTAGCATTCAGAATCTGGAGAATCAGGTTGGTGATAAGGCGTTGTCGTGACACCTATACAAAATAATCCTAAACAAACCCAACTAATGTAGTCTGGTAAGCAAGGGTCGAATCCCACAGAGAATCAAGTTATATTTCATGTTTACAAAATCATTCACCAATTGATAACAAAGACAAAGGGGGGGTTTTGAATGAAACTAACTAAGAAAACGATAAATAAAATATAGAAAGTTTGGCTAGACAAATATCCACTTTTAGTTTGGTTGATCGATCATTGATTACTCCTAGTCCTCAATACTCATGAATGTCCTAATCCCTGTTCTGAATTAGTTACCAGTCCAACCAGTCCTGATAACCCTAACTATCAAATAACCTAGAAGACCTTCTAGATTGAATCTAACAGCACCAATGAATTCAGGAATAGATAGGTACATGCAAGTGTAGCAACCAGTCATACAATTGCATGCAATTAATTCTCTACACAAACTAAGGGATTAAGATTCTCAACCAGTATCCTCCAATCCTTAGTAGTATGATCAATAACAATCTCAACAGGTTGTATAGAAAAGGGGAACCAATAGCGTAATACTAATTTCTCTAGGTTGTCAATCTAGGGGGAACTACTATTAACAATCTAATTGATTTCCTAATCAACAAATCAAGGGGAATCGATATATGATCAATGAGATTAAGCACGAGAGAGAATTAATACAATCATAGAAAGAGTAAAGGAATAATCTCAATATCAAATTCAAACCAAGGCTTCAATTGTCTAGCCAAAAACACAAAACAAAACAAAGAACTAAACTAAAAAAGGAAAAAACAATACTGAATGAAAAACTAGGTCTAACGTGATCTGAAGATGATGAATGGAGGCTGTGGGAATTAGGTTAAATAAAGTTAACCTAAAGCCCAAGATCACAAACTCCATCTACAAGGAAATAAAATATAATATTCGAATTAAATAAAAAAAAAGGAAAAAGAAAACAAAAGTTCGGAAATCTCCACGGGTTGTCTCCCGTGTGTGGCCACAGTCGCGGCCAAGAGGCCGCGGTCGCGGTTTGCTCTCGACCATCCTGCACGGTTAGCAAACCGTGCAGCTAACCGTACAGGGCCTTTCTGGCTTCCTCAACTCTGCGACACTTCCGTAAAAACGCCATAACTTTTAATTCCCAACTTGGATTGCGCTCATATTTTGAGGACTTGCAGTAGACTTCAAGAGCTAACTCCTCGAATTGGAATCACTCCATTTGGACATCTGAGTAAAGATAACGAATCAATTGAATTCAGCACCTTGTTCTTCTACTCTCGTGTGGACTCTCTCCTTGGTTCTTCTTCGTCTCCTCAGTGGTCAACTCCTCTTCCTCTGGATATCTTCAATTTGCTTCTCCAGACCACCAAATCCACACTTCTTCTCTCCAACTCCCTATTCCACAATTGTGCTCTAAATCCATCCAAATGGCGCCTCAAACCTGGTAATAATCCCTAGAAATGCACTATAAAATAGCACTGATCAGTTGGTCAGATCTCTCTGGCAGTAAGCAGATTGGAAGCCAAGGAGGCAAGTAAGCTGCCATCTTAGACGGAGTTGAACCCGAGACAGAATATAAGTGCAATTATGCTGAGGAGTGGGAAACAATTGGACAAACAAATTGAGAGAAGCATCCCCTTAGATGAGAGGGACGAACCTGGGGCCAATGAAGAAACCGCGGGCGCGGAAAGTGAGCCGCGATCGCGGCCACTGAACGCTGAAGCAGAAGGCGAGATCCAGACAATGCCGCGGGCGCGGCTTGAGAACCGCAATCGCGGTTTTGCCCCAAAAGGTGAAAAGCCATATATTCGCTCGGATTTTCCTCCACTCGGGTCCCAGAAGCCAGTTCCGCCATTTCCTGAGGCGTTGAAGGACACAAGAAGGTTGGACAATGACAAAGAGATTTTCGAAACCTTCAGTAAGTGTGAGGTAAACATTCCCTTGCTTAAATTAATTAAAAGTGTTCCTCGCTATGCAAAGATTCTGAAGGAATTGTATACAATTAAAAGGAACCAAAAAGTGAAAAGCAAGAAAAAGGTTAAGGTTAGTGAACATGTGTCTGCTGTTTTGCAAAGGCGAATGCCTAAGAAGTGTGAAGACCCTGGCATGTTTATCATTCCTTGTATGATAGGTGACATCAACTTTAAAAAAGCCATGTTAGATTTAGGTACATCTATTAATGTGTTGTCTTACTCTTTATATGAGTCTTTGGGGCTTGGACCGTTGCATGAAACTGGGAATGTGATTCAATTAGCTGATTTGTCTAATGTTTATCCGAAAGGAGTAGTAGAGGACGTCCTTGTGAAGGTTGACAAGTTGATTTTTCCTGCTGATTTCTTTGTGATGGATATGAGAAGTGACAAGCATGCAGGCCCTGTTATGTTAGGTATGCCATTTCTGAAAACTGCCAACACTAAAATTGATGTGAGTAGTGGTTCACTGACGATGGAATTTGATGGGGAAAGGGTAGAGTATAACATTTATTATGCTAAGAAACACTCTCCTAATGATGGTTCTATGTGTTATATTATTGTGAGTAACTTACATTGATCTGTAAGGCACTATGTCGAGCCCACGACATTAACCAATGCGCTTCTCGGGAGGCAACCCGAGGTATGAAATGTTCTTGTCATTTTCTTTCTCTTTCTGTCGTTGTTTTCCCTTGTTTCGTTTTATAGACAAACTTGCAGGTAAAGACGATTTCGAAGGCAAAGCCGTGACCGCGGCCTCAAAACCGTGATCGCGGCCTTGCCCTGTACATGAAGAATGCAATCAGGGTCGCAAAAAAAAATGTTGTATTATTGATGTCGCGGTCGCGGCCTGAAAACCGCGATCGCGGCCCTGCTTTTCACGGATATCAACCCTGGTTCTCTTTCTTCTTCCTCACAAATTCCTTTCTCCACTTGCCGCGACGCCGCCCCTCTCCTTCACCTTTGAAGTCGCGACCAGATCTGGAAACTACTCCTCGCCGCCTCCTCTCCTTTGAAGCCGCGATCGCCGCCAGACGATCCGCGACCGCTACTTCCACCTGCGCCGGCCCCTTTGAGTTTGTGGTGAGTTTGTCCCACTACCCTCTTGTGTTGATTTCAAGATTTAAGCTTGGAAATGTCGGGTAGAGGTTTGCAAAGGTTGAACAAGAAGCAAATGAAGCGGTGGGATGCACTTTGTCATCGTGAAATTGTGCAAACTCGCTTCCTTGATGTGCCCATTTTACATACTTTGGGGTTGTTTGACTACACAAGGCTTGTGTTTGAGAAGGGTGGTTTGGGTGATTTTGTGCATAAGGGGGTTCCTACCTATCCTCTTTATGTGTTGGAATTTTTGGCTACTTTGGAAAGAGACGAGGATAGGATTACATTTCACCTGAGTGATGTGGAGCGGTCATTATCTTTCGATGAACTTAGACAGATTTTTCGGGTGTCCGTTCCGCCAGCTGAGGGGTGGACTGCTGTGGGCACCCGACATTATGAATTCTGGCAGACAGCTACTGGACAAGTTTTCAACCCGAGGAAAGGGGAGTACAATTACACGATTACGCATCCTTGCCTGAGATTGGCCCACAAGGTGATAGCTATGGCGTTTTTGGGGCATGGTGAGGTCAACAAAGTTTCTACTGCTGATATGTCAGTGCTCTGGTGCATGACTCTAGAGAGTGAGTATGTTCCCGACTGGTTTGCTCTGTTTATAGCCAATTGTTTCCAAGCCCGCGACAAGGGTTCCGGCAGAATAGCTTTGGGTGGGATGATCACCCTGATTGCTCGTACTTGGGACCCGGAAGCACCAGAGAGTTATACACTATTGCCGGGTGCATATGTCTATGATGAGCACTCTCTGAAGAAGGCGGGGTTGTTGGGTTCTACACGGGGACAATATTTCTGGAAGGCAGGGAAGGGTGACATCCATCATCTTTCCCTACCTCATTTCATTCCCTTTGGACCGACGGCTCAGGATTTTTATATGGTTGATGATGATGATGAGGATAGAACAGCTGCTGAGGAGGAGTTTCCCGAGGCGGCTACTGATATGATGATGGACATGAGACTCCAAGATGAGGCCGCAGATACAGATAGGCAGTATGAGGCGGGCACTTCGAGTGGTCCTACAGGTCATTCTAGTGCGTCTAGTTCTTGGCATGAGTAGATGCTAGCTGCTATGTCCAGCATGTCTATTCGCCAGGAGGAGATGGCTTACCGCCAAGCTGAGATGGACATGACGCTTAGAGACATGGCTGCAAACCAACAATATATGATGGACGAGCAGCATCGGTTTGCCACTAGCCTAGATCGTATGTCTGTAGACGTGGCTGATGTCAGGAGGACACAAAATCAGCATGGTGGGTGGATTGCGGAGCTAGATGAGGATGTTAGGATGCTCCGGGATCAGCAGTTGGTGGCGTGCACTTACGGCCAACACTGGGACGAGTTTGCTCGTTATGAGTGAGAGCGGTATACGAGACCAACAAACGATGAGTTGGATAGCATTGCCACACGCTAGCCCCGACATTTTAGATGCGGATCACCCCGGCAGCCCTAGTGGATATTTTTCTTTCTTCCCTAGATTTTCATTTTCGTCTTTCATTACATTGAGGACAATGCAATATTTAAGCATGGGGGAGGGATTTATACTTGTTGTTGGTTGTAAATAATAATAAAAAATCATGGCTAAGCTGAAAACCCGAAAGGGCGGCTTAGGCAAAATTCAGGGGCCCAGACCAGCATTAGGATAGGGTAATAAGAGGCTGAAGAGTGATGTGAGGATTGGTGAACTCATCTGTGAAAAATGAAATGAGTGGCTAGGTGAAAACCCAAAAGGGCGCCTAGGCAAAATGAGTGAAAAAAAAGAGAGTGATTATTAGGATTCATTCATTTTGGCGTGGCGACATAAGTGGTGGAGCTATAAGGAAGTTTCGGGTAGGTCACTCTGGAGTTATAAGGAGATAGACTGGAGCTAGGATTAGAAAATATCATTCACATCTGGAGTTCGGGTTCAGCTTGGGGGAAATACTCTGTTTTCCTTAAGGCTGGTATGCTGCGTTTCTGTGTTGGTGTTGCTGGGGATTCATGAGTAGGTACGGTTCTTAGTGGAGAATTTTGTTGTGCTTCCTGAGACCTTGGGTATTACATTGGAGGAGTAGGTTTCCATTAGCTTACTCGAGGACGAGCAAGGTCTAAGCATGGGGGAATTTGATACGCTCTACTTTGTAGTGCGTAACTAGGAGTTGTTACTATGCTATTAGGTGCCATCTGAGTGGGTTTAGGAGATAATTTAGGATATGGAGCAGTAGAGTAGAAGTGGAGAAATGATGATTTAAGTGAGTTTTGGAGCGTCAGAAGCTGAGGAAGGCAAAGCCGCGGGCGTGGTATGGAGTGCAGCGGGTGCGGCTGAGGAAACCGCGATCGCGGCCTTGAAGATCAGAGACTTCGCGGGAAGATTTCGCCGCAGATTATCTTGTTACCTTATTTTCTTTATTTTATATTTTAATATTTCGGTTATTATTTTTAGCAGAATTCGTTTAGGTTAAATAGACTAAGCTTCTTTAGGTTTTATATTCATTCATCATTATTCAGAACGACAATCTACGTTTTTCATTGAGAGCTTTTGTGTTTTGCAAGACTATAAAGAACTAAGTTTCCTTTGCTTAGTCAGACGATTGAAGCCTTCGTTTGATTTGGTTGTGAGATTATAATTCTTGTTCTATTCCTTTGAATGTTATTGATTCTCTTGTGCTTAATCCCTTTGAGTTTTGCTAATTGGCCATTAGTATTATTCTTCTGCTAGAGTTGGATTGTTTCTGGTTGAAATATCTAATTCAGAGTAGCAACTACGATATTCTAGAACTGGTTGTGATAGTTTATTGTAGAAGAGAATTGATTGCATGCTAAGTAAAACTGGTTGTTTTATGCGCATGTATCTGCTGAATTTCTGGAACTTACTGCTGCTATTGAATTGAATCTGGATAGTTTCCTGGTTGTTTGATAGTTAGTATTATCAGGATCTGGTTGTCCTGTTAATAAACTTAAGAAAAGGAATAGGAACATTCACTGGTCTAAAGAACTAGAGATAATCGATGATCAACCAATTAAACCGAAGTGTGGATATTTGTCTGACTGAGTACTTTCATCAATATCTGTTTACATCATCATTAATTCTGTTAGTTAATTTCATAGTTTAGAACAAAAAGCCAAAACCCCCTTTGTTATTGTTGATAAACAATTTCTGCAAACATGATAGATAGCTTGATTCTCTGTGGGTTCGACCCTTACTTGCCAGACTACATTAGTTGGGTGTTTAAGGTTTATTTGATAGGTACATACGACAAAAGCTCTGCCAGTTCTTGACAGGTTCAAAATGCAGGATTCCAAGAAAGGTTTTCTACCCATGCAACATGGCATATACCTCAGCAAGAAGAAGTGTCCTAAGACACCTGCTGAGCTTGAGAAGATGAACAAGGTCCCTTATGTTTCTGCTATAGGATCTATCATGTATGCCATGATATGTACACGCCCTAATGTTGCATTTGCTCTGAGCATGTGTAGTAGATACCAATCAAATCCCGGAGATGCACATTGGTGTACAGCCAAGAACATCCTGAAGTACTTGAGAAGAACCAAGGATGATTTATTGGTATTTGGTAGTGATGATGAGTTAGTCGTTCGAGGATACACTGATGCAAGCTTCTAGACAGACCGAGATGATTTTGAGTCCCAATCAGGATATGTCTTCATCCTGAATGGAGGAGTTGTGAGCTGGAAGAGCTCCAAGCAGGACACAGTGGCTGATTCTACGACATAGGCAGAGTACATCGCCGCTAGTGAAGCGGCGAAGGAGGATGTCTAGATTAGGCAGTTCATTGATGAGCTCGGCGTTGTTCCTAGCATATCAAGGGCAATTGACGTCTATTGTGACAACAATGGTGCCATAGCCCAAGCCAAGGAACCGAGTTCAAGCTCCAAATCCAAACACATATTGAGGAAGTATCACCTTATTCGACACATCGTTGATAGAGAAGACGTTAGGATGTGCAAAGTACACGCAAATGACAACATTGCAGATCCATTGACCAAGCCTATGCCTAGGCCCAAGCATGATAGTCACACTAGGGCCAAGGGCCTCAAGCACATCGGAGAATGACTTTGAGATTGTATTGTCTTACATTATGAACTTTGTTTTATGTATGTCAGACACGTTTTATGCTTGATTATATGATATACATCTTTCATTCTTATTTAATCATTGCTTGGAATTAGATAAAATGTCCAAATAATTTATAATTCATAAATGGGCTCATCATAAGTGTTTTGGTGAATGAAACCTCATTAAGTGAACTGAAGTTATGAATTATTCAAAGTCCATGGTCTAAGTCATTAACTTGGACATAAATGACTACATTAAAGACTGTATTATAAGTTGATTGATAGCGCCAAGTTTCATGGGCTATAGGGACATAAAGATGTCTAGTCAATTACATAGATATGTATGGATGATACATGTAGGACTGACCCAACTTAAGACTCTCCAAAAGGGCTTGAAGAGTTTTAAGTTAAACCATGATTGGTAGATTCCTCAGACATGAGTATGTTGTGGTTTCTCTTGATGATTGGTATATCTTTGACGCTGTTAAACGTTGACCGTAACAGACAGTTATAAAGGTAGTGATTGGGATTGCCAAAAGTTGAGTGGGAGCTATAGTCATACAAGACTGGAGAAGTCCTCCTGCTTCATGTATACTACGATGCATGGACAAGAATGGTGTCTCGGCCACTTGAAGAGCAAGAACTGAAAAATGCATGGCCATGCTTGGATGGATTATTTGTAATCATCCGTTATTTGACAGTTCAAACTCAAGAGTTCAAGAAACGCATTTGATAGGAGATATGGATGTCATCATATCATCAAATAAGACACTAAGAGACAAAGGGATTTAACATTGCACACTTGTTTTAAGGATAAGTGGGAGATTGAAGGATTTGTGTCCTTTAATCAAAGGTGCAATTACTGAACATGGAATAAGACTATTAATGGAGAATTATAATCCGGGTATTTTAGGGATCGTAGTGCTTTGCTAGAAGCCAACTATGATTAACGGGCTTAATCGGGTTAGGCCCATGGCTATAATAACCGGGTCCTATGAGGTCACACACATAGAGTTATCGGGCTGGATCAAACCGAACCGAAAGCCCATGTTGGACATGGGATTTCGGCCCATTGGCTTTAATTGAGAGATGGGCTATTATTATTGATGGATAAGAGTTATCATTAATAATTACTAGATAAGGAGATATCTCATTAGAAGATATATAGATACAATATAAAGATATTATATCTATTATCAAAGATAAGATATGATCTTATAAGTAATTGTTACGAACAAGGAAAACACATAATTCCTCTCCTTAGAAGTTGTACGACCGAACCACTCCAAAGAGAAGCCAAGTTCGCTCCTTCGTTCGTTCGTTCTAGCAGACGACACCAAAGGCGATCCAGATTCCAGACTCGTGTGGACCATGTAGAGAAGCCACACTTGGGGCTTTTGATCTCCGCTGAAGTTCTGTCGGGACGTTTCAGACTCGCATCAAACGGTATGTAACTCTATTCCTACTTGATCCTTATTGATTCATGCATGAGATCCTTGTTAGATGCTAGAAAATAGTTTTCTGAAATTCCGCTTATACGCATCTAATCGCAACACAGTCGTCATCTCAAAGTCATGTATCGAGGTTTAGGTACTCTCATAAGAAAAGTTTGTTTGATTTGTTCAAATATAGTTTTGTTCCTCGTTACATATTTTGCTATGAACCGTGAAAAGATTCCAAACGAAATGTGTTGTATATAGAAATAGATTTTGGTTTCACCGAATCGGAGAATCTCCGGTTTCGGAACTGGAAAAAACCGAAATCTGCTCGAATCGAAATCAGATAAACTTCCTAACTCCAGTTTCCTTAAATAGGAATTGAATGTTTCAGAACTGTTTCAAAACCTCTGATTTCACTTTTTTTTTTAAAGAAAATCGGATTCAAATCGGGTGGAACCGCAAAACCTTCGGTTCTGGCACCAAAATCGGGGGTTTCACCTTCTTTTTTTTCTCGAAATAAGAACTGGAACCTCCTAATCTCCAAAACCTTTCGGAACCAGATATAACTTGATTTCGATTTTGATATTTTTAACCGGAACCGAAGGTTATTGAATCGTGCCATGACTAGTTGCATACACCCGAACTGAGAAATATTAAGAGAATTTGTAAGGAGAAAGAATGCAACGCGCTCACAGACATGCACTTGATTGGTTACCTAATACAATTTGAAAGTGTTACATTAGTGAGATGTGAGTGTACAATTTAGACAATAAATTACGTATGTAATTCTAAAGGAACGTAAAATTTATCAAATTGCTTCTGGCTAAATAAGAGATTTGTGGTTTAGGATATGTCATATGTTTGGAATTGGTGTGTTATACAACGGCGGAGCTACTTAAGGTCGAGGGGGGCTATAACCCCCTCTAAATTTTAATAAATAAAAATTAGTAGTGTATTAAAAAACTGAGCTCAAATCCTACATCCGTTCCTGGTATTACATAGTTTTCATTACTAGATATTCTTATAAAAAATCAATCATCTTGTTAATAATTCTACTAAGAGGTTTTTGGTTCGGGAGGTTTTTGGTTCGGGATATGTTTGACATTGGTTAAATAAGAGGTTTCTCGTGACCTTATATTATACGGCAATCCATCTAAGTAGATAAATGTATCAACTATGAAATGGGCTTGATAAAAGGCACTAAAGAGTAAAGACTGAGGTGCGGTACTTGGGGGTAAATGTGGAAACAACTTTAACTTTACTGTTAAAAAACTTCACCAATCTGATAAAATACAAAACAGGGAAAAAAAGTATAATTCCCATAAACAAAAGAAATTAATTTTCCATAGAGCCTTGAAATCCCCAAAGTCCAAAACCTTTTATTTCCAGAGAATCTCCACACAGGAGGACAAGCTCCATTTGTCTCTCTCCAATCCTTCCTACAAAGACTAATCGAAGGCAAAACAAGTTGAGGAGGAAGAAGAAGAAGGTCTGAAAACCTAATTAGCGAGCCATGGAGATCTCAGAGAGGATTTTACAGTTCAAATACCACATCGCCGGCGCCGGCGCCGTTTTTGCCGCCGTCTTCGCTCTTATCAAGGTTGCGCCGAGGTTCCTCGACGTGCTCGCCTACTTCTGGCCCCTGCTCGTCTCCACGGCGCTCTTCCTCGCCGTCGTCGTCGTTTTCGGCCGTATCTCGCCGCCGCCGCTGGATGAGGTTTCCGGCGAGAAGACAGGCGAAGGACTCCTTGATTACGTCGCCGGACAGCCTCCGGAGTTGTTTCCCGGAGATAGTTACAAGTTCGATTGAAAATTGAAGGAAAGAGAAACAGAAAAAAAACGTGTAATTCCTCTTTCTCTCTGGCTCTCTCCCCCTAAATACACCACTTGACCTTCTTTTAGCGGCTCAATCGTCTCATATATATCTTCTTACTAGCTTAATTTTATCTGGATTTGAATTTGGAATGGATCTCAAGTGGAAAGATGTAAATTTACGGGGAGAAATAACGAATAAATTGCAGTTCGAGCTTTCGTTTTCGCTTTCTCAGTCTCAGCTGTGTGACTATGCATCTACGCGTCATCTGCTATTGTGCGCCGTAGTGCAAACTGCGCACATCTCTAGGTTTTCCATTTTCTCAATCAGTAAAATTGTAAATGTAGTGGAATAATGGAATTTCACCATGGATCTAATCATGAACTTGAAAAATGCAATGAAATGGAAAAATTTGTGACACAGAAAGTTTACGGAGTAACATTTTGTGTCACAATTTTTTACCTGATGTATAGCTCCGTTCCGTGTCACATTTTTCTCTCTTGTGGTTCACAGTTTGTCACTCAGATTTATGTCAATAAATTAGGTAAAAAGAAGTTTACGCATATTGAAATGATTTTTTTATTAAATAGAATTTTCGTGATAAAGTAAAATAATATAACGGTGGAAAAAATAAGAATCACGAAGAATGATAAGTCTGACAAGTCCAACCGACCAAAACTCATATTTCTTCTCAATAATGAACTGTGTACAGTCAGGAACAAAACTGTACTATACATAGAAAATCTGTATCATCTTATAACGGTGGAAAAAATATAGAAACACTGAAAAATAAGGTTTATGTGTAACGCATTGTATACTACGCCGGCAGCCTACGCTTTATCCGACTAGGATGTGACGACGACGTTTCACTTGAAATTGTGGGTGAACAAGTTGTTCAACATATTCATCATATTCCAGATTGGATGGCATATTGGCATGACGATTGCAAAATTGGCTTGGGTTTTTACACTATCAAATTAGTTGAACCACATTATCTGTCTCTTGACACAAATAAAACAAACTATATGATACATATAATCGTCAGATTTGTTCTGTATTATATTTTAACATAATTTCAATAGATGTGTTGCCTACTTTTTTTCGATAGATTACTCTTACATATGATCTCATTCATTGATACCCAGATCACAACAGACAACAATCAGTTTCCATTTTCGAATATCATTTTGAGGGTGCAATTGTGAAAAGTAATTTGACTATTACAAGTATATCAACTTTTAATATAATTACAAATATTAGATCATTCAAGCATGTAGTCTTAAGTTATAAAGGTACAGTAATTGTTACAGTGAACTTACATGTTACAATCTTCAGTGAGTTTTTTCTGGGTCGGATTGAGCAAGTGAAATATCCGACACAGATAAGGTTCCCGATTGATCAACATCGAGTTCTTCGAATTCCTCCATCACCATTGATATATCTTCTTGGCTGATCTTCCCCATTTCCTTGAGCTTAAACAAGACGAATTCCGCCACCCTAACAACACAAAATCGGCAGTCATAAGCGCAAACTAGAGTTAAAAAAAACACGAGCAAAGAAGGATATATGATAGTCGAACTCACTCTACAACACCATCATTGTCAAGATCAGCTGCCTCGAGGTCCTGGTTAGTCACTCGTCGACTCAAGACCCACTTCACTAATTCTCTCTGACGGGTTTCGGTGTTCAGCTCAGCAATGTAGAAGAAGAACTGGCCTAAGCAGATTGTACTTGTCAGAATCCAGAAAACTGCAAAGATCCGGCCTCCTTCGGTTGAGAAGCTATGATCGCCATACCCAAGTGTCGTGATGGTGCAGCAGACGCAGTAGAAAGCATCAACGAGACCCTTCTTCTCAACGAATGACAGAACCGCTGTCCCAATGAACATTAACACCAATAGAATGGTAAGCATCAGGAAACACTTGTACTTTACTCTGTTGATCTCAATCTCCCTTGTAACGTGATTTGAACCGATTTTTTGGCGCCTGTGCAAGGCTCTAACGAGCAACGCCTCTTGCTTTTCGACTAGGTAGTCTGCTGCCTTGCTGAGAATCAGCCCAATTAGGGCCACACCTGCGAAGACAAAGCCACAAGCTAGAAGTTTTGCTGGGACGGTATCTGGTACTAGGTCTCCATACCCGACTGTGGTCATAGTTACAACACAAAAGTACAGTGCGTCGACGATTCCATTGGTTTTCTTGCCTTGGATATGGAATCCCACAATGTAAAAGCAGATGGTTCCCACACCAAGATAAATTGACAAGAGCATGGCTACCGTCCTCAAACTCGGGTGTATGTTACGGAATACAGGTTCAGAGTGCGGTGAAGATTGCGTGGCCTTTTCTTCAAGAGAGTAGTAATCAGCCATGGGGGCACTTCTACATCGGCGAAACCTTCTTTTCTTTGGAGCCTCCTTGTGATTGTCAGCAGCAGGAGGATCTAATAATCCCGCTAACAATTGGGGGCTTCCGTTCTGATTGGCCATTGTAAAACACAAATTTTGAAGCCAACGGACTTAGGTTGACCAATCAGTTGAGACTCAAAAGCTCTCCTGCAATCATGATGACCAAATTTACCATGAAATCAATGTAGTTGGTCGAGGTTCTTCGATTGCATCCTTTTGTACCTGTCATGAAATAGATATTAGCATAAAATAGAGAAGCATATGATACTAGATTCACAGATGATAACATAGGAAAAGTTTTAAACAAGGTCCACATGTCGGTCGAAATTCTACTTCACTTGGTAGTTAGTACTTTCAAATATTAGTTAATACATTTCCCTGTACTTTTCAAGCATCTACAATTCTAAAGGACAATCACCTTTACACTTCAGGAATATCCTTTTGACTAAGGTGATGGCAAGAATTCTCGTGTCGTCGACTGTGGGAATAATTCAACTACTATAGGATCAGAATTCAGATATCACCCACATATAGTCATAGAGACCTGCAAAATTGATCCAATTAAAGCTTTCTAGACCATTAAGATTTGGAACTTGAAGCTTAGTAGGTATGAAGAATCTGATTGAAAAACAAACAAAAACCGGCAAACACTATCAAGTATAAACGGGGATGGAGTTTTTCAAATCAGCTCTTGATTCCCTATATTAATCAGCCAGACGCCACCTTAACATTATTAAAAATTAACAATCAGCTTAGATCCGCTTTCATCTTACTGTGAAATCAAGAAAGGAAAATGGAATCTTCAATGAACCGAAACTTAACAACAATTCTGGAACTACAAGATAATGAAAATGACAGGTTTCATAGCATCTCATTCTGTCAGCTTGTAGTCACTCATCGGTAGCCATGTGTTTAAGCTTAACTAATGATCTCAGAAACTGCAAGGATGAACAGTTGAAACTGAACAATTAAAAGCAATAACTAAAACAGATCAAACCGCAATTCAACCAATACTTGCTGCTTAAGACATGAACAGTTGAAACAGCAGGTGTGATGATCCGATATTCTTCGTATTAAATTGAGCAGCGAAAACGGAAGGCAAAACCTTAAGTCACAACCAGAAACAGTTATAACTCTGTATCAAACTCACCAGACGGACTTAAAAGCTGCAATCGGAAGAACAATACTGAAATTAAAAACCAGAAAAGCTAGATCTGCAAGGAAGGTGTGTCTTACTCGAGAACCAAGCAAGTCTTGGATGCTTCAGAAAAGCCCGGAAATGGCAGAAATTTGAGATGAGTGAGATCGAATGAGGAATTACGAGTGGAAGTATCGAGAAGCAAATGGTGGGCCGCAGCGAATTGTTGAGCGCCGAGTGGTAAATTTAGCGCAAACAGAGACTCGAAAAAGGTCCTCGAGTGTTTATACCAGTTGAGCTTTGCATTTTTGGTCAACTTTAGTTCGTAAATGTGTATTATTGACTTCATATGACCATATATATAATCAATAGATAATATTTTTATTTTGTTGGGTAGGATCAATAGGTAACATCTTTGTTAGATGTTTTTTTCTTTCTGAAATTGATATACGCCCGTAACATAACTTTTTCAATTTGTCTAGTTCGAAATTGTCAAACGAAAACGAATTAGACATAGAATTAGGAGAAAATGAGAACCACAATCTAGACTAAAATTCTGATTTTGGTTTCGCTAGTTTCCATCCAATTTACTCAACTTTCTAGTTCGCTACCGACGTTGGCTGGTGTAGTGTTGGGGAAAAAAATACGCTCAACTTTCCCGAAAATCAGAATAATGAGAATGACAATGATAGAAAACACACACACGAGATGTTTCTAATCTGCCGCAACACTTTGATAGAATGATAATGTGATTACAACTCAATTACTTTATACCCACACCCAAAACTACACTCTGGAATTTTACGCAGAAAATTCTCCCGAAAGCTTCTCTCTGTTTAATGCTTTAACTAAGCTTTTCTCTCTGTGTTTTGGATAATTTACAAATGAAAACTTATTGGTTTATATAGGCTTTCAACAGAGGAAATGGTTGGTGCAAATTCCTTCTTCAATATTTGCCTCCCGTTTCATTTCTCTATTACGCCTCCTACAAAAGAGCATTCTCTTTCAATTATCAATAATAGATATTACTATTATTATAATTCCTAATATTAGAGAATTAATAATTCTCCAACAATCTCCCACTTGAAGACTGATTTCAATCTGTCTTCACACACATGGTCTTGTCATTTCTGCAGGCCAACTGAAGTTGAACACAACTTCAATTTGTCAATAGTCACCGTCTTTGTTAACATGTCTGCTGGATTCTTACTGCCTTGGATCTTCTCCAGTTTCAATACATCATCTTCCAACAACGATCTGATGAAATGGTATCGAAGTCCAATGTGCTTGGTTCTAGAATGAAATGCCGAATTCTTTGCCAAATGTATTGCACTCTGACTATCACTGTACAACACATTATTCTCTTGTACGAATCCCAGCTCAGTTAACAAACCTTGAAGCCATATCATCTCCTTACTAGCTTCAGTCACTGCTACATATTCAGCCTCTGTAGTTGATAGAGCAACAATCTTCTGCAATTGTGACATCCAACTAACAGCTGTATTTCCGACAGTGAAAACATAACCCGTTGTGCTTTTCCGGTTATCGACTTCACCTCCAAAGTCCGCATCTACATAGCCTTGTACTTTAATATCACCCTTACCAAAGTACAAACATTTCTCTGTCGTGCCTTGTAGATATCTTAATATCCACTTCACTGCTTCCCAGTGAGCTTTTCCCGGATTTGACATAAACCTGCTAACAACTCCCACTGCATGTGCAATATCTGGTCTTGTACAGACCATAGCATACATCAAACTCCCAATGGCTGAGGCATAAGGAACCTTAGCCATGAACTCTCTATCTTCTTCTGTCTTAGGCGATTGATCCTTGGATAAGCGAAAATGACTTGCCAAAGGTGTACTAACATGTTTGGCACTGCTCATGTTGAACCTTTGCAAGACACGTTTGATGTACTCTGACTGAGACAACTGCAATGTCCCTTTCTGCCTATCTCTTGTAATTTGCATTCCAAGAATCTTCTTTGCTGGACCTAAGTCCTTCATGTCAAACTCTTTTGACAATTGCTGCTTCAGCCTTCTAATCTCATTCATATCAGAACATGCTACTAACATATCGTCAACATATAGTAGCAATATGATATAACTGGACTGATAATTTTTGAAGTAGCAACAGTGGTCGGCGTTACACTTCTGGAAACCTTCCTTGTACATGAAGCCATCAAACTTTTTATACCACTGTCTCGGAGCTTGTTTAAGGCCATACAAGCTCTTCTTGAGTCTGCACACCATCTTCTCTTTTCCCTTTTCTGAGAAGCCTTCTGGTTGGTGCATGTATATCTCTTCATCTAACTCTCCGTGAAGAAATGCAGTTTTCACGTCTAACTGCTCAAGATGAATATCTTCAATGGCAACAATACTCAACACTGATCTGATAGTATTGAGCTTCACAACAGGAGCAAAAATCTCGTTGTAATCAACACCTTCTTTTTGCTGAAACCCTTTCATAACTAGTCGAGCTTTGTACCTGATAGAGCCATCATGCTCATTCTTCAACCGGTACAACCATTTGTTGTGAAGTGCCTTCTTACCTATGGGCAACTCAGCTAGTTCCCATGTCTGGTTTGAAGTCAAAGACTGCATCTCGTCTTTCATTGCAAGCTCCCACTTACTTGCATCACCAGTCTGACATGCTTCATCGTAGCATTCTGGCTCCCCTCCATCTGTCAACAACAAATAACTCATGTATCTCCTGTTAGGAACATGAGGTCGGGAAGTCCTTCTTAATCCAGGAGCTGGAGTAGAAGGTTGTGGCGTCTCTAACTGTTGCACACTGCTACGTCCGACAAGTCCCTCTGACTGAGGACTTTTCATGATTGGCTCTATCATAGGACAATCTGGAATATAATCTGCATCTGCAAATGTTGGCCCACTCTCTCCTGAGTCGCTAGCGTCACTATTATTCTTGTCCTTATACATGACTCTCTCATTGAAAATCACATCTCTGCTACGGATCACCTTCTTGGTTTGATCATCCCAAAGGCGATATCCAAACTCATCTTCTCCGTAGCCGATGAAAGTGCATTTCTTAGATTTAGGATCAAGCTTATTCCTGCCATGATCACTAATATGCACATATGCGACACAACCGAAAACCTTCAAATGTGTCAGCTTTATTTCTTTTCCGCTCCATACCTCTTCTGGTATCTGGAACTGCAACGGAACCGATGGACCTCGATTAATCAAGTAACATGCCGTATTGATTGCTTCTGCCCAGAACTGCTTCGGTAGACCTGACTGTATACGAATGCTTCTGGCTCTTTCTGTCAACGTTCGGTTCATACGCTCAGCTACACCGTTTTGTTGAGGCGTTCCCGGCACTGTTCTTTCCATCCGGATCCCGTGCTCATAGCAAAAGTTTTTGAACATGGTGTCTACATACTCACCACCATTGTCGGTTCTGAGCTTTTTAACTTTCACACCCGTCTCGTTTTCAACCATCACTTTCCATCTCTTGAAAGCCTCAAAAACTTCTGACTTGTGTCTTAGAAAGTAAACCCATACCTTCCGAGAGTGATCATCGATGAAAGTCACATAATAGTGCTTCCCGCCAAAGGATGAAGTAGTCGTTGGCCCCCAAACATCGGAGTGGACAAGCTCTAGTCTTTCCTTCTTTGGGGCTCTACCACTTGTTTGAAAGCTCACCCTCTTCTGCTTTCCAAGTATGCATTCTTCGCACATGTCTATCCCTACTGACTGTACACCTGGGAGTTTTCCCTTTGAATGCATAAGCTTCATCCCTTTCTCACTCATGTGGCCAAGTCTCTGGTGCCACATATTGGAATCTTCATTTCCCACTGCAACTGCAATGGAACAACACGCACCTGCTGTGAGGTAAAGAGTACCGTTCTTTTTACCTCGAGCTATAGTCATTGCACCCTTTGAAACCTTCCACGTGTCTCCACGGAAGTTGGTGTCATAACCTTCATCTGCCAACTGGCCTACTGATATCAAGTTCTTTCTGAGATCGGGAATGTGTCTGACATCTTTCAGCTCCCAAACAGACCCGTTCAACTTGATCTTCACTACTCCTTTACCGACAATCGAACAAGGTTGATCGTCACCGAGGTACACTTTTCCAAGGTTTCCTGAGACATACTCCTCGAAGAACTCTCTCTTCCAAGTAGCATGAAACGATGCTCCTGAATCTACCACCCAAGATTCTTCCTTGCTCTCAAGAGAGCATATCAATGCATCATCTTCTTCTGAGGTAAATGTAACATTCGCCTTTGCCTTCGTCTCCTGGTTTTTCGGTGCACTCTTGCATTGATTTTTGTAGTGCCCGGTCTGACCACAATTCCAACACTCGATGGTTTTCGAGGTAGAGGAATTATTATGATTTCTTGATTTTGACCTTGTATCCCTTGATCCACCTTGATGGTTTGATCTTCCACGTCCATATCCTTTGGTTGAATTTCTTCCTCTTGACTCTGTATGTAAAACTAAAGAGGTTGATGATTCACCCGACGCTCCTCGTCGGATCTCTTCACTGAGAACCAGATCACGAACATCATCAAACTTTAACTTATTGCTTCCTGATGAGCTACTCACAGCTGTGACGGTAGCATTCCAACTCTCTGGAAGAGAAGACAATAATATCAAGGCTCGTACTTCTTCATCAAATTCAATCCCAACTGAACTCAATTGGGTTGTGACCGTATTGAGTCCATTGAGATGTTGAGCTACCGATGCGCCTTCTGTCATTCGCAAATTGAATAGTCGCCTCATCAAATGAACTTTGTTGGAGGCTGATGGCTTCTCATACATATTTGAGAGTGCTGCCATAAGACCCGCCGTGGTCGTTTCTTTTGCTATATTGAAAGCAACATTGCGTGACAACGTCAATCGTATAACTCCAAGGGCTTGTCTATCAAGAATCTTCCAATCTTCATCCTTCATACTCTCTGGCTTATTTTCTGACAGAGGTTGATAAAGATTCTTTTGGTATAAGTGATCTTCGATTTGCATCTTCCAAAATCCGAAATCTGCACCATCGAACTTGTCGAGTTTCACCTTTCTATCTTCTGCGGCCATTGCTCCCACTCAAATCTGACTTTATGTGGATTGTTTACAACCAACGCTCTGATACCAATTGTTGGGGAAAAAAATACGCTCAACTTTCCCGAAAATCAGAATAATGAGAATGACAATGATAGAAAACACACACACGAGATGTTTCTAATCTGCCGCAACACTTTGATAGAATGATAATGTGATTACAACTCAATTACTTTATACCCACACCCAAAACTACACTCTGGAATTTTACGCAGAAAATTCTCCCGAAAGCTTCTCTCTGTTTAATGCTTTAACTAAGCTTTTCTCTCTGTGTTTTGGATAATTTACAAATGAAAACTTATTGGTTTATATAGGCTTTCAACAGAGGAAATGGTTGGTGCAAATTCCTTCTTCAATATTTGCCTCCCGTTTCATTTCTCTATTACGCCTCCTACAAAAGAGCATTCTCTTTCAATTATCAATAATAGATATTACTATTATTATAATTCCTAATATTAGAGAATTAATAATTCTCCAACATGTAGTTGGGTAAGGCATTGTGTAACGGTGGTTTTATATTTTGAATTTTATTATATTTTTTTTTTATTTTCTTTATCTCATCTAAAAAATTATTTTAATATTAAAATAAGTATAAAATTAAATCTCAATCCTTTATATAAAAGAAGAGACCCATTTATTTTGTTATAACTCTTTTTTTGAGTTTCATATCATGAAACTTTCTCTTATTGATTCCATCAAAATTTTTATATTTTATTTATGAAACCCCTTATGAAATCTCATTGTGAATGTTCTAAGATTTGTTGTTTTTTAAGCATTTTAGTTTTCAATTTTTTTTGACGGTATTTATGGAGATATTAACGTTAAAAAATGTCTTAATAAGACAAGTTTTTTATAAAGAAATAGGATGAAATAAACAATAAGGTAAGAAGGATATAATTATTATTTTATTTTAAATACTTATGGTAAATATAGATTGTTCACAAAGATATTATATTTATATCTTATACTTAAAGATATATTCAAAGTAAGAGGAAAGTTATACTAAAATACCATTTTTTTTATTAGTTTTAAAATCACAAATATTTTTTATTAAAAAAATCAAAATTATTATTTTTAAGCTGAAATAATAAGATACAGTTTTTATATTGTCAATATTATTTAGTTTTAAGTAGTTATGATAAAAATTCGAAAATAAGATAAGAAGGAGTATAATTATTTTTTAGGTTTAATTAGTATATATATACATAGTTATGGATTTATTAGTTTTTAAAACATAAATAAATGTTATTAATTTTATTAAAAAACTCCAAGTTTATCATTTTTAAACTGAAATAATAAGATAAAAATTTTATATTGTCAATATTATTTTATTTTAAATAGTTATGATAAAAATTCAAAAATAAGATAAAAAAATTATAATTATTATTTAGTTTTAAATAGTTATAAAAATAAATAATAAAATAAAATAATTAATTATGATAAAAAAATTTAAAAAAAATAAAAATATAATTATTATTTAATTTTAAATAATTAATAAAATAATATATCAAATAACATGACGAATGAGGTGAAACAGTTTAAAGTTTTTAATTGAACTCGTCGGGTCAAAAAAGGGTGAAAAAGAAAAGCATTTGCTATCAATATTTGAATTCTCAAGAAGATTGGAAGAGAAATGGAGGGAAAGCGAAGGAGCAGGCAACAGCGGAGCGATCTGCTCGGTAGAATCAAAGGTAGTAATCTCACACATCTTCACGAACTAACACAGATTGCTGAAATTCTGTTTCCCCATCTGTCTCAACTTTTCAATTATGGTGCGGATTCACAGAAGTTGATAGGATCGTATTTCTTATACGCAGACTTTACACGTTCAATTCTCGACGATCTCTGCCATGAACGACCGCTAGTGGTTCCAATCGAGAAATTCAGAAATTACTGCACTGATTCCTTAGGAAACTGGTTCGATTTCATACCACTTGTGATGTTGAGAGATTTTTGTTTCGAAATTTCAAGTTAATATGATCATTGAAAGTCTGAGACTCCGCGTACTATATTTGCTAGATCTAGATTAGAATAAGATTGTTTCGCTTGTAGAATGAGAGATTTTCTTCGTCGAGTAACAGGCTTGTACTCGTTAGGGTTTGCAAAATAAGGTAGCGTCAGATTTCTAGTGTACATTTCTGATGATGATTTACTCTATGTGGAGTTGGGGAAATTACTTACCTGAAAATCTGAATTGCATGTTCGATTGGAGATAAACAGCTTACTGTTGCTTAAAATAAATCCTTCCAATCTAGGAGTGTTAAGTTCTGGTAGCAACAAGATTTACAATGCAGCTGGGCGAATCATATTATTACAATTGGTTTGTGCAGTTTCTGCCACTCTGACTTGTCCAAAGGAAAGGAGCTCCTCACCCTTAAGAGGCCATGCCATGCTCAGAGACTCAGTGAGTTGCTTTTAGTGTAGGAGTTACTCTTATGTACGCAAGTGTTCTCAGTTACTACATCTTAAAGTTTAGCCCTGATGTTGATGCTGGTTCTTGTTTATCAGATGCTTTGCTAAGAGTGCTCCTGATTGTTCAGCAACTCCTACAAGAAAATAGGCATGCATCAAAAAGAGATGTCTATTACACGCATCCGTCTATCTTTCTGGGCAAGTATTTCAAATTCTATATCCAGTAATTCCTCTACAAGTGACGCTACTGATGCTATGCTCCGGTTTTATATCGCCTAATCAGTTTTTCCAACTAAGATGCCTTCGACGGTGCTTTATTTGACCATTTTATTACATCTCTTGAGACATTGAAGTTTGTTTACTGATTACACGATTTCTTATTTAAATGCAATTGAGGTATTTTCTTCGATAAGTTGAAAGATTTATGCTATTGTGTATTGCATGCAGAACAGTCAACTGTAGACCGAGCAATAAATGATATTTGCATCCTTTTGGAGTGCAGTCGCCACCATCTAAATTTGGCAAGTGCATTTTACTCATTTTATATGTCAGCCAATTTATTTGCTCTAATACATGGAGTTTTCTCAGATTTATCTTTGCTCTAGCTTGTTTACTTTTCATTCTTTCTTCAGTCTTTTGGTTTTCCCCCCTTTTCATTTATTTCTGCATCAAGTGTTCTGAGTGATGTTTCTGACCTCCGACAAAATCAAATATATTTATAGGCCGTGGGGAATACATCAGTGGCCTGTTTTATTCTAGAGAACTATCTCTGTTATCATACTATATACTTCTTACTTCTTAGAACAAGCATAAATATACTAAAATCCAATAAGAATGATGTCGAAGATACTCACCATTCATTTGTTTTATTTTGACTTTTTTGCTCTTCTTAATTGTTGATATGCTTACTGTTGCATCCGTCCTTTGCAGGTTTCTGTAGGAAAAGGGTATGTTGAAAAGCCAAATTTCATTTGGCCAGGACAAGAGTGTACTTAACATAAGTGGAAAAAGCCGCTTGGTTTCATTTATAAAGAGATTCAATGCCTTATTTCTTAGATATGTTTCTTTGTTTAAAACTTCCCTATAGATTATATTTCTTTGCTGCCATGCAATGTCAAATTAAACTTCCTGCAATGTCAAAATAAACTTCACCATAGATATTGATATCATGCTTAATCAATTTTGACTCTTTTGTTGGGGTCACATGTGAATCCCACATTGGATTTTTTTAGGTTCCAAGCCTAGCATATAAGTACACGGGTTACTCCTCCTATTACCAATTGGTTTTAGGATGGAATCCCATTGGGCTTATGTGTTGGGCTTGGTGGTTGTGGCCCAACAGGAGTTTCTCCCCCCAACAAGTGGTATCAGAGCCGATGGTTCGGCATGGGCCGGTTGCACCAGATAGAGACAGACATCACGGTGCTCTCCAACGGATTAGCCTTTGACCCGTTGCGTGGTCGTCTCAGTTCCAAGAGTGAGCACGCAGTGTAGACGTGCAAGTCAAAGGATGACTCTTGGTGGTTTAGGTGCGTGGTGGCCCGGTTTGTGATGGATTCACAAGTGAGGGGGAGATTGTTAGGGTCACATGTGAATCCCACATTGGAATTGTGGAGGTTCCAAGCCTAGCATATAAGTACATGGGTTACTCCTCCTATTACCAATTGGTTTTAGGATGGGGTTCGTATGATTCACAAACGTAATATGCTTAGTAGCACTGAAAAGGAAGATAGGTAATGGCCAATGGGAATCTGAGGAAAATTCCATCATTTATTATCTTATGAAGATACTGGTCATGGACAGATATAATGTAACTTATTTTTCATTTTCATTGTAAAGTAAAAATAAGTGGGAACTAGGGACTTTATATACCAGCCATCTTTATCTGAAGATTCAGGGTAGTCAATTCAAGTCAAAATTTGATAATTATGTGCAGAAAGGAGAATGATTTGTATCCTGTATACAGAGTAAGATACAACATCCAAGTGCCATGTGTCAGAAATATATAAATCTGAGAACTTGTGTTGACATTGGTGTAGTAGGGGCAAATAATTGGAGCAAAATAGATGTATGTATTGGAAAGGAACAACTTTTCATGTTAATATGGTGCACAAGTTAAGTTGGGTTTCAATAGTTAATTAGTTTCTGATTAAAAGTTATGAGTCTTGTTTATGTACCAGAGGGTTTCTCTTATATTTCTATCTATTCTTATTTCTGTACTTCATATCACTGTTTCTGCATCCAAATTTGTTGATCCAGGTTGCTGATGGGTTGGATTAGATTCTATGAAGATGAAGCAAGGATTGATTGCATTGGTAGTCCCAACACTGTAAGAGTGTGGCAGTTTTGTTGCTTACTAATATAACCATTGAAGAGTTTAACTACTGATGAGGTTTCATTTCCAGGCCCAATCTATTCCTGTACTCGTGGAAGAAGTCAAAGGTAAGAAAGGGATTAGAGTTAAAGATGGATAATTTTTAGTTGCAAAGGCATTATTATGTTTAGTAGCTTTATAGTTTTACGTTTGCGTTAGGTCGGAAGCAACTTCTGAGTGGTCTACACTTAAAGATGGCTCTTGGAGTTCTTAGTCAATTTGTAGAGTAGATAATTTTTTAATGGTTGTGTTCTCTTAGGGGTTGTCAAGCTCATCTACTTTTCTTTTTTTAAATTGCTTCATTCAGATATCTGTTGCTCTGCTCAGTACATCCTAGTTGTCGAGAAGGAATCGGGTATTTATTGTTTCTCTGAAATATTTTAAATCTTATTTCTTCTTCTCTTGATCACACCACTTTCCTAAACCAAATCATGCAGTTTTTCAGAGATTAGCAAATGATCGATTCTGTAGCAACAACCGCTGCATTGTTGTAACAGTAAGCACGCAGACCCTCATCAAGATCTTCTTGTAATATCATTAACCGTCACTTTTGCAGGGAAGGGGCTATCCAGATATTTCCACTCGAAGGTATTCATTCTTTACATCGTCTGAATAAAGCTAAGTTTCTTGGTATTCTCATGTCCCATTTTCAGGCACCCTATTTTTAACATAATTTCTTGTTTGTCACATTTATGCTTTTGTGAATTTGATACTATGATAGGTTCTTGCGACTTCTTGTTGATAAGCTTCACATTCCTGTATATTGCCTGATGGATTCAGATCCATATGGATTTGACATTCTAATGACATATCGATTTGGTTCCATGGTGAGGGTAATTAATTTGATAGTTGCATTGCATCTGGTTTGTTGGTGTTAGCAAAATGTGCATGTCTACAGTAATATTACCATCCATTGATTTGACCTTTAATTTACTTCTTGATTGATTCTTTTTTTCTGTTCATCTTATTGTTATATCTCCAAGCAAATGGCCTATGATGCGAGGTTTCTCCGCATACCAGAGATTTCCTGGCTTGGGACATTCACTTCTGATTCTGAAAAATATGCCATTCCTCCACAATGTCTTCTTCCTTTGACAGATGAAGGTGAAACTGATACCAACCTTACACTGCAAGTTTCTAGTCAGCCAAATTTTATGTCAACTTCTTAATTCCCTTCCTATGTTCTACCCAACTCAGATAAGAAACGAACTGAAGCTTTGCTGCAAAGATGCTACCTGCAAAAACAGGAGCCAGAATGGAGGTATTTTTTTTTTTTTTGCTGTCATATATTATGGTTGAATAATCTTATCTAGGTCTAAGTTGCTTGGTTTTCCTCATGTCAGATCAGAACTAGAGTTGATGCTGCACAAAGGTGTAAAATTTGAGATTGAAGCATTGTCAGCAAACTCACTTTCCTTTTTGTCTGAAGAATATCTGCCTTCTAAGATTACTAGTAAGTGGTAAAGTGCATTTGTAGAATAAAAACAAGAACATGTTAAATAATAAAATAGTAATATTCACTGGAATAATGTGAGAGTTGAAAGCATTGAATAAACTATAGTTTCTATTATTCATTGTAGATAGGATTGATTTGATATGCAATTGTGGTTATATTTTGAAAGTTTTGGAAATGGAATGTTCTCCAAAAATGTTTTTACATGCAGTTTTTTGGTTAGTTTCTCATCTCATTGTTTTTATATCTTCACATTCTGTAAACAAAGAACAAATACTTAAAACTATAACTTCTTTCTCCCCTGTGCTAGATTTATTTGTTAGTCCAACCAATTTATGATGCTGAGGTATTAGGAAGTGACTAGTAGATTTGAAGAGAAAACTTATACAAATTACCAATGAACATGTGAAAGATCTATATTGCTATCTACAACATATTTCGATGTTGTTTACACCGTATGCAGAGTGGAAAATCTAGAAGTTTCTAGCATAATTACTACATACATGATTCATATAAACCACCATAATCTTATCAGGCACTCTAAAGTCTAAACCATTACAACTTGCTGATGTGCTTCAATCCTAATCTCCTCTTTCATCCTCCTGATAAAGTCTTCAAACTTTCTGTTCAGCTCTTCTGTGCTCATCCTTGCTACTGATTCTTCTTCACCTTGATCTTTTGCCGCTTCAACGCAGTTCTTGCTACTCTCTTCATCTCCGACGGTGCTGCCTATTTTACTTTCCTCATCCACCAGTAACTCATCTTCTGATTCCCTCTCTGACAATTCAACATTTTCCAACACTGGAACTTCCTTTTGTTCTTCTGCTTCAAATGCTGGTTGCATTTGATTGGTGCTGGTAACTTGTTCTGATGGCTGCAAACTTTCAAAGATTTCATTTTTCTTTCTGCTTGATGATGATTTCTTGAGGATGATGACTAGGATTCCATTGAATAAGAGAAATATCCAGTTCTTGTCATTGATATGGGAAAGGAATTGGGAGGGAAAACTGGAGATGTGGGAGATGAATGATTGGAGGAACAAACACAACCAAGATGGATTTGACAAGAAGAAAGTGAATATAGAGAATGAGATGAAAGTTTTGGATAATTTCTTAAAAAACTCATAGGTTAGATCTTTACTGGTAATTTGTGAACCCATTATTTTCTCCTATCTTTCTCTTTCTTCTCCCCCCTTAGCTGAGCAAGATTTGAAGAAAAAATGAAGTTCATATAATCTATATATATATATATATATTAAAAAACAAAGAAATTTAGAGCCACCATATTGATTCCGGCTCCACAAATACTATGTGTCAATTTGTGATTAATTCACATTTTTACTAACATTTTTATTCAATTTAAATCACAATATCTAATCATAACTAACCTCAAATATTTCAAATTTTAAATCACAATATCTAATCACAACTAACTTCAAATATATAAAAACTATATACAACTTTTTTATAAAATTTGATTTCTACAAATTACATACATAATAAGCTTATAATATATGTCAAAATAATATATGATAAATTTCCTACTAAACTTATATATAAAATACATCTTATATTTGTTATGTAATTAGTAATATTATTTTCATGAGTTTGCATATATAATTTGACATATATAAATTTATGGGCTAAAATCATACAATATATACAATTTTCAACTCATAGTACATGTGCTATTAAACATACATATTTCATGGTCCATCTATCTATATATATATATTAAAGCTTTTAAATACTTATCAACTATAATTTTGCTATTTGTTACCGGATTTAATTTGTAGTTTATAATGTGCTTTTTCAAAACTCTTAACAAACTATCTTAATTATTTTTTATTAAAAATCTATTAATGCTGCTATTTATTGAATAAATTATAAATTTAAAACTCTTAACAAACTGTCTTAATTTTTATATCACGTACAATTTCATATAGATATTTTGTTAGATTTGGAGTTTCTTTTGTGATATTTATATTAAAAACTGACTTTGTGGATTAATTAGATAAATCAATGTTGTTATAATTGAAATAAATGTTTGATTAAACAAATAAAGTCGTTAGGACTAGACTATTTAGATTTGGATTTTTTATTATGCCGTATTTGACTCTTTAGAACATATTTTAGATTTCGTAATTATATTTTGTTTTCCTTAAACCTAACTTAAAACAAAATATTAAATATATATTTAAAATTGATTGCTACCATTACCATATCATAACAAATCTTATTTTTCTTTTACATTTTTTATTTTGAAATAATAATATCTTTTTATATTATTCAATTTACGTATATGTATTTAAATATTTAATAAGCCATTTTTAATGGAAGATATTTATAATTATATTTAGCAATAAATTTTATACTAGAGATTTTTTTATGTTTATTAAGGTTAAATTATTTTTATTTTTTTTGGATTGTTTTGATCGCATCCTTATCATAATTGATTGTATCTATTTTGATACGATTTTGTAAAACATTAACAAAAAATACTTATACTTTCATAAAATATTTATTGACGAGCCATTATTTAATTTTTTAACAAGTTGATGTGAATTACATTGCTTTTAACTCATTTTTTAAGTTGACAGTCAAATTTTTATGTTTTATTTAAGAACTATATATTTCCAAAATTTCAAACGTCATGTGTTTAAATTTTAATAAATATTTCAAATATTCTAAAATGTAATAATAATACAAAATATTTAAAAAAACCCGAAGATATCAGGTTTGTGTTTCAATTTTATTTACTTATGGCATGTGCTTAGAGCTGTCAAAAAATTACCGAACCCGTTTTACCGACCTGACCGACCCGCTTTTGGACCCGACCCGATCTGACCGAAATTTTTTATAACCTGAAGTTACCGAACCCGAATTTACCGAGACCGAACCCGACCAACCCGAACCCGACCCAATTAACGAATAAATGTAGAGTATTAATAAAATATATATGATAAATGACATATAAATAATGATAACATGCTTAATATCCTAAAAAAAAAGAACATTGTTGTACTTATATAATTTTTTATAATGTAGAAATTTATAAATTAATATAATAAAAAATAAAAACAAAAATAAAAAATGATTTTGGTCTACTAATATCAATTACATTAAAATAATTAATATTATTATTATTATTTTAATTCATTTCAAATTATTTTGACATATTTAAATTAGTTTATAACTATTTAATAATATTTAAATAGTGGACAAAATATTTAAAAAATGACGCTCTTGACCCGTTGGTTAACCCGGACCGCCCGCTGACCTGTAATGACCCGACCGGCTTGACCTGTTATCCGAAATGACCCGACCCGTTCTCAACCCGAACCCGAAATAACCGAACCGAACCCGACTTGACCGACCCGATTGACAGCTCTACATGTGCTTCAATTTTAAGAACTATTTATAAACTTCACTTCGTATTTAAGTTAGCTATTTGTTGTAAAATACTTTTTCTTAATTTTATGTTTTTAAAATTAACTAATTTTATACCCAAAATCTCACCAAATCTCCATGAGTAAACAAATAAAAAACTAACTTATTTTTATAACAATATCCTTTAACAATTTATTTGCGTAAGTTACTTTTTTCATAAAACAACTTATTGAGAATTAATTCAAAAGATATGAGCACAAATAATTCTGATCGGACATGAATCAGAAAGGCCCGAACTCGACTCGGACCCTAAACATCTCTCCTTGTATTGTTGTAGGTGAGTAATGACACTCTATTCATATTATATAATTATTTAATAAAGTATATTAAAATATATAATATAAATAAAACAGTGGGGTCCATTGAGCTCGAATTCACGTTGTGGTCGGGTCCGAGTCGAGTTCGGGCCTTTCTGATTCATGTCCTTCTTGACCCAGTGAATTTCGGATCGGGTCTCAATTCAAAAAATTCTGATCGGGTCGGATTTTCAAGTCGGTCAATTTAAGACATGTCTAATGTTTATTATAAATTTAATAAAAAATAATAATAATTCAATCCCGTGCTTGGCACGAGCACTGAACTAGTAAATGTAAAAGCTTGATCTAACAAGGCTCTGTAGGTTGATTTGTCAAATATGAAAGCAATAGCTAGAATCAAACTTCAAACGAGGATCCTCTACAACCCACGATGTAACTCTCCGTACATCACTTTATTATATATAGCATAAATTGATGATAAAATGTTTTACAGAAAATTATATTCGTATTGTAAATGATAAACTTATATAGTTCGGACTTTTTATTATCAAGAAATTGTAATCAGTTTTTTAAAATTAAAATTAGAAAATTATCATATTTTTAGCTATTAAAAAATATAAATGAAAACTTTTAGAGACAAAATTTAGATTGTTTGTAAAATATTATATACAATACAAATATAATTTGTTTAAAATGTTTTTATCATTAATTCATACTACATATAATTAAGCGGTGTATGCATGGAGAGTTACACCGTGAGTTGTATAAGATTTTCACTCACAAACTTCTTGCTGTAAATATAGCAACCGAAATGGTTGAATTGACGAAAATGCCCTTGGTTCCAAAGGGATGTATAGGGCAAATATGCCAACTCTTTCTATTTTTTCCATATGAAACTCTTAGACCGTTATAATGAGAGAGAACAATCGAATTCGTAACCTTGTGATCACAGAGTGTCATATTTACAAACTAAGCTAGAAGGATTGTGTCTTTTATATTCTCCACTTACGTTGGTGGTGTTCTTCATAGTCTGCAGGGAATATATGCGTTACTTAGCACTTGTGTCTTTTGTATTGTCCACTTACGTTGATGAGAAATGAGAAAATGAAGACCTAGTAAGAGGAAAAAGCTTCTTTTTAATAGTACTTCTTAAAATACTAGTCAGAATCTTCTACACCACTTGTGTATACCTTTAAGTATCTTGTTGTATTAATTAGCGGCCGAAAAGACATTTTGGTATTTTAAATGACTCCCTCAAGACATATTGATATTTTTAAAAGCTCAGAGGACAAATTGGTATATTAAATAAGATCTAATGGACAGATAAACCTTTTTGGTTGCCGAATTTTGGGTTCAATTAAATAAACCCGGTTTTTCATTCTAATAAAATTAAACCCATTCAAATTTAACTCCAAACCCATGTTCGTAGCAATTGTTTAGTGATGTTCATTCATGAGTTCTTGAACAAAGTCACAGCCTTGTTGGATTTATGAATTGGATCTCCGACATTGCTGATTATCACCTCATGTTCATGTGAACAAACTTCTAATGAAGAATCAGTACAGGAAAGATAGAGAAAAGGTGGCAAACAAGATAATATGTTAATACAAAGTGATTTGGAAAGATACACATCATATATAGGTAAAGAAAATCAATAATAAGTGCATGCAGAACCTGACTTTTGCTCATCTGTTTCATATTACACAAAAGTAAGTCGAGAAATTCAAAGAATAATGGATATGTATGGTTGCATATAAATTAAAATGGAATCTGTGTTAATATTCCTTGAATAAGTAAATCCATAGTACTAGAATGCAATAAAATGAAGAATCAACTACCTCTAGAGCTCTCATAGTTCCTTTAGAAACTAGTTTGCTTAGTGCTAGCTAGTTGCTTTATTATATTCATGATGGCAACACCCTTTCCTCAGTAATACAATGTCAAGCTAAAATACTTGCAACTCTTCATCAGTGCAATATCAGGATAAAGAGAAGTACGTATTGTGTATACATAATACATTGTAGCACATTTTTTTGGGTGAAATATATATGTAGCACATTAGTAATTATACATAGTACACTACACACAAGAAAATGAGAATAGGATTAATAAGAGAAAAGAGTAGCATGGGGACTCATACAAAAGGGCATTGTAGGGGCACCAGGGAAGAAAATGGAAAGATGAGAACAAAGAAAGGAGAAGAAGAAGAAGAAGAGAGGGAAAGACGGAAAGTTATGAAAGTTGCTTTGGGTTAAATATGAATGGGTTTAATTTTATTAGAATGAAAAACCGGGTTCATTTGATTAAACCCAAAGTCCGGCCACAAAAAGGTTTATTTGTTCATAGGAGCTGACTTAATATACCAATATGTCTCAGAAGCTTTAAAAAATATCAATATGTCTTAAGGGGTCATTTAATATATAAAAATGTCTTTTTGGCCATTAATTAGCCTATAAATAGATCATAAAAATTTATAAAAAAGATCTTATTTATTTGTTATAATTTCGTGATGAAAAGTCATATTGTATAAAAATATGTACTACTAAAGGGTCTTTAAAGGACATTAATAAAGCCATACAATTCAAATTACTATGGAAAATATTAGCAGAACCGAATAACTATTGGGTTAGAGTCGTCACTGAAAAATATTTGAAAACAATCCATTTATTTCATTATGAGAAAAAAAGAAATTGATCTTGGCAATTGTCCAAAATGACTGAACTCATTAAGGAATTCAAGTCTGGACTAATTTGGCAAGTTGGTTATGGCAGAACAATCAAATTATGGTTGGATAACTGGGTCTTAAGGACCCCTCTAAGTGATATCATAAACACACAAACAATCCTAAATAAGGATGTACTGGTAGCAGACTTTATGCTTCCAAACAAAACCTGGAATAAGGACCTAATAGAACAATTGTTACCTCATGACTTAGCAAAAAAAATAACATCCATCCCAATACCTTTTAATGATATTCATGATAGAATGTACTGAGAAACTAGTAAAAATGGTTTGTTCTCTACGAACTTTGCTATGGAATTGATTAACAGAAACAAGAGGTATAATGCATATGATTCGTCATGGATCTGGAAAATGGACACATACCCCAAAGTTAAAAATTTTGCGTGGAAAATAATAAAAAATGGATTACCAACAAAAACGATATTAACAGAAAAAGGTGTAGCAATCTCCCAGGGTTGTATACGATGCAATGTTCAAGTGATTTGAATCATCTCCTATTCAAATGCAAACACACCTTGAAAACATTAGAAACCAACAAAGCTTTGGACAAAAAAACTGATTAGGCAATATAAAAATGATTTTATAGAAACCAACAAAGCTTTGGAAGAACAAATGATGATATTGACTCCATAAATGATGTACCAATTTATATTAGAACTCAAATTGAGAACTGGAACAAGACAAAAATGTGGAACTCTGACTGCTTAGCAGAGGAGAGACCTAAAACTCACAGAATGAATAATGTGATCAATAAAGAAATGAAAAAAAACCCGGAAAATATTATTAAAATTAATACAGATGGATCCACAAAAACTAATGGTGAATCTAGCTTTGGCTATATTCTCAGGAACAGCACGGGCAAACCAATCTTCCTCTTTGGGGAAAAGTGTGGTACCTCAACCCCTTTAAAAACAGAAACGCTAGCAGTAAGAAATGCCTTGGTAAAAGCCTATGAATTAGGCATTACCGACATTCATCTTGAATGCGACAACCTAACCATTGTGAACGTTTTGAATCAAATCTAGCACTGTCCATGGGATATTAAAATGCTAATTTCTGATATCCTGTGTATTTTACAACTTTTCTCTTTAGTGCAGATTTTTCACGTCTTCCGAGAAACAAACGTGGTGGCCGATTTGATCGCTAAGGAGGTCCAGTTGAGTTCCTTGGAAGATATTCGAACACATCTAGAATTTGTAATTCTCATTCGAAAGGATGCTCTAGACTGAGAAACCGGCTTTATGTGGTTTTCCAGTCTAATTTTTACCTAATCAAAAAAAAAAAGTATGAGTGTGTATATTTTCTAAATAAAAAATTTCATCACACATTTTATAATTATCTGAAAGAAGAAATTTAAAATTGATCAATTTGTGACTTAATAATCAAATGGTGCACTTAATATTACACCTAAGTGGTGTAGAAGATCCTTACTTGTTTAGCTTTACACCTCTCACAAGGGTCGGACACATTTAATACATCTAGATGTGTCAATTGGATCGGACATGTTTGGTTCGGGTTGAGATCGATCGAATTATTGGGTCGATCTACCGGGTAAAGAACACCATGTCAATATTTTACAAAATAATTATTATAAAAATACGTTATTTAAATTCTAATTATTATTATATAATATTCGAGTAATAAAATATATTATATTCAATATAAAAGATATGATACATTAAAAACAACTTAAGGGATCGATGATCCAAACCATAAATTTTCGAGTAGTGGGATTTTTTGGTTATTCTTGATCTATTAATTTTCAGGTTCGATCTCAAAAAAGTCATGTTATGTTTTGGCAGATTTAAGTCCTCTTGTACATCTATTACTGAATGTAAAATTAGATCTATAATTTCAATCTAGTATGTAAATGAATTACATATGCAATGATTCACCAAATTTTGTTGAATTAACTTATTTCTAGATCTATTTATAAAGACAAAATACTTTGATTTCTTACATTTTTTGAAGATTCTACGTCTGTTACTTATTGATAGCTCTTCAAATTTCTGTAATACACCTCATTTTAGAGTTTATGCACATGGAATGATGGAATAGACAGTAATCCCTTATTTTAACTAGGCAATAGAACTGTGTTTGTAAGGAATTTGAACATTGACTGGAAAAAGTGGTTGTCCCAACCAGAGAATATTTTACCTGTTACTCGAAATTGGTATTCTATGTGTATCAATAAAAAAATTAATACATTGGACCTCTTACAGATGAAATCCTTGTGCATATGCGATGATACTAACTGCAAATATTCCAATTGTTCAACACACTAGAATATGATCTTCTTCAGAATATAATGTTGCCTTGTAGGAAAATTCTAGTGTTCAAACTTCAAACTTTCAGGTAACCAACGACATCAATATCTTTGCCTCTTCTTTTCATGCTGAATCTTATCCTTTTTCTCTCCATATTATTACTTCCATAAAATTTATATGGAAGTAAAATAAACAAATAAAATTTGCATGTTTGGTCATCTTATTTCAAAATCATTGGAAGGAATAAGATGCTTTTCTTGGTGTTATTCTTTGAATGAAATGCCGGAATAAATATACTTTTACGTTTAATCTTACCCTCCAAATAAAAAATATACCTGTGGCATACAATGATTTTGTAAAATGGGGAAGGAAAAATTTTCAATGCATTTTTAAAAATTAAACGTAAGAGTATACACAATAATAATATGATGAGTTTCTTTCTTTTAAAATTAAAAAAATAAAACATATATATGAAGGGAATGTGTTAGAAAAATTACTAAAAACTCTTTTGCCCATTGTGTTAATTTCTTGAAAAAGAAACTTTTCCTCTAAATAAAGAAACACAACTCCTTTTTTTTATGGGATATTAAACACACCCATAACTTTTTATTATTTACACATACGCATGCGGAATGCGTATACTTCTATTTATACCTAGTGAAATAAACATAAATCTGAAAATTTATAAAACAAACTCAATATATATTTCTGTATTCTTTTATTTATTTGTGAGTATATGAAGGGGAACTCATCATCTCTCCGTTGTGAATCCTCTAATATTAGACAATTGTTCATCTTCTTCTCGATAAGCTACTCTATTATCGTGTTGGGGTTTGAAAAAATGGTTTTCGCTTCCAACACCATGAGTTAGAAAAAGTAGCGTGATGGCATATTAGAAAGGGAGAAGAGATTGAGAAATAGAAGTGTATTTAATTGGAGAATCTGAAATATCCAAACATATTTTTCAATGGATTTTACACGACACATGCAAAATATTATGAAGGATTTTTCTAACGTGTGCTCACAATAAGAATCTCATATTTAGTAATAATTTCTTTTAGCTATTAGTTTAATTTTTTTTTAAGGATTCATCTATTTTATTTTAGGAAATATTTTAGAGAGAAGTTTGCAAATTTAAACTCTTAATATGTATCCATAGACACACATTAAACAAACCGTATTATGAATTGGTGTTAGAAAGGGGATTACTTTGTGTTTATATATTTTTTGGGGACTCACTAGTCATCACTCTTGTTTTTAGAGGTAAAAAAAACCGTCACTTTTTCAAGTCATGCTATGGTTTTTTGAGCCATCATTTCGAATACTTTGAATTCAGTTCATGCATTTTGTCTCTTGAGTCTGATCATGGTAACACGACCGACTTATGTCGATAGTACCACACGTTAATAATCTCACATTTTAATGTCTAAAGTCATTCAAGATTTAATCCGAACAATTTATACTTAAATATAAGTACATTAATAATAAAAGAACAAGTAACAAAAGACTTTTGAAAAAAATACTCAATTTTTATTAAAATTTCTCTCGTAAATTAAGGAGATAGGTTTTACAAAACGATTTTAAAATTACAACGAAAAACATTACATAAATCCTAATTACATAAATCCTAATTACATGACTATGTTATCTAACTTTTACCTATTACATTAATTAGAAAAATTAAACTTTATATTCAAACAACCGTGAAAATACTTCAAAAGTAAACTTCAACTGCAATCCATTTGTTACTTCTAATTAACATGAGACAAGTTAACTGATTTGCCGTATGAGACGTGACACCAGCAATGATGCAAGGAAAAAGAGTGGTTAATTAGTCTAATGAAAGACTAAACAAGAGTATTTATATGAGGTTCTGTGTAGTCATATATATTCATTACCATTGTTTCTCGAATAATACTCGATCAACGGTATTTATAACTACTACACTTCCACTTAAACGAATAATGGACAAAAGAGATATGCACTAAGAGAATACCCAAATATGCAAAAACTACATTGAATAATTGAGTCTGACCAACCTCACCGCATAGTGCGAATTCAGATTTGAAAAGACGACCGCCTAAACTAGAGGAAGATCGGTTACCAAGTTGTACTTCCCCACCATTACTTTTATTTCGAGTAGGGGTCTATTCTCAACCATCACTTTCGTCAGGTTATTCACTTTCCTTTTCGGGCCGAGTCTTGTCTGGTCGGGGTCTATCCCCAACGATCATTTCTATTTCGTGTCGGGGTCTATCCACGACATCATTTCTATTTCAGGTCGGGGTCTATCCTCAACCATCACTTCCGGGTCATTCGCTTATGTTTTCAGGTCGGGTTATGTTCGGTCCGGGTCTATCCCAAACCATCATTTCTATTTCGGGTGGGGTCTATCCATAACCATTTCTTTCGAGTCATTTACTTTCTTTTTAGGGTTGGGTCAAGGTTGACCGAGTCTATCTACACCATTACTTCTATTTTAGGCTGGGGTCTATCTCGAACCATCAATTTCGGGTCATTCACTTTTGTTTTCGAGTCGGGTCTCCCCAACTTCATTTCTATTCGGGTTGGGCTTATCCCCAACCATCAGTTTTGTCAGGTCATTCACTTTCGTTTTCGGGTCGGGTCCAATCCGATCAGAGTCTATCCCGAACCTTCATTTCTATTTTGAGTCTAGGTCTATCCTCAACCATCACTTACGGGTCATTGACTTATGTTTCGGGTTGCGTCAAGACTAGTTGAGGTCTATCCCGAACCTTCATTTCTATTTCGGGTCGCGATCTATTCTCAACCATCTCTTTCGGGTCATTCACTTTTGTTTTTGGGTCCGTCAAGGCTGGACAAAGTCTATCTTCACCATCATTTTCGAATCAGAGTCTATCTCCACCATCGTTTTTGGTTTGGGTCAGTGTCTATCCCCAACCATCACTTCTATTTCGGGTCGGGGCCTAACACAACCATCACTTTTCGGGTCATTCACTTTGGTTTCCGAGTCGGGTCAAGTTTTGTCGAGGTTTATCACCAACTATAACACATTGAATTTGGGTCAATCATTTTCATTTTCGGATCAGGACGGGTCTATCCCCAACCATCACATTTATTTTGGGTCAGTGATGCGACCCTACCCACCATGAGTGCCACCGAAGAGGAAGAGGGCATGTCTTTGAGAAGTGATGGGCATGTGACCAGGGCTCGTGCCAAGACCATTGCAAGGGCCACCCAATCCCTGGTCACGCGCCTAGTGGCCAGCCAAGGCGCACCCGAAGCCGCGCCTGCCCTAAGGCTCCTCGCCACCATACACGGCCCAGAAGAGATCCAACCGGGCACTTCCATGTCTGGCTCGAGCACATCAATGGAGGACCCATAAGAAGCGTAAGCCAAGCTGTGCCACAATCGCGCCCCAGCGCGCCGCCCTAGTGCCTTCGTCGCCGCGTCTGTCGTCGTCGCCGAAGCCCTAGTGCCTCATTGCTTGCTTTGGGCTACTTTAGGGTTTAGAGGTTTATTTGGTGTATTTCTATGTCATTTTGAATAGTTTCCTTATTTAGTACTTTCTAAATTTAGTAGTTCTATTTTTAGTAACTCTAGTTTGGGCGTGTGTCCACTATTGCATAGTGGGCTAGCCCAATGGACGCGTCTCGGCCCATCCGAGGCCGCGTCTCTATATAAACCCCACTCGACCATTGTAACAAGGTTACACTATCATTGAATCTAAGTTATTGTTGAGTGCCTCTTTGCCTCCATCCTTAGATCAGCGTCACCCAAACACTCTCACTTCTCACCTACTTCCTCCGCCGCCGACGCTACGGCACCCACTCGAGATCACTCGAGCCTATCCCCTCTGTTGCCGACGCTACGACCCTCGCTCAACCCATTGAGCCATCCATCGCTCCCCCAACACCATCGCTACATCCATCGTCCTCGCCGTCGCCATCGAACCCACACCCATTGTCATCGGGTTCATCCTCACCGATGCCATCATCTCCACCAACACCATCGCGAGATCCAACTCTCTCGCCGTCGCCAGCGAACCCAGTCCCCGTGTCACCGGGTTCCTTTTGCCGTCGTCCCAAGGTCCTCTCATGTCATTAAACCTCTAAAGTTACTGTTCATGCCGACGTCATTCGAAGCCATTCGTGCAATTCAACAAGGCGTACGCCAAGGTTTCCACGGCCGGACTTCGAACCCAAGGAAGCGACTCATATCAAGGTCTAGATCTTTGCCATCACGACACTCGTGCCGGCATTCGGAGATAGGGACGCATCAACTGGCATCAGAGCCTTTGATCTTGTAAGTCGCTTGTCAAGTTCCATTGTTCACGAATTTTTCTTCTTCCCATCATACTTGCTTCCGCCATTGTTACTCGAATTTTTTCTTCAAAACACATGCTTGTCCCATCGGTTGCAAGGAAATCCCTTGGCCGAATCCTTACTTGATCCCCTAGTGAAAATTGTGTGATTTGTTTGCATGAAATCAGCCGTAAATTGATTGATTGATTTGCTTAATTAATTGCTTAAATTTCGCTAATCATATCTTGCCAAATCTGGAAGTTGTTGACCATAACAAATCTGCATATCTTTTCTCTCTCCTATCACGCAAATCTCATGATTTCTTGCTATTAGTTACTTAGCCGATTTTATTTTGTTTGTTACATCTTATCCGAATCAATCCAAAGTCAAAAAAAAAATCTCAGATTTGAATTTCAAATTCAAAAAAAAAAGTCAAAGTCGAATTAAAAAAAAAACTCGACTTAATTCAAAAAAAAAAACAAGAAGGAAAGCCAAAATAAGGCAACCTTCTTCCCCCAATCGGCTAGCCTCATCTTCTTCACCCCTCCACCGTCTAGGTTCACGCTTGAAGGTTTGTCTTGTGTGCTTGTGGTTTACGTAAGTGGTTAAGAAATTAATCATTGGTTTCGTTTGCTTTTGTGCGTGCATATCACACTTGCTTTGCTTGCCCTAAGCCGCCCTCACGGCCAAAAGACCTAGCCTTTCTACGTGAACACTTGTTACTTGCTAAGTGCTTGCTTGCTCTTTGGTTTTATTGTCTTTGTTCGTTTTTACTCCGATGACTGCACATATTGTGATATGTAGCCTTACGGTGCCCACCGGTGGTAGTGGCCAAGGAGATGACAACAACAATCCCCCACCCTAAAACATCGTTCAACATGAGGTTGTCCCACTCGACAACCCTCCACAACAAGACCCCCTTTTAGAGCTCTCGGCTGAGCAAAGGGAGATTCAAGAGCTTCAGAGACTCGTGGCTCAACTACAAAGTGAGAGGTCGGTGCCACAACCTCTAGCCCAAACTGACGCCGCGGGTCTGCCTCGCCCCACCATGGCCGGCCCAAGCACAACACGTCAAGACAAGGGCAAGGGACACATGCCGTCGTCCTCTCAACAATAGTCGTGCCTCAACCGGATCCAATCCGTGATCGAGAGCCGGCAAGGCCATGTGTCACCTCGGGCGCGATACGTGCCCACTGTCTAGCCTTTGGGCTCCGACACCGACGACGATGAGGCCATCGACTCCCAAGGTATGTATTCTGAACCTTATGTGTTTGATGACAGGTATGAAGCTGACAGGGCCAGACAACGCCGCATGCCCTCTACCGCGCCTCGCGACACCCGCGTCTACACATCTGGGCGCGAAACAAGTCACCAACGCCGGCAAGCTTGGCACAATAGAGGCCAAGGAGGCGCTCAGAGGCCTGTCGTCCCCACCCCAGTCCCATTCAACGTGGAGGACCACCTGGGCCACCAAAGTGCAAGAACCCCTCGCTATGGCTCGGATGGATACTTCTCCCACACTCCTCTCCACCAAGATGACTTTGAGGAGTTTGATGATGAGGAAATGGAGGACTCTGGGATGATCAATCCAGGGAACTTCCATCCTCCCCTTAGCGACCCCATGGAGTTGCAAGACCGCCCCGCCGACTGGATTCCTCCACCAAGGCTTCCACAAGGCGCCAACACGGCCCATGCTGGCTTCGATAGGCGCAATGACATGGATCGGCGGCATGACATGCCTTATGATGTTCGCCGAGTCGCGCCTCACCAAGGCCACCAGCGCCGCCGTCGCGCCCAAGAGATGGAGCCACATGCCCCGATAGGCGATCACTGCGGCTACGAAAATGGCAGAAGGCACCAACTGAGGCATGCTCAGTTTCCCAAGGCCACCAATATGCACCTTTGGACATCCCAGCGCCGCGCTTTCAACGAGTGCCCCAGGCCACCGCCCCAAGGCTCAATCTCCACGAAGTCAAGGTAAAAATTGATTTCTTTCTTGGTGAATACAACCCTGCAGTTTTTCTTGAATGGTTGCAGGCCACGGAGTATACTTTGCTCTATTGCCAAATTCCAGAAGAGGAGCACGTGGCCGCCGCTACCATTCACTTCCGTGGTGCCGCTAGGGTTTGGTGGCATCGCTTCGTGGATGATCGGATTCAGAGAATTTTGGTGCCCCTAACTGAATGGCACCAACTCAAGTATGTGATGACCCTCAAGTACATACCTCAAGACTACAAGAACCAGATGCGCTGATAAAAGCTAAAGTCGTATCGCCTAATCAAAATAATCCTAACAAACCTAACTCAGTAGAATAGGCAAGTAAGGGTCGAATCCCACAAGGAGGAGTTATCTTTCTTTATGTCAGGTAGAATGCAATAGGAACAAGGGGGGTTTTTGGTTGATTGGTTGTCAAACAAGTAAACAAAGGAAACAAAACAAAGAGTTGTAATCAATTAGGGAAAAACACTTAGCCAAACAAATATCCACCATTCATTTGATAGATTGGTCCTAGGTTATCTCTATTCATTCCTTTGATTATTCCTGTCCCTATTCTGAAATAGTTACCGGTCCAACTAGTCCTAGCAACCCTTACTATTGAACGCACGAGAAACTATCAAGATTTAGAATAACAGCAGCATAGAGCATAGAAATTAACCAGGATACATACAACACCGATGTTTCGCAGCATTTAGCACATAATCAATTCTCTTTCATAATAAACTAGTCTAACTAGTCCTAGAATATCATGGATGCTATAATAGATAAGGAATCTCAACTCAAAATATCCAAACCCTAGCAATAGACAATTACTAATATCAACTAGTTGCGTCCAACAAGCGAAATCAATAAGAATCAATAGGAATAAGCTCAATAGAAAAGATATAATCCAAAGGAATATGAGATAGAGTTATAACCTCACAATCATGAATCAAATGAAGGCATCAATTGTCGGACTAAGCAAAGGTGCTTAGTTCTTCATAACTCAAAGGGAAAACAATACTGAATGGAAAACTGAATAATAGTCTCGTTGATGAATGGAGGCTATGGAACTAGGTTTAAATAAACTAAACCTAAAACCAAATATCACAAACATAATCTAAAAAGGAAATAAACTAAATAAACGAAATAAAGAAATTAAAAGAAAAACGGAAAAGTAAAATAAAATATCTTCGGAGAAGTCCCGCGCGGCTCGCTGCTGTGCATTTCCGCGATCGCGGATGAATTTCCGCGGTCGCGGAAAGCTCCATTTTGCTCTCGACTTTCTTCGACTTTTCCGCGATCAACCTCTTGCTCGCCCGCGGTCACAGATTTCTTCTGTAGACCGAGTTGGGTCTATTCTTCGTCTTCTTGGGTGGTTCTTCTCTCTTCAATATATCTTCATTTAAGCTCCTCCAAACCACCATATCCGCACTTCTACTTCTCAACTCCAATCTCTACAATACGCTCTAAACATCTCCAAATGGTACCCAAAACACCGACAACAACTCATAGTTAAGCACTACAAAGTAGCGCTGATTAAATTTCCCCATGCTTAAACCTTGCTCGTCCTCGAGTAAGCTAAAAGAAACCTACTCCTCTAATCAAATCCCAAGGGGTGCCTCTTTGTATGCTCTGTATTGAGCTTTACCCCCAATCCCCTGCACTTCATGATGGGTGGACCGCTGTTTACATCCATGATTGCACTTGCCATCTTCAGAAATGGCCTACCCAACATCTCAAGGGCTGCATGTTTGTCATGCCCCGTATCCAGCGTGGAGAAAATTTCCCTTTTACTCCCAGTTTCTTTCTTGTGCTTCCCCTTCGGTTTCTTTTTGATCTTGCGCAGCGCCCTTAAAATTTCTGTGCAGCGAGGAGTGTTGTTTGCCAATTCGACCAAGGGAATGGTTGCCTCGCAGATACTGAAGGTTTCATAGAGCTCTTTGTTGTTCTTCAGCCTTCGAGTATCTTGTAATGCCTCAGGGAAGGGTGCGACGGGGTGCAGCGAAACAAGCGGAGAGGAGTTGGGACTCACATACTCATCATAGGCAGCATCGAGAGGGTTGGGGGCTGTAGGGACGTTTCCGCGATCGCGGGCATCTTTCCACGGTCGCTGATCTTCTTCAAACAGAGCCTCGTCTTCAACGATTTGTCCGCGATTGCGGAATTCTTTCCGCGGTCGCGGATTGCTCTCGAACAACTCTTCAGAGGGGATTTTTCCGCGGTCGCGGAATTCGATCCGCGGTCGCGGAAAGGCGTCGATTTCTCCCTCCTTCTCAGTAATCAATCCGCGGTCGCGGAAAGGCATCGATTTCTCCCTCCTTCTCAGTAATCAATCCGCGGTCGCGGCCCTCTTCCTCGTGGATGCTGAATTCCTCCAGTTCCAGAAAATAAGCTTCTTCAGAAAGCACCTCGCGGTCCATAATATCGTCTGGAAGGCCCATCTCCACAGTGGGTGGACCGCGGTCGAGGTACACCTCCAACGGTCTCGGGTTCTCTTCTACAGACATCTCTCTATATTTTGCACCCGCCTCACTAATTTGTTGTTCCCTTCCAGCTAAGGGGGCGACATGCAACTGTTCAGTACTTTGTAGGGTCATCGAGAAGACATTCTCCTCCTGGTGCACTACTGGGGATGATAGCAGTTTCATCATGGCCTCCGTTTTGCTCACTGCTTGAACCATTTGCTCAATCTACCGTTCCAAGTTCTGGAGCATCTCCACGGTCGACATGGAGGAACTTGGATTGGACACCGGAGGTCTATGCTCGTAGGTTGGACTGTACTGCTGTGGAGTGTCCTGCTGATAGTACGATTGTGGCTCCGGATAGAACTCCTGGTAGTTAGGACCATAAAAAGGGTATTGCTGGTTCCCATAACTCGAATTGGGGTGATCTCCCCACCCTGGAGTGTATGCGTAGGAGTATGGGTCATATCGCGGTTCCTGCCAGAATTGCGGAAATCTCTCCATTTCTGTATCAAAATCAAAAAGAAAAAATAATCAGTAGCACGGGTGTGGACCGTAAGATAGGTCCACACAAAAAATTGGCACACAAACACACACAAAGAAAAACAAAACTTGCCTCCCCGGCAACAGCGCCAATTTGATAAAAGCTAAAGTCGTATCGCCTAATCAAAATAATCCTAACAAACCTAACTCAGTAGAATAGGCAAGTAAGGGTCGAATTCCACAGGGAGGAGTTATCTTTCTTTATGTCAGGTTGCATGCAATAGGAACAAGGGGGGTTTTTGGTTGATTGGTTGTCAAACAAGTAAACAAAGGAAACAAAACAAAGAGTTGTAATCAATTAGGGAAAAACACTTAGCCAAACAAATATCCACCATTCATTTGATAGATTGGTCCTAGGTTATCTCTATTCCTTCCTTTGATTATTCTTGTCCCTATTCTGAAAAAGTTACTAGTCCAACTAGTCCTAGCAACCCTTACTATTGAACGCACGAGAAACTATCAAGATTTAGAACAACAACAGCATAAAGCATATGAATTAACCAAGATACATACAACACCGATGTTTCGCAGCATTTAGCACATAATCAATTCTCTTTCAGAATAAACTAGTCCAACTAGTCCTAGAATATCATGGATGCTACAATAGATAAGGAATCTCAACTCGAAATATCCAAACCCTAGCAATAGACAATTACTAATATCAACTAGTTGTGTCCAACAAGCGAAATCAATAAGAATCAATAGGAATAAGCTCGAGAGAAATGATATAATCCAAAGGAATAGGAGATAGAGTTATAACCTCACAATCATGAATCAAATGAAGGCTTCAATTGTCGGACTAAGCAAAAGTGCTTAGTTCTTCATAACTCAAAGGGAAAACAATACTGAATGGAAAACTGAATAATAGTCTCGCTGATGAATGGAGGCTATGGAACTAGGTTTAAATAACCTAAACCTAAAACCAAAGATCACAAACATAATCTAAAAAGGAAATAAACTAAATAAAGAAATTAAAAGAAAAACGGAAAAGTAAAATAAAATATCTTCGGAGAAGTCCCGCGCGGCTCGCTGTAGTGCATTTCTGCGATCGCGGATGAAATTCCGCGATCCCAAAAATCTCCATTTTGCTCTCGACTTTCTTCGACTTTTCCGCGATCAACCTCTTGCTCGCCCGCGGTCACGGATTTCTTCTGTAAACCCAGTTGGGTCTATTCTTCGTCTTCTTGGGTGGTTCCTTCTCTCTTCAATATATCTTCATTTAAGCTCCTCCAAACCACCATATCCGCACTTCTACTTCTCAACTCCAATCTCTACAATACGCTCTAAACATCTCCAAATGGTACCCAAAACACCGGTAACAACTCATAGTTAAGCACTACAAAGTAGCGCTGATCATGCGCCTCGACACTGCCATGGCTGGACAAGGTTCGAAGACACCACTTGAGTTCTTCTCGCAGCTTGAGGACATGTACTACAAGGCCTCCATAAGCGTGGCTCCTTCCACCTTGAGAACGAAGTTTTTGAGTGGTCTCAACACCAATATCAGAGATCAATTGGAGATCCTACCAATCAAGGACCTCAACACGCTCACGCACATGGCGATGCAACTCCACAATCAACAAGTGCGTAAGCGTCAAGCACCATTCAACCTTATGGACAAAGTAGGTATGACTCTAACTCTAGTCAAGTTCCTTCTACTAATGTGCGTTCCCAAGCCACAGGTACCTCGACGCCAAGCCAAAGCTGAAACGCCAAGGCCGCGACGCCGAACTCCACGTCCAGCCGCGCCCCCGTGCCCAGACAAGCCCCAGCGGGCACAGAACGCGCGTGCGATCTGGAGTGCTTCAAATGTGGTGGGAGGGGGCATTACAAGCGAGATTGCCCCAATGCCAAGAAGGTTCTCTTCTCCAACACCGCTGCTGGATACGAGTCCATGGAAGAGGACACCTTGGAGACCATAGAAGAGGGCTTCGAGGAAGACAATGAGGAGGGCTGTGCTTGTGAGCCCACGACGCTTCATGCGGGCACACCCTTGAGCCTAGTGACGCGCCGCCTCCTCACGGTGAAATAGGCTAGTCTTGTGGATCAAAGGGAGAACCTATTCTGCACCCGCTGCTTGTTCAAGAAGGCCTCCCTTAGTGTGATCATTGATGGTGGGAGTTGTTGCAGCATCATCAACGACAAGGTGGTCAAACACTTCAACTTGGAGACCACCCCACATCCACAACCATACGGCCTACAATGGATATCTTCAAGCTCAGGTAACACTGTCTCACGACAGTGTCTTATACCATTTTCCATTGGTCAATACAATGACACAATTTTATGTGATGTGATTGCAATGGACGCCACCCATCTCTTGTTTGGGCGTCCATGGCAATTCGATCGTCGCGTGCTTCACGATGGGTATCTAAACACCTATGTGTTTACCTACCACGGGAAGCGCATGACTCTCTTACCTATGTCTCCCCATGAGATATTGCAGGACCAGGTTTTGGCTCGGGCACTGGCACCAAGGCCGAGTCCAAGGCGTCTCCACAAGGCCCACCAAAGCGTCTCGGCCCCAATCCTGGCCACACTCAGTTTGGCTCGGGCACTGGCACCAAGAAGTCAAGTGCCACCCCTAGCCAGCCTAGTGCCTCTCTGCAGGGCCCCAGTGTCGCGCCAACTGCCGCGAAGAAGGGCAAACCAAGGCCAGTGAGGCCTGGCTAGGCAACACAAATTTTGGCTCGAGCACTGGTCACTACAACCCCAGTGCCCACCACTCTGAGCCCAGTGCCTCGCTGCCTCCACCTTTGGCCACGAGATCACCTCAGACGCCCAATTTGCAAGGCCGCTGCGAGCACCGACTTCTTCTAGCAAGGCCCAGTGAGATGACACAGGCGCTCAGAGGTCAGAGGCCCTGTTTTTTGCTTGTGCCTACTCCTAGTCCAGAGAGCGCCGATGAGAATCCTTTTCCTCCGCCGGTGGCCGAGTTGTTGCTTGAGTTCGCCGACGTCTTGCCCAATGAGCTTCCCCAGGGGCTGCCGCCTATGAGAGGGACCGAGCACCAAATTGATTTGGTCCCTAGAGCGTCTTTGCCCAATAGAGCCGCCTATAAAGTTGGCCCTGAGGAGACCAAGGAGCTCCAACGCCAAGTCCAGAAGTTGCTTGAGAAGGGCTACGTCCGCGAGAGCCTGAGCCCATGTGTTGTGCCCGTGATCCTTGTGCCAAAGAAGGATGGCTCATGGAGGATGTGTATGGATTGCCGCACCATCAACCAGATCACGGTGAAGTATCGCCATCCTATCCCCCGCCTTGATGACATGCTCGATGAGCTCCATGGTGCCACCCTGTTCTCGAAGATAGATTTGAGAAGTGGCTACCATCAGATTCGGATGAAGGAAGGGGATGAGTGGAAGACGGCGTTTAGGACCAAATATGGTCTTTATGAGTGGCTTGTTATGCCATTTGGGCTCACTAATGCCCCAAGTACTTTTATGCATTTGATGAATCATGTTTTGAGAGATTTTTTAGGACATTTTGTAGTTGTTTATTTTTATGATATACTTGTATACTCACGTAGCTTGCAAGATCATGTTGTGCACCTTAAAAAGGTGTTGGAGACACTTCGCAAGGAGAAGCTTTTTGCCAACCTAGGGAAGTGCATTTTTGTCTCGGACACGACTAACTTTCTTGGCTTCGTTGTGTCCAAAGAAGGGCTACGTGTGGATGAAGAGAAGATCACGGCGATCAAGGAGTGGCCCACACCTACCAACCCCACCATGGTGAGATCATTCCTAGGGTTGGATGGATTCTATCACCGCTTTGTGAGGGATTTTTCTTCGATTGCCGCGCCTCTCAATGAGTTGACAAAGAAGGGAGCTGTTGGGCCCAACATTCTCCAAGAGGATCAAACAAGTAAGCTGGGCCGAGATCCAAGCAGAGTCGGAAGCCAAGAGAAACCAGAAGGAGGCGTCAGACATCTCTCAGACGCGTAGGATCCAACCAATTCCGAAGATCTCGCCCAGGGCATCAAATGCCTGATCGGTGGCAACGGCTATGACATTAAATGCAGACATAAAGCTGGCAATCAAGGGCATATCCCTAAGATCTCGCTCGAATTTAATAAGAGGTATTGCAAGACGAGAGTAACGGTCGAAAGAGAGCAATTGCCATATATAGATCACGACAAGGCAAGGAAGAACATACACGTCTACATCCTGCATTCGCTCGTTTACTCTGAAAAGAACTTGAGAGTACACCCACTCTGGCTCAGTCTCCCCGAAATCTTGCTCAATCGCTGCCGGTCGTGTCACAAAAACACCTGTCGAGCAGGACCCGACCTTTTGTCCTACAAGGATAAGTTGTACTCCGATCTGATTCAATCATCAATAGATAAATAAAATTACCTTGCTATTTCGTATCTATTCTTTATTTGTTGATTGTCTGTTTGGTTTGGATTGATTTCTATTACCCGATCGATTCGTTATCCCGTCTAAGGCGATTTAGGTCGTCCGATCTTTTCGCCCCAAAACAATTTGGCGCCCACCGTGGGACAACTTGCCGATCACCATCTCAAAACCTTCCAACCATGACTATCAACCCACCTACCGGTACCGAGGAGCCACGCCTCGAAGACGACACCCAAGCTCAAGGAAACACGACCGAAAATCCTACCCAACCCAATTCCAAGAGCTTGCCCAAAAAATGACTGCCCTACAAGAGGAACTTGCCCAGCAACGCCAAAAGACCGAAGCCTTGGCTACCTTATCCACCCAATCTGAGGTCGAGATTGTACAACTAACCCATGAAAATGAGTCTCTTAAGTCGCAGGTACAATCAATGGCTTCTGGATCCAAGCGGATGCCCGTCCATAGCAACATCCAGACGCGTCTTGACATGGATGGCATCGAACCGACCCCTTCGAGCGTACGGCGTCCCAGACATACTGAGGGTACATCTCGAACTCCTTTGGTTAATCCATTTTCGACTAACAATGTTACTTTCTCCACACCGATCGGGTCGGCAAGGACCCGAATCGATGAACCACAGGTTAGGGGTGAGCAAACGGATCGATCCGATCTGATCCGTTATACCGGATATTCGGTTCAAAAAATTTACAAAACCCCGATCCATATCCGGTCCGTTTTGAAACGGATATCCGGTAAAAAGGACCCGGATCGGATCGGATATCTGAGCCGGATATCCGAATTATCCGGTTACTATAAATCTATTAAAAATAAATCAATATATTCATTTTTTAAATTCAAAAGTAATAAATTTGTAAATTAAGAAATAAAATTTATAGGTTGTTTCTTAATTTGTTCGTACGATTTAAATTATATACACACTTATTATTCATATGAAAATGTATTTACAATATTTTACTTGGACAACAATATAAATATGTCATTAAGGATGTAAAATTTATTAATATATAAGTTATAATAAACAAATTTATGATTATAAATATTATATGAATAGTATCGGATATTTCGGATATCCGGTAAGCTAAATATCTCGATCCGTATCCGGTTCAAGTATCCGGCAAAATCACCCGGATCGGATCGGATACGGATAAAAACTTAAAGGATATTTTCGGATACGGATCGACGGATTTTCGGATCGGATCAGCCGGATCAGATATATTTGCTCACCCCTACCAGAGGTTACCAATCCTCCCGACATCCTAGCTCTTGTCCAGCAGACGCTAAGCCAACATATGAAGACGCTTGACGATCGTATCGCTAGGATTCCCGGAGTTCCACAGCCGATCGAGAAGGAGGTGTCGGGCGGATTCGAAGAATCTCCGTTCGTCGAAGAGATCGCCAGGGTCGAAATCCCAAAAAAGTTCCATCTCCCCAGCATGGCGACATTCGACGGCACCAATGACCCAGATGATCACATTTCTCTCTATAAACAAAAATTAATGACTGTGTCCGTTCCAAGGGAGAGCCGTGAGGTTGTCATGTGCAAAAGCTTTGGCACGACTCTCGCGGGTCCCGCACTGACCTGGTTTATGCGTTTGCCTCAGGGAGTGATCGCATCGTTCGCGGACTTGGTCAATTCCTTCAAGATCCGATTTGATAGCATTCGGAGGCTCGAAAGACAATCGAGTGACCTCTATCGAATCACCCAAAGGTATAATGAACCCCTCCGAAGCTATCTTAACATGTACAATAAGGAAAAAGTCGTGATTCCCCATTGCGACGTCACCACTTCCATCGAAGCCTTCCGCCAAGGTTTGATCAAAGACAGCAACCTCTACAACGATCACCAAGTACCCGTGCAAAAGCTTCGAAGATGTCCAAGCCAAAACCATGGCCGAGGTACGTCTGGAAGAAGATTGTGAGTCTAGAAAAGCATCCCATGGGCCCGACCAATCCGATCACAAATCCTCCTCCGACAACCGTCGGGATAGACGCCATCACCCCTATCCTCGTAATCGAAACGAACAAAATCAGGTAAACTCTTTCCAAGACAAGTCTCAAGACTGGAGAGATGGTCCGACGTTGCCTCCCAGGGTTCAATCTTACAACTTCAATGTTTCCGTGTCGGAGCTCGTCAAGAGTTTCGACAAATATGGAAAAGAGGTAAGATGGCCCCGAAAGAGCGACCGACCAGACGTCAAAAAGGACATGAGCCGATGGTGCGAATTCCACGATGACCATGGTCACTCGACGGATGAGTGCATCGCCTTGCGTTAAGAGGTCGCTAGGTTGCTCGTGCAGGGGCTCCTGCGTGACGTAATCCCGGAATGAGCCAAAGCCACCATGGAGCGACGAGATCAGGTAAAACAAGACAAACCTCCATCTCCTGTCCATACAAAAATCGTAAATACTATTTCAGGTGGTTCAGATGTATGTGGAAACACATACTCCGCGGCCAAACGACATGCAAAGGAGAGTAAAGGCAGTAAGCTCGAAGCGCCAGAGTTCAGGCCAAACAAAGTCTCCAACCTCCCAACGGTCACGTTCGACGAGTCCGATGCCGATGGGTCGGAAAGCCATCACGACGGTCTGGTAATCTCTTTATCTATCGGGAACTGTTTGATACGTAGAGTACTAATCGATATAGGAATTCAACCAATCTCTTGACCTTTGACGCCCTCAAAGGGATGGGTCTGGGTGAAGATGACCTGATCAAGAAATCGACTCCACTAGTCGGATTCAGTGGCGAAGTTAAACACACTATCGGCGAAATCGTTCTCACAACGTACGCCGGAGGAGTCAACCAACAGGTGAAATTTCTAGTCCTAGATTGCCCGTCTCCCTATAATTGCATTCTTGGCAGGACATGGATACACGCTATGAAGGCATTACCCTCGACGTACCACCAAATCATCAAGTTCCCTACCAAGTGGGGAGTCCAAGAAATCAAGGGAGACCAGAGGGCGGCCAAGGAATGCTACGTCGCCTCCATGAAAAGCGTCGTCGAGCATAGGGTCGCATAGCAATCACAGAGCAGCAAAGGACCTAATCGATACGTCGAACCAGAAATGGAAAAACTCGACGAGATCGTACTAGATCCTTCAAAGCCAAACCAAATGGTAAGGGTCGGGTCGGACCTGGACGACTCGACTAGACAACAAATTCTTGATTTTCTCAGATCCAATACTGATTGTTTTGCGTAGTCACATGAAGACATCGTCGGTATATCTCCAAACATTATTACTCATAAGTTGAACGTAGATCCATCTCACCCCCCTGTAAAGCAAAGCGCAGGAAATTCGCCCCAAGATCGTCGACGACGAAGTCAAGAGCTTGTTGGAAACAGGAAAAATAAGGGAAGTCAACTACCCCGAGTGGCTGGCCAACGTGGTCGTAGTCCAAAAGAAGAATGACAAATGGAGAGTCTGCATCGACTTCACCGACCTCAACAAAGCCTACCCTAAAGACTCATTCTCACTTCCTCACATCGACGCCATGGTTGACGCGACAGCAGGACACGAAATGTTAACCTTCATGGACGCGTTCAGCGGCTACAATCAAATCCTCATGGAACCCGAGGACCAAGAGAAAACGGCATTCATCACAAGCCAAGGTATCTATTGTTACAAAGTAATGCCCTTCGGACTAAAAAATGCAAGAGCTACTTATCAACGATTGGTCAACAAGATGTTTAAAGACCAGATCGGGAACACGATGGAAGTCTATATAGACGACATGCTGGTCAAATCAAAAAAGAAGGAAGATCATATCGACCACCTTCGCGACAGCTTTGAGGTACTAAAAAGATATAACATGAAATTAAATTCTATGAAATGCTCTTTCGGGGTGTCGTCAGGAAAGTTCTTGGGGTACATGGTGACGCAAAGAGGAATAGAAGCCAACCCAGAACAGGTCAAGGCCCTCATCAACCTCTGATCCCCCCGATGCGTCAAGGATGTGCAAAAATTGACAGGTCGGATAGCAGCTCTGAACAGATTCATCTCGAAGTCATCCGACAAGTGCAAAACCTTTCACGACGCTCTCAAGAAGAACAAATCCTTTCAATGGACGGAAGAGCACGAAGCTGCATTTCAAGACCTAAAGAAATACCTCGCCAGTCCCATGTTGCTAACCAAACCCAAGGACGACGAGCCACTATTGCTATATGTAGGATCGTGATTGTTAGAAAATAACTTAAGGAACTCAGAATATGAATTCTAAGTTCTCTTCGCAGCGGAAATAAACAATCAAACAAATAACAAGTTCCTTATAGTGGAAACCTTTGATTGCCAACTAGCAATCCAGGATAAAAACCACTACCTTTCTTTCGAAAGAATTTCAAGGTCTACTTCTTGATTTCTTATCTCTTTTGGTTACAGCTTATCCTAGGAACAAACACACAGTTTCTTTGCCTTATACACAGTTAGGCAATCCTAGATAACTTAACACAATCAATAATTAATCCAAGAAACAGACCTTCACACCTATGAACTATCACTTACAGTCACAGGAACTTAGCACTCAGCTCTTCTCTTCCTTGACTGGTTCCTCTTGATCTCGATTTGCTTTGATGATCTTGTTTGAAGGTTCACACTTGATATTTGCTAATGAGTGTGATTCGTATTTCAATGCATGAAGATAACCCTTGAGTTAGTCTTCCTTTTATAGAGGATTCTTCGCAGCTTAATCTTCTCTGGGTTCCCACATATTGAGCTTGCCCTAGGATAAGTGGTTCTCCTTGGTCCACGTTATTCTTGGCATGTGCAAACAACCTAGGCAGCTCAGAATCCTTCTAGGTTAGTCAACCTCTTCAGCCAAGTCGTTCTCCAACTTCCTTTGTCCGAGGTTCAACATTCTGGGCGCTTGGGAACTGTCTTCTGGACAGCGACAGGTTCCATGTCCTGTCGCTTTCACCTTTCTCTGTCCGAGGTTCGGCGTTCTAGGTGTCTTGGAGTCTTGCTCTTGGATGCTGGCAGGATTTTGGAAGCTTCTCTCAAGTCGCTTTCACCTCCTTTTGTCCGAGGTTTGGTGTTCCCAGATTTCTCGGGAATCGCAACCTCGCATGCTACGTTACTGGCCACACCTGGGTTCCTCTGGGTTCCTTCATTTGTCTTGTTCCTTTGGTTCTCTTGTCCTGTTTGGCTTTCTTGCCTTCGGTATATTCATGTGGTTTCTTAAAGCACATCTTTGAGATAAAACATTAGTATCATAATATTTGTCATCTTCAAAAGTAGAGAAAATGAGGAAATGAACTCTCAGGGGAACTGAAGTTCCAGAGTTCCGTTTCCTAACAATTTCCCCCTTTTTGATGATGACAAATACAAGGAACCTGGCAACATAATAGGAACATGAAATTCATGAGAACAGTTGAGCTAAGGGATTTTCAACTTTAAAAAATATTGATAGAACATTTAATAGTTGCAAATTCCCCCTAAGCAAATGAACTAAGTTATTCAAGTTCCCCTTTAGAAGTAGAATGAGTTCAGAGTTCCTATAAGTCCAGTAGTTCCAATAATTCAAGGTTCCTATCCATTCTTCCCCCTTTTGACATCATCGAAAAGATCAAGTTACTTATCAAGTATAGGATATCAATGTGAAATAAACAATTTGCGTTAAACCCATGACAGTGACCATAATAGAAAATTAAGGCAAAGACAAATGATGCATTAGAAACATTGCCAAAGGAGTTCATTAATCATTAAAGTCAAGTATATTATCCAGAGATGCATAGTGGAAAAAGAAACAAAAGATCACAAATAGCTTGACATAGACAAAAAAGGATAGAAGAGGGGAGTATGACCCTAGGGAACTACTAGCACACAGTAATATTATAGCACTGGGAACTAGGAGAGACGTTCCTATGACAGCATAATGGCCTCCTCTTCAGTTTCCTTCTTTTCTGCAGTTCCTTCATCTTGGCCTGTTGTCATCTTATCGGCCTAATTACCTCCAATTGAGCAAGGTTAAGATTGAGGTTTTTCTTGGCCATTTGAGGAGCTTTGTGTTTTGAGAGAGACAGGTGAACATGAGATTGAGAGAAGGCGTGAGAGAACAGAGTGCTCGGCTCAATCAAACAGGAAACCTTAAATAACCCTTGAGCAATTTTGGAGCCGTTGAGAATCAAGCCATTGGATATATTTCTGGGAACTCTGAAGAGTTGAAACGGCTAATTTTCTTGAAGCTTTTGCGCCTTTGCAACAATCACAAATTCAAAGATTAGATGCTAAAAAATGGCAACTGTTCAAGGCTGAGAAGACGTCTCTGACGCTGTGAGATTTGCCATAAATACTGTCTTGGGAGGAGCAATTCTCTTACTAGCCGTTTAAGGGGTAGCCCATCCTAGTTCCTTTCTGGCGAAATTTTCAGTGTGCTAGAGGGATATATGGGAACCTTTGATGTGGGTTTTAAAACATAGGACCTGAAAGTACGTTCCCATAAAAGAAATCGGGGAAGGCCATTTATCGCATTACACACTAGTTCCCGGAGAGGGTTAAGAAGAGGATCATAGGGAAATAGATTGTGTAATGAGGCAAAGGAGGGTCAAAGTACACAATCATCATTTCGGCTTGTATTGTTGGGTTAGAAAGATGATCAGATTGTGACTTTTGGGCCAACAAAGAAACTTGAACAATGATTGAATTTTAATAAGAGATGAACAACCAAGGAGAAGAACTAGAAAAATTTGTCAAAGCCTTTTGAGAAACCATTATGAATATGAGGGTCTAACGCAAGAGAAATGACACAAAGATTCCAAGATAAAGACAAGTAAAGAGTTCTGAACTAGTCAATCAAGGATACTGGAGAGAAACTTTAAACTAAAAGAACTGCTAGTTTATAGGAATCATTCTCAGTTCTAATCTAAGGTTCTCGAAAGGAACTCTATTCAAGGCTTTGGTGAATATATCTGCAATTTGATCTTCAGTTCTACAAAATTTCATAATGATGTTTCCCTTCTCAATATGATCTCTAAGAAAATGATGTCTTATGTCTATATGCTTGGTACGAGTATGATGCACAGGATTCTTAGAAATGTTTATGGCACTAGTGTTATCACAAAGAATAGTAAGAGGGCCATAAGACATACCAAAGTCCGCGAGTTGTTGCTTTAGCCAGAGAAGTTGGGAACAGCATGAGGCAGCCGCAATGTACTCGGATTCTGTGGTGGAGAGGGAGACTGAGACTTGTTTCTTTGATCCCCATGACACAAGGCAAGGGCCTAGGAACTGTGTCATTCCAGAGGTGCTCTTCCTATCCACCAGGTATCCAGCATAATCAGCATCAGTGAAACCCATCAGCTCAAAGGGATATTCTTTGGGGTATCAAATACAGAGGGAGTCAGTTCCCTTGAGATATCGAAGTATTCTCTTTACAGCAGCCAAGTGGGTTTCTCTTGGACAAGATTGGAACCTAGCACACAAACCAACAGCAAAAACAATATCAGGTCGACTAGCGGTTAGGTACATGAGTGAGCCTATCATACCTCTATAGAGCTTCTCCTCCACTAGAGGACTCGAATGGTCCTTATCCAAATGAGCAATGGTGGAGATGGGAGTAGAGAGAGGCTTGCTTGAATCTATTTTAAACTTCTTTAGTAGTTCCCTAACATACTTCTGTTGGTGAATTTGAATACCATCTTCCTTTTGAGTGATTTGTAATCCGAGGAAGAAAGTGAGTTCCCCAATTAAGCTCATTTCGAATTCACTGCTCATCAAGTCTTTGAACTTGTCTACAAGGGACAAGTCAGTGGAACCAAAAATAATATCATCTACATAAATTTGAACCACTAAGATGTTACCTTCTTCTTCTAGGATGAAGAGAGTTTTGTCAATAACTCTACGCCTGTAGCCATTTGATAGTAGGAACTGGGCAAGCCGATCATACCAAGCTCTGGGAGCTTGCTTGAGGCCATACAATGCTTTTTCTAGAAAGTAGACATGGTCTGGATGATCATCATTTTCAAATCCAGGTGGTTGCTTGACATAGACTTCTTCTTGAAGAATTCCATTGAGGAAGGCCGTCTTTACATCCATTTGGAACAACTTGAACCCTTTGTGTGATGCAAAGGCAATCAACAATCTTATTGCCTCAATCCTTGCCACTGGAGCATAGGTTTCATCATAGTCGATGCCTTCTTGTTGATTGTATCCTTGAGCAACGAGTCTTGCTTTGTTCCTTATCACAGCTCCTGTATCATCTAGCTTGTTTCTGAAAACCCATCTAGTTCCTATGATGTGTTTATCCTTGGGACGGGGAACTAGATGCCATACTTTATTCCTTTCAAACTGATGGAGCTCTTCTTGCATAGCTTGGATCCAGTCCGCATCCTTCAGTGCCTCACCTATGTTCTTTGGTTCCACAATAGACAGAAAAGCATTGAAAGCAAAGAAGGTTAGATGTTCAAACCTGACTGGAGGCTTGATGACTCTTCTTTCTCTATTAGGAGCTAAAGTATTTGATGTGGAGACATTCTGAGTTGAACATTCAGCTTCCTGGTTGGAATCACCTTCTCCATTGAAGATCATGTGGGAAGATGAGTCATTGAAGTCTCCACAGATGTTGTCGTCATGCTCATGGTTCCCAGAAATGGATTATTGTTCATTGTTCATGGGAACTGGTGGAGGAGCCATTGGAGGGTTCCGAGCAGTAGGACAGGAACTGGGTGGAGTGACATCTTCATCTGGATCTTCTTGATATGACTTGGGAAACGGGTCTTCAAAGGAATTGGTGGTGTTCTGCACAATCTTTCCAAGTGATTTTTCATTAAAAATAACATGAACACTTTCTTCTACCTTTTTAGTCCTTTTGTTGAAGACTTTGTACGCCTTGCTACCCGAGGCGTATCCAATGAAGATTCCTTCATCACTTCTTGGGTCGAATTTGCCAAGATTGTCCTTCCCATTGTTGTGCACAAAGCACTTGCATCCGAACACCCTCAGATGTGAGATGTTGGGAACTCTTCCTCTTAGGAGCTCATAGGGTGTCTTTTCTGTGATTGGGCGAAGCATGGCTCGATTGATGATGTAGCAAGCTGTGTTGATCGCCTCAGTCCAAAATGATTGAGAGAGTCCACTTGAGATCAGCATAGTCTGAGCCATGTCTTCCAAAGTTCTGTTCTTCCTTTCCACTACTCCATTTTGTTGAGGAGTGTATGGTGCAGAGAAGTTGTGATCAATTCCATGCTCACTGCAAAAGGTTAGAAATTCTCCATTTTCGAATTCGGTACCATGGTCAGACCGAATAGCATTGAGTGAACAATCAAGAGATTTTTCTAACAAGGGAACCAGATCTTTAAAGCGGTCAATAACTTCACTCTTAGATTTAATAAAGATGGTCCAAGTAAAGCGAGAGAAGTCATCGACAAGAACAAAGATATACTTGTTCCCTCCTAGGCTCTGAACTCTCATGGGTCCACACAGATCCATGTGGATGAGTTCAAGAGGCCTTGAGGTGCTTACCATGTTTTTGGACTTGAAGGAACTACGAGCTTGTTTCCCTTTTACACAGTCAGAGCACAGTTCCTTAGATGTGCCACTTAGCTTTGACAGCCCTCTGACTAGCTCCTTTGAGTGTAGCTTTTGAATCAGCTTGGTGCTAGCATGACCGAGGCGTTGATGCCACAAATCAGCTTGGTCATTCACAGTTGAGAGACAAAGTTTCTCCTTGGGAACAAAGGATGGATCAATTATGTAGACATTGTTGAATCTTTTCCCTTTTAGGATGATTTGTCCCGAGGAGTCAAGGACTGAACATTCGTTGGATCTGAATCTAACTTCATTGTCTCCTTGATCACACAACTGTGACACACTTATTAGATCAAAACCAAGATTATCAACAAGGTGAACTTTGTTTACATGAATGTGGTCGTTGAGTTTCACAGTTCCTATTCCACAGATTTTCCATTTGCTTTTGTCTCCAAAGGATATGTTTCCACCTTGGAGATGTTGAAGAGAGGTCGTTTGATTTCTTCTTCCAGTCATATGGCATGAGCAACCACTGTCAATGTACCATAGTTGGGGTTGCCTCTCTTCTTTCTGCACGCAAGGGAACTAAGATTTTTGAACCCAGCGAAGCTTGGCTTTACTGGGGGGATTAGCATTCCGAGTCTGTGAGTAGCCAGGGAACTGGTTCCTTTCATGGTAATGAGTACTTTTCTCCTTTTCAAAGTTCCTTTTCTTAGCACAGTCAGTGTTGTAATGACCATTATTACCACAATAGGTACACAAACGATTGTAAACAACATGTCCATATTTTCCTTTTCCTGGCCTAAAAGGTTTTTCAGTTTTCCTTTTGTTAAAATCAACATTGTTTCTAACCTTGCTATGGGCCATGTCAATATATCTTTTGTGAGCAAAGGAATTGGTGAACCATTGGTTTTCAGGAACCATCTTTTCTTTTCCCTTTGGTTCCTTCTTAGGACTTTGAGAGCCTTCATTGAGACGTTTGGCAACCTCAGCCTTGTTCTCAAGGACCATGATCTTCTCTGATAGGAATTGATTCCTATCACGAGAAGTGGCAAGAGCAATACTGAGATTCTCATTCATCTCAACAAGTTCTCGCCTAGCCTTTTCTTCTTCAACATCATTGTTCCCTTTATTATTGACATATCCTATTCCATGCCGTTGTCTCACAAAAATAGTTTGATTTATCGTTTTTTCATTAATGGAATTAGTGAGAATGTCTAACCTATCAATTATGGATTGAAGCATGTCATTTCCAGGTGGGTTAGCATGCAAGGGAACTTTGATAGAATCTATGCTAGTTTCATCACAAGATTTGCAAGTTTTAAGGTGACTAGCATGCACATTCCTAATATCAATGAGTTTGGAGTGAGTTTCAGCTAGGTCTTTCTCAGTTTCATCAAGTTTCTTACTCCAAACAGAATTCTCAACAGTCAAGCAAGCAATTTCATCTTCACAATCATCTAGTTTCTGTTGAAGGGAACTGGTTTCCTTTCCTAGTTTCTTTATGATCTTAAGAAATTGTTTCTTATCACAATCAACTAGGGATTTTAAGAGATCGTCAGAAGTTACCTCAAGGTCTTCTGAGTCGCTTGAGTCTTCTTTTTCCATGAGACATCTTCCTCCAGAGAAGCCACTGAGATCCAGTTCCTCATCTGAGTCTTCTCCCCATGAGGCTACGAGAGCCTTCTTTCTCTGAGGTCTTTCTTCTTCCTTTGAGTCTTCCTTGTTGGGACAATTCTTAGCATAGTGTCCCTTTTCCTTGCACTCGTAACAGGAGACTTCCTTGAGATCTCTTCTGGATCCATTGTGGGAGGAACTGCCATTTTGGAACCTTCCCTTCACAAAGAATTTTTTGGTGTTCTTTGTGAAGAGGGCCGTAAGTTCGTCCTCTTCTTCTTCTAAGTCTGAGTTCTCTTCCTCCATCTCGAGCCTAAAGAAGGCTTTAGAGATCTTGAGGGCAATTCCTTTCTCCAGTTTCTTGTCGGTATTGGCTTTGGTGTGCTCTCCTTCTTCAACCTCCAGTTTCCCTATGATTTGTGTCAAGGGAAGGGATTGGATGCCTGGAGTGTTCTTCATGATTCCCTTCAGAAGGGTGAATTTGGAGTTGAGTCCATTGATGACCACTAGGGGCTTGGAGACTTCATCAAGATCGACTCCCGTCGCTGTTAACTTTCCAATCAATCTGTTGAAGCGGGAGTAGTATTCTGAGATGGTCTCAGTTTCCATCATTTTGAAAGTGTGGTATTCTCCTTCCAAAGCAAACTTTCTGCTTTGCTTTAGTTCCTCACTTCCTTCATGCATCTCCTTGAGAGCTTTCCACATCTCTTTGGCCGTCTTAATTCCTATAAACTTGTCCATGTCCTCTCTGTCCAATCCATTTAGGATGAACTGCCTGGCCTTGGCATTCTTCTCCATGATAACATAGTGTTCTGGTTTCCAATCTTCTTCCTTCATGGTGAGGTCGACATAGCCATCTCCATTTTCGACTATCCTCCAGCATTGGTAGTCATTGGTTTTGATGTGGCTTTCCATGCACTTTTCCCACCATGTTTCTTCTCCTTTCTTTCGGAGATGTGGTTTGTTGGTGGAGATTCCGAGCTCAAACGTGCTTGGTTGAGACATGATCTGCAAACTTAACAAAGATCTAGAGATTTTCCTGCTCTGATACCAATTGTAGGATCGTGATTGTTAGAAAATAACTTAAGGAACTCAGAATATGAATTCTAAGTTCCCTTCGCAGCGGAAATAAACAATCAAACAAATAACAAGTTCCTTATAGTGGAAACCTTTGATTGCCAACTAGCAATCCAGGATAAAACCCACTACCTTTCTTTCGAAAGGATTTCAAGGTCTACTTCTTGATTTCTTATCTCTTTTGGTTACAGCTTATCCTAGGAACAAACACACAGTTTCTTTGTCTTACACACAGTTAGGCAATCCTAGATAACTTAACACAATCAATAATTAATCCAAGAAACAGACATTTGTACCTAGGAACTATCACTTACAGTCACAGGAACTTATCACTCAACTCTTCTCTTCCTTGACTGGTTCCTCTTGATCTCGGTTTGCTTTGATGATCTTCTTTGAAGGTTCACACTTGATATTTGCTAATGAGTGTGATTCGTATTTTAGTGCATGAAGATAACCCTTGAGTTAGTCTTCCTTTTATAGAGGATTCTTCGCAGCTTAATCTTCTCTGGGTTCCCACAGATTGAGCTTGCCCTAGGATAAGTGGTTCTCCTTGGTCCACGTTGTTCTTGGCATGTGCAAACAACCTAGGCAGCTCAGAATCCTTCTAGGTTAGTCAACCTCTTCAGCCAAGTCGTTCTCCAGCTTCCTTTGTCCGAGGTTCAACATTCTGGGCGCTTGGGAACTGTCTTATGGACAGCGACAGGTTCCATGTCCTGTCGCTTTAACCTTTCTCTGTCCGAGGTTCGGCGTTCTAGGTGTCTTGGAGTCTTGCTCTTGGATGGTGGTAGGCTTTTGGAAGCTTCTCTCAAGTCGCTTTCACCTCCTTTTGTCCGAGGTTTAGTGTTCCCAGATTTCTCGGGAATCGCAACCTCGCATGCTATGTTTCTGGGCACACTTGGGTTCCTCTGGGTTTCTTCCTTTGTCTTGTTCCTTTGGTTCTCTTGTCCTGTTTGGCTTTCTTGCCTTCGGTATATTCATGTGGTTCCTTAAAGCACATCTTTGAGATAAAACATTAGTATCATAATATTTGTCATCTTTAAAAGTAGAGAAACTGAGGAAAGGAACTCTCAGGGGAACTGAAGTTCTAGAGTTCCGTTTCCTAACACTATATCTAGCAGTGTCGGAGTCCGTCGTGTGCGCCGTACTGTTCAGAGAAGAGGACGGCAAAAAATCGCTGATATACTATGTCAGTCGAACGTTACTGCCAGCAGAAACAAGGTACTCATCGCTAGAAAAACTTGTACTATCACTGGTAATGGCATCGAACAAACTCAAACCATATTTCGAATCCCATACTATAATCGTCCGCACTAATCATCCCATGAGATCAATCATGAGGAAACCTGAGTTCATAGGACGAATGGCCAAGTGGGCCATACACCTCAGCGGCTATGACATCGAGTACGAGCCAGAACAGCGATCAAGTCGCAAGCCCTAGCTGACTTTCTGGCAGACTTCAGCCCGGCCCTAGAGCAAGAAGCCACCAAGGAAGCAACACAGTTACTCGCGACGGAGGAAACATGTAAATGGGAGCTCTACACAGATGGTGCGTCGAACGCCAGAGGATCGGGGCTAGGAGTCGTGCTGAAATCGCCACAAGGGGACAAGATAGCCCAGGCCGTGAGATGCGAATGGGACGCGACCAACAACGAAGCTGAATACGAAGCACTTATATTTGGGCTCATCCTGGCCCATGACCTAGGAGTCCAGGAAATCAAAGTCATTTGCGACTCCCTCTTAGTCGTAAATCAAATACAAGGGTCGTACAGTGCAAAGGACGTCAGGATGATAGCTTACCTAGGAGTGGCCAAGAAGCTGATCGACCAATTCCAAACGTTCGACATCAGAGATGTACCCAGAGATCTTAACTCTTAAGCTGACGTACTAGCCAATATGGGGTCCGTCCTGGATCCAAAGGAATTTCCGAACATTCCATTGGCACACGTCATGACACCAGCTGTCCCGGAAACACCCAAGGAGTCGATCACACCATTGGAGGAACTTGTCACGATGGAGATAGGCGACCGACCAGAAGAAGACATCGTCAGCGCTCATGACGACTGGACACTACCTTACATCAAATGGCTAAGAGACGGCGTCCTACCCAACGACAAAACAGAGGCAAAAAGACTAAAGGTGCAAGCACTTTCTTTCGACATTATAAATAACATCTTGTACAAAAGATCTGTCACATGGATACTCCTACGATGCCTCAAGACTCCAGAAGTCGGACGTATCCTACAATCGTTACATGAAGGAGAATGTGGGAACCACACGGGCGGACGAAGCCTCTCGGGAAAAGCCTTGCGAAACGGATATTACTGGCCCACAATGAATAGAGACGCGATGGAGTACACCAAGAAGTGCGATGCCTGTCAACGACACGCACCCGTTCCTCACCAACCCTCGGAACTTCTCCATCCGACTCTGGCGCCGTGGCCCTTCATGAGATGGGGGATGGATATCGTCGAAAAACTCCCACTTGCATCGGGTCAACGGGTCTTCTTCCTTGCCATGACAAACTACTTCTCTAAATGGATCAAAGTTGAAGCCTACCGAGAGGTAAAAGATCAACACGTCATTTCATTTATAAAACGCAATATCTTGTGCAGATTTGGCATCCCATCAGAAATCGTATGCGACAATGGCTCCCAGTTCATCAGCCATAAGACTAGAGCCTTTTGTGACCAATGGAACATCAAATTGGTCACCTCCACCCCTCGGTATCCACAATCCAACGGACAAGCCGAGTCTAGCAACAAAATCATCATCAATAACCTCAAAAAATGCCTCACAGGGGCTAAAGGCAAATGGGCAGACGAACTCCCATTCATTCTCTGGCCCGACAAGACCACTCCAAAGAACATGACTAGACAGTCACCATTCTCACTCGTCTACGGAAGCGAAGCAGTCATCCCCGCCGAACTATTGGTTCCAACAGCTCGTTACAGCCTTCAGACAAACGAACAAAACGACATCGAACTAGCACACAACTTGGACACAACGGATGAGGCTAGAGAAAGAGCCAAAATTAGAATGGTCAAGTTCCAACAACAGGTCGCAAGAAGTTACAACAAGAACGTTCAAGCCAAAGTCTTTAAAGTTGGAGATTGGGTCCTCAGAAAGACATTCCAGAACACCAAGAACCCGACCGACGGAAAGCTCGCACCTCAGTGGGAAGGTGTTAGGAAACGGAACTCTGGAACCTCGGTTCCCCTGAGAGTTCCTTCCCTCAGTTTCTCTACTTTTGAAGATGACAAATATTATGATACTAATGTTTTATCTCAAAGATGTGCTTTAAGGAACCACATGAATATACCGAAGGCAAGAAAACCAAACAGTACAAAGAGAACCAAAGGAACAAGACAGAAGAAGGAACCCAGAGGAACCCAGATATGCCCAGTAACGTAGCATGCGACATTGCGATTCCCGAGAAATCTGGGGACACACAACCTCGGACAAAAGTTGTTGAAAATGACTTGTCCGAAGCTTCCAAAAGCATGCCAATGTCCAGAGCAAAACAACATGACACCTAGAAACACTGAACCTCGGACACAGAAGGTGAAAGCTATAGGACATAGAGATATCACTGTCCAGAAGACAGTTCCCAATCGCCCAGCTTGTTCAACCTCGGACGAAAGCATTTGGACAACGACATAGCAAGACTCGTCTGAGGTAGTTGACCAACCAAGAGAGATTCTGAGCTGCCTAGGTTGTTTGCACATGCCAAGAACAACGTGGACCAAGGAGAACCACTGATCCTAGGGCAAGCTCAATCTGTGGGAACCCAGAGAAGATTAAGCTGCGAAGAATCCTCTATAAAAGGAAGACTAACTCAATAGTTATCCTAAAAGCACTAAAACACGACTCACACACATTAGCATCCAGTGTGAACCTTCAAACAAGATCATCAAAGCAAACCGAGATCAAGAGGAACCAGTCAAGGAATAGAAGAGCTGAGTGCTGAGTTCCTGTGACTGTAAGTGATAGTTCCTAGGTGCGAAGGTCTGTTTCTTGGATTAATTATTGATTGTGTTAAGTTATGTAGGATTGCCTAACTTTGTGTAAGGCAAAGAAACTGTGTGTTTGTTCCTAGGATAAGCTGTAACCAAAAGAGATAAGAAATCAAGAAGTAGACCTTGAAATCCTTTCGAAAGAAAGGTAGTGGTTTTTATCCTGGATTGCTAGTTGGCAATCAAAGGTTTCCACTATAAGGAACTTGTCATTTGTTTGATTGTTTATTTCCGCTGCGAATGGAACTTGGAATCGATATTCTGAGTTCCTTAAGTTATTATCTAACAATCACGATCCTACAGAAGGACCCTATCTAATCAAAGAAGTAGTCGGACAAAGAGCATACCAACTAGAAGACAAAGACGGATGACCAATCCCGAGAAGTTGGAACGCGACACACCTAAAGTTATACCACTTCTAAACTAGTAAGGTAAGGCATTAACTCCCTTTCACCTATCATGCATTACTTGTTGTCGCAAGTATAACTCTATTTCTTGAAACTGGGCATTTACATTGAGTAAGGACATTCTCCTTGCAAACCTAAGTACATGACGACATCAACATACACACTAGATCCAGTCACAAACAAAAGCGCTTACACTACATTTACACGATCGATCGGAACACGGGGAGATGAACAACACAGGCACGTCGGCACACCGCCTGCCTTACACAATACATAAGGTTAAGACACCTTATTACATTTACGCAATGGAAACATATTGCTTCTTCCTCCTCGGCTTAAAGTCATGACTAAACATAAAACACATACATTTGCAGGCCTCCTTCTTCACATACATACGGCAAGCCCTACCCGACGGAACACACGGGCGAACCCGACATACAAAACAAAGGCGTCAACAACAAACTTCTCTAGAAAGTCTGACAAAGCGTACGAACACACAAATGTACGATCCTTTGTAAAAACATATTGCATCAAATAAAAGTCTAAACATTTTTTACAAACATACGACCCGCGATGGTGGACGGGTCGCCAAAACACATTATTCGCCTACACACATGTAGGACTTCAAGTCATCCGCTAAAAACATTCTGCGACCCGCGATGGTGGACGGGTCACCAAAACAGAGAATATCCTACCCACACACAGGTGGGGCCGCAAGTCAGATTATGAAAAAAAACAATCAAGGATCGGGGTCTGCAACATTACCTTTAGCAGAGGCCGGGTCAGGAGAAGGTTGGGGCTCAATCGGCTCGGTGTCGCCAGAGTGGGCCTCGTCCTCACCGGCGCTTTTATCCAGAGATTCCTCTCCGACACCGGCCAAGTGGAAAAGCTCCGAGCCCGGATTCCCCTTCGGAAACAGGGTCTCCATGGTCTCCTTCTCCACCTTCAAATCCCAGGTCCCCTGCTTGCCCTCTTCAAACTCCTCCATCATCTCGACACGCGACTTCAACGCGTAAAAAGCGCCTACGTCGCCTGCGATCCGACCAGCCTCAATCCTAGCTTGCTTCACCTTCTCTTCGACACTCGATTGGCTCTCGCTAAGCTCCTTCCGACACGCGTCCAAGTCATCTTGGCAACTCTTCAACTCCCTGACAAAGCGGCGTTCAACCTCCTTACAATGGCTCTCAGCTCCCTCCAACTTGGTCTTCAAAGATGCAAGGTCGGACTCTGACCTAGCAACCCTATCCTCGGCCTTAGCGACCATTACTTTGACACTAGAATACGCCCCCAGGAGGTACTGAAAAGTCTGGAAGAAAACAAAGCCAATCAAAGTTTCATCCGACTGCGAGAAAGAAAAACAAAAGTTGAGATATGACAAGATGACTTACCTTCCATGCGAAGCACCCCGCTTCGCCAATACAATCCAAGGGAGAGACGTCATCGACTTCAGACTTCATAGTCGGGTCCTGAGCATGAAAGAGATCGGCAATCGATTGACCGACCGCGTCGATCTTCTCGACTCCACGAGCAGTCGTCCCCTTCTTCTTAGGAGTCTCCACCACCTTCACATCATCGGAAGAAGCGCATGCCTTCCTTTTTGAGCCAACTTTGGCCGGGAGCGACAATTCCGCCGACGTCGATTTACTCGACGAGGCTTTGGCCGCCGCCATCTTCTGCTCTATCAAGCCTTTCTCGGACACTCCCTTCAAGCGGGCACTCGACCGACCAGCCGGAGACGCTGACACGACAGACAATACATGAATCGCAAGCAGACGATAAAATAAAAAAAGATATACAAGCGTCAAACTCAAAACTCACACTTAACCCGAGATAATGAAACAGTCGACATGACGTCCTGAGTAGTGGGAGAGGTCGACAACAAGTTGACGTTCACAAACTTCTGCTCCGACGCAGGGATGCTAAGGATGATCTTCGTCAGGCCTTCTGACTGAGTATCTACTTCCAACTCTTCAACCTCAGGAACTACAAAAAAGAAAAGTTAAGCAAGGGGTTAAAACACATAAAACAGGCAAAGAGAGGTCGAACACATACTCTCGACTCGCCACTCTGACAACAAGAACGAGCAGTCACCCCCCTTCTCCAGAGACGAATGCTCGACAAAGAAAAACTTAGACCCCCATCCACGGTCGTTCACGTCCAAATTGAACACCAGAGGCTTCCGACCCGGACGGATGCGCAGCTGGACGCGGGAATAACTCTTCGACCCTAGCGAGTAGTTATACCAGAAGGCGTCAAAATTAAAACTAGCCCCAGATTGGACATTCAACAGGTCCAGAACCATGAGGATTCGCCATGCCTGTGGCATGACTTGACACGGCGCAAGCGCCAGAGTCGCTAAGAAGTCCCTGACAAGGGGGAGAAAGGAAACTTATGTCCAACCCTAAATGGGTAAGCATAGAAACAAACCCATCCCTCGTAGTGAGCGTCGGCCCTCTCGTCCGGATGCGGCAGCCTCGCGACCGTCTCAGGAGAAAAGCCTCCGACTTGGAGGATCTGCTCCAACTCCGTCTCCGACAAAGTCCCCGTCAGAGCGTCTGCCTCCTTCAGAATAAAAAGGGGGGGGGAGGGGACCTCGTTCTTGCTCGAGTTCGAGCGAGTAGCGGACGATTCAGAAGACTCGCTGGAGACCATTTCCAAAACGGAAAGAGGAGGAAATCGGAGAGCAATTTTTTGAGACCTAAAGAAACCTACCAGATGAAGAAGCAAAGGAGGAAGATGAAGCCAAATCGTCAGAAGGCTGATTCGAATTTATGGAGGGAGTCAGCAGGTTACAGAAACGTCCCATCGTGCCGCAGGATTACCGCCACGTAGCCCTCGTCTGACGCGCCAAAATCGGAAGGTGGAGATCGTGTGAAAGGGAAGTTGTTTGGACTCCACCCTATAGCAGCCTTGAGCCCAAAACAACTTGGGGCTATTGTTGGACCCAACATTCTCCAAGAGGATCAAACAAGTAAGCTAGGCCGAGATCCAAGCAGAGTCGGAAGCCAAGAGAAACCAGAAGGAGGCGTCGGACATCTCTGAGACAGGTACGATCCGACCTATTCCGAAGATCTCACCCAGGGCATTAAATGCCTGATCGGTGGCAACGGCTATGGCATTAAACGCATACATAAAGCTAGCAATCAAGGGCATATCCCTAAGATCTCGCTCGAATTTAATAAGAGGTATTGCGAGACGAGAGTAACGGTCGAAAGGGAGCAATTGCCATATATAGATCACGACATGGCAAGGAAGAACACACTGTAACACCCCCAAAACTTAACCCTTTTGGAAAGGTATTACCGCCAGTGACCCTAGTGTTCCTTAACGAGATCACCCAAGGTTTTACCAAAAAAATACAATATGTGAAATGCAATTGATACACAAAGATCAAGCATTAAATTCCAAAACATAACATTGTTGAGGAAACAAGAGTTACGGGATTACAACCCAATCCCGAATAGGTCAAAACATAGTTTAAACCAAACACAGCGGAAGACTAAGAAATTACATTACAATCGGAGTTATTGTCCAAAGGATCATAACCTGATTAAAGAAATAATTAAAACATTCAAAAACCACCGCCGACTCCATAGTCCTTCTAATCTTCTGAGCTACTTCTTAACTGATGTGCCGAATCGAACGGATGACACCAGCCAACCATGCAAGGGAAAATATTGGTTGGTTAGTCTAAATGAATAGACTAGCAAGGGTATAAAGCAGACTGGTTCGAAGCAGTCATATTAGGTTAGACTCATCGCTTCTCGGATAATAACCGATAACGGTAGTCAATCATCATATTCCTACTGGAATAAACAAGAGGTATGCACAGGAGAAGATTTTGGAAGACTGAATCTTCACAGAAATCAACTCGAAAAGAGACTCCAAGAGATTGAGTCTTTAAGGAAGTAATGACAAATCTGGAATATTACAGAATCATACAACAATGGTTTAAAACTGACTGAGATGCTTCGGTTCACGACCAACCTCATCGCCTACAGCGAATCCAGATTGGAAAGAGAACGTACTACATTCAAGTCAAGACGAGTTTTCCTAGCTGCACTGAACTTAGCTGCACTACTCACCCAAGGTGTATTAATTATGTGCGTCAAGGTAGCACTTATCTTATTTATGTTTCAAAAACACGCATCACGTTATAGACTTTTACATGTGTACCCCACCAGTGGGACAACACATCTTAGTATACGTTTCGTCGAGAGTAACGTATACCGAAAGGTTTGTGACACCAACTAAGTGTCCTGTCTCTACACACATGTGTAAGAGACCGATCATGATCATAGAATAGTACCAGATGGGGACGAGCCACCCCGATACCAGATTATAAAGAAACGACTGGACATAGTCCGAGTAACGTTCCTATCTAACAGTGCTAACTAAATAGTTACAGCACCACAACATTTACAGGATAAATTCACATAAAGGCCCGAAAGGCGATCACAGATAATAGCGTTGTTCTAACATATATACAACCTATTATATGATTTTCAAAACAGTTTATCAAAACCGTTTCCAGATGAACACAATAATCATTCCAAATTAATTACTCAGATAAACAACTGATAATTAATGTAAATATGGAACGATGAGCAAGAGCGAACCGCCACTTGCCTTACTCCGCAGAATAGTCTAAAGACGTCAACTGGATTCCGGGCTCGACACGGTATAGTTCCGACAGCACAACAACCTTCGATTCAACCCATAAAAGGAACCCTAAGTTAGATCCGACATAAACAGTACGAATCTAAACACGGCGAAAGAACACGAAAGGAAAGACGCCACGACGACAACCGACCAAGCCAAAGCCACGAAGGCGTTCTGGGCACTGGCGGCGGTCGCTGTTCTTGGCGGCGAACGTCGTATTCATCACGGCGGTCGCCGTGAAGAACACGGCGGTCGCCGTATTCATCACGACGGTCGCCGCGAAGAACACGGCGGTCGCCGTGAAGAAATCAGACGACACAGAACGAGAGAAAACTCACTCCAAAACACGAGTGGTTTGGCCTTCTTCGACTTGCTTTGGCTTCTAACCTCCAAGGCTAACCAAAAGCTTCACAAAGGCTGCTGGAAACACCACTAACAACACCGATGAAAGCTTCGAAATTTCCGGCGAAGGCACAACTCCGGCGAGAGGCGAATTTGGCAGAGGTTTGGTGCTTGGATGGCTCAAAACCTCTCCCCCAGCACCTCCTTTTATAGCCAACACATATGGAGTTCGAAAACGAGGGCCTAGAGCTACTTCGGCATTCGTTAGAAACAACGCCGGCGACCAATGGGCAACGACTGCTGGGCAACGATGACGGCACTTACGGCGGTCGCCATAATTTACGGCGGTCGCCGCGGGATGACACATCAGCTGCCTCCTCGGGCGTTGGAACGGCGGGCGCCGTATCTTTACGGCGGTCGCCGTGCTTGGGTCTCACGACGGCGGTCGCCGCGACTTTACGGCGGTCGCCGTGACCCTTTTTCCCGCCCGTTCAGCTTTGAACGGATAAGACATTAAACCGGGATAAAAATTATCGTACGTGAATGACAATTAAACTCCCAGGCATGATGTCTGTATATTATTTCACTGAGAAAAATATTACAGATACAGAGCACATTACATAATGTCTCAAACTACCTGAATTAAATCCGACGTACACAACGGGTACCCGGGAAAATTCCATAATTCCCAATATAACCTTACAAAATTACGGGGTATCACATCTCCTCCCCCTTACAAGAAGTTTCGACCCCGAAACTTAGGTCGAGAATAACTCGGGAAAACGCCTGAGCATATCTGACTCGGTTTCCCACGTCTCCCAAGTAACTTCTTCAGTCCCTGACTTGGACCACAGCACTCGTACCAATGGTACGATCTTGTTGCGCAAATGCTTCTCCCGACGCTCCAAAATGCGCACGGGCAACTCTTCATAAGTACCATTAGCTTGAATCTCGATGTCCTCGTAACTAAGTACATGAGACTCATCTGGTACATACTTTCTGAGTAAAGACACGTGGAACACGTTATGCACCGGGTGAGCCAATGGTGGCAACGCCATGCGGTACGCTAGAGATCCCACTCTATCCAGAATCTCGAATGGTCCCACGTAGCGAGGGTTAAGCTTCCCACGCTTACCAAATCTGAAAACTCCCTTGGAAGGCGACACCTTGACAAAAACCTTGTCACCGACCTCGAACTCGACAGTCCTGCGCTTCCGATCTGCGTAGGACTTCTGTCGACTCTGAGCGGCCAACATTCTTTGTCTGATCAAAGCAATGTCTGAAGCCTTCCTTTCGACCAACTCTGGTCCAAGCAGAATTTTGTCGGCATTATCGTCCCAACAAATCGGAGATCTGCATCTGCGACCATACAAAGCTTCAAACGGAGCCATCTTGATTGTAGCATGCCAGCTATTGTTGTATGTGAACTCAATCAGACTCAAGCTGTCCTCCCAGCTAGTCGGACGATCGAGCACACAAGCTCTAAGCATATCCTCCAGAGTCTGGATGGTCCTTTCAGACTGGCCATCTGTCTGAGGATGAAACGTTGTACTGAACCTCAACTCGGTCCCCATAGCCTTATGAAGTTCCTTCCAGAATCTTGACATGAAACGGCCATCTCGGTCCGATACAATGGTCTTAGGAATGCCATATAAGCGGACAATCTCCTTCTGGTAAACTTCTGCTAACTTCTGGGTTTCCCATGTGGTCTTGATGGCTACGAAATGAGCACTCTTCGTAAGCCTATCCATAATTACCCAAATAGCATCTCTCTGACTTCGAGTCTTGGGTAGCCCAGTGACGAAGTCCATGGAAATGTCCTCCCATTTCCATTCTGGCACGGGGAGAGGTAGCATCTCACCACCTGGTCTGCGGTGTTCGATCTTGACTTTTTGGCAAGTTAAGCACTTTGCCACAAAGTCTGCTACGTCCCACTTCATGTTTGGCCACCAAAACTTCTTCCTGAGATCCTTGTACATCTTGCTAGAGCCAGGATGCACAGAATAAGCAGATGAATGAGCTTCTCTCATCACCAACTGACGAAGACCTTCTGTGTCAGGCACACAGATCCGATCCTGAAACCAAAGTGATCCATCATCCTGAACCACAAAACTGGGAGCTTTCCCATCCATCACTTCACTGCTTAACTTTACCAAGATGATGTCATCGACTTGCTTTTCTTTGATTTGATCCAGCAGTGTAGCCTGAATCTCCATCATACTCAAGTACCCTCTACGCTGGTCATATAAGACTTCAATGTCGCATGACTCTTGGTTTAGCTTGGTCTGAGCAGTAAGTAGAGCAACTACAGTCTCATGCGTTGTCTTCCGGCTTAGTGCATTAGCTACTACATTAGCCTTGCCCGGATGATACAACAACTCCATGTCGTAGTCCTTGAGCAACTCTAGCCAGCGGCGTTGTCTCATATTTAACTCCTTCTGAGTAAATATATACTTGAGACTTTTGTGGTCGGTGAAGACTTGGCATCTTATACCGTAGAGGTAATGCCTCCAAATCTTCAGCGCAAAGACAACCGCTGTTAACTCAAGATCATGGGTCGAATAGTTTTCTTCGTAAGTCTTGAGTTGTCTAGATGCGTAAGCAATGACTCTGCCCCTTTGCATCAAAACACAACCGAGACCACACTTGGAAGCATCACTATAGACCACATAATCGTCATTCCCCTCTGGGAGTGCTAACACGGGTGCTGAGGTCAACTGTCGCTTCAACTCCTGGAAACTGACCTCACACTTGTCATTCCAGACAAACTTCTTGTGGACTTTGCGGAGTAGATTGGTCATAGGTAGAGCGATCTTTGAAAATCATTCTACGAACCTTCTATAATACCCGGCAAGTCCAAGAAAACTGCATACCTCCTTCACGCTCTGGGGCTGTGTCCATTTGGCCACCGCTTCAATCTTTTGGGGATCAACCATAACCCCATTTTTATTGATCACGTGGCCTAAGAAAGCCACTTCCTTTATCCAGAATTCACATTTAGACAGTTTAGCAAAAAGCTGATGTTGTCTAAGGATCGACAAGGAAATCCGTAGATGTTCCTCGTGGACTTCTTCATTCGGAGAATAGATCAAGATGTCGTCGATGAAAACCACCACGAACTTATCCAAGTACTGGTGAAAACATCGGTTCATCAAATCCATAAAGACAGCTGGAGCATTTGTAAGCCCAAAAGGCATCACTACGAACTCGTAATGACCATATCTGGTCCTAAACACAGTTCTAGGAATGTCCTGCTCACGAATCCTGAGTTGATGATATCCAGATCTTAAGTCGATTTTGGAGAAAACCTTTGCTCCCTGCAATTGGTCCAACAAGTCATCAATCCTAGGCAAAGGATACTTATTCTTGATCGTCACCTTGTTCAACTCTCGATAGTCGATACAAAGTCGGAACGATCCGTCCTTCTTTTTGACGAATAATACCGGAGCACCCCACGGCGATGCACTCGGCCTGACATAACCTTTATCAAGAAGATCTTCAAGTTGATTCTTCAATTCTTGCATCTCAGCTAGAGCCATCCGATACGGTGATTTGGAAATCGGTGTCGTACCAGGCTCGAGATCAATAGAAAACTCAACGTCACGGTTCGGGGGTAATCCTGGAATTTCTTCCGGAAAGACATCCGAAAATTCCCTAACTACAGGAATATCAGGAACCTCAAGTCCATCCTTCTCGGGCGAATCCAAGTAGCAAAGGTACCCGACACATCCTTGTCGTAGTAGCTTAAACGCAGCCATCGCATTGATCAGCTTGCCGTTATCAGCGTCATTTCGACCTTTGAACTTGCACACGAATTGGCCCCCGGATGACACCGTCACCGTTCTTGAACTGAAGTCGATCACCGCCTTGTGACGCATCAGCCAATCCATACCGAGGATAATGTCGTATGGAGCCATGGCTATACAGATTAAATCTGCCTCAAATTCCTTACCCTGAATGGTAATTGGAAAGTCAGACAAATGCTTGGTTCCCACCAAACGTTCTCCATTAGGAAGATTAATGACGAAAGGGTCGCACGAATCATTGCACACTAAGTCTAACTTGCTAACACAGCTATCCGAAATAAAGGAATGCGTAGCACCAGAATCAAACAGAATGCACACTGAAGTAGAGTGAAGTTATAGAGTACCTTGAGCAATCGGAGCATTGGGTCCATCTGCCTCACGCATCTCGTACAAGCGTTGACCCTGACTTCCAGAAACAGCTGGAGCCTTTCCCCTGTTCTGAGCAGTCGTCTGCACTGAAGGGCTAGGAGTCTCGGCAGGCTTAAACCTAGGTCGGTTGCTCTGATGAACTGACCCTTGCTGCGACTCTACTCCCTTCTGCATCCCCTGCTTGCAGAACTTTTGCAGATGATCATCACGTCCACACCCAAAGCATGGCCTCTTCTCCCTCCGACACTCAGTGCTCTTGTGCCCAGCAGTACCGCAGTTGTAATACTAAACTGTACTCCTGGTCTGCCCTGACTGCTGAGTCGATCCTCCTTGTGTCATCTCCGTCTTAGCTCTGCCGGATTTGGCGAAGTTAGACGGTGGCGCAGGGCGCTTAAAACCACCTCCCTGGTTCTGATTCTGCATCGACTTCTGTCGATTGCGCCTCTTGGTCGACTCCTCGAGATTTACCTCCAGCTTATAGGCACAATCCACATACTGCTCCAAGGTAGAGCATGTGTGGTGCACCATTAATGGCTTGATATCCGGGTTCATCCACTCGTGGAAGTACCAGATCTTTTGAGCCTCGCTGGTGATCTCGGCAGTGGCGTATTGTAGAAGATGGTTGAACTTAGATGCCAACTCGGTCACTCTCAGACCATCAGTCTGAGGGTACAAGAACTCTTTATGCTTCTCCTCTCTCATAGCACGAGAGAAAAAGCGATCAACCATCTTGGTCTTGAACATCGACCAAGTCAACACTGGGCTCTCAGCCAAACCAGTGCTCTCCCACCACTCGCTAGCCTCCTCCTTCAGCTGAAGAGAAGCGATATGGACATTCTCGGCCTCCGTACACTCCACGTTCCTGAACAGCCTCTCCATATGGGAGAACCAATGAGTCACTGCCACTGGCTCCCCTTTCCCGTTATAGCAGTCGGGTCTCATGTAAGTGATGGTCTTGAGAGCGCGACCATAGATGTCCCTCGCCCTGACGGCAGTCTCCTGTATTACGGGGTTTCTGGGTTCCACAACATCAGGAACCGCTGCGTGAATAGGCACTTCTTGTGCTTGAGGCGCACTTGGTCTTAAGACATCTGCAATAGCCTGCATCACGATCCCACGGATCGCCTCAACAGCTGCGGCGTCAAATAGTGTCGGCGCCTGGGTCTGATCCTGACCTTCACGCCTCTGTTGGACGCGAGACTCAGACTCGTGTTCATCCTGAACACCTCTTCCTGCTGGTCTGGGGTTTTGGCTAGTCCCAGCACCGGCTCGAGTCGAATTCCTCGTGCTTCTTGGGTTCACCATCTATTTACCGATCAAATTCCAAGCATTCAATACATTAATATTATGCAATATACTTATGCAATATACCAACGTAAATAAATTACTCAGAATAGATCAACTTGGTATTTTATAGATGAACCTTCGAATTCTTACACAAGTTACACATAAGTTTATCATTCGAGCGTTTGGACAACATTGCTCGAAGATATAAGTGTTTCTCAGAGTACTTGCCGCAATACTGAAATATTACACAAAGTACAACTTGGAATACTAAGAAACGAAACTACTACGATAGGTAACGCCACTCCTCCTCAAGGCGTTCCAAAATGTCTCCTATACGACTGGCTACTTGTGCATGGTCTCTTCGGGCTAGGCTCACCATCGAGCTCTGGCGATGGGTTTCGCACCCTGCTTGACCCTGAAGCACATAGTCCTAGCTCAGTCATGGTAAAGTATGGGTCGTCCATGACTGGTCCTCCTATTCCAGCCCTCCTCTGAGTACTGGCGATCAGCTCATCCCTCTGACGCTGCTGTTCTGCGGAGATTACCTCGCTCTGGCGGAGAATCTCCTGCAGCTCGGATTCCGACCTCCATCTCCTTGGAGTAGGGATAGGCTGAGATTCCCTGTCACTTCTCCCAATACCGTACTCGGTATACAGTGCCTCCCAATCAGCTTCTGACATGGGTGCGTACTCTGGCACTGGTGACAATCCTGTACCGGGCTCCTGATTCTGCCCTCCAAGGTCCAACTCTGGATCCTCTTCTGGATCATCCTCTATGGGATCCTCATCCTCGGGATCATCCTCGATGGGATCCTCATCCTCGGGATCATCCTCGATGGGATCCTCATCCTCGAAATCATCCTCGATCATATCCTCGTCCTCGACAGGATCTTGCTCAAGCATCTCCTCTTCCTCCTCCTCGTACTCGATCTCCTCGGGAATTGGTCCCAGCAGAAAGTCGTCTTGGTAAACCCCTTGTTCATACCTTGATAACTCATCTTCCTGCTCCCATTCCTGTACTTCCTCCACCCTTAGTGGCGGCACAGGTGCAGGTCTAGGGACCATAACATTCCTGGCTACAAGGACAACTGACTCGGGGAGAACGTGTTTGACGTCTTCGGGTGGGCTACTCGGGCCTCCAACCTCGAAACATCGCTGAGGTAACGGAAAATCTAGCCTCAGCTGATCCGACTTGGCGTCTTCCGACCCCTTATCGATAGAAAATCAGACACCCATCCTAACGAACAATAAGGAAGGAATTAGTCTTTCTAGACATAGAAGCAAGCTTACTATATCAGACTATAAAGAAGACATGACTATGAACGGTGTTTTGAAATTCTTTTCACTTTGAAAATTCAGAGCCCTTTTAAAGCATTTTCAAAAATGGATAAATGATTTATAAAATCCCAAACCCATTTTAAAACCTTTGGCTCTGATACCACAACTGTAACACCCCCAAAACTTAACCATTTTGGAAAGGTATTACCGCCAGTGACCCTACTGTTCCTTATCGAGATCACCCAAGGCTTTACCAAAAAAATACAATATGTGAAATGCAATTGATACACAAAGATCAAGCATTAAATTCCAAAACATAACATTGTTGAGGAAACAAGAGTTACGGGATTACAACCCAATCTCGAATAGGTCAAAACATAGTTTAAACCAAACACAGCGGAAGACTAAGAAAGTACATTACAATCGGAGTTATTGTCCAAAGGATCATAACCTGATTAAAGAAATAATTAAAACATTCAAAAACCACCGCCGACTCCATAGTCCTTCTAATCTTCTGAGCTACTTCTTAACTGATGTGCCGAATCGAACGGATGACACCAGCCAACCATGCAAGGGAAAATATTGGTTGGTTAGTCTAAATGAATAGACTAGCAAGGGTATAAAGCAGACTGGTTTGAAGCAGTCATATTAGGTTAGACTCATCGCTTCTCGGATAATAACCGATAACGGTAGTCAACCATCATATTCCTACTGGAATAAACAAGAGGTATGCACAGGAGAAGATTCTGGAAGACTGAATCTTCACAGAAATCAACTCGAAAAGAGACTCCAAGAGATTGAGTCTTTAAGGAAGTAATGACAAATCTGGAATATTACAGAATCATACAACAATGGTTTAAAACTGACTGAGATGCTTCGGTTCACGACCAACCTCATCGCCTACAGCGAATCCAGATTGGAAAGAGAACGTACTACATTCAAGTCAAGACGAGTTTTCCTAGCTGCACTAAACTTAGCTGCACTACTCGCCCAAGGTGTATTAATTATGTGCGTCAAGGTAGCACTTATCTGATTTATGTTTTAAAAACACGCATCACGTTATAGACTTTTACATGTGTACCCCACCAGTGGGACGACACATCTTAGTATACGTTTCGTCGAGAGTGACGTATACCGAAAGGTTTGTGACACCAGCTAAGTGTCCTGTCTCTATACACATGTGTAAGAGACCGATCATGATCATAGAATAGTACCAGATGGGGACGAGCCACCTCGATACCAGATTATAAAGAAAGACTGGACATAGTCCGAGTAACGTTCCTATCTAACAGTGCTAACTAAACAGTTACAGCACCACAACATTTACAGGATAAATCCACATAAAGGCCCGAAAGGCGATCACAGATAATAGCGTTGTTCTAACAGATATACAACCTATTATATGATTTTCAAAACAGTTTATCAAAACCGTTTCCAGATGAACACAATAATCATTCCAAATTAATTACTCAGATAAACAACTGATAATTAATGTAAATATGGAACGATGAGTAAGAGCGAACCGCCACTTGCCTTACTCCGCAGAATAGTCTAAAGACGTCAACTGGATTCCGGGCTCGACACGGTATAGTTCCGACACCACAACAACCTTCGAGTCGACCCATAAAAGGAACCCTAAGTTAGATCTGACATAAACAGTACGAATCTAAACACGGCGAAAGAACACGAAAGGAAAGACGCCACGACGACAACCGACCAAGCCAAAGCCACGAAGGCGTTCTGGGCACTGGCGGCGGTCGCTGTTCTTGGCGGCGGTCGCTGTTCTTGGCGGCGGTCGCCGTATTCATCACGGCGGTCGCCGCGAAGAACACGGCGGTCGCCGTGAAGAAATCAGACGACACAGAACAAGAGAAAACTCACCCCAAAACACGAGTGGTTTGGCCTCCTTCGACTTGCTTTGGCTTCTAACCTCCAAGGCTAACCAAAAGCTTCACAAAGGCTGCTGGAAACACCACTAACAACACCGACGAAAGCTTCGAAATTTCCGGCGAAGGCACAACTCCGGCGAGAGGCGAATTTGGCAGAGGTTTGGTGCTTGGATGGCTCAAAACCTCTCCCCCAGCACCTCCTTTTATAGCCAACACATCTGGAGTTCGAAAACGAGGGCCTAGAGCTACTTCGGCGTTCGTCAGAAACAACGCCGGCAACAAACGGGCAACGACTGCTGGGCAACGATGACGGCACTTACGGCGGTCGCCGTAATTTACGGCGGTTGCCGTGGGATGACACATCAGCTGCCTCCTCGGGCGTTGGAACGGCGGGCACCGTATCTTTACGGCGGTCGCCGTGCTTGGGTCTCACGACGGCGGTCGCCGCGACTTTACGGCGGTCGCCGTGACCCTTTTTTCCGCCCGTTCAGCTTTGAACGGATAAGACATTAAACCGGGATAAAAATTATCGTACGCGAACAACAATTAAACTCCAAGGCATGATGTCTGTATATTATTTCACTGAGAAAAATATTACAGATACAGAGCACATTACAGAATGTCTCAAACTACCTGAATTAAATCCGATGTACACAACGGGTACCCGGGAAAATTCCATAATTCCCAATATAACCTTACAAAATTACGGGGTATCACACACACACGTCTACATCCTGCATTCGCTCGCTTGCTTCGAAAATAACTTGAGAGTACACCCACTCTGGCTCAGTCTCCCTGAAATCTTGCTCAATCTGTAACACCCCCAAATCTGAACCCAAATGGAAAGGTATTACCGCCAGTGACTCCGATATTCCTCACCAAAGTCACCCCAGGCTTTACCGTTTGAAAACAAATCATGAAATACAATGATACAAATTGATAACTTTATTCATATAAAACATGAGTCTCGGGATTACATCCAATCCCGAATAGGACAAATATAGAGTTTAAACAAAGTACAGCGGAAGTCTTTTAAATATATAACAGAGTAAATAAGTTACAGCGGAAGTCTTTCTTAAAATATTACAAAAAGAGTTGTGATCGTAATGATCACCTGCCCAAGGCTCTCAACCTGATTAAAAGATAATTAATAAAACATCCAAAACAACCGTCGTCTTCATAGTCAATCTAGTCTCCTCGGATCTGCAATTTATCTGATGTGCCGAATCGAACGGATGACACCAGCCAACCATGCAAGGGAATAATCGGTTGGTTAGTCTAAATGAATAGACCATGCAAGGGTACAAAGCAGAAGGTTCTAAGTAGTCGTATTAGGTTAGACTTCTTGTCCCTCGAATAATAGTCGAGTACGCTTGTCAACCACCATACTCTACTTGGATATGACAAAAGGTATGCACAAGAGAAGATTCTGGAAGACCGAGTCTTCACAGCAATCAACCCGAAAGAAGACTCCAAAGGATTGAGCCTTATAAGAAGTATGACAAAGTCTGAAACATTTAAAGAATCACAGTATCGCATTCGAGCGATTTAAAAGCTGACTTAGATGTTTCGGTTCACGACCAACCTCACCGCATACAACGAATTCAGAATGGAAATAGAACGTACTCTGATCAAAAGTCGAGACGAGCTTTCCTAGCTGCACTACTCGCTGAAGGTTTATTAATCATGTGCGACAACGGCACTTATCTTATTATATTCCAAAACGCACATCACGTTACAGGCTTTTAAATGTATAAACCACCAGTGGAACTATACATCTTGATATGCGTTTCGTCTAGAGTGACGCATACCGAAGGGATGAACTCCCGAGATTTGTGACACCAACTAAGTGCACCACCTCTATACTCGTGTATCAGAGGTTCGGTCATGACCATAAAATGGTATTAGGTGGGGACGAGCCACCTCTCTACCTGATTATAAAGAAACGACTGGACCTGACAAGGCCCTAGTAACGTTCCTAACTACTAGTGCTAACTAAACAGTTCAAGCACAACAATAGTTCACAACAAATCCACATAAATGCCCTCAAGGCGATCATAAATATATATTCATAATAGCGTTGTTCTAACAGATATACAACCTATCATAATATCATATTTTAGTTTTCAAAACAGTTTAAACAAAACCGTTTCCAGACAAACGCAATAATCATTCCAAATTAATTACTCAATTAAACAACTGATAATTATTGAAAGCATGGAATGATGAGCAAGAGCGAACCGCCACTTGCCTAGAGTAGATTTGGCGATGAATCTAGACGAGATGACTACGGAAAATATCCTTTCCGAGGATATGGCTTAAGCTTCAGAATAGTCCTAGCAGAAAACGAGTCCACACGCGATCCAGCAAATCACGTTCTAACTGACAAATTAATTATCTATCAATTAATCTGACTGGACGAATTTAAGGAATTATATTTAATAAATTTTTATGATATTAAATCATAAAAATATTTATTAAATTTTCCTAAAGGAAAATACGGATAAAAGGGAGTCGAAATTATACCGCTCGAATAATTTCGGGTCAAAACTAGACTGGACGGTTATTGGGCTGCTCGGCCCAACAACAACACAACAAGGAGGGGCCCACTCGCCCACTGTTCATCACCTTCAACCCCCCTCCACTTTGTCTTCAACATCAACGAGCCGATCGAGCACGAACCAGGGGAGTTCGGCTGGCTTCGGCTGGGGAGGCTCAACGGTGCCGGGGAGCAGGCGGCGGCAGGGAGGAGCAACACCACGGCGGTGGCTCGGACAGTAGCACGGCTGAGCAGGAGCTCGCACAGGGCTTGGCGGCATGGCGGGCGCAGAGGCGAAACATGGGCGACGTCTTTGTCTCCGACGGGGCTTCGCCGGGGTCTCTTGACGCCGGGGATGGAGCGGCGCCGGCGGGGAGGAATACCACGACACCACCGTAGCACTCGGCGGGGGAGGAAAGACGAAGGCGAGGCAAGGGAAGCTTGCGACGCCAGAGGGTCTGAACAGGGGAGATCGAGCACCAGCAGCGGGTCGGCGAAGCTCGGCGATGGTCTCGGCTCACCGCGGCTCGCACCAGCTCGTCGTCTCGCCTCAGCGATGGCTCATGCAGACAGCAGCAGCTCTTCGGGGGGGGGGGGGTTTGCTCGCCGGCGGGAAGAGAGATGGCCGAGAGGAGAGCTGGGGAGCGATGGTGTGATTGCCACTCGTCCCACTTCCGATATGATCCAAATATAGCCCAAGGAGGAGGGCAGCTCCCCCGACCAATCTCTTGAGCGGTGTGCCCCGACAACACGTGGCTCGAGGTGGGCATGCTGGGGAGACAACGGAGAGAGAGAGAGAGCACGCGGGGAGACAAGGAGGAGTGGGGTTTTAGAATATTAAAATGGGGATGGGCATTTAACCCCGGGAATTATCTGTTTGTCTTCAAACAAATTTTCTAAATCCCGAAAATACATCGAATGTATTTTATACCACTCAGGGAATTATTTCGGAGATCATGGATATTTCAGAAAATTCAAACTTCATTGAAAGCGAAATAATTAATTAGTGAAGGTTGGGAAAAATTACCCGAATATCCTTACTAAAAATTGAGGGATATTACACAATCGATGCCGGTCGTGTCACAAAAACACCTGTCGAGCATGACCCGACCTTTTGTCCTACAAGGATAAGTTGTACTCCGATCTGATTCAATCATCAATAGATCAATAAAATTACCTTGCTATTTCGTATCTATTCTTTATTTGTTGATTGTCTGTTTGGTTTGGATTGATTTCTATTACTCGATCGACTTGTTACCCCGTCTAAGGCGATTTAGGTCGTTCGATCTTTTCGCCCCAAAACAGAAGCCATTGTGGTTTGGCTTCCAAAGCATGAGGCGGAATTCGAGGCTTTGAAGAAAGCATTGTGTCAAGCTCCACTACTCCAGCTTCCGGACTTCTCAAAGCATTTTGAGATTAATTATGATGCTTTCAATGTGGGCATTGGGGGTGTCCTTCACCAGGAGAAGAGGCCAATAGCTTTCTTTAGTGAAAAGCTCACAGGTGCGACTCTGAATTACCCTACTTATGATAAGGAATTATATGCTTTGATTAGGGTACTCGAGACTTGGCAACACTACCTATGGCCAAGAGAGTTTGTGATTCACTCGGATCACTCGGCGCTTAGCTTCCTCAAGGGCCAAACTACACTCAACAAGCGCCATGCTCGATGGGTGGAGTTCATGGAAACATTTCCATATGTGGTAGTGCACAAGAAAGGCAAAGAGAACATCGTGGCTGACGCCCTCTCTCGTAGGTCCAGGCACTCGGCTAGAAGGTTGACTCCATTCGAGGTGGTGTATGGGAGGAATCCATTGACTCCCTTGGACATGTTGCCGCACCCACTCAAGGATGGAGAGCATGTGTCTGCCACCACACGTGCCCAACAGGTGCAAGAGCTCCATCGACGAACCCGAGAGCAATTGGATAGGAGAACGGCGCAGTATGAGTCCCAGCACAACCCCGGTAGGCGCAAGGTCACCTTTGCCCCTGGAGATATGGTGTGGGTCCATTTACGCAAGGAGCGCTTCCCAAGTCGTCGAAAGATCAAGCTATCGCAACATGGAGATGGCCCCTTCCGGGTTGTCAAAGCCATTGGCGACAACGCCTACCAAGTCGACTTGCCACCCGATTTTGGAGTCCATCCCACCTTCAATGTTGCAGATCTTACCCCATACGTGGCTCCAGAATTTGATGACAGTGAAGCGAGGACGCTTCACCCCCAAGTGGGGGAGGGTGAAGCGAGGACGCTTCACCCCCAAGTGGGGGAGGGTGATGCGACCCTACCCACCATGAGTGCCACCGAAGAGGAAGAGGGCATGTCTTTGAGAAGTGATGGGCATGTGACCAGGGCTCGTGCCAAGACCATTGCAAGGGCCACCCAATCCCTGGTCACGCGCCTAGTGGCCAGCCAAGGCGCACCCGAAGCCGCGCCTGCCCTAACGCTCCTCGCTACCATACACGGCCCAGAAGAGATCCAACCGGGCACTTCCATGTCTGGCTCGAGCACATCAATGGAGGACCCATAAGAAGCGTAAGCCAAGCTGTGCCACAATCGCGCCCCAGCGCGCCGCCCTAGTGCCTTCGTCGCCGCGTCTGTCGTCGTCGCCGAAGCCCTAGTGCCTCATTGCTTGCTTTGGGCTACTTTAGGGTTTAGAGGTTTATTTGGTGTATTTCTATGTCATTTTGAATAGTTTCCTTATTTAGTACTTTCTAAATTTAGTAGTTCTATTTTTAGTAATTCTAGTTTGGGCGTGTGCCCACTATTGTATAGTGGGCTAGCCCAATGGACGTGTCTCGGCCCATCCGAGGCCGCGTCTCTATATAAACCCCACTCGACCATTGTAACAAGGTTACGCTATCATTGAATCTAAGTTATTGTTGAGTGCCTCTTTGCCTCCATCCTTAGATCAACGTCACCCAAACACTCTCACTTATCACCTACTTCCTCCGCCGCCGACGCTACGACACCCACTCGAGATCACTCGAGCCTATCCCCTCCGTTGCCGACGCTACGACCCTCGCTCAACCCATTGAGCCATCCATCGCTCCCCCAACACCATCGCTACATCCATCGTCCTCGCCGTCGCCATCGAACCCACACCCATTGTCATCGGGTTCATCCTCACCGACGCCATCATCTCCACCAACACCATCGCGAGATCCAACTCTCTCGTCGTCGCCAACGAACCCAGTCCTCGTGTCACCGGGTTCCCTTCGCTATCGTCCCAAGGTCTTCTCGTGTCATTAAACCTCTAAAGTTATTGTTCACGCCGACGCCATTCGTGTAATTCAACAAGGCTTACGCCAAGGTTTCCACGGCCGGACTTTGAACCCAAGGAAGCGACTCATATCAAGGTCTAGATCTTTGCCATCACGACACTCGTGCCGGCATTCGGAGATAGGGACGCATCAGTCAGGGTTTGTCATAACCATCACTTTTAGAATTATTCACTTTGGCTTTCAGATCAGGTCTAGTCTGGTCAGAGTCTATCCCCAACCATCATTTCTATTTTGGGTCGTGGTCTATCCCCAACCATCATTTCTATTTTGGGTCGGAGTCTATCCCCAACCATTATTTTTGTATGGGGTCATGTCTATCACCAACCATCACTTTTGGATCATTTACTTTCTAGTTTTTGGGTCAAGTGAAGTCTGGTCGGGGTCCAACCTCAACCATCATTTCTATTTCGGGTCGGGGTCTATCCCTAACTAGGGGTGTCAATCGAGCGGGTCGGGTCGGATTCATGTCAGTAATTTCGAATTCGGGTCAGTTCGGATTCGGACCAATGTCCGATATTACAACAAGTCGGATCATATCGGGTCGGATCGGATCAGCTCGGATAATCTTTTATCGGGTGAGATCGGGTATTCAGGTCAATTTCGGTCGGATTAATTTGGATTTTGGTCAAACTTAGGGTTGTCAATCGGACGAATCAGATCGGTTTCGGGTCAGGTCATTTTGGTTTCAGGTTAATCCGGATCTAGGCTAATGACATATTCACATGTATTTTGACAACCCGATCCAATTCGGGTCGGTTGGGTCAATTGTTCATTTAGTAGGGTAAAGTCGGATATTTGGGTCAATTTCGATGGGTTATTTCTGATTATGACAAAACTAGATTTGGTGTAAATCATATTTCGGCTGAGTCGGATTTCAGATAAACATGAGTTCAAATGAATAAGATTTCATTTAAGTACAATCTCAAAGAATCGCATTTCGTATAAATCAAATTGTGGTTTGAAATGTATTTCGATAGAAGAAAAAAGAATCGTGTGAATTTTTATTTTCATTAAAATCATACATAATGATCTTATTTGTGCATATCTTTTAACTTGGAAGAAAAATAACTTTAGTTCAATGGAATAAAAATAACTCTTATCAATTGCTCGTAATACATCCATTAAATTAATGTAGGTGTGCGTTTTTGTTGAGAATAGATGAATACTGATTGCAGGGGTGATAGGTCGATGGATCGTGGGTGATTTTGAGTTTTTCGGATAATTTCGGGTTGAGTGTCTTTATTTTTTCCGGATGATTTAGGATCGGGTGACATTGTTTTTTTCTGTAATTTCGGGCTATCGAGCTTGGGTTTTTATGTGATTTCAAATCAGTCAACTTTGGGTTTTTGGGTTATCTCGAATCGGACAACTTCAAGTTTTCGGGTGATTTCGAATCGGGCAACTTCGGGTTTTTGGGTTATTTCGGATCGGACAACTTTGGGTTTTCGGGTGATATCGGATCGAACAACTTCGGGTTTTCGGGTGATTTCGGGTCGGGTGACTTCGAGTATCGGGTTAATAATGGGCTAGTCCGTTCGGGTTATTTTTTGGGTTCGGGCTAGTCGGTTTAGGTTGGGTCAGGCTTGGGTATACATTTTTTTTATTCTTTTCGGATATCGAACGGGTTCGGTTTCGGGCGGGTCGGGCATATCGGGTCAAGTTTTGACAGCCCTATCCCCAACCATCACTTTTGTTTTCGAGTCGAGGTCTATCCTCAACCATCTACTTCGGGTCATTCACTTCCATTTTCGAGTCGGGTCAAGTCCGATCGGGATCCCAACTACCATTCCAATTTTAGGCTGGGGTCTATCCCCAACCATCTCTTTTGGTGCATTCACTTTCGTTTATGGTTGGTCAAGTCCGGTCAGGGTCTATCCCCAACCATCACTTCTATTTCGTGTTGGGGTATACCATGAACCACTTTTGGGTCACACTCTTGTTTTCGGGTCGGGTCAAGTCCATTTGGGATCTATCCCCAACCATGATATCTATTTCGGGATCTATCCCCAACCATCACTTTTGTGGGGTCACTATTTTCGTTTACAAGTCTGGTCGTGGTCTATCATGAACCATCATTTCTATTTCATGTCGGGCTCTATCTTCAACCATCATTTATATTTCAGGTCGGGGTCTATCCTTAACCATCACTTCCAGGTCATTCACTTACGTTTCGGGTCGCGTCAGGTCTGGTTGGGGTCAATCCCCAACCATCATTTCTATTTCGGGGTCTATCCTAAACCATCTCTTTCGAATCATTCACTTATGTTGTTAGGTCGGGTCACGGCCGATCAAAGTCTATCCTCACCATCACTTTCGTCGGGTTATTCACTACCGTTTTAGGGTCGGGTCTAGGTTGGTCGGGGTCCATCCCCAACCATCACTTCTATTTCGTGTCGGGGTCTATCCTCAACCATCATTTCTATTTTGAGGCGAGGTCTTATCCTCAACCATCACTTCTAGGTCATTTACTTCTGTTTTCGGGTCGAATCAAGTCCGATCGGGATCTATCCCCATCCATCATTTCTATTTTGGTGGAGTCTATTCTCAACCATCTCTTTCGAGTCATTTACTTTCTTTTTCGGGTTGGGTCAAGGTCGGTCGAAGTCTATCCGCACCGTTACTTCAATTTCATGTCGGGGTTTAACCCCAACCATCATTGTTATTCGTGTTCGGGTATATTCAGAACCATCACTTTCGGGTCGTTCGCATTAATTTTCAGGTCGGGCCAAGTCCATTCAAGGTCCCCAACCATCATTTCTATTCGGATTGGGCTTATCCCCAACTATCACTTTCTTCGGGTCATTCTCTTTCATTTTTTTGGTCGGGTCCAGTCCGATCGGGGTCTATCTCCAACCATCATTTCTATTTCGGGTCGGGGTCTATCCTCAACCATCACTTCTGGTCAATCACTTACGTTTCGAGTTGCGTTAAGTCTAGTCGGGGCCTATACCCAACCATCATTTTAATTTTTGGTCAGGGTCTATTCTCCGCCATCCTTTTTCAGTCACTCACTTTCATTTTCGAGTCCGTCAGAGCCTATCCCCACCATCACTTCTATTTCGAGTCGGGGTCTATCCTCAACCATCACTTTCATCGGGACAAGTACTTTCGATTTCGGGTCGTGTCTAGTCCGGTCGGGGTCTATCCCCAAATATCATTTCTAATTCGTGTCGAGGTCTATCCTCATCCATCATTTCTATTTTGGGTCTATCCACAACCAACACTTTCGGGTCATTCACTTCCGTTTTCGGGTCGAGTCAAGTCCGATTGGGATCTATCCACAACCATCATTTCTATTTCGGGTAGGGTCTATCCTCAACCATCTCTTTTGACTCATTTACTTTCATTTTCGGGTCGGGGACTATCTCAAACCATCATTATTATTTCGTGTCGAGTTCTATCCCGAACCATCACTTTCGAGTCGTTCACTCTCGTTTTCAGGTCGGGTCAAGTCCGTTCGGGGTCTATCCCCAACCATCATTAATATTCGGGTTGGGGTCTATCTTCAACCAACATTTATATTTCAGGTTGGGGTCTATCCTTAACCATCATTTATATTTTGGGTCGGGGTTTATATCCAACCAACACTTTTGGGTCATTCACTTTCGTTTTCGAGTCAGGTCAAGTCCGATAGGGGTCTAACCCCAACCATCATTTCTATTTCGGGTGGGGTCTATCCTCAATCATCTCTTTCGAGTCATTCACTTTCGTTTTCGGGTCGGGGTCAATCTCAAACCATCACTATTATTTTGTGTCGTGTTCTATCCCGAACCATCGCTTTCGGGTCGTTCTCGTTTTCAAGTCGGGTCAAGTTCGTTTGGGGTCTATCCTCAACCATCATGTCTATTTGGGTCGGGGTCTATCCCCAACCATCACTTTCGTCAATCATTCACTTTCGTTTTCGGATTGGAATTGTTCGGTCGGGGGATAGTCATCGTTTCTATTTCGGGTCGGGGTTTATCCTCAACCAAAAATTTCCGATCACTTTTGTTTTTGGGTCAAGTCAAGTCCAGTCAGAGTCTATCCCCAACAATCATTTTTATTTTGGGTCAGGTTTATCCCCGACCAATATTTCTCTTTCGGGTCATTCAATTGTTTTCGAGTCGTGTCAAGATTGGTCGATGTCTATCCACAACCATCATCATTTCTATTTCGGGTCGGGTCTATCCCCAACCATCACTTTCGTCAGTCATTTACTTGCGTTTTCGGGTCGGGTCAATTTTGGTCAAGGTCTATCCCCAACCATCAATTTCCAGTCATTCACTTTCGTTTTTGGGTCGGGTCAATTTTAGTCGGGTCTATCCCCAACCATCACTTTTGGGTCATGCACTTTCGTTTTTGCGTCGGGTCATGTTCGGTCGGGGTCTATCCCAAACCATCATTTCTATTTTGGGTCGGGGTCGATCCTCAACCATCACTTCTGGTCAATCACTTACGTTTCGGGTTGCGTTAAGTCTAGTCGGGGCCTATACCCAACCATCATTTAAATTTTTGGTCGGGGTCTATTCACCGCCATCTTTTTCCGGATATTCAATTACATTTTCGGGTTCGTCAAGGCCGGTCAGAGCCTATCCCCACCATCATCACAAATTTTATATCAGGTCGGGGTCCATCCTTAACCATCATTTATATTTCGGATCGGGGTTTATATCCAACCAACACTTTCGAGTCATTCACTTTCGTTTTCGGGTCGGGTCAAGTTCGGTAGGGGTCTATCCCCAACCATCATTTCTGTTTCAAGTGGGGTATATCCTCAACAATCTCTTTCGAGTCATTTACTTTCGTTTTCAAGTCGGGGTCAATCTCAAACCATCAATTATTTTGTGTCGGGTTATATCCCAAACCATCACATTCGGGTCGTTCACTCTCGTTTTCAAGTCGGGTCAAGTCCGTTCGAGGTCTAACCATCATTTCTATTCAGGCCGGGGTCTATCCCTAACCATCACTTTCGTCGGTCATTCACTTTCGTTTTCGGGTTGGAATTGTTCGGTCGGGGGATAGCCATCATTTCTATTTCGGGTTGGGGTCTATCCTCAACCATAACTTTTCGATCACTTTCATTTTAGGTCAAATCAAGTTTGTTAGGGGTCTATCCCCAGCCATCATTTTTATTTTGGGTCGGGATCTATCCCCGACCAATATTTATCTTTCAGGTCATTCAGTTGTTTTCGAGTCGTGTCAAGATTGGTCGATGTCTATATCCCCAACCATCATCATTTCTATTTCGGATCGGGTCGTCGGGGTCTATCCCCAACAATCACTTAAGTCGGTCATTTACTTTCGTTTTCGGGTCGACTCAATTCTGATCAAGGTCTATACTCAATGATCATTTCTATTTCGGGTCGGGGTTATCCCCAACCATCACTTTTGGGTCATTCACTTTCGTATACTGGTCGGGTCGGGTCAATTTTGGTTGGGTCTATCCCCAACCATCACTTTCGGTTCATGCACTTTTGTTTTCGCGTCGGGTCATGTCTGGTCGAGGTCTATCCCTAACCATCATTTCTATTTTGGGTCGGGGTCTATCCTCAACCATCACTTCCGGTCAATCACTTACGTTTCGGGTTGCGATAAGTCTAGTCGGGGCCTATACCCAACCATCATTTTAATTTTTGGTCGGGTCTATTCTCCGCATCTTTTTCCAGTCATTCACTTTCATTTTCGGGTCCGTCAAGGCCGATCAGAGCCTATCCCCACCATCACTTTTATTTCGAGTTGGGATCTATCCTCAACCATCACTTTCGTCGGGACATTTACTTTCGTTTTTGGGTCGTGTCTAGTTCGGTCGGGGTCTATCCCCAAATATCATTTCTAATTCGTGTCGAGGTCTATCCTCATCCATCATTTCTATTTTGGGTTTATCCACAACCAACACTTTAGGGTCATTCACTTCCGTTTTCGGGTCGAGTCAAGTCCGATGGGGTCTATCCCCAACCATCATTTCTATTTCGGGTGGGGTCTATCCTCAACCATCTCTTTCGAGTCATTTACTTTCATTTTCGGGTCGGGGTCTATCTCAAACCATCACTATTATTTCGTGTCAGATTCTATCCCAAACCATCACTTTCGGGTCGTTCACTCTCGTTTTCAGGTCGGGTCAAGTCCGTTTGGGGTCTATCCCCAACCATCATTTATATTCGGGTCGGGGTCTATCCCCAACCATCTTTTCTATTTCGGTCAGGGTCTATGCTTAACCATCATTTATATTTCGGGTTGGGGTCTATATCCAACCAACACTTTCGAGTCAAGTCCAGTAGGGGTCTATCCCAACCATCATTTCTATTTTGGGTGGGGTCTATCCTCAACCATCTTTTTCGAGTCGTTTACTTTCGAGTCAGGGTCAATCTCAAACCATCACTATTATTTCGTGTCGGGTTCTATCTTGAACCATCACTTTTGGGTCTTTCACTCTCGTTTTAAAGTCTGTTCAAGTCCGTTCGGGGTCTATCCCCAACCATCATTTCTATTCGGGTTGGGGTCTATCCCCAACCATCATTTCTATTCGCCTATTCGGGTCGGGGTCTATCCCCAACCATCACTTTCGTCGGTCATTCACTTTCGTTTTCGGGTTAGAATTGTTCGGTCTGGGGATAGCCATCATTTCTATTTCGGGTCAGGGTCTATCATCAACCATAACTTTCTAGTCACTTTCGTTTTTTGGTCAAGTCAAGTCCGGTTGGGGTCTATCCCCAACCATCATTTTTATTTTGGGTCGGGGTCTATCCCCGACCAATATTTCTCTTTCGGGTCATTCAATTGTTTTTGAGTCGTGTCAAGATTGGTCGATATCTATCCCCAACCATCATTTCTATTTCGGGTCGGAGTCTATCCCCAACCATCACTTTTTTCGGTCATTTACTTTCGTTTTCGAGTCGGGTCAATTTTGGTCAAGGTCTTAACCCCCAACCATCATTTCTATTTCGGGTCGGGATCTATCCCCAACCATCACTTTCGAGTCATTCAATTTCGTTTTCTGGTCGGGTCGGGTCAATTTCGGTCGGGGTCTATCCCCAACCATCACTTTCGAGTCATGCACTTTCATTTTCCCGTCTAGTCATGTCCGAACGGGGTCTATCCCCAACCATCATTTCTATCCCGGGTCGGGGTCTATCCCCAACCATCACTTTCGGATTATTCATTTTTCCGGTCGGGTCATTTTCGGTCAGAGTCTATCCTTGCAACGATTACTTTTGGGTCAGGGTCTATCACCATTCACCAACCCATCACTTCTATTTCGGGTCAGGGTCTATCCCTAACCATCACTTTCGGGTCCAGTCAAATACGGTGGGGGTCTATCCCCAACGGAAGAGACAAACTCTATTGCTTCAATTGCCTTTATAAGTTAGCATACTATCTTACTAGAAAGCGTTGTAGGATAGATTAAACAGTTCATCTATCTCTTTGCTATGACCAACATGCAGAAATTAATTATTATTTTTTGGTTCATTGCAGGTATTAACTTAACTGATAATCATAGCCTATCAATGAATAGATACGATAACATGCACGTATAGTCTTCACCCAATCAGTTAACCAAACGGACCCTAATAGTGATTACAAGTGTTAATAGATATACTCATATACATCCCCACTGCTATAGACCTCATAATATCCCGTATTATAAAAATAGAAGAAATATTTCTCACCCCATGATCTAAACTTACATGTAACAATAATGTATATTGATCCTCACTGAGGCATAAGTCTGCACAAACAATCAAGACGAAATTAATTGGAAACAACTTATATACATGAAAGAGTTAAGAACTGAATAAAAAATAAAATTAATCGATACACAACAAATGATAAAAAACGTGAATGGTAAAGACTAATTTCGTTCTACCTAAATAATAAAAGAATTCATGAGTTATAACTATTAACTGTGTAGTGTGATATATCCATGAAACGTTAACATATAATAATATATACATTGTAATCGTAAAAATAAAAAGGATTATTAATTGCAGTTCATCAATGAAATAGTAAGGCTGGCAAATATTCTTCTTGCAATTTTCAGAAAAACTCTTGCACAATAATTTCAAGGGTATATAATTTATCCTAATCAAATATACATTTAGTATTAATTAATCCAAAATTTAAGATTATAATTTGGAGTTGCAGGCTATACAATTCCAGCCGCTTATGGTGGGATGATTTGTGATTCAAAAGGAAATAGACTTCACCAGCTTACAAAATTCACTACGCTAAGATTATAATTTAGACACTTCCAAGTATGAAAGTAATTGATTTAAAAAAATCTATAACATATCAAATCTAACACATATATATAACATGATCTCTTATTAGTCATTACACGTTTATAATACCACAACTAATTGTGCAACAGAGAGGATAAATAAATGGCGCATCTAGAAATTTCATGGCTTTAATTTGGTGGAGGAATGAGATTCTGTGTTGGGACAGATTTCACTAAAGTGCTAATGGCCATTTTTCTGCATTGCTTAGTGATAAAGTACATGTATTAAGCCGGATGATGTTACAGTCTTAAGTTATCTAACACATCAATTATATGATTCATATAACATGTTTGAAAAAAAATAAAAATCAGGTGGCAGGCAATTACAGGAAGAAACATTGTTCGAACTCCTGGATTGCAATTCCTAGAGATTAACACGAAATTTGTATAAAAACATACCTCTAATTCGAAGGATTTTTGTTGGTGAGCAAGAATATCATCATATAGTACACTCCATGTACATTCCCACACATATTCTAGTCTAGACATATTACCTGGTATTATAAGCATAACAAACAAATGTCAAAGGTAGTTTGCACTGCCCCAGAAACTTGTTTCCATTATGCCATCAATATATTCTTTTTCATCATCCAACAGACCAAGTGCATTCAAGTGAGATTAATAATATATACTCCCTCCGATTTTTATTAACTGTCGTTTTAGCACTTGAATTTTGATTAATTTTATATGTCGTTTTAAGATTTCTAGGCAATTAATTAAGAGTGAGTTATAAGAATAGTTGTTGCAATTTATTTTTGTTGACTTTTCTTGTCTATTCATTGGCTCAAGAGTATAGTGATTATTTATTAGGAGGGAAGATTAAGAAAAAAATGCAAGATTCTATGTGTATTTAATATTTTTCTTAAATATCGTGTCCAAGGCTAAAACGACACTTATTTTTTATCGGAGGGAGTACATTGTAATAGCAAATCTTTAGATGCTAAATGAGTGAGATTCAAGTGATTCCAAGCCTACACACAGAGAATGATTCCACCCATATCTAAAGGAATGTTCATTCTAAGACACATCTATCCACTATAAAGAATATCCTGCTAAGAATCTTCAAGTTGGGATTTGCACCATAAATTATTGACTATCAATCATAAGTCATAACCTATCAATGATTTATTTTTTTCCACCGTCATGTCCTTCTCCACTATATATGGAATTTTATTCTTCACATATCATACAATTCATGATTTTAAGGTGTTTGTATGATGATTTAACAAAATGCTACTAGGGTTTATAAGTAGGTTGGCTTAAGATCTTTGCCAAGAATGAACATCAACAGAAAAGTGCCGATTAAAAGGCTAATTGTAATAGTGTTAATTCTATCAAATACTATGCATTAGTTTGTGAAGAAAAGAATAGAAGGCTGTGAAATAAGTAAGAGAAGCTCTCGACTAACCAAGGGCAAAGATCGATATCTCAGCATCGATAATGTAATTTCAACTGCGGCAAAAGAAATTTCAATCTAACAATGTACACTAAGAGAAAGAGATCACTTACTAGATCATAGGTGGATTTCGAAAACCGTGCTGAAAGCTCCAAGCGGATCAACTATGGCGGTGGAGATGTGCAAAAGCGCAACTTGAAAAACCCCAAATCCGAAATTTGTTTTTTCATTAACGAGTTCAATACCCTCAATTTGAAATCACCACAACATCCTGGTTTAGGGTTCTTCCAGACAAGTTACGAAGCCGCCCATACCGATGACCGACTCGCGACCACCGCCTTTTATCTTCTGGATCTGGCTCTTCGAGTCGCATTTTCGTCCCGTCCTCCTCGAGGACTTCCCGCCGGAAAAAGTTTGGAAATAGTGTTTCCTCCATCGAACTCTCATCCAACGATGATCGCCGCGGCGTTGATTTGGTGAGAGAGAGAGAGAGAGTCGAAGAAGTGAGGAAGAAGACTGGAGTGCCTTTCGTATTTATCGGTGTTGCGTTCAAAGTTTTCACCGCCTTTGACTATTCAACGTTTTCACCGTCATAAGCTTCATTATAAATAAATGAAATTAATGACACATCAGCACGATAAAATGACTCAACGTCTCTGGGCATAGGCTTGATTATAAAATGAAATTAATGACACATCAGCACGATACACGGTAATTTATCACTTACGCTCTATAATCGTACAACAAGAGGACTCGTAATAATTAAAAACTTTGAGGACTTAAACATACTTTTACTAATTAAATAATAACTTAATCCCGTGCTATGAGCGAATTTGCTTTATGATATAATGAGTATTCTATTTTATAATTATTCTAGTTTAATAATTTTTTATTGCTGAGTTTCCGAAGTAGATTTTCTCACCAAAATTGACAGCAACTCATAATAGATAAGAAACAAAAGGCATTATTTTCATCAACATTGTAAGACAGACATCAGATCAAAGGGTAAGTCAGACAAAAAATTACTACAATTAGTATTAGTGTGAAGATACAATTAGAATTTACTGAAGCTGGGTTAACACTTAACAATGCCCGTAAAACCCAGAAACAAGCAGTTGAAATCTGGCTGTACAAGTAGATCGAGCAGAGCGTGTACTGGTTAGATATCAAGCAGGTAAAAATGTTGTCGCTATCTACAGCTGATAATCAACAAGTTTGTCTAGGCAAACTGTAATAATTATAGGGCCAGCCATATCTCCAAGAGCGCAACCTGCCAAAAATTACACGATTTTAAAAACTAAATCACACCATATAAGGTGAACCCGGATTCCAAATGAAAACAAATTCAAACTTGAAAAAGAGGGCAAAGGGATTGATTGAGAAAGATCTCTGGTTCTTATTAGAAGATCGTGACTGGATCCGGATATGTTTGGTAAAAAAGAAGAGTCAATATATGGATGAATTTACCTATAGGAAGTTCTTTAAAGTGGGGCAAAATATGAATTCCAGTTTAAAAATCTTACCAATCCATTGACCAGATGAAGGATGGACGAGAGCCGCACCGATGCCTGCGCCAACGGAAGCAAAGACGAGAGACGAACCGCACCTCAAAGTGATGGCAAAAACTTTCCTCCCAAGAAGCCGAAGCTCTTTCTCGGGATCGACATCCTCTACCTCTTCTTTAGAGCCGAACGAGCGGGAAAGGCTTCTATAGATCTCGATCCCGACTTGAACGATCCATGTCGCTGCGATCCCGAGACAATGTGCTGCTCAAACATGAAAGTGAATTTCTTCAGGATCAAGAAAAGTCGTTGCAAATAGGAAGGGTTAAATATGAGTGTAAATGAAGAGCTCTCACCTCTTAAAGTCATTCTACTTACAGAAAAGAAGTAAACTGTTGGTGGCATTCCCTGTTGCGCTTTACGCAGTGCAGATTTGGGAGCATCTGACGAGAAATAGTAATTTTTCATTAAGATTAGTAAGCACAACAAAAGTGAGTGTCTGAATTGTAATTCACTATAAAAATACCTTTAAGAAGCTTCCACGCCATCCGCTGTGAAGCGTAAGAAATAGCCGTCCTCTCCAGGACCCGCCTGGTTGTCACAACTGTACTCTGACATCAAGGATTGCATTTCAATGCTCGTTAAAGCAGGTATAGAAACAAATCAAAGCTTTTGTTGAATTAGAGAAATTAACCCTCCACCAAAAACATATTAATGATCAAAAGAGCAAATTATGAAGGAATTAGAAGATGATGGTATGCGACATAAGTAGATCCAAAACGTAGGAAAGTCTCAAGTTTATAATAACCTGGAAAAAAATGTTTGTCGTAACCCTATAAACAACCTTGCTATGATCAAGAAAAGAATCACGCAGAATAAACAGGCGAAGATCATATAAGATATTGCTCTATGATCTTTGAAGTCGACGTTGAAGCACATCACAGTTGTGACAAATGAAAAGACACAGATTCCCAAACACTTGTACTGTTGTACATGTTTCATGTTTGACAAGCCACTTTCTGCACCGGAATTCTATTCATTATTCATCCCATGAATTCCAAAGAGCTAGAATCCATGACTAAATTTTCGAAACATCATATGATCTCTCATTACACAAAAGAGACTATTTCTTTTCAAGATTAACAGGATTCTTGGACAATCTTAGCTCTTGTTGCCAACACCTAAAAATTAGATATTACATTACAGCAAGTAAATGAGAATTTATAGGACCCAATTTTGCTCTTCCTTACCACTCACACTCCTATATTTCTTTTTCCCACCCCAATTTCCCCATTTTGTTACATGAGTTCCAATGAAGTGCAATGGTTCAAAACCTTCTCATACATAGAGCTATCCAAATAGCCTAGTCAATAACACCGGACTTAACACAAACTTGCCATAATTTAACTGCAAGCAACCAAATAGCCTTTAAAAAAAAACAGCTAATTTCAGGTGAACAAAGAAAGCAATAATATACCAACCTCGCATAAAATTTGCTTCACAGACTTCTTGAAAGGAGTGACTAAGTCTACAGGTTCCTCTTCTGAAGGAGAATCCTGCAAGAAGTCCTCTTCAGAGTTGGTTTTTGGCTCCAGCAATGGCAGATAATACATCAGGAAAGATCTCAGACTCATAATTGCAAATGCTTTCCATTCAAAAGCAGAAAAAAGAGGTTTCAACTCAATGTAATATTCTTTTGGGGTGTAGTCGATGGAGTCGGGTCCAGTATCAAGTTTACAAACACTCGGTATGTGATCTTCACTCCATGCTGGGGCAGCATCACAATAAGCAACAGGAATTTCTCTACTACTGCACATTTCCAGGGGGGGAAAAAAAATTAATTAAGCATTAATCAACTAGTTATTCCCAAATACAGTGTCTGGAGTCTGGACTAGGTGGATACCAAATTGGATCCATTTAGTTATTCATGTTTACTTTGAATAATTATATGTATAAGTGTTTAAAGTATGAAACTTTATATGTTATACATCAAACATGATTTCATTCCTCACTCAAGCTCTCCAAACAAGTCTTAGGAATCAGATTCTAATCGATTTCTAGAATTGTTCCAAGCGGGCCCTTAATCCTAGCTGTGTTGCTACTTCTATAAAATCAAATCACTAATAAGTGAGAAATCACAACACCAGCTCAAAACACAACCAATCAAGACCGTTTTTTTTGGGTTAATTATGAAAGCCTTCGAATCTAATCAGAGTTTAGACCCAAATTTCGATTACACTTAAATGTCTTGTCATCCACTCCAACTGAGAAAATCATCGCACAAAAATCGAACTTAGAGATCAACAGAAGGAAGTGGGGAAAATTGACTTGCCTAAGAAAATCCCTGAAGGCAGAGGGGTAGGACGCGGCGGCGGCGGAAACGGCGACCTTAGCAGAGAAGGAAGAATAAGAATGGAGATTGGCCGAAACGACGTCGGGTTTTTTCCTCAGCAGATCCAATAGTATTGCGATTCCCGACATTTTCGCTCTTTCAGGAGATTTCCCACTCGAAAGGTTGAAGTAATAGTGCGGAAGCTTGTCGATGATGGGTTTGGAATGTTGGATCTTATGTACTAATATTTTTTAATAAAATTTTATTGATAGAATTTAATAGACAAGATTGATAGGAGATTTTGACCAAAAAATTAAGATTGATAGGAGATTAGGAGCATGATGGATTTTTAGATCTTATTATTCTTTTTATAGAATTTTCTAAATTCTAGTACTATACAATCTGAAGTGAATATGGACCACTCTTACTTTTGATAATATAAAGATATGAAGTTATTAAGATATAATAAAAAAATAAAAAAATCAAATGATACAATAAGTATTATCATGTCATATGAAATGTAAATGACCCTAAAATTAGGATTTATTTCTCAAGAATTATATTCTTTCTACAATTTATCAAAAGGAAAATCACTTAGGCTTGCTAAACAATTAAATTGATAGACATGTTTTTGTTAAGAATTGGTCATTTGGACATTTCATAATTTGATATTTGATTAATTGTAAACGTGACTTTGTATTTTTATATTTAAAATTTTTTTAGGCCTATCACGTTTTTCAAGAAGAGGTTGTAGATGTGGGTGCGGGAAAGATGAAAAAAAAAAGGGAATTGGAAGATTGTGCAAGATGTGACTGGTGAAATTTTTAGAGATTTTAATGAAGGAGGAAGAAGGAAATGGGGATGGCGTGGGGGCGGAGGTAATTACTAAAAAGCCGGAAACGAATAAACAAATTGGCGGTGGCAGAGATAAAGAAGTTGATAGAAAGGAGGAGGATGGTAGAGGAAATGAAGAGAGTTTGAATGGGTGTATACAGGAAGTGGTGTAGAAATTTTGGGCTAACTTGATTCTTTGATAAATCGAGGTAGGGATTACAACGAGACGGGTTTGGGACGGGGAGTACTCTCTCTATCCCAGTTTTTTTCCCAGTCTCCGTCCCCGCCCCTGTCCTTGATCAAAAAAATTCCCTGTTCCTGCTGGGGTCCCGCTCTCCGTCGGGGATTTTCGTTTCCGTTTTACTATATATAATTTTTTTAAATTTTATTTTAGTTTATATATTATTAAGATTTACGGTATAAATGATTTGAGATTTATGATTTAACGTTTAAAGGGTATAAGATTTAAGGACTAAATAATATAAAATTTAGGATTTAAGGTTAAGAAAATCACAAAAATAATGTATTCGGCGGGAATCCCCACGGATTTCCCCACCGGAAACGGGGTGGGGACCTCTATCCCCACTCCCCGTCCCCGCTCGGGGTTTAAATTTTCCCCCTGCCACATCCCCGTTTAAACGCCCGTCCCCATCCCCGTAGCGGGAATTCCACACGGGGAATGAGGAATCCCCGCCCCGTTACCATCCCTAAATCGAGGGGAATTTTGGAGATTAAAGAATATATTTGGATGGGGAATGGGAGAGGGGTGGCTCATTGAAAACAATAATTAAATAAAGGACGGTTCTTTATTACATCAAAGATAAGGGGTGGTTCTTTAGAAAATGGGTTTCACCTATTATTTTTATATATTATTTTTATATAGACGTGTATTTTTACAATACTATAGTAAAAACAAACACATTGCGCAATGTGATAAAGTATTTTTCTGTCGGAGATTAAAGTTGTTGCAGAATAATCTTGTAAACTTTAGTGTTCATCTTGATTATTGTATACATTCATAATAATTATTAGTACTTGTTACACTTTTTCATAAATATTATTATTTTAGCTAACAATATCTCTCAAAGTAGTCTAGAAAGTATATAAGAAAATTGGAATGATATTCCTTTGAATATCTATTACCAACGTTCATTTGATTTATTGATTTAGCGTTGAATTTCCTTAAATGATTTATTTATTTTGACTAGTCGAATCAGACAACGAAGACCTAAAAAAGAGGAAGAACTGATATCTATTAGGCTTTCTTGGAACTTTGCTGTAAAGATATAACCTATCGAGTACTCTATTGTTCTTCTTTGGAGTGTCGGTGATTCAAACCAATTTTAAAAGCACTCAATTGGGCCTATGCTTGGGCCTTGTCCAACATATTTCGGGCTTCTTGAAATATTGTGGGATTGAACGAAATTCTTTTGCGTGTAATAACATCATTTTTTCCTAGTTTCTGTTTTTTTTTTTTTTTTTTGATAAAATAAGAATTCGAAGTGAACAACTTCGAGAGGCCAGAAACTAGCAACCGGACTAACCGGCAATACAACAACAATCAAGAGAAGCAAAAACAAACAACAAACGAAACAAACTAAAGCATGATAAATCAAAGCAACCTAGAAATGAGGTGAGTAAAGCACAAACAACTGTTGCGCCGCTGGAAGGATGGTCATCATCTACCATGCCGGAACTACAACTCGATTCATCATCTAGGCAAACTTCATCATCCAAAGAGTGTCTCTCAACAGAACCGAAAAAAAAAATGGGACAAAAACAAAAAAGGGAAAGAGTCTGAGGGTTCAAACGAACCCGATCCAAAATCACTTATTTTCCCCTCCTCCTTCTCACCCCCAAACACACCACTGTAAACGAAATTTCGAGTCCAAATTCTGAGGAAACGAAATCCCAAACAAGAGGAGGGCATGCTTGAGAAGGAGGCGGGAGGGGAGTCGTCGGCGTCTACCCGACGAAGGCGAAGCAGAGAGAAGCATCGCAGTGTTGAGGGAGTCGACGGGTATCGGTGAGGTGCCTGTGCCGGTGGGTTCTTCAATTCCTGGTAGGGGGGCGGCGGCCATGGGCCACAAAAGTTCAGGGTTTTTTGTGTTTGCTCATTTTGTACGGAGCCGACCCTAAACCTTTTTTTTTCCGGTTCCGTTGCGAGACACTCTTGGGATGATGAAGCTTGCCTAGATGATGAATCGAGTTGTAGTTCCGGCTTGATAGAGGATGACCTTCCTTCCGGCGGCGTAGCGTCTGTTTGTCTTTACTCACCTCATTTCTGGGGTTTTTTGTTTTATCATGCCTTAGTTTGTTTCGTTTCTTGTATGTTTTTGTTTCTTTTGGGTATTGTTGTATTTCCGGTTAGTCCGGTTGCCAGTTTCTGGTCTCTCAAAGTTTCACTTCGAATTCTTACTTTATCAAAAAAAAAAAAGATGAAGATGTTTTTTCTTACTTTTTTTTGCTTGCTCTGCTCTATGGGTCTAGTTTCTGAATTCTGATACACTTACGCGAGTCATCTCCTTATAAGTAAAAAATAATAAAAGAACATGATTTTGCGTAAGGGTGAGCAAACGGATATATCCGATCCATCCAGCATGTCGGATATCTGGTAAAAAAAAATCACAAAATCCATGTCCGTTTCGGACCGCATATCCGGTAAATATTATCCGGATCGGATATTCGACTCGGGTATCCAAATTATCCGGTTACTAGAAAACCTATTAAAAATTAAATCAAAATGTTACTTATTCTAATTCAATCAAAACTAACAATCCGCAAAGTGCAAACTAAGTGTCAAACATCAATGTCATTTGCAAGTCCTTGTAATTTTTTCAAACAATTAAACTTGTCAATCGTTTCAAATTGGGAACCGTAAACATATATATTATATAACAAGAGGAATTTTCAAGTACATATAAAGTTGTAACTTTAACTTATATAATCAAAATCAATTCAATAATGAACAATCAGTCTTGACAAAAAAACATATTTGCTTTATTTAGTGAGGCGACAATTAGTACATGAATTGTTGATTTAGGGTTTTACTTTTATAAGAATATTAATCAAGGTTTTTTATTAAAAGGAATAAAATAAGAAATGTTGTATTGGAGAATTTAAGTGGTTTAATTACTTAAAAATGTACAAGCAATTACTTAAAAATGTACAAGCACCATTTTGAGATCGTCTAAACTAATTAAACATTATATATTAGTTATACAAACATATATATATATATTATATTAATAGTACCGGATTTCTGGATATCCGGTAAACAAAACATCTTGATCCGTATCCGAAAAAATCACCCGGATCGGATCGGATAAAAATTAAACGAGTGTTTTCGGATACAGACTTTTAGGGTTCGGATTGACGGGTTATCGGATCGGGTCGGCCGGATCGGATATTTTTGTTCACCCCTAGTTTTGCGTATATTATGTGATACCTAATGATTCTAAAATAAAATCGAGTGCTAAGGCCATCCATGTTAGAGAAACTATGAATTTCTCACTTGTTATATTAGAAAAAGAAAAAAGAAATTGAAATTGAAAAATGTCAAATTGAATTTCTAATTTTACAGTAAAAGTTCCTATTGCAAGAGACTTTAATCTGACAATAGAAAACTATTTTTATGACACAATTTACTTTATAACTTTTTAAATCTTTACTTAAAAAATTCACAGAACCTCCGTTGTGGATGGTCTAATGCTCTATTTTAAGGTATGTCCATGATCTATTGTATATTTTATACTTTTTCAGTAATTATTCTAATATCCCTAATTTTTTGACAAGTTAATCATATTGATTTACGCAAAAAATATATGTTAAGTCTAATATATATACCTGATAAATGGGTCAGACGGGTCAAGTTCAGGTTGAGGTCAATCACATTCGGATAAAAAACGATTTTGAGATGTCAGGTCGCTAAATTTGTGGGTTAATCGGGTGGGATTAGGTACGTGTTTGGATCGACCTACCGAGTTAAGAACATCTTGTTAAAATTTTCAAAAGTGATTATTAAAATATTATTTCAATTAAATTAAAATTTACTGTTAAAAGAATATTATTGTTATATAATATTTTAAATATAAATATATTATAATATTCAATATAAATAATATACATACATTTGTAACAACTCAACGGATCGATGACCTACACATAAATTTTCGCGTCGGGTGAGTAGGTCACTTTTGACCCATTAATTTTCGGTTCGGGTTTTAACCAAAAAAGACAGGTCGAATCGGGTTGGAATTACGAGTCAGATCAAGTTTTAACAAACCTAATATGTTTCATTTAGTGCAATAACTTGAGTTGATATCTTGTAGTTTGGGAGACAACTCAATAACACTACGATATGAAAAATCCAAAGATAAGAAATGTTGATCGTACGTTTCATATGTAAGTGATTACTTAACCAAGAAAACATAATGTCAAAACAAGATATGGTAACATGTGTAAATTCAAAAAAAAAAACTAAAATTCTTACAAAATATAGAACACCACATAAATAAAAGGGTCAATTATCGAAAACCACCCGTCCAATAGGCCATATTGCCCAAAACCATCCCTATAAATCGTTATTACCGGAAACCACCCGAATAACGGACACCGTTACCAAATCACCACCCATCCCCTAACTCCGTCTAAAATCCGTTAGGGTCAATTGCCGGAAACCACCCGTCCAATAGGCCATATTGCCCAAAACCACGTACCCTATAAATCGATATTACCGGAAACCACCCGAATAGTCTCACACGTCCTTTTTTTGAATATTACTATATTAATTTTGGGTTAAATAATATTAGAAACTTAGATTTATAAAATAAATAAGTTTGGGTAATTTTTTAAAAGCTTTTAGGGATATTTTTGCCATAACTTGGAAAGTTGGGCAAAATATTACAATTAAACCAAAAGTGGGGGGCGACCTCGGTTACTGTTCATCGTCTCCCCCAAAACAGCTCATCTCCTCGGCCGAGCTCTCCACAATCCGTTCGATTAAGGTATCCTTGTAGCTTGGATCAGAACGCGTAAGATCTCCATGAAATCGGGATGAATAAGTCGCGGACAAGATCGAATTTCCTCGTTTAAGGCAATAATTTTATCTGAAAACGAGTAATGGTAAATCGAAGAAATCGGGGCCAATTCTAGATCATTTCTATTGATATTTTATACAATTTTGAAGATCTTTCCAAGCTCTTTTCAACCCCTATAAATAGGGTTGTAATCGTTGAAATTTGGTCATCCAATTTCGAGATCAAAGCCGCGAGCCCTAGAATTTTCGAAGTCTATGTTGTCGTCTAGTTTTCGGCCACCACCGAGCACCTCCACCTCAATTTCCGTATGTAATAACCCTCAGGTTGCCATAAGGGTAATATGGTAAAATTTATAGTTGGTGGAAGCAAGTTATAAAATTCCCTTAAGTTGTGAAGGGTCTAAATTATGGTTAACCTCACGTTAACTGTAATTTGAACCAACTTATAACTTTTAAGTTAGAAATGCTTGAACCAATTTACAAAGTGTTAAATGGGTTAGGCATGGTTAAACTTATAAGGTTGAATAACTTAATTTAAGGTCGCTTTTCTAAGCTGTTATCGGCCAAGTTTCGGGGTTGAAACTTCTTTTAAGGGAGTAGTATTGTAATAACCCCTAAAAGTTCTGAACTGTCGTTTTGTAAGAAAGACATGATGGGCAATTTCTGTAATCTTCTGTGATATCAGTATGACCTTTTGAACGTATTAATATACGTTTAATATATATACTGGGTCTTAGAATATTTTTAGAAGTACTAAAAATAAGATCTAACATTAGACCGCGAGTGGATCCGCGACCAAGGCCAAAGAACGCGCTCGCGGCAATTCCGCGACCGCTGAAGTGTTTTCCGCGACCGCTGAAGTGTTTTCCGCGACCGCTGAAGTGTTTTCCGCGACCGCGGAAAACTGTTCGTCGTCGTCTTTAGATTCCTTCGTGTTTCGCCGGTTCGAATTTCGCCACGTTCGGCGTTTCACCAATGGAGGGAGACCGAACAGTTGATCTGCCGGCATTGAGCTCTCCTTCCCCCTATAAAAGGAGGCCGGGGGCAGCTAGGAATCTCATCCACATCTCCCAATCCCTCTCTTCCTCTCGATTTTGTGTTCGTCGGAGTTTTTTTGAGTTTGCCGGAGTTGTTGGAGGTTGTCGGAAGTGCCCTGGAGGTGTCGTGGTTGTGGTGATCGTAGTGAGTCCTCATTCGAGCCAAGAGTCGTTAGTTGTTTCGTCGGTAAGCTTCGAAGTCGAAGTGGGAGCTGCGTCGGAAGGGAGATCCGCGATCGCGGGGATGAATTCCGCGACCGCGGCTCTACCCAGAATTTCGCGACCGCGGAAGTCCAAACCGCGACCGCGGCTTGCCTTAGCAACCGCGATCGTGGCTTGGACAACCACGGTCACGGCTTAGGCTTGTGTCCCTTTCGATTCATATCGTTTATTCGTTTATACGTTCATATCGTTTCGTTCGTGTCGAATCTAACTTAGGGTTCCGTCCTTTGTCTTGACATCGTCGTAGGAATCCGCTTCAGATTCCAGTTTCCAGATACTCGGAACCCGACATCTTCGATTCGTCTAGACTAAGGCAAGTGGCGGTTCGCTCTTGCTCATTATTCCATGTTTCCCTTGATTATCAATTAATTGATTGTTAATTAAGATGAGATAAAAGTTGTTGTTTTCCGTTTGGGAACATATTTATTTACATAATATGTTTAAAATATGACTTTATAATAGGTTGTATATATTGCTAGAAACAATGCTATTATATAGTCTTATATGTTATTACTGTAATGAATTTTGGTGTGGATTTAAATGTGAACTTAAATGCTAGATTAGCACGAGTATTCGTAGGAACGACCCTACGAGGATTAGTCGTTTCTTTATAACTCGGTATTACTCGGAATAATTCTCTAATACTTTTAAGGTCATGACCATTGCTTCTTATCCACCCGTTAAGGATAAGAGGTGTTTAAGCACCTTGCTAGTGCAAGTGGGTTGGACGTAATGTCACCCTATGTTATTCTCGTAGTTACTCGAGATTGAATTAAAAGCTTCAACGTTAATATACGTTTTGTAATTAAATAAGATAAGTGCGGTTATGCACATAATTAGTGAACCCTCGGGCGAGGAGTACAACGTGGAAACCGCCCGGACTCTTGTTAGAGTAAGTCCTCTTTCCAATCTGGATTCGCATTACGCGGTGAGGTTGGTCGTGGACCCAAATAATCAAGGTCGTTTTAAACTTGTGTGTAAACTTAACGTTCCCAAACATTTGTCATACGTTTCCCATAAGACTCAATTCCTTTGGAGTCTTCTTTTCAGTGTATGTCTAATTTTAATCATTCCGTGAAAGTTCCGGGTTATGTATCGTCCCTTCGGTTATTATTTGAGGGACAATGATAGTAAACGGTTACGATCACTTGAACCATTTTGTTTGTACCCATGCATAGTCTTTCATTAGACTAACCAACCGGGTTTTATTCCTTGCATGGTTGGCTGGTGTCATCCGTCCTATACGGCACATCAGTGGTTGGTCCTGTAACACCCCCGATTTATATCGGTAGTGCCACACGCCAGTGACCTCAGACGTTGATGTCCGATGTCACCCAAGGCTTTAATCGGAACAATTAATCTTAAATAAACATGTTAAACAACGAAGGATTAAACAACGGAAGACATTTTCATATAAACCTCAATACTTTTATTAAAAGATTTCTCCCAATACGAGAGGAGTTTTTTACAACAGAGTGAAATCCCAGCGAAAAACTTATAAATTACACAGCGGAAGACTTTAAGAATAAACCTAATACATGACTAGGTTATAAAAATACATATTAAAGTAATACTTAATGATCTTGAAATACCGGCACTTAAATCTGCGACTACAAGTCTCTTCTTCAATTTGTTTACTTCGAGTCCTCGGGAACCGACCACTGATGTGCCGTATAAGACGGATGACACCAGTCAACCATGCAAGGAATAAAACCCGGTTGGTTAGTCTAATGAAAGACTATGCAAGGGTGAAAACAGATGGTTCTAGTGATCGTAACGATTTACTATCATTGTCCCTCGAATAACAACCGAAGGAATGATATATAACCCGGAACTTTCACGGAATGATTAAGGTTTAGACATGCACTAAAAGAAGACTCTAAGGAATTGGGTCTTAAGGGAAACATATGAAGAGAACACTCCAAAAGATTGAGTCTTACGGGAAAGTATGACAAATGTTTGGGAACATTATAATTTCACACAAGCGTTTAAAAAGACTTGACCATTTGGGTCCACGACCAACCTCACCGCATAATGCAAATTCAGATTTGGAAGGATGACTTACTCTAATCGAAGTCCAAGCGAGTTTCAAAGTTGTACTCCTCGCCCGATGGTATATTAATTATGTGCATAATCGCACTTATCTTATTTAATTCCAAAACGCACATTTACGTTATAAGCTTTTATCATATAAATATATCATCTCGAGTAACTACGAAAGTTTACCATATCGAGTGACTACGAAAGTTTATGATCTCGAGTGACTACGAAAGTTTAACACAGGGTGACATTATGCCACCCAATGGCACTAGCAAGGTGCTGAACACTTCTTATCCTTACAGGTGGGTAAGAAGCAATGGGTCATGATCTGGAAAGCCTTAGAGAATTGTTATACTAATACTGAGTTATAAAGAAACGACTAATCCACATAAGGAATTAGCGTTCCTACGAATACTCATGCTAATATAGCATTAAAGTTTACATTTAAATCCACAACAAAACCATTACGGTCATTAACAAGTATAATAGCGTTGTTTCTAGCAATATATACAACCTACTATAATATCATATTTTAATCACGTTATTTATAACATCTGTTCCCAAACGAAAACAACAGTTCACTCCGATTTAATTAACAATTAAAAGCAATTGATAATTAATAGAATATGGAATGATTAAGCAAGAGCGAACCGCCACTTGCCTTAGACTAGACGAACGATTGAGCGACGACGGGTTTCTGGGTCCGGAACGGGAACGGGAACCAGATTACAGATTCCTACGGACAATGACCCCACGACGAAACCCTAGGTTAGATTCGACAACTAAAATATACGAATCTAAGGAAGAACAAACCAAATCGAAGGAACGAAAGTCCCGACCGAGACCGGCAATACCCAAGGCCACGATCGCGATTGCCCAGGCAATCCGCGGTCGTGGTGGGCACTGCCACAGTCGCGGTCGTCGAGGACAAGTGTCCGCGAGTGCCAAAGGCAGCGGCCGCGGGCGCGGCCGGCCTTGTCACAGTCGTGGTCGCGGCAGTTCATGTCCGCGATCGCGGACATGAACTCCGGCGACCCAAAATAACGAGGAACTCACCGGCGGGGACTCCTTGGGGCTCGATTCGCGGCGGCTTCACTTCCGACCTCCTTTGCGCCTCCAATGCAACCACCCTACGAGCACCACCACCTCCAACGAGAGCTCCGACGACTACTTCAAATTTTCCGGCAAAAGCTCGAACTCCGGCGACAAGCACCTAGGGAGAGAGAGATCGGGATTTGGAGTGCTCTCAACCCTCTGAATCGACTCCCATTTATAGGCCAAGGAGAGAGAGCAGCATGACAAGATCAACGGTGGAGTGAGGGATCGAAGGCGACGACGAGCACGTGGCTCGCATGCCCGACTGTGCCCTCTGCACATTTCCGTGGTCGCGGAAAATTCAAAGCCTAGCTCCTCTGGGAGCTATTATTCCGCGGTCGCGGAAATTCTTCCGCGGTCGCGGAATTATCCTTTTCGCGTATGTTTACCCGGGAAAAGGTTTGGCATGGGTTTAAAACCTCGGATCTTAAATATTAGTACCCAAACAAATATTCTAAGCCCCGAAAATACGTCGAATGTATTTTATACCTCTCAGGGAAATAATACAGAGATCGAACACGAGCTACAGAAATTCCGAACTTCGCCTACGCGTCCCGAATAATTGACGAGGGTTTGGGAAATTACTCAAATACCCTTACTAAAAATGAGGGGTATTACATCACTACCCCCTTAAAATAAGTTTCGACCCCGAAACTTGCATCGCTAAACTAATGGGACCTGATTCACCATAATCTCACTACCTGATCTTAACTTCCATAATCACTGAATCCATATACTTGCTTTTGGAAAACGATCTAATTCCTGAACCATATCATTGTCTCGCATAGCCTACTTCCACATACTATTTTGTACTAACTCATGACCATCCTCAAAGTCATAATTATCTTAGGATAATCATCTCCCAAAATCATCGCACTAGTCTCGCTATACCTTAAGCATGAGAATACACAGATTCCCCTTTTATCTTTCTCTAAACTTCTCTCAAAGTATAAAACTTCTCTTCCTTAAGTCGATATCCTTAAATAAATTTGGTTTTCGAAACCTGTACCACCAAAAAATCGAACTATTTACTCGATCATGATTCTTCTCACAACATACTGCCTGCTTTCCTTTCTCTTACTAGAACAGATGTGATCATTCACAAGATTACCATTGTCTCGCTCAGAGTATCCAATACAATCTCCAATATAACCTCATTGTTATGACTTATTCCTCCTAAAGACCTTGATGTCCTTAATTGGGAGAATACAACATCTTTCTACTAACTTCCTTTCGACAATCCAATCCTCAAGTACATACATAGAATTCAACTATACCTAAACTTAGTACTTCTCTTGTCATATAGACCTTACTCCTTATATACACGACTCACCTACTACATTGGTTTCCTTACTCGCATTTGGCCCTTGTGCCATAACTTTAACTCAAAATCTTCACTCATGTGATCCCAGAATTACTCACACCACAACCTGAGTCCGATTACCTCAACATGATCTAATAATCCATTCCACAAGGTTATACTCTAGTTTTACCTCAATGTGTCATACGATCACCTTAATAGACGTAGGTCACCTTTTCCTCAAGTCCACTTGATATCATCTACAAACTTACTTTATGCCACACTATCGACCTTCAAAACCGTAACAACTTCTACCGGTCGAGTTTGCTATTCACCCAAAAATCCTTAGGCAATTAGTTGTCCTCATGCGATTTATTATCCCAAATCGAGCACCCTTTTGCTTTACGGATATTTACCATTTATCCAAGATTAACTTAACGTATTCCTTATTCAATCTCTAACTTAAACCTTTAAGGTTCCTTAACTTTCTCCAAACATAATCACAATACCTTTATTCCTATGTTCCTCAAAACTAATCACATGAGACATTACTCCTATATCCTTAAGGTACCATCCTGATAAATGATTCATTATCAACCGCATCAGTCACTTCTATCCGGATCCTTTAATAACTTTATACGAGTAACGCATGCTACCTTACTCCTTAGGCGCACATAGACAATTCTCTCCACTAAATCCTTTAATTTATCGGAATCATCAACATAATCTATCCTCAAACTGTAATCTTTCCATTTAAGTGGCCTCTTTCTAACACAGTAACTTCACAACTTAATCTTCTCCAAAGAATTGCACCAAAAGCCTTATAATTGACATACTCGCATAAAATCCAATATCAAACCTTGCAACCTTACAAGTATCACAACTCCTTATTCCCTGATCGTACAACCTACCAATTTCAATCATTTGGTCCACTTAGATTTGGCTCAGCCGCCCTTTTTCTGACTCATATCCCAAAGGTTTGTTTATCTGTCTCAAATAACTTATTTCTAACTTAAGGTCCTTATATTCCTCACACAATCTACTATCCATATCAATGCCTACAACATGACCTCCTAATTGTAACAGCAACGAATTCAGTAATTTCTGAAACAAGGACACACTTCTTTATTTATTCAAAACATTACATTACTACTACTGACAAAAAGTCAAACATACAGATTACTAAACTATGGAGACTATCGACGCAAGTCTTCGCTCCCTATTCTTAAGGAAAGGCTTAGCAAAAATACAATTACTCGATTAGGGTTCCTTCCCGTCGGCTTGACGCATAACGAAGAGTCGTTGTCCCTGACCTGAAGACTTCATAGGCGCCTTGCCTTTATTACGAGCCATAGATTGCCCAGGAGCAGATACCTCTGGCTTTGGGTTCTACCTAATGCCAACATTTGAGGCTTGATAAGACTGCGTTGGTCCTTGACCCTTTTTCCTACAGTAAGATTTCATGTGGCCTTCCTTTCCACAATAGTAGCATACCCGCTTTTCCTTTTGACATTTAAAACTTTTATGCCCAACTTCACCACAATTGTGGCACAGAATCACCCCGCTACTCCAACCGGAGCCTTTGGCGGAATCTGACTGAGTCATCTCGGTCTTAGCACGACCAGATTTCTCAAATTTGGTAGGCGATGTCGGTCGCTTGAATGTACCAACCTGACAATCTTGTTGCCCACCCTTTCCTTTAACCTGCTTCTCCCGCTTTTGGGCGGATTCTTCCAGTGTGACCTCTACCTTGTAGGCCGCATCCACATATTGCTCTAATGTAGAACAACCGTGACGCACCATTAGAGGTTTGATTTCTGGATTCATCCATCCATGGAAGTACCAGATCTTTTGTTCCTCGCTCGACACTTCTAGCCCAGCATATTGCAAGAGTGATTGAACTTAGCTGCAAGCTCAGTCACCTTTAACCCATCGGTCTTAGGGTAAAGAAATTCCTTGTGTTTCTCCTCCCTCATAGCACGGGAAAAGAAACGGTCAGTCATATTTTCTTTGAACATACCCCAATTCAACTCGGGATGATCGGCTAAACCAGTGCTCTCCCACCATTCGCTAGCCACATCCTTGAGTTGAAGGGAGGCGATGTGCACCTTCTCAGCCTCAGTGCAATCCACGTTCCTGAACAGCCGTTCCATATGCGAGAACCAATACGCCACTCTGACCGGTTCTCCAATACCGTCGTAGCAGTCAGGCCTCATTGAGCTCATGGCCTTCAAGGCTTGACCGTAAGTTCCTCTGTTCCTGACGGCATCCACCTGGGGTACATGATCCACTGGCTCCTTAACTTCAGGAATAACCTGAGGAACCGGAACACCTTGTGCTTGCGGTGCCATTGACCGAATTACGTCGGTGACCGTCTGTACAATAAACCCACGAATGACTTCTTTGGTCGCGACATCCAACACTACCGGAGGACTAGCCTGTGCTTGGCCAACGCCTGCGGGGTTATTGTGAGAGACAAACTCGCTTTCTTCCCCTTGATTAGCGGCGCTCCTCAGATTCAACATTGGGTTGTTACTCGGTCCTGCATCAGCACGGACTGTGTTTCTTGTGTTCACCATCTTCTGATGAACCATAACGTTGATTTAGAACTTTTCCAACTTGATCATGACACTTTAGTCAAATACGTTATGATACAGATTATAAGGGTCCAAACTAATAACTTTATATTAGTCTGACTGTCCCATCACCACTAACCGCAGAAACGACTTCTTCTCTGACTTACTAGAAAGGAACTCTAGGAGAAATGTCAACCTTTGAATGACATTCCATCTAAGGAGGAATGATATTCCTAAGACTGGCTCTAAGGAATAAGTAACAACTTGAATCTTGCAGAAGTTTGAAAAATCTCTTAAATCTTATATTTTCAACTTCATACATTATATCTTTAAACCTTAAATATAAAAATAGTTATTTATGAAGTTAGTTCCTCAAACTAGTGATATGATTATCACAAAACTCTTACTAAGAATTTTTTTTTTGCACTTTTAAGCTTACAATCATAAACTTAATTCAATCACGACATTTTATAAACCAGTTATAAATAGCTTTTGAAGTTCAAATAGCTAAAACATTAGTTTAAATTAAATTCCAAGAAATAATTAAAACTTTTAAATTTAACATTAAAACTCTCGAAATTTATTTCAAAATAGAAGATAGGTTGAAAATAGTTTCGAAATTAATTTTCGAAAATTCTCAAACCTAATAATAAGCCAAGAATTTTAAAACCGTTGCTCTGATACCATAATTGTAACACCCCCGATTTATATCGGTAGTGCCACACGCCAGTGACCTCAGACGTTGTTGTCCGATGTCACCCAAGGCTTTAATCGGAACAATTAATCTTAAATAAACATGTTAAACAACGAAGGATTAAACAACGGAAGACATTTTCATATAAACCTCAATACTTTTATTAAAAGATTTCTCCCAATATGAGAGGAGTGTTTTACAACAGAGTGAAATCCCAGCGGAAAACTTATAAATTACACAGCGGAAGACTTTAAGAATAAACCTAATACATGACTAGGTTATAAACATACATATTAAAGTAATACTTAATGATTTTGAAATACCGGCACTTAAATCTGCGACTGCAAGTCTCTTCTTCAATTTGTTTACTTTGAGTCCTCGGGAACCGACCACTGATGTGATGTATAAGACGGATGACACCAGCCAACCATGCAAGGAATAAAACCCGGTTAGTTAGTCTAATGAAAGACTATGCAAGGGTGAAAACAGATGGTTCTAGTGATCATAACCGTTTACTATCATTGTCCCTCGAATAACAACCGAAGGAACGATATATAACCCGGAACTTTTACGGAATGATTAAGGTTTAGACATGCACTAAAAGAAGACTCCAAGGAATTGGGTCTGAAGGGAAACGTATGAAGATAAGACTCCAAAAGATTGAGTCTTACGGAAAAGTATGATAAATGTTTGGGAACATTATAATTTCACACAAGCGTTTAAAAAGACTTGACCATTTGGGTCCACGACCAACCTCACCGCGTAATGCGAATTCAGATTTGGAAGGAGGACTTACTCTAATCGAAGTCCAGGCGAGTTTCCAAGTTGTACTCCTCGCCCGAGGGTATATTAATTATGTGCATAATCGCACTTATCTTATTTAATTCCAAAACGCACATTTACGTTATAAGCTTTTATCATATAAATATATCATCTCGAGTAACTACAAAAGTTTACCATATCGAGTGACTACGAAAGTTTATGATCTCGAGTGACTACGAAAGTTTAACACAGGGTGACATTATGCCACCCAATGGCACTAGCAAGGTGCTGAACACTTCTTATCCTTACAGGTGGGTAAGAAGCAATGGGTCATGATCTGGAAAGCCTTAGAGAATTGTTATACTAATACTGAGTTATAAAGAAACGACTAATCCACATAAGGAATTAGCGTTCCTACGAATACTCGTGCTAATGTAGCATTAAAGTTTACATTTAAATCCACAACAAAACCATTACGGTCATTAACAAGTATAATAACGTTGTTTCTAGCAATATATACAACCTACTATAATATCATATTTTAATCACGTTATTTATAACATCTGTTCCCAAACGAAAACAACAGTTCACTCCGATTTAATTAACAATTAAAATCAATTGATAATTAATAGAATATGGAATGATTAAGCAAGAGCGAACCGCCATTTGCCTTAGACTAGACGAACGATTGAGCGACGACGGGTTTCTGGGTCCGGAATGGGAACGGGAACCGGATTACAGATTCCTATGGACAACGACCCCACAACGAAATCCTAGGTTAGATTCGACAACTAAAATATACGAATCTAAGGAAGAACGAACCAAATTGAAGGAACGAAAGTCCCGACCGAGACCGGCAATACCCAAGGCCACGATCGTGATTGCCCAAGCAATTCGCGGTCGCGGTGGGCACTGCCGCGGTCGTCGAGGACGAGTGTCCGCGAGTGCCAAAGGCAGCGGCCGCGGCCGCGGCCGGCCTTGTCACAGCCGCGGTCGCGGCAGTTCATGTCCGCGATCGCGGACATGAACTCCGGCGACCCAAAATAACGAGGAACTCACCGGCGGGGACTCCTTGGGGCTCGATTCGCGGCGGCTTCACTTCCGAACTCCTTTATGCCTCCAATGCAACCACCCTACGAGCACCACCACCTCCAACGAGAGCTCCGGCGACGACTTCAAATTTTCCGATGAAAGCTCGAACTCCGGTGACAAGCACCTAGGGAGAGAGAGATCGGGATTTGGAGTGCTCTCAACCCTCCGAATTGACTCCCATTTATAGGCCAAGGAGAAAGAGCAGTCTGACAAGTGCTCTCAACCCTCCGAATTAAAGTAATACTTAACGACCTTGAAATACCGACACTTAAATCTGCAACTGCAAGCCTCTTCTTCAATTGGTTACTTCGAGTCTTCGGGGACCAACCACTGATGTGCCGTATAGGACGGATGACACCAGCCAACCATGCAAGGAATAAAACCTGGTTGGTTAGTCTAATGAAAGACTATGCAAGGGTGAAAACAAAATGGTTCTAGTGATCGTAACCGTTTACTATCATTGTCCCTCGAATAATAACCGAAGGAACGATACATAACCCGAAACTTTCACGGAATGATTAGAATTTAGGCATGCACTGAAAAAGAAGACTCCAAAGGAATTGAGTTTTATGGGAAACGTATGAAGAGAAGACTCCAAAAGATTGAGTCTTATGGGAAAGTATGATAAATGTTTGGGAACGTTATAGTTTTCATACAAGCGTTTAAAAATGACTTGATCATTTGGGTCAACGACCAACCTCACCGCACAATGCGAATCCAGACTGGAAAGAAGACTTGCTCTAACCAAAGTCCGGGCGGTTTCCACGTTATACTCCTCGCCCGAGGGTATATTATTTATGTGCATAATCGCACTTATCTTGTTTAATTCCAAAACGCATATTTACGTTAAAGCTTTTATCATATAAATATATCATCTCGATACGAGAGATATCTTGAGAATAAATCCCGATTGTTGGCACCAGCTGTGTGCACCTCCCCTATATTCGAATAGGGGATAGTCATGATCAGGGGAAAGGGTGTTAGGGCCTGAACATCCTACACACCATGGTTATAAAGAAACGGCTAGACCTCGCAAGGTACATAGCGTTCCTACGAATACTCGTTCTAACTACATATGTATAAGTTCACACATAAAATCCACACCAATATCATCATGATAATAACAGATATAATAGCGTTGTTTCTAGCAATATATACAACCTATCATAAAGTCACATTTTAATCATACATTTATAAAAACTGTTCCCAAACGAAAACAACATTCATCCCAATTTAATTAACAATTAAAAACAATTGATAATTAACGGAAACATGGAATGATAAGCAAGAGCGAACCGCCACTTGCCTTAATCGAGACGAACGAACGATGTAGGGTTTCTGGGTCTGGAAACTGGAAACGGAATCGGGTTACGGATTCCTACGACGACAACGAACCCATGACGAAACCCTAGGTTAGATTCGATACGAATAAAAATATGAATCTAAAAAACCCCACGGAACGAGGGTCCCATCCGTGACCGGCTCGTCCAAAGCCACGATCGCGTTTGCTAAGGCAAACCGCGGTCGTGGTTTTGGATTCCGCGGTCGCGGATTTGGATTCCGCGGTCGCGGATTTGGATTCCGCGATCGCGGATTTCTGGGCACCATCCGCGGTCACGGTGTTCATGTCCGCGATCGCAGATCCTCTTCAGGCGAACCCTAGATCGATACAAGCTCACCGACGACAACGACGACAATGGATCAGACGAGGGGGCTTCGACTTCTACCCCCACGAGACCTCCAAAGCACCACCACCTCCAACACCTAGGCACACCGGCGAGTAGCTCCGACGACGACGAACTCTGACAAAGAGAAAACGAGCACGAGAGAGATTGAGAGAGAGATCGGGATTGAGGATGATGAGCCACCACCCCCGACCTCCCTTTTTTAGCCCCAAAAGAGGCGTAACGGTGGTCAAGCTCCCTCCCCCGGCGAATCGACGGCGACCCCAACCGACGAAACACGAAGTCCATTGAAGACGACGCTGAACGATTTTCCGCGATCGCGGATATTCTTCAGAGGTCGCGGAAATGCCACGTTTGCGTCGTTTGCTATGGGAAAAGGTTTAACACGAGTTTAAACCCCGAAATTGAATATTTTTATCCAAACAAATATTCTAAGCCTCGAAAATACATCGAATGTATATTATAACGCTCAAAGAATTATTACAGAGATTATACGAGTTACAGAAATTCCGAATTTCGCCTAACGCGTCCCGAATAATTGACGAGGGTTTGGGAAATTACCCAATTACCCTTACTAGAAATGAGGGGTATTACATCACTACCCCCTTAAAAGAAGTTTTGACCCCGAAACTTGACTGATAACAACTCGGAGATGCAACCTTATACTAAGTTTACTCAACCGTATAAGTTTAACCATGCCTAACCCATTTCACACTTTGTAAATTGGTTCAGGCATTTCTAGATTAAGATCTATAAGTTGGTTCAATCTACAGTTAACGTAAGGTTAACCATAATTTAGACCCTTCACAATCTAAGAGAATTCTATAACTTGTTTTCACTAGACACACATTCTATCATATTACCCCTATGGTAACATGAGGATTATTACATTACTACCCCCTTAAAATAGTTTCGACCCCGAAACTAGCATCGTTAAGCTAAAGGGACCGGTTTTACCATAATCTCACTACCTGATCTTAGTATCCTTAACCATCTCATCCTTGTACTTGCTCCTAGGAAACGATCTGTTTCCTCGACCATACCATTACTTCGCATATCTTATTTCCATGAGCTACACTTGTATCAACGCGTGACTATATCCACAAGGTCATAATTATCTTAGGATAATAGTCTCCCAAAATCATCGCAATACACTCGCTAAACCTTAAGCATGAGAACACACATTTCTCTTTCACCTTTCTCTTTATAAACCTCTCTCAGAGTACATACCTTATCTCCCCTAAGTTCATATCCTTAAATAAATTGGGACTTCGTAACCTATATCACCAAAATCGAACTATTTATTCGATCGTGATTCCACTTACTACACTGCCTACATTCCTTATGCTCGCTAGAACAGACATGATCATCCACAAGATTACCATTGCCTTAATCAGAGTATCCATTATAATCTCTAATATAACCTCGCTATATTGCCCTATTCCTCATAAAGACCTTGATGTCCTCAACCAGAAGAATACAACATTTTTCTACTAACTTCCCTTCGATGATCAAATCCTCAAAGTATATACATAGAATTCAACTATACCCCAACTTAGTACCTCCACTTGTCATATAGACCTTACTCCTTACATACACGGCTCACCTATTTCATTGGTTACCTTAATCACATTTGACCATTGTGCCATATCTTAACTCAAAATCTTTGCGCATGTGATCCCATAATTAACCACACCGTAACCTATGTCCGATTATCTCAACATGATCTAATAATCCATTCCACAAGATTGTACTCCCGTTTTACCCAAACGTGCCATACAATCACCTTAATAGACGTGGGTCACCTTTTCCTCAGGTCCACTTGATATCATCCACATACCTACTTTATGCCACACTATTGACCTTCAAAACCGTAACAACTTTCACCGGTCGAGTTTGCTATTCAACCATAAATCCTTAAGCAACTAGTTGTCTTCATACGATTTACTATCACAAATCAAGCACCATTTTGCTTTACTGATATTTACCATTTATCCAAGTTTAACCTAACGTATTCCATTATTCAATCTCTAACTTAAACCCTTAAGGTTTCTCAATTCTATTTACTCAAAAATACCATATTGATGAACGATACCTTGCCTTCAAAATCAATCACTTCACGTCCTAAATCCTTCAATGGGTACATACACGTAACATTTGTTATTTTACTCTTTAAACGCACATACGACAATTTCCCATGCTACATCCTTTTTTTTATCGATATCCTCCAAATAACTAGGCCCTATACCATAACCTTTTAATTTCAAGTGGGCTTTCTCCCAATACAATCGTTCACAACTTAATTCTTCCAGAAAGTGGTATATCATCGGCCTTATAAACGCCACACTCTCTAACAATCCACATATCAGACCTTGTAAATCTCTATATATCATATCTCTATACCCCTTGAAGGTACAATTCCCTGATTCAGTTCCTTGACCCAAATAAATTTGACCCTAAAGCTCACTTCCAACTCAAAACCTTTAGTTTCCCTAGACGTGACAACAAATTGCCTTAACAGACAATGATCACTCTACATCCAATCCTGATGTCGTTTCTCTTAAGAAAGCCTCATAATGCAACCTCAGATAAATCTTCCAAACTAATACCTATGGCTTCATACCCTTAGCTTTCTGAAATTGTAACCCTCTGGGCCCACAATGAACATATACTCACTTACACATTCCATAACCACACCCTTAGGTCCTAAGGTTTTACTCAAGGTCGTAATAGAGTACGATCTGATTAGAGAAACTGGATTCTCTATGAACTATCTCTTATATACATTTATTCTCTTCTCATCAATCTATCCACATAGACGACTACAGTATGACCTCACAACTAGGCATTTTGAACTTCATATAGTTCACTCCTACGTACTTTTACCCAAACAAATGTTCAGGGTATATATATGAGAGAGAAATATTCTTCACCCCATAGAGCATTAATCACATGCATTTGTTTCCTTTACATTAAGGAATTTTGGTAAAACTCAACTCACTAGATAACGCTCGTCAGCTCAACAAAGGGAGTAATTAATGTCATACCGATGTGACATTACTCCAAGAGTAAAGAGAGATTCCTAAGAATAGATCTAGGAATTCAGTAATAGAGTCACCCCTGGTGTTTAACCATGTAGGGAACAAACACCTAGGCTCCATACGTTACCCCTCCTTTATGAGTCCAGACAGCCCTTATCCACCCGTGGCATAAACTGTTTTTGGCACTCACGGAGTCTCGTATGAACGAACCATTTGCAATAGTAACGAATTTAGTAATTTCCGAAACAAGGAAACACTTCTTTATTATTCGAAACATTACATAAAATAACTGATAGAAAGTCGAATAGACAGATTACTAAACTATGGAGACTGTCGACACAAGTCATCGCTCCTTATTCTCAAAAGCCTTACAAAATACTACCATTCGTACAGGGCTTCCCTCCCGTCGAGGTAACGTATCACAAAGAGTCGTTGCTCTTGACCCGAAGATTCCATAGGCGCCTTGCCTTTGATACGAGCAACAGATTGCTCCAGAGCAGACACTTCCGCCCTTGGGTTCTGCCCACTGCCAGCTTTTAAGGCCTGATGTAGTTGTGTTGGCCTTAGATCCTTTTGCCTACAGTATGCCTTCATGTGGTCTGCCTTCCCACAACTAAAACATGCCCTCCTCTCCTTTTGGCAACTAGGACTCTTGTGCCTAGCTTTACCACAGGTGTGGCATTGAATCACGCCGTTACTCCAGCCTGAGCCTTTGGCGGAGCTAGACTGAATCGTCTTGGTCTTAGTACGACCAGACTTCTTGAACTTGGTGGGCGACGCCGGCCGCTTGAACGAGCCAGCCCTGCGGTTCTGTTTCCCACTCCTTGCCTTAATCTATGCCTCTACACTAGCTGCGACTTGAGGTAAGGGGGTCGCTTGGGCTTGCGGTATCACCTGGGCCGTTAATACTTCGACCACTAGCCCCACTATCTGCCCAATGGTCACCGCATTTAGCACGACCGGGGTAGGAGGTGGAACTCCCCGTGCAGCTTGGGGGTCCGCTTGTCCCTGATGAACATCCTGCCGTAGGGTCGGGTCATTATTACGTGAGCCAGATCCCGCGTCTTCCCCTTGCGGAGTAGCACTTCTCAGCCGAATTCGAGAATCGTTGCTAGGACTTTCGTTAGCTGCTTGGTTGGTGGATCGGGTGTCCATCACCTGTTGATGAACCATAACGTTAGTTTAGAACTTTTTCAACTTGTACATGACACTGAGCCAATTACGTTATGATACGAATTATAAGGATCCAAACTAATAACTTTATATCAGTCTGATTGGCCCACCACCATTAATCGCAGAAACGACCTTCTTCTCTACTTGAAAGTGGGAACTCTAGGAGAAATGTCAACCTTTAAATGACATTAAACCTAAGGAGAAACGATATTCTTAAGAATGGATCTAAGGAATAAGTAACAACTCGAATCTTGCAGAAGTTTGAAAACCACTTATTATAAAACCTTATACTTTCAAACTTCATACTTTATACCTTTAAACCTCATATAAAAAATAAAAATTACTTATAGTGTTAGTTTCTCAAACTGGTGATACGATTATCACAAAACTCTTACTAAGACAAAAAATTCACACTCTTTAAAGTTACAATCATAAACGTAATTTAATTGCTTATAACACGACATTTATAAACCAACTATAAATAACTTTTGGAGTTCAATAGTTAAATCATTATTTTAAATTCCAAGAAATAATTAGAACTTTTAAATTTAACATTTAAATTCTCGAAATTCCTTTTTAATAGAAAATAGGTTGAAAGTAGTTTCGAAAATTCTAAAACCTAACAATAGGCCAAGAATTTTAAAACCATTGCTCTAATACCATAATTATAACACCCCCGACTTACGTCGGTAGTGTCACACGCCAGTCACCTCAGACGTTACTGTCCGATGTCACCCTAGGCTTTAATCGGAACAATTAATCTTAAATAAACATAATAACTAACGAAAGGTTTAAACAGCGGAAGACATTTTTAAATGGAACTCAACCATTTTTATTAAAAGATTTCTCAAGAACAATTTACAACAGAGTGAAATTACAGCGAAAGACTTTAAATTACACAGCGGAAGACTTTAAGAATAAACCTATTACATGACTAGGTTATAAAAATACATATTAAAGTAATACTTAACGACCTTGAAATACCGACACTTAAATCTGCAACTGCAAGCCTCTTCTTCAATTGGTTACTTCGAGTCTTTGGGGACCAACCACTGATGTGCCGTATAGGACGGATGACACCAGCCAACCATGCAAGGAATAAAACTCGGTTGGTTAGTCTAATGAAAGACTATGCAAGGGTGAAAACAGAATGGTTCTAGTGATCGTAACCGTTTACTATCATTGTCCCTCGAATAATAACCGAAGGAACGATACATAACCCGGAACTTTCACGGAATGATTGGAATTTAGGCATGCACTGAAAAAGAAGACTCCAAAGGAATTGAGTCTTATGGGAAACGTATGAAGAGAAGACTCCAAAAGATTGAGTCTTATGGGAAAGTATGACAAATATTTGGGAACGTTATAGTTTTCATACAAGCGTTTAAAAATGACTTGATCATTTGGGTCAACGACCAACCTCACCGCACAATGCGAATCCAGATTGGAAAGAAGACTTACTCTAACCGAAGTCCGGGCGGTTTCCACATTGTACTCCTCGCCCGAGGGTATATTAGTTATGTGCATAATCGCACTTATCTTGTTTAATTCCAAAACGCATATTTACGTTAAAGCTTTTATCATATAAATATATCATCTCGATATGAGAGATATCTTGGGAATAAATCCTGATTGTTGGCACCAGCTGTGTGCACCTCCCCTATATTCGAATAGGGGATAGTCATGACCAGGGGAAAGGGTGTTAGGGCCTAAACATCCTACACACCACGGTTATAAAGAAACGGCTAGACCTCGCAAGGTACATAGCGTTCCTATGAATACTCGTTCTAACTACATATGTATAAGTTCACACATAAAATCCACACCAATATCATCATGATAATAACAGATATAATAGCGTTGTTTCTAGCAATATATACAACTTATCATAATGTCACATTTTAATCATACATTTATAAAAACTGTTCCCAACGAAAACAACATTCATCCCAATTTAATTAACAATTAAAAACAATTGATAATTAACGGAAACATGGAATGATAAGCAAGAGTGGACCGCCACTTGCCTTAATCGAGACGAACGAACGATGTAGGGTTTCTGGGTCCAAAAATTGGAAACAGAATCGGGTTACGGATTCCTACGACGACAACGAACCCACGACGAAACCCTAGGTTAGATTCGATATGAATCTAAATAAACAAAAGGAACGAGGGTCCCATCCGTGACCGGCTCGTCCAAAGCCACGATCGCGTTTGCTAAGGCAAACCGCGGTCGCGGTTTTGGATTCCGTGGTCACGGATTTCTAGGCACCATCCGCGGTCGCGGTGTTCATGTCCGCGATCACGGATCCTCCTCAGACGAACCCTAAATCGACACAAGCTCACCGACGACGACGACAATGGCTCGGCGAGGGGGCTTCGACTTCTACCACCACGAGACCTCCAAAGCACCACCACCTCCAACACCTAGGCACACCGGCGAGCAGCTCCGACGACGACGAACTCCGGTGAAGAGAAAACGAACACGAGAGAGATTGAGAGAGAGATCGGGATTGAGGATGATGAGCCACCACCCCCGGCCTCCCTTTTATAGCCCTAGAAGAGGCGTAACGGCGGCCAAGTGAACGGTTGAGCTCCCTCCCCCGGCGAATCGACGGCGACCCCAACCGACGAAACGCAAAGTCCATTGAAGACGATGCTGAACGATTTTCCGCGATCGCGGATATTCTTCCGCGGTCGCGGAAATGCCACGTTTGCGTCGTTTGCTATGGGAAAAGGTTTAACACGAGTTTAAACCCCGAAATTGAATATTTGTATCCAAACAAATATTCTAAGCCTCGAAAATACATCGAATGTATATTATAACGCTCAAAGAATTATTAAAGAGATTATACGAGTTACAGAAATTCCGAATTTTGCCTAACGCATCCCGAATAATTGACGAGGGTTTGAGAAATTACCCAATTACCCTTACTAAAAATGAGGGGTATTACAATTATATACTTATTTAAGCTTAGTTGTTCCGATTAAAGCCTAGGGTGACTTTGAACAGTAACGTCTGAGGTCACTAGCGTGTGGCACTAGCGACATAAGTCGGGGGTATTACAATTATGGTATCAGAGCAATGGTTTTAAAATTCTTGGCCTATTGTTAAGTTTGAGAATTTTCGAGAAATTAATTTCGAAACTAATTTCAAACTAGCTTCTTTTAAAAGAAATTTCATAAATCTAAATTGTTAGTGTTAAAATTAAGGTCTTAAAATTCCTTAACGGTTTATGAAAGTTAAAAGTAATGTTTAGACTCTCATGTGTTAAGAATTAATTTTCTTAGTACTTTTATAAAATAAAGTTATAAGCGTTTAAAAATTAAGTTGTGTTGTAACTTTAAAAAGTGTGGTTTGGATTTTGGTAAGGGCTTACAAGGAATTAATAATGTCCTTATTTCAAGGAAATAACTATATAATATATTTGCCAAGTTAAGTATAAAGGATTTATACGTATAAGTATAAGGTTTAATAATAAGTGGTTTTCAAACTTCTTCAAGCTTCGAGTTGTTACTTATTCCTTAGATCCATTCTTAGGGATAGTGTCTCTCCTTAGGTTAATGTCATTTAAAGGTTGACATTTCTCCTAATGTATCCATTCTCAAAGTAAAGGGAAGAGGATCGTTTTACGGTTAAAGGTGGAGGGTCAATCAGACTGATATAAAGTTATTAGTTTGGACCTTATAATTCGTATCATAACGTAATTGACTAAGTGCCATGTGCAAATCGGAAAAGTTCTAAACTGACGTTATGGTTCATCAACAGATGGTAAACACAAGGAACACAATCCGTGCCGGAGCTGGGCCGAGTAACAACCCAAGGCAGAATCTGAGAAACGCCGCTAATCAAGGGGATGAGAGCGAGCCTGTCTTTCACAATAACCCCGCAGGCATTGGCCAAGTTCAGGCTAACCCTCAGGTGATGTTCGATGCTAGGACCATAGAGGCCATTCGGGGGATCGTTAAGCAAGCGGTCACCGAGATGATTCGGCCAGTCGCACCACAAGCACCAGGTGGTCCAGTTCCTCATGTTATTCCTGAATTTGAGGAGCCAGTGGATCATGTACCTCAGGTCGATGTCGTCAGAATTGGAGGAAATTACGGTCGAGCCGTGAAGGCCATAAACTCAATGAGGCCTGACAGTTATGACGGTACTGGAGAACCAGTCAGAGTGGTGTATTGGTTCTCGCATATGGAACAACTGTTTAGGAATGTCGAGTGCACTGAGGCTGAGAAGGTGCACATCGCATCCTTTCAACTTAAGGATGTGGCTAGCGAATGGTGGGAGAGCGTTGGTTTAGCTAATCATCCCGGGCTGAACTGGGGTATGTTCAAAACAAAGATGACTGATCGTTTCTTTTCCCGAGCTATGAGAGAGGAGACGAATAAGGAGTTCCTTTACCCTAAGACCGATGGGTTGAAGGTGACTGAGCTTGCAGCCAAGTTCAATCACATGTTGTAATATGCTGGACCAGAAGTGGTGTATTGGTTCTCGCATATGGAACAACTGTTTAGGAATGTCGAGTGCACTGAGGCTGAGAAGGTGCACATCGCATCCTTTCAACTTAAGGATGTGGCTAGCGAATGGTGGGAGAGCGTTGGTTTAGCTAATCATCCCGGGCTGAACTGGGGTATGTTCAAAACAAAGATGACTGATCGTTTCTTTTCCCGAGCTATGAGAGAGGAGACGAATAAGGAGTTCCTTTACCCTAAGACCGATGGGTTAAAGGTGACTGAGCTTGCAGCCAAGTTCAATCACCTGTTGTAATATGCTGGACCAGAAGTGACGAGTGAAGAACAAAAGATCTGGTACTTCCACGGATGGTTGAATCCAGAAATCAAACCTCTGATGGTGCGTCACGGTTGTTCTACGTTAGAGCAATATGTGGATGCGGCCTACAAAATAGAGGCCACACTGGAAGAATCCTCCCGAAAGCGGGAGAAGCAGAATAAAGGAAGGGGTGGGCAACAGGACCGCTAGGTTGGTACATTCAAGCAACCGGCATCGCCCACCAAGTTTGAGAAGTCTGGTCGTGCTAAGACCGAGATGACTCAGTCTGACTCCGCCAGAGGCTCAGGTTGGAGTAGCGGAGTGATTCAGTGCCACAACTGTGGTGAGGCAGGGCATAAAAGTTTTAATTGCCAAAAGGAGAAGCGGGTATGTTACAATTGTGGGAAGGAAGGCCACATGAAAACATACTGTAGGCAGAAGGGTCAAGGACCAACGCAATCATATCAAGCCTCAAATGTTGGCAATGGGCGGAACCCAAAGTTAGAGGTGTCCGCTCCTGAGCAATCTATTGCTCGTAATAAAGGCAAGGCGCCTATGGAGCCTTCGGGTCAGGGACATCGACTCTTCATGATGCGTCAACCCAATGAGAATGAGACCCTGAAAAGGTAGTTGTAATTTTTGTTGAGCCTTTTAAGAATAAGGAGCGATGACTTGTGTCTATAGTCTCCATAGTTTTGTAACACCCCCGATTTATATCGGTTGTTCCACACGCCAGTGACCTCATTACTGTCCAAAGCCACCACAGGATTTAATCGGAACAATTAAACTTAAATACGTAAACATATTAAATGAAAGATTAAACAGCGGAAGACATTTGTATATGGAACTCAATCATTTATATTAAAGATCTCTCGTCAAACGAGGAGATGATTTTACAACAGGGTGATAATACAGCGGAAGACTTTATAATTTACACAGCGGAAGACTTTTAAGAATCAACCTATAACATGGCTAGGTTATAAAGATATATTAAAGTAATACTTAACAACTTAAAACACCGACACTTAAATCTTCGTCTGCAAGCCTCTTCTTCTTCAACTGGTTACTTTAACTTCGTGAACCAACCATTGATGTGCCGTATAGGACGGATGACACCAGCCAACCATGCAAGGAATAAAAACCCGGTTGGTTAGTCTAATGAAAGACTATGCAAGGGTGAAAACAGAATGGTTCTAGTGATTGTAACCGTTTACTATCATTGTCCCTCGAATGATAACCGAAGGAACGATATATAACCCGGAACTTTCACGGAATGATTAATATTTTAGATATGCACTGAAGAGAAGACTCCAAAGGAATTGAGTCTTAAGGAAACATATGAAGAGAAGACTCCAAGATTTGAGTCTTACGGGAAATTATGACAACTGTTTGGGAACGTTATAGTTTCACACAAGCGTTTAAAAGCGACTTGACTATTTGGGTCCACGACCAACCTCACCGCTTAGTGCGAATCCAGATTGGAAAGAGGACTTACTTTAATCGAAGCCCAGACGAGTTTTCACGTTGTACTTCTCGCCCAAGGTTCATTAATTATGTGCCTAACCGCACTTATCTTATTTAATTCCAAAACGATTATTACTGTTAAGGCTTTTAATATTATTTCGAGTAACTACGAACCTTTATGATTTCGAGTAACTACGAACTTTTATGATTTCGAGTAACTACAAACCTTTAATACACAGGGTGACATTACGTCCACCCAAATTGCACTAGCAAGGTGCTTAACACTTCAGATCCTTACAGATGGATAAGAAGCAATGGGTCACGATCTTAAGAGAATTATAAAGAAACGACTATCCTTATAAGGAATATCGTTCCTACGAATACTCGTGTTATTCTAGCATTAAAGTTCACATTTAAATCCACAACAAAACCATTACGGTCATTAACAAGTATAATAGCGTTGTTTCTAGCAATATATACAACCTATCATAGTATCATATTTTAATCACGTTATTTATAAAATATGTTCCCAAACGAAAACAACATTTCAATCCAATTTAATTAACAATTAAAAACAATTGATAATTAATAGAACATGGAATGATTAAGCAAGAGCGAACCGCCACTTGCCTTAAGTAGATTCGGCGATGAATCTAGACGAGACGACTATTGATGATATCCTTTTTGGGGATATGGCCTATGCTTCGGATAGCTCCAGCAAGATTACGGGTCCATACGCGATCCAACAATTAACGTTATAACGCTTGATTGATCTCGGGTAAAATTTGGACTGAAGGCTAATTGGGCTTTACGGCCCAACAAAGAGCTAATTAATAAGAGGGGGCCCACCCTTGTCTTCTTCCTCCTTCATGACAACAACAACAACAGCTGCAACGGATCTTCAACATCAGCTCGTCGGCGGCACAGCAGGACTTCGCCGGGGAGGAGCTTCGTCGGGACGGAGCAGCCACTAGCAGCAGCGGCATGACGACGGCAGCTCGGCACAGCAGCGGTGACCATGCAGTAGCTCAGCAGCACAGCGACGCGACACGGCTGGGCACGGAAGGAGAACGGAGAAGGCTCGCCGGGATGGGCTTCACGACGTCGGCGGGAACCACAACAACAACAGCGACGTCGGACGCAACAGCGACTTCGGGCACGACGGCAACAACGACAGGGGCGGTCTTTGTCGCGGCTCGCCAGAGAAGATGGAGATGACGCCGAGGAGAGATGGTGAAGCGGGGGAAACGGGATGGGTGCCTATAAACCTCCAGATCGGGCTCTTATATAGCTCAAAGGAGGAAGGCGTGCCCGACCACCACATCGACAGGTGTCCTGACAGAAATCGCACGTGGCACCCCGACAAGAATTGCATGCGGACTGGCGTGCACCTTTCCGAGGAAGGGTTTGGTATGGGTTTAAACCCCGGAAATTATATGTTTATATACAAACAAATATTCTAAGTCCCGAAAATACATCGAATGTATTTTATACCACTCAAGGAATTATTACGGAGATCAAGGATGTTACAGAAAATCTGAATTCCTCTGAAAGCGAAATAATTATTGAACGACGGTTGGGAAAATTACCCAAATATCCTTACTAAAAATGAGGGGTATTACATCACTACCCCCTTAAGAAAAGTTTTGACCCCGAAACTTGGCCGATAATAGCTCAGAGAGCGACCTCTACTCTAAGCTATCCAATACTTATAGGTTTAACCATGCTTGACCCATTTAACACTTCGTAAATTGGTTCAAACATTTCTAGGTTAAAACTTATCACCCTTCACAGCTTAAGAAAATTCTATCATCTACTTACACAAACATCTATTCCACCAGGCTATTCCTATGGTAATATGAGGGTTATTACATTATTATCCCCTTAAACATAGTTTCGACCCTGAGACTAGCATTATTAACGAGGAAACGGTCTCACTACCAACCTTACTACCTAAACTTAATATCCTTAGTAACCTTATCACTGACATTGTTCCTAGGAAATTGATATGTCTCTTCAATTACACCATTATCCCACATATCTCCATATGTTACACTTGTAGCAACTCGTAACTACAACCACAAAGTCATAATAATCTTATGATAGTATCCTAAAAAAATCATTGCAACCGATTTGTTATACCTTAAGCATGAGAATACACATTACTCCTTTCACTTTTCCATTTATAACTTCTCTCAGAGTACGTACCTTATCTTCCTCATAATCCATTACCAGAACTTAGTGGTTCTTGAGACATCGCATTTCCTAATTCCTTTAAGTGTATACCCCACAATTTCATTGCTCATCATCATCGTGTTTGGCCCTTATGCCAAATTCTAACTTGGTATCCTTTCGGTAATGACTTAGCCTATTCCTTTAATCACTTTATAACTTAAACTTTTAAGATTCCTTAACTTTCTCCAAACATAATCATCATGCTTTTATTCTTATGTTCCTCGAAACGAATCACATGAGGCATTATTCTTAATTCCTTAAGGTATCATCCTGAAAATGATTTGTTGCCAACCGCCTTAGTTACTTCTATCGGAACCTTTAATAGTTTATACGATTAACACTTGCTACTATACTCCTTAGGCGTACATAGACAATTCTCTCCACTAAATCTTTTAATATATCGGGATCATCAACATATCCTATCCTTAAACTGTAATCTTTCCATTTAAGTAGCCTACTCCCAACACAATAGCTTCATAGCTTAATCTCTTCCAAAAAGAGTTGTACCATAAGCCTTATAGATGACACACTCACATAAAGTCCAAATATCAAACCTTGCAACCTTATAAAGTATTATAACTTTTTATTTCCTGAAAGTACAACCTACAAAATTCAATCACTTGGCCCAATTAGGTTTGGCCCATACGCCCATTTCCTAACTTACATCCCAAATGTTTGTTTAACTGTCTTAAATAACTTATTTGTAACTTAAGATCCTTATATTCCTCATATAATTTACTATCCATCCAAGAATTATTCATATCATTTCCTTATATTACCTCAAACGAACCTCAAATAGATCTTCCAAAATGATACATATGATTTCGTACACTTAGTTACTCCACAAGCTATAACTACTGGTCCTACACTGGCCATACTTACTTATAAATCCCGTAACCATAACTCTTGGTTCCACTGTCTTCTCAAGATCGCAATAGGGGAAACGAGTTCCTGATGGACTATCCTTCTTAATCTATGCATACAGCATGGACTCACAACTAGGTGTTCTGGACTTTGCATTAATCCACCCTTATATACTTTTATCAGAATGAATGTTCATGGTACACATATGAGAGATAGCTCTTAATCTCATAGAGCATTAACCACACATCATTGTTCCTACACTCTAAGGAACTTTGGAGAAACTCTACTTACGAGATAACGCCCGTCAACTCAGAAAGAAATTCATGTCATACAGATGTGACATTACTCCAGAAATGAAGAAAGAATCTTAGGAATGGATCTAAGGAATAAGTAACACTCGAAGCTTGCAGAAGTTTGAAAACCACTCATTAATAAACCTTATACTTTCAAGCTTTATAATATGTACTATTAACCCTTTTATATAAAAATAATTATTTATAAAGTTAATTTCCCAACTAGTGATATGATTATCGCAAGACTCTTTCCAAGATCAAAATCACACTTTTAAAGTTACAATCATAAACTTAATTTAATCGCTTATAACACAACATTTTATAAACCAATTATAAATAGCTTTTGAAGTTCAAATAGCTAAATCATTATTTTAAATTCCAAGGAGTAAAGAAAACTTTTAAATCCAACAGTTAAATCTTCAAAGTTCTTTTTAATAGAAAATAGGTTGAAAATAGTTTCGAAATTAATTTTTCGAAAATTCTCAAACCTAATAATAGGCCAAGAATTTTAAAATCGTTGCTCTGATACCATAATTGTAACACCCCCGATTTATATCGGTTGTGCCACACGCCAGTGACCTCAGACATTACTGTCCAAAGCCACCACAGGCTTTAATCGGAACAATTAAACTTAAATACGTAAACATATTAAATGAAAGATTAAACAACGGAAGACATTTGTATATGGAACTCAATCATTTATATTAAAGATCTCTCGTCAAACGAGGAGATGATTTTACAACAGGGTGATAATACAGCGGAAGACATTATAATTTACACAGCGGAAGACTTTTAAGAATCAACCTATAACATGGCTAGGTTATAAAGATATATTAAAGTAATACTTAACAACTTAAAACACTGACACTTAAATCTTCGTCTGCAAGCCTCTTCTTCTTCAACTGGTTACTTTAACTTCGTGAACCAACCACTGATGTGCCGTATAGGACGGATGACACCAGCCAACCATGCAAGGAATAAAAACCTGGTTGGTTAGTCTAATGAAAGACTATGCAAGGGTGAAAACAGAATGGTTCTAGTGATCGTAACCGTTTACTATCATTGTCCCTCGAATGATAACCGAAGGAACGATATATAACCCGGAACTTTCACGGAATGATTAATATTTTAGATATGCACTGAAGATAAGATTCCAAAGGAATTGAGTCTTAAGGAAACATATGAAGAGAAGACTCCAAGATTTGAGTCTTACGGGAAATTATGACAACTGTTTGGGAACGTTATAGTTTCACACAAGCGTTTAAAAGCGACTTGACTATTTGGGTCCACGACCAACCTCACCGCTTAGTGCGAATCCAGATTGGAAACAGGACTCACTTTAATCGAAGCCCAGACGAGTTTCCACGTTGTACTTCTCGCCCAAGGTTCATTAATTATGTGCCTAACCGCACTTATCTTATTTAATTCCAAAACGATTATTACTGTTAAGGCTTTTAATATTATTTCGAGTAACTACGAACCTTTATGATTTCGAGTAACTACGAACTTTTATGATTTCGAGTAACTACGAACCTTTAATACACAGGGTGCATTACGTCCACCCAAATTGCACTAGCAAGGTGCTTAACACTTCAGATCCTTACAGATGGATAAGAAGCAATGGGTCACGATCTTAAGAGAATTATAAAGAAACGACTATCCTTACAAGGAATATCGTTCCTACGAATACTCGTGCTATTCTAGCATTAAAGTTCACATTTAAATCCACAACAAAACCATTACGGTCATTAACAAGTATAATAGCGTTGTTTCTAGCAATATATACAACCTATCATAGTATCATATTTTAATCACGTTATTTATAAAATATGTTCCCAAACGAAAACAACAGTTCAATCCAATTTAATTAACAATTAAAAACAATTGATAATTAATAGAACATGGAATGATTAAGCAAGAGCGAACCGCCACTTGCCTTAAGTAGACTCGGCGATGAATCTAGACGAGACGACTATTGATGATATCCTTTCCGGGGATATGGCCTATGCTTCAGATAGCTCCAACAAGATTACGGGTCCACACGCGATCCAGCAATTAACGTTATAACGCTTGATTGATCTCGGGTAAAATTTGGACTGAAGGCTAATTGGGCTTTACGGCCCAACAGAGAGCTAATTAATAAGAAGGGGCCAACCCTTGTCTTCTTCCTCCTTCATGACAACAACAACAACAGCTGCAACGGAGCTTCAAACATCAGCTCGTCGGCGGCACAGCAGGACTTCGTCGGGGAGGAGCTTCATCGGGACGGAGCAGCCACCAGCAGCAGCGGCGCGACGACGGCAGCTCGGCGCAGCAGCGGTGACCACGCAGTAGCTCAGCAGCACAGCGACGCGACACGGCTGGGCACGAAAGGAGAACGGAGAAGGCTCGCCGGGATGGGCTTCACGATGCCGGCGGGAACCGCAGCAGTAGCGATGACGTCGGACGCAGCAGCAACGTCGGGCACGACGGCAACAACGACAGGGGCTGTCTTTGTCGCGGCTCACCGGAGAAGATGGAGACGACGCCGGGGAGAGATGGTGAAGCGGGGGAAATGGGATGGGTGCCTATAAACCTCCAGATCGGGCTCTTATATAGCTCAAAGGAGGAAGGCATGCCCGACCACCACATCGACAGGTGTCCTGACAGAAATCGCACGTGGCGCCCCGACAAGAATTGCATGCGGACTGGCGTGCACCTTTCCGGGGAAGGGTTTGGTATGGGTTTAAACCCCGAAAATTATATGTTTGTATCCAAACAAATATTCTAAGTCCCGAAAATACATCGAATGTATTTTATACCACTAAAGGAATTATTACGGAGATCAAGGATGTTACAGAAAATCCGAATTCCTCTGAAAGCGAAATAATTACTGAATGACGGTTGGGAAAATTACCCAAATATCCTTACTAAAAATGATGGGTATTACAAGTTTAGTAATCTGTCTGTTCGACCTTCTGTCAGTTGTTTTAATATAAAGCTGTCAATTGTTTTAATGTAATGTCTCAAATAATAAAGAAGTGTTTCCTTGTTCCGGAAATTACTAAATTCGTTACTATTACAAGTTGTTCGTTCATATGAGAATCTTTGAGTGCCAAAAGTAGTACATGTCTTGTGTTAATAAAGACTGTTTGGACTCAAAAAGGATAGTGTTGGGTGGGACACGTGTGATTGTTCCCTACCTTGTTAGCGCTAGTTTCGAGGTCGAGACTATTCTTAAGAACCCCTCTATTTTTCCTAAGATAATGTCAGGTTGGACATTGACATTATCTGTTCCCTTTGCTCGAAGTCATGAGCATTGTCTCGAGAAGATAATGTTTTAAGGATTCCTTGCCATAAGGATTTGGTGTGTGTAGTAATGCTCTGTGGAGTTTCAGGCTATTCCTCATGTGTATACTCTGAGCATTAGATGGGGTGAGTTGTATAAAGTATATATTTAAGGGAATAAATGTATAAGAAAGATATTTCATAAGGAGTCATTTTCTCTAAGAGGATCGTACTCTAAAACGATCTTGAGTAAACTTTAGAACCCAAGAGTTATGCTTATGAGGATTATAAACGAGTGTGTCCACTATGGAACCAGTGTTAAAAGCTTTTGGAAAAGTTAAGTGTGCGAAATCATAAGATTTATTTTGAAAGAACTATTCGAGGTTTCGTTGTGAGGTATTCTTAAGGAAATGATATAATGAGATGATGATACAAGAAGTGTTAAGGTGATTAAGTCTTGGGTAAATAGTAAATATCAGTAAAGCAAAAGGGTGCTTGATTTGGGATAATAAGTCGTGTGAGGACGACTGGTTGTTTAAGGACTTATGAGTGAATAACAAACTCAACCGGTAAGAGTTGTTATGATTTTGGTGGATCAAATAGTGTGGCATAAAATAAGTATATGGATGTTATCGACTGGACTTGAGGAAAAAATGACCTACGTCTATTAAAGTGATCGTATGACACGTGTGGGTAAAACGAGGTTATAATCTTGTGGAACGGATTATTAAATCATGTTGAGGTAAACAGGAATATGATGCAGTTAATTGTGGAAAATTAAGGAATCATTTAAGAAGATGGCATAAGGGACAAACTTAATTAAGGTAAATAATGAGATAAATGAGGTGCACATGTAAAAGAGTAAGCCGATATGACAATTGGAGGTACTAAGTTTGGAAGTATAAGTGAGTTATGGATGTATTTTGAGGATCTGATCATCGAAAGGAAGTTAGTAGAAAAATGTTATATTCTTCTGCTAGAGGACATCAAAATCTTTATGATGAATAGGGCATAAAAGCGAGATTATATTGGAGACTAGAATGGATACTCGGTTTAAGGTAATCATAATCGTGTGGATGATCATATCGATTCCAATGAGGGTAAGGAACGAAGGCAGGATGTAGTAGGTGGATTCATGATCGAATAATAGTTCGACTTTGGTGATATGGGTTACGAAGACCAAATTTATTTAAGGATATCAACTTAAGGAAGATAAGGTATGAACGTTGAGAGTGGTTTATAAAGAGAAAAGTTGAAAGAGAAATGTGCGTTCTCATGCTTAAGGTATAGCAAGTCTATTGCGATGATTTTGGAGACTACTATCCTAAGATAATTATGACCTTGTGGATATAGTCACATGTTATTACAGGTGTAGCACATGAAGATAAGATATGCGAGATAATGGTATGGTTGAGAAAACATATCGTTTTCCTAGGAACAATTTCAAAGATGGTATGATTAAGGATATTAGAGTTCAGGTAGTGAGGTTAGTGGTGAAATCGGTCCCTCTACCTTAGTGATGTTAGTTTTGGGGTCGAAACTATTTTTTAAGGGGGTAGTAATGTAATAATCCTCAGGTTGCCATAAGGTTAATATGGTAAAATTTATAGTTGGTGGAAGCAAGTTATAAAATTCCCTTAAGTTGTGAAGGGTCTAAATTATGGTTAACCTCACGTTAACTGTAATTTGAACCAACTTATAACTTTTAACTTAGAAATGCTTGAACCAATTTACAAAGTGTTAAATGGGTTAGGCATGGTTAAACTTATAAGGTTGGATAACTTAATTTAAGGTCGCTTCTCTAAGCTGTTATCGGCCAAGTTTCGGGGTCGAAACTTCTTTTAAGGGGGTAGTATTGTAATAAACCCTAAAAGTCCCAAACTGTCATTTTATAAGAAAGACATGATGGGCAATTTCTGTAATCTTCTGTGATCTCAATATGACCTTTTGAACGTATTACTATACGTTTAATATATATACTGGGTCTTAGAATATTTTTAGAAGTACTAAAAATAAGATCTAACATTAGACCGCGAGTGGATCCGCGACCAAGGCCAAAGAACGCGCTCGCGGCAATTCCGCGACCGCGGAAAACTGTTCGTCGTCGTCTTCAGATTCTTTCGTGTTTCGTCGGTTCGAATTTTGCCACGTTCGGCGTTTCGCCGATGGAGGGAGACCGAACGGTTGGTCTGCCGGCGTTGAGCTCTCATTTCCCCTATAAAAGGAGGTCGGGGGCAGCTAGGAATCTCATCCACATCTCACAATCCCTCTCTTCCTCTCGATTTTGTGTTCGCCAGAGTTTTTTCGAGTTTGCCGGAGTTGTTGGAGGTCGCCGGAAGTGCCCTGGAGGTGTCGTGGTTGTGGTGATTGTAGCGAGTCCTCGTCCGAGCCAAGAGTCGTTAGTTGTTTCGTCGTCGTAGGAATTCGCTTCAGATTCCAGTTTCCAAATACTCGGAACCCGACATCTTCGATTCGTCTAGACTAAGGCAAGTGGCGGTTCACTCTTGCTCATTATTCCATGTTTCCCTTGATTATCAATTAATTGATAGTTAATTAAGATGGGATAAAAGTTGTTGTTTTCCGTTTGGAAACAGATTTAATTAAATAATATGTTTAAAATATGACTTTATAATAGGTTGTATATATTGCTAGAAACAACGCTATTATATAGTCTTATATGTTATTACTGTAATGAATTTTGGTGTGGATTTAAATGTGAACTTAAATGCTAGATTAGCACGAGTATTCGTAGGAACGCTAATTCCCTACGAGGATTAGTCGTTTCTTTATAACTCGGTATTAGTCGGAATAATTCTCTAATACTTTTAAGGTCATGACCATTGCTTCTTATCCACCCGTTAAGGATAAGAGGTGTTTAAGCACCTTGCTAGTGCAAGTGGGTTGGACGTAATGTCACCCTATGTTATTCTCGTAGTTACTCGAGATTGAATTAAAAGCTTCAACGTTAATATACGTTTTATAATTAAATAAGATAAGTGCGGTTATGCACATAATTAGTGAACCCTCGAGCGAGGAGTACAACGTGGAAACCGCCCGGACTCTTGTTAGAGTAAGTCCTCTTTCCAATCTGGATTCGCATTACGCGGTGAGGTTGGTCGTGGACCCAAATAATCAAGGTCGTTTTAAACTTGTGTGTAAATTTAACGTTCCCAAACATTTGTCATACGTTTCCCATAAGACTCAATTGCTTTGGAGTCTTCTTTTTAGTGCATGTCTAATTCTAATCATTCCGTAAAAGTTCCGGGTTATGTATCGTCCCTTCGGTTATTATTCGAGGGACAATGATAGTAAACGGTTACGATCACTTGAACCATTCTGTTTGTACCCTTGCATAGTCTTTCATTAGACTAACCAACCGGGTTTTATTCCTTGCATGGTTGGCTGGTGTCATCTGTCCTATACGGCACATCAGTGGTTGGTCCCCGAAGACTTGAAGTAATCAATCGGAGAAGAGGCTTGCAGTTGAAGATTTGAGTGTCAGTGTTTTAAAGGTTGTTAAGTATTACTTTAATATATAACCAAGTCATGTAATAGGGTTTATTGTAAAAGTCTTCCGCTGTAATTTCACTCTGTTATAAAATCGTCATTCTCATTTAATGAGAGATCTTTTAATAAAAGGTTGAGTTTCATTTAAAATGTCTCTCACTGCTTAATCTTTCGTTACTTATTATATACTTATTTAAGCTTAATTGTTCCGATTAAAGCCTAGGGTGACTTTGAATAGTAACGTCTGAGCTCACTGGCGTGTGGCACACCCGACATAAGTCGGGGGTGTTACACCTTCACCAATAGTTGCGTCGGGAAGCCACCTTTAAAGGCCCTCTTGCCCCGCCGTCGGACCTCCACCGTCGAGGCCGAATTTTGGCGTTGAACCGCAGGTGCCGCCGCGAGTCGTTTGGGAATCTCCGACTTGGTTCGATTTTCGACCTTTTTATTTTTTTCGTTATTTTTATTTGGCTTAATCATGGTTAATTAGATTAATCTAGATTACTGATATTATTTAACCCAAAATTAATATAGTAATATTCAAAAAAAGAGTACAAGTGATGGGTGGTGATTTGGTAACGGCGTCCGTTATTCGGGTGGTTTCCGGTAATATCGATTTATAGGGGTGATTTTGGACAATATGGCCTATTGAATATAACATATTTTAGACGGAGTCAGGGGATGGGTGGTGATTTGGTAACGGCGTCCGTTATTCGGGTGATTTCCGATAATATCGATTTAGAGGGGTGGTTTTGGACAATATGACCTATTGGACGGATAGTTTTCGGTAATTGAACCTAAATAAAAAGTAAAATTATAAAACTTCCCGATAAATTTTCAAGTATTGTGTGGATTGGCTACTTTGACTCCTAAAAAGGCTGAATAGGTGTTTGGCCTTTGGAGCTCCCCATAAGGGCATGTTTATGGCTTAGTTCACTGGTAGACTCTAAGTGCGTTAAAGGGTTTGGATAAGATTAGATTTGCGCGACAACGATTGTTTGTTTAGTCCATGCACGTTTACTATCGTCTGAAAGGAGTTAGTAAATTACCTTGGATAGTTTACCTTCAAATAATTTGGACTAGATTCAGGTGAAGCATAATTTTATTTAATGTTGCATCGTTGTGGTGATCCTTAACCTTAGACACATTTATCTCATTGATTTTATTATTTTTATTTATTTTTATTAGTTAGCTGAATTATATTTTTTCTCAATTTCATATCTTTATGGCTTAGTTTACTGGTAGCATTTCAACTAATATTACATTGATTTCTGTGGGATCGACACTTGACTACTACAACTGATCTCGTACACTTACGGGTAGGTTTTAGCCACATTAATATGGTAGCATGTGTAAATTCAAAAAAAAAACCTAAAATTCTTACAAAGTATAGAACACCACATAAATAAAAAGTAAAATTACAAAACTTCCCGATTAATTTTCAAGCATTGTGTGGATTGGCTACTTCGACTCCTAAAAAGGCTGAATAGGTGTTTGGCCTTTGGAGCTCCCCATAAGAAGAAAGATCCACAACCATTCTTTTTTGAATTGAAGGTAATTAATTACATCCCAAATATGCCATTGTCATTGTCACACTCAATGTATCATATTTTGAGTGGAATGATATAATTCACACATTACTTCAACAATAAACGGTGTTGATTCTTGACATATCTATCACACATTACTATGCCTTTAGTAGGGAATGAAATATTTCAACTTTTTTATATATAGAATTTGGATCCCTTTTAGGATATGCTTTTCCCCCACACAAGTTGACAAGCTTATATTCACTTTGATTTTTCGTATAGACATCGCTTTGGTTTGTCACTTACGAATCATATACATGTGTCATACTCATATATCATGAGACTTTTCCATGAAACATTGACATATGATTATATATGCTCCTTCTATAAGTATATCATAACTATGTTTTCATAATATCATTAACGAAATTATCAAAATATTTGTGAACCCCAAAAAAGTTTATAAATGTATAAATACTTTGGAAAACTGATCATACGAGAATAATTATTATTACAAAGTGAGAATATCTCATAGTCCTTATGGAGAAAATTAAAAAGCAAGAGCTATGATTAGATTTTTATTAAAAGGTCGTGTACTATGCGCATGACCTTATTTAAAAGGTTCGGTCAAACAAGCTTTCGTTGACCACCGGCCAATTTGTTTTTCTTTGCATGCCCAGCTAAGGGCATGTTTATTGGTGAGACCCTTCTAGGGGCTTTTATCTTCTTTTTTTTTGGTTCAAGAGACCCATCTAAAAGTTTCATTTTATTAGTGAGACCCAATAGAGTCTCATCAACCATATATTAAACTACAAAAAATTATTATTAAAAAGTAAAGGAAATTCATGACAAAAGCAACATAAATTGGTATTTATTTTATTTTAAACCAACATAAATAATAATAATATTTTTTTTCACTTAATGATATACAAAAAATATAAAAAAAAAATAAAAACTATCAAATATACCCAAAATGGATGTCTGTGGATAGAGAAAAATGAAACTAGAATAATGATAATATTTTTTTTTAACTTACCGATTTTGAAATATTTTATTAAAAAAAATTAGGTATTCAATAATCAAGAATAAATCTTGGCCGTCGATAGCGCGTCACGTGTCGCGCATCGCGTGGCGCGCTGAGCCATGAGACTCTCATGGAGAGTCCCATGAAATCCCCTTTTCTTGGGACTCTTGAGGGGGTCTCATGAGTTTTTTTTTCCATTTTTTTAATCAAATAAATTCTAAAAGCCCCATATGGGTCTCACCAATAAACATGGCCTAAGATCGAATATGCACATGTTTTGACATGTATATAGATATTGACTCGTATGTGAACAAGTTTTGATAAATCATTTTTTTTCCCTGGGCATTTGGCATGTGTATGGATAAATAGTGACCCGTATGCGCACAAGTCCAGCCAATTTTTATTATTTTTTTTTCGGGGCGGTTTTTCTTCCACACGCACCTGAGATGAAATGTGCACATGTTTTGTCTTGTGTGTGCATATATATTAATATGTACGTGCATCTAAATTGTACTATGTGTGCATACGGTTTCATATGAAAATGTGCATAAGTTTTAAACCGTGTGTGAATGACTTGTGAAGTGCATAAAGCTTTTGCGTATATGTGCATAAATAATGACTTGTATGTGCACCAAATTTGTATTAACTGTGCATATATCATGTTTGTACAGAAAATGTGCATTTTAAACCGCGTGTGAATGAATTTTGAAGTGCATGCGTTTTTGCATGTGTGTGCACACAAATTAGTCTACATGTTTATACTAGATGTGCAATTCATTTGATTTTTTAATGTGCATTGGTTTTTAAAAATGAGTGCATGACTTTTTGCTTGAATATACATGCAAAATGACCTGGTGCATACAAAAATATGGCCCGAAAAAACAATGTAGGTGCGAAACAATTTGGCCAGGTTTAATGTGCATAAAATCTTGCGTGACTGTGCATATAAATTGGCTTGATTGTGCATAACGTTTAAACTAGATGTGCATAGAACTTTGTCCTGGAGAGAATAAATTTGGGCAAAAAAATTGGTATGGATTTTAAAATGTTGACCGACATTGAGCGATCATATGACCAAGTTAAACCCTTTAAGTGGTTATGTGCATGACATATGACTACTAAACTGAAAGTCTAATCTCCATCTTTGAATGAAAATCCAGCCAAAAGTAAAAATTTATTCTCAATTTTCATAAAATAAGTTATTCTCATGTGATCAAACCCAATACCCATAATCTAATTTTATTGATCATGTTTCTATGGACTAATATTGTGTCATTAATAACAATAAATTCTCTTCTACTAGGTATGTGCTAATGAATCAAATTTTGTCACGTCCTTATTTATAGTTTGTAATGTCTAGCTTGCATAATTTCATTTTCCATCGATCAGTATCCTCTGTCTCTCTACTATCTACACTTTATACAGACTGATTGCATTCAATTTAAGTCAACTAGACAATTTTTTTATCTAATTGAATTCAAAACTGTTTCAAATCCATAGAGATTACAGAAAATCAAATTGTAATAAAGAGCTATTGGGCTAAAACCTACCCGTAAGTATTTTGAGTCATTTGTAGTTTACAAATATCATTCTCACCAAGACTAATATAGTATTAACTATAACTTTGACTATAAGTTAAGTCGCATAAAGAGAGTTTTTGTTTGAATTATAACTAAAACAGAAACAAAGATTGCAAAGAAGATTGTAAAATAATGGAGGAAAGCTTCCAGGGTAAGGGATCTCAACAACAATGTTTTAGTAGATAGATAAAATAGATAAATGCTTGAACTTAACCTGACTTTGTTGAATGTAACATATGAGGTAATTATTAATTCTCATTGGTTGATAGTAAATGTGTCTAGATTTAATTAACATTCACTCTCATGACTTGCTAACACTACTACATAGTAGGACAAATAACCCGGACGTTTAAATGTATATAACCCAGATTAGGTTCGGGTTAAAGAGCTACGCCGCATTTGCTCGAGGTCAAATAACACGGACCTAAAATTGGCACGCCCGGATTATTTGCCTCCTAAAATTTTCCCATATTCTTTTAAGGTCCGGGTTATTTGGACATCAAATAACCCGGATATTAGCACATCCGGGTTATATATAAAACCCAAATAACCCGAATATTAGCACATCCGAGTTATATAAAAAATCTATATATCCGGGTTATTTGAATTGTCAAATACACCAGTTAGGTATATATCCGGGTTATTTGACCTAACAAAAAATACACCGATTTTTAAGATCCGGGTTATTTGACTTCAAATATAATCCGTATTTATATGTCTGGGTTATTTCTATATTGTTAAATAAACCGGTTAGTATCCAAGCAATATGACGTACCAAAGGCTAATAATATTATACTCCGTACTAATACTTATTGGAACAACTCAATTTTTCATTTTTTCCCAAGTACTCATGTTCTCCAAGTACTATATTACATACTTACGGAAAAAACAAAATATTACAATACATAATCGATCATCGTACGTGTTTGATTTTGAGATCCTACAAACACTTGAAAATGTACCAAAACTATGAGATCACTAAAGTATATGGTTGCTAGCTACACATATGATATATGTTTCACGTACACTCATTCAACCAAAAAAATATAAAGACATAAAACATAGAAATTGTCCATACATCTAAGTGTCTTCTTGAACTTGCAGGCCAGGGTGGATCAACACATAAGGCAAAGATAAGCAATGCCATAATATATTAGAGTTTTCAGCAGCTTTTGTTACACAGACCCTCCAAAGTATCAATTCTACATGACATTCAAACAGAAACTATCAAACACAGAAATGAGAGAACTGTTATAAACTACATAGCAAACTACTAGGACTCATTATCTTGCATCTGCAACATAAATGACAAAACCATGACGAAGACTGAAAAATTGCAAGCAACAGTGTAGTATATTAAGTATCAAAACGCAGAAACTAAAGAAGAGAGAATTCAAAAATTGCAAGCATACTGAAGGAAACAATAACTCCCTTTAAAAACCCAATTGGCAATGAAAAACATAAATATACCTCTGTAATAGGCTCAACCATAATAAAAAGAAGAGAGGATTCAATAATATATCAAACACAACATATGAAACTCAATGTAAGGTCTTGAAAAAGAGCATACTCTATCTAAGCTCAAAAGTCCTGGCAAATCTTTTCTTTTCAGTAACTCCCAGACAATAGATGCACTCTCAATCATTTTACTTGATTAATCAAGACATGAAATAAAGCATAAACTGGAACCTCCAGCAAAAATCAATATAGAGGGAGCATACCAAGCATAAAGTCCTAGCGAATTGCAACTGGAACCTCCAGTAAAATAGTTTCAGGAGATCAAACAGAACATACTTTTTCGCCTTGTTCAGCTCCATAACCAGTGTAACCATGTATTGTTGACAAAGCTTCAGCTTTCTATTCAAGAAGGAGAATATGTCAAAGAAGAATAATACTCTCTAAACATCTGAAACATACACTCTATCACTATGTGTGGATATATATAAAGCTAAGCGGAATACATATGGATGTTCATGTAACATTGAAATGAATCTAAGCCAAAATGAGAAGTTGATAGAAATAATAGGAGAACATATAAAGATAGACCTTAGCCATAGCTGATGTTATAACATGAGGGATGGGTTGAGTTGTGTCACCAAGTCCAAGGCTTATCACTTGAGCACTTGGATACTTCATCATATGTGCTGCTTTTCTTCGACTAATCTAATAGACGAGCAAAATCAAATCAAATGAAAGATAAACACATTTCATTATTTTATTTTTTGAACAAAACAGTTAATGTGTGCAATTTTTTATCAAATCAGCATTTAAATGAAACCATAAAATTTTCTATTACTCATGATCAGCAAGGGCTCATCCAATGAACCAAATAAAGGTACCAAATAAAGGTACAAAACTATTCGAGAGTGGCAGGAAAGATATCAACAGTAAATCCTCATAGCTAAAGAAATGAAGCATCCAAGGAGGGAATACGCTTGTAGATGGAAACAACAATGTCATATGACCTATGGACGCTCATCAATGAAAATTTGCTAATTTTAACATATAGATTGCTAGACTCCCAGAAGAAATGTCGTGTGATCAGGAGCACAACTTGGATAGCAATCATCAATCTGCAACTCATCAACTACAAGAAAATGATCCAAGTACAATGCCAAGTTAGGCCTTGTTTGGTCAAGTATTTATGAACACTTTGTTTGCAAAAAAAAAGGAACAATACATTTTTACACTAACTGTCTAAAACTGATGGCAAGTTACTCACGTGAACCAAAAGCTTCATAGTAAAATAGATTTCTTTCACGTCAGAAAAATGACTTCACAATATCAATTTTCTTCCATTTCTACTCGGCCTACGGATTGGTGGAAATTATTTCTCTAAATCTAGGACTGAGGGGCATTGATCCCAAAAAAATAACTGAATAAGGAGTTTCTAAGTTTAAATTAAAGCCGACAAGAAAGAAAGAACACAATCCTAGATTAGAAGAAGGCACAAATGGTAATGAAAAAGAAGCACAAGGCAAGTACTAAAAAGGAATAATTGATGCACTCACTTGTCAATGCTTTACTGCATGATTATGCCTCGTTTTCTTCATTTTTCAAGGTGCCGCACACATTACATTCCATGATATTAGATGGGGAGCCACTAGTAGGAGGCAAGGGCGCCAAAGTTCATCCACAATTCTCTCTATTACACATGTATCTCAAGAAGTAAGCATGGTATTTCATATATTGAACAACAACAAAGACATCTCTTTTGTCTCGGCACTTTCAACATCATCAACCACTTCATTGCAAAGAAACTGAAAATTAGAGGCTTTTATATATTGAGCAACAAAAAAGATATATTTGTTAGATTGTAAGAAAAACTTATAAGAAAAAAGAGAATCTTCCATACGTTTTAGGCACAACAGGCTTTGGTGGTCGTCGAGAAGGAGTTTGGCACAAACTTCATCTACAACAATAGTGAAAATTCAGGGAAATCTAATATTGAGAGACGACTATTCTCAGAAGGAAACATCAAAGGTTACAAAATGTCAAATACCTTCTTTGGAGCACTTGGTTTTTCTTCCATATCAAAAACTGAGTAAGAACAAGGAAATTATTTGAAGAATTCAAAGCAATGAAAAGAAGTGCAATATAGTATAGAAAATAAATCATTAACCAAATATCATGGTCCGTCATACTTCAATCAAAACTACTTGCCCTCAGCAATCTCCAACAACAAACAACAAATCAAACTAAAAACTCACTAGATCAAATATATGGGGATACATTGTGATTAAGAATCTGTATTCAATAAAGATGCAACACCCTAAAACCACAAACTTCCAAGTAAGAAACATCCAAAATAACTGATTAGGAGCTTATCTACAGATCTAGTTGATTTTGAATGAAAATACACTTACTTAATTTCAATAATTTTTGTAAATTCAAGATATATGCAAGCAGAAGAGCAAGCCAGTTCCAGACAAAAGTGAGGGTAATATACCTGATACGAGTACTGAGTGTGCAAATCAATTGATGACATGAAATAATGAAAACCCTAATCAACAAAATTCGCATGCCAATAAAGGGATACGAAATAAATTTCACTTATATTCTCACTCTATACCTCCTCAATGTCCCATGAACAACTCATATTACCCAAATCGCAAAAGAATTAAGCTACAGAGCAAGCAAAATACGCAGGAATCGTGAATATTCGAGACCATTTGGGAGATTGTTTCTTGCAAACAAAAAAACGTCTATACTTACAAGGAAAAATTGCTCGAATCTGAGAACAAACGAAAGTAAAAGTGCCGAATGTGAAGCTAAACTCACAGAGAAGTGTAGAAGAGCTCGGAAATGGCGAGCACATTGAAGAGTAGGAGAGAGAAAATGGCAGGAAAGTGATGACATCCATTTTATACACATTTAGGACATGCATTTAGGCTATAGTTTAGGCATTTTCACGTTTATTATCTTGCATTTTTAGCTAGTTGCATCATTTTCTTTAGTTTAGATATCTACACGAGTTTCTACGTGATTTCAGGTACATTGGTGGACTTTTGGGTGCAAAACGAGGCATGGACGTCATAGGTGAATTACACAGGCGAATTTGAAGGCGAACGGAGACAAAGAAGAACATTCTGCAGCTTGGCACGGTTTGTCACAAACCGTGCCTGCATGCTACAGACCGTGCGCCCTCGCAGAACAGTGAAAAAATGCTTCTGTCAAGAGGCACAGTTTGTGACAAACCGTGCTGCCTCCTCCTGCTACATGTTATAAACGTGTATGGTTTGTGACAAACTGTGCGGTTTTGTCACAAACCGTGCCTTGCCCCCGCCCCCCGCGCACCCGAATCGTTATTTTTTTACCCCTTTTATTTTAGGACAGTATAAATATATTTTTTAGGGTTTTTTTGGCATGCCTCCACTGCCCTTTTTTGCCACTCTCTCTAGCCCTAGTTGTGTTTGGAGTTTCTTTGAAGATTTATGAAGATTGGAGATTGTTTCCCTGGATTTGATCAAGTATTTATCTTCTTCTAATCTAGTTAGTTGATTTCTATTGTTCATATGATATTTTTGATTGTTTCTCCAAGCATTTTTGGCTAAATCTCTTAATTCTAGGATTTGGGTGATCCCAATAATGGATTGGTAGACTTGTACATGATGTTTGCCTGAATTGAAATATGAAACCTTGTTTGATTCAATCCTAGAGTTCTTAATGCAATTGATGAATATTGATTAGGTTTCTATTAGATTTGAGTTTGAAAGGAGATAACCTTAATAGATAACTCAGATAGGGTATGAGTCTGAAAGGAGATTACTTTATCAGATTACTATGTATTGAACCTGAGTGTTATTTGTGCGACAACAACCTAACTACTCTTGTGGAATCCTAAGCTATCATAGAAACCCTAGGTTTGCCTGGACTTAGCGGAGCACGACAATAAATGTTAACCCAGTTTGATCCTAGATTCTAAGAGCCCAAAGGGTCTAGATTTGATTAGCTTTGCGCGACAATGATTGTTAGTTATAATTTAGGCACATCTATTATCGTCTGAAAGGAGTTAGTAGAGACATTAGATAGCTTACCTTCAGACAAGTTCAGACTAATTTCAGATAGATATCTGTAAGTTTACCTAGACAATATTGTGGGGATCCCTGGTCCTAGGATTTTCTCCCTAATTGTTTACAACCATCTTTTGAAGTTCTTGCTTCTTGCTTTATCATTTCCTTAGTTATTAGACAAACGAATTTTCCCTTTTATCACTTAGCTTACCAGTTTAAGTTTACAAAAGATACTACATAGTCCTCGTTGGGAACAACACTTGAAAAACTACAGCTGAACCCATACGCTTATGGATAGGTTTTTGTCCTATCAGAAAGCTGGGAACGTGAACCCTAGAAAATGGCAGGGAGGCTGATCGAGTCTTGTGTCTTGCAAGTTGCAACAGTTTGCCAAATAATTTAGGCGTCTCTTTTCTTAATTTTTTGTAACTCTCAAATAACACGGATGGTAATTTCACGATGTATATGTAGGTAGATATAACCCGGGTGTGTGTGGTTATGGGTTATTTAATTGTCTTGTATGTTTATATAACCCAGATTTAAAAACACCCGGGTTATAACTTACAATACGTTTATAACTCGTCAATTGAACGCCCGGGTTATTTTCTGAGATATTAGGTGATTTTTGTAGTAGTGTAATCAAGATCTAGGTCTTTTGAGCACTTAGAATCTAGGGTAAAACTGAATTAACATTCACTCCGTGACTTGCTAAATCCAACATAATCTTAGGGTTTCCACGATAGTTATTAATCAACAAGAGAAATTAAAAACGCTCTCGGAATAATAAATTCTCAAGTTTACAACCTAGTGACCCAATAGAAGTTATTACCTCTCTGTCTCAAATTCAATCTGAATACCTACTAACGTTATTACATTCAATCTCAAACCCTAATATGATCCAATTTACTATGGGTATAAAGTTCTCTATGATTGAATCAACAAAGTTTCTGTTTTCATTCAAGCAAATATCAAACAAGTCTACCGTATTGTTGGAATCACCACAACCCTAGAAATATGAAATTAGCTAGACATAATTGCAAGAACAATTAAAGAAATCATAATAACAAAGGAAATCATCAACAAGATTGAAGAGAAAGGTAAACTTAGTCTTGAATCCAGTAGAATAATCTTTCAAGTTGAAATCTTCAATGGAGGCACACAACTAGGTCTAGAGAGTTTGCAAAAGTGGCAAAAGATCCTTACAAAACCATATAACAAAGTATTTATACCTAAGGATAAAAGGTTTTTAAAACAAAAGATCTGGCTAAAGTGCACGACCTAACAAGCAATACATAGGGGAACCCACGCTCCGTGCAGTGAGGCGCACATACTAGTTCAGGGCCATACAACAACAAAATCAGTGCCTTGCAGTTAACCACAAGGACTTGGTATTAATTCAGACACAAGTGCACGGACCGTACAATTAAGTGCATAGACTTGAAAGGGATTTACGGGTAGAGTGCACAACCTTCAAAGGGCTTTGCGCACTTCTCGTTTCGGCTCAATTTCGCCCCAATTTTGTCCTACTTGACGGCATTGGCCTCCAAAAGACATCCATGTTCCTACTAGCATCCAGAAAGAGCTCGAGAAATCCACCAAAGTATATGAAAACACACAATTTCCTCGTATAAACATCTATAACATAGAAAAATGATGCAATTAACCATAAACACATTTAAAATGCATAAAACAATCTACTACAACAAAAATACATGTCCTAATTATATATAAAATGAAAGTTATCAAAGAGTAATTAATAATATTATGAAGGTGAATATAAGTCAATAATTTCGTAAAAATAAATAAAGTTTAATTACCAATAATGTTACAAAGTACAAAATGACAATAAGTAAAAATGTCGGTAACAAATATTGTTAGAAAATACAATTTCTATAAATATCTTATTGCGTAACTTGTTATTTGTATTTGGAATGCAGACAACCAATGTGTCACTAATGTTTTGTTACAAGTAGAGATGTTAATGGGAGAAGGGATCTCTTGAAATCCGTGAAAAATCTCGTTATTGGGGTGGTAATAGGGAAAATATATGAGGTTGTGGATGATAATGAGGGACAAATCAATTCCCCGCATGGGTACGAGGACGGGGACAATGTTCCTCAACCAATTCTCCGCCCACCTCACTCCCCAACAGGTATTCTTATAGGGATGTCCGATGTGAACTTTTATAGGGGAATATTTGTAATATATCATATAGTATTATGATTACATTTTAACAAGTTTAATGCAATTTTTCAATTATAAACTAAAATATTTTAAATCTTAAGCAACGTATATTGTTGGATATGATTATAAGTTTAACAATTGACTTAATTTTGTGATAAGTAAATTAATAAGGAATTTAAATGGAAAATCCAACGGGGAGATCCACGAAGAAGGTAAATGGAGAAAAACAGACAGGAACTCCTCGACGGGGATGAAGACATCACAAGGATGGGGACGGGGGTGATTTTCATTCCCCGAATGAAGACGGGACGAAAAGCTAAAACTTAAACGGAGATGGATACGAAGAGGGTAATCCCCACCGTGAACTTACCCCATCGACATTCCTAGATAGTTTTTTTTTTTTAATGAAAGGCAATAATTTCATTCAAGGTAAGTTAGAAGCAAACTTACAAAATCCTAGGCATCCTTAGGTGTTACAAGGACTCATCCTAATCCCCACTCTTTCTAACCAAATTCTAGTCTCCCTATTGGTTTTGTTCCATCTAGAGCTAGCACAATTCCTGATATGATTGATAACCAAGTTCCTAGATAGTTACAAGAACTGAAAAGCTAATCTTCATACTGTTAGGATTTGAACGTAGTAACGACAAGAAAACAAGACAAAGAACACAAGAATTGTTAACCCAGTTCGTCAAGAATGACTACGTCTGGGGGCACTACCAAGCCAGGATACTTTTTCTCTCTTTGAATGTGATAAACGACGACTTGCAACGACTTAAGATTACAATTGATCAACTAGGGTTTAAATAGCAAGACACGGATTAACCTAATGGGCCCAAAAAAAAACACAACACGTGAGAATTGGCCCAGCGCCCACCGCGGGGCGGCGGCCCCCACCGCGGGGCGGTGACTCCCACCGCGGGCTTCCACCGCGAGGCGCCAATCCCACCGCGACCCGGCGGTAACTTCCAGTTAATCTCTCTTGCAAAACCGGCGTCTGCCGCGGGGCATCCAGTTCCACCGCGACCCGACGGCAACTCTCAGTTGCCTTCTCTGCAATCCCTAGCTTCAGGCTCCACAAACCCAACAATCTCCCACCTGGAGACTGACTCCAATCATAATCGTCCTCCTCATCAATCCATGGCTGGTAGTAGTGCCAGGCCTTCAACTCAGTTACCAAGGCCAGTTGAAGCCATGCAAAGCTTCAACTTCTCTAAGGTCACAACCTTAGTCAGCTTGTCTGCAGGATTCTCAGTTCCACGAATCTTCATCAACTGCAAGACCTTGCGAGTCTTTCGCGTCACAACCAGCCTTGCTTTGTAACGCTTCCTTCTATTCGCCTCCTCCTTGAATTTGTAAGCCCACTTGTTATGCAATGCTTTCTTGCCTGTCGGAAGCTTAACTAGCTCCCAGGTTCCGTTGGTCATCAACGAATCCATCTCATCATCCATGGCGAGCTTCCACTCGCTCACATGATCTCCACGAGATGCCTCTGTATAACATTCTGGCTCACCACCATCTGTCAGCAACAAATAGTAGTTTGAAGGCGAATACCTATCAGGCGATCCACGCACTTTGGTGGACCTTCGCAGCGGAATCACTGGGGTACTCGGCTCCTCCTCAGTCACGGCCTCCTGGTCAACTCGGACCGCCTTGCTCCCACCCGAGTTTGAGATGTCTAACTCCACAATCTCATGTTCAGAACTAGCTGTTTATGATGCACCCAGACTATCCTTATACATCACCTGCTCATTGAACACGACGTCTCGACTACGAATAACCTTCCTGCTCTGCTCATCCCAGAACCGGTATCCGAAATCATCACCACCATATCCGATGAACGTGCACTTGACAGACTGTGCATCCAACTTGCTTCTCTCAACAGGAGCAATGTGAACATATGAAACACATCCAAATATCCGAAGGAAAGACAAATTTACCTCTTTGTCACTCCAAGCTTCCTCTGGTATCCCATTCTCCAAGGGAGTTGATGGCCCTCGGTTGATCAAGAATGCAGCAGTGTTTACTGCATCCGCCCAGAACATCTTTGGAAGCCCACACTTCAGCCTCATGCTCCTAGCACGCTCATTCAGGGTCCTGTTCATACGCTCAGCGACGCCGTTCTCCTGAGGGGTTCCTTTCAAGGTCTTCTCCATGCGAATTCCATTCTCAGCACAAAAGTCCTTGAACTCGCGAAGCTCATACTCCCCACCATTATCAGATCTCAAGCACTTCACCTTAAGACCTATCTCAGTCTCTACTAGAGCCTTCCACTTTCTGAAGGAATCAAACGCATCAGATTTTTGCTTCAGAAAATAGACCCATACCTTTCTTGTAGCATCGTCAATGAAGGTCATGTAGTATGACGCTCCACCCAGAGATGTCACAGGTGATGGTCCCCACAAGTCGCTGTGGATCAACTCTAACTTCTGCTTCTTCAAGGTTCTGCCTCCTCTCGCAAAGCTCACTCTTTTCTGCTTCCCGAGCACACAGTCCTCACACAGCCCGATCTCAACGGACTTAAGACCTGGCAGCAAGCCCTTCGAGCATAGCACCTGCATCCCTTTCTGACTCATGTGGCCCAGGCGACAGTGCCACAACTCTGCATCACAGTTCACTCCTGCAACAGCAATGCTATCACGGACGTTGCTCGTCATGTACAGCATCCCCTCCTTCTTTCCACGAGCTACCACCATAGCTCCCTTGGTTATCTTCTAGCTGTTACAACCGAAGGTTACTTCATAGCCCTCGTCATCCAACTGGCCAATGGAAAGCAAGTTTCTCTTCAAAACAGGAATATGCCTCACTCCATGCAACTGCAGCACAGATCCGTTCGGCGCTCTGATTCTGACATCACCCTTCCCTACGATTTTCAAAGCCTCATCATCAGCAAGATAGACCTTTCCAAAATCTCCAGAGGTGTAGCGATCCAAGATATCAGCACTGCTGCAAGAATGAAACGAAGCTCCAGAGTCTAATACCCAAGACTCCAATGGACTGCTCGCGCTCAAAATAGATGCATCTGCAGTGGTTCCTGTCGTTGAATCGCTCAGAGTCAACGCGTCTGCAATATCCTCACTGGCTGAATTCGCTGACTTGTTCTTCAACGGTGCTTTACATTCACTCTTGTAATGACCGTTCTCATCATAATTCCAACACTTGATCTTGCTCTTGTCCTTGGGCTTATCCTTCCCTCTAGACTTTGATCTACCACGATTCGACTTCTTAGAGTCTGACATGCCCCTGCCATCCGTATTCAAGGCTGATCCAGAGGTAGAACCTGACGCCTTCCTGCTAATTTCTTCGCTGATAATCAGATCCCTCACTTCATCAAACTTGATCTTTGCCTTCCCCGCCGAAGCACTAACAGCAGTAACTGTCCCGCTCCAACTCTCTGGTAAAGAAGACAACAAGATTAGGGCTTGTACCTCATCGTCGAAATCAATCTCCACTGAACTCAGTTGGGCGATCGTCATGTTGAACTCGTTCAAGTGAATGGCGACCGATGTACTCTCCGTCATCCGCAGATTAAACAACCTTCGCATCAGGTGAACCTTGTTCACCGCAGAGGGTTTCTCATACATCCCGAAAAGAATTTCCAGCATCCCCTTCGTCGTCTCTGCCTTGACCGTGTGATGTGCCACGTTCCTGGACAGCGACAGGCGGATCACGCTCATCGCTTTCCTGTCCAGCAACTTCCACTCGTCTTCCTTCATGTCTTTCAGCTTCTCACCCAGCGGCAAATACAAATCTTTACCATACAGGTAATCCTCGATCTGCATCTTCCAGAATACGAAATACGTGCCATCGAACTTCTCCACTGGTGACTTTCCGCTTCCCATCGTTACTTCCAGAACCTGGCTCTGATACCAGTTGTTAGGATTTGAACGTAGTAACGACAAGAAAACAAGACAAAGAATACAAGAATTGTTAACCCAGTTCGTCAAGAATGACTACGTCTGGGAGCACTACCAAGCCAGGATATTTTCTCTCTCTTTGAATGTGATAAACGACGACTTGCAACGACTTAAGATTACAATTGATCAACTAGGGTTTAAATAGCAAGACACGGATTAACCTAATGGGCCCAAAAAAAAAACACAACACGTGAGAATTGGCCCAGCGCCCACCGCGGGGCGGCGGCCCCCACCGCGGGGCGGTGACTCCCACCGCGGGCTTCCACCGCGAGGCGCCAATCCCACCGCGACCCGGCGGTAACTTCCAGTTAACCTCTCTTGCAAAACCGGCGTCTGCCGCAGAGCGTCCAGTTCCACCGCGACCCGGCGGCAACTCTCAGTTGCCTTCTCTGCAATCCCTAGCTTCAGGCTCCACAAACCCAACACATACGTTGTTTTTCAAATTCATTTCCCATCGATAAACTTTCATTTGAATGCTTTGAAGGAGCAAAAACATTTCATTGGCGATGTGTTGGAATATAAATGTACGGTGCGTTGTTTCCTCATTTTCCATGGGAATTTTCTACCATAAGAGCGAAGACGGAAAATTTAAACGGAGACAAGAAAAAAATTAAATTCCCAGGAAATATACACTTACAATAAGGTGTAAGAAACAAATACATAATTGGGTCTTATAAATCATATAAAATGAATTTATCTTGATGAATTAGTCAAATTCTATTAACATTGGTAATATAAAATATTCACTACCATAAAAAGGCTATTTTAACCCATGGTATAATAACAGGGACGTCAAATATCCGGTATAATAGGGATCAAAACACTAAAATATTAAATTTTCTTTTATATATTTCGATAATAATAGCAAATAACCCGGATACATAACCATACGCCTCAGTTATTTAAGTACACAACTCTTTGAGCCATGTATGAGAATAACCCAAGCATTTGTTTATATATCTGGGTTATTAAGTTTTGTAACTTAAAAATATAACGCAGACCTTGTTTAACTGAACCACGCCCGAGTTATTTAGTTATGGGTTTTCGAGATGCAAACGATATATATCTCGGGTATGGTATTAAATTAGTTTACTCGTAGCATATATTCCGGATATAAATGATTTAATATTTTTAAAAATTCAGGATTATCAAAGTATGCCACTACCAGATACGATCTAAACCCTAGCTAACTTGTCTGTTGGAGGCCCCAAAATTCTGAGTTTGTTCATATGTTGCGAACTTGTTGTGCTTCTTCGATTCCTTCCTTTAGTTTCATCGGTGGCAGTTCGCTCCGGTCAAACCCCTCGTCGAACTTGGTGTTCATGATACTCTTGCTAGTGAAGCAATTCGCTTCGGTCAAACCCATCGTCGTTGTTGTGCTCTTGCTCGGGTGAATCAGTTCTCCCCCTGTCGAATCCCTAGTCATGGTGTGCCATAGATCTGTGAAGCAAGCAGTTAAGGAAATCCCTATCCACTATCAAACACATTTTCTCTACTCCAAGAATGTCAAGTCTTCTTGTGCTTTCAATCTCCTGGTCTTTTTTCTCCAAGGAGGGCATTTCAATCTCAATAGGTGGGGTATTTAAATGGATTTGGACAAATTTAAGAAGGTAAGTCCGCGTATTCCCACTTTCAATCTTTCTCTTTCCCCTTCGATTATGACTTGTTCAAGGGAGGTTTTGTAGATCTAGGTTAACTTAAAAGTTTGGATGGATCTACATCTTTGTTGGAGATATATCATTTGATTGATGTAGATAAGTCAATTGATTTTGTTAAAAAGAAAAATGTACTAATACGTGTTTTATTAGTGTCAAGTCTCAAAAGTCCTCCTTTCTTATGGTTACGTTGGATTAAAAAGGGAGAAGGATTTACAAAGCTATGATTCCACTTACAAAATGCACAATGTGCAGTTGTTAGAAGTCAAGATTGGAGCATTTGGTAATTGTGTTGGAACTGAGGAAACTACGGTTGTGTAAAATGAGCTTGGTACATGCCATGTGAGGCAGATACGAGGTTGTACTTTTCTGTGATAAGCAATGTGTACAATGCAACAATGCTAATATTCCTTGTGCATTCAAATTTGTGGTCGAGGTGAACTACTTACTTCATTCTTTAGTATTTTACTATCTTTTCAATCTGGCAGATATAATTATTTGTTGTGTTGAACATACTTGATGGAGGGTTACTGATAGGCTTTAGTCGTGTATACCTAATAAATAACCTCAAAAACCTAACTAATGTAGTCGGGTAAGTAAGGATCGATCCCATAGAGAGCCAAGTATTCTTCCTGTATGCAGAGATTGTATACCAATAGTAACAAAAGGGGTTTTTAGGATTGTAGCAAGTAACAATGAAAACGAATGAAAAGAGTTTGTAAATAATGGATGCGAAATAGCTCAGCCAAACAAATATCCACACTTTAATTTGATCGATTGATCATTGATTATCTCAAGTTCTTTAGACCAAAGAATGTTCCTATTCTTTTTCTTAAGTTATTAACAGGACAACCAGACCCTGAGAATACTAACTATCAAATAACCATGAAACCATCCAGATTCAATTCAATAGCAGCAGGAAGTTCAGGAATTTCAATAGATACATGCAACTAAAACAACCAGTTTTACTTAGCATGCAATCAATTCTCTCTACAATAAACTATTCCAACCAGTTCTAAAATATCGTAGTTGCTACTCTGAATTAGGTATTTCAACCAGAAACAATCTAACTCTAGCATAAGAATAATACCAATAACAACTAGTTGATCAAGCTAGTCAAATCAGCAAAACTCAAAGGGATGAAGCACAAGAGAATCAATACATTCAAAGGAATAGAATAAGAGTTATAACCTTACAACCAAATCAAACGAAGGCTTCAATTGTCTGACTAAGTAATGGAAACTTAGTTCTTCATAGTCTTCTAAAACACAAAACTCTAGAGAAAATAATGAATGATGACAAAAGTGATAATGATAGTCTGATGTTTCAAAAGGAAGATAATAACCTAGCAAATCAAATCTTCCTAAGCTAAAAATCATAATCTCCTAAAAATATAATAACCGAAATAAAATGAAATAAAATGTAAGAAATAAAATAACAAAGATTCTCGGCCGAAAACCCCGAAACGCTCTGCGCCTGGACCCGCGACCGCGGCAATTGTCCCCGCGATCGCGGTTTTGAGTGTCTTGCTCCCCCGTGGCTTCGTCTATCGCGGCTCTCTCCCGCGGCTGCCTTGTTGTGCCGTGACCGCGGCCATTATCCCGCGGCCGCGGTTCCTCTTGTGTGCTCCCGCGGCCTCGCCTTCTTCTCGCCCGCGGCCGCGGTCTTCTTTCGGTGGCCTTTATTGCTCCTTAATGCTTCAATACTCCACTAAACTCCTTCTCTTCACCACTCCTTCTCTACAACTCCATTATCCTAGATTGTCTCCTAACTCCACGCAAATGGTGCCTAATAATCCAGTAACAGCTCATAGTTACGCACTATAAAGTAGAGTGTATCAGTTACATCTCCAACTCTAACTATGCTGTTAAAAATATCACCATGGTTTTGTTTATTAATGGTATAGATTCTCTACATATTTTGCTTGCTTTATGCAAAGTAGTAATTTCTTACATGGCATTGTTGTATTTTCCCTCATGTTTCTTAGTGAAAAATATATGTAGATGTTTACATTGTGAACTATTTGGCTCTAGATGGGAAGGAAGTTGCAGCTAATTAATCATTGTGGGAAAAATGATATATACTTATGGTTTGGTTATCACTTATGATGTAATAGGATTCTTTTGGTACACAAAGGGACTTTATGCCAATTTCTTGATGTACTCAACATTTTAACAATGTTGTGTCGGCCTTCTCTTTGTAATTCAAGTTACATAGAGGATTAATATCATTAGCAAGTTATACTTTTGGCAATCCAGTTAAGGTTTCAAGGTGTTTTTCTAGTAGCATTGTTAGTAAAATTCTAGTTTGGTCTACTTGACAAGAAGTACTATGATTCTTGCAGGCATCAGCTTGCACAATTTTCTTGAGGGAATGGTAGTTTTTCTCGGTTCAATGAAGGTAACTAGGTTTATTCGTCTTATCCAAGTGATGGATGTGATGTGACACTTGTTCATTCCAAAGTTTGCCATATCAGCTTTGGTCATACGATCGACTGCAGAATTGATATGTTGAACTGTTATCATTTTGCTTGTCCTTCTACGATACTTGTTATCATGTGACATGAGAAAATTGATACTGGTTTGTTGCATTAACTGGTCAATCATAGAATTTATTTTACATACTCTTAAACTTGTTTCTTTAAAATTCTTGTCAGGGCCTTCGAGTTGGTCTTATTTTGGCATTGGCAATTGCTTTGCACAATATTCCAGAGGTATTGTTGATTGGACCCCCATCATCAGCTATCAAACATACTTGTGTTTATGTTGATAAGATTGTTACCAAATGATTTTTGTGAGAAGTGTGTGCCTAAAACCAGATACTTGTAGCTATTATGATCTTCCATTTCATATTTGTATTCATTCTTTTTGGATGATATCATTCATACTGAGAATGAGGACAATGTTATATATGTTCTAATATTACCTACTTATTGTTTGATTGGGTGTAGCCGTTGCACTTCCTGTCTACTTTGCAACACAGAGGTAAAGAATATGTTGCCTTGTGCATTTTGAGTTATAGGTTATGCTCAAACTTCATCATGATTTAGCCCTTTATGCTCCCGGAAATTATAAAATATGTACTAAAAACATGGTTGCCAGTATTATTGACTGTTAAATCAAGATGAAGAAGCTTCTTATCTCTATTATGAGGAATTTATCTTTTTACCTTGTGCTTAAATGTTAGCAAATGGAAAGCATTCATATTGGCAACACTCTATGGCTTTGTTGAGCCCCTTGGTGTTATAATTGTGGGTATGTTCTTTGTCGATGCACAATAGAAACATTTTTCATATCAGAACTATCGATTTTTTTAACAGTTTAAAGATCAATAAACACTTAATTGCAAAAAATAAAATACCTTGATAAATTTGAGCTTCATTGTTTTTTATCATTTCTTTGGTCACATTCATGTACACCAGAGGAGTAGAAGCTTAAACTGGGAATCAAGTCCTTCTTAACGATAACTTTTGTTTCTCATTGCAGCATACTTGTTACCTTCCGGTCTGAGTCTCGAGATTTTTTAGGGCCTCCTTGCACTACTGCAAAATATGCTTTTTAGCCCAGGCGTTTTCCATTATATAGCCCGGATATAGCTAAAAAGGGTCCGGGCTATTGGTTGGTGTGATAATAGACCAAATAACCCGGACCCATTGTCACACGCCCGGGCTATATTCCTTCACATAATTTGGGCTGAACTTCACTTAATAGTCCGGGCGTGTACAATACATGTCCAGGCTAAAAAGTCCAAAATTTCCAAGTTAATTATTTCTCATGTCCGGGCTGTATGTTCTTCATATCCGGGATACAAGATTTGTCTCAGTAGGCATATATTCGTGGTTATATAGCTCGGACTTATAATGTCCGGGCTATATAGTATTAATTTTTTTTTCGCAAATATTTATATTTATTGCCTATTTGAATACCCTGTTTATATACTTCGCTGTATTTTGCTGCATTATATCAATATTTAACTCACACTAGAGAATAGAAACATTTATAACTGATAAACCAGATAGTATAGATTCCAAAACACTGTGAGTTACAATATCATTCTTCATATAATTTAGCAAAGGACTCCTAATAGAAGTTCACAACTTAACATATACTGAAAGAAAACAACTAATTCTACGCCTTCTAGCAATACCACTTGTGATTCTTCATCTCTGTTGACAACTTTCCATTCGACAAACACGCCTGCATGACAATCCTTTATGCAATCAGCTAATATATATCAACTTCCTACAAAGCTTTGCAGAAATTAAAGAACAAAAAAATATATAACAAACAAAAAGTGGAGTGATATATTCATACATGTCCTACATAAGACTTAAGAAATAATCAACCCACTCCCGTCGAATTTCATCAACATCTTCATTTGTGTAGGAAGATCGGTCATCATACCACTGTAAAATATATACAACATGATATTTATTTAGAGTAAACCTTATTTATCAAAGACAAACTATTACAGATTAAAAAAGTCTTACATTGATGGGAATTACAGAACAATTTTTTTGGTGAAGTATAAGATCTTTCATAAACTTCAAAACATAGTATCCACAATCAATCGCATTCTTCTGACGAGGACACTGTAAGTCATACACAAATAATTGTATAAGATTGGAAAATGTATCGAAAGAATGATATATTCATACATGTAACACTTTAATTAGGAAATTCTAACTCAACCACAAACAAGTTAAGAAAATCAGAAAATGTATCGAAAGAATGATATATTCATACATGTCCTTTTGTAGCTTCTTAAGCTCATCTAGATCATGAACATCACTGCAAAGTTTCTTGAAAAAGAAACAAAGATTAGTAATAATTGTCCTTACATGATTGGGCAATATCGAACGGATGGCAGCAGGCAATAAATATTGCATCAGTATATGACAATCATGAGATTTCATCCCCACCAATTTCAATTCTTTCATTGACACAAGACTGCTGAAATTTGAAGAGAACCCATCAGGAACTTTGACGTTTTTCAAGAACCCACAAAATATTCCTTTTTCCTGCTTCGACATAGTATAGCATGCAGGTGGCAGATAACAGAGCACATGGTTACAGAGCACAACATCATAATAAGTCTCTTGGAATTTTCTACTTCAACAAAAAATGGTAGACATAATATAATCTAGTTCAGCTAACTTACAAATAGCAGGAGTAAAAATACACACCAGAACAAAGCAAAACAAGAGCTATATTTCAACAAGACAGAGAGAGCTAAGTTTCTTAAGAAAACTGATAATCAGACCTGAGAAGAGGACCTGCTCGAGGATTTCAACAACTTAAACCGATTCGCTGAGAAGAACGCCGGAGCCGACAGAGTTGAGGGATGATAGACTTTTTCCAGTAATCCATCTAACCTCTTGGTAAAAAAAAAAAAAGGGTTGTCAACACAAATGAGGGAAGACATTGTAGACACAAATGATCAGTAAACACATTGTCTGTCTTCTTACAATAAGTTTGCATAACTCGAAATTACCTTGACTCCATGTTTTGGGACAAATGCAAGCAGACATCCAATAAGTATTCGAATGACATAATATGACACGACGGTAATAAACCATAATACCAGACCTACTTGAAAATGAATGCATAAATAGAGGAAAAATAAATATATGCTACACTAATTGGGCAAATACCAGACCTACTTGACACGACAGTAATAAACCATAACTCCAGGTTTCTTTGTACTAGTGTAGATTAGATTCTATGTCTTCTCTTTCTCTGAGAAAGGATTGATCTGTAAATAGGCTTGTGAATCTTGTGATCAAGAAATAAAATTTCTTGTATGGGTTTCTCTGAATTTCACTGTGTTCAATTGTCTGTTTTGATTGGTTAATGATAATCTGCTAAAATCATGAAACTTGGTACAATAAATTTTTTTGAATTCAACCAAAATACATCATAAATTGGTGGTCAATCATACCAATATTCCTTTGGAAGAAAAAGTTGGTGAGCAAGGAAATAAATTCAGGTGGCTGAATTAACATTTGGTGACCATGGCTTTTGAAGAATTTGCCACTTTGTGTTGCTCAATTAGTGTTTTTGTAGCCTGCAGATAAAAGCTTATTTGTATTTCTTTTGATTTGTTCCTCCTCCACACTTTTTAAACGATTAGCATTACATTTTATATTACAAGTTATAGTTTAATTTCATATTTTATAGGTCATAGTTATTAATCACTAGATATATGCTACACTCATTCAGATTCCGGGTTGGTGAATGTTTTTCAAGTTATGGTCACAACTATCATGAGGAAATGCTAGTTTTCATTGTCACAAACTCACAATGTTATAGCTATGTCATAATAGAGACAAAAACATAATACAAACATTCAATTGATCATTAGAATACAGTAAAAAAAATATGCCTTTTCATCTACTGTAGCAAACACTTTGATTTGTTTGTTCAAAATTGTGACCCTAGCCAAGCAAGAGACATAGTTTACTGAACAATCAATAACATTTTTTCATAGCCCAACTTACAACACACAATTTAGGGTTTTAGGGATTTTTCAATTTCTGAATTTACAACTACAAATCCAAATCAGGGAGGTTATATGGTTCAAGACATACCTTAGGGTGGATAGCACGCCGTAATTTACACCGGAATTAGAGTCGTCGGAGATGGAGTCGCCGGATCGAACGAGGAAGGAGATGGAGGGGCCGGATCGAACGAGGAAGGAGATGGAGGGGCCGGAGATGCAGCTAGCCGGCTGGAAGGACGGGTCGGAAAGGAAGCGCCGGTGGAGCTGTGTAGTCGGGGAACGAGGAAGGAGACAGAAGGAGGCGCCGGTGGAGTTGTGTAGTCTGGGAAGGCTTACTGTAAGGTCGGGGAAGGCTTACTATGTGAAAGTTAATTTTGAAGGAGCAAAAGGTATGTGGTTAATTACGGCCACAAAATAGCCCGGATGTTTCGTAACCGGCTCATTTTAATGTGGGTTAATATAGAACGCGACAAAATAGTCCGGACATTTAAAAAAAACACGCCCGGGCTACTAAGTTTTGACTCTTTTAAAATAAATTTGTTTTTAGCTCGGGCTTCTCTACAACGGTCTGGGCTAATATGTTATCTTTCTTAAATAGCCCGACTTCTTCTGATGTATCAGGACTTTATATCACGGATAAATAGGATCCGGGCTAAATAATCACGGGCTAAAAAGCATTTTTTGTAGTAGTGTTGGATCAAGTTTGACAATCTCACTATTAAAAGAGCCACTGAAATTGTCTACGTTGTAACTCTGCCTAAAGCTTCAAAGCCTTTCATATGTCAATTGTGCTGCCTTCTGAGCATGTTGATGTGAATATACATCCAACTAAAAGAGAGGTATAGCTTATTATTCCGAGCAATTGTTTTATCATTGTATCAAATATCAAATAACTGGTTTCCATCTCTTTTCAGCTTCTTCTGGTGAGTGTCGACCAAGTTCATATGTTATGTTGCTTGATTTTGTTCAACCATAACATTAATTTTTTATTTTGGGCATTTTGAGGTTCTACTGGCAACTTGAGTGCAAATTCTTCAGTTTTAGGTGGTTTAATTCCATGAGATGTGTGAGTTGGGCAGCTATATAATTCTTCAACTTGAGTGCAAATTCTTTCTTGACAAGGCATACATAATTCTAATTCATGTATACACTATCTTTTGTGCTAGAATCACTATTATTAGATTATTTCACAATTGAGTGTATGAAAGTGGAAGCATTTGCAGCCTTGCTAATTTCTTGTAGAATTGAGATCAACAAATGTCATATGGAAGGGGGGTGAAAAGGTGATCTGTTTTGAATATTTATGTTGTATCCATTGCATCATTTCTATGCTTTGTGGTTCTGTTTTGTATATTTATGTTGTATCCACTGCATCATTTCTATGCTTTATGTTTAATATATGAGTGCAAAACAATTATTGATGTTGGATGCAAACGTCAAACCTATGGAAGGGGAATGAAAAGGTGATTTTTTTTATATGTATGATATAGCCAATAGGGGTGACCGGGTGAGCAAACGGATATATCCGGTTTGGTTCGGTATGTCGGATATCTGGTAAAAAATATTCACAAAACTCCTATCTGTATCCAGTAAATCTTATCCGGATCGGATCGGATATTCGACTCGGATATCCAAATTATCCGGTTACTAGAAAACTTATTAAAAATTAGATCAAAATATTATTTTTTCTAATTCAATCAAAACTAACAATCCGCAAATTAAGTGCAAACTAAATGTCAAACATCAACACCATTTGCAAGTCCCGGTAATTTTTTCAAACAATTAAACTTGTCAACCTTTTCAAATTGAGAACTATAAACGCATATATTATATAACAAGAGGAATTGACAAGTATATAAAAAGTTGTAAATTTAACTTATATAATCAAAATTCAATTCAATGATGAACACTCAGTCTTGACAAAAAAACATATTTGCTTTGTTTAGTGAGGCGACAATTAATACATGAATTATTGATTTAGGATTTTAATTTTATAAGAATAATAATCAAGGTTGTTTTTTTTTATTAAAATGAATAAAATAAGGAATTTTGTATTGGATAATTGAAGTGGGTTTAATTACTTAAAAATGGACAAGCACCATTTTGAGATCATCTAAATTAATTAAACATTAATTGTATATTAGTTATAAAAACATATATATTATTAGTATCAGATTTCTGGATATCCGGTAAGCAAAATATATTGATCCGTATCCGGTCCAAGTATCCGGAAAAATCACCCGGATCGGATCGGATTCGGATAAAAATTAAACGGATGTTTTCGGATACGAACTTTTAGGGTTCGGATTAGCGGGTTATCGGATCGGGTCGGCCGGATCGGATATTTTTGCTCACCCCTAGTAGCCAATGCATCACTTCTAATTGATTTGTACATTATTCTGTCTATTCTCTTGCTTTCTCAAAATAAAAGGTTTTGTTGCGGGGATACTTATTTCTTTTATTTTTCTTAAAAATGTAGGGTTTAGATACTATTGACTGTTAGTTAATGCCTCAGTTGTAGCAAATCTACCACTTCCAACTCTCTTTTCATTGTTCACACTGACTGAAGAAGATGTAAATCAACTTGAGGAGCTTGCAATGCCCATTAACATTAGTCTTTGGGTTACAGAAGAACAACTCTTAGGTAAAAGTTTGTACACGTTTAGCCATCCGATATCTGTTACACATTATGTTTTGTATGGTTTGAAATTACTTCTTGTGGTGTCTATGTTTCGTAGTAAGAAGCAATTATAGAAAAAATTTAGTAGTTGAAACTTGAAAGTGTGTAATTATTTTTCCCTTTTCCATTTAATTCATATTTTTTACTTGAAAGATGGATGAATATATCTATCAAAATCTTAATATAATATGTTGTCATTCATTTAATATGATAGTTGGTGTGTGTAATGAGATAATTACTGTAATAAATTTCTAATTATATGCTTTTAGCCTAATTATGATATTGGAAATAGTGGCTAATTCATAGGAAGGTATAGATTCTTTTCTTATATATAAAATGAGATTTTTTAGCCCGGACATGTAAAGGTCTCGGTTAAAAAGTCTTTTTTTTTTAACCAATTACACTTTATAATCCGGATGTGTAAGGATTTGGGTTAAAAAATCACCCTTATATAACTCGGATGTGTTTTTTACATCCGCGTTATTTAATCTATTATCCCCTCAACATGATATCCGAACTTATTTTATCATATATCCGGGTTATATTTAGAAAAGCACACGGGTTAAAATGCTTATTTTATAGTAATGATTATAATAAATTTCAGCATGATCTAAGTTGATTGTTCCTTTCTTTCGGATGGGTTGATTGTTCCTATACTAATCATAGAAAGTGTATATTATGTAATTATGTAATCAAAATTATATACAGATTATGTATTTGCATGTGGTAGTATTAAGGAATATTTTACATAAATGCAAACAAACATGTAATAAGATGGCATACGGAAGGGCAAGAATGTAAACACAAACATATTTACACGACATATACCAATAGTAACACGTAATTACACGACATATACCAATATTGAAAGAGTTAAGACGCGGAAAAAATAAAAAACGCTCCCAATGGGGAGCGTCGGCCCTAGCTGGCTGACGAGAAACCCTTGGCCACCGTCCCCGACGAATTCCGCCACCACCATGGCCCCCGCCTTACCGGCACCGCCTCACCGGCACCAATAACACAGTCGAGCCGCCGAGCCTTCCCCAGATCCGGTCCTGGTCCGTGCGTCGTCGTCGGTTTGCTGCTCCCGACCCCTCTCGCCTCCTCGTCGCCGCCCCCCTCCTCCGCTGCTCCGACCGAGGCCCGCCCCTCCTCGCCGCTCTAACCGAGCCTACCCCGGCTGCACCCTTTCTTTCCCCCCTCCAGATCCGGTTTCTCCCCCGCTCCGCCGCCCCACCCCAACTCGTCCCCGCCTCCTTCGCCGCCGTCCTCCCTTCCCTGCCCCAGCCGCCGCCTTCCTCCTCTTCGCCCCATGTTTCCCCCGCCTCCCTCCTTGTATTCCCCTTTCCCCTCCTCCGCTGTCCTTCGCTTCCTCTATCCCCCGCCTTTTGTTTCTTTCTTTTGTGTTTTGTTGGTTGTTGTTGTGGTTTTCTCTCGGCTGTGCAGGTTACCTTGGTTGATGGGAGACTGTTGTTTCGGTTCGAGATTTGACAGTGGGCGTGTGACCCCTGATGGTTTCTCTGACGAATGCCATCAGATTGTGTTTTATCTCTTCTTTCTGGCTGCTTCAAACGACCTTGTTGGAGTTTTTTCAACCCCTGTTTGAAGACTTTCTCTTTGTTTTGCCTTTGGTTTGCTTGTTCGGTTGTTTTCTGTTTTTTTGGTTGTGTCTGTTGTTCTTTTCTGTGTTTTCATTTCTGTCTGTTGAGTGTCGTTGTTGTTGGTTCGCCGTTTGATCGGCCTCTCGAGTTTTCAAGGGTTTGTCCTGAAATCTTGAATTCTTACTTTATCAAAAAAAAAATGTTAAGTTTTCCAGTAGTTTGAGGCTGAGTTTCTCTTAGGTTTTTATCTAAATGTAATAGGTTTAATTTATAGTAGAGGCACGTATGTAGATGCTGGTATTAAAAAATGGGAATTCTTTTTCGCATCCGTTTTTTTTTTTTGCGGCGCAATCTGGTTGCGCCCAAGGTCTGTGTGATTTTATTTTTTTTGAAAAATGATTTTTTTGAACTGGTTCTTTATCTGAACCGGTTCACTTGGGCGCAACGTAGGAAAAAAAAATCGGCGCAAGTAGTTGCGCCCAGAAAAAACAAAAAAAACTTGTGTATACTTGTGTACATGGAAATTCAAATAAATTCGTTTGTATACTTGTGTATATGGCTATAAATTTATTATGGTTACATGGAAATTCAAATAAATTTACTACATACGCATCGCATTGTATCTATCCTGCTATTTTATATTATTTGGAAATTCAAATACCTAGTAGATTTGTATACTTTGTACATGGCTATAAATTCGTTTGTATCATGAGGTTTCAATATGTTTTTATTCATCTAAAATTCATGTGCATTTCTTCACCAATTCGTTTGATATTAACTGTTTGTTATTATTATTCTCGATATAACTATGGTTATATCCTATAGTTATATACTATGATTATATCTTATAGTTATATCCAATTTGGTTATATCTTATGGTTATATTCTATAGTTATTGATAAGCGGTATTTTACATAGCGCAACTAGTAGTTATTAGCATATTATTGTGGAGACTTTGGCTCGGTTTTGGAGCTAAGTTGATGGTTGTGGTGCGGAGCTACATTGTGGACGTTTTGGATGCACTTACACGTAGAAGACAAAGCTCGAAGATACATAAGCTGTGGACGCGGGCCGACGCGAGCAACCGCGGGCTGGGCACATGGACGCGGGCTGACGCGAGCGGAGGCGATCATCGTTATTTCTCCAGGGGCTCCAGAACGTTGGCGAGGCAAAACCGCGAGCGGAAGCGATAGCGGTTGGTCGCGGTTTCGGCGCGACTGAACTTTTCCCGATTTTCCTTTTCGGCTTGACGTCTCGTTTTCCCGAATTCATTTTAGACTTTATTGTTTTCGGTTTAGAAGGCACGTTTTTGTGCAGAGATTGATCCATCACATTCCATTCTCTCTCTCTCTCTTTTTATTTTTCTCTCAAGAACAATTTCTAGTTTTCTTTTGTCTCTCTTTTGGATTTGAATTGTGTGAAGAACATGAACCGGAACTAAGACCCTTGTTTTGCCTAGCGTGGAAGCACTCGATTAATTCAGTTGTAAGGTTTTATCTCTTGTTCGTCCCTTTGGATTTTTGTATTGATTTCCTTGAGCATAATTCGGATTTCTATATTGTTGGCTAGATTGACATCCTAGTTTAATTCTATAGTTTTCTAATTGCTAGAATTGGGATAGACGGTGGAATCCCTAATCACTTGTAGCAATCACAATTGCATGAAATTGGTTAATTGAATTCAATTGTGAAAAGGAAATTGATTTGCATGTCATACTTGCGGTGTTGAGTCTTTGCTTGCAATCCATTATTTCTTATGCCCTATGCTATTGATTGAATCAACTTAGGAGGTCTTCTAGGTTTTCAATTAGTAAGTATTAGCAAGACCGGTTGGATTGTTAATATACAAAAAATCAGAATTGGGACAAATCCATAGGATTATGATGAACATGAAATGAACCGAATTGCAACTTGGTTAATTGATGTGTGGAAACTTGCTAGGTGAAACTCTTTCTCCCATTGTTTAATCTGATTTTTGTGCTATTGCAATTGAGTAGTTTTAGTAGAAAACCAAATCCCCCCATTTGTTCTTTAAAGTTGATAAAGTAGTAGTTACATTGAAATTGACATTTTAACTCCCTTGGGTACGATTCCCTACTTGCATGCTATACTCTAGTTGCATATTAGGATTACTTTGATAGTGTGAACGACTGAAAAATACGCTATCAATTTTGGCGCCGTTGCCGGGGAGTTAATAATTGTTCTTTTCTTTGTAATTGTTTGTTTATCAACTTTTGGTGTGAACCATTTGTATGGTTCACACCCGTGCTACTGATTATTCCATTGTTGATTGTGATCCAGAAATTGAGCGGACATTTTTGAGGAACCAAAGAGCAGCCCGTCAACGTCTGAACCATATTGAGATGGCTGATAGAACGTTGAGACAACTTACCGCTCTTAACTTGGAGCAACAGCCTTTGGCTATAACTATTCCTGAGTTAGCCGAAGGAGTGAATTTTGAGTTGAAGGCAGGATTGATTCATGAGCTGCCTCACTTTCATGGTCTTGCTGGAGAAGACCCGAACAAGCACTTGGCGCAATTTCATGCGGTATGTTCTAGCATGAAGCCAAGAGGTGTCACTGCTGACACCATCATGTTGAGAGCATTTGGATTCACTTTGAAGGATGCTGCAAATGATTGGCTCTATTACCTTGCCCCGGGAAGTATCACGACATGGGCCGAAATGAAGAAAACTTTTCTTGAGAAATACTTCCCGGCCACAAAGCTGAATAGTTTAAAGAGAGCCATTGCTACTATTGAACAACAAGGAGGTGAAAGCTTATATGAGTACTACGAGAGATTCAAGCGGTTGTGTGCAAGTTGCCCATATCATGGGTACAGTGATCAGGACCTCATCCTCTACTTGTTCAATGGTCTCTCGGATGAGGAGCGTAGAATGGTGAATGCCGCTTGTGGAGGTAATATTCTGAACAAAACTCCTCCCCAAGCTTTCATGATGTTTCAAGAGCTATCCGAGGGCTCAAGGCAATTTAGCAAGAGAGAGAGTCTCAAGGCTGTGAGTTCTCCATCCAAGATTGAGTCTGATGTGAATGAGCTGAAGGAAATGATGAAGTGCTTCATGCTGAATGGCACTCCGTCTCAAGCCCGACCATGTGGAATTTGTAATGAAGTGGGACATCCGAATGATCTATGCCCAACGCTTCAGGAGTCAAATGCCGAGGTTAACGCTGTAGGAGGATGGCAACCAAGACCAAAGTATGATCCATTCTCTAACACCTACAACCCGGGGTATAGAGATCATCCAAATCTGAGGTGGAGTAACCAGCAAAATGTTCAAAATCCTCATCTCTTGCAACCACAACAACAACAACCGAGGCCACAATACAACCCGAGACAAACCATGTCAGCTGAAGACATGATCAAGTCATTGGCCCAGTCGGTTATGCAGAAGGATGCTGAAACAAAGTCTTCCATTCAGAATCTTGAGAGACAAGTGGCACAAATTGCTCAATCTGTGAGTAATCTAGAGGCTAATGTGTCGGGAAAATTTCCGTCACAAACGGTAGTCAACCCGAGGGAGAATGTGAGTGCCATTACCTTGAGGAGTGGGAAGCTATTGAACCCTTATGCTGAACAGGGTGAATTGCAAGACGGTTCTGAACCAACTGAAAACAGGAAACGGCGATCCGAGGCGACCTACCGCGATCGCGGTTTTGAAGATGATGAACCACTGGAACAGCGGCGGCGATCGCGGTCACCCGCGGCCACTCGCCGTTATTCACCAGAGGGCAACCAAGAAACCACCAAGGAGCCCCGGCGATCGCGGTCACCCGCGTCCACCCGCGGTTTGACGCCAGGAACTCCGACTCTGGCACGGCGATCGCGTCCACCCGCCCTCACCCGCGGTTTGGACCCAGCTCCCATTGATGACTACGTTCGTCCGAGCTTTCCACCGCTATGCTCTCAGAAGCCGGTCCCGCCTTTCCCTGAGGCGTTGAAGGATACTAGAAGACCGGAGAATGATAAAGAGATATTCGAGACCTTCAGTAAGTGCGAGGTAAACATTCCTTTGCTTAAATTGGTCAAGAGTATTCCTCGGTTTGCTAAGTTCTTGAAAGAAATCTGCACTATTAAAAGGAATCAAAAATTGAAAGGGAAACAAAAGGTCAAAGTTAGTGAGCATGTATCTGCGGTGTTTCAAAGGCGAATGCCTAAAAAGTGTGGTGACCCGGGCAGGTTTAGCATTCCATGTGTGATAGGTGATACAAAAATTGAAAATGCTATGCTTGATCTTGGTGCATCTATCAATGTTTTGCCTTTCTCTTTGTATGAATCCCTAGGATTGGGACCTTTGCATGAAACCGGAATTGTTGTTCAACTAGCTGATGGGTCTAATGTGTATCCTAAGGGAATGATTGAAGATGTTCTTGTCATGGTTGGTGATTTGATATTTCCTGCTGATTTTTTTGTGTTGGATATGGAACATGACAAAGATGCGGCACCTATACTGTTAGGAAGGCCTTTCATGAAAACGGCACAAACAAAAATTGATGTTAATAGTGGGAAATTAACTATGGAATTTGATGGGGATGAAGTTGAATATAACATATATGATATGAAGCCCGTCGTTGATGCCTCTTTGAACTTTGTTGATGTAATGAGTCCTAACCCTTTGGATGAATTGCAACCTATGATAGAGGATTCTCTTTTGGGCATTGGCCCCATGGAACTAATAGTGCCGAGCGAGAAGCTCCTTTCTTCTTTTGTGCAGGCCCCAGAAGTTGAGTTTAAACACCCCCCTGATCAATCCAAGTATGGGGGGAAGGCAACCAAGAAGGTTAAGATGGAGGAGCCGCCGAAGGATTCAAATATCAAGAAGCATGGTCTAAGGTTTAAACCTTTCCATGAATGGTTCAAGAAGGAGGTGCTAAATGAGAGGGTTCCTAAGGGACCTGATGACATAGATTGAGGTTTGAGCACCATTGAGTCGAGCCACGACGTTAACTAAGGCGCTTCTCGGGAGGCAACCCGAGGTTTGAGATGCTTTATTTTTATAATTCTTTTTGTTTCTTTTTAACTGTCATTTTTAGTATTTTTGTGGTTAGGGAAGGACGCCCGAAGCGCAGGTGCAGCTGCATTCTGCAGCTAAAACCGCAACCCCCGCGATCGCGGTCACTCGCGGTTTTGCCCCCTGTAAGTCATTCCTTCATTTCAAAAAAAAAAAAAAAAAAAAAAAAAAAAAAAAAAATCCTTGGATGTGCGGAAAACCCGAAAGGGCCGAATAGGCAAAAAGAAGGTGACTCGCTCAACACCAGTTTGAGGCAAAAATGAGTTTTGGAGTGATGCGAGATTGGCGTTCCCCGAAGAAGAGCTTGTGATTGTAGGTTGCAAACTGCGATCACAGGTTTGTGCTCAGAACCTTTTAGGGAGTTGGCAATTTTGGGGTTCTTCTATGTTACCCCTTGTCATGGATGAGCTGTGCATTATTGGATCATCATTGAGCTCATCCCACTTCTACCACACCTTGTGCTTCATTGGAGGGAGACCATCCGGTCTTGTATGTGAGTCTTCTGTCTTTTCTTTCCCCGTGCTTCTACTTTGTCTTTCATTACATTGAGGACAATGCCATGTTTAAGTATGGGGGAGAGAATGCATTCACATGTTTTAGGGTGTTGTTTATTTGTGTTTGGCATATGTATGAATTTTTGAAAAAAAAAAAAAATTTGAAATAGAAAAAGCCAAAAATATGAGAAAAAAAAAGGCAATCAAAATCCTGGGATGAGCTGAAAAGTTCAGGTAAAAAGCAGGTAGTCCGACCGACTCTAGGTTGGTGCACAAAATGGACTTGAGTGATGTGAGCAATATGTGAGATATCTAGCAAAATGAAATGAGTGGCTAGGTGAAAACCCGAAAGGGCGCCTAGGCAGAATGAGTGCAAAGAAAAAAGAGTGAATTTTTAGGATCATTCTGGCGTTGGCGTCATAAGAAGTGGTGTTATAAGGAGTTCGGGTAGGATCACTCATGGAGCGATAAGGAGCTATATTGGAGCTAGGATTAGATTATATGCATTGCTCATTTTTGGTTGTTTGGAGGCGAAGTGTTTAGTCTTGTAATTACTAGTATCATGTTCTCTTATACTTTCTGAAACTTGTGTGCTGATTGGAGGAGTGAGTTTTCTTTTAGCTTACTCGAGGATGAGCAAGGTTTAAGTATGGGGGAATTTGATAAGCGGTATTTTACATAGCGCAACTAGTAGTTATTAGCATATTATTGTGGAGACTTTGGCTCGGTTTTGGAGCTAAGTTGATGGTTGTGGTGCGGAGCTACATTGTGGACGTTTTGGATGCACTTACACGTAGAAGACAAAGCTCGAAGCTCGAAGATACATAAGCTGTGGACGCGGGCCAACGCGAGCAACCGCGGGCTGGGCACATGGACGCGGGCTGACGCGAGCGGAGGCGATCGCCGTTATTTCTCCAGGGGCTCCAGAACGTTGGCGAGGCAAAACCGCGAGCGGAAGCGATAGCGGTTGGTCGCGGTTTCGGCGCGACTGAACTTTTCCCGATTTTCCTTTTCGGCTTGACGTTTCGTTTTCCCGAATTCATTTTAGACTTTATTGTTTTCGGTTTAGAAGGCACGTTTTTGTGCAGAGATTGATCCATCACATTCCATTCTCTCTCTCTCTCTTTTTATTTTTCTCTCAAGAACAATTTCTAGTTTTCTTTTGTCTCTCTTTTGGATTTGAATTGTGTGAAGAGCATGAACCGGAACTAAGACCCTTGTTTTGCCTAGCGTGGAAGCACTCGATTAATTCAGTTGTAAGGTTTTATCTCTTGTTCGTCCCTTTGGATTTTTGTATTGATTTCCTTGAGCATAATTCGGATTTCTATATTGTTGGCTAGATTGACATCCTAGTTTAATTCTATAGTTTTCTAATTGCTAGAATAGGGATAGACGGTGGAATCCCTAATCACTTGTAGCAATCACAATTGCATGAAATTGGTTAATTGAATTCAATTGTGAAAAGGAAATTGATTTGCATGTCATACTTGCGGTGTTGAGTCTTTGCTTGCAATCCATTATTTCTTATGCCCTATGCTATTGATTGAATCAACTTAGGAGGTCTTCTAGGTTTTCAATTAGTAAGTATTAGCAAGACCGGTTGGATTGTTAATATACAAAAAATCAGAATTGGGACAAATCCATAGGATTATGATGAACATGAAATGAACCGAATTGCAACTTGGTTAATTGATGTGTGGAAACTTGCTAGGTGAAACTCTTTCTCCCATTGTTTAATCTGATTTTTGTGCTATTGCAATTGAGTAGTTTTAGTAGAAAACCAAATCCCCCCATTTGTTCTTTAAAGTTGATAAAGTAGTAGTTACATTGAAATTGACATTTTAACTCCCTTAGGTACGATTCCCTACTTGCATGCTATACTCTAGTTGCATATTAGGATTACTTTGATAGTGTGAACGACTGAAAAATACGCTATCAGTTATATACTATTGTTATATCATATAGTTATATACTATGATTATATCTTATAGTTATATCCAATTTGGTTATATCTTATGGTTATATTCTATAGTTATATCCAAATTGGTTATATACTATGGTTATATCATATAATTATATACTATGATTATATCTTATGGTTATATTCCATAGTTATACTATGGTTATATCCTATATTATATCATATAGTTATATACTATGTTTATATCATATAGTTATATACTATGATTATATCTTATAGTTATATCCAATTTGGTTATATCCTTGTAGTTATATCCAATTTGATTATTACTATAGAATATAACCATAAGGATATAGCCAAATTGGATATAACTATAAGGATATAACCAAATTGGATATAACTATAAGATATAGTCATAGTATATAACTATATGATATAACCATAATATATAACTATATCATATAACCATAGTATATAATTATATGATATAATATAGGATATAACCATAGTATATAACTATATGATATAATATAGGATATAACCATAGTATATAACTATGGAATATAACCATAAGATATAATCATAGTATATAATTATAGGATATAACCATAGTATATAACTATAGAATATAACCATAAGGTATAACCAATTTGGATATAACTATAAGATATAACCATAAGATATAATCATAGTATATAATTATAGGATATAATGATATGATATAACGAAATTGGATATAACTATAAGATATAACCAGAGGCAGAACTGAGGGGGGGCAGGGGGGGCACCGGCCCCCCCTTTCATTCCAGATTATTATTTTTTAAAATCAAAACGGCGTCGTTTTGATTTATATTTAAAAAAAAACTCAAAAAATCCAATTAAAAGTTAAACCGATTGACCTACAGTGTTGTCTTCTTCGCTCGTTGTCGCTGTCTCCAGTTCTCCTCTTTACCTCTCGTCACGTGCCGGCGCCGAATCGACTGGGTTGGGCACGCCTCACCGACCGGCGACTTGGCTCCACGCTCCCGCTGCGACACGCCGACACCTCTTTTAAAAGTTAAGCCAATTTTGGGCCCCCTCTTTTAAAATGTTCTGGTTCCGCCACTGGATATAATTGTAGTATATAACTATAGGATATAACTGTAATATATAACTATAGGATATAACTGTAATATATAACTATAGGATATAACCATATTATATAACTATAAGATATAATCATAGTATATTCAACTATTTAATTGGAGGAACACAGACAGAAAAATAAAATTATTTTATGGATTAAACTCTATTTTATCGTTGTTTTCTCCCTAATTTCAAATCAAGTAATCAATGTTAGACTTTGTACTCGAATGGACAAAAACCCCAAACCCTAAACCCCAAAACCTAACCATAAACCCTAAAAAACACTAGAAACCCCTTGAGCGCAACCTAGTTGCGCCCAAAGAGTTGTGTGGGGATATAACTATTGAATATAACTATAGAATGTAACCATATGATATAATCATAGTACAAAAACCCTAAACCCTAAACCTTAAATCACAAACCCTAAACCCCAAAACTTAACCCTAAACCCTAGAAAAAACACTAGAAACCCCTTGGGCGCAACTAGGTTGCGCCCATAGTTCTGGGCGCAATCTAGTTGCGCCCAAAGGGTGTGTGGGTTAGGTTTTGGGTTTTTTTAGGATTTAGGGTCTTTATCATAGTATATAATCATATAATTATAGGATATAACCATACGATATAATCATAGTACGAAAACCCTAAACCTTAAACCACAAACCCTAAACCCCAAAACCTAACCCTAAACCTTTAAAAAACACTAGAAATCCCTTGGGCGCAACTAGGTTGCGCCCATAGTTTTGGACGCAATCTAGTTGTGCCCAAAGGGTGTGTGTGTGGATTGTTTTAGGGTTTATGGTTTTTATCATAGTATATAACTATATAATATATGATATAACCATACGATATAATCATAGTACGAAAACCCTAAACCTTAAACCACAAACCCTAAACCCCAAAACCTAACCCTAAACCCTAAAAAACACTAGAAACCCCTTGGGCGCAACTAGGTTGCGCCCATAGTTCTGGACGCAATCTAGTTGCGCCCAAAGGGTGTGTGGGGATTGTTGTAGGGTTTTTTTAGTGTTTAGGGTCTTTATCATAGTATATAACCATAGTATATAACTATATAATATATGATATAACCATAGTATATAACTATAGAATATATTATAGGATATAATCATAGTATATAACTATATAATATAACCATAAGATATAATCATAATATATAACAATAGAATATAACGATATGATATAACCAAATTGGATATAAGTCATATAACTATAAGATATAATCATTGTATATAACTATATGATATAACCATAGTATATAACGATATGATATAACCAAATTGGATATAACTATAAGATATAATCATAGTATATAACTATAGGATATAACGATATGATATAACCAATTGGATATAATTATAAGATATAACCATAGTATATAATGTATGATATAACCATAGTATATAACTATAGAATATAATAGAGGATATAACCATAGTATATAACTATAAGATATAACAATATGATATAATCAAATTGGATATAACAATAAGATATAATCATAGTATATAACTATAGGATGTAAACATAGTATATCTGTATGATATAATATAGGATATAATCATAGTATATAACTATAGAATATAACCATAAGATATAATCATAGTATATAATTATAAGATATAACCATAGTATATAACTATAGAATATAACCGTAGTATATGACCATAAGACATAACTAAATTGGATATAACCATAGTTATATGTGATTTTCGAAGGATATAACCATAGTATATAACTATAGGATATAACGATATGATATAACCAAATTGGATATAATTATAAGATATAATCATAGTATATAACTATAGGATATAAACATAGTATATAACTATATGATATAATATAGGATATAACCATAGTATATAACTATGGAATATAACCATAAGATAAAATCATAGTATATAATTATAGGATATAACCATAGTATATAACTATAGAATATAACCGTAGTATATGACCATAAGACATAACCAAATTGGATATAACCATAGTTATATGTGATTTTCGAGAATAATAATAATAAACAGTTAATAACAAACGATTTAGTGGAGAAACATACATGAATTTTAGATTAATAAAAGTATAATGAAACCTCATGATACAAACAAATTTATTGTCATATAACCCTGATTACTTAAAAACGTCTATTACTATAGTCAAATGCACACAAAAGTACAAATCTACTAGGTATTTGAATTTTCAAATCATATAAAATATCAAGATAGATACAATGAGATGAGTATGTAGTAAATTTATTTTAAATATAAATAAATTTGTTGATTTAAATACAAGCGTGGACACATCTATGTAGCGCCCAAGTTTTTTTTTCGGTTTTTTTTTTTGGCGCAAGTCCAAAGTGAACCGGTTTACGCCATAAAAACAAAAGAGTGCGAACATTCTACCCGTACAAAAATGTCTACCATTTCATAAATCAATAATATACCAATCTAAACGTAGAACAACTTTATCTAATCAAATCATAAGGTCAAGGCCCAAAAAATAAAACATCCTTTCCATTACTACATTACATAATTGCTTACGTTATTCATTCAGACAAGCAAACAGGTGCTTACGTTATTCGTTCAGACAAGCAAACAGGTTTTAATCCAGTGCATGTCGACTATTTTCACCCACAGGCCACAGTTAATTTGGAATTCGCTTTTGTTTTCCTCTTACTACACAGCAGTGGCGTAGCCAGGAATCTACTCCAGGGGGGGCTAAAATCCCGTACGATATTTTTTTTTGACTTAAATCTAACGTGGCTTAAATCCTATTTTGCAAAAATCAATTTTAATTTTTTTATGAAACTTAAGGTAATTTTCACGTGAGATGAGGGGAAAAAACTTAAGTAATTTTATTTTTTTGACTTAAATCTGTTAGAATTGACTGAAATTGCATTTTCAGATGAGATAAGGAGGGAAGATTTAAGATAATTTCATTTTTATAGCTTAAATTTATTAGGGCTAACTGAAATTATATTTTCAGATTCAATAAGGGTAAAAAATATTTAAAATTTTTATTTTTTTTTGAAAAAAAAAAGTTTTTCTTTTTTTTTCTTTTTTTTTCAGGGAGGCTATAGCCCCCCGGGCCTGAACTGGATCCGTCCCTGCTACACAGTACTATATTCTTCGGAATTACAAATCGTGTCATGTGAATATTTAATCAGGATTAATCGGTTCAGATAATATAGGTAGAGTCGAGTAAATATCAGCTAAATGAAACGAATCTGGAATTAGTCAAACGAGCAACTCTAAAAAAAGGATGTATTGTGATTTGTGAATGTGATAATGCGTTTTTAAACGATGAGTTGAAAAGAAGGTGAGGGTATGTGCGCGTGGGAGAGCGTGGGGCATATATGTGACGTAACGGATTACATAAGCAAATATGAGGATATGCGACGGCGTGGGCATGAAAGCCACCTGGACGGTGAAGACTGAAGTTGGCCAGCTCTATTTCAGTTAGGCCCCACTTCACTTCGTTGGGGCTACGCGTTGTGCTCGAATAGACGTTTTGTATAATTAATGTTCATTTAATTTATAGGGTTGAGATCCGATAAGGATGAAAATGGAGGAGAGAAATGAGAACGAATGAGAGTCGTCAGATAAGAAGTAAATAGAGTGTTCAGATCATTTTTCAAAAATTCGGCAAAAAATCGTCACGGCCGAATTATTCGCGAAAAAGACGAATTCGCGTGCACGCGAAGTGCAGATTTGTGTGCATACCAAATACACTGTTGTGTGCATGTCAAATACACTACGGTGTGCACGTGAAATTCATTTTTGTGTGCATGCATAAAACGTATGCGTTCATATGGAATGAACAAAATGTGTATACATGAAAACACGACTGTGTGCATGCGAAGTATATTGTTGTGTGCAGTGAAAATGACATGTTTGTTCATACGAAATGCACTACGTGCTATGTCTGCATGTGAAACAACGTAGGTGTGCATGTGTGCACATGAAAATAACATATGTGTGCATGCGAAAATGACTCAAAGCGCATACGAAATAACATGTGTGCATACGTATGAAAACCAACGAAAATAACCTACGTGTGCATACGGAAATGACCCGTGTGTGCACATGAAAACAACGTGTGTGCATGCAAAACAACGTATGTGTGCATATGGACTAAAATGTGTGTGCACGCATGACGCGTTTTTTCCGCGAGAATTTTATCCAAATTTGTCCGAATTTTTTCCTTGGCTGATCTGGGAATTCTTTTTCTTGATCCGACGGTCTTGGAGCGTCCTCACTCCTCTCCTAAGCCTCCATCATCACCTTATCTTTTCCCTAATTTATAAATCCGTTTGAAAAATCATGCTTATTTTTTTGTTTGCATTTTACTATAAGTAAAAGATGTTACTATAGCTCAATGGTTTAGATTGTGTCTAATAAAGCAAAGGTTAAAGATTCAATCCTTCTTACAAGCATTTTCGTTGAATTTGTTTTACAAACCTAAACACATAATTTATTTTATTTTTTAACTTTTGTTTAATCACTCAAAGTTTTTCAAATAATTAGTTCAAGATTAAATAATTTGTCAATTCTATTAATTAGTATTTAGTTGATAATTTTCATTTAAAAGCAATGATGTCTCTTTTGCTAAATGTTTATGGTGTTTATATATAAATCGAGAGGTTGAAGTATGAATTCTATATTTGTATTGGTATCGTTCTAATTATATATTTTCCTTTGCACCCCTATTTTTAAGAGATTCTACTTGATTAATATTTTAATAGATTCTATTTCTATATCTATAAAGTAGTACAGATGTTCATCTCCATAATTTAGCAAAAAGTTTAACTATAAAAAGACACACACAAAATCATACTTTTCCGGTGATGTTTCATCTTTTAAGATAATCTATTAAGGAAACGTTTCGTTTTCATTAGTCAAGCATTTCGTTTGATCAGCTTAAAATAATAGTACAAGAATTAATGATTATACGTTTTCTTTGTTATTGCTATGTCCATTTAACGAGACTAATGGTTACGAAAGCCTAAAGACCGGCCATCACGGATTCACAATAAATACATAATAAATCAATAGTTTATTCGCTAGAAATCTGGAAATGTAATGGTTAGAGTAACTACTATAAATACAAAAAAAATTCCCTACTCAATTCATGAAGCACTATTATCAATCAACATATAGTGCTCCAAAATGGATCAAACCAAGAACCTCAATTGTACCACAAACATTCTGATTTGGCTTTGATCATGTATACCTTTTTATTTTTCTTCAGATTGTAGTTTTGTCATCGATCTATAGATACCCTAATTTATAGGTTCAATTGTGCATGCACTCCTACTTTCTCCTTATATTCATCTTCTTTTATGATATCAAATGGTATATTTACTCTCTTTTTTCTTTTGCAAGAGGAAGGGACAATTTTAATTTTCAAAATTTACAGAATATAGATGAAACTCCTATTGTCCACATCATTAGGTAAACCTTATGTTTTTATCATATCTTTGTATTTCCATCGATTTTGTCTATTTTTCTTGGTGCACATCTAGAATAGGACTAGATAAAAAACCTAGCTAGATTATACCACTAAAGTAGGATATAAATTGATCACCCATCTTTCTTAGAGAAGATCAAGAGATTATATCAAAACTGAGCCCATATAATTTGATTCTGGTAGAGCATATGCACCCATTCATTTTCTCCCATTTCTCCAATAGTAATTACTTATATTTCTTTTTGTTGCTTTTATTTGCTACAAAAGATAATGGTTAAAAGATATAATATATATGAACATGTATTCTTTGTTTACGCCTTTAATCTTCATTTTGCTTTGCATAATACAGGTTACATACTATAGAAGGAGGGCTTGCAACCTCACGTTCATACTAACTGGCCCATTGTACATGAATATTTTGTAGATCTTTTATTACTTGGGTTTTTTCAAGTTGACTGGTAATAAGACCAATTGGAATAACATGTGCATGCACGTACATGGTTTAGGTGTTTTTTAACTATTTGGTTAATAACTTATCTTTTTAGCAATGTTAACGTTTACTAACTTATCGATTGTGAAAACAAATCTAATCTTCGTCTCTACTAAATGAAATTTGCTTCTAATAATCACTTACGTCTTATGTGGATTGAAAATGTTGCCCACTCATATGTATAGAATTCTCTACGTAAAATGTTTCGGAATAAATATGAAACAATAATTATGTAATTTTCTCTATCTATTAGAATTTTGCAAACAACTGTAATTATATATATGAGTATGCTAATTATGTAAATTTTTAGAGCGAGTTAACAAAATATTGTACATAAAAAATTTCATAATGTTCATGATGTTTGGCTCGATGATAACTTCCCAGAAGGTAGTCTACCATGAGGTTAAGTTTCAGGGATTTTTTCACTTCCTCCAAATTCTACGTTTTCTTCATTTTAGAATCTTAACATTAACACATTTTTCTCAGATCTCAGAAATTTGTAATCATGAAAAGTCAATTTTTGAGTAGTTACTTCTTGGACCTTTAACCAAAAGAATCCATGGTGATATTGACCAACCATAAGGCATATTTTGAAAAGTTTTAGGATATGTTTTTTAACAACAAATCAAATTAATCTTGAAATAATCATGTAAATTTTAATCATTAGTTATTGTGATATATTTGGTCCATATGATGACAAAGACATACAACTTCAACCTTAGTATAAATCCCGTGCGAAGCACGGACTTCAATTTTTAGTATTAAAATATAATTAAACTATTATAATTTAAAAAAACTGTTAAAATTTTAATAACTACTCAAATTTTCAACCAATAAATAAAAAAAATCGTAGATTATATCAAAATGTGCATCTTTCAATAATATAACTCATAACTCACCAATAAATATATATTATCTAAAATAATAAATATTTCTTAATAAAAATTAAAAACTAAAATAACTACTATTTCTAACTTATAATACAAAAGGATAAAATTTCAAATCTTAAATGATGAATTGCTCTATTTTCTATTGTCTATAATCGTTAGAATAAGTCCATCAACCTTAACAAACTATTGTTTCCACGCTATTTTCATGTATTCTTTTATCAAAATTAAGAATTTATTTGATAAATCTATTGATAAGAATAAATTAATTTTTAGTGACAAGTAATTTTAATTGTTATAGATAAAAATATATAAATGTTAAATAAACAATAATTTGATGTGAATATCAATATAATAAAATTATTTTTCTAAAAGAGTAGATCATAAATAAAAATAATTGTATTATAAGTATTATAAAATAAAGTTTAAATGACAAGTTTTTACAAGTTTTACACACACACACAAAAATATGTCCTTTCAAGTCATTCAAAGTCACAAGTTATCAAACAAATATGTGGTTTTGGTGAATTTTTTTACATGAACATGACCATATAATCATTTCGTTAAATTAATTTAGCTTTTGTTTAGCCATATACTTATAAAGACTTTATTTATAAAAAAAATTCTTATTGTACACTTCTCCATATCACACAATTTTTATAACTATTTTTTAAAATATATTAGAAATAAAATATTCTTTATAAGTACATTTATCAAACAAACCCTTAGCCCAAAACAAAAGAATGAAGGACATTCTGATTGAAATCAGATCTCTACTTACCAAGAAGGAATTCATTTGCCTTATTACTACTTGGTGGGGTATTTTGACTAATAAAAATCAAATTATCTTCAATAAGGAATTCATTTGCCTTATTACTACTTGGTGAGATATTTGTAGATGACATTATGATTTTCTCAAAAGCAAAAAAGAAAAATTATAAAGAAATTAAGGACATTGTTGATGACTATTGCAAAATATCGGGACAAAAAGTAAATTTTCACAAATTTGCATTTCAAGTAACAAAAAAAGTAACCAACACAAAAAAGTTGGCGATTCAAGGTACTCTTACTATCACAAATACAAATTCTCTTGAAAAATATCTTGGATGTCCCATCATAAATGGTCGAGTAAACATGAACACCTTTGTTGATTTATTAGTTAGAGTCAAGAATAATTAACCAAATAGAAAGCAAATTCTCTATCACAAGCAAGTAGAACAACTTTAATTAAAGCTAACCTTGCATCAAGATCTAATTATCTTATGCAATGCTTTATGTTACCCACACAAACACATAATGAACTGAATTATATAATTTCAGTTGGTTCCCCATCTCCCATCTTTTGTATTTTTTTCTTTTTAGATAAATAATAATTTGTGCCCTTTATTTTCTCTTTTATACAAATGTTTGTATTTTCTATTTTTTGTCCACAATGATTATGAAATAAGTAAAAACTTTTGTAAGGTAATTGAGTTAATCTTATTTAAAATTCTCACAATGTATTTGATACTAACATTTTCTAGGTAGTTCTACTTACTATTTGTCCAAAAATATTTTCAAAATTGTAAATTAGTTAAAAATATTTTTTCAAAATATAATAATCCACCTAGTATATAAGATTTGTAAAAACAATTTTACAAATAATTACGTGATTAATGCTAAACAATATTATATATTTTTTCATAAACGGTTTTGTGACCCCTCTTCGAACAATTCCTGAATCCGCCACTGCTTTAAACCACTAAGAGATATACGGCATATGATTCCGCTTGGATTCGAAAGTTGAATACCTACCCTAAGGTTAAAAACTTTCTCTGGAAGATCATAAAAAATGGACTCCGGACCAAAGCAATATTAGCTGAGAAAGGAGTTGCACTCCCTCAGGGTTGTGTGCGTTGTAATGCACAAACAGAAGACTCTTACCATCTGTTTTTCCAATGTAACCATACCCTGAAAAAGTTAGCAACCAAACTTACAGAATAGTAAGAGCCTTAAATATAGGAAACAAAAAGACAAATGAAATAATGGAGGAAATCCGGAACAAAACCGATCAAGAACAATTTGTGGAACTAGCAGTTTTCTGGTGGGGAATCTGATTTTACAGAAATCAACAAAGCATTCAAAAGAACAAATAATGACAATGATACAATTAAGGTTGTGTCACTTTACATCAAAAATCTAGTTAATCAATGGAAGAAAATGAAAAACTGGAACCCAGATTGTTTAACTAATTTTAAACAAAAACTAGACAACAAGAACAAAAGAAAACGGCCAAAGAAAAAATGAAAAAAAAAGTTAAAAAACCACCAAACCAAGCTATAAAAATTAATATTGACGGTTCTACTAAGGCCAATGGTGAATCTAGCTATAGATTCATCTTCAGAAACAATAAGGGTGAAAATATATTCCTATTTGGCGACAAGTGCGAAATCTCAACACGTCTCAAAACTGAAACCTTAGCGGTCAGAAACGCTTTGGTCAAAGTCTATGAACTAGGCCTTCAAAACTGAAATAGAATGCGATAACCTCACTATTGTGAATGTCCTTAATAAGATCTGGCAATGTCCTTGGGATATTGAAATTTTAATTTCTGATATCCTTTGTTTTTTACAATTGTACATGTTTTCTTCAATGCAGATCTGTCATGTCTTTCAAGAACACAAACGCGGTGGCCGACTGGATTACGAAGATGGCCCATCGGAGTTCCTTGAAAGATATTCAAGCAAATCTAGAACTTTAGTTTTCATCCGTAATGATGCTATAGACTGAGAAACCGTTTTCTTCTGTGGTTTCTATCTAATTCTTACTATATAAAAAAAAAAGTCGTTAAATTATCTTTTCTTTATAACGACAATGATTAGCCATAAAATCTATAATGTTTTTTTTTTGTAAAACAAAATCTATAATGTTGTGGCCCACCAAATAGGACGCATTAAAACATAGTATAAAAAAAGGCACACCTAAACTTAAGAGAATAAAATAAGAAAAAAGAGGAGAAATGGATAGCCATTATAATCATTTTATTACAATTGCTTGCAGAGAGATTCCAGGAGTTAGCGTCTGTATAAATACCTTCTTCAACCGCGTTCCTCCTCCATGTTCAATCTCTACCATCAAGGCCGCCGGGCAACCTACACCCCAACAATCCACAAAATCCTTCTAGAATCTCCCCTTCCTCCTCCCAAATTCGTCAATCTCCGATCAAAATCCATGGGACCCTGCTGCGTGGAAACAGCAATTCGCGACAACAACCAAAACCCAGACAGTCAAAACGGCCATCTCCACCACCATCCCAACCCTAATTCCTCCAATTGCAATCCTTGCACACCACCCGTTCGACAAAATGCCACCATCGCCCCAAACGGCCCCAAACCCTCCGAAATCACAACCCTCCAGGACCCAGTCACGGAGGATGATATCTGGTCCCAAATGGTGAAGGAGGCTGAGAATGATGTCAAACAAGAACCCATCTTGTCTGGATACTACACAAACTCAATCCTCTCCCACAAGTCCCTTGACAGCGCCTTATCCTACCATCTTTCCTCCAAATTGGGCAGCCTAAACTTGCCCTCCACATCCCTTGTTGACCTCTTCCTCGGTGTCCTAACACAGGACAGGGAAATCATCAGGGCTGTGGAGGAGGATCTGATAGCAGTAAGAGAGAGAGACCCTGCTTGTATAAGCTATGTCCACTGCTTCCTCAACTTCAAAGGCTTCTCTGCTTGCCAGGCTCATAGAATTGCCCATAAACTGTGGATGGAAGGCAGGAAAATCATGGCCCTCCTCATACAAAACCGGGTTTCCGAGGTGTTTGCTGTGGATATCCACCCGGGTGCCAAGATTGGGAGAGGGATTTTGCTTGATCACGCCACTGGGTTGGTGATAGGGGAAACCGCTGTGATTGGCAACAATGTGTCAATCCTGCATAATGTGACCTTGGGGGGAACTGGCAAGACTCATGGAGATCGGCACCCGAAAATTGGAGATGGGGTTTTGATTGGGGCTGGGACTTGTGTTCTGGGGAGTGTGAGGATTGGTGATGGAGCCAAAGTGGGAGCTGGGTCTGTTGTGCTCAAGGAGGTGCCAGCTAGGACTACTGCTGTTGGGAACCCTGCAAGGCTGATTGGAGGGAAGGCGAATCCGGTGAAGCTGAATCAGATCCCAAGTTTTACAATGGATCATACATCTGATATATGTGAGTGGTCTGATTATGTGATTTAGAGGGTTACTAATTACTATGCAGGGGCTCATCTCTTCTTGTGTTGGTCTATATTGTTAAATGGCTTGATCAAGTGAGAATTTAAACTCTCTTTTGAATGTGATGTAAGAAGAAGAAGAAGGCCTGATTGGTAGATCATAGCTGTGTCTTTGTACTAAACAATCTGCAGTTGTTTTTGGGTTAACTATCATGAAAATATACATGGGGCTTTCTTGGCCTATGTTCCCTGAGAAGGGTCTTTCTAATCTTCTGTAATAAGGTGTGATGTGTGTACATCAAATTAGCCTGTTGCTTCATGGTTAGGTGATTAGTAGTGAATAGGAGCTAAAATGATCTAGTGCACTAGGTTTTTTAATCCAAGTGGTTAGCTTGAGCTCCAATCAATTAGCTTATAGGGTTCATGTAATTTATTTGGTGTGTCCTAATTAACATGTTTTGGCTAGCTTGAGCTCGAATCTTTCCGTTGTAATGGCCTAATTGTTTCCTAACCTTAACCGGGTGTTCTAGTTTTGTTGTTTTTCCACCATAAAGCTCAGGATATAAACATGTTTCAAGAGGTTAAAAGGTGTCTTACTCAGGATAAACAATTGTGATGTAATGCCCCAAATAAAATTGAGATAGGTAAAAAATAAACTAGGCATATGTGTGTGGTTAATGTTGGCTTGTCGTGACAACTGATGTATTCGTAGTTTGGAGGGTTGTGCTTTATAATTTGTTCGAAGGCTAGTGGACCTTATAAAGCAAACAAGTTGAGTGGAGAAACAAATTTTAATGCCCTTCTTGGAAGTAGAAAAGTGGTCCAAAGGAACCCCGGATTTTCGTTTTCAGAATAGTGTATGGATTAAATAATTGAGGAGAGTGATGTGTTAATTATTCCCTAGCTAGCTCAGGTGCGTAATGAACCAAAAGTGCCATTTGTGGACGAAATAATCGTTCCCACATCCCAATTTGGATCAAGTTTCGCTGCGTACGCTTTCAATTACTCACTTATGAAATTACTTATCTTTCTAATCTTGATTTTGTTTGTTTAAAAATAGTTTATTTAAGCTATTTTGATCTATTTTATCCATAGACAATAATTGTGTTGTAATACAACAATTTTAACGAGTTAATGTGTAAATAAGGGTATTTAGACTATTTTTTTAGTTTCTTAAACATTGTGTTTAAGGCTGTTTATCGATCGGTCATGTGTTCGGTTCCAGTCGGACCGAAATAATCAAACCGATTATATTCGATTTAGTTTTTTATTTGCATGAAAACATTAATCGGTTTTCGGTTCGGTTCAGTCAGAATCAACTATTTTAAAAAAAAAAAAGAAAATCTTAGATTTTTAGATAAACTAGCTAACACTTATTCGCTTTAGTCCAATTTGGTGTAGATCGGCCCAGTTCGGTTCAATTCGACCCAAATTCGGTTCGCTCTAATTTGGTTCGGTTCACTAAGACCGGTGTCAATAACCTAAGTTAACCTAATTTCAAAATGTTCGGTTATTTCGATTTATAACCGAACTGAATAACCTTGAACCGAGTATGTTCGATTTTCGGTCTACTCAAATCCGAAATTCCATTTTATTCGGTTCGGTTTTGGACCGATGAACAACCCTAATTGTGCTAAAGTCTAAAAAAAGCAACTAATTTCATATGGAGGAAATATCTGTCAGTAAAAAACACATAACATTGTGAAATACTATCTGATTACAACATAAAATTTAAACTCATGACCAAATATACGTCCTTCATTTGTGCCTAGGACTTCAACTACATTGATATTTTAAGTCGTGTTCGTGTCATTCTCTCTCCACTTCCGGTATTCAAAGCTTTCAAGACTGGTTTGTTAGTTTCTTATTTGTGTATACAAATCCTTTTTATTTTCAACTTTATTTGTTAAGTTCAACTTTATTTTTATTCATTTAAGGATTTACTAAGTGAAAAAATTGACTAGTATTGGTATCAGTGGCATTTTTTAGGGGGACTGAGGGGGTCCCCGGCGAATCCCTTAGAATTTTTTTGTTAAGCCTCTTTTTGAATTTTCAATTTTCACTATGTATACATAAAATGATGAGTAAATTACAAGAAAATGCATTTGTCTAGTGTTATTTGTCTTGGAACTTGTATAAAAGAAGCTAGATATCATGGGTTTAATTCTTCAATCCCTCTCCTAACCTTTCTTTTTTCTTTTTTTGTTAAAAATTTGAATCTTAATTGTCTTATTAAAATCTTTGTGTTTATTAATCATGTTTATTTCTCTTTTGTTTTTTATTTTTCCTTTCATCTTTTAGTTTTTTATTAAAACAAAAATTAAAAATCTTACATTATTTAAATAATTTTCAAAAACGCTAAAAATATAGTATATATTACATGAATTAATCAAATTTTAAAAGATGGATCTCATACTTTTTTTAGTTTAAAAATATTAATATAAATGTCAATTTATGAAGTTAAAAATATATGGAACTACCCCTTCGACAAATTCCTAGATCTGCCACTAATTGGTACACATGGAGTATTCAGTTCGCATGCTATCGAGTCATTGGGTAGACTCTTATATTTACGGAGGGTTTATGTTCACTTCAACTCAATAACATTTCCACGAGTAATCTACTATATATACTAAACTAGAGCCTAACTATGTCACATGAGACTCCCTTATTAAAACTTTCACATGTCATTTTTTGCTTTTTTACCTTTTTAAAATAAATTTAATTAAAAATCAAAGATATGTGTCATAAATCTATCACTAATCTTTTCCTAATTTAAATACAAATCAAGTACAAAGATTACAAGTTAATCACAAAGATTACAAATCCAAAATTTTCTAATCATATGGATGATTGAGATACATTATGATCCAAATCTGATTTTAATATCAATATTATCTAGATCTATTTTTTTTATACATAGAGTAAGTTTAATACTCCCTCCGTTCAAATATAGATGTCATTTACAAAAGACAGAAAGAGAGAAAACGCTCCCAAGAAACACTGAGCCGGCCCTAGCGGCTTTGCTCCCAACGGGCAGAAATTCCCACCGGCCTAGCAGCCTCCGATGAGCCCGCCTCACCGGCCCCGCCTCACCGGCCCGCCTCACCGGCTCCGCCTCACCGGCCCGCCTCTCCGGCACCCTGCCTCACCGGCACCCGCGACATTTCCCTCACCGCCTTGGAGCCCGACGCCGCCGCTCCCCTCTCTGCCCATCCGTCCTCCTCCCCGACCTCCTCCTTTCCGGTCTCCGGCCTCCTCCTCTCTACCCGACCTCCGTCCTCCTCTCCGCCCCCTCTTCTTTCCTCCTTGCCCTGATCCGCCACCAACCTTCCCCGTCCTTCTCCTCCGACCCGTAGCCGCTGACCCCCTTCTCTGCCCCCTCCGTCCTCCTCACCCGACCTCATCTCCGCCCCTCCTCCTTCTTCCTTGTCCAGAACCGCCTCCGACTTTCCCTTCTCCGACCCGTCGTCGCCGACCCCATCTCTGGCCCCTCCGTCCTCCTCCCAGACCTCCCTTCCGCCTTCCTGTTCGAACCTAATCCCCCCGCCTCCCTTTCTTTTTTTCCCTTCCCCTCCAGATCTGCCCTTTGCCCCCCCTCTGCCCCCCCTTAATTTTTTTATGTTCTGTTTTTTTGTTGTTTGCTGGTGTGGTTTCTCGACTGTGCAGGTGACCTGGGTTGATGAGAGACTGTTGTTTCGGTTCAAGATTTGACAGTGATCGTATGATCTCTGGTGGTGTCTACTGACGATTTGCCATCAGAATGTGTCTTTTCTCTTCTTTCTGGCTGCTTCAAGCGACTTTGTTGGAGTTTTTTCAACCACTGCTTGAAGACTTTCTCTTTGTTTAGCCTTTCGGTGTGCTTGCTTCAGTTGTTGTTGCCTTTGGCTTTGTTTGTTGTTCCTTTTCTTTATGTTGTTTTTGTTTGTGTGTTGTTGTTGTTGGATCTGCCGTTTAATCGGTCTCTCAAGTTTTCAGGGTTTTGTCCTGAATTTTGAATTCTTACTTTATCAAAAAAAAATATATATATATATATATGTCATTTTAGCCTTAAAATCTTGTTTATTACTGTAATATTTGTCATTCGAGCTATTTTAAGTAAAAAATTATTGATGATTTACAACGATTGTTCTTGAAAATTAATTTTTTTATCACTTTAATATCCTATATATCTATTCATTGGGTTAAAAATAAACATGCAAAAAATATACGTAAAAAGTAACTAAAAAAAAAGGCTAAATGATAACACTCTAAAAATTTATATCAAAAACTAAAATGACATCTTTTGTCAAACAAATAAAGTAATTATTCATATTTTTTATTTAATATATATAATATAAAAATCCGTGCCTGACACACGAATTACGCTAGTTAAATATGAAATACATCAGACCACAAAAATAATATGAAATAGGAATACAAATTCAGACACGAGTACGCCATATATATTAGGTTGATTGAAGGCCAATATAATTACAAATGAAAATACGAAAATGATTCAGGATACTCCAGTTCGTAGCCTAATTTATGAATTTTAAAATGTGTTCAAAGTGTATTCCGCGATTGTAGAAAGTTCATGATAACATAAATATGTGAGGCCAAGACATTTATATATTAATAAAATACTCTATTTATTTAATAATACTTGTCATTTTAATATTTAACACAATAGTTAAGAAATGTACTAATTAAGCTAAAATTCTATAATATTTTTTTAATTTTACAATTTAATAAATATCCAACTCATTTTTTAAAAATAAATAAAGACAAATTGCATAACGAATGACAATATATGTAATTATTAATAACATATCTCATATTCATAACTCAAAATAAATCATTAACTAAAATTTTAAAATGACAAATATTTTTTGGAAACTAAAAGGCTAAAACAACAACTATTAGTGAACAGAGAGAATACAATGTTAAATTATTGCCCCTGAGTTTAGGATTATTCTTGTTAGTGTCTTACGATTAAGTTTTTTCCGGTTGATGTCCCTAAGGTTTGGATTTGTTTGCTTCGTAACCAAACTTTTTCATGTTTGTACCATTCCAGTTCAAATTGATTAAATCCAAGTCCACTATTGTGTTCATCGCCCTCAAATTAGTAAGATTTGACTCCTAAAATACTCAACTTCATGTCCGAACCATGTCGATTTGAATTCCAAAGGAACAACCCATTTTCGACCTTAAGAATTCAAATCGGAATGGTTCGAGCATGGATTTGATTGTTTTAAGAGTCGAATCCTACTAAGTTGAGGTCATAAACATAATGATGAACTTCGATTTGATCAATTCGAACCGAAATGACACGGATATGGAAAACTTCGGTTACAAAGCAAATAAACCCAAACCTTAAGGACACCAACCGGAAAAAACTTAATTGTGGGACACCAACAAGAATACCTCTAAACTCAGGGATACCAACAGAAATTTTCCTAAATTATTTTATCAATTTATTTTAACTTTTCCTTAAATCTAGGAATAACTTTTCCTAATGTCAAAAACTCTCTCTTTCACCCATCCCTTCCCCTAGCTCACCGCCGCTCATAGGAAAACCCTAGCTTAAACACCTCATATCTCACAAAATCTGCAAAAGGAAATATGGAAGCTCGGTCTCCTTTCTTTTACCAACAAAAATGACTCCACAAAGGAAGCTCTATGGCTAGTTGTTCCATTCTAATGGAAAGGGGATTCAATCCCCCAAAAAACAAAAAAGAAAGAAACTCAGTATGGGCACATATTTTCGCCCGAACAGAGGCAACGCTGTCTGGGTCATTTCACATATGGTGGAGCGATCGTAGTCGTGCTATTTGCGAAATCCCAGCCTTGTGTCTTTTGCTCTCCAACTGAGCTAAAATTCCCAAGAGGGAAGTAAACCCCGCGAAAGGCGTTGGTCACCGATGAAGCTCCAGAGTCAACGGCTACCACCTCCATCTTTTCCCTGTGTCGTGATGTGCCTACTGATGGACTGAGGAGTTGGCCTTGCCAGAAGCTACACGATGATGTCTGTAGCTATTTCCCACCTAGCGAATACAAACAACAATCTAGGTGATACCTTTATAACCCTAATGTTTTTGAGAATTGTTACTCTTCTTTCAGAAAGTATGGTTTATGCCTATATATACCAATGATCCTTTACCCACAAATGCATGCTCAAACAATCATCTAAAAATCACATTACAAATTTGGTTTTTTTTCTGGTTGTTGCCTCATGTTGTGTGGTATTGAGATAATTGTGCCTAAGGGCTCTCACTTCTTGCTCTCTGAATCCCTGGCCCTAAACGACTACCATGGAGAAAGGTAACCCCTCCTACTTTGAAGCTCTTCGATCTCAACCCTCAACCAAATCGGCTTCACAAACCAAAACTAGGGCTAATCCCTCAATTGTTATCAATGAACCTACCCTAGAATCTCTTCAAACCAGAGCTAACAAACAAAACTTCCCCCCCTTGACCAAGGAGAAGGGGAAAGCTAAAATTTGCCCTAAAGGCTCCTATTTTGAAAAACTAACTAGAGCCAGGGAGAGCATTAAAAAACAAAAAGAATCCTCTCTAATGAAATTTGTTATTGGTAATCATATTGATTTTCCAAAAGTTTTTATCAAGCTGAAAAATGAGTGGAGATTTCTTAGATGAGAGATTAGTTTCTCTGACCAACAGTTTGGTTGGTTTGAGGTTAATTTTCCAATCCAAATGATCTAAGAAAAATATGGGAAGGCAGACCCTACCATCTCTTCGGCCAACTCCTACTTCTCAAAAAATGGCAACTAGGTTTTAATCCCCAATCTGAAAAAGTATCCCAAGTAGATATGTGAATTAGAATCCCATTTCTACTTAATGAACTCTGCAATGTAGAAGTTGTGCAGCTCATTCTAGCAGAGAACAAAATAGGGAATTTTATCAAATTTGACCCTCTAGCCTCTAAAAAAAAATGGGACAAATTCACTTGTATCTGTGCCCAAATTGATTTTGCAGAATTTGTCCCAAACTATGTCTATATACCAAATGAGAATGGTAACATGGAAAAATTCAATGTGTGGTTTGAAGACATTCCAGAGGGTTGTGGGAATTGTAGGGATGCTGATCACATCTTCACATCCTGTCCACTGAGGGAATTCACCCCCCCCCCCCCCCCCCTAAATTCCAATTCTCAATCCAAAAAGCTCCTACCAGCCCTAAGGATGAATCTCAGCTTCCACATTATGAAACCACAACTGATGTTGCAAACAATGGTCCTTGGATCAAAGTTACCTCTAAGAATGCCACTTCAAACAAAAAGGAAAAAATCAATGATCATGGGCACAAGCCCTACCTTGTTCCTAACGATGGGGTCACACTATCTTTTGTGAACCCTGTTGTAAGCCTAGAAGTCAATTCTAAGACTCTTATGGTCAACCCCTCTCATAGGAAGACTCAAGCAGATTATGAGGCTCCTAAGGAGAACCATGATATCCCTATCATCATGGAAAGTTCGGCCAACCTGTTCTCTCCCATTATGTCTTCTCCTTTGACTCCTAGGAATTATACCATAGTCCCACATCCTCACTCTGTAAGGCCCATAGCCTTAGAGATGATGTCCCCATGCCAATCGGGTCTTCCCAGGAGGTCACCCATCCCAAGACTACTTCTGCCCTAGCATGCTTAACTTCTTAGTTATTTGTCCTCACTTGAACCAGGAAAAGAAAGAGCTCTTGTTGACATGGGTAACACTCTAATCCTTATAATGGATTACAAATCCGGGATATTACAATCACCCTCACTTAAACCCTTGACGACCTCGTCAAGCTCAAAGACCACCCTCTGGGTCGAGCGACCATCCTCCAGACCAAGCCCACTCGTAACCCAAAGTCGGCTTTGATACCATTTGTAAGGCCCACAGCCTTAGAGACGTTGTCCACATGCCAACCGAGAACTTCCCAGGAGGCCACCCATCCCAAGACTACTCCCGCCCTACCACGCTTATCTTCTTAGTTATTTGTCCTCACTTGAACCAGAAAAAGGAAGAACTCTTGTTGACATGGGTAGCACTTTAATCCTTATAATGGATTACAAATTCGTGGTATTACACACTCAAGCTCCATTTTGGCCCCTATTATCCCATCTCTCTTAGCTGAACCAGAAAAAACCAATCTGCAACCTCAACAAGGACCCCCACCGTCTCCTTTGAGTCCCATTCTGGATACAACACTTGTCAATCCACCTTCCCCAGAGGATGACATCACAATGGAAAATGTGGCACCCTCCTTGCCTCATGTGGCTCCCCTTGTAGATCACATGGTGAATGAAGATGCACAGGGTAACCTGGAAGATGATTTCATCATGGATGACGATGATCTCCTTGATGACTATGAACCATTTCTTCTTATCAATGAAGAAGATGGTCCACCACTTATTGAAAATGAGATGGAGACTCTTCTCAAATCAGATTCTGAGAAGGAAAGTGGAGAGTTCAACTCTGAGGACTCATACCATTCCATCAACTCTCTTAAGTCCAACAACTCAACACCTCCATGGTGAGAAAAATGGGCACTATGGCGGTTCACACTGCTGCTACTTCCACCACTGGGTCCAACAAGAGAAAGTTCCTGGAGGAGGAGGGTGACACGGCCTCATCTGTGCTGACGGGGAACCAAAAATTCAAAAACTAAGCTATCTTGATGTCATGGATAGAGTTAAGGCTCCAACCTTTTGGCCACCAATACTCTTTCTTTTGGATGTTGGTGTTTAGGGACAGTTTATCTCTAGATATTATTTTAGAAAATGTACCCTTGTTTGGAGGCTTAACTCATACTCCTTTCTTTAATCATGTTTGCTTTCAACTGATGCTCAGGGTACCTTATAAACCCTGCTTTTGTAATCCAATTTGGACCATGAATCCAATTCAAACCCATGCTAGAATTTCCCTTTATCTATTCATGATATTTTCTGGTCAAACAATGTATGATTCATTAATTATATGATAAACTGTATTAATTGAATTTAAACTCAAAACTACAAGAAGTGATGGTACAGGATAATTTCTGGTCAAATTATGTATGATTCATCGATTGAAGTCATCTCATCTACATTTATCTATTTCTGCCTTAATGCAGGAAACAAACCAATATGTCCAATGCTATGATCTGGCAACTGGCAACCTTCCAGTAATGGATGAAAATTAAGAACATAGGAATTAAACTCAAAACTACAAGAGGTTATGGTACATGATATTTTCTGGTCAAATTATGTATGATGCATCGATTGAAATCATCTCCTCTACCTTTATCTATTTCTGTCCTAATGCAGGAAACAAACCAATATGTCCAATGCTATGATCTGGCAGCTGACAACCTTCCAGTAATGGTTGATTATTATGAACACGGTAAGTAACCTGCATACCTGGTGCAAAACTTCACCTAAAGGACTCAAAACTACAGAAACCGGGAATCTCTTTGAAAAAGAATATGGTGCAGCTCAAGCACACAATCAAAGCCCGATAATTCAAGCATCTCAGAAGCACCTAATACCAGAAAGGTCATCAACTGTCCGGTATGAAAAGGATATGAAGAAATTATATAACACCAAGGATGCGAAATCTCTGAAGGAACAAATCAAAATTGTAACATTCATGTAACTTAAGTATAGTTTATGCTGTAATATATGAAATGCTGCTATTCTGATGTACTTTCCCCCACGAATACCTTGCTCACAAATTTATGGGTTGCTTGGCTTATATGTATTAGCTCTTGGTCTCACTTTATAGGATAATATATGTATCTTTACCCAAGTTTGAGTTGGTTTTTTAGTAATAACTAGACCAGCCAACTGAATTGCAATATCTCTACTTCTCTCACTATATCACTGCCCATTATCAAGGATATTCTAAAATTCCTGAAGCAACCGTTTTCTATAACGGTTATAACCCATGTTGTTTTGGTCCTTTTCAATTAATGTAACCTTAACCCAACTTATACTGATAATTCCCTTAACACTCAATAAAAGTTTCTACCAATTTACAAGACTATTGGATGCTTTTCTAACATCTTTTTAGACTTGTTTTATTCTCGTTGGTCTTTGCTCTATACACACTTGGATGGTATGATACTCATTGCTCTCCCGAAGATGCTTAAAGGCGTTTGTTGAGTTCTCGGTATTAGTCGTGGTGGTAGGCCACAATGAAGATCCCTTTGACCTTAGAGCAACGTCATGGTTGAGTTTCGACCCCTCCTATACGCGAGGGCAACGTCATGGCAATCCGTTCAGCTCCTCCGTACGTTATTCTTGATCGACTTCTCTTGATGGCACGTTTCTCCTGCTTGTGCCCTCTCTCATTTCGCGTTTAATATTTCTGCCTTCTGGTTTGTTTTGTTGTATTTTCCTGGTTTGTATGTTTATTTCTCTGCCCGGTCTGTCCGGCGCCGATTCTTCGGCCTCTCGACCTACCCGATGTTATTATGTCGGATACGTCGAATTCTTACCTTATTAAAAAAAATGTTACAACTGGTGCTTCAATGTAGTCTTCCCATTAGAGACAGCAGAGTACTCCATTGATTGTGGCCTGTCTTTCTGTCAAAGCTTCCATGATACTGAAACTTGTGACTTTCAGATGTCTTCTTTTGACCAGAAAACTATCATAAACGTTGCATGCATCTATGTGTACTGCATGTATTTGTACAGCATGATACCGAAATATGTGTACTGTTTTGATGTACAAGTATACAAGTGTGAAACTTGGGATGCTAACATGGTAAAAATGTAACATTTGTTAGGCGCGAATCCTTTCTTATTATAAGATTTTTAATTTTTAATTTTAATGTTTTGTTTTAAAATTGTCCAACACACTTTTCATTCCATCACCCAAAACTTCCACTCCCATTACTTGAACTTCTTGATCCCAAAATAATTAGCACAAAATAACCCAAGCACAACAATTATTCGGATGTAAAAGTAGAAAGTATTGTACAACGATCAACCCCAATCCACCAATAAATCATTCACAGCAGATATGTGAAGAAAGCCCAAGAAGTATATCAGAACTCTCAAAATTCCGATGAAACCCCCCAAAATTCCGATGAAACCCCCCAAAATACTGATCTTCATATCAATAAACGAAACATTAATTTTTAATTACACATATAATGAAACCTTAAGCTATAAGAAAGAAGAAGGGATGTAACCTGGGAAGTATTCTACATTGATTTGGCTGTCCTAACTCCTAAACTCATTGCACATGCTCTTAGAAAGTAAGTACACGTCAGTTTCATACAAAGTGCACACTTGTTGCCAACTTTAACTAGGGATTTGTTTAAAATCAAGTAAAAGAGGTCATTAAAAAGTTTGAATTACCAGTAGTAACCTTCCAATTCCACTGTTCCTACATCCTATGTTCAATCTGGCTTTGCATATCAATTTTTTTGTTTTATTCTGCAATCTGGCCATTTTTCCATTCATCAACAATAAAAAAAAATGAAAAGAATGTCATGTAATACCTATTACTTTCTTGAATCATCAGGCAATTGAAGAAGATCCAGGCTACCATCTGCTTTGCTCTCCAGATGTGAGTTATCATGGGAAGATCTTTCCATGTTGGTTTCTGCTTGTTTATTTTCATCGTAGTTAGGCCTGGCAGACTCGTCGTCGCTTCTCCTGTACTTCGTCATGATCTTGGGAACTGTTTGAGCTGCATCCTTTGACTCTGGTGTAGCATTGCCATTCTCTATCCGTTCAAATCGTACAGCACTAACCTTTCTGGCATTTGCAGCTAATATCTGCATCAAATATGGCTCACTTAGATAAAGGGGCTATTGGACGTGTAGGGTAAAATATTTTCACAGGTCATGATCTCTGAGATCTCAAGCAGCAAAGAAGGAGTTTACGCAGAGGTTCCCTTCACACGTATTGTTACCATGCAGCCGAGCTTCGTATCCAGAAAGTATGTCTTAACATTCAGATTGTCAAAAATTCTGAAGCAACTCAAAATACGCTGTTGCAACCTAAGATATTTCTAGAATAACCAATTAATCAAGTTTGATAAGGGTTTGGGACAATGCTGAACAACTAAAAGATTGACATTTATCTATAATGGCTATGTCCAAGTAACTTGAGGAGAATCAACAATAAATTGCAAAACATGGCCAAGAGACAGGTTAAAACCCTAAAAAAATGTACTATAATCTAAAGAGACGATAATAATTAGCAAAGCATGAGATGAATTAATAAGGAGTGTTCGCTAACCATGTGGATTCAACGGGCAAGATTATATATATAAACATAAGAAGATGCCAAAAACTGGTTTTCCACAAATATGGGTCAGTAATAGAATATAGTGCATACCTCAAGTGTATAAACCTGATTTTTATCCTTAGGATCTTGGTGCTCAGTTTCTGTATCGTCATCCTCTTCTTGATTATCCCTTTCAAGCAGCACCTTGATACTCTCACCAGTTCTTGGGATGTATCCAAATGCCTCACAAACAAATCCTGAAACTGTTTCATACTGATGATCCTGTTGTTAAAAGAAGCAAAAACAGAGAAGATTTCATGAAAAAGGTAGGTTGAATAGTAAGAAGGGAATTAGCTCAAACCTATATTCATATACATAGAAAAATAAGGAAAGAAAATGTCTTCTATGAGAATAATCACAGTTGTAAAACCTCTGTTGAAGAATACAAGACCTTAAAATGTACAATGGGGAAAGCAAAAGCAGAAAGGAGCACCTCAGGCAACTTCATGTTTAGTTCTTCGGATAGATCATAAATTGATGTATTTGCATCCACGTCATATATCCCCTCGGCTCGCATCAAGATATAGCCCGTTTTCTTCTGAATTTCCTCCTGTCACATAATGATTTGGAAAAAACACAATGAGATGTATGCCTCAACGGTCACTTCTGGTGCAACTATTGCAGAACATCACTTGATTGAACTGTATATGTCCAAGCACCACAAATATGAATTGAACTGAGCCAAAATGATTGATGTTTATATTAAGAGAGTGTTTCTAAAAATCTGGACTTGATTTTGGCCCCAGTCTCCCTTTTAAAATGTGATCATTATTTTCATGCATACATAGGATAGCGCTATCATCAGCCCACGAAATGCTGAAACATGGTAGGTGGTGGTTATTTAAAAGCATAGTAGCATTGTTTCTAAAGCTATTCTAAACACTCTCAGAATCTGTCAATTTCTTGAGCACTAAGTTCTTCTTCTAGCTGGCTTATGATGTTCTTGAGCTAAATCATCCATAAGAACAGGATGGGATGTTACAAAGCTGTTTGAATTTGCTCAGAATTCAGAAGATTGTATATCATCATGTATTAAAAGTGGAAGATACCACAAGGAAAATATCTATTATCCTCAGAACAGAAAGCTAAGTACAAATTAGAGAAGTAGGATTGAGTGAAGCATCTATAAACTACTTGAAGCAAATAAAAGCATATATTTAGGAGTGAAAAATGTCTCCCTTCACCTTTGAATCATTTTCATCAAAGATTTCGCCAACAATTTCCTCAACTGCGTCTTCTAGAGTGACTATCTATTTTCACCAATACAAACAGAACAAGAACAATTAGCTTATGCCAGAGCAAATAAAGTAAGAAACTAAGCAACAATTAAGAATAGATCTCTTATGCTAATGGGAAATCTAAACAATAATTTGTTCACTTCCTTGTATTATACAAGAATATTGACTTAAGGGTCAGCCAAATATTAAGGGACTTTACATGAGCAAGAAAGACACTTCATCTCACTTTCAAGTATTCCTAAACAGGATTTCATGTTTAGTGAAGTATCAACATAGCATAGAAAATGGATGTCTTAATGTCTCTACAAGCTTCATGAATAAAGAGAGCACCCTCAACTATACTTAATAGTTTTCAGCAGTACTGATAACAGTGTGCAGCTGTAGTTACTATAACCCGTCTTAACCAAACCATGGTCCACAAGGTGGAATCCATCTTCCAATAAAGAGATTGCCTGCGTTCTGAATTGCTCAGAATGTGTTTGAAAACTGCGACATAATTGCATACTAGAGTATGGAATTTGGATGACCTAGGGCCTAGGGCTGGGGTTTTAAAACGAAAATGGAAATGTTTTAAATTAAGGAAAGCACCAAGAAGAATTGGTTAATGAATTATGGATGATAAAGAAGGCCTTCAAATATTGAAAATTTGAGTAAATTACACATATATTCACGTTAACTTACATACCAAATAAGCTCTTGTTAACGAATTAAAATCAAAACCCTAACTCCATGAAACTTAACCCCTACTGACTTCCTAAGTCGAATGGTGTTCCCTGCTCCTGTTGCATTTCACAATATGGGTATTCTATAGTCCCAGTAAATATGTGTACACTACGAAAGTGAGTTCCAGAACTGAACAGCTATCTTCATTATCTCTTACAAAGGAATAAGATAGAGATTCAAAACATTAACATTTCATGAACAGGTTTGAACTATGTATGGAGCTTTAACAATGCCCACATTACTTAGATAATGAAGTTTATGAAAGAATATTCATTGTTTATCATATGTGTTATACTCAGTTGCAAAGAAAACTGAACTTCCACATCTGTCAAGCTTGAACACATAAATAACTCCAAATTCTTTAACCTCTTGCAAGAAATCCACATACCCCCACAGTTCCTCCATATTCATTCAGAACAACAGCCATGTGAACCTTCCTGATTCGAAACTCTCTAAGAAGATTCCATACTGACATTGAATCTGCGATTGCAGAGAACAAAAAATTTACCATTTTTTTTATGTCAACAATGAACCAGACTGAAATAAACATTAATGCAATTCAATTTTAAGTATTTCTATAGAAAAATTATATAGATCAACATAATATCTTCCAAATTAATCCCCAATAATATGCACTATATTCCTGTTTTCTTAGCTTATAGAACGAACCAGATAACAAATAAAACAACTTATTGATGATAACAAATGATGTGATTGATACAATGAAATCTTCATACTAAGGAATGAAGAATTACCTCAAATTAGAATACAATAAATTATAAATGAAGTTGTACAGAATCAGTGAGGATTGGATATGGATACAAAAGTAATAGACAAGACAAAAAGGCAATTAGAAGCACGATCATTTTCCTGCAGCCTGAATCCAAAACTTATTTGTAAGTTAATGTAGCTGAAAAGCTACAGAAAACAATTTGTTTTCCACCTAGCTGCTATAAAAGAACATTCACTATGGAAGACATTTATTAATCAAACAATTATTCTACAAGGAGATATTGCCATATTACAAAGAAAAACCAATAGTGGAACAACAATGATGCTTCCGTTGTTGCTTAAAGATATATAATGTTGAGCTCTGCTTTATCTGAAATGCACCACTTACATAAAGCATATTCCTATGGATTTATAGAGAATAAACAACAGAATTTGTAGTTTTTGGTAGACTTTCAGGTGAAAATCTAGGGGCAGCCTGAAGAGAGGACAGCCATATGGCCCATATAGAAGTGTGTAGTAAATTCACAAAAGTTGATATATGTGAGCATGACATAGTGGAATTTGATTCTAATGGAACCAGGCAGAGGTTCATGGATATAATAGTAAAGATAAAAAAAATAACTGGTTTCATTGCATAAGACATCCACCACCACCAGGTATCAAAATTTACAAGCATGTCAAAACTTTGCAAGTCCAGTCAAGAGATCTGAAATTAAAACTCGCAAAAATCATGCAATCATGGGGTCCAGTTGCGTTGGCATAGATCATGCATCAAGTTTACTGTCCGTCAACCACAATGAAATTATACATGCAATGCATGGCAAATTCATTATACTGCATCTATAGCTTCTCCAGATCTAGGTTTCATTGACAGATTGCCACTCAAGATAAGCATGCTTCAGCTGGTAGTCATCTGTATGTGAGTAGGTATTTTAAAAACCTTTTTTAAAAAGATTAACCATAAAGTAAAATTACCAGGCACAAAATAGGCTGGTTTGTGTGCAAAATCCCCCACAGAAGAACTTTCCAGTAGCTCTCCCTTCAAAATCAAACAGATTACAGTTCTGCAGACTATGAGTTGATGTATTGATCAATAACAAAGAGAACATTAATAAAGAAGGGAAGATTGCGACTGAAAACGCCCACCTTCTGCACATAATCAAGCAAATCCATAGCATATGCAATACCAACTATATTATCAATACGTTCTTCAAATACAGGCACCCTGAGAAATTATAGAGAAGTGAGCATGTCAGAACACTGAAACATAGAGAACACAACTTTAGAAGGAAGTCTGTAAAACAAGATACCTGGAGTATTGATGTGTCACCCATAGTTCATGAAAATCAATTAGTGTGGCGCTTGAATCAATGGCAACAACATCAACAAGAGGTGTCATGACCTCTCTAACATGCGTGTCTTTTATCTCCAAGACATTTTCGATCATGTCCTGTAATCAAAATATCAACACAAATTATGAAATTAATCGAAAAACAACTTTAGCAGATAATGTAATACGAAGCTCACTAAGACTAATTCATTCTTACACCAAATTATGAGGCACCCTTTTGCCTTACTAATAATATCACAAAGTTAATATGACACAGTTAAAGGATAAATATCTCAGTAATCAACATCAGATTAATGTTTCATTAACATAAATCCAACAGATAAAGAAATATGAAAATGCAAAAAGAACAAAAAAAAGGTGACAAAACATGATAACAAAGTTTGGTTCATCAGGGAAAGAACAACCTGTTCTTCCTCCTCTATTGCCCCACTCAATTCTGCTCCTCGCAGCATCAACTTCAGTTCATCTTCAGTGACATATGGTTCACTGATACAACGGATTCAGCAAGTGACAAACTTCTTATATATTTGCACAAAACCATCTGTCACAAAAATATCTACAAAAGAACTAGCTCTTATGATCCACTAAAATCTAGTCATGCATACATGAGATCTGTTAACAAACAAAAAATTATATGCATAGCATAGTCAAGATGATCAATAGATGCTGCAATCACTGTTAACAATTGCATAGTGGCCTCGTACATAAACCAGTAGCCATGCCCTGAATATTATTATCAGCTTCTTTTTTGGAATCAGTATTTTGCAACATCAGATTGCAAATTCCAACTCAGCCAAATGATCAGCAATTCAGCATAATAGCATTGAACCACATAAAGTTCAAATTAATTTATGTGGTATAAATTAACAAAAGCATAAAAAACCGGATAAACCTTTTCTGTTACAATTCCATGTATTCAACTATCCGTACAACATACAATAAAACACTTCACCAAAGCATAAAAAACTGGATGTCTGTGTTTGAAAACCTGCTTCTGTTCCATATAACAATCCTCTAAACATTTTATTTTTACCCTTATCAAAGGATAAACCTTTTTAGGATAACTTTCTTCTAATTTGTCAACATCGTATATTTTCATTATAATAATTATGATTCCTTGATCATTTTTTTGCAGCTGCTGGAACTTGGAAACTATACCAAACAGGCTGTTGGTTACCCTATCCTACTACTGGCCCTTAATTTCAAAATCAAACCTAGTCAAAGCATCATGGAGCAAACAAAAGATTACAGATATAGTATGTCAGTGCAGAAATGAAATCCTAATATAGTTTCATAAAGCAACAAAGGAACATAATATAAAGCAAGGACAAAATCCTAACAAAAGATGCTACTATAACCTGAAAGAAAACTCACTAACCTTCTTCCTTTAAATCCAAGCATTTTCAGCATCCCAAACGAAAGGAATGTGGCAACTCTTCCCACAGGATATAATATAACCGAAAGCCATGCCACTGGTCTGACCTAAGAGACATTATAAGCAAATGTTAGTAAATCAATTTGTGTTTGAAAACTCCAAGAAGAAAAGCTCGGTAAGAACACATAAGAATGAATTGGAAATTTGAAACTAATTTCATGTTAAAGTTTTCATCAATGCAACTGTGAGCTAGATGATGCCCGAATTTGCATTACAGAGTACCATTTCACACAAAAGAGAAGATGGGTAGAAAATTCGGTTATACCACCAATCTGGCAACATCAGTGGCATGATGAACAGCTATACTTTTAGGGGTTATCTCAGTAAGAAGCAAAATAGCAACCTGCAGTAAAAAACAATGAACAAGCATTGAGAATGGCAGAAGAAGGGAAGTCTTTTACAAGTAAATTAGCTACAATTTCAGTCCCATTAAGCTGGTGGAATTATATTTATAGGATATAGTTAGGGGCGGGAAGAAAAGCACAAAGGAGACATTAAGCCATGATTGGTTTTCTCAAAGGGAAAGAAAAATACTGATTGAACTGGAAAAGCTGAAAATCCTGAATATAAATGGATGTAAGGACTTTTAGTCACATCAGACTATTCCTGTCAGTGAGAAGGAATTGTCACTCCTGAAAGAACTGATAAGGGATATTTGAACTATACTGTCATCACTCCAGTTGCTGCACTGATTCCAGCTTCACCGAATATTGCTGTTGCAGCCTCCGTAACTAATGCAGTTGCCGCAATGTTAACAACACTGTTTAAATGTAGAATCTTCTTAAGAGAGTTTCAGAGGGCTATAGAAAGCAACATAGATAGTTTAATCCAAATAGAGTTAATACGTTGTGCCAATGAGAATAGTTGTAAGAAACCGAGTAACGTCACTCCGAAGCATTCTGAAGACACCATTGTCTGGTTCTTTCTCAGCTAACTCTCTCACCTATAAGGAATCAAAATGATAAAGCCAGATAAATACTCTATTATTTTCAGATTGCGTATTATTGAAGAATATGGAAAGTTAAGAGGTTCATCTTTCATGAACAAAAATAGGACTATCATAGCTGTGAGTAATAATCAAGGTACATGACTATAATTTCCAAAAGGTGTTGCTCAACATTAACACAACAAATACATAAAATTCTATTAACTGCATACCTTACAAAAGAGAGGGGTCAAAAGGAAAACCACCCAAACAGCTTCCAGAAGAACAATGGTAAAAGAAGAGCAAGAAGGCATTACATTAATAATTTCTGAAATTTGGAAGACAATCATTTAAATCTCAATCCATTCCAACCGAGAGTTATTTTACAAGAGAAAAACGTAATCATCAACATACAAATTATTATACATTCTGAACTCCTTGAATGAACTGGATCATATTCTAAAAAATGCATATGATAACTGAAAATGACAGTAAGACACAGATAAATAGCGCATTTATGAGCAGCTATTTACAACTACTATCATTGTTATAAACCACACAAAAAGAAATTGCATTTCAATTCTATAGAAGAAAAAATATTCACACAAATAAAGCAGGGTAGTAAGTGAGCTCTAAATAAGAATCCGCATAGAGGTTCCCTAGAGCCAAATGAGATTTCACTAAAAATCCACAGGCTATACAAAAACAACAAGGATCACCAAGAAAACCATATGATATGATTCAAATAGCATTTTAAATTATACCTTCCAAGGCCAAAGAGTGGTGATCGAAGTCTCAGCCATGGAGAAAAATGCTGATAGGCCCAAGAGTGCAGCTAAGACGAGCCCTTGCTCCCTTATTACCTGAAGAAGTTGCAATATCTTTGGCCAAGCGTTCTTTAGCAACAACATACTATGCTCAACAACATCATATGTTTTATTAACAGCTCCTTCCACTGCCGTCGCTCTCTGACATTGAAACACTAAAACCCCACAAACCGCAGCAGCTAAAACTACTCCACACTTGATCATAACCTTGAAAGATTCACTGAAACTCATACGCTCAAAGCTAGATTGTTCAGTCTGCCCCTGAGTTCCATCACCTAAAACAAATCTGCCATGGTTTCTGTAATTTAAACACTGCAAACACCTGTTTTGTGGTGTTACAGAAGTAAATGAGCTTACAAACACGGTTTTTTTCATACAATTGGTAATGAACGGGCGATATGCAATTCTGGAAGAAATCTTGACAGGCATTCGCGAGTCCGGAACGATCAGCAATGAGAACCTTGAACAGAAGGCGCCCCTTGAGCAGCTAAAACTCGGGGATTGCAGCGAAAAGCTCGTCATGATATGCCAATCCTTCAATGCGAGATTTCTGCCAGTACCAGGAAAACAAATTCGACAGATTTTCTCAATGCTTTTCACATGAGTTCCACAGATTCCAAAATTCGGATAATTACATTATGCAGCTAATTCTCTCGGCTTGTCAATCTCCGATCCAACGTATTCCGCAACATCTGCAAAACTCTAGATTTCGAGTGAACAGAAGCTGTTCTAGATTTTCGAGCTTGAACCCTAAATATGTTGCCAGAAGAACTAGATTTTACCGGCGGAAAAAACCCTAGGACATTGGGAAAGCTTGAAAAGGAAAAGCGTAATTGATATTTCTACGATTTGGGATTGTTGTGGCGGGTAGACATGACCGGTGGAGGAAACGCCTTCAGAAATTCACGGTGCTCAGTGTTGTCAGTTGTGCAACTTGCAAGCGGAACGTTAACCGAAGCGGACGTTGTCCTACAAAAAAAAAATAAAAAAAATAAGGAAAACTACATTATTACCCTTAATTTTACTATATCTTCATTTGGTCACCCGCATTTTAGATAATTACAAACCACTACCATACAAGTACTTTTTAATGTAAGATTTAGGTAGTTTTTTTTATTTACATTGAAGCATTTTTCGCGGAATATTTCACATTTTTTGTGGAAAAAGGCTTTACGTTCGAACAAAATTTTGAGAGGGGTTCATTATCTGCTATTGTTTTGCAAAATGCTTATTTAATATCTGTAGATTCATGTAATGTTATAGAACTCATAAATTCACATTATATAATGAAAAAATATATAGACATAACCATTTGTTCATGTAGGTGGAATTGAGGAAACATGTGAAAAAGGATAAACCAAAAAGCACGTTTTTTTTTCTAGACCAGACTAAAAATTTAGTCCTGAAAGTAAGTGGTTAAAAAGATTTGAAAATTTCTAACAAAATAAATTTTATTTTTTAATATTTAAAAAAAAAACCTCAGTTAAAAGATATTCGTTTGCTCATTCAATCACCACCTATGTGCATAAGCAAAAGAGGTGAACCCCATTTTTTTTATTTTTTTGGAACCTTATCAAAAAAAAAAAAAAAGAGGTGAACCCCTTTGACAAAGCACCTACCTTTGCTTATGGAAGGTATTAGGGTCATCGCCTAATATAAAACGCCTCAGTTAAAAGACACTCACCTGCTCATTCAAACACCTACCTTGTTTGTTGTAAGACTTCCAACCCAGAGTAGGTTGTTGTTTGTTCCAAGACTTCCGACCCAGAGTAGTAGAGTAGGTTGAAACGTAATATAGATTGAGCTTTCAAGGTTAACCGGGAAACCTAATACAGATTGAATTTTTATATTAATCCAAAAAACTGATCTTCGCGAGTTAACCGGAAAATCACCCAAAAAAACGGCCGATATATTCACTACTCGCTCGTAGGGCAATTAATACTGAAGAAATTAAAACAAATAGTTATAAATATCATAACATCTCAGAAGGGAAAATCATATGGTTTAAGGAGGAACAAAGAGATGGGTGTAACATTCTCCACAAGATTTCAATGTAAAGCCAAAAAGAACTCTCACTTCCAATTTTTAACAACAGGCAAAATCTGTTACAGAAAATAACTCAAACTATCCGGGTAGTTCTACGGTGAAGTTAGGTTCATATGTATCCATAAGGATGTGTGCAAATAACCGCGATTTGTACCAATGGATTCCAACTAAGTGCATTGACTCTACAAACGGTGAGATATCAAGGCTTCAATATGTGAAAACATGATCAGGAAACTTGAAGGATGATTCCCTCGAGTAAGAATCCTTGACAAGTTCTTAACCACTCAAGGGGGTGAGATCTGTGACTTTGCCTACTGCAACCGTCTTCCCTGCAAAACGAACGAGAAAGGGTTCAGAGATCGGATGACACCTGTCAGAGCAGTATTGGTGCCTTGAGTTAGTTACCTTCGGTTCTGAGAGTAAACCTCCCCAGCTGTGGGAAGTCAGAGAATTTCTCTATGCATATCATATTGTTCACCTAGACACATGATGAAGTGCAAAATCAGTCCAGAGAAAACGAAGATAACAATGAGGAGGCGCAGATAATATAACCTTAACAAGAGGTAAGACGTCCCAAACGGAACAGTAAACAGGTATTAGGTGAATCCAAAATAAAGACGTGTACCTGAACCCGACACAGAACAACAGCCCCGTTTTTCACAAAAAGAACCTTCTTTTTCATTGGTTTCTTTGTCTTGGGGTCAATTTGATGAAGCAGCTCTATAATTTCACATTCCTCCACAACGGCATGAATGTGCAGGACTGCCTTGTAGCCAGCAGTGAAAATTGCCTACATGAGCAGAATGTTCAACATATTTAGACTCTGGATAGCCTATTGATTTCTCTCTGCAGAAGTGCTTGAAGCAAATGCCTGCTACGAGAAAGTGAGGGGGGGCATTACTTACATTATCAAGCAATTCCAGGATCTGCAACTGAGCTACAAACTCGTTAACTGCAGCTATTGGCTTTGCTGCATAATATATGCAATTAGAAAAGTTAATACATTAAATAGGAAATTAAAAGCATAAAAGTAATAAAGAAAGTTCCAGTATGATGCCAAAACGGCAATTATGACATAATGTTCAATGGAGTTGCATAATTTATCACAACGGCTCATTTGCAATTATTTATAGCAACAGGAAGAGAAACAGAAAACTACAATCTCATTGTTGATTCAAGTTTGATGGAAAGAGCAACACAAGAGAAGGCAACAAAAAGGAACTTTACCTAAATCAAAATTGTGTGTTTTAAGGTAGTGCCATTAAACTTGAATCATTGTAATTCAACAAATTACAGTAGCATCTACATGGCTTAAATCATTGCAGATTTGTAACCAATGCTTTTGTCAAAAAAATTAGTGTGCCCAATGATCTTTGTAGATTGATTTACTGTCTACTTTATTGTCATCACATTTCATCGCTAACAGTGAATCAAACAACGTCGTTCGAACAGAAATATAAAGTTCATGATATCTCTTGATTTAGGTAAAGTTCGATTTTTTTTGTACAACACTTGAAAGTGAGAAAGTCCATGATATTTGTTGGAATCTTTCCCCGATTGATGCTGAATTACCCTTTTTCTATGTTTTTCTCTTCCAAACATCCTATATAGCTATATACCAGATTACCAGGTTATAAGCAATATTATCAAAAGGAAGCAGCGAATATGGGGGAGTCTATGTACACAAAACGCAAATGGCAAAATACTATGGGCAATGCACCAAGGATATGATAGCAGAAAAGAGTCTAATTATGCCGCAATGACAAAAGACAATTATAGTAATAATTAAATACTGCTAGAGACTGCTGAAATAATCAAAAGAAAGTCCATTACGGTCCAACTGGAACTTACAAATGCTAGACAGGATGAAACCCGACAGTATATCTTCGTCGTCAATACCCGACACTCTAATTCGGAGATTTTCACCAGGTCCAGCACGTTTAACTTTGTCTTCGTCAATGTATATGGCAACAACTTTAACATTAACCTGATAAACAGTAGCCTCAAAAGGTCAATTATAAAACCATACCATATATTGATGAATTTAAATTATAAAGAAATCAGAAACAGACCTTATTTGGCATCACCACCAATGAATCCCCCTCACGAACACTACCAGACTCAACTTTACCCATCACAACAGTTCCCATGTCCTTGAATTTGTCAATAATTGGCATCCTAAAAGTTGAACCTCCAATATCAGATAAAAAGGTAGTAACACCTCCAATAAGCATTTTTCTACAAGACTATATAGGAAGACATCGTTTTGGTATGTACCAAAAAAGTGCAAGTAGACCATTTAAAGTGGGATAAAGTCCCAAAGGAAGCACAAATTAGCATGCTTCAAAGTTAAAACCAAGCCCCAAAGGATCATAACATCCAAGAATACACACATACACACACATAGAGAGAGAACATCTATAAGACTAACAATTGCAGAGTTTGGTTCAAAGCAAATCACATTGTCAGAGAAAAGCACACTGATGATTATGCAAGAAGTGTCAAACTCAGGACAACACTAGGGGAAGAGGGAAGGGATACTGATGAAACTAAGAATAAGAGCAAGCTGGATTTATTCAGGAAAGGTGGAATACACCTTCCATAGCTAAATTTGTGATGTAAAGGGGGTTAGAATCAAATATGCTTATGGAAAATGTGGCTGTGAGGAAGGGAGATAGGCTTAAGTATGTGAGCGATGCTTGAGGGGACTCCTTACATAATTATGCTGTGAAGTTGTTAGGGGGATTTATCCTGAAACCATTCCAATTTTGTACGGGAAGCCTGAGCCTAAGCCCATTCTGACAACATGTGCTGGTAAAGCTACAGTTGAATTCCAATAGAGGGGTTTATACCTTTATTTTTAGTATTTTCTGGTGCATCTTCTATCACAAACATTATAACTAAAACAAATAAAACATCAAAACAGGAGCGAAAATCGGGGGTGTGATATCAATTAAGAGTGGCTAAAAGCATAAGGAGGATAAATTATAAAACCTTGAATTACCTGAAGGGGCCGTTGGGGTCTCTTGGTGGAACTTCCATAGAATCAAGAACTTCAAACATGCACGAACCATCCCACCAAGGACAGACATTCTTTTGCATTCTTGCTTTCATATTTATACCATGCAGACCCGAGATTGGTAGAAATATGACGTCTGCATATGGATACATGAAAAAATTACAGACATAAAATTAAACTGTATCCAGTGTGCAATATATATTAGCAATGTAAAGCTTCAATTGAACTATATAACTAAAACCTTTTTCACTACCTTTCTTCACATTGTACCCAGAGGATCGCAAAAATGGAGTCATCTTGGACTCAATCTCATCATATCTGGGAATATTAGATAAAACAGAAATATCAGAAATGGCAGCATTGAAGCAAAGCACGCATTAATTAACACCAAACTGAGGGAAGAAATCAGAACCTCTGCTTTGACCAGTTCACAGTAGGGTCATCCATCTTATTCACAACCACTAGTAACTTTGAGACACCCAAAGTCTTTGCCAGCATGACATGTTCCCGGGTCTGTCCACCCTTTTCATATCCAGTTTCAAACTCTCCTTTCCGAGCAGATATTACCTACATAAATATAATTTGTACAACAGTTTTCAAAACAAATTCCTCAACTTGACAGGTGAGGAAGAGTCAAATGAATTACCAGAACTCCTATATCCGCTTGTGATGCCCCACTAATCATATTTGGCACATAGCTCTTGTGACCCTGTTAAATATGAAGATGTACAAATTACTTAGCAACAAATTACTTAGCAACAAAAGCATAGAATAGAAACAAATACGCTTCTAGTTGTAAAATTTCAGAAGTTCATGATTGGCACAAATTGATCAATAATGATATCCCACTCATTCAGAATAATTGCTTGTTAGTTACTACAATTATTGAAAGTGCAAACATTGCACTTAATCAGTTATTCCATTCTATTTAAGTAACGAAACAGTAATTTCATTTCATGTATACTGTTTCAAATTTGAAACTATTAAGTATTAACAACTAAATATTTTGTAGGAGTCTACAGGTTAAAAAAGACACAATACAAATTATTGGTAGATAGCAAAATATACATCTCCGAATTCAGGTATCTAAATCTTACAACTTCCTTTATTAGCAGGATCTATAACAGGATACACTCACTACCAGAACCCCTTCCTAACATTCAAATGTGCAATAAAGAGAGAGAAGAGGTGTCACCGGGGCATCCAAAATCGTAAACCGTGTTGATTCAGTCTCAAAATGTGCTCTTCCAACTTCGACAGTTTTTCCCTGCATACAGGTCAAGAAAACAAAAGAATGAACTCTTTTTGTGAGGACAGTAGGGGTCAATAGCATAGATAGGTTCTGAAGTGAACAACCCATGTGTCAAACTGTGAATACATGATAGAATTCATTGCATCTACTGGCAATATTCACAAAAGTTAAAAGAATGTAGAAATAATGTCTTAATTACAACCTTAGCACGCTCTTCTTCATTGGTGTCCATGATGTATGCCATGTACCTAACAAGATAAATAAAAAATATTAAGACTCACCCTTGTGACCTTGTCACATTTATTTAACTGGTCATAGAACATATAAAAATCAGTAACTCTCCATGGAAACTTGTGATATACCCATAGTTCCGCGAAACTGTCTCCCTTCATGAGAGAGCAACAAACGGCATATAGTTACACTACAAATGATTGTTACTGCTAAGATGATTATGAAAATGGCTAAGTACGTATTTTAAAATACCCTCATTTAATATATATGTTCTCTTTTCCAAAAAATAGAAAGTAATATGGAAAATCTACCAGAAATGTTGAATCCCAAAATTGTGTCACTATGTAGTTTGCACTGTGCATGTGTCGCAAAACAGTTTACTTTATTTTCATCAATGAGTTTGGACTATATCATTTCTTCCCAGTTTGTGGCGGTTATTAGTATTTATTGTGTGTTCATATTCTGGGCTTTATTTATAATACCTCTCTAATTTTGGGGTTGATGCCAAAAAGAATTATTAAGTACCATCTCTATTCAAGCCTTTTCTATACATTCATTTGCCAAGAATTAATATCAAGGTTTAATTCAGCGGAATAGATCATTGACTAAAGATATATCTCCAGAAAACTATTTTTAGTAGGAATGTATATTCTATATACAAAGAAGGTAATAGCAACTGAACTGAACCTCTAAGGTGAACAAAAGTTCCATCAAACATTCATACACCTCAAGAATATAATACTTGTGCTAAGATTCTTAGTAAAATCAGAAGAGGGTGAAAAGCAGTATTCACCTCAACGTCATATATATACACTGCTAAATCTAATTTAAATTTAGTAGCTCATTTCAATCAGTTGTTAGGTTCTTAGAAAGGTAAATCTGAGTGGATGGTGAGGAACTAGGTTCAACTGTTAAATCCATGATCTCTAAGAGGTAGGGAATGTCAGATTGGTTGTATTACACTCATATAAAAGATAAAAGAAAGAATGTGTACTAATCAATGAGAATGTCCTTTACACATACAAACAAAAAACCATTTAAATATTTTACATCGTTATCATACATATGATTAATGCGCAAGGACAGATAGATAGGAATTAAAGAGAATGATTAATCATTCAATAATATGCAGATATGACACCTGAATTAAAATTGGCATGAGATAGAAGTTGAGCTCATTGGTCAATGAGATTGCAATGCCACGAAATAAAGCCTTACCAGCTTTCTCTGCTCTTATCCTTAGCTTCTTTCTCGTATTTCTGAATAGTACGGTCATCAACCTGACCACTGAGAAAAAGTATCTGGCCACCAATTGTTGACTTACCAGCATCTGCGAAACAAATAGAATACTTGAATATCACAACCAAGAGATCATATAACAACCATTGTGCTTCAATTTCGAGGTACCTATGTACCATTGCACCCTTAAAGACATAAAGATACACAAGGACAGCAGATTGAATGTCGACAAGGCAAAAAAGGTGCAAGGCAAATTACTGCCATCCAGTTCAACCGTCAAACGAGGAAATAAGATGGAAACATATGACGAGATTGGGGGAGAAATACAGAGACTAAACAAGCAAATAATTCAAACTTTAAGCAATTCATTTACAGCTCACTACTACAGCCTCAACAGAAGACAAGGACAGAGAGAACCCAGGGACGAAAATCAACAATGTGAATGGAAGTTGTTTCTATTAGCAAAAGGGAGCCCGTTGGACACCACAACTAATACTTAATTTGCACCATACTTATGATACCAAAAGGACAAAAATGGCAGTCATGTACTATTGATGCTAGCAATACTATGAGTACTAGGACTGCTAGGAAATAGGAATGTACCAACATGCCACATGTTAGAGACGCTGAAAACAAATGTAACTAATTGGATTGTTAGGGTGAGAAAACTTACCAACATGGCCAATGAACACAGCATTAAGGTGGCGTTTCTCAACCTTAACTTCTTTCCCATCATCTACAGCTTCATGATCTTCATGTGCAGGAACCTCCTCCTCGACTGAAACATAGTGGCAAAACATCAGAGTTAGAACAGTGAATAAAAAGGCGTGGCTCAGGCGCGCTTGGCCAGGGCCAGCGCCTGCCTCGCATCAGGCGTAACTCAAGTGGCTGGGCGTGTCCTGGGCGCCCTAGGCGCAGCTTATGCGATGAGGGCAGGAGGCACGTCTGGCTCTGAGGCGCGCGCCTTTCCTTTTTACCAGGAATTTGAATCGTTTCCAAATCTTTTTGTGATTTTTTTTTTAATTTCTAAAATCCTATCGTGATCTTTTAGATATAAACTGATTTCCTTATTCTTTTTAATCAATCTTTTCCAGCATATACTTGTTATCCACGTCCAAATAAAAAGCAATCCTTTATTAAAACAAAAAGAGACTTCCTCTTCCTCCTCTTCTCGATCTCTTCTTCTGGCTCCTCTTCCTCGTTCCTCTTGTGTTGTGTTCCTCTTCCTCCACTGTTTGATCTCTTCTTTTGGTTCCTTTTGTGCTGTGTTCCTCTTGTGCTGCTGTTCCTCTTCATGACTTTAGTTTCACTACTTTTTATGCTTTAAAATTGTTTTTTTACGCTTTAAACTTGGATTTCCTACTTGCTTAATAGTTTAGACTTGATTTTATAACATTATGATGCTTTAAACTTGGTTTTATTTCATTATAAACAGGTTTTATATAATTTTATAACATTCTGCTCATGAATTATACATGTTTCTTCATTTTTGTGGCTAGGCGCGCGCCTAGCACCTCTCAAGCGCGCCTAGGCTCCAGGGACCCCAGCGCCTTGGTGCGCCTCGAGCCTTTTTAATCACTGAGTTAGAAACCTGCCAGAGAGCAATAGGCCACAACCCAGGTCACAATAACGTGATCTACGAATCATTCCGGAAATGGAGTCAACCAGCAAGAAAGGAAATTATAATTATAAGAAATGTATCACCTTTTGGTTCTGCTTCAACTGACTGAGTATTCCCATGAGACTCTTCTATCTCTGAGAAACACAAGGCAAATGAACGCTTAATGGCAAGCAAAATCTAGTTACACTTACAGAAGCACATAGAATGCCAGATGTGAAACATGGTGGATAATAACTGTCAATGATCATTGCAAATAAAATCTTATAAGCACCTATGCATTTTAGCTGAAACAGCAGATGAGGAGAGAAGAGACTTATAGAATAAGACTTACCGTCCTCCATCTTTTCTGCGTGTTCAGCTTCTTGTAGCCTTGACTCTTCAACATCCATTGTGCCATTGTCATCTACTCACATTCACAATACCAATCAACACCATGTCAGAGAAAAAAATACAAAGAAATTGACAAAGGTAACAAGGTGGATATAATTCACATTTTGACAAGGTTACCTGCTGAATCAAGCTGCAAATCGCGGATCTCTGCCTCAATATCTGCCCACATAATGAACCATAAATTTTAGTAAGGAAGTATTTGGCATCAGTAATTGGCATTCGACACCACAGCATAACAGTAACTCTTATCACACTGGTAAGTTTGGTATCAGCTTCAACTCATCATAGCACAATAATGTTACTTCTATTAAATATTACAAGGGAATCGGAAACTTTATTAAACCTAAGAGCATCAGTATCAGATCCGAAAGCTGGAAACAGTTCAACAGAGAGAACCGAAAATTAGGTAAGGAAGTGTTTGGCATCAATAATTGGCAGTCTTCACCATTCACCACGGCGTATAAGAAAATTATCATATAACAGTCACTCCTATCACATTAATAAGCTTGGTTTCAGCTTTAGCTCATCATAGCACGACGATAAAATATTACAAGGCAGTCTAAAACTTCATTAAACCTAAAAGCATCAGTATTCTGATCGAAAACGTGGAAACAATTCAATAAACCAGATCAAAGCAAAACAAAAAATAAATCTGATAAACAGCAAACAAAAGCTCAAGTGACATACCCATGCTCGACATATTCTTGGAGCTGAAGAGCTTTAACTAATTATTCAACCTACCAAAATCAAAACAACAAAAGAACCAATTAATATACTGAAAGCATCAGATTCGTGATAGGCAGTCTACCAATAGCACAATCAATTTCGCCTTCTCGCGCACCAACTTCCGAAGACAAAAATCCTAAATATACGAGATTTTCAATCTCTATTCAACGACAGCTCTCCCCAAAGAATTCAGAGCTCGAGGTCAAGCTAATTTAGATTTACTCGCAGCAGAAATTGCACTTAAATACGATTTCGATTTAGGTTTCAGATTTCCAAATAGAACAAGGGAAACGATGAGAATCAATGAAGAAATTCGGAGAGCAGCAGAGATACAAAATGAAATCGGGGGGGGGGGGGGGGGGGGGGGACTCACCGGAGAGAGATGAGTGCACGGCGAAAGCCTCCGAGTGGTGGGCGACAGACAGGGAGAGACAAAAGAGGTAACGGGGGAGAATTAGGGGTATAGGCCTGTGTGCATGAAAAGTGGAAATCGAATAAATTACGGTAGTCTACGTAAAAACCCTAAATTTGCACAAAATTACTAAATCATCTTTAGTTTGTAGTAATTTTCTATCTTGTCACTTCTAGTAGGACTAGTTCGGGTAATAACCTTAATTTAGGAGAGAACTGAAAATGTTTAATTTCTGTATTTGTAGTTACTGAAAATCGCATGTTCAGTATATTTATTCACATATGAATATCATGGAAAAGCATCAAATGAGAATAGAAAATTAGGAGAGAACGGAGAATAAAAGGGGGCCGTTGGATCGGAGGCGAATCAAGGGTCCATATTAGACTTTCATTAAAAGTCGTATAATTCGGGCGTGCCGAATTTTTACCGAATTTTTCGACTGTATTATTCGCGTTTTATTGGCGAATAATACGGAATTTGGCTTTTTTTTTTGTTGGGCACTTTTTTTGTTCGCTGGCATCGAACAATTATGTTCAACGCCTTGAACACTTGCATCCAGGACCATGAACACTGATGTTTCAAGCCTTGAACACTTGTGATTTTGGCTTATTTTTTTGCTGGACACTTTTTTTGTTCGCTGTCATTGAACAACGCCTTAAACACTTGCATCCAGGATCATGAACACTGATGTTTCAAGCCATGAACATGGACGTTCATGGCGATCAACAAAGAATTTTATTACAGTTTACAGGTTTGTTCAAGGCAGTTTACAAGTCCGTTCATGGTAATTTTCAGGTTCGTTCATGGCGATGAACATTGACGTTCAAGGCAATTTAAGTATTCTTGAACGTTTGTATAGATGTCCTTGAACATTGATGTAAAAGGCTGAAAACAATTGAGAGAAATCCATGAACAATAATTTAAGTATCCATGAACGTTTGTACTGATGTCCTTGAACATGGATGTAAAAGGCTGAAAACGGTTGAAAGAAAAAATCAATGAACTGTCAACTAAGTATCCTTGAACGTTTTTATTGATGTCCTTGAACATGAATATAAAAGGCTGAAAACAGTTGAGAGAAAAAATCCATGAACTATCATTTAAGTATCCTTGAACTTTTGTACTGATGTCCTTGAACATGGATGTAAAAGGCTGAAAATAATTGAGAGAAATCCATGAACAATAATTTAAGTATCCATGAACGTTTGTACTGATGTCCTTGAACATGGATGTAAAATGTTGAAAACAATTGAAAGAAAAATTTCATGAACTGTCAACTAAGTATCCTTGAACGTTTTTATTGATGTCCTTGAACATGAATGTAAAAGGCTGGAAACAGTTGAGAGAAAAAATTCATGAACTATCATTTAAGTATCCTTGAACGTTTGTACTGATGTCCTTGAACATGGATGTAGAAGGCTGGAAATAGTTGAGAGAAAAAATCCATGAACAATAATTTAAGTATCCTTGAACGTTTATACTGATTTCCATGAACATAGATGTAAAATGTTGAAAACAATTGAGAGAAAAATACCATGAACTATCATTCAAGTATCCCTGAACGTTTTTACTGGTGTCTTTCGTACAAACACGCGTTGAATTTCTTTCCTTCACTTTACGCGCGCGTTAGTAGTTGTTAGGTGGATGATTTTTAATGGTTCTTAGTTCTCTCTTAGGGAGTGGTTCTCACCGGAACCGCATCCTGAATATCATAGTATATAAGGTATATGAGGAAAGCTCATGGCTTTACAGTTTACAACTAAAAATACAGTTTTCTAAATTCTCGAGTCTTACATCATGTATGTCATGTTTATTGCATATTTATAAGACTTATTGGTAATTTGTCGTGTGAAATTAAGTCTAAAGTAGTGTTTTTCTTGAATGTATTTTGTGATGTACGTTTAGGCAAACGATGCATATATAAGCGTAAAATAAGTGATACATATATATATTATATAGGCATGAAACTGACGAAAATATAGGCATAAAAGGGAAGGAGCATATAGGCATAACTGGTGTATATTATATGCATAAAAGTGATGAACATGGAGGCATAAAAATAATGAATATCTAAGTGTTCACAACTACAAGTGATGAACATCATAAGTCATATAAGTGATTAACATATGGACATAGTAATAGTAAACATCTATATACAAAAGTGATGAACATCTAAGGCATGTTCATAGCAAAAAGTAGAAACAATATAAAAAAAGCAATGAACATCTAGGCATAAAGGTGGTGAACATATATGGACAAAAACGATGAACATATAGAAGAAAAGCGATGAATATGCATGAATGAAAGTCATGAACATCTAGGTATAAAAGGGTGACATTTGGGCATGAAATGGTGAACATATGTGCACACAAACGATGTACAATTAGGTAGAAAAAAGTAATGAACGTCTAAACATATTCACAACAAAGTGCACACAATTTTGTTTCAAAAAAAACGCGTATAATCTGACAAAATATCGGTCAAATTAATTTTTTCACAAGAGATTGGCTGATATCCTTTGTCTTCTACGACTCTTTTTCACATTGCAGATCTTTCATGTCTTTCGGGAGTCCAACGTTGTTGCTGATTATATTGCGAAAATGAGTCATCGGCTTCCCATGGAAGACTTCCAAGCAAATCAAGAACTTGTAGTTCTCATCCGTAAGGATACTATAGATTGAGCAACTGTTTTCTCCTGTGGTTTCCGGTCTAATTTTCTCCTCATAAAAAAAATCATTACTAACCAAACTGGAGTACATTGCAGTTACTATAGAGTTCGAATCGAAACTATAATTCCCAATGTTGACATTTGTCACAGTGTCGAATTGGCTTATGTATAGGTCTTTTTTTTGTTTTTGGTCGGATGCATAGGTCTTCCATTAGCCATTGCATTCATAAAATATCTACATATATATGGATCTTACTCTTCCACTATTTCAAATACATTGCACTTGCTTCAACAGTTTCTTACACTAGTTATAAAATAACACAATCATACATATAATTTGCCACAATCCCCTACTTCCTGATCCAAACTACAACTAGACCTGAGCAAACACGGGCCGACCCGCCCGGTCCGTCCGACATAAATGGACGGATATGGACACTGATAATATCTCATTTAGCCCGGCTCGTCCATTTATATGGGCGGGATACGGACACTGATAATATCTCATTTAGCCTGGATAGTCCGCCCGGAAGCCCGAATTAATTTTTAAAAATAAATAAAATAAAATATTTTTATATATAATAAAATTCATAAAAATATTATATAAAATAAATAAATATGTATACCCTAAACAACCTAATATTTATACACATAAGACACTTCAAATTGGCGATGTTGGTTATGACGAGTTTGAGGACGAAGAAGATTCACCTAAGATGTGATTGTGTGATGCACTACGCTAGAGGCAACAAAAACAGACAACCAGTTCCATTTTCTTTTGAAATTTGCTTAATTGTGTAATGTTGTGTTATTTTGTGTGGAAATTTGTTATGACAAGTTTGTAACAATAACTATGTTTACCGTTTGTAATAAAAAGACATTTTTCAATGGGTATTGTGCATTAAATTATATTTGCTATATTTCATTTTATGACAGATTTCTCTTGTCTCGCAGACTAAATGGGACCCGCGGTCTACCCGGATCCGGATGTCCGGGCGGATCTGGGAAGCCTTACCATCCCGTTTCCTTGGCTTGCCCGGATCCGGCCCGCCCATCCGGACATATTTTTTTGTCCAAAGCCCGGCCCAATTCCCGCCCGGATCCAGGTTTGATCAAGTCTAACTACAACCTTGTAAGGATTTTATATTGAGAAACATTACTTCCCTTTTGCAATGCATGTTTTTGGGACTCATTTGATATCGATACTAAAGATATAAGATATCGGTATAGATATTAATATATCAGATATGTGTATGAATAAGATATGTGTATGAGTATGATTGATATATTTAATATACTAATCTCGATATCTACCCATACATTGCTATCTTGATATTAATAACAAACGACACCTTAGTTTCGTACCACTCTACTGCCTTTATACTTGTACCACCTAGCACACGAAAGAAAATACACCAAATCCAAGGCTCCTAAAACAGCCACAATGTAGTAAAAGTAGTCCAACCTCCCCTTATTAAGATCCTCCGCCAACCACCCACCGGACCCCGCCTTCTCCGTCGCCCGATGCACCACCGAAACCAAGAAGCTACTGACGTAACTTGACATCGCCATCCCACAAAAGAACAACGACCCGGCGACACTCCTCATATTCTCCGGGAACTCCTTATAGTAAAACTCGACCTGGGCCACCGCCATAAACGCCTCCGAGAGCCCCGCCAAGGCCATCTGGGGCACCAACCACAAGCCCGACATGGACGAAACCGCCCCTCGCCCACGCGGCAGGACGCCGAGCGTCGGCATCGTGAGCGCCGCGGCCCTCCTCCGCTCCTCGACGAGCCCGGACACGAGCATCGAGAGCGACGAGAGGGCGACGCCGATGCCCATCCGTTGGAGGACGGTGATGCCGCCTTCTCTTCCGGTGAGTTTTTGGAGGGAAGGGACGACGAGGCGGTCGTAGATTGGGATCCAGAGCGTGAAGGTGAGCATGAGGAAGACGTTGTAGGAGGCCGCCGGGATCTTGAAGCCGCGGCTGCCGAGGCGGCGGTCGGATTGGAGGGCTTGGAAGACGGCGTAGGTGTGCATTTGGACTATGGGGACGTGGTAGATGATGGCTGAGGCCCATATGGGGAGGACTCTGATTACGCATTTTGCTTCTTCCACTTGCTGCATTGAGCAGAGTTTCCATGGATTTGATGGTGATCCGTCTGGGTTGATTTGGTCATCTGTGTCCTTGATTGCTGCTTTGTCTAGGAACCTGATCATATATCCATCATTCTAATCTGTTGTTAAACACTCGTCTAATCAGCACCTTACACAATATTGTCTTAGAGTAAACTATATGTTATTTTTTTACAAAACCATCCTTTATCCACTTGTACATTTTATATGTAAAATTAAGGGATATTTTGACTCTCTTACTCTTTTTAATATTCTAATATACTAAACTAGAATCTAATTACAATACATGGCATTCTATCATTAATACCTTTATATGTCATTTTATCATTTTTTCACTTTTCTAAAATACATTTGATTATAAACCAAAGATTTTTATACTAACTTATCCTCAATTTCTTCCTAATTTAAATACAAATTAAGCACAAAAAATGCAAGTCAATCACAAATATTACAAATCTAAAATTTCATAATTATATAAATCCAAAATTTTATAATTATATGGATAATTGAGATAAGAAATTATGACCCGAATCTGATTTTGATATCAATATTATCTAGATCTGTTTTTTAATACATTAAAATAAAATTTAATAATTATTAATATTTTGTATTCAACATATATGACGTAAAAACTCATGTCTAAAACGAGAATTGTGCTAGTGATAACAAAACATGTTGGGAGTGTTAGTGTAGCATATTATTATATTGTGTAATAGTGCACTGAGGTGTGTTGGGCAAGCTTGTTGATGTGTTGGGCAAGCTTGTTGGTAAGCTTAGGCCCAAGTGAAGTGAATGTTTTGAGCAAGCTTAGGGCCCAAATAATCCTATTAATGAGAATGATAGCCTAAGGGAAAGTCTAACATGGAGAGTGTCCCACATTGAACAAAGAGGATCATTACTAGTATATTACTCCCTCCTTTTCTAGTAATACTTGTCTTTTAAACATTTCTCACATTTTTTTAAGAAAGCTATCAAAAATACTAGTATATTATTTTTTTACTTTATTGTAAATCACAACTAATAGCCTCTTATTAAAATTAAGGAAGAAATTGTAAAATGAAGGATAAAAAAACTAAAATGACAAATATTTATAGATAAAATTTTAAGGCTAAAAAGACAAGTATTTTTAAACGGATGGAATAATATATAAGGGGATAAAATCTCCCTACACGCTTTTGTGTTAGAATGTGAATCCCGACCTTATATCTAGTCTCTGATATCGCACCCCATTACATATGACCCTTCGGATTCTTACAAAACGAGTGTGGCATGAGTGTCGAATTGAGAGGTGCTATTAGTGTTGACATAAAGACAATCTTGACTCTTGTGCTAATTTGGGAGTGATTTTGTGGATAAAGTACTATTTTTAGTAATTTTGCAGACAGAGTATTCATTGCAGAGTACATGCTAAGTAGTTGAGATTTCATTAATTACCTGAACTCACTTGTACGAGTCAACTTAGAATTGATAGAATCAGCAGCGCGGAAGTTGAAGAGAGCAGCGGAGGGATCGTCTAGCGGTAGCTTCAAACGCCTCTTCTTCACCGCAACCACCAGAACTTGGACCATGCTGGTCATGGGGCTGCCCTGGGGCTTGACCCTGACGTAAATTCGGGAGCCCATGAAGAACATCAAGCACGCCACCAACATTAAAGCAGCAGGAACCCCTAACCCGATGCTCCAGCTCACGTTCGATTGTAAGTAGACGATGACCGTCAACGAAACCATCTGCGCAAAAGTGAAGGTGAAGAAGTACCTGTTCGACAACAATCCATCTGCATTGTGTTAGTGTTTGGTCTGCATTTTTAGCGATGAAGTAAGATGATAGTTTTCTGAATTTAGTTGATAAATATGACATCTTGTAATCATAGAGTTACAAGTTTGATTCTTTATCCTCGTTGTAACGGTCTAAGTGCCTAAAAATGAGATGTATGGATTAGACAATTAGGTTTCATCTAACACAACCTCATTCTTTATCCACATTTCCACTAACTAGTTTTTACGATTTAGTTTCCCCACTATCTTCATACTTCCATTATCTAGTTAGTTTTAGATCTTTTAGATTATTTATTATATTAATCTTAGCAGTTAGTTATTCATTTCCATTATAAAAAGAGGATTAGTTATTGAAATGAATGACAAAATGTGAGAATTCCTCAAAATTGGCTGAATAGCATACGCTTGCTTTTCGGATTTATATCTTTTACTATTTTCTAATCCTCATGTTAACTCTAATTATATTCATTAAAGGGCTCTCTCCCGCCTATTCTTCTGGTCTCTGTTATCTTTAATGAAACTATTACGCAAATATTCTGATGTTTTAAGGCCAGTAGGGTCATCCTAAAATTAATTGTGAATAGAGATTCAAACGGTTTGTCAAACAAAAGTACCAGTTAAAGAAGCTATTGATTCCTCTTTTGCCTTTATCGGAGGCGGGATCGAACTGATCGGCTCCGAAGGCGAGGTTGCAGGGCCGTACACCGCCGGCTCCGACCACCATTAGGCCGAAGCCCATCATCAAGAAGGCCATTTGGCATGGAGTAGGCGCCGTGCAACTCTTGTCCTTCGCTGCGCAGCTCGGTGGATGCAGGTTTTTAGCCACCGCTGTCAATGCTATCACCAACAGACCCTAAATAAATGCACACCCAAATTAACAACTCATTAATGACCCATTTTCTATATTTTTATCTTCAGTATCGAACTCAAAACCAACTTGAATACTTGAGCCTTTTCTTCCATAGGAGTATAGTCATCTTCTTGGATCAAACAATAAATTTCAGGCCAATTTACACAAGCTACCCCTAACTTTCATTAATTTGCACAAAATTACATTTTTATATATAAAATTCTGTCCACAACACAACATCCATATATACTTGTTTTATTACTGCAAGAATATTATCATACAAAAATTAAATGTCCTCTTATTTAAATATGCTTAAATAAGAGGCATTTTCTAGAAATCGTATTTCGTTATCACGCTTTTGTAATTACAAAGCTGATATAAGTTTGAAATTGCTAACAAATATGAATAGTAGGTAATGAAATTACAGCAAATTATCATGAATATTAGAGGTAATGTTGTGTAATCTACATGACCGTCACAAATCGGAAGTCAAAATTTAATTATCATTTCCTCGTAATATACTCCCTCAGTTTATTTATACTTATCTTTTTCGGGCTTTAATCTTATCTTATTCATAAATATATTTATTTTTATACATTATACTCGGGACATTTAATGATAAAAAACTAAATCTATATTATTTCATTTTTCAATATGAAAAATCTCACATTCAATTAAGGAAATTCTAGTTCAATTTAAAAATTTCTTAATACGTATGTTTAGTCTAAAAAGACAACTATTTATGAACAGAGGGAGTAGCTTTTAAGGCAGAGGTTATTTACAGAAGCGTCTTGTTTTTTCACATCAGATATGCAGATTTTGCAAAATTTTATTGAAATTAGAGAGGGAGAGAAAAGTACCAGAAAAGAGCAAACAGTGGAGAATCCGAGTGTGACAAAGCGACCAAAATAAGAGTCGCATAAGAAAGCCCCCAAAAGAGTAGCGAAATTGGTGGTTCCGTAGAACACATTGATGATCGTAGTAGCCGTTATGGATTTCAGATTGAACACCGTCGTCAGATACACCAACAGATTCGACAGCGTCCCAATTGCGCCCAATTTCTCAAACGTCTCGTTCCCTGGAAATTAATTGCACTTAAATTCAAGTAATTAAGCACCAAAAACAGAGTGAGATTGTAGTTAATTAGATCTCTGACTGACCAATAATGAAGGGCATGGCCTTAATTCCTGGGTATTTGATTCTGTTAGACTCGTCTTCTTCATGTTGAGGTTTCTCTTTGTTGTCCATGGCTTCTTGATTTGGGGTGTTTCTCTCTTCCTCTGTTTCTTGTTGCGTTGAATTGTTTTTGAAACGGCCATGGAAAGACGAGACCACTTTCATGGTTCTTAAATAAGGGGATGAGGTGCATTTTAGAAAAGCGCCACGAATAAGGGATATTTTCACAAAAAGATCATGACACTTTTTCAAGTGCTAATCAGCATCGATTTTTTTTTGTTAACAAATGAAATGATAGTGTGTGACATTTTTTCAAGTGGTTCAATGGAAAAGTGATTTTGGTGGCATTTTTATAAATAATGTATACTTTAGATGATTTTATAGAAAAATATCTGTATTCGGAAGTGAATATCTAATTTTAGAAAGTAAGTTGGCATTAATAATTATAGATTGAAAATTTTCTACTTGTCATTGAATGTGGTACTCTAAAAGAATAAAAGATTCAACTTTCAACCACTATGCATTGAATATAAGGACACCCACAAGATTTAATCATGACGCGGCGTCAAACACAGCAAGAAATTAAGTAAAGTGTCAATGGGGTCAAAATTGCTGACCTGAAATTGTATAATGTAACAAACAATGATCCCATCCTAATTCTCAAGGCTTCTCACTGTTGGATATCCACAACACGGTGAAAAGTTATTACGGTCATGGGTCGTTTTTTGGATTGATTGGATCCGTCTAAAAAAAGATTGAGATGCTCACCCACATCAGTTGGGCTAAACACATTAGACTTGCAAAGACGTGTTAAAATATCAGTCCATCAGACATCGGAATTGCATGGATATCGATCAATACATCGAATTTATATTACTAAATTTATTCAGTATATAAACTTCATCTAGGTTGAAACTTCATTAATTTATTCAAGTTTATGTATTTGGCTTATCGGCGTATGCGCCGTACGTGAATATGGTCTATCAATCACCGGTATTAGCACAATGTTGGAATGCTGAATGACAGAATGAAATTGTTGTAATTTCCTATATATGCCCCCTTAACCCTTCTTAATTCATTCATTACTTGTTTTTACATCGAAGGAGATATACGAAAACATTGTCTTCACTAATAAGTCTTGATTTTTCTTAGTGATATTATAGATTTAATCTTGAAACGCGTATCTATAGTGTACTTGTAAGGATCTTATAACACGTACGTGTACGTACGTAGTATATCACGTCAAACGAATCCTAATATTACGAATAATGATGATTCAAATGGCAAAACGGAATTGAACAAGTAGATCGACTAGCTTGCTCACAACTCAAGCATGAGTGCATGACTCATTCCAACCTCACATGGGGCTTACCGCCAAGAAATGCTTTTTGAACACATCTACCATACTTAACCAAAGTAGGTTGAACACGCTTTTTCTCTTATGTTATGATAGATGATCAAAGGGTGATCAAATTCATAGGATTGCAAACCTAAAAAAATGCAATTAATTACAAAAAACCTTTGTCTCTTATAATTTGATCAACTTAGTTCATACTAGTGTAATATACGTGCCTTGTATGAGATTTGTTTATTTTTTATAACAATTGTCAGTCTGTTGATAACAATTGTCAATAGAAGGATTTCTTTTGTCAGGAAGAAAGAATAGACAGAGGAAGAAATTGGGCTGAATGCTGCTTGATTCTTATTAAGAATTAAACGGCCTTTTATAGGCGATTACATAAACTGATCTAACCTTAATTTAGGACTCATTACAACCACTAACAGCACTAACATACTGCTGTAATATTTTCTCTAAACTAACAGCCCATACATTCTTAAAATTCAGCAACTGATAAATCAAATTAGGAAATATGAAATAATCAGGAAATATCTAACAAATCCTCCCTTAAACTGAAGTTTGCTAACATCAGTTTAATACTTTGATACTGTAAAGACCAAGTAGCTTCCTGAGCTTTATGAAAGACTCTTTCTTGAGTGGTTTGGTGAATATATCAGTCACTTGTTCTTCACTTCGATAAAAGATGAGATCAAATATTTCATCCTTGCTAAGATCCCTCAAGAAGTAAACTTTCACATCAATATGCTTGCTTCTTCCATGCATCACTGGATTCTTTGACAACTTGATTGCTGAACTGTTGTCACAGTAAATTTCAGTTGGTTCTGGCTGCTTGAAATTCAACTCTTCAAGAACTTTCCTCAGCCACATGGCCTGACAAGCACCAGCTGTTGCTGCAACAAACTCTGCTTCCGTGCTTGACAAAGTGACAATAGGTTGCTTCTTTGACATCCAAGAAATAGCAGTTGTACCAAGCATAAACACATACCCGAAAGTGCTTTTCCTGTCATCTTGATCTCCTGCATAATCACTGTCAGTAAATCCCAACAAATTTGGCATGTCACTTTTCTTGTAGTTCAGGCCAAAATCCTTGGTTCCTTGTAAGTACTGAATGATTCTCTTAGCAGCCAGCAAATGCATTTTAGTAGGATTCTCCATGTATCTACTAATCAAGATGACAGCATACATAATATCCGGTCTTGTGGCAGTCAAATACATCAAACTTCCCACAATTTGCTTGTAGAGTGTGTTGTCCACCTTCTTCCCTTCATGATCTTTGTGTAGCTTGAAACCACACTCAGATGGAGTATTAACAGGATTGCAATCCTGCATCTGAAACCTTTTCAGAATATCTCCAACATACTTCTTTTGGGACATAAAATTCCATCACTTGATTGTACTACTTCTATGCCAAGAAAGTAGTGCATCATACCAAGATCGGACATTTCAAACTCATTCATCATAGACCTCTTGAACTCCTTAAACATGACAGCACAATTTCCAGTAAATAGTAAATCATCAACGTACAAGCAGACAATGAGCATTTTCCCCTTATCTCCACTCTTAACAAAGAGTGTATGCTCATAAGGATACTTTATGAAACCTTCTTTCAAGAAATAGCCTTTAATTCGACTATACCATGCCCTTGGAGCTTGCTTTAGCCCATAAAGAGCTTTCTTCAACCTGTAAACTTTATGCTCATTTTCAGATTTAACATAACCAGGTGGTTGATCAACAAATACTTGTTCATCCAAGTATCCATGTAAGAAAGCTTATTTGACATCAAGCTGGAAAATTGGCCAAGAATTCTGAGCAGCAACCACCAATCTGATTGTGTCATGCCTTGCCACCGGGAAAAATACTTCTGTATAGTCAACCCCATACTCTTGCTTGTATCCCTTTGCTACCAAGTGAGCTTTGTACTTGTCAACTTCTCCATTCTCTTTCAGCTTTGTCTTGAAGACCCACTTCACACCAATGGTCTTGTGACCTTCTAGTAGATTGCACAACTCCCATGTGTCATTTCTTTCAATAGCATCAATCTCAGCATCCATGGCCTTTTGCCATTTTTCTTCTTTGACAACACTTTCAAAACTTGTAGGTTCATAATCAGCAAATAAAGCAAAATAAGTAGTCTTATCATTTAATCCAGTTACCTCATAATCTCCCATCCAATACAAAAATTCGGCCTTCTTCTGACACGCCGAATAAATTGAGTTTCTGCTGGATTAGGCTGGGCAATTGTCGGACTGACATTTGCTGCTGTCGGACTGACACTTGTTTGTTCGATTCTTCGATCGAACAAATAATATAGTTGAAGTTCTGCAAACAAACAGTATAGTTGAAGTTCTGCGTCATGCTCCGCAAAATCTTCTCTACTATGATGACATCAGTCATCTTCTCACCATAATTTCTCATCTTGTTGCAGATCTCCATCGTTCGCCCGAAGTAACTGGTGACAGACTCCTTATCCTTCATCCTCAGCGACTCAAAATCGCCTCTCAAAGCTTGAAGTTGTGCACGCTTCACTCTGTTGGAGCCTTTATACTTCTTCTTCATAGAGTCCCATATATCCTTGGAAGTATCTTTGTAAAAAATAGTTTCCAGGATGGAACAATCTATGGCTTGGAAGAGGTAATTCTTCGCCTTGAAATCCTTCAATCTTCTACTCTCCAGATCTGTTTTCTGAGCATCTGTCAGAACTGCGTTTGCCGCCGGTTCTTGCACCCCACCATTAACAACGCTCCAATTCTCCTTAGAGCGCAGACAATTTTCCATCAACATACTCCAATGATCATAGTGACCATCAAAGCGTGGAATAGAGACTTGCACGTAATTGGATTCGACAGCCATTGGATGAGAAGAATTGTAATCTGGTTTTGTGAATCTCTCACGTGTTTACGCTCAGGATCTGAGAAAAATTAGGATCGTTGCTCTGATACCACTGATAACAATTGTCAGTCTGCTGATAACAATTGTCAATAGAAGGATTTCTTTTGTCAGGAAGAAAGAATAGACAGAGGAAGAAATTGGGCTGAATGCTGCTTGATTCTTATTAAGAATTGAACGCCCTTTTATATGCGATTACATAAACCGACCTAACCTTAATTTAGGACCCATTACAACCACTAACAACACTAACATACTGCTGCAATATTTTCTCTAAACTAACAGCCCATACATTCCTAAAATTCAGCAACTGATAAATCAAATTAGGAAATATGAAATAATCAGGAAATATCTAACAATTTTTCCTTATATTTTAAAAAATAGTATATTAAAATTATATATTTCATCGATAATAGAACTGTTATAGAAGTAGATAAATGATAATATAAAAAAAACTAATTGAATAAAAAATAGGGTCAATTACCGGAAACCACCCGTACAATAGGTCATATTGCCAGAAACCACCCGGATAACGACTATTTACCGTAAACCACCCGTTAAACCATGTCCGTTATACTGTTACCACCCAACTCGTCATTCCGTTTAAAATTCCGTTAAGTAATTACAGATTTAAGCCGAACTTTTTATTTTCATTCAATTTCTCCACAACTTCAAAACTTGGGTAAAAATTGTAATTAATCCAAAATTCAAAAATACCCAATTCGGATCGGCGAGGAGGAGCTGTCTCGGTTTTCTGGCTAATGCGGCGACCGGAGGTGGGTAATCGGCGATGAGAGCTTGGGGCTTTGGAAGCTAACTTCCATACGCAACTTTTGGTGGTAGCGGTGACTCCAACGGTGGACGGTGGTCGACGAATTTCTTCGATGAACAGACACGGCCGCGGAGCTAGGGTTCTTGAGCTTTTGGGATTAAATTGGATACCGAAAACTCATTGAAAGGTGCCCTATTTATAGGGGTTGGAAAGGTCTCGGGGAGAGCTTTGAAATCGTATAAAGTTTGACCTAAAACGATATCGAATTGGCCCCGATATCGTCCAATTTCCATAAAGCTAAAAATCGAAATTCTCTTTCCATAAATACTCAAATTCGATCTCGTCTTTGATTATTTCCATCCGAAATCACTTGGGTTGGACGAGTTTAATCCCCTACTAAAAAGCCCATGGGATAATTAAACCAAACGAGCCCAAATGGAGGTTCGATTCGGCGAAATCCGCCATTGGAAGCCATGAATGGAGCTCGGTTGGCATGAGGTTGATGCTGATAAACAATAACTGGTCGGGGCCCCCCCAGATTTTGGATTAATTGCATTTTGGCCCTAACTTTCCAAGTTGGGGCAAAAATGCCCTTGCATAATTCTTGAAAAATTACAAAAATTATCCAAACTTTCCCAAACTTAATTATTTTAATAATTCTATTTTAATAATTTTTAGCTTAATTACAATTTTTACCCAAGTTTTGAAGTTGTGGAGAAATTGAATGAAAATAAAAAGTTCGGCTTAAATCTGTAATTACGTTAACGATCTAATGGACGGAGAGTGGGGTAGGGTGGTACGTGTTGGACGGAGATGGATATACGGGTGGTTTACGGTAAATAGTCGTTATCCGGGTGGTTTCTGGCAATATGACCTATTGTACGGGTGGTTTCCGATAATTGACCCTAAAAAATATTAAAGAGATTGACAAAATATTATCGAAAGAGATGCGAAACTATTCATAAACTTTATATATAGTAAAAAATGACTAATTAATTTTGAAGCGGGGATAGCCACATCCCTAACATTAATACTACTAAAACGATAAAGCATAATCAAAATGTTCATTTAATACATGAAAATGAAACCCTAAATATAAAATCTCGTAAGATGTTCAAACTTTCTACAAATTATGAAAAACTTCCTTGTATACTACATTGGTTGTAGTATTAGATCTTTTTTTTTGTTTTTTGTCGCATATTAAAATCTCCAAATCTTTCTTGCTGGTAACTCTTGATGATGCAACACAACACTGACCATGAGTGAAAACATGGCGTGAAAGATACAAACCGATATTTACAAATGATTGACGTCAGCTCTTGTTTATCGTCATAGCAAAACAGACACTCAAAGGAAATTGACTTCATTGAAACTTGAATGGATATAAAGTGTTTGATGGTGACATGAGCACACGAGGAATCAAAACTTGTCCGATATTATTGCCTAGATTATTCTTCCTTGTTTGACATGACTGTCGAACTGCATGATTATCAATCTTGTCCTATTACATAAACCTAAGGACTGAACAATATTTCGAAGCAACATAATAAGGACTCCAACTATAAGTTTAAGTACATGATTTGGGACAACAGAACATCTAATACTGTTCAAGTAGTCAGATGTATAAACACTTGTATTGTTGTCTGCAATAAAACTTGTCTTGCACAGGATATCCAAATTGAGATAAACTTTCTCATCACTAGGTAACAAATACAATATATAGTCATTAACTTTATCTACATCTTCATGTGTTGGTGCAAGAATTGCCCGTGCTTCAAAGTATTTCGAAAACAACTGATTGTCCAAAAGAGAGGAATAAACACACTTAACAATTGCTGGAATCAGATCTAAGTCTTAATCCTTCACCAATAGTTCATCAGGAATTTGTATTTGTGCTTCTACATCATTGTCATCACCTACAATACCATCACACATGCTTAATACATATTCAAAAAATTCATTTGCTTCTTGGATATCATAATCAGATGTACCTTATTGAATCCGCGTGTTTCTTGTCAAATTAAGAACTTTACAATATTCCCACAAATAAGAGGAATTAATGGTGGCAAAATATATTTAAAAAAGTTAGTAACATGGCATTAGAGTTTATAGAGTCAAATATGGTGGTACTTATAGATGATTAATTTGTATACATCAATACTCATAAAAAACATCATACTATAGGAAAAAAATAACAATCAAAACCAATATTGAACCACTATAGGTCTCCAAACCAAAGTTGAATGTTAAATAGAAGTCATATTATGTTATTCGAGAAAAAAATTGAACTGTTTCAATGATAAATTTTACAAAAAATTAATTTTATATAAAAATCTATATGATACTACATAATAGTTTTAATCAAAGTGAAATGTTTCTTGTCTCTAAATAATTTCTTAGCTTAGCGGAGTACAAGTTGGTTCTTTAAATTTATGGCTAAGAATATTGTTTTCTACGTTTTTGGAAAGAATAAATTATACAAAATATTCATATTGTATGCATATCCGGCTAATATGGGCACAGATTTTATTTTCTTTGATTTTATTTGATTTTCGAAAAACCAACGAAAAAATGAGAGCTTTACACGTGGCAAATTCAATACCGTGATGTCACGTGGCAGCAGAAAATTTTGGTTCATTTTAGGGGCGTCACGTGGCGTAGTAGGTATTCTACTTTAGTAGATATATAATAGATTACGTATAAAAAATATATGACTGAGAATATTGTTTGCTACGTTTTTGGAAAGAATATATTATACAGAATATTCATATTGTATGCATATCCGGCTAATATGGGCAGAGATTTTATTTTATTTTCTTTGATTTTATTTTATTTTATTTAGTTTTTGAAAAATCAAGGAAAAAAATGAGAACTTGACACGTGGAAAATTCAATACCGTGATGTCACGTGGCTGCAAAAAATTTTGGTTCATTTTGGGGGCGTCACGCCACGTAGTATGTATTCTACTTTAGTAGATTACGTATAAAAAATATATGGTTGAGAATATTATTTGGTACGTTTTTTGAAAGAATAGATTATACAAAATATTCATATTATATGCATATCCGACTAATATGGGCAAAGATTTTATTTTCTTTGATTTTATTTGATTTTTGAAAAATCAATGAAAAAAATGAGAGTTTTACACGTGGCAAATTCAATACCGTGATGCCACGTGGCATAGTAGGTATTCTACTTTAGTAGATATATAGTAGATTACGTACAAAAAATATATGGCTGAGAATATTGTTTGCTACGTTTTTTGGAAAGAATAGATTATACGAAATATTCATATTGTATGCATATCCGGCTAATATGGACAGAGATTTTATTTGATTTGATTTTCAAAAAACCAATGAAAAAATGAGAGTTTGACACGTGACAAATTCAATATTGTGATGCCATGTGGCAGTAGCAAATTTTGGTACATTTTAGGGGCGCCACATGGCGTAGTAGGTATTCTACTTTAATAGATATATATTAGATTGTTTAGTAGGATTGTGTGCTATTTGTGATAGCACATGACTACATGAGGTTTATTTTTTTAGCTATTGTCATAGCAAAGAAGGGTTATTTTGATTTTTGTGCTATTTGTTTATTTTTTTGCACGCTTTTCCAACCATCTATGCATATAAAAAACTGTGTATATTAGGAATACAATTATATCTGCAAGGTAAGTTTTTGGCAAAGAAAATCTTTTATTTTGTACGATCTGAATTTTCCCTTCACGTTTATTTTGCAATATTGTTTAGGAAATAAATGATGAGAAAAATCGTGTGACAAATCATTTATTTACGATTTGGAAAAGATATTATTATAAAAATATTCTAGCAGATCTTTATTAAAGGAAAAAAATTAACAAAACCGGGAAAAATGGAATAGGCGCCACGTGTCCAATTTTTTGTCGTAATGCCACATGGCAAAAAACTTTGGTGCATTGTAGGGGTTTCACGTGGCTTAGTAGGTATTTTGTTTTAGTAGTTATATAGTAGATTATAGAAATAATGCTGAAAGTGTACTTTTCTTATTAATGGAAGAGATTACTTATACAAGAGATAAATAACAAACTAGGAGATAATCTCTCAACAAACAAATAAGAATTATAAACAAATAAATTACAAAATAACATTTTGAATTTGAATTACGGTTATTCATTATCATGCCCCCGCAAGTTGATCGACCTTCAGGGAAAGATGCAGCTTGGACATGATATTGTCAAAACGTGGACGAAGAAGCGGTTTGGTGAGCACATCCGCCAACTGATCAGTAGTAGAGACATGAGCAACACGAAGGACCCCCTTTTCCACTTGTTCTCGAACAAAGTGGTATGCGAGAGCTATGTGTTTCATTCTCGAATGAAAGACCAGGTTGGAACTGAGGCTTGTGGCTCCTAAGTTATCACAATAGATCATAGGCTGCTGCTGAAGTTTGAGACCAAGTTCAGTAAAGAGAGACAAGACCCATAATAACTCCGACGCAGTGTCTACAAGCGCTTTGTATTCAGCCTTTGTCGAGGAACGCGCAACTAATTTCTGTTTCCTTGAGCACTAGAAGATAGGCGTAGCACCCAAGTAGAGAATGTAACATATGGTAGATATGTAGTCGTCCTTGTCCCCTGCCCAATTCGCATCCGAAAACGCATGGAGAGCAAGCGGTGCACGAGACAAAATGTGAACACCACGGTCAAGTGTACATGCAAGATACCTTAGAAGCCTCTTCAAGGTTGTCCAATGCTCAGTAGTAGGCCGTTGCATAAACGGTGACAACTTGTTTACAGTGAAGGCAACATCCGCCCTTGTGAGACTCAAGTACTGTAAGCTCCCAACAAGCATACAAAATTCCGTTGGAACCGGCAATGCGGTCCCTCCATCACGCAGCAGAGGAGTTGTGGCTGAAATAGGCGTTATGACAACCTTAGTGTCGATCATCCCGGCTTTGTGCAAGAGATTTGTTATATACTTCTGTTGAGACAAGAACAAACCATCGTGTACATGAAGCACTTCAACCCCAAGAAAGTAGCTCAATGATCCCAAGTCTTTCAGCGAAAACTTGGAGGCCAAGCGGGCAACAAGCTGTGTAATTATATTTTCAGAGTTACTTGTAATGATTATATCGTCGACATAGACTAACACAAATAGAGTAGTTAAACCATGTCGAAATATAAACAAGGATGCATCAACAACACTGTTCTGAAAACCAATCTGAATCAAATAGGCCTTGAGTTCATTATACCACGCACGCGGAGCTTGCTTGAGACCATAGATTGCTTTGCGGAGTCGACAAACATGGTCGGGATGAGTTTTACTGACAAACCTGGGTGGTTGTGTCATAAATACTGCTTCATTTAGTGTGCCCTGTAGGAATGCATTGTTGATGTCAAGTTTTTCAGAGACCATCCTAGACTAACATCCATGGCCAGGACAACTCGGACAGTAACCGACTTCACCACTGGGCTGAGCGTCTCACTGTAATCCCACCCTGGTCTTTGATGAAAACCTTTGGCAACCAAACGAGCTTTGAACCTGTCAACAGAGCCATTAGAAAAATATTTGATTCGATAAACCCACTTACATCCTACCAAGTTCTAATCAGGGCTCGGTGGTACCAAGTCCCACGTTGCATTCAAACAAAGAGTGTCGTACTCGTTCTGCATGGCAGCGCGCCAATCCGGGTCTTTGAGAGCTTGGGTTATGGATTTGGGTTCCATCGAGGTAGAGAGTTGAACATTGAGGTTGAGCTTTTTGAGGGGCTTGGTTATATTAATTTTGGAGTGGGTAATGATTCCTCTTGCGGGGAGTGGTGGAGGAGCAGGTATTTGGGAGCGTGTTTGTGGTCAAGTGGGTAGAGGCGGCGAGCGAGCAGGGTTATGAGCACATGGGGTATTTTGGTTGTTGGAATGTTGTTGGGTTGGATAAAAAGGAGTATCCGGATTTTGTGGGTTGTTAGTAGAATGATTAGGATAATTATCTTGGGGAGCAGGTAAAGTAGGCAGGTGAGAGGAAATAGGGCCGATTAGTTGCTGATTTTGTGGGGGGTGGGGTTGAATTTTGGGAATGTGGTTGAGATTGCATGGATTGGGCTGGTGAGAGTTCGGTGGTGGTGGGCCCATTTGTGGCTTCGGTTGGCAGGGGAGGTATCGAGAAGTTTGACCTTTCTTCTCTAATGTGGTCGAGGTCGAGGTGTTGAGATTTTTGTGGTGGTTGATTTTTGTATGGAAATTCAGACTCAAGAAATCGGACATGGCGGGATGTGTAGAGGCGTTTTGTTGTTGGATTCAGACATTGATAAGCATATTGAGTGGATGAGTAACCTACAAAAACACAAATAACAGACTTGGGTGTTTATGATTATTGTAAGGTTTAATTCATGAAAAACACAAACATCCGAAACTCTTTAGCTTATGATAGTCCGGCTGCTTTTTGAGGAGTTTTGAGTAGGGAGACTCATGCTTAAGGATAGAAGTGGGCAACCTATTGATTACATAAACCGTTGTGATTAAGGCATGAGGTCAATGATCTAGAGGCATACCCGAATAGTTTAGCATTAAAAGACCTGTTTCAACAATATGCCTATGTCTTCTTTATGAAATCCCATTATGTTCAGGAGTATGAGGAGGTGATGTGGAGTGGCTGATCCCATTGCTGCTTAAGAAGCTTTTGAGTGCTATATACCCCCCTCCCCCTCCCCCCTCCATTGTCAGAATATGGAACTTTGATTTTGTGTTTGAAGAAGTTTTCAACTAAGGATTTGAAATTCATGAAAACATACTGTGTTTCAGATTTCTTTTTGAGAGGATAAAGCCATATATATTTAGTAAAATGATCAACAAATATAACATAATACGATGACCATCGTAGGAACAAACATGAGAGGACCAAACATCTGAGAAAACAATCTCAAGAGGACATGTGGACTCTAGACTCGAAGTACTAAAAGGCAGTTTATGGCTTTTGTTTATTTGACAAGAAATACAATCTGATTACAGGAAAGACGAGACTCCTAATTGAAAACGTTGTTGAATGAATTTGAAGATAGCTGATGAGGGGTGGTCGAGTTTGTGATGCCAAGCTGCAGATGGGGAGACACTTGCACTGTTGACGGTCGGATTTGGCTGAGGTCATTTGTAGACACCGTCAACGCAGGGACCTCTGAGAATGGTTGTTCTCGTTTTGAGATCCTTCACAAGAAAACAAGTTGGTAAGAAGACAATGACATATTTTGTTTGATTGGTAAACTGAGAAACAGAAATGATATTTTTGGAAATAGAGGGAACACAAAGGACATTAGATAATTGAAATTTGGAAGTAGGAGAATTAAGTTGTAGAGTTATGGTGTGTGTTATTGATAAACTTGTTCCATTGCCCATAAACAATTCATCAGGGCCATTATAAGAGTAGTGTAGGGCAAGATTGTTGAGGTCATGGGTTACATGATGAGAGGCGCCACTATCAACGAGTCAGGATGGATCCGGTGGGGCTGTGGCCATGGTGTTGGCCGTCGGTGGTGGTTGGGGCGCATGGAGTCGCGCAGAGGATGGGAGTTGGACCTGCGGGTTTTGTTGGCGAAATTGAGGGCATTGGGTTAGGACATGGCCAAAGGTGCGGCACCATTGACAGCGGCCGCATAATGGCTTGCCCGTAGGCGGGTTCAGTTGGCTATTTTGTGGAGGTTGGGTGCGGTAAGAATTTTGTGGTTGCCATGATGGGTTGTTGGGTGGGGGATTGCCTTGCTGCCATTGCAGAGGAGGTGTGTCGTACCTTTTCTTCTGCTTCACATTCTTGGTTTGGGAATTGAAGGTTGTCGTCGGACCAAAACCAACCCTTGTCTCAGCTTTGATGGCAAGTTCCCGATGAATCAGCTTTTCATGTAATTCTTCGAAAGAGATCGGGGTATCTCGGGCATTAACACCATCAATCACCGGTTTGTAGGCCTCATCAAGGCCTTTAAGAACGTAGTCGGTGAGGTCTTCGGTATGGACAGGAACCGATCATGCCTCTTCCAGGTGATCAGAAACGCCGGATTCAGTGTTATTTGTGGTGGTGTTGTAGTCGTTGTTGTGGATTCGGGTGGGATGGGATGAGAGCCGTCGAGAAACTTGAAGAGATCATAGCCTTCGAGTGTGACTTGGATTTGTAGTTTCCAGGTTAAATAATCGGTGGATGTAAGCTTAATCACATTTGTGAGGTGAACAATTGTGAAATGATGGTTTGTTTCGTAGGGATTGGGTAATTGAGTAGCGAAGTCTGTTGCCATTAGGGAAGAAGAAAGTCGTTTGTAGTGTAAGGGAAGGTAGGCCAATGATTTTCTTAGCTCGATACCATATAGAAATAATACTAAAAGTGTACTTTTCTTATTAATGGAAGAGAATACTTATACAAGAGATAATAAACAAACTAGGAGAGAATCTCTCAACAAATAAATAAGAATTATAAACAAATAAATTACAGAATAACATTTTGAATTTGAATTACGGTTATTCATTATCACATATCTCTTCAATGCCCTTAAAGTGAAATTCGGTGAACATGACAAAGTCCGTAGACTGATAGACTAAGCTCATGCGCATACGAGCACTATGCACAAATAAACACAATACATAATTTCAATGGAGTTCTATTCTAAAATCAATCTTCAATAAGAGAAATAATCTTAATATCCACTCACTTTCATTGGAAGATTTACTTTGCATTCCAACATAACATATAAACTTTAGATTGTGTATTCATCAAAGAAAACACAATTCAATCATCAAAGTAAAACTCAATCAATACATTCAAACAACCACTCCACCATTTCCCTTCTCCACCAAAACACCACCATCACCTTTATACCTATACCACTTAGCACAAACAAAGAAATAAACCAAGTTCACAACCTCCAAACCCGCAATCAACCCATAAAACCTATCCAATCTCCCCACATTCAAATCCTCCGACAACCAAGACACTCCTTTCCCTCCATCCTCACTCACTTTATGAACCACAGACTCAAGAAAGCTCCCCAAATAGCTCGAAATCGCCATCCCCGTAAACAAGAACGACCCGCCAATACTCCTCATCCTCTCCGAAACCTGCTTGTAGTAAAACTCAACCAATCCAACCATCGTAAACGCCTCCGAAAGCCCCGCCAACGCCAACTGAGGAACAAGCCAAAACCCAGATAGAGAAGACAAACTAACTCTCCTCTTGTGCTCCACGTAGGCGGATAAAGCCATGGCGAGTGTGGCGATCACGATCCCTACACCGATCTTTTGTAGGAGGGAGATTCCAGATTCTCTTCCGGTTACCCGCCTAAGAACCGGGACGATGGCACGGTCGTAAATTGGGAGCCAGAGGGTAACGGCTAGCATTGTGAAGAAGGAGTAGGAGGCGGCTGGGATTTGGAAAGCGGTTGCTCCGAGGCGCCTGTTGGATTGGAGGGCCTGGAAAACGACGTAGTTTTGGAGGATGATTTGGGATGTGTAGTAGATTATGCCGGAGACCCAGATTGGGATGACGCGGAGGATGCATTTGACTTCTTCTGCTTGTTGTATGGTGCAGAGTTTCCAGGGGTTTGTTGATGATCCGTCTTGGTTGACTTGGTCTTCTTCGGTTATGATTGCGCCTTTGTTTAGGAATCTTGTCACGTCATCCGAAGTAATTAATACAATCAATTAGTACATGTGACTTAGGAAAAACTAATTAAGTGTTATAATGACGTACTATGAAGTTATTATTGACTTATTGTTGTATGTATCGATCTCAAATGATGAGTATTATCATTTATTGGACGGCATTTCAAATCAAGGTTTATGTCGGAAATAGGAATTCCGAGAAGATGGGTATGAGAAATTGGTTGTCAATCCGGGTAAGTTACTTGAGAAAGATAAATATTACCGCAAGTGAATATATAATTCAGGCCTTCCTAGGGTTTTTTAGGAGACAGTGTTTATAAAGAGTTTTTATTTATAAATAGGTAAAAAATATGATTTTATTGAAAAAAATGTATTTATTAAAAAATAGATTTTATAGGTATGTATATTTTATTAAGAATATGTATTGATCGAGTAGTAGAAAAAAAATAATTCTGTTCATATTTATCAAAACATATAAAAATAGATCTTTGAATTAAATTGTCTATAAATAATAAACAATTTTATCAAACAAAGCCTTAACATACGGAGTATATGGTTAATCTGGGCCTTTTATTCGATCATCTACTACATACATATTGCCGTGTCGTGACAACTTAATTTGCCTACTTGAGTTAATTATTGTGTGTCTCCATCTGCTGTCTACTTGGTTTTCTTGTTTCAATAAATCATATATTGTGTGTCTCCATCTGCTGTCTACTGCTCCACCTTATAAATCTTAGAAAGAACCCATGAAACGTACTTTTGATCCGATCCCTTCGTACAATTTTTTTCTTTTTCTTTTGGGATCTTCAGTACTTACGATACTTAGTTATTTTACTCTTTAGTTTATATATTTTTATTTATAGTTAATAATAAATTAGTAGTAAAGATTTTTTTTAAATAAAATAAGTAAAAGTATAATAAGATAGTATTTTTGTTAATCTCCTAAAAAAGTGTGAAGAATACTAGAAAAGTAAGTATTGTGGTACGTAGATGCGTAGTAGATAGATTAAAATGCTATGATATATCTGTTTGAATTGTTCATGAAAATGTATTATACACATGTTGCATTTAAAACTAGTATATATATAACCCTACCCTTAGATATATTTAAAATGTTAGGATCTGTTTGAATAGTTCATGAAAATGTATTATACATATGTTGCATTTAATACTAGTATATATAATCCTACCCTTATCAAGAAGTAAGAACCACTAAAAAAATTAAATAGATATTTCTAATTGTATGTCCGGATTAATCTTTATTTGAGAGCGGAAAAAATTGTTAGGATTTGAACGCAATAATGAAAGAGTGACTACGTTTGGGGTGCTGTCAAGCTATGATTTTTCTACTATTTTGTGATAACGATTACAATAATCAACTATGTATATATACTAAGGATCGAAATCCTAATTATCAGGTCCAAAAAACCCGTCCGTACAAAAGGTCCAATTTTTTTCTTGATTAAATTTATTTTTTTTCTTGAGTTTTTTAAAAAGTAAATTTTAAATCAATATGCTTAAATTTGTGTCTATGACAAATTTAAATTCTATATTTTCTAAATATATTTCCTTTTTTTGTTGTCAACTCTTTGCAATTTTATTAATAGAGAAAAAGGGATAAGACTTAAATATGTTTCCTAATATACTATATTACTGAGACAAACAATTAATTAATCCGTTTCTAAATTAAACCAGAAAATATATTTATCCTTTTTTTAATAGAATAATAAAAATATTAAATTTAGTCCATAAAAGACGGAACACCAGAAAAAAAATCATAAAATTTGAGCACCAGTTTTAGATCGATTACCTGAACTGATCAGTGTACGGAATCTTGGAGTTGACTGATTTGGTAGGAACATGATCCAGCAACCCAGCCATCGGCGTGGCGGGAAGCCTGAGCTTCCTCTTCTTAAAAGCGGCCACAATCACCTGCGCGACGCTCACGAGGGGGCTCCCCTGGGGCCTCAGGCGCACGTAGACGCGGGTACCAGCAAAGAACACGGCGCACGATAGCAGCATGAGGAGCGCGGGAATAGCAAGGCCCAGGGCCCAGCTGACGTTAGACTGGACGTAAACAATGAAGGTCATGGAAACCATGACGGCGAAGGTGAAGGTGAAGTAGTACCAGTTGAAGAAGCTGGTGGTCCCCCTCTTGCCCGACTCCGTCGTCGGGTCAAACTGGTCGGCTCCGAACGCCAGGTTGCACGGCCTTATCCCGCCGGCTCCTACCACCAGCAACGCCAGCCCCGTCACCAGGACCGCCGTTTGACCCGTCGTGGGCCCCTCGCAGTTTGTTGGAGTGTTTGTGTGCTGTGATGAACATGGGTTTGGGTGTAGGTTGTGGATGGCTGCTGTTAGGGTTAACACCACCATTCCCTAAATGAATACCAATCAATTTAATTAGACGAAATTACAAAAATCCTAAATAATACGTAATATGTATAAGGGGTGAGAATAATACATATACAAATAAAAATTTATGTACATATTAAATAAAATTTATATACTTTTAAAACTCATTTATATATAAGTAAAAATTTATACACTTTTTGAATATGTACAAATTCACGCTGTCATGCACAATCAAAAACTTATACACATGTAAACAAAAATTTATGGACATTTTAAAGTGCATAATTTTTTGTTTATATATACATAAGTTTTTAAAGTACATAAGTTTGTGCGTGTATGTGCGTAATTTTCTACTTATATATGTGTATTATTTTTATTTTATACGGTAATAATCATTCTTATATAATCAATAATTACTTAGGACTAAAATATATGATGATAAGAATTTGTTAAATGCTATATAAAATTAAGGATTTGGCTATGAGTTTATAGGGTGATTTAGCACTCCCTGAATATCAAAAATATAAATATACCTTTATTTATCATAGTATATTTTACTTCTTGAATACTAATAACATACTATTAATTATAAGGGTAAATGTGTAAACTAAAGGTTAGAAAGACAAATTTTTTTAGACAGATGAAGTATATTTTAATGTCTCTTGAATTGTCAAGGTAGACACTAGATTTATCAAACCCACCCTTATTAAAATTTAAATGACAATGAACAATATGAAGTATACAATTTGTTTCTAATAAATACTTATTTAATGTATATGCTATTGTAAACAATTAAGGTATGTTAGACATTGTATTTTGAATATTATAACTTGTAATAAAGGTAGGTTGTGGAATGGCGACCCTTTTAAAAGTGGGTATAAATGTTTGCTAAATTTGATTGATGCAAGATTCACGCATATATATTATGATAAAATACAATTATATATACCATAAAGGAAGAAACGGAAGAAAAGGCCAAGGTGTTGTATCTGCCATAGTAGGTATCGGAAAGGAAAGCTCCGATCAACGTCGCCAAGTTGGCGGATCCCGTGTAGACGTTGACGACGTTTGTTGCCGTTAAACTCTTCATCCCGAACACGGTTGTTAGGTACACCAATAGGTTCGACGACGTGCCTATTGTCCCTAGCTTCTCAAACGTCTCGTTTCCTATACAAATACAATACAACAAGTGTGAAAACAAATTAAATTAAAAAAGCCCATTTGGAGTAAATACGTTAGTTGTTAATCAATTTAGTTACCTATAATGAAGGGCATGGCTTTAACTCCTCTGTATTTGACATTCTCATGTTTTGTTTCTTCTTTCTCAGGGTTCTCCATAGTTGATTGATGATCTTGATCTCTTCAGCACCTTAAAATTGCCTGAGAAATGAAGTGAGTTATGTAGGGAATCAGAGGCCAAATATATAGATCGTGCATAATTAGCAGAGTAAGTGAATTATGAATTTCATAAGTAACTGAAATGTGAAAGGCGTAAGTGGGGCCCTCTGCATGCCGTCAAGACGGGCGAGTTGGTGAGAGTTACGTTTTACGGTTTACTTGAGTTGGTGTAAAATATATGACCCCAAAAGGAAAATCGGATCCGGAGTAATGCCCATTTTTATTAAGAAATTGCGATTGAGGACTGATCGGAATGAAATCTGTGGTTCGGTTCAACATTGATCCGTTCTTGATTTTAAATATTGAATAGAAATTTGACAAATATTCAACTGACATATACGTAATATTATTGCTCGAGGAAAACGAAGAGAAAACATATGATTAAACTAGACTAAACCGAAAAGTAAATAATGAGAGTGCTCTACCGCTCAGAGATATTGATCCCTTCAGTACCTATTGGATTTGGACCCCATTTGACATCCTTATCTTTCATCAAAGGAAAATAAATTTTAGCTATCGTGCAAGTGTGGAACTATGACTTGACTTCCATAAGTAGACAATTTAATGATCAATTCAAGGATACTCCCGGGAGTCCCAGCGTATATAACTATACAATGTTATGAATTTCATTCTCGATCTTTTTTGTCGTCGGAAAAAGTTTAGGGTAAAACCACTAAATGATCTTTTGACAAATATTTTTAAAAATCAATGCATCATTAGTAAAAATGGACCCTTCTTTCTAAATCCTACCTTTTAAACTCTAAATTCTAAACCCAAAAAAAAAAAATTGAGAGAGAAAAAAAACAAAAAAAAGGAGAAAAAAATAAAATAAAATAAGTTAATAGGGGTAAAAAAAATACATAAAAATTAATAGAAAATAGTTTTATTAATTGAAAACTCTTAAAAGGATAATGGGTCCAAAATCCTAGTAAAACCAATCACGCACTTCTCGTGTTTACCAATTTAGGTTTGTTCATATGTGTAAAGATAAAGTTTTGTAATTTTCTAGAAGATATTATGTGGGTTGATTGAGCCGGTCGTGTTTTGCAATTATTTGGGCCAAAAGGCCTTGCCCGTCTAGCTAGTACTCTGACGTCTGTGCTTGTGATTGTTGAGCCGAGTTGATCACGTGGTGTACGTGGTGGTGTGGCAGTGAGGATGGAGGCGCATACTTGGGTCTGTTCGGTTCGCGCATTCAGTGGACTTATTTGGACTTAACTGAACAGTATGAACTTAAGTATCCAAATAAGTCCCCATAACTTAATTAATCCCTTAAACTCGTTCGGTTCGCCGAAAACTTAAAAAAACTTAAAGTAGCTGAACTTAAGGTAAATTTTTACGCTGGAAAACTTGACTTATTTCTAAAAAATGACTGGACTTAATTGAAAAATTCTTCAACCCTCCCATAATTACAACCCGATACCATTATCAGCCATCCCATCTCTTTCTTCTTTCCTCCTCCTTATTTCTCTTCACAGTCGTCGTTCTTCTCCTCTCATCTGATTTCAACTTCTTTCGAGGGCGACGACGACGGTGGTAGTTCTTCGGCGATTGGAAGCTCGAATGATTCAAATTAAGGTATGTCTTATCCTTTCTTCTCTCACATGCATCTTCTTGTTTCTCCCGATTTTTAGGGTTTCGGCAATCGAGGTTTCTAGGGATCTCGTCTTCGCTTGCACTCGCTCGCCGTCGGGAAGTCGTCCCGGAGAACTTGCTCAGACACCATCGGGAACTCGCTCGCCACCTGTCGCATATACTCCAGGTATCGATTTCTCTCGTCTCTGGCGAAACCCTAAATGTCGGGCTTTGTTCACAATAAGATGAAGAAGCAGCTGCTGCTTCTAAACTATCACGTGCATAACATGTGATGCTCTCCATAATTTAATTTTGAGGGTAATTTGGGTATTTTAAGGATTTTTTAGTTTGGATAAGTTGGGACGAACCGAACGCGTTTTATTGAATTCAGTCATCCATTTCAGCTTCAGTTCAGTTTCAGTCTTCAACTTAAATTTTACCCTACAACTTCAGTTCAGTACCTAGTACAGTTCAGTCTATGCGATCCGAACAAACCCTTAAGCTCACTTCTGAAAACCCTAGTTCTCTCAGAGTGTTAAGCTTAGCGATTTCCTTGAGAGTGTTGATGCATGTGTGATCTTCTCCATTGTTGTTGCGCTCTGCCATCGTTATTCACTCTCGAGCTTAACTTGAAGGAGATCTGGAAGTTAAGAGCCTAGGAAACCATTTATGTGGTTGTTTGTGTGTTGACGAACTTTTGTTCTTCTTGAGCACACAATTTGCTCCTCTTCATCTTTCTCAGATCCCCCTTACACTTCTTTGTTTTTGCATTTACCCTTTCACACTCTCTTGTGGTTTGAGTGTTCCAATTAAGGCCCCTAAAAACTCCATTTTTTATTATAAAATTTTTAGTATAGTTTTATGCTTTCCACCCAAAAAAAAACTAAACTTTTATGCTTTAATAGAATATAAATATTGATTGATTAGGTTGGGATATAATTAAGACTAGATTTCATTAGAGGGTCAGATTCTAAGTAAAAACTCTTAAGATAAATGATATCGAGATTAGCTCGAATACGACAACAATCACACATAATTCTAACTTAGTTTCGCAAAGATCAACAATGCAATCTAAAGGAAAGCGAGAAAGAACACCAAAGATTGTTGACGCGGTTCGGAAACCCTACTCCGCGGAGCCTCAGGAGGGGAGACTCACCCCAATATGCACTATCGGTAGTAAAATAAGAAGAGTTGGTTACAAGAGAGCAAAGAACAAACCAAACACGGAATCGAAAGAGAACACGGGAAACAAGCAGAGTGAAATAGAAGACGAAGAAGACAAGGGAAAGGGATCCGGCCCCCTCTCAAGGCAATTGAAGCTTCCCAGACAACGGCTTCAGGGACAGTGACCAAGGCGGCCACCTGGAAACGCCGACAACAACGACCACCGGAGATGCTTTGCGCTCTTCTTCTTCTCTCTCTCGTTTCCCCTCTCTTTCCCTCTCTCTTTCCCCTCTCTCTCTCTCTCTCTCTCTCTCTCTCTCTCTCTCTCTCTCTCTCTCTCTCTCTCTCTCTCTCTCTCTCTCTCTCTCTCTCTCTCTCTCTCTCTCTCTCTCTCTCTCTCTCTCTCTGTTTGAAGCGGCGTGGTGCAAATCGTGATGCTCAGTGAGACTCGCGAGGCTTATAAAGCTAGGTCAAAGCCATGTGTCAAAACGCGTCGTTTAACCAAGCGGAGAGTAAGCCGCGTGAGGCCCATCTGGAGACGCTCGACAAATCTGGCCCAAGACTCCAAGTTTGGGCTTTGACCCAAGTAAAGCAGCAACGTGTCCAAACCTCAGCCACATCTTAGCCCACTCTTCTGCTGAACCCGGTCTAACCCTATCGAACCCGATTTAGTCCGGTTTGCTCTTTAACACCTCATCTTGCCATCCTAACCCTTTAATCTAGTTACAAAGATTGGATTAAAATTACAACAAATGCCCTCCTAATCCAAACTTTACATAGAAATACAAGTTCTACCACCTAACAGTGCATAAGGGGATCCACTCATGTCCGTCGTCGGCCCAAGCCCATATCTCAGTGAACATCATCGATATGGAGGTTGTCCCTGCAGAACACAAACTTGTTAGAAGGGATAACTTTAGTGCCAAAATCTGCTGGATTAATATCACCAGCTATTTTCACCACTTTTATCTGTTGTTTTTCCACTTCATCACATATGAAATGAAACCTGACATCTATATGCTTAGTTCTCTCATGATAAAAGGGTCTTTGCAAAGATACAAAGCATTCTGACTATCCATGTTGAGAATAGGCACATATGTCTTGCATTCTATCTCATACAATATACCTTTCAGCCAAGATGCCTCTTTACAAGCCTCAGTTGCAGGAATATATTCAGCCTCAGTTGAAGATAAAGCTACAATTGACTATTGTTGGGATTTCCAGGAAATGCAGTCCCCAACCCAAGTATAAAAGTAAGAGGTAGTAGACTTACGAATTACGATTGTCTTTATTGCTAGTATAGTCTGAGTCCACAAACCCTTGTAGATCAAACCTAGAGGTGTGTTTTGTATACACCAGACCAAGTATTCTAGTACCAGAAATGTACTTTAGGGCATATTTCATAGCTGCCCAATGTTTCTCACCTGAATTGGACATATACCTGCTCAACACACTTATTGCAAATGCCAAGTCACGTCTTGTACATAACATAGCATACATTACTGAGCCTACAACAACATCATAAGGGACATTCCTCATCTTTTCTATGTCAGCAGCAGAAGTGGGACACATTTTCTTAGAGAGCTCAAGATGCCCTCCTAAGGGTATATGTGAGGAATTAGCATGCAACATAGCAAATCTATCCAACACCTTATGCAGATAGTCAACTTGAGATAATTTTATGATTTTCTTGTCTCTATCTCTTATAATTTTAACTCCTAGAATTTTTTGTGAAGGACCTAGGTCCTTCATGTAAAAATGCTTTTTAAGGTCCATTTTGGTCCCAGTAATAGCAACTTTAGAACTACTAATCAAAAGCATATCATCAACATACAACCGAATGTAAATGGAAAACTTAGTTTTCACATTTTTGAAATAGAGGCAAGTATCATATTTGCTTTTAATGAAGCCAAGTTTTCTCATACAGTTATCAAACTTGATGTTCAACTGCCTAGGTGACTGCTTTAAACCATATATAGATTTCTTTAGCAAACAAGCATGCTCGGGTTTTTGCTTATCTATAAAGCCTTTTGGTTGTTTCATGTATATAGTTTCATTCAAATCACCATGTAAGAAGGCAGTTTTCACATCCATCTGTTCAAGTTCTCAGTCAAACACAATAGTCATAGCAAGCAAGAGTCTCATGGTTTTATACTTAACTACAAGAGCAAAAATGTCATTATAGTCAACCCCTTCCTTTTGAGTGAAGCCCTTGACAACAAGCCTAGCTTTATATCTAGGTGGGTCTAAGTCATTAGCCCTTTCTGTAAGTTTATAAATCCATTTACAGTCTATGAGTTTAACATTTGCAGGTTTAGGAACCAAAACCCAAGTGTTATTAACATGCATAGATTGAATCTCTTCATGCATAGCTTTCATCCATTCATTTGCACTAGGACTTTTTACAACTTGTTCATAAGTTTTAGGAGTGAAGGTAGCAACCATATCAGCAACAAGGAAGGCAAACTCAACAATATTGGTAGTGAACTTTCTATTAGGAATTCTTATTCTAGGTTCTCTATCTCTTACTAGTTGATAGTCAGCTAAATCATGCATAGTTGATTCATTAATAGTATTATCATGCATATCAGAAGATTCAGTTGTAGAGTTGGGGTTAGAATATTCACTTACTCCCCCACCTAATTGGTGAGGTTACAGATCAACACTTGTGAGTTCCTCATCATTTCCTTGAGTGTTTTCATGGTGTCCTTCTTTAGTGGCCTCTTCTGAGCCAATGGTATTTCTCACAGAGGAGTATCCTATGTCAAACTCCTCTTCCATCATGTCTTGGTGGTTATCGGGCACATAAAACTGTCCCAGAGGGACAGCTGTGTTGCTTTTGTCTTCATTTGTACTTGTATTCTCCTTTGAACTTGTTAGCTTATTTTTGAAGTGAAATTCTTTTTCATTTATGTCTTTTCCAGAAATCTTTTGATTTTTCTTCCATTTTCCCTTAGCCATCAGGACCTCTGATTTAGAGTCATTCTTAGTGTCATTTTTAGTCTTATTTTTAGACTTAAACACCTTCAGGACTTCATCCTTTTGAATTATAGACTTAGTGATTTTAGACAAGGTCAATTCATCACGATCATACTGTATGACATCTTTTAGAGTGTCAAACTGAGAGGGAAGAGAATTCAATAACAAGACAACTTGGTGGGTTTCTTTAATTGCATCATCACACCTCTTTAAGTCTTGTGTCATTCTCAAGAAATTATCAAAATTCTCATTCACAATCAAAGAAACATCCATCTTGAAAGTGAATAACTTGCACAATAGTGAAATACGACTAGGCAATGACTTAGTAAGAAATATGTTTTCTAAAGCTTGCCAGAGTTCTTTAGGTTTAGTGAAACTCACCACCTGACGAGCTACGTCGTCAGTGAACCTAATCATTATCTCTTAATGGGCCATTTCTTGGACATCTTTCACGTCTTCATTTGATATCCCAATCGGCCATTCCTCTGAAATGGCTTTGTAACATTTTTCCTTTATCACAATTGCCTTCATTTTCACTTTCCACATAGCAAAGTCGCTATTTCCATCATAGGGTTTCAACCTTATATTTTTCTGCCATCACAGCCAAGACAACACAAGTCAGTAAAGACACAAGGCAGGTTAAAGGCCAACACACAAGATCTCAAGAGAGCCACACAAACTGAAGCTACAGAGATCTCACACGATTTCTCTTGCTCGATCAACACACGAGTTGTAACACCCCGTAATTTTTAAGGGTATTTTTAAGCTTTACTCGTATGAGTTATTGTTGTAAAATAATTGTATGAGATATCGTTGCAAAATAATTATATAAGATATTATTGTAAAATATTTATATAAGATATTCGTGTAGGATAATTGTGGACTCTCAGGCGGCACCAGTACCGGCACCGGCATCATGTAAGATGGTTGGGTGGCTTGGTAGCTGTGTTAGTTGGCCTGGGGAGTGTCACAAATATATGCAGGATAATTATATAAAGGATTTGTGCAAGATATTTATATAAGATATTTGTGCACGGTATTTATATAAGATATTTGTGCACGGTAATTGTGCGAGGTGATTGCTTGAGATGTTTGTGCTAGATGATGCACGAATATATTTAACCCGGAGTTAAGAAATTAACCCAAGTTGAGTTCGGATAAGTATTAGTGAAGTCGGCCAGAAACCGCGATCAACCGCGATTGACCGCGATCAACCGCGACCCACCGCGATCGGCCGCGATCGCGGTAATGCCAATGACAGAGGCGGTCGTCTTCCTCGAAGGCGGTTACTGTAGCTCGGTTGGGATATTTTTTCTGGGCAGGCCAAGTGGCTCGCTAGTGGCCTTCGCCTTTGTCCCCTTGGAGGTGTCGGATTTGTGCTATAAAAGGAGGTGAAGACCGAACCCTTTCTTCTTCTCTTCTTCTTCTCTTCTTCTTCTCTCTTTCTCCTCTGTTCTCCCTTGTCTCGCCATTGATGCACGAGCTGTGAGCTCGGTTTTGGGCTTGAATCGAGAGGCTTTGTGGATTGGAGAAGGTTGCCAAGGTGTTAGGTGAAGCTTAGAGGTGCTTTGTGATCAATTTGAATGCAAGACGAAGCTTGAATCGATCGGGTAAATTCCCTCCCCGCCATGGAAGCTATCGAAGTTTGCCACAGTTGATGAACCGCGACCGACCGCGACCAACCGCGATCGCGGTATATGTGTTTTTGTGGTTTGGCTTTGGGTTTGAGCTCGTCTATTCCAGGCAAGTGGTTTTTAATTAATTTGAGATAATTGAAATCTGATATTATATTAGGTTGTATTTCTGCTAGAATCAACGCTAATATAAAAGATATACTGTAATCATGTGACTTGAGATTGTGATGTGATTTGTGATATGTGGAACTGCTTGTGATGTGTTTGTGTGAATTGTATGCCATGAGCCTTTGCTTAGTCTATTCATTAGACTAACGCTTGTATTTTATTTATCGGTAACGTCATGGGGGTGTCGTCCGTCCGTTTCGGCACATGCAGATCTGAGAAGGCTAGAGCGACTATGAGGATGGACGGTGTTTTGTTTTCGACAAGTTGTTTTGTCACTTTGTATTTAAAAGATTTCCGCTGTGCTATTTTGTATTTCTGATTAATTGGGTCATTTTTGGAATCGTGTAATTCCGCGACCATGTGGTTTAATAAAAGTTACGATTTTAGTATTGTAACTGTGTTTTAAGTCAGTTATGACGTCGGAAAAGCCTGGGGTGACTTCGGGGTTTACGCCCGGGGTCATCGGCAGTAACGCTTTCAAATGAGGTTAGATTTGGGGGTGTTACACGAGTAACAAGAGCAAACCCTAGAAACTTCAAGTTTCAGTCAAGAGTCACATGCAACTCATAGAATCACATGCAAACACACAGAATAACAGCGGAAGCAAGAAAAATATCAGAGAAGGCTCTGATACCACTTTGATATCGAGATTAGCTCGAATACGACAACAATCACACAAAATTATAACTTAGTTTCGCAAAGATCAACACATGCAATCTAAAGGAAAGCGAGAAAGAACACCAAAGATTGTTGACGCGGTTCGGAAATCCTACTCCACGGAGCCTCAGGAGGGGAGACTCACCCCAATATGCACTATTAGTAGTAAAACAAGAAGAGTTGGTTACAAGAGAGCAAAGAGCAAACCAAACACGGAATCGAAAGAGAACACAAGAAACAAGCAGAGTGAAACAGAAGACGAAGAGAACAAGGGAAAGGGATTCGGCCCCCTCTCAAGGCAAATGAAGCTTTGCAGACAACGGCTACAGGGAGAGTGACCAAGGCGGCCACCTGGAAACGCCGACAACAACGACCACCGGAGACGCTTTGCGTTCTTCTTCTTCTCTCTCTCTTTTCTCCTCTATTTTTCCCTTTTATCTCTCTGTTTGAAGCGGCGTGGTGCAGATCGTGATGCTCAGTGAGACTCATGTGGCTTATAAAGCTAGGTCAAAGCCGTGTGTCAAAACGCGTCGTTTAACCAAGCGGAGAGTAAGCCGTGTGAGGCCCATCTGGAGACGCTCGACAAATCTGGCCCAAGACTCCAAGTTTGGGCTTTGGCCCAAGTAAAGCAGCAACGTGCCCACTTTTCTGCTGAACCCGGTCTAACCCTATCGAACCCGGTTTAGTCTGATTTGCTCTTTAACACCTCATCTTGTCATCCTAACCCTTTAATCTAGTTACAAAATTTGGATTAAAATTTCAACAATAAATATCAAAGCTAAGGGTAACATGAATGATCATCTCGATTAGACTTTGTTAAACAGTCACATTTTTGTAATTTTTTACAGTTGTTCATTTCACATAGTACAGTTGTTGATGTTTCTATTGAATTGTTTATTACATTTGAACAATTATGCACAAACATTTTGATAAGTTTCTTACGTTATTAAAAACTATGAAACCACTAATGAAAGTCTAACTTAGGTCGTTTATGTTTAATTTGGACGATTCATGTTACTTTTTACTATTGACCGTAAGTATACTTATCACACAAATTTAATTTTTTTGTTAGATAAGATTAGTTGAAGTTAATAAATTATGTTAAACGTACAAATCTTCAAATTCTTATTGACACAATGAGCTCTAACTATGTGAAAAAAGTAGTGGCATGGCGCACTTAGGGTCTGTTCAGTTCGCATAGACTGAAACTGAACTGGGTACTGGACTGAACTGAAGTTATAAGGTAAAATTTAAGCTGACGACTGAATTGAAATAAACTGAGGCTGAAATGAATGATTGAATTCAATAAAACGCGTTCGGTTTGTACCGCCTTATCCAAACTGAAAAATCCTTTAAATACCCAAATTACCCTCAAAATTGTCGTTTATGTTTAATTTGGACGATTCATGTTACTTTTTACTATTGACCGTAAGTATACTTATCACACAAATTTAATTTTTTTGTTAGATAAGATTAGTTGAAGTTAATAAATTATGTTAAACAGTACAAATCTTCAAATTCTTATTGACACAATGAGCTCTAACTATGTGAAAAAAGTAGTGGCATGGCGCACTTAGGGTCTGTTCGGTTCGCATAGACTGAATTGAACTGAAATTGAACTGGATACTGGACTGAACTGAAGCTGTAAGGTAAAATTTAAGCTGACGACTGAACTGAAATAAACTGAGGCTGAAATGAATGATTGAATTCAATAAAACGCGTTCGGTTTGTCCCGCCTTATCCAAACTGAAAAATCCTTAAAATACCCAAATTACCCTCAAAATTAAAATTTTGAGGGCATCACATGTTTAGCACATGAGAAGGCCTCATATATGGCTGCACCCCTTTGACATGCTATGTTCGACATTTTAGGGTTACCTTCACCCCTTGTGACTGCAGTCGAAGCATAATAGCCTGCGAGATCTTGTTGGCCTTCCCCGTCAGCTAGCAAGTACAACAACCCCGGAGACGACTGGAGGTGAGATCCCCAACGAGCAAGTACGTGCAAGCAACCCCTGGCGATGACTGGAGGCGCGACGACAAGTGCAAGCAACCCCCGTCGACGACTGGAACCCTAAAAATCCAAAACAAACTCATGAACGCCGAAGGAAGAGGAGGCGAGGAGGACAAACCCTAAAAAGGTAGACGAAGAGGAGGCGAGGAGGACGAGCCCTTCGATCACGAGAAACCCAGCCCTAATCGCTCGTTAGCCAACCAGTCGAAGATAGATATGAGGAGGAGGAGGAGGATGAAGAAATGAGATGAAGAAGACGAGGAAGAGGAGAGATGGAGAAGTCTACCTGTTCTGGGCTTCCAGTCGGGAACGACGGAGGGATGACAAAGATGGTATCGCCGGAGAAGATGACCGGAGGCACTGGCTTGGGGATTCCAGATGATGAGCACGAGAGAGATATGTGAAAATGAGAATTGAGAAATGGAGGGCTATCGAGATGTAATATTGGGGATAGATTGATTATTTTGTTTAAGTTCAGTCACTTGAAATAAAAAAAGTCAGGATTCCTAACTTAAAATTTTTCATTAAGTTCAGTCGTTTTAAATCACTTTAAGTCGACTTAAATTTTTGGCGAACCAAACGTGGTTACATGCATAAGTTAAGTCATCCTGACTTATTTTCGAAAAAAGTTCAGTTAAATCACTTTAAGTCGACTTAACTGGCGAACCGAACAGACCCTTAGTCACGTTTACGTCTTAATGAATTCCAAGATAGAGCGAACAATTTGTCCATCTCGATCGTAAAGATAGGAACGTACATGCGTGTTCAGCCTATTACATAAGCCCTTTGAAATTACAACCCATTACATAAGCCCTTTGAAATTTCATTCTAAAATAGTGAAATCAATTGAAAATAAAAGAAATAACCCAGTATCAACTTCCTACGTGGAATAAATATATCAACAATTGTCAATTTGTCATGGCTTCATGAATAAACTAAAAAACCCAAATCAATCCTCAGTTAATTAGTTTGAACGTTGGAAACGGGGCCCTTGAACCAATGCCTGGCGCTGAAGAACCAAGCAGAAAGAATGATTATCAAGAGGCCACCAACTGCAACCGGGGTGTAGTTGAGAGTGTCGGAAGTGACCGGGTAGCTGACCGGCAAAGAGAAGAGCACCGAGATGGTCACCACCCACAACACCGCCGTCCACCCCACCACCACCCCGTACCTGCCCAAGTTGAAGGCTCCCCTGGCGAACGACTTGCGCGCCACCGTCACCCTGAACAATATCGGGAATGCGTACGCGATGTACAGCCCGACCGTCGCGATCGACACCATCGCGTCGAACGCCACTAGGCTTCCAAGCGACTGCGCGCGTCCACCCCACGTACAAAGGATCAATCAATCAAGAAAACAACGTCATTAGCGTGGTGTTATCGTATTAATATGTTATCTTATACTATCACCTCCGGCAAGAAACTAAAGAGGGCAATTCATAGATATGGTTAGTTGCAATAGTAGCATTAAGAGTGTGTTTGGATCCCCAACTTAATGTGTTAAATTGCATTAAGTTCTATTAGATTTGCAATTTGGGATATATTTGGATCCCAAGATAATGCCTTAAATTTGGGATATATTTATTGTAAAATAATGCAATTTAGTACATTATCTATCTTCAGAAATTGTAAGTTGGGTGATTCAAATACATCCTAACTACCGGTTCAATTCTTTGGATTAATTGCTGCTTTCTAATAAATAACGGTTTTGTTAACCAAAAGAATATTTATCAATTTTCTCGTTTCGATTTTCCGGTCTTATTGAACAAGCCTAGTACAACTATGATCACTTTTTTAAACCTAGAGTAGACCTATGAATCAGAGATCTTGGATGAGGTGATTTTAGATTGGTAAAGTCATAAAATGACTACTTCTCATTTCTAACACATCAAAGGATACATGAACATACCGTCAACGCCATGCAAAACGCGACCACAACCGAGAGCCAAACCGCGTTGATCGGAACCTCCTGCTCGTTCACTTGATGCCAAAGCCGCGACAATGGCATTGCACCGTCTCTCGAAAATGCATAGGCCATCCTGCAGAGCCAACAAATGCATATATATAGGCCACAAAAAAGTGCTCTTAGGGTATGAATGTCATGCCAAACAGAGCCTTATCGACAATTTGAAAGTACCTTGAGTTACTGGTGACTGAGCTCATTCCACAGAAGTAAACAGCAACAGCTACTACTCCCAAGCAGACTATGCCTCCGGTCCCAGAACCGTACCTGCTCTTGAACGCCGAGTAGAATACTTGAGCTATGGCATAGCCACCCGCGTCATTTTCACTGCTTAACACGTAAGAGACGTCATTGACTGCAAACGTGATTCCGAGAATGTAGCCCCATCCGACTACTATGGATACGCCAATCGCACTGATTATTCCCTTTGGCCCGTTCTTGTCAGCGCCCTTGGTTTCCTCTGACTGCAAAGCACAGAGTTAATAATACTAAGGGCTCGTTTGTTTTAAATTATAGAAAGAAAATGAATCTAGTCCGATTTAATTAGTGTCATTATTCATTGATTAAAATAATGAAATCGTTTTCTTTCTCCCTTCTCTTGGTACGGTACTATGATGGAGATATTTGTATCCCTAATTTGTAAAATGACTAAATTATTTCCTTTCTCCTGCACACAAATTTTAAGCTATACAGTTAGCCTTACCATGTGAGCAGAGGCGTCGTAGCCAGTAAGCGTATACTGGCTCATCAAAAGGCCAAGGACAAAGATGTAAACTTTACCGTTGATGCCGTCACCATTATCAGTGTTGAAGTAAGTGAAAACAAACTCTGCACTGGCCCTTTCCTTGGCCACAAGGGGGATGACGAGCATGAGAACGAATACACCTGGATTCGATTAAAGAGTGCGCGTGCAATTACCGTTCTTTATCAACGCGTATAGTACGAGTTACAGAGACTGAATTACTCCTTTTCTTACCCAAAAAATTCCAAGCAGCAGCAAACTGACCCAAGATGGACAGCCAGGAGATTGGAAGGCTGTTTAAAAGGGCATGTGAAAGGAGAATTCCTGCATGAAACAATAGCACCATGTATTTTGATGCTTCGTAGCCACCGCCATTTTTGCCACCCGTGCTAAGTAAGATGATCACTTGAATTAGCTCAGCTAAGGAGTAGTCTACACTGGCTGTAACAGCCCACTGCAACCGAATGATGTTATAGATACTCGATCCGAAGAACGTTGATCAATGCTAGACCGAAATTATTGAGTTTACCTGACCAACAATGTTGAACCTGCAAGAATTTCAAGGGGGGAGAAAAATTGGCAATGGTTTTGTAGAGCAATGCTAATAGAACTACTGCAACTGGTGATAAGTAATAAGTGATATAAAGCTTAAGGAAAGTCACTCCATATTTCACTATCAGTAATTTTGTAACATAGAACTATGAAATTTCTGTCATCCAGGATAAATGATTCAACCCTTTCTGACAATTCAGCGTCTAATGGAAATGGAGAGTTAAATAGGAAATGTAAACTTGGAATTAACTGTATTTGTTACTAGTCTATCAAATTTACCATTATACTCCTCTGCATTACTATATTTGAGTACTTTCTTGAAAACTACTATCAACAAATGTGTGATAAGATGCAAAAAAAATTATTTACAATGACAATTTCCACAGCTAATAAAAGGAAAAAGTACAAAACAAGTAGCTGATTTCTGACCAGCAAAAACATTATTGAATTTTGATCCGAAAAAGTGCCTAAAATTTTGTTCGTTAAAAGTAGCAGATAAAATAATTGAGACCAGGAGAAAATGAAAAAAATAAAATAAATACCAGCCAGTGAGCCAGGAGGCTAATGGGCCCCAGCGGGCCTCACAAAGCCTGGCGCTCCAGAAGTAAAGGCCACCAGAAGTTGGGTAGGCGGAGCAAATCTCAGCCATGGACAGGCCCACGATCATCGTCATCATCCCCACAATGGGCCATCCGTACACCATCGTCACCGGCCCACCGAAAGTCAGCCCAGTCCCGTACAGCGTCGTGATCCCCGTTAGCACCGAGACCACACAGAACGTCACTGCGAAATTCGACACCGCCCTGTAAACACCGCCAATTTCGCTCACCAATCACCATCAATATTCATATTAATTCAAATTCCTGCAAACTTTTCCCCCAAAAAATAATAAGATCATGGACAGAGGGGAAAAAAAAGGTTTAGTTAGAAGCGTACGAGAGGCGGCGGCCGAGCTCCTGCTTGTAGCCGAGCTGATGCAAGAGATCGGCGTCATCGGAGATGGCGGATTGTTCTCCCAACTCGGCGAGTAGTGGACGGTAACGATACGCGTCGTTTTGGGACGTTCCCATTTCTCTGTGGTTTAATTCAGGCAGCCGCTGTAGCAATCTCTGTAATTAAAAATGTTAATTCGATGGGTTTATAAAAAAAGGTTGGAAAGGTAGCTTGGTTTAGAGCAGGAAAAGGGTGTACTTTGAAAGTAACATCTAACGGTCAACGTTTCATCAAACTATACAGAGTAATTCCGTCCCACAATATTCATCCTTTTTTTTTTTAGCGTTTTTTTTTGTTTGTTTTATTTCAATTTCTTTCATTTTATATCCATCTTTTTTTTATAAAATTGTCCTTATTCATTTCATATTTTATCCAAAATATCAATCTTTTTTCCCATATTTTACACATTCAATCATTCTCACCTACCATCTTCATCCATCTCAAACTCCATTAATATCCATCATTTTTATCCATAACCTAAAACTTAATAACTCATATTTCATTAATCTAATTAATTAAATAAATAAACTAACAAAATTAACCAAACTACTCCTAAACTCATTAACTTAACCCAAATCCATATTTCTTAACCAAACTAACCAAAACCCATATTTTAACCTAAATCCGGATTTCCCTAACCCAATATCTCTAACCCATTTTAACCTACCCCTAAACCCATCAACTTAACCCAAATCTACCCAGCCCAATTACCCACTCCCCTACCTAACCCTAAATACCCTAATCTGATCTCACTCTCTCATTCTCCTCGCCGCTCTCTCATTCTCTCTGAAACCCTAAACTCATCTCCCCTCTTCTCCTCTCCAATCTCTCGTCTGAGCTCTCATTTGAGCTCTCATCTGAGCTCTCACTCTCCTTGAAGGTTCCTTACTCTCTTTCTCTACTCTCTCGTTTGAATCATTCTCTCGTCTTCTCATCCCCACTCTCTCGTCTCTGTTGCAGATCTTGTTCACCGACGATTAATCTGCTCCGGTTGTCCCCAAAACACTAAAAAAGCTTGTTTCTCCTCTAGATCTATCCATATCTCCCAAAATTCGTCCATAAAAAAATCCTAAATCTCATATTTGAGTCCTTTGAAAAAACCCGTCCCCTGGGTTCCATTCTTTGTTTGCATTCATGGGTGATTCGGACCTATTTAAGTCCGATGGGAGTCCCTGCAGTTCTGAGTCCTTTGTATTTGCTTGCTCTAAATCTCCACAGTGCGACTGGGGTAGCGATTGTCATGGGAATCACAGCTACACTCTTGTTGGCTCAGAGGAAACTGTGGAGGGGATGATGTGGTCGTCTGAGCCCCCTGGAGATGAAGCGGTCTTTGATTACCCAGAGATCGTTGTGCTCCCCGACACCCCTGAGATTATTGTAATCCCTGATTCCCCTGACGATGAAGTTGTGGTTCAGTCTTCTGACGGAAGAATCGTCCCCGATGATGGTGATGATGCCTCTGATTCTGATGTTTAGCTAAGTCTCACTCTTGTTAAGTTTTTTATTTCGGGTACTTTTGCTGAGATTATTACTCTGAATTATGCATGTTGTTGAATAAGTGTGTTGTGCTGTTGACTGAGACATTGGATTGATTCTGGATTTGTTGTTCTGATGTTGGATTATGTATGCTGATAATTTGCAGTGTTTTGGTATTGGTGTTCTGTTTTTTTGTTGATTCTCTGTTACATTGTGACTGCAAAACCTTATATTGATCATATGATGTACTCTGATGCATGCTTGGAAGTTGGATTGATCTTATGCATGTACTCTTATATTGGATTTTTCACTGTTGAGTGAGATGTTGGATTAATTAGTTAGGGTTATCGGTGATGATACAATATAACTGAGATGCAAAACCTTTATGCTCATTGTCTTAATGTGCCATAGCAACACTGTCACGTGTAATAGATTGATGCTTATGTGTATGTTAAGGTCTTGTGATTGGTATTGTATCTATGAGGGTTATGGGGACATCCGAGATTATTTATGCATTTCAATGATGAAGTCTTGAAACTGAGATGCAAAATCTTTAATATCACTGCCTTAATGTGCCATAGGAACACTTTTACATGTGGTTGATTGTTGCTTATGTGTATGTTAAGTCTTGTGATTGGTCTTGTGTCTATGAGGGTTATGGGGACATCTGAGATTATTTGTGCATTTCAATGATGAAGTCTTAACACTGAGATGTAAGACCTTTAATATCACTGCCATAGGAACACTTTCACATGTGATTGATTGATGTCTATGTGTATGTTAAGGTCTTGTGATTGGTCTTGTGTCTATGAGGGCTATAGGGACATCTGGGAAAAATTGTACTCTTCAATTGTGAAGTCTTAATACAACTGAGATGCATTTCCTTTGTCTGGTTTGTCCTAAAGGTCTAAAAGCTCTTGTGAATGGTGGTGGTGTTGTCTTGTTGATCTGTGTGCTTCTATTGCTTTGTTTCTATTGGATTGCTACATAATTTTGTTCAACTCCTAATGTACTCATACTATGTACAACTCATTAGCATTTATTGCAAATATGTACTGTTTTATTCTCCTTGAGTCTATCTATGATGAAGTCTTGAAACTGAGATGCATTCCCTGCATGTTCACTGTCTTAGTGTGCCATATGAACACAGTCAAATGACTGATTGATGCTTATGTGTATGCTAAGGTATTGTGATTGGGTTTGTGTCTATGAGGGTAATAGGGACATCTGAGATTATTTAAACACTAACCATATCAGTTCTAATTATGTTAGTAAGTGTTGTGCAATTCATTATATGAAAAGATATGCATTGTCATTGTTGTGCCATTACTTGTGCTTGTTTACAAAATTACACAAGTTCTTGCTACCTTATAATTTTCTGCTTCAAATAACAGCTTTCTGACCCAAACAAAATATACTTAAGCTAGACAAAATATGTTACTTTACCTCCTAAGATTGTATTGTACACAAAATGTTCAATCTTTGTCATATATTGCTAAATAAACTGACTGTCTTCAAGTGCTTCTTCAGTGTCTTGATCTTCGATCATATATTGTTATCCCTTGTTGACTCTGTTGGCCTGCTATTGATGTTCCTGGTTGTTGATCTGCTTGTTGTGCACCCCCATGCACTATGAGTCTATGTCCCATGCTTCTATGATAGCTCACATAGGTGTCTTGATCTCTCTTGGTAGATTCCCATGAGCCACTAATTTCTTCTTGTTTACATGTGGCATATCATACTCATTGCCTCCCTTGCATTTAAGTATTTCATGCATAACAAATTATAGTGTCATCCACACATCACTTAGAGTTATAGGGGCCAACTCAAAAAATGCTTCATGCACTTCTTGTAACATATGATCAATATTTTTTGGCATCTTCTTGTGCATGAGTGACTGAATGCTTTTGAAAAATCCTAGATCTAAGATGTTTAGATCTGGACTATTAGCTGGTTGTTGTATTAAAATGAAAGTGAATCCATCCTGAATGTACACCTGTTGCCATTCTGGATCTCGTTGAGTTATATGAGCCTTTGCATTGTCTTGTTGTATGAATATAACTCTTTGAGCTCCATCTTGTGGTCATTTTGCCTTGATTGCTGGAATGATTTGATTTATCAACATGTTCTTTGTCACTTGCTTGTTGACTGATTCAACTAGCTTTGTAACTAGTGTCCTCTTCTCTCTGTTTTTGGATGACCTTTTTGCTGCTTCTTGATATGTGAATGGAAAGATTCCTATCTTCCCATAAAAAATGCATTGTCCCTCTGCATCAAATCTAGGCCTTGCTACAACTGCAGTGAACATAACTTTGGGAATGAATTTAGATGAACTTGCAGCTCTGTACTTGCCCCTTTCATTCTGTGCTGGATATACTCTTTGTGATTTCTTTGATAGATAAAACCACTTCTCATCCAAGTGTACAAAAACAAACATTGGATAATACACTGACTTAGTTTCTACAGTATCCCCTTGTAGTAACTTCAGTACTCAATCCAACCTAGCCTTCTGATGTCCCTCACTCAAACCAGGATGGAGTGGATTTGTATGTGGCTTTATTGAACCTTGCTTGATCATCCTATGCACTGTGGTCTTTGAAATACTAAGCTTGCTAGCTAAGTCTCTAATGCATGACCTGTCTCTCATGCTCAATGTTGTGATTGAATCCATCTCTACTTGAATTCTTTTTCTATCACATTTGTGATATTTTGTGCTTAAATTGTACCTCTGGTGTGCATTATGTTGCTTCTTGGCTGTGTTCCAAAGTGTGCATATGCACCTTGCTGACATGATGAACTCTTGTGCAACTTTCTTTATTGCACCCTATGGTAATTGTCCCTCTTTAGCTCTAGTAAGCAGAGCATTCAATATGTGCATTTTTTTATCATTGATGAGCCTGGTATGTTGTGTTGGCTGATGATGTTGTGTTGCCTCTGTGTTGTGCTCTGCTTCTGACTGGAAAAAATCTTCATCTCCTGGTTCCTGGTTGAGATCAAAAGTATGTTCATCTTGTTCCATGTCCCCTGCTGACCCATTAAGTTCTTGGAACTCTTCTCCATCATAAATGTACTTATCATCTGGAAGTGGAGCTTCATTTAAGTCGAAAGTTGAGGCCATGACCACCACTAGGCAGTGATGCAGATGTGATTATTCTCTCTGTTTTTTTAGAGAAGCAGTGAATGCTCTATTTTCTTTGAATGTAAATGCTCTGTAAATTCTCTTGCAGTCCTCTGTAATCCCCTTTATACTCTGTTTACATGGATTGTTTAGGAGCAATTATGTCTTAAGTTTCCAAAATTTCTTAAGTTTCCAAAATTTGTAAACTGGATCTGTGTGCTTCTAATGCTTTGATTCTATTGGTTTAGAAGTTGTAAACTGATCTGTGATAATTTACCACAGATTTATCTGCAGCAGCATTAAATGTAAATATGTACTTTCTTAAAACTTCTTAATCCAAGAGCTTTTAGTCCTTTAGGACAAACATTTCGGGACAGAGGGAGTATTAATTAACTGTGTAATGAAATGTTGTTAAGCCTTACTAATTAACTTAGCAGTATTACAATATCTGCAAATTAATATATCATGTTACTATGTTGTAATGTCTCTTTATAAACCAAAACAATGTTACATTCTTTATCTATAGAAGGTGAATTGAGTTGGTGAAGATTTTTTCCCCTTCAACTAAAGGTCTTGACTTCAAATTTGAGTGTTAACATTTCGACGTCGTTTCGCTTCTCAGAGCCTATTCAATGAATAATGTGCCATGACCGCTCATGAAAAAATCTTGTCTGATATTTTCTGTCTAAACATTTCAATAATTTGTATATTTATATTTTCTAAAATGGTGTAAAAAATTGCAATTCCAGCCCTTTTATACAATTATGGAGGATCCCACCCACTTGTTTTGTCAGCAAGACAACAACTGTCGATCGTCTGATATGCATGCAATTATGCAAATTATAGGGAAGGAATAAAATACACACTTAATTAAGAATAACGTGAGTTACGTGAGGCATTAAAGAAACTATTTCGAGGAACTAAACATGTAAAGAGATTCTAAAGCCTGCTTTACATAACCAATTCTGAAAAGCAGAAACGCTCCCTTTGGGAGCCGACCCTAGCTTTTGGCTGGGTTGACGAGAACATCGCCTCCTCCGCCGCTCCGACCGAGCCTTTGGCTGCAGCCATGGGGAAGTCCTAACCCTCACCGCTCCGACCGAGCCCCCGATCCACACCGCCCCCCGACGACATCGCCCCCTACCAGGCATTTCAGAACCCACCGGCACCCGCACCGCCTCACCGGCACCCGTCGAAGAAGATTTGGGCCTTCGCCGGGAAGATGCCTCACCGGGAAGACGCCGTCTCTCCTCGCCTTCGTCGGGAAGACGTCGGCGACCCCCCTCCCACCTCCTTCTCAAGCTTGCCCTCCTCTTGTTAGGGGTTTCGTTTCCTCAGAATTTGGATTCAAAATCTCGTTTACAGTGGTGGGTTTGGGGGTGAGAAGGAGGAGGGTAAAATTAGAAGTTTTGGATCGGTTTCGTTTCAGCCCTCAACCTCCTTTCCTTTTTTGTTTTTGTCCCGTTTTTTTTTTCGGTTCTATTGAGAGGCACTCTTTGGATGATGAAGCTTGCCTAGATGATGAATCGAGTTGTAGTTTCGGCATGGTAGAGGATGACCATCCTTCCGGGGGCGCAACAGTTGTTTGTGCTTACTCACCTCATTTCTAGGTTGCTTTACGTTATCATGCTTTAGTTTGTTTCGTTTGTTGTTTGTCTTTGCTTCTCTTGTTTGTTGTTGTATTGCCGGCTAGTTCGGTTGTCAGTTTCTGGCCTCTCGAAGTTTCACTTCGAATTCTTACTTTATCAAAAAAAAAACTATTTCGAGGGTACTGCGCTAGAATCAATTTCCCGAATTGAATAAACTTTTAGTCTAACATATATGTTGAATAAAAAATATTAATAATTATATATACATGTTGAATAAGATAATTAATAGTATTATTGTTATATAAATAAAGTAAATACAAATATTAAGTTAATAATTTGGTTAATATACTTTTGATTAAGTTGAAGAAAAAGGTTTTGGTTATCAACATAACAAAAAAATATAATTTTAACATAAGAAGCATAAACTTAAGGTAGGTTTATAATAAAATTATTTTGTAAATAATTAAATTTATTTAAAAAAGTAAAAAATGATAAAATGACATGTAACAGTGTTAATAAGGGGGTGTCATGTGGCGTAATTAGGTTCTAGTTTAGTATACATATATATAGTAGATTGTTAAAAGTTGTGATTGATTTTTTTGAAGAATAAATATGAACCTTATATGACTTTACTTGAACATTGTAGATGTAACATATGAAATGAACCCCATAAACCAATGAAAAATGTGAGGTCAAGCATGAACATGCTCAAACTTGTACGTATGAACTACATAGACCAAGGTTTACATTTAGTTACTCAAGGTTCATAATTAATATACTAAAGATTCACAATTGATAACGCACATACTAAGCGTAAAAAGGTGCATGGTTAATAACCAAACTATGTTTGAGGTTCATATATAGTTAGGTCACTTGAGGTTCATATGTATCAAACTAAAGGTTCATATGTAGTACACCAAATGTTTATACTTAATATATTAAAGGTTTACATTTAATTTACATAGTAAACATATATTTTAATAACGCATTGTGGACCTAAATATAAGTTTATGAACCTTAGTATAAAATTAGTATGTAAACCCATAGTGTAAAGTTTGTGAACCTCTATTATAATGTGTGATCGTCCGGTTTTCCAAGAGAAAATAGTTGACGATCAACACAAAACCAACTCTGGCTTGATCGTCTTCATCGGTTGCCTTCCTCCCCGTTCCATGTTGGCTGCCTCCGGTCACGTCAGACGTCGTCCGACCTCGAGTCTTGACCCGAAAAGAGAAGAGGAGCCCGAGGTTGCCCCGGGTTTGCCACTCCGACGCTCAAGTCAGTGCTCAACTCACAGATGGTGCAGAAAAAGAGATAAAGCCAATGAACAGTGAAAGCAATGAGGGTGAGAGAGTGAGGGAAGATGGAGTTTTCGGTGTCTAGTCAATGGGGTGGGAGAAAGAGGCGAACCGAAAGAGGATCGAGAATCCCTTTTCCAGTTGCAGCCACCTCCTTATATACTTGAGGCCAACAAGCCCTTTGCCGCGTAGCCGGCCCAAGCTAGGGAGGGCCGGAGGGGGTTCATGAGCCGCGTAGCCGGACTTGGCCGGGAGGAGCCGTCTAGACAGATCGAGAAGAGGGTCTCCCAGACCGCGTAACCGGATCAAGTCGAGAAAGTGTTGTTAGGGCTTTGCTCCGGGTTGGGCCGTTTTGTTAAATGGACTTTTCTTCTGCTTGGACCGCATACTTGGGTCGGGCTAAATACGGCTCAGACATAATGTTTATGAACATGGATATATTAGCGCATTGCGTTCATAAGCATTTTTTTGTTTGAAAATGTCACTGTGCTACTTATATCCCTTTTAATCTTAGCATTCCCTTCATCGGCCTTGATATAGTGGCACATTATTATCCTCATTTTACATCCTAAGAGTCATAAGCACTTGAAGCCCTCCTATTAATAAACCTAATTCTATTTTTAAGTGGTTAATGACAAATTTAATTTATATAATATTTATGTTTAAATTTATATACTTCAAATTAATTTACTATTAAAATATGTAATCTACTATGTATATACTAAACTATAACCTAATTACGTCACATGATACCCCCTCATTGAGGAGTATGAAAATAATAAATGTTTGTGTGAATAAGAAGTATGGAAATGGAAAAAGTAAAATAAAATGGGAAGGGGGCACACACTACATGAGATTGATAGTATATATACGAAAAACGCTTTAGTTACCTGAGGGTGGACTACCCTTATGTATTAAGAAGGCTTTTTATTTTATTATTATTTTAGTATTAACTTTTGGAGTACAGCTACTTCGTGAGTCTGCTCAATCCTTCATTACTTTAATTCCTAAAATAGAAAACCCTAGTACTATTAACCACTACACGCCTATCAGCCTTTGTATCACATCTTACAAAATCATACCTAAAATTATGTCAAATCGGTTATCACTACTTCTCCATAAATTAATTAGCCCTCTGCAAGGAGCGTTTGTTCCTGGACGACTTATTCAGAATAACATTTTAATTCCTCATGAAATCTTTCACTCCTTCCATAAAAGAAAAAAATGGGAAACATGGATGGATGGCTTTTAAACTAGATATGAAAAAAGCTTATGATAAACTCAATTGGAACTTTATTATCCGTATCTTCCTCAGTTTCGGATTTTCAAATCTATGGGTTGAACGTGTTATGACTTGTATCACAAGTACTTCATCCTCAGTCCTTGTCAATAATGAACATGGCTATGTGTTCCACCCTCACTGTGGATTACGACAAGGTGACCCCATATCCCCTTTCATTTTTATTCTTGCGATGGAATATATGGCACGTACCCTCATTCATGAATCATGTTCTTCTCATAGAAAGGTCGGTATTCAAATAACGAAACATGGTACATGCATTCCCTTCTAAAATTTTTTGATGATACTTTAATCTTTGCAAACGCAAGCCAAGATAATATGCTCTTCATCAAGTCCATACTTGATGACTTTTCTCTCAAGTTTGGACTCTCTATTAATTATCATAAAAATACCTTCCAAACCTCCAGTAACATTTCCAGGAAACAATCTCTTTCACTTGCAAGTATTCTTAATTTACAGGTTACTCGATCTATGAAAAAGTACCTAGGAATACCTATTATCAGGGGACGAGTTAAAAATCAAATTTTCTCAGATGCAATTTTAAAACTAAAGAAACAGCTTGGAAAATGGAAAGTTAACTCATTATCTCAAGTTGGTCGTAGTATTCTTATTCAATCTAATCTTCAGTCTCAAACTAATTACTTAATGCAAAGTTTCCTTCTTCCGAAAGGAATCTGTCAAGAGATTGACAAAATTAACAAAAACTTTTTTTGGAATCATTCAACCCCAAACTACCATTCCCTTATTAGTTGGGATTCTATTTGTCAACCTAAGTGTTTTGGGGGTCTTGATCTCGAACTTGCTTGCAATATAAACATTGTTATGCAAATGAAACTGCTCTGGAAAATAATTTCGGAACCTGAGTCCTTCTGGGTTCGGCTTATCTCAGAAAAGTATTTACGGAATTCTAACATCTTTTCCTACAAAAAAAAACCTTCGGACTCATGGTAGTTCTCCAGACTTCTACAACTATGACAACATTTCCGAAACAGACTGTTATGGCAAATTGGTGATGATACTCATATCAACTTCTGGGAAGACCATTGGATTCCTAACTATATTCTTACACAGTTTGCGGAAAACCACGATCGCGGAACCACTGATTCCCAATATATCACTCCTGATAAAAAATGGGATTTGGGTGCTCTACAACTTATTCTTCCTTCTTACTTAATCCCTAAAATATTGAATATTTATATACCTATAGCTTACATACCTGATAAACTTATTTGGTACCCTTCAACTGATGTTACTTTCTCTATTAAGAGTGCTCGATCTCTAACTAGTCATAGTTATGCCTCACCAAGCTTTCCAACTTGGTTCTGGAAATTGCAAATTCCTCCAAAAATGTTTTTTTTTTTTGGAAATGCTTCTCTGACGCTATACCTATAACAGAACGTCTAAATAGACATTTCTCCAAGGTTTCATCTCAATGTGTCCTTTGTGATTTCCCTATCGAGGACTCCAATCACTTATTTTTTGGTTGTTCCTTCACTTTACTATCCTTACAATTACTTCAGAATCTCATTGGTCACACATATAGTTTTGACTTTAACAATGATTTTTGTTCTAATAAGGAATTCTTTCACTCCAAAAACAGAGATAGTATTCCGGTCATTTTTATCTGGTGGACCATTTGAAAAGACCGTAATTCTATAATCTTCAGAAAAGATCCTATTAATATTAAAAAAACTGTCAACAATGCTTACATTTCTTACAAAGACTGGACCTTGTCTTCATCTCGACAGCATTCCTCTGCCAATAAAAGGAAGTGCTCCAGACAATTTTGTTGATGGCAAAAACCTCCTCTTAGCTTTATAAAATTAAATTCCGACGCATCGGTCAAACCTAATGGTTCTACACACATTGGATGCGTATTCTGCAACCACTTTGGTGAGGTGGTCTTCTTAGACCATATGCAGATTCTCTTCTCCTCACCTATTAAAGCTGAGGCATTGGCCGCTCTTGAGTGCATTCGTAAAGCTATTTCGCTTCATTTTATGCGGGTAGTTCTAGAAGGAGATAATCTTTCTGTCATTAATGTCATCCGTGGAATTTGGAAAACTCATTGGGAAATATCTCCTATAATTACGGAAATTCGATTCTTGTTATGTGGTTTGGATTATTTTCAGGTTCATCACTGCTACCAAGAATCCAACAAAGCCGTTGATTTTCTGGCTATTTCTAACATATCCTTCACTCTTCTATGCAATGTCATTATGAATTACCTTTCGCCGCACCATGGGTGTACACAGCTGCATCGATCTCGTCTTCAATTTTTAGATTCAAGCTCTATTGTTTCCTCAGTTTGTAAAATATTTGTGAAAATCACTCGTTGTGATAATTTAGATATGTCTTTTTTTTTTATAAGGATACCTTCTGTTTGCATGCATGGAAAAAAAAAGAAAAAAAAAAAACAGACCCAATTTGGAGCTTTTACTTCCCGAGGAGCTTTAATTACTTCGGCTTTTAACTTAATTTCATTTTGAATATTGGAAAATTTTGTTTAATAAGTACCGAGTAAGATTTTTTGGGCTTGGATTTATTATACAGTTAAATATTATACTTATAACTTATGGAAATACGGGAGTATTATATTTAGGTTTTCTTATTGAATTTTATTTATAGTTGTAAAAGTTAAGAAGTTTAATTTATAATTTATAATTTTACTTAATTTTTATGAAATCTTCTTTATCAAATTAACAAGTAAAGCAGATTTGTAATATATTTTATTTATTACATTATTTTACATTTTTCTGATGTATATTATATCTATCTTCCTTTAATTCAAATGTAATTATAAACTTCCGAGCATTTTAATTTTACTATTTAGATAAAGTAGGTGTTTAATTATCAATGTCATGGATTTGTACAAGTTTTGTGTTATTGAGGTGAAAATGTAGAGCAATTACTTATTAGTAAATTAAATCTTCAAGGTTATATGAGATAAATGTAACAAATTTTGAAAAATCAAAGCATCATAGTAGGAACCGGGGGAAATCAAAGCAAAAATACTAAATCCTTAATAAAAAAGAAGTAAAAATAGTAAAATAAATATTTGCAATTAACAAGTGCAAATAAAAGTTAATAAATTAACTAGATAATAAATTATTTTATTTCTAAAAATGACACTCTTAAACATCTAAAATGACATTTATTGTCAAACAAAAAGAGTAATAAATATAATAATCTATTATATTAAAATATCTATCTTAATAGTCCTTATTTTTATTAGCTACTTCATTATATTATCATACTTTATGTTAAATGACTTAAAATGTCATCAATTTGATAAAAAAAATGTTATATTATTTAACTAATTTTTTTTCTAATTGCGAAATCGATATATTTTCATAAATATAAAAATATTAAATATATTATTTCATAAATTCCGTGCGAGACACAGACTATACTAGTTGGATACTTTTATTCAATTAAAATATAATACTTCGTATTATTTACTTTATTTGTTAACTGAAAGATACATCAACAATTATCTAATCAAAAAATTGTCAAACTTACCTTATGGTAAGACATATATACGATAATTTTTAAAAAGTATAAAAACTATGTCATTCTAATGTACTATATAATTACTAAACGCAAATACCTATTAAGCCACGTGACATTCCTATAATAAGTCAAAACAAATTTCGCCATATGACATCACTGTATTAATTTTGACACATGGCAGCATGTGATTTTTTAGATTTAAATTAAAAATCACAAATTGAAAGTATCCTACAACTACCATAAATTAAAGATCATTCAAAATAAATTTATATTACTTTATTTCCTTAATTAACATATTTCCATTTTATTATAGGATCTGTAATCACATTAAATAAATGGCATTATGATGTAACGACGGCAGAGAAGGAAACCTAACTTACTTGCCAAAATAAATCATATTAAAATGTCAGTACACATACTAAGTCAAGCATATTACTTTACAGATTAGCTTATACCTAATTAATTCCTTGGTTAAAAATGTTTAGATTGATTTCACGGTTTTGGAAGAGGCTAGCTTAGTTTTTCTGTGTCGTGTATGGGTCTTGGATAAATTTTTATGTTAATATTATTTCATTATTAAAAATATATTAATTTTACATTTAAAAAATATTAAATAAATGAAAATCATATCTAATTAGTAATTAGTGATAATATAAATAAAACTAAGATAAGTATGATAAAAAAATTACTATATATATAACTACTAAATGCAAAGCCCTATTAAGCCACATGACACTCAAAGAATGCACCATTTCGTTTTTGCCACGTGACACTATATTAGCAATTTGGACACGTGTCAATCAATCCTTAATTTTTGAATCACTGCTTTTTTTTTCTTAAATTGAAGATATGCCAGTATATTTGCATAATTGATAACATGAATATTTATCAGATACAGTTTCCCTAAATGTGAATATTTATTTATACTAATTTCATATGATAAAAGATTTGGATAGCCACAAATTAAAACTACATATTTTCTAAATATCCCTAATATGTAGTTTACATTGGTATATTTGATTTTAAATCGATCACAAAAAACATTAATAAATGTCTTTTATAATTACCACACACATTCTAAAACCAAAAAAATAAAGGCAACATGCACTGCTATGACAAATCTACTATATAACTACTAAACGCAAATATCAACTGTGTCACGTGGCACTCCAACAATAAATCAAAATTTATTATGCCATGTGGCGTTACTGTATTCAATTTGCCACATGGCACACTCTTATTTTTTCGGGAGTTTTGTCAAAAAACTAATAAAATCAAAAAATTCAAATCAATATGTAACAATCACTTAAGATATTATTTGACCAAATATAACTATAATTGAAAATTAGAGATACACGAGATATTTACTGGATAACAATATTAATATTTTTAAAATAAAATTTCTATCCATTGTCTTTTTAATTTCCATTTTAAACAGATTTTTACTATTAATAAAGTTATAGAGAGTTTCGTATCTCTTTCGATAATATTTTGTCAATCTCTTTAATATTTTGTATTCAATTAGTTATTTTTTATATTATTATTCATCTACTTCAATCACCGTCACTATCTACATAATTCTATATCAATTAAATGTATAATTTAAATATATTATTTTTTTCAATGTAAAAAAAAAAACAAATCCCGTGCAAGGCACGGGATTTGTTTCTTTCTATTTTCTTTCTATTCAAGCAAGAATGCCATTTTTTTAGAAATTTAACTAGTCATGTCAATCAAATATTTCAAGCAAGAATGCCATTTTTTCAGGAATTTAACTAGTTATGTCAATCAAATATGTGTATCATGTTTTCCTAATATATAGATTATTAGATTTATCATTCAAAAATACTAATCAATATAATTAATTTTGTAGGAAAATTAAATGAGATATTCGTTGCTTCAAAACTCTACTCTATATGTTTGTTATAGATTATTGATTATAAATATAGAGTAAATTAATCAAGCAAACAAAACTTTTCATACAAACGTGCGAACTTTATGAGACATATTCATCTGCATTATGATGCACATTCAGGTGTATTACCATGTAAATTCAATGTGATATAGATAGTTAAATGAAAGATATGTAAATTATATAAAGTTTAAAATAATAATATACAGAGTATACTATTAGATATGTATTAAAAAACAACGTAACTTAATTGGGCAAAACTTTTTAAATGTAAAATAAATGCAAGTCATATCCTTATATAATATTAATGTAAGTAAGTTTGCATAACTTTAAATATAATATAACATATATATCTTATATCTTACTTTTGATGTATTGTTAAATTGTTACATTCATCTTATATATGTACTAATGCAATCCTACATAGTTCCATAGTAATTTTGTCTTACTAGTGATTCTTACAATCCTACATAATTTTAAAACTTACGACCCATGATATGATTTCGTAGACCCCTAAGCAATTTGATTATGGACTTGCACATATATATATATATATTGATAATTAGTAACATAATCTTTTTTATTTATGTGTATAAAAATTATCTTACATCATTCTAAGTTGATAAGTAAAATCTATAAGTTAAACATCTATAATTCACATATTGAAAATCATATTGAAAATCATAATCTATATGATATTTACATTACTAAACTTTATCACTATCTAAAACTATAGAAATTTATCTTACAAGGAGTACAACTTAAAATATAATGGTTAAATTTTCAAATACTAAGTATTCATTCCTTATTATAATAACATAACATTTAATTTCGATGATCTTTTATTTGGATCCAACGATTAAAATTCAATCTTATCATTACTTTTTAACCAATCACTTTTTATTTTCTTTCATTTTACATAAAATGAAACAATATATATATAGAATGTGAGATAGTATTTGTAGTTTACAGTAAAATAAACTAACAATCCTAATTCTTTTATATGGTACATTACATCTTCATTTCAATCAAGAACGAAAAAAAAGCAAACAATAATAACATAATGGAGAAGCGAAATTCTGAAAAAAAATAAAATAAAAAAATCAAATACTTTGCAGTAACTAAAACATTTTAAAAAAATTACAGTATTATGATACAAAACACAAAAAAATGGCCACAATTCATCAAAATCCGGCCACTTGGAAACTCCAGCCACAACTTTGTTACATGGAGCACCATTTTTATAAAAAGAAATGTAAGGTAGAAAGAACGGAAAAATATATACATATAGAATGAACCCATTTATGAGAGTTAAGGAGAAATTTCAGTCTTTTTAAAGTTACTTTTAGTTAGTCTAGGAAACCTTGCTTTTTGAAAACTACATCAGAAAATTAATTATTTAGAAAAAAATTTTTACTTTACTTTATACAAAGTCATTAAATGCATTACAATAATCTAGTTAGATTTTAATGTCATGTTAATGGGGTAGACCGTAGACTACCCAAGGGTAAGAGAATCACTTCCCTATATATACAGATCAATGGTCTCAGTAGTGACATTGATAGTATATATACATATCATCTATATAACACAAAAATATAGCATTTTGTCATAATAAATGAGTTTATTTAAAATATAATCTGTATAACACAAAAATATAGCATTTTGTCATAATAAATGACTTTATTTAAAATATAAAAGATACAAAAATATTTTTTTTGCAATTATTAAAATTAGATTTAAGTTAGCATTTTTTATAATAAATGACTCTATTTAAGATATAGAAGATGAAATAATAATATCTTTATGCAAATAACAAAATTAGATTTTATGAAAATAGGATTTAAGTTAGCATTTATGAAATAATAATATCTTTAAGTTAGCATTTATGTTGGTGCCCCATTATTTATGGTTATTCATGTTGGTATCTCATAATTAAGTTTTTTCGATTGGTGCCCTCAAGGTTTGAATTTGTTTGTTTCGTAACCAAATTTTTTCATGTGACTAAATCCAAGTCCATCATTGTGTTCATCGTCCTCAAATTAGTAAGATTTGACTCCTAAAATACCTAAATCCATGTCCGAACCATGTCGATTTGAATTCCGAAGTAACAACCCGTTTTCGACCTTAAGAATTCAAATCGGAATGGTTCGAGTATGAATTTGATTGTTTTAGGAGTCGAATCCTACTAAGTCCAGGTCAATAAACATAATGATGAACTTCGATTTGATCAATTTGAATCCAAATGATACGAATATGGAAAATTTCGGTTACAAAGCAAACAAACTCAAACCTTAGGGGCACCAACCGGAAAAAACTTAATCGTGAAACACCAACAGAAATAACCCTAAACTCGGGGGTACTAACAAGAATGTCCCTAGAAAATATGATAAAATACATTTTGTGATAGTATAAGTTAAAACGATTTAGGATCTATTATAATAAATGTTTATATTCAGTAGAAAAAAATGTCATTTTTATATATGTAAAAGAAAATGATCAAATATTATCATCTTTATTTTATTTAAGTTTTTATCATAAAATAAACTATAGTCAAATTTATAAATTTTAGTTTGCTAATTTGATATTATAAAAACTTCAACTCTTAATTGTATTTTATTGTACAATACAATACAATTACTCGTTATTCGAAATACACAACATAAATACTTTAACAAAATTATTTAAAAATTATTACAATAAAGTAAACTATTTTTTAACAAACAAAATCAAATACATCAAAACATAATCCACGTGCTTAACAAAACCTTGTTCACCCAAAAGTATATTTAACTCTTAATGTCTTTTCTAGTTAGTGCTTAGTATTATTTATATTTGTAATTCCATTTAAACTTAACAAAACCTTGCTCACTCAAAGCATTAAAAAATAATAATACCACATTTCATTATAGAGGATGAGAGATTAGTGTCTTGTCACGATCTCAGACCTCAAATTTCAATTTGATGAAAACAATGGTGGTTTTCCATTTTATGTTTTAGGGCATTCCCTAAATTAAAATAAAAATATAAGAGTAAATGTGTTATAAAATAAATATATTGGTTCTAGTACTTTTTTAAGAGACTAGCACAAAAAGTCAAGAACCAATGTAATTAACAATGAACCTGACCCCTCTTCTATCATTCATGTGACTTACGACAGTGTGACCCCATAGCACATTTTATCTTTACTCTTGTGACTGAATTCATTTCTAGACCACTAAGCACAAAACCGGAACCAGAGAGTAGGTATACAACTCACCCGTAACGGTACGTGTATTCCATTCCTTACCTTTGCGGATGACACACTTATCTTTGCCAATGCTAATACCCCTAACATGCTCTTCGTTAAGGACTTACTACATAAATTTAGTCTCACTTCGGGTCCCTCCAACATCTTACAATCTCAGACTACGACACTTGCTTCACTACTAAATATACCAATAACTACCTCATTGGAATGATATCTCGGTATTCCAATTGTTCGAGGTAGGGTTAAGACATAAATATTTGACATCTACATTCAAAAGATGAAAAAACAAATTTCTAAGTGGAAGACCAACTCCTTATCTCAGGTCGGACGCTTAGTCCTGATTCAATCAAATCTCATTTCCACTGTCAACTTCTTAATGCAAAGTTTTCTTCTCCCAAATGAAATTTGTACCCAAATCGATAAAATTCTTAAATACTTCTTATGGAATAAAACAAATCCATCTTACCGCCCCCTAATCAGTTGGGATTCAATATGCAAACCAAAAAATGCAGGTGGCCTCGGTCTTCATAAGGCCTCCAATTTAAACAGATCACTACAAATGAAACTATTATGGAAATTGCTCACAGACTCTGATAATCTCTGGTGTAAAATCATTCACGAGAAATACCTAGGTTCCTTAGACTTATTCACATACCAGAAAAGGCTAAGCAATCATGGCAATTTTCCAAACTCCTACACCTTCGATCTCAATTTTGCATTGGCCTTGGATGAGAAATTGAAAATGGACATTCCGTTAATTTCTGGTCCGACTCATGGATCCCAGGCTGCTCACTCTTTCCCTACTACAACAACCACACTGACCCACTCATTAAGGTTTCTTCCTTTATCACCCCTAACGCTCAATGGGACATCCCTATGTTACAATTTCTCCTTCCCTGGCATATAGTTATGAAAATTTTGGCCATTCACATTCCTTTTTTTCAGCCACTGCAGACAGATTGGTATGGACACCAAGCTCGGACGACAATGTAACACCTCCAAATTTTAACCCATTTGGAAATGTATTACCGCCAGTGATCTCGGTTTTCACACCGAAGTCACCCCAGTCTTTACCATTGAAACACAATTCATAAAGAACAATTATGATACAAAATTACCATAACTTTCATTTAAAACATAGTCGCGGAATTTCAACACAATTCCAAATACGACAAAATACAGAGTTATTACAATACAACGGAAGACTTTAAATAATTTACAAGAGTATTGACTTCAGTAGTCAACGCCCAAAGATCGTAGCCTGATTAAAACATTGTCAAAACACCGTTCATCTTCATAGTCGTTCTAGCCTTCATGGATCCTGCAACCTATCTGATGTGTCGAAACGGATGGACGACACCAACCATGATGATGCAGATAACAAAAATACCGTGGGTTAGTCTACTGAATAGACTAGCAAGTGACCAAAGCAGAAGGTTCGAAGTAGTCGTGCTAGGTTTAAACTCATCATCCCTCGAATAATAACCGAGTATGATAGTCAACCTTTACACTCCTACTGAAATACAATAAGAGATATGCAGAAGAGACGACTCTGGAAGACTGAATCTCCACAGAGACCGACCCGAAAGAGACTCCAAGAGATTGAGTCTCAAGGAAATATGACAAGTCTGGAACATTTAAAGAATCAAACAACAACGATTAAAAGCTGACTGAGATGCTTCGGCTCACAACCAACCTCACCGCTTACAGCGAATCCAGATCGGAAGGAGAACGTACTACATTCAAGTATGGATCTTACAGAACCACATAACGATGATTTAAAAACTGACTAAGATGTTTCGGTTCACGACCAACATCATCGCTTACAGCGAATCCAGATTGGAAAGAGAACGTACTCTGATCAAAAGTCAATACGAGCTTTCCTAGCTGCACTATTTACTTAGCTGCACTACTCGCCAAATGTATATTAATTAAGTGCTCTCGGGCACCTTATCTTATTTAATTCCAAAACGATTAACAAATTAAAAGCTTTTAATATATGTCTCTGTCAGGCAGGACCCATATCTAAGGAATGAACCTCACCGAGTCCAAACCTCTGAATCTACATCGAAAGAATGAACCTCACAGAGTCCAAACTTCTACTATCCCAGGGTCTTGCTCGCCCTTTAAAAGAATGAACCTCACTGAGTTCAAACTTCAACAATCGTTGGGTCTTCATCGCCCTTACAGTTATAAAGGAATGCGCATGGAACTCTCAGGATCCAGGCGTTCCTACAAATACTCGTGCTAACTTACAATTACAACACAACCACAGTACATGATAAATCCACATAAATGCCCGGAAGGCGATCACAGATAATAGCGTCGTTCTAACAGATATACAACCTATTATATGATTTTCCAAAACAGTTTATAAAACCTTTTCCAAACATGAACAATAATCAGTCCAAATTAATTAACAATTAAGCAATTGATAATTAATGGAAATATGGAATGATAAGCAAGAGCGAACCGCCACTTGCTTGGAGTAGATTCGGCGATGAATCTAGACGAGACGACTACTGATGATATCCTTTCCAAGGATATGGTCTATGCTTCAGATAGCTCCAACAGATTACGAGTCCACACGCGATCCAGCGAATCACGTTCTAACTAACAAATTAATTAATTATCAATTAATTTGCCTGGACGAACTTAAGGAATTAAATTTAATAAAAAAATTATGATTATAAATCATAAAAATATTTATTAAATTTTCCTATAGAAAAATACGGATGAAAGGAAATCGAAATTATACCGCTCGTATAATTTCGGGTTAAATCTGGACTGAAAGGGTTTTGGGCCTCTCGGCCCAGCAATAATTAAACAAGGGGGAGGGGGCACTTGTCTTCAACCTCCAAATTGAAACAACAATAACAGAGGGGAGCTCGGCCTCAACAACACGATCGACAGGGGTTGCTTCGCTGGTGCTTCCGCCGCCTCGTCGCCGGGAGGGAAGCCACCGCAGCAACAGCGGCACGCACAACGGCTTGTCGGGGTTGTCTTTGCTGGGATGGAGCGCTCGTCTCCGGGAGATAGCGGTGGCGGCAGTGGCTCCGACCTCTAGCGGCAGCTCTCGGTTCTAGACAATAGCAGCGATGTGCCACCCTCGCACCATCAGCTCGTGGCGACAGCAGAACACAGTCACAGTGGCTCGGCTCACGTAGCTCATGAACAGCGGCTCCGTATTGGGTCACCGGCGGGAGAGACGCCGGGGAGAGCAGCCGAGACGATAAAAGAACAGAGGAAGACGAGTGAGTTGATGAGGTGCCCGGTTTGCTTCTGATCCAGCTTTATTTGAAGCCCTAGGGAAGAAGACGTGTAACATCTTGGACTTATCCAACTCAAGAGATGCACAGGGGACACGTACACGGGAGAGGCGAGCTACGTGCAAATTTTATGCCGCACAGAGGGACACGTACGTGGGAGAAAAATTTGGTATGAGTTTTAAACCCCGAAAATTATATGTTTGTATCCAAACAAATATTCTAAGTCCCGAAAATACATCGAATGTATTTTATATCACTCACGGAATTATTTCGGACATCATGGATGTTACGGAAAATCCGAACTCCACTAAAAGCGAAATAATTATAGAACGAAGGATGTAAAAATTACCCAAATACCCTTACTAAAATTAAGGGGTATTACATTACTACCCCCTTAAGAAAAGTTTCGACCCCGAAACTTGCATTAAACTAATGAGGAACCTGCCTCAACATCAACTTTACTATCTGAACTTAATATCCTTAATCATAACCGGCCCTTATGCCATATCTTTATCTCACAATTTTATCTCTTACAACGTACCAGGTAATAACTCTTACTACCTCCACAAGATCATGTCTACCTTAGAATAATGGCCTTCCACAACCATCATTACGATATTAATGCACCTTCAATAGGAGAACACACATTTCTCCTCCAATCTTCTTATAAACAACCTCAAGGTTTACACATTATCTTCTTATAACTCAGACATTAAATCTTAGTAACCTCGAATCATAACTTCCTTAATTCCCTTAATGGTACTTTATACAATCCCATCATTTATTTTAAAGTAAGACTGGCCTTACGCCATCTCTAACTTAAAATCCTTATAAGAATAGTTTAACACATCTCTTTAAACAATTTCTAACTTAACTCCTTTAAGATTCAAGAACAACCATAATATCTTATTCCTACGTTCCTCGAAACGTATCACATAAGATATTACTCCTATCTCCTCCAAGAGAGTGATACCTTAAGCCTTATAGATGACATACTCACAAGATGTCAATCTTAGACAATTCCCAAGAGTCATAACTCTTCATCCTCTGGAAATTCCACTTATCGAGTCCAACGACTCGTACTGTCTTAAATGACTTATTTCTAACTTAAAATCCTTATATTCATCACGTAATCTACTATCCATCCAGGACTTAATCGCATCATTTCCTTATTTTACCTCAAACGAATCTCAAATAGATCTCCCCAAAGGATACCTATGATTTCGCACACTTGGCTTTTCCAAAAGCTTTAACCATTGGTCCTACATGGGTCATACTTACTTATGAACCCGACCATCATAACTCCGGATTTCACAGTCTTACTCAAGATCGCAATAGGGGAAATGAGTTCTTATAGAACTATTCCCTTAATCAACTTATTCCTTCACAACACTTTATCCACACTAATGCCTACATCATGATTCCACAACTAGACATTCCGGACTTTGCACTAGTCCATCTCTATATACTTCTAATAGAACGAAAAAAATCCCAAGTACAAAAGTGAGATATAACTCTTAATCTCATTAACTCCACATAACCTATACCTCCAAATACTAGGAATATGATGTCTCAAGAAGAAACAAATTTTTTCATAACTTCTCCCAATATCCTTATTTCCTAAAAGATACTCATAAATGAACACTTTAGGCATCATACTCTTCTAGCCTTGCCTTACGAGGTCTTCCTCCAGTTTCTCATCGGAAGTTCCCTCCGGATGTTCCCTCGGATCTTCCCCCTCTCGAGGATCTTCCTCAGGGTTTTCCTCTGGATCTTCCTCTTTCTAAGGATCTTCCGCAGGATCTTCCTCCTCTAGAGGATCTTCCTCCGGATCTTTCTTCTTCTGAGGATCTTCCTCAGGATCTCCCCTAGGATTTTCCTCTCCTTGAGGATCTTCCTTAGGATCTTCCTCGGGATTTTCCTTAGAGTTCCCTTGGAAATCGCTTCCATTAAAACATCGTTATTACAATATTTCGTTGGCCTACCTTAACGGCTCAACGAACTCTACCATAGGTTCATCCCACGAATTCTCATACGGATGCAAATCCCGACTGCATCGAGCATTCATCCTCCGTATTCGTTTTCTCAACAATGAATGTCAAAGACTATGACATCATACTTAGACATCAAAACTCCTAAGAGTGATTCCTTAATTATCCCATATATCAATGTAATAAAATCACTTAGAATGGATCAACTTGGTAATTCTATAGATGAATTATGAACATAGAGCACAAGATTCATCTACACTAATCTCCCGAGCGTTCACACCAAATTACTCGGAGATTACAACACTAGGATATTAGTACTACCAGGAAGCACATACTTGATACCTTCGAGGGAACTATTAGGTCCTTCAACCTCGAAATATCTCTGAGAAACAGGGAAATTTAACCTTACTAGAGATGATAGAATCATCTCGGCACCTTTCGAGTCCTTTCAAAAGAATAGACAAACACCTATGTCTTACAACAACAAGAAGAAATCATTCTTTCTAGATATAGAGGTAACTCCCATACCTCTTATATCAGACTAAAGAAGGCACGACTATAAACGGTATTTATTTCAAATTCGTTTGGAAGACATTTTCCAGTTCAAAACGGGAAATAGTTTTAGAAGGATAAAACCTTTCAAAATACCCAACCTGTTTTAAAAACAAACTTTAGCTCTGATACCAAATCTGTAACACCACCAAATTTTAACCCATTTGGAAATGTATTACCGCCAGTGACCTCGGTTTCCACACCGAAACCACCCCAGGATTTACCATTGAAACACAATTCATAAAGAACAATTATGATACAAAATTACCATAACTTTCATTTAAAACATAGTCGCGGAATTTCAACACAATTCCAAATGCGACAAAATACAGAGTTATTACAATACAGCGGAAGACTTTAAATAATTTACAAGAGTATTGACTTCAGTAGTCAACGCCCAAAGATCGTAGCCTGATTAAAACATTGTCAAAACACCGTTCATCTTCATAGTCGTTCTAGCCTTCATGGATCCTGCAACCTATCTGATGTGTCGAAACGGACGGACGACACCAACCATGACGGTGCAGATAACAAAAATACCGTGGGTTAGTCTACTGAATAGACTAGCAAGTGACCAAAGCAGAAGGTTCGAAGTAGTCGTGCTAGGTTTAAACTCATCATCCCTCGAATAATAACCGAGTATGATAGTCAACCTTTACACTCCTACTGAAATACAATAAGAGATATGCAGAAGAGACGACTCATATCTGCACTACTCGCCAAAGGTATATTAATTAAGTGCTCTCGGGCACCTTATCTTATTTAATTCCAAAACGATTAACACATTAAAAGTTTTTAATATATGTCCCTGTCACGCAGGACCCATATCTAAGGAATGAACCTCACCGAATCCAAACCTCTGAATCTACATCGAAAGAATGAACCTCACAGAGTCCAAACTTCTACTATCGCAGGGTCTTGCTCGCCCTTTAAAAGAATGAACCTCACTGAGTTCAAACTTCAACAATCGTTGGGTCTTCATCGCCCTTACAGTTATAAAGGAACGCGCATGGAACTCTCAGGATTTAGGCGTTCCTACAAATACTCGTGCTAACTTACAGTTACAACACAATCACAGTACATGATAAATCCACATAAATGTCCGGAAGACGATTACAGATAATAGCGTCGTTCTAACAGATATACAACCTATTATATGATTTTCCAAAACAGTTTATAAAACCTTTTCCAGACATGAACAATAATCAGTCTAAATTAATTAACAATTAAGCAATTGATAATTAATGGAAATATGAAATGATAAGCAAGAGCGAACCGCCACTTGCTTGGAGTAGATTCGGCGATGAATCTAGACGAGACGACTACTGATGATATCCTTTCTAAGGATATGGTCTATGCTTCAGATAGCTCCAACAGATTACGAGTCCACACGCGATCCAGCGAATCACGTTCTAACTAACAAATTAATTAATTATCAATTAATTTGCCTGGACGAACTTAAAGAATTAAATTTAATAAAAAAATTATGATTATAAATCATAAAAATATTTATTAAATTTTCCTATAGAAAAATACAGGATGAAAGGGAATCGAAATTATACCGCTCGTATAATTTCGGGTTAAATTTGGACTGAAAGGGTTTTGGGCCTCTCGGCCCAGCAACAATTAAACAAGGGGGGGCACTTGTCTTCAACCTCCGAATTGAAACAACAATAACAGAGGGGAGCTCGGCCTCAACAACACGATCGACAGGGGTTGCTTCGCTGGTGCTTCCGCCGCCTCGTCGCCGGGAGGGAAGCCACCGCAGCAACAGCGGCACGCACAACGGCTCGCCGGGGTTGTCTTTGCTGGGATGGAGCGCTCGTCTCCGGGAGATAGCGGTGGTGGCAGTGGCTCCGACCTCCAGCGGCAGCTCTCGGTTCTAGACAATAGCAGCGATGTGCCACCCTCGCACCATCAGCTCGTGGCGACAGCAGAACGCAGTCACAGTGGCTCGGCTCACGTAGCTCATGAACAGCGGCTCCGTATTGGGTCATCGGCGGGAGAGACGCCGGGGAGAGCAGCCGAGACGATAAAAGAACAGAGGAAGACGAGTGAGTTGATGAGGTGCCCGGTTTGCTTCTGATCCAGCTTTATTTGAAGCCCTAGGGAAGAAGACGTGTAACATCTTGGACTTATCCAACTCAAGAGATGCACAGGGGACACGTACACGGGAGGGGCGAGCTACGTGCAAATTTTATGCCGCACATGGGGACACGTACGTGGGAGAAAAATTTGGTATGAGTTTTAAACCCCGAAAATTATATGTTTGTATCCAAATAAATATTTTAAGTTCCGAAAATACATCGAATGTATTTTATATCACTCACGGAATTATTTCGGACATCATGGATGTTACGGAAAATCCGAACTCCACTGAAAGCGAAATAATTATAGAACGAAGGATGGAGAAATTACCCAAATACCCTTACTAAAATTAAGGGGTATTACAGACAACTTCTCCGTTAAATCCTCTCGAACGATTACTCAGAATTTTACAACTATTTCCCAAACCGACTCCCTCCTTTAGCTGTGGAAATTAAAACTTCCACTTAAAATTCAAAATTTCATATGGAAATGTCTCATAGACGCCCTCCCTACTTCTGAACGACTCAATCGATATTATTCCACGGTTCCTTTCACATGTACTCTTTCTACCACCTATAATGAAGATCGTAATCATCTTCTCTTTACATGCCCCTACACGTTATCAATGATACATAAGCTTGAATCCGAATTGCACTCTTCCTTTTCTATTCCTACAACTGATAATTTCATACAAAATTTTGAACTTTTCCGTAAAACCAACACCCAACCTGCTCCACTCTTGTTCTTATGGTGGTCAATCTGGACATTTCGAAATTCACGTATCTTTCAATCCCAAAACAATCTTCTGCAACAATGCCCAGCCACTCAAGCTTTTTAGTCTCATCAAGATTGGGTTACCCTCACACCCACTCCTACATCACCTCCAATACGACGTAACAGACTGTGCCTTGCTAATCGTACGTGGAAAAAACCTCCAGCCCACTGGAATAAATTGAATTTTGACGGGTCACGTAGAAACGATGACACTTGCCATATTGGTCATCTTATCCGTGACTCCCAGGGTAAATTACTTTCGTTCCACCGAGAAATCGGCCATTGCTGCTCTTTCTGGCATTCAACAGACGACCAATATGAATATCACTCACTTAATTATTGAGGGTGATAACTTAGTTATTATCAACTCCATCCGAGACATTTGAAAAATTTCATGGGAAATTCATACAATTATTAAGGATATTGTCACACTTTTGTCTTCTTTCGTGTCTTATCAGGTATATCACTGCTTTCGTGAAGCAAATCGTGTTGCGGATTTCCTTGTTGGTCACAGTCTTCCTCCGCCTGGCGCCTGCCCTCCACAACTTCCAACGCATTCTTCTCTCTGCGTTTAACACTTTAACCCTCGTCCCAATCCCACTACTCACCATCAGATATGAGTTCACCAATCTAATCTCTGATTTTGATTCTTTTGATACCAAGTTTGTAAAGATCATCATTTAGATGATTTAGGACTGTCATCTGTTTAGATGGATTCTAGAGTTTGTTGTAATAAAAAAAAATCAATGTAATTATTATATAATACACCCTTTTATACTTTTTATTTTATTTTATTTATGTTCTTATAAAGTTCCGATTTGTGACTGTATCATTGCAAAATGCAAACCTAATTTATGTATGTTGGGTACTACTCCGACTAATATAAGCTTCTATTTTATTTTTTCCAAATTTAAGCTTCTATTTAATACAGTAAGAGCATGAATAACTGAGGCCCAAAATAGGGGCTTTTAGCCCAAAATATAATAAAAAATGAGTAATGGGCTAAAAGCCCCAGATCAGATCCAAAAAATGGAGTAAATCTTGGGACCGTCCCTAGGCTTTTAGAGTATTCAGCGCCACGTGTCGCGCTGTGATTGGCGTGCGTCCGATGCGTGACACGTGGCGATGTAACCGACGACCAGGATTAATTCCTGGTCGTTTGGTATTTAAAAAAAAAATTAATTTATGAAAAAAATACAAGTTAAAAAAAATAAAAAATACCATAATTCTAGTTACATTTTTCTCTATCTATAGACATCAATTTTGGATATATTTGGTAGATTTTTTTTTTTATGTATTTTGGATATCATCAAGTGAAAATAAATTATTTTACTATTACTTTTGGTGGTTTAAAATAAAATAAGTATCAATTAAATTTCTTCATATAAAAATGACATCATAAATAATTTTTATAGATTTTATATATGAATTTTTATAGCTTAATAATATAATATAATGGTATAATTGTAATTTAAGGGTAGGTGTATTTCTATTTTTCAATAATGTAAATAATTTTTTTGTAATTTCAATCCAAACCAATGATATAATTATACATAAAATTTATCTAAAAGCCCCATCTAAAAACCTTTCACTAAAAGCCACCAATATACCATGAGACTTTTAGCAAATAAATACATTCAAATTCTCCTAAAAGCCCCAACTAAAAGCCCCCGTTAAAACTGCCCTTAAGTGAAGAGGATGAGCCATTTAGAGCTCAACAACTGTGGTTTAGAGAAGCTAATTTAGTGGGTGAGTTTGTATAATTTTCTCTAGTAACCATTAGGGTTGTGCAGATTCGGACCAGACCGGAAAAACGGATCGGACCGGATCGAAAATGCCCGGACCGGGGAAATTACGGTCCGGTCCCCGGTCCACATATTTTTAAAATTTCGATTCCGGTCCGGACCGGATGGACCGGTTTTTTATTATTTTTAATTTATTTTTATATATTAATATCTAATAACACTATTAAAAATTAGTTTTTATTATAAATATAAATAAATAACAAAATATATTGTCTAATATTATACACAATAGTTATAAAAATAGAAAAAATAATTAATTTTTCATTTATATAAAACTAAAAAATAAAAAAATATGTTTATCGGTTCAATCCGATCCAAGACCGAACCAGACCAAATCATACCGATCCAATTCGATTTCCGATCCAAGGATTATAAAAATTCTGATCCGGTCTGGACCGGATGCACAGTCCTATTAACCATGCTCTTAAACCCAACAAAATCTGATGGGATTGACTCTTTTCTGTCTTTTTCAGGACATACAAAAACACGGAAGCAGTCGTACTTTCAAAGTGCAAACAACCATTTTACGTTTACTTCCCTGCCTATGCTGTATATAGGCTTCAAATCTAATCAATAAAATATGGATTATATTGAACCATGGAAGCCTATAAATAATTTTATTTTGCTGTATATACTTTAAGGTGAAGACTCCCAGGATTCATGCGAAAAAAGACATCTTTTTTTCTTGCATGATTTTCTTTGAATGCTCCATATATAAAAGAAAAAAAATTAAAACTACAGTATATTTTTTCAAATTTCAAACCAGCTCCAAAATACTCCGTAGTTGTTAATTTTGGTTCTGATCAATTCTTGCAGACTGGGTTGCTGTTGTTGTTGGGGCCTTTTACAGCTCTATTCTTTTTATAATACTATTATTTCATGGAGAGAAGTGTCCGCCCATTTTTTCAAATTTTCGTCTGACAAACGGCCATTTCCATACGCACAGATTTCCTTGCACAAATTTGTTTTGCTCGAGCTCTACAGTGACCGTTCGATAAAAGCATACCCACTACAAAAAACCCTTTCATCAAAAGTTGGGTAACAAAATATACTCCGTACTAAATTATTAATATTGGTAGTAAAAATTCCGGTGCTTGTAATAATTATGAGGTTTTTTTCCTTTCTTTCTTGCTATAATCCTGCGCTATGATCACATTTTTATCTTCCTCTTCAGCCTTCCCCCAAAAAACCCCTCTCGAAGTCTCTCTCTTTTTCTCTCACTGTCCTCTTAAATCTGTGAGCAGACCCAGAAATTAGATCGCCATTGGAGGAAAAGGGAATGCAAATGTTTGAGCTGAATTTGCTGTTCCAAGTAATTTTAGTGGCTACCCTTTTGGATTCTTGCTGTTTTGGGCTTACTCAAGATGGTAAAGTTCTTGATATTATGCTGAACACTCATTTATCAGTTCTTTGCCCTTTGATCTTTCTGATGTGGTTGCATTTGTGTTTGTAAAGGATTGACATTACTTGAAATCAAGGGCGCTTTCAATGACACCAATAATGTTTTGAGTAACTGGAGAGATACAGATCTTACACCTTGCAAATGGACTGGAATTTCTTGCCGCCCAGAAGATCAAAGTGTCACTTCTATGTACGACTCCCCCCTTTTTATTGTGTTCTTCTTGTGTTTAATGCGAGTTTAATTTTTTGGGGGTTTTGATTTTCAGAAACCTACCTTACATGCAACTTGGGGGGATTATATCTCCAAGCATTGGGAAGCTTAGTAGACTTCAGAGACTGTGAGTTGTTGTCACTATACAGCTGTTCTTTGTTGAGCTTGGACAATTTTTTTTTATATAAAAGAATCAATTTTGGAGTGTTAAAATGTCTTCTGTTGAACAGGGCTTTACACCAAAACAGCCTACATGGTTACATTCCAAATGAGATTGCCAATTGCCCTGACCTCAGAGCCCTGTAAGTGGAAATTGGAAACCCTAGCTCTATAATTTGTAGTGCAGTTGATAGTTGATGAATCACAATCTAAATTTGGTTTTCAATTAGGTACCTGAAGGCTAATTATCTGCAGGGAGGCATACCATCAGAGATTGGAAACCTTTCCTATCTTAACATATTGTATGGACTACGGAATTCTTAGTCTACTCTTATTTTAGTATAAAGTTGTCATCTTTGAAGCTCTTTATGTGGGTACTGAAGTTTTGGGTATGGACTCATTTGAGAAATGCAGGGATTTATCAAGCAACTCATTGAAGGGTGCCATACCCTCCTCACTTGGTCGGCTCACGAAACTCCGTTACTTGTAAGTACATTGCCAATCTCAACTAAGTTTACAAGAATAATGATTGGAAGCTAATTAAATATTGACCCATTTCATTACACTAAACTTAATGTGCTCCCATGATCATATTTTGTCAGAAACGTGTCCACAAATTTCTTCTCTGGGGAAATTCCTGATTTCGGAGCTTTGAGTGCTTTCGGAAACAACTCGTAAGTTTGTCCTATCCATTTAAAATCGTTTTGCCTCGATAAATACATAGGAACGTAGAAAAAGAGAGAGACTTGATCGTATGGTTCTTGTTTTTTATGTCCGTTTTTCTCGTAACCTGTTCATCTTGTACTAGCTGCTTCATGATGTATCCTGTTACATGTTTGTGATTCAACGTGGAATCTCTTTTATAACATCATTTAACAAGAAAATGCAGGAAACTTTCTTAATGCCAGCTTATTCAAAGTTGAACTAATGATCTTGTGAGTCAGAAATATTAAGTATTCGATTATATATCACTTATCTCAATTTGGATTGTTCAGTAATGGTCAAAACATGTCATATGTGCAATTTATGATGAAGTATAGAGAAATATGTCGGCGCAATGCTTATGCAAATTGAACTTTCTTGCATTGATCCTGAATACAGGTTTATTGGAAATCTGGATCTTTGTGGTCGTCAAGTGCATAAGTTATGTCGAACTTCCCTTGGCTTCCCTGTAGTTCTACCTCATGCTGAAAGTGAAGAAGATTCAGGCAAGTCTTGCATGTACAATAGCAAGCCAAAATAAGAAAAACATGTATTTTGGTGCATTGTTCCATTAGATTTAGCCTTTCTCGCCGTCTTATCTGAGTCTGATGTATCCACACACTGAAAATTGCAGTCCCTACTAAAAGATCATCTCATTACACCAAAGGGATATTAATCGGTGTGATGTCGACCTTGGGCGTTTCACTCGTAGTCCTCCTATCTTTCTTGTGGGTTTGGTTTTTAGCAAAGAAGGAAAAGGCTGCCAAGAAATACACAGAAGTCAAGAAGCAAGTTGAAACCGATTCAGGTGAGAAACGGGGTTTCCTGAATTTTTATTTCATACTCTTAACCCAGTCACTCAAAACAACACTCACTATTATAGGTACCAAGCTTATCACCTTCCATGGCGATCTTCCCTATCCCTCATTCGAGATCATAGAAAAGCTCGAATCTCTAGACGAGGAGGACGTTGTGGGTTCTGGAGGATTCGGAACCGTCTACAGAATGGTCATGAATGATTGTGGTACATTTGCTGTCAAGAAAATTGACCGAGGTCGTGAGGGATCAGACCAAGTGTTTGAACGGGAACTCGAGATTCTAGGTAGCATAAAGCACATAAATTTGGTAAACGTGAGAGGATACTGTCGTCTGCCTACCTCAAAACTTCTTATCTATGATTATTTAGCCAATGGAAGCTTGGATGACTACTTACACGGTATGCTTCATTTCGACTCTCTTTTCTTCCATGTTCTTATTTCATTTTTGCAAGTTCTCTTATCTTAAATTTTGAATCATCAGAACGCAATAGTAAAGAGCCGGCTTTAAGCTGGTCTGTTCGTCTCAAGATAGCTTATGGGTCAGCCCGCGGATTAGCTTACCTGCACCATGATTGCTCCCCAAGGATAGTTCACCGAGACATAAAAGCCAGCAACGTACTCCTTGACGAGAATCTCGAGCCTCATGTTTCAGACTTTGGGCTTGCTAAACTTCTTGTTGACGAGGATGCTCATGTAACAACGGTTGTTGCTGGTACTTTTGGCTACTTGGCACCAGGTATGCATGCAACTACATTGCCTTACTTGCTTTTTAGCTACCATTCTATAGGAGAATTTATCCTTGTTTTGTTTACAAGTCATCATCCATACTCATTTTATGTATAAGATAAAGGCTTTGTTTGGCGTTATTTGTTTAAATTGTTTATAAACACTTTTCTTCTTCCAAAAACCTACTTTTATACATTTCGATAAACGTATAATAAAATTATCTTATTTTATTTTCACTACTCACACTTTTTTACTAAACTACACACATTCCCATAAAAACCACATTTTTACCAAACATTTTTTTTATACAACCCTATTTATAAACAAAAAACTCTTTATAAACTCTTTCCCCTAAAAAACCCAAAGTTTGAATTGTCCAAATAACCTCTTAATCCTCTTATTAATATATAAAGGCAACATCTGACCCTAAGAAAATATAAAGGCAAAATGGACAGAGGGTAGTTATATGTAATATTGAACATAAGTTGTGGTCAAGTGAAGTTCACAATTTATGTCTTACATGCTATGAAACTGATGATATCAATGGCAGAGTATCTACAAAGTGGAAGGGCCACAGAGAAATCAGACGTGTACAGCTTCGGGGTTCTCTTGCTAGAGCTTGTGACGGGCAAAAGACCAACCGATCCATGCTTTGTGAAGAAGGGCTTAAACGTTGTCGGTTGGGTAAGCTAAAAAATGGCCATAACTTCACAAGTGTTTTGACTATAATAAAGGCATGGAAAAGGTAGTAATGAATGAAAACTTGGAACAAAATTTGGTGCAGATGAACTTATTGTTGAGGGAGAACAGAATGGAGGATTTAGTGGATGAGAGGTGCAGTGATGCAGATAACGAGACGCTTGAAGCGTTTCTCGACATAGCGGCCAGGTGTACCGACTCAAACCCAGACGAGCGTCCGACAATGAGCCAGGTTTTGCAGCTTCTTGAACAGGAGGTGATGTCGCCTTGTCCTAGCGACTTCTACGAGTCCCAATCCGATTATTGTTAGAACCGAAACCGGAAACTAACACTATCCATGAATCAATGCATAGAGAGGGAAATGAAGGAATTGTTTTGGTCTAAAACTGCTGGGTTTTGCAGTTTGGAACTTTTGGTTTCAGTTAGAATGTCTCTTCCTCTGCAAAATATACGTTAAAACTCATTCTTGGTGCTTTTGGTACCACTTGAAAGTTGGAAGGCATCCTAAATTTGTGTATTGTAAGAAACCTCCTTTGAATGCATGATCATGGATGTAATGATCATTTTGATGCTCCGGTCGAACCTCTCCGAGCAATATTCTGAAACTGGTCCAACATTTGCATTCATTTTTAGTTTTCTTGTTTCCTCAGAATAATTATTGTTTGTGTACATGAAAAGATGAGTTGATCAAATGAGACCACTTGTTAACGTTAAATGCTACCAAAAAAAATATTATCAATTCTAATTGTTGAAGTATATGAAATGCTTCTCCTATTACCAAATGATTTTAGAAGTATTTGCACGATTCCTAGAACATGTAATCTTCATTAAAAGGAAGGGGCTTTCGAATTGATAGGATTATTGTAATCAAACAAATTAAGTCAATGGGATGCTAAATTCTACGAAAGACGCCCTTAGTTTGAATTTCCGAAATAATATATTAAATTGCATTATTTTGTATTAAAATAATAATTTAATGCATTGTTATCGAGAATCCAAACGAACCCTAAATATTGTTGATTAACAACTTGACACTTCAATATCCATCTTAAAAGTCAACTTACATGAAAATGACACTTCTTCACAAGAGAATTCACCATTCATCATTCCACACTCATAAGTCATAATACAATACAAAACAAGCAAGGAGCAAGATCAGTTTCCATTAAAAGAAGCAGAATGTATGCAACAATGCCCCTTTCTGCCTACAAGAAGCCACACTGTGCTTCCTCAAGGCCAACTCGCGAAGGACCCAACTCCGGTTGCCTCCTACTCCAAGACGATCAAGAAGACGGGACCATGACAACGAGCTCGTGCTTTCTCAGCCGTCAAGATCTCATGATCACGACGCTGCCTTTCCCACACAACACTTTCCTCACCATTTACCCTGGAGGGGATGATTATAGCTATACCATCTTCTTTGTTCCTGTCATCAATCAGCCAATCTCTTCCAACCGGTATTATATCATCAGAAAGTATCATGGGTAAGAGTTAAGTATTCACCATTTTTTGTTTAGCCAGATCTAAAATCTGTTTTTTGATTTTTTAATCTGTTGTGAAATCTAGGGAGGCACTAAGATGTGCTAAGGTTGAAGATGAACAAAGCTGCTGTTTTTGCTTCACTATAATCCTAGATGCAGATCCAAGGCCATTGGATCATGAAGACATTTATCAACAATTTAAAATCTCTCCTTCCAAGACATGTAAAGGGTATTTCTCTGCAACTTGTGTTGCACCAGATGGGGTTGTTCCTAAGATCTTAAGGAACAACTTTGAGGTCAAATCTAGTTGTATTAGCCTTCCATCATTAGGTGAAGCTAAAGGGCTAGATTCATCCATCCGAAACCGCCTCCCGAACACGAGTTTTCCCTTGTTTGCAGTGACTGTTGGTAAATGGTGCTGCCCTTTTATGTTCATCAAAGACATACCCATGAAGGATCAAGTGAAGCGGTCGTTGTTCTATGAAATGACGTTAGAACGGAGATGGGAGCGGATCTTCACGTGTCAGAACAGTCGCGGTATAGCCAAGAAAACGGTCGACATGGATGTTGTGACATCAACCCAAGGGATTAGAGTTGCTGGTGAAGAGGCAGCACAGTTTGAGGAAGAGTTTGTTGATGGGTTTGTTTGGTTTAAGGGTATATCTGCAAATGGAGATGAGCTACCAAGTGTGGGGCTGAGTTCAGTGATTGTGGAGAGAATGGTTTGGGAGCAAGAAAGAGTTGGGTGGGTTGGAAGAGATGAAAAGAATGTGAGAATGATGAGAAGAGAGGAGTTTGAAGGTGAAGGATTGTGGCTGAGCTTTGATTGCTTTGTATTGGTTGAGAGGTTTGTTCTCAAGAGATTGGATGGAAGCTTGGTTTTGGAATATGATTTTAAGCACACCCATCAAGTGAAGATCAAGTGGAAGTAACAATTCAAGGCCTCTGAAATGAAATTCCAAGAACAAAATGTGCGTCTGCTCTCAAATGGATAACTATTTACTTAATAGGCTCTATTGTATCATCTGCATAAATATATTGGATACATCATGAAAAGTATGTAATTTAATGTTCCCATCAATTTACAATTCCTTCTTTGATTTACTTGTACTATTGTGAATTTGTGATAGTGAACTCGATATCTTCAGAAATCAAACAACTAGTCTAACGTCATTAACAAAAAAACCTAAAGCTGATACCAAAAAAATATGGTACTAATTGTGTTACGAGAAATAAAGTTATTTTGATTTACCACCTACAAACAAAAGTAAAATAAAAAAGGGTGACGAAGTGAAAATACTCTGTTACTTTGATTCATTTTGATGCAAACAACCCTTAGATTAGGGGAATGCTCAAAACTCTGAATCTCAGCAGAGTTGATGATCATTGACAAGAAGAAAGATCAAACAATGTAACTAGAAGTTCATATAGATATGGTTGATGTCTGATATGAAACTAAATGACCCTGTAGTTCAACAATCAATAGAGATATGTTACCAAAAGGAGATGACAACTCCGCTATCTCCTCATGTTACGCTGGCGTTCTCGTTTGCGGAAGCGATCCAGAATGATTTCATCTGTCGCAGCTTGCCTCCTTGCAGGAGGATCACCTGTATGATCGGTGAATCTCGATACCGGGTTCATATCATCCCCACCGCCTCTATTGTAGAGCTCCGGGTGGTCTGCAAGCATTTGATTGATATTAGAAGATAACAAAAACAGTCTAAATAGTAAATAGAGAAAAGACTTTTACTATTACTGGCTATCCTATACATTTAAACATGATACAACCCTTTGTATTAACTTGTCCTTGTAAAATTCCCATTAGTGTTAACTTGTCATGAGAATTGCAAAGCCAAATTCAAACCTCTTCTCAGCTTTTCAGCATAGTCCTTCCCACGCTGGAGATAATCTGCACTGTGACTCGAAGGCAGGTTCGACTCTGTCTTAGTCCTACCCATAAGCTTCTTCTCATGTAGCAGCTTTTTTGCAGCCTCAGTTTCCTCTATGTTTTTTAGCTTGTACCTAAAATATAAAATACATAGAATTGAGAGGGGGGAAATATATACTCATATGCCTGATATCTAACACAGGAACACTAAAAGTTTTCAAGTATCAATTTAGGAAGCAGTGGGAAGCACTTTGTTTGAAGACTTAGTTATACACTCAAAATAAGAGAGGTCTTGAATTATATAAACAAAAATCAGATGAGAAGTTACAGTTGGAAGCCAAGACATGATGAACATACTCGATAGGAAGCTGAATTTCTGCAATGCCTGTTGTCCACTGGGTTGAGCCTTCCCCTGCGTTTCTGCTCTTCACCTATAGTAATCAAAAGTCAGTAAATCATAACACGAAAACCGACTCACACAGACCCAAGTTGGCCCATTAACCGAAATGACCTGAAAATGAAACAACCCAGCCTAAACCCGACAGTTCGACACATAAGCAAACTCAAACTGCACTCACTTTGAGATGATCAGGGATCTTGTACAATTCATCTTCTGCTCGTTTTAGATCACTCTCCTCTTGATTAGTTACAATTATATCCTTGCCCCTTTTCTTTGCCAATTCTTTATCAATATATTTGAGCCTGAAAAACAAGCAGCAGCTCAGAGAAGAGCTTCTCAGGCAATATATCCACAAATGAACATAAGAAACTCCCAGAAGTATAAATTAAAGCTCAGCAACATTGCATGAATCATTATGATAGTTGCACAAATGAAATTTGCAAAGACTAGCAATGTTAATTGCATCCTGATTTACTCTTTTACTCTGTATTCAATAAGTATTAGCTGTTAATTATCGTAAACTCTTTCTCTATATATAGAGAGGTGCTAGGTTTTGTAAACTCAGATTGTTTATCAGAGCAATATGTTTCCCTCTTGTTCTAATTCAGTAGTTCTTTCCTTGTCTGTCAAACCTTCTTTCTCAGATTGAGTAATGTAGTGATCACTTTCTTTCTTCCTTCCGAAAATTCAACAAAACATTATAAAAAACACATTATTACTTACATATTGGGGTCTTCTACCATAACTGCAGTTTCTTGTGCAAATGTATCCTGAAGGACCAACTCCTCCTTCTCACCATCGCCCTCAACTTTATCCCTCACTTTAGGCAAGACATCTCCTGATGAGCGTGATGTTTGATTTGCAGGAATTCCACATTTCTTCTCTCTTTGTTTCTGTAGCAATTTCACCTCCTCCAAAGCCAACCTGAAATATGTTACTCCAAAATGATAAGAGACGGGAAATAAACTCTGAAAACTAAAGGATGATGTCCTTTCAAGACACAGAAGAATAAAGCATCCCTAATAATACATCCCAGAGATTGCCATGCACATTCACCAAATAAGATACTCCGGAGCCAAAAAGATACCTTCTTTCTTCTTCATCTTCAGATTCATGTCCTACATCATTTTCTTCTTCTTCAACTTTTCGCTTTCTAAAGTTTTTCATCTGTACTCACAGCAACAATTTCCTGAGGCTTCTGCTTGGTTCGTAGAAGTGTTTTAGCACCACTGTACAGATATGAATTCATATGTCAGCATAACTTCAACAGACAAGAGATCAGACGAGAGTATCGCACAACAACAAAAAATAATGAAAATTCTAGATATTAGTAACAAATTAATAGCTTTTGGTTTGTGCCTACATTACGTGGAGATAGGGATATATTGATTATGTGTCTATACTAGCAGAGTTTAGCATATGCGCAAATCCTTAAGCATCAAATTGAGGCCCCTAGTGAACTGATTATTTTCTGTCTCCAGCAAATCAACTAAAGCGATGTGGAAAAACAACAATTACAGCCAGTACAGATTCATACTTAATCCAATAAACGGCTGGAAATTTCCAAAACAAGGATTTAGCCATTATACACGAAGGGAGGAAAAGGAGAAAACCTAGTTTTCTGAAGACAACGCCTCGGCTAAATGGATATTGTGCGGGAACGCGCGAGAGAGAAGGAGGAGGAACGACAAGCCGACGGCGAGAGAGAGGAGGGGCGACCGGCGAGGCGGCGGCGGCGTGAGAGAATTGTAACTCGTGAACTAGAGAGAGAGAGGCCGGTGAATGGGAAAAGTAAAAGAAAACAAAGAGAGGTCGGTACTCGGTTCAATAGAGCCAAATATCAAACCCGAATCAATTTAGCCAGAAAATTAAATACATTTAACCCGGTTCAAACCAAAAATCAAATCGAACCGTTCGGATAAATATATATATAAACTGTTTTTATTTAATGCTTCCCCTACACTCCTTCAGTTCACGAGCTATAATTCTCTCACGCCGTCGCCGCTCCTCTCTCTCGCCGTGGGCTTGTCGGTCCTCCTCCTTCTCTTTCGCGCGTTCTCGCACAGTACCCATTTTAATAAATGCTTGAAGCCAAATTCGGTTTTAATTTCAACTCTATGCTTCCCTCTTCCCTTCAAACATGCTCTTTCGCTGTCTTCCACCGTATCAATAACCCCCACGCCACCGCCTCTTCCACCTTCGGACCATATCTCCTCTCCTGAAGTAGTTGCCGACGCCGATATCTCCGACGGCCTTGCCCGCCACCACGCGCAGACCGGGTTTGTTTACATTCATTTTTTAACGGTCTAGACTAAATTAGATTCCGATGAGTTTATGTACTTTCCAATCTGGCTATTCATTCGTTTCTGTAACAACTTCAATTTCACCCATTTTCAGTGTTGGGTTAGCTTGATTTTGAGTTTCACAACTTTTAGGACTTTGTAATAAAAGATTGCTGATTTTGAGGTTATGGGTTTCCGAAGGCTTGTTCTGTTTACTGATTAGTCTAGTTGTTCAGCAGGGAATATTCATCCCTGTAAGTGGAGAAAGAAAGCAATTACTCAAAAAGAGGGAGTTTAAGGGATTTCGAATTACTCATTTCACTTCAAATTGTGCGCAAGTTCTGTTCTTTGTTTGTTTTGCATCTTTCATTTTGAAATTTTGTTTTCCCTTCATTCTACGGAGACAGTAATCAAACTCGGACAAGATTCGGCATTTGATTGCTGCCAGGAACAATATGGGCAAACCTTGAAGTTTGTAGTTTCATGGGTTTGTCCTTGAAATGTGCATTCTTCTTAGCCTTTAGAGTTATGTAATGGCTCGGCCTCTGCTTCCCAAACATGTAGCTGCTGTGATAAAACACCAGAGGGATCCTCGGAAGGCCCTGAAAACGTTCAGATCAGTCGAAAAGGAAGATGGCTTCAAGCATAATTTGTGGACCTACAAGTGTATAATTGACAAACTTGGTGAACATGGGGAGTTTGAAGAAATGGAAGAACTGCTGTCAGAGATGAGGATGAACTTTGACAACAACTTATTGGAAGGGGTATATGTTGGAGCCATGAAGAGTTATGGGAAGAAATTGAGAGTCCAAGAGGCGGTGAATTTGTTTGAGAGGATGGACTTCTATAACTGTGATCAGTCTGTGAAATCTTATACTGCAATTATGAATATATTGGTTGAGTCTGAGTACTTTAATCAGGCACATAAGGTGTACTTGAGGATGAAAGACAAGGGGATTGCTCCAGATGTATATAACTTTGTAGTTAGGATTAAGTTGTTTTGTAGGACAAGCAGGCCTGATGCTGCTCTGAGGCTTCTCAAGAACATGAGTTCTCAAGGGTGTGAGGCCAATGCATTTGCGTATTGTACTGTAATAGGTGGCTTTTACGAAGAGGACTATGCATATGAAGCATCTAAGTTGTTTTGCCAGATGCTTAGCTTGGGGATTTGTCCTGACATTGTTACATTTAATAAACTTATACACACACTTTGCAAGCAGGGAAACATTGTTGACAGCAAGAGGCTTCTCAACAAGGTTTTCAAAAGAGGCGTCTCTCCAAATTTGTTTACGTTTAATATATTTATCCAAGGGTTTTGCAGGAGAAGCGAGGTTAATGAGGCTGCCAGTTTGTTTGACTCTATAGCAAAGCAGGGTTTTGCTCCTGATGTTGTGACCTATAACACTCTTATATGTGGATTGTGTAAGAACTCTAGAGTTGTCGAAGCAGAAATATATTTACATCGGATGGTAAACAATGGATACGATCCTGATAGTTTCACGTATAATGCTATCATTGATGGATACTGCAAAATGGGGATGGTGCAAAAAGCTGATAAACTTCTCAATGAGGCAGTATTCAGGGGGTTTGTGCCTGATGAATTCACTTTCAGTTCTTTGATACGTGGGTTGTGCCTAGAAGGCGAGACAGAAAGGGCCATGGCTTTGTTCCATAAGGCAGTGGAAAAGGGATTAAAGCCAACTATTGTTATCTACAATGCATTGATAAGAGGTTTATCAGAACAGGGGCTTATGTTGCAAGCGCTACAGCTAATAAATGAAATGTCTGAACATGGCTGTCCTCCAGATATTTGGACCTTTAATATAGTCATAAATGGAATGTGCAAGATGGGTTGTCTATCTGATGCCAACGATCTTGTTGATGTTGCTATTACTAGAGGGTGCCTACCTGACATTTTCACTTTTAACACATTGATTAATGGTTACTGTAAGGAGTTGAAGTTGGAGAGTGCAATTCAGCTCGTTGATAGAATGTGGGAGCATGGTGTTACTCCAGATGTGATTACCTACAACACCGTGCTGGATGGACTTTGCAAGGCTGCAAAATTTGATGCTGTGATAGAAACCTTCACAGCAATGACCGAGAAAGGGTGTTGTCCCGACGTAGTTACCTATAATATACTAATAGACAGCATGTGCAAGGGTCGGAAAATCAAGGAGGCATTGAGTGTGATTGATGAAATGGAACATCGGGGTATTACTCCCGAAATTGTTACTGTTTGCACATTGGTTAACGGCTATTGTACAAATGGAGATCCGGCTGGAGCTTATGAGCTCTTCAGAAGACTGCATCGGCAATACAAGTTAACTGCTACGACAGCAACTTTTAATATTCTTATAAATGCATTTTGTGAGAAGCTAAACATCGAAAGGGCGGAAGAACTTTTTCGTAAAATGGTCTGTGAAGATTGCTTGCCTGATCATTATACGTACCGTGTCTTGATTGATGGGTTCTGTAAAGCTGCAAATTGTGATGCTGGTTATGCGTATCTTCTTGAGATGATAGGTAAGGGATTTATTCCCTCACTGACAACATTTGGCAGAGTAATCAATTGTCTTTGTATGGAGCATAGAGTTTGTGAAGCTGTTGGCATAATCCACCTTATGGTGCGCAAGGGGGTTGTTCCTGAAGTTGTTGACACAATCTTTGAGGCTGACAAAAAGGAAATTGCCGCACCAAAGATCATTGTGGAAGACCTACTCAAGAAGTGTTGTATAACATATTATACATATGAACTTCTGTATGATGGTGTTCGGGACAAGAAGCTTCAGAAGAAAAAGATTTCTTCGAGGCATCCGAATTATTATGGTGAGAGGGATTCGGTTACCAATGAAGTTGCATAAAATCTGCCCTGAAGTCTTCTTCACCGCGTAAATATGTGGCTAAGATCATAGAACTGAACATCAGCATGGGTCGATTTCTCAAAAGGCGATCAGTCATTGGATTTGAGTAATGTGTTGTTTCCTTTTACCAACAACTTGTGTGACCATGAACTCGTGATGGATCTTACTTGAGGTAACTTTCTTATTTTACTTACTTCATATATTTTAAGTGCATATGTTCACATTTGAAATTTACCTTGACCTTATATGGATTGCAGTCTTAAGGTGTGCTATGTCAATGAGCAATTTTACTGCTTGCTCTTCATCTGCAAGCAGCAGATGCGTGAAACAGAACCTGCTCTTGGTTGCTCTAGAGGTAAGAAGCTCTTCCATTTTTATTTTATATTCAAATCTAACTTCTGCTGGCTTGAGTTTAAAAAATGATAACAAAGTATAGCTTAATCTAGGAAAAAATGCATGGTAGAACTTACTTGTGCCAATGCACATTTTTTTTCAAAGCTAACTTTTGCTCGCTTGAATTGAAAAATGATAACAAATTATAGCTCAATCAAGGGAAACGTGCATGGAACATTTACTTTGTGCCAATGCGCAAGTTTTTATATTGCTTCGTTATTAAATGTAAGTTCTTATTTTTGCACAAACTATTTGTGTATAATAAGTACTTGAAATGGATAATGGGTTAGCGCCAACAAATGGGAAGGATTGATTATACAAAATTAAATACAAGATAGTTTGAATAAAGTTTTCCCCTTAACACAAGTCTTGTGATATAATTAACACATAAACAGCTTGAGCAAGTAGGACTCCACCCATATAAATGGTTTCATTCAAGAACATATTATTACTGCATACATGCACTACAACTAACTCACAGACTCTTGTTCAAGATTTAGAAAATTCCGGGCCTACATAAGTCTTCATTGATTTAATTTTGGCATGCACTAACCACGTATATAGATGCCTGAGTTCAAACAAAACATGATTTCAGATGCTCCTTTATCTTCATTGGCTTTGACAGCGGAACTTGTCTGTTTGGTTGATTGCTCATCTGTTTGTTAAAAGCATTGTTTTCTTCTAACATTCACCAACCATCTTCTCTTACTGTGTGCTGTAACATTAACTTACTGTGACTGTAGCTGAAGTGGAATGCTTGTTCGAAAAAGCTAGCAAACTGAACACCATTTCGCGCCCCAAATGCAAAGAAGATGATGGCCGTCAATGATAAATTCAGCACTATCATGATTGCTTGCAGAACACTACACTACTACAGGCAGATGGCGTGTGCGGTGTGCCATTAGCTGCAAAATGTTACCTCCATTTCAGTATGGAAGAAAGTTTTGGCATGCAATATCCAACCATAAGAAGTTTCAAATATTCAATTGACTCTGTAAACTTTCTTTCTGAAGCTAAAAAGGTAAGTTTTCCATGGATTTCTGCCTGTAATCAGCTGTGTGCCTACAAATACAGATCTATATCTGTTAGATTGATGCATCAATCTTTCTTTTCTCCTTCCAATTCATTGAGAAGGCTGTAGTTTCTAAGCTCGTGTAGCTGAATTAAAAGAAGCTCCAGTTAATTTGATTCATGTTTCACTACGCAAAAGATGCTCTGACCATTGAACTTAGATTGTTAAAATCAATTTTTTGGAAAAGCTAATTCTGGCTTGATTCAGTTGAAGCCCAAGAAACTACATTGTGAAAGACAATGTCAAGAGCTCCTTAACAGCGTCAGTCCTGAATGTGCCTGCCAAAACAACTGCAGCACAAGCACTAGAAATTGTAAAACTGGTGAATTTCATCCCAAAGCATAGAAATAGAGCCCATTTGGAATCAAGAGAGCCCATTTTTAGTTGGAATGGATTCATTAAACCCGTCTTGGCATAGAAATAGAAAGTACATCCGAAAGCATTAAGCTGGTGAATTTCATCTTGGATAAAACCTACTGTGTTTAGCGGAAATATCTACACGTTCATCATACATGAGATTCTGATTATGATTAAAATTTTGAATGTATAGAAGAGATGCGTTGAAGTTCACGAATTCTAATTTGTATCACAACGTCAAGATGGCCGAGTTGGTCTAAGGCGCCAGTTTCAGGTACTGGTCCGAAAGGGCATGGGTTCGAATCCCATTCTTGACATGTTTACAACTTTTTTTTTATGTACGGAACCCATAAAGTTAATGGCTCAATTGGGAATCTTTTTCAATTTTCACTGGTGATATGCTCAGCCTACACACTAACATACTATCACATTAGCTAGCTTTTCATATGCATGTAAGACAAGACATAAAAGACATGTATGTGGCTAGTGTCTTGTCTATCTTCATTTCCAAATGCTTTCATATCCTAAAGGACAAGCATGTGGCTAGCCATATACAAGACTGTAGGCATAACAAAGAGTGGCTGCAAAAGTGAAAGAGATTTAAGCATGTCATGTCTTGTGAATGTAAAAAGAAGAAGATTCTTCTTTGAAGGGGATGATGTTGGAAGAGGATGTGTTATCAAGTGTTGGTGAGAAAATAGCACTCAATTCACGTGAAGATGCAGCTAGCTAGCAAAAAAAAAAAAGAGTGTAGGCTTCATCTAGCTAAGAAGGAAGATGCTTTTGTTGGTCATTCATAGCTATGAAGTCATGTGTGTGTATTATTAGCATGCAAAACATACATTTAATTTCTTATTTAGCTTATATTAGAATAATATAGTCAATTTACATTATTTGTTAATAAATTTTTGGTTATTGTGTTTGAAACACATATCACCGAACAAGCATTTACCTTATTTAAACATTAAGCCCTAATATACTAGCTTAAGGTTAATTAAGTTTGAAACGCATGACGAGCACAAATACTCATAAGCTAAGCATGCAACACTATTAACAAGTTGGCTATAACCTTAAGCCCTAATTCTTAACATGTTAATGATGCAACAATTATAACATTTGAATGGACTTATTAACAAGTTGAGTTTTGGAGCTTGCTTCGTCTAATATTACATAAGTAAGAAATGGAAATTCTAACATGTGAATGGACTTAATAAGGAGCACATCAACAACACCTTTTTTTAGGTCAGACAAAACAAAGACGTTATACAATATGGGTAGGACCCCAACAAAGGATCTTACATCCGAATAAAAAGTTACGCAACATGAGATAAACAACATAAAAAGACAAACGGGTGATCAACATAAGGTAAACAACATAAATTAATATAAAGAGCATAAGTTGGATAGAGAACATTAAACAACCGAGCAAACAACTCCTTATACGTAGAAGAGCCGAGCCCAAAACTTCTTCATGGTGGGATTCATCATGTCTTATGCGTACAAGAGCCGAGCACACAACTCCTTCATGGTGGGAGTCATCGGCTTAACACGAAACGTGCGAAAACATTCGTCCACCTAAAAGAAATGCATTCACAACTAAGAAATATTACCAAATGCATTTGTTAAGATCACAACAACAATCTCCGATCTAGATTGAAATTACTCACCCTCAACTTATTGTCCCACAAATCGTCATCTCACAGTATAGCACCGGTTACGTCGTCGCACTCAACATCGCCAGACTGTTCAAGGCTCTTCCATAAATTCCATTTTTTCTTCAAAAATTCGAACTTGTTTGTAACATCCCAGGCCAAGCTACCCCAGCCACCAAGCCGCCCAGCCACCCAACGGTGCCGGCGCCGGTACTGGTGCCGCCTGGTTGTCCAAGGGCATGCAGCCCACACACCCAACCCTTCCCCCATTTAAATGGGTAGGTTGTTGCCCACGGGGATCGAACCCGAGACCTTTAGATACAAGGGCAATGCCTTACCACTTGTATCACCAATTGCGCTGCAGCACAATTGGTGATACAAGTGGTAAGGCATTGCCCTTGTATCTAAAGGTCTCGGGTTCGATCCCCGTGGGCAACAACCTACCCATTTAAATGGGGGAAGGGTTGGGTGTGTGGGCTGCATGCCCTTGGACAACCAGGCGGCACCAGTACCGGCGCCGGCACCGTTGGGTGGTTGGGCGGCTTGGTGGCTGGGGTAGCTTGGCCTGGGATATTACAAAAAAGTACACTTTGAATGAGAGGGGCTCCGACCTTACTGGGCCAGCCATTTCTCTATCCATGGGCCGCAGCCCATGTACCCCAACCAAATCCCCATGGCTGGGAGGTTGTTCGTGAGTCTCGAACACGAGACCTCACGCTTTAACAAGCGGCCTTACGCCCACTTGTTACCAATTGCGCTGCAGCACAATTGGTATCCACTCCTTGCGGGGAGGGGATAAATGGGAGAGGTCTCGAGTTCGAGTGCTCCCAACAACCTCTTGGAAATGGCTTTCATTAATTTGGAGTAGCCAACAAGGAAGGGTTGGGGTACATGGGTTGCGGCCCATGCGAGTGTCTCATGTTGGGCTAGGCCCGTGGCTTGAGCACTCACATAAAAGTGTACTTTTATGTAATACCTCGACAGCTTAGCAGCCCGGCCCATCACAGGGCTGCAGCCCATACACCCCAACCCCTCACTGGCCCATATTAAATGGCGCACAGCAGGTTGTTCGTGAGTCTCGAACTCGAGACCTCACGCTTTAACAAGCTGCCAAAGCATCACTTGTCACCAATTGCGCTGCAGCACAATTGGTGACAAGTGATGCTTTGGCAGCTTGTTAAAGCGTGAGGTCTCGAGTTCGAGACTCACGAACAACCTGCTGTGCGCCATTTAATATGGGCTAGTGAGGGGTTGGGGTGTATGGGCTGCATCCCTGTGATGGGCCGGGCTGCTAAGCTGTCGAGGTATTACATTGTTCCTCAACACTCTAACATTCGCATCTCGGCCCGTAACACCATGTAACTCATCACGTATGTAATTCCATGTGAAACTCCCGTAGGCCCCAAATCGTTCATTGTGTCATATGCACACCTCGACCAAAGCTTGATTGTCTTCATCATTCCATGGGAAAACAGTCGTCTGAGAAAATATACATGTGCACAAACAACAAGATTTCACATGTACAACAACTAGAGGTAGAAATCTTATGGATAAACACGTACACATAATATACAACCATACTAGAGGTACAAATCTTACCTGACATTCTTACTTGTATATTGTTATGCTTGTATGTTGTAAAGTAGAGATGTCTTGCTGCCTTACTTGTGGGTTTTGATGGAATACAAATATAAATGGATGAAAGGCCTTATAAAGAGATGAGGCAGATAGCTTCTGACATTTTGTACATAGGCTTTTTTGTTTTCTTTCATGAATATCTCTTTTCACATAAAGTATAAACTATATGTAAAGATGCTTACTATTATACCTATATTATAAAATAATCTTATATCACAAGAAACCACACATATAAACACAAATTTAAGATAGAGAACCATCAAAGTCATTGTAAACAACATATTTATAAATACTCAGCTACTAATATAAAAGCCCCAAACATACATAAACATTGACCATGCCATAAATCAATTACATAAACATTATAATACATAATGTAACAAAATTATCACCCAAATTGTTAATAAAAGTGATTTTCCGAACATTCCCCATAAACCTAGATCAATTACATAATGGCATAACGGATGATAACATACAGCACAACCACTACGAGGAAAATAGTAACCATCGAAGCATAATATAGCCTAATCCTAGAAGCATCAGAGAGCTCCACGTTTGCAACGAGGAGGGTGTCGCGGTGTAACACTAACTGAACGTTTGAAGTTGCAAGTGTGGATACATGCTCAACTAGTTCTTGGTTCTCATCATCCAGATGCGCCACCTGGCCACGCTCTTCTTGTAGTTCACCGCTAAGTTGTTCATGCTTGATGAGTGCTTGGTTAAGATCCAATTGAAGCTTAACCACATGTCCTCTGAGTGCTCTGGCAACTTGTTACATCAAGCGTGCACGCGGGGAATTTTCAATTCCATTGATAAGGTCATCAAACCTTGACACATCACATTCTTATAGATATGGTTTCAAGATAACTAAGCATAAGTTCAGGAAAAGAGACAACCCTAAACTAACCTTTTACTACTAGACATATCATATAACTCAGAGATTAATGTTATGATCAATTAGGCCACATGGTAAAGGGTTTACCCGCCACCATTGAAGCTCCTCGGGTATGTCGGCATTTGAGCTGTTAGGGTTGTAACCAGTCATTGTTTCAAGCACCTTTGTTGGGAGGCCAACATACTCCTCTTCATAAACTGCATCATCAACTCCATCGTGAGAACTCATTGCTAAACAAAAGAGAAGTTGGATTTTAGATAAAAAGTTGCACAATTTTATTACACATTTAGTTGAACAAGAATGCGTCTTCTATGAAAATCACAATTCTACTAGCATACATCAACTCGGAATACAACAACATGCAAGCTCATCACCTGAGAAGTCACAAAATGATTAACCATGAATGTTAACAAAGGTGAATACTTGAATCTTGTTGCTCCTAGATATAGCATACATCAACTGATAATTGCACATATAGCATACTTGAATCTTGTTGATTAACCATGAATGTTAACAAAGGTGAATACTTGAATCTTGTTGCTCCTACATATAGCATACATCAATTGTAGCATCACCGAGAATTGTTTGTTCAATTTTCATACAAAACACGAGCATTTCAACAAACCACAATAAATCAAGAAAAAAATGGCAAGCTTTCAAGACATCCATTTACAGATTTCCACTTCTAAACAAGACAAACAAAACACAAGCATTTCTCCGTTAGCAAAGTAAGCAAAGGATTTGGGGAAAGCATCCATCCATTTTTGGTTTGCAATCACTCCCCGAAGTTCACACTTGTGAGGCTCCCATCAATGTGTTCATTGGATCAATGTGTTTATTGGACCAAGTGATTATATTCAACAGAACTTAATGCATCTGTGATGGTGTTGAAGTCACCAAGGGCCAAAACACCCTAATTGAAGTAATACCCACAAAGGAAGGGAAATAATTTAAATGCCACTATCGAAATTTTAACAAGCTCAGATGTTCAAAATCCTAGAACAAATCCTACTGTAATTTTTAACATGCCACTACCGAATTTCAAGCTCATCTAAACAAAACCCTAAAATTTCTCATTCAATCAAAGATTCACAAGCAAAATTTCCCATTCAATAGAAAATCGGGGGATTAGGGCTTCAAGTTTCCCATTCAAGCAAAATTACCTTAATTTAGGGTAAGTAGTAACTTTCGAGCTTGGAACTGCAATTTCTTCCACACAAAACCGGCTCGTAGCAGACCATGAAAATAGAAGGGAGAGCTACCACCTGTTGAGGGATCGAAGGAGACAGGGAAAGTGGAAGGGAGAGAAGACTGATGGGGGATCGAAGGAGGAGTGAAATTCAGGGGTAAAAGGAGAATTGCCTACCACTTCCACTCGTCAGCTCGTTCACCGTGGGGGGGGGGGGAGGGGGGGCACCGTAAGGAATCGGCGGTGAGGGAGTTGAAGTGACCATCTCCTTCCACTTGCTTCCACCTCCATCCTCTTCGCCAAAACAACTTACCGAACAAGCCTGGAAGGCGGTGAAGGAGATGAAGCCAACTCTTCCACTCCCATACTGCCTCCCAAACGACTTAACGAACGAGCCCGCCCTTATATGTTGGTGCAAAAGCATAGTGTATATCAAATGTTATTTAGAATTTATACCAAAATCCAAGATCATCTGGTTTAATCAACAATCGAGTTACCTTTTTTTTATGGCAAATGTATCTTACTCATCTATATCTATATATTAAAGTTCTCCTCTTTTGAACTCTTAGAACGCTTTTGGGTCCACTATATTTATATGTCATTTTCTCATTTGTTCTTTTTTTAAATTTTGTTATTTCACTTTAAATAAAAATCGTTTATCAAATCAAAATTTATATGTAAATATTTAGATTACAATTAATTCCAAAATCAACCAAACTTTAAAGTGACAAATAACATATTAAATAAATTTAACCATCAATCTATATATCTATAAAATCTTCACTTGATAGATTTCACATTTTCAAGATTTAATTATAAATTATTTATGAATTTGAAATAATTGATGATGAATAAAAAATATGTATGAAAATATCAATATACTATTTGAAATATAATTCAATTGGGTTTTATTTGATTCTCCAATTGAGTTAATTTAGTTTATTAATAATTATGAATAAATATAAGTGTCCGACATATATATATAATAATAAAACAATGAGTAAATTAATATGATTTTATTTTCAATAATATAATCTCAATGTCTAAAACCTGAATTGAATATTACAAAAGGTATAAAAAGCTAATAAAAGTAATATTCTATCAACAAACTTAAAAAGTTTAAAAAATATATAGATCTAAATATATCATCGCTGACATATTGTTGGAAGATTGACAAATAACATCGTACTAACCTATTAAATTGAAGAAGAAAAATAGTATATTTCGATTCATAACTTCAATCTCGGATACTATTTCACTCTAAATATACAAAAATAAAATGTTCTTGAGAATTGGTTAAGTAATATGTACAATCTTAATTTGTACATATATTTAGATTGATTTTTTTCCTATAATGTTTATATATATAAATTCAATCACTTTCTTTCTATTAGTATGTATATGTTTGAAAAAAATCTAATACAACTATATGTTAATATATTCTCATTTCTTGTATATCTTATCTTTTATAATCACATAGTCATTAATTATACTCATGTGACGTTTATTCGTATACTTAAATTTTCTTTCATAAATATTAGTCGGCTCGTGCATGGACGAGGGTTTAAAAAACTATTGAAGAAAAAAGTAGTATATTTCGATTCATAACTTCAATCACAAATATTATTTCACTCTAAATATACAAAAATAAAATATTCTTGAGAATTGGTAAGTAACATGTACAATCGTAATTTTTACATATATTTAGAGTTATTTTTTTTTCTATAATGTTTTTATATATAAATTCAATCATTTTCTTTCTATTAATATGTATATGTTTGAAAACAATCTAATATAACTACATGTCAATATATTCTCATTTAATTAATATCTTATCTTTTATAATCGTGTAGTCATTAATTTATACTCATGTGACGTTTATTCGTATACTAAAATTTATTTTATAAATATAAGTCGGCTCGTGCATGGCACGAGGATTTAAACTAGTATTAAATAAAATCCGATATTAATTCGATTTCAATTATATCTCACTGAAACAATCTAGAATGTGGCAGAATCCAAATTCAATATGACATTGAATCTTACTCAATAGTGATTATACTCGATGCTGATTATCACAATTCACAAGTGATTTTAATTCTATTTTTCAATTATATCTCACCGAAACTATCCAAAAAGTGGCACAACCCGAATGCAATCTGACATTGAATCTTACTCAATAATGATTATCATAAGTGGTTTTGAATGCAATCTCACCTGGGCTCAGTAGTTGAACAAGGTTTTTGAGTTGCATTTGGGTCTATCCCCCAGATGAGAATTTCCAACTTTTAATGTACTAGCACAGTCAGAAATATTGAAGCGGATATAATCAAAAACCAACTTATCAAGTCTAAAAACATAACCTCGATGAAATAACATTCAACTCCATACTAGTCTCATGCACCATAAGCGGGAAAAAAAATTGACAACCCATGAATAACATCCCTAAATCCTTGTCTCCTCTGAGTAACCAAAACTTGACATATAGAAACCATAGAAAAATTGGGAAAGAACTGCAGATTGAAGCTGTTCTAGGCAGATCTAGTTCTTTCCAGGCTTTGCAGCTTGCCTTTCTTTTGCCTTCTGAATCTTCAGAACCTTCTTCACAATCTTCTGTTCTTCTATCAAGAATGCTCTAATAATCCTGCAAAGATAAAATCACATTCAATTTTTCAGAAGGATTACCACCAAGTAACCATCATATGGTTAATTTACAGCATAATTTTGTTAGAGCAAACCTTTCACGAACAGCGCCACCAGAAAGCACACCACCATAGGGACGGTTCACTGTACGCCTGTTCCTTGCCAATCTTGATCTCTTGTACTGAGTAGGCCTCAAGTGCGGTATCTGTATGACAAACAAAACAACCACTTTAACTGTCATTGACAAGGTACTTGAAAAGCTATACAGAAAACTTGTACTAAATGAAGAAAAAAAACATGAAGAAACATTGATAAACATCAGTGGATAGAGGAAATAACAATGAAAAATTTAGAATAACCTAATTATTACCATCATTTTCGGACATAACTTCTTAACAAACTTAGGAAAACAGTAAATACTAACTACATTGCTCAAGACAATAGATAACAATTCTAAGAGCTTCACAGTGAAGTTACTTCGTTTCCAAATGTTCAGCTTAATCATAAAAGTCGTAAAAATTTCAGGTGTCCTTTTTATTTACATATACAATAAACAGTTTCTCGTCAATAAACATCATATTCAATTCAAAGTATTCAAGATCAAGTACACATCTTGACATAAGCATCTCATTTCTTCTTCATCCAAAACCAGGATATATGTTTAATCCTATGGAAAAACTCATTTTGATATAGTGGATCTTTTTCTTACAGTAGATGTCAATATGAAAGATAGCAAGCTGCAATTAGGTTGCATCAACTACAAGACTATGCATTATTTTAGTTCAGACAACAAAATGTGAACACGTGTTATCCAACGAGCAACTATTGAACAACAAGATAAACAAAAACCTGTTAAAACTCCATCTGATTTACAACAATATACCAAGAAAATCGAACTTTACCCCTTGAATTCTCTTTCCAGTAACGGGACATTTTGGCCCACTGGCTCTCTTTTTCGTGGTCTGGTATACCAACTTTCCACCTACATACATCAATCAGGGACATGAATAAACCATTTCGCATCGTTCCGATTTAGGGGCGATGTTGCAACAAAGGATAACAACATCACATGATAAACAAATTAACTTCATTGAAAAAGGATTCAGAGATGAAAAGTCTACTAGTTCATCATCAAAACGAACACATTTATCATATTTCACACGAAAACAGCTCGCCAATTTATCATATGGAAATAAAATAAACAAAATAGAGTGCTCCGTTTTTGTTAGGGCAGAGCAAAAAAATCCAAGCAGAGGAATTGGAAGAAAAAAGATGAGTACCAGGGGTTTTAACAATCCTGTGCTGGTTGGATTTGGTAGCATAGCTATGCCTTGAACGGTATGTGAGGCGCTGCACCATTTTCGGGCGATCGGAAAAGCTACTACTCTAAGAACTCGCTCCCTCTGAAACACAGGAAAATGGCGGAGGAATTGGGATAATAAGAGGCGAAAACCATAAATACCCTAGTGCAGTGGTGTTTCAGAAACCCTAGATTTCTTCTTGATGGGCTTTTATTGACGGCCCATCTGCATGGGCTCTTAGCCCATCATTACCGGGACATTCCCTGTCCCTTGGGGCTGGGGACTTGACTGATGTTCATTTCTATTCAAAACCTTTTCATTTAGTATTTTGTAATTGTTAATTTTTATCATAATTTTTATTTAAATGTCCATTTAATTTCCTAAAATGTAGCAAGTGATTCTTCAATTTTTAAAAATATTTATTTATTTTATCATCCAAAAAAAATGTTTTTGAAACATATAGTTATTTTTGTATATCTTTATAATACAAAGGATAAGTGTCATGTGAGAAAAATTATTATAATACAAAATAAGAATGAATATAGACTATTGGATTAGAAATAAATCAAAGGTCATGATTGAACTTTCATTAAAAGTCATGTGCCATGCACATGTCTTTAATTCAAAGGGTTGACTATCGGAGTACCACCACCGACCATCGGACCACCGTCGCCGGTCACCGGGCCACCACCGCCGGTCGTCGGGCCACCACCGCCGGTCGTCGGGCCACCACCGCCGGTCGTCGGGCCACCACCACCGTTGGTCGTCGGACCACCGTCAGACCACCACCGGTCGCCGGACCACCGTCAGACCACCTTCGGACCACCACCGGCCACCAAACCACCCTTGGGTGCATGTGAACTATATTAGAAGTGCAAGCCTTTGAGTGTGCATGCTTTTTTACTTTCAAGTGCATGTGAAATCTAGTGCATGCTTTATGTGTTATTAGTGTATGCAAGTTTTATTGGGAGTGCATGGAAATTCAACTGAAAAGTGCATACGAATTAGAAAATTGGTGCATGTAAATTCTACTAGGAGTGTGCATGTGAATTCAACCGGAAGTGCATGTGAATTCTACTGAAGTGCATGCCTTTGAGTGTACTTATATGTCTTTTGACTTTTGAGTGCATGTGAAATCAAGTGCATATTTTATGTGTTGTGAGTGCATGCGAGTTCAACTTAGAGTGCATGTAAATTCTACTGAAGTGCATGCCTTTGAGTGTAATTATATGTCTTTTGACTTTTGAATGCATGTGAAATCAAGTGCATGCTTTATGTGTTGTGAGTGCACGCGAGTTCAACTGAGAGTGCATGCATTTGAGTGTACTTATATGTCTTTTGACTTTTGAGTGCATGTGAAATCAAATGCATGTTTTATGTGTTATGAGTGCATGCGAGTTCAACTGAGAGTGCATGTGAATTCAACTGAGAGTTCATACGAGTTATACATGCACAATAATTCGCATGCACATTTAAGCCAACAACTTGCACAGTTGCACTCCAATCCAAAAAAATACATGTGAGTACATGCGAGTTCAACTGAAAGTGCATGTGAATTCAACTGAGAGTGCATGCGAGTTATATATGCACAAAAACGTTAAATTCACATGCACAATAATTCGCATGCACATTTAAGCCAACAACTTGCACTCCAATCCAAAAAAATACATGCACAAAATGTTGAATTTGCATGCACAGAAGTGTTGCATTCGCTTGCACTTTTCAAGTCATCGGCTTGCACTTTTAGGCCTTCGGCTTGCACTTTGTTAGTAATGTTTAAAAAACAAAGGCATGCACAAAAGGGCATCCGTGTTGTACTTTTTTTTTTAGCTTTTAATCTGATCTAACGGATATGATTCTTTCTTATTTTGTATTATAAGGCCCTTTCGCACCTGAATCGCACCCTAATACAAATTATTTAAAATGATTTTTATCATTTTCCTTTGAGTTTATATTATTTATGGTTTTTAATCCTACCGTTTTACCTTTGTTTCGTTTAGTCCCTTCCCTTGGTATTATTACATAGTAGTCTAATTATTTTCTTCTTCTATTTAATTTTAGCCCTTCAACATTGTAAAATAATGGATGGAAATCAAATAAAAATGGAATCTATTACTATGTATTAAAGCTCTCCCTTTTTGAGCCACCATAACGATTCTGGACCCACCATTCCTATGTGTCATTTTTTATTCGCTTTTTTTTTTGTACATAATTTTAATTCACTTCATATGCAAAAACTTAACAAATTATAAAATTATCTTTACAAATCTTAACAAAATACCAATCCCTACATAACAAATTATATGTAATATTCTAACGTAATATAGAAGTTGTGGACCAAAATGGCGTCGTTGAGTGGAATGAGGAGTTCAATCAAGTAACCAAGACGGATTTCAATCAAGTACAAGACGAGGTGAAGAGTCACATCTCCAACGCTGACTTCGTCGCGATCTCTCTTCGCAACATCGGCGCTTTCTCGGCGTCATGGCAGAAGGTTATGCCTATCGACACCGCCGAAACCGTCTACTGTAAGGCGTGTCACGCCGCCGAGAGGTTCCGGATCCTTCAGTTCGCCATTTGCCCATTCACTATTAGGGATTCCAAGCTCACTGCTTATCCGTCAGTTTGCCAACTTGGTAATAATTGTTTTTGTTTTATAGGATGAGCAACAATAGACTTGCAATTTTGTAAGTTGTCTTTCCTTCAGGTAAGCATGCTTTATTTACTGCCCATATAAGTTTGGTGGTAAGTTAGACTTAACAATACCTATTAAAGCTATTTTGGTGGTAAGTTAATCCTATTAAAGCTATTTTAAAATAATATTTTTTTGATCAAATCTTATGATCGTATTAATATTAGACTTGCAATTTTGGTGATAAGTTAATCCTATTAAAACTGTTTTAAAATAATATTTTCTTGATCAAATCTTAAGATCATTTTAATAATAATATATACAAAATTATAACAATATCTCAATATATTCTAATACGTATATCTAAAATTAAAATCAAATCTTAAGATCGTTTTAATAATAATATATACAAAATCTTTACAATACCTCAGTATATTCTAATACGTACATCTGAAATTAAAATTTCGTGCACCTAACTCTATAGTTGTTTTCTACTCTACCTATGTGAAGGAATATTCTCACTCTGAAACTCTCTTCGTGCTTTTCTACTTTGTTCAAGAAACATCATAACTCATGAAGTTTGTATATCTTTTTAAAACAAGGGCCTTTAAATTAGTAAGTAGCGGTATTTTACAGTAAAAAACCGTATGAAAGAGTGAAAAAGTGAACAAAGCTTTGTGGTGATAGATTAAGGAATTTTAATTAAGGGAGGGGGTTCTTAGGAGGTATGTTATTACGAAGGGGAGGGTGAGAGATATGGTCATATTTAGTCTTTTTTGCTCTGATGATTCCAGGCTTGTGTCATGATTAATGATGTGTATTGTTATTTTTCATGTATAATATACGATTTGAAAATTTGGCTCATTTAGAGCTAGTGAAAGAGTAAAAAAAACCTTGTGCTAATAGGAAATTAGGAACACACTTTTACATTTGTGTTAGTCAATAATGTGTTGAATTTTTGTTTCCTCCTGTATAACAAAATACGAGTCTTTTGTAGATGTCATGCCATGCTTTAAAGTAGTAGGAGGGGAAGAAAATTTCTTTGACTTTAAAAGATAACAATTTATAAATGAAAACCAACATACCCATTTGAACATGAGTAGAGTAATGCTGATTTTTTCCAGTATTTGCTGCGTAATTCATTTGAGGCAACTTTTTTGTGTATATGCTCATAACTTCCTGGGAAAAATAAATATAACTCTTGAGCCAATTCTAATGAAGCCTAATAATAATAATAAAAAACATGATTTAATGGAAAATAAAAACTATTGATTTATTTATCCAACACATTACATGAGGTATTATACACTTGTATGTGCTTAAGGTTAGAAAATTAAGCAACTCCATAACTATTTATGTCAATAGAAATGGAAAATAAAATATGATAGTTGCTTGACCATTTATGTTGTATAACTCTAACGAACGGTATTTCTTTGAACAAAGTGTGTTGCTTCTTGCTTATCAGTGAAGGACAAAGGAACAAAACCAACCATAAAGTTTAGTATGTGGTTGTATGATGACAAAAACAAATGTGTATAAAAGTGGTTTAGAGTAATTACAGACAAGGTTCAAGTCGACTGTCTAAAACAATATATGCTTTAAATTAGACTTCCATATGCTACTATCATATCTAATTTGTTTGTTATAAACTTGAATTCATCATTATTATCACTAAAAAACTATCTTTGACTTTCTCTAATTTACTAACTCTATCTTTTGATACTTTTTTCAATACAGTGACCAACCAAATAACAATCAACCTAATAAGAATAACAAAATGTTTAGAAATTTGAAGGAGGTGAGAAAACGACAAAGAAAGAGTCTGTAACACCCTCAAAACTTAACCCTTTTGAAAATGTATTACCGTCAGTGACCCCAGTGTTCCTTACCGAGATCACCCAAGGCTTTACCACTTAAATACGATTTATGAAATGCAATTGATACACAATGATCAAGCATTAAATTCCAAAACGTAACATTGTCAAGGAAACAAGGGTTACGGGATTACAGCCCAATCCCGAATAGGATAAAACAAAGTTTAAACCAAACACAGCGGAAGTCTAAGAAAGTATATTACAATCAAAGTTATTGTCCAAAAGATCTCAACCTGATTAAAGAAATAATTAAAACATTGAAAAACCACTGTTGACTCCATAGTCCTTCTGGTCTTCTGAACTACTTCTTATCTGATGTGCCGGATCGAACAGATGACAACAGCCAACCATGCAAGGGAAAATATTGATTGGTTAGTCTAAATGAATAGACTAACAAGGGAACAAAGCAGAATGGTTCGAAGCAGTCGTATTAGGTTAGACTCCTCGTCCCTCGAATAATAATCGAGTACGCTTGTCAACCACCATACTCCTACTGGAATGAACAAGAGGTATGCACAAGAGAAGATTCTGGAAGACTGAATCTTCACAGAAATCGACTCGAAAGAAGACTCCAACGGAAATGAGTCTTTAAGGAAGTATGACAAATCTGGAAAGTTACAGAATCATACAACAATGATTTAAAACTGACTGAGATGCTTCAGTCAACGACCAACCTCACCGCCTTTTAGCGAATCCAGATCGGAAAGAAGACGTACTACATTCAAGTCAATACGAGTCTTCCTAGCGGCACTATTACCTAGCTGCCCTACTCGTTGAGCGTTCATTAATTATGTGCGTCAAGGTAGCACTTATCTGATTATGTTTCAAAAACACACATCACATTATAGACTTTTACATGTGTACCCCACCAATGGGACGACACATCTTAGTATACGTTTCGTCGAGAGTGACGTACACCGAAAGGTTTGTGACACCAGCTAAGTGTCCTGTCTCTACACACATGTGTAAGAGACCGATCATGATCTTAGAATAGTACCAGATGGGGACGAACCATCCCGATACCAGATTATAAAGAAACGATTGGACAGAGTCCGAGTAACGTTCCTATCTAACAGTGCTAACTAAACAGTTACAGCACCACAACAGTTACAGGATAAATCCACATAAAGGCCCGAAAGGCGATCACAGATAATAGCGTTGTTCTAACAGATATACAACCTATTATATGATTTTCAAAACAGTTTATCAAAACCGTTTCCAGACAAACAGAATATTCATTCCAAATTAATTACTGAGATAAACTACTGATAATTAATGTAAATATGGAACGAATGAGCAAGAGCGAACCACCACTTGCCTTACTCCGCAGAATAGTCTAAAGATGTCAACTGGATTCTGGGCTCGACACGGTATAGTTCCGACAGCACAACAACCTTCGAGTCGACCCATAAAAGGAACCCTAAGTTAGATCCGACATAAACAGTACGAATCTAAACACGGCGAAAGAACACGAAAGGAAAGACGCCACGACGACAACCGACCAAGCCAAAGCCACGAAGGCATTCTGGGCACTGGCGGCGGTCGCTGTTCTTGGCGGCAGTCGCCGCATTCATCACGGCGGTCGCCGTGACGAACTCAGACGACGCAGAACGAGAGAAAACTCACCAAAACGAGGCGCGTTTCGATCCCTTTCCGCCTTGCTTGGTTTCTGACCTCTAAGGGCAACCAAAAGGCTTCAAAAGGGCTGCTGGAAACACCACCAAACAACACCGACGAAAGCTTCAGAAATTCCGGCGAAGGCACAACTCCGACGAGAGGCGAATTTGGCAGAGGTTTGGTGCTGGGATGGCTCAAAACCTCACCCCCAACACCTCCTTTTATAGCCAAAGCGTCTGGAGCACGAAGAAGAGGGCCTAGAGCTAGTTCGGCGCTCGCCAGAACTCGCCGGCGACCATCGGACATTGTCCGCTGGGTAATCACGGCGGTCGCCGTGATTTTGCCTACGGCGGGCGCCGTAATTACGGCGGTCGCCGTGGCCTGGCACACCAGCTGCCTCCTCGAGCACTGGGACGGCGGGCACCATGACTTTACGGCGGTCGCCGTGCTTGGGTCTCACTACGGCGGTCGCCGCGACTTTACGGCGGTCGCCGTGACTTTACGGCGGTCGCCGTGACTTTACGGCGGTCGCCGTGACACCTCTTTCCCGCCCGTTCAGCTTTGAACGAACATGACATTAAACCGGGATACAAATTATCGTACGCGAACGACAATTAAAATCTAAGGCACCTTGTCTGTATATTATTTCACTGAGAAAAATATTACAGATACAGAGCACATTACAGAATGTCTCAAACTCTCTGTATTAAATCCGACGTACACAACGGGTACTTACAAAAATGTAACTAAACATATTCCATAATTCCCAATATAATCTTACAAAAATACGGGGTATCACAGAGTCACCAAAATGAAGGTATTTGTAAATTTCAATGTTATATTAATTGCGTTTAAACAATACATATGATATTTAGAATTGGAAAAATATTTTAAACTAAATTGTTTATAATGTTATAAGTCATAATTTCCTACATTTCTTCTTTCATAGATAATCAAGCTGGAAATTTTTCAGTGACAGATCTGAATTCTGCAATGGTTGCACAAAATGCAACTACGAGTCAGATTTTGAACAGTACATTAATATTTTCCTTCTTAAACAACATTTTTAGTCCCATATGTATATTTATCTTATAATATAATTTTATTCTTATTATATTAGACCTTATATTTTCTCATTTTGTGTGCGGTAGATAATCAAATTTTAAGAGCAATAAATTCCGCGATGATTAGAGGAAAGGCCACTATGAGTGAGATATCAAATAGTATGTATATTTTCCATTCACACTCCCTTTATATATAATATATATTTATTTTTTATTTTTTGAATGTTTGAAAGATAATCATTCTATAAAGTTTAGAACTTCTTCTAAGTTTAGAACTTCTTCTATTAACCAGCAAAGGATGCCATTGAGTGATATTTCAAACAATGTGTTTAGTTACATTTATACTTATAAAATTTTATTGTATACAACATACCCTAAAATATTATTTATTTTATTGAAAAACTACCATCTAGGTTACACTTGTAATACCCCATAATTTTTAGTAAGGATATTTGGGTAATTTTCCCATCCTTCGTTCTATAATTATTTCGCTTTCAGTGGAGTTCGGATTTTCCGTAACATCCATGATGTCCGAAATAATTCCGTGAGTGATATAAAATACATTCGATGTATTTTCGGGACTTAGAATATTTGGTTGTATACAAACATATAATTTCAGGGGTTTAAACTCATGTCAAATCTTTGCCAGTAAAAATTTTTGCACGTCACAAGGTTTTTGGCCGCGTGTAATTCATGTCAGGGGCACGCGTCGTTGTGGTGGCCGGAGCTCTGCTCCCTCCTTGGCCTATTTAAGGAGCTGAATCTTCTTAAACCAAAGATCTGAATCAAAGCTCACCCTCAATCTCTCCTTCTGCTCAAGCACCGCCGGCGAGCCTTCTCCATCTTCTCCGGCGAGTCGCGACTCGGTGGCTACTTGTCCAGCTGCGTTCTGTTGTCGCCAGATTTGCGCGCCGCTGCTCGTCCCGCTGGTTCGCTTGCCGCTGCAACTCCGACGACGAGAGGGGAGGCGATTCCGGTGTTCTACGGTGCTGTGTTCTGCTCGCCTCTGTTGTGCAGCTGTTGCCGTGGGTTGCTGCTGTCCGTCGTTCTGCTGCTCGCCGCCGCCTGGAGTCACCGCTGCCACCACCGGAGTTGCAGTTGTCGTCGGTCTCGTCTTCCCGGTCTCCGCCATCGTGATCGCCCGTCGCCGCCACCACTGCTTCGTGTTGGAGTTGTTGTTCGGGGGAGGAAGATGAAAGGAGAGGTGGGCCCCCTGGTTAATTAGTTGTTGTTGGACCGATAGGCCCAATATCCATTCCAGTCCAGATTTAACCCGAAATTATACGAGCGTTAGAACGTGATTCGCTGGATCGCGTGTGGACTCGTACTCTGCTAGAGCAATATGAGGCATAGGCCATATCCTCGGAAAGGATATTTTCAGTAGTCGTCTCGTCTAGATTCATCGCCGAATCTACTCCAGGCAAGTGGCGGTTCGCTCTTGCTTATCATTCCATATTTCCATTAATTATCAATTGCTTAATTGTTAATTAATTTGGACTGATTATTGTTCATGTCTGGAAAAAGTTTTATAAACTGTTTTGGAAAATCATATAATAGGTTGTATATCTGCTAGAACGACGCTATTATTGATGATCGCCTTTCGGGCCTTTATGTGGATTTATCCTAAATTATTATTGTGCTGTGACTGTTAGTTAGCACGAGTATTTGTAGGAACGCCTGGATTCTGAGAGGTCCATGCGCGTTTCTTTATAATTGTAAAGGGCGATTAAGACCCTGCGATAGTAAAAGTTTGGACTCTGAGAGGTTCATTCTTTTTAAGGGCAAACAAGACCCAACGATAGTAGAGGCTTGGACTCTGCGAGGTTCATTCCTTCGATAGATATAGAGGCTTGGACTATGCGAGGTTCATTCCTTCGATAGATATAGAGGCTTGGACTCTGCGAGGTTCATTCCTTCGATAGATATAAAGGCTTGGACTCTGCGAGGTCCATTCCTTCGATATATGGCATGCGTGACAGGACATATATTTAAAAGCTTATAACGTGGGTTTGTTTTGGAATTAAATCAGATAAGTGCCCGAGCGCACATAATTAATAAACCTTCGGCGAGTAGTGCAGCTAAGTAAATAGTGCAGCTAGGAAAGCTCGTCTCGACTTGAATGTAGTACGTTCTCTTTCCAATCTGGATTCGCTGTAAGCGGTGAGGTTGGTCGTGAACTGAAGCATCTCAGTCAGCTTTTAAATCATTGTTGAGTGATTCTTTAAATGTTCCAGACTTGTCATATTTCCTTAAGACTCAATCTCTTGGAGTCTCTTTCGGGTCGGTCTCTGTGGAGATTCAGTCTTCCAGAGTCGTCTCTTCTGCATATCTCTTGTTGTATTCCAGTAAGATTATGATGGTTGACTATCGTCATCGGTTATTATTCGAGAAGCGATGAGTCTAACCTAATACGACTACTTCGAACCTTCTGCTTTGTGCCCTTGCTAGTCTATTCATTTAGACTAACTAATTGTATTTGTTATCTGCATCATCATGGTTGGTGTCGTCCGTCCGTTTCGACACATCAGATAGGTTGCAGGATCCATGAAGGCTAGAACGACTATGAAGATGAACGGTGTTTTGACAATGTTTTAATCAGGCTACGATCTTTGGGCGTTGACTACTGAAGTCAATACTCTTGTAAATTATTTTAAGTCTTCCGCTGTATTGTAATAACTCTGTATTTTGTCGCATTTGGAATTGTGTTGAAATTCCGCGACTATGTTTTAAATGAAAGTTATGGTAATTTTGTATCATAATTGTTCTTTATGAATTGTGTTTCAATGGTAAAGCCTGGGGTGGCTTCGGTGTGGAAACCGATGTCACTGGCGGTAATACCTTTCCAAATGGGTTAAGATTTGGGGGTGTTACAACACTTCAGTAAGTCCTACACAAAACAACACCCTTTTAAGCAATCGGTACTTATGGGAAAAAGAAAATTTATCCACTGTAATTTTCCATCCTTATTTACTTATTTCACTTAACATTGTATTAAATTTCTTCTTTTAATGATTATTGAAGCATTAACTACTATTTCTTTTATCTTATATGTATAGGAAGAAAAAGCAAAATTTTATGCAGAAAATAGAATGAAGAGAAAACATGCACTTCATAGAACTTCTCGGATGGAAACAAACAATTAAATTTGTATGTTATAAATTTGTTAAATGTTTTTTTCATTTCATATTGAACTCAACTTTATGTGTTGATTTTGATGTGAAGTGAAACAATTGAAAATTGCTTTGAAGTGTTTATGTAAAAAAAAATAGTACTTTGACTCTAATATAGGTGTATATGAAGCATATAGAAACGTCTATATGTGTCTGTCTGTATTTATGCATATCTTGACAGATATAGGAGTATTTTTTTAGCATCTGATGTAATTTCTTTGACATTCTTTGACAAGTTGTTGTCTTTTGACTGATGTTTTCTGTTGTTACTGTCATATTATTGAAGTTGTGTCGTTTCTTGAAGCTATTTGCTTAGTTTTTGTGCTATAAACTTTATTTGAATTTTATCTTTCATTTTTGTTGTCCAATATTGATATTTTTCGTTGATAAACCTGCTGTCAACTTATTATGTCAATTGTTTTGTCAATTTTTTTATGAACCTTTTATCATTATTTAATAAGGGTGAATTCTGTATTTTTCTACGTAGAATATGCTAACATTGGAGATCAATCATACACATGTGAGTTTTGTGGTGCTTTAATGTGGTATGAGGAAAGATTCGATAAGTCTAAAACTCCAACAAAACCAATATTCTCTATGTTTTGCATGAAAGGGAAGGTTGAGTTGCCCTATTTAAAGGCTCCACCACATCTTCTAATCAACCTTCTGCAGAATAAAGATCCACGAAGCATCCACTTCATCAAAAATATTAGATCATACAATATGATGTTTTCATTTAAATCAATGGGTGGAAGAATTACCATTAACAATGGTCATGAACCTTACTCATTCTGTCTAAATGGTCAGAATTGTCACAAGATAGGTACTTTGATGCCAAGTTGATGTGACCCTTCCCTCCATGTCAGCTACAGAGGAGGAAGACGCCATGAGACATCCGCCTTGAGACTCCTCTACAGCTACATCTACCCCGAGCTAGATTTAGGAGACTTTCTATTTCTAGTTCTTACGATTGCTAGACATTACTTCCTTAGTACTTTTTATTTACAGTATTTCTATTTTTAGTAGCTGCTAGTTCTGGGTGATTTTCATTTATGTTAAATGGGCCGCCAGAGTTAGTAACTAAAGAGTCTGACCCATTAGGTAAACTCTCTAATATAAATAGAGACTCTTGTCTTCCCTTTCAGTTTACGTCAATTTTAATCCTAAGTTCAAGTCGAGTTAAACTCCTTAACCCCGGGCCCCGACGTCAACAAATTAATGTGTTCCTAGTTGAATTATCTTGGCGCGTTAATTATCTATCTTTGCGTTTCTAGTCGAACTATCCTGGCGCATCGATTCGGTTACCCATCATCTATCTGCACCCAAACACAAACCCTAATTATCCTCTACCTCTCGGCTGCCTCCACCATCGCCTCCCTAGGGTTGCCGCCGATCACTACCACCTCAACCTCCCTTCCGTCGCGCCTCCTCCGTCACTGCCGCACCACCACCAGTCCGCCGGTCCTCCTTCCGCAACCCTACAGTCCGCTGCCCCCTTTCATCCATTTCCGAAGAGTTGTTTCGCCCCAATACGCATTCAAGCGATCCTTGACAACGATTTGTGGTCTTTCCATCGAACAAGGTCACATCACAAGTAGTGGATATAGACCAAAATTTTCTCAGCTCTATATATATGATACGGAGAACGAAAAAGAAAATCGAATTCGCACTCATAGGTATGTTTTGCTTTTAATTTTTCTATATTATATTTCCTATTAGGTCGTTTTTGCTTGCATATAAATATATTGATGTTTATATTCATATTATTTCATATTTTAGGATGTACCTATAGAGGCTAATAATATTAACTTTTACTTAATGCATATCAAATGAAAAAAAATCGTTCAAGGTTTCGGTTGTGCATGATTTGAAGGAAATGATAGATTATAATAATCCAGTGGTGAAGGCATACAGAATGGCCAGAGAACGGATTGCAAAAAAATTTCAATCGGATTTGAAACTAAGACTCATATATACAAGAGACATTGATGGAAGAAGATACAACCTACCTACAACTTCTAAAGTTGTGGCTCTTATTGTTGATTATATGGAAGCACATGGTGACATGAGATATATTATTGTTAAACAAGGGATCATGTGTTGACACGTATTAGTGAAGTGCATCTATTGTACCTACCTCTACAGTACCCGTTGTTGTTTCCATATGGTAAGGATGGATTCATGATCGATATTGAACTCAGTAATGTGGGCAACATTTCTTCCATAAAGAGATTCAAGTGTAGTATGAGAGATTTTTTTGCATTCAGGATTCAAGATAGACTTGCAGAAGGATCGTTGATTTTGTCATGCAAGAAGTTATTCCAACATTTTTTGGTTGATTCTTTTACGATGATTGAATCAACAAGGCTTAATTACCTTCGACATAATCAGACAAAGTTCAGGTCAGAAAAATATAAGAGTATTGTTGAAGCTGTTGTTGGAGGAAACACTGAACCTTCATTCGCTGGAAAGCGTGTTCATTTACCTTCATCTTTTACCGGAAGTAAAAAGTATATGATCCAGAATTATCAAGATGCAATGAGAATATGCAAGGCGTATGAACACCCTGATTTATTTATTACATTCATTTGCAACCCAAAGTGGCCTGAATTAATCAGAGCTCTGGAAAAAAAAATCTTGCAGCGAAAGATATGACAAACATTGTCAGCAGGATATTCAAAATCAAGCTTGATGAGATGCTCAACGAGTTGAAATCATGCCAAATATTTGTAAAGGTTAATGCAGGTATTATTACATCAATCAATTATTTACATAATCGTTAAATTCGATCCACTTTTTTATAGGAGTTTATATCATACGTTATATATGTCGCTTAAAATCAAAATTTACCATACCTTTCATTTTTGCAGTCATCCATACTATTGAGTTCCAAAAGCGAGGACTGCCTCATGCTCATATTTTTGTGTTCGTGAATCGTGATAATACGATAAATAATGTTGAAGACATTGACATAGTGATTTGTGCAGAAATTCATGATCCAGTCACCGAGCCGAAACTGTATAAAGTTGTTACAGAATGTATGCTGCATGGTCCTTGTGGCTTGATGAACCCAAAAAACGTCTGTATGCAGGAAGGGAAGTGTATAAAACACTATCCTAAGACATTTCAGGATGCAACTACTGTTGATGACGATGGCTATCCAATATACATAATAAGGAATACTGACAGAACTGTGGATAAAAATGGTCATGAGTTGGACAACAAATATGTAGTTCCATATAATCCAACGCTTTTGTTGAAGTATGAAGCTTACATAAATGTTGAATGTTGCAATCAAGCCAAGTCTATAAAATATTTGTTCAAGTACATAAACAAAGGGCGTGATAGGGCAACTGTAGCAATCTACACCGAAGGTTCCGACAATAACGTTGATGAAATTAAGCAATACTACGATTGCATGTAAATAAATTTATGTTGTTATATCTCAGATTCATTTGATAAATTTTCACATCATCGATGCTTTTGTTTGTATATTTTTTTTAACATTGAGGTTGAGATAATTTATGGTACAAACATTGGATTCAAGGTTATCATTCCTTGCTTGACGCTCACTCCATCAGATGTCACGTTGCCTTTTAAGTTGAGACGCAGACAATTTCCTCTCATCATTTGTTTTGCCATGACAATCAACAAAAGCCAAGGGCAATCTCTTTCTCGAGTTGGTTTGTTTCTTCCAAGACCAGTATTTACACACGGTCAACTTTATGTTGTATTTTCAAGGGTTACAAGCAGAGACAGATTGACTGTTTTGATTTATGATAAAAATAATTGTACATCAAATATGACAATAAATGTAGTATATAAGGAGGTCTTCCAGAATATGATATAACAATACTCTACAATAGACTTGATATTTGTTTGAGTTCATTTGTTAGGTACATGAATATTTTGTTATTTGATTGTTAACAAGTTAAACGTTTTTTATAATTCAATATATTTCATTTTTATAGATATACATTTACGATTTCCCGTGCATGCCACGGGTGTTAGACTAGTTAATTTATATACTTGTAACTCGATTCATTTCCACCTCTTTACGCATAAAAAGAGTTTTCCTTCTTCAAATATTTAATATTATGGATAAAATATAATTTTATTCGTTTTCTTATGTTTTTTTTAACTTTTCGTTTTCTTATGTTTTTTTTATGGACGTCTTCTTATGTTGAATGTACTTTATTTGATAAAACTCTTTTATCAAAGTTATATGTTAAAGATTGAAAGGATAAAAAAAGAATTTAAGGGGGGAAAAAGGAGGAAAAAAAGGGAAAAAAGGTCATGCTAAGGAAATGAACGCTATAAAGCCGAGTTAACAAAAAACTATTAAAATGTAAGCCCAGTTCCACTATGAATCCAGCCAATAATAGATGAATGAATAAATTCCAGTTAATAAAAAAATATTGAAATGATAACATAGTATCAAAGTCGCATTTACTATATAATTATAAGGTAAACTGTAGAAAATTATCCATTAAATGGCAAGTTTTACAAAAAAAATACAAGAAAATGAAAAAAAAACCGCTTTTAAAATGCCAAGTTTACAGAGAATCATTCCATGTTTTTTTGGTAACTAAGAATTACCCATGTTAGGAAAATCATTAATCTTCTGTTAAATACATAATTGGAAATAAAATAATTTTTTTAATAAGTCATTCTAAAATAGCAAATTGGAAATTTTTAGCTATCTGTTCAAAAATATGGTTTACATATTACAAGACTTACGGGTGATGAATTTAACTTCCAATTCATATCTACTTCGACTGCTTAACAGATGGATATAACAAAATCACCACGAACAACCAAAGATATAGAGTTATAGACGAAAAAATTGATAAGTTTGATAAAAAATAGGATCAACAGTTGTACCATAGATGTTCAATTCACAACAGAGTTAAGAAAGGGCTTCAGAAAAGTTACATGTCGAGTTACTTGAGACTTAAAACAACTAAAACGAGGTGAGTACTGGAATTATCGTCCATCTTCCAACCAAAAAATCTCTCCTTTTCTGGATTTTCCCCCAAATTACGATGAGATTCAGTCGATTAACAACCGTATAAACTAATTTAACCCTTGAAGAAGATAAAAACGTGTGAAAATTTGTCAATATGATTAAAAGATAAAAAAGTTATACAACCCTGCTCTCCTAACATAATTATAATTAATGATACCTTATATTATATATTAGAAAATATAATCCTCAATGTGAAAAATGTAATGAAATAAAATCATGTGTAAGGAGTATAAATAATGAGTAGTTTCGACGATAGAGTATGTATAGTAGTTGTGCAATATAACTATACATAATCGAATGTGAAAGTTATCCATGCTTAGTTATAAACATTTGTTTTCATGAATGAAACTATAAAATTAAGCACATACTACTAAGTATTAACACTGAAATATTTTTTTTTGACAAAAAAAACACTGAAATAACTTTAACAAAATAATAATGTAGTATCGATATATAATATCATAACATATTTTTGTTTAGTTCTAATAAAAAATGTTATCATGATAAAAGATAAATATTATTTCATAGTATAAAAGAGTAACACATATTTATATTTAAACATTTAAGACATAATAAATATATAATAATAATAAAAATAATAAAAATTGTAATATTGTACATTAAAGGTGAGTAAGAAAAATAGAACCAAAATCATGTTTGTTAAAATTTAAATTGCTAAGGGATGGCAAAAATTACTAATTAATTTTGTTAAGTTGGTTAATCATTACTTCTCCATAATTTCTTACAACTGTTAGTGTTTTTAAAGAAAATTATGTGATAATTCTATAATATATAATATTTAAATATATAAAATATATAAATATAAAAGAACGCATAAGATAAATTGTTATAAGAAGTTATTCTCATACAATGTTGTAAACAAGGACAAATAAATAAATCATTACCTATATTAATAATTGAACCAATCACCAATGGAATGAACGAAATAGTACCAAATTAAAAATTCGCATGATAAAATCAAAATATAAATGAACAATATTAACTACATGGTATAAATATGAACACACAATTTATAACTTTAAATCAAAATAAATTCATATTAAAATAAATATTTTAAACAAAAAATATTAAAAACAGTTTACAAATTCATTCACACGGGTATGCCTACTAGGCTACTAGTGAACACTATAAAGCCGAGGGGGTAAGAAAGAGAGAGAAAGCTGACGAACCAACAGGGGTGATCTTTGGGATTTCAGGTACCCAATTTCTCTCACTAGATGCTTCGCTTTCATTGCTCGCATTCGCCATTGCTTCTTTCTAACCAGCTTTTCCACACGAATGGACTGTAAATGTTCCTTCTTCGTTCATCTCTCTTTTCCTTTCATTGAAGAATTCTTGTGGTGTGCTTCAGTGTAGAATTTGTTTTTCTTTCCTTCGTTTTGGGGTTAGAATCGTTATAGATAGGCTGGAAAATCTTCTTCTTAGCTTGAAGCTTGATAGTCTCGACTAACTTCCGCTTTGGATTGGGCGAAATGCGTTTTCGCTATTAGATCTGTGGATATCTATCAACGTGTGGTTTTATTTGGTTGGTTGCGGGAGAATTGTGCTAGGGTTTTATATGTTTCCTTGGAATCTGAATTTTGTGAAGTTTGGCGTTGGAGTTGTTATTTTTTGATTTCGTGCTATCTGAACCTCTGGTGTTGGATGGAGATTTGACTTGAAATTTCACTTTGGATGATTCTGTACGACCATTATGCGAATGATACAATCATGTAGTTGTAGCTGTAAAAGCGTGCTGTGTTTCTGTATCTGAGTTGCACCTCAGAAACTTACCGTGTGAGCATTCTGATACATTACGAATTGGATATATTCTGTAAAATCTCGTCCCATTTGCTTATGTTTCCCCTCTTTTGATAAACATGGTCGAATCTCCTTTTTTTGAGAGAAATTAGTGAAGAAGATTTGTGATAACCTGTATAATTGTATGTTGTCCCGTCTGAATATAAAGAAAAAGTTTCTTGATACTATCTGTAGGAACTGTGATATATGAAATTTGTAAATATTTTCCAGTTTCCAGAAATCAGGATCAAGGAAACCAAATATCTCAATACTTGCAAGTGCTGTATTTAAACATGATTTTATTCATTACTTTACATTACATCTTTGGTAAGAGGAATATTTTATTGATGGTATAGGATTCCTGTGCTTAATGCACCTAGTTGGAGAAACACGAATAAAAGTAAAAATTTAGGTTACATATGTCATCCTTTGGTTGTCTAAATCATGCTAATATGTTCTGCTTCGTGTCTCCCTTAGCTTTGAAGCAAGAGTAGGTTGGTTTCTGATGTTTTCCCAATTCCTGTTGTCCTTTTTTTCGAGAACTCTACACTGTAGAGTGAGTTCTGGACTTCTTATGTATGCTAAATGTCCAATTGATTTTAGACGTTCCACTTGGCTCCATTTATTTTCATATTTCTCAAACAAATTGCTTATCATCTGTTGATATATTAGTTGTATTTACTTTATAAGTAAATTTCCTAAAGCCCAAGTTTGTAACAGACCATGTATATGGTTAACTTTTTGCTAATTGTGAATACTCTAAAGTTGTCATAAATATTTTATGTTAATTTTGTTTTGGAATATGCTATGATTGGAAAAATCTAAATATTTCAATTTTGAAATGAGACTGACTTTTATGCTATGTTAAATAATTACCAAATTTAGTTTAACAAAATGGGAAGTTGTCATGCCATGTAAAGAAGTCAATAAATAAGTTCAGTGCATAGAGATGTATTAAAGTTATTTGTATTGTATAGATGCCCAAAATTTAGTGTTAATAGATAGAATCTCTATTTTCCCTTCATTAGTGCTAGCTTTGTCTGTTGGAGCTCAAGCATAATCTTTTTCTGCATATTAATGATACTATCCCTTTTGAACACTGTGCTATAAGCAACCTCAGTGCTGTGTTTGCAATGATTAAGAGATTGGGACCTATTTTGTTCTACCGTTTCTACGGCATTCTTGGCTTGGATCATTTAGTTTTCTGGTTAGTACCATAAGTAGAAGTTGCATGCTTCTGAACCTAATGTATAAGGAATTAAGGATTGCTGAAGCTGAACCATGTATGAAGTATTTGTAGTTGTGGTGGTGAAATTTCGGAAAGTAGGTGATTGGTTCGTCATGAAGTGATATGCTCCACTATTCATTTCAAGACTATTCAAAAAAACTTGTATGCTACATTGAAAACTTGGAATTTGTCATAGGATGCACAGGAGAGTTTTGAGCAACTTTATTATTTTTCTTCCTCTTACAGGAGCTAAGAATGGCAGCTATACCAGCAACTACCTATTCAATTAGATCATCTCCTTCTGTCAGCCCCAATGCTGGCTTGCTCAATCAGTCGAAGCATATTTGTCTGAAATTTGCTGGCCAGAACTACCTTAGGGGATTTAGTGGCCTCAAGGCAACTACATCTGTGACTTTTGAGTCAGAGTCTTCCTTTTTGGGAAGAGATGGTACCACAGCTCTAAAAAGCACCTTTGCAGTGATGGCTAAAAAACCCAACCAGATGTCGACATATCGCCTGAATCCCCAGGCATCAGCATCGTACAAAGTAGCCATTCTTGGTGCTGCTGGAGGGATAGGTCAGCCATTGTCACTTCTGGTCAAAATGTCGCCCTTAGTATCAACCCTGCATCTCTATGATATTGCAAATGTAAAGGGAGTTGCTGCTGACCTCAGCCACTGTAACACTCCCTCCCAAGTTGTGGATTTTACTGGCACTTCTGAGTTAGCCAACTCTCTAAAAGGAGTTGATGTTGTTGTCATTCCTGCCGGAGTTCCCAGGAAGCCTGGCATGACTCGCGACGACCTATTCAACATCAATGCCGGCATAGTCAAGAGTCTGATCGAGGCTGTTGCTGATAACTGCCCAGAGGCATTCATTCATATCATCTGTAACCCAGTCAACTCCACTGTTCCTATTGCGGCTGAAGTCCTCAAGCAGAAGGGTGTCTATAATCCAAAGAAGCTGTTTGGTGTAACCACACTAGATGTTGTTAGGGCAAACACATTTATTGCCCAGAAGAAGAATCTGAAGCTCATTGATGTGGATGTGCCCGTTATTGGAGGCCATGCTGGAATTACCATTCTACCCCTCCTGTCGAAGACAAAACCCTCTGCCAACTTCACTGATGAGGAAATAGAAGAGCTGACTGTTAGGATCCAAAATGCTGGAACAGAAGTTGTGGAGGCAAAGGCCGGAGCTGGCTCCGCTACACTATCAATGGCATACGCTGCAGCCAGGTTTGTGGAGTCATCTCTTCGAGCTCTGGACGGGGATACTGATGTCTATGAATGCTCTTTCATCCAGTCCGACTTGACTGATCTTCCATTCTTTGCCTCAAGAGTCAAGCTTGGAAAGAAAGGTGTTGAAGCTGTGATTTCCTCTGACCTAGAAGGTTTGACCGAGTACGAATCAAAGGCCTTGGAAGCCCTTAAGCCGGAATTGAAGGCAAGCATTGAAAAGGGGGTCGCATTTGCAAACAAGCAGGCAGTAGCTGCATAGAGTCCTTTCTTGCAGATTTTGGATGACCTGGCATTACATTTCCTATAATGACTAGGGGGGAAAAAGTGTTAACAGATGTGGATGCTTTACATTACCATGCCAAGATTTTGATTTCAAATATCAGCACTTACATTTTTGTAGATTAAGAATCTGGTTGTTTCATGGATGTATTCCTTGTCAGCTTGTGTTACAAGGTTGGGTATAAAAGAAAGAGATGGTAGCGTCTTGAGCCTTGACACCATGTAGTCATCTTATGTGCAAACCATTTGGTTTTCCTTTTGGCAGCACTATTCGTTCATTTGCAAGATTGGAATTCATGGACACTAAACTAATTTGCATCTTTTCATGTGCCCTTTTTCTGTGCCTCCATCAGAAGTCATTGGACATAAAGATGAACCGGGTGTGTTTAGGAAGATGAGAAACATTATCCTATTTCGTTTCTGATCATTAAAAATCCATTCTTCAAGAGCCGAAAGAGATACAATGAATGAAACACAAGGATTCAGTGAACTTGTTTCTGAGGGTCTCTTCCTACTAAAAATGGACTCAGTAAATTGCATGAAGGTAGCTGTAGCGTGATACTTCGTACCCTGATCCATTCAACCATCATTTGTTAACAAAGTGTGAATTTAGTATATTGTTGGACCTTATATTCATCTAAAGTGGGTAGCACCATGAGAAACCACTTCATTGCACTTCTTCAACGCTACAAGATTGTGTTAGCTTTCGGTTAAAACATCTTGAAGCTGACATAATTAGCCTTTGGCCCTGAGCATATCAAAATTGCATGAAGCAAGGTTAACTTCCACACCCAAGGATGGTCTTCTTTCAAAGATGGGGCAGTAAATGAACATTCCCTATCTTAGCCCTGAAGTTTCATGCTCAGAAAACAATGCCTTAACTTACTGCCAAAAGCCATTGCATGAGCAGGATCCTTTTCGAAAATGATGAATTCGGGTACCATCCCTGATAATCACCTTCCTGTTATAAGCTGCTGAAAGAGCCTTTGCAAAGTTGTGGCAGTCCATGCAGATTCGATGGTTCTTTGCCACTCTGATAGTAGTACCTGGAGGAGTTGCAAGAACGGCAAATGCAATAGCCAACTTCTCGCTGTGATATTTAGTGGGCACATCCCCCTTCTTCTCTGTATCCCTATTGTGCAATTCTGACTGCACATCAGAGACATAACCAGCAATTCTTAGTTGCTGCTCAATTTCATTAAGCATTCCGTATATTTCATCCTTGCGAGGATGTGAAATGTCGTCTGCAATAAACTCATATAACACGCCTTTCAGCTCAATCGTGCTGCACCCGGGTGAGATTTGTATAGCATTGTCCTCCATGTACTTCCTTAGCTCATTCACTTTCTCCAAGTTACCAACTGAAGAATATATGTTCAACAACAAAACAAAATCGCCTGCTTCTTGGGCCTTTAATTCTACCAACCGATCAACCAAAACCTCTCCAAGCGACACATTCCTATACAGCCTGCAAGCCCCTAACAGTGTCCGCCAAATCTTAGCATCCGGCTTCATCCTCATTGACATTATGAGATCATATGCCTGGTTAAGTAAACCAGCTCGGCCTAAGAGCTCAACCATACACCCGTAGTGATGAATGTTGGGAACTATACCAAACTCTTCCTTCATTTGACCAAAGAATTGGATCCCTTCATCAACCAACCCACAACGGCTACAAGCTGACAGAACTGCAGTAAAGGTGTGAGCATCAGGAGCAATGGGAACACTAACCATCTCCCAAAAAACTTCGATTGCTTGCTGTCCACACCCGTTGATTGCTAATCCATATATGATTGCAGTCCAGGAAACAACATTCTTGTTAGACATCCTCTTGAAGATGTCGAATGCATCTTCCAAACACCCACATTTTGAATACATTGAGATGAGAGCGTTATTGAGATTCGTAAAACCTCCGTACCCACGGTCTTTGATAAAGGTATGAACCATCGTCCCTGAATCAAGAGCACTGAGATTAGCACACGCCTGAAGCATTAACAAGCAAGTCACAGCATCGGGTTCACACTTGCCATGGAAACTCTGCATAGCATTAAACAACACAAGAGCATCTCGGGTCCGAGAATTACAAATGAAACAAGACATCAGAACATTCCACGCCACAACATCCCTCTTGGGAATTTCATCGAACAGCTTGACTGCATCATCGCACCTCTCACAGACAGAGTAAATCTCCATCAAGGCGGTCATTAAAAATCCATCAGACTGACACCCAGTCTCCAAAACCCTGGCATGAACCTGGAAACCCCCAAACAGAGAACGAACTTTCACGCAGCACTTGGCGGAAAACATGAGCGTCTCCGAGTTCGGAGCAACGCCCTTTCTCTGCATTTCAGTGAACACGCGAACCCACGGATCGGGAGAATCGCTAGCGGAGAAAGCTCTGATCATGACATTATAGTGAGCCAATCTAGGTCTACGGAACTGGGAGAAGAGCCGAGAAACGTAATTGATTCCTCCGGAGGATAATAATTCGGCGGCGGCGGAGAAGAAGGAGAGGGAGACGTCGTGGTGGAGGATGAGGAGGGAGCGGAGAAGATGGGCGTGGAGTTGGAGAAAGTGGGCGCGGCGGAAGCAGGATTTCACGAGGGATAGCGAGTGTTTCAGGGCTTCAGGTGAGAGGTGAGGGGGGTGGGTTTTGGCCGTGGCTGGGCGGCTACGAGGGCTTGAAAGGAGCTGAATGGAAGAAGTGGAGGCGTATCGGAGGAGAAAGACTTGTTCGGGAGTGGTGGCGGCGGCGCAGAGGCGGCGGAGAAGGATCATCATTCATCAGTGCAAACGGTGTATAGAGTGGGATTTCAGGGAAGGTGTGGCGGGAGTAAGCGGTGCGGGGAAACTTAATTAAACACCAATCAAAATTAAAATTGCATAATACCACCTAGAGTTGTCGAAAACCCGACCCGACCCAACCAGACATTTTTCCCCAAAGTGGTATATGAATCCGAAGGATCCGAACCCAAATTCGAAGGATCCGACTCGAATAGTGAATTCGAGCTCATGGGACTCCATTATTTCATATATTTTATTTTATTTATATTAAATATTTTAAAATACTTTATTAAATCAAGTGTGAGTTGGAAAATTATCTCTTATTTTTTTTGTTAATCTTTCATTGCAAACTAAATAATTTAATATAGTTCAATGGTTAAAGACACTCTCATAATACAAGAGGTCTAGGGTTCAATCCCCATTCTTAACAATTTTATTTTACTATTTTATCTTTCATTATTTTTTTGTTTATATTAATTAGTTATTCAAATCTTTATATCTAGCTATTTATCTATAAATATATAAAGTAGATCTTTTGCTCATTTAGTGCCTCATAAATTTCATCTCATTTTATTTTTACATTCCATAGAAGTCAAATATTCTATTTTATCTCAATGATTTAGTGAAGTGACTTCATAAAACAAAATGTTGAAACTTCAATTCTTCTTAGAAACAATTTATTTTTGATATTTTTCCTAAACCTATGAAGTTATTTAATTTTTTAAATCAGTCACTAAAATCTATAGTACTTGACAATTATCTCAATAAGTAAACCTAAAAGTAACATTAAAAAACCAAAAAGAGAGAAAACAAACCTAAAAAGGAAGTACGAATATATTTATTGTCTTCTTAATACCTAAGGAAACAATGTGAAATTTCTACCAAAAAATAGACAATTTGAGATGGTTTGGTAAATACAATTGAAAATTTCAAATCACAATTAGAATATCTATTTTTATTTGTTTTATGGTCTTTTTCATGCCTAACTAAACAATTTCTTTTTTTACTACTCATAGTTACATATATAAATCAAAATATCTATATAACATAAAATACAAACAATATATCAAAATTAAGACATTACAAATCCAAATAACATAATTCAAATATAAAAAATTGTATCCACTTGAGTACCAAAACAAATATTGTATCCACCTTATCAGGATTAAATTACAAATTATTTTAATGTAATAATTTAACTAATCACCTAAAAATTAAAATACTGCTTACCTCATTCAAGTTAGAACAAGCCAATATAATCTTCATAAAACTCTCAAATCCACTACCAACCTTCAAACTTAAACACCTAATTTTAATGCATATATTAAAATTTTCATACTTATTGTAATGTTTTTTTCCATAACTCTAAACGATTACTTTTCAATTTTGATATTACAAACTCAATTTAGTTCTAAAACCCTTCAATTGTTTTTGTGTAAATTGGAATAATTTATAAATTTAAAATCAACGATAGTCACCAACTATCGAATTCAATATAGGGACAAAACCAAGTTAATGGAAGATTATTTGACAGGATAAGTTTGTCGCAAACGTTATCTTACTAATGTAACTGATTTGAAAAATGTGTAACATATTCCCCTATTAAATTGTATGTAATAAATAATAATTAATGTGTCACTTAAGAAAAAATATTATCAATAAAAGTATACATTTTGGAAGAAGAAATTAAGAAGAGGATTAGAACATGAAAAGTTACCATCGAATTGCAATATCAAGAAATTGAAAAGTTTATTATACTAATTGGTGATATACTTATATCGATGATAATGTTAACATTAGTAACATTCGGGTCATTCAAACTCACTTGGACATCAACTTCGAAGGAGAAAAAAATATATTTAAAAACGCTTGCATGATCGTTCAAACTCACTTGCACATAGCTTTTATACAGAAATTTATTACATTTTTTAAGGAAACGAACTCATTTAAGATATTAGATTAAAACATTATTTCAGTTTATAGTAATATATTTTGTTTTGACCGTTACATCTTCATTACATATTTCTAATGTCAGTTAATCACATTTAAATTATAGATTTTCGTATAAAAGCTATGAATGTGAAGTTCATACGGATACAAGACATCTTAAATGAGTAACATCTTCATGAAGATGTAACTCATGTGAATGAACATCCATTCCAAAAAATAAAAGATCTCAATCCACATTTTTATTTTTTTATGATTTTCTTACACCTTATTCCTATAATTGCTTGGATTATATTTTTATATGGTTAGTTTATTGATATCTATTTTATGAGTTGTTATTGACAGTTTGTATGTTTTGTTGTTCCCCATTTTATGATTTGGAATTTGAATTGATATTTGTGTATTTTTTTGTTGATATTTTGTTCAGTGGCAAGTATAATCTCGATCTCTTGAGCACATTATCACAATTCTCCTGGACTATTGATGTTCATTCACATGAGCCAAATTGAAAGCTTAAGATTTTTTCAGAACACTTTTTTCCATCAATTTTTAGCTTCAAGCCACAATGATGATATTATATTATTTATTTTTATTTTTATTTTTGTATAATAATAACTAAGCCAATTATTACTACTCTTTAACACTTTAAAACTAAAAATATACATTTGTCAAATGTAGATTTTTGGGTGGTTTTGCATTCCCTGAGGTCATCTCCTATCGGCATCACAAAGTTGTATATGTGATCAATTGGTAAACTTCTATTAGTAAAGAAAAAAACAATATGTTTTTATTCTTAAATGAGATAGCTTTAACTGATCGCTGAATTATTTACATGCTACATGCAATAACTATAATTAATTTACTAAAGTGACAGAAATAATTGAGATCATGAGTATATAAATGATTATCGTGGTCGATGGTATTGTCCACTACAAATGAAGGTTTTTTTTATAATATATGTACTATAAAAAAGTTAAGTTTAACTTATATTATAATATTATTTAATTATTTAAAATTTTGATGCAAAATAAGAGATTCATTGAATAATAGCTTAAGCAATAAGCATTTTTGCTTGCTATATGTTTACTACATACTCCATAGGAGTACAAGTTTGTATTCGTATATATACATAATTGATCATCAATGATTGTTATAATATCCTCTATCTTTGTGACTCCTTTGTTACTTTTGAAACATATAACCCCTTTTAATAAATAAATATAAGTAATAAAAACTATTATCATAACTTCTTAACAACATTCTATATGTCAATTAATTGTCGTATAACTTAATCGTTCGATAACCCTTTCGAATGCATGTTCATATCTAAAAAAATTATTTTGTAAATGATGTGGATAATATGAAAACATACAAAATCAAATATAATAGATCATAACTGTAATATCCCATATATTTGTACGAATAAATTTCGAATTTTCTTAAGCCCATATTGCAAGTCAGATTAAATTCGGAGACGTATGAACATTCTGTATAATGTTTGGCCTCTGTAATATTTTTCTGAGCAATATAAAATACAGTTAAGGTATTTTTGGCTTAAAAGCTCGTTCGTGTACAAATATATATAACCCGGGGTTAAGTAAAATTTACCACTTATGGTAAGTGACGACAAAAGCCAAAAGAGTCGGCCAAGGCCCTCACTGCACCCGGCGGCAAGGCCATTACCGCGCCCCGCGGCCGCTGACAGAAGCACGGACATCAGCACCTGCAGGCAACTTGGCGGGCTTGGAAATTGGCCGTGCTGACTCGCCAAGGCTAGGGGGACTAGCTTGTCCACCTCCTGGTATACCTGTCCATCAAGGGCTCTTCGTGTTTTGGCTATAAAAGAAGAGGAGACGCCATGGGAGAAGCTGGAAAATCACTCCTCACCATCTTCGTCCTCCTCTTTTCTGTCAAAAACCAGAAAACGTGTTCCTGAGCTGAACTTTGAGATCGATTTCTGATCGATTCTGTCATTCGTTTGGCGAGATCAAAGTTGCATATTGAAGGTGAGGTGTTGCTTAAAAGGGTGAGAAAAATATCCAAGCTCGATTCGAACTAGAGGTCGATCGAAAGCTGGTAAGAAAACCCTTGCAAGCCACTGATTTCACCTTTAAATTTTGTGACTTTTGCTGAACTTTGAATCCGATTTTCGTGGTTGTTTGGGCGTTGTTTTGATCCGTTCTCAGGAGGCTTTTGAAGCTTGTTGGAAGCTTAATAAGGTGGTAGAATCGAGCAAAGGAGAATCGAAGCCAAAGGGGTTCGATTTGGGTGAGTTGTGCTCGTTGCCGCCTCTGCCCTCCGCCCATGCCTATGCACCGCACCCGGCGGTAATGTGCCTGCTGCCCCCGCGGCAGCCATGCCGGTTGAGTGTTGTGGTGTTGGGCATGGGCTAAGGCCCCGTTCTTTGATTCGTATTCCATTAGATTCGTATATAGATATTGAATCTAAATTGAGGTCTTGTTATGGGTCGTTCCATATGGACTTTTTATCCAGGATCTGTTCTCGTTCCGGACTCGGAAACCCTTTTATTCTAAGCTTTCAGAGCTTTCGTCAGATCCAAGGCAAGTGGCGGTTCGCTCTTGCTTATCATTCCATATTTCTATTAATTATCAATTGCTTAATTGTTAATTAATTTGGATTGATTATTGTTCATGTCTGGAATCGTTTTATGAAATATCTTTGGAAAGATAAAATGAATATTATAATAGGTTGTATATCTGCTAGAAAAACGCTATTATATATATATGATCTAGATTGAAATATATCTAGGATGTTAGCCTTGATGGCTTTGAAATTATTATTTGTTTGTTCTGAACTGTTTAGTTAGAACGAGTATTCGTAGGAACGCTACTCGGTATCTCTCAGTGAGTACTAGTCGTTTCTTTATAACCAAGTGGATGGGATGTCCAGGCCCCAACACTTTTCTTTGGTCATGACCTTCTCCTATCCGAGTATAGGGGATGTGCACAACAGCTGGTGCCAATCTCTGGTATTTAGTCCCAACTCTCTATATCTCAATATCCGCCGAGGATGAGATTTTAAAAGCTTGAAACGTGAATGAGCGTTTTGAAATTAAATAAGATAAGTGCCCGAGTGCACATAATTAATTTACCTCCGGCGAGTAGTGCAGCTAGGTGATAGTGCAACTAGAAAATTCGCCCCGACTTGAATGTAGTACGTTCTCTTTCCGATCTGGATTCGTATCATGCGGTGATTCGCATTATACGGTGAGGTTGGTCGTGGACCGAAGCATCTCAGTCAGTCTTTAAATGTATATGTATATATATATATATGAACTTATAATCTTCCAGACATTTATCATGCTTTCGATAAGACTCGTCCTTTTGGAGTCTTCTCTTGGATTAATTCCTATAAGACTCATTTCCGTTGGAGTCTTCTCTCGATCATGTCTTTTGATATATTCCAGTAGCAGTATGGTGGTTGGCTATCGTTATCGGTTATTATCCGAGAAACGATGAGTCTAACCTAATACGACTACTTAGAACCACTCTGCTTTGTACCCTTGCGTAGTCTTTCATTAGACTAACCCACGAACATTGTTCTTTGCATGTGGGCTGGTGTCATCCATTCGATTCGGCACATCAGACAAGTTGCCACCCAGTGAAGGCTAAGAACGACTATGACGGACAATGTTTTTGATAAGTTTATTCAGGTTGAGATCCTTGGCGTTGATCGCTATGGTCAAAACTTGTTTTACCTTTAAAGACTTCTGTTATGTATTTACTCTGAAACAATGTTTTATCCTACGGGGATTGGGTTGTAATCCCCTGACTTATGTTTGAACCGTTGGTTTATGGATTATATAAATGTTATGTATGATTTGAATAATCCGGTTTAGCCTTGGGTGGTTTCGGAGGTGAGATTCCGAAATCACTGGCGGTAATGCCTTTCAAATGGGTTTATGATTTGGGGGTGTTACAGATCTGGTATCAGAGCCCAAGTTTTAAAACAGGTTGGGTATTTAACAAACCATTTACTCGTTTTATACTGAGGAAAGTTTTCAAAGAACTTGAATTTGAAAAGACATATCTTAATACCGTTCATAGTCGTGCCTTCTTCTTTGGTCTAATATGGAAAGCAAACTTCTATATTTAGAAAGACTAATTTCCTTCTCGTCGCCTATAGGATATGGGCGCGTGCTTATCCTTTCAAAGGGACTCGGAGGAGAATGAGATGGCTCCATCATCTCCCGACAGATTTAACCTTCCTATTCCCCAGCGGCATTTCCAAATCAGAAGCTCAAGCAAATCACCAGAGGATAAGGAGGAGGTGAAGCTCGTCCTTCCCGAATCAGTGATGTTGAGGTCCGATAATGTGGTGATTCCAGTCGTGGAACCTGTTGTACCATCAAGGGTTGAGCCATCGAGGTATGCCCAAGGCTATTACGACAACGAGTACACGATTAACACTATTCCGGAAGGGAATGAGGAAGAAGTAGAAGAAGAAGAAGATGAAGAGACTATGGAGGTAGACATTGACGGTGATACGTCAGGGTACACCGGAGAATATCTTGATGAAGATGCAGAAATTGAGTCAGTCCCCGGGATGGATTCCGAGGAAGATCCTGAGGAAGATCCCGAAGAAGAGGATCCACAGGAAGAAGAAAGCCCTGAAGAAGTCCAAGGGGGACAAGAACAAGAGCTTGAAGAGATGAGGCAGTTACTAGTGGACCAGGAAGACCCTGGAATGCAAGCTATCTACTCAGACCCATTAGTTGAGCCTGAGTATATACCATTGACTGACGCAGAGTGGGAAGCACTCTACATCGAGTATGGTCTCAGGGAGGATAACAACTCACGCTATGATTCAGAAGACGCTCCACCTCTTCGTGCTCGAAGAAGGCGAAGGTCAAGTCCCAAGTTACGTGGGATCCTTCGTCAGAGCCAACAGAGGAGAGAGGAAGGTCAATGTGAGATTGAAGAAATGGAACGTGCTCAAAGACAGGCAAGAATTGGAGAGGAAAGTCAGAATGGTCAGGATTCTCGTATAAGGCCAAGGACACCGAAATCCAAGAATGAATTGTGTGCCCCAGGGCCAAGTCAGGCGAGAGATCAGTCATCTGATTCTGAGGAGGAGCCTCGTCCAAAGAAGTCTTGCATGAGTAGCATTCCATACAGGAAACGTTTTAGGGGTCTGTGAAGAAAGGACCAGTATAACAAATAGTAGTACTTATGTATAATAGTCGGATATTATATGATGTAGTACTAAATTCTTAGAGCAATTTTGTCAAAAGCTCTAAAGAATGAATTTTGTTGAACCTTGCGGCGATGTTAAGAAGTTCATCATATATATATATTACCAAGTTGATCTATTCTGAGTTGATTTTATTACATTTAAAATGCTAAAGAGATATTAATGTAACGAATCCTTGGAATTTGATCGGTAAACAGATGGTGAACACGAGAAACAACCGTAACGGTACTGGACCTAGTGGTCATCTCAGACTAGCTGGAAGGGATGCTGCAAACCTTGAGGAGGTGCATGACTCTGCATCCAATGCTAACCCTGAGGGCAATGGCCAAGCTCCGACCAATGCCCCTATGGTATTCGATGAGGCAACAGTTGCAGCAATCCGAGGGATTGTGATGCAAGCAATGGCTGACGCTCTACGACCAAATGCACCTCAGGCACAAGGAGTGCCAATTCCTCCACCAGTTCCCAGGGTTGGAGCACCAGAAGTTCAGGAACCCATGATACAAGACAATGCAGACGGGAATAGAAACAATTATGGTCGAGCTCTAAAGACCATAACTTCTATGAGACCCGACTGTTACAATGGGAAGGGTGAGCCAGTTCGTGTAACTCACTGGTTTTCCCATATGGAAAGATTATTCTGTAACGTGGAATGCACTGAAGCTGAGAAAGTGCATATAGCATCTCTTCAACTGAAAGAAGATGCCAGTGAATGGTGGGAAAGTAGTGGTCTTGCAGACAGCCCTGAGTTAAACTGGGCAATGTTCAAGACTAAAATGATTGATCATTTCTTTCCTCAAGCCATGAGGGAGGAGAAACGCAAAGAGTTTTTATATCCAAAGACTGATGGGCTGAAGGTGACTGAGCTTGCTTCAAAGTTCAATCATCTATTGCAGTACGCTGGACCAGAAGTATCCAGTGAAGAGCAGAAAATTAGGTACTTCCATGAATGGATGAGTCCTGATATTAAGCCATGGATGATGCACCACACTTGCTCTACTTTGGAGCAATATGTGAATGCAGCCTATAAAGTGGAGGCGACTCTCGAGGAGTCAACTAGAAGACGCAACCGCCAGAGATCTATGCAGAATCAATCTCAGGCAAGTGGTTTTAAACGTCCTGTGCTGCCGTCGAATTTTGCTAAATCTGGCAGGGCAAAGACTGAGATGACTCAGAGTGGGTCTACACAGCAGTCTGGCCAAAGTAAGAAGCCTATCCAATGTTTTAACTGTGGTACGCTAGGACACAAGAGTAACGTGTGTTCTAGGGAGAAAAAGACTTGTTTTGCTTGTGGCAAAGAAGGACATTTGCAGACGTTTTGTCCAAAGAACAGACAGATGGGTGCTGAGTCACAGCAGGGATCTGTGAATCAAAGCAACCGGCCTAGATTCAAGCCAGTAGAGAGTCCCAGTCCGTCGACTCAGACTACTGCTCAGAACAAGGGGAAAGCCCCAGCTCTGTCCGGAGGACAAGGTCAGCGCTTGTACGAAATGCGTAAGGCGGATGGACCCAACACTCCGATTGCTCAAGGTACCCTATACCTTCACTCTACCCCAGTATGCATTTTGTTTGATTCGGGTGCTACCCATTCCTTTATCTCTGAGAGCTGTGTTAGCAAGTTAGGATTAGTTTGCAACAAAGCTTGTGAGCCTTTTGTTGTGAGTCTTCCTAATGGAAACCAATTAGTGGGAACCAAACGTCTGTCAGAATTCCCAGTTACCATTCAAGGTAAGGAATTCAACGCAGATTTGATCTGCATTGATATGGCTCCTTATGACATTATCCTTGGTATGGATTGGTTGACGCGTCATGGAGCGGTAATCGACTTCAATTCAAGGACTGTAACGGTTTCATCAGAGGGCCAGCATACATGTAAGTTTAAGGGTCGAAATGAAGCGGATAACGGCAAGCTCATCAATGCGATGGCTGCGTTTAAGCTACTTCGACAAGGTTGTGCCGGGTATCTCTGTTACCTGGATGAGCCCAAGGAAGATGAACCATCAGTACTTGATATTCCAGTTATTAGGGAATTCCTGGATTACCCCCGTATCGCATCGTAGAGTTTACGATTGATCTTGAGCCTGGTACTGCACCAATTTCTAAAGCACCGTATCGGATGGCTCCTGCCGAGATGCAAGAGCTGAAGAAGCAGCTGGAGGATCTTCTTGACAAAGGATATATAAGACCGAGTGCATCACCTTGGGGTGCTCCGGTTTTGTTTGTTAAGAAGAAGGATGGATCGTTTAGACTTTGCATCGACTATCGTGAGTTGAACAAAGTTACGATCAAGAACAAGTATCCTTTGCCTAGGATCGATGATTTGTTAGATCAATTGCAGGGAGCAAAAGTCTTTTCCAAGATCGATCTGAGATCCGGTTACCACCAACTCAGGATTCGTGAGGAAGATATCCCGAGGACAGCATTCCGGACGAGATATGGTCACTACGAGTTTGTAGTTATGCCATTTGGACTTACCAACGCTCCTGCCGTCTTCATGGACTTGATGAACCGATGTTTTCACCAGTATTTGGATAAGTTCGTGGTGGTCTTCATCGACGATATTTTGATTTACTCTCCGAGTGAGAAAGCTCACGAGGAACATCTGCGAATTGTCTTGTCAATTCTTAGACAAAATGAGCTTTATGCGAAATTGTCTAAATGTGACTTTTGGATCAGAGAAGTGGCTTTTTTAAGCCATGTGATCAATGAGAATGGGGTGATGGTCGATCCCCAGAAGATTGAAGCTGTGGCAAGTTGGAAATGTCCTCAGAATGTGAAGGATGTGCGCAGTTTTCTTGGACTTGCTGGATACTATAGACGGTTTGTAGAGAGATTTTCTAAGATCGCTCTACCTATGACCGGTTTACTCCGCAAGGTCCATAAGAAATTTGTCTGGAATGACAAGTGCGAGGCCAGTTTTCAGAAGTTGAAACAATGCTTAACCTCTGCACATGTTCTAGCGTTGCCAGAAGGGAATGATGGGTATGTGGTTTATAGTGATGCTTCTAAAAGTGGTTTGGGTTGTGTGTTGATGCAGAAGGGCAGAGTGATTGCTTATGCATCTCGACAACTAAAAACCTATGAAGAAAACTATCCGACCCATGATTTGGAATTAGCAGCAGTAGTGTTTGCATTGAAGATTTGGAGACACTATCTATATGGTGTAAGATTTCAAATCTTCACGGACCACAAGAGTCTCAAGTATGTATTCACTCAGAAGGAATTGAATATGAGACAGCGACGCTGGTTAGAACTACTTAAGGATTATGATCTTGAACTGCTTTACCATCCGGGCAAGGCTAATGTGGTAGCCGATGCACTAAGCCGAAAGACACCACCTGAAATGGTAGTGGCACTTCTCACTGCTCAAGCCCAACTGAACCAGATGATGCGTGAAGCCGAAGTCTTGTATGATCAACGTAGAGGATACCTGAGTATGTTGGAAATTCAGGCTACGCTACTTGATCAAATACGAGAAAAGCAGATTGACGATATCATTCTAGTAAAGCTAAGCAGTGAAGTGTTGAATGGGAAGGGTTTCGGTTTTGTGGTTCAGGAGGATGGATCACTTTGGTTTCAAGACCGTATTTGTGTGCCTGACATTGATGGTCTTCGCCAATTGGTAATGAGAGAAGCCCATTCATCAGCTTACTCTATACATCCTGGCTCTAGCAAAATGTATAAGGACCTCCGGAAGAAATTCTGGTGGCCAAACATGAAATGGGATGTGGCAGAATTTGTGGCAAGGTGCTTGACTTGTCAGAGAGTCAAGATAGAGCACCGTAGGCCAGGCGGTGAACTATTACCTCTTCCAGTGCCAGAGTGGAAGTGGGAAGATATTGCTATGGAATTCGTCACTGGATTACCCAAGACTAGAACCCGGAAGGATGCTATATGGGTAATTATTGACAGACTTACAAAGAGTGCGCACTTCGTGGCTATCAAATCAACGTGGGGAGTTCCGAAGTTAGCCGAAGTGTTTTTGCACGAGATTGTCCGGTTACATGGCATTCCCAAAACCATTGTCTCGGATCGTGATGGTCGTTTCACATCCAGATTTTGGAAGGAACTCCACAAGGCTATGGGAACCGAGCTGAGATTTAGCACTGCCTTTCATCCTCAAACGGATGGACAGTCTGAGAGGACTATCCAGACTTTGGAGGATATGCTGAGAGCGTGTGTACTCGATCGTCCGACTAGCTGGGAAGACAGCCTGAGTCTAATCGAGTTCACATACAATAATAGTTGGCATGCTACGATCAAAATGGCTCCATTTGAAGCCTTGTATGGTCGGAAGTGTAGATCACCAATTTGTTGGGATGAGAAGGCTGACAAGATTCTTCTCGGACCAGAATTGGTCGAGAGAACTGCTGCAGATATTGCATTGATCAGACAAAGAATGTTGACAGCCCAGAGTCGACAAAAGTCTTACGCAGACCCGAGGCGTAGGAATGTCGAATTTGAGGTTGGCGACAAGGTGTTTGTTAAGGTATCTCCATCCAGAGGAGTATTCAGATTTGGTAAACGTGGAAAGCTTAATCCTCGCTACGTGGGACCATTTGAGATTCTTGATAGAGTAGGATCTCTAGCATACCGGTTGGCATTGCCGCCATCAGCACATCCTGTGCATAATGTGTTCCACGTCTCTCTCTTGAGGAAATATGTGCCAGATGAATCTCATGTGCTGAGCTATGAAGATATTGAGATTCAGACAGACGGTACGTATGAAGAGGCATCCGTACGCATTCTAGAGCATCGTGTGAAGCAGTTACGCAACAAGGTCGTACCTTTGGTACGAATTCTGTGGTCCAAGTCAGGAACCGAGGATGTTACCTGAGAGACTTGGGAAACGGAAGAGGATATGAGTAGACGCTTTCCCGAGATGTTTGCGACCTAAATTTCGGGGTCGAAACTTCTTTTAAGGGGAGAGTGATGTAATATCCCGTATATTTGTACGAATAAATTTCGAATTTTCTTAAGCCCATATTGCAAGTCAGATTAAATTCGGAGACGTATGAACATTCTGTATAATGTTTGGCCTCTGTAATATTTTTCTGAGCAATATAAAATACAGTTAAGGTATTTTTGGCTTAAAAGCTCGTTCGTGTACAAATATATTTAACCCGGGGTTAAGTAAAATTTACCACTTATGGTAAGTGACGACAAAAGCCAAAAGAGTCGGCCAAGGCCCTCACCGCACCCGGCGGCAAGGCCATTACCGCGCCCCGCGGCCGCTGACAGAAGCACGGACATCAGCACCTGCAGGCAACTTGGCGGGCTTGGAAATTGGCCGTGCTGACTCGCCAAGGCTAGGGGGACTAGCTTGTCCACCTCCTGGTATACCTGTCCATCAAGGGCTCTTCGTGTTTTGGCTATAAAAGAAGAGGAGACGCCATGGGAGAAGCTGGAAAATCACTCCTCACCATCTTCGTCCTCCTCTTTTATGTCAAAAACCAGAAAACGTGTTCCTGAGCTGAACTTTGAGATCGATTTCTGATCGATTCTGTCATTCGTTTGGCGAGATCAAAGTTGCATATTGAAGGTGAGGTGTTGCTTAAAAGGGTGAGAAAAATATCCAAGCTCGATTCGAACTAGAGGTCGATCGAAAGCTGGTAAGAAAACCCTTGCAAGCCACTGATTTCACCTTTAAATTTTGTGACTTTTGCTGAACTTTGAATCCGATTTTCGTGGTTGTTTGGGCGTTGTTTTGATCCGTTCTCAGGAGGCTTTTGAAGCTTGTTGGAAGCTTAATAAGGTGGTAGAATCAAGCAAAGGAGAATCGAAGCCAAAGGGGTTCGATTTGGGTGAGTTGTGCTCGTTGCCGCCTCTGCCCTCCGCCCCTGCCTGTGCACCATACCCGGCGGTAATGTGCCTGCCGCCCCCGCGGCAGCCATGCCGGTTGAGTGTTGTGGTGTTGGGCATGGGCTAAGGCCCCGTTCTTTGATTCGTATTCCATTAGATTCGTATATAGATATTGAATCTAAATTGAGGTCTTGTTATGGGTCGTTCCATATGGATTTTTTATCCAGGATCTGTTCCCGTTCCGGACTCGGAAACCCTTTTATTCTAAGCTTTCGGAGCTTTCGTCAGATCCAAGGCAAGTGGCGGTTCGCTCTTTCTTATCATTCCATATTTCTATTAATTATCAATTGCTTAATTGTTAATTAATTTGGATTGATTATTGTTCATGTCTGGAATCGTTTTATGAAATATCTTTGGAAAGATAAAATGAATATTATAATAGGTTGTATATCTGCTAGAACAACGCTATTATATATATATGATCTAGATTGAAATATATCTAGGATGTTAGCCTTGATGGCTTTGAAATTATTATTTGCTTGTTCTGAACTGTTTAGTTAGAACGAGTATTCGTAGGAACGCTACTCGGTATCTCTCAGTGAGTACTAGTCGTTTCTTTATAACCAAGTGGATGGGATGTCTAGGCCCCAACACTTTTCTTTGGTCATGACCTTCTCCTATCCGAGTATAGGGGATGTGCACAACAGCTGGTGCCAATATCTGGGATTTAGTCCCAACTCTCTATATCTCAATATCCGCCGAGGATGAGATTTTAAAAGCTTGAAACGTGAATGAGCGTTTTGAAATTAAATAAGATAAGTGCCCGAGTGCACATAATTAATTTACCTCCGGCGAGTAGTGCAGCTAGGTGATAGTGCAACTAGAAAATTTGCCCCGACTTGAATGTAGTACGTTCTCTTTCCGATCTGGATTCGTATCATGCGGTGATTCGCATTATACGGTGAGGTTGGTCGTGGACCGAAGCATCTCAGTCAGTCTTTAAATGTATATGTATATATATATATATATATATGAACTTATAATCTTCCAGACATTTATCATGCTTTCGATAAGACTCGTCCTTTTGGAGTCTTCTCTTGGATTAATTCCTATAAGACTCATTTCCGTTGGAGTCTTCTCTCGATCATGTCTTTTGATATATTCCAGTAGCAGTATGGTGGTTGGCTATCGTTATCGGTTATTATCCGAGAAACGATGAGTCTAACCTAATACGACTACTTAGAACCACTCTGCTTTGTACCCTTGCGTAGTCTTTCATTAGACTAACCCACGAACATTGTTCTTTGCATGTGGGCTGGTGTCATCCATTCGATTCGGCACATCAGACAAGTTGCCACCCAGTGAAGGCTAAGAACGACTATGACGGACAATGTTTTTGATAAGTTTATTCAGGTTGAGATCCTTGGCGTTGATCGCTATGGTCAAAACTTGTTTTACCTTTAAAGACTTCTGTTATGTATTTACTCTGAAACAATGTTTTATCCTACGGGGATTGGGTTGTAATCCCCTGACTTATGTTTGAACCGTTGGTTTATGGATTATATAAATGTTATGTATGATTTGAATAATCCGGTTTAGCCTTGGGTGGTTTCGGAGGTGAGATTCCGAAATCACTGGCGGTAATGCCTTTCAAATGGGTTATGATTTGGGGGTGTTACAGATCAGCACAATTGGTATTCACTCCTTGTGGGGAGTGGATAAAGGATGAGAGGTCGCGTGTTCGATTCTCACCAATAACCTGATGGAACTGGCCACCATTAATTTGGTGTAGGCCACCAGAGATGGGTTGGGGTACATGGGCTGCGGCTCATGGAGTGTCTCATGTTGGGCTAGGCCCGTGGCTTGAGCACTCACATAAAAGTGTACTTTTTATGTAATACCTCGACAACTTAGCAGCCCGGCCCATCACAGGGCTGCAGCCCATACACCCCAACCCGTCACTGGCCCATATTAAATGGCGCCCAGCAGGTTGTTCGTGAGTCTCGAACTCGAGACCTCACGCTTTAACAAGCTGCCAAAGTATCACTTGTCACCAATTGCGCTGCAGCACAATTGGTGACAAGTGATGCTTTGGCAGCTTGTTAAAGCGTGAGGTCTCGAGTTCGAGACTCACGAACAACCTGCTGGGCGCCATTTAATATGGGCCAGTGACGGGTTGGGGTGTATGGGTTGCAGCCCTGTGATGGGTCGAGCTGCTAAGCTGTCGAGGTATTACAATAACCTACTAAAGCTTATTATTATGTACAATCAAAGTGAGACAATGCTATCACGAGTAAATAAATTTCTTAGTTTCATATGATATTTGAGATCCATCTAAGAGTTGTAGATAAGATGTTTGATGTACTTTAAACCGTTTTAAACATGATGATTGAGAAAATAAGAATGTAACATATTCTAAATTGTTATTTATTCTCTACAATAGCATATAAGTGTGTCTTTGTCCATAAAAATGATAAATTATCCATCTTAACTTGGTGAACAAAAGTGAGTTGTTATTTATATACTTGCCATACTAATATATTTAAATTTATGTGAATGTTTGTGTTGTTAAAGCTGAAAATATTTTAAATAATTTCTTTAATTTCTTTTCTCATTTAAAAACAGAAAAAACCCAATAAAAGTAATATATATATAACTTATGACCCGTATGCCATCTAGTTTATATATAGTTGTAACAATACAAGAGTTAATACATCATATCACGAAAAAACAATAGAAGGGATGTACGATTTAGCCATCAACAAAGGTTAATGTTTGCAGAATAAAATCACTTTAGATTTTCAAGTTTTATTAGAATCAGGTCACTTATCTTAATATGAGGAGTGGTTAGTATTTGGACAAAAAAAGTGTATAGAATACCAACTAGCATATGTTTAGCAATCACTTCCACAGTTCCACATTAGATAAACCCTATTGCTTATTAGTAATTACACATACCCGGAAATCAAACACACGTGCGTTTGCTGACGCCATTGACATAGAAAAATGAACACTGATCTAGTTGGGTGATGGCAATTTTGACCTTGATTTTAACAAGTTGAGTGATGGCCAATTTTGACACGGCCAAAATCTGCTTCTCCAAATTGGAGCTCAAGAGTCAAAATTACTGCACGATTCAATTTGCCAAAATGTGAGATATCAATACCCAAAAATCCCACCGGGAAAAGAGGGGCTAAAAAAAGAGCCCCTGAATACAAAACATTCAAGAAAGATTGTCAAAATTTGGCATTACACAGCACAGGTGCTATCCAACTAAAATAATGTTGTTACCCAATCATATAGTTTCAGATCCAGCAAGTGACTTATTACAGCAGCAGCGGTCACCTTCTGTAATGTCCACCTCTTCCACCGCGGCCTCTCCCGCGGCCTCGGTTTCCAGATCGGTCACCACCCGATAATTTCATGTTTTCGGGCAGAGGAAGAATGTGGTCCACACACTTTCTGAAGCTGAAATCATCGACAGATTGATCGCTCCTTACAATGAAGAAACAACGGCTTTTGTATTCTGGATGGAAACGGATCTGGAATGCTTTAACTCCAACGCCAATCTTCTTTTCTGGGTCTGAATGACCCTTCTTGATCAAGTCCAACAGTGCCAGATGCTCATACTGCAGTAGTACATAAATAAACTTGTTCATGGGAAGTGCAAAGTAAAAGCACTATAAATTAGCATGCAGAACAGCATGAAACTGCAAATATTAAAAATATAAGTGATTGCTTTCTTCTAGCCGATTAATTCAACTAAAAAACATGCCAACTGCAAAAAACATGATCCTAGACGAATTTGCAGGACTGTATAAATTTAGGAGATCTCCTGAATAACCTAAAATATTAACAGCGGGAAAAAGAAGCATAGAACTAATTACAGAAATTATAAACCATAAGGTGTGGCTGAACTTCATTGGCAGTCAAACATATCTCACAAGAATGTTGCTAATAATGTAACTGAGAAAATGTGGTTATATAGAAGACAAAAGATGGCCATTTAACGGACGGATTCACACAATCAAAAGGACAGTTAAGACTCTTCAGTACAAACATGAAAGAGGCATTTGACCTTCGGGCTTCGGCAGTGTTTCTGAAAACATGAATGCAGTTCCAGAACTACAAACTAATATAAGATTTGTTATTTACTATAAATCATGTGTGACAGCAAAGAAAAGCACTTTTAGTTTTAATTTAGAGTTGTAATTATGAGTTATGACCGCTATCCTTGGGTACCTAATACCAAGTGAATACTGCAAATCCCAACCATATAGCTTCATGAACCCCGTATGGACTTATCTTGTCCTCCTTGCTACTAGAATGTCAATAAAGTTTTGGGAAAGAACCACCCAACTTCATACATGTTTAAATAAATATAGTCCAATTTTTTTCTCTATCTAGAACTCTAGAAGAACCAACATTTAATGTTGGAAACTTAATGATAGACATCAATGATAATGAAATCATCTGTGCAAAGCAGCAACATTCCAATGCAGTAGCAAACTAAAGAAAAACATAAATTCCTATTTCAGAAATATCAGCATCATCCACACCACTTAAAGATCAAAATGTCTTCTCACAAAAAAAAAGATCAAAATGATTTATTTTTAAGAAGCTAAATCATTTATTGAGGTTGTAAAGAACTCCAAAACACAAACACTTGCCTACTCAAACCATGCAAAATGATGAAGAATATTCTCAAACAACGAAATGTCCTAAATTTTCAAGCCAAAATGCTTATTCCACGAAATTAAAAAGTTAGAAATCTGACAACACCAAAAGAAATTATTTACACGTTCTATGAACACTATAGCGATTTATCTTTCAATTTGATGCGAAAGGGGTCAATTTTCATCATCTACTTATTGATTAAGTTTAAATCTCACAACTAATTTCTGGGCAAGGTAAAAGCTTTTTCAATGCTCCTCAAAAAATGCAATAATGAAACGGAGTTGAAATCAGTAGAATCACACTTCCTATATAATATATCCAATAATCCAAACAGAACAGACATTTATAGATTAGAAACTGAAAATGCAGCAAAATAAGTTCACTTGAAGACAGTACAAACAATAAATACCTTGTTAGCATCAATATTAGGGCTCCAGTGATGAAGAAACTTGAAAAAGTAATCATACATCTCTAATGACGACGCGAAAGTCTTCGGACCAACGCTAACCGGGCCTGACCTGTCCTCCTGCATCTTCTCCGCCGCCGCCGCCGCTTCGTCCTCACCTCCATCATTCCCTTCCTTCACGGAATCATCAACCTTCTGCTTCTTCGAGGCGTCAATGTCTTCCGCCTCCTCTCCCTCCCTCCCTCGCTTCGCCTCGGAGTCTCCGTTGGAAACCATGTCCTCCGCGGCCGCCGGGGCTTGGTTGTCGGTAGTCATTTCAGTCTCAGACACCATATCTAAAATCTAGGGTTTACCAAGCTCTCTCTGCTAAATGCGATTTTGTTTCCAACGAGGTTTTACGAAATTTGCGGGAAGTAGGAGAAAGGAATTCCGTACAATTTATTGGGCCTGGGCCGACTTTAGTCGGAATCGTCATGGGCCGATCATAATAAATTATCATCTTATAGTTTATTCTTAGTAATAAAAAGGGGATATTACACAATTATGTATCAAGATATCATACAGATTTTGACTATCATCGTTCGGTTCAAACATATATTTTTCTGCATTTAATAAAAGATTGCATATGAAGGACAGATTTATTTTGATTTTTGGAGAAGTGTAAGTGTGAATGGAGAAACGATACGTGACGTGGGCTTTTTAAAAATAATACTCAAATGGAACATGCACGCCCATAAAATGACGGATAGAATGTTCGCACCCGCAATTTCTTACGGCACATCCCTTTTTGGACGCGATCAGGATGCGCTCAAACTGGGGGTATTTTTTTTTTTTGAAAAAAGTTTAATCGTTGGCGTATCCAGGATGCGCCCATTATCTGGACCCGGCTTAATTCCGGATTTATGGTTGACCGGTTCAGGGTTCGAATTTATTAAAAAAAAAAAATATCTAAACCGGGTTTAATATTATTTTTAAATTAATAAAAAAATTGAAATTAAGATTTGCATATATATTTAAATATATATCACACTTGGGCGCATCCCGGATGCGCCAAAGTAAATTTAGGGTTTACTTGGGCGCATCCTGGGCGCGCCCAAGTAAAACCCTATATTTACTTTGGCGCATCCGGGATGCGCCGTCTTCATCCTCTTCCTTCTTCCTCTCGACGAGCTTCCTCTCATCTCGCCGGCGGCTTCTTCCTCTCCTCTCCTCTCGTCTTCTTCCTCTTTCTTCTTCCTCTTCCTTCTTCCTACCCCGTTAATGGAGTTTCCAGATCCGGCTTCTTCCTCTCCGGCGACATGTAGCAGTGGCGGCGGCGAAGAATTCCAGATCCCGGCGGCGAAGATGCCTTCGACCAAGATTCCGACCGCGGCGGCGGCGACGAGCAACGAAGAGGCCGACGGCGATGCAAAGCGGCAAAGGGTCGAGATTCCGGCGGCGGCGGAGTCGACCACGGAGTTCAGTGCGGATTTTGATGCATGGCTGGCGGCGGTTGATGCGGAGGACGCCGCGCTGGCGGAGGAAGACATCGTGCTGGCGGCGGCGGAGGAGGCTGAAGCAACGACGACGACGGCGAGGATTTCTGTGGGGTCGGAAAATGCGCTTGAGGTTGCCGCAGCCGTTGGTGTCGAGGCGGTGGCCCAGATTGGAGAGGCGAGCCGACGCAGACGAAAATATATTCGTCGCGAGCGAGATGAGGTACGTATTTTATCGTTTAAAAAATATATATATATATATATATAATTATTAGAATTGTTTAAGAAAAGTTTATTAATATATATAGTTAATTTATAGAAATATTTAGATTTTTGTAAAAATATTCAAGAAATTAATATAATTATATTATTAGAATAAATATTCAATAAATTGTGTAAAAATATTCAATAAATTAGTGTAATTATATTACATTTAGAATGAGTGAATTGCATATAATATAGTAGGATAACATAAAGTGGTAATCTATAAGTTAGTATATATAATTAGAATATTTAAAAATGTATTGTAGTTTTATAGAAAGTAGATATTTGTTTAAATTAGACATTATGTGGAAAAAAATCAGGATGTAGTCGCGAGAATCAAACGACGAATGCGGGGGGGTCGTATGGTGGAATATCGACCAGTGACTGCTTCTGGTCGCAAGAAACGAAACCTCCAAAAAAAACCCGGGCGCAAACGCAAGAGTGGACTCGTCCTCACGGATACCGTTCCAATAGCAGAACCCGTTATTGGGACGTTGTCCGATCCGATAGCGGATCCTCGTCCTCACGTGTGTTCGCCTTCGGCTTTGTAGAGTCCCGTCCTAGACACGGAGCAGGCGTTTGACCACACAGAGGAGTGTGGCCTCAGCATGGACGGCTCATCCCCGTCGGAGCCCGTCCCCCCTCCCGCACCCCAGGGGCCCGTCCCTCCTCCCGCACCCCAGGACCCCGTTCCCCCTCCCGCACCCCAGGATGCTCCACCTGCCGTAGAGCCCCCCCCCCCCCCCCCGTACGGGCTTGAGTTGCCTGATGTGCTACGGAGCTTCACCACTCACGTTGCACATCGGATTTGGCACGCTCCTCCTCCGCATGTACCGTCCGTCGTACGATGTTTGAGGGCTTATACTCGCCCGACCGAGTTTAGTGAGTGGGGTTTATATATTCCGGACGAGGTTGTTGAGGGCAGTTGGTATTGGATGGTGCAGCAGTCCGGGTTGGCCACTCTCTGAGATTTTCAGTTTGGTAGGGTCGACCACATGCTTATATCAGCGTTCGTCGAGAGGTGGCACCCTGAGACGAGCAACTTTCATTTTCCGTGGGGCGAGATTACGATCACGCTTCACGACGTTGAGAGGATCTTGGGACTGAGGATAGAGGGGTTTCCATGCCGCGATCCTACAGTTTCCATGGACGCCGACCCCAAGGAGATTGACAAGGCGCTTAAGGCGCTGGGGGCGGAGATTTTCGGTTACATGTTCGGCGTTGGGGGTGAGATGGGTAGGGATGCCCGTAGCGGTCGAGTTTCGGCCTTTGATTTTGCTGAGCACCTGCTGCACATGATACGGGATGAGGACGAGGCCCACTCGATAACGGCTGGATTCCTATGGCACATTCTCTCCAGCAGCATTTTCGTGGACAAGTCCACGAACCAGCTGATGGTGAAGATGTTGTCGTTATTCTGGGATTGGGACCGAGTGGTTGGCACGGCTTGGGGGACGGGAGTACTTGCACTATTGTATCGGCATCTGGGCGAGGCTTCACGGGAGAGGTAGCAGGCATAGCGGGGTGCACCTATCTGCTTCAGGTAAAGGAACTTTGTTTTTATTTCGTTGCAGTAATTATTACATTATTTAAATTATTATTAACCAAACATATTATTTATTTTCCATGTAGATATGGATATAGATGTACTTTATATATTTTCCGGGGAATCCTAACCCCCTCCCCGGAATGGGCGACGACGACCGACGCGCTGCTCGGTATTATATCCAACGCTCCGTGTTGCGCATTATCGACACCGATCGACATTACCGGCGTATTTTGGACGAGTATCGGCCCGAGGACGTAAGCACTCTAATGTTGTTATTACTTATTGGTCATCTATGATTAAATTGCTATTTCATTGTACATATTTTTCCGTTGTAGGTACGTTGGATGCCGTATGGTAGTCTCGACCCTGAAATTAAAAACTCAAGTTAAGCTTATTTGCATATATCAATTTAGATTTTAGATGATTGCTTGTGAATTTACCTGTTTGATGATCTTGTGCCGAAATGGAGTACCGTGTCACACCATGCACAAACTAACATCTCCTTGTAGTACCTAAGCCATACCCTCTTCACGTATTCCATCAGCCAGGGTAGCTTCTTCCACTTCTCCGTCAAGTACTCAAGTCGCTCATTAAACACATCCTCAGTCGGCGACCTTAACAACCAACGAAAATTACCACTAAAATTGTCAACATTGGGGACCCATTTCATGGCAAAACCCTCCACGTTGCAATTCACATGGACCCTACACAACAGATGCTTCGTGTTGGGAAAGACTATATCGACGGATTTCGTCAGACCGAGTTCTCGATCTGACATGATCGCCGCCGGTTCCCGTCCCCCGAGAATGATCTTTAGGCAGTCCAACGCCCATGTGTAGTGCTCTATCGTCTCATCATACATGAATACGATCGCAATACAAAATGTACGGTTGGTGCAAGTGAATCCAACAAACTCCAACAAAGGCATACCGTACCTGTACATGTATGAATTATAAGAAATAAGGTATGCAATTATAAGAAATAAGGTATGCAATTAAATATTCATAATAACTGCTCCATAATTAAACATATTCATACTTGTTCGTCTTGTAGGTCGTATCCATGATGACGATGGAGGATAACAAACTCAACAAATGTATTGCTCCGGGGTGAGAAATAAAAATATCACTCAAAACCTCCCTCCCTTCTTCATTGCGACGCGTCTCATAGCTTGTATAATAACGCCTCGCCTCTAGAAAATCCAGCATGTACTGCGGCACCGTCATATTGCCCCTACATTTCAGCCTCTCCCGACTCTTGTAATTGTAGAGTTGGTTCCTTGATGTCAAGCATTTGGGATCCTCATGTAGAAATAGACTCATAATAGCCTTCGGCTTTATTCCGGAGGCTGACAAACTTTTCACACGCTCTCGTTGATCCTTCTAAAGCCTCCCAGCAAATGCATGACCGATCAAACTACTAGAAAGCTCATGGTCATGCGATCCACAAGCGACAGATAATCTCCAACGGTCAGATTTCAGCCAATCACCCTTCACAATCACCCCATGCAACTGAAACAGACACTCACTTTTCTTTGTCCTCGCATTGTATTTCCGTTTAGGGGTTGCCTCGGTACCGTCACCCGCCTTCTTCTTCGCCGCTCTATATGGCCCAGACTTCTCACACGACAGTATGACCTTTCGGTTAGGCCATGACTTACTTATTACAATCACCATATGCAACTCCAAACCTAAGTTCTTAGCCCAACTGATCATACTATCTCTATCAATCCATTCTTTATCCGTAGTAAAATAAGAAGAATAATCCACTGGCGAATAGTCGCTATCACTATAGTCCTCCTATTTATGATAAATAATAAATTAAAACATTTTAAATTATAAATTATCGTAAACATTTTAAACAAAGTTCTAAACTACAACACACTACTGTAAAACTACATTTCAATAAACTTATAAACTACAACAAACTACTGTAACTTGCTACATTTAACTTGCTACTGTAAATTAATATATTCAAATACACTTTGTAGTAAATATATACTTACTCGTAAATTATCAAGACCGGGTGCGTCATCCAAGTGCTCAACTGGACTAAGTGCAGCATCCATCCTTGACAAAGACATATTCTTGAATGGAAAAACTCCAACAATGGATAAACCCCAAGCAATAGTTGCATATATATAGCAACAAGATGGATTAATCACAAGAAGTTACCCTAAATCACAAGAAGTTACCGTTTTACAACGGTAACTTTTTGGGCGCATCTGGGTTGCGCCCAAAAAGTACCGTTAACTTCTTGGACGCATCTCGGATGCTAGGGGTGTTCATCCGGTCCGATGGACCGGATTTTTGGGCATATGTGGACCGAAGACCGGACCGGATAGGTCCGGTCCGGTCTTAATCCGGTCCGGTCCGGTCTTGGACCGGATTGAACCGGATTTAATTTTAAAAAATAAAAAAATTAAATTTTTATTTAAAATCTATAAAAAATATCTAAAAAAATATTTATAAAATATATATACTCCTAACTTATTAAATTTAAAAAAATATCTACAAAAAAAAACATATAAATCTCTAAAAAAAAAACATATAAATTACAAAAAAAAAATATTTTTTTTAAATTCCGGTCTTCCGGTCCGGACCGGATTTTTTCCGGGTTTGGACCGGACCGGACCGGGAACCGATTTTGGGGAAATGGTGGACCGGAGACCGGACCGGAATTTTACCGGTCCGGTCATTTCCGGTCCGGTCCGGTCCACCCATGAACACCCCTACCGGATGCGCCTAAAAAGCTACCGTTTTACAACGGTAACTTTTGTGGGCGCATCCCGCATCCGGGATGCGCCCAAAATGTCACATTTTAAATTTCAAATTAATACTTTTTAAATATTTTTTAAATATATTTTTATATTTATTTTAAAAAAATTGGAAAACCGGTTTTAACAAACCGGGTTCAGATTTTTTCACTAAACCGGTTTTTTATTAATTTCTCGAATTTTACAAAACCGGGTACCAGCCCATTGGGCGCATCATTGATGCGCCCAATGTTAAAACTTTTTTTTTTAAAAAAATTTGCCCAGTTTGGGCGCTTCCGGGATGCGCCGCAAGATTTTGCGGGTGTAAACAAGAATCCCCTAAAATGACATATGCATAAGTTTTCATATGTGTGCATGATGTTGAAATGCATGTGCATTTAAGTTTTACTAAGTGGAGCATCATTTTTATGATAAAAATAAATATGAGTTTTAAATTGAGTGTGCGTGATTTTTGAAATCCATATATTTTTGCTTATATGTACATATATATTGTATTAAGTGTGAATATATATTATATTAATTGTGCATATATCATTTTTGTATTAAAAATTTGAAAGCATGATTTTTGAAGTGCATACGTATTTGCATTTATGTGTCCGTAAATTGGTCTATATATGCAATTAATGTGTATTAGGTGTATATATAGTTTTTGTATTGAAAATAAGCACGAATTTTAAGACGTGTGTGCTTAACTTTTTAAAGTGCATAAGTTTCGCATATATATATTTAAATTAGTCTACAAGTGTATCTAATATGTACTATGTGCTCATATATGATTTTTGTATTGAAAATATGTATATATGATTTAAAAAAAAATGTGCATTAGTTTTAAACTGTGTTTGCTTGAATTTTAAAATTACATTAATTTTTTATTGAATGTGCATATAAATTGGTCTACATGTTCATTCGACGTGCATAAACTATTGTCTCAATACGCATACACGTTGACGCGAATCAACGACATTGACATTTTTTCCCTATTCATAAACTAAGCTCGCAAGATATAAAGTGTATGTTCATTCGACGTTCATAAACTATTGTCTCAATACGCATACAAGTTGACGCAAATCAGCGAATGTGTATAACTCTTGTATTGAATATACATAACTCAGTTCTTGAAATGTGCATGTATTTTAAGGCCGATAAACCGCGCAGTCGATTTTTTTTAGCCGCGCACTTCCTCCTGGGCGGTTCTACATGCCGCCCAGAATACCCTTCCAAAAACCCGGTTTGCACATAGGCGACACCTAATGCCGCCCATGCAAACCGGTTTTTTATGAACCCGATTTGGACCTGGGCGGCATTATGGGCCGCCCGGTTTTATTGGTTTTTGTAGAACCCGGTTTTATAATTTAATTTATTTATTTATTAAAAAGAAATATGGTTTTCTGGAAACCGGGTTAAACCTCGGCGGGACTGTAAGCTGCCGAGTGTAAACCCTAAATTGTGGGCGGCTCAACAGGCCGCCGAAAGTGGAATTTGAAATTAAAATGTGGGCGGCTTAGTAGGCCGCCCAAACCCTAAACCGCCAAAAAATTCGAAACGTCGCCGTTATATAAGGCCGCCCAGGGTCGTCTTCTCCGATGCGATTTCCAGCGTTCGAAATACACAAAAATGGAGCCGGGCGACGAATATTCAGTGGACGACCTATTTGCGATATTGGACGAGCAAGAGGCGTTGGAGGCGGCGGCGGGAGTGCTAGGCGGAGACGGCGGCGATTCAACGGCCGATTCGACGTTGGCGGCGGCGGCGGGAGTGCTAGGCGGAGACGGCGGCGATTCGACGGCCGATTCGACGTTGGCGGCGGCGGCGGCCAATCTCTGTGTGACGGGGGGAAGCAGCGACGATTCTGGGCCGCTTGCGGAGCCGCCCACTATGGGGGAATCTGGGCTGCCTGCGGAGCCGCCCACTATGGTGGAATCTGGGCCGCCTGCGGAGCCGCCCAGGATCGAGGGCGAGGAGGGCGATATCGCGGCGGAGAATGCCTTCGACGTCGCGTGCGCGGTTGGTCAGGAGGCCATTTCAGACTTGGGTGAAATTCCAGTTCGCGAAAAGCGAAAATATGAACGGAGGGCAACTGAAAAGGTATGGTGTTTTTTAAATTTGTAATCGTTAAATCTAATTTATTTAATTAAATTGTTTCTTCACTTGTAGATTTATATACTTGGATTTTAGATTATTAAATCATTATCTTATAAAAAATAGTATAGGTAATATGCTCAATTATACTGTTAAAAATAGTATAGGTAATATGCTCAATTATATTGTTAAATAATATTTAATATATCATTGTAATGAAAATTGTAATATATTATTTTGTTTGTATGAAAATAATATTTGGACATATGTAAATAGGTTATAGTGGGTAAAATGAATATAGTTATATTTGTAAATTTGGTTTTTATTGTATTTAATCATTATAAAAAATAGTATAGGTAAATTGTGACAGTTATACTGTAATATTAAATATGTTATTGTAATGAAAATTTTAATATATTGATTTTGTTTGTAAGAAAATAATTTTCTATATTTTTAATGCAAAAATAGGAAGTGTTGTGTAAGATCGCACGGTCCGATCGAGATAGTCGCCCTACTACTGCATCTGCTCGCAAGAGGAGGGTTGACGGTGTATCGCGGGGCCATAGTGAGGCCGATAGTGAGGGTGCTAGTGAGGACGATGTTGGTCCCGTCCGCTCAGATAAGGACGTGGTTATAGAGGACCCACCTCAGCAGTCACATCAGGAGGACCCACCTCTTGAGGACTCGCCTCAGCAGCAGCTACACATGGAGGAGTCACCTGAGCCATCTCAACATGCCCCGTCTCAGCCTGAGTCAGCCACACAGGCCCCATCTCCCACTGAGCCACATCAGGAGACTCCATCTCAGCAGGCCCCGTCTCAGCCTGAGCCAGCCACGTAGGACCCACCTCCTCCTGAGCCAGCTGAACAGTTTCCTTCTTTGTTGAGGAACTTTGACACGCACATTGTAGAGCTGATATGGACGAAGGCGTCGTTGGACCCACCCGAGGACGTTGTTAGGAATTTGAGGGTCCAGACACGCCCTTCGCAGTTTGCATTTTGGAGGGATCGTATTCCCAGAGGGGTCCCTGCGGAGGGGTCCTGGTTTTGGATTGCGCAGCAGACGGGGTTGACCGGTTTACTTGATTTCCAGTTCGGCCATATTGATCACAACCTCATTTCAGCGTTCGTTGAGAGATGGCATCCAGAGACGAACACCTTCCACTTTCCCTGGGGCGAGATAGGTCCTACGCTACATGACGTGCTGATGATTCTAGGGCTGCCGATCGAGGGATTTGAGGTGACGTCGCCATGGACCGGTCAGGATATCGAGCTGGCGGAGTGTGAGGCTTTGTTCGGCTATTTGTTTGGGATAGATTCAGACTACAACTTTGATGAGGATGATGCTGACATGGTCTGCGACCTTAGGAAGGGTTGGGTCAAGCAATTCCAGCTTGGGAGGCATGTGATGAGGATGATTGAGGAGGGTGCCCACCCAGAGGATATAGCAGCCGATTTCTTATGGCACGCCATGTCGGCTAGCATATTCGTTGACAAGTCAACGAACGAGCTGAAGACCACACTGTTACCTCTTTTTGTGGACTAGGAGCGTGTCGTTCATACTGCTTGGGGTATCGGGGTTCTGGCTCTCCTTTATAGGAACCTCGGAGAGGGTTCTCGGGCCGGAGCTGCACAGTTCGCCGGCTACGCACGTCTTTTGGAGGTAGGCCTTTAATATAGTTAACTTATAATTTAGATTATTAATATACATTATTGAATTGTTTATAACTAGTGGTTGTCTTTCTCTGTACGCAGGTTTGGATTTGGACGTACTTTGTATACTTCCCGGGCAACCCTAACCTCAAGGAAGGTGCGAACGACGACATATGACGCGCTGGACGATACTGCATTGGCCGGACACCTCTCCGGTCGCTCCGTGACCAGTCACGCTACAGACGAATTCTGGACGAATATAGGCCAGAGGATGTACGTATTCTTTTTCAATTTTAATTTATAGTAAGAAAGCGTAATGAATTAATTTATGGTCCATCGTGTTTTGTTAATTGCAGATACGGTGGATGCCGTACGAGGGTCTTGATTTTCGAGGTCGTCACAGGTCCTCCACTTATCGAGGGACTATTCGTTTTCTCGGTGTAGAGGAGGCCTACATGCCAGATCGGCTTACACGCCAGTTCAGTTATCGACAGAGCAGGCCGATGGATATCATAGAGCCTCTGGTTGCAGTGCGTCCTCTTAATTTCAGGGGGACGAGGCGATACCAGTTGCACTTTGACCCGCGTTGGCACAGGTGGGACCAGCGTGAGCATCATCTTTGCCCCCACATCTTGGCGAGTCCTCCTGCGACGATGGCTTGGGATGTCCACGACGCGTACCTGGACTGGTATCTACAGGTGTCGCATCCTTATGTGAGTTCGCATGCGCCAGTCCAGCCTCATATCAGTAGAGGACCACCTCCGGCTATCAACTTGTAAAGGGTATGATTTTCCCATTTTATTCTTTTAAATTATTTTATGAAAGTCTATGTTTTTAAAATTTTTGTTTTCATTTGCAGCGTCATGCGATGAGCCAGGCCTATCTTCATGAGCTTATGTCTGGAGGAGGTTGTTTAGGGTGTAGGGAGCACTTTCAGCATTTGCATGACATCCTTTTCAGTGACGTCATTCCTGTAGCTCCACCGCTTGTACGGGCTTCACAGATGCCTTCCCATGCATATAGTGCAGACGCTACTATATTTGAGAGAGCCGAATCATCTAGGATGGCGGAAGAGCGTGCAGCAGCTCAGCAGGCATCGTCTCAGCCGACCTCTTTTGTTCCTCCAGTATGGGCACCGGGCGTGGGTTCGGGTGTAGGTGTGTCCTTAGCTAGTGCTTCCACTCCACATCTAGATGACTCATCTGATAGTGAGACGGAGAGTTCGTAGTATGACTTTTGACTTTTGTGTTTGTACGTTTTTGGGGATTGAAATTCCATTAAATTAAGTATGACTTTTGGCTTTATTGGTTTCGTATTTAGATATTTGTTCCGTCGTTTCTAATTTGTTCCGTCGTTTCTAGTTTTAGTTCTTTGTTTATTGGTTTGTTGGATTTTCGTGCGTTATTTCTAAAAAACACATGTATATTCTTAAATTACATACACATACTAAAAACACGTACAAATTCTAAAAACACATATACATTCACCGATGGCTTAAATTACATACACATACTAAAAACACGTACAAATTCTAAAAACACATATACATTCACTGATGGCTTACACACTTAAAAAAAAATACATACACACTGGAACAAATGACATACACAACTCTTGCACTATATATATACATTCACTCAAGAGCCCAGGATGAACCTCCTAGGACCATGGCGTTCATGCTGATATGCTCCTTCTCCTAGCTGCATCACAGAAAAGCTTGAAATCCTACAAATACTGAAATATGGAGATCCCATGTTTTTCTGTGCTGCAGCCAGGAAAAAAGAGCAGATCAGCATGTACGCCATGGCCCAAGGAGGTTCGTCCTAGGACTCTTGACTTGGTCAAGAGGAACACAAACAACCGCCTTTTCCACCTTCACTAGTGAGCTTAAACCGAACTGTCTTGTATTCATTGTAGACTCACGTCATGTTGTGGTCATTTTCAACAGTGCGTTAAGATGGATGCGATTGCCTTGTGGACATTATCCTCTTGACCGAGTCAAGAGTCCTAGGACGAACCTCCTTGGGCCATGTCGTTCATGCTGATCTGCTCTTTTTTTCTTGCAGCATCACAGAAAAACTTGAAATCCTACAAATACCGAAATTTGAAGATCCCATGTTTTTCTGTGCTGTTGCGGGGAAAAAAGAGCAGATCAGCATGCACGACATGGCCGAAGGAGGTTCGTCCTAGGACTCTTGACTCGGTCAAGAGGATAATGACCACAAGGCAATCACATCCATCTTAACGCACTGTTGGAAATGACCACAACATGACGTGAGTCTACAATGAATACAAGACAGTTCGGTTTAAGCTCACAAGTGAAGGTGGAAAAGGCGGTTGACTGTGTTCCTCCGGGACCGAAGTTCTGAAAATGCTAGACGACGAAACCCACGATATTGAATTATTGTATCTGAAATAAAATATTATTTAATTAGATTCCAACGAATACTACAACCTAATAGCGTAAATAATCAATAAAATACATATATTTATTTTTCTTACCGCGATCAAACACATCCCTTCCTCTTGGATGTGGAAGCTTGCCTCTTTGGGTGAGACAAGCTTGGTAGAAAGGGGACCCCGTATGGCCTATTTATAGGCATCTTGGGCGGCACGCTGTACAGCCCATGGGCTGCACACTGTGCCGCCCATGGGCTGTACAGCGTACCGCCCAGAGTTGTGGTGATGAAATGATATGGGCGGCGTGTCACGCCGCCCATGCTAATACAATATTTTTTTGTGTTATAATAGTGATATTCAACATATGACAAAATTATTGGTTGTTTTTAGTATTAATTAATGACCCAAAACAATACAGAACGTTATATAACCGTATATTCATATTCTTCGCTGGATGAATACCATCAGAGTTCTTGCTTTCGCAACTAGCCATTTTATCGGCTAGTTGCGTTTGAAGAAATTAGGATAGTCTCTGGTAAAAGTTCGCGGCATATCGTATCTCTGCTTTGATAAAATGGCTTGCTCCCTACAAAGTTTGATAGTACGTAAAGAACATTATACAAAAGATACGACATCAAGGCAGTATACGATGTACATCATTATATAGTTTGCGGTTATACCTACGCATCTTACCCAGATCTTGTAAAAGTTTTTGATTTTGCTTAACAAGATCTTGTTTCTCCTTAACAAGATCTTGTTTTTCCCGCCACTGTTGTCGAATAACCGCGTGTGCCCTATCCTCGTACATAGGATCAATATACTTCATGTATAAACACTGCTTCCTCGGGCATCCCCAATACCTCCTTCCGTAGTTCCACTGCAAATCCCAAGTATAGACAACGGGTTTCAAATTACACTCGCATAGTTGATGTGGGGGGTTTGTTGATGATTCAGAAGAAGATGTCATTATTTGTTGTAGTGTTTGTTTTCCTACGAATGTAATGAATCTATCAACAAAAGTTCTCCTTATATAGTAAAAAAGCTATCTAGGCGGCTCATAGTGCCGCCCAAAGGGTCCAGAATTTCACAAGTACCCTACTGGGCGGCACACAGTGCCGCCCAGTACCCTCATGGGCTGCTCTGTGTGCCGCCCAGTGAACCCTCATGGGCTGCTCTGTGGGCCGCCCACAACGGTCCTATTTTAGCCTATAAATACGGCCCCAAAACCCCTCGAAATACACACAATTTCCACTCCTCACAAACTTTTCTTCGGTTCTATTTAAGGTAATGGCGCCTTTGGTTCTCGAAGTTTATGAAAATGGGCGAATCACCTACAATCGAATGATACGCCAACGAAGTGGGATGGACATGTTTTTTCATGGCTACGAAGGTGGCGAGGTCCGCACGTTACGGATGGGGGATCTCGAGCCTGGAGAGGGGGGGTTGTCATTAGGTTTCTTGTACTTGGCGTTATTTTACCATCTCGAGCCTGGAGACGGGGTTCCCCCTGGTCGAATTTTTTACTTTCCAGCAGGCGTGGATCCTCCACGACTCTGTGAGGTGGTACACGAGGATCAGATAGCTAAAATTATGGCTCTTTACAGACCTGGTGTTCCAGTTCCCATTTACACAGAGTCTGCACACCCGAGACGCCATATCCCCGGTCTTTTAGAAGATCCAGAATCTGTGGTGGACAACGGCAGCTATGATGATGGCGGGGAGGCCGATTCGGACGAGGATTAGATAGCTTTTTTATGTTTCATGTTAAACTAGTGTACGCTTTAATGTTTTCGTGAACGTGTTTTTGTTAATGATTAGTAATATTATTGTCTCGTATAGCATTTTCCCGATTTTTTTTAATTCTCAAAAACAAATGATTAAAAACACAATATACGATCAATCTCAATCAAAATTTCACACAAAAGGAAATACAATATCATATATAAAGTCGATTACCATCCAAAAAACCTAGGTAAGTATGTCAGGTCGCCCATGATATGCTCGCTCCTCTACATAATTCTTGAACCTATCCTTGAAGCGCTCATGACTATCCCATCCATCAACACTTGGATCCTTGTAAATGCGCCACTGTCTTGGAGGCGGTGGAATGGGACAATGGTCATTAACAAGCCAAATCTGTACACGTAAACAATACAGTTACTAAAAAAATTATGAAAGAATAAGTAAATACGAGAGAGTAGGACTCCACGTACTGGTACGTAATGGTCTCTCCTGCCTACATGTGCTATCGCATAAACCTTTGTCGGAGGCTCGGCACCCGGGGGGCCCACAATGGAAGACATGTGTGCGGTCCGAACCATGATAAGACAACAACAACCACTTGGTGTTCCGTTGCAAACGCCAACCCAGTAATAGGCATTATACACCAGAAGTTTGCCGTGCACGGTGAAGGAATATAATTCAATTTCCTAACAAATTCTTCCAATATCAACGCTTCCTCCGCAAGCATCGCTATGTAGTTCGCTCCATGTGCCTGGAAGTGCTTCGAAAGCCCTAACCGGACATCAATGTACTCGTCTTCTTGGCGACACAGCAAAACGGCAAGAGAACGGAACCCACAATGACCATCACCTTTGACATTTTGAACTCCAGAAATGTAGGCGAGCATGAAATGATCAATATTCTCGTGCCCCCAGTTGAAGCCGAGATACTTGACCGGCTTGTTTGAACCCGACTTGGACTTGGTTGAAGCAGATTTCGGCTTTGCAGGTTTAGTGGCACTCCCCTTTGTTGTTGAAACTCCACTGTGAGGTCGTCCGCTAGAAGGGCATCCTTTCGATCCCGGGGATCCAACGGACGATTTCACATTGGTCGTCTCTTTCTCTGTAGGCTCATCCTCCTCATCCACTCCCAGCTCCTCATCCTCCATCTTCATCTTCTGCTTCTCCTTCTTCATGTTTGCATCCACATGCTCGTCCCAACACATTTTCCTCTTCGTACCGGTCTTTCTCGCATTCATCCTAGGCCTCCCCTTCTTGGTCTCACCACGTGGCGGGTCTTGAATATCGCACGATGTAGGGTCCTTTGACTCACGCCACTTTTTCGCCATCTTCTTCAAATCAAATCCCTCAACTGTCCCACATAAGTACTCTTCAACGAAGTCATCCACTGTGACATTGTCCGCTGTCAGTGAAACACCATCATCGACATCAAGATCCTTAGCATCCACCCCTTCCCATCGGATCTGCTTCTAGAAAATATCAACCTCTTCAGGCACTAACGGATAACCCGTCTCCACGTAGACCTTAATTGTGTGGGCAAGGCAGCCCCAGTGTGGACCTCCACCAAAAATCAGCACATTTGTTCCCAATTTTCCCCTCCTTTGCTAACACAGCTTGGGCATACAACATCCTCAGGCATTTTTCAGAGCACTTTTCAAGGATGCGCTTGAAGAACACCTTAACCCACTCAGGGCCTTTCACTATCTCCATGGGAAAGGCTGTGCAGTTCTTGGTCATCTCATATCGGATCTTCCGATGCTGATCAACAAACATGTTGTCGATGTGCTGCACAAGTGTGTCGAATCCTCCGACGGATGTCTCAATCATGTCCTTAAGCATAGAGTGCTGACCCTCAACCCTGAAAATAATATATTCGTATACAATTAACTAAATAAATTTTATAACCCAATTTGATTGCAAATGTTTGTATGAAAGTTACTTGTTTGATGTTCTTGTGGCAAAATGGAGAACATCATCACACCATGCCGCAACCAGCTTCTTCTTATGCTCATTAAACCAAGTTTGCTCCACATATCGCACCAAGCCTTCACTCCATATCCCCTTAAAGTGAGCAAGCCGCTCTCTGTACTCCTCATTTGTGTGAGACCTCATCACCCGATGAACACTTCCCGAGAATTTCTTCTCGTCAATCTTCATCGTCTTAGCATATGCCTTCACATTACGGTCTACATGGACCTGACACAAGTGATGACGAACCTTCGAAAACACCAGTTTGGCAGCCTTGATCAGTCCTAGCTCTCGATCAGACATGATGCATACGGGATTTTTCTCCCCGTACAACCACTTCAATCGTCTCAGCGCCCATGCATAGTGGTTTGTCGTCTCCCTTTCCATGAACACAAGAGCAATGCAATATGTGTAGTTGGTGCAAGTAAACCCAACAATCTGGAACAGAGGCATATCGTACCTATAAATGCAACAACAACAAAATTTAAAACCCGCAGAAAATACCATTATCTACACATAATACAAAAAAGACTAAGGTTTACCTGTTGGTTTTGTAGGTCGAATCCATAATGACGACATTAGGAAACATGCACAACAAATGTCGAGCGTCTGGATGAGAAATAAACAAGCACGCCAAAACCTCCTTCCCATCTTCCCTCGTCTTAGTAGCAGTGTCCAACAAATAGCCTTTCTCATTCAAAAATCCCAATGACCATTGTGTCACATTCAGATTGCCTAGGGATTTCAACCTCTCCTTAGCCCTAACAGTGTACACCTGATTCCTCGAACTCGTTGCACTCGAATATTCATTCATAAGATGTGTAGAAATAACCTTGGGTCTTGCACCCGCCGCAGTATCAATCATCACTTTCCTACGCTGCTCCTTCGTAAGTCGGGTAGCAAATGCATGGCCGGTCAAGGTGGTAGAAAGCATATGGTTATGGGATCCACTAACAACCGATAAGGTCCACCCAGGATCTCTAATAACATTTCCTTCCCTAAAAGTACCATGTAGCAAAAAGGGACAACCCTTCTTTTTTGACCTAGTTTTATTCACTCGTATCGGGCTGACCTTTATACCATCGACTAACACCTTCTTCTTGCCGGACCTAGGTAACCCGGATCTCTCACAGTGAAGTATAATCTTTTTAGGATTTGATGATTTAGTAGTGATCACCATAAAAAGACTAAAACCTACCCTTTGCACCCAATCTCTCAATCCTTCCTTACTAGGAAATATCTCAGTAGTAGTAAAATGGGATGAGAAGTCGATAGCTATAAATCCATCATCACTAGAATCACCCTATTTATATACAAAAATTACCACATTAGAGACTAATTAATAATTAAATTTCTAAAAACTAATATCAACAAATTAAATATTATTTCAAAACAGTTTAACATTTCAAAGACTAAGTACATTTAAGATCTAATTATTTTATACAGTAAAAATTACAATATTACATACCTTGAAGTACTCGGGAGAAATTGGCGCCTGTAAATCACCCTCATCATCTACAGATGTGTTAGCGCTCGAAGAGGACTCCGACAATCCCCTCCAACCAGAACCGCTTGACGACGACATTTATTATGAAAATGAGTTTCTAGATTTGGATACAATACAATACCACCATCCCTAATTTATATAGCCGGCTACACCTGTACTGGGCGGCCCTACGTGCAGCCCACATCGACCGTTGGGAGTGAAACGTATACTCACTGGGCGGCACCACGTGCCGTCCATGAACCCTGGGCGGCAGGAAGTGCCGCCTATGAACCCTGTCCCCCCAAAAAACCCGGTTCACTGACCCAGTTTCTTGGGCGGCATTTCGTGCCGCCCACAACCCCGGTTTCAATGAACCGGTTTTTAAAAACACATTTTTATTTATTTCAAAAAAAATCCCTAAACTGAACCCATCATGGGCGGCTCGAGGAGCCGCCCATGGAACTCGGGTTTTCTCGGCGGCATGTCGAGCCGCCCATGGGGAAGTGCACGGCTAAAAAAAAGCGACTGTGCGGTTTTACGCCGTATTTTAATTGTTGTATTGAATATGCATAACTCAGTTTTTTAAATGTGCATCCATTTTAATTTTATGTGTATGACTTTCAATATACTTAAAATTTTAAATATATGTGCATAACTTTTATACTTGAATATTTCCTTACACGTATAACGTATTTTTCATTTAAAATTCGATTGTGCGCCCGTAAATTATGCCATTAATATTTCCTTACACGTATTTTCTTTTTTATTATATACGTGATTGCGACGCCAGATGTTATTAGGGATGTTAATGGGGCGGGGATTCCCCGTTATCCGTGGAGATTCCTCGCTATGGGGTGGGGATGAAGATTTTAAATGGGGACGGAGGTGGGGATGGGGCAAAACACATCCCCGCGTAGGAATGGGGACGGGGACATAGCCCCCCACTCCCCGCATCGTCCTCATCACCGCCGAGGATCCCCACAAGTATCTCCATTGGTAATCCATGTGGACCGTGGTATCGTCCATTAAGTTTTCCCACAGGATTACCCATTGAATATCCACATTTGGAAACTCGATGAGATTTCTTATGAAAATTTTCATGGGTGAAGTCGGGATCTTACGGTATGTTTTTCATATTTATAATTTATAATTGGTAGTTGATTTTGTTTATTTGAAAAAACGGTGTAATAGACATTTATTGAATTTAACTCAAGTATTATATTTTTGTATTTTGTTTGACAATGTAGATTAATTAGAGAATCATTAAAGAAAAATGAGTAAGAAAAGTTTCATGGGGGATTAAATGGGGATATTTATGGGGAACTTGTTTGACTATAAGTGGAGAAATTATATGAATTTCCACAAAAAAACCTGAAACAAATATTAATTAAGAAAAATTAACGGGGACGGGGATTGGTGGGGATGGGGACGGGGACAACCTTAGCTCCCCACATGGGGATGGGGATGGGGAGTGCTTTTCTAAACGGTGATGGGGATACTACTCCCCACCCCGAACCTGCCCCGTTTTTTTTTATTAGGTAAAAATTAGATTGGAAACCACAGAAGAGACGGTTTTTCAGTCTATAGCATCCTTACGGATGAGAATTACAAATTCTAGACTAGTTCGAATATATTCTAAGGAACTCTGTTGGACCGTCTTTGCGATGAAGTCGGCCACCACATTTGTATCTCGGAAGACATGAAAAATCTACACTAAAGAAAACAGTTGTAAAACACACAAGATATCAGAAATTAACATTTCAATATCCCATGGACAGTGCCAGATTTGATTAAGAACATTCACAATGGTAAGGTTATCGCATTCAAGTTGAATGTCGATAATGCCTAATTCATAGGCATTTACCAGGGCATTTCTTACACATAATATCTTAAAAGCATGAAAATCAGGTTTTAAGGCAAGGAAGGGACTGGGAAAAAATGTTGTCAAATGATACATGCCAAAATCGGAATATATTTCGGTTTGTAGCTATTCAAAACTACAGTAGAATGTATGTTTGAGTGATTTACTTTTTTTTTATACAAAGGGAAGGTTATATCTGTTTGATTGAATTAAAATTGAGCTTACATATACTCACTAATACACTGGTAATATTCAATTATCTTAACTAACTCAGGGGGCGGGAGCATAAACAAAGTAAATTCTCCAGCACAAGCGAAGCTATGACGTGCAAACCAGTCGGCGCATCAGTTTGTAGGCCTTGGAACATGAATGATAGAAACCCTTCAATCCTGACCACCCAACAGGTCCTTGCATCGATCAACCAACTCCTTATATAAATTAGGGGGAGGATTTACCGATGTCACAATCGTCAACACCTCCATGGCATCGATCTCCACCTCTAGTTGCTTAATTTGGAGTTGTTGTGCCATAGCCAAACCTTGTAACAACCCCAACTGTTCAGCATGGAAGACAAACCTTCTGCGGGTTTTCGCTACATAACCCCAAAGGAATCGACCCATATGGTTGCGTATTAGACCCCTACCACCAACCCACTCCGTTTCAGCGTAGAAAGACCCATCCGAATTCAGCTTATGCCACCCTGCAGCAGGACGCTCCCAGTGATCAACATTATTCATTTGAACATGTGACTCAACCCGATTGCGTTTCAACGACAGGTATTCACGAGCCATAAAAAATCGACCTTAGCATCAACACCACCGGAAGGACTATAAAAAATAATGGTGTTCCTCCATCGCCATATCCACCAGAGGCCATAAACAAAAATGGTGGGCCAAATTCTCGATCGGGAAATGTTCATCCAATCTAACTATGAAGATCAGCAACACAAAATTGAACAAGCTGAGCATCCGAAAGCAGGTTGTGCCATACCTGCATGGCATGGGGGCAGTCCCGAAGCAGGTGGATGGTTGACTATGTGATTTACTATTGATGTAGATTTTATAGACGAATTTAAGTACCATAACAGGCTCTTTTGCTCATCACTAGAGCTTTCATTACACAAAATGTACATATGCTACATTCTAAAATAAAACATTTATTGAGTCCCTATATATATTCGGGCGTATTAAACACACCCACAAGTTTTTGTTATTTATGCTCACTGTATGTATGCAGAATGTGGAAGCATATATAATGAGCTACAGATGCGGAATACATATACGTGTTTTTAAGCATTATAAAACCATAGGCTTACGTGCGGAATGTGCATACATACGCTTGTGCATGCGCACTGTGCATACATACGCGTGCGCACTGTGCATAAATACGTGTGTGCATGCGCAGTGCATACATACGCGGGTGCATGCACACTGCTCATACATACGCGGGTGCATGCACAATGCACATAAGAACACTTATGTATGTGTGTTCGTATGTATGCGCGTTCCGCATGCACATAGAGTATTCTGCTGTTAATTAACGTTAACGATCCTAATAATCAAGGTTATCAGAATCCCGATCCGGATCTACGATTCTAAAGATCCTACGATCCAGATTAGACAAAACGATCTCCAATCCTATTTGGGATCTTATTAGAAGTAGGATCTTGTAACACCCCCAAATCGCATCTTGAAAGTATTACTGCCAATGACCTCGGATATAACATCACGAAGTCATCCCAGGCTTTTCCAGTTGATATAAACCATCAAACCACAGTTATAATACACAAATATCATAACTCTTATTAAAACCAACGTCTCGGAAATACAACAATTTCCAAATACAACAAAATACAAAATCAGAATTATTACAGCGGAAGTCTTTAAGCAAAACATATTTAACACAGCGGAAGTCTTTAAATAATCAACAAAAGGGTCTTGATCGCAATGATCACCCGCCAAGGATCTTAACTTGAATAAACATGTCAAAAACACCGTTTGCCTTCATAGTCGTTCTAACCTTCATAGGACGGCAACTTATCTGATGTGCCGAATCGAACAGATGACACCAGCCAACCATGCAGAGAACAACTACGGTTGGTTAGTCTAATGAAAGACTACGCAAGGGTACAAAGCAGAGTGGTTCGAAGTAGTCGTATTAGGTTAGACTCATCGTCTCTCGAATAAAAGTCGATCACGATAGTCAACCACCATACTTCTACTGAATACATAAAAAGGCATGATCAAGAGAAGATTCTGGAGACCGAGTCTCACAGCAATCAATCCCAAAAGAAGACTCTAACGAAAGTGAGTCTTATAGGAAGCATGACAAATGTTGGGAAACTTAATTAATAATATTCATACAAGCGTTCAAAAACGACTTGATGTTTCGGCTCACGACCAACCTCACCGCCCCAGGGCGAATCCAGATTGGAAAGAGAACTTTACTATGATCACAGTCAAGACGAGATTTTCTAGCTGCACTATTACCTAGCTGCACTACTCGCCTGAGGTATATTAATTATGTGCGACAAAGACACTTATCTGATTTAATTCCAAAACCAAACCACATCACGTTATAAACTTTTATCATGATCAGCTCATCCCGAGACGAGAGATCTCTTGGGAGCAACTCCCGAGATTTGCTCCCGAGATATATATGACACTAGCTAAGTGCACCACCTCTATACCCGAGTATAGAGGCTAGTCATGACTCACCAATGGTATTAGGATCTCAATGCCCTTTTCTCCATTTAATTATCAAGAAACGACTGGACCTCCTGGGCCTCAGTAAACGTTCTTACGAATACTCGTGCTAACTAAACAGTTCAACACAGTCAACAATCATATCAAATCAAAACCATCAAGGCCAACATCATAGATCTATCAATATATATATATATATATATATATATATCAAAATAGCGTTGCTACTAACAGTATATGTAACCTATTATAATCTTTCATATGAAATTCACATTTAAAATCCTCAACAAAACCATTATGAACATAATAGCGTTGTATCTAGCAATATACAACCTATTATAACAACACTTCTTTTCATCAAATTATTTATCAAAACTGTTCCCAACATAAACAGTAAACAAAACAGTAATCATTCCAAATTAATTAACAACTAAGCAATTGATAATTAATGGGAAATATGGAATAATGAACAAGAGTGAACCGTCACTTGCCTTAGATCGACGAAAGCTTGAACAAAGCTTAGAGACAACGGGTTCCTGGGTCCGAAACAGGGGCAGATTCAGGGAAGACGGGGGCGACGCGTCGGGGCTCAGTTCGTGGTGGCTCCAACTTTTGGACACCTAACACCACCTTGAGAGCACCACCAACACCAACCAAGCTCTGGCGACAACACCGGCGAGAGCTTCGAAACTCCGACGAGATTCAAGCTTTCCGGCGAAGGCTTTGGGAGAGAGAGGGCAGAGAGAGAGAGAGAGCTCAAAGAGAGAGAGGGCTTATATATAGCCTAGATATTTTGTAACAAATATCTTGCGTAAATATCTTACACAAATATCTTGCGTAAATATCTTACACAAATATCTTGCGTAAATATCTTACACAAATATCTTGCGTAAATATCTAATCCCTGAAATTACATCGAATGTAATTTATTCCACTCAGAGAATTATTACGGAGAGCAAGGATTTTACCAAAAATCCAACTCCACTGAAAGCGAAAAATTGATCGAACGAAGGATGGGAAAAATTACCCAAATATCCTTATAAAATGAGGGATATTACATTACCTCCCCCTTAAAAGAAGTTTCGACCCCGAAACTTGATTATTCTAGGCCGAAACAACTCGGGAAAGCGTCTAAGCATATCCTCTTCAGTCTCCCAAGTAATCTCGGTCAGACATTGGTAGGGCGATCTTAGAAAACCCCTCTACGAACTGTCTATAACATCCAACAAGTCCTAGAAAACTGCGCACCTCATTCACATCCCGAGGCCGCTTTCAAACAGCTACCGCTCCAATCTTTTGGGGATCACCATAACCCCATCGCTCCAATCTTTTGGGGATCACCATAACCCCATCTTTATTGATCACATGGCCTAAGAAAGCCATTTCTTGATCCAAAAGTCACACTTAGACAACTTTGCATATAGCTGATCTGTCTAAGGACTGACCCTCATGAGCCTCCTTGCTTAGGGAATAGATCGAAATACCACCGATGAAGACCACCACGAACTTATCCAAGTACTGGCAAAAACATCGATTCATCAGGTCCATGAAACTACTGGAGCATTGGTGACTACGAACTCGTAGTGACCATATCTCGTCCGGAAAGCAATCCTCGGAATATCTTCCTCACGAGTCCTGAGTTAGTGGTAACCAAACCTCAGATCGATTTGGAAAAGACTTTTGCTCCTTGCAATTGATCCAACAGATCATCAATCCTTAACAACGAATATTTATTCTTGATCGTGACTTTATTCAACTCTCGCCAGTTGATACACAGTCGAAACGATCCATCTTTCCTCTTGACAAACAGAACCGGAGCACCCCAAGGCGATGCACTCGGCCTTATATAATCCTTGTCAAGAAATCCTCGAGTTGCTTCTTCAACTCTTGCATCTCAATCAGGAGCCACCCGATATGGTGCCTCGGAAATCAGCGCGGTACCAGGCTCAGAATCAATTATAAACTCCACGTCACGCTACGGGTTAACCGGGAATATCTTCTGAAAAGACATCCGAAAATTCACTAATCACAGGAATATCAAGAATTGATTGTTCATCTTTCATGGGCGGATCCAGGTGGCAAAGGTACCCGACACAACCTTGTCGAAGTAGCTTAAACGCAGCCATCACATTGATGAGCCTGCCGTTATCAGCGTCATTCCGACCCTTAAATTGCACACACAGTGGCCCCCAGATGACACCGTCACAGTCCTTGAACTAAATTGATGACCGCCCCATGACGCGTCAACTAATCCATACCGAGAAATTATCGTATGGAACCATGGCTAATCAAATTAAATCCGCCTCGAACTCCTTACCCTAAATGATAATCGGAATTTCCAAAAGGCACTTGGTTCCAACTAAATGGTCACCATCTTGGACCAGCCCACTACATGGTTCACAGACAGCCCACTAGTGGCTCCGAGCCCAGGCCCAGCCATTACCAGCGTCCACTGTTGCCATGAGTCGATGTCCATACATCTCAACCCATCCTTGATAGCTCCACCTAATTAATAGGCAGCCATCTCCAAGAGGTTGTTGGTGAGCCTTGAACATGAGACTTCACCCCATACCAAGCAACGAAACACTAACTTGGTATCAACCAAATGTTCATATATAAGAAGAGTTACAACAAAAGGTTCACAACCTCGTTGCACACACAACTTAACTTACTACACAACTATCCAAAATGAAAGACTGGGTAACACCCAAATCAACAACATACCAATAGAAGGTAATAAGCACTTTTAAGCATAAGGAGCATCGGGTCCATCCGCCTCACGCATCTCGTAAAGGCGTTGACCTTGACTTCCAGAAGCAACTGGGGCTTTCCCCTCGTTCTGTGCAGTTGTTTGTATCGAAGGACTAGGAGATTCCACTGGTTGGAACCTGGGTCGATTGTTTGGATTAACAGACCCTTGTTGGAACTCCGTTCCTCTCTGCCTTTCCTGCCAACAGAACTTCTGGATGTGTCCATCCTTTCCACAACCAAAGCATGTTCTTCCTTCCTTCAGACACGTCTTGTTCTTGTGTCCGGTTTCACCACAATTATAGCATTGGATCGGACTCTTGCCCTGATCCGACTGCTGTGTTGACCCTCCTTGAGTCATATTCGTCTTTGCCTTACTAGACTTGGCAAAGTTAGACGGTGGCGCATGACGTTTAAATCCACTAGCCTGAGATTGATTTTGCATCGACCTATGGCGATTTCGTCTCTCGGTCGACTCCTCCAAAGTCACCTCCAGCTTATAGGCTGCATCAACGTACTGCTCCATAGTAGAGCATTCGTGACGCACCATCATTGGCTTTATATCTGGACTCATCCACTCATGGAAGTGCCAGATCTTTTTTTCTTCACTGGATATCTCTGATCCCGCATACTGCAACAGGCGATTGAACTTGGTTGCCAACTCGGCCACCTTCAATCCATCAGTCTTTGGATATAGAAATTCCTTGCGCTTTTCTTCCCTCATAGCCCGAGAGAAGAATCGATCAGTCATCTTGGTTTTGAACATTGCCCAATTCAAATCAGGGCTATCAGCAAGACCGGTGTTCTCCCACCAATCACTAGCATCTTCCTTTAATTGAAGGGAAGTTATATGCACTTTCTCCGCTTCTGTGCACTTTACATTGCGGAACAACCGCTCCATGCAGAGAACAACTACGGTTGGTTAGTCTAATGAAAGACTACGCAAGGGTACAAAGCAGAGTGGTTCGAAGTAGTCGTATTAGGTTAGACTCATCGTCTCTCGAATAAAAGTCGATCACGATAGTCAACCACCATACTTCTACTGAATACATAAAAAGGCATGATCAAGAGAAGATTCTGGAGACCGAGTCTCACAGCAATCAATCCCAAAAGAAGACTCCAACGAAAGTGAGTCTTATAGGAAGCATGACAAATGTTGGGAAACTTAATTAATAATATTCATACAAGCGTTCAAAAACGACTTGATGTTTCGGCTCACGACCAACCTCACCGCCCCAGGGCGAATCCAGATTGGAAAGAGAACTTTACAATGATCACAGTCAAGACGAGATTTCCTAGCTGCACTATTACCTAGCTGCACTACTCGCCTGAGGTATATTAATTATGTGCGACAAAGGCACTTATCTGATTTAATTCCAAAACCAAACCACATCACGTTATAAACTTTTATCATGATCAGCTCGTCCCGAGACGAGAGATCTCTTGGGAGCAACTCCCGAGATTTGCTCCCGAGATATGTGTGACACTAGCTAAGTGCACCACCTCTATACCTGAGTATAGAGGCTAGTCATGTAATATCCCTCATTTTATAAGGGTATTTTGGAATTTTTCCAACTTTCGTATTACGAGTCAGATTAATTTCAGAGAAGATCGGACATTCTGTAATATGTTTGAGCTCTGTAAATTTTTCTGAGTAATATAAAATACAGTTAAAGTGTTTTCGGTGTTAAATAGTCATTAGTGTACGAATATATTTAACCCGGGATTAAGGAAATTAACCCAAAAGTGATTTGGATAAGAATAGCCAAATCGGCCTTGACCGCACCCCGCGGCAAGTAGCCACCGCACCTGCGGCGAAGGCCAAAATCAGAGTCGTCGTCTTCGTGATAAGCTACAGCTGCAAGTGGCACTGTGACAGCCGTTTGGGCAGCCAAGTGGGCTCTTTCCCTTGTCCCCTTACTTGTTCCCTTTGAGGAAACTCAAATTTGGACTATAAAAGGGAGTTGAATCCAAAGTCCCAAGCTTCATCTTCCTCCTTGCTCTGTTTTCTCTGTTTTCACCATTGTTGTCTGAGCTTTGAGCTTCGTGTGAGAGCGTTTAGAGTTCCCTTTTGAGTGTAAAGGGTGCTCTTGAGTGTTGTTAGAAGGTCTAAGGTGTTGGGAGATCGAACCATAGACAAATCGAAGTCGAACAAATCGGTTTTGGGTAAGTTTTCTCCATGGAAGCTGTCGAAGCTCTCGCCACTGTCTGTCCACCGCACCCCGCGGAAAGCTCCCACCGCACCCGCGGCGAGCCTTGTTCGAGTGTGTGTTTTTGGATGTTGGCTTTGGGCGAGGCTCGATTCCTTAGATTCTTTTCGTATTCTTTTAGATTCATATATAAGTGTATTGAATCTAAGTTAGGATCTTGTTATGGGTCGTTTCTTAGGGATTTATTATTCAAGATCTGTCCCAGTTTCAGATCCAGGAACTAGACGTTGCTAAGCCTTGTTCGAACTCGTCGAATCTAAGGCAAGTGGCGGTTCGCTCTTGCTTAATCATTCCATGTCCTATTAATTATCAATTGTGTTTAATTGTTAATTAAATTGGAGTGAACTGTTGTTTTCGTTTGGGAACTAATTTCATAAATAACTTAATTAAAAAGGTGATGTTATAATAGGTTGTTTATCTGCTAAGATCAACGCTATTATAAATATATGATTATGATAATGGCCTGGAGGGCTTTAATGTGGATTATTACTGTGTTGAACTGTTTAGTTAGCACGAGTATTATGTGTTAATTACCGTGATGGTGTTGTTGAGAATTTAATATTAACTTTAATGCTAGATTAGCAAATATTCGTAGGAACGCTAATCCGGTTAAAGATTAGTCGTTTCTTTATAACTTAATGTTCGTATGAACACTAATCTGGTTAAGGATTAGTCGTTTCTTTAAACGTAATACTTCCTACCACCCGGTAAGGTAGGAGGGGTATAAGCGCCTTGCTAGCGCCATTGGGTGGACGTAACACCACCCTGTGTATTAAACTTCCGTTGTTACTCGGGTTAATTTAACGGCGGTAAATTAATTAAGCACCTCGCCAGTGTATCGGGGTGGACGTAAGGTCACCCAGTGTATTAAACTTCCGTTGTTACTCGGAATAATAATTAAAAGCCTTAACAGAAGGGTGTGTGTTGTAATAAGATAAGTGCGGTTAAGCACATAATTAATAAGCTTTGGTAGTTGTACTAATTGGGGTGGGCATAATTGTCACCCTAAGGTTTAAAGCTTCGAAGCTGCTCTTAATAATATTAAAAGTCTTAATGTTGATGTGAGTGTTGTAAGTGGTTAAGTTAAGTGCCGTTGTCGCACATAATTAATACACCTTCCCAACCAGTTGTCATAATTTCCTATAAGGCTCATGTCCTTTGGAGTCTTTTCTTCAGTGCATATCTATTATTAATCATTCAGTGAAAGTACCGGATTATGTATCGTTCCGTCGGTTGTTATTCGAGGGAAAATGATAGTAAACGGTTACGATCACTCGAACCACTCTGCTTTGTACCCTTGCGTAGTCTTTCATTAGACTAACCAACCGTAATTATTCCCTTGCATGGTTGGTTGGTGTCATCCGTTCGATTCGGCACATCAGGTATGTTGCTGTTCCGTGAAGGCTAGAACGACTATGAAGATGAACGGTATTTTGACAAGTTAATTGTCGCTTTGTTTACAAGACTTCCGCTGTGTTATTTGTGTTTGACATTAAGACTTCCGCTGTAAAGATTCTGATTATGTATTTCTGATGTATTTGGTCGTATTGGAATTGTGTTGAAATTCCGCGACTATGGTTTTAATCGAAGGTTATGATATTTTGTATCATAATTGTTGTTTTTTGATGGTTATATCGTTTGGAAAAGCCTAGGGTGACTTCGGGATGTTATATCCGAGGTCACTGACAGTAATACTTTCAAAGGTGGAAATTTGGGGGTGTTACAAGTCATGACTCACCAATGGTATTAGGGTCTCAATGCCCTTTTCTCCATTTAATTATCAAGAAATGACTGGACCTCCTGGGCCTCATTAAACGTTCTTACGAATACTCGTGCTAATTAAACAGTTCAACACAGTCAACAATCATATCAAATCAAAACCATCAAGGCCAACATCATAGATCTATCAATATATATATATATATATATATATCAAAATAGCGTTGCTACTAACAGTATATGCAACCTATTATAATCTTTCATATGAAATTCACATTTAAAATCCTCAACAAAACCATTATGAACATAATAGCGTTGTATCTAGCAATATACAACTTATTATAACAACACTTCTTTTCATCAAATTATTTATCAAAACTGTTCCCAACATAAACAGTAAACAAAACAGTAATCATTCCAAATTAATTAACAACTAAGCAATTGATAATTAATGGGAAATATGGAATAATGAGCAAGAGCGAACCGCCACTTGCCTTAGATCCGACGAAAGCTTGAACAAAGCTTAGAGACAACGGGTTCCTAGGTCCGAAACAGGGGCAGATTCGGGGAAGACGGGGGCGACGCGTCGGGGCTCGGTTCGTGGTGGCTCCAACTTCTGGACACCTAACACCACCTTGAGAGCACCACCAACACCAACCAAGCTCTGGCGACAACACCGGCGAGAGCTTCGAAACTCCGGTGAGATTCAAGCTTTCCGGCGAAGGCTTTGGGAGAGAGAGGGCCGAGAGAGAGAGAGCTCAAAGAGAGAGAGGGCTTATATATAGCCTAGATATTTTGTAACAAATATCTCGCGTAAATATCTTACACAAATATCTTGCGTAAATATCTTATACAAATATCTTGCGTAAATATCTTACACAAATATCTTGCGTAAATATCTTACACAAATATCTTGCGTAAATATCTTGCGTAAATATCTTACAAAAATATCTTGCGTAAATATCTAAGCCCTGAAATTACATCGAATGTAATTTATTCCACTCAGAGAATTATTACGGAGAACAAGGATTTTACCGAAAATCCAACTCCACTGAAAGCGAAAAATTGATCGAACGAAGGATAGGAAAAATTACTCAAATATCCTTATAAAATGAGGGATATTACAGATCTTAATTTACAAAATAAAATAGACAGAATCTTGTGCATGATTCCGGTCCTAGATACGTTCTAACAATCCTACAAGCGAGTCTTCACAAATGACTATAATATTATATTATTCAAGTATGAAATTGATATAAGCTATACACATTAAAAAATGACACTATATTTTATCACTTATTTATACGGTCAAGATTTATATATGAAAAATAGTTAATTATTATTCTAATTATCTTGATAACATTATCACTTACCCAATATTAAATATTTATAATGTTTTTAGCTTAATTTATAATAATTATATAACATATTACATTGTTACTACATACTTTTAGTTATAATGTAGAATCTTACGATCCGATCCCGAAGACCCCTCACCGATCCGATCTTTGAATCTCGATCTTGATAACCTTGCCAAGGTTATCAGAATTTCAATCCGGATCTACGATTCTAAAGAGCTTACGATCTAGGTTAGACAAAACGATTCCCGATCCTAGGTGAGATCTTATTAGAGATAGGGTCTTAATTTACAAAATAAAATGGGTAGAATTTTGTGTACGATTCTGATCCTAGATACGGTTTTAACGATCCTACAATCGAGTCTTCACATATGACTATAATATTATACTATTCAAGTATGAAACTGATATAAGCTATACACACTTAAAAAGACACTATATTATATCACTTATATATATGATCAAGATTTATATATAAAAATAATTAATTATTATTCTATTTATCTTGATAACATTACTACTTACCCAATATCAAATATTTATAATGTTTTTAAGCTTACTATATGAAAATCATTTAATATATTACGTTGTTACTACATACTTTTAGTTATAATGTAGAATCTTACGCTTCACGATCTGATCTTACGATCTGACCCGAAGATCCCTCACCGATCTGATTCTAGAATCCCAATCCTAATTACCTTGGTCTTCATTATTAAAATTAAATTTATATGTTTTCTTATTCAGTTATTTGCATATCTCTCAAATCTCTCACATACTAGAATCACCTTATCATATCGAACTTCACTGCTAGCCCATGATTTCATTGTAACTAGCATCATATTTTTTTGTATGAGCCACCTTGCGAGCCCAATAAACCAAAAAATCTTTATCGGGAACCAGTCATTGCACTGAAAGTCCATCGAATAATCTTCGCTCAGAAAAGCTTGATTTGAAACAACTTCAATTTGATAATTTTCATAAAAGGGAAAACTCACATACTAGTAATCTAAGTTAACTTTCATAATTTGAAAAAGTATGAGAATAAGGCAACGACAAAAAAAAAATAGTCCATAGCCTGCATTTCTATATAATATATGTGTAATTCTTTTCCTATCGTACATACATATGATGTATTGCGCAAGCAAATACTGTATATAGACAAATATATTTTCTATTGTACAACTTATTAAGTTAATATAAATCTTTTATATAATAAATACAAGTATACTGCAAAATCCATATACATTATTATTGAACTTTGCATCAATATTATATGCATATATTTCAAAATTACACCAGACCTGTTAAAATATAATCCTAAGATTTTTTTACACCTGATGCTCGACCTAGAAAACAGTGGATGATCGAATTCGACGAACCTGAAAATCTTTGTGTTGGATGCGCCTAACCTGCTAGTTTAACTTGACAATATATTTCATCATTATCACATTTATAACAATGTTCTAAAGTCGCTAGGCGGGAGCTGGGCAGTGAGAGGGCGCCTAGCGCCTAGGCGGATTAAAATTTTATTAATGATCCATATGATTATTTTACTATGTTCTCTCAAATCTGTTAATGTTTATAAAATTATGTTGGAATGTGGTTTGATATTTTATTATGAGCCTTACTTTAAAAAACATAACACAAAACTATGGTCTATGCAACATCGGAAGTTTCTTCTCGCCTATGCGAGGTCCTAAGCGGGGGATGACCGCCTAGCGCCTAGGCGAGAATTTTTAGAACACTGATTTATAATGAATATTGTAGTATTCTTTTAATCAAAAATATATAATATTAATCATTTTTTTATTTTATTTTTACATAATTTATTATAATAGTTGTAGAACTTTTGGCCTGTTAGGTTAATCGAAACCTGCTATGATCAAATTTGACCAATCCATAAATTTTAACAACTGAATCGATCCAAATCGATTTTAACCGAAATTGATGGCCCTGAATCCGAATATGACCCATCTGAGTTAATTGACAAATCTAATTATTGACATACATAATATATGTAAATATTATATACATACTCCATATATATCAATATCATATGCATATATCAAACGTTGTTTTTTCTTAATGGGATCAAACTTTGCTTTAAAAAGTGGAGGAAAACATAGACTTACATATTTATTTATTTTCCTTTCTTTGGTTTGTCATCCTAATTAATGTTTGGTCATATGGCTCATTTACTTTTAACTTTTTTTTTCCTTAGAAATATAAAAGCAGCAGAAACAACGAAGCGTTAATTATTTTATTCATGCAAAGGAAAGTCGTTGAAATGCACAACACATTATTTTGAGGTAGACACATTTTTTTGCATCGACTTTGTCCCAGCCTAATATTAAATAAAAGATATTAAAATGATCTACAACGACACATATATGAGATCAGTTTTAAACATAAAAAATCTCAATTATAATAGTATTAAGTATATTGTATGTAGAAGTAACTAATCTTATCATAGGGTTTTTATAATAGTATAAGTATAGAAAATTTACCTTATTTGAATAAAAAATTCCGGAACAATCATTATCAGCAGGGTTCATAATAAATACATATGACGAAGAACATAAATTTAGAGAAATTTTGATGATAATGAATGAGAGAAGATGAATTAGTATGTATATATAAAAAGAACAACGATAAAAGTATTCTAAATATCCCGTTCAAGGCGCCATATCCAAAATTTGTTGTTCAATGAGAATCTTGTCGTTAACGTTTAATTTTGAACTGGTGCATATGCGGAATGCGCATGTGCACGCGTATGTATCCGCATTCCGCGTACGTAAGCCTATGATTTTCGAATGCATAAACATACGTATATGCATTCTGCATTCATAGCTCAATATATACATACTTGCACATTCCGCATACATACAGTAAGTATAAATAACAAAAAGTTACGGATGTGTTTAACAACATCCATGTTTTTGCTTGTTCGTATTCTTTTCATTTACATTCCAGTTGTCTTAATCGAGTATGATCCCTGCAATTGGAAGCAGATTTATAACTCACAACGTATACATATATATAAGTAACTCACATGGTTTTGCAAGCACAAAAGAGGAAGTACCAAAGATCTGCAGCAGCTATATCTCACAGGAATCTGAGCGTCCAAAGAAGGCATACCGATTATTCGCCACATTGTCATACGCAAAATCACGAAGAAACCTGCAAGAACGTAGAAGAAATAAAGCGGCTTCACTAATAACGCGGTTGCAAAACATGTAGAGGAATTGATTAGGACTTACACGGGCACAAACTGTAGGAAGAATGCGAGCTGGGGAAAAGGCAAGTCTATGTATTCCATAATCTTCAACACAGCTTCAGACTTTATATAAGCACTGGAATCCAAATCAAGACACTATATTATATAAATTCATTGCAAAACAGAAGTGCAGTGCGGATGAATAAACTCGCTGGCATACGCGTCTTTTTCGACGAGGACGACGCTTGATATATCATCTGGAGCTCTCCCGGATCTTCGTAAGAGCTTCTTTCCTGCTTCGCTCTGGAGTGCTTCGTATCTAATTCTCCTGATATGGAAACAACAAGGCATGTTGATTATATGGCTACCAAAAACACCCCTATTGTTTTCTTTCAGTCAAAGGAGAGACGACACTCTTGACATGCTTTATCGAAAAAAAGTTATTGTCTCAACACATGGAAAAGCCAAGAAACACATTTAGGGCGCCTTTGATATTAATATCAAGTAACTCATACAAATATGTGTATTTGGTCTAATCCTGATACCCATATCAAACTGGTATTTGCTGTCTGTTTGGTATCAGATGTAGGTATGAGTGATATCACTCATTTGTTGTCCTTATTAATTAAAAGCAATGAAATCAGGAGAAGATTCAGAAAACATATATAGACCAACCTATTACGATCATTGCCTTTGACAAATTTGACACCTCCATTGCACAAGTTGCACACACCTGAATATGAACAAGTGGATTATAGTGAAAATAAAACAATTAGCTTTAGAATGAAGCCAAAGGCTAATTGATTTCAGTTATAAGGTCTCGAATTGAGAGCGCAAGTTCAATTTTGATCGATTAGAGCAGGAGAAAAGCTGAAACAGCACTAGGATATTGTTGTCGGTCAACTGGATAAAAAAAAAACCCACCACAAGTTGCCGATTTTAATTTGTCGCAGAAGACGAATTGAAATGGAAATAGCAAAATTGATGTTGCTTGGTGGGATGAAAATTAGCAGAATAACATAGCGAATCTTCCTATGTGTTGCTTACCGTCAAAGAGCATGATTGGGCGGGAGTCGGAGTCGAAGAAGGTATAAGGGGCGGCCAGCAAATCCACCGTGTCGCGGCGGCCAGGCGGAGAAGAGAGGGCGGCGGATGGAGTGAGCTTGGGCTTGGGTATGGACATGGACACGCTTGTTGGATTGAAGGACCACAAAACCGCCATGGCTCTCCTGCAGTCCTGCTAATGCTCTGTTAGTCACAAAGGAGAACGAGCAGAATCTCAAGTCAAGGCTATGATTTACGATGGCAGTATATGCCACGTGGACATTCATTTGCCACTACTAGACTTGTCAAAACTCACTAGAAAGGAACCGAACTCAACCCCGAATCTGAAGTACCCAAATCCCATTAGAACGCAAATCCGAATTTTAGAGACCCGTTATTTTATAAATTTAATTTAGGGAAATTCATGTTGGTGTCCCTGAGTTTAGGGTTATTCCTGTTGGTGTCCCATGATTAAGTTTTTTCTGATTGATGTCCCTAAGGTTTGAGTTTATTTGCTTCGTAACCAAATTTTTTCATCTTTGTATCATTCCAGTTCAAATTGATTAAATCCAAGTCTACCATTGTGTTCATCACCCTCAAATTAGTAAGATTTTACTCCTAAAATACCCAAATACATGTCCGAACCATGTCGATTTGAATTCCGAAGCAACAACCCGTCCCGACCTTAAGAATTCAAATCGGAATGGTTTGAGTATGAATTTGATTGTTTTAGGAGTCGAATCCTACTAAGTTGAGGTCAATAAACATAATGATGAGCTTCGATTTGATCAATTCGAAACGAAATGATACGGATATGAAAAATTTCGGTTACAAAGAGAACAAACCAAAATCTTAGGGGTACCAACTGGAAAAAACTTAATCGTGTGACACCAACAGGAATAACCCTAAACTCAGGGGCACCAAGAGGAATTTCCCTTTAATTTAATTTATAATAAATAATTCTAATAAATAGATATTTTTGACTCGTTGGGTCGATCCGAACCCATTACAATACCATTCGATTAATCCGAAAATTTGTAACCACCCGATCGAACAAAACTCGATTTGATCGAACCCGACCAAGTTGATAGGTCTAGGGTCCACTCCTCATAAATTAATCCGAGTAAGGAAAGTTATTCAATATACGTGACAAACCTTGTATAACAACTAGCGTAATTTTCGTGCATTATACGGGTTTTATCATAATATGTATTATATATGAGATATTAATAAATATTTAAAATTATATTATTTAAGTATATTAATAGTAAGACATAAAAGGCGTAATTATATTGTTAATTAACAAAATCATTTTTATACAATATTTTTCTCAATCATATAGTATAATACCTATATAATATAAATTAATTACGAAGGAAATTTTCTTAAAATTGAAATATAAAAGTATTGACCATGACTTGGTATATGATGGAAATGAAAAATGTCATTGATGATGTGGCTTAATGATAGATAGGTGACCTTAGTCATAACTACTTTAGTATTATAAAATATAGATTTTGATTATAATATGAATATTATATTTAAGTAGGTAGGAAAATAGATCAAATTATATATATCCTTGTTTTATTAAATAAAAAAACATTTATAAAAATTATAATCACACTAATTTTTTTACATAATTCTTTTATAGTAAAACTATATATACTAAATTGACAAGTAGGATTATCTAAAATCATACTAAAAATAGAATTTTTGATTTAATTTAATAAATTAAAATAAAGTAAAAAATAAGGACATGTGATATTTAATGACGTGGCTTAATTGAGTGATGTCTATATAGTGAATTCTCAAAAATATTATTGTTAGAATAAAAGTATTAAACGCTCGAGATTTCACTCTAAATTATGGATTTTCAAAGGTTGACAATTCCGAAACAAAACATCACATGTTCATGACAATTCGACTTTGAATAAAACAAACCCTAACCAAGCTAGTACTTGATCGTAACAAGATAATTTACTCAAAAGAGTGAAAAAGTTTAGGATATCTTTTCAATTCTTCAAATATATATGATTGTCATGAATGAAAAAAGAGACTTTTTATAACAAGGAAAGACAAGTTCAGAATATAAAGTGTGAGAGAATCACAAGCTATACAAACTCTATCTTTTAATCCTAAATTCGTCCTCTAATAAATAAAATAGAAAAAAATACACTAATGACTCGTTCGACAAAGAAAAAATAAAAGTGAATAAAGTGAAAGAAATTGCTTCCACTCCTATTTTGCTTACCCTTGAAAGTAAGGATAAGCAAAATGACTTACACTCCCGGCCACTTCCACCCTTAATTTCATCTCCCTTACTCAAAAAACCACAAGCCGAACATGCCCTAAAATATCACATTGTCATAATATAAGCTAACATAACTATGAAACATCTCGTGCATGTGAGTAACGTGGTCAAAGTGTCATGCGGAGGCTGGCCTAGCTAGGTGAGGTGGCTCGCCATATCAAGGCAAGAATACGAGTTGACCCACGTCCAAGCTAACATTTCAAGGCACTTCCAACATGGACACAAGGTATATGAAAAAGGACTCAAATTGGCAAAACAATGGGCCACAAATGGAGTGAAATTGATGGACGAGATCACTTGTTCTAAATCAGTGCAATGCAATGCAATATTGTGACCGCGTGGGGGCTGCGCACATTAGCTTGGCACAAGCCATGGGATGGCTTCAGTCTTGAGTTGGTCTTAATTACAACGTGGGATGGCACACATGGTTTAGAAATGGTGCAGGGAAAGTGTTGTCGAGTTGGCGCACACGAGGGAGAGTGTTTGTGTGGACATAGACGACGAAGTCGAGAGCCTTGGCCGAGTTGTTAAATTATCCTTGATATGGTTCTCAAATTATCTCGTTCCTTTTTAAAGGAGTATGGTTGTCATCACTATTGTTTTGAAATTTTTCCAACCTAGTCAGAAAATATGATACTCTGTTGTGGTCAAGGTTCAAATAATCATTTTCTCGTTATAACGATCTAATATTTTTTTATGAAATAAAAAATAATTACCAAATTAACTTTCTCTATATTATGCTCTCCTGTTCTTTAAACCTTAACCATTAGTACCACTAAGTGTCTTAATTTGAGAGGTTGGTTTTGGTTGTTTCATCTTATACTTTTTATAAACGGCATTTGTTTTATTTTTTAAAATTTTAGCATAAATGTTTTATTAAAATACACTCATCAGTATATGAGATCATTTTTTCAGAGTTGAAATTAAATGTACGATGAATCTCCAGATACAAAGATCATTTATCTATTTTATTGATAACATTATGTCAATTGTACATTGTAAAAACCCTATTAAAGAACACTTTATCTTTTTTGTTGTTGAATTTATTCATCACACTTTGAATCACGCCTCTCAAGGAGAGAAAGACATCATGCCAAATGTTTGAATGATTGATAAATTGTAGGGTTTGTAACTTGAGTTTGTTAAACTAGTGGTAAACAAAACAGGATCAGAAGAAAACACCATCAGAAGATGAGTTAAAAGTTAAACGGTGGGATTGTTTCTTCGTTTATTTATTTATAGCAAAGATAACAATTTTACCTTCAGTCACATGCCCCTCTCCTTCTATTTTTTTTTTGTTTATCGAAAGGGATGGCAGAATTGGAGATTAGTGTATTAAAAGTAAAATGATATTACATTTATTTATAGCAAAGATATCAATTTTACATTCAGTCACATGCCCCCTCCCCTTCTATTTTTTTTTGTGTTTATCGAAACGGATGGCAGAATTGGAGATTAGTGTATTAAAAGTAAAATGATATTTCATCCGATCTAAATTAAATATTTTTTAGTACTTCAATTTTAATCAAGTTTATATGTCTTTTTGATTTTACAGATAATTGAGTAAGAGTGAGTTATGAGAATTTGTTTTTGTTGCTTTCTTTTTTAAATTTTATATTGTTGGTTCCAAGATGTTATTATTATTTTTTATGTGAAAATATTGAGAAAAAATGTAAGATTTTAAATTTAGTATTTTTTAATATTATATATAAAATTAAAACGAAACGAAGTATTAAATTTGTAAGAACAGAAATGAGAACCGCAATTTCTAAACATTGTTGCTTCCATAACCATATATATAAGAATATAGAGAGACGAGAAGTAGAAGATAAAAATAAACGGTGGATATTGCTCTCAAATGGGGGGTTCACAAAAACTAGTAAATAGGTAAATAGGGGGAAAGGGTCAGGGGCATTTGGGTCCACCCCTCTTGGTCTTCCAATTGTTGTAGCAAGGGCAGAACTGCTTGTTGCCGTAGTAGCCCGGCGGCACGCACATGCACTTCCTGCAGCACTTTTGGCAGAAGAACATGCACGGCTTGTGGTACTGCGTTCTGCCGCACCTCCTCGCACATTGCGATGGGCATTCTGGTCATTTCACATCCACCATTACAAAATTCCTGATATTATTATAAATAGAATAAGAAGTGATTTATATATACTATACTTACGAGATTGGGGCACACTCCCGGGTCCGAACTGGCCCCCGGCCAAAACCTGTACGTGAAATGTAAATGCAGATTAATTAGCAATGCAAATGTGCATTGGAATTTTATAGGGTCAAATTAGAATTGAGAGATTGTGTTGATTTTACCTGAGAAGCAAGCATGGAGAAGGCAAGCAGAGCAAGGAGGAGGAGAGAGACGGATTTAGTGGTGTTTATGGCCATGGCTTCTTGGTTTGTTTGTTTTGGGTGATGGCCCTTTGAAATGTGGTTTGCAGGTTGGGAAATTGGAGCTTGAGATAGCTTCTCTTTATAGAGTTTTTCTTTTTCTTTTTCTTTTTCTTTGGGGAAGGAAATATCTTACCAACTTGCTCCGTAACTGACAAACTTCAATGAGTTGCTGACTCTATCTCTGCCATGATTTCAGCCACCATCTCCGTTTCTAAAATTACTACTCATGGGTCCCACCCACCCACCCACCTATATTTATTTTATTTTATTTTAAAACGAGAAACTTTACAAAATCAGTTATGTAGTATAGTTGAAAATATTGAGAGTTATCGGTAATTGGCAGCAAGTAAACAATTGAAGACAAAAAAATATCTACAAACCACTAGTGAGTGAATACATAATTTATTATTTACTAAGCCTATGGCATGAGACTCGGTTATTTCTGAAACGAGACTCGGTTCGTGAACCTCTTCTAAGTTCACATTTGGAATTCATAAAACCAAAAACAAAAGGTTTTAAACGAAAAAGAAAAAGGTTGGATTTCAAGTGTGAGGTGTCCGTTCACCGTTGTTTGCGGTGTGTCGCAACTCGCAAGAGACGTAATTTAAGGGGTGTGGGACCGGCCACGGTAATTGCGTCCATGTTTTAACTAATATCGGTGTTTTTTTTTTTTTAATTATAACAATTTTCTTCTCTTTTTGATTTGGCAAAGCCGTTCTAATTCTACTTTCTGATATTATTAGTACTCGAAGTGATATATTTTTTTCAATATTAGTGTCTCTATATGTAAGGATGGACAAAAATATATCGGATCGGATTATAACGGTTCGAGAATTTAACATTTACGGTTCGCTCCGGGTCTGAACCGTATTTTTTATAATCTAGACCGATCGGACCGTAAAAATTAAAAATAAAAGCCATTACAATTTTGGGCGTTTAGCTGCTTTAGCGCTTTAGTGGCCCAACAGAATTAAGACATTATTGTTGTTTTTTGTTTAGTTAAATGCTTTCCGTATTTTTGTTCTATGTGACTATGGAATTTTGGACTTTGGTTGTAAACTCAGCATGTGGTTTTTTGTTAATACGGTTCGGTCTGGACCGTAATAACAAAAAAAGCCCGGATCATTCTCACTTACGCCTAGACCTGATCAAACCAAGATTTGTTAGTATTAAATACACAAATCTATGCACAAATTTTAAAGTTATGCTCATTAATCTTACTTACACCTAGACCTGATCAAACCCGGATCCAAGCGGGAATCGGGCCAGACTTTGGACAAAAATTATGCCCGGATGGGTGGGCCGGATCCGGGCAAGTCAAGGAAACGGGCTGGGGAGGCTTCCCGGATCCGCCCGAACATCCGAACACAGGTAGCCCACGGGTCCCATTTAGCTCGCGATACAAGACAAATCTATCATAAAACGAAATATAGCAAATAAAATTTAACTTACAATACCCATAAAAAAAGTGTCTATTATTACAAACGGTAAACATAGTTATTGTTACAAACTTGTCATAACAAATTTCACACAAAATAACACGACATTACACAATTAAGCAAATTTCAAAAGAAAATGGAGTTGATTGTTTCTTTTTGTTGCTCTAGCGTAGGGCATACATCACACAATCACACATTAGTTGAATCTTTTTCGTCCTCAAACTCGTCATAACCAACATTGCCAATTTTAAGTGTCTTGTGGGTATAAATATTAGGTTGTTTATGGTATAAATATTTATTTATTTTATATAATAATTTTATGAATTTTATTATGTATAAAAATATATTTATTTTCATTTATTTTTAAAATTAATTCGAGCTTTCGGGCAGACTATCCGCGCTAAATGGGATATTATCAATGTCCGTATCCCGCCCATATAAACGGGCGGGTCGGGCTATCCGGACAAAATGAGCTAAATATAATAACCATATCCGCCCATTTATGTCGGGCGGACCGGTCAGGCGGGCAGGTCGGCCCACGTTTGCTCAGGTATACTTACGCCCCGCCAAATGAATCTGGGAAAAATGAATTTTGGGAAAATATTATCTCGTTCATTAAAACTTGTGCCTTTCTGTGTATTGTAATGGGAGACCTCAATAAAATACAAGATTCAACTGATAAACTTGGTGGTAACCAACCACCACTGATAAAATTTGCTAGATTAAGGCATTTAAAAAATGAATGCGAATTACTGGACATACCAGTACAAGGAAACATACTAACCTGGAGAAAAAACAAGATAGAAATAGATAACATCTATGAAAAACTTGATAGAGTATTAATTCATCACCAAATCTTGCAATGATATCCAGACATATGTACCAAACATCATGCTTTTACAAGTTCAGATCATTGCCTCATATCAATTGAACTAAAATCTTCTACATAATAAAAAATCAACCATTTAAATTTAAAAAAAGGGAAATTCCTGTTGGTGCCCCTGAGTTTAGGGTTATTCCTGTTGGTGTCCCACGATTAAGTTTTTTCCGGTTGGTGCCCCTAAGGTTTGAGTTTGTTTGCTTCGTAACCAAACTTTTTCATCTTTGTATCATTCCAATTCAAATTGATTAAATCCAAGTCCACCATTGTGTTCATCGCCCTCAAATTAGTAAGATTTGACTCCTAAAATACCCAAATCCATGTCCGAACCATGTCGATTTGAATTCCGAAGCAACAACCCGTCCCGACCTTAAGAATTCAAATCGGAATGGTTTGAGTATGAATTTGATTGTTTTAGGAGTCGAATCCTACTAAGTTGAGGTCAATAAACATAATGATGAGCTTCGATTTGATCAATTCGAAACGAAATGATACGGATATGAAAAATTTCGGTTACAAAGAGAACAAACCAAAATCTTAGGGGTACCAACTGGAAAAAACTTAATCGTGGGACACCAACAGGAATAACCCTAAACTCAGGGGCACCAAGAGGAATTCCCCTTAAAAAAAATTGGATGACCAGAAAAGACTTTAAAAATGTAGTTAAACAAGCATGGAGAACAAACTATCATGGATTGAGAATATATGACCTCATATCCAAAACTAAATTACTCAAAAAAACATGCTAAAATTTGGAACAAAAGCATATTTGGTAATGTATTTACTCACCTACAAACCATAGAAAAACAACTAACGGAAATTCAGATTGATATCTACACAAACTTCAATAATAATCCCATACAAAAACAGAACAAACTCATTGAGAAAAAGGAAAAACTTCTAAGCTTCCAAAAGATATTTTGGAATCAAAGAGCCAAAGTGAAACATATCAAACTCAATGATACTAATGCTAGTTACTTTCACAAAATAGCTAGTGAAAAAAGAAATAGAAAAATAATAAAGAAAAGCAAAGTCCAAGAAGGAACTAGCATTATTGGTGAATGAAATATTAAAAATGAAATCAGGAATGATTTCATAAAGAGATTCAAAAGTGAAGAAATGAATGAGACCTTACTTAGGGAGAATCTTGAACTAATTCAATCTAAAATCTCAACAGAGAAAAATATAGAACTAATAAGAAAAGTCTCTAATGAAGAGATCAAGAAGGCTGTTTTTGATATTAGGTCGGATAAATCTCTAGGACCAGATGGTATGACAACAGAATTCTATCAAAAATATTGGGATATTGTAGGTCTTTATGTGATTCAAGCAGTTAAGAGTTTTTTTCCTATCAGGAAAATTACTCAAACAAATTAATCATACATTTATATCGTTAATACCAAAATGCGATAATCCTAACTCTATAAATCATTATAGAGCTATTAGTCTATGTTCTACAATTTATAATATTATATCGAAAATATTAACAACAAGACTGAAAACTACTATGGAAAAATTAATTCATCCTTTACAAGGAGCCTTTGTAGCAAACAAAGTAATTCAGGATTACATTTTAATAGCTCATGAAATTTTCATTCCTTTAAATCAAAACAAGGAGCCGAAGGATTCATAGCTCTTAAACTAGACATGAAAAAAGCCTATGATAGAATTGAATGAAAATTTATTATTTAAATTTCTAATAGAATGTATTGGGAAGCCAGTAAAAATGGCTTCCCAATACATTCTATCAGAAATTGTTGGTTTTCCACAAAATCTCCCGTGGATATGATCAATAAAAATAAAAGATATACATCGTATGACTCTTTATGGATTTGAAAATTGGATATTTATCCTAAAGTAAAAAATTTCCTTTGGAAAATTATGAAAAATGGACTTCCAACCAAAGTCAGACTAGCTGAAAAAGGAGTAGCACTCCCTCAGGGATGTGTCTGGTGTAGTGCACTAAACGAAGATTCTAACCACATGTTATTCCAGTATAGGCATACACTACAAATGATAGAAAAAATGAACAACCACACACATGGAATTATTAGAACCCTAAATATAGGTAACAAAAAATCATCTGAAATAATTGAGGAAATTCGACTGAAAATTAATAGAGCACAATTGTAGAATTGGCATTCTCTTGGTAGGGAATCTGATTCTATAGAAACCAATAAAATTTTGGAAGACCAACTAATTATACTGACCTGATAAAAGATGTACTTATTTACATTATGAATCAAATCCATAATTGGAAACAAACAAAGACCTAGAACCCAGCATGTCTAGAATAGCCTAAACAAAAAAAACGAACAATAACAACAAACATAGACGACCAAAGAAGAAATGGAAAAAACCTTCGGATAATGTGATTAAAATTAACACAAATGGATCCACTATGACTAATGGTGACTCTAGCCATGGATTCATATTCCGAAATAGCAAAGGCGAACCAATTCACATTTTTGGAGAAAAGTGTGGAATATCAACCCTGTTAAAAACATAAACAATTGCAGTAAAAAATGTTCTGGTTAAAGCCTATGCATTAGGTCTTAACAATATCCACCTTGAATGCGACAACCTTACTATTGTAAACGTTCTGAATAAGATTTGGCATTGTCCTTGGGATATTGGAATTTTAATTTCTGATATTCTTTGTGTTTTACAACTATTTCTTCAGTGTAGAGCTTTCATGTCTTCCGAGAAACAAATGTTGTGGCCGACTGTATTGCGAAGCTGGGGCAACAAAGTTCTATGGAAGATATTCAATAGTAACACGTAAAGTTTGACAAAGACCTTCAAGTAAGGTATAATCCTTTGTTTGTAAATCAAAAGTAGTAGGAATCTATTTTCTATCAATGTGTACAGAGTGATTGTCCCTAATAATAAAGCTAATATGAGATGTAAGATTATTCCTTTTGGATCCGTCAAATTTTAAATTAAAGTAGTTGAAATGATGTTTTTTTTTCTAAATTAAAGGCTTACGGATATCAGAATTTCTGTTTATGCAAAGGCTTATCTAGAGCAATATATTTCCATTCAATAAAATGCATGATGCATAGTCGACATGTGATATATTTGAGACGGAAGAGGAGGTTCTAAAAAGATTATTATGTCTATATTTCCAGATACCCACCAAAGAAAATGGCCAAGATCCAAATTAGTGTTATTATTACGAAAGAGTTCTAAGTTTTCATGAAAATCACTTGTATTGCAAATAGAATAGGAAATTCCAAACTTCTGGTATATCTAATTTAACATTTCATTAGAAAATTTGCAGTTGAAGAATATATGGATAGTAGCTTCATCCATTTTATTATGAAGACTACACTAAGATGATACACAATTATAAATTTGTATGTTCACCAGTCGGTCGTCCCTGGCCCATCGCCGCTGTCGATTGTTGGACTAGCTTTTGGAGCCCCTTGTGTCGGGTTTCATCATACTGAATTGCATTTTGATTGTTTTTTTTTTATGATGATTCAGTTTGGTTAGGCGTGGTTTTTAGGGATTCTTAGGTACTTTTTTTGCGATTTCGTTAACTCATTTCGTAGGCCGATGGGAAGTTCATTGCGCCTTGGCAATGGCTATTGCTCATGGCTTGCTTTGCCCCTGTCTTATACCAATCTCGTGGTTAAATCCGATAATTTGATGCTTATCCAAAAGCTTGGGCTAAGGGTATATCAATATCTTTATAGCCAAATAAAATCAAGTCAAAGAACGGATCCATGACTAAACATGCTTTGATACCATATTAAAGTGTGTGGGCTAGATTAGGGGTTGTGAATGTACAAAAGCACATGCGCAAATAAGCCTAATATATGAGTCTAGTAGAGTTTCATACTAAAATCAATTGGTTATAAGAGAAGTAGACCATCAACCATATTTATTACACTTTAATTAACAATGTACCTAATGTTTGTCTCGTAAAAAAAGTATTGAACGAGAGACTAGATAAACCAAACCATGATATTTCTATATAAAAAATATCATATCTTAAAAGGAAAATTGGCGAACAAATAAATTCCAATAAGTTTCGCTTGAGCGTTTCTAACTTGTGTCAAAATGTGCTTCTACAACTTTCTAGAGATATGAGCTCCCCTACTCTCTAGAAAAACCATAACCCAAACCCCAAAATTCTCATAATACCCAAAACACAAATCCTAAACTATAACCTCTACCACCCATCTCCATAATCATCTTCATCAACAACAAAAACAAGAACAAACCTATTCGAGTTTTTTTCGGAACAATAACAATTTTAGCTAGAATGAGGGAGTCATTTAAAAGATTATCTCTTTTTGGTAGCAACTCCTCTATTGTTCACAATATTAACAACAAATAATCAAGGGACTTAGAAGAAAAGGGGATGCCTTCCTCTCTAAAAACCCCATTAACACCCAAATCAACATAACTAAAACTTTTCTACCACTGAATCCCCTCTTTCCCCCTAACTGAAGGTGTATCCCTTTTTGAAAGGGTGTTGCACATGATCCAAGTTTGATAACCCAATTTATTAGAGCTTTCTCTTTTGCCATGGAAGTTTTGAAAACAAATTTATCAACCTATACCCTTTAAATGTATCTTCATAGGTAAGGGAAAATAAGTTTTCAAACTCGCTAGATCAACCCAAAATCCGACCCTCTAAGGCAAACAAATCGGCAATTCGAGATTTGCTTGAGCCTTCGACCCACCACTCTCCGGGTCTGGACCTTATGCGGTCCAGGCCTCCTAGAACTACAACCTATTCAACCGTATCACACCATCCTTGAGTCGTGGTGGTCTTGACATGTGTTGCGTCGACTCCGACTTGGTGTCGGTTTCGACCTTGTGTCACGCCGGTCCCATCCTTGTGGCGCTTTGTCCCGGACCTTGTGTTGTTTTCATCTCGTCTATGTGTCCGATCTCGATCCTGTGTCGCTCCGACCACCCTTACCTTACTCTAGCTTCTTCTGCAAGCCAAAGACAACAAAGAAAAAATGATTTATTTGGCATGTCTTAGGTTGTGTGACATACTACCCAATCTTGACTTTTGGGCCAATATTAAGCTCAATTTTGGTCATTTGGCTTAATTTCGGTTCAATTTTATCTTATGGTAAAGAAAAAGGTTTGAGAAATTTAGATTTATTCTTTTTTCCTCTAATCAACTCAATTGAAAGATTAATTAGTTCAAAATTTTACAAAATTATGGATTAATTAAGCTTTTCATTAACCCACTCCAATCCATTTTCACAAAACTATTACTCATTTCTCAACAATCTATATTTTCTTTATGGACCACTTGTTTCAAGCTTGGGTGTCAAATTCTTCGCTGCAATTGTAGAGCTGATCTAAGGTGGAGCTTAAGTTGTTCTAATGGTGGTCGTGGTCGTGTTCGAGTCTCTTGGAGACCCCTCTGTGTGTGAGGGCAACGTCATGATAGTTCATTCATCCTTCCGCATGATTGATCACGTCTGACCCGTCTTTCGCTGGCGCTTTCCTTTTATAATGATTTACTCTCCTTGCTTCTTAGGTCATGTAGGCTCTTTAATTATTTTATTGTATTTTTCTTGCTTGATTTATTGTTTCATGTCCGGTATGTCCGACGTTAATTTATTGACCTCTTAATTTATCCTACATTACTAAGTCGGGTAAATCGAATTATTTCCTCATAAAAAAATCAAATAATTGTGCGGTAGTCCACTTATACCTCTGGGCCAGAAATGGATTGCATCAACGGCCCAACTTTTATTTTATCATTGCCACGAATTCACGGTTAGGGATGGCAACGGGATGGTGATTCTCCATTCCCCGCGGGGAATCCCCGCTACAGAGACAGGGACGGGGCGTTTAAACGGGGATGGGGGAGGGGGGGGGGGAATTTAAACCTCGAGCGGGGACGGGGAGCGGGGCGGGGATAGAGGTCCCCACCCTGTTCCCCGCCCCGTCCCCGACGGGGAAACCCGCGGAGATCCCCGCCGAATACATTATTTTTGTGATTTTCTTAACCTTAAATCCTAAATTTTATATTGTTTAGTGCCTAAACCTTGTACCCTTTAGACGTTAAATCATAAATCTCAAATCATTTATACCCTAAATCTTAATAATATATAAATCAAAACAAAATTTTAAAAATTTATGTGTAGTAAAACGGGGACGAGGATCCCCGACGAAGAGCAGGGTCCCGACGGGGATGGAGACGGGGGAAGTTTTTGATCCCCGTTCGAGGACGGAGACAGAGACAGAGACTGGAGCAAAAAACGGGGACGGGGACGGGGAGAGTACTCCCCGCCCCGAACCCGCCCCGTTGCCATCCCTATTCACGGTATACAAAGAGACGTTACCTTCAACTTGTAGGGTTGATGTGTAAAAATAGTTATGAGTTACGAGTTATGACTCACATTCAAAAAATGGATATTTTGAAGCAAAGTAACTAGACCTATCAATTCCGGTGGCCACGATAAAAATTATAGTCATCAACCCTAGATGTGAATAAGATCGAATATGGGAAATGATAATATATATGGTTAGACCGAAGGTGTTAATGATTCGTATTCGTAGGACTGGTAATGTATGTTAAGCATGCATCAAGACAATGTTAATTTACATTTGTGACACTACAAAGTTACATATAAATAATTATTTTTCTTAGTTGCGATAATCAAATTTGATAGCTTAAACATAATTTGGATCATGTCTTAATTGTCTAGCTAAAAGCAACAAAATATTCAAGTTGATGTGGAGCATGAGCAGCCTTCGACGTGTTCCCTGACCTCAAAGAGGCGATCTGATGGCTGAAAAGGGGTGGGTTTATATTTCATACATGGAATTGCAAGTTATGATATTTTAAAATTTTAAAAACTGCTACTGGACATATAAGTTATGACTTTCTGTGTATGGGTATAACTAGTTTTTTTTTTTTTTTTTTTTTTTTTTTTTTTTTTTTGCAGCAGGCTAGAATTGGGTCTCCATCCTAAGTGGATGGCAGACCCAGATCATCCTTACGGATGATCCGACAGAACTCCAGCGCGGCCTTCCCGGCTGGTGAGTATAAAGCTTGTAGCTGAAAAGTCCTGATAATAGCATCAGGTATAAGGGATCCTTGAACGTAAGACAATGCGGCCCGAATCCAATCTAAATTTAATTCATTGGAAGCTAGAAAGTCGGCTGTAGTGTTGGCTTCCCGAAAAGTGTGAAATACTTGAAAAGAATGGAACTTGTTGAGAAGATGTTGTATATCATCAATTATCGTTCGTATTTCCCAGGGAATTTTCCAAACTCTCTTAATTGCATTAATGACCGATAAATTATCGCCTTCTAGAATAATATTCTTTATATTATATTGGATTGCGACTTGTATTCCTTTTAATGCCGCTAGGGCCTCCGTTTTTAGTATGTTATTGTGTCCAATATGTGAATTGCCGATGAAAATAATCTTACCATCTGAGTCTCTACAAATGTAGCCTATTGACGAATGATCTGATTTGGCTGATCCATCGAAATTAATCTTACACCAACCCGGAGAAGGTTGCTTCCAAGTTTGGTTACGAAGTAAACGTCGATTTCGTTTTCTTGTTCCTTTTGTATGATCTTGTTGTGTCGTAGCTGTCTTCCAATTAATAAATTGAAAATAAGCTTGTTCAGCTATCTGTTTTAGTGATGTTACTTTATTTCGAAAATCATATTATTTCTAGTTGTCCATATATTATTCCATATGAAGATAAGATGTATGACGTCTTGATGCTGAATTGTTTGGTTAATCAAATTTGTGAAGTCTTGTATAAAGTTAGCACTTCCAATCATAGAAATATTCTGTCCTGCAATGGTATTGAAATGTTGTATTGTTTGTCTGGTATGTATGCATTCGAAGAAAATGTGTTCTCGTGTTTCAGACATTGAATTACAAAGGGCACACTGATCTGTAACTAGCTTTTTTTTGGTCGAAAGAAATATTGGCTAGCTAGATATACAACACAAAAAGGTAAACTTAAAACTCAATTATATAGTCCCGATTTTAATATATCACATAAAATGCAAATACTAATTTGAGCATTTGAGAAAATGATTTGTGCATACAAAATTTTAAAATGCATGTTGGAGATAAAGATCACATATCCTATAGAAATAGAAATGTGGACCGGAACATTACTATTAAGGCCAATTTGCAAAAATATACCACTTTGGTGTTGAAATTTGTAAAGTGGATATTCTTTTTTTGGATATTACAATAATATCCTAAAGTAACTTTTTGGGATTTTCTTTAACCATTTTTTTTTATCAAAAAATCTGAAATAGAATTTATTTTCTATAAATAAAAAGATAAAATAAAATTAAAAATCTGAAATTGAATTCATCTTCATCTTCGAGCTCGATTCATCTTCCAGCGATGGTGAGTTATTCCAATGGCGACCTCTCGACTCAATTCAGTGGTGGGGGCGGTGCTTCTAGCTTCAATCGAACTCAATTTGTACCGGCGACCTCTCGACTCCCTCTCCCAGAACTCGGTCGCCTTCTCCGGCCCGAACTCCCTCTCCGGCGACCTCCCGAACTCCCTCTCCCCCGCCTATTCCGCCTCGATCTCTCCTTCAACAACCTCTCCGGCCACATTTCCCCGCCGTCAACCGCCTCCCCCACACACCTCCTCACCCTCCCAAACCTACAGATCCCTCTCCCAAACCCCGCCGTCAACCGCCTCGTCTGTCAGATCCCTCTCCCACAACTCGCCTTCTCCGGCCCGATTTTTGCCTCGATTTCGTCGGCCAAAACTAGATCTCTTCTGCCTCCCCCACCTCGATCTCTTCCGACTCCCTCTCGTCGGCCAAATCTCGACCTCGATCTGGCCAGATCTCGTCGGCCTCTCGACTCCCTCTCGTCGGCCAAATCTCGACCTCGCTCCCCCCGCCGTCAACCGCCTCCCCCACAGCCTCCCCCACCTCCTCACCTTCCACCTTCAAACCCTAACAATTTCAGAAATTAATTTATATATTTTAAAGTATAAGAGAGTGAAAAGAAAAGAGAAATTCAAAATTTATTTTACCTTTTCTCCAAAATTCCGAAAATAGGTAATTTTACCCTTATACCCTTATTTGGGTAGAAAAAAGGATATTGCTGTCATATCTTAAAAAAGAATACTCACTTTGCAATTTTGGACACCAAATGGTATATTTGATGTCATTTTTTCTTACTATTAATGTAGGTATTTTATCTTAAGTGTTTTTGTTCTTTCCATATTGTTTTTGCTCGCCCGATTCAGTCGGTTAGTATAACTTTACATATGGGCTGCATATTTCGTGGTCTCGTTTTGAGATCTTTCAGTATTAGTTTCTTTATACTTATTTGCTGATAAGAGGACTCTAATTATTCTCTCGGCTCTCTTAAACGTTCTATCCAAAAATTTCGGGTTTAATTTTTATTGAAGACGTGTACGAAGACGTTGACGTTGAGAGAGTATACCCCATCGTTGATCAACACTACCCCAACTTGGACTTAAAGAAGTTTTGACCGATCGATCAAAAGATCAAGATCTTTAAAAAAAAGACTCAGTACACAAATTTTATGGACAACACCTGAGAAATCCACTGCCACTCTACCACTAGACTAACCAAATATTGACTATAGTAACTATTTTTTGTTGTTGTTGGAGACTATGGTAACTATATTTTCAAAGAGAATAAAATGTAGTGTTAAAGTTTGTGGGCGGATTGGGGTCGTGCGGACACAAGCGCATAGACGCAGATAGGCTCAGTACATAAGTCCATTGGGGTTTCATCCTAAAATCAATTGGCAATAAAAGGAGGAGTTCATCAAGCTTATGTACTAGGCAAGTTATGTCCAAACTTTAGATGTGGGATGTTATATTCCAACACGCCCTCGTAAGTGCAACGTGTCGACAATTGGCCTGACCCAGTTGACACTTGGACGAACGGGTGTGGGTAGACATCTCAATCTCTTTATATCCAAACACAATCAATCCAAGAAAGGGACTCATGACCGAACCAACTCTGATACCATGTAAAAATTCGTGGGTCCATAGACTAGGGGTCGTGCGGACACAAATGCATATACACAAATAAATCATGTACATAAGTCTAACGGAGTTTCATCCTAAAACCAATTAATAATAGAAAAAGAGTAACATATCAAACTTATATTGAAATGTTATATTCCAACGACAAGTGACAATTGCACGGCACTGATACGGAAGATCTAGCTACGATACAACATAATATAACATGCCATTGTCGGTTCATCCCTCTAAAGTGTACTACATATTATTGCGTAAATAAGGTTCTGAAAATCAAAAATCAAAAATAAAAAAAAGTGTAAATATGATTCAAGGAAAACCCACATGAACTCTCCAAAACCCGAGCACATGCAGTTGGAAACTTGGATCAACTATAGTTATGCCTACAAATATTTTCCCATTTATAGCTCCCCTTTATTGACCCACCAAAATTCCAATAGATGGCAAATGATCACCCACTAATTGGTTGATAATTCTTGCAAGTTGCACCATTACAAAGCCTCAAATTTGGGACGCTAATGGGGTTAATTGGAAATGGATGCTTATGGGGGTTGGGTTTATAGTATTTGGATTGTAAGTTTGGGTCATTTATATACATTGAATTATTATAAGGTTAAGCTTTTCGTAGGTAGAATGATAGTTTCAATTGGGTTGCAACTTGCAAGTCATATATACAATAATGTGTATTTGTAACTCATTTCTTCGGGTTTCTCGGACATTGGCCTTGTGCAGAACTTTTTTTCAAAGTAAGTATTTTTTAAAACTTAATTCATAATCTAGGCTCGGTATGAAACATATTCTGAAAATATACTGACTTTTCAGTTTTGAAATTGTTTTTTTTTAAAAAAATGGACATTCTCTTTTAAAACAACGACTCTCCAATTATTTTTTAAAAGAAAATGGATAGTCTCTATTTCAAACAGCGACTCTCCAATAGTTTTTTAAAAGAAAATGGATAGTCTTTGTTTCAAACAACGACTATCCATTTTTTTTTAAAATAAAAATTTGAAGAGTTTCTATTTTAAACAGAGACTATCCATTTTTTTTTTTTTTTGAAGAGTCTCTGTTTTATATCGCGACTATTCATTTTTTTATTTTAAAAGTCAATTTCGAAGCTGAAAAGCCAGCCTATTTTCAGAAAAAGTTTCATACCGAGCCTAAATTAAGAATTAAGTTCTAAAAAGTGTCTACTTTGGAAAAAAGTTCCAAGTGCACCGGTCTATAGACTTGCCCATATATGTGATGTGATGGATCGAATAAATTTCCTGCTAAAAAATAATTAATACTCCCTTTGTCCCGTTTTATAGTTTCTCTTTCTCAAATAGCACAGGATTTAAGGAGAGTAAAGAGAAGTACATATTCATTAAATGCTGATTAGACATCTACTTTGCAGATTTTGTTTTCAATTTTAATCAACAAACAAATTAAGCAAAAAAACTGATATATTATTAATGAACCAATGAGATTACAGCATTAAGAGCACACGGATTGTGGGTTAAAATTAAAACCCACAATTTGCCTCATCAACTACTCCGTGAGTAGTTTAAATACAAGATCTCAAACATTCAATTCAGTCATTAATAGAGTTGTAACTAGAGCTTCAAAAAAACAGAAAACACATTAAATACAAGTGCATCACTGCCTGTTCTTGATGGCTTCGGACTTCAACTTAAACGGAGTGGAAGCAGGTGAGTTCCAGTTTGATCTTAATGAGCATGTGGGGGATAGTGAAGAAGATGAGCATCTTTTCGATCTTAATGAGTCGGCTTTGGAAATGGAAGGAGATCAAGAGGAGCACCATCAACCACAAACAACACAGGCAACAGGTCATCATAAGCAATCAATAAACAAGCTCAGTAGTGATCAAAGACTTAACATATTGATGTGGCTACTAGAGAGAGCAACAAAGGGGCATCTTCAAAGAGGTTCAATAAGGACAAATGCACATGAGTTCAATGTCACATCAAGGTGCATAAGCAAATTATGGAACACAACAAAAAAAAACAGCAAATGCAGCCATACAATGTCAGCACAAAGCATCACAACTCATACAGAAAGAGAACTGAAGTACCACATGATGATATCATTGCACTGCATATGGGGGAAAGATCATGCGTCAGGGACTTAGCATTCAAGCTAAAGATTTCAAAAACCACAATACATAGGATGGTCAAAAGGGGACTTATAAGGCCACATACAAATCCACTCCATCCAGGATTGAAGGATGCAAATAAAATAAAGAGGCTGAAATGGATATTAGGGCTACTAATAGGGGACACAGCATAAACAAAGAGAGAGTATTACTCAATGTATGGCTTTGTGCATATAGATGAAAAGTGGTTCAATCAAAGCAAAAAGACACACAAAGTATATCTAGCACAAGGTGAGAAGAGCAAATACAGATCTGCAAGTTCAAGTAAGTTTATTCTCAAAGTCATGTTCACTGCTGTTGTAGCTAAACCTAGATTCAATTCAGAGGGAGAATGTATTTTTGATGGGAAGATTGGTATCTTCCCATTCACTTTCCACAAGGGACAAAACTGTAGCTGTGCGTTAAACCTTACCGCACAAGTTAATAATTGGGCCTGTAACGCGGACTAAGAAATAAATAAAAAAATAGGTTAACGTTAATAGTACAACTATATGATATAACCAAATTGGATATAACCAAATTAGATATAACTATACTATATAATCATAGTATATAACTATATGATATAACCATAGTATATAACTATATAATATAGTATATAACCATAGTATATAACTATAGGATATAACGATATGATATAACCAAATCGGATATAACCATAGTATAAAACTATAGAATATAATACATGATATAACCAGAGTATATATAACCAAATTGGATATAACTATAAGGATATAACAATAGTATATAACTATATAATATAATATAGTATATAACCATAGTATATAACTATAGGATATAACAATATGGTATAACCAAATTGGATGTAACCATAGTATATAACAATAGAATATAATACATGATATAACCATAGTATATAAATATATAATATAACCTCAATATATAACCAAATTTGATATAACTAGACCTGTACAAATACGGGTCGGGCCTGAGCCAAATTTCGAGCCCGTTTTTTGCGGGCCCGGGCCGGGCCGAGCCCGTTTGTCGGGCCCAACATGCTAACTGTGCCCGCCCGGAAGAGCGGACCGGCCCGCATGTCATATAACATATTGTAAAATTATTTTTTTACTATGTTTTTTTTAAATATTTTGGTATTTACCGGGCCCGGCCGGCCCGTTAAATTTTTTTTTAAAATTATTTTTTAGGCTATATTTATTTTTTTAATGTATTTTTATATAATTAAAATTTTATACGGGCCACGGGCCGGGCCGAGCGGCCCGTACGGACTTGACCCTGTTACTGGGCCCGGCCCGCCAGTCCGAACGGGTCGGGCCAACCGGCCCGCCAGTCCGAACGGGTCGGGCCAACCGGCCCGTTCGGGCCAAAATCCTTATCCGGGCCCGTAATTCCTGACGGGCGGGCCGGCCCGCGTTTGCACAGGTCTAGATATAACTATAAGAATATGACCAAATTGGATATAATCATAGTATATAACTATATGATGTAACCAAATTGGATATAGCCATAGTATATAACTATAGGATATAACCAATTTGGTTATATCATATCGTTATATCCTATAGTTATATACTATGGTTATATCCAATTTGATTACATCATATCATTATATACTATAGTTATATACTATGGTTATATCATATATTATATTCTATAGTTATATACTATGATTATATCATATAGTTATATATTATGATTATATCTTATAGTTATATCCAATTTGGTTATATCATATCGTTATATCCTATAGTTATATTCTATTATTATATACTATGGTTATATCTTATAGTTATATACTATGGTTATATCCAATTTGATTACATCATATCGTTATATCCTATAGTTATATACTATGGTTATATCATATATTACATCCTATAGTTATATACTATGATTATATCATATAGTTATATATTATGATCATATCTTATAGTTATATCCAATTTGGTTGTATATATTTTTATAGTTATATCATATAGTTATATAACTATAAGATATATGATATAACCATATTATATAACTATAGAATATAACTATAAGATATAACCATAGTATATATATATACTATGGATATCTTATAGTTATACTATGGTTATATCTTATAACTATATATACTATGATTATATCTTATAGTTATATCCAATTTGATTATATCATATCGTTATATCCTATAGTTATATACTATGACTAAATCTTATGGTTATATTCTATTGTTATATACTATGGTTATATCATTTATTATATTCTACTGTTATATACTATGGTTATATCCTTATAGTTATATCCAATTTGGTTATATATACTATGGTTATATCATGTATTACATTCTATAGTTTTATACTATGGTTATATCTAATTTGGTTATATCATATCGTTATATCCTATAGTTATATACTATGGTTATAAACTATATTATATAGTTATATACTCTGGTTATATCATATAGTTATATACTATGATTATATCTTATAGTTATATCCAATTCGGTTATATCATATCGTTATATACTATAGTTATATAGTATGATTATATTTCATGGTTATATTCTATTGTTATATACTATGGTTATATCATATAGTTATATACTATGATTATATCTTATAGTTATATCCAATTTGGTTATATCATATCGTTATATCCTATAGTTATATACTATGATTATATCTTATGGTTATATTCTATGGTTATAACCTATATTATATTCTACTGTTATATACTATGGTTATATCCTTATAGTTATATCCAATTTGGTTATATATACTATGGTTATATCATGTATTATATTCTATAGTTTTATACTATGATTATATCCAATTTGGTTATATCATATCGTTATATCTTATAGTTATATACTATGGTTATATACTATATTATATAGTTATATACTATGGTTTTATACTATATTATATAGTTATATACTATGGTTATATCATATAGTTATATACTATGATTATATAGTATAGTTATATCCAATTTGGTTATATCATATAGTTGTACTGTTAATGTTAACCAAAAAAAAAAAAAAAAAATTTAGGCTGCGTTACAGGCCCAATTGCTAACTTATGCGGTAGGGTTTAACGCATAGCTACAGTGCCATACGTTAAGGTTTAACGCACCAATTCTGGATATTTTTCATTTTTTTTCCAGTTTTGTCCCTTGTGCGTTAAGGTTTAACGCACCAACATGTATGTTTAACTTAACCGTACCAAATAGTGTGCGTTTAGACGATTTTTCGTGTGCATATAACTTTTCCCTTCTTAAAATATATAGTCATATCCGTACAAGACACGGGACACATGCTAATATATAAGTATTTTGGACTCTTATATGTTATTATAAGTCATTACAACCACGTATATAAGCAACAAGTGTTAATTATCAAGTTTTAGTCTTTCATCAAAAAAAAAGTTTTAGTCAAGTATTTCCCGCCTGTTTTTTTTTCTGGATAAGAAGAGATCTCTAAAAATATAATAGTCGATAATATACTATGATTTATATTTAAAGAATGAAGATGCAATAAGTTGTTAGAAATATGTTTTAATCGTCATCCTCGAGGATGTACTATGCCAAATAATATGTTGGGCTTGTCCTCGGCTTGAAGGACTAGTCCAATTGCGTTATGGATGGACTATATATTATAATTTGAGCGCCACCAAGGCAGCCCAAACCCCCAAATTATTTTGTCGGCGATATCGAGTTAAGCCTAACCCAAACACAAACCCAAGCTTTAGTATATGGGTTTTGCTATTTGATTTGTAGGAGCACACACACAACCTTCGGTGAATCAAGGTAAACTTTTCCCGAGGGCTTGGAAAGTGATCGCACCTAAACGGGTTCGGGTCTTCTCATGGATTATGTTGAGACAGAGGGTGCTAACCAGTATTGAGGGATTATGATGTTTGTATGATATGTAATGTAGGGGCACCAGTACGTGAGTCTCTTCTTCATCATTTGAGCCTGAGGGACAATAATCCCATGGTGGTTGTATGAAGAGTTCTTGTTTCTACTACAAATTGTTTTCTCAGGGGGTAATGTTGATCTCTTCCATGTGTCGTTAGCTATTCGAATGGCTAACGAGTATTGGTAAGGTCACAAGGATCAACAGTTGTGTACGAAGGAGTATGCTTAAGTCGTGGATTAAGCTCAAAACTGATGGCGCTTCTAAGGGGAAACCGAGAATTACAGCCACGAGTGATGGTCTTAGAGATGATGGGGGTGGCTTTGTGTTCCACACTTTTGGCTGAATTGTGTGGGGGTGTATCTTGACCTTTATATCGCATGGGAGTTGGGCTATTGTCGCGTCCTTGTGGGAATTGATGTTGGAACTCATGTTAATAAGTGGCGCCGGGTACTTTTCCGGGCACAATTCCGGTGGGCTCCGGCCAATGTCAACACCGGAAAATAGAAGCATTGGCTTCGTCTATACGAGCACACTCTCGTAGTGTACCCATACGACATAAATGATTTCCGTTTGAATGAGAAATAGAGGCCCAAAATTGGTTGCATGAAGTGCACAAACTTGGGAAATGTTGGGACAAATATTTGTCCCACATTGAAAGTTTAGAGATAAATCTTCTAGTATATATACTAGGAAAATGGACTCAAGGTTGTGGTATTGGGTCATTACCCACACGCGCACCGGGTCGGGCGAGGGAGGGAAGGATCTGAATTTTTTGGTTGCGCAAATCAGAAGTAGTTTTGCAGTAATGGGGAGAGGACCTAGCTCATCAAGACCACACGCGCGCCGGGTCGGTCGGGCGAGGGACGGCCTTGGGCCTTCTGAATTTTTTGGTTGCACAAATCAGAAGTAGTTTTGCAGTTGTATCCTGGGATTCGAAACGCCGAAGAACCGTCGCAATACAGGGCGTTTTCAGAATTAAGGAGAGAGATCAAAGTCTCGACTCTGCATCCGTTCATAGTTCGGTATAATTCATTCTAATTTCTGTGCGATTTCTAATTGCAGTTTACATTCCGAAATAGCGTTCCTACAGTCTTAATTCTGAAAATCGCTTAAACTGCTAAATCGCACTAACGAAAATTGTGTTCGAGTTTTCTTTCTCTACTCTCACAGGAACAGTTGCAGATTTTAATTTCAAATTTTTGTGCAGTTTTTACTATTTCCGATTCTGCACAAGAAATTTATTTCGATTCTACACAGGATATTCATTTCCGAATTATTCTAGTATATGTTTATGCGTTACTGACTTGTCTTACGCAGGAAATACAAATTATGTTCTTCGCAGAAGTTCTTCGCATAAATTCATTCCGAATTTTTTTTCCGAATTTGTATATCTGCGCTTTTACTAACGTTTTGCTACAGGGAATTATTTCCGAAAATTCGAAGGAACTGATTTTAGATTTTTCGAATATATAGCTGCGAATTCTAACCTTATTGTGCAGGAATTAATTTCGGAATTTTTCGGACCTGTATCTTAAATTCGAATCTACATATTCTAACTTCTTGCCGCAGGAATTCTGTTTTCTGCACTTCCGGATTTAATTCGAATTACATTCGAATTTGCATCTAAAATAATTTCGATTCTACAATTTAAATTGCATTCGTGAATTTCTGTACTGATTTCTGGTTGCGTTTCTGTGAACAGATTCTGAATTCATGGCTGATATGACTGCGAAATCTGTCGCTGATATTGCTGGAGCCGGTAATGAGAATACCGCTGAGTCGACACCCCAAATTCAGTTTGGGAGTGGTCTGCCAATAGTGATATTACCAGCGGCAAATATGCAAGCGGCAAATCTGCCAGCGGCGAATCAACAAGCCACAAGGGTCGGAACTGATGCGAATCAGATTGTCCAATCGGCTGCTTAGCAGACTGCCCCGACAGTCCATATGTCTGGTGTTGTAAACGCAGGCTTGATGCCAGAAAAGTTCGATGGAACTGGCTTCAAGACATGACAGCAGAAGATGTTATTCTTCCTGACCACGTTAAAGCTTGAGAAGTATCTGAAAGAGGATAAGCATGTGCTTTCGCTTCAGAATACAGATCCATACGCCCTAGCCAACATTGAGGCATGGATACATGGGGATTTTTTGTGCAAATGTTGGGTTCAAAGCCGCCTGATAGATCCACTGTATAATGTGTACAGCAAGATCAAGACTACCAGAGAACTCTGGGTTGCCTTGGAAATGAAGTACAAGTCTGAGGATGCAGGCTCCAAGAAGTTCACAGTGGCGAAGTTTCTGGACTTCAAAATGGTGGATTCTAAGCCCATCATGGAGCAAGTTGAAGAGCTGTAGCTTCTCACGCACGAGATCATTGCTGAAGGAATGTCTATCTGTGAGACATTCCAGGTGGCTGCATTCATTGAGAAACTCCCTCCAGACTGGAAGGATTTCAAGAGCTACCTGAAGCACAAACGAAAGGCAATGACTGTAGAAGACTTGATAGTCATGCTGCGGATTGAGTCAACCAACCGCAAAGCAGATGGGGTTCAGCCTGTTGAACAGAAGGCAAACTTGGCTGAACACAAGGACAAAGGGAAGAAACGGAAGTTCCAACCCCAAAGCTCCAACAACTTCAAGAAGCAACCAGCTAAGAAGTTCAGTGGGAAATGCCACAAGTGTGGTAAAATGGGTCACAAGGCTGACGAATGTCGTAGCAAGGCTGATCCGCGCAAGGACAAGGGGAAATCCCAAGCCAACATGACTGAAGGCAGGCTCTCGGATGCAGATCTGTGCGCTGTAGTGTCTGAAGTCAATATGGTTGGAGACAACCCAAAGGATTGGTGGTACGATACAGGTGCTACCAGACATATCTGCTCTGACAGGGGAATGTTCACCACTTATCAGCAGAGCAAGAGCGACGAACATCTGTTTATGGGGAACTCGTCCACATCCAAGGTCGAAGGTCACAGCAAAGTGGTGTTGAAGTTGACTTCTGAGAAAGAGCTGACTCTCACCAATGTCATGCACGTGTCAGATATACGGAAGAATCTGATCTCCGACACTTTGCTGAGCAAGAACGGCTCCGCTGTGAAGTTCGTGTCTGACAAGGTAGTTCTCTCTAAGAATGGGGTGTATTTGGGCAAGGGTTATGTAAAGGACGGACTGGTCAAAATGAATGTAATGACAGTCGTCCCAAAATCTGTTGTAACCGATGTTTCAATGAATAAGAATAATCCTATTGCTTATGTTGTTGAGTCTTTTAATATTTGGCATGAACGATTAGGGCATGTGAATAATAAGTCTATTCAAAGACTAATGAACATGAACCTAATTCCAAAATACAAATCAAGTAAAGACAAATGTGAAGTATGCGTACAAGCCAAACTCACAAAAACGCCATCTCCACATGTAGAGAGAACAACCGAACCTCTCGGTTTAATACACACAGATCTGTGTGATTTAAAATTTGTGCAAACTAGAGGCGGTAAAAAGTATTTCGTGGCCTTTATCGATGATTGCACAAAATACTGTTATGTATACTTGCTAAGAAGCAAGGATGAGGCATTGGAAAAATTCAAGGAATACAAGTTGGAAGTTGAAAACCAACTTAGTAAAACCATAAAAATAATCCGAAGTGATAGAGGAGGCGAGTATGATGAACCTTTCAACGCGTTCTGTAGAGAACACATGATTATTCATCAAACAACTGCTCCCTACTCACCCGAATCTAACGGAGTTGCGGAACGAAAGAACCGAACTCTGAAAGAGATGATGAATGCAATGTTGCAGGAATCTGGGTTACCCCAGAACATGTGGGGGGAAGCATTGTTTACCACCAATTATATCCTCAACAAGATACCGCATAAGGTTACTGGCAAGACGCCATATGAACTTTGGAAAGGTAACGTATCATCGTACAAATACCTCAAAGTGTGGGGGTGTCTAGCAAAAGTGGCAGTACCACCTCCTAAAAAGGTCACAATCGGACCTAAGATCGTTGATTGTATTTTCATAGGATATGCACACAACAATAGTGCTTATCGGTTTCTGGTATATAAATCTGACATACCAGATATACATGTAAATACAATAATGGAATCAAGGAATACGTCCTTCTTTGAACATGTGTTTCTGTGCAAGGATAAAGAACATCCGAAACGAACTCGTGAACAAAGAGAAGCAGGCACTTCTGTAAATGAAACAGAAGATGAACCTAGACGAAGCAAAAGAGCTCAAAAGGAGAAAACCTTTGGGCATGAGTTCATAACGGCCTTTCTTTTAGAGAATGAGCCTAGAACTTTCAAAGAAGTCATGTCTACACCTGATGCACCTTCATGGAAGGAAGCAGTTAAAAGCGAAATAGACTCCATTATGCAGAACCATACATGGGAGTTAGTAAATTTGCCACAAGGGTGTAAAGCACTTGTGTGCAAATGGATTTTCAAAACAAAATTGAAAACCGATAGCTCATTAGAGAAGCACAAGGCTAGGCTTGTGGTGCAAGGATTCCGACAAAAAGAGGGCTTGGATTTCTTTGACACTTATTCTCCAATTACGAGAATAACTTCAATAAGAATGCTAATAGCAATAGCAGCATTACGAAACCTCGAAATCCATCAAATGGATGTGAAAACTGTCTTTCTAAATGGAGAATTAGAAGAGGAGATTTATATGAAACAACCTGAGGGTTATGTTGTTCCTAGACAGGAACACAAGGTGTGCAGACTTGTCAAGTCTCTATATGGACTCAAACAAGCTCCAAAACAATGGCATGAAAAATTTGACAATGTCATGATGTCAAATGGCTTCAACATCAATGAATGTGATAAATGCATCTACTTCAAAAACACTCCAAATGGATAAATTTTGTTGTGTTTATACGTAGATGACATGCTCATTATTGGAAGCAATAAAGACATGATCAACAGAACTAAGAGCATGCTTAGTGGGAAGTTTGACATGAAAGACTTGGGACTAGCATATATCATACTCGGGATCAAAATCACTAGACATTCTGAAAGAATTATCCTATCTCAAGATCACTATGCTGAAAAAGTACTTGAGAGATTCAAGAACTACTCAAGCGGGACTGCAAAGAGTCATGTGGACCCTCATCTTCACTTGACTAAGAACTCGGGGGATGCAGTGTCACAGTTGGAGTATGCACGTGTGATTGGAAGTCTGATGTACTTGACCAATTGCACAAGACCTGACTTGGCGCACTCAGTAAATGTACTAAGTCGCTTCACAAGTAATCTAGGACACAAACACTAGAAATGACTAACTAGAGTATTGAACTACTTGCGATATACTCAAAGTTATGGGCTGCACTATGGCAAATACCCAGTAGTTCTAGAAGGATACAGTGATGCAAAGTGGATATCCGACTCTAGAAACTCAAAATCCACAAGTGGATATGTATTTACACTTGGTGGTGCAGCAGTATCATGGAAATCTTCCAAACAAATATTGTTGGCCAGATCCACTATGGGGTCTGAGTTCATTGCTTTAGACAAAGCAGCAGAGGAAGCTTAATGGCTTCGGAATTTTTTGGAAGATATCCCAATGTGGGATAAACCAATGCCAACATTAGGTGTACACTGTGATAGTCAATCGGCTATAGCTCGGGCACTGAGTCGTCTATACAATGGTAAATCACGTCATATAAGAAGACGACATAAAACCATTAGACAACTACTCTCAAATGGTATAATCTCAATCGATTATATCAAATCGGCTGACAACCTAGCAGATCCATTTACTAAAGGTTTGTCATGAGATCAAGTTGTTAAATCATCAAGAAGAATGGGTTTAAAGCCTATGACCAAAGAGGATGCTTGATGGAAAACCCCACCTACGTGACTGGAGATCCCAAGATGTAGGTTCAAAGGGAAAACCAAATCAAGCAGAATCTAGATGAGCACTGGGAGACTCAGTTCTCCTCCCAGTTCCTAGGATGATAAACAGTGCTACCTGTATGAGTTAAGGTTAAGCTTGGCTTTTAATGATTCCATAGCTTTGAAATACAAGTGTTGTATGACAGGATACTCTTTATGGTAAATCACCTTATGAGTGTGAAATGGGACCGTTTCTAGGAGAATGAAGAGAGGCTAACATTCTCCAAGCTCACTCATGAATAACCAAGGATGTTCAAGGCCAAAATGAACACAACAAGAGAACATAGTACTGTGAGAAGATGAAACTGTGTGATAGCTGTTGTTTCGGTTTACATCAAAGCCCGGGTGGTTCAAGACATCATGTTCACTACATTGTCGAGTAAATCCGATAGCTACTTACTATGGGTGGTTCAAGGCTGAAACACGCTACCAGCCCAGATGCAGTGATTTTTTTACTGTACTCTCAAAAGTCTTTCTGTCTTTTAACATATGTTTAGAATCATTTCTATTCATGTGGGGGATTGTTGGAACTCATGTTAATAAGTGGCGTCGGGTACTTTTCCGGGCACAATTCCGGTGGACTCCGACCAATGTCAACACCGGAAAATGGAAGCATTGGCTTCGTCTACACGAGCACACTCTCGTAGTGTACCCATACGACATAAATGATTTCCGTTTGAATGAGAAATGGAGGCCCAAAGTTGGTTGCATGAAGTGCACAAACTTGGAAAATGTTGGGACAAATGTTTGTCCCATATTGAAAGTTTGGAGATAAATCTCCTAGTATATATACTAGGAAAATGGACTCAAGGTTGTGGCATTGGGTCATTACCCATTTGTAATGGGGAGAGGACCTAGCTCATCAAGACCACACGCGCGTCGAGCCGAGCCGAGTCGGGTCGAGCGAGCCGAGCTTGGGCTTGGGCTGAGTTGAGTTGGATCAGATCGGGCTGCAGACCCAGTCTTCCTCCACGTTCAACAGCTCCCTGGTTTTTCTCTCCTCAACGTTCGAATCTGTTGATTCAACATAGAGTCCCTCCACTACGTTAGTGGTTCCGAAGCCTTTTTAAAAGAGCAGTTCTGTTCTCATTCGGAAAACACCAGAACATCAATCTCCTCTTCCTCCCTTATCTGTTTTCTAAATCGAGAGTACTACGCAGAAAGTGTTCGTAGCCTTCTGAATTTTTTGGTTGCGCAAATCAGAAGTAGTTTTGCAGTTGTATCCTGGGTTCGGAACGCCGAAGAACCGTCGCAATACGGAGCGTTTTCATAATTAAGGAGAGAGATCAAAGTCTCGACTCTACATCCGTTCATAGTTCGGTATAATTCATTTTAATTTCTGTGCGATTTCTAATTGCAGTTTACATTCCGAAATAACGTTCCTACAATTGATTATGAGATTGTGATTGGCCTTTTCCATAATGGGGTCGTGGAATCTCATCCCCTTTATTTCCTTGTATCTGTGGGCCATGACTTTCCACACTAGGTGCTAGATAGTCCGTTTACTAACATGTATCATGAAGCTAATCGTTTGGTTGACGAGTTAGCTAATCATGTTTTTTCTTTTAATTTAAGGGTTTACCTTATTTTATTTGATGATGTAAGAAATTTAAGGCTTTCATACTAAATTTCTAATTAGCCATTTTAATTATTCAATAAAGATTAAAGAGTGCTGACACTCTTTTACCTAAAAAGAAAGAAAAAAACACACTATACTATATTCATAAGAAATAATGTTTACATATAAATTTTGGTCTACAAATTTCAAATTAGAATACGATTTTTATTTTATTTTATCGTATTGTATTCTACAACAAAAACTTATATATTAAATATGATAATACGACTACTTTCTTAATTTAATAAATTTGTACTTTCATATTATATTTAATACATAAGGGCATATTTGCTACCAAAACATAAATTTACATGTCTTTAACATAATCTATATATATAATAAGTATGATATGACTATTTCTAAAATCTAATAGCATGTTCTACATCTTCAATTAAATTTTGACATTTATTAACTACAAATACGTTCTTTCATATTACATTTAATATATAGGGGCATATATTACTAGAGAAACATAAGCTTACATGTAATGTAGATTAATTCCGTTCTTTAACATAAATTATGGAGTATATAATTAATATATACGAATATTTCTAAAATTTAGAAAATTATTCTACATCTTCAATTGAATTTGAGTATTTACTATATGAAAATATTAACTTACATACATCTAGAGCTGTCAAAAATTGACTCGATATGCAAACCTAACCCGCATTTTTTGGGTTGAGATCCAACCCGTTCGACCCGAAAATTTCTAGATTAAGTCATTGACTCGTTGGGTAATTACAAATGTGTTTATTTTTTTATATTAATATTATAATATAATTTATTATTAACATATTATATAACAATAATTTTTGAGTTATTATTTTTTGTTTTAATTAAAATTTTATTTTATAAAATTTTGACATGGCGCTCTCGACTTGTTGGGTCGACCCGAACCAATACCTGACTCGTAATGACCTGATCCACAATGGACTCGTAAATTTTACCCGCAATCGACCCGACCCACAAATGACCCGATCCGAGATACTTAAACCCGAAACCGACCTGTTTCACCTCTTTATACATCTATAGACCATATCTATCTATCTATAAATATATAAAGTAGACCTTTTGCCCATTTAATGCCTCATAAATTCCATCTCATTTTATTTTTACATTCCACTAGAAATCAAATATTCTATTTTATCTCAATGGTATAGTGAAGGGACTTCATAAAACAAAAAGTTGAAAGTTCAATTCTTCTTAGAACGATTTGATTTTCGATATTTTTTCCTAAACCTAAGGAGTTATTTAATTTTTTAAATCAACCACTAAAATCTATAGTACTTGACAATTATCTCAATAAGTAAACCTAAAAGTAACATAAAAAACCGAAGAAAAAAAAGAACAAAAACAAACCTAAAAAGGAAATACGAATACATTTATTGTCTTCTTCATGCCTAAGGAAACAATGTGAGATTTCAATCAAAAAATAAACAAATTGAGGTGGTTTGGTAAATGCAATTGAAAATTTCAAATCGCAATATTAATTTATATTTTTATTTGTTTTATGGTCTTCTTCATGCCTAGCTAAACAATTTCTTTTTTTTACTACTCATAGTTACATATATAAATCAAAATCTCTATATAACATAAAAATACATAACTAAATGTAAAATAATAAATCAAAATTAAAACATTACAAATCCAAATAACATAATTCAAATATAAAAAATTGTATCCACTTGAGTACCAAAATAAATATTGTGTCCACCCTATCAGAATTTATTTACAAATTATTTTAATGTAATAATTTAACTAATCACTTAAAAATTAAAATATTGTTTACCTCAGTCAAGTTAAAACATGTCAATATAATCTTCATAAAACTCTCAAATCCACTACCAACATTCAAACTTAAACACCTAATTTTAATGCATATATTGATTTTTTCATACTTATTGTAATGTTTTTTTTTTCATAACTCTAAACGAATACTTTTCAATTTTGACGTTACAAACCCAATTTAGTTCTAAAACCCTTCAATTTTTTTTGTGTATATCAGAATAATTTATAAAATTAAAATCAAAGAATAGTCATCAACTACCAAATTCAATATAGGGAGAAAACCAAATTAATGGAAGATTATTTGGCATGATAAGTTTGTCGCAAACGTTATCATAGAAATGTAATTGATTTGAAAAATGTGCATCATATTCCCCATTTAAATTATCTGTAACAAATAATAATTAATGTGTCACTTAAGAAAAAATATTATCAATAAAAGTATACATTTTGGAAGAAGTAATTAAGTAGAGGATTAGAACATGAAAACGTTACCATCGAATTGCAACATCAAAAATTGAAAAGTTCATTATACTAATTGGTGATATACTTATATCAATAATAATTATGTCAACCTTAGTAACGTTTGGGTCATTCAAACTCACTTGGACATCAAATGTGACGGGAAAAAATATATTTAAAAATGCTCGCATGGTCGTTCAAACTCACTTGCACATAGCTTTTATACGGAATTTTATTTTTTAAATAAATGAACTCATTTAAGATATTAGATTAAAACATTATTTTAATTTATAGTAATATATTTTGTTGTGATCGTTACATCTTCATTACATGTTTCTAATTTCAATTAATCACATTTAAATTATAGATCGCAACTTCTTCTTTTCATATTTCAAATTCTTAATTGATTAGAGGCTGGTTTAATGTATATGATAAATGAATGTGACCATAACGAGAAATTTTACCTCTATATAAAGGCCATACGGATACAAGGCATCCATTTCAAAAAATAAAAGATCTCAATCCACATCTTCATTTTCTTACACCGTATTCCTATAATTGCTTGGATTAGATTTTTATATGGTTAGTTTATTGAAATATATTTTATGAGTTGTAATTGACATTTTGTATGTTTTGTTGTTCCCCATTTTATGAATTGGAATTTGAATTGATATTTGTGTATTTTTTTGTTGATATTTTGTTCAGTGGCAAGTATAATCTCGATCTCTTGAGCACATTATCACAATCCTCTTGGACTACTGATGCTTATTCACATGAGCCAAATTAAAAGCTTAAGCTATTTTATTAGCTCTGTTCTTTTTTCATAACACTTTTTTCCACAATGATAATGATTATTTTATTTTATTTTTATTTTTTTGTATAATAATAACTAAGCCAATTATTATTACTCTTTAACAAATTTAAAACTAAAAATATACATTTGTCAAATGTAGATTTTTGGGTGGTTTTGCATTCCCTGATGTCATTTCCTACCAGTATCACAAAGTTGTATATGTGATCGATCAATTAGTAAAGAAAAAAGCAATATGTTTTTATTCTTAAATGAGAAAGTTTTAACAGATCGCTGAATTATTTACATGGTTGCATGCAATAACTATAATTAATTTACTAAAGTGACAGAAATAATTGAGATCATGAGTATATATATAATTATCGTGGTCGATGGTATTGTCCACTACAAATGAAGTTTTTTTTAACAATATATGTACTAAGAAAAAGTTAAATTTAACTTATATTAAAATATTATTTAATTATCCAAAATTTTGATGCAAAATAAGAGATTCATTGAATAATAGCTTAAGCAATAAGCATTTTTGCTTGCTATATGTTTACTACATACTACATAGGAGTACAAGTTTGTATTCGTATATATACATAATTGAGCATCAATGATTGTTATAATATCCTCTATATTTGTGACTCATTTGTTACTTTTGAAATATATAACCTTGTTTAATAAATAGATATAAGTAATAAAACTATGATTATAACTTCTTAACAACATTCTATATGTCAATTAATTGTCGTGTAATTTAACCGTTCGATAACCCTTTCAAATGCATGTTCATATCTAAAAAAAAATTATTTTGTAAATGGTGTGGATAATATGAAGATATACAAAATCAAATATATTAGATCATGACCTACTAAAGCTTATTACTATGTATAATCAAAGTGAGACAATACTATCACGAGTAAATAAATTTATTAGTTTCATACGATATTTGAGATTCATCTAAGAGTTGCATATAAGATGTTTGATCTACTTAAAACCGTTTTAAACATGGTGATTGACAAAATGAGAAGGCAACATATTTTAAATAATTGTTATTTATTCTTTACAATAGCATCTAAGTGTGTCTTTGTCCATAAAAATGACAAGTTTTCCAACTTAGCTTGGTAAACAAAAGTGAGTTATTATTTGTGTACCTACCATACTAAAATGTTCAAGTTTATGTTTGTGTTGTTAAAGCTGAAACTGTTTAAAATTATTTTTTTATTTTTTTAAAAACAAGAAAAAAAACAATAAAATTAATATATATATAACCTATGACATGTGCGTAGCACGGGTATGCCCTCTAGTATAATATAAAATAGAGTCCTATACAATAAATGCTCATCCCATTAATTATAGACATAGAATAATTTTATTAATAAAATTCTATATTATATTAGACTTATTTATATTTATATTTATATATATAATATAGGTACATAATGCATGTTTCATTTAGTTTCCCTGTTTATTTTCCTCATTTATTCTTCTGATTCTAAGTATGTATTCATATAATTTTATCTACAGATGTTAAAATGAGTGGAAATTTATAAACGTTAACAATGTATTCATTTGATTTTCTAACAATATATGTATGAATCCAATTGGTTTCATATTAGAAATTTATAGACATCAACATTGTTTCCATATAATTTTCTAACAATGTATGAACGCAACTAATTTATTTCATATTACAAACCAATTAACAAAGGTCCTTTTAATTGGACATTTTACAAACAATTAACAAAGGTTATGTTTGTCCATTCTCTTTAAATTTCAATAATATATATGTAAAATAATTCAAAATATGAACATTTTTTTATTATAATAATCAATGGTAAAAAGCAATTGTGTCACTTATTTTATTTTAATCAAAACCTATATAGTGCTTTCCTAGAAACTAACTATACAAAAAATATAATATATCAATTAAATTCATATAAATACATTGGCAGTTTTAGAAAGACCTCCATTAGTTAGATTAAGATCAATATGATTCTTGAAAGGAATAAAGAATCATAAAAAAATATACCAACGCCTTTTGATTAGAAAAGGCAAGACTTCCTGTTACCTATTTTTTTTTGCATTTAAGACATCCACTATAGATTATATGTTGTAACATGTTGTAGATTGTAACCGTAGATTCCTTAAAACTCTAATATGCATTATTTTGATGAAAGTTTACATTTAAATCTCATTTAAACTAGATATTCATTATTATAAAATCCGTTTACTATAAATTAATGTCAGTAAATTTATTATTATCCCTTCATACACAATGTCATGGATTGTGGAGGGAATAAATTCCCTATAATATTACAATTGAAAAATGTAATCAAATCACAGTCTCAAGTGCAATCCAATCATGTTAAACCAATAGAGGCCATTATGATTGTTGTTAAAAAATGTCAATAGCCTTATAGAAGTAATAAAAGTTTTGATAATAATGCTAAATAGAGATAATAAATGGATGATAGTAACATCTTATAAACGCCCTATAAAATAAATACTCTAATGATGATAAACTTTATATAAGAAGGAACATTGAAAGTTCGTGGAAGAGAAGAGCATGATATGCACCCATGCAAAGATATCTCAAACCATTAGAAATACGGGAGTGGATTACTTTAAAACAAATGAAAAACATTTGACAACTGAGGTGGAAAAAGCTTTTTGTTAGCTCTATGCATGGCCAAGCTTATTGGTTTTACAAACATAGTTAAGACCTTAATTTGGCAAATGAAAAATCGATGGAGATAAGCTTCTCATAAAAAAATCCCATGGAAATGGAAGAAGCTTTCGATTAGCTTTGTGGTCAAGATGTTGTTGCAAATGAACTACATCCACTAATCATCCAGAAATTAGCTAATAAGGTATGCGATCATTCTTATCATTGTAAATTAGATTATAATAATTCAATAGACAAATCATATTTTACTATTTTTGCATCTTGCGTCATATATTAGGTAGCATTATAACATAAACAAGTACGAAAAAGGGCATTGTTGAATGAGTAAAACATGCGAGACTATCTTTATTAGTAAAAAAAATATGAAATGATTTTCCTCCTATTTTTACATCCACTTATATATATTATGGTTTTAGTGCCTAAAATTCTAGCTTTTCATAATATCATAATGGATGAAATTAATAAAAAAAATCTACTATTGACTACTTTAATATTTATTTTTTAGATTCCAATGTATTATTCTTCAACCACACTAGGATAGTTACAAATCTACCAAACAAATAGCTACGATCGTATGATTAATTAATTAATTATATTTGTTATTAAGAATATTGGACCAAGCAAAACCATATTAGCTAGAAGTGTGATCCACACAAAATTTTCTCATATATGTAGGAATAATTCTTTGAAAAATTACATTCAAATGATCCATGAATTTGAAGTAGTAGTTCTTTTCTTAACATTTTATTCCAAATCTAAGTTGTATTTACCTTAATGGTTGAATGATAGTTCACAATTCTAAATTAAAGTTAGAGTACGAATAATGGACCTCAATTTTAAATATTTTTAGTCATTTGTATATCGATAATTTTTATTGAACATTTTCAACTAACACAAAGTCACAAATAATATAAAACTCAAATTGTTGTATGTTTATGAGAGACAAAGTTAATAAATTTTATCGGATAGATATTGCTGATGTTATGCCTATTGGAGAGACACTGAAGATAATATGTCATATAATAAGCAGATTTTAATTAGGTAAAAATTAGACTGGAAACCATAAAAGAGACGATTTTTCAGTCTATAGCATCCTTATGGATGAGAATTACAAATTCTAGACAAGCTCGAATATCTTCCAAGGAACTTCGTTGGACCTTCTTTGCGATGAAGTCGGCCACCACGTTTGTTTCTCGAAAGACATAAAGAATCTGCACTGAAGAAAACAATTGTAAAACACACAAGATATCAGAAATTAACATTTCTATATCCCATGGACAATGCCAGATTTGATTAAGAACATTCACAATGGTAAGGTTATCGCATTCAAGATGAATGTCGGTAATGCCTAATTCATAGGCCTTTACCAGGACATTTCTTACTACAAGCATTTTTGTTTTTAATGGGGTTGAGATACCACACTTATCTCCAAAGAGGAAGATTGGTTTACCCGTATTGTTCCTGAAAATGTAGTCAAAGCTAGATTCACCATTAGTTTTGGTGGGTCCATCTTAATTAATTTTAATTATTTTATCCGCGATTTTTTCCATTTTTTTATTGGTCGTCTAACATTGTTCATTCTAGGGATGGGCATCCGGTCCGGACCGGACACGTATGGTCCGGACCAACGGACCATAAATATTTTAAAATATGGACCGTGGACCGGACCGTTACGGTCCGGTCCACGATCCGGACCGGGAAGACCGAATTTCATATTTTTCGGCATTTAAAGGGTTTGATTACGGTCCGGACCGTAAAAATTATGGACCGGACCGGAAAAAATACCCCAAAAAATGTTTTAAACCTTTTTTTTATTTTTTACGGTCTGACCGGTCCGGACCGTAAAAATTACGGTCCGGACCGGACCGTAAGACCGGAAATGTAAAATTTCCGGATCGTAAATTTACAGTCCGATTCGGTCTATTTTTGCCCATCCTTAGTTCATTTTATGTGTTTTTTGTTTGTCCTCTTCTAAACAGTCAGAGTTCCAACTCTTCGTCTTATTCCAATTCTCAATTTCTGTTTTTAATATAAATTGGTACATCCTTTATAGTATCTGCATCATCGTTTGTTCTTCCAAAGCTTTGTTGGTTTCTATAAAACCAAATTCCCCACCAAGAGACCATTAAGTGCTCGTTCGGTAAGTAGTGAGTAAAATCGAGTGGAAGTGAAAGAAAGTGGAAATAGGAGTTGAAATGGAAGTAAGAGTTGAAGTGGAAGTAGAAGTTGAAGTGGAAGTACGAGTTGAAGTTATAAAATGGCATGTTCGGTAAGTAGTAATTACGAGAGTTGAAGTTATGTATTTTTAGTGTGCAATTACTAAAAAGGGCATTAAAATTTGTGGAATTTAGGAGTAAATTCTTGGGGGTAAAACCAACATTTGCTTCCACTCCAAAATTTACTTACTGGGGGGTTGAGGGTAAGGAAATGGCAGTAAAGGAGTGGAAATCCCCATTTCCTTCATCTTCCTTCCACTTCCTTCCTCTTCCTCCCACTTCCTCCAAACTACCCACCGAACGGGTCTTTGTTGCGGTGAAGGAGTTGAAGTTGCAACTTCAACTTGCTTACTGCCTTGCATACTACATGTCGAACGAGCCCTAATTCTATAAATTATGATCTATCAGTTTTTTGTCGAATTTTCTCAATGATTTCATTGATTTTTTTATTTTCTATGTTTAGGGATCTAATGATATCATAGGTATGATAGTCCATTTTCTCTATTGTTTTTATGGTATGGTTACATTGGAATAGTAGATGATTCAAATCCTCCAATTGAGCATTGCAACGGATACAACCCTAGGGAATTGCTATACCTTTTTCTGCTAATCTAGCTTTGGTTGGAAGTCTGTTTTTCATTATTTTCCAGGTAAAGTTTTTAACTTTGGGATATGTGTCCATCTTCCAGATCCATGAAGAATCATAGACAGTATATCTTTTGTTTCTGTTAATTAATTTCATAGCAGAATTCGTAGAAAACCAACCATTTTTGCTAGTTTCTCAGTACATTCTATCATGAATATCATTCAAAGGTATTGGAATAGAGATTATTTGTTTGGCTAAATCATGTGGTAAACATTGTTCTATTAAATCCTTGTTCCAGGTTTTATTTGGCAACATAAAATCAGCTACCAGGGCATCCTTATTCAGGATTAATTGTGTATTTATGATATCATATAAAGGGGTTTTAGAGACCTAATTATCCGACCAGAATTTGATTGTTCTGCCATTACCAACTTGCCAAATTAGTTCAGATTTGAATTCATCCATGAGTTCAATCATTTTGGACCATTGCCAGGAGCAATTTCCTTTTTTCTCATATTGAAATATATGGATAGTTTTCAAGTATTTTTCCGTAACAAATCTAACCCAATAATTATTCGGCTCTGCTAAAATTTTCCATAATAATTTGAATTGTAGGGCTTTATTCATGTCCTTTGATTTTCTTAATCCAAGACCTCTTTGTTGTGTCGGTTTACATATTTTTTCTCAGCCTATAAGAGGTTTATAGGAGCTATCTTTGTTCCAAAAATAGGATTTATTTAACTTGTCAAGTTCATTATGTGTGTGTAGGTAACATAAAGCTTTGCATAAGATAGTTTGGTCTTGATGTCAAATTGGCTTTTATTAGTGTTGTTCTTCCTGCTTGGGAAATAGAGTTTGCTTTCCATTTAGACAGTTGTTGTTGGGTACTAATTAAGATATCCGCAAAGGTATTCGAGTTGACTCTACCATTAATGATAGGGCAACCTAGTTATTTTTCAAGGGATATCATATTTGTGATTGTGAGAATACTTTGTATTACTAATTTCTTATGGTTGGTAACCTTTTTTGTGACTTGAAACGCCGATTTATGAAAATTCACTTTTTGTCCTGAGATTTTGCAATATTCATCAACAATATCCTTAATTTCCTTACAGTTTTCTTGTTTAGCTTTTGAGAAGATCACAATGTCATTCGCAAATGCCAGGAACGGAATTCGTGTTCCTTGTTGAGTGATTTGAAATCCTTGCAGATTTCGTGGTCTTTCTGAAGCTTTTTGGAGTTTTCTTGCAAGGATTTCAGATCCTAGAATGAACAAGAAAGGGTAAAGGGGGGTCACCCTGTCGAAGTCTTCTTGATAATTTAAATATTTCTGTGGGTCCGTTGTTTACAAGCATCGAGAAGGATACCGTTGTAATGCATTCTTTTATCCAATTGATAAAATTTTCATGAAATCCAAACTTTTCCATGATTTTAATAATGAAATTCCACTCAATTATATCATAAGCTTTTTCCATATCTAATTTTAGGGCAATGAATCCGTCTGTTCCTTTTTTCAATTTGAATGAGTGAAAAATTTCACGAGCAATCAAGATATTATCTTGAATGGCTCTATTAGCAACAAAGGCACCCTATAGGGGGTGGATTAATTTTTCCATGGTTCTTTTAAGTCTTGTTGTTATGATTTTCGAGATAATCTTATAAATTGTAGAACACAGACTTATGGATCTATAATGATTAGTAGAGTTTGGATTTTCACATTTTGGAATCAAAGATATAAATGTGTGATTTATTTGTTTGAACAATTTCTCAGATAGAAAAAAACTTTTAACTGCTTGAATAACAGAAATACCTATAATGTCCCAATATTTTTGATAGAATTTTGTTGTCATACCATCAGGACCTGGTGATTTATCTGAGCCAATGTTAAAGACAACCTTCTTAATTTCTTTATTGAATACGTTCCTTATTAATTCTAAATTGTCCTCTGTAGAGACTTCAGATTGAATTAATTCTAAATTTTTCTAGAGTAATCTCTGGTCCATATTCTCACTTCTGAACCTTTTAATGAAATCATTTCTGATTTCATTTCTAATGTTCACTTCTCCAGTAATACTTGTTCCTTCTTGGGTTTTAATTTCTTTTATAATTTTTTTTATTTCTTCTTCCACTTGCTATTTTGTGAAAATAGCTCGCATTCGTATCAGTAAATTTGATGTGTTTAACTTTAGCTCTTTGGTTCCAGTAAATTTTCTGGAAGCAAAGAATTTTTTCTTTTTTTTCTATGATTCTTATTTGTTTTTTAATGAGATCATTTGTAAGGTGAGTACAGATCCCAGTTTGGATTTTAGAAAGTTGTTTTTCTATAGTTTGTAATTGAGTAAATACATTACCAAATGTACTTTTATTCCAGATCTTAGCATGTTTCTTAAGTAATTTTGTTTTGGATACAAGATTATACAATATAGATCCATGATATTTAGTTCTCCAAGCTTGTTTAACAACATTTCTAAAGTCCTTTCTGGTCATCCAGATTTTTTCAAATTTAAACGGTTGATTTTTATAAGGTATTGCTGAGCAAGCTCGATAGAGATGAGAGAGTGGTCTGATTTGGTAAAAGCAAAGTGTTTAATACAGATTTCAGGGTATCATTGAAGGATCTGGTGATGAATAAGTACCCTATCCAGTTTTTCATAAATGTTATCTATTTCTGTTATGTTCTTCCGCCAGGTATAGATGTTTCCTTGAATATGGGTCTCCAATAGTTCACATTCATTCTTAAAATGTCATAATCTTGTAAATTTTGTCAAAGGTGGTATTGAACCACCTAATTTTTCAGAAGGATCTTGTATTTCGTTCAGATCTCCCATAATAATGCATGGAAGAGAACAATTTTTAATAAAGGAAATGAGTACGTCCCATAACACATTCTTTGCAGATTCATTTGGTGGAGCATAAGTTAGGATTAACATAAATTTTTTGTTTGTGAGCAGGTTTGTATACTTAATACTAATAAATTTTGTTTCAATTTGGTCAATTTCGAGGATTTCATTTGTAAGTTGGTAGGTCTTCCACATTACGCAAATGCCACCCGAGAATCATGTAGCCGATACACAGTAGAACTGATCAAATCCCACTTTTTTCCACATTTTTTCACTTGGTTCTTTGTTTGTTATTGTTTCAAAGAGTGCGATTAATTGAATTCGTTCAATTTTGCAGAAGGATTCAACATCCATCCAAAAAGTTTTCTTCCCGATTCCACGACAATTCTAGGTTGTGATCTTCAGAAAAAACCAATTTTAATTTTGCCCTATATCATAAGACATCTAGGGGACTTATTATCATTTGTAATTAGTATTATGTTTTTAATGGTCTTAATAAATAAATGAGGTATACTTCCTTTATTTTTTATTAAACCATCAAGTTTGTGTCTTAGTTCAGTAAGGAGTTTATAGTTTCCCTCCTTTACAGGTATAATTTTATAGCAGCTGTTCTTCCATCTTAGTGGGTATTTTTTATGAATATGTAAGGGTTCAATTAGTGCAGCCGTTGTCAGCAAACAAAGACTGCACCAGCTTTGCTTCAATTTCATTTTTTCAGCAAGAATTAAAATGCTTGGGTACAACAACAATTTGTATCTTAATAGTTGGTTTATGCAGATAATGGTCATTGGATAGTGATTTAGTATGTATCTTAATTTAGAAACCCTGTATGAACAACATTCCAAACTCATTCTGAATTTAAGCATCAAGAGGTAGTTATCAATTTTAAGAAGCCATCTACAATAGACAAAGGTCAAATCACCTTGGTGTACATTGTAATTATTGTTAACCCTCCATAAATATTTCAAAAACCAAATACATTGGAGAAACATGTTGTCGTGGCATAGATTCCAGCATATTGTGTTGTTCTTTGTAGCCTGGATCCATTGTGTACATTCTTTGGTGTTGACCCTATTCAAGTCGACATGATGTCTAGAAGTTTCATTGTTGACTTGTAAGTGCCAGAAGACAATCTTTCGGACAATGCATGCATTAGTTTGTGAGGAACACATCCAAGCCTGGTAATTCACAAGGATATAACTATTTTCATTCCACATTTCAGTATAAAGCACCATAATATGAAATAAAAACCTGATATCATAATTGAGCATTGAGGTTAACCTCCATAGATGATTTTCCATAGAATAGGTTGACATTTTTGGTTTTGTTTCCATGGTTTTCCATAGAGCTGGTTTATTGACTTGAAAGTCAACTCCAGATTGCCATATCTGATTGTTCATGAGTTCATGTGTTGTCTGTTTCAAGGACTGTAATCCAAAAAACAATTTAGATTGTTTGGAGAATAATTCAAGAAAAGCAAGAGAAAGACTTACCTTAGCATTGTATGTGATACCCCGTAATTTCATAAGGTTATATTGGGAATTATGGAATTTTTCCGGATACCCGTTGTATACGTCGGATTTAATTCAGGTAGCTTGAGACATTCTGTAATGTGCTCTGTATCTGTAATATTTTTCTCAGTGAAATAGTATACAGACAAGGTGCCTTAGATTTTAATTGTCGTTCGCATACGATAATTTTTATCCCGGTTTAACGTCTGGTTCGTTCAAAGCTGAACGGGCGGGAAAAGGGAGAAACGGCGACCGCCGTTCAGAAATGGCGACCGCCGTGGTTGGGCCCGAGGAGTCAGCGTGTCAGCTTCTAGCTGGCCGCGACAGACCTGTCAACGGCGACCGCCGCATTTACGGCGACCGCCGCGTGCCCGCCGCAGGCAAAAACGGCGACCGCCGTGATTGTCCAGTGGGCATTGCCCGTTGGTCGCCGGCGGAAATCGAGGGCGCTGATCTTGCTTTCGGCCGCGTCTCAGGGTTTGGTTGAACGCTTCAGACACTTTGGCTATAAAAGGAGGTGTTGGGGGTGAGGTTTTGAGCCATCCCAACACCAAACCTCTGCCAAATTCGCCTCTCGCCGGAGTTGTGTTTTCGCCGGAATTTGAAGGTCTCGCCGGTGTTGCTTTGGTGTGGTTTCTGAGTGCCTTTGTGAAGCTTTTGGTTAGCCTTGGAGGTTAGAAGCCAAAGCAAGTCGAAGGAGGCCGAACCGCTCGTGTTTTGGGGTGAGTTTTCTCTCGTTCTGTGTCGTCTGAGTTCGTCACGGCGACCGCCGTGATGAATACGGCGACCGCCGCCAAGAACAGCGACCGCCGCCAGTGCCCAGAACGCCTTCGTGGCTTTGGCTTGGTCGGTTGTCGTCGTGGCGTCTTTCCTTTCGTGTTCTTTCGCCGTGTTTAGATTCGTACTGTTTATGTCGGATCTAACTTAGGGTTCCTTTTATGGGTCGACTCGAAGGTTGTTGTGCTACCGGAACTATACCGTGTCGAGCCCGGAATCCAGTGACGTCTTTAGACTATTCTGCGGAGTAAGGCAAGTGGCGGTTCGCTCTTGCTCATTCGTTCCATATTTACATTAATTATCAGTAGTTTATCTGAGTAATTAATTTGGAATGAATATTCTGTTTGTCTGGAAACGGTTTTGTTAAACTGTTTTGAAAATCATATAATAGGTTGTATATCTGTTAGAACAACGCTATTATCTGTGATCGCCTTTCGGGCCTTTATGTGGATTTATCCAGTAACTGTTGTTGTGCTATACTGTTTAGTTAGCACTAGTGGCTAGGAACGCTATGTACCTTGAGGGGGTTTAGCTATTTCTTTATAACTGGTACTTGGTGGTTCATCCCCAGTACTTTCTCTATGGTCATAACCATACCCTTTCACAGGGTAGGCGCACTTCGCTAGTGCCAAATCTTTCAGGGTTCATCCCTTCTATAACTCTTGTGAGGAGATCTGATATCTCTTGTGAGGAGATCCGATATCTCTTGTGTGGAGATGTAAAAGCTTATAACGTAATGCTCGTTTTGGAATTAAATAAGATAAGTGCCCGAGTGCACATGATTAATATACCTTGGGCGAGTAGTGCAACTAAGTTAGTGCAGCTAGGAAAACTCGTCTCGACTTTGATCATAGTACGTTCTCTTTTCAATCTGGATTCGCTGTGCGCGATGAGGTTGGTCGTGAACCGAAGCATCTCAGTCAACTTTTAAATCATTGTTGTATGATCCTGTAATCATTCCAGATTTGTCATATTTCATTACAGACTCAACCTCTTGGAGTCTCGTTTCGAGTTGATTTCTGTGAAGATTCAGTCTTCCAGAATCTTCTCTTGTGCATACCTCTTGTTTATTTCAGTAGGAGTATGGTGGTTGACAAGCGTACTCGATTATCATTCGAGGGACGAGGAGTCTAACCTAATACAACTGCTTCGAACCATTCTGCTTTTTACCCTTGCTAGTCTATTCAAGTAGACTAACCCATGAACTTTGTTCTCCGCATGTGGGCTGGTGTCATCCGTTCGATTCGGCACATCAGATAGAGTGAAGATTTGAGGAGACTAGATTGACTATGAAGACGACGGTTGTTTTTGGATGTTTTAATAATTGCTTTTAATCAGCTTGAGATCCTTGGGCAGGTGATCATTACGATCACAACCCTGTTTGTAAAATCTTTTATTAGTCTTCCGCTGTACTTTGTTTGAACTCTGTGTTTGGCCTATTCGGGATTGGGTTGTAATCTCGTAACTCATGTTTCATTTGATTGATGTTTTGATTTGGACACTTTGATCATTATGTATCATTGTATGCCTTAAATAGTATTTAATCCGGTAAAGCCTTGGATGATCTCGGTAAGGAACACTAGGGTCACTGGCGGTAATACCTTTCCAAATGGGTTAAGATTTGGGGGTGTTACAGTTGTGGTATCAGAGCCAAAGGTTTTAAAATGGGTTTGGGATTTTATAAATCATTTATCCATTTTTGAAAATGCTTTAAAAAGGGCTCTGAATTTTCAAAGTGAAAAGATTTTCAAAACACCGTTCATAGTCATGTCTTCTGTACAGTCTGATATAGTAAGCTTGCTTCTATGTCTAGAAAGACTAATTCCTTTCTCGTTGCCCCGTTAGATATGGGTGCATTCTGTTCTCTTCAGAGGAACCCGGGAGAAGCCGAGGTGGTTTCTCCATCTCCAGTTAGGCTTGATTCCCAGTTCGCTCGTTGTGAGTTGAGGTTGTAGAACCTAGTTACTCGGTTTGAGTTCATCAATAGAAATTATCAAGTTGATCTATTCTAAGTTGATTTTATTACGATAAGTATATCAGAATGATATTAATGTGATAAAATCCTTGGAATTTGATCGGTAAACAGATGGTGAACACGAGGAATGTTATCCGTACTGGTGCTGGGCCAAGCAATGACCCCAGACTAAATCCGATGAATGTTGCAGACCCATCAGAAGAGCGTGAGTTTGTCTTCCATAATAATCTTGGAGGCAACGACCCAGCTAGGGACAACGCTCCAAGGATATTTGATAAAACAGTTGTTGCAGAAATTCGGGGAATCGTCATGCAAGCGATCGCCGACGCGTTACGCCCGAATGTGCATCAGGCACAAGGAGTGCCAGTACCTCCAAAAGTTCCGAGGTTTGAGGAACAAGGGAACCATGTGCTACATGGAGGTGTGATCAGGGATAGAGGAGAGTATGGCCGAGCGCTGAAGGCCATTAACTCTATGAGACCTGACAGCTTCGTTGGGAAAGGAGAGCCAGTCAAGGTGGCTCATTGGTTTTCCCACATGGAGCGGCTATTCCGCAATGTTGAGTGCACTGAAGCTGAGAAGGTGCATATAGCCTCTCTTCAGTTAAAGGAAGAATCCAGCGAATGGTGGGAGAGTACCGACTTAGCTGATAGCCCGGTATTGACCTGGTCTATGTTTAAGACCAAGATGACTGATCGTTTCTTCTCTCGTGCTATGAGGGAGGAGAAACACAAGGAGTTTCTGTATCCGCAAACGGATGGATTGAAGGTGACCGAGCTTGCAACCAAATTCAATCATTTAATGCAGTACGTTGGACCTGAGATATCCAGTGAGGCACAGAAGATCTGGTATTTCCACGAGTGGATGAGTCCAGACATCAAGCCGATGATGGTGCACCACACATGCTCTACTTTGGAGCAGTATGTGGATACAGCCTACAAGCTGGAGGTGACTCTGGAGGAGTCGACCAAGAAGCGTAACAGCCAGAGGCAAGTGCAGTACCAGCCTCGGGCAAGTGGGTTCAAACGCCCCGCGCCACCATCAGATTTTGCCAAATCTGGCCGAGCAAGAACGAATAAGACTCATGATGAGTCTACGCAACGTTTTGGCCAAGGCAATAATCTGATTCAGTGCTACAACTGCGGTACGCACGGGCACAAGAGCAATAAATGTCTGAAGGACAAAAAGACATGCTTTGGCTGCGGAAAGGAGGGTCGTATGCAGGCGTTCTGTCAGCGGAGGAATGGGAAAGGAGCTGAATCACAGCAGGGATCGGTTAATCAGAACAACCAACCCAGGTTCAGTCCGGTGGAAGCTCCTAGCCCTTCAATACAGACGACTGCGCAGGACAAAGGGAAAGCCCCAATGGCTTCAGGAAGCCAAGGTCAATGCCTTTACGTGATGCGTGAGGCGGATGGACCCGATGCTCAATTTGCTTAAAGTATTTTTGTACTACTTTTGTTAATGTGTTGTTGATGTGGGTGCTACCCAGACTTTCATTTTGGATGGTTGTAAATTAAGTTGTGTGTGCAATGAGGTTGTGAACCTTTTGTTGTAACTCTTCTTATATATGAACCTTTGGTTTATACCAAGTTAATGTTTCATTGCTTGTTAGTGGGGTAAAGTCTCGTGTTCGAGACTCACCAACAACTTCTTAGGAGATGGCTGCCTATTAATTAGGTGGAGCTACCAAGGATGGGTTGATATGTATGGACAGCGGCTCATGGCAACAGTGGACGCTGGTAATGGCTGAGCCTGGGCTCGGAGCCACTAGTGAGTCATCTGTGAACCATATAGTGGGCTGGTCCAAGATGGTGACCATTTAGTGGGAACCAATCGTCTGTCGGATTGTCGATTACCATCAAGGGTAAGAAATTCAAAGCGATTTGACCTAAATAACCATGGTCCCATACGATAATTATTCTCGGTATGGATTGACGAAAGCGTCATAAGGCAGTGATAGACTTCAGTTTTTGATAATCCTGTGGTTAGAGAATTTTCCGGGTGTCTTTCCAGAAGATATTCCTGGATACCCTGAATCGTGTCGTGGAGTTTGCAATTGATCTCGAGCCGTGTACCACGCCGATCTCTAAGGCACCGTACCGGATGGCTCTTGTTGAGATGCAAGAGTTGAAGAAGCAACTCAAGGATCTTCTTGACAAAAGTTATATAAAGCTGAGTGCATCACCTTGAGTAGGAGTGCCCTAGTTTTATTTGTCAAAATAAAAGATGGACCGTTTCGACTTTATTTTGACTTTCTAGAGTTGAATAAAGTCACGATCAAGAGCAAGTATATGTTACCAAGGAGTGATGATCTGTTAGATCAACTACAGGGAGCAAAAGTTTCTCCAAGACCAACCGAAGATCTGTTCTTTTTTTATCAGCTCAGGATTCGTGAGGATGATATTCCGAGGATTGCGTTCCGACGAGAGATGGTTACTACGAGTTTGTAGTCGTGCCATCTGGATCTACGAATGCTTTAGCAGTTTTCTTGAACCTAGTGCATCGATGTTTTAGACTAGTACTTGAATAAGTTCATAGTGGTCTTCATCAATGGCATTTTGATATTTTCCCGAGCAAGGAAGCTCACAGGGAACATTTGTGGATTGTTTTATCGGTCCTTAGACCGAGTCGGTTGTATGCAAAATGGACTAAGTGCGATTGTTGGATCTAGAAGTGGTTTTCTTAGGCCATGTGATCAATAAGAATGAGGTTATGGTTATTCCCCAGAAGAGTGAATCAGTAGTTGTTTGGAAGCGGCCTCAGGGTGTGAGCGAGGTGCGCAGTTTCCCAGAGCTTGCTGAGCATTATAGACGGTTCATGGAATGATTTTTCTAAGATCACTCCACCTATGACTAGTCTGTTCCGCAAGGGCAACAAGAAGTTGTCTGGGATGACAAGTGCAAGATCAGTTTTCAAGAAGTTGAAACAGTGTCTGACTTATGCACCAGTTTTGGCACTGTCAGAAAGAATGATGGCTATATGGTCTATAGTTAATGCTTTGAGAAATGGGTTAGGATGTGTCTTTAATGCAGAGGGGCAAGGTTATTGCATACACATCTAGACAATTGAAAACCTATGAAGCAAACTAACCAACAAATGACCTAGAATTAGCAGCAATAGTGTTTGTATTGGAAACTGAGGTTACTTGGGTAACCCAGAGGTCATCAGAGGTTTCCACCAGGAGATTGTCCGTTATATGGCATTCCTAAGACCATTGTATCGGATCGAGATGGCCGATTTATGTCAAGTTTATAACAAGAACTTCACAAGGCCATGGGAACTGAATTGAGATTCAACAGCGTTTCATCCTCCGACAGATGGTCAGTCTGAAAGACCATCTAGACCCTGGAGGATATGCTAAGAAGCATACATACTCGATCATCCGACTAGCTGGGAAGACAACCTAAGTCTGATTGAGCTCACGTACGATAATAGCTGGCATGCTACAATCAAGATGGCTCCGTTTGAAGCTTTGTATGGTCACAGAGGTAGATCTCAGATTTGTTGGGTTGAGTACGCCGACAAGATTCTACTTGGACCAGAGTTGGTCGAAAGGACAACTTCGAACATTGCTCTGAGTAGACAGAGGTTGTTGACCGCTCAGAGTCGACAAAAGGTTTACGCAGATCAGAAGCGTTAAAGTGTTAAGTTCGAGGTTGGTGGCAAGGTACTTGTCACAGTATCGCCACCCAAGGATGTTTTCAGGTTTGGTAAGCGTGGGAAGCTTAACCCTCGCTACATGGGACCATTCGAGATTCTAGATAGAGTAAGATCTCTAATGTACCGTTTGGCATTGTCGCCATCGGCATACCCAGTGTATAATGTGTTCCACGTATCATTGCTAAGGATATCCGTGCCAAGATGAGTCTCGTAGGCTAAGCGATAAGGACGTCGAGATTCAGGCAAATGGTACTTGAGAGGAGATGCCAGTGTGCATTCTCGAACACCGTGTAAAGCGACTGTACAACGAGATCGTACTGTTGGTACGAGTTATGTGGTCCAGGTTTGGGACTGAGGAAGTTACTTGGGAAACCGAGGCAGAGATGCTCAGACACTTTCCCGAGTTGTTTTTCGGCCAAGTTTCGGGGTCGAAACTTCTTTTAAGGGGGAGGTGATGTGATACCCCGTAATTTCGTAAGGTTATATTGGGAATTATGGAATTTTCTCGGGTACCCGTTGTATACGTCGGATTTAATTCAGGTAGCTTGAGACATTCTGTAATGTGCTCTGTATCTGTAATATTTTTCTCAGTGAAATAATATACAGACAAGGTGCCTTAGATTTTAATTGTCGTTCGCATACGATAATTTTTATCCTGGTTTAACGTCTGGTTCGTTCAAAGCTGAACGAGCGGGAAAAGGGAGAAACGGCGACCGCCGTTCAGAAACGGCGACCGCCGTGGTTAGGCCCGAGGAGTCAGCGTGTCAGCTTCTAGCTGGCCGCAACAGACCTGTCAACGGCGACCGCCGCGTGCCCGCCGCAGGAAAAAACGGCGACCGCCGTGATTTTCCAGTGGGCATTGCCCGTTGGTCGCCGGCGGAAATCGAGGGCGCCGATCTTGCTTTCGGCCGCGTCTCAGGATTTGGTTGAACGCTTCAGACACTTTGGCTATAAAAGGAGGTGTTGGGGGTGAGGTTTTGAGCCATCCCAGCACCAAACCTCTGCCAAATTCGCCTCTCGCCGGAGTTGTGTTTTCGCCGGAATTTGAAGGTCTCGCCGGTGTTGCTTTGGTGTGGTTCCTGAGTGCCTTTGTGAAGCTTTTGGTTAGCCTTGGAGGTTAGAAGCCAAAGCAAGTCGAAGGAGGCCGAACCGCTCGTGTTTTGGGGTGAGTTTTCTCTCGTTCTGTGTCGTCTGAGTTCGTCACGACGACTGCCGCCAAGAACAGCGACCGCCGCCAGTGCCCAGAACGCCTTCGTGGCTTTGGCTTGGTCGGTTGTCGTCGTGGCGTCTTTCCTTTCGTGTTCTTTCGCCGTGTTTAGATTCGTACTGTTTATGTCGGATCTAACTTAGGGTTCCTTTTATGGGTCGACTCGAAGGTTGTTGTGCTACCGGAACTATACCGTGTCGAGCCCGGAATCCAGTGACGTCTTTAGACTATTCTGCGGAGTAAGGCAAGTGGCGGTTCGCTCTTGCTCATTCGTTCCATATTTACATTAATTATCAGTAGTTTATCTGAGTAATTAATTTGGAATGAATATTCTGTTTGTCTGGAAACGGTTTTGTTAAACTGTTTTGAAAATCATATAATAGGTTGTATATCTGTTAGAACAACGCTATTATCTGTGATCGCCTTTCGGGCCTTTATGTGGATTTATCCAGTAACTGTTGTTGTGCTATACTGTTTAGTTAGCACTAGTGGCTAGGAACGCTATGTACCTTGAGGGGGTTTAGCTATTTCTTTATAACTGGTACTTGGTGGTTCATCCCCAGTACTTTCTCTATGGTCATAACCATACCCTTTCACAGGGTAGGCGCACTTCGCTAGTGCCAAATCTTTCAGGGTTCATCCCTTCTATAACTCTTGTGAGGAGATCTGATATCTCTTGTGAGGAGATCCGATATCTCTTGTGTGGAGATGTAAAAACTTATAACGTAATGCTCATTTTGGAATTAAATAAGATAAGTGCCTGAGTGCACATGATTAATATACCTTGGGCGAGTAGTGCAACTAAGTTAGTGCAGCTAGGAAAACTCGTCTCGACTTTGATCATAGTACGTTCTCTTTCCAATCTGGATTCGTTGTGCGCGATGAGGTTGGTCGTGAACCGAAGCATCTCAGTCAACTTTTAAATCATTGTTGTATGATCCTGTAATCATTCCAGATTTGTCATATTTCATTATAGACTCAACCTCTTGGAGTCTCGTTTCGAGTTGATTTCTGTGAAGATTCAGTCTTCTAGAATCTTCTCTTGTGCATACCTCTTGTTTATTTCAATAGGAGTATGGTGGTTGACAAGCGTACTCGATTATCATTCGAGGGACGAGGAGTCTAACCTAATACAACTGCTTCGAACCATTCTGCTTTTTACCCTTGCTAGTCTATTCAAGTAGACTAACCCACGAACTTTGTTCTCCGCATGTGGGCTGGTGTCATCCGTTCGATTCGGCACATCAGATAGAGTGAAGATTTGAGGAGACTAGATTGACTATGAAGACGACGGTTATTTTTGGATGTTTTAATAATTGCTTTTAATCAGGTTGAGATCATTGGGCAGGTGATCATTACGATCACAATCCTGTTTGTAAAATCTTTTATTAGTCTTCCGCTGTACTTTGTTTGAACTCTGTGTTTGGCCTATTCGGGATTGAGTTGTAATCCCGTAACTCATGTTTCATTTGATTGATGTTTTGATTTGGACACTTTGATCATTATGTATCATTGTATGCCTTAAATAGTATTTAATCCGGTAAAGCCTTGGGTGATCTCGGTAAGGAACACTGGGGTCACTGGCGGTAATACCTTTCCAAAATGGGTTAAGATTTGGGGGTGTTACATTGTAAGGGTTGATAGATGTTTCACTACGTGTTGGACTTATTTGAAGAGGCTAGTTGGCCTCTTCATCAAGCATTTAAAGAGGCCAGTTGTTGTTGGCTTTGTTCCTCCGAAGAGAGAGTATCAAGTGATCAAGTTTCCAAGAGATCAACATCACATTTTGTCTGTTCAGGTATTGTTGGTTCTGCTGGTTATTTTGTTCAGAACCCAGCAACATTCTGTAATCCCAATCAGAGACCTTATGGAGTGTTTGTTCAAGGTCATGATTCTGACTTTTTCTATTAGGAAAAAGCAAAAGCAAGTTAGAGTTCCAGTAGTTATAATGTTTTCCATTAATATCAATCACATAGCAAATGTACAAGTTGCAATACTGAAACCACAGTAAAAATAAATCATGTTCAATCCAGTCTATGTTATCAAATACCATAAAGCACGACTCATTGTTGATGCAAGTCAGAGAGAATTGATTCCAGAGGTTGAAGTTCACATCAAAGGTTTTGGCAAGGGAGGATTTGTTCACGATTTTCTTCCCACCAACAAAGGTGAAGGAAATAGAAAGCAAATTTAGGAGGAGATCATCCCAAATCCACACCCAAAGGCAGTAGATCAACATAGCGAGGACATCAATTTTTAAAAATAAAGGGATCTCATCAAAGGATTCAAAACCAAACAAGCACCCAAAGCAAAAAAGAGATTTCAGAGAGAAAATGAAATAGAGAAACAAATAAAGGATAAAGATAGAACAATCACATCTGGACAAACGTCGGATCTCCAAAGGAAGATCAATCCCCGAGTGAAGGTAGGTAGATCGAGCCACCCAATGAGAGCTAGGGAGGCATCACTTTTCACCAAAGCCCCACCAACACGACTGCAGTTCTTGTCGAAGAAAGTTGATAATAGCCTTATGTTGAAGATCTTCTTCCGTCTCGGTCGAGATTAGGTAACCTAACCCAGCAGTGAACATGAAGAGGATGCCAAACATTGCCTTGGTCCAAATCCATCTCAGTCCGCAGAAGCAAGAAGGTTGACTGGCCTTGTCCACCGCAACAAAACCAAGACCCAACGAAACGGGGGAGCAGAGGACCCAAACCTTCAAGCAAACCAGGAAGGGGCCGATCTCAGGGACCCCAACATAAGATGCAGAAATCTGAGAGAGAGACCCTTGTCTCCAACGTCTTCCATCAAGGATCCGAAACTCCATGAACTCAGGGTCCACACATCCAAGGCAGCAACGCAGGAGAAGAGTCGCGTGTTTGGCGAAGCTGCTAAGCAGCGCCACCAGTAGCAGGAGAGCGGCCTCCCTTTGGGCTTCCTCCCAAAAAGACACCTTCCTCTTACGGTGAAAGCGGATTTCCGTGGAATCGAAAGGTTGTAGGTTGAAATCACCATGGTTAGCCTTGGATTTCTGGTCGGAGGTAAGGTTGAGGATTAGGATCCTGATAAAGGAGAACGACGGTCGTTCTTATTCTAGAGTTAGGGGTGAAAAGGTTTCAGAAGGAAAGATAGAGTTTTCATCTTTTTAACAGATTTTAAAATATTAATCATATATAAAAATACATAATAGAATTACATTTTTTTTTTATAAAAACCCGTGCGTGGTACTTTTACTAGTAGAATAGAGATTTGTCTATCACGTGCAATTTATAACATTTCGGACAATTGAAAAATTCTATCCAGAATTCCAATCCTCGCGGAGTCGCGGGGGAGGAAAGGATCAATTGAGAGCGAGAAAAAGCACACTCCTTATAAAATATCCAAATGAGTCCCGATCAATAGAAGGATCTAGAAACCCTAAATAAGCCCCCTCCTGAATCCATATACATACTTCGCTGATTCCGCTCTGTCTTTCATCTCCTGTGTGTTTTCTTCGCTCTGATCCTCTTTTCGCTTCGCTTTGGTCCCCGAAGAACCAACTTTTCTTTGGAGATTCTGAGAGAGAGAGACAATGGCGGATACAGAGACGTTTGCCTTCCAAGCGGAGATCAACCAACTCCTCAGCTTGATCATTAACACCTTCTACAGCAACAAGGAGATCTTTCTTCGTGAGCTCATCAGTAACTCTTCCGATGTAAGTCCTCCGCACACCCTCCCTCCGTTCTCTTAAGGTTTTGCTTAATTTGTTCCAGACTGAAGGATTCGAGACTTGTTAGGGTTGGATCTGAACGATTTATGACATTTAGTTTTGACTTTATACGGCGATCCTTGTTGTTTCTTGCATTTCAGTTGATTCTAGTCGTTGTAATCAGTAATTTAAAGACTCCATGAAAGTTGAGATCACCTTGTCTGTTTTGAGTAATTGAAGTCGTTTGAGTCAGGAGTTTTGTGTTGAATTACAGTAATTGATTTAAGGTATCATATTTGTTTGCTAGAGATGAATTTATGTTGTGGAGTCTGTTAGTTGATGTGTTCTTTAGTGTTTCTGCCTAGCACTCTGAAGTTCGTATCAATCTTTGTGGAGATAGCATTATACGTATACACACATGAACAAATGTAAAATGCTAAGAAATTTAATGTCATGCTCATGCCAATTATTTTTGTAGCATGACTTTCCTACAGTTGAGCTTTACTTAGACGACTTCATTTCCTTTCCTATTCAAGTAGCATGACTACTGCTACCTTTGGGATGTAAATTGTTCACCAGCATAGCGCATTTGTCGTCAATCCTTTAACCAAATGTTTTACTCTATATATTACGGAGTATATTCACATGGATTTGTTGCATATCTGTCTTTTGTACATAATTGGATGGTAGTTCAGTATTAACTTCAACTGGGTAATTGTCAAGTCTTTATGCTCTACTAAATAGGTTAATGTATCTATCCAAATCAGCTAAGTTGTAACCATTTTGGCTACTTGTTTTGTTACAGGCTTTGGATAAGATCCGTTTTGAGAGCTTGACAGACAAGAGCAAGCTAGATGGTCAGCCAGAGCTTTTTATTCACATTGTCCCAGACAAGACCAACAACACACTGACAATTATTGACAGTGGTATTGGGATGACCAAATCTGGTGGGTTACTCATCCAGAGTGAAATTTAGTTGTCACTATCTGTGATCTGGTCATTTTTCTTGTTTTTTCATTCATATGTGCTTGCTGATGGATGTTGTTTGTTGTTGCTTCCAGATTTGGTTAACAATCTCGGTACCATTGCTCGCTCTGGAACGAAAGAGTTCATGGAAGCCATTGCAGCTGGTGCTGATGTGAGCATGATTGGTCAATTCGGTGTTGGTTTCTACTCATCATACCTGGTTTCTGAGAAGGTGGTTGTTACAACCAAGCACAACGATGATGAGCAGTATGTATGGGAATCCCAGGCTGGTGGGTCCTTCACCGTTGCACGTGACACCTCTGGTGAGAACCTTGGCAGAGGTACGAAGATGACCCTTTACCTGAAAGAGGACCAGCTAGAATACCTCGAGGAGCGCAGGCTCAAGGATTTGGTTAAGAAGCACTCTGAGTTCATCAGCTATCCGATCTCTCTTTGGATTGAGAAGACCATTGAGAAGGAAATATCTGATGATGAGGATGAGGAGGAAAAGAAGGACGAGGAAGGTAAGGTAGAGGATGTTGATGAAGAGAAGGAGAAGGAAGAGAAGAAAAAGAAGAAGATCAAGGAGGTCTCTAATGAATGGTCTGTACTTAACAAGCAGAAGCCTATCTGGATGAGGAAGCCTGAAGAGATTACGAAGGAAGAGTATTCTGCCTTCTACAAAAGTCTCACTAATGACTGGGAAGAGCACTTGGCTGTTAAGCACTTCTCTGTTGAAGGTCAGCTCGAGTTCAAGGCGGTTCTCTTTGTCCCAAAGAGGGCACCCTTTGATCTCTTTGACACAAAGAAGAAACCAAATAATATCAAGCTCTATGTCCGTCGTGTGTTCATCATGGACAACTGTGAGGATTTGATGCCTGAGTACTTGGGCTTTGTTAAGGGTATTGTGGACTCTGAGGACCTTCCCCTCAACATCTCTAGAGAAATGCTACAGCAGAACAAGATTTTGAAGGTCATTCGCAAGAACTTGGTGAAGAAGTGCATTGAGCTCTTCTTTGAGATTGCTGAGAACAAAGAGGACTACAACAAATTCTACGAGGCTTTCTCTAAGAACCTTAAACTCGGTATCCACGAGGACTCTCAGAACAGGACCAAGATTGCGGAGCTGCTCAGGTACCACTCAACCAAGAGCGGAGACGAGTTGACTAGCTTGAAGGATTACGTCACAAGGATGAAGGAGGGCCAGAGTGACATCTACTACATCACTGGAGAGAGTAAGAAGGCTGTTGAAAACTCCCCGTTCCTTGAGAAGCTTAAGAAGAAGGGGTACGAGGTCATCTACATGGTTGACGCTATTGACGAGTATGCCATTGGCCAACTTAAGGAATTCGAAGGAAAGAAGCTGGTTTCAGCCACCAAGGAGGGTCTCAAGCTAGAAGAGACCGAAGATGAGAAGCAAAAGCAGGAAGCTCTTAAGGAGAAGTTTGAAGGACTCTGCAAGGTTATAAAAGACGTGTTGGGAGACAAGGTAGAGAAGGTGATCGTCTCTGACCGTGTTGTGGATTCTCCTTGCTGCCTTGTCACAGGCGAGTACGGGTGGTCAGCCAACATGGAACGTATCATGAAGGCTCAGGCTCTGAAAGACTCCAGCATGGGAGGCTACATGTCGAGCAAGAAGACAATGGAGATCAACCCCGAGAACTCCATCATGGAGGAGCTGAGAAAGAGATCTGATGCTGACAAGAACGACAAGTCGGTCAAGGACTTGGTTCTCCTCTTGTTCGAGACTTCTCTTCTGACCTCTGGTTTCAGCCTGGAGGAACCCAACACCTTCGGTAACAGGATCCACAGGATGTTGAAGCTCGGCCTCAGCATTGACGACGATGTTGCTGAGGACTCCGACATGCCACCGCTCGAAGAGGCTGACGCTGATGCTGATGGCAGCAAGATGGAGGAGGTCGATTAACTCGTACTGTAGTTCCCTATGATGCCTTTTTCAGTATTTACAACCAAACTAGACTAGATTTCTTTTTGCTTCTTGTTCCTCTTTTACTTCTGCAGACTGTTGATCCTTTTGTACCCGTTGCCGTATCTTAATGTGCTATGCAATTATATCGATCAGTAACAGGCTTGGTTATGTAGCAGGTTGGGAAGTGCTGTGTGAAGCTTTTTTAGAATTGTGATTGGTTCTTTGCTAGATGGAATGTGAGTTCTGGAGCTCATGATTTAGCTCATTTATAGGAGATAGTAGAAGCTAATGGCAAATTCTGTATCCTTTCCTAGCTCACGCATTTTATTTGTTTCAAGACGTTAATTGAAAAATACTCTTTCATGGGCCTGAGTCATGACTAACCTGAGTGGTCAAGTAGATAGTTTGTGTTGCCCTTATAGACCATCTTTTTAACGAGGATCATACACATTGTCGGATTTTCAAGTGAATCAATGCAAAAAAGTAGAGATCATACTCTCTATTGATTTAATAAAAAAATCTGATATATTTTTTTCTCTATTGATTCAATAAAAAAAATCTAATATATTTTTTACTTTTTAATTAGATATGATAGTCGGTACTCATTATGAATATTATAATTAAAGATGCTCTTATGAGCTTGTACGAAACAATCATGTCCGATCGTAGAATAACAATGATAGGGTTAGGATTTCATGCTTACTTATACATTCATCCAACCATACAAGTATACAACTCTTAAAGAGTCATTAAGCCATAATTGATCCTTTTGGATCTGGATAATCCGTCATTCACTCTGTTTTTTTATTGAGGGTTAATTACTTCTTCATGGGATCATGAAAATTTACATCCATACCCTTAAGTTTGAATATATAAATAATTATACTTTAATTCAATAATTTAGTCAATAATAATCACTCTGAAAAATACTCTGTTTTTCTTTTTCTTTAGGTTAGTCTTCACGCACCCCCAGAATACATTCATATATTTTTCACACACTTTTGCTGATTTATCCATTGGATTAAATTTACAAACAATACATTCATATACTTTTCTTTGAAAATCTCATCCTTCTTTATGCTCTCTAGCTTCTTCACTCTAGAATATTTTGCTTTGTAACCATATTTGAGATTCAAAATATAGAAAAATACTCATTGTTCAACATCAAAATTGAAGACCTAAAAAATACCCAAAATTAATAAATAAATCATAACAAAGTGCAACCATAAATTCCATTACGTTTTTTTAAAAATTCAGCACGTACCCACCATCAGTAAGAGTAAAATAGAGAGAGACAACTCGTGCTCGAAGACTTTGATTTGTCGGACATTTCCCTAGGGAACTAGACCACGAGTGAGCAAGCTCTTTGCCATGTTATTGTTATAGCAAATGAAAATCCAATTTAAAGATAGAAGGGTATTTTCGAGATTAAGAGGTGCACATAATAATTATGGAGGTGCTCCTAGTACGACCCTTTTCTTTTGTATATGTATCTCCGCTAAATAATTAGTGTTTGTCAGTATACTTTATAAAGTGTTTGTTAACAATAATGCTATTATTGCTATGTCTTAAAGAAAACTATTTATAGAACATTGTGATTTGATTTGTACCCAAAAAATTATCCTTTTCTTTAATTCTCCACTCTCCTTTATGACAAATATTCATTAATTTATATTCCCTCTGTCCTGAAATGTTTGTCCTAAAGTACAAAAAGCTCTTGGATTAAGAAAATTAACAAAGTATAATTGAGGACATGACCTGCTACAGTGAAAATTAACAAAGTACACAAGGGGACATGACCTGCTACAGTGCAATATGTGGTTATTTACCACAGATCAAATTTCAGCCAATGAGAAGGCTGATTTTAGGGGCACACAGATCACTTATAATTTTTGGGGACATAATTGCCCTAAACAAAAGGGGACTTAGGACATAATTGCCCTGACAAAATTGCCCCTAAACAGAGTATAAAAGGGGATTACAGCTTTGAGAAATGAATTTACAGAATTTACATTCAAATTTACAGTAAAATTCAGAGCAAAATTAAGCAAGTAAACAGTCTCTGCATCACAGCCTGGTGGTGTCATGGCCTCAGCTTAATGGGACTTAAATGAAGCTCCACTTCCAAATGAACAATACATTTATGATGGAGAAGAGTTCGAAGAGGGACAGTCATCAGGGGACATGGAACAAGATAGTGAACATAGCTTTGATCTTAACCAGGAACCAGGAGATGAAGAGGGACAGTCATCAGAAGCAGAGCACAACACAGAGGCAACACAACATCATCAGCCAACACATAATACCAGGCTCAGCAGTGATAAAAAATGCACATTTTGAATGCTCTGCTAGCAATATCTAGAGAGAGACAATTACCATGGTGCAATAAAGAAAGTTGCAGAAGAGTTCAAAATGTCAACAAGGTGCATAGGCAGACTTTGGAATACAGCAAAGAAGCAACATAATGCACATCAGAGGTACAATCTAAGCACAAAATATCACAACTGTGGTAGAAAAGGAATTCAAGTAGAGATGAATTCAATCACAGCACTGGGCATAGGAGACAGGTCATGCATTAGAGACTTAGCTAGCAAGCTTAGTCTTTCAAAGACCAAAGTGCATAGGATGGTCAAGCAAGGTACAATAAAGCCACATACAAATCCAATCCATCCTGGTTTGAGTGAGGGACATAAGAAGGCTAGGTTGGATTGGGTACTGAAGTTACTTTGTGGGGATACAGTAGAAGAAAAATCAGTGTATTATCCAATGTTTGATTTTGTACACTTGGATGAGAAGTGGTTTTTTCTATCAAAGAAATCACAGAGAGTATATCTAGCACAAAATGAAATGGGCAAGTACAGAGCTGCAAATTCATCTAAATTCATTCCCAAAGTTATGTTCATTGCAGTTGTAGCAAGGCCTAGATTTGATGCAGAGGGACAGTGCATTTTTGATGGGAAGATAGGAATCTTTCCATTCACATATCAACAAGCAGTAAAAAGGTCATCCAAAAACAGAGAGAATGGGACACTAGTTACAAAGCTAGTTGAATCAGTCAACAAGCAAGTGACAAGAAACATGTTGATAAACCAAATCATTCCAGCAATCAAGGCAAAGTGGCCACAAGATGGAGCTCAAAGAGTTATATTCACACAACAAGACAATGCAAAGGCCCATATAACTCAAAGAGATCCAGAATGGCAACAGGTATACATTCAGGATTGATTCACTTTCATCTTAATACAACAGCCAGCTAATAGTCCAGATATAAACATCTTAGATCTAGGATTTTTCAGAAGCATTCAGTCACTCATGCACAAGAAGATGCCAAAAAGTATTGATCATATGATAGAAGCAGTGCATGAAACATTTTTTGAATTGGCCCCTACAACTCTAAGAGATGTGTGGATGACACTACAATTTGTTATGAATGAAATACTTAAAATCAAGGGAGGCAATGAGTATGATTTGCCACATGTAAACAAGAAGAAATTAATGGCTCAAGGAAATCTACCAAGAGAGATCAATGCACCTATGTGGGCTATCATAGAAGCATGGGACATAGTGCATGGGGGTGCACAACAAGCAGATCAAGCATGAACATCAATAGCAGGTCAACAGAGTCAACAAGGGACAACAAAAGTTGAAGATCAAGACACTGAAGAAGCACTTGAAGACAGTCAGTTTATTTAGCAATATATGACAAAGATTGAACATTTTGTGTACAGAGCAAGAACTTTTGTAATTTTGTAAACAAGCACAAGTAATGGCACAACAATGACATAGCTTTGATCTCAGATGTCCCTAATACCATCATAGACACAAACCCATTCACAATACCTTAGCATACACATAAGCATCAATCAGTCATTTGACTGTGTTCCAATGGCACACTAAGACAGTGAACATGCAGGGAATGCATCTCAGTTTCAAGACTTCATCATAGATAGACTCAAGGAGAATAACACCACCAATCACAAGAGCTTTTAGAACTTTAGGACAAACATTTCGGGACAGACAAGGGAAATGCATAAATAATCTCAGATGTCCCCATAGCCATCATAGACACAAGACCAATCACAAGACCTTAACATACACATAGACACCAGTCAATCACATGTGAAAGTGTTCCTATGGCACATTAAGGCAGTGATATTAAGGTCTTGTATCTCAGCAAAAAGACTTCATCATTGAAATGCACAAATAATCTCAGATGTCCCCATAGCCATCATAGATACAAGACCAATCACAAGACTCAACATACACATAAGCAACAATCAACCACATGTAAAAGTGTTCCTATGGCACATTAAGGCAGTGACATTAAAGGTATTGCATCTCAGTTTCAAGACTTCATCATTGAAATGCACAAATAATCTCGGATGTCCCCATAACCCTAATAGATACAATACCAATCACAGTACCTTAACATACACATAAGCATCAATCAATTACATGTGACACAGTGTTGCCATGGCACATCAGAAGTCCAGTGAACATAAAGGTTTTGCATCTCAGTTATCATGCATCATCACCGATCGCAACACAGAGGCAACACAACATAATCCAACATCAGAACAACAACACCAAAACAGAACACCAACACACCAAAACAGAGAATCAACTTAAACAGAATACCAATGTCTTAGTCATCAGAACATCAACAACAAAACAGAATACCAATGTCTCAGTCAACAACACAACAAACTCATTCAACAACATGCATAATTCAGAGCAATAATCTCAGCAAAAGTACCCATGCATAAACAACTAAAAAAGAGTGAGACTTGGCTAAAAATCAGAATTAGAGGCAACATCACCATAACCGGGGACGATTCATCCCGCAGCTTCATCGTCAGAGGAATCAGGGATGAAGATAATCTCAGGGGAATCAGGGAGGACGACGATCTCAGGGGTAGGAAAGAGCTCATCGAACTCAGGGGTAGCAGGGAGCTCAACGATCTCTGGGGGCTCTTCGTGCAGCTTCCCCTCCACAGTTTCCTCTGAGCCAACAGGAGTGAAGATGTGATCCCCAACACAATCGCCACCCCACTCGCACTGTGGAGCTTGAGAGCAAGCAACAAAAAGTGCATCAGAAGTCCAGGACCCATCGGACTTAAATATGTCCGAATCACCCATTTTTTATGCAAACATAGAAGGGAACCCAGGGGACCGGGGTTTTCAAAGCAACGATCTCTGAGATTTAGGGTTTTTTTGGGCGGGTTTTGGGAGATCTGGGTAGATCTAGACGAGGAGCAAGCCTTATCTGTGTTTTGGGGGCAGCCGGAGCAGATTAACCGCCGGCGAGCAGATCGCAACAGATCGAGATCATTTTTGTGAGTTAGGGTTTCAGAGAGAGCTCAGAATAGAAGAGAGGGCTCAGACGAGAGCGTAGAGAAGGAGAGGCACCTTCTCTGGAGAGCGAGAAGTCAGATGAGAGCACAAAGGAGAACTAGAGGTGAAGAGAGCTCAGACGAGAGAGGAGACGAGAGAGCTCAGATCTAGGATTTCAGAGAGAATGAGAGAGCTCAGAAGAAAAGAGAAGAGAGCGGCGAAGAGTGAGACGAGAGAGTGAAGAGTGAGAGCTCAGAAGGGGGTATTTAGGGTTAGGGTGGGAAATGGGCTGGGCTGGGTAGATTAGGGTTTCGGTAATTGGGCTGGATAGATTAGGCCGGGTTAAATGGGTAGATTAAGGGTAGGTTAATATGGGTTAGGGATATTGGGTTAGGGTAAATTATGGGTTTGGGTTAGTTTGGTTAAAAAAATGGATTTGGGTTAAGTTAATGAATTTAGGAGTAGTTTGGTTAATTTTGTTAATTTTATTAGTTTAATTAATTAATTAAAATTTTAATTAATTAGGTTAATGGAAAATAGTTTATTAAGTTTTAGGTTATGGATAAAAATGGTGGATATTAATGGAGTTTGAGATGGATGAAGATGGTAGGTGAGAATGATTGGATGTATAAGGTAAGGATAAAATGGTGTAAAAGATGGAATGAATAAGGATAATATTGAAAAGAAAAGATGGATAAAAAAGAAAAGTAGGACAAACAAAAAGGGACGTCCAAAACGGAAACATGACGAACATTATGGGACGGGGGAGTATAAAATATTTTTTATTGCCAGATATTACCTAAAGTAAATAAATACTTATACTTAAAAATATCTTGATAATGCCCGGCTAATCAAACCCCTAATGTAATTTAGTTAAAGTAACCGCTTAGTCAAAAATATGGTCCAAAAACAAAGAAAACAACTTAACCTTCAAAATTTATGGTCCGTTTGGATTCTCTCGTAGAATACATTATCTTACATTAAATTATATTAAATTATCAATTTAATACAAGATAATGTATTTTAATACATTCTAGTAGAAATCCAAACAGACCCTTAAGGGTGTGTTTGATCAGATAAAAAAAGTAACGCTTGAAACATTATTGGTAACTAACGGTAGTTATAACTTTCAATATTTAGTAGCGTTTGAAACGTTATTTTTTCATTGCTATTCCTATTACGATTTAATCTAGTTTCAGCCACTATCGATATCATTACATCAACCGCTACTGCTATTAATTTACATGACAAAGAGGGCCTAATGTTGGATTGCGGCCACTAACAACATGTTGTATGACTATAAACAGTAAAAAAACAATTTGAAGACCATTTTTTTATAAGGTAAAAATTATACTGAAAATTACAGACGATACGGTTTTTCAGTCTATAGTATTCTTGCGGATGAGAACTAAAAATTCAAAATTGACTCGAATATCTTTCAAAGGACTCTGCTGTCCCAGCTTTACAATAGAGTCGACTACAATATTTATTTCTCGAAAGACATAAAAGATCTGCACTGAACAAAATAATTATAAAACAAAAAGAATATCAAAATTATAGTTTCTTTCCAAAATTCCATACCTCTCTAAGTAATTTATTCCTTATCTCAATTTAGAGGAAAGGATCAAATATTCAAATTACGAGCGAGAAAAAAGAATATCAAATAAACATTAAAAATGAAAAGTCCCCCATCCACAGAAGGATCTAGAAACCCTAAATAAGTCCCCTTCTGTATCAGTATATATACATTTTGCTCTTCTAGCTTGTCTTTCGCCTCCTGTTAACTTTGCTCTGATCCCCTTCTCGCTTCATTTGATCTCCGAAGGACGAACCTTGTTTTTGGAGATTCTGATAGAATGACCATGGCGGACACAGAGACGTTTGCCTTCCAAGCCGAGATCAACCAACTTCTCAGCTTGATCATTAACACCTTCTACAGCAACAAGGAGATCTTCCTTCGTGAGCTCATCAGTAACTCCTCTGATGTAAGTCCTCTCACCCTCTCACTCCGTTGTTCTAGCTTTTGTTTAATTTTTATTCCAGATTGAATGATTCGAGTTTTCATAGGGTTGGATCTGAACGATTTGCCGTCCTCAGCTAGGTTTTTGTTTCGTCTTTATACAACGATCGCTATATTTCCTGTATTTCATTTGATTCTAGTCGTTGTATTATCCCCCATTAAGTAAATGTGAAAGTTGGCATCGATCTGTCTGTATTGAGTAAATGAAGTCTATTGAGTGCGCAGCGTTGTGAATGTAACCAAATTTCTGCCATTAATTTTGTATTTTGGTGTGAAGTCTGCTAGATGACGTGTTCTTTAGTGTTTCTGTCCGTGTAGCACTATAAACCTTGCAATAATATTTGTGGAGCCATCTTTTATGGGAGCTCAATTGACTTGCAAAGTACAGTATTATTATAGTATGACTTACCCTGACATTCAAACAAAGTTGAACGTTTAATGCCTTTCTAGTACTTTGATTATTTCATTTCCATTACTATTCAATAGCTTTAAAAATGTGAATTATCTCATTAGCATGGCCTCGAGTGCATATGCATTAACCCAATGCTTCCTTATATACTCACATGAATGTGTTCTATTTCTATACTATTGTTGATACGTGATAGTATTTTAGCATTCACTTTGTCGTGTCTTCAATCTTTATGTTCTGCTAATAGGCCGAACTTTTCATTTACTTGAGTAGTTTGTGACCAATTTTGTTACTTGCTCTGTTACAGGCTTTGGACAAGATCCGTTTTGAGAGCTTGACAGACAAGAGCAAGCTAGATAGCCAGCCGGAGCTTTTCATCCACATTGTCCCTGACAAGACCAACAACACACTGACAATCATTGACAGTGGTATTGGGATGACCAAATCTGGTAGGTCACTCTAGTAAAGCTTTTTAGTCATAAATTTGTGTTCTTTTGATTTGTTAGTTTTCATGTAATGTATACTGATGGAAGAAATTGTTGCTTCCAGATTTGGTCAACAATCTCGGTACCATTGCTCGCTCTGGAACGAAAGAGTTCATGGAAGCCATTGCAGCTGGTGCTGATGTGAGCATGATTGGTCAATTTGGTGTTGGTTTCTATTCATCGTACCTGGTTGCTGAGAAGGTGATTGTGACAACCAAGCACAACGATGATGAGCAGTATGTATGGGAATCCCAGGCTGGTGGGTCCTTCACCGTTGCACGTGACACCTCTGGTGAGAACCTTGGCAGAGGTACGAAGATGACCCTTTACCTGAAAGAGGACCAGCTAGAATACCTCGAGGAGCGCAGGCTCAAGGATTTGGTTAAGAAGCACTCTGAGTTCATCAGCTATCCGATCTCTCTTTGGATTGAGAAGACCATTGAGAAAGAAATATCTGATGATGAGGATGAGGAGGAAAAGAAGGACGAGGAAGGTAAGGTAGAGGATGTTGATGAAGAGAAGGAGAAGGAAGAGAAGAAAAAGAAGAAGATCAAGGAGGTCTCTAATGAATGGTCTGTGCTTAACAAGCAGAAGCCTATATGGATGAGGAAGCCCGAAGAGATTACTAAGGAAGAGTATTCTGCCTTCTACAAAAGTCTCACCAATGATTGGGAAGAGCACTTGGCTGTTAAGCACTTTTCTGTTGAAGGTCAGCTCGAGTTCAAGGCCGTTCTCTTTGTTCCGAAGAGGGCACCCTTTGATCTCTTCGACACAAAGAAGAAGCCAAACAATATCAAGCTCTATGTGCGTCGTGTGTTCATCATGGACAGCTGTGAGGATTTGATGCCTGAGTACTTGGGCTTTGTTAAGGGTATTGTTGACTCTGAGGATCTTCCCCTCAACATCTCAAGAGAAATGCTCCAGCAGAACAAGATTTTGAAGGTCATTCGCAAGAACTTGGTGAAGAAGTGCATTGAGCTCTTTTTTGAGATTGCTGAGAACAAGGAGGACTACAACAAGTTCTACGAGGCTTTCTCCAAGAACCTTAAACTCGGTATCCACGAGGACTCTCAGAACAGGACCAAGATTGCAGAGCTGCTGAGGTACCACTCAACCAAGAGCGGGGACGAGTTGACTAGCTTGAAGGACTACGTCACAAGGATGAAGGAGGGCCAGAGTGACATCTACTACATCACTGGAGAGAGCAAGAAGGCTGTTGAAAACTCCCCGTTCCTTGAGAAGCTTAAGAAAAAAGGATACGAGGTCATCTACATGGTTGACGCTATTGACGAGTATGCCATTGGCCAGCTTAAAGAATTTGAAGGGAAGAAGCTGGTTTCAGCCACCAAGGAGGGTCTCAAGCTAGAGGAGACCGATGATGAGAAGGTAAAGAAGGAAGCTCTTAAGGAGAAGTTTGAAGGACTCTGCAAGGTCATAAAAGACGTGTTGGGAGACAAGGTAGAGAAGGTGATCGTCTCTGACCGTGTTGTGGATTCTCCTTGCTGCCTTGTCACAGGCGAGTACGGGTGGTCAGCCAACATGGAACGTATCATGAAGGCTCAGGCTCTGAAAGACTCCAGCATGGGAGGCTACATGTCGAGCAAGAAGACAATGGAGATCAACCCCGAGAACTCCATCATGGAGGAGCTGAGAAAGAGATCTGATGCTGACAAGAACGACAAGTCGGTCAAGGACTTGGTTCTCCTCTTGTTCGAGACTTCTCTTCTGACCTCTGGTTTCAGCCTGGAGGAACCCAACACCTTCGGAAACAGGATCCACAGGATGTTGAAGCTCGGCCTCAGCATTGACGACGATGCTGCTGCTGAGGACACCGACATGCCACCGCTCGAAGAGGCTGACGCTGATGCTGATGGCAGCAAGATGGAGGAAGTCGACTAAGTATTCATCCAAGTAACCCTAGCACCGCTTTTCAGTATTTCTCAATTAGACTATATACTCTCCTCCTATTTGCTAGTAGTTTCTATCTTAATGGCTTATGCATGAGATTTGAGTTTTATGTGAAGCTTTGATTGTCATTAGTGCTTTGCAAAGTGGACTGCAAATTCCATAGCTCATGCTTTTGCTCAGTTTTTGGACATGTTAGTAGCTACTATTAGTGTTAAGTTCTGAATGTTTTCCTAACTTCATCACCACCAACCCAAATCTCGACCCTGCTTCGGCTTGTCGACTCTCTAGGCCAGCGTTGTCGTTGTCGTTTCTGGTTGTGGGTTTGGAAGGATGGTGGTCACAAGATGAAAGTAATCCCAAACAAGAGCGATCTGTAGATGGTTTTGCCTATGAATTGAGACGTGGGAGTTCATGTTTTTATTGATGTTCAATCTTTCGGTACCATTCTTGTGGTATTGTTGTATGTTAACAGAACTGTCAACTTGCTCCATTTATCCAAGGATTAAGGGGAAAAAGCCCCTCTTCTTCACCGAAGCTTGACAAACTTATATCAGTGCTGAAACAACCAAAACCACCAACACCATGATGGATGAAGGGGAAAAACCCTCTTTTTCAGTAAAACTTCACAAGCTTATATCAGTGTTGAAACAATCATAAGGCCACAACCACCAACAACATAAAAAATATCCCTAGTCCGACCACATCGAAACCATAATCGTCTGAGTTGCTAGGCAAGCCTGTAGGAAAGAAGGATTTACAAGACTACAAATTAAAATCATAGAAAATCCAAAAGACAAGAAAATAGTACTCTCTTCGTCCCATTAACTTCTTTCCATTTATTTTGGGTACACTGTTCATAGTTAAAGAGAGTTTTTAAGATTTCTTCTAATAAATAAGAAAAAATATAGTCATGTGAAGTCTTGTTTGATTCGTCTCAACGAGTACTTTAATAATATCAAAAAAATATATTATTTATTAATATGTAATTAGAGATATTAACGGTATAAAATACCACTCGACAAATGTGCCGGGTCAAAGTGGGAGCTTCTATCTGGGACAGAGGAAGTAATAAGGTAATAGCCTTACGGACAAACATAGAAAAGGAAAATACAGAAAGCTTATCTGATAAGCTTAAAATGAATTGAAGATTTAAGATGCATTCACTCAGTTTAGGGTCAAACTTTGGTGTTTAGATCCTGTTGGAAGTTGAGGCGTGATTGTGGGTTTATGTATACTTTTTATTGAGAAGAATTTTTCTGGAGTTTCGTCACATTTTCGGTTGAGTTTCATGAAAATTCACAATGTCGTGTTAGGTTTTTTTTTTGTTTTTTTTCCTCTTGACTCTTTGTCATGTTTAATTTATTTTATATCAGTTTGTCCCATGAGTGAGTCTAACTCGATCGCTCTATACCGGATGTCTGGTGTTTCAATTTTTTACCTTATAATGAAGGCCGTTAATTTGTTCATAAAAATCTTACGCACTTCACTACCAAAGTAAGAAGAAGATGTTTTATGGGCCTCAACTCTAACCTGAGTTGAAATTATAGAATGTTTGTTGGGCTTTGAATGGTGGATTGAGCTTTTACCCTTATTGATGCATCATTCCTAGTTTAGCAAAGAATTGTAGGCCTATGTTTGTTGCCTTGCCAAATCTACCAAACTGTTTTTTTTTTCCACTTATTAAAGGATTCTAAAAATACAGTAAATACTCATTCACACCTTATTATATGATATACTCTAGTCATAAATCAACAGTGGTTCGGTAGAATATACTCCCTCCGTCCCATAATGTTTGTCCTGTTTCGTTTTTGTACATTATTCATAGTTGAAGAGAATTTTTAAGATCTCTTCCAATATATAAAAAAAAACATAGTTATGTGGGGTCTTGTTTAATTCGTCTCAACGAGTACTTTGATAATATCAAAAAATTATAATTTTTATTAATATGTAATTAGAGATACTAACGATACAAAACCCGCATCGGCAAATGTGCCCGGTCAAAACAGGACAAACATTATGGGACGGAGGGAGTACCATTTAAGAAAAAAGAGAACCTAATTTCCAGAGTTAAACAACCACAACAATCCAATCGATGGGTGTGGACTGTTGAGAGTTGGGATGCACATCTGACATCCCCCACCTCGACCAACAAGAAAAAGAAAAATATAGAAGAAAGAATAAAGCTCTACATATTAACTTAATCTTTTATGTTAAAATGTGAATCATAATCTTATATTTAAAAAAAAATTAATTAATCTCACCGATTTTCGATTAACTGCGACCCTTACGATCCCATGGTATTTCCTGATGAATTGGCTAAGTTGGGCTTAAGACTTGATTTGAACATGGCCGAATTTCGCTTGATTTGGCCTAACATCCCTTAAATAATTGTCAAGTAAACCAAACTAATTGCACTTAAGGGGTGTTTTGCGAGTTGAGTTGCACATCAACCAATGAGAAAAAAAAAATACTAATATATAAGGGAGGGTGAAGTCCTATCCATCAACTTAAGTTTTTGTGTTAAAAAAGTGAATCTCGACCTTATATTAAAACTAATATAAATATAGATTAACCTCTTTATTTTCGGATTAACTACGGTTCATAAAATTTAAGATGATATAAGAGCAGGGTCCAATCCGTGATCAATTCCTGATCAATTGGCTAAGAGGTTGTTTAGGCAAGCTATTTGTAAATTGTAATGTATTCTTGTTTAAAAACTATTTATATTATTTTGTAATTTGTGCCATTTTTAAATAACTTTTCATGTAAAAGGGTATTTCTTTTTACTTTTACACCAAATACCAGTATAAATAAACTTATTTAGTTTTGTCAAGACTAGTAATAAAATTAGCTACATAATATATTAAAGATGATATCCGTGGATTTCTTTTTGGTGCGATTTGCACCGAAAGTGGAATGATTAATTGGAAAAAGAGAAGTATATTATTACATGGTTGCTAAATATCGCCCATATACTTTTACTTTTTAACGTTCACTTTCGTCCATCACGAACGAAACAGCTCCGTCCGTAATGGATCAAGGCGTTCCGTCCGTAACGGACCGAGACACTTCGTCCGTAACGGACGGAATCCTAAACGATAAATTCATTCAATGCTACTTGTCCCCACCTGATGGAATTTAATTATCGAAATACCTTCCTATATTACGTCCTCATACATCAATAAACCCAAATTACTCTTTTACTCTCATATATCACGACAAATCATGATGATGGTTTGTATAGTATGAGTAGAGGAAAATGATTCGATGATGTTTAGTCACAATGAGGCATGTTTTTATTTCAAAGTTTGAGTTTTTATGAAATTGTAAATACATGTATATGAAAGATGTGATATTTACTTTATTTGCAAGTTAAAAATCACAACTTTCATGTTAGTTTAAGAATTTGTTATCACATAAATATGTTTGATAAGTATGTTTGATAAGATATGTAGGTAAATGTTAGTGTTTATAACTTGATAAATTTGCAAGTATAAATCTTTGATTTGACCGCTCTCGATTTGTCATGCTTTAATGGCTAGGATATTCCGTACTGACCGTTTCATAGAACGTTTGTACTTTTTGTCATGCTCTGATTTTTTTTGGAATATTTTGATGGCTAGGGTATTTTTTTAGTCTTAACGACCAGAAGCACCTAAGTCTTGATGACTGACCTATAGAAATTGAGATGCCTTCTTCGTACTGCGTGGTGCAAGACTTTGTGTTCCTCTTTTACATGCAGAAGGAGTCGATTCTTCTTTGACGTGCACACCCTCTCATGGGATAGGAGCCTCGTCTGTAACAAGAGGAGCGGGGTCGTAGAAAGTCAGTTCCTCTCCTGGAATACGAAACTCATCCGTCCTGGATGGCTCGTGATACGAATCCGATGGCTCGAATCTTGTCTGAAGCCGGGTCTAGGTAGGAAATGGTCTCGGATCCTTCTCTTGGTAACCGGATAAGTACGAACCACTGGAAAGGTTGGTCCGCGGCTCTCTTATGCTCGCTTGGGCGAGAGTGAATGTTGTGTTTGTGAACCGTGACGTAGTTCAATTGGGTCTAACCAGTTTTGTGACGCCGAGGCCTAAGGGGAGGAGTTCAACTCAAATACGAAGCTTAGGCATAATTTTCAACGTAATTAAAACGATTACAAGTAAAGGCTATATATAGCCAAAATAGTGCACGGCCTTGATGGGCCTTATTTAACCTAATGGGCCGAGTCCATACGCAGATGGGCTCGCATACCAAAACAGAAAATAAGCTAAAACTAGCAACTACTAAATAAGGAACTATTAAATACGGAAAGTACTGAAATACATAGAGAAGCTAATTAAATAGGCTTGTCGGATGTCACGGTCTTGGTCTTCGGCGGCTCGCCGAAGCCTGGTTCAGGACTAGCCAGGATCGCATCATTCTCTCTCTCTTAGAATCAAAGCGTCCCCGCTTCGAGCTGGGTGGGGCCAGGGAGAACAAGAGCTCGGCAACCGGCGAGAGTGTAGCGTCGTAGTAGGGCTCGGGTCCGGCTTTCGGCATCACAAATATCAGCAAGAACGGGTCGGATGCGGGAGCGGGCTTGGGTGCCTCTGTCATCATCATCGCGCGGAGGCCCGGATCTGGATTCGACAACCTCGGAAGGGCCGACGTAGGCACGTTGGGCACGTCGGGCTTGGAAGCATCAGGGTCGGGAGCGGGTGCGCTGGGTTACGGACCCACTGTCGTGGACAAGGGGGCTGCTGCGCTGGGGGCTGTGGACGGAGCATATGCTGAAGCCGCGGTCGCGGCTGTTGGGGCCGCAGTCACTGCTGTTGTGGGCGCGGTCGTGGCTTGCGCGGCAAAGAGGCTTTTTGCTTTGGCGAGTTGGGCTCGAAGCTCGACGACCTCTCGAGCAAGGGCCTCCTCGGTGGCCTGGCTAGCGGCCAACGCTTTGCGCTTGGTGGTGGCGTCGTGTGCGACTGCTGGAACCGGTGACACGGGAGGACGCTCAGAACGGCGCAAGTGCGGGGGCTCAGGGTAGCGCACTCGGGCGTGCTCGCGGCGCGGTGGCGAGTTGTGTTGGCGCATGGGTGGGTAGTATGGACGCTGGGGCGGAGAGTACGGGCGGCGGGACAGGGGGTCATAGTTGCGGCGGGATATAGTCCGGATGAGCGTCATATAGACTCACGCCACCAAACCATTCGTCGTCGTGCCCCTCATCGGCGAAGAGGTAGGGGTTGCAGGTCCACGGGAGGCGCTAGTGAGCCATGGGCGGGTGCTGGCTCTGATACCAATTGATACGAATCCGATGGCTCGGATCTCGTCTGAAGCCGGGTCTAGGTAGGAAATGGTCTCGGATCCTTCTCTTGGTAACCGGATAAGTACGAACCACCGGGAAGGTTGGTCCGCGGCTCTCTTATGCTCGCTTGGGCGAGAGTGAATGTTGTGTTTGTGAACCGTGACATGGTTCAATCGGGTCTAACCAGTTTTGTGACGCCGATGCCTAAGGGGAGGAGTTCAACTCAACTACGAAGCTTAGGCATAATCTTCAACGTGACTAAAACGATTACAAGTAAAGGATATATATAGCCAAAATAGTGCACGACCTTGATGGGCCTTATTTAACCTAATGGGCCGAGTCCATATGCAGATGGGCTCGCATACCAAAACATAAAATAAGCTAAAACTAGCAACTACTAAATAAGGAACTACTGAAATACGAAAAGTACTGAAATACATAGAAAAGCTAATTAAATAGGCTTGTCGGATGCCACGGGGGACGCCACGGTCTTGGTCTCCGGCGGCTCGCCGAAGCCTGGTTCAGGACTAGCCAGGATTGCATCATTCTTCCTCCCTTAGAATCGAAGCGTCCCCGCTTTGAGCTGGGTGAGGCCAGGGAGAACAAGAGCTCGGCAACCGGCGAGAGTGTGGCATCGTAGTAGGGCTCGGGTCTGGCTTTCGACATCACAAATATCAGCAAGAACGGGTCGGATGCGGGAGCGGGCTTGGGTGCCTCTGTCATCATCATCGCGCGGAGGCCCGGATCTGGAGTCGACAACCTCAGAAGGGCCGGCGTAGGCACGTTGGGCACGTCGGGCTTGGAAGCATCGGGGTCGGGAGCGGGCGCACTGGGGCACGGACCCACTGCCGTGGACAAGGGGGTTGCTGCGCTGGGGGCTATGGACGGAGCGGCTGCTGAAGCCGCGATCGCGGCTGTTGGGGCCGCGGTCACTGCTGTTGTGGGCGCGGTCGCGGCTTGTGCGGCAAAGAGGCTTCTTGCTTTGGCGAGTTGGGCTTGAAGCTCGATGACCTCTCGAGCAAGGGCCTCCTCGGTGGCCTGGCTAGCGGCCAACGCTTGGTGGTGGCATCGTGTGCAACCGCTGGAACCGGTGACACGGGAGAGCGCTCGGAACGACGCAAGTGCGGGGGCTCAGGGTAGCGCACTCGGGCATGCTCGTGGCGCGGTGGCGAGTTGTGTTGGCGCCTGGGTGGGTAGTATGGACGCTAGGGCAGAGAGTACGGGCGGCGGGACATGGGGTCATAGTTGCGGCGGGATATAGTCCGGATGAGCGTCATATAGACTCACGCTATAACACCCCAGGCCAGAGGTGTCACAGTTCCATAGTCCCGGAGAACTATAAGGCGATTTTAGAAAAAAAAAGAAAACCCAAATACTTCCAAATATACAAAAGTTAGCAACATTAAAATCCCTGTTCAAGTTTGGAACAACCTTTAAACCTTGCATCAAGTTCAATATCTCAATTTACACCAAAATAACGGTAGTTAATACAACCTTTTTAAATCCGTTGCAAAACTAAATCCTTAACTGTGAATACGAATCTGTGATCAAGAACTCCCTTGCTGCCGCCAACCTGCAAAGACTAGTTGACTGGTGGACCCGATACACCAGCCAACCATGGAACATAAACCGAGGTTGATTAGTCTATTGAAAGACTAGCAAGACTCATCAAGCCAAAACAATTTAAAACACATGAAAGAATTTTCATAACATTCAACCAAGACCAACCACACATCAAAACATATACATACACTATCACATAACCATTAAATAACCATTCCTATCCACTCTTCACTATGCCAGCCACATTCAATCTAACCTCAACCACACAACGAGAAAACCGATGAGACGATCTAATCCGACTTTACTAACACATTCAATCCATCTTTCTTCTCGACTACTAACACCTCAATTATCAACTCTACAACACATATATACATATATTACTATCAACACGTAACCAAGGCTAACCAAACATACCGAACTCACTACTGTACTAACACATTCCAACCAACCTTCGCATCAATGAACACATAAGCACAAGCAAGACAATCATCACCTTATATAAACATAACGACCCAGGCCAGCCACCCTTCCGGTGCCGCCTGTTCGTTAACATGGGCCGCAACCCATAAACCTCAACCCAACCCATATTGGCCCACACCCTCAAGATGGGAAACCAACCTTCATAATCAATCAACATAACCATCTTTCCTCAACTAGCTGCCACCAACAACCACACCAACAGAAATTCACATCACAACTAGCTACAAAAACCAATATTTGACAACAAGTCAATAACTAGCCAACAATCAACATCCAACACAAAACCAATAACCAAGCACACAACCAATATCATCAACACAACCACTTAATCAAGTACACAACCAATATCACCAACACAACCACTTATCAAACACAAAATCAACACATACAACCGCCAACACCTCCACTCCAACCTCCGTCTCCACCACCACATCACCGGGTGAGACAATCATCACACTCTATCCTATCTCCGATCCAACCTTCAATCCAACCCACCACCGGATGGGACTTTCAACCATCCAACCATGGCCATTAACCAACGTAAGGTCACACCCTCACGTGGTCGGGTGAGGCTATCAATCACCCCGGCCCAGCCTTAACCAACGGAGGTCACACCCTCACGTGGTCGGGTGAGGTCACACCCTCAACCCCGGCTCAACACACACTTTTCGGATGGGACTTTCAACCATCCAACCATGGCCATTAACCAACGTAAGGTCACACCCTCACGTGGTTGGGTGAGGCTATCAATCACCCCGGCATAGCCTTAACCAACGGAGGTCACACCCTCACGTGGTCGGATGAGGTCACACCCTCATCCCGACTCCACAACCAACCATCACCAATCCACCAACAACCCACCATCTCCATCTGCCAACATCACCAACCATCCACAACTAGCTACAATCAACTACCACACCAACATTCAGGCAAACACAACACAAGGCAACCAACTAACACACACACGTATATATAACCATGTAATTCAACAACCAATAATCCAGATTAACACACTCAGACAAGGTAAAATCAATTACTGAACAAAGATAGAAAGCGAAAGTAATTTATAAAAATATACGAAAGGTTAGCAAGAATCATCTTGCCCAATCCAATTTAGATAAAGAAAGGATATCACAATATCCAATTAACGATAATATCTAATAACATAACCAGTAGTCAACAACCGACCAATATCCAACAACAAACCTATCACAACAAACAATCCATCCAACACGAAACCAATAACCACACACACAACCAATATCTGTCAACAAACCACTAATCAAGCACACAACCGATATTCAGCACAAGACCAACATCCAAACACTCAATCGATATCCAACACGAGACCAATATCAACACTTTCAACCATTTAATTCTAAGCCTACAATTCTAGATCAATTAAACGGACATGAGCATATATCATTACTGAAAATAGTCATATACGGACTTAATTATTTTTAAAAGAGATAAGTAAAAGTATGAGCAAGAATCATCTTGTCTCAAACTCGACAACCACGACCTCAGAGACCTCCAATCAACTCGAACGAACCTGAGACAACAATTCAAACAAATCCCTGACATTAATTAACTCATACAAATCCACTACCAACAAACCCCCAAATTCAAACCCTATAATCATACCTCAATTTAATTCAGCAAACCACACAAAATTCAACCCAATTACTTCAAAATCAAATTATTGCTGCACAGCTCCCCGAATCAGTCTAACCATTCACGGCTGGAACGCAATCCTCAACGTCTTCCACATCTGTTCACACCGAACCGCAACAACAACAAGTCACCATTAAAATCAGCTGAACTTCCGACTCAAATAAATTCAGCACAACCGCAACTCTTACCTCGACGACAACCGCTCTGTCCTTGCCGGAAATGGCTTCTTGTCGCCGGAACCACAGCAGAACACCAGCAGCAGCGGCGGCACAGCAACAGCCACTCCAACGCAACAACCAACAGAGGCGTACACAGCTCAGCAGCGGCGAGCAGAACACAGCGGCGACGGATGGCACAACAACGGCTTGCACATGGAAGGAGGAGAAGGCAAACGGCGGTGGCCGGGTTTGGCTCGCCGGCGGAATACGGCTGAACACGGAGGGAGGAAGGTAGGAGGCGTCTCTGTCTCCCCTTTCGCTGTGCACTCCCGAGAAGAAGACTTCAAGACCGACTTCACCTTGTTCGAGAAGATGACCACAAGGGATCTTTATCCCCTAATTTTTTTTCTTCCTGATTTTAAGAAATCCCAAAATTTTATTTACCATTTTGCCATTTCTATAACCTTTGGGGTATTTCACACGCCACCAAACCATTCGTCGTCGTGCCCCTCATCGGCGAAGAGGTAGGGGTTGTAGGTCCACGGGAGGCGCCAGTGAGCCATGGGCGGGTGCTGGCTCTGATACCAATTGATACGAATCCGATGGCTCGGATCCCGTCTGAAGCCGGATCTAGGTAGGAAATGGTCTCGGATCCTTCTCTTGGTAACCGGATAAGTACGAACCACCAGGAAAGTTGGTCCGCGACTCTCTTATGCTCGCTTGGGCGAGAGTGAAGGTTGTGTTTGTGAACCGTGACGTGGTTCAATCGAGTCTACCAGTTTTGTGATGCCGAGGCCTAAGGGGAGGAGTTCAACTCAACTACGAAGCTTGGACATAAATTTCAACGTAACTAAAACGATTACAAGTGAAGGCTATATATAGCCAAAATAGTGCACAACCTTGATGGGCCTTATTTAACCTAATGGGCCGAGTCCATACGCAGATGGGCTCGCATACCAAAACAAGAAATAAGCTAAAACTAGCAACTACTAAAGAAGAAACTACTAAAAACGGAAAATACTCAAATACATATAAAAGCTAATTAAATAGGCTTGTCAGATGCCACGGGGGACGCCACGGTCTTGGTCTTCGGCGGCTCGCCGAAGCCTGGTTCAGGACTAGTCAGGATTGCATCAGCTCGTATGTAGCCGACTCGTATGTAGCAGGCTCGTATGTCTCGGACGGTCGTATGTAGCTGGGTCGTATGTCACGCCCCCTCCTATTACATTCATCGGTGTTGCATTGTCGGGATTTGCTATGTAGCTGACTCGTATGTCACGCCCCCCTCCTATTACATTCGTCGGTGTTGCATTGTCGGGAATTGCTTTTTTGGCTTTTGACTTAGTTGCACGTCATGTATACAGATAAGGCCGCACACACTCTCACAAACACCCTCTCTCCTACATACATGTCAGGATCTAGTGTTATCATCCATCTGCAACCTAAATAACAAAATAAATATTAAACTCGTAACAGACACAATTGGAATTTAAAAAAAAGCAACCCGTCACGGACGGACTGGGCTCGTCCATCACGGGCGAGTTCTTCGTTTTCAACCAAACGAAGTTGCAGAAACAACTTCGTCTTTGACACCGTTTCTTTTTTTTATCCATGGTTTGATTTACTTCTTTAAAATTAACTATATTCAAATTAATGTTAATCATGTACAACTACAACAATTTGAGCCCCATGATTTAAATTTGGAAGAGATTTGGAGTTGGAAAAGAGAGGAAGAGAGAAAGAGAGGTTTGAAGTTGGAAAATAAAATTGAAAATGACATATGTGATAATTTGTTAGATTTTTTAATTTATGCTCTAAAATGGACTCTATTTAGCAAATTTAGATGTGCTCTATATAACAATCCCCAAAATAAATTAGGTATATAATTTATCATTTTATTCATGATTGAATGATAGGTTGAATTAGAGAGTAAAATACTCAGAATTTAACTTTTAACACATAAAAAAAACGCTCCCAGGGAGGGCGCCGTTCGCCGGCCCTAGAACCCCCAAAAAAATCGCTTCACCGGCCCTGGTACAACTGCTCCATCGAGCCTCCCCCCCTTAAGCTTATCCCAGCCATGGCCGACCGCCGCTTCCCTCTGCCGCTCCACTGTTCGCCTTTAGCCAACAACCACAATACTCCTACCGAAATATACGAAAATGCATGATCAAGAGAAAGAACTCTGAAAGAATGAGTCTTAAGGAAACATATGAAGAGAAGACTCCAACGAATTGAGTCTTATCGGAAGTATGACAAGTGTTTGAGAACATTAAAGTTTCACGCAAATGTTTAAAAGCGACTTGACTATTTGGGTCCACGACCAACCTCACCGCATAATGCGAATTCAGATTCGGAAGGTGGACTTACTCTAATCGAAGCCCAGACGAGTTTTCACGTTGTACTTCTCGCCCAAGGTTCATTAATTATGTGCACTAAAGCACTTATCTTATTTAATTCCAAAATGTACATTTTACGTTATAAGCTTTTAAGATCTCTTCACGAGAGATATCAGATCTCCTCACAAGAGATATCAAAGGGAATACATCCCATGGAATACATCCCAAATGGCGGCACCAGTTGTGTGCACATACCCTGAGTAAGGGTAAAGTCATGACCGAAGATACTAGGGAAAATCATCCTAGCACCATTATCAAGAAACCACTAAACCTCGCAAGGTACATAGTGTTCCTACGAATACTCGTTCTAACTAAACAGTTAAAACATAAGAGCAATCATTCACATCAAAGCCATCGAGGCCAATAACAGATATAATAGCGTTGTTTCTAGCAGTATATACAACCTATTATAATATCTGTATTTTAATCATATATATATATATATATACAATAACGTTGTTCTAGCAATATACAACCTATTATAATATCTCTTTTAAAATCACATACAGTTATCAAAACTGTTCCCAGATGAAAACAACAATTCATCCCAAATTAATTAACAATTAAACAATTGATAATCAATATAAATATGGAATGATAAGCAAAAGCGAACCTCCACTTGCCTTAGATTAGACGAAGCTCAACGAAGCTTGAGACGACGGGTTTCCGGGTCCGAAACGAGGAAGAACTCAGATTATGATTTCCTACGGAACGATCCATAACGAAACCCTAAGTTAGATTCGACAATAAATAGTATGAATCTAAAGAAAAATGAACGAAATCGAAGGAACGAAAGTCCCAAACGAGATCACAAAGCCCAAGCCACAACCACACACGCCCAGGCCCACCGCGGGTGCGGCGGCTTGACCGCTGGTGCGGCGAGGCTACAGAGGCTAGACACCGACAGCGAAAACTCATCGGGGAAGACGATGGGGCTCGACTTGGGTTGGTTTCGACTTCCAAACTCCTTGTGTCACTAACCACCACCTTGAGGGCACCTCCTCCTATGACAACTCCGGCGACGACCTTGAAGAACTCCGGCGACGCTTGCAACTTCGGCGACAATGGCAGTGAAAGAAAGAGAGATTTGAGGGAGAGAGAGAGAGTGGAATGGCCTCCTCCTCTTAGCCCCCTCCTTTTATAGGCCATCAAGGAGCCAGAAGGAGTCCAGCTGGCCCCCTCTCCCACCGCCTCACCGGGGACAAGATCGGAAAGCAGCTCAGACGAGTTCGGCGGAGCAGAGAAGCCATCATCACGGCGCGGGTGCGGTGGGTCTCACCGCGGGGTGCGGTGGCGACCAGTTCCTGACCGCGGGGTGCGGTCAAGGCAATTTTTGTGCCTTTTGCCCATTCTTTGACCGGGAAGCCCACTTTTGACCGGGAATAATTATGGTATGGGTTTTAACCTCGGGTTAAATATATTCGTACCCGAACAATTATTCTAAACCCCAAAAATACGTCGAATGTATTTTATTCCACTCAAGGAATTATTACGGAGATCAAGTATTTAACAGAAAGTCTAAACTTCTCTGAAAATAATTCGACTACAATACGAGTGTTTGGAAAACTTACCCAAAAAAAAACTCTTTACTAAAATGAGGGGTATTACAGCACTAAGCCTAGATCCAACACTGGCCCTAGCCTTTGGCTGGACTGTTGAAGAGAGCCCTAAACCCGCCGCTCCGACCGAGCCCTAACCCCCGCCGCTCCGACCGAGCCCCCGCTCTGCATCGAGCCCTGCCAACGCCGCTGTCTTCGATGGTCCGAGAGCACCAAGCCCAGATCCCGCCATGGTCCGAACCATCCCCACCCGCTCCGACCGAGCCCCGGCTTCGCACTGAGCCCCCGCTCCGTCCGAGCCCCGCCGCCGATGGCTGCGATGGAGTTTTGGGCCTTCGCCGGGAAGTCGCCTCACCTTCGCCTTCTCCGGGAAGATGTCGGCGAACCCCCTCCCGCCTCTTTCTCAAACCTGCACTCCTCCTGTTTTGGGATTTCGCTTCCTCTGTTTTTGGTTTCGAAATTCGGTTACAGTGGTGGTTTGGGGGTGAAAAGGAGGAGGGGAATATAAGTGGTTTTGTTCGGGTTCGTTTGAGCCCTCAGACTCTTTCCCTTTTTTTTTTTTTTTGTCCCGTTGTTTCAGGTTCGGTTGCGAGACTTTCTTTGGTTGATGAAGTTTGCCTAGATGATGAATCGAGTTGTAGTTCCGGCATAATAGAGGATGACCATCCTTCCGGCGGCGCAACAATTGTTTGTGCTTCACTCACCTCATTTCTAGGCTGTTTTGCTTTGTCTTGCCTTAGTTTGTTTCGTTTGTTGTTTGTTCTTTCTTCTCTTAAGTGTTGTTGTATTACCGGTTAATTCAGTTGCCAGTTTCTGGTCTCTCGAAGTTGTTCGCTACGAATTCTTACTCTATATAAAAAAAAAAACTCTCCTTATACGCTTCTAAATTCGGATTCAGGAATTTTATAAACGGTATAAGATAATTTGTGAATATCGACAGGGAAATTCCATGAAATATTGAAATTACATTCATATCTATTTGCGCCTTTTACCATTAAAACCAATATTATACCATACTATTACGTGAGAATAGATTAATGTCCAATTAGATTTTCCAATACTATTAATAAGGTATATAGTGTGAGGGAAGTTCGGGTGCGAAATATGCTTATCGTGCGAAATGCGAAACGGTCACGTTCATTCGCGTTCATAAATTGACACCACATGTTCATTATCTGTGCGATAATGTTCACTATCTGTGGGGTAATGTTCAAGGGACGATACTGTTAAAAAAAAGGGGGGAAATAGTGAATAGTGACATGGTAGCATAACCGTAAATACGACGAATTTTTTTTTTCGGTCAATAACTTTTTTTATTTATTATTTATTTATTGTCTCTGATCGTTCTGGAATAGACAATTATTGGCGTTCACATATAAGTACTACATGTTCATTATTCTATGTCGTCAAGTTCATATATAACATGTTCATGTGCAAACACATGTCTTTGAACATTCAGTGTTTATTTGTGAACTTCAGTACACAAATAAATGAACATTTAGTGCTTATTTGTGAACCTTCTATATAGGCTATTCCAGGATGATCAGGGGACGAAAACGAAAAAAAAAAAAAATGTACGGCCGAGATCGCTTCGCATTTCGCACGGGAAGGGCATTTCGCATGGAAACCCAAATCTATATAGTGTTACATAATTATAGTTAAGAATATCTAAAATAGAAAAATATGAACAGATTCTACTCTAACCAATCTTATTTGCATGCATAGTCTATTAGAGCAGTCCTTATGGGGGCTTTTGAAGGGGCTTAAACTATTTTTTTTAATAAAATAATAGAAGACATCCCATAAGCCGGGGGAGGGGCTTAAATAAAGGGGAAATTTTAAGCCCCATCCAAACGGGCTTAAAAAACAGTGTTTTTAAGGCCCGTTTGGTTGGGGTTAAAAAAAATTGGCCCAGCCAAACAAAACGCGGCATTTTGAAGTAAGTAGCCAAACAGCTACTTTACTTCTGACGCCGCCACGTGTCAACATTTTATTGGCGCCGCGTCGCTCGTTAGATGAGCGACGCGTGGCGCGATATCAACGGCCAGGATTATTTCCTGGCCGTTGGTATTTTTTTTTAAAAATATCATATTTGTTTTTTATAAATCCAAAATTAAAAAAATACCATAATTCTAGTTTTATTTTTCTCTATCTATAGACACCCATTTTGAATATATTTGATATATTTTTAATTTTTTTTATTGTATATTGTATATCATTAATTGAAATAAATTATTTTTAAATTATCTATGGTGGATTTCAATGTTAATGGACATGGATACAACATGGGATATTATCTCACGGATGACATCTATCCGCCATGGGTGACATTTGTCCAATCAATACGGATTCCTCAAGGTTCTAAAGCCAAGTTATTTGCCCAACATCAAGAAGCTGTTCGCAAAGATGTGGAACGTGCATTTGGAGTGTTGCAATCTCGATTTGCAATAATCCGTAACCCAGCACTCTCTTTGGATTTTATGAAGATTGAAAAGATAATGAGGGCTTGCATCATTCTACATAATATGATTGTAGAAGATGAACAAGATTCTTATAGTCATCATGGATATGAAATCCCAGAGTTTGCCGAAGGAGTAAGTGGAGAGCCTACATCGATGAATAATCAGGATTGGACATACTCCACCAATAGACCGGCGAGTATGAGCAACTTCCTGAATAACATGAGGGCTCAACTTCGGAATTCAAATGCACACTGCCAACTTAAGGAAGATTTGAAGGAACACATTTGGCAACGATTTGGAGAAGATTAAAGTCTTTTGAGTGTTTTGTGTTTTTAAAAATTGAGCTATGCATTGTGTAATGATGTTTTTTGTTAAATTCGGTAATTTGCTTGAGTTTATGTTGTTTCATCAATGTTCTTTCCTTTAATTTATGTATCAATCGTTGTAATGTTTTGCAATATATGTTTGTCGTTAATTTCCTCCAAGCCTTAATATTTGTTTTATTATTACTACTATAATTAGCCACTTAAATTAAAATATATTTACAGTGTTTTTAAAATAAATGGCATAATTGTAATTTATTAAAAAGATTATTTAATATAATGGTATAATTATAATTTATTAAAAAGATTATTTAATATAATGGCATAAGTATAATTAATTAAAAAGATTATTTAATATAATGACATAATTGTAATTTATTAAAAAGATTATTTAATATAATGACATAATTGTAATTTATTAAAAAGATTATTTAATACAATGACATAATTGTAAATATAAAGTGTATAGTAATTTATTTAAAAAATTATGGTGATAATGGTATAATTATAAATATAAATTGAAACTAAAAGCCCATCTTTAAACCCTCTATTAAAACAATTTTTTTGGAATGAGACTTAAATGGAGGCTTAAACTCAAAAAACTTTCATTTAAGTCTCTTATTTGAGCCCCTAAGGGGTGCTCTTATATTATTTAAAAAAGCATATCAAATCCTTGGTTTTAGACGATTCTGAAAATATGTTAGTGTTTCGCATTTCCCTATAATTTGTTTTTTTAATCTTATTCAATTTACATAAAGGGAAAAAGATAGAAAATAATCATTATATAATACTAAAGTTAATAGAATTACCCAGCTACCACGAACACAGAGAAGTTTACTCATGGGTTAGGAAACCTCTCACCTCCCTCCTCTGTGAGGGTTCCTCTAGCCTAAGTGTTAGCCCCTTTTCCACTCTCCTTCCCACCGTTGTTTCCCCTTTCCGGCCGCTCTTCGCCTGCTTCTCCCTCGGCACTGCTGGTGTCTTCTTTGTATGCCCCTCGCCTCTTTTTTCGCCCCTCGGCTGCCCTGTACAAGTTTGCTTCTCTCGACAGCGCCGCCGCCGCTCCTCTGTTTCTTGCCCATGCGCGTGCCTCCGCCCATATGCGACTGTCTCTGGCTTCGATTCGTCTGCTTCGTCGTTGTTTTTCTCCCGGTCGCTGCTGTATATCCTCCGGTAACATGTCTATCTCCTTCAAAGATGCTTGTCTTTGGCACATCCAAATCGATTTCTTCATTTGCAAAACCGACTATTGGATCTGATTTGGGGCTTTGTTTTGATGTTTTTTTTTTCAGTGTGTTTGACAAATGATTAATGGATAGAAAGGGAAAGGAAGTAAAATATAAAAAATGATGAGAAGGAAAAAAAAGGGAGAGAATGAGAAGGGAAGGAAAAGATTTTAAATTTTTTTCTTGTTTGGAAAAAAAGGGAATTTTAAGAGGAGAGAGAAATGAAAATTAGTTTATGTTAATTTTTTTTTTCTTAAATTTTAAATGGGTTTGTTTATAGTTTTTACCCAATTTCCTTGTGATTTTTTCTTTGTTTTTGTTAAAATTCACTCAATTTCCCTCATAAAATTTAAGCAAATAAGAAAACACAATTTTCTTATTTTCCCTCCCTTCAAATCCCCTCTCAATCCCTCGATACAAACATAGCGTTTGTGCCCTTGTTTTCCTTTCAGTGACTGGTCTTTGTAATTGTGATTATGATGTTTTGATTTTGGTTGTTTCAACCTGTACATCGCTGGGTCTTATGGACTATTGGGGCTCTCCTTTTGTTTTGCTTGTTGTGGTTTTTTTAGTGCCTTTTGCTTCCCCTTGTACATACTCGTCTGTGGTGGTTCTGGTGTCCAGGGGTCACTTCCGTCTTTGTCTAATGGATTCACTTAAGTCTTTGGGAGTAAATCTTTAAAATCAAGTATTGTTGTGAATCTATTGGACGCAGTGACTTTGGATTGGGGCCATCAGTTTTGATCTAATGCACCTATGTAGATATTAAACAAGCCGAATTGATGAAGTTGCATGAGTACTTAGCAAAATCCAGCAAATCTTGCCCAATGGAATCATCACGATCTGTCAAAATCATGCAACACCAACTCAAGACATAATAAGCATCCTCCAGCACAAGACATTAGCAAAATGAGGCAATACTCCAACACAAGACATCAGCAAGCATTAGGGAAGACATCAGTACTCGTAACTTTAGCATTCTAGCACAAGACATCAACAAAATGAAGCAATACTCCAGCACAAGACATGAGCAAAATGAGGCAATACTCCAGCATTCCAGCCAACAACATGAATCATCACAATGCGTCAAAATGAAGTAACAGATAAAGACATCAGAATACCTTCCCTACCATAAACTTTAGCATGAGATCTGCTTTGGATGCTTTCCAGACACAAGATGAGTTGTTCATCTGTCCATAAAGAACCGATCCCATCGATACAACAAGCTTTTGGAGGCGACATTATACAAACGATGCTTATCTGGATTGAAACATGTCATTGAGATTTACACTGACGCTCATAAGCAAAACAAATGAATTAACTCTCTTTCTTCAATATGCTGAACATGTTCATGATGCTAAATCATAAAGTTTGGCAACATAATAATTTGCAAAGAAATAATTTAGGGATTTTGAATTTAGGATCAGCTTCATCCAGATCAATCAAGGACTTAGTAAACCCTCACAAGATCATAATACATGCAAGTTAATCTGACATGATTGCCTATAAATAAAGTATAAAATAAGAACAGAACACTGAAATTTGTATAAGGAAACTTTCAATTTTATGTTTTCTGTTCCATTAGTAAGGTTTTTAGAGGAATAACCACAAAGGAGAACAAATTAAAGCTGAAATCTAGTTCATATATAAGGCTGGTTGGTCTCATCTAAAAATTGGGTTTTTTTTAATTGAGAAAAATGCAGGGAAAATAAAGAGAAGAAAAAGAAGAGCTTTACTTTCTTGATGGGGGTTTACTCAAATCCATCTCAATTTCATCACAATCCTTCACACTCATTCAAAACCAACAACAATTTCTCTTTGTGGTTATAGAAAGACTAGAAGTTTGAAAATGTCAAACCCATTAGAAAGAACTAGAAAGCCACCACAACCCAGAAACATAAATCAAGACAAAGCAAACCAACTGAATGAAGTGATCATCAATTCATGTACAAAATTAGATGAAATTGTGATTGATATACCTTGAGTGACCTTTTCAGAAGACAGTAGAATCAACAAATTAAAACAAGAAATTAAAAAAAATTCCAAGTTCATCCAAAATGATAAAAATTCATGATCACCCAAAGAAAACTCATCGTCTAGGAAATCACTCCAGTAATTAATCATTCTCTACCAACTTGTTGATGATCCTGCAACAAAGTAAGACATAAAAAAAATTGAATACTCCCTTCGTCCCATAATATAAGCCCCATTTGCCATTTTGGGCGTCCCAAAAGGTTCACCACATTTACTTTTCTTTTCATTTATAGCCATACTTATTTCTCATATTACCCTCCTAAATTTTCTACATTTACCCAATCTACCCTATCATATTTTGTTTTATTCTCCTCTCCTTACCTACCCACATCATTACATTTATTACCCTCCCTCATAAATATCTCTCTCTCTCATACCCCTCTCTCTCACACTCACCAGATCACTCTCAAACCCTCTATCTATGCTCTCTCTCTCACACACTCAAACCCTAATCTCATCTGCTCTCTCACACTCAAACGCCGCTATCTCTGCTCTCTCTCTCTCTCACACTCAAACCATAATCTCATCTGCTCTCTCACACTCAAACGCCGCTTGAACCCTAATCTCTCATCTTTTTCATCATATGGATCTTGGTTTCTGGATCTCGTCTCCTCTTCTTCATCATCTCTGGATCTCATCTCTGGATCTTGCTTTCTGGATCTCGTCTCCTCTTCTTCATAATCTCTTGATCGAGGTCTCCTCTGGATCTCATCTCTGGATCTTGCTTTCTGGATCTGGTCTCCTATTCTTTATCATCTCTGGATCGAGGTCTCCTCTTCTTCATCATCTCTGGATCAAGGTCTCCTCTTCTTCATCATCTCTGGATCGTGTCCTCTAGATCTTGCTTTCTGAGAATCCAGAGATGAGCTTCCATTGGACAACAAGCTCTGATGATGGCATGGCGCCCCCGAAGCAGAAGAAATCTCCTTCTTTCTGCTCTCAATACCCAAAGTGTGAATGGGGAAACCAGTGCCAAGGAGTTCACAGCTTCAGTCCCCATTACTCTGAAGATACTGTTGAGGGTGGATGGAAACCTAAGGCCAAGGTGGATGAAGAAGCTGTAAATCAGCCCTCCAAGTCCCCGGAGAAAGATGCAGGACCCTTTAGAAAAAAAATCCCACCTGAGGTTGAGATTATTATAATCTCTGATGATGAATCCGATGGTTGACTTCTAAACTCTGTCCTCTGTTGATTGCATGTTTAATTTGATTACTCTATTGCTGTTGATTTGATCTAATATGTTTCAATTTGCATGTCCTCTGTTGATTGCATGTTCAATTTCGGGGTTGTATGTTGAATATTTTGATTGCATGTTCAATTTGATGGATTACATTTTACTTTGTATGCATGTTCAATTTCGGGGTTGTATGCATGTGCTGGATGCTCTGGTTATCAAATGTTTTGTCTTGTCCATTGATCTGCAAATTAGTTTGATACATGCTCTGATGCTCATTGATCTGCAAATGCTCTTTATGATTTTCTGTTGCAAATGCTCTGTCTGGTTATGGTTATCTGATGCTCTGTCTTGTTCATTGATTTGCAAATGTTGCAAATGCTCTGGTTATCTGATGTTCTCTTGTTCATTGATCTGCAAATGCTCTTGTTATTACCTGGTTTCTGTTGTTGTTATGTTACTGTTGTATAAATGGGCTTGTGTCAGTGATGCTTGGGGTCATTAGGGTTTGTGTGTTTTAATAATCAATGATGAAGTCTTTGAATACTGAGATGCATGCTCATGTAAATTAAGTTGCCATAAGAAACCAATTTATATTAACTGAATGTGGCTTATGGGTATGTTAGTGTTGTGAAAATGTAGTTGTGTCAGTGATGATTGGGGACAACTGAGATTATAAGTCTATAATCAAGGATGGAGTCTTCTTAAAATGAGATACAACTTCATGTAATTCACTGCATTAATGTCCTATGAGAAACCGGTTGATATAACTGAATGAGGCTTATGGTATTCTTAGTTTTTTGTCAATGGGCTTGTGTCAGTGATGATTGGGGACATCTGAGATTAAATTAATTGCATGTTTCTTAGGTTATAAAGATTGTTTTCAAGACTTACAATGTTCATGCATGCTTAAAGAAGTTGCCAAAAGTTTCATGCTTTTAAGATTTACTATGTTCCTGCATGACTACAAAATATAGTGATGTGCAAAATACCAAGCTATGTACTTGCATGCTTACTTACAAAATATAGTGAGATGCAACTTATTTGCTATGTGCATGCTTACAAAATGTAGTGATGTGCAAAATACCAAGCTAGTCTAGACAATAATATCCTGTTCTTCTTCTTGAGTTTCTTCTTCTCTGTATTGCTGTGCATTTGATGGACCTGCTTCTGCTTGCATTCCTTGTGCACCCCCATGAACAATGCCCCATGCTTCCATAACTGCCCACATTGGTGCATGAACTTCTCTTGGTAGAATTCCTTGAGCTTCCAATCTCTTTTTATTATTATGTGGAACATCATAATCATTGCCCCCTTTTCTTTTGAGTATTTCATTCATAACATATTGTAATGTCATTCACACATTACTTAATGTTTTAGAGTCTAGTTCATAAAATGCTTCATGAACTACATCTAACATGTGATCAACATTCTTAGGCATCTTTTTGTGCATCAGTGATTGAATGCTCCTAAAAAACCCTAGATCTAATATGTTTAAATCATGGCTATTAGGTGGTTGTTGAGTCAAAATAAATGTAAATCCTTCCTCTTGATATACCTGTTGCCATTCTGCATCATGTTGAGTTATATGAGCTTTTGCATTGTCTTGTTGTATAAATATCACCTTGTGATGTCCATCTTGTGGCCACTTTGCCTTGATTGCTGGAACTATTTGGTTGATTAACATACTCCTTGTCACCTTCTTGTTTACTGATTCAACTAGCTTGGTCACCAATGTCCCCTTTGATCTATTTTTTTATGATCTCTTTGCTGGCTCTGTGTATGTGAATGGAAAAATACCAATTTTTCCATCAAATGTACAGTGCCCTTATGAATTGAACCTTGGTCTAGCTACTGCAACAGTGAACATTACTTTTGGAATGAACTTGCTTGAACTAGCTGCTCTGTATTTGCCTTTCTCATGTTCTGCTAGATAGACCCTGTGTGACTTCTTGCTCAAATAAAACCATTTCTCATCCAAATGAACAAAGTCATACATTGGAATATATTCTCTCTTTGTTTCTGCTATATCACCTTGTAGTAGCCTTAGCACCCAATCCAGTCTTGTCACTTTGTTGTTGTCATTCAATCTTGGATGGAGTGGATTTGTGTGTGGCTTGATTTCTCCCCTCTTGATGTGACCTTGCTATGAAGAAGGTCTCAAGTCCCGGATGAGATCGTGATGAATCCGTAGTGGGGCAAAGCAACTCCTTGAATAGGCGTCTGCGTTGATGGAGATTGCAAGACGACGACGAAGCGGAAGCGATTGCGGAAGCGATGTGAAGTTGATGATGACGCAGTCCGTATGAAGGGGTGATGGTGGACGGACTGAATGATGATGGAAAGAAGAGGTTTTGGAGGCGGGTTAGATGAAGGGAGCACGCTCGACCTAGATCTAAAGGATTTGATGTGAGAATGACGAAGGAGCAAGCTCGACTAGGTGATTCAAGGTGACGTTGAAGGAACTTCAATGGAGGTTTTCTCTCAACATAAAGTTATGAATATCAACGTACCAGGAAAGGGGGCTACAAAGCTAGGTTAAGTAAAAGGAAGACTCTTCCTTTTCCTTAACCAAAAAGATTAAAAATAAAACAAATAAAACTCTAAAAATAACTCTAAGGGGGCTGGTCATTCTAAGTATAGAACTGACCTCCTAAACTCCCTTAAAAATGCTGAAAATAATAATAAGTAAAATCCGGACTAAAAACTAAAAATGTCATAAATCAGAAATATTGATAACTAGGCGAATAGCGATCAATATCTCTAATCTGTGAGATCCGGGATCTCTGCAGACTGTGTAGACGTCCCAACTGTCACTAAACTCAGAATGGATCCCTCATCTATAGTTGGACGTCTATGACCTGCTATGAGTTTGGTCACCAGTGATTGAGTCGCAGCTTGAATAGCTTTGGCTCGTGCTCTAGTAATGGGACCTGAGGACCTAAGACTCATAGCCTCCTCCTCGTCTGCAGCTGTCATGGTAGGCGAGGTCACATCACCTCTTGATCATTCTATGAGCTGTGCTCTTTGATATGTTAAGGTTGCTTGCTAAATCTCTGATGCATGATCTCTCCCCCATATTCAGATTTGTAATAGACTCAACTGATACCTGAACTCTCTTTCTACTTGAGTTATGATATTTTGGTGTGAGATTGTATATTTGGTTTGCATCCCTCTGTCTCTTGCCAATGCTCCATATGTTGCTTATGCACCATCTTGATACATTAAATTGTGATGCAGCAGCATTCATTGCACCATGTTGTAGCTTTCCATTTACTGAATTGGCTACAAGCCACACCAAAATGTTCATTCTTTGTTCACTGCTGAGCCTGCCTCTGTTTGTCTGGTGATGACTTGTTGCTTCACTGTGATGCTCTGTTTCTGCATGAATTGTTGCCTCTGTTGCCTCTGTTTCTGGTTCTTGGTTGAGATTAAATAGAACTTCATCTTGTTCCATGTCCCCATATGGCTGGTTGAGATCAAAGAGAACTTCATCTTCTTCCATTTCTTCATCATCAGTCAGAAAATCATGTAGTTGGTCTACATCATCATGTGGAAACAGAGCTGGAATATTAAGATTAAAGTCTGAAGACATTCTGGAGCAGGCAATGATGCTGTTGTGAATGTTAAATGCTTGAACAAAGATGAAATGGTGTTAAATGCTTGAACAAAGATGAAATGGTGTTTTTTGGAGATGTAAGAGTTGCAGTGATGTAAATGGTTGGTTTTGCAGGGAATATATAATGTTTAGCTGAGATTTGGCAATCCGTGTGACTCTAATCCTGTGTTTCTATTGGTTAAAAATATCAACCATGGGATTTGCAGGGTTTAGCTTAATTGTCCTCATTTGTCAACTTTAATCCCTGCAATTTTTATGTACTTGACTGAGCAACTTTGTACTTCTTCTGCAAAAATCATTTCTCCTTAATAAATGTGTCATTTCTCAAATGTTGCTTATATTACGGGACATAGGGAGTATTATAACTGGTTCCTAGGTTTGCAATAATATTAATAAGAAAATATAAGAGTATTTGATCTGAAAGATAATCCTCATCAACATGTGAAGTTCCATTCGATCCATCAACTTGGTCACCATCTCCTAATGTGGTTGTGAAGTTTGGAATCACACGATTTATCCCTATGTTGGCTTCTTTCAATTGAGATAAGATTTTTGAAGTAATCTTCTGCTCCAGATGTTCTTCAATACTCTCCATTTACATCGAGGGAAGTACATAAGGTGCATTACCCTCATTTTCCTTCAAATTGGTCTTTGTCACACTTCGCCCATATAGGCACAAACGTCCACAATGCTCCTTCTTAGTGAAAACGTCATAATAGGGATCACCTTTGCCAATTCTATCAGGTAAGGATTCTATCTCTTTAATCTTCTCCTAAACGAAATAAATTAAACGATGTATATTATGTAACAATATAAAGGAAGGAGGCATATGACTCATGTAGGAAAGAGATAATTTAACTCACAATGTTCTGTAGAGATGGCCCGAGATCTGTCTTGTATGTACGTCCATGAGCTCTTTTTCTTGATTCAATATAAAGCTCTGCTTGTGATGGAAATTTGTTGTTTGGATGGTTTTGTTTCTATCACACACGCATTAATCTATATTAGAAATACTAAATTTCACAACTAAAATCTATAAAGACAATGGAAGAAAATAGAATTTATTACCAATAGGTAACGTTTCATAGCATATGAACATGGGCCCATTGTATGATAATCCACGTGACTTTTCACATTCTCTTTGTTCTTCTTACTTATTTCCTGTGCACGTCTTATATTGTATTTGTGGACTTTCCAAAATCGTAACTTGATATAATGTAACAGATGGAAAATAAATTTTCTCTATAAGAACATATACATACCTTGGCCAAATCTGAATCCCAATACTCTAGAAGCTCTTTGAACGGATTTTCTGGTATATGTTGAGGGCGATTAGCTAACCTCTCTTCCATAGTTTCAAAATTTTTGTAAGTTGCCTTCTTAAGCCTATTTTTGTACAAACGCCAATTGTCATTAACTGTTCTCGAAACATATGTTTTCCCATTCTCATTAACATTAAATCTTTTCTGCACAAACAAGAAAAAGAAATATGATTAGTAACTATATATTTAATGATAATTAGTATACAATTTTAGAAAATCTGAAATAAAACATACCGTGACATATTCCCAAATTTTATCCTTTGTGGGAACATAAATCCAGCTAATGTAATTCAGTGGTGTAAGTATAGGATCTTTTGCCACAACACATAGAAAATGGATAAAGTCAGTAACAACTTCTTTAGATGGTCCTACTACTTGGTTTCTATCATTTAAAACAATACCAATACACCCTTCAGCTGTCCGCTTATGCAAGTTGGCCAATATTGATCTCCCACGATGCTTCTTCTTTTCAAGAGCTGCAAATTATAAAAAGTTATAGAATATTTTATTGATAATTTCAATAAGAAAACAATGTAAATTTATAACATGGTATTTAGGTAAATACTTGCCACTGAACTTGCATTTTCCACAACTAGTCTCTGATCTATAACAATTTCATGGTCATTGATGGATGTATCTTCTTCTTGAAAAGAAACCCTACTAACATGACTCGCATCGTGCACAACAGGTGATTCATTACACATATCATCTGCAACAAAGTTAACTTGTCGGTTTGCTTGTATTTTTCTCATGTTGTTGTATGCACTAAGGGATCCTGGAGTTATGTAGTTATTTGGGCACACTCGTTGTTTATGTTGTTGTTGTTGCTGATTTTGTCCACTTCCGGCAAGCCTAGGTTTCTTAAGGAGTTGTAGCTGATGTTGCCTCTGATCTGGTTGTGATTCTGCTGAGGGATCTTGACTTGGTTGGTTTTGAGACTTTAGCTTGAAAAACTCTGCCATAGGTAAAGTTTGAGCCAATGAACCTCTTAACTCCTTTCATTTTAAGCATTTCCCATTGGCTAAAACCTAAAATCATATTTATAAGTACTAATAAAAATAAAGAACACATAAACTAGTTGAATTAAGTACTTCAGTTAATTCAAATACAAAAGACAAGTTACAGAAACTACATATACCATTATATGCTATCTTAGCAGTGAGTCCAACATCACTCACTTGATTAGCATTAACTACTTGATCTACTTCAATATCATGTACTTGAATATCGACATGCTCTTGCTGTGATTGAGCCGGTAGATCTTACTTTGACCGCTTTTGGGATTTTAACATTAGAAAATCAGCCATAGGCAAAGTTTGAGTCAATATTTGCTTAGACTCCTTTACTTATAAGGATTTTGCATTAGCTGAGACCTGTAGATTAATTTACAAATATCAAGAAAATTATAACAAGTCGTTAGAGGCAATCTTAAAACTGATTCGAGTATTATTCACTTGGTTAGCTACTCGATATATTAGTTATAATTTTACAAGTAAAAAATGCAATGCTACAAGCTAAATATAAAAAAAAAACTATGTTATAACTCCAATGTAGTTAATTTACCTGAGGTTGACGTTTATCTTCTTTTGACATATTAGTTGAAGTTTCAACATATCTTGCTACACGATCAATTTTTTTCTGTAAATTCCTTACTTATTATGTTATTAAGCCCAACTGCTTGCATTCTTGCTGCATTAGATGCCAGCCTTTCCAATCCTTGTCTTTCATAATCTGGAATGTTGTTGCCCGACATATCAGATTTTCCTCTTTTTCCCATATGTTTTACAAAACTATATTGCACATATTAGTACAAGAGGATGGCCAATCTTTGAAAAAATTGGCAGTGAGTCATCACACTTATCCTATTCATTCAAATCTTTTTCAACCCTATGATGCAAATACCTTGAACAAAATGTTGCACACTCATCAGCTAGGTATGCTTCTGCCATTGAACCTTCAGGGCGACACTTGTTTCGAACATATGCTTTTAGTGTTTGAAGGTATCTTTCTATTGGATACATCCATCTTAGATAAACAGGACCCCTAAGCTTAATCTCTTCAACTAAGTGAATAGGCAAATGGACCATGATATTAAAAAATGCCGGAGGAAAGATCCTTTCAAATTGACAAAGAATCTCAACAATTTCAGATTGTAAAAAAATAAGATCACGATGGTCAACAACTTTACTACAAATCCCCTTGAAAAAAGCACTTAATCTGATTAAAGGAACAACAATATCTTTATGCAATGTTGTGCTCACAGCGATTGGAAGCAAGTAGTGCATTAACAAATGAGCATCGTGCCTTTTGTATCCAACAATTTTCTTCTCCTTTACTTGCACACAACGTGCAATGTTTGATCCGTATCCTTTTGGTAACTTAGCATTCTTAAAGAAACTACAAAACAACCTCTTCTCTTCTAAATTCATCCAAAAGCGTAATTTTGGTAATTCTGTTGTAAATCCATCTGCAGATTTCTTAGGTTGAAGCTCTGGCATCATGCCAAGCACTTCTAGGTCCATGCGTGCTTTCATATGATCTTTGGTTTTCCCTTGCATATCTAGTAATGTCCCAATCACACTATCAATTTTTTTTCCTATGTGTATCACGTCAAGATTATGACGACATGTAATATGCATCCAGTAAGGCAATTGAAAGAATATTTATTTCTTTTTTCCATGTGCATTGTGCATCAGCATCATCATCTTTTGGCGTTTTTGGTATCGTCTTTCCAAATTCATTTTCAAAACCATTCAACAAACTACAAACTTTACTCTCTTTCAATCGAACCGGTGCACTTCCATTTTCATCACACCGATAAGGGTGACTTTCATCTAAAAATCTATCATGACCCATGTAGCAATACTTTTTGCTAGATGTCAACCATTGCGAGCAAGTTTCATAATGGCAGCAAGGGCACGCCCATTCCCCCTTTGTGCTCCACTCTGATAACATTGCATAAGCTGGGAAATCACTAATGGTGCACATCAAAGCTGCTTGTATGTTAAACACTTGCTTGCTTGCACTATCATATGTTTATATTCCAGACTCCCACAGTTCTTTAAATCCTTCACCAGGGGTTGCATATATACATCAATGGCATTTCTTGGGGATGAAGGACCTAGTATAAGCAAGGCTAGCATCAAGAATTCAGACTTTGTACATAGCCATGGTGGTAAGTTATAGTTGGTCAGAATAACAGGCCATGTACTATGCACACTACTCATTGTACTGAATGGGTTGAATCCATCACTAGTTAAACCCAATCTTACATTGCGAGGATCTTCAACAAACTTTGGATATAGCAAATCAAAGTTTTTCCAATCATCACCATCAGTTGGGTGCCGCAACAATCCATCTTTTGGACGTTCATTTGCATGCCATGTCATGTGATGTGTAGTCTCCGAGGAAATGAACAATCTCTGCAACCTTTTCTTAACAGGAAAATACCTAAGAATCTTTGCTGAAATGCGTCGAACCTTCCCAGTAATCTCATCTTTATTTTTTGATTTCCACCTAGAAGTTTTACATACATGACAACATGTCGCATTTGCATTCTCCTCCCAATATAGCATACAATCGATTGGACACACATCTATTTTGATATAATCAAGCCCCAATGCCTTCAATGTACTCTTGGCTTCATTAAATGATGCAGGCAACTTTGCATCAGGTTGCATGTCCTTAAGAATTTTTAATAGCTCAGTAATTGCAGCATTGCTTAATTGATGATCACACTTGTAAAGAAACAAGCGAATAGTGAACGAAAGCTTTGAAAAACTCTTGCAACCAGGATACAACTCTTATTGGCCCTCCTTTACTAACTTATAGAATTTCTCAGCATCTTCATTTGGACACTCTCTAAATGTATCATTCAGAAGATCACCTATCTTATCATCAAAATGTGATCCACCACTATCCATGATCTCAATCTGGTCAACTTCTTCTGCTTATAGAAGTTCAACAACACCCTTTACAATCATATGATCCTTGACAATACTCTTATGGTACCAATTTCGAAAACAGCACGATCTACACGGGCAACGAATTTCATCCACTTGTGCTTCAGTTGTAAATACTCTTTCTATGTATCGATCAACTCCCTTCCCATATCCTCACTCCATCGAGGAAACAACCACCAACATTTACTTCTTCTATCCATGACCTAATATTAATTAGTTTTTTTTTGATGAAAATATTAATTAGTTACATGGTAAACTTCAATAAAAATACTAATATTAATCTCAAATATCATACCACAATAAACTCTAATGTTTTTGAACATTAATATCCATATAATAGTGCCATTCAAATTTATTCATCACATACAATGAATGCTAGTTTTGAACATTATCACTAAAACATTAACAAAAAAGGGTCAAATTAGTCAAAGGTTTGGATACTTAATGTCATGTACCTCTTGCGCAACAAGCAACTAAACAAACAACAAAGGGTAGACATTTCATTCAATCATCAAGCATTTGAGGACGATCTTACATGTATGAAATCAAGGAACCTACAAAATCAACTCAATTACTAAAGAGCTCATGCAATTCCTAGAATAATATAAAACACAAGTAGGCTACCCACTTCCTTTTAATTACATAAGCATGTAGGGCAAGTGCAAAACGACTATTCACACAATAAGTATTGAAGAAGAAAGGCTTAATTAATGGACAGAAGAAACAAAAACCTCTTTAAACATTACACTGATATTGGAGAATACGAATCACAATATAAAGGTATACAAGGCATTAAAGCAGGAGCAAAGGAATATAAAGTCATAAACAAGAACATCAACACACAAAGAAGCTAGAGGACACGAGTAAAAAAATGGATTGAAAAGGTGGAAAGTATAAATAAGTCACCTGAAGATGCTTGCACAACTTTCCTCTAGGAGGCCTTTTAATGCGAGTAAAGTTGTCAAGAGAAAAGGAATCTGTTTTCAGTTTTAAACTGAAATTGCTTTAACACAGGAATGCATTGTGACGACTTCTATGAAAGAAGAAACAACGACATTTATTTAACACACATTAATGGATATCCCTGTTTCAAAAAAGAAGCAAGTGTATTCATTTCATTTGAAGAGCATGAGAGCACTAAGAATAAATGATGATTTTGCAATAATGAAGCTTATCAAAGTAGAAAGGCTTTTTAAAACCAAATAATATGTTTCCCATCATTGTGGATTTGGGTTGGGTCATGAAGGGTACACAATTATTTTAGACATACTAGAAGGGGTAAGAAAATCAGTGCATTTTACATAAAGGGTACACAGTTAGAAAAATGAAGGATCTTCCTTGATATACAAGGGTGGAATTGGTGGTTGTTTCAAGGGATTATATAGATGAAGCATTTTTTGGTGTTAGTATCACCAATTCTATCTAGTATTGTAATAAAAATTTCTCTATACAGGATAAATTCTCCTTCATTCTATTATTTCTTCAATTTGCTAAGAAGCTCTTACTAGTGATTTCTCCATCCCCATTATCGTTCACATCAAGATCTCGTATACATAATTAGGGGGTGGGGCCATAAACAAAGTACGCAGAAAATATCAGCCAACATATGAACCTAGTTGGACAATTAAGACTTATCCTTGATGGCCCTTCAACCACTTTAGCATCTAACAAATCTAGTACAGAACCTAGCATAAGTTACAAATTTCAATGAACTAAAGTCCATTCACTAGATAAAAAAGTTTACTTGTAAAGGTAAAAGAAAAGAGAGCTTATCATGGAGGCAACAGATTAAAGCTAACTTACCAAGGTGAAACAAGAACATAAGCTTATTTTGAAGATAAAGTCTACCGCATATGTATACAAACTTGCTAGGTTTACAAGTAGAAGAGCAACATTTTGTAAGAAGCAACCGATCAATTATGGATCTGTTGCACTCCACCATCCGTTTCTTACAGATTTACTAAATGGTCTATGAACATCAAATATCTAATTTCTTTTAACTGGAAAAATATCGAACTTTTACCAATCACATCTAACACTGTCAAGAAAAACAACTAGTATTATTGTTGTTATTATATAAACATGGAAAGGGTGTTGAGGAGGATATTATGGACATGATTGATAGGGAAGTCGATGGAAGTGATAGTCTTGAAGGTTTTGTTTTATGCCACTCAATAGCTGGAGGAATTGGATGAGGTCCTTGATTCTTCTTATCAAAGTTTTCAGCCATACAATTCTATGTTGACACTTTTTATATTTCTGAATGAGTGATAATCAATTGCAATCGATACAATCTGGATTTGTATACAAGATTGTAGCATCAACTAGCTAAAATCAACCAACTTTCGAACTAACCCATTCAGAGCAACGATGAGAACATGTACATGAGTAAAACAAAACACAGATGGATGCTTTTACCTAGAGTCTCTTTGGTATCTTTAGCAGCAGAATCGATGGCTCCCCTAGCGGTATGGCGGTGGGGGTGGGGCACTAACCTTGGCACCGGTCCTCCACGCGCGATGATAGCCAAGCACCGACTCAACACCGGTCTTGTCTTTCGCGGCCTCTCCGACTCAGCGCTCGATCTGTCTAGGGCTTTAGCTTCAAAGGTCCTGTTTAGGAATTTTAAAAGTTTTCTTTTAATTAAAAATAGTTTTAACTAATAGAAAGTACTGTTCAAGGGCGCGAGGCAAAAAATTTCAGCACGCCCGCTATATACTTAAGAAACGTTTTTGAAACGGGTTTTAAACCGGGTAAAAAACCGTTTCAAAATATACAATAAATCGTTTCACTTTAACAAACCGTTTCATTTTGACGTTGCAAAAATTTATATTTTTTCTGGACCATTTCCTAAACTGTTTCATTAGGTCCAAGTGTTTTAATAAACCGTTTCATTAAATAAAACCGTTTCATTGAACCATTTCATTAGGCCTTAATTGTTGTAGTGATATTATAGTATATTTATATAATTTTATAGGATAATATGTTATTACTAATGATTTAAATATAATATTAATATTTTTTAATTTGAAATGTTTATGTCATCAATTTGATAATCAACAGTATTTAAAAAATCATACAAAAATTGGCGCTTTTTACCCATCGAGTGGAACCCACACCAAATCCACTACGACCTAACATGATTGACCCGTGAATTACAATGACACGGCGATTCAAACCAATTAATAGGTGGAGTTGTATTCATTTTCATAAATTAAGTGTGTAGTCTTGCATATGATTGTACAATTGTGGCTAGGAGAACAATTTCGTATTTTGGTAATAAAATATGCTTACTTTTTAAGGATATGAGAATTACAATCAATTTTGTTTTCATCAATAGTAAATTAAGTCGGAGATGATTAAGAGCAAATAACATTGTTTGATGATAAAACATTTTAATAATAAAAACTCATTTTTTATTGAGAATTTTGTTTACCGAAAATTTCAATCCTCAATCATATCATACATGAAAGAATCTGACGGTGGCTAAAAATGCGCAGTGCAAGTATCGTTGCTTAGCCTAGTTAAAGTAAAATATCCTAACAGACCCACTAAACAGAAGTATAGCAGACAAGTAAGGGTCGAACCCACAGGGAAGATCTGATGCAGTATGCAAGTGTGAATGACAAGTAACACGAACGGGGGGTTTAGTTATCAAGAGAACACAAAGCAAGCAAAGCAAACAAGTTTGGTTTAGTTGAGGAAATACAATGAGGGAAAGTAGTCCTACTAGAGCGAGATCCACAGTACAGAGATATAATTTGATCACAGAAATCTATTTAATCCAAGTTCTTTCACTATCCTTATAGTTGTTCCCACCCTGATCTTAAGTACTATTGATTCTCACAGTTGTCAATAGACTTATTACTATGCCAATGATAAAATACCACTGATTCTCACAGTTGTCGGTATACTTTACCACCAACAAAGCAATAGCAATGCACACAAGGATATAAGATACATGCAAATAGAAAGACGTATTAATACTCGCATGCAACTGATTCTCACTCACAATTGTACGCTCGGAACCCCTATACGCAATCCTAACAATTGATAAAAAACATTCAACCTAGTTGATCAGGCTGAAAAGAATAACAAGAAATCAATAATCAATATAACCAAGAGAATCAAACCAACATTTATAAGGATAAGAACAAGGAATAGAAATCTCACAAACACATCAACTGTACTGCTTCACACATCTAGTAGAACAAGGGAAAGTTAGTTCTCCATCAAAGGGGATGAAAAACTCTAATGTGAAATAACGTCTGAAAAATCGTGTGTAGGTAAAAAGTCTCTAAGTGTCTATATGCCTCTTAACCTAGAAAGAGGGCTTAAATAGTCTTAGGAAACTAGGTTAAACTAATGCAAACAATAAATGAAACAGAATAATAATAAAATAAAGACTAAACGAAATAAAAGGAAAGTAACAGTCTTCTGGCGCGAGGCATTAAACACGGCCACCGCGGGACGGTGAGATCCACCGCGGGGCGTCAGGCTTTCCACCGCTGGGCGGTGGCTTCCTCTAGCGCGAGGCTTCAACCTTCTCTGGGAGTCACCGTCGGGCCGCGGTGAATCTGGCGCGGGGCGGTGAGCTCACTCCTTCAGCTTCTTCAGCTCCACTTCTTCTCTTCTACTGCTCTTCAATCCTACCAAGTGTTTGGTAGTCTTCTCCAAGTATGCTCCAGCAGCTCCATCTCCATCTAAGCTGTAAATCCTGGGATATCTTCACTTCTCTCCACAACTTTTGGATCACAGACTTAGCCTAAAAACCACTCATAAATTCCTCCAAATCATGCTAATAGTTGCTAGTAAAGGTGTATGAAATAACACCTATCAAATTCCCCCTTACTTAGACTTTTACTCGTCCCGAGTAAGCTAAAGAAAAACTCACTCTCTCAATCAACACCAAGGCCTCAGGAAGTACAAGAAAATATGACACTAGCAACTACAACATATCAACAATAAGCTCCAGACAACCAAAATAAGTGATGCAAAGATAATCTAATCCTAACTCCAATCTAGCTCCTTATCGCTCCAGAGTGGCCTACCCGAACTCCTTATACCACTTCTTCTTATGACACCTCGCCAAGGAATATCGAGAAATCCTAGAATCACTCTTCTTCTTTTACGCTCATCTTGCCAAGGCGCCCTTTCGGGTTTTCACCAAGCCACTCATTTCATTTTGCTAGATATCTCACATATACTCGCATCACTCCAGTCCAATTTTGCCCTGGTCTATACCAGTCGGACTACTTGCTTTTTACCTGAACTGCCCTTTCGGGTTTTCAGCTCATCCCATGATTTTGATTGCCTTTTTACTTCTTTTTGGCTTTTTCGATTTTTTTTTTGTTTACAAATCCGAATGCAAAATTACAAAACAGAAATGCAGAAAACAAAATGCAGAATCAAAGCTATGTACACTAGCTAGATATATAGCAAGTCTATATCCCTCCCTCATACTTAAACCGCACATTGTCCTCAATGTAGAAGAGAACATCAAAAGAAATAGGGGAAGAAGAAATAAACTTACTGTGGGTCCGATGGTGGTGGTGGTGGGAACCTCCCGAAGTAGTCCCTCATATGAGTGTCCATGGTGTCCAGACGCTCATCTATATCAGCACGAAACTGGGTCTGCCAAGTCTGCAGACCGGTCTCTACTTGGGTGTTCCACTGATTTTGCCGCACTGAGAACGCGTCCCATCTAGAATACAACTCCTGCCAGGGTGCGACAAGACCGTATGAAGATGAAGGTACATCAAACTGGGTAGACATGGGGTCATCAGCAGCAACAACATCAAAACCACCACTAGGGCCCTCCCCAAACGGATCTGAAGGAGCAGCAGCAGGAGCATCATCAGTCGTCATTCTGCTATCACTGGGAATCCACCAACCCGCATAAGAAGGGGAGTAGGCAAAAGCCCGGGGAACAATCAAAATGTGGCCATCATAGGATGACCAGAATCACCATCCTTTCCCAATGGCTTCAGCATCGAGCACACCTTCATGTGCGCCATATCAAACACCGCGTAGGTAATAGGCCAAGGAATCTGATCGCAAGCTATCACTCCAGCACAAAGGAGGGTAATCAGACCACCCCCACAAATATCACATGGCTCACCATCACGAATCCTCTTCAAGGAACCCAAGAAAAGGGTAGCCCAACACGGCGTGTACTCAACAACCTCCAAGATGCTCATAAACCACCGAAAATCCTTCAGAGGGACCTTTCCATCATCAGCGTCGCCAAAGAAGTCTCTCATCATCACCTTGTGGATCAACCGCAGACACGGGTTCACCAGCTTCGAATTCACCTCCTGGCCCTTCCTGAACGTTCGGCCCGTAGCAGCCCTCCAGAACTCCATCATCTCTGACTCTAGAATGCCACCAGACCACCCATCAGTTGGTAGCTTTGTAATGCCCAGGGCATCACGCACCACCTTAGGAGACAAAGAGTAGTCACGCCCATTGTAGGTGAACGTGACCCTCAACAGATGCTTGTCGTCCGAGCCATTAGAGTACCTCTTGAAAGAGGCGATGAACTGGTAGCAAAGCTCTGGATATACAGGGGCAACCTTGTTCAGAAACTCCCCTAACCCACACTGTGCCAAGCACATGGACACACACGCCATCATTCCTATCTCGGCCAAGGTCGGCCTATCAAAGAACTTAGAAGCCAACACCTTCCTCTCCTTCACAATGTTATAAACCTCACTCTCATCCCTCGGAGACACTTGCTTCTTGCCTTTAGGTGCCATAAGTAAAGAATTGAATTGCTCAAAACAAAGGACAGCCAAGGGGACTTACAAACGAGCACAAACGATGACTCTTGGATGCCTCGACGCGGGGCGGTGGATGAATCGCCGTGTCGCGGCGAGGACAACTGGGAGGTCTGGCCGGGTCGCGGCGAGGCGGTGGCAGCAGCGACGCGGTGGGGATGTGTTTGGCTTGTTTGTGAGGCTAGACTCCAAATTGGGGGATTTGGGCTAGATTTGGCTCAAGGTCGAGAGGGGTTGTGGGAGAGTGGGGGAAAATGTCTTAGGAGCTTGAGGGAGGCGTGAGAATGGAGGGTGTGAGATAGTGGGGGCTAGGTTAGGGGAAAGGTGAAAGGGAAGGAAGGGATGATGGACCGGTCATGTACCATGGCCCAAAAGAGAGAAATCTTGGCCCAAAAAGTGGCCAAATTCGTCAAAACCTTAGTAACAACTCAAGAAATAAAAAATTTTACGCACCCGTTTAAGGTTATTTCGGGGCCCTTTATTCTTGTTTTCTTTTTCTTTATAGAGTCGAGAAATCATACCTGACCTCCACCGCGAGGCGATGGGCTCCACCGCGGGGCGGTGAGGAACGTCGCGAGGCGGTGGGAATGGTTGGGCACAACGTCTCTTCTCAAGTTTACTTTCGTACCTGAAATGTGAGTAACAGGTGAACGAAACAAAGCAAAATAAACTACGAAAATAATCTAAGGAAAAAAAAATCAAAGAAAGACTAACACGGGTTGCCTCCCGGACAGCGCCTTGGTTATCGTCGTTGGCTCAACGTACTGCAAATCAACTACCATCTGGAGTAGGATCCCCTCGGAATCCTCCTACTCGTCTCTTCATGTTGAGACCTCTCATGGAAAGGTTTAAACCTTAGACCATGCTCCCTATTTGCCATCGACTCCATGCTTACTTCATTTGGAGTATTTCCCCCATACTTAGAGCGATGTGGGGGCCGATATGGCTCAATCTGAATATGTTGTACATCATTGGATAAAGGCTTACAGCCTTGTATGGTTAGTACAGGGGGCGAGTGCCCAAAATGGAGGGAATGGAATCTCCTATGTCATCCAACAAGACATCACCAACATGTAACTCATGCGACTCAAAAGGTTCATCAATAGAGGAACAATCAACTATGGTCTCTACTGCATCAAGTTTAACATTTTCAGGCACATGATTATCAATATCACTAATGCAGCAAGGGATAGGCAATTCAATGGAGTTGGCTTTATGAATATTATGCTCAAAAATTATTCCATCAAATTCCATTGTCAAAGTTCCACTGTCTACATCAATCTTTGTCATGGATGTTTTCATAAAAGGTCGTCCTATCATAACTGGAGCGACCTGCTCATCATAGTCCATATCCATAACAAAGAAGTCAGTAGGAAAAATCAAAGAGCCTATCCTCACAAGAACATTTTCCACAACACCCTTAGGGGGTACACAAGAACCATCAGCAAGTTGTATAACAATGTTAGAATCATGCAAGGGTCCTATTCCTAAATCATCAATCAAAGAATAGGGTAACACATTAATTGAGGCACCCAAGTCTAACAAGGCTTTCTCAAATCGATGCTCACCTATAGTGATAGGAATAGTAAATGTACCTGGATCCTTGCACTTCTCAAGCATGCGTCTCTGAACTACTGCTGACACATGTTCACTCACTGGAATCTTCTTTTGAGCCTTCTGCTTCTGAGTCCTCTTCACGGTGCACAGCTCCTTCAAGAACTTGGCATATCGAGGGATAGCCTTGATAAACTTGATCAGGGGAATGTTCACCTCACAGTCCTGAAATGTCTCGAACAGGTCACTGTCGTCAGCTACTCTCTTGGCCTTCAGCGCCTCAGGGAAAGGTGCTGGTGGCTTCTCGGAACCTAGAGGGGGAAATAATGGACGAACATAATCGTCAACATAGGTTTCTTCAGCGGAGTCGGGTTCTCGAAGGCCAGGTCACGGTAAGTCCACCGCGGGGCGTCGATCATCACCGCGGGGCGGTGGGATCGCGGTGTCTTTACTGGGGTCAGGCGCCGGGTCGTGGTGAAAGTCACCGCGGGGCGGTGCCGACACGTCTTCTTTCCTGGCTCCTCCTTCAATTTCTGGCCGGGCCGCGGTAGGATCCGCCGCGGGGCGTCCGGTGATTTTCTCCTTCTCGATCTCGTTTTCCTTCTCATCTATAGGAGCAACGTCCAACTTTTTACCACTTCTGAGGGTAATAGAGCTCACATTCTCTCTGGGGTTCACAGTAGTCTGAGAGGGCAGGGAATTGGAAGTCCTTTGGTCAAGTTTGGTCACAACATCAGCAAGCTGGCCAATCTGTTTCTCCATGTTCTTCAAACTTGACTCAATAGCCTGTACATGCGTGGCGAAATACTGAGTCAGAGTCTTTAGCATCTCTTCGGTAGAAGCACCAGAGCTTTGGCCTTGAGGCCTCTGTTGGTATGGGGCTCTCTGCTGGTACTGTTGTTGTGCCGGCTGGTATTGTTGTTGTTGCACTGGCTGTTGACCACCTTGAGGGTCACTCCATCTGAAACCTGGGTGGTCTCGCCCTCTCGGATTATAATTGGGCTGTCCACCAAACTGTGGTCTAGGGGGTCCATAACCTCCTATAGCATTAACTTCAGCAACACCCTCCTCCTGCATCTGAGGACAAGCGTCGGTGGGGTGATATTGATCAGCGCAAAGTCCACATGCCTTGACTTTTTGAGGGGCATTCTGGTTCGCCATCCTCTTCACCATCTCTTTCAGCTCGGCTAACTCGGTCAACACTGGGCTTGGTCCGGCAGGGGTCACAGCATTGACCGCCTTTCTCTGGTATGTCTTCCCGAAACTCCTAGTGCTCTCACTCATCTCCTGAAATCTCTCCATGGCTGCGTCTGGTGTCAGATTCAGGATGCTTCCACCGCATGCAGCGTCAACCATCCTTCTCTCTTGGTCCAGCAGACCATTGTGTAAATAGAGGACAAGATCCTGCTTGGCGTATCCGTGGAATGGGCAGCTAGAGCAAAGCCTCTTGTACCTCTCAAGATAATCATACAGTGTCTCATCACCAGCCTGCTCAATATTGGCAATTGCCTTTTTCAAGGCATTCGCCTTCTTCGTTGGAAAGTACTTGTCCAGGAACGCCTTGTGCAGTTTATTCCAGGTATCTATGGTTCCTGGCGGTAGATGATAATACCAATCACTTGCAGAGTCTAGTAGGGAGAAACCAAAAGCTCTCATCTTGATTTGGTCTTCCGTCATGTTTCTGGGCTTCATAGTCATGCAGACATTGTGAAACTTGCCCAGGTGAGAGATCGGGTCTTCTCCACTCAAACCGTGGAACTTTGGGAGATAAGCAACAACTCCAGATTTCAGCTCAAAATTCACCCCTTCGCCAAGTGCAGGGATGACGACAGCCAGAGGTTGTGCTCCAATATTCGGCTCAGTCAATTCTCTCAGAGTCTCAGCCATTTCAGCAGCAGGGATGTCAACTGGCTCAGTCGGCTCAACGATCTCAACCTCTACTTCTTCTTCTTCTCCTTGATCGCGTAGGTTCGCACGGAACGATCTATCGACTTCTGGATCAAAAGCTACGAGAGGAGAGTCAGTAGAACGAGTATCGACCATAAGATAGGTCTCCACCAAAAATCAATCACAAAAACACACAACAAAACAGAAACCTTCCCCGACAACGGCGCCAAATTTGACGGTGGCTAAAAATGCGCAGTGCAAGTATCGTTGCTTAGCCTAGTCAAAGTAAAATATCCTAACAGACCCACTAAACAGAAGTATAGCAGACAAGTAAGGGTCGAACCCACAGGGAAGATCTGATGCAGTATGCAAGTGTGAATGACAATTAACACGAACGGGGGGTTTAGTTATCAAGAGAACACAAAGCAAGCAAAGCAAACAAGTTTGGTTTAGTTGAGGAAATATAATGAGGGAAAGTAGTCCTACTAGAGTGAGATCCACAGTACAGAGATATAATTTGATCACAGAAATCTATTTAATCCAAGTTCTTTCACTATCCTTATAGTTGTTCCCACCCCGATCTTAAGTACTATTGATTCTCACAGTTGTCAATAGACTTATTACTATGCCAATGATAAAATACCACTGATTCTCACAGTTGTCGGTATACTTTACCACCAACAAAGCAATAGCAATGCACACAAGGATATAGGATACATGCAAATAGAAAGACGTATTAATACTCGCATGCAACTGATTCTCACTCATAATTGTACGCTCGGAACCCCTATACACAATCCTAGCAATTGATAAAAAGCATTCAACCTAGTTGATCAGGCTGAGAAGAATAACAATAAATCAATAATCAATATAACCAAGAGAATCAAACCAACATTTATAAGGATAAGAACAAGGAATAGAAATCTCACAAACACATCAACTGTACTACTTCACACGTCTAGTAGAACAAGGGAAAGTTAGTTCTCCATCAAAGGGGATGAAAAACTCTAATGTGAAATAACGTCTGAAAAATCATGTGTAGGTAAAAAGTCTCTAAGTGTCTATATGCCTCTTAACCTAGAAAGAGGGCTTAAATAGTCTTAGGAAACTAGGTTAAACTAATGCAAATAATAAAGGAAACAGAATAATAATAAAATAAAGACTAAACGAAATAAAAGGAAAGTAACAGTCTTTTGGCGCGAGGCATTAAACACGGCCACCGCGGGGCGGTGAGATCCACCGCGAGGCGTCAGGCTTTCCACCGCTGGGCGGTGGCTTCCTCTGGCGCGGGGCTTCAACCTTCTCTGGGAGTCACCGCCGGGCCGCGGTGAATCTGGCGCGGGGCGGTGAGCCCACTCCTTCAACTTCTTCAGCTCCACTTCTTCTCTTCTACTGCTCTTCAATCCTACCAAGTGTTTGGTAGTCTTCTCCAAGTATGCTCCAGCAGCTCCATCTCCATCTAAGCTGTAAATCCTGGGATATCTTTACTTCTCTCCACAACTTCTGGATCACAGACTTAGCCTAAAAACCACTCATAAATTCCTCCAAATCATGCTAATAGTTGCTAGTAAAGGTGTATGAAATAACACCTATCAGAATCATTTCCGACAACAATATTGATCATGCATTTTGATTCTCCACATGCTCATTACACCATTAGATACTTTATACTCATTCAAGTTTATAAATAAAATAATTTCTTTTTAGAGTGTGTTTCGATATTAATATTGCAACGTTAAGTTTGTACTCTCACGATCTATTTACTCATGATGAGTTTTATGATTATTAGCAAGTAAAACTGAATATCTTAATATATGATAAGAATAAAAAAATTAATAATTAAAATATTATATACAAGCCCCGTAAAAACACGAGTGATAAGCTAGTATTTATTTACAACTGATAAACAAATAGTCATATAAGAATTCTTCTTCTTTTTTACAACTTTATTTTTTTCTTCTATATACCACTCCTATGTACAAAATATATTCGGAAATTTCGTGTGATAACCCTAAGAAATTGTCATTTTTGCAAAATCCCCTCAAATTTTGACAATTTCGGGTAGTAACCCCTAATTTTTATTTCTTTTCGCCACATACCCATCCGTTATCCTAAAATTAACAAACGTTAGTTAAAAAAAGGAAAAGATAATGTAAAAAAGAAGAAAAGAAAGAACGATTGAACGAAGCACATGGCTCGCGTTGGGCATTTGAGAAACTAGAGGAGGAGAGTCGGTGGTGCTGGTGGACGAGCAGGGCACGACGCCGGTGGTGGTCGGATTGGACGATCCGGGTAGAGGACGAGGCCAATGGTGGTTCATGGCGACAAGGAGCCGGAAAGACAAAGAGTTGCCGCTGGAGGATGAGGCGTCGTTCGCTTGGAGGAGGGCGGTCTACTGTGGGACGAGGAGGCGATGAGATGGAGGACGAATTCAGGTATGAATATGAGTTCTTATCCATTTAATTTTGATTGATTTTTGGTTTTTGAAATTTAGGGTTTATTATAATTTGGGATTTTGTATTTAGGTATTCTAATGTTTGTCATAAGCTTGGGATTAAGCTCAATCAGGTACGATATCAGTTGATCAAACTTATCCTAGCTTCTTCTTAGTTTTTGAATTTGATTGAGGGTTTAGTTCTATCTGTTTAAGACAATTGATTGTAATTATCATTAATTTCTTGCTAATAATCTTAATTCTAGGGTTTTATAAACCTCAGTATTGACTTTAAACTTTACCATGTTTTCCTTCTGGTAAATTTTAATCACCATGTCGTTGATTGTCCCTTTTGATGAATTATAAAATCTCCTTCAATGAATGACCAAGCCAAATCTTCTAGCAATTAGCAACAAACAGTGGCAATTTGGTCACTTGCACACTTGCAGGAAAAAAAATAGTAGCAATTTGGTTTGTTGAACATGAAAGCCAACAAACCAATGGTGTCATCGTACAAGAAAGCTATAAAAGTAACATGAAAGCTTATTTGTAGCCTATTAGCTCAAACGGTAGAGCAATGTCCTCATATACAATGATGTGGTTTCGAATCGCACATAGGCTTGTTAATTAATAAAGCATTTGGTATTTTCTCATGTTAAAACTAAGATAATGGATTATGATTTCTATTTGCTACTTGTATGCATTGTCTTTTCATTGTACTAAATAACGTTCGAATGCTTGTAGCCTATGTGAGATTCAAACCCACATCTTATGTGTATTGAGCACATTGCTCTACCATTTGAGCTAATAGGCTAAAAGATTGTGTATTGTATTATAGTTTACTAATAAGTTTACCTTCTATTTGTTTATAATTTGAGATCAATATAGTTTATCATCTGATTTGGCGATTGACAATGATCAACCCGCTTCATATCCATCAGCCTAGATCGTAACTGAACATTGTACCCATCAGCTTATGGTACAACCCTCACCATATTCATCAGTGGCATTCGATTACCTTGAGAATTTACACCGTGAACCTTGGAATGATTAGATTGTGCACTTCAATTATTCATTATCCACTTCTCTGCATCATTCCACTTGTATGATGTCGGTCTTGAAAATGACCTCGACAAAGACCTAACCGCTATCTCTCCTTTGTGAAACTCAAAACTAGAAGAGTTAGCATTGCTATTATAATCAAGGTTTTCATCTTCCATGTATTTTAGCGGGTGAACCGCACTCGAATTAGATTGTTGTGTCATATCATGACTACCATTGCTATTTTCCTTTGACATGGTTTGGCTGCAGATTGTGACATGAATTTTATAGGCTATGACTTGCATTTACATTTTTGACACCCAAAATAAATATGCAAGTACTAAGATATAACATAAATAGAGAAACACAATAGCTTGAATGTAAAAGAAATCTTCATTACCAAAGGCTTCAGCTGTAGAGGTAAGCAAGTTGTTCTTGAGAAACTCAAAATCTTCCCCTCTTACTAGAGATGTTCTAGAAGAATTTCTATTCAAACCATGTCTTTTCTTTGGTGATCCCATCAACTTCATCCGTAGTTTACTAGGAAATTACAGTATGCTTTTAGGGATTAGAAACTTAAAATCAAACCCAAAAATCCCTAGCAAAACTTTGAAAACCTTCTCTACTACACCATGTTTGGAGAAACAAAAAAATCCTTCCCTAAAGCTACGTGAATCAGCCTTTTGGTTGTTGAACAGAAAACAGCAAATACATATTTCATTCACCTAGAGTAGAGCTTAATTATATTGTAAGAGACAAGTCCCCAATTTTATCAAAAGAAATTGACAAACCCACTTCAGTAAAAGCACAAAGCAAACTGTGGAGGTAAAATTATGTAATTATTTAATTAAATATTGATGATGATAATTATCTTCTTTTATTTATATCAAATCCATTAAAAAAGATGGGCCCATAAATACAACATTAACTATGACATTTAATACTCAATCAGGGAGATTCTCATTCAATTATCATTCTAAGAAACCCTAGCCTTCATCTCTACGAAATATGATCTGACTTGAGCGTCGGACGGTCTTCCGGGGGAGAAAGCCCTGCCCTCTGGCATTTCTCTATGTTTGCAGGCTACGAAAAAGATGATTTATTGTGGTACAGATTTATGCTACCACAATTGGCGCCGTCTGTGGGAAACGAAGACGACTATACAAGACTTCAACGCCGATAGCCTACGAGGACATGTGAACCCCACCCCCATTGAAAGCGAATAAAAAGTTCAAGCTTTTGTCCAGCAATTTCCTCGTTTCAAAAGGGACACAATTTCGATCCCAATTGAGGCTAGGCTCAGACTACACCAGAAACAAGCCAACCAGGACGATGCATCTGTTTTGGGTGTTTTCCCAATCTGGTCGGGATTACTCCCGACGTCATTCCACCGCCAGGTACCACCTTCTGTGATCACCTTCAAACTCAAATCGTTGCCTCACACCAGTGGCAGATCCATCTTCAACGCCATCGTCGAGCCCCCGAAGCTAGCCCGAGGGTCACTTAGTTTCTGCGAAAACAGACTAACGAGTCCGTCACCGCAACTGGCACGGCTGTGAAGTCGTGCCCTCTCTCGTCACGCCGCCTCCCCTCCGCGGTCGGAGCATTGTCGTGGCTATGTGTTGACATCGTCTTATCACCGCCCTCATCGCCAGACCGTACAACACCGCTCCCATCGATCGATAGATCGAACCCGTAACCGCCACCACCGAGCAGCCTCTCGTCCTTCTTGGCGTCGTACACCACAACCAACCAACCTAACCGCTGTCAAACTCCATTAGGGCCGCCAGACAAGGCCACACCAATAACCACCGTAAGGCACATGGTCGGCGACGTCCCTGTGTGAGGAAGACAATGGACTCTGTGTGGAAGCAAAGTGAAGATGGGCCTAAGCTGCAATGACAAGCTAATGGGCCTTAGCTAAACAAATCAATTTGGGACAGGGATGGAAAATTTGCAAAGTGAATCAGGCGGTCCACTCGTGCATACATATCAAGGTGGGCTATTTGGCCCATAGAGCTAATTGGTTCCGAATTCAACCTGATAAATGATAAGCCATAGGCCACATCATAGGTTGTTGTCAAATGATAAGCCATAGGCCACATCACAGATTGCTGACAAATGATAAGTCATAGGCCACAGCCTAGGTTGCTGACAAATGATAAGTTATAGGCCACAACACAGGTTGCTGTCAAATGATAAGTCATAGGCCACAACATAGGTTGCTGACAAATGATAAGCCATAGGCCAAATCACAAGTTGCTGACAAATGATAAGCTATAGGCCACAACACAGGTTGATGTCAAATGATAAGCCATAGGCCAGAGAGTACAAGCTCCTAATATCTATACAAGCCAAAACGATCTAGGAAAGCACAGAGCATGCAAGTTGTTATGCAAAGTAATGATGTGCTACATTTAAGTCCAATCCGAATGAGATATTACAACAATCAGCTTCCTCAACCACAATTGGTGCTTAAGGAACCCGAGGGGCATTTGTGGAGGTAAAATTATGTAATTATTTAATTAAATATTGATGATGATAATTATCTTCATTTATTTATATCAAGCCCATTAAGAAATATGGGCCCATAAATCCAACATTGACTATGACATTTAATACTCTATTGAAACCCTAATCAGGGAGATTCTTATTCAATTATCATTCTATGAAACCCTAGCCTCCATCTCTACGAAAGGAGATCTGACTTGAGCGTCGGAGGGTCTTCCAGGGGAGAAAGCCCCGCTCTTTGGAATTTCTCTATGTTTACAGGCTACAGAAAAGATGATCGGAGGGTATCGGAGATCGCAGGAGTTGCGGGTTCTCGTCGTCGTCAACAATATTTATTATGGTACAAATTTATGCTACCACACAAACCAATATCAAATTTACCCCCCAAACACACAAACAATGAAATCCAGAGCTAAAAAAGTGGTGTCCAGAGCAAAGGGCCAAAAACAAAGAAATGAAGGGGAAAAAATGAGTAATTAACTGCTTTTGTAACAAATATATGATTCCCTAACTTCGGGTTAGTTCGGATTCGGGCCAATGTCCAATATTATAACAAGTCGGACCATATCGGGTCGGGTCGGATCATATATTCATTTATCGGGTGAGATCAGGTATTCGGGTCAATTTCGGTCGGATTAATTTGGATTTCGGTCAAACTTAGGGCTGTCAATCGGGCAAATCGGATCGGTTTCGGGTCAGGTCATTTTGGTTTCGGATTAATTCGGATCTCGGCTAATGACGTATTCACGTGTATTTTGACAACTCAATCCAATTCGGGTTGGTCGGGTCCATTGTTCATTTTATCAGGAGATAGTCAGATATTTGGGTCAATTTCGATGGGCTATTTTGGATTATGGCCGAACTAGATTTTGTGTAAATCATATTTCGGTTGAGTCGGAATTCAGATGAATATGAGTTCGAATGAATAAGATTTCGTTTAAGTACGATCTCAAAAGAATCGCATTTCGTATAAATCGAATTGTGGTTGAAATGTATTTCGATGGAACCGGTTTTCGATTGAAGGCAAACATAATTACAATAAATATATATATTCACTATAAAATCTCCTATCATTGAAGTTCTATATTTAAGATTGGGTTTTGGTAAGGATGATTCTTACGGTAAATAGCAAGGACTGAGGATAAATCTAGACCTTTGACTTTATGATTTAACGATGACGAAAGTTTATGATTAAACGATAAGGAAAGTTTAGGATCATGTGTCATTATATTTTTCATGATTTCGGGCTATTGAGTTTTGGTTTACATGTGATTTCGAATCAGTCAACTTTGGGTTTTCGGGTGATTTTGGATCAGACAACTTCGGGTTTTCGGGTGATTTCGGATCGGGTAACTTCGTATTTTCGGGTGATTTCGGATCGGACAACTTTGAGTTTTCGGGTGATTTCGGGTCGGGTGACTTCGGGTACCAGGTTGATAATGGCCTAGTCCGTTCGGGTTATATTTTGGGTTTGGGCTAGTCGGTTTGGGTCGGGTCGGGTTCGGATATACAATTTTTTAATTCTTTTCGGATATTGAACGAGTTCGGGCGGGTCGGGCGGGTCATTCAGATCGGGTCAAGTTTTGACACTGTATACTGTACAAGTATCAAGATGTCGACACGTGGCTTAATCTCCACAAACAAGTCCAAAAAGAAACAAATTGTTTTTTCTTTGTAAAAAAAAATAAGTGGTACGTTTCCACCGTAGCTCTCTTTTTCATAATAATTTATCTTTTGGTTTACATAGGAAGAAATTATTAAAAAGTCAATTTAAGAACATTAGTATATGATATTAGGTCAGTTTTCAAATAGGTTAGAGTGATGGCGTGGTGATAATCCTTGTTCGATTATCTTAATAAAAGGTGGTCTTAGAAAATAGTGAACTCAATGATTTAATACTCGATGTGGGACCCTAGGATTTTTTAAAACTTTTATTTAGGAAATACCCATAGAATTGTCTTTCTTCAATCTATTATATATATACTAAATCAAAATCCTTTTATGACACATGTCATCCTCATATTAAGCCAACATCTTTTTTATGTTATATGACATTCTCATATTCTTTTTATCACATGACATTTTGTCAAATTTTTATTTTTGTACAATATAGTATAATACATATAGATTGAGAATCATGTACAATTTACCCTTATCGTATAACGTGCGAAGCGATCTCGGCCGTTGATTTTTTTTTTGGTCAACAATTTTATTTTTATTTTGTTTTCGTCCCCTGATCATTCTGGATTAACCTATATAGAAAGTTCACAAATAAACTCTTAACGTTCATTTATTTGTGCACTGAAGTTCACAAATAAGTACTCAATATGCAAAGACATGTGTTTGAACATGAACATGTTATATGTGAACCTTACGGTATAGAAAAATGAACATTTAGTACTTAGATTTGAACGTCAATAATTGTCTATTCCAGAGCGATCAGAGACGGAAAAAAAGAAGAAGCTCTTAACGTCCTCTGATCATTCTGGAATAACCTATATCCAAGGTTCACAAATAATCTTTTAACGTTCATTTATTTGTGCACTGAAGTTCACAAATAAGTTCTAAATGTGCAAAGACATGTGTTTGAACATGAACATGTTATATGTGAACCTTACCGTATAGAATAATGAACATGTAGTACTTACATGTGAACGTCAATAATTGTCTATTCTAGAACGATCATAGACGAAAAAAAGAAGAAAAAAAAGTAAAGTTGTTGACCGAAAAAAAAGGAAAAAAAAAGAGTTTGCCGTATTTACGGTTATGCCACCCATCACTATTCACTCTTTTTCACCCCTTTTAATCTCAGCCCTCCATCTCTTTGATCCAATGGCCTATAAAATTTCTCATGTTGTACAATAAGGACCAAATGTATGTGAAACTCACTCAATACATATATATCAGATTATCCTATTTTCTAAAATAAACATGTCAATCACATAACAATCTCCATAAACCTTCTTTCCAAAATTCAATATAATAATTACATATAAAATTATCTTATTTTTAAAATTAAACAAGTCAATCAAAAGCAACATATATCAATTAAATATTTAATTTTTATATACTATTTTTAAATGTAAAAAAAATTAATAAATGCACGAGAACGTTTTATCTAACAACAAATAAGGTGGATATTTAGAAAAGGTTTGTTTTGGCAAATTGGTGATGGTACTCATATCAATTTCTGGGAAGACCATTGGATTCCTAACTGTATTCTTTTTCAGTTTGCTGGTAACAATGACCGTAGTAGTAATGTTTACAAATACATTACACCCGATAAAAAATGGGATCTGGGCGCTCTTCAGCATGTTCTTCCATCCAATTTAATCCCAAAAATTTTGAATATTTTTATACCAACAACTTTTATACCAGATAAACTTATTTGGTATCTTTTCACATATGGTAATTTCTCTGTCAAAAGTGCTCGATCATTAACTAGTCTTACTGAAAACTCAAGAAGTTTTCCGACTTGGTTCTAGAAATTGAATATTCATCCAAAAATTAAAAAAATTCTTTGGAAATGCTACAACGACTCTTTGCCTACGACAGAACGTCTAAACAGGTACTTCTATAGGGTTCCTTCTCAATGCGTGTTTTGTAATTCACCTTTCGAGGACTTCAATCATTTATTTTTTGAATGTCCATTTACTCTACGATCCTTACAACTACTTCAAACGTTAATTGGTCATACTTATAGTTGTGACTTTGACAATGACTTCTACACTAATTTGGAATTTTTCCATTCCAGAAATAAAGATATAATTCCGGTTCTTTTTCTTTGGTGGACTCTTTGGAAAGACCGTAATGCTTTAATATTTAGAAAGGTTCCTCTCAATATTCAAACAACATTTAACTGTGCTTTTATTTCTTACAAGGATTGGACGCGGTCTTTTTTGGAGGCCGTTTCCTTCACGTCCAAAAATAAAAGTTGCAGACAATTTTCACGTTGGCGAAAACCGCCTCCTAATTGTATTAAATTAAATTTTGACGCTTCGGTAAAAGTAAATGGTTCTATACATATTGGATACATATTTCGTAACCATTCTGGTGTGGTGGTTTTTTTAGACCATAGGCAGGTTCTCTTCTCATCACCTCTTAAAACTGAGGCTTTGGCCGCTCTTGAGTGCCTTCGTAGAGCTATTTCGCATCGTTTTATGCGAATAGTTCTCGAAGGAGATAATCTGACAGTAATAAATTCTATTCGTGGAATATGGGAAATTTCATGGGAAATTTCTCCCATACTTATGGAAATTAGATCTTTGTTACATGGCTTAGATTATTTTCAGGTTCATCACTGCTACCGAGAGTCTAACAAAGTCGCTGATTTCCTGGCTACTTCTAACATTTCTTCCACTGTTCTTCGCAGTGCTACTTCAGAGTTCCTTTCAACTCAACATAAGTGTGCTCAGATTCATCGATATCGACTCTATTATTTAGATTTGAGTTCGACCGTACAGTTAGCTTATAAATCCTTTATAAAAATCATCCGTTGTGATATGATTTAGGTATGCCTTACGGTTTGTAAGAATACCTTCTGCTTGCATGTATAAAATAAAATAAAATAAGGTGGATATATTATAAGCTCCCGAATTTTGATGACGCCATAAATTAGGCAATGGCTAAATACACGCGAAAATAAGTCTAAATGGACGTGAAACTACACGCTTAAGCTAAGCGTCCGGTTTTACACGCTTAGCTTAAGCGTGTAGGGGTATTGTTGGTATTTTTAAAAAACAGCACACGGTTCTTACACGCTTAAGCTAAGCGTGTGCCCATACGCTTAGCTTAAGCGTGTAGTTTTTTTTTTTGCAAGTTTAAAAGCACACGCTTACCTTAGGCGTACAGTACAAAAACAAAATTCCCAAAATTGCATTTTTTCCCATAATCGTGTAGAGAATTTCAATACGAGTCCGTACATATAAAATTCGTCCAAAACGGACATCGTTTGCCCCTCCAAAAGCCCAAAAAACGAAGTCTTCAACCCGTGCGCATAGCTTCTTCGAACAGCCCATCCGTAAGCTTTTATAAGCTTCAATGGAGCATTTGGCAAATTTCTTGGATCCGATTGAAGCCATTAACTATTTGGCATTTAAGAGGACCTTATCATACACGTAATTCCACATTTAATCGGATTGAATGTCGATTAAAATCGTAGAATTTTATCTCCAAAGCCACTGTGTCGTCCAAGGGGCCGATTTGAACAAATCCAAAATTGGATCAAATCCTCTTCAATTGGAGGGCATGAACCATAGGGCCTTGTTGAGGGTGTCCTAAGATTCAAAATGCCTATAAAATCCTCTTCAATCATTGCCCCAATGCATCCAATTTCGAAGTCAAAACTCATGAACCCTAAATCCCGTTACCGGTTGTTCTTGACCGAAATTCGAGCACATGGAAGCTTTATTCTTGCAATTGTTGGTACTACTAGCCTTGAAAATTGATCCTCTTTCAAAGCCCTCTCGTTACATCGCCGGAAAAAGACCACTTCCATTCAATTTGGAGTTTTTCCGACGAGGTGTCAAGAAGGTATTCCGGCGGAATTGAATTTGTGCCCATTTTGCGATTTTGGGGGTATTTTTCATTTGTTTTGTCTTAATCTTGGTTAAATTAATTAATCTAGATTAGTGAAAAATATTTTAGGATCAATTTGGTGCCCGGCATATAATATGTAAGTAATAAGTTTATAATATTTAACCATAATGTTTAATTATAGTATATAAGTAATAAGTACGTAATACTTAATTATAATGCATAACTATACTTTATAACTAATATATTTTGTAATACTTAACTATAATACATAACTATAGTATATAAGTAATAAGTTCATAATACTTAACCATAATGTGTAACTATAGTATATAAGTAATAAGTTCGTAATACTTAATTATAATGAAATATTATAGTAAATAAGTGTAACTATATGAAATTTCATGAAGTACTATAGTAAATAAGTCTAAATATACTAGATTTAATGAAATATTATAATACATAAGTGTAACTATATGAAATTTAATGAAATACTATAGTATATAAGTCTAAGTATACTAGTTTAATGAAATACTATAGTATATAAGTCTAAGTATACTAGATTTAATGAAATACTATAGTATATAAGTCTAAGTATACTGGATTTAATGAAATACTATAGTATATAAGTCTAAGTATACTAGATTTAATGAAATACTATAGTATATAAGTCTAAGTATACTGAATTTAATGAAATACTATAGTATATAAGTGTAACTATATGAAATATAATAAAATACTATAATATATAAGTTTAAGTATACTAGATTTAATGAAATACTATACTATATAAGTGTAACTATATGAAATATAATGAAATACTATAATATATAAGTCTAAGTATACTAGATTTAATGAAATTATAGTATTTTATATAGTTATACTTATGTACTATAGTATTTCATTATATTTCATATAGTTATACTTATATAGTATAGTATTTCATTAAATTTAGTATACTTAAGCTTATATATTATAGTATTTTATTATATTTCATATAATTACACTTATATACTATAGTATTTCATTAAATCCAGTATACTTAGACTTATATACTATAGTATTTCATTAAATCTAGTATACTTAGACTTATATACTATAGTATTTCATTAAATCTAGTATACTTAAACTTATATACTATAGTATTTCATTAAATCTAGTATACTTAGACTTATTTACTATAGTACTTCATGAAATTTCATATAGTTACACTTATTTACTATAATATTTCATTAAATCTAGTATACTTAGACTTATTTACTATAGTACTTCATGAAATTTCATATAGTTACACTTATTTACTATAGTATTTCATTATAATTAAGTATTACGAACTTATTACTTATATAGTATAGTTACACAGTGTGGTTAAGTATTATGAACTTATTACTTATATAATATAGTTATGTATTATAGTTAAGTATTACAAAATATATTAGTTATAAAGTATAGTTATGCATTATAATTAAGTATTACGTACTTATTACTTATATACTATAGTTAAACATTATGGTTAAATATTTATGAATTTATTACTTATATACTATGTATTATAGTTAAATATTATGAACTTATTACTTACATACTATAGTTACACATTATGGTTAAATATTGTAAACTTATTACTTACATATTATATGTTGGGCACCAAATTGATCCTAAAATATTTTTCACTAATCTAGATTAATTAACTTAACCAAGATTAAGACAAAACAAATGAAAAATACCCCAAAAATCGCAAATTGGGCACAAATTCAATCCCGCCGGAATACCTTCTTGACACCTCGTCGGAAAAACTCCAAATTGAATGGAAGTGGTCTTTTTCCGGCGATGTAAAGAGAGGACTTTGAAAGATGACCAATTTTCAAGTCTAGTAGTACCAACAATTGCAAGAATAGAGCTTTCATGTGCTCGAATTTCGATCAAGAACAACCGGTAACGAGATTTAGGATTCATGAGTTTTGACTTCAAAATTGGATGCATTGGGGCAACGATTGAAGGGGATTTTATAGGCATTTTGAATCTTAGGACACCCTCAACAAGGCCCTATGGTTCATGCCCTCCAATTGAAGATGATTTGGTCCAATTTTGGATTTGTTCAAATCGGCCCCTTGGACGACACGGTGGCTTTGGGGATAAAATTCTACGATTTTAATCGACATTCTATGTGATTAAATGTGGAATTACGTGTATGATAAGGTCCTCTTAAATGCCCAATAGTTAATGGTTTCAATCGGATCCAAGAAATTTGCCAAATCCTCCATTGAAGCTTATAAAAGCTTACGGATGGACTGCTCGAAGAAGCTATGCGCACGGATTGAAGGCTTTGTTTTTTGGGCTTTTGGAGGGGCAAACGATGTCCGTTTTGGACAAATTTTATATGTACGGACTCGTATTGAAATTCTCTACATGATTATGGGAAAAAAATGCAATTTTGGGAAGAAAAAAAATTTGTACTGTACGCCTAAGGTAAACGTGTGCTTTTAAACTTGCAAAAAAAAAAAAAAAAACTACACGCTTAGGCTAAGCGTGTGGGCACACGCTTAGCTTAAACGTATAAGAACCGTTGACTGTTTTTTAAAAATACCAATAATATCCCTACACGCTTAAGCTAAGCGTGTAAAACCAAATACTTAGCTTAAGCGTGTAGTTTCACGTCTATTTAAACATATTTTCGCGTGTATTTAGCTTGTCCTATAAATTATATAATTTTGTTATTAAACGGGTTTATGACAGGAAAAGTAAATGGAAACTTATTTGACATGGACACGGAGCTAAAAGTTAAACGAGAACACGCTTCATTGACATTTTTGGGGGTGGTAAATTTGTCTATGGATTTGCAATTTTTGTTATATTAATTAAAATATGTTTTATCCTAATTAAATTTATCTTAATTGATAGTCGAATTTTATTAAATCAAAATTATAAAAAAAATTATGCTTTTTTATTTAAGGAAAAAAAAACTTGAAACACAAAACTAAACCAAACAAAAACTTTGAGATCTATATGTTAAAATTTCTCTTATAAGAAACTATTATGAATTATCGTGCTTAAATCCTTTGGAAGAAGAACTTATATCCAGCAAAATATTTTCAAACACAATTTTCAACCTATATATCAATGACATAAGTTAGAAAAATTGTACTAATATATGCTAGAGTACGTAGAGACTATGCTGCTGAAGTTTTGATGATTGAACCTTCAAATATTGTCTTAAAAGATGCTCCTCGACTAGTCGGATTACCTCTACAAAAACAACATCAATCTAATAATGATATCTTAAAATCAAATCCTACATAGGTCTTTCCAATACAACATGCATGTAAGTTATTTTAATTGGATATACCACGTACACTTTAACATTGGCCTAGTTTACAAATGACTTCACCTTTTGTTTAAGTTGTAGGAGACTCAAGCAACAAGTGACCTTTATCAAATATAATTTATACATATGAAGGTGAGAATCCTTTATAATTTACAATATTGATCGTATCCTACACATATAATATAACTAAAATATGATAACAAATTATGTGAGAATGGACGCTTAGGTAAACACCTTTTATAATTTACAATATTGATCGATTGTATCCTACACATATAATATAATTAAAATATGAGGGCAAATCAAGTGAAAATAGACGCTTAGGTGATAATGTGAGAATATGCAAATACAAGCAAAACTCCATGCACATTTTGTGATGTGCATGAATTTTTTTTTTGTATGTCCACAAGTTTTCAATTACACATAGTCATACATATACTTAAAAACATATGCACATAGGTGTGCATGAATTTTTGCTTGTATGTGCATGAGTTTTCACTTACACGTAGTCACATACATATAGTAAAAAAAAATGCACATACAGGAAAAAATCCATGTACATCTAGGTATGCATGAATTTTTACCTGTATGTGTATGAATTTTCACTTACACATAGTCACCATATAACTACAAGTTTATTCACATACAAGCAAAAATTTATGCACACCTGACATTCTCACGTTCTCACCTAAGCGTCCATTCTCACATAAACCTTTTGCCTAAAACATATATCTTCATTAAAACTTCAAATTTTGTAACACATTTTTTTCACCTTTTTTAAAGTATTTTTTAATATATAGCTTTCACACAAATTACAGATAATTTTTATACTTGTAAGTTATATATAAATAAGATAATGTGCATGATATAATATGAAATTTAGGATCTATTACAATAAATAACACGAGTTATTCAATTTGGATTGCTTATCTATTGTTGTGGAGATGTATCCCATATCGGAAAATAAAAATAAAATAAGAGCACTATATATATAAGTTCATGAACTACTCCTCTCATTGTAATTGGTTTTTGAACATTGGAACCTTATGGGCTTATATGTTGGATTTTATGTTCTTATGTGTACAAATGGACACGTCCTTAATAATTAATCTATCTAACTTTCATATGTAATTAAAGCTAGCCAACCTTAAGACACGTTTAGACTTGTCGGTAGCCTCAAGATACGCTGCTCATCTATAATAAATCTTCTAGTTTTTTCTTTGTGAAGGAATGTGATTAGGATGGATGAATTCCCATTATAGAATTAGTTGTCCAACTTAGTGTAACCGATGTGTTAAAAAAAAGGGAAAAAGACTTAAGTGTACCCATTTCATTAGGGAGTTTCAAAAATATACCCCATCATAAAAATAGAAAATTAGTAACCCATTTTTACTATACTTGGACTAAATTACCCCTCTTTATATTTTAGTGTTTCACAAAAAATAGAAAAACCCTCAATTACATACATTTAGTCTCCTTATTCCTCTTCCCCATTAGAGTCCACACAAATTTTCTAGAAGCCTACACGAATTTATATAGTTACTTACACGAAACTTATATAATATCATAGATGAAATTATATAGAAGCCTACACGAATATTATGTAGAAGCATACACGAAATTATGCAGTAGCCTACACAAATATTATTTAGAGGCCTACACGAACTTATGTAGTAGCTTACACGAAACTTATATAATAACATACACAATATTATGTAGTAGCCTACACGAACTTATGTAGAAGCATACACGAAATTATGTAGTAGCCTACACGAATATTATTTAGAGGTCTACACGAACTTATGTATTAATTAGCTTAAACAAAACTTATATAATAGCATACACAAATATTATGTAGAAGCTAGCCTACACAAACTTAAATTGTGTACCCTTAGTTACTATACACTAAAATCTACTTTACACTACAATCTACTTTATACTAAAAACTTATCTACTTACATAAATTTTGTTTACACTAATTTAGTTTACATCAATCAATGTTTCATAGAATCCCAAAAATTCGTGTAATCTATCTTACCTACACGAAAAAATCGTTTCTAAAATCGTGTACCAAATATTACTTTATACTAACATCGTGTAATCTCATCAACAACAAAAATCAGTGCACTCTAAATTACTTTACATTGAAATCCACTTACACTAAAACCGTGTAATCTTATCTACATAAAATTAATCTCATCTACACAAAAAAATCCAAAAAGTTTGTGTAATCTATCTTACCTATACGAAAAAATCTCATTTAAAATCGTGCACCCTTAATTACTTTAAACTAACATCGTGTAATCTGATCTACATAAAATTTAATCTGCACGAAAAATCTGTGTAATTTAAATTACTTTACATTAGAATCCACTTTACACTAAAACCATGTAATCTTATTTACATAAAATTCTCGTCAACACAAAAATTTCAAAAAAATTCGTGTAATCTATCTTACCTACATGAAAAAATCTCATTTAAAATCGTGTACCCTTAATTATTTTAAACTAACATCGTGTAATCCGATCTACATAAAATCTCATTTACACAAAAAAAATGTGTACTCTAAATTACTTTACACTAAAATCTACTTTACACTAAATCCGTGTAATCTTATCTACATAAAATCTCATCTACCCGAAAAATTTGTTTACCTTTAATTACTTCACAACAATCATGTAAGCTATAATGTCATGGGTAGCCTACACGAAATTATTAAGCTATGGATAACAACTTGAGAGAGGTATATATTAATCACAAATATTCTCATTAATTAATACATGGATGAGAAGCAACGAACACAACAATCAGCCAATGTGAAGCAATATATTTATCAGCCAATGTAAAACAACGAACACAACAATCATATTCTCATTCAACAATCATATTGCTTCACGAAAAATTCGTTTGATACAATGGCTTTAGCAAATGGCTACACAATAATAATATTCTCATCCAACGGACATGAAACAGACGCGGCCGGTGAAGCAACGAAGGCGAAATACCAGGTGAGAAGGGACGGCGGGCGACAAAATAAAGGAGGACCGACGAAGCAACGGAGGACCGACGAAGGTGGCTGACGGTGGACTTGTAGAGACGGTGACCGGTGGAGGGGTGGAGACAATGAGAAGGAAATTTTACACAAGATTTGCAATCAGGGTAAATTAAATTAAGGTTAATTTAGTCATTAAAAAACGGGTAGAATGTTCGCACCCGCAATTGCTTGCGGCGCACCCAGGTTTGGGCGCATCCAGGATGCGTCCAAACCTGGGTGTAATATTTTTTTTGAAAAAAAATTAATATTGGGCGCATCAAGGATGCGCCCAATATCTGGACCCGACTTTCTACCGGGTTTAGGGTTGACCGGTTCAGGCGTCGGATTTATTTAAAAAAATTAAATAACTAAACCGGTTTAATATTATTTTGAAATTAATAAAAAAATTAAAAATTGCATATTAAAAAAAAATGAAAACAATATATCAGACCTTGGGCGCATCTCGGATGCGCCCAAGGTAAAATTAGGGTTTTACCTGGGCGCGTCCTGGATGCGCCCAGGTAAAACAATATATCAGACCTTGGGCGCATCCGTGATGCGCCCAAGGTAAAATTGGGCTTTTACTTGGGCGCATCCCGGAAGCGCCCAGGTAAAACCTATATTTACTCGGCGCGCCTGATTGCCGCCGTTTTCATCGTCTTCCTTCTTCCTCTCTCTCGACGACGGCGGCATCGGCGACGGCGGCATCCCTCTCCTCTTCTTCCTCTTCCTTCTTCTTCTTCCTTCATCCTCTTCCTTCTTCAATGGAGTTTCCAGATCCGGCGAGTGCCAGTGGAGGCGACGGCGGCGGTGGCGGCGAAGAAATCCAGATCCCAGCGGCGGCGTCAGTTCCTTCGACGACGATTTCGACGACGGCGGCGGCGACGAGCATCGAGGAAGCCGGCGGTGATCCAAAGCGGCGAAGGGTCGAGATTCCGGTGGCTGCGGCGCCGGAGACGACTGGGGTGGCGGCGCCGGAATCTACTGGGGCGGCGGCGCCGGAAACGACAGGGGCGGCGGCGCCGGAGACGACTGGGGCGGCGGCGACAGAGCCGGTGATGGATCTCAGTGCGGATTTTGATGCATGGGTGGCGGCGGTTGATGCGGAGGACACCGCGCTGGCGGCGGTGGATGAAGCGGCGACGACGGTGGCGAGCATTCCGGTGGGGTCGGAAAATGCGCTTGAGGTTGCTGCGGCCGTTGGTGTCGAGGCAGTGGCCCAGGCGAGCCCACGCATACGAACCCCACGTAGGCGACAATATATTCGTCGCGAACGAGCTGAGGTACGTATTTTATCGATTTAAAATTTATATTTAATTATTGTAATTATATTATTAGAATTGTTTTACCAAAATTTATAATGTATATAATTAATTTATAAAATATTTAGATTTGTTAGAAAATATTAGAATTGTGTAAAAGTATTGAATAAATTATTCTAATTATACTATTTGAATATATTTAATATAAAATGAATAAAATGGATATAATATTGTAGAATTGCATATAAGTGAATCTCATATAATATTGCAGAATTGCCTATAATATTGTAGGTTTATAGCAATAATTAGAAATTTGTGTAAATTAGACAATTTCAGTTGTAAGGTCGTCCTCACGGATATGGTTCAGTTGTACAATTTGAGTTGTATAATTAGAATTTTAAGTTAGTCCCCCACATTATTTGGAAAAAACAGGATGTAGTCGAGAGAATCAGACGGCGGATGCGGGGGGGTCGTATGGTGCAATCTCGACACGTGACTGCTTCCGGTCGCATGAACCGATACCCCCCGAAGCCCCCCAAGCGCAAGCGCCAACTTAGTTGTAGGGTCATCCTCACGGATACGGTTCCAATAACGGAACCCGTTATTGGAACATTATCCGATCCGTTAGCGTATCCTCGTCCTCACGTGTGTTCACCTCCGGCTTCGCAGAGTCCTGTTCTAGACACGGAGGAGGCAGTTGACGGCACAGAGGAGTGTGCGACATTGGACGACATTGTTATGGAGGAGCCCGCACCCCAGGACGGGGCCCCCCCTCCCGCACCCCAGGGACCCATCCCCCCTCCCGCACCCCAGGATGCTCCACCTGTCGTAGAGGCCCCCCCGTACGGGCTTGAGTTGCCTGATGTGCTACGGAGCTTCACCACTCACGTTGCGCATCGGATTTGGCACGCTCCTCCGCATGTACCGTCCCTCGTACGATGTTTGAGGGCTTATACTCGCCCGGCCGAGTTTAGTGAGTGGGGTTTATATATTCCGGACGAGGTTATCGAGGGAAGCTGGTATTGGATGGTTCAGCAGTCTGGGTTGGCCGCCCTCCGAGATTTTCAGTTTGGTAGGGTCGACCACATGCTTATATCAGCGTTCGTCGAGAGGTGGCACCCTGAGACGAGCAACTTTCATTTTCCGTGGGGCGAGATTACGATCACGCTTCACGACGTTGAGAGGATTTTAGGACTGAGGATAGAGGGGTTTGCATGCCGCGATCCTACTGTTTCCATGGACGGCGACCCCAAGGAGATTGACAAGGCGCTTAAGGCGCTGGGGGCGGAGATTTTTGGTTACATGTTCGGCATTGGGGGTGACATGGGTAGGGATGCCCGTAGAGGTCGAGTTTCGGCCTTTGATTTTGCTGAGCACCTGCTGCACATGATACGGGACGAGGACGAGCCCCACTCGATAGCGGCTGGATTCCTATGGCACAGTCTCTCCTGCAGCATTTTCGTGGACAAGTCCACGAACCAGCTGATGGTGAAGATGTTGTCGTTATTCTGGGACTGGGACCGAGTGGTTGGCACGTCTTGGGGGACGGGAGTGCTTGCACTATTGTATCGACATCTGGGCGAGGCTTCACGGGGAGAGGTAGCAGGCATAGCGGGGTGCACCTATCTGCTTCAGGTAAACGAACTTTGTTTCTATTTCGTTGCAGTAATTATTACATTATTTATAATATTATTAACCAAACAAATTATTTATTTTCCATGTAGATGTGGATATGGATGTACTTTATATATTTTCCGGGGAACCCTAACCCCCTCCCCGGAATGGGGGACGACGACCGACGCGCTGCACGGTATTTTATCCAACGCTCCGCGCTGCGCATTGTCGACGCCGGTCGGCAATACCGGCGTATTTTGGACGAGTATCGGCCCGAGGACGTAAGCATCCTAATGTTGTTATTATTGGTCATCTATGATTAAATTGCTATTTCATTGTACATATTTTTTCGTTGCAGGTACGTTGGATGCCGTATGGTAGTCTAGATTTTGTCGGAGCTTATAGGGCGTCCACTTACCGAGGGACGATCACGTTCATGGACGTCGAGGAGCCGTACATGCCTGATCGGGTGGTGCGACAGTTTGGCCGTCGACAGAGTAGGCCATTGGATGTCATAGAGCCGTCGTCCGCTCACCGGCCAACCAATTTTCGGGGGAAAGATTCATATAAGGTTTCATTTCCCCGTGCATGCGACGGCTGGGAGCACCTTGACGAGCATCTGTGTCCATACATCTTGGAGAGCCCGATGGCCGTCCCGGCATTTCTGAATATTTGTTATTCGATATCATGCATATCCCATCAACACAAATGAATATCATATTCACGGCCAATGAAATAATCTATCATACAAAATTGCATATCATACAAGTATATTATGCATATCAATGTATGGAAAATGCATATCACATCCACACAAATGAATATAACAATTACGGCCAGTGAAATAATCCATAATAACAAATTGCATATCATACAAGCGAACGGTACCCACAGTGACCATCGCCCATTACATTCTGTACTCCTACAATGTAGGCTAACATAAACAAATCAATATTATCTCGGCCCCAATCAATGCCGAGGTAATTAATGCCCGTGTCGGCCTGAGGTCGCCTACTAGTGCTTTCCTTGCCAGTCGAGATTCCGCTGTGCCGCTTACCTTTACAAATTCAAGGGTTAGAATAAATAAAGAAATAACGATTAATGATGATCGAATGTGAAAATGCTAACCGCTTGGAGGACGTCCTTTAGATCCCACTGAGGATTTTTTCCGATCCTCGGCCTTCTTCTTCTTTTCCTCCTCCTTCTTCCTTTTTTCTTCCGCCATGTGCTCAAACCAACTAGGGTCCCTCTTTGTATCGTTCTTCTTCTTTTTAGGTCTCCCCTTCTTGGTCGAAGCGGCCGGGGGCTCTTCTGCGGTACACGATCTAGAGTCATGGAAAAGTTTGTATCTGCGTAAAAAATCGGTCTTCAACTCTGGGTGCAATTCGTCGTTGCTCCACTCTCCAAACATGGCACCTAAGACGATATCTTCTTCTGAGATCAATGCGCCATCATTCGGTGCGGGATCAACATGTCCAACCCCTTCCCACTTGATTTGCTTCCAATAATTGTGGATTTCACTTGGCCTCAACGGGAAACCGGTCTTTACATATTCTTTGATCGTGTGTGGGCAAGGCAGGCCTAGGGTGGCTCTCCAAAACACATCACCACATTCTTCATCGGGAATTTTTCCTTGCATGACCCTAACAACTTGGACGTATAACATTCTTAAGCACTTTTCCGAGACCTTATAAAGAATGCGCCTGAAAAATGTCTTCACTGCAGGCGGGCCGGTTACGATCTCTGTGGGCGCCTTAAAGGCACTCTGCTCCATATCACCTCTGACTTCCCGAATCTGATCAACAAACATATTGTCGATTTGTTGCACGAGGGTCTCCAAGCCTCCAACCGACGATTCAATCCCGTCCTTCAGCATAGAATGATGACTCTCGACTCTGAAATTAAAAACTCAAGTTAAGCTTAGTTGCATATTTCAATTTCGTTTTTAGATGATCACTTGTAAATTTACCTATTTGATGATCTTGTGCCAAAATGGAGTACCGTGTCGCACCATGCACAAACTAGCATCTCCTTGTAGTCCCTAAGCCATACCCTCTTCACGTATTCCATCAGCCAGGGTAGTTTTTTCCACTTCTCCGTCAAGTACTCAAGTCTCTCATTATAGACATCCTCAGTCGGCGACCTTAACAACCAACGAATATTACCACTAAAATGGTCAACATAGGGGATCCATTTCATGGCAAAGCCCTCCACGTTGCGGTTCACATGGACCCTACACAATAGATGCTTCGTGTTGGGAAAGACTATATCGACGGCTTTCGTCAAACCGAGCTCTCGATCTGACATGATCGCCGCCGGTTCCCGTCCCTCGAAAATGATCTTTAGGCGGTCCAACGCCCATGTGTAGTGCTCCGTCGTCTCATCATACATGAATACGATCGCAATACAAAATGTACGATTGGTGCAAGTGAATCCAACAAACTCCAACAAAGGCATACCGTACCTGTACATGTATGAATTATACGAAATAAGGTATGCAATTACATATTCAATAAGGTATGTAATTACATATTTTAGATTTAATAATAGCGATAATTAAACATATTCATACCTGTTCGTCTTGTAGGTCGTATCCATGATGACGATAGAGGAGAACAAACTCAACAAATGTCTAGCTTCAGGGTGAGAAATAAAAATATCACTCATAACCTCCCTCCCTTCTTCATTGCGACGTGTCTGATAGCTTGTATAATAACGTCTCGCCTCTAGAAATTCCAGCATGTACTGCGGCACTGTCATATTGCCCCTACATTTCAGCCTCTCCCGACTCTTGTAATTGTAGAGTTGGTTCCTTGATGTTAAGCACTTGGGATCCTCGTGTAGAAATAGACTCATAATAGCCTTTGGCTTTATTCCGGAGGCTGACAAACTTTTCACACGCTCTCGTTGATCCTTACAAAGCCTCCCAGCAAATGCATGACCGATCAAACTACTAGCAAGCTCATGGTCATGCGATCCACAAGCGACAGATAATCTCCAATGGTCAGATTTCAGCCAATCTCCCTTCACAATCACCCCATGCAACTGAAACGGACACTCACTTTTCTTTGTCCTCGCATTGTATTTCCGTTTAGGGGTTGCCTCGGTACATACACCCGCCTTCTTCTTTGCCGCTCTATATGGCCCAGACTTCTCACACGACAGTATGACCTTTCGGTTAGGCCATGACTTACTTATTACAATAACCATACGCAACTCCAAACCTACGTTCTTAGCCCAACTGATCATACTATCTCTATCACTCCATTCTTTATCCGTAGTAAAATGAGCAGAATAATCCACTGGCAAAAATTCGCTTTCACTAAAGTCCTCCTATTTATGATAAATACATAAAACTACTGTAAATATTTCATATTATAAATAATCATAAACATTTTAATCAAAGTTCTAAACTACAACACACTACTGTAAATACTATATTTCAAATAAACTTATAAACTACAACATACTACTGTAAACATTTTAGATTATAAATTATCATAAATATTTTAATCAAACTTATAAACTACAACAAACTACTGTTAATTACTACATTTCAAATAAACTTATAAACTACAACAAGTAATTATATTTGAAGTAAATATATACTTACTCCTAAATCATCAAGACCGGGTGCGTCACACAAGTGCTCAACTGGCCTAAGTGCAGCATCCATCCTTGACAAAGACATAATCTTGAATTGATAAACCCCAATAATGGATAAACCCCAAACAATAGTAAAATATATATAGCAACAACATGGATAAACCACAATAAAGTTACCGTTGTAAAACGGTAACATCTTGGGCGCATCCTGGATGCGCCGAATAAGTTACCGTTGAAAAACGGTAACTTCTTGGACGCATCGTGGTTGCGCCCAAGAAGTTACCAATGGTAACATCTTGGTCGCATCCTGGATGCGCCCAAGAAGTTACCGTTGTACAACGGTAACTTCTTGGAAAAAAATTTAAATTTTCTATTTTTTTTTTGGAAAATTTTTATTAATTTTTTTAGCGAACCTGGTTTGTCAGTAAATCGGGTTTGTCAATAAACCGATTTTAATTTAATTTCTCGGATTTTACAAAACCGGATACCAGACCTTGGGCGCATCATAGATGCGCCCAAGGTTAAAACTTTTTTTTTTAAAAAAAAATTCACCAGCTTGGGCGCACCCCGGATGCGCCCAAACTGGGGTGCGCCGCAAGAAATTACGGGTGCAAAGAACAATCCCCTTAAAAAATAAAGAAATAAAATTTTAAAAAACAATAAAGAAATGGTATATTTTTGGAAAGAGATTATGAAAAGAGGATTATTGGAAGATTTTTTTCAAAAATCTCATTGTTTTTTAAGACACCGACAATAGAAATTGAGTGACCTAAACTCACAATTTTAACAATCACATATTTAATTTTTTAATATTGTCGAATCGGAAATTTGTTTGGGTGATGACCCTCTCTTAAAATTCATGTAAATATTTTAAAAATTATATTTAATAATAAAAATTTAGAGTTTGAGATTTAAAATTTAGAGTTTAGGATTTATAATTTAGGACTTAGAGTTTATAAATTTAAATTTTAAATTTTAAATTTAGAGTATAAAAAATAAGATAAAAAGTAGAGGGTTGGTGACCATAAAGGATTACTCAATCATCCTCCATCGAATCGTCGTCGCCGATAACTTTACAAGATCGCTTCGTGAATCATAGATAATTAAATAAATTTTAAAGAATCTTCAAGTACTTTTTAGTTGATAACGCATAATTATAACCTTCAATCTTTAATTTTATGCAATACTCCTATTTGTTTGGATGCTAAAAGTACTTGCTAAGATCATGTTAATCCATGAGACTTTTTAGGGCCTCATAGAACCACTTTTTAAATTTTATTTTCCAAGAGATCCAATTTTATTTCTACCCATTTATTAATGGGACTCTCTTGAATCTCATCGAACATATATTTATACCTATTTTACTCTCCAATTTATTTTATTATAAATAAATTACATTAGTATATATTTAAATTTTAAATCACCATAAATAATAATATGATTTATTTCCACTTAATAATATACAAAATACATAAAAAATAAATCTATCAAACGTATCTAAAATGGGTGTCTAATTGTCTATGGATATGGATATGGAAACATGTAACTAGAATTATGGATTTTTTTTAACATCCCGATTTTTCACAAAATAATTTTAGAATCGCGCGGCGCACTTCAAAGCGCGACACGTGACACGAGACTCTCTCTTCTCCGTCTCAAGAATTGGACAATTCTTGAGACCCAAAGCCCGATGATAGACCTGTACAAGTCTGGGCTCGGGCCGGGCTTTTGGGACGATTTCAGCCCGGTTGACCGGGCCGTGCTGAAATCATTGTCCAAGCCTGTCCGGAAGACCGGGTAGCCTGGCGGGCCGGCCCAATTTTGTATTATATAATATGTAATTATGTTTTATAGTATATAATTATGTATTATATTATATAGTATATGTAATTCTATATATTATACTATATTAAGGGCTGCAAATTTAAAATATTATATAATAACGGCTGCAAATTTAATAATTGTACATATTTAGACTACTATATAATATATATAGGGAAATCCTATATACACACGTTTTATTTTCTAAATGCACACTATTTTGTGCGTTAAGGCTAAACGTATAGCTTGGTGCGTTTTGGCTTAACGTATATGGGGGCAGAAGGGTCCTTTAGACAAAGTTGGGAAAAAAGTTGTGCGTTATACCTAAACGCACAGGCTAAAAAAATTGGTGCGTTAAACCTTAACGCAAAAAAAAATTAAAAAAATTTAGGTTAACATTAACAGAACAACTATATGATATAACCAAATTAGATATAACTATACTATATAATCATAGTATATGACTATATGATATAACCATAGTATATAACTATATAAATAGTATATAACGATATGATATAACCAAATTGGATATAACTATAAGGATATAACCATATTATATAACAGTAGAATATACTATAAGATATAACCATAGTATATAACAATAGAATATAACCATAAGATTTAATCATAGTATATAACTATAGGATATAACGATATGATATAACCAATTTGGATATAACTATAAGATAAGACCATAGTATATATAGTTATAAGATATAACCATAGTATAACTATAAGATATCCATAGTATATATATACTATGGTTATATCTTATAGTTATATCCAATTTGGTTATATTCTATAGTTATATAATATGGTTATATCATTTATCTTATAGTTATATAACTATATGATATAACTAAATTGGATATAACTATAAGGATATATATACACGATTTCTATTTCACGCACCGGCAAAATTGATATTTCACGCACCGGTTCGTCCGTCACGGATCATGTGCATCTGTCCGTGAAGGACCAAATGGATCCATCCGTGACGGACGAATCCATTTGATCCGTCACGGATGGATCCATTTGGTCCGTCACAGATGAACATGCTAATCCGCGACACGATTTTGGAATCGCCATAACTTTTGATTCCCTAGTCCAAACACGCTGAAATTTGGAGGAATTATAGTTGACATCTTGATATTTAATCTGGCGTTGAAATCACTCAATTAGGAGTTACGTAGAAAATTTTATACTTCTCCAAAGACAGGACAAAGAAATAGAGATCTCTTAAGCGTCAAGGCAAGTAGAGATACTTCTCCATTCGTTTCTCAGCTGATGGCGTTCGAACCTTCTTCTACAAGAAAGAGACGAGGTCACAAGGCGACTTAAATGCTATTGTACTCGCACATTGTAATGCTATTGTGATCCATGATTGCAATGCTATTGTAATCCGACTTAAATGCTATTGTACTCGCCTTGACGCTTAAGAGATCTCTATTTCTTTGTCCCGTCTTTGGATAAGTATAATGTTTTCTATGTAACTCCAAATTGAGTGATTCCAACGTTAGATTAAAGATCAAGATGTCAACTATAACTCCTCCGAATTTCAGCGCGTTTGGACTAGGGAATCAAACGTTATGGCGATTCCAAAATTGAAATACCCCAAATAAGTTGATGATGACAAATTGGTAAATTAATTAAGGTTTTGCTTAAATCGGGAGAAATGGGAAATTTGGGGATTTAAAATCCCTAACTCACTCGGTTGCTCTCTTTCTCCTTCCCGAATTCGATTCACCTGTGCCCAGCCCTGCTCCCTTCTCTTCCCCGACGAATCCGACGAACTCCTTCTCCTGTGGCCAGCTTTCTTCTCCGGCGAACCCGACTTGGACGCTGCTGCTGCTCCTCCCCCTCCCCTGCTGCTGCTGCCTTGCTGTGCTGTTGTGCAGTTCGTGGCTATGCTGGTTCACCGGTGCGTGAAGCCACGGTGGAGCTACTGAGTCGAGCCACCGAAGAGGCGAGCCGAACCTCTGTTGAACCGCGACGAGCTGCTGCACAGATCCGGATCCGCTGCTGTCCACTGCTGTGCTGTTGCCCCGTCTGCGACGTCTCAGGAGAATGGTAATAACTGTTTGCTCACTCATTATTTTGGTCTGAAATTTTGAGGAGGTAAACTAGACTCGTATATCTAACTCCTCGAGTTGGAATCATCGCATTTGGAGTCCTGAGCAGGGAGAACGAATTTTTTCAAGTCGGAGCCGCTGTTGGTGTTCTGCTGCGTGTTGTTGCAGTTGTGCTGCTGTCCGCTGTGTTGCGCTGGTGTGGCTGCTGAGTTCCGGCGTCGAGAAGCCTCCTCGGTGACTACCGTTGGTTGTCGACAAGGTAAGCTTATGGGTTAATTTCGAATTGATGTTGTGTTGTTCGAATTGATGTTGTGTTGATCGAATTGATGTTGTTGTTCTTCGTGGGCAGTTGAAGAGGAAGGTGTGTGACCGTATTGTTGAATTTGAGCTTTGGTTGAATTGTGTGGGGTTTGCTTGATTGGAATTTTGAAAGGTATGAATTAGGGTTTGAATTTGGGGGTTTTTCTAGTTGTGGTTTGATTTGAATTAATTCCAGGGATTTGCTCGGATTGATTTCGCAGGTTCGTTCGAGTTGGTTGGAGGTCTCTGAGGTCGTGGTTGTCGAGCTTGAGGCAAGATAAATCTTGCTAACCCTTCGTATATTTTTATAAAATTACTTTTGCTTCCTATCTGATTCAGTAATTGATTTTATCTTTGCCTGAGTAAGTTAATTTGGATTATTGATTGTGGAATAATTTGGTTAAATGTGTGTGTGTGTTTTAGTATTTGTCTCTTGTCGGACATTGGTTGTTTGTTGGTTATTGGTTTTGTTGTCGGATATTGGTTGTTTGTTGGTTATTGGTTTTCTTGTCGGATATTGGTTGTAGCTATTGGTTGCCGTTGATTGTCGGTTAGTTGTTGGTTGTTGTTGATCGTTTGTTGTGGATTGATTGTGTGAATAATTGTTGGTTTGTTGGCGGATATTGGTTGTGTGTTTTGTTGTTAGTTATGTGTTGGGTTATTGGTTTTGTGTTGAACCTGGTTGAATGTGTTGGTTCGTTGGTTATGGAGCCGGGGTGAGGGTGTGACCTCATCCGACCACGCGAGGGTGACCTCCGTTGGTTCATGCTATGGGTGTTGGTTGGTTGGTTATGGAGCCGGGGTGAGGGTGTGACCTCATCCGACCACGCGAGGGTGACCTCCGTTGGTTCAGGCTATGGGTGTTGGTTGGTTGGTTATGGAGCCGGGGTGAGGGTGTGACCTCATCCGACCACGAGAGGGTGTGACCTCCGTTGGTTCAGGCTAGGCCGGGGTGATTGAAAGCCTTACCCGACCACGTGAGGGTGTGACCTTACGTGGTTAATGGCCATGGTTGGATGGTTGAAAGTCCCATCCGGTGGTGAGTTGAATCGGAGGTTGGATCGGGTGTTGGATTGTGTGTGATTGACATTTGTGTGTATTGACAGTTGTGTGTGTGTTGGATTGTGTGTGAATTGACATTTGTGTGTATTGACAGTTGTGTGTGTGTTGGATTGTGTGTGAATTGACATTTGTGTGTATTGACGGTTGTGTGTGTGTTGGATTGTGTGTGAATTGACATTTGTATGTATTGACGGTTGTGTGTGTGTTGGTTTTTAGATGAATATTGGTTGTGTACTGATTAAGTAGTTTTGTGATGATATTGGTTGTGCGCGTGACTAAGTGGTTGTGTTGGTGAATTTTGACCGTGTGCTTGGTATTGGTTTGTGTTGGATGTTGATTGTTATTAGTTGTTGTTGTGGGTCATTGTTGGCCATTGGTTGTGGTTGTGAAATTCCGTTGGATGTAGTTGTTGCCTGTAGCTAGTTGCGGAAAGAGGGTTATGTGATATGTGGATTGATTACCAAGATGGTTAAGTGAATATTTGTGAAGGTTGAACTGGATGTGTTAGTGCAGTAGTGAGTTTGGTATAAATGGTTAGCTTGGGTTGTGCGTTAGTAGTCATATTGTGTATATGTTTCATAGAGTTGATAATGGAGGTATTAGAATGGAGAGAAAGATGGGAAAAGATGATTATGTGATGATGTGCATGAGTTTTGATGTTGGTTGGTTGGTTGGTATGAAAATGATTAAGTGTAGTTATGATATTATATATATATGTATATATTGTGGCGTGTTGTCGTTTGTTGTGAGTTGATTGGTGATATATATATATATATGTGTTTGAAACTGTTTTGGCTTGAGGAGTCTTGCCAGTCTTGATGGAAGACTGACCAACTTCGGTTTACGTGTCGCGGTTGGCTGGGGTATCGGGTCCCCCAGTCAATCAGGCTTTGCAGGTTTGCAGCAACAAGCGGGTTCTAGATCACAGATGTGTCTTCACAGTTAAAGATTCAGTTTGCATCAGATTTGAAAATGTTGTTTTCGCTTCCGTTGTTTTGGATATAAATTGATGTATTAAACTGTTTGATAGGTTTAAGCATTGTTTCAATCTTGAGCAGGGATTTTAATGTTGATGATTTTTTTTATGTATTTGGAAGAGTTTGGATTTCTTTTCTTTTAGAAACCGCCTTATAGTCCTTCGGGACTATGGCACTGTAGCACCTCTGGCCCGGGGTGTTACAAAAATCGTGTCGCGGATCAGCATGTTCATCCGTGACGGACGAAACATGTTCATCCGTCATGGATGAAAATGCTTGGTCCGTCACGGATGAACATGTTTCGTCCGTCACGGATGAACCAAGGCGTTAAATTAAGTTTCTTATTGATGTTAACATCAATAAAGTAATTATTTATAAACTTATTCTGATTATGTTCAGTTTTTAAATTATAAGACTTGATAGATTTTGCATTGTAATTCAAAACAAAGACCTAGATAAACCGGTTTTTGAAAAGATTGACCATACATAAAGATAATAGAAAGCTTCTTCCATCTCGATTGTCAAATGTTTCCCATTTGTTTTGAAGCAATCGTATCCCTTCTTTCTAATGGTTTGAGATATCTCTACTCGCCTTGGCGCTTAAGAGATCTCTATTTCTTTATCCCGTCTTTGGAAAAGTATAACTTTTTCCACGTAACTCCGAATTGAGTAATTCCAACGTCAGATTAAAGATCAAGATGTCAACTATACCTCCTCCAAATTTTAGCGCGTTTAGACTAGGGAATCAAAAGTTATAGGGATTCCAAAATCGTGTCGCGGATCAATTGAGTAATTCCATGTGTCATGTACATGTTTGGATAAATATAAACTATATATTTAACGGTATATCAATTGATAATATAAGATGCTATTGACTAACAAAAAATATTATAATAATTATATTGTTTTAGCATGCTAAAAAATTAGAGAAGGATTATATAGCTCAAGTAAATCATATGTTATTAAAGTAAGAATCAGACGGTTAAACAAATTAAGTTTCTTTTATAAATATGCATGAGAATGATTTATTCCATAAAGGTAACAAAACTTTAAGTAATATATTCATGAAACAATATAAAATATTTTTTATTTTATATATTTTATGTATATATGTTGCAAAAAATACTATGTGACAGTTTAATTAGTGGCTTAATAAATTTAAAAGTATAGTGCAAGTAATATACACACCGATATTAAAATGAACTATGTTTGGCCAAATTAGAGTCTTGATAATGCTTATAATTTCAATAAGATTGGCCATACATAAAGATAATAGAAAGCTTCTTCCATCTCGATTGTCAAATGTTTCCCATTTGTTTTGAAGCAATCATATCCCTTCTTTCTAATGGTTTGAGATATCTCTACTCGTCTTGGCGCTTAAGAGATCTCTATTTCTTTGTCCCATCATTGGAAAAGTATAATTTTTTCTACGTATCTCCGAATTGAGTAATTCCAACGTCAGATTAAATATCAAGATGTCAACTATACATCCTCCAAATTTCAGCGCGTTTGGACTAGGGAATCAAAAGTTATGGCGATTCCAAAATCGTGTCACGGATCAGAATGTTCATCCGTGACGTACGGATGGGGTTGGTGCGTCACGGACGATTTACTGTGGTCCGTCACGGACGGAGTGCTTTCGTTCGTCACGGGCGGCTTCATTTGATACGTCACGTATGAAACAGTGCGTGAAATAAAAATTTTACCCGTGCGTGAAATAGCAAGGGCCTATATATAACCAAATTGGATATAACTATAAGATATAATCATAATATATAACTATAGGATATAATCACAGTATATAACTATAGGATGTAATATATGATATAACCATAGGATATAACGATATGATGTAATCAATTTGGATATAACCATAGTATATAACTATAGGATATAACCATAAGATATAATCATAGTATATAACTATAGGATATAACGATATGATATAACCAAATTGGTTATATCCTATAATTATATACTATGGCTATATCCAATTTGGTTACCTCATATAGTTATATACTATGATTATATCTAATTTGGTTATATCCAATTTGGTCATATTCTTATAGTTATATCCAATTTGGTTATATAGTATGGTTATATTCTCTATTTATATACTATGGTTATATCATGTATTATATTCTATTGTTATATACTATGGTTACATCCAATTTGGTTATATCATATCGTTATATCCTATAGTTATATACTATGGTTATATACTATATTATATTATATAGTTATATACTATTGTTATATACTATATTATATTATATAGTTATGTACTTCTGTTATATCATATAGTTATATACTATGATTATATCTTATAGTTATATATCCAATTTGGTTATATCATATCATTATATCATATAGTTATATACTATGATTTTATCTTATGGTTATATTCTATTGTTATATACCATGGTTATATCCTATATTATGTTCTATAGTTATATCATATAGTTATATACTATGATTATAGAATATATTCTACTGTATATAACCAAATTGGATATAACTATAAGGATATAACCGAATTGGATATAACCAAATTGAATATAACCGAATTGGATATAATCATAGTACATAACTATATGATATAACCATAATATATAACTATAGAATCTAATATAGAATATAACCATAATATATAACAATAGAATATAACCATAAGATAGAATCATAGTTTATAACTATAGGATATAATGATATGCTATAACCAAATTGGATATAACTATAAGATATAACCATAGTATATATATACTATGGATATCTTTTAGTTATACTATGGTTATATCTTATAACTATATATACTATGGTTTTATCTTATCGTTATATCCAATTTGGTTATATCATATCGTTATATCCTATAGTTATATACTATGATTCTATCTTATGGTTATATTCTATTGTTATATACTATGGTTATATCCTATAGTATATTCTACTGTTATATAATATGGTTATATCCTTATAGTTATATCCAATTTGGTTATATATACTATGGTTATATCATGTATTATATTCTATAGTTTTATACTATGGTTATATCCAATTTGGTTATATCATATCATTATATCCTATAGTTATAAACTATGATTCTATCTTATGGTTATATTCTATTGTTATATATTATGGTTATATCCTATATTAGATTCTATAGTTATATATTATGGTTATATCATATAGTTATGTACTATGATTATATCCAATTCGGTTATATTCAATTTGGTTATATCCAATTCGGTTATATCCAATTTGGTTATATACAGTAGAATATATTCTATAATCATAGTATATAACTATATGATATAACTATAGAACATAATATAGGATATAACCATGATATATAACAATATAATATAACCATAAGATAGAATCATAGTATATAACTATAGGATATAATGATATGATATAACCAAATTGGATATAACTATGGTTATAATCTATTGTTATATACCATGGTTATATCCTATAGTTATATATTATGGCTATATCCAATTTGGTTACATCATATAGTTATATCCTTTAGTTATATGCTATGGTTATATCATATGGTACATCCTATAGTTATTTATTATGATTATATCATATAGTTATATATTATGATTATATCTTATAGTTATATCCAATTTGGTTATATATATATATTCTTATAGTTATATCCAATTTAGTTATATCATATAGTTATATAACTATAAGATATATGATATAACCATATTATATAATTATAGAATATAACCAAATTTGGTTATATCATATCGTTATATCCTATAGTTATATACTATGATTATATCTTATGGTTATATTCTATATTATATTCTACTGTTATATACTATGGTTATATCCTTATAGTTATATCCAATTTGGTTATATATACTATGGTTATATCATGTATTATATTCTATGGTTTTATACTATGGTTATATCCAATTTGGTTATATCATATCGTTATATTCTATAGTTATATACTATGGTTATATCATATAGTTATATACTATGATTATATAGTATAGTTATATCTAATTTGGTTATATCCTTATAGTTATATTCAATTTGGTTATATCATATAGTTGTACTGTTAATGTTAACCTAAATTTTTTTTTTTTTTTTTTGTGCATTAAGCCGTGTTACAGGCCCAATTGCTAACTTGTACGATAAGGTTTAACGCACAGCTACAGTGCCATACGTTAAGGTTTAACGCACCAATTCTGGATATTTTTCACTTTTATTCCAGTTTTGTCCCTTTTGCGTTAAGCCATAACGCATCAACCTGTACGTTTACCCTTAACGCACAAAATAGTGTGCGTTTAGAAAATGAAACGTGTGTATATAGGGACTGCCTATATATATATAAATATATTTATATTTTAAAATTTTAACCGGGTACCGGGCTGGGCCTCTTAGCTCGTTCGGGCCTAGAGGATCGGAGTGTCCGTGCCCGACCCGTTTATGTACTGGGCCGGGTCGGGCCCAGCCCGATGGGCCACTTATTACTGTCCCAACCCGATTTTTAAGTCGGGCCAGACGGGCTGACTCGAACTTGTACAGGTCTACCCGGTCTCATGGGTATTTTTATTATTTTAATGAAAGGGTCTCATGGATAAACATGGCCTAGGTCATACTAGTATATAGGAATGGCAACAAGGTAGGTTCGGGACGGGGAGTACCTTTCCCGTTCCCGTTTACCGCTCTATTTCATGTTTTCGTTCCCATTTATCGCTCTATTTCATCGTCCTCGTTTTACCACATAAAAAGTGTTAAATTTGATTTAATATATATATTAGGGTTATAGATTTAAGATTTAGGATTCAATGTCTTAAGAATATGGATCGAAGTTAGGGAATATAGGATATGAGATTTGTGGTTTTGGGTTAGAAAATTAGTATATTTGGCGGAGATTCTCACGGTTTTTCCCGCGTAGGGATTAAATTCTTCCCATGTCTTTGTTTAAATTCTTCGTCCTCACTACCATGGCGGGAAATCCTCACGAGAAATGAGAAATTTCCGTCCCGTTACCATCCCTAGGTATATACGTTGATTCACAAAACCACAATACACGGTCTTTATAGATTTTAGAATTGAGGCTTGAATATCTCGAATAATATCATCTTCTAGAAAAATATTTAAGATTCTATTACTTTAAATATTTCCTTGCAGAGTTGCAGTAGCTACAATTATACTAATATGAAAAATGTTTAGGTATGAACGAGCGTTTAGGTGTGAACGTGTGATAGTATATATATTTAAAAATTTATACATAAAGGTAGAAACTTAAGTTTTATCTATATATATACATGAACTTTTCACTTTTCAAATTACATAAGTTTTTGTCTGTATTGTAATTTTTTTTGACAATATGTGTATGAGTTTTCAAAGTATACAAGTTTCTACTTATATATAATTGAGTTTTCAAAACACATAAATTTTTTACAAGAATGAAACTCAAAACACATTTTTTTTACAAGAATATATATATATATATATATATATATATATATATATATATATATATATATATATATATATTAAAGCAATGGAATTTAGAGCCACCATATTGATTATGGCCCCACAATTCCTATGTGTCAATTTGTGGTTAAATCTAATTAATTATAATTATTTATATTTCTGTTTATTTTTCTAATATCCCCACAAAAAAATTGTATCAACAATTTAGCAAAATCTCAAACCAACATATCTCAACCAAATTGTAGCAACAATATTTTAAATGAGCCAACATAAATTTTGCAAAATAAAAACTTAAAATTTATATGTTATAGAGATTTAACCCAAAAACAAATCTAGCATTAGTTGTAACTTGTACGTCTAAAAATGTAAGATTTTGAAGCTTCAAAATCTAGCATTAGTTGTAACTTATTAGCATTTTTATTAAATTTCACTAAAATCTATATATATATATATATTAAAGCTATTGAATTTTGGGTTACCAGAATGTTTCTAGCCCCACAAATCCTAAGTGTCATTTTATGGATTTTTTGTAATTTTTAATAAGTAATTAATAATTGATATTAACAAACTTGATTGATATAAAATATTTGATTTTTAAATGATTTATTTACCAAATTTAAAAATATCCATATCTCATATATAAAGTCAAATAGTCAAAAGCGCCTAATTTTTTTCAAAAAGAAAAGTAATGATAACAAACTTGCTTAAGAGTCAAATACGGTTATGTAAAAACCAAACAACCATAAACTTTTAATTTAAAATAATAAAATTACATTTGCAATTTTGTATAGATCCCACATATCTAATAATTTAAATTTTATAATGAATTAGATGTTAAAAAATTGAGTTAGTGTTAATTTTATTACTATATATTTAATTAGCACAATAATTTTTAATTTTGTACATATTAATTTATTAGCAGGGTATCATTTTAAATTTTAAATTTTGCTTCAACAATCTATATATATATATATATATATTAAAGCAAATGAATTTAGAATCACCATATTGATTTCGGCCCCACAAATCCTATGTGTCAATTTATGGTTAATCCACTTTTTTTATATTAACAATTCTATTTAATTTAAATCATAATATCTAATTACAACTAACTTTAAATATTTAAAATTTTAAATCACAATATCTAATCGCAACTAACTTCAAATATATAAAAACTATATACAATTTTTTTGTAAAATTTGATTTCTAAAAATTACACATATAATAAACTTATAATATATGTCAAAATATTATATGATAGATTTCCTACTAAAATTCAATATCTATAACAATATATGAAATCTATCAACAATCATTAGCTGAATATTTAATGACTACTGATTAGATTTTCGAGCCACTACAACATTGCTTGGACAATTAGGCTACATTTTAAAATTTTCAAACTAAAAAAATTCTAAACACTTGATTAACAAACTAAAAAAAATCAAGACGGATCATTCTCAACGGAACAAATATGCAATAAGCTAAATATGATTAGTGAAAAATTAGATAGATTTTCAATAAACAAACTAAATATAATATTCCAAACATTTAATTTTTGAAGATTTGTACTCTTTCAAGTATTAATTATCTATAATATTATATATATATATTATCTTTTATAATCCTTATAATAATTTCTATTTTTTCTTATTTTTTGTGTTAATTAATTTAAAACCTAAAATTTTACAAAATCTTCTATAAATTCTACATAAAAAATCATTTTTTTATAATTATTATAATTCTCTACTAACAAACTTGAATTTGATTCACAAACAAATTTTTATTTCTAAAATATGAGTACATGTTTCACCCGTTGCTTTGTTTCACTTTTTATCTATTACTATGTACTCGATGGGGAAAGTTCAAATGAGGACAGCTCCCCGTGTCAGGACTCAGGATGCACCAAGCGCGTCCAAAAATTCGGCCCGACCGAATTATTCGCGAATTTTTCGAAAAATATTTTTCAAAAATTCAGATTTTTGCAAAAAAAAATCGATTTTGTGTGCATATGAAATACACTGTTGTGTGCATATGTCAGAACGTATGTAACATCCCAGGCCAAGCTATCCCAGCCACCAAGCCGCCGAGCCACCCAACGGTGCCGGCGCTGGTACTGGTGTCGCCTGGTTGTCCAAGGGCATGCAGCCCACACACCCAACCCTTCCCCCATTTAAATGGGTAGGTTGTTGCCCACATGGATCGAACCCGGGACCTTTAGATACAAGGGCAATGCCTTACCACTTGTATCACCAATTGCGCTGCAGCACAATTGGTGATACAAGTGGTAAGGCATTGCCCTTGTATCTAAAGGTCCCGGGTTCGATCCCCGTGGGCAACAACCTACCCATTTAAATGGGGGAAGGGTTGGGTGTGTGGGCTGCATGCCCTTGGACAACCAGACGGCACCAGTACCGGCGCCGGCACCGTTGGGTGGCTCGGCGGCTTGGTGGCTGGGATAGCTTGGCCTGAGATGTTACAAAAAAGTACACTTTTTATGTAGGAGGTAGCATCCAAGCCCATTAGGCCCAGCTATTTCCATCCCCATGGGCCGCAGCCCATGTACCCCAACCCCTCTCCCCATGGTTGGGTAGGTTGTTCGTGAGACTCGAACTCGAGACCTCACGCTTAAACAAGCGGCTTAACGCCCATTTGTTACCAATTGTGCTGCGTCCCGTATTTTTGTAAGGTTATTTTGGGAATTTTGGAATTTTCCCGAGTACCCGTTGTGTACGTCGGATTTAATACAGAGAGTTTGAGACATTCTGTAAGGTGCTCTGTATCTGTAATATTTTTCTCAGTGAAATAATATACAGATAACATGCCTTGGATTTTAATTGTCGTTCGCGTACGATAATTTTTATCCCGGCTTAATGTCATGTTCGTTCAAAGCTGAACGGGCGGAAAAAAGGTGTCACGGTGACCGCCGTAATGTCGCGGCGACCGCCGTAGTGAGACCCAAGCACGGAGAGCGCCGTAAAGTCACGACGCCTGCCGTAAAGTCACGGCGCCCGCCGTCCCAATGCTCGAGGAGGCAGCTGGTGTGCCAGGCCGCGGCGACCGCCGTAAATTACGGTGCCCGCCGTAATTGCCACCTTCGTTGTCCGGCGGTCCTTGCCTGTTGGTCGCCGGCGCGACTTCTGGCGAGCGCTGAACTAGCTCTAGGCCCTCTTGTTTTGAACTCTAGATGTTTTGACTATAAAAGGAGGCGTTGGGGGAGAGGTTTTGAGCCATCCCAGCACCAAACCTCTGCCAAATTTGCCTCTCGCCGGAGTTGTGCCTTCGCCGGAAATTTTGAAGCTTTCGTCGGTGTTGTTTGGTGGTGTTTCCAGCAGCTCTTTTGAAGCCTTGTGGTTGCCTTTGAAGGTCAGAAACCAAGCCAGGCTGAAAGGGGTCGAAACGCGCTTTGTTTTGGTGAGATTTCTCTCGTCTCTGTCGACCGTGTTCTTCACGGCGACCGCCGTGATGAATGCGGCGACCGCCGCCAAGAACAGCGACCGCCGCCAGTGCCCAGAATGCCTTCGTGGCTTTGGCTTGGTCGATTGTCGTCGTGGCGTCTTTCCCTTCGTGTTCTTTCGCCGTGTTTAGATTTGTACTGTTTATGTCGGATCTAACTTAGGGTTCCTTTTATGGGTCGACTCGAAGGTTGTTGTGCTGTCGGAACTATACCGTGTCGATCCCGGAATCTAGTTGACGTCGTTAGACTATTCTGCGGATTAAGGCAAGTGGCGGTTCGCTCTTGCTCATTCGTTCCATATTTACATTAATTATCAGTAGTTTATCTGAGTAATTAATTTGGAATGAATATTCTGTTTGTCTAAAAACGGTTTTGTTAAACTGTTTTGAAAATCATATAATAGGTTGTATATCTGTTAGAACAACGCTATTATCTGTGATCGCCTTTCGGGCCTTTATGTGGATTTATCCTGTAACTGTTGTGGTGTTGTAACTGTTTAGTTAGCACTGTTAAATAGGAACGTTACTCGGACTCTGTCCAGTCGTTTCTTTATAATCTGGTATCGGGGTGGCTCGTCTCCATCTGGTACTATTCTAAGATCATGATCGGTCTCTTTCACAAGTGTATAGAGACAGGACACTTAGCTGGTGTCACAAACCTTTCGGTGTACGTCACTCTCGACGAAACGTATACTAAGATGTGTCATCCCATTGGTGAGGTACACATGTAAAAGTCTATAATGTGATGTGTGTTTTTGAAACATAATCAGATAAGTGCTACCTTGACGCACATAATTAATGAACGCTCAGCGAGTAGGGCAACTAGGTAATAGTGCCGCTAGGAAGACTCGTGTTGACTTGAATGTAGTACGTCTTCTTTCCGATCTGGATTCGCTGAAAGGCGGTGAGGTTGGTCGTTGACTGAAGCATCTCAGTCAGTTTTAAATCATTGTTGTATGATTCTGTAACTTTCCAGAATTGTCATACTTCCTTAAAGACTCATTTCCGTTGGAGTCTTCTTTCGAGTCGATTTCTGTGAAGATTCAGTCTTCCAGAATCCTCTCTTGTGCATACCTCTTGTTCATTCCAGTAGGAGTATGGTGGTTGACAAGCGTACTCGATTATTATTCGAGGAACGCGGAGTCTAACCTAATACGACTGCTTCGAACCATTCTGCTTTGTACCCTTGCTAGTCTATTCATTTAGACTAACCAACCAATATTTTTCCCTTGCATGGTTGGCTGGTGTCATCCGTTCGATTCGGCACATCAGATAAGAAGTAGGCGTTGGGCCTTCTTGTTTTGAACTCCAGATGTTTTGGCTATAAAAGGAGGCGTTGGGGGAGAGGTTTTGAGCCATCCCAGCACCAAACCTCTGCCAAATTTGCCTCTCGCCGGAAATTTCGAAGCTTTCGTCGGTGTTGTTTGGTGGTGTTTCCAGCAGCTCTTTTGAAGCCTTGTGGTTGCCTTTGAAGGTCAGAAACCAAGCCAGACTGAAAGGGGTCGAAACGCGCTTTGTTTTGGTGAGATTTCTCTCGTCTCTGTCGACCGTGTTCTTCACGGCGACCGCCGTGATGAATGCGGCGACCGCCACCAAGAACAGCGACCGCCGCCAGTGCCCAGAATGCCTTCGTGGCTTTGGCTTGGTCGATTGTCGTCGTGGCGTCTTTCCTTTCGTGTTCTTTCGCCGTGTTTAGATTTGTACTGTTTATGTCGGATCTAACTTAGGGTTCCTTTTATGGGTCGACTCGAAGGTTGTTGTGCTGTCGGAACTATACCGTGTCGATCCCGGAATCCAGTTGACGTCGTTAGACTATTCTGCGGATTAAGGCAAGTGGTGGTTCGCTCTTGCTCATTCGTTCCATATTTACATTAATTATCAGTAGTTTATCTGAGTAATTAATTTGGAATGAATATTCTGTTTGTCTGAAAACGGTTTTGTTAAACTGTTTTGAAAATCATATAATAGGTTGTATATCTGTTAGAACAACGCTATTATCTGTGATCGCCTTTCGGGCCTTTATGTGGATTTATCCTGTAACTGTTGTGGTGTTGTAACTGTTTAGTTAGCACTGTTAAATAGGAACGTGACTCGGACTCTGTCCAGTCGTTTCTTTATAATCTGGTATCGGGGTGGCTCGTCTCCATCTGGTACTATTCTAAGATCATGATCGGTCTCTTTCACAAGTGTATAGAGACAGGACACTTAGCTGGTGTCACAAACCTTTCGGTGTACGTCACTCTCGACGAAACGTATACTAAGATGTGTCATCCCATTGGTGGGGTACACATGTAAAAGTCTATAATGTGATGTGTGTTTTTGAAACATAATCAGATAAGTGCTCCTTGACGCACATAATTAATGAACGCTCAGCGAGTAGGGCAGCTAGGTAATAGTGCCGCTAGGAAGACTCGTGTTGACTTGAATGTAGTACGTCTTCTTTCCGATCTGGATTCACTGAAAGGCGGTGAGGTTGGTCGTTGACTGAAGCATCTCAATCAGTTTTAAATCATTGTTGTATGATTCTGTAACTTTCCAGAATTGTCATACTTCCTTAAAGACTCATTTCCGTTGGAGTCTTCTTTCGAGTCGATTTATGTGAAGATTCAGTCTTCCAGAATCCTCTCTTGTGCATACCTCTTGTTCATTCCAGTAGGAGTATGGTGGTTGACAAGCGTACTCGATTATTATTCGAGGGACGAGGAGTCTAACCTAATACGACTGCTTCGAACCATTCTGCTTTGTACCCTTGCTAGTCTATTCATTTAGACTAACCAACCAATATTTTTCCCTTGCATGGTTGGCTGGTGTCATCCGTTCGATTCGGCACATCAGATAAGAAGTAGTTCAGAAGACCAGAAGGACTATGGAGTCAACGGTGGTTTTTCAATGTTTTAATTATTTCTTTAATCAGGTTGAGATCTTTTGGACAATAACTTTGATTGTAATATACTTTGTTAGACTTCCGCTGTGTTTGGTTTAAACTATGTATTATCCTATTCGGGATTGGGTTGTAATCCCGTAACTCTTGTTCCTTGACAATGTTGTGTTTTGGATTGAATACTTTGATCATTATGCATCATTTGTATTTCATAAATTGTATTTAAATGGTAAAGCCTTGGGTGATCTCGGTAAGGAACACTGGGGTCACTGGCGGTAATACCTTTCCAAAATGGTTAAGTTTTGGGGGTGTTACAACGTAGGTGTGCATATGTTAGGCTCGGTGTGTGCATGTGGTTTTCAGAATGTGTGCATGTCTGGGAACAGTTGTTAATGCTAGAGACATGTGTGCATATCAAATACACATCTGTGTGCATACGCGAAAAAATGTGTGTGCACATATAACCAACAAGGCGGATGATTTCCTGGGTATGAACACATGATTTCTGCGGTATGAACACATGATTCCTGGGCTTATATTTGATACGCACACGCACGTAGTGGATATGCACACAACAAGGTGGATGATATGCACACAATAGTCTATTTGACATGCACATAACGAGTATTTGATATGCACACATGGTTTGTGTGCATCAACACTTGAGACCATATGCACACACGAGGTATGCACACATGGTTTGTGTGCATCAACACTTGAGACCATATGCACACACGAGGTATGCACACGATAGTGTAATGGATGTGCACACGACAGGTTATTTGGTATGCACACATGGTTTGTGTGCATCAATACTTGTTTCCATGTATGCACATGACTTGAGACCATATGCACACACGGGGTCTGCACACGATAGTATAATGGATGTGCACACGACAAGTTATTTGGTATGCACACACATGTGTGCATACCAATACTTGTTTTCGGGTATGCACACGACCTGAGACCATATGAACACACGGAGTATGCACACAGCAGTATAATTGATGTGTACACACAGGTTATTTGATGTGCACACAAGTCCTCTAAGCATAAACACTATGTTAAAGGCATTCACAATTTCAGAAACCATATGCACACACACACATAGTTACATATGCACACAACAGTGCATCTGATATGCACACACACGTTATATGATATGCACACAAAATCGATTTTTCTGGGAAAATTTTTGACTTGGAATTTTTTTTTTGCCGAATTATACGCGAAAAATTCACGAAAAATTCGGCAATTGTACTGCAAGGCCGAATTGAAGCTTTTCCCTATAAGGGCGTGCGCCTCCGCCACTGTTCACTCTGTTTTTTTTTGTTTTTCCCTCTAATTTTTTCCTCTTCTCTCATACATCCTCAATCCTATCATAAAGCACCGTCCTCACCGGAACTGGACCCGTACTCGATTACCATATGTGATTTCTAACCAACGAAATATTTGTATATTAAATATTTGTTCATTTTTTTACAATAAACTAATAATTATTTTATTGTTAAAACTCCAACTAAATTTCAAATTTTATATCTAAGCAAACTATTTTATCAGAAAAATCACAATTTTGTTTCCTTTCATGCGTGTATGTTTTAACTGATTTTTCGGCATACTATTGATCATTTCATTAATTAACGGTTTAAAATAATTTGATTGAAATTTAACTGTATCAAACCCACCTAACTATGATTATTTATCATTAAGATACTAATAAGTCTTTATTATTGATTTTGTTAAGTGGTATACTATTGATTCCTTAAGTTGACATTTCAATATAGTTAGGTATTTCATAAATTTTAATCATAATTATAATATTTTAAATCAAAAGAATATTAGTGTTGTATTGTGATGATTTTGAATTTTTTTTGAGACTTGATTTAGTTATAAAAAAATTTATTTGTTTGTTTTGTAAATATAAACTGCTTATGATTTACTTTGTTTCAAAATGGAGTTGTTATAATTTTAAAAATCTAAATATTAAACTAACTAGGCAGTCTAGGCTATATATAGGTTTGCTACATGTCTATCAGTTCGTACGTTGTTTTTTTGTGAGCCTTCAAGTTCATTCTTAATCATCTAAATTTGTTTTTGTACAAATCTTTCAAGAAAGTATATTCTTCGTAGTCGATTTTGTTGCTTTTTTGTGTGTGTAAAAGTCGGTTTTGTAGCTAATAAATCCTAATTTAATCTATCTAAAATATTGAATTGCACGAGAGTTATGGATAAACAACCTTATGCTTATCAATGCACAATATTGAAAAAAGATGAAGATGATGAGTACAATATTTGACTTTGCTTCATAAAGATTTAGAGCATTCTCCATTTTCGGTACAGTAAAGAGATAATTTTAATCGTCGTTAAGGTATAAATACTTATATATCAAATTAATGGTTGTTTATACAATTGAGACTTTGTCCGTATAGTATATTATTGAGATTTTGTTAAATGTTCGATCTTTATGTAAATTGAATATTTATTATTTTTATTTGTTTGTTAAAATCTCCCTTATAATCTAACTTATCAACAAAAGAAATTTTTCCATGGATTGGCCACTCAGAATTATCCATCTCATCTAAGCCTAATATCCTATAAAAGCTACCATGTGTGTTTATTATTTGGATGATACTCAAATTGATTGTTAATGTAGTGAGACTTTGTTGTTGTTGAAAAATATAGTGAGATTTGATTCTAGGTTGATGAATATATGTGATATGTAATGGTTTTTAAATTCACCAAACAATTTAAAGTTTAGCGTCATATTTATCTACAAATTGTGATTATACTCTTTTTATAAAAAAAAATCATTTACTTCCAATTTAGTGGTTATGGTTTCGAGTTACAACTAATTTCCTATATGTTCAATCCTTATTTTGGAAAGTGGCACATACATCACGTCGTTTGATGTAGCATATGTTGCTATATACTGGGTGTATTCGGATTTTTCAATCTGCTACGTTGCTATAGAGTTATTAGTAATTGAATAAATTTGTCGTGAGTTACGAAAGGTGAAAAAGAACAATTATCAAAATTAACTTGAAATTTAAAGTTTGTGGAGTCAAACATATCAATAATGGGTTTAAGTTTGTTAAGATTTTATTTCATGCATAGGTTTGTTGTATAATAATGTTTCAGCTTTATTATAATTTTTCTCATAATTATTTTTTCTTTCACACATTTAGGTTTCTCATAATTACTATATACAAATATATTAAAGTTCATCCTTTTTGAGCCACCGGATTATTTTTAGGTCCATGTTATTGAAGTTATATTTTTTTGACTTTCCATCTTTTAATATATTAAATAATCAACAAAATATAAGTTAACAAAAAAAATATTTAATAAGATTTGCACCAATAATCACGCATCTTAACAATTGTTACTTCTTTATGTGAATACAATTTTTTTTTTTCAATTTGAGAAGAATATATGATATGTTTTATTTCATTTCTCTTTCATTAACTTTTAACACTTTAATATTTTAAAGCACTAATTACCATATGTATATCTAAATTACTTTTTGAAAATGATTTATAAGATTCATATAACATAAAAGTAAATAATTCAATAATTTGTAAAAGTTGTTCAATCGATTAAATTTTTTAAAATATACAACCATGTATCGACGAAATAATTTAACCATATTTTCCATTTTACGATTGATTTTTTTGCATATACATACTTAATTGTGGTAATTAGAAGGTTATTTTGGACTCAAATTTTTTTTCTAAAAAATAAATAAATATAATAATAATATATAATCTAATTGTAATTTATTAGCATGTGATCTTAATCACATAGCATTTACTAAACATATATTTACGAATCAGATTGATTTATAGCTTCTAAACAATAGCAAAAAAAAAAAAATCAATATGTAAATTGAGATTTAATTTTCTAATAGCATCTTATACATATGTATCTTTGCATCATTATGTCCAACTACACTTAGGAGGGTCGATTTATTATACCATTCTTCTTCATGCATGTTTCCATTTTTTTAAGTTTTAGATTTTCTTCACCACTTTATCGATAATTATATTTATTGAAAATGTTGTAAATAATCACTCATATTTTACAATTATGTAAGTATGATTTTGGTTATATATATATATATATATATATATATATATATAAGTTTCAAACAACCGTGTATGGCACAGGTATTAAACTAGTACATATAAACTTTTGCCTCTTTTTTACATCATTTTTACTAATCCTCACCGTATTCTCATCCTATTAATATTTATAATTTTATTTGATGGGTTTGTAAAATACTGTAATATCCCTCATTTTATAAGGATATTTGGGTAATTTTTCCCATCCTTCGTTCGATTAATTTTTCGCTTTCAGTGGAGTTGGATTTTCGGTAAAATCCTTACTCTCCGTAATAATTCTCTGAGTGGAATAAATTACATTCGATGTAATTTCAGGGCTTAGATATTTACACAAGATATTTGTGTAAGATATTTACGCAAGATATTTGTATAAGATATTTACGCAAGATATTTGTGTAAGATATTTACGCAAGATATTTGTTGAGATATTTGTTACAAAATATCTAGGCTATATAAGCTATCTCTCTCTCATCTTTCTCCCCCCCCCCCTCACGAATCTCTCCTCTCTTTGAGCTCTCTCTCTCTCGGCCCTCTCTCTCCCAAAGCCTTCGCCGGAAAGCTTGAATCTCGCCGGAGTTTCGAAGCTCTCACCGGTGTTGTCGCCAGAGCTTGGTTGGTGTTGGTGGTGCTCTCAAGGTGGTGTTAGGTGTCCAGAAGTTGGAGCCACCACGAACCGAGCCCCGACCCATCGCCCCCGTCTTCCCCGAATCTGCCCCTGTTTCGGACCCAGGAACCCGTTGTCTCTAAGCTTTGTTCAAGCTTTCGTCGGATCTAAGACAAGTGGCGGTTTGCTCTTGCTCATCATTCCATATTTCAATTAACTATCAATTGTTAAGTTGTTAATTAATTTGGGATGATTTACTGTTTGTGTTGGGAATAGTTTTGTTAAATGATATGATTAAAAAGGAGATATTATAATAGGTTGTGTATCTGTTAGAACAACGCTATTATATATGTGATTAAAACATGATATTATACTAGGTTGTATATCTGTTAGAACAACGCTAGTATAGATATATGTTTTTGATGTTGGCCATGATGGATGTGATGTGGATTATTATTGTGTTGAACTATTTAGTTAGCACGAGTATTCGTAGGAACGTTACTAGGACCCTGGGGTCCAGTCGTTTCTTGATAATTATTGGTTGAGAGGGCATCGGAGACCCTGACACCAACTGGCGGATCATGATCGTCCTCTATCCGAGTATAGAGGTGGTACACTTAGCTAGTGTCACAAACGTTGGGAAGGATTTCCGTCGATATATGTCCCTCATGACGAAACATATATCTAAAAGCTTATTGTGATACCCCGTATTTTTATAAGGTTATTTTGGGAATTTTAGAATTTTCCCGAGTACCCGTTGTGTACGTCGGATTTAATACAGAGAGTTTGAGACATTCTGTAATGTACTCTGTATTTGTAATATTTTTCTCAGTGAAATAATATACATACAACATGCCTTGGATTTTAATTGTCGTTCGCGTACGATAATTTTTATCCTGGTTTAACGTCATGTCCGTTCGAAGCTGAACGGGCGGGAAAAGCCTATCACGGCGACCGCCGTACAGTGGCGGCGACCGCCGTCGCTGGATCCAAGAACGGCGACCGCCGTAAAGTCACGGCGCCCGCCGTCCCAATGCTCGAGGTGACAGCTGGTGTGCCAGACCGCGGCGACCGCCGTAAATTACGGCGCCCGCCGTAATGGCCACCATTGTTGTCCGGCAGTCCTTGCCCGTTGGTCGTCGGCGCGATTTCTGGCGAGCGCCGAACTAGCTGTAGGCCCATATTTTTTCGAGCTCCAGATGCTTGGCTATAAAAGGAGGTGTTGGGGGAGAGATTTGAGCCATCCCAAGCACCGAACCTCTGCCAAATTTGCCTCTCGCCCGAGTTTGTGCCTTCGCCGGAAATTCTGAAGCTTTCGTCGGTGTCGTCTGGTGGTGTTTCCAGAAGCCCTTTAGAAGCCTTTTGGTTGCCTTTGGAGGTCAGAACCCAAGCAAGGCGAAAAGGGGTCGAAACGCGCATCGTTTTGGTGAGACTTCTCTCGTCTCTGTCGTTTGTGTTCTTCACGGCGCCCGCCGTTATGAATGCGGCGACCGCCGCCAAGAACAGCGACCGCCGCCAGTGCCCAGAATGCCTTCGTGGCTTTGGCTTGGTTGGTTGTCGCCGTGGCGTCTTTCCTTTCGTGTTCTTTCGTCGTTTTTAGATTCGTACTACGATTATGTCGAATCTAACTTAGGGTTCCTTTTATGGGTCAACTCGAAGGTTGTTGTGCTGTCGGAGCTATACCCGTGTCGAGCCCGGAATCCAGTTGTCGCCGTTAGGCTATTCTGCGGATTAAGGCAAGTGGTGGTTCGCTCTTGCTCGTTCGTTCCATATTTACATTAATTATCAGTAGTTTATCTGAGTAATTAATTTGGAATGAATACTCTGTTTGTCTGGAAACGGTTTTGATAAACTGTTTTGAAAATCATATAATAGGTTGTATATCTATTATAACAACGCTATTATCTGTGATCGCCTTTCGGGCCTTTATGTGGATTTATCCTGTAACTGTTGTTGTGCTGTAACTGTTTAGTTAGCACTGTTAGATAGGAACGTTACTCGGACTCTGTCCAGTCGTTTATTTATAATCTGGTATCGGGGTGGCTCGTCTCCATCTGGTACTATTCTAAGATCATGATCGGTCTCTTTCACAAGTGTGTAGAGACAGGACACTTAGCTGGTGTCACAAACCTTCCGGTATACGTCACTCTCGACGAAACGTATACTAAGATGTGTCGTCCCATTGGTGGGGTACACATGTAAAAGTCTAATAACGTGATGTGCGTTTTTGAAACATAAATCATATAAGTGCTACTCGACGCACATAATTAATAAGCTGTGGGCGAGTAGTGCAGCTAAGTTATAGTGCAGCTAGGAAAACTCATCTCGACTTTGATCATAGTACGTTCTCTTTCCAATCTGGATTCGCTGTATGCGATGAGGTTAGTCGTGAACCGAAGCATCTCAGTCAACGTTTAAATCGTTGTTGTTTGATTCTGTAAACATTCCAGATTTGTCATATTTCCTTAAAGACTCATTTCCGTTGGAGTCTTCTCTCGAGTCGATGTCTGTGAAGATTCAATCTTCCAGAATCTTCTCTCGTGCATACCTCTTGTTTATTCCAGTAGGAGTATGATGGTTGACTATCATCATCGATTATTATTCGAGGAGCGATGAGTCTAACCTAATACGACTGCTTTGAACCTTCTGCTTTGTACCCTTGCTAGTCTATTCATTTAGACTAACCAACCAATATTTTCCCTTGCATGGTTGGCTGGTGTCATCCGTTCGATTCGGCACATCAGATCGAAAGTAGCTCAGAAGATTAGAAGGACTATGGAGTCGGCGGTGGTTTTGGAACGTTTTAATCATTTCTTTAATCAGGTTGAGATCTTTTGGACAATGACGTTGGTTGTAATGTACTTTCCAAGACTTCCGTTGTTTTTGGTTTAAACTCTGTGTTGGTCTATTCGGGATTGGGTTGTAATCCCGTAACTCTGTTTCCTTGACAATGTTATGTTTGGGATTGAATGCTTTGATCATTATGTATCATTTGTATTTCATAAATTGTATTTAAATGGTAAAGCCTTGGGTGATCTCGGTAAGAAACACTAGGGTCACTGGCGGTAATACCTTTCCAAAAGGGTTAAGTTTTGGGGGTGTTACAGTTGTGGTATCAGAGCCAAAGGTTTTAAAACGGGTTTGAGATTTTTATAAACCATTTATCCGTTTTCGAAAATGCTTTAAAAAGGGCTCTGAATTTTCAAAGTAAAAAGAATTTAAAAACACCGTTCATAGTCGTGTCTTCTTTATAGTCTGATATAGCAAGCTCACTTCTATGTCTAGAAAGACTAATTTCTTCCTTATTGTTCGGTAGGATGGATGTGTGCTTTTCTATTGGTAGGGGGTCGGAAGACGCCAAGTCGGACCAGCCGAGGCTAGATTTTCCGTTACCTCAGCGATGTTTCGAGGTTGGAGGCCCGAGTAGCCCGCCCGATGACGTCAAGCACGTTCTCCCCGAGTCGGTTGTCCTTGTAGCTAGGGATGCTATGGTCCCTGAGCCTGCACCTGTGCCGCCACCAAGGGTGGAGGAAGTACAGGAATGGGAGCAGGAAGATGAGTTATCAAGGTATGAACAAGTGGTTTACCAAGACGACTTTCTACTGGGACCAATTCCAGAGGAGATCGAGTACGAGGAGGAGGAAGAGGAGATGCTTGAGCTAGATCCTGTCGAAGACGAGGATATGATCGAGGATGATTCCGAGGATGAGAATCCCATCGAGGATGATTCCGAGGATGAGGATCCCATCGAGGATGATCCCGAGGATGAGGATCCCATAGAGGATGATCCAAAAGAGGACCCGGAGTTGGACCTGGGAGGGCAGAATCAGGAGCCCGGTACAGAATTGCCACCAGTGCCAGAGTACACACCCATGTCAGAAGCTGATTGAGAGGCACTGTATACTGAGTACGGTATTAGGAGAAGTGATAGGGAATCTCAGCCTATCCCTACTCCAAGAAGAAGGAGGTCGGAATCTGAGCTGCAGGAGATCCTCCGCCAGAGCGAGGTAATCTCTACAGAACAGCAGCGTCGGAGGGATGAGCTGATCGCCAGTACTGAGAGGAGGACTGGGATAGGAGGACCAGTCATGGACGACCCATACTTTACCATGACCGAGATAGGACCATGTGCTTCAGGGTCAAGCAGGGTGCGAAACCCATCGCCAGAGCTCGATGGTGAGCCTAGTCCGAAGAGACCTTGCACGAGTAGCCAGTATTATGGGAGACATTTTGGAACGCCTTGAGGGGGATTGGCGTTGCCTATCGCAGTAGTTTCGTTTCTTAGTATTCCAAGTTTGTACCTTGTGTAATATTTCAGTATTGCGGCAAGTACTCTGTGAAATACTTTATCTTCGAGCAATTGTTGTCCTAGTGCTCGAATGATAAACTTATGTGTAGCCGGTGTAACAGTTCGAAGGTTCATCTATAAAATGCCAAGTTGATCTATTCTGAGTAATTTATTTACGTTGGTATATTGCATAATATTAATGTATTGAATGCTTGGAATTGGATTGGTAAATAGATGGTGAACCCAAGAAGCACGAGGAACTCGACTCGAGCCGGTGCTGGGACTAGTCAAGATCCCAGGCCAGCGGGAAGAGGTGTTCAGAATGAACACGAGTCAGAGTCTCGCGTCCAGCATAGGCATGAAGGTCAGGATCAGACCCAAGCGCCAGCGCTGTTTGACGCCGCATCTGTTGAGGCGATTTGCGGGATTGTGATGCAGGCAATTACAGATGTATTGAGACCTAGTGCGCCTCAAGCGCAAGAAGTGCCTACTCACCCAGCGTTTCCTGATGTTGTGGAACCCAGAAACCCTGTGATTCAGGAGAATGCCGTCAGGGCTAGAGACAGCTATGGTCGTGCTCTTAAGACCATCACTTCCATGAGGCCCGATTGCTATAACGGGAAAGGGGAGCCAGTGGCAGTGACTCATTGGTTCTCTCATATGGAGAGGTTGTTTCGGAACGTGGAGTGTGCTGAGGCCGAGAAGGTCCATATCGCTTCTCTTCAGCTGAAAGAGGAGGCTAGCGAGTGATGGGAGAGCACAGGTCTGGCTGAGAGCCCAGTGTTGACTTGGTCGGTATTCAAGACCAAGATGGTTGATCGCTTTTTCTCTCGTGCTATGAGAGAGGAGAAGCATAAAGAGTTTTTGTACCCAAATACGGATGGTCTGAAAGTGATCGAGTTGGCGTCTAAGTTCAATCATCTTTTGCAGTACGCCACTGCCGAGATTACCAGCGAGGCCCAAAAGATCTGGTACTTCCACGAGTGGATGAGCCCAGATATCAAGTCGTTAATGGTGCATCACACATGCTCTACCTTGGAGCAGTATGTTGATTGTGCCTATAAGCTGGAGGTAACTCTTGAGGAGTCGACCAAGAGGCGCAACCGACTGAAGTCGATGCAGAACCAGAACCAGGGAGGTGGTTTTAAGCGCCCTGCGCCACCGTCTAACTTTGCCAAGTCTGGCCGAGCTAAGACAAAGATGACGCAAGGAGGATCGACTCAGCAGTCAGGGCAGACCAGGAGTTCAGTTAAGTGTTATAACTGTGGTACTGCTGGGCACAAGAGCAATGAGTGTTAGAAGGAGAAGAGGTCGTGCTTTGGGTGTGGACGTGACGGTCATCTGCAGAAGTTCTGCAAGCAAGGGAAGCAGAAAGGAGTAGAGTCGCAGCAAGGGTCAGTTCATCAGAGCAACCGACCTAGGTTTAAGCCTGCCGAGACTTCTAGCCCTTCAGTGCAGACGACTGCTCAGAATAGGGGAAATGCCCCAACTGTTTCTGGAAGTCAGGGCCAACGCTTGTACGAGATGCGTGAAGCAGATGGACCCAACGCTCCAATTGCTCAAGGTACTCTATACCTTCACTCTACTTCAGTGTGCATTCTGTTTGATTCTGGTGCTACGCATTCCTTTATTTCGGATAGCTGTGTTAGCAAGTTAGATTTAGTGTGCAACGATTCGTGCGACCCTTTTGTCATTAATCTTCCTAATGGAGAACATTTGGTGGGAACCAAGCATCTGTCCGACTTTCCGATTACCATTCAGGGTAAGGAATTCGAGGTAGATCTAATCTACATAGCCATGGCTCCATACGACATTATCCTCGGAATGGATTGGCTAACGCGTCACAAGGCGGTGATCGACGTCAGTTCAAGAACGGTGACGGTGTCATCTGGGGGCCAGTTCGTGTGCAAGTTCAAAGGTCAAAATGACGCTGATAACGGCAAACTGATCAATGCGATGGCTGTGTTTAAGCTACTACGACAAGGATGTGTCGGGTATCTTTGCTACTTGGATTCGCCTGCGAAGGATGGACCTGAGGTTCTTGATATTCCTGTAGTTAGGGAGTTTTTGGATGTCTTTCCGGAAGAAATTCCTAGATTACCCCCGAACCGTGGCGTAGAGTTTTCAATTGATCTCGAGCTTGGTATGGCGCCGATTTCCAAATCACCGTATCGGATGGCTCCAACTGAGATGCAAGAGTTGAAGAATCAACTTGAAGATCTCCTTGACAAAGGTTATGTCAGGCCGAGTGCATCGCCGTGGGGTGCTCCGGTATTATTCGTCAAAAAGAAGGACAGATCGTTCCGACTTTGTATCGACTACCGAGAGTTGAACAAGGTGACGATCAAGAACAAGTATCCTTTGCCTAGGATTGATGACTTGTTGGACCAGTTGCAAGGAGAAAAGGTTTTCTCCAAGATCGACTTGAGATCTGGATATCACCAACTCAGGATTCGTGAGCAGGACATTCCTAGAACTGCGTTTAGGACCAGATATGGTCATTACGAGTTCGTAGTGATGCCTTTTGGGCTTACAAATGCTCCAGCTGTCTGTATGGATTTGATGAACCGCTGTTTTCACCAGTACTTGGATAAGTTCGTGGTGGTCTTCATCGACGACATTCTGATCTATTCTCCGAATGAAGAAGTCCACGAGGAATATCTGCGGATTGCCTTGTCAATCCTTAGACAACATCAGCTTTATGCTAAACTGTCCAAGTGTGAATTCTGGATAAAGGAAGTGGCTTTCTTAGGCCACGTGATCAATAAAAATGGGGTTATGGTTGATCCCCAAAAGATTGAAGCGGTGGCTAAATGGACACAGCCCCAGAACGTAAAAGAGGTGCGCAGTTTTCTTGGACTTGTCGGGTATTACAGAAGGTTCATAGAAGGATTTTCAAAGATCGCTCTACCTATGACCAATCTACTCCGCAAGGTCCACAAGAAGTTTGTCTGGAATGACAAGTGCGAGGTCGGCTTCCAGGAGTTGAAGCGACGGTTGACCTCGACACCCATGTTAGCACTCCCAGAGGGGAACGACGATTATGTGGTCTATAGTGATGCTTCCAAGTGTGGTCTTGGTTGTGTTTTGATGCAAAGGGGCAGAGTCATTGCTTATGCATCCAGGCAACTCAAGACGTACGAAGAAAACTATCTGACACATGATCTTGAGCTAGCAGCGGTTGTCTTTGCGCTGAAGATTTGGAGGCATTACCTCTACGGTATAAGATGCCAAGTCTTCACTGACCACAAAAGTCTCAAGTATATATTTACTCAAAAGGAGCTAAATATGAGACAACTCCGCTGGCTAGAGTTGCTCAAGGACTACGACATGGAGTTGCTGTATCATCCGGGCAAGGCTAATGTAGTAGCTGATGCACTAAGCCGGAAGACAACGCACGAGACTGTAGTTGCTCTACTTACTGCTCAGACCAAGCTAAACCAAGAGTCATGCGATATTGAAGTCTTATATGACTAGCGTAGAGGATACCTGAGTATGATGGAAATTCAGGCTACACTGCTGGATCAGATCAAAGAAAAGCAAGTCGATGACATCATCTTGGTGAAGTTAAGCAGTGAAGTGATGGATGGGAAAGCTCCCAGTTTTGTGGTTCAGGATGATGGATCACTTTGGTTTCAGGATCGGATCTGTGTGCCTGACACAGAAGGTCTTCGTCAGTTGGTGATGAGAGAAGCTCATTCATCTGCTTATTATGTGCATCCTGGCTCTAGCAAGATGTACAAGGATCTTAGGAAGAAGTTTTGGTGGCCAAACATGAAGTGGGACGTAGCAGACTTTGTGGCAAAGTGCTTAACTTACCAAAAAGTCAAGATCGAACACCGCAGGCTAGGTGGTGAGATGCTACCTCTCCCCGTACCAGAATGGAAATGGGAGGACATTTCCATGGACTTCGTCACTAGGCTACCCAAGACTCAAAGTCAGAGAGATGCTATCTGGGTAATTGTGGATAGGCTTACGAAGAGTGCTCATTTTATAGCCATCAAGACCACATGGGAAACCCAGAAGTTAGCAGAAGTTTACCAGAAGGAGATTGTCCGCTTACATGACATTCCTAAGACCATTGTATCAGACCGAGATGGCCGTTTCAAGTCAATATTCTGGAAGGAACTTCATAAGGCTATGGGAACCGAGTTGAGGTTCAGTACAACTTTTCATCCTCAGACAGATGGCCAGTCTGAAAGGACCATCCAGACTCTAGAGGATATGCTTAGAGCTTGTGTGCTCGATCGTCCAACTAGCTGGGAGGACAGCTTGAGTCTGATTGAGTTCACGTACAACAATAGCTGGCATGCTACAATCAAGATGGCTCTGTTTGAAGCTTTGTATGGTCGCAGATGCAGATCTCCGATTTGTTGGGATGATAATGCCGACAAAATTCTGCTTGGACCAGAGTTGGTCGAAAGGACGGCTTCAGACATTGCTTTGATCAGACAAAGGATGTTGATCGCTCAGAGTCGACAGAAGTCCTATGCAGATCGGAAGCGCAGGACTGTCGAGTTCGAGGTCGGTAACAAGGTTTTTGTCAAGGTATCGCCATCCAAAGGAGTTTTCAGATTTGGTAAGCGTGGGAAGCTTAACCCTCGCTACGTGGGACCATTCGAGATTCTGGATAGAGTAGGATCTCTAGCGTACCGCTTGGCGTTGCCGCCATCGGCTCACTCGGTGCATAACGTGTTCCACGTATCTTTACTCAGAAAGTATGTGCCAGATGAGTCTCATGTGCTTAGTTATGAGGACATCGAGATTCAAGCTAATGGTACTTATGAAGAGTTGCCCGTGCGCATTTTGGATCGTCGGGAGAAGCGTTTGCGCAACAAGATCGTGCCGTTGGTTCGAGTGATGTGGTCCAAGTCAGGGACCGAAGAAGTTACTTGGGAGACGTGGGAAACCGAGTCAGATATGCTTAGGCATTTTCCCGAGTTATTCTCGACCTAAGTTTCGGGGTCGAAACTTCTTATAAAGGGGAGGAGATGTGATACCCCGTATTTTTGTAAGGTTATTTTGGGAATTTTGGAATTTTCCGAGTACCCGTTGTGTACGTCGGATTTAATACAGAGAGTTTGAGACATTCTGTAATGTGCTCTATATCTGTAATATTTTTCTCAGTGAAATAATATACAGACAACATGCCTTGGATTTTAATTGTCATTCGTGTACGATAATTTTTATCCCGGTTTAACGTCATGTTCGTTCGAAGCTGAACGGGCGGGAAAAGCCTGTCACGGCGACCGCCGTCGCTGGATCCAAGAACGACGACCGCCGTAAAGTCACGGCGCCCGCCGTCCCAATGCTCGAGGTGGCAGCTGGTGTGCCAGACCGCGGCGACCGCCGTAAATTACGGCGCCCGCCGTAATGGCCACCATCATTGTCCGACAGTCCTTGCCCGTTGGTTGCCGGCGCGATTTCTGGCGAGCGCCGAACTAGCTGTAGGCCCATATTTTTTCGAGCTCCAGATGCTTGGCTATAAAAGGAGGTGTTAGGGGAGAGATTTGAGCCATCCCAAACACCGAACCTCTGCCAAATTTGCCTCTCGCCCGAGTTTGTGCCTTCGCCGGAAATTCTGAAGCTTTCGTCGGTGTCGTCTGGTGGTGTTTCCAGAAGCCCTTTAGAAGCCTTTTGGTTGCCTTTGGAGGTCAGAACCCAAGCAAGGCGAAAAGGGGTCGAAACGCGCATCGTTTTGGTGAGACTTCTCTCATCTCTGTCGTCAGTGTTCTTCACAGCGACCGACGTATTCTTCACGGCGCCCGCCGTGATGAATGCGGCGACCGCCGCCAAGAACAGCGACCGCCACCAGTGCCCAGAATGCCTTCGTGGCTTTGGCTTGGTTGGTTGTCGTCGTGGCGTCTTTCCTTTCGTGTTCTTTCGTCGTTTTTAGATTCGTACTACGGTTATGTCGAATCTAACTTAGGGTTCCTTTTATGGGTCGACTCGAAGGTTGTTGTGCTATCGGAGCTATACCCGTGTCGAGCCCGGAATCCAGTTGTCACCGTTAGGCTATTCTGCGGATTAAGGCAAGTGATGGTTCGCTCTTGCTCGTTCGTTCCATATTTACATTAATTATCAGTAGTTTATCTGAGTAATTAATTTGGAATGAATACTTTGTTTGTCTGGAAACGGTTTTGATAAACTGTTTTGAAAATCATATAATAGGTTGTATATCTGTTAGAACAACGCTATTATCTGTGATCGCCTTTCGGGCCTTTATGTAGATTTATCCTGTAACTGTTGTTGTGCTATAACTATTTAGTTAGCACTGTTAGATAGGAACGTTACTCGGACTCTGTCCAGTCGTTTCCTTATAATCTGGTATCGGGGTGGCTCGTCTCCATCTGGTACTATTCTAAGATCATGATCGGTCTCTTTCACAAGTGTGTAGAGACAGGACACTTAGCTGGTGTCACAAACCTTTCGGTATACGTCACTCTCGACGAAACGTATACTAAGATGTGTCGTCCCATTGGTGGGGTACACATGTAAAAGTCTAATAACGTGATGTGTGTTTTTGAAACATAAATCATATAAGTGTTACTTGACGCACATAATTAATAAGCCTTGGGCGAGTAGTGCAGCTAAGTTATAGTGCAGCTAGGAAAACTCGTCTCGACTTTAATCATAGTACATTCTCTTTCCAATCTGGATTCGCTGTATGCGATGAGGTTGGTCGTGAACCGAAGCATCTCAGTCAACGTTTAAATCGTTGTTGTTTGATTCTGTAAACATTCCAGATTTGTCATATTTCCTTAAAGACTCATTTCCGTTGGAGTCTTCTCTCGAATCGATGTCTGTGAAGATTCAATCTTCCAGAATCTTCTCTCGTGCATACCTCTTGTTTATTCCAGTAAGAGTATGATGGTTGACTATCATTATCGATTATTATTCGAGGAGCGATGAGTCTAACCTAATACGACTGCTTTGAACCTTCTGCTTTGTACCCTTGCTAGTCTATTCATTTAGACTAACCAACCAATATTTTCCCTTGCATGGTTGGGTGGTGTCATCCGTTCGATTCGGCACATTATATCAAAAGTAGCTCAGAAGATTAGAAGGACTATGGAGTCGGCGGTGGTTTTGGAACGTTTTAATCATTTCTTTAATCAGGTTGAGATCTTTTGGACAATGACGTTGGTTGTAATGTACTTTCTAAGACTTCCGCTGTTTTTGGTTTAAACTCTGTGTTGGCCTATTCGGGATTGGGTTGTAATCCCGTAACTCTGTTTCCTTGACAATGTTATGTTTGGGATTGAATGCTTTGATCATTATGTATCATTTGTATTTCATAAATTGTATTTAAATGGTAAAGCCTTGGGTGATCTCGGTAAGGAACACTGGGGTCACTGGCGGTAATACCTTTCCAAAAGGGTTAAGTTTTGGGGGTGTTACACTTATAACGTGATGTGTGTTTTGGAATTAAATGAGATAAGTGCCGTTGTCGCACATAATTAATATACCCTTGGGCGAGTAGTGCAGCTAGGCGATTATGCAGCTAGGAAATCTCGTCTTAACTTTTAAATCGCTCGTATGTGATGCTGTGATTCTGTGATTATTAATGTTCCCCAACATTTGTCATGTTTCCGATAAGGCTCATTTCGTTGGAGTCTTCTTTTGGGATTGATTGTTGTGAGACTCGGTCTCCAAAATCTTCTCTTGATCATGTCTTTTCATGTATTCAGTAGAAGTATGGTGGTTGACTATCATTATCGGTTGTGATTCGAGGAGCAATGAGTCTAACCTAATACAACTACTTCGAAACACTCTGCTTTGTACCCTTGCGTAGTCTTTCATTAGACTAACCAACCGTAATTGTTCTCTGCATGGTTGGCTGGTGTCATCCGTTCGATTCGGCACATCAGTTAGTTGCCATCCCGTGAAGGCTAGAACGACTATAGAGGCGAACGGTGTTTTGACAAGTTTATTCAGGTGGAGATCCTTGGCGGGTGATCATTGCGATCAAGACCCTTTGTTAATTATTTTAAAAAGACTTCCGCTGTGTTAAATATGTTTTGTGTAAAGACTTTCGCTGTAATAAACCTGATTTTGTATTTTGGTTGCGTTTCGGATTATGGATGTAATGCCGAAATAATGATTTTAATCGAAGGTTATGATATTTTGTATCATAATTGTTGTTTGATGATTTATATCAACTGGTAAAGCCTTGGGTAACATCGGACAGAACGTCTGAGGTCACTGGCGGTAATACCTTTCCAAGAGGTTATTTGGGGGTGTTACAGAATTGGTATCAGAGCCGAAATTTTTTTTTGTTACGGGTGAGTTTTAAAACATTTTCTTGGAACAATTTTTTTTATAAAACCGTCTACTCGTTTGAAAATGAGAAATGTTTTCGAACGCTCTGAATTTTCAAATGAAAATTTTTACCGTTCATAGTCGTGCCTTCTCTTTAGTCTGATATGTGAAGCGAACTTCCATATTTAGAAAGACTAACTCTCTTCTCGTCACCCATAGAATATGGGTGCATTCTGTTCTTTCAGAGGGACTCAGAAGAAGCCGAGGTGGTTTCGCCATCTCTAGTAAGGCTTGAATTCCCAGTTTCCTCGTTATGATTTGAGGTTGTAGAACCTAGTAACTCGGTTTGAAGTTCATATAATGAAATTTACCTAGTTTGATCTCTTCTAAGTTGATTTCATTACGTTAAGTATATTGGAAGATATTAATGTATGAAATTCTTGGAATTTGATCGGTAAATAGATGGTGAACACAAGGAACACTATTCGTGCTAGTGATGGGCCAAGCAATGACCCCAGACCGAACGTGAGGGATGTTGTGAACCCTGTGGAGGAACACGAGTCTGTTTCTCATAACAATCCTGTGGGCAATGACCAAGTTCCGGTCAACGCTCCAATAGTTTTCAATGCTGCAGCGATAGAGACAATTCGGGGAATTGTTATGCAAGCATTCATCGATGTTATGCAACCAAACGCGCCTCAGGCACAAGCTGTGCCAGTTCCCCAGTGGTTCCTAGATTTGAGGAGCCAACTCTCCATATACCTCAGGAGGATGCTGTCAGGAATAGAGGCGACTATGGCCGGGCGCTGAAGGCCGTTAACTCTATGAGGCCTGACAGCTATGATGGAAAAGGAGAGCCAGTCAGAGTGGCTCATTGGTTCTCACATATGGAACGGTTGTTTCGTAATGTTGAGTGCACAGAAGCGGAGAAAGTGCATATAGCTTCTCTTCAGTTGAAGGAAGAAGCTAGTGAATGGTGGGAAAGCACCGGTTTAGCCAATGATCCTGATTTGAACTGAAGAATGTTCAAGTCAAAGATGATTGATCGTTTCTTTTCCCGAGCTATGAGGGAAGAGAAGCACAAGGAGTTTTTATATCCAAAGACAGATGGATTAAAAGTGACTGAGCTTGCGACCAAGTTCAATCATTTGCTGCAATATGCTGGGACGGAAGTGTCCAGCGAGGAGCAGAAGATCTGGTACTTCCATGAATGGATGAGCCCAGATATTAAGCCATGGATGGTGCGTCACGGATGCTCTACTTTGGAGCAGTACGTGGATGCAGCCTATAAGTTGGAGGTGACTCTGGAGGAGTCGACCAAGAAACACAATAGCCAGAGGCAGGTGCAGAACCAGCCTCAGGCGAGTGGGTTTAAACGTCCCGCGCCACCATCTGACTTTGCCAAATCTGGCCGAGCAAAAACAGATATGACTCATGATGGGTCTACGCAACGTTCGGGTCAGGGCAAAAGTCCAGTCCAGTGCTACAATTGTGGTACAACGGGGCATAAGAGCAGTGTGTGTCAAAAGGAAAGGAGGGTGTGCTTTGGCTGCGGAAGGGAAGGGCATATGCAGAAGTTCTGTCGCCAAGGGGAGCAGAAAGAAGCTGGGTCACAACAAGGGTCAGTTAATCAGAGTAACTGGCCTAGATTCAGACCAGTGGAGACTACTACCCCTTCGACGCAGGCAAATGCACAGAGCAAGGGAAAAGCCCTAGTGGCTTCTGAAAGTCAAGGTCAACGCCTTTACGAGATGCGTGAGGCGGATGGACCCGATGCTCCTTATGCTTAAAAGTGCTTATTACCTTCTATTGGTATGTTGTTGATTTGGGTGTTACCCAGTCTTTCGTTTTGGATAGTTGTGTAGTAAGTTAAGTTGTGTGTGCAACGAGGTTGTGAACCTTTTGTTGTAACTCTTCTTATATATGAACATTTGGTTGATACCAAGTTAGTGTTTCGTTGCTTGGTATGGGGTGAGGTCTCCTGTTCAAGGCTCACCAACAACCTCTTGGAGATGGCTGCCTATTAATTAGGTGGAGCTACCAAGGATGGGTTGAGATGTATGGACAGCGACTCATGGCAACAGTGGACGCTGGTAATGGTTGGGCATGGGCTCGGAGTCACTAGTGGGCCGTCTGTGAACCATGTAGTGGGCTGGTCCAAGATGGTGACCATTTAGTTGGAACCAAGCGCCTTTTGGAAATTCCGATTACCATTTAGGGTAAGGAGTTCGAGGCGGATTTAATTTGATTAGCCATGGTTCCATACGATAATTTCTCGGTATGGATTAGTTGACGCGTCATGGGGCGGTCATCGATTTAGTTCAAGGACTGTGACGGTGTCATCTAGGGGCCAGTGTGTGTGCAATTTAAGGGTCGGAATGACGCTGATAACGACAGGCTCATCAATGTGATGGCTGCGTTTAAGCTACTTCGACAAGGTTGTGTCGGGTACCTTTGCCACCTGGATTCGCCCATGAAAGATGAACCATCAATTCTTGATATTCCTGTGATTAGTGAATTTTCGGATGTCTTTTCAGAATTTATTCCCGGTTAACCCGTAGCGTGACGTGGAGTTTATAATTGATTCTGAGCCTGGTACCGCGCTGATTTCCGAGGCACCATATCGGATGGCTCCTGATTGAGATGCAAGAGTTGAAGAAGCAACTCGAGGATCTTCTTGACAATGGTTACATAAGGTCGAGTGCATCGCCTTGGGGTGCCCCAGTTTTGTTTGTCAAGAAGAAAGATGGATCATTTCGACTGTGTATCAACTGGCGAGAGTTGAATAAAGTCACGATCAAGAATAAATATTCGTTGTTAAGGATTGATGATCTGTTGGATCAATTGCAAGGAGCAAAAGTCTTTTCCAAAATCGATCTGAGGTTTGGTTACCACTAACTCAGGACTCGTGAGGAAGATATTCCGAGGATTGCTTTTCGGACGAGATATGGTCACTACGAGTTCGTAGTCACCAATGCTCCAGTAGTTTCATGGACCTGATGAATCGATGTTTTCTCCAGTACTTGGATAAGTTCGTGGTGGTCTTCATCGGTGGCATTTTGATCTATTCCCTGAGCAAGGAGGCTCATGAGGGTCAGTCCTTAGACAGATCAGCTATATGCAAAGTTGTCTAAGTGTGACTTTTGGATCAAGAAATGGATTTCTTAGGCCATGTGATCAATAAGGATGGGGTTATGGTGATCCCCAAAAGATTAGAGCGGTAGCTGTTTGGAAGCGGCCTCAGGATGTGAATGAGGTGCACAGTTTTCTAGGACTTGCTGGATGTTACAGACAGTTCATAGAGGGATTTTCTAAGATCGCCCTACCAATGTCTGACCGAGATTACTTGGGAAACTGAAGAGGATATGCTTAGACGCTTTCCCGATTTGTTTTCGGCCTAGAATAATCAAGTTTCGGGGTCAAAACTTCTTTTAAGGGGGAGGTAATGTAATATCCCTCATTTTATAAAGATATTTGGGTAATTTTTCCCATCCTTCGTTCGATTAATTTTTCGCTTTCAGTGGAGTTGGATTTTCGGTAAAATCCTTGCTCTCCGTAATAATTCTCTGAGTGGAATAAATTACATTCGATGTAATTTCAGGGCTTAGATATTTACGCAAGATATTTGTGTAAGATATTTACGCAAGATATTTGTGTAAGATATTTACGCAAGATATTTGTGTAAGATATTTACGCAAGATATTTGTGTAAGATATTTACGCAAGATATTTGTGTAAGATATTTACGCGAGATATTTGTTACAAAATATCTAGGCTATATAAGCTATCTCTCTCTCATCTTTCTCTCCCCCCCCCCCCCCCCCCCCTCACAAATCTCTCCTCTCTTTGAGCTCTCTCTCTCTCGGCCCTCTCTCTCCCAAAGCCTTTGTCGGAAAGCTTGAATCTCGTCGGAGTTTCGAAGCTCTCACCGGTGTTGTCGCCAGAGCTTGGTTGGTGTTGGTGGTGCTCTCAAGGTGGTGTTAGGTGTCCAAAAGTTGGAGCCACCACGAACCGAGCCCCGACGCGTCACCCCCGTCTTCCCCGAATCTGCCCCTGTTTCGGACCCAGGAACCCGTTGTCTCTAAGCTTTGTTCAAGCTTTCGTTGGATCTAAGGCAAGTGGCGGTTCGCTCTTACTCATCATTCCATATTTCAATTAATTATCAATTGTTTAGTTGTTAATTAATTTGGGACGATTTACTGTTTGCGTTGGGAATAGTTTTGTTAAATGATATGATTAAAAAAGAGATATTATAATAGATTGTATATCTGTTAGAACAACGCTATTATATATGTGATTAAAATATGATATTATACTAGGTTGTATATCTGTTAGAACAACGCTAGTATAGATATATGTTTTTGATGTTGGCCATGATGGCTGTGATGTGGATTATTACTGTGTTGAACTGTTTAGTTAGCACGAGTATTCGTAGGAACGTTACTGGGACCCTGGGGTCCAGTCGTTTCTTGATAATTATTGGTTGAGAGGGCATCGGAGACCCTGACACCAACTGGCGGATCATGATCGTCCTCTATCTGAGTATAGAGGTGGTGCACTTAGCTAGTGTCACAAACGTTGGGAAGGATTCTCGTCGATATATGTCCCTCATGACGAAACATATATCTAAAAGCTTATAACGTGATGTGTGTTTTGGAATTAAATGAGATAAGTGTCGTTGTCGCACATAATTAATATACCCTTGGGCGAGTAGTACAGCTAGGCGATAGTGCAGCTAGGAAATCTCGTCTTAACTTTTAAATCGCTCGTATGTGATGCTGTGATTCTGTGATTATTAATGTTCCCCAACATTTGTCATGTTTTCGATAAGGCTCATTTCGTTGGAGTCTTCTTTTGGGATTGATTGTTGTGAGACTCGGTCTCCAGAATCTTCTCTTGATCATGTCTTTTCATGTATTCAATAGAAGTATGGTGGTTGACTATCGTTATCGGTTGTGATTCGAGGAGCGATGAGTCTAACCTAATACAACTACTTCGAACCACTCTGCTTTGTACCCTTGCGTAGTCTTTCATTAGACTAACCAACCGTAATTGTTCTCTGCATGGTTGGCTGGTGTCATCCGTTCGATTCGGCACATCAGATAGTTGCCATCCCGTGAAGGCTAGAACGACTATAGAGGCGACGGTGTTTTGACAAGTTTATTCAGGTGGAGATCCTTGGCGGGTGATCATTGCGATCAAGACCCTTTGTTAATTATTTTAAAAAGACTTCCACTGTGTTAAATATGTTTTGTGTAAAGACTTCCGCTGTAATAAACCTGATTTTGTATTTTGGTTGCGTTTCGGATTATGGATGTAATGCCGAAATAATGATTTTAATCGAATGTTATGATATTTTGTATCATAATTGTTGTTTGATGATTTATATCAACTGGTAAAGCCTTGGGTGACATCGGACAGAACGTCTGAGGTCACTGACGGTAATACATTTCCAAGAGGTTATTTGGGGGTGTTACAAATACTACCATAGGCACATAATCCACAAGATAATAATTTCGGAAATTTCGCCTGGTATCCTCGAGGTTTTGCATAATTCGTGAAATATCCAGAGGTTTGAACATTTTCGTGTGGTATCCTTGAACTTTCTATTTTTTTTGTCAAATGCCCTTCCCGTTAAACCAACGTTAACAATCTCAATCCAACCAATTCTTCCTCTCCCCTGGCGAATTCCAAGTTCTATATGTCCAACAATGGCGACGCCACCCATGTGCCTCTCCCATCGCCCAAACCTAATCTCTGGCGACGCTGCCCAAACCTAATCTCCGGCGAGATCCCCGCCGTATTTACGGAAATAGCCAGAGGTGCGAAGGGAGAAGCCTTGGTCGGTGGTGGCACGGTGGGAGAGGCCTTGGACGGCGGCGCAGAGGGAGAGCCACTTGGTCGGCGGCGACACGGTGGGAGCGGCCCTCTGATGTAACCTCACCTACCATGACAACTACAGACGAGGAGGAGGCTATGAGTCTTAGGTCCTCAGGTCCCATTACTAGAGCACGAGCCAAAGCTATTCAAGCTGCGACTCAATCACTGGTTACCAGACTCGTAGCAGGTCATGGACGTCCAACTACAGATGAGGGATCCATTATGAGTTTAGTGATAGTTGGGACGTCTACACAGTCTGCGGAGATCCCGGAGCTTACAGATTAGAGATATTGATCGATATTCGCCTAGTTATCGATATTTCTTATTTATGACATTTTTTAGTTTTTAGTCCGGATATTATTTATTATTATTTTCAGTATTTTTAGGGAGTTTAGGAGGTCATTTTTATACTTAGAATGACCAGCCCCCTTAGAGTAATTTTTAGTGTTTTATTTGTTTTATTTTTAAACTTTTTGGTTAAGGAAAAGGAAGAGTCTTCCTTTTACTTAACCTAGCTTTGTAGCCTCCTTTCTTTTTACGTTGCTAATTATAACTTTTATGTTGAGAGAAAACCTCCATTGAAGCTCCTTCAACGTCACCTTGAATCACCTAGTCGAGCTTGCTCCTTCGTCATTCTCACATCAAATCCTTTAGATCTAGGTCGAGCGTGCTCCCTTCATCTATTCCGCTTCCAAATCTCCATCTTTTCCAGCCCTACACTGGCCGTGAACTCCCCTTCACCCCTACGGTCATCCACTCAAATTTCTATCGCTTCCGCCTCGCCGTCGTCTTGCAATCTCCATCAAACGCAGACGCCTATCCAAGGAGTTGCTTCGCCCCACTACCGATTCATCACGATCTCATACGGGACTTGAGACCTTCTTCATAGCAAGGTCACATCACCCTCGCTCTCTCTCGCAATCCCATCCACATCCCCAAAACCATCCCTCTCGAGCTCAGTCGCCAATTTCCCCAATTTCCACTCTCCCAAACCTTCTCCTTCCCTCGCCGGCGGCTCTCTCTTTTCCCGCCGCCGCCCTCCGCCGTGGCCATCGAGAAGGAGTCGATGGAGAACGAGGCGCTGAGGAAACCATCAAATTAAAGCCGAAGATCGCCGACCGTCGAATTGAAACCTGGAACGGAGACGCCAAGAAGATGAAGCCAAAAAAGGAGGCCACCCACCGCAATTAGCGAGCCCAGCCAATGCGACGACCCAGCCACCACTCGAAGGTTTTCGAAGGTTGCGAGCCTCCTCCTCGTCGCCGCCATCGTCGGCTCCATCTTCTACGTCCTCTACCACCCCAAACACCCCACATTCTCCGTGCTCTCCGTCCGGATCTCCGCCTTCAACCTCTCCACCCCTGCCGACATCTCCTTCGGCGCCGCCTTCTCCCACCTGAATTCCAAACTCGATTTCCGCCAAGCTCCAAATCTCCCGCCTTACTCCAGATATGGACTCGGATCGCCGGCGACTTCCTCCTCCTCGGCGCCGCCTTACTCCAGATCTCCCGCCGCCATGGCCCGCTCCTCTTCCTCCGCCTTGTCTTTTCCCGCCGTCGTCCTCCGTCGTGGCCAATTTCCCCAATTGCTCTTCTTCTTCTTAGTGGTGAAAACCAAATTCCACGGGGAGATCGAGTGCTGAAAACCAAATTCCACGGGGAGAATTTATTTGGGGAGGTAGTGCATGACCTATTCGAATTCCACGGGGAGATTGAGTCGGGGAAGACGAGCGACGAGCGAGCTCCAGCCTTTTTCTCTTCGTCCTCTCCAAACTACTCTGTAATTTTTTTTTGCACTAACGTTTTGTTAACGTTGGTTTAACGGGAATGACATTTGACAAAAAAAATAAAAAATTTAAGAATACAACGCGAAAATATTCAAATCTCTGAATATTTGTGAATTATGCAAAACTTTAAGGATAACAGGCAAAATTTTCGTAATAATTTCTATTAACACTCGAGCTCGGTCTCCTAATTTTAAGAGAAAGCACATGCCAACTATATTAAGTCAAATCCAACTCCGCCTTCTCGGTTTCGAAGTTTGTGCTTTAAGTTGGAAACTTTTCTATTTTATTTTCCTCATACCAATTCTTTATTGTTTAAGCAATACCTAGGATATCTGTATTCTCGGATACTCCGGAAATCAACAAGTATCACAATTTCAGATTTCAAAAATTGTGTCAACTTTTCTTACAATTTATATCATTTTTCTACATTTATATCTTAAAAAATACTTTCTGTGGGACTTTTAAGAGTTCTTTTTATACTTTTCACTAGATCAATTTGCAGCCAACCATCTACGGGTAACGTGAGTTAGGAAGGTCAGACACCCACTAGTTAAATTAAATCTTCAATAGAAAAAGAGAAATGACACCCAAAAAAATCATAATAATAATTTAATACTGGAAAAGCCAGATCAACCAAAAGAAATTGTGTGGCTGAGAAATTAGCAGGGTGCTGACGTGGCAAAACGCTTGATTTTAAGCAGATCAAAAACCCTTGATTGGCCGCTGCCAACTCTACCCCTCACTCTCCAATTCTTCTCTCCTCTCTTCCGTTTCCTCATCCACAGTTTACGCCAGAAAAAAAATTCAACAAAAGGGCAAAAAAAATAAATCTTGTTTCCTGCCGAGAAAAATGTCGGATATGGGAGACCCTAAATTCAAGCTTTTCGGGAAAACGATTCCCCTCTCCTCCGACGGCGAGGAGGTCTCCGGCGACTCAATTGAGAAAGTTGCACAGCACGACGCTGATAAGGTGAGAAGGAGGAGGGTTATCTTTCGTTTTTTATTGAGTTTTTTAGTGGGCCAGTACTCGGAATTTATATGAAATTAATGGGTCGAGTTCAATTTCTGTTGTGTTGGTGCTGATTTCTGGTGATTTTGGTTTTTGAGGGGGCTATTATGGGAAAATTGGACTTCAATTGAAGATATCTGTTTTTTTCCTGATTGCATAACTCTTAATTCGGTTTTCAGTTTTCGATTGATTAGATTCACCAGAATCCTATTCTGGGATTTTGTAATGACGACTTTTAATAATTCGTTTTGAGCTCACGTTTTCCTGTATTGGATCCAGAAAGTTCAAAAAAGAAAGAAATTTCTCTACGAATCCACTCAAATCCAGAAGGTTCTTTCTTTTACTAGTAGTAGTTAAAAATTTGCCTTAACCTTTTTGAATTTTGAGTCACGATTGAACATCTTATAAGTTCAGGGTGGATCTGTTATGCTTAAGGTTATTGTGTTTTCTTAGCATATTTTTTCTTCAGATCCATTTGTATTGACTTATTCCAGATTTCAGCACTGCTATTTGAATAGTGATGTTAAAGGCCTTGACCTGGAAGATTGACTTATAGATCTATTTGTTAGTTTCATTTGAACATGGAGTTAGTAAATCTGACAATCTAATAGGATATGAATTGCTATGTTTTGTAATTGACTATGAATTGAGCATTGAGTTTGTATTCATAGTTTCTTACAGCATAAGGGTTGATTGTTGAAGTAGTACAGATCCTGGGTCATTGGAATTGGAATTTTTGGCCTATCAAACTGCAAAACTTTTCAGTTACAATTTTCTGTTTCTTCTACAAAAACTAGTTTTCAGTTACAATTGGCTTATGAAGATGTGTTTGATTTCAGGGACTTGGAGATGAAAAATCAAGTGATGAGACTAGTCTTCAAAATGATTATTGTCCTAGAGTTAGAGAGGATGAAAACACACCTATTTGTGTTGATGGGAACTCAGATGCCGAAACCGGAAAGGGTCAGGAAAAGGCACAAGGCGAAGAATCAAAGGACTCGCCTGAGAAAACCCTCAAGAAGCCAGACAAGATCCTCCCTTGCCCAAGATGCAACAGCATGGACACGAAATTCTGCTACTACAACAACTACAACGTCCACCAGCCGAGGCATTTCTGCAAGAGCTGCCAGAGGTACTGGACAGCTGGCGGGACCATGAGGAACGTTCCAGTTGGCGCTGGCCGACGCAAGAACAAGAGCGCCTCATCCAAGTACTGTCACATCAGCATCTCGGACGCCCTCCGAGCAGCTCATATGGACCTCCCAAATGGCGTCCACCACACACATCAACAGCCTGGCTTGAAAATGAATGGAACCGTGCTAACCTTTGGAGTTGGCGAGTCCATGGCTTCAATGACGAATCTTGCAGAAAAGAAGGTTCTGAATGGAGTCAGAAGCGGCTTGCAAGTTCATCCAAAAAGTGGAGAGAATGGCGATGATCGTTCAAGCGGATCATCGACAGTCACCACGAGTGGCTCGGTAGAAGAAGGTGGCGCGAAAGGTGATGGTAGTTTGAAGCATCAAACTGCTCAGTTTATAAATGGTTTTGCAGGTCATCATCAAGTGCCCTTCTTCCCCGGTTTTCAGCTGGCTTATGGATGGAACCCGGCAATTCAAATGCCTCCTCCACCACCAGGGTTCTGCCAATCAGCTGCCTTCCCTCCAATGCCATTCTATCCCGCACCCTTTTGGAACGGGGCTCCAATTCCTTGGAACGTCCCTTGGGTGCAACCGTGCTCCTCTACTCCAAAAACTCCCGGATCAAGCGCTAGTTTACCCACACTTGGTAAGCATTCGAGGGATGAAGACGCTCTAAACCCATCAATTGAACCCGAGAAGAGATCATGCCCGTCTCAGGTCTTGCTTCCCAAGACTTTGAGAATCGACAACCCCGAGGAGGCTGCAAAGAGCTCCATATGGACCACCCTTGGGATAAACAAGGTTGAAACTTCCGGTAATGGCGGATTCTTCAAGGGTTTGCAATTGAAGGGTGAAGAGAAGAAGCACAGGATGGAAAATTCTCCACTGCTCAATGCAAACCCTGCAGCCGTGGCTCGATCATTCCGCTTTCAAGAGACTGCCTAATGGCCTGAAATCATCCAGGTTTTGTGGTGAAATATGGATACTATTAGATCCTTTCCAAATGTGGTTTTTGTTTTTGGAATCAATTAGCCAGTATGGTTTTTTGAGGCTTGGAAGATGACTATTGTTCCTCAGCCTTGTTTAGCTGGTGAGTTAGCTGCTGCTTCATCAGAGTTTCTCAATGATCCATCCACCTTGTAAAATCACGTGGAGAGTTGTTTTGATCTTCTAATCTCTGTATATAAAACCCTTGTGTAACAGTGCAAGTGATTTTGTTGTGATGTGAAAATAGGGAAAGGTAGTGTTTGTAGATTCATTTTTAAGAAGCTTTTATGTAATGTAATAAATCCAAATGGATATTATCAAGTCTCTTTTTTTTCATCCCTCATTTCATCTACAGAATTTGCCTCTGATTTTCAGCCTGATACTGACCCTGAGAAGCTTTTCAAAGATGGAATTACTTGTGGCAATTGTTTTTTTTCCTCCTAATTTTGCCTGTTGAGATTTCTCAGAAAGAACCTCTTTGACCCAGAAGAAGATTAGGGTTTGAATTCTTCTTCCCAACATATCAACATCTTTTGTGATTAATGTCAAAAGCTAACTGCAAAGTATATGGTGGAGAAGGAAGTGGGGACAAATTGGTTGGGGTGAAAAATGAAAGACAATTGAGATGATGACAAATACAACCCAATCCAAAAAATTAATAAGATGGTCACTTTGTAATCCCTACTCCTATTTGAGTTGTCATGTTCCCACATCTCATCTTCGACTACTCTTTTCAAGCTTTTGAGTTTTGGTAGCGAATTGAATGGTGTTAAGATGCAATTCGCTCTTAAAATTAGACCTTGGAAACAAGATGAAGTAATACAATATCCTTCCCTAAAGAAAATGTAATACGTACCAAAGAAAAAAAATGTAATACAACATCCTCCTGTTTTGAGGTTCAAATTTTCTGTCCCATTTTAGTGTCTCAAGTATGTCTAATTTATTTTAATTGGTAGAAAAATTATAAAAAATACATTCACTTGTTTGATAAAAAGTTAAAAAAAAATTATGGACCAATCAAAATAATTGGAACACCAAAGAAGTGGGACAGACGATTTGTACAGCCCATTTTGTTGTTTCCTCCTTTAGTCAATATTGGAATTTTGAAATTTTAACAAGTTACTCTCAACTGAAACATCCTTAAGGTTTTTTTTTTTCAAATTTATTACTTAGAGTGGATTTGAATCGCTTAATTTAATATATTAAGTTATGTTAAAATGTATTACACTTTTTCCTATTGATATGGTATGATTAAATGAATATTTAAGTGATGCTATTGAGAAAGAAATTCAAAATGGACTGAAAATTTCACAGTTGGAATTTGGAATCCTACGGTGAGTATGATTAAAATTACGCGACCGCTAGATACGCTCAATTTTTTTTCTGTTTACGCTCGAAAGACTCACGTTTACGGAAAATGGGTGCGAGACCGAACCCACGCATACGAAAAACGGGAGCGAACAAAAGAGTTAAGGTATCTGATTTTTTAATGTCACGCACCCGCAAAGCGGGTGCGTGACATTTGTGGTTAAGTAAATAATGTCCCGCACCGCGTGAGATTTTTTTTTTTTTTGAGCACTTGTTATATATATTAAGTGACTAATATGAGTGGCTCGTTAGCAGCTCGAAGGACAACCACATAGAGCAAGGCTAGTGTCGTTGAGTTTGTGGAGCTGTAAAGTTTCTCCGAGGATAGGTCGCAACGGTTGGTATGTTCCATCGGACTTAGAAAAGCGCTTCAAAGTGGTAAGGTTCACTGATTTTTGTGCATAACATGGACAAGTTCGGAGGTGATTCGATACCGTTCGGGTATGGTTCTAGACGATTCTTGAGTCAAGCTCAACTGACTTGAGCACGAGGAAGATGATGGTACGGTCGGAGTTTGGATTAGATGGCTCGAGAGGGGTCTTTCTTGGAGACGAACATGGCTAGATGGTGTCATATATATGAGAGAGGTCTTTCTGGAGAAGTTCACTGATTTTTGTGCATAACATAGATAAGTTCGGAGGTGATTCGATACCGTTCGGGTATGGTTCTAGACGATTTTGGAGTCAAGTTCAACTGACTTGAGCACGAGGAAAATGATGTTACGGTCAGAGTTTGGATTCGATGGCTCGAGATGGGTCTTTCTTGGGGACGAACATGGCTAGACGGTGCCATATATATGAGAGGGGTCTTTCTGGAGTCAAGTTTATTGATTTTTGTGTATAACATGGACAAGTTCGGAGGTGATTCGATACCGTTCGGATATGGTTCTAGACGATTCTGGACTCAAGTTCAACTAATTTGAGCACGAGAAAGATGATGGTACGGTCGGAGTTTGAATTAGATGGCTCGAGAGGGGTCTTTCTTAGGGACGAACATGACTAGACGGTGTCATATATAGGATATATATATATGAGGATGGAACAAAGAGTCACGCACCCGCTTTGCGGGAGCGTGACTGTTTGTCACATTTAGTGACTCTTTGTGATTTTCGACCTTCATCGGATATCCGTTCAGTCTGTCTCGCTCGCGCTTCGAGTATCCGTACATCTGGTCCCGCTCCCGCTTTCCGTACGCGTGGACAATTGAGCTTATTTAGTAAAAAAAATTGAGCGTAGCTAGCACCTCCCTAAAATTATCGGTCTTTTTAATCTCTCTCAGGATTGTCTGGTTAAGTACACTCGTTTTAAAAATTGTTATTTGAAATAGAAAAACTTAAATCCGTCAAAAATATTAAAATCTAAAATTTTATTATATTTAGCAAATATTTATACAATGAGTTGATTAACCTATGTCCTTAAATCCTAAAACTATGTAGCTTGAAGTCTTTGGAGTTTAGAGTCTAATGTTATATATTTGTGTTAGAAAGAACTAGTCCATGTTCACTGTTTATGTATATATGTATGTAAGATTTATTGCATGGGTAATGACAAATTTTGACATCTTGATCGATGAATAGTTATAAATTTATAATAGATTTGTGTCATTACAAAAAAAATAAAAATATGTGGACTACTTTTCATGTTATTATATAAGAAAGTCTATATTTCTCTTGGTCAGTAATTTAAGAGGGTCTATAAAAGCAAAATTTTGCATAATCAATAAAAAGTGTTGGAGAAACCAGGAGTCGTGGCATAATTTAAAGGCATCTATCTAGTGCTACCAGTTCGCACAAATGCATAACATAACAACCTTGGTTAACTCATATTCAACTGTATACTTTTTCTATAATTATAACTTCTACTTTAAAATGAATCATTATGGAGAACCATTATGTATTCATAAATCACTATATATTACTTTTTAGATTTATCTAAGCTCAATGAATGTAAATGAAGCTCTTAATAAACTTTGTAAGTTTGATAATATGTAGTCACTTAAGTATATAAAAGAATGTTTCAAAGAAATCCTTCACAAACCTTGTTCCTAACAAAATGACAGGCTATACAAAGGTGTTTGGTCATTTCATGGAACACATGATTGACAGCTAGATGTTGTGCAACACGATTATCGCAGTGAAGAGAAATAGGCAAGGGAACTGTGATGACAATCTTTGCTTATGCCTTCACGAACCTTGTCCCTGACAAAATTAATCAATTTAATTCTAATTCTAGTTTTGGATAAGTTTTGGTATGCGATATATTTTATTGTTCAACTAATATTATACATTTTATTGAAATAAATTGAATAACATAAAATTTATAGTTAATACAAAAAAAAATATCTGATCAAAATAATTAGTTATTATTTGTTTATTAAGTAAAATAATCGATGAATAAAACATAGCTTTTTAAGATATGAATTAAAATAATTAGTTGATATGAGCATGTAGATATTTTAGGATACAAATTAAAATAATTAAAGGATTTAGACCGATAAACTTGATAAGATTTTTCTAATTGATATCTTTATCTAATTAAAATAATAGTTATCATAAAAAATTAATTAAATAAAGTTAACAAAATAATTAAAACGAGCACACAGTTATAACTTGTTTTTAAAGGTTGGATGATATGACAAATGTTGATTGAATGGATGATGACACATAGACGAATTGAATGTGATGACGACACGTAAGATTTATGTATCTTCTTTAGTATATATATATATATAGATTTATTGATTTATTGGTGAGTTATAAAGTATGTAATTAGAAATTGTACATATTGATATAATTTATGTAAATTCTCTTTATTTATTAGTTGAAAATGAGATGTGTAAGTTATTAAATTGTAAATTTTAGAAAAATATTATAATATTTTAACTTAAAAATTATAGTTTTTAATAATTATAATAAATGTTAAAATAATACTTATTCTTAACAAATGGAGTATCAATTAACCTTTATGTTAAATTAATATCAAATATTCAAATCTTCTATTCTGATATAAATGACTTTAGTGACACCTTATGGACCCGATATTGGTAAAACTTGGTTGGAAAAAAAGAAAGATGGCCAAAGCATTGAGATATTTTTCGGGTGCAACGAATATAGACCACAATAAAATTTTAGTGGTCCACCCGCTTTGAATTTTTTTCTCTCTAAATAAAGGGCTTTTTAACTTTTACTCTTTTGTTTGCTTTCAATTTCTTTCCTCCTTCCATCAAAAATAAATAAATTTCTTTCCTCCATTTCCATCAAAAAAATATATTCTTTCCTCCATATTTTTTATTCCCTCAATATAAAGGTAATATGTCTTTCACTTTCATACACACGTGGGGATATCTCCCCTAAATACTTAAAGCTGAAGGAATGTCTTCACAAAAGAATTAATCACTTGACATTGTTATATGACATTTGGCAAATTGTGCACTCGACATGTATTCATATGTATTTTTATTTTTATTTTTATCTTTCTTATTAAAAGAATTCCACTAACCCACATTTTTTTACAATTTTATCATGTACGGAGTACTCTTTTTCCTCTTTCTTGTTAACATTGTTTTTTCCCCTATTTTTACTCATAACTCCGAAATTTTATTATCTTACTATTTCTAGAAATTTTAAATTTTAATCATAGTAATAACTTTAGACTTCATATAAAGTCTATCATATATTTTTCACATTCAAATCATAATTTTGATCAAATTATTGTTTATAAAGTACAGTTTTAATATAAACACCAAAATTTATATGTTACTATATTTCATTTAAAATGTTTTATAAACAAAAAATTGTTGATTTAAATTTATATTTTAATACTTTATATCAACCATACTTATATAACATATTGTTATTTTATTATTATTCTCGTATTAGGTACGAGGTTTACACTAGACATGTATAAGTCACTTGCCTGATCACTAAGCTTTGTATATATGTGTGTTAGAGATATATTAAATTAATACATAATAATACGAATTTAAATAACTTGTGCATGGCACTAGGTCTACACTAGTTTGCTTCAATTCCATTCAATTTTATGGGACATGTTTTTGAAAATCTAGGCTCTTTTTTCAGAATCAAGGATTTTTTGGATAATTTTATTTTCGATCCTTAGGATTTTTGATCCCTTAAGGGGGGTCAAATAGCAAGTTTGAACTCCTAATTAAATAAATTAGCTTCTTGATTTCTTAAGCCTTTAAAAACGCCTAAATCATAAACCCTATACCCTAAATCCTAAAAAAAACACTTCCACCCCCTTTTGGACCATATGTGTAGTAATAATGGATTATACTTATAATTTTGAAAAAATTAGGCTTACACTTGTTATTTTTTTCTTAAGAAATCCTTCGTGTCTAATTTTCTCTACGGAGAACTCTGAGCCCCTCCAACCGAAAATATCTGTTCAAATATTATTCATAGAGTTTTTTTTTTTTCGTTGTTTAAGTATTCATTATGAGGACTTCAGAAAAGAGTCCCATCTTTTCAAAAAAATGCGGATTTTCAATATGAAATTTAGCTATATATTAGAGTGAATCAGATTCTTCCCTTCAAAATAATTTTCACATTGATCAAAATATCTAATAATATATAGCAATTTTTTTATATATGCGATCATTTTAGGAAATACTCCGTAGGTTTAATGGGGATTGAATTTAATCCAAAGCAAACAGCCATGATCTCAAAAATAAAAAGTTGTCTAAGAAACAAATTCAATTGAAGTTGGAAAAAGTGGTGGCACGTCGAATTTTCTAAACCAAAGGCATATTGCATGATTGCTTAGTAAAAAAATAAAAGTTTAATACTTGCTTTATCCTTGCACCAACACAATTGCTGTTTTTATCCATTAGTAAAATCAAAAGCAAAATATAATCTAATTAAACAAAACAAATCATGGAGTTACAGGTGACTCACGATAAGACATCAAAGTGATAAACCGAATACTTATCCAACCAGCTCATATGCATAAAAATATAATATATTAAGAAGTCATGAACTTAAAAATTTCAGTTTGAAATGGTAATATATACTGAGCCAGTGAGCCTAATCCGTTCGGAGGCTGATTCGACTATTCCTGACTTTCGAGTTGAAATGGTAACTTAAATTTTGTAGTTTTTTGTCACTATGTTAATTAATTGTGTAGATTTCTATCAACAAAGACATTTTATTGTTGATAATTTTAGTGTTATTGGTTATTTAGTATATTGATTTTTTTTATCATAGTATATTGATTTTTTTTAACCTATATATTAGGATATAAATTAAGATCTCATATATAGAAAGATTTGATTATGTGTTAATTTTTTTAAAAAATTTATTTTTTTTATTAAAAGGTTCACCATTTCTTCTTTAAGATTTGCTTTTCTTAATAGGAATTCTTAACTTATGTTCAAAGGGCCTATGTTAAGTTCAATGCGGGCTTGGAGGTGTGATATCCCGTATTTTTGTAAGGTTATTTTGAGAATTTTTAGAATTTTCCCGAACACCCGTTTTGTACGTCGGATTTAATACAGAGAGTTTAAGACATTCTGTAATGTGCTATATCTCTGTAATATTTTTCTCAGTGAAATAAAATACAAACGACGTGCTTTGGATGTTAATTACTCGTTCGTGTACGATTAATTTTGATCCCGGGTTAATGTTGATTTCGTCCAAGGCCAATGAAGGCGAAGCCAGGGTGGCGGCGCCCGCCGTGGGTATGGCGGCGCCCGCCGTCGCTGGGCTCGAGGAGCCGGCGGGTCTTCTCCTAGCTGGGGACGCCAGGCCTATGGCGGCGCCCGCCGCATTGATGGCGGCGCCCGCCGTCGTTGTTGTCCGGAGGTCCTTGCCCGAAGGTCGTCGGCGAGCCTCTGACATCGCCGATTTAGCCCCTCCACGTCGCCTTGTTATCCATGATGATGTTCCCTGGCATTTGGCTATAAATAGAGAAGGTTTGGGATCGGATTGAGCACATAATCAAGCTTAAATCCCTCCAAAATCTCTCGCCGGAGTTCGTGTGCCTCGCCGGAGTTGTGAAAGTGCTCGCCGGTGTCGTTTGGTGTGTTTTCCAGTAGCCTAGAGGTCCCTTTGAAAGCTTAGTGGAGGTCTGAACCCAAAGCCAGGCCAAAGGAGTGACCCTCGTGCGTGTGTTGGTGAGTTTTCTCGCCGTTCTGTTGGCCGCCGTTCTTCACGGCGACCGCCGTGATGAACACGGCGACCGCCGCCAGTGGCCAGAAGCCCCTTTGTTGGCTTGGTCTTGGTGGTCGTCGTTGTGGCATCGTTTCTTTCGGTTTCTTTCGTCTTTCCTTAGATTCGTACTAGTTTATGTCGGATCTAACTTAGGGTTTCTCTTGTGGGTCGACTCGAAGGTCGTTGTGCTGTCGGAGCTATACCTGTGTCGAGCCCGGAATCCCGTTGTCTCTGCTTTGTTCCAGATCTGCGGATTAAGGCAAGTGGCGGTTCGCTCTTGCTTAATCATTCCATGTTTCATTAATTATCAATTATTTAATTGTTAATTAAATTGGAGTGAACTGTTGTTTTGTTTAGGAACTAATTTCATAAATAAACGTGATTAAAGTAATGTTATGATAGGTTGTATATCTGTTAGAACAACGCTATTATATGTGATAATTACCGTGATGGTATTATTGTGAATTTAATCTTAATGCTAGAATAGCATGTGGGTTAATAGGAAAACTAATCCAAGTAAGGATTAGCCGTTTCTATTATCTCTATGTTTAAGTTGATTGCCTGGATGGCTTTAATGTGAATAATTGCTGTGTTAGACTGTTTAGTTAACACGAGTGTTCGTAGGAACGCTAATCCAAGTAAGGATTAGTCGTTTCTTTATAACTTAATGTTCGTAGGAACGCTAATCCAAGTAAGGATTTGTCGTTTCTTTAATTCGTAATACTCCTTGAGTTAATTTCCGGATAATAATTTAAGGGTCATGACCTATGCTTCCTATCCACTGTTAAGGATTTGAAGTGTTTAAGCGCCTTGCAAGCGCCATTGGATGAGCATAATTACAGTCCTGTGTATTAAGCACTTAGCTAGTGCAATTAGGGTGGACGTACTGTCACCTTGTAAATTAAAGTGTAAGCACTGTGGCAGTGCAATCTGGGTGAACGTAAGATCACCCTGTGTAATAATAACTCCGTTGTTCTCGGAACAATGTTAAGTCTCGTGTGTGTGTCTGTGTGTTGTGTTAATTTGGGTCGACATGATTGTCACCCTGAGATTTAAGCTTTGTGCCGCTCTTAATAACATTAACGTGTTTCAGTAAAGTGTGTTTGGTAATTAAATAAGATATGTGCCCGAATGCACATGATTAATAAACCTTCGGCGAGTAGTGCAGCTAAGTTATAGTGCATCTAGGAAAACTCGTCTCGACTTTGATCATAGTACGTTCTCTTTTCAATCTGGATTCGCTGTATGCGATGAGGTTGGTTGTGAACTGAAGCATCTCAGTCAACTTTTAAATCATTTGTGTGTGTAACTTTAATGTTCCCTAGCAGTTGTCATAATTTCCTATAAGGCTCATTTCAGTTGGAGTCTTCTCTTCAGTGCATATCTTAATTGTTAAATCATTCCGTGAAAGTGCCGGATTATATATCGTTCCTTCGGTTTTTATTCAAGGGACAATGATAGTAAATGGTCACGATCACTCGAACCACTATGCTTTATACCCTTGCTAGTCTATTCAGTAGACTAATCCACGAACTTTGTTCTCTGCATGTGGACTGGTGTCATCCGTTCGATTCGGCACATCAGGAGTTGATTCCCGGAGTTTAATTAACCTATTGAAGGATAAGAAGCTTGCAGACGAAGATTTAAAAGTCAGTGTTCTAAGTTGTTAAGTGTTTTAAGATTGTTAAAGTGTTACTTCAATGTATCTTCATAATTTAGCCATGTTAAGTTCACTCTTTTAAAAGTCTTCCGCTGTGTAATTTAAAGTCTTCTGCTGTGTAATTTAAAGTCTTCCGCTGTTTAATCTTTCAATTAATATGTAATTATGTTATGTATTTAAGCTTAATCGTTCTGGAAAAGCCTGGAGTGACTTTGGACGGTAAAGTCTGAGGTTACTGGCATGTAATATCTCCGGTATAAATTGGGGGTGTTACAACACAATTGGTAACAAGTGAGCGCAAGGCTGCTTGTTAAAGCGTGAGGTCTCGAGTTCGAGCCTTGCGAACAACCTCCCAGCCATGGGGATTTGGTTGGGGTACATGAGCTGCGGCCCATGGATAGAGCAATGGCTGGCCCGGTAAGGGGTCGGAGTCCCTCTCATTTAAAGTGTACTTTTTTGTAACATCTCAGGCCAAGCTACCCCAGCCACCAAGCCGCCCAGCCACCCAACGGTGCCGACGCCGGTACTGGTGCCGCCTGGTTGTCCAAGGGCTTGTAGCCCACACACCCAACCCTTCCCCCATTTAAATGGGTAGGTTGTTGCCCACGGGGATCGAACCCGGGACTTGTAGATACAAGGACAATACATTGCCACTTATATCACCAATTGCGCTGGTGTGTGGGCTGCAAGCCCTTGGACAACCAGGCGGCACCAGTACCGGCGTCGGCACCGTTGGGTGGCTGGGCGGCTTGGTGGCTGGGGTAGCTTGGCCTGAGATGTTACAGGAGGTGCGAGATGCACAATCGTATAAGTGGATTCGAATTCGGGGCTATCACTGTCATGATTCATGGATTAAGACAACGATCCCACTATCACAGAATGAAGTGCACAAACCGTGCAATTTCTGGCGCGGAAAATCGCGATGACCTGGCAGACGGACCATGCGTTAGGTTTTGTAACATGTTGTGGTCCGTACGTTTTGGGTGCACGGATTGTGCAGTGCTCTCTGTAATACGCTATGGTATGTGCAATTCATATGCACAGACCCTACACTTGATTATGTTAAATGCAAAGCCGTTGGCGAGAACAGACTCATTATCCGTGCGTTTTAGTGCACGGTCCATGCAGTCCCACAGTTATAGATTTAAGCATGTTTTTTTATGTGTTTTAACTGCATAACTTCCGTGTTTACTAATTGGCCTACTCCTTACCTATATATAGTGGCGGATCTAGGAATTAGTCGAAGGGGGGCGAGTTTCATATATTTTACACTTTATAAATCGATATTTGTCTTAATATTTTAAAACTACAAAAAGTATGAGATTTACCTTTTGAAATTTGATTAATTCATGCAATATATACTCTATTTTTTAACGTTTTAAAAAATTATTTAAATAATGTAAGATTTTTAATTTTTGTTTTAATAAAAAATTAAAACATGGAAGGAAAAATAAAAAACAAAAGAGAAATAAACACGTTTAATAAACACAAAGATTTTAATAAGGCAATTAAGACTCAATTTTTTAACAAAAGTAATGTAAGATTTTTAATTATTGTTTTAATAAAAAATTAAAACATGAAAGAAAAAATATAAAACAAAAGAGAAATAAACATGATTAATAAACATATGACCTTTAACTTTTTTCACACAAGTTCCAAGACAAATACCACTAGGCCAATATATTTTTCTTGTCAATTACTTATCATTTTATGTATATATAATGAAAATTAAAAATTCAAAAGATGATTTAACAAAAAATTCAACATATTATAAGAAATTTATCGGAGGAAGCGAGGGTTGCCGCCCCCTCAGCCCCCCTAGATCCGCCCATGCCTATATATATGGTATGTTGGGGCATGTTTTGATCTCCTTAGATATATAACATCTTTGTCATTACATTCAACGAGAACAATAATACTTGAATTTTAAGTGTATCTCTTATATCTTAACGCCTAAAACAAGGAGGAATTCTTTTGAGTGTCTTATACTCGAAGGGATTTCATATAACCCATGACTCATATAGGATCGAAATACTCTATAAAAAAAACGGTTGCCCAATTCGATCAATGATTCAAAATCTCTACACCATTAAAGTATCCGATTAGTAATATTTACCACTAATAATTTATAATTTATGTTGTATCAAATCTTTCGAGTTGTTTAAATGTGTTTAAATAGTGATTGAGTTAAAAGATAAATTTTATTTTTTTTCTTTTGCTAAATAATTTTATCTCAAAAAGTTAAATGAATACATGGAAATAAAGAGTACACCAGGACATCATATATTCATATGTTGACTGTCCTAGTATGATATTAGTCATACTATTGAAATATAAACATCACACATCTAAAGTTGAGACATATTGGAATATTGTTTATTATCGTTTATGTGTTTTACTATTTAAGCTTATTTACCTAACTGCTAAGTTTTACCTGTTGATATTTTGTTGCTTGCCTACGTGGCAATGCTTGGCCTTAAAAGGCTCATTTGTAACAAACTCCTGACACTTTTGCCAGAATCAATTTTCACACACTTTTCCCCTTTCTTTGTTTTTGCACTCTGGAGCTTTTCCTGCCTTCAATGGCGTTTTGTTGAAATTCTTCCGCATAGTTTTTTCATGGTATCAGAGCTCAGATTCTAATATGAGATTGTGTGACATCATTCTACCCAGAAAGTTTTCTTTTATCTCCTCGGAGAATTTTTGAGACCCGATGACACAACCAGCAAACCCGGATGTCAACGATCCTCTCTATCTCCATTCTAGCGACCATCCAGGGTTGTCCCTCGTCACAGAGGTCTTCGATGTTCAGAACTTCGGAGAATGGAGGATTTCTATGAAAATAGCCTTGTCTGCAAAGAACAAGATGTGATTCATCAATGGCACTCTGTTGCGACCAGAGAAGGCATATCCAAAGCACGATCGGTGGGAGAGGTGCAACGACATGGTTCAAGCTTGGATTCTCAATGACATGAGCAAGGAGATTCGTCGGAGCGCCATCTACATCGACACTGCAAATGGAATTTGGGAGGAACTGGCATTCACTTCGGTCAAATCAGTGGAGCTCAGCTGTACTCAGTGAAGAAGGAACTTAACTCCTTGACACAATGTACATACTCTATCACTGGTTATTATACAAAGATGAAAGTTCTGTGGGACGAACTGAGTAGCTTGCGTATGCTGCCTAAATGTACATATGGTGCTTTGAAAGAATATTTTCAGTTAGAGGATGATGAGAGATTGATTCATTTTTTGATGGGGTTGAATGAGACCTATACTGCTGTGAGAGGAGCCATCTTGATGATGAACCCCCTACCTAGTGTTGCACATGGATATTCACTAATTTTGCAGGAAGAGAAGCAATGAGAGATGAAAAGCAATTCCCAGATTCAGCATGAGTCAGCCTCCATGAATGTTGTTGTTAACATGCAGAATTCTCAGTCACAACAGAAAGGGACATGAGAACGTAAGACGTTATTTTGCACAAATTGCAAGAAAACAAACCACACAGTAGACAAATGTTTCTTTATTCATGGCTTTCCACCACAGTACAAAGACAAGAACAAAAAGTATGCAGGAGAAAACAAATTTGCTGGTGCTGCACATACTCAAGCTGATGGGAACGTGACGGGGCTGACACCAGAACAAATTAGCAAGCTACTAACCCTGATTGACAAAGCTTCTTGCAAGACACATGACCAGATGCAAGATGATTTTGCTGGTTTTGCAGGTACCACTTTTGTCTCTATAGTCTTTAATAGAGTATTTTGGACAGCGGGGCTAGCTGTCATATGTGTTGTGATCTTAGCCTGTTTGACACAACACGGTCCATGCCAAGACCTTTTGTGATTACCCTTCCTAATAAAGAAAAAGCCATTGTCAAGACAGTTGAGACCGTTAGTGTGTTGCCTGAATTGTTGCTCATGGAGGTTCTGTTTGTGCTAGTTTTTAAGTGTAACCTGCTTTCAGTGGAGAAGTTGATCAAAGATTTGCAATGCAAGTTTTTGTTTACACCTTCGAGCTGTATATTGCAGGCTCCTTCTATGAGGACACCGGTGGTGATTGGTAGAGTATTCAGAGACCTCTATTTGCTAGAGTCTACACGTGACAAGGGAAGAGAGTTGACAAATAGAGTTGCAGCATTAGTATCCAGTGAAGATGATCTGCATTTGTGGCATGTTCATCTAGGACATTTGCCTTTTTATAAGCTACAAACAATGCCTTTTAGTAGTGTCAGTTCTTGTAATAAATTTGACATTGTGCCTTGTGCTGTTTGTGCCAAGTCAAGACAAGCCATATTGGTTTTTCCTCTTAGTAGCATCACTATTATTACTCCTTTTCAGTTGATACATGTGGATGTTTGGGGTCCGTATCACACAGTTGCATACAATGGTTACAAGTATTTTCTAACTATTGTTGATGATTTTACACGATCCACTTGGGTACATTTGTTATCTACCAAGAGCAATGCCTTTACAATGCTGAAAGTTTTTTTTTGCTATGGTCTTCATTCAGTTTGGAAGGAAGGTTCATACAGTGAGAAGTGATAATGCCTTTGAATTAGGCACCAGCAGAGAAACTTCTCAGTTTTTGACAGAGCAAGGGATAGAACATCAAACCTCATGTGTAGCAACACCTCAACAAAATGGCATTGCTGAGAGGAAACATAGACATATTTTGGAGGTAGCTCGAGCTCTCATGTTTCAATCTAAATTGCCCTTAAAGTTTTGGGGGGAGAGTGTCCTCACTGCAGCACACATAATCAATAGATTGCCTTCTCAACTGTTGGCCAATAAAACTCCCTATGAAATTCTATACCACAAACAACCTTCTTATTCCCACATCCGCAGCTTTGGCTGCTTATGCTTTGCCTCTACCTTGAAACAAGGGAGAGATAAGTTCCAGGCAAGGGATGTTCCTTGCATTTTCTTGGGTTACCCATTTAGGAAAAAGGCTTACAAGGTTTATAACTTGGAGTCACATCAAACCTTTGTTTCCAGTGATGTGGTGTTTCATGAGAGAATTTTTCCTTTTCATTCTGACACTATTCCCACACATTCTGCACGTCCCAGTCATTGGGCCTACGAACTTTCACATGGTATCAGAGCGGGTTCGGTTATGGGTCCCTTTCTTGGGTTGGTTGAGTTTGGCTATAAAGAGATTGAGATGCCCACCCACACCCGTTTGTCCAAGTGTCAACCGGGCTTGGCCAATTGCTCGCCCATTGCACTTGCGGGGGCGTGTTGAAATATAAACATCCCACATCTAAAGTTGGGACATAACTTTCCTAGTATATAAGCTTGATGTGCTACTCCGCCTATTGTCAATTTGTTTTAGGATGGAACCCCATTGGGCTTGTGTACCGAGCTTATTTGCGCCTATGCGCCCGTATCCGCACGTCCCAGTCATTGGGCCCACAGACTTTCACACATACCAACATTATACAAGAAGAAAAGAGTCCACTTAGTGCTCTTTTTTGGTCCAAAAGAACCCACTAAGTATTTAGGGAAAATTAATTAAAATAACCTAACCTTTGGGTGGGTGGTAAAAAAATAACCCAACCTTTAAAAAGGTAAAAAACATAACCCAAACTTTAGAGAGGTGTTAAAATGATAACCCTTGATAATTTTCTGATATTTTTTCTAAAAAAATAATTATGTGTCATTATATATGTTGATTAGTCAACCTCTAATACACAAACCCATTCACACACCATATCCAAATAAAATAATGATATATCAGATTGTGAGCCAAAACAGTGGCTTCACAATACGTACAACTGAATTTAGATTTCCGGAATCTGGAATTGAACCCAATACTCATTACCATCTATATAATTGCCCAATTTTAGATTTCCAGAATCTGAAATTGATCCCATTAGCCATCACCATCTATAGATTGTTAGTTTTTGAATTTTTAGAATATGAAATTGAAACCAAACAATGGAAACCAGCTACAGATTCCTCGGTTTTAGATTGATAGAATTTGAAATTGAACCTAAACAGTGGAAAGCATATCTACAGTATGCCCGATTTAAAATTTATCGAATCTGAAATTGAACCCAAACAATACTAAGAAATTACCAAAAGTTGGGTTATTTTTTTGAGGAAAAAAACCAGAAAATTATCAAGGATTGTCATTTTAACACCCCTCTAAAGTTTGGGTTATTTTTATACCTTTTTAAAGGTTGGGTTATTTTTTTACCACACACCCAAAGATAGGGTTATTATAATTAATTTTCCCAAGTATTTATTATACAAGAAGAGAATTGTCAGCGCCATGAATTTTGACATTTTTAAAGGATAGTAAGTCAAAAGTCAACTTCCATTAGGAATTAAGCTATTACTTGTTCATATCATTATTGTTGTATAAAGGGAGTACAATCAATTGACTTGAATACATGATCCAATTATACGAGTATTTTGACCCTTGTAAAGTCTAGGTTATACGAAAACTCTTATAGTATAAGACGATCATTAATTATCCTCTTGATCCTCTTGTGTTGTTGAAAAGTAATCACAAAGAGAGTCTCTTAGGAGATCAAAACATGTCCCCAATATCCTCTCATATAAGGCATGGATCGGCCAATCAATTACATGTTTGTTACAAGATGGTTAGGGCGGTTAAAACCAGTTAAAGTCGCGCCAAAATATCCAATTGCAGAAACGCATAAGCCGTGCACGAAATTCAAGGACCACGCACATATCGTGCACAGACTCCAACACATTACAGAGAGCAACGAAAGGTCCATGCACCAAAACGCACGGACCACAATGTGTTACAAAATCAAACGCATGGACCGTGCGTTTTACTAGATTCACGCGTATTCTTGAGCCAGAAACTGCACGGTCCGTGCACTTTATTATTAAATTGTTTTATACTGTTACGAGACTGTCGTTCTAATCCATGAAGTGTGACATTGATAGCTCCAGGTTCGAGACCGTTGTCCAAGCCCACATTGAGTTAAAGGAATCCCATATGTTTTGAACGAACCTCGATCACACCAATGACACTGAAATCACCGACAATTATTAATTGGTTTATAAACTTCAAATAGTGTAGCAATAGAGGAAAACCAAGCAAAGTTTTCAATATTTTTTTGCTAAAGTTTTCAACCACATATCAGTCTATCATATCATGTCATCATTTAGTAGATGGCACCCTAACTAGAAGTTTCCTACTCATTCCTTAAAAGAGGTGGAAAAAAATTGATAAGAATTGAAATGTTGAGTTGTTCCTAATTATCCGATTTGAAGATGAACAATCCCATTTAGATTTTAATCTGATGTCTAAGCCATGCAGTTCAATTGAAAACACATTTAAGCAAAATTTAACCTGATCTTAATCATAATTGAAGTTATAAATTTATTATTCAACTATAACTTTTCCTCTATTAATAAATGAAGAAGGAAACACAAAGGAATATCTTTATCCTTCGTTCTAAGACCATCTTTAACAATGATATTATACATGAATATCATAAACATTATAAAAATTAAAAAAAATGTCAGCTTTTATGAGTAAATCAATAAAGTAGTATCATCTTCTTGATACTCTACTCTAAAACTCATCTTGATTTACTAATAAAATCTAACATTATTTTTAAATTTTCCTTTTTTATAATATCTTATGATACTCCAAGTAACACCATTAAAGATGTTCTAACACCATCTTTAATGGTGATATTCACATTGAGTATCTTATCCATTATAAAAAATAAAAATAGAAAAATGTCAGATTTTTAAGTATCAACTTTTTGTATTGATTCTCATAAAATTCTGACATTTTTTTTAATAAATATTTATGATATCCAAAATATCACTATTGGAGATGACCTAACAATTTATTCTTGAAAAAACAAATCTTAGTGGAAGCGAAGTGGCCACAAAGTTTGGGTATTGGAAGTGAAAAGTAGAAAAACAATAAGGAGTTGATGTGAAGCTCCACTTTCCATAGAGAAAGGAGCAGAAAGGCAAAAAGTTGGGGCCAACCCTTTCGTAGTTTAGTGCCCAAACTCATTGACTTTAGTGGTACTAAAGTTGTTTTTTCCTATCTTTTTTACAAATTAAAGTTAAGTGACTTTTTATTTATTAAATAAGTGAGTAGTGGTTAGTTGAATCTGAGCACAATGAGATTACGCACAAATTTAAATAAAACATCATTTGCATGACTAAAAGCCATTCCACTTTCAAGTATATGCTCATACAAATCTAACATCAACCAGGTTTTGACTATGGTTAACAAATGTCTACACCTTGGTATTTAGTATTTGTTATATCTATTTCTTGTCTTCTGGTTAGTATGTTACCGTAAAACTATGCCCTTACAACATAATCATATAACTATGTCCAAATCTGAGAGTGCATACTATATATCAATTCAAATAAGAAGCTACAGTGACTAGAGTGTCTAGACTAGACTCAAATACATTGTGCCTTCTGGAACTTTTAATCCAGGATTTCAAATATCTCAAGCACATGATAATCTGACAGATCAACTAATTCCTAGGTGTTTAATAGTTTAATTTGATGATTGTTGACACCATACGGTTATTTATCAAAAAATTGCTAAGAATTAAATCCAGTGGTTTGATTCCTTGAAAGAAGAATAATTTGTGCAATCCTGTATGGTTGGTTCTTGATTCAACCAGGCTAGCACCTGTCGCTGCCAGTTAAGACATGGTCATTGAGCCTTCATGGCTAAAACCCAGAATCAATAGCTTCCATTTACATGATTACAATCACATTAATCAACTTGCTTATACTCGTAAGGCCAATCAAACGGGCTCTTGTTAAATCGATTCATTTAGATACTTAGAAGAAGAGCTTTTGTTACTAAATACAATTAGTTTCTAGAAGAGTGGGGGTTAACCTGAAACCCCACCACAAATTAGGTGGGGAAATCTTTGGCCCCTAACATGGGCAACTTCCTCTCCCTTGAATGGAGAACTCATTGAATGAAGCAACCACCGCCAGAATCCTGCCCACGACGAACATTCCCAAAAGCTGACAACTCAAGGAGATCCATGTCTCTACCTGTAATTACATTTGTTCAGTATGCAAAACCTTGTTCATAGTTGCCCTCTTTGAGAAGAACTTGAGTAGAAGCCGAAAATTGGTATGGGAATATGGGATAATGCAAAACAGGCCCAATTCTATACTTATTATCAAATTTTCAGTTGCTGTTTCCATATGCAGACAAAGGAATACCTGAGACTTTGCAGTACGAACTCCTTCGAATGAGTTCAGATTTGGAAATATCAGTTCGGTTTCCCTTTGACCGATTGACAGTGGCCTAGAATAAGAGAGTGGTAAAGAGCCTTCGGTTAGGCATTGCCAATTCAAACATTTTATAAGAGCAAACAACTGATTGCAACTCACAGTATAAAAATATAGAAATGAGAAAACCCGGCAAATGCTTAAGCTTCTAGATTTAGTCCGCAGGAAAATATGTTAGTACTTTGTAACAGAATATGGCTACAGAATACAGCCTATCTCTTCCAGATTAAATATACGGCTGCACCAGGATAATAACGACTACACTAGGATAATAAATCAGACTGTAAAGAGAAGGAAAGAACCAAAAGTTTTTTTATATCCATGGGAAACAGAGTCCAATATGATGAAAGAACTGGGCAAACCAGATTCTGCTGAAATCCACTCAGTACATAGGGTACAAAAATGGGGATAGTTTGTTCTAAATGATCAAAAGAATGACTCATTCCAAGATAATATCCCAATTTGAAAAAAAATATGCCATTATACACTAACACCAATCAGCAATGGAATCTTTGGTACTCTTATTACCATTGACAAATCAATAACCTTACTTGACATCACTACGTCCTTACAGTACGTGGGCTACCCCCCAGATATTATACAGGTTCTAACATTTAAAAGTATAATATGTTGGATTATTAGTGTGAGTTTGTTTATGTGGGATTATTTATGTAGAATGAACTATAGTTTGGACTACTTTACTCTAAGGAAAGATTCCTTTTTCAAGATCAATTCAATGGTCGGTGAAAGGAACCAAGCACAAGATATATGCTGCCTAGCATACAAGATCAAGATAATTATGTAATTGAATGCCATAGAAAAGATGGAGACAACTCTCGAGCAAAGGAGTAGATCAATACCTGTAAAACTTGGCAGTTCTCTAGTGTGCTTTTTCCACCCTGTAATTTTTGTGCATATCCAAATAGCATTAGAATCTTGATCAAAATTTCAGGCATACTATTAAACTCGATAAATGAATGGCATATTAAGCACAATAAAAAGGCTGCATATCACATTTGGGCAACTCAATTATGATGAGTTACTCAGGACATTTCCAGTTAAATTACTGACATCTAACAGGCAGCAAATATTGGGAATAACTAGCTTTAGGACAAAAGCTCAAGAGATTAAATTCTGAACCATTACACTCCAATTTAAGTCATGGAACCACAATCACAAATCAACAGTATTTCTATAAGCAAATTTCACAAAGGTTGCAACATGCACTATTAAACTCTAGTGTGATATGACTGATGATGCAACTCAAATATCATACTTCTTGAATTTTTGTATTCCAAAAACATCGAGTTTGTTTTATATCAAAATCATAGTCAATTCAAAACACAAATTTATTCAGTTGTTTGCATGTAAAAACAATAAATTAGAGTCCAGACCTTGCTTCTAGCAGAAACGTACAGATAATTTTTAAAGTGATAAGGGTTATGAGTGCAAATGGCATGAACATGATTGCCATATACGCCAACGGAAGGCTATGGAAGTTGCTTCTTTTTTACTAGAAACCTTAAGAAACCGACATGTCAATAAGTTTTTTCATTAACTTTTTATCCGCAGTATATATACCTGATTAACACAATACCCATTTGAGTTGGATACAAAGCCAGAACAGATGTCAGAGAGTAAATGAAGAGATTTGGGTATATAAGTACCTTCAAACACTGTGTGAGCTTGAGGAATGGAAACCAATTTATAAATCGGGTCGGTACAGGTAATAGAGATGGAAGGGATCAATGTTGAATGATTTACTCCTGATTAAAATCCGACTGATTTTTTTAAAAGTTCACTTTAATACTTTTGTTTCTCTAATTTTGCATAGCAGTAGCCCTGAGTTTATTAAAAGACCACCTAATAAACCATACGGCACAAATTGAGTTTGCTACATTTGAAACCCAACCAAAAATAAAATCCTTATTATATGATAAATCCCACATCTTTCAATATCAGAACATGAGTATAAAGGTTTCTTTCCCCTTACCTACTTGCCTTCTCTCTCCCCTTTTTACCAAACCTCTTCTATCTCCCTCTTTATTACTCACCAAAAACATACCTTTATACTTCTATGAACAGTGACCGGGCTAGTAGTACCAACAATAAGCCTCCCTGGCTCCTTCGGAAATTCCCAACTGATTGGTTGTGATTATCATTCTCAGTCTTTATTGAAAAATCAACCACAACTAGAACAATTAAAGACCTCGACTTTGATTTGTATACTAATGGAAGGGATAGATTTAAAGTTGATGAAAGACCCCAGTTTTGGGATTTTCCACATTACCTGTTAAAGAGTTATAAGGTGCCTTGTAAGTGTTGAAAAAAATACTATCAATATGATCTTCTTTTTGTACAAAGGTCAATAATAAGATTGGAAAAGAGCGACTTGGTTAATGTAGTCAATTGCTTTAGGTCGCTGCCTAAGGTCCACAGTTTTAGAGGGCAGAATCACAATTAGAAACTTGAAGGTACTACAACTTCGGAGAAACCTAGATAAAACAATCCAAGTCTAACATCATGGTCATTGTTTAGTATCATCTTAGGGCTTCATCTTTCCTTATGCAACCTTTAACTACTTAATTCAAACATTCTGTGGACAAATTGGTTACCTAGGTCAGACATAATGAGCTTTTTTCTTGAGGTGGTTGCCAGAAATCTACTAGACGACTACAACATCATAGATATACAAAATTGCATGGTATTCCCAATATTTACTTCGTACACAATAATATGTTCACATTCACAATCCTAATCCTAATGAGTCAGCTTAAGCCAAGTGCTGCTGCACTAAGGAGTATTTGGTCTGATATTCAAATGTCAGCAAAATATCAAAGTTGGCTACACCATACAATATTCTAGCAAATTCAAAAAGTGGAATGAAAATGCTCAGAACTTTGAGATACTGAAATCATCTTCAAGCATACCATCTTTAACCCTGTTTACAGTCCTCACATTTTTCATCTTTCATAATGCAACCTCCAATGGACAATGGTTTCCAGAGGCATAATTCAACTTAACAATTCACAAACTGACTACGGATTCAAACATTCTTCTGAACGAATTGGTTACTTAAGTAAGACTCAAATTTATACTAATAGGCTTCTTGGGATTTTCTACTATTTCTTCTTGCCAGAAATGATATTCAACAGCAAAAGCAAGCCCTAATTTCTTCCCCTATGAAGAATCAAATTGCGAAAGGATTAATTGGCAGTAATATGAAAAGCCGAACCTTGGAGTAGGGAACAATATGGTCATAATCATGGCAGAGGCAGCCAGGGCAGCCCACAAGCTTCTTGAAGAGGAGGTTTCCGAGTGGGTCCTTTCTCCATCGATTAGGATCCCTTCCTTTGACCTTCTCCGCCTTCTCCCAGCAGCGCTGCTTCACACTGTGAGGGAAGCTCCTAGGGTTTCCGTCAGAAGACTTGGGAGGCGAAATTGGGAAATCGCCCAGCTGCAGATCATCGAATGCAGTGGCGAATTCTTCGGTGACGAGTGTAGAAGAAGAGGAGAGAGAAGCCGAGGGCGAGATTTTGGAAGGCCTCGTCTCGAATTGACTTGGTGGGGAGGATGCGCGGTTTCTTCCTCCTCCTCGGCCGCCGCTACTACTCGTTGGCGTCGTCATGTTTGAAACAACAACTACCAATTTGCTTCTCTTATCCACTCGAGGGGGGAAACGGGATCTTCAATGGACTGTTTTAAGGCTGGTTTTATACCTTTCTTGGGAGAATTGTTCACTGCAAATGCCCGTTTGGTATCAGTAATTAGTTTAGGATTCACTCAATCCCATTTTCGTGTTTGATTAAGATATTCGTGAATTTACAGGGACTCTCATTTACACCAAAGTATCACAGATTCTTTATTCTAAACCAATTTTCGAAATTAAAAGGGCTCGCTTTTATTTTGTTTGGTATGTAAAAGAAGAGTATGAATGATCAGTCCTTGTATGCTTACAATATTACAACCTATATATATATATATATATATCCTGATGAGGCATGACTCAAGCTTGCCTCTCTATCGCAGTTAATCCTATGGTAGAGCAATCGCTATTAATGAATATGTACTTGCCCGCAAACAAGGTGAAGTACAACAAATTCAACCCCCCAACGGCCGTCACTATCAAGTAGAAGTAGTCTAATCTGTTCTTGTTCAAGTCCTGCCCACCCAACCACGCCTCCCCTTCCCCATTCTTCGTCACCCTGTATATGACGTTGACCAAACCCGAGCTCATGTAACTCGCCATCGACACGCTCAGGAAGAACATCGACCCCGCTATCGACCTCATACTCTCCGGCATCTGCGTCGTGAAGAACTCCAGGATCGACACCGCTGCAAACGCCTCCACCATCCCGGACAACGCCAGCTGCGGCACCAAGTACCATATGCTCAGCGGCGATATAAAAGAGCCCGCCTTTAGCGCCGCGCTCCTCCTCCGCTTCTCCACAAACGCAGCCACCAGCATCGATGCTATTGACATTATGATCCCTACTTGGATCCTCTGCTTCACTGAGAATCTCGCCTCTTCGCTCTTTCTAACCCTCTGGAGTATGGGGATGACGACGCGCTCGTAGATCAGGATCCACAAGGACAGCGTCAGCATTGACGCCAGCCCTATCCAGCCCGGCGGGATGGTGAATTGCGACCCGGGTACTTTCCGGTTCATTTGTATGGCTTGGAGGACTCCGAATGTGTTCTGTTGGTCCATGGCCTCGAACGAGAGGATGCTCGTCACCCACACGGGCAAGATCCCGATCAACGACTTGAGTTGCTCCACTTGTTGCACGCTACAGAGGCTCCAGCTCTTGACCGGCAAGCCGTCGTGAGTCAGCTCATCCGGGTGGCTAATCAGCGCGGCTTTCTCGAAGAAAGTTAGCCGGCGTGTTCTCGTGAGCTCGAACCCAAATGGGTTTGTAGGGGAAGGGTCGTAGAATGGATGGGCCTCGTGTGGGCTTAGTGAGAGCCTTCTTTTCCTACAAGCCGCCACCACAACCTTGACCATGTCGATGAAGATGCTTCCTTGGGGCTTGTTGTAGATGTAGGTGGGGCAGCCGATTAGGAGTCCGGTGATGGAGATGACGAAGCAGCAAGTTGGGATGGCGAAGCCCAGGACCCAGCTGACGTTTGTTTGGATGTAGACCACCACGGTTAGGGCGAGGAGGAGGGCGATTGTGAAGGAGAAGTACCACCAATTGTAGAAGCATTGGAGTTGGACTCGCCCTTTGTCGGTTCTTTGGTTGAATTGGTCTGCTCCAAAGGCTATGTTGCACGGCCTTATGCACCCTGATCCCACCGCTAGGAGTCCTAGAGAGGCGAAGAGGATGACCAGCTGCCACCTGTCAGGCTCGCTGCAGTCCGATCTCGTGTCACATTTTGGAGGCCTTATCTTTGGGATGACTGATGTTAAGGTCATTCCACCCATGCCCTGTTTTCAAAGCACTGTTATTTAATTTAATGTATTATCTCGGGAATCCAAACACATACTAATATACAAAATGTCAATGTCAATGTAAATTGGATGTTACCAAAGACATACTAATATACAAAATGAACTAAGACTTGAAGGATTAATTGTTATAAGAAAGAGTGATGGAGCTATCAAGTAGAAGTAGTCTAATCTATTCTTGTTAAGTCCTGAAGTTAAGGTCATTCCTCCCATGCCCTGTTTCTAAAACAATGTTATTTAATACATTATCTTAAAAATCCAATCCAACATATATAGTGGAAGAATGTGACAACGTTAATGTAAATTGGATGTTAGCAAAGACACACGTACTAATACACAAAGTGAAGTAAGAGTTGAAGGATTGTTGAAAGGGAGAGTAATGGAGGTATTTGATTTACCAAAAGAGAGGCTATGGAGCCGATGAGAAGCGTGTAGAAGCGGCCTAAACAGGCATCAGAAAGCAAAGCTCCGACAATGGAGAGGATGTTGGAGGAACCAGACCAAATGCTGATCACATTCACCAACAATATACCTTCCATGTTGTATTTGGTCCTAAAGTAGACTGTTATGTTTGCTGTCAAGCTCATAGAAGCGAGTTTCTCGAACGTCTCGTTTACTTAAACACAAGAGGGAGCAAAAAATCACAAGTTATGTTCATTGGCAATGCTAGGAAAATGGCCAAGTAGTAGCTAGATTGACCTTAATTAGGGATAAAGAATGACACCCAAATGTTAATATAATTTATCTATCATATATATGTAACGATATGTACATGCTAAAAGCAACAAGAAGATGTTAGGAAAGTCTGAAGAATGGAAAGGAGATCAAATGCAATAAAAAAGAGAGTGTTAAGATGAAGATGATTACCAAGAATGTATTTGACAGCCCTCCATCCACCTTTTTTGTCCTCGTTGTTTAATGGATTATTGTCATTATTATCTTGTAAAAGAGGAGGATTGTTATCGTCTGAAAATGGATCTCCAACCTCCATAGAAGCCTAATTTTCTGTTACGTTTTTCTTTGTCTTAATCTAACATCTAGTGTCTATTGCGTTACAAATGCAGAATTACCCAACAGAGAAAATTAATAAGGGAAATCCCCCTAAACCCCAGAAAATCAAAGAAATGTGAAAGGGGAATTAGGGTTAGGGAGGAGGAGTGATAATTAGGGATTTGAAGAAGTATCATGTAGGCTCGCTCGATCTTCTGTGAGGGATTTTCTGGAAATGGGAAAGTTTCAATTTTGAGATTAGTAATTTGATCTCAAAATCCGGAAGAGGAAAGATGAGGGAGGTAATTTTGATATGTAGATTGATTTAATTAGCTAACTCTTGTTTTTAGCCACTAGTTAGATTTTGTATCAAACTATTTGTTGAATTGGATGCTATTATTGAATTAGAGGGATTCGGGTCGGATTGAGTTTTTGTCAATGCTGCTAGTGACTTCCAAGGATAATTTCGGGAGAATTTGTAGTCAAAATTAATGAATTTGATGGATTTTAGATCATTAAATTGTAATTTAATAATGAATTATTATTCTCCTCTCTAATTTTTTTCTACAAGCTAATGATTCGAAGTATCAATACCTCTTCCAACGAGAATAATTGTTAATTCGGATTTTTCGCCTGATACCCCCGAGGTATGGCGAATTTCGCCTGGTGTCCCAAAGATTGACTAATTTTGTGTGGTGTCCCCGAGTTTTAACTTTTTTTTGCCATATACCCTTACGTTAAATAGGTTAACAGAACCGTTAAATTTTTTTTTAACCCCAAAAACCCACTCTTCACTTCGTCTTCTTCGATCAGACTCTCCACCCCGCTCTCCACTTCGTCGGCTTCTCCTCCCTCCACCCCGCTCTCCACTTCGTCGGCGGCGGCCATCCACCCCTCCACCCCGCTCTCCTCCACTTCTTCGTCGGCGGCGGCCCTCCACCCCGCTCGTCTTCGCCCCTGCTCAGTCGGTTCGCCTCCACCCCGCTCGCCTCCGCCCCGCTCGGCTCCACCCCGACTCTCCAGCGACCCTCCACCTCATCGGTTCGAGTCAGGTAGGCTTTCAAGCTTTCAATTTGGGTTTGAATTGAAACCAATGGTGATTTAGGGTTTGGGGGATTTAGGTTTTTTTTTGAATCTGTTGATTTTGGGGGCTGATTTTGGGGATTTAGTTTTTTTTTTTAATATGAAGATTCTCCATATTAGTCTCAAGCATTTTCCCTGAGCTTGTTGAAACTGCACGTTGATATCCTGTTGTAAATGAACTCTGTTCAGCTACTCCTTGACTGATCATATGCTTCACACGAATCTAGAGGCATAAGTGCCATATAGTCGGGTTCAGATCAATTGATATACTTTATAGTGTGAAAATGTGGGTTGCATTTCAAGCGGGTAGTTTTCTCACATGGAATAGGTCTTCCAACTAGTCAACAAGTAGTGGTTGATAAATTAGATCAAATGATTGCACAAGTAGCTTAACAAAGAATAGGAAGCAAAACTTACATAATCACCATAATTGTAGAAGAGCACACAATCTACAGCCAAATCATCTCTTCCAGCACGACCACATTCCTAACAGAAAAAAATTGTATGAAGAGAATCTAGCCTACTACATAATGGATGCAAGCACTTAAGCTGCTATGAACATTCAGTTTGGTGCTATGGGGTGTACAACAATGGCCTTACCATTTTGGATCTGTGGTATAGAATAAATTTGTATGAACATAATCTAGCCTACTACATAATGGATGCTACCAAAAGATCCTCTACCTCTATTATTGTTTGTCTATTATATCTGTACCCCTTTTGCTTCTGTCTTGTGATTCTAAAATGTACCATACTAGTGGAATTCAATGCATGGCTGCCTATTCTTGGGTCATTGGTGATGGACAGTGAAGTAGATGAGGTTCATAACGCTTCCTTTATCTTATTTGTCTGATTTTGGTTCTCGTATTGACTTGATTGTACAACCTGTTTCACACAATTTTAAGGTGGAACATCATCCGGGTGGGGGCCATTGGTTTGCAGCGGGTCTTTCTCCAAATGTGAGCTTGCTGATTCTTCTTGGTTTACATTTAGTTACATGTATAAACTTTCTAGATCTTTTGGAAATTGCTTTTTTTTTTTAACTTCTAATATGCTATTGTTCAGATTTCAGGAAGGAACATAAACATGCAAAACAGTTCACTTTTTCAAATGGTACCATATTCACTCGACAGTAGCTATGGCAGTATAGGAAGTTATGGTAGTTATGGTGATTGTCCAGCTTTTAGCAATAGCCATGGAAGCAGTGGGGACAATCCTAATACATTTGCATTTTATTCAACTATTGGTCCTCCACCAGTTTATGGTCACTCAATGTCAAAAGCTTTTCTGCCATACATGAATCATAATTCTTCCAGTCATGCTGATAAAGCATCTCAACCACTATATAGTGATAATTTCAAGTATAAGCTTATTGAAGCATCAATTTTTGTATAATTATCTTGTAGGCCGCATGATGAGATTTTAAGCATGATCTTCAGGCTTGTTTTAAAGCCTATTAGCTCAAATGGTAGAGCATGTGCTTTATGCACAAGATGTGGGTTCGACTCCCACATAGGCTAATACAAAGATGTGGGTTCTGCTACATGAGTAAGATCAAGATACACACATGCTTATCTATATAAGAATTGAAACTATCTAAATCAGCTTTGCAAAACAATGTGTTTAAATCAGCTTTGCTAGGATAGCCTATGTGGGATTCGAACCCACATCCACATGCTTAAGCACTTTGCTCTACCATTTGAGCTAATAGGCTTCAAAAGTGTTATATGCAAAACCAACTCCAACAACATACAATAATGGTAGCATAAATAATGTTTGTAGGTATAGTAGTACATGAGCTTAATTTCCAGCTGCCCTCATTCAGATGAACATTTTACCTAAGCATAAGAATCAAGAAAGATCGGTGATATTCAGAGGCAAAACTTGTTTCAGACCTTCCAAACTAAGGTTGGTACTTAGTTTTAACAAGTATGTAGTTTCAATAATGATCATTCAAAGTATCATAAGCAAAGATTGGTAACCCCAACAACAAATGGGGGAGGTTCTTGTAGTTCTAGCTTGTTCTAAATACTAATTGATGGCAACTTAAACGAGCCTATTTGACATATATGTCCAACAGGTTTTGCAGAGATCTAGCCAAATTTCTAGTGACGAAGTTCTTGACCTCTTTTAAAGATGGTATGTAAGCATCTCAACTCAGAAGCTCAGGAGGTGATTTCATCACTCAATCACACAACTTGACTAATTAGATGCCAAAAGCTGCCCTTTAACAAAGTATGTACAATCAATATTTGGCAAGACAACACTTACAACCTGAACAAAATCTCATCACTTGCTTAGATCTATTTATTATAGTCAGTTATAAAAACTAATTACCAAGTTGTTTATCTTTCTGACCTGCTAAAACTCCTAAAAGTACTACACACACGAACACAAAATTCACATACAGCTAAAACTCCTAAAACTAATTACCAAGTTGTTTATCTTGATTCAGTTATCCTGCCCCCCTAAGATGTTGTTTGGCATGTTCATAAGGAAACTAGCAGTCAGTAGTTAAATGGTAGCAAGCAAGCCCAGTAGTCAGTAGTAGTCACAAAAGTCATTTTCGTTAAATCCACAGACATCCAAAACCAACCGAGTTAATTAGACAAGCTCAAGAAACTGATTCAAAAGCTACAATTTCAGTATAGTCAAGCTCCTTAAACTTGACTTGCACAACGTTTGACTGATAATCAAGGTCAATTAAGAGCCAATCATAGTAAGTGATGAAACATATTAGTTGCTCAATAATTGTTCAGTAAAAATGTCATAGAAAATTCAAGACATCCATTCAACATGTCAAGCAAACAAATCTTAACCCAGTAATCTCTAATCGGAACAAATCTTACCTGGCCAGGCGAGCTCGAAGGAGGAGGGTTGCTGGAGAGCCGGGGTGGAGCCGAGCGGGGCGGAGGCGAGCAGGGTGGAGGCGAACCGAGTGAGCAGGGGCGAAGGCGAACCGAGTGAGCAGGGGCGAAGGCGAGCGGGGTGGAGGGCCGCCGCCGACGAAGAAGTGGAGAGCGGTGTGGAGGGAGGAGAAGCCGACGAAGTGGAGAGCGGGGTCGTGAGTCTGATCGAAGAAGACGAAGTGGAGATTGGGGTTTTGGTTTTTTTTTTTTTTTTTTAAAATAACGGTTATGTTAACCTATTTAACGTAAGGGTATATGACGAAAAAAAGTTAAAACTCGGGGACACCATACGAAATTGGTCAATCTTTAGGACATCAGGCGAAATTCGTCATTCCTCGAGGGTACGAGGTGAAAAATCCGTTGTTAATTTGAAAATTACTATGTGGAATTCTCGTAAGAAAGGGCTGGTGATGTAGCGCAAAGACGATGACGTCCGGCGAGAGCGAGGAAGAAGTCAACGGTCGCGAATTCTGTTGATTCGTGTTCAAAGAAGGCTGGTTTGTGGTTATAAGAGACCATATTAGAGAGAGAGAAGTACAAATCAAACCCATCTAACTTTTAGACAAAAGCCCAATATATTTAAGTTTAAACTGGACCATAATAAGCTCACATGTTGGAAATGTTGTGGGCCATAATAAGCCCACTCTTTTGTTTTGATCCACAAGAAACCTACCCCAACTAAAAAAGAACAAATGTCCAACCGACCTCCTTCCTTCCCGTTCTTTTCTCCAACTTGCAGGACGGGGCTAGGGGTCCGGCGCCCCCCTTCATTCCGGGATTTTTTATTTTATTTTTGTTATATTAATTGTTTTTCGGCGAAAAACCGCGTACGTCTTTTTTTTTCGCCTCACACTCTCCTATGGGCGGCACTCATTGCTGTTCAGAAAACCCGAGTTCCTTGGGCGGTACGAATTGCCGCCCATGATGGATTCAGTTTTGGGTTTATTTTTAAAAATAAATTAAAATGTGTTTTAAAAAACCGGTTCATTGAAACCGGGGTTGTGGGCTGCAACAAGTGTCGCCCAAGAAACTGGTTCAGTGAACCGGGTTTTTTGGGGGGACAGGGTTCATGGGCGGCAAGACGTGCCGCCCAGTTTACTTTAAAAAGAGAGTCTTGGACGGCACTAGGTGCAGCCCAGGGAGTATACGTTTCACTCCCAACGGTAAATGTGGGCTGCACATAGGGCCGCCCAGGACAGGTGTAGCCGACAATATATATTGGGGATGGTGGTATTGTATTGTATCAAAATCTTGAAACTCCTTTTCATAAAAAATGTCGTCGTCAAGCGATTCTGGATGGAGGGGGTTGTCGGAGTCGTCTTCAAGCGTGCACACATCTGTAGATGATGAGGGTGATTTGCAGGCGCCAATTTCTCCCGAGTACTTCAAGGTATGTAATATTGTAATTTTTATTGTATAAAATAATTAGATCTTAAATGTACTTAGTCTTTGAACTGTTTTGAAATATGTTTAATTTTTTGATATTAGTTTGTAGAAATTTAATTATTAATTAGTCTCTAATGTAATAATTTTTGTATATAAATAGGGTGATTCTAGTGATGATGAATTTGTAGCAATCGACTTCTCATCTCATTTTACTACTACTGAGATATTTCCTAGTAAGGAAGGATTGAGAGATTGGGTGTAAAGGGTAGGTTTTAGTCTTTTTATGGTGATCACTACTAAATCATCAAAGCCTAAAAAGATTATATTTCATTGTAAGAGATTCGGGTTACCTAGGTCCGGCAAGAAGAATGTGTTAGTCGATGGTAAAAAGGTCAGCCCGATACGAGTGAATAAAACTAGGTCAAAAAAGAAGGGTTGTCCCTTTTTGATGCATGATACTTTTAGGGAAGGAAATGCTATTAGAGATCCTGGGTGGACCATATCGGTTGTTAGTGGATCCCATAACCATATGCTTTCGAGCACCTTGATCGGCCATGCATATGCTTCCCGACTTACGAAGGAGCAGCGTAGGAAAGTGATGATTGATACTGCGGCGGGTGCAAGACCCAAGGTTATTTCTACACAGATTAGGAATGAATATACGGGTTCAACGATTTCGAGGAAGCAGGTGTACACTGTTAGGGCTAAGGAGAGGTTGAAATCCCTGGGCAATCTGAATGTGACACAATGGTCATTGGGATATTTGAATGAGAAAGGCTATTTGTTGGACACTGCTACTAAGACGAGCGAAGATGGGAAGGAGGTTTTGGCGTGCTTGTTTATTTCTCATCCAGACGCTCGACATTTGTTGTGCATGTTCCCTAATGTCGTCATCATGGATTCGACATACAAAACCAACAGGTAAACCTTACTCTTTTTTGTATTATGTGTAGATAATGGTATTTTCTGCGTGTTTAAAGTATTTTTTGTGTTGCATTTATAGGTACGGTATGCCTCTATTCCAGATTGTTGGGTTTACTTGCACCAACTACACATATTGCATTGCTCTTGTGTTCATGGAAAGGGAGACGACAAACCACTATGCATGGGTGCTGAGACGATTGAAGTGGTTGTACGAGGAGAAAAATCCCGTATGCATCATGTCTGATCGAGAGCTAGGACTGATCAAGGCTGTCAAACTGGTGTTTCCGAAGGTTCGTCATCACTTGTGTCAGGTCCATGTAGACCGTAATGTGAAGGCATATGCTAAGACGATGAAGATTGACGAGAAGAAATTCTCAGGAAGTGTTCGTCGGGTGATGAGGTCTCACACAAAAGAGGAGTAAAGAGAGCGGCTTGCTCACTTTAAGGAGATATGGAGTGAAGGCTTGGTGAGATATGTGGAACAAACTTGGTTTAATGAGCATAAGAAGAAGCTGGTTGCGGCATGGTGTGATGATGTTCTCCATTTTGCCACAAGAACATCAAACAAGTAACTTTCATACAAACATTTGCAATCAAATTGGGTTATAAAATTTATTTAGTTAATTGTATACGAATATATTATTGTCAGGGTTGAGGGTCAACATTCTATGCTTAAGGACATGATTGAGACATCCGTCGGAGGGTTCGACACAATTGTGCAGCACATCGACAACATGTTTGTTGATCAGCATCGGAAGATCCGATTTGAGATGACCAAGAACTGCACTGCCTTTCCCATGGAGATAGTGAATGGCCTTGAGTGGGTTAATGTGTTCTTCAAGCGCATCCTTGAAAAGTGCTCTGAAAAATGCCTGAGAATGTTGTATGCCCAAGCTGTATTAGCAAAGGAGGGAAAAATTGGGAACAAATGTGATGATTTTTGGTGGAGGTCCACACTAGGGCTGCCTTGCCCACACACAATTAAGGTCTACGTGGAGACGGGTTACCCGTTAGTGCCTGAAGAGGTTGATATTTTCTGGAAGCAGATCCGATGGGAAGGGGTGGATGCTAAGGATCTTGATGTCGATGATGGTGTTTCACTGACAGCGGACAATGTCATGGTGGATGACTTCGTTGAAGAGTACTTATGTGGGACAGTTGAGGGATTTGATTTGAAGAAGATGGCGGAAAAGTGGCGTGAGTCAAAGGACCCTACATCGTGCGATATTCAAGACCCGCCACGTGGTGAGACCAAGAAGGGGAGGCCTAGGATGAATGCGAGAAAGACCGGTACCAAGAGGAAAATGGGTTGGGACGAGCATGTGGATGCAAAAATGAAGAAGATGAAGGAGAAGCAGAAGATGAAGATGGAGGGTGAGGAGCTGGGAGTGGATGAGGAGGAGGAGATTGCAGAGAAAGAGACGACCAATGTGAAATCGTCCGTGGGATCAAAGGGATCGAAAGGATGCCCTTCTAGCGGACGACCTCACAGTGGAGTTTCAACAGCAAAAGGGAGTGCCACTAAACCTGCAAAGCCGAAATCTGCTTCAAGCAAGTCCAAGTCGGCTTCAAACAAGCCGATCAAGTATCTCGGCTTCAACTGGGGACACGAGAATATTGATCATTTCATGCTCGCCTACATTTCTAGAGTTCAAAATGTCAAAGGTGATGGTCATTGTGGGTTCCGTTCTCTTGCCGTTTTGCTGTGTCGCCAAGAAGACGAGTACATTGATGTCCGGTTAGGGCTTTCGAAGCACGTCCAGGCACATGGAGCCAACTACGTAGCGATGCTTGCGGAGGAAGCGTTGACGTTGGAAGAATTTGTTAGGAAATTGAATTATATTCCTTCACCGTGCATGGCAAACTTCTGGTGTGTAATGCCTATTACTGGGTTGGCGTTTGCCACAGAACACCAAGTGGCTGTTGTTGTCTTATCATGGTTCGGACCGCACACATGTCTTCCATTGTGGGCCCCCCGGGTGCCGAGCCTCCGACAAAGGTTTATGCGATAGCACATGTAGGCAGGAGAGACCATTACGTACCGGTACGTAGAGTCATACTCTCTCGTATTTACTTATTCTTTCATAAATTTTTTTATAACTGTATTGTTTACGTGTACAGATTTGGTCTGTTAATGACCATTGTCCCATTCCACCGCCTCCAAGACAGTGGCGCATTTACAAGGATCCAAGTGTTGATGGATGGGATAGTCATGAGCGTTTTAAGGATAGGTTCAAGAATTATGTAGAGGAGCGAGCATATCATGGACGACCTGACATACTTACCTAGGTTTTTTGGATTGTAATCGACTTTATATATGATATTGTATTTCCTTTTGTGTGAAAGTTTGATTGAGATTGATCGTATATTGTGTTTTGAATCATTTGTTTTTTCGAATTGAAAAAAATCGGGAAAATGCGATACGCGACAACAATATTACTAATCATTAACAAAAACACGTTCACGAAAACATTAAAGCGTACACTAGTTGTGGGCGGGTGCGTATTAATAGGGTAAATAGGGTAAAATATGACCGTTGTGGGTGGCACACAGTGCATCCCAGTAGGGTTCACTGGGCGGCACACAGTGCAGCCCAGTGTACTGTGTGCCGCCCAGAAGGGTACTTGTGAGATTCTGGACCCTTTGGGCGGCACTGTGAGCCGCCTAGCCAGCTTTTTTACTATATATAAGGAGAACTTCTGTTGATAGATTCCTGACATTCGTAGGAAACCAAACACTACAACAAATAATGGCATCTTCCTCTGAATCATCAACAAACCCCCCACATCGGCTATGCGAGTGTAATTTGAAAGCCGTTGTCCGTACTTGGGATTTGCAGTGGAACTACGGAAGGAGGTATTGGGGATGCCCAAAAATGCAGTGTTCATACAGGAAGTATATTGATCCTATGTACGAGGATAGAGCACACGCGGTTATTCGACAACAGTGGCGGGAAAAACAAGATCTTGTTAAGGAGAATCAAGATCTTGTTAAGCAAAATCAAGAACTTTTACAAGATCTGGATAAGATGCGTAGGTATAACCGCAATCTATATAATGATGTACATCGTATACTGCATTGATGTCGTATCTTTTGTGTAATGTTGTTTACGTACTATCAAACTTTGTAGGGAGCAAGCCATTTTATCAAAGCAGAGATATGATATGCCGCGAACTTTTACCAGAGACTATCCTAATTTCTTCAAACGCAACTAGGCGATGTCATTTATATGCGAGTCAAGCGTCCTAGGACGAACCTCCTTGGGCCATGGCGTACATGTTGATCTGCTCTTTTTTCCTCACTGCAGCACAGATAAAAACATGGGATCTTTAAATTTCGGTATTTGTAGGATTTCAAATTTTTCTGTGATGCAGCTAGGAGAAGGAGCATATCAGCATGAACGCCGTGGTCCTAGGAGGTTCATCCCTGGGCTCTTGATTCGGTCAAGATGATAATGGCCACAGGGCAAGAGTTGTGTATGTCATTTGTTCCAGTGTGTATGTATTTTTTGTAGTGTGTAAGCCATCAGTGAATGTATATGTGTTTTTAGAATTTGTATGTGTTTTTAGTATGTGTATGTATTTTAAGAATATGCATGTGTTTTTTTGAAATAACGGACGAAAATCCAAAAAACCAATAAACAAAGAATTCAAACTAGAAACGACGGAACAAATATCTAAAAATAACCAATAAAGCCAAAAGTCAAATTAGAAACGACAGAACAAATATCTAAATACAACCAATAAAGCCAAAAGTCATACTAGGAATTACTGGAATGTCAATCCCAATGTGAAATCGAACAAACACAAAAGTCATACTACAAATTGCTAAAAACAACCAATAAAGCCAAAAGTCATACTACAAACTCTCTGTCTCACTATCCGATGACTCATCTAAATGTGGAGTAGAATCACTAGCCAAGGACACACCTATACCCGAATCCACGCCCGGTGCCCATACTGGAGGAACCATCGGCGTCGGCTGAGACGCTGTCTGCCGAGCTGATGCCTGCTGAGCTGCTGCACGCTCTTCCGCCATCCTAGATGATTCGGCTCTATCAAATATAGTAGAGTCTGCACTATATGCATGGGAAGACATCTGTGAAGCCCGTACAAGCGGTGGAGCTACAGGAATGACGTCACTGAAAAGGATGTCATGCATATGCTGAAAGTGCTCCCTACACCCTAAACAACCTCCAGACATAAGCTCCTGAAGATAGGCATTGCTCATCGCCACACGCTGCAAATGAAAACAAACATTTTAATTTAAAAACATAGACTTTCATAAAATAATTTAAAAGAATAAAATGGGACAAAAAACATACCCTTTGCAAGTTGATAGCCGGAGGTGGTCCTCTACTGATACGAGGCTGCACTGGTGCACTCGGACTCACGTAAGGATGCGACACCTGTAGATACCAGTCCAGATACGCGTCGTGGACATCCCAAGCCATCGTCGCAGGAGGACTCGTCAAGATGTGGGGGCAAAGATGATGCTCAAGCTGGTCCCACCTGTGCCAACGCGGGTCAAAGTGCAACTGGTATCGCCTCGTCCCCCTGAAATCATGAGGACGCACTGCAACCAGAGGCTCTATGATATCCATCGTCCTGCTCTGTCGATAACCGAACTGGCGTGTAAGCCGATCTGGCATGTATGGCTCCTCTACACCGAGAAAACGAATAGTCCCTCGATAAGTGGAGGACCTATGGACACCTCGAAAATCAAGACCCTCGTACAGCATCCACCGTATGTGCAATTAACAAAGCACGATGGAACATAAATTAATTCATTAAGCTATCTTACTGTAAATTAAAATTGAAAAAGAATACGTACATCTTCTGGCCTATACTCGTCCAGAATTCGTCTGTAGTGTGACTAGTCACGGAGGGACCAGAGAGGTGTCCGGCCAATGCAGTATCGTCCAGCGCGTCGGAGGTCGTCGTCCACACCTTCCTTGAGGTTAGGGTTGCCCGGGAAGTATACGAAGTACGTCCAAATCCAAACCTGCGTACAGAGAAAGACAACCATTATTAAAAACAATTCAATAATGTATATTAATAATTTAAATTATAAGTTAACTATATTAAAGGCCTACCTCTAAAAGACGTGCGCAGCCGGCGAACTGTGCAGCTCCGCGCCGAGAACCCTCTCCGAGGTTCCTATAAAGGAGAGCCAGAACCCCAGTACCCCAAGCAGTATGAACGACACGCTCCCAGTCCACAAAAAGAGGTAGCAGTGTTGTATTCAGCTCGTTCGTTGACTTATCAACGAAGATGCTAGCCGACATGGCGTGCCATAAGAAACCGGCTGCTATATCCTCTAGGTAGGCACCCTCTTCAATCATCCTCATCACATGCCTCCCAAGCTGGAATTGCTTGACCCAACCCTTCCTAAGGCCGCGGACCATGTCAACATCATCCTCATCAAAGCTGTAGTCCGAATCTATCCCAAACAAATAGCCGAACAAAGCCTCACACTCCGCCAGCTCGCTATCATGATCGGTCCATTGTGACGTCACCTCAAATCCCTCGATCGGCAGCCCTAAAATCATCAGCACGTCATGTAAAGTAGGAGCTATCTTGCCCTAGGGAAAGTGAAAGGTGTTCGTCTCTGGATGCCATCTCTCAACGAATGCTGAAATGAGGCTGTGATCAGCATTGCCGAACTGCAAATCAAGTAAACCAGTCAACCCCGTCTGCTGCGCAATCCAAAACCAGGACCCCTCCATAGGGACCCCTCTAGGAATACGATCCCTCCAAAATGCAAACTGCGTAGGGCGTGTCTGGACCCTCAAACTCCTAACAACGTCCTCGGGTGGGTCCAACGACGCCTTCCTCCATATCAGCTCTGCAATGTGCGTATCAAAGTTCCTCAACAAAGAAGGAAGCTGCTCAGCTGGCTCATGCGGAGATGGGGCCTGTGTGACTGGCTCAGACTGAGACGGGGCCTGCTGAGATGGCTCATGATGTGGAGATGGGGCATGCTGAGATGGAGATGGGCCATACTGAGTCTCCTGATGTGGCTCAATCGGAGATAGGGCCTGTGTGGCTGGCTCAGGCTGAGACGGGGCCTGCTGAGATGCCTCACGTGGAGATGGGGCATGCTGCTCATGTGACTCCTCCAGAGGTAGCCGCTGCTGAGGTGAGTCATCAAGATATGGGTCCTCCTGATGTGACTGCTGAGGTGGGTCCTCCATAATCACGTCCTCATCTGAGCGGACGGGACCAACATCGTCCTCACTAGCGCCCTCACTATCGGCCTCAATATGGCCCTGCGATACACCGCCAACCCTCCTCTTGCGATCAGATGCAGTAGTAGGGCGACTATCTCGATCGGACCGTGCGATCTTACCCAAAACTTCCTATTTTTCCATAAAAAATATAGAAAATTGTTTTCTTACAAACAAAATCAATATATTAAAATTTGCATTACAATGACATATTTAATATTACAGTATAATTGAGCTTATTACCTATACTATTTTTTATAATGATTAAATACAATAAAAATCAATTTTACAAATATAACTATATTCATTTTACCCACTATAACATATTTACATATGCCCAAATATTATTTTCTTACAAACAAAATCAATATATTAAAATTTTCATTATAATGATATATTTAATATTATTTAACAGTATAATTGAGCCTATTACCTATACTATTTTTTATAAGATAATGATTAAATAATCTAAAATCCAAGTATATAAATCTACAAGTGCAGTAACAATTTAATTAAATAAATTAGATTTAACGATTACAAATTTAAAAAACATCATATCTTTTCAGTTGGCCTCCGTTCATATTTTCGCTTTTGGCAAATGGGAATTTCACCCAAGTCTAACATAGCCTGCTGAGCAACCGCGCACGCGACGTCGAAGGCATTCTCCGCCGCGATGTCGCCCTCCTCGCCCAAAAAAGCCCCGATATCGCCCTCCTCGCCCTCGGTCCTGGGCGGCACCACGTGCAGCCCAGATTCCCCCATAGTGGGCGGCACGTAGTGCAGCCTCGCCTCCCTCCTCGGCCTCGCCCAGCCTCGCTTCGCCTCCTTCCTCCGCCAGCCTCGCTTCCTCCGCCAACCTCGCTTCCTCCGCCGCGTCGCCACCCCTCTCCCCCAGCCTCGCTTCCGCCGCCTCCTCCGTCGCCTCGTCGCTGCCCCCCGTGAAACAGAGATTGGCCGCCGCCGCCGCCGCCGCCACCGTCGAATCTGCCGTCGATTCTAGTACATCGCCGCCGTCTCCGCCAAGAACTCCCGCCGCCGCCATCTGATGGTCCCTCAGTTCTTCCTCCGCCAAGAACTCCCATATGTCGTCAACTGAATAATCGCCGCCGGGATCCATTTTCGCTCTCGAACTCTGCAAATCGCTCTCGGAGAAGACGACCCTGGGCGGCATTTAATAACGCCGAAGTTTCAATTTTTGGGCGGTTTGCACATGGGCGGCAATAGTTGCCGCCCAAGTTTCAATTTCAAATTCGCCATTGGGCGACATGTTTTGCCGCCCAGATTTTTGGGTTTAGACTCGGCGGCTTTCAGTGCCGTCGAATTTTTACCCGGTTTCCAAAAAATTATTTTTTAATTTTTAAAATAAATAAATTAAATTTCAAAATCGGGTTCTATAAAACCAAAAACACTGGGCGGCAATATGTGCCGCCCAGGTCCAAATCGGGTTATAAAAAAACCGGTTTGCATGGACTGCACCTAATGCCGCCCAGGTGCAAACCGGTTTTTTGGAAGGGTTTTCTGGGCGGCTCTAAGTGCCGCCCAGAGGAGAGTGCGAGGCGAAAAAAATCGGCGTGCGCGGTTTATCGGCCTTGTTTTTAGGAAATTTTTGGTGTATTCCCGAGTTTAAGGGTATTCTAGTCTAAGTTTATAATCGTGTTTATTGCCTCAAATTACTAGGATTTGACTCAATTTAGTCAAATTCACACTCAAACCATCTCAATTTGAATTCTGAAACAATAACTCATTTTCGATCTTATGAATTCAAATCGTGATGGGTCGGGTATAGATTCAGTGTATAGATTTGCTTGAATTAATTTGTTTATAATTCAAACTTAATTTAATTTAATTGACGTGTTCAATTGAGCTTGTGTTAAATTGAATTAGTGATAAATTGAATTATTCTAAAGAGGAATTTAAACAAATTTGTTGTGCGGAGTAAGAGATTGTCGGTTTCAAGTGTTGAGTCTCCGACTATTCCTAATGAATCTGAAAATGTTGATAAAGATCAATGTTGGTTTTCAAGAAAAAAAAATACAAAGTGAGAATGCATGTAAGATTGATATTAATATTATTTCTAGCTATTTTTACTTAATATTAATATAATACTGAATTAAATTGTGCCCCTTCTTAAAAAATCCTCTAGTTCCACCACTGCTTGCAGTCGCTGAATGGCCACCTTTAGGGAATGAACGACTTATGTCTCAGGCCTTACAAGGACCGATAAGGTAATATCGGCGGATCTCAAGGGAAGCGGGGGCGGCCGCCCACTCAAGCGTGCTGAATCCGTCATCGCCTATGTGTCTTTGAATTGTATCATATTTGCATTTCGTGATAACGTGTGTTTGTCTTGAAAATTTAAAATGCACATTCGAATTTTTTTTGCCCCGATAACTTGTGATTGTCTAGCTAAAAATTTAAAAGCATGTGCGGTATAATCGAAATGCACATGTAATTCAACCTAGATGCACACTATAAGTGTATTTTGAGTTTATAAGACAAACAAAAATAACCTTTAAAAAAGTTATATTAGATGTGTATTCGTTTTATTTTATAAAAAGATGTACATATAAATTGTGCTATATATATATATGAATTTTGAGTTTATAAGTTCGACAAACAAAAAGATAGCCCATAAAAAAACAAATTCCATTTTGGAAATGTATCGATTAATTTTGTTAGACTGTTAACCAAATCTTTTCAATGTGATATCGTGAATCATTTTCTGTTATAAATAAAAGACAATACATAAGATATTATTTGATCGAAGTTATTTAAACTTCAAAATTGTTAATCAACTTCATTTTGAATAACAAAATTTGAAAATATACACCCACTCAAATCTGTAAACTTAAAAAAACCTAAATTACTTCACTTAAGGCTATATATATAAGGTAATCCTCTTCGATTTATGCCCATTTTCATATATACTTTCTTTCACGTACCAAATATCTTAATTATTGATTTTTGTTTTATTAATTTTCTTCAAAAGAAATCACATTATTTTGTATCAATAACGTTCATACTAAAGTATTTTTAATTATTAATCTCGATCCATAATAATAATTTTAATTAATTGTTTTGGCAGTGTCAAAGGGGCACATTCACTTGAGATTCTCGAAGTCTATAATATTAATGTTTTCGATAGGAGATTCGTGTCGAATGTATGATTGTTGTGAGGAGTATTTTCATTGACCAGTTAAAGTTTTGAGAAAATAATGAATTCTTGAGTCGAATCACATTTTTTTGACAAATTCAGAGTGAGAATAAATAATACGGAATGATCTCGTTTAGCCTATTCATCCGACATTATTAGATCAATTATGAATGTACTTAGCCCTCGTTTGGTACGTGTTATACTTTCCAGGAAGTTGGACTTTTTCATAAAATACATTTATTTTCTGTGTTTGGTTCAAAAATAAAACGTGAGAATTTACTTTTCAGGAAGTTTCAATTCCTTCAATCAAAGGAATTACACTTACTTTGAAGAGGTAGGTAAGATCTGTTAGGATATTAATTATTATTATTATCTTTGTATATTAGGATAGTAATTAGTCTTCATATCTTTTAGGATTTTTACTTATCTTTTACTTGGTAACTTCGTGTATCTATATATTCCCTGCACAACAGCCACCGATCCCCTAAATTTTTTTCATGTCTCTCCTTCCTGTTCTCCTATGGCTACACTTTCTCCAAACCTAATACCCAACGAACATGAACCCACCAAACCCTTGGTTGTGGTTCAATTCCCAAACATCGCTAAGCTTACCCCGACTAATTATCTCGCCTGGAAACTTCAGATTGAGGCAGTCCTCATTGGCTATGGCCTCTTCAAGTTCGCCGACGGCTCCTTCCCGGCTCCGACGGCGTTGCTCACCAAGGATAATGTCTCCTCGCCCAACCCCGCCTACCTTACCTGGACTCATCAGGACAAACTCGTCTTCGGTGCTCTAGTTGGCACTGTCTCGGCACCTGTCAGTGTGCTTCTCTCCAACACCTCCACGGCCCAACAAGCTTGGGATCTTCTATCCCGCACCTACGCCCGTCCGACTCGTGGTCACATCAAGCAACTCAAGGACCAATTGAAGCATACCTCCAAAGGGAGTCTCCCTATTGCCGAGTATATGCAAGCTATCAAACGCCTCATTGATGAGCTTGCCTTGCTTGGTAAGCCCATGGATCCCGAAGACGTCACGGATCGCATCCTCGATGGTCTTGACACTGAGTACCAATCCGGCATTGATGCCATTCATGCTCGCGACACACTGATTACCTTTGATGAGTTATTGGAGAAGTTAATCAACAAAGAGCTCAGCCTCAAACATCGATCATCGCCTCCTGCTTTTCCGGTCGTCGCCAACACCACCGCTCCTCGACACCGCCAGCCCAACCCGCCACCATCTCGCTACCCTGCTACACCACCCTCATACCCTACACAACTTCACTCATCAACCAGCCGCAACCCCCCAAAACCATACCTTGGAACCTGCCAATGGTGTGTCACAAATAGGGATGGCAATGGGTCGGGTGATGGTCGGGTGGACAACATCCATCACCCGACCCGAATTTTTTTCCCACCCACCCGATCCGACCCGCACCCGAAGGGTGCATCATCCGCACTCGATCCACCCGATCACCCGCGGGTGATCGGGTGGGTCGGGTGAATTTTATCATTTTTATTTTTCATAAAATTTTACTATAAAAATTGCTAAATAACAATAAAAAATGGAACATAATAATTAAAACGTTTCATACAGGGTAACAAACATAGAAAAATCACAAGACAATCATAATAAAAGTCTAAAGTCTTTAATATTCATTCAACGTTAAGATAATCCATCTAAATAATTAAGTTGACAAAACAATCACATGTATTCAACTTCACCAATCAATCACCCACATGTCTTCAACTCCTTAGAATTAAAATCCTGCATTTACAAATAAATCAAATATGAATAAATAAAAAGGATAAACAAACAAAATCCTGCACACTTGTAAGTTTTAACAAACAAATAAAAGAATAAGCCTTGTTTTGGAAGGAGGTCATCATCATTGATCAAATTTACCTCCAGTAAATACGATCTCAACAGGGAGTTAAAGCTACAGTTAGTGATATGTTTCATGTAATCACATAGACATAGTTTAATTCAGTAGAATTTATACTTACCTCCAGTAAATACGATCTCAGCATGTATATGTTTCATGTAATCACATATCAATTTGTTATATCACTAATCATATTGGACATGGTATAAATATGATAATAATTTCTTATAAGAAGCAAAAAATTGTCAATCAAATTTAGGGATCATACAAGGTTTATAGATTAATCTCAATTTCTGAAAAATAATGAAATTGAGCTTAATCAACATGTATCTTAGTATCTAGAGTATTTATGACTGTTAACATGGTAAGGTTGTAAGAACACTTATGGATATTTGAAATATAACTTAATATACTATGACCAATATTACTAATTTACTATACCTGTAATGAAATTGAGCTTAATCAGCATGTAGACTAAAAAAATGGAAAGACAAAGCATTGCAGAGGAAGATGGACGAAAATGACAGGGATTGACAGCAATGGAAGACGAACGAATGGAAGACGAACAATGACATGGATTGAGCTTACCGCGTAGGAGAAGTTCGGAGGAGATATCGGCGGCGAATGGAAGACGAATGACAACGACGAAGATGAAGGAGACGACGATGGGGTGGTGGCGGGCGATGGCACTGCAGAGCTGTGACGGCACCGCGAGCTGGGATTTCTGCAAATACGACTCGGAGAGTGGAGGAGATGGGGGGAGACCGGGAGTCGGCCAGTCGAGAGTGGAGGAGATAGAAGTTCAAGTTCTGCACAACCACTGGTGAAGTGGTGAAAGAAGGAAATGGGAGGAAGCCAGGAGGGGAGCGGTGGTTTGGGTTGAAAGAATCAGATGGGACTTGGGAGGGGTAGGTTAAAGATTAAGGTTTTTTCCTTTTATATTAGCTTTTTTGGCTTAAAAAATATAAATATCTTATTATATCGGGTGGCCGGATCGGGTGAATGGGTCGGGTGGCCGGGTCGGGTGATCGGATCGGGTCGGGTGGATGATAGTGGTCACCCGAATCCGACCCGATCCATCACCCGATCATCCAAAACCTGATTTCCATCCATGTTTTTTCGGGTTTTCACCCATTTTTTCGGGTCGGTTTTTTCGGGCGTCCGTCGGGTGCGGGTGAAACTGTCATCCCTAGTCACAAAGGGCCACTCCCTCTCTCGTTGCCCCACCTTCTAACAACAGCACCCCAGCATCGCAGTCCCACGCCCTCCTCGCTCCTGGCAGCCGACTCCTCAGGCTCACACCACCCACCCAACCCCACCATCTCCTCAGGCCCACGCCACCCACCCACCTCATCCCTCCTCACCCAACTGGCTCCTTGACACCGGTGCTTCGAACCACATCACCAACGACCTTGAACATCTATCCCTCCATCAATCCTATGATGGTACTGATGAAATTATAGCAGCTAATGGCTTGGGCTTACCCATCAACAACACTGGTTCGACCACTCTTACTTCCCCTACTCATTCTTTCTCTTTATCAAAAGTTCTTCATGCTCCCACATCTCATCGTAACCTCATTTCTGTCAATCAGTTTTGTGCTGAAAATCAAACTCTAATTGAATTCTCACCTTCTTCCTTTTGTGTCAAGGATCTTCGAACCCGAGCACCTCTTCTCACCGGCCTAGCTAGACATGGCCTGTACGAATGGCCCTCATCTGCAGTTGCCTCGCCGTCTGTGTTCTCATCTTCCTCACCACCTCCACCATGGCATCACCGCTTAGGGCATCCCTCTACAAAAAAAAATCAGCTTTTATCTACTAGTTTAGGGTTTTCAGTTTCAACTGGTCCTCCTTGTAATCCATGCCAAATCAATAAAAGTCACAAATTGCCTTTTCATACCTCGTCTCTTACTAGCACAACTCCATTACATGTCATATTTAGTGATGTTTGGACCTCCCCTCTTCATTCTCATGATCATTATAAGTACTATGTAGTGTTTGTTGATCACTTCTGCAGATACGTGTGGCTATACCCTCTTCGTAAGAAATCTGACACACTTGCCACATTCATTCGCTTTCGTGCCTTGGTCGAAAACTACTTCTCCCGCCCTATCATAACCCTCTACTCTGACAATGGGGGTGAGTACCTTGCCCTTGCCTCCTATCTCTCCACCAATGGCATCAGTCATCTCACCTCTCCACCCCATACACCGGAACACAACGGCTTTGCCGAACGTCGTCATCGTCATCTCGTTGAAACCGGCCTTGCCCTTCTTTCCCAAGCTCACATGCCCCTAAGCTATTGGCCTCATGCCCTCACCACTGCTGCATACCTTATCAATCGCATGCCTACCCCAACACTTTCCAATTCCTCGCCCTACGAGGTCCTATTTGGCCAAACCCCCAACTATAACCACCTTCGAAGCTTTGGATGCCTCTGTTATCCATGGCTTCACCCCTACTCCTCTCACAAACTCGATCCCAAATCCTTCCCTTGCGTCTTCGTCGGCTACTCCCCATCCCAATACGCCTATTATTGCCTTGATCCCGACACTCGTCGCATCTACTCCTCTCGTCACGTTCACTTTTTGAACACCACTACCCCTTTCAAACCCGGTCCGCAAACTTGCCTACCACCGACCCCTCCTCGACCGATGAGTGGTGCTCTATGTCACTTCCTATATCAGCCCCTATCACACCGCCGTCACCAGCACCTGACCCACCTTCTCCGCTGCCCCACAATCCCACTACCCCTCTGCCACAAGCCTCACCCGACACCACCAGCCCCAGCCCTACTCCTCCGCAGTCCCCTACCCCACCACCCCCTCCTCCTCCACCCCCTCCTCATCACCCTATTGTTACCCGCTCACATAACAACATTCATAAACCCATCCAAAAACTCAACTTGTCTGCCACCCTCTCCTCCTCTGAGTCCAAAACAGCCATTCAAGCTCTCAAAAAATCCTATATGGCGCAAGGCTATGGAAGAACAATATCATGCTTTGGTCCACAATGAAACCTGGACCCTCGTCCCCGCATCATAAGCTCCGAACATTGTCGGCTGCAAATGGATTTTCCGTACCAAGTATAAACCCGACGGCTCCATTGAACGCCACAAGGCACGCCTCGTTGCTAAGGGATTTCACCAATGCCCTGACCTTGACTTCACCGAGACCTTTAGTCCCGTCATCAAACCCGCCACCGTCCGTCTCATCCTCAGCCTCGCCGTCACCCACTCTTGGTCTCTCCGTCAACTCGATATCAACGACGCCTTTCTTCAAGGCCATCTCACCGAGCAAGTCTATATGGCTCAACCACTGGGGTTTGTTGATCCCCATCATCCCACTCATGTGTGTCATCTTCGGAAATCCATCTACGGCCTGAAGCAGGCCCCACGAGCCTGGTACTACGAGCTTTGCACCTACCTTCTCCAAACTGGTTTTCGGAATGCCGTGTCTGACTCGTCACTCTTCTACATGTGTTGTGGTCAAGGAGTCATCTTCCTCCTTGTCTACATTGACGACATCATAGTCGCTGGCTCCTCTCTACCCCTCCTTCAAGAGATTCTGACTGGCATTGCTCGTCGCTTTTCCCTCAAGGATTTAGGAGATCTCAACTACTTCCTTGGGGTGGAAGTTCGCCCCTGTCCCCGTGGTCTTTTTCTCAATCAACAACGCTACATCCTTGAGTTACTGGAGAAGCACAACATGCTTGACTCCCGCCCCGGCTCCACCCCACTTGCACCTGATCCACCACTCACCCTAGACGATGGCTGCCCGCTCACTGATCCCACCATCTATCGACAAACAGTGGGTAGCATCCAGTACCTCTCTCTCACTCGCCCGGACATTGCATTTGCTGTCAACCGCCTCTCCCAGTTTATGCATCGCCCAAGTGAACGTCACTGGTGATAACTCCAAGGATCTGAAGGAAACACAGTGCAAGGCAAGCCCCTTGATGGCTCCTCAGTTGGTGGCGCTGAGATGGTTTCTGGCCTGACTTCAGAGGGGTCGTTCTCCCTCGTCCGTGATCGGAATGAGGTGATTCCAACGCCCAGAGGTAGATCTTGAGGTCTAGTTTCAACCTTAAAAATTTCAGGGTGATCTAAGCTGGGAATCAGAAGACAAGACACTTTTACTGAGAGGTCGTTGAAAGATCCGGAAAGGATTTCAACGAGGATAGTGTTTTCCAAGGTGGCGATTATGAGTTGGATGGTGGCGGTTATGGGTTGGATGGTGGCGGTTATGGCCGAAAGTGAGATGGAAATGGAGGTGATGGATATGGCTTCTTCTTTGATGGATATTACACACCAACAAGGTAGAAGTCTAGGTTGAAATCTTCAAGATATGACACACTCAAAGCTTTCAACAATGGTGTCTTGATACAACACACAAGACTTGGAAAAGGGACGCTCAAAGAGACGAGAAATTCTTCTTCTTAATCTGATTAAACGTCCTCAGCAAAATGTTTTACAAAGCCCTTTGTATGACAAGGCCAAATTAAAAGAAAAAGGAAGAAAAGGCTTAAAACACTTAAGCCCACAAGTGTGCAAGGCTGGCGGCCCAATTTACAAGCAATAATTCAGAAATGGTCTTAAAATGTCATGCAAAGAGATAAGCATTTAAATAAGGTGATGTGACTCTAGGAGAGTCACGGCTGGTATGGGTGCTATGAATCTGAGCCCTCCAAATGATGTGATGGACTCCATGCTAAGTAGTCCCTTCTTGAGCTCCTCTTGAAGGTGTTTAGCTCGAGCTCTAGTAATGGCACCGTGAGGTAGATTTTGTAGCCCTTCTTGGTTGTCACTAGGCTCGTCTTCACTTGTATCACCCTCATGGTTAGAGTCATCTTGAGTGTTCGGGCTCCCTTGAGTCTCTTGATGGGACGTATTCACATCAACTAGGGTGCGGTGAAACGCCTCCTGCGCTACCTTGTCGGCACTCCATCCTCAGGTATTACCATTCATAAAGACTCCTCGCTCAACTTGCATGCTTTCTCTGATGCTGCTTGGGCTGGAGACAGAGGTGAATACCACTTCACTGCAGCCTACATTGTCTATCTCGGACGCAATCCGATCTCATGGAGCTCAAAGAAACAACGCACCGTTGCTCGCTCATCCACCGAGGCCGAGTATCGCACCGTTTCTAACACCGCGACCGAGCTTCTCTGGATATGCAATCTACTCAAGGAAACTAATGTCCAGATTCCGGGCCCTCTTGTCATCTACTGTGACAACATAGGTGTTACTCACCTCGCTGCGAATCCCGTCTTTCACTCCCGTATGAAGCATCTCGCCCTTTCATTCGAGAGCTCGTCCAAAATGGCAAGCTCTGAGTCATCCATGTTGCCAATGATGACTAGCTCGTTGATGCTCTAACCAAAGCCATGCACCGATCTCGTTTGAATATGTTGATGTCCAAGATCGGACTCTCGTCACCGGCCGTCCATCTTGCGGGGATGTTAGGATATTAATTATTATTATTATCTTTGTATATTAGGATAGTAATTAGTCTTCATATCTTTTAGGATCTTTACTTATCTTTTACTTGGTAACTTCGTGTATCTATATATTCCCTGCACATATTCAATACAATCAGTTTTGCCATCAATCTTGTAGATCTTATAAGATCTACTTTCTGCGTTTTTAAATGAAAATATTATTACTTCTTATGTTAATATAAAAACAACAATTTTAAACCAAAAATGATTTTGTAATTTTCAGCAATTTACAATTCATAGGAAATAGTAAAATTTCCAGAAATTTAATTTCTCATGTTCAACCAAACAAAGTACTTATGTCTTTTAAGTGAAACATCTATGTACACTCTTGTGCCTACTCTAGGCTGACTCGGATGCAATTCAATTTTGGCAAAAAGATAAAGGTCTGCTATAGAGAGAAATTAATTGTCAAATTAATCTGTCTTGCTGTCTCACTTTATATTTCATACTACTTGACTTTTACATACCCTATTTGTGTAAATCATGTAGTAATAGTGTAGAAGGAAGGCAAAGTAAGATGTGCATGTAGTCCATGCATGTATATATTGTATTTGTATCATGTTTTTCGAACTCTGTTAAGTATAAATATTATGTACAGGTTTTTCTAATCTATATTCTTAGGCATAGGTTAAGAAGTACATGAAATGCATAAATCCTTAGACTAAAAGTTAGAAAATTCTAAATGAAAAACATTCATCTAAATATTTTCAAATAAGATTTTTAATTTATACACTAAGTGTATATATAGATTAGAAAAACCGTTTATGTAATTACGAGTTCAAATCTCCATTCTTCAGAAAGAAAGAAGAGTAAAGGGTACAATGTACTTACCACAATTAAAATTCAGTAGCATAGGCTAACACATATGGTGATTTTCTACTGGTTCAAATATTTTTCTATTTTCATCAAAAAAGGAAGTAAAATTAGAGATGATGGAAAGCAGAATAGATGATCCACATGGGTGACGACTGACGAGATGATAGTTTGCTCCATGCTGACAAATTATATTGCAAAAAGTAACTCCAATTTGGATTAACTGAGGTCAAAAGTATGATCTTTTAAACTATCGATTGAAATTAATAACCTAACTCTTATCAACATGCTTACAAACGTTTGGAACATATGTTGAAATTTTTTAAAATCCACTTTATTAATTTTTCTTAACTTTTATCTAGTACATATATATCATTATTACAAGATACAAGAAATGCAATAATTTTTTTTTATCTAACCTCTAGCAACATGAACCCACAAAATATATATTTTCTAGCCTCTCCTAACATTTAAAAGAAGGTAATCTATAATGTACCATAACCAACCCTCCACACTTGTGTATCGGGCATTAGGTTGGCATGTTCAAATGAGGTAACCTATTGCCTAATGCGTAAGTGTGAGGGTTGGTTTTAGTTGATTTTCATCGAGGCAAAGGTCAGATTAGGAAAAGCTGGAAGGGATGATTATACAAAACCTCATCCTCTGAATCACACAGCATAAGATATTGTTTAAGATAAGACCTTGTAAAGGAAAAAGATTCAAGTATTTGTTAAAGTTCGGTGGGTCAATTACAGAGGACGCGCGCGCATAAAGCTCACCATTCAAGCCCATGAGATTCCCTAATATCGAAGCCATATGTTAGATTTTGTAGTTTTTAGTTTTCACAACCTTAACTTAAGGGTTCTACGGTTTATTGTTTCCTGTTTGCGTTTTCCTTGGTTCGTCCATGTTAATAGGTGCTTCATTTTTACTATCTACTTCCTTTCTTTTTCTTTACCTCTATTTTTAGTGAGTCTTTCACGAAAATATTCTATCGACTAGCTCGGGGGGGGGAAATGCTTACATGAAATATGGCACATAGGCTACGTGCGTAAGTACTACTTATTTGCACGTCTTTAAAGAAAAAACAAGATTTATTTATGAATTGTGCACGCTTCCAAAGACACTCGGCTTCACGTGCAACCGACATCATGGTTTCACATTCTCCATCTCATCCACCCTTCCAAACCTAATCCCATAACAACCCCTTTTTAGTTTCTAGTACTCAGTAATGTATATGGATAAATTACACAAAACCACCCTTAGAAATTAAGATAAGTTTCATAATTAATAATACTCTAAACAAATTACACAAATTTAACTAAGGTTAAAATGTATTGCATAATTGGAAAAGCTCTTTTACAGCAACATAACACACCCAAACACCCCAAAGCAAACACTACCTTTGGCTTCCCATGCCCAATTCAAGCAGGTGGGTATCTTTGCTAAATACCACATCCCCGCCCCTAATTTTCAGAACTTCCCAATTTCCTGCCCCATAAATACATCAGGGCAGAAAAAACCCCTATCTTTCCAATTTTAAAAAGTTATATAATTTGGGCCCAATAAACGCAAGCCCAAATTCATATATTGACCCGACCCGGAGGAGCCACTTTAATATAAGGCCCCCCATAACCCACAACTAAGATTGAAATCTATGACCTAATTACCCCTACTGCCACAACCGCCCTTGTAAAAAAGGGAGGCTGGTGCTTGGTTCAGGGAAACTGCCCTCCGGTGTAGGTCTGACCAAAAGACCACCTCGGAGGGGCAACGTTGAGGGCGGTGACGGTACGGCCGTCACTGCCGGTGACCTTAAAGGAGAGGGCTTGGCCGTTGAGGTAGGAGTTGCTTTGCCAATTTTGCCCCCAGTTCCTCGACATGGACTGCCACCCGGTTCTCGAGCCCTTGACCTGGGCGGCGTGAACGTCGCCGGCGCCGCCCACGTTGGTGATGAGGACGAGGTTGAAGTAGGAGTGGCCGTTGACTGTGAACCTTATTCTTCCATTCTTGTTGCATGGGACCCTATCATAAAGCAACACAGCGTAATTTTTTGTTAGACATAGGGGCAAATTTGGCATTTTCAAGATATGTGAATTTTGAGACTCGCACATAGGAAATTTAAATGAAATTATTGACACGGTAAAAATGGAATTGAAAACTAGAGGCTTTTCTTGTGAGTATTTGAAATTGTGGCTTATAAATTATAATACAGTACCTTTTTCAAAAGTCACATTGAACGGTTTCAACTTTCAAACAGACAAGTTAGAGAAAAGAGAAACTAACAAATTGAGCTCAAATATGTCCTTTTCACTTTCACATATAAATCAAATAAGCTCAAGTATGTCATTTTTTATGCTAATGTCCAAATTCGGAGTTTTCATATCCGTACCTAAATGAAAATATGATTAAAGGTTTTTTATAAGCATTTAATTATGGTCGTTTTACACAAAATTATAGTTCTTATGTTTTTCTGCAAATTTTACACAATTTTGAAAGAAGACTTAGTTAATTAATTTTACCTTCGGAAGGAGACGGGGACGATGCCGGCCTTGTACTGAGCGATCTGCTGGAAGACGGGCTGCGCGAGGTCGAAGTGGCGGAGCGGCGGGTTGCACCACCCTCCCGCATTGTTCGGCAGCGCGTTGTTCGGCGGGCAGAAGTTGGTCGCCGTGACCACGATTGACTTCCCCGGCAGGCACCACTTGCCGTCGTTGACGCAGCGGATCTCGAAGCAGGCGCCGCAGCTCATCCCGTTGTTGAACAGCGCCGTGCTCAGCGCCGCGGTGCTCGTCCCGTACCCTTCGCTGTACAGGTTTCCGTACCCACACGCTCCCCCTGTGCACCCGCACACACCCGATTAAAACTTGTATGCAGAAAATCAAATCAATTGCAAAATTGAAAAAGAAAGAAAGAAATTGATTACCCATGGTGCCGGAAGCGTCTCCGCCGCCGTAGAAGGTTGCGTGGGCTTCCATCCAGCCTTGGTTGTTGGCATTAGCCATGGAAATCGAGAGGAAGGTGAGGAGAGTAAGCCCCAGAAGACTCATTTTGGTGGGTTTGAGTTGAGTTTGGAGGAGTGAAGCAAAAGGCAAGTGTGAGTTGTGCTTGGGGAAATGGGAGGACCCAAATATAAATAGACGATAAATGGGAGCGGAAACCAAAGCTTCACCGTGAAGTTTTATTGTTACGGAGTGTTACTTTTGTGGTGTTGTTTCTGTTTGTATCACTTGATATTTTCTATGGTTCTGTTTTTAATTTTGATCCCTCTCTTAAAAAGTAAGTATTATTTGAATATTTCATACTCTGTATACAATAACAACAATCAATCCGATATAAATTTTAATATTTAATATAACTAATAAAATTGTAATTATTAAATTAATATAATAATCTTCGTTTAATATATTTGATATTCTAACATTTTGCACAATTATTAAAAAAATATAATCATTAAGTTAAAACACTACAATTTTTTTTTGAAATTTACAAATTAATAATTACATCTCATTTCTAACCAATAAATAAAAAAAATTGCATAAAAAGTGTCATTATATACAATTTTTAATAACATACCTTATAAGTTATCAATAAATCACTACTTAAGATTCTAAAATGATAATTATTTTTTAACAAAAATAGAAGGCTATAACGACATCTATTACCGAATGGAAGGAATATAATTTTTTCTATAATTTACAATCTAATAAATATTTACCTTATTTTCAATCAATAAATAATTTTTTTGCATAAATTATATCAATATATACAACTTCCAATAACATATATATAACATAATTTGTCAATAAATTATTATCAATATTTCTAAAATAATAAATATTTTTTAAAAAAATAAAAACCTAGAATGACATTTATTTTCCGGTTTTTCTAGTGTGTGTCCATGGACAAACTCTAATAAGTTAAAGTAGGAAATTGTTTACAAAATATTCCATAATAGAGAATGGATAAACCCTTAAGAAAAAAATTAAACTAATAACTAAAAAAATTATGGTTAAAAATAGACTTATTAGAATATGCCCATAAGCATAGACTAGAAAAAATCTTTATTTTCTATCTATCAATAGTTCAATACAGTATAATCGACACTTATCCTTCTTATTTCTTCCTCTCTTTTTTTAATCAATATAAAATATGACTTTTTTCCTTTGAGTTAACCACTAGGCGAGAATGAATCGAATTGTTGAAAGACGAGGATACGATTTAAATTGGGCGTTCGCTTTTGTAACTTTTTTTTTTTTTTTTTTCGCATCAGGTTATGAATGTATAGTAGCGTTTAACTTTTTCTTTTTTAAAACGCAACGATGTTGCGTTTAGCTGATTTTTTTTTTAAAGAATTAATGATATTTTAAAAAAAATTGTAAACGCTACGTAGTAGCGTTTAGTTATCGTTTACATTTGAAATGAAAAAATGATCGTTTGAAATGACTGTTTAAAGTTACCGTTTACTCTTAAACGCTACATCGTAGCATTTAGGTAACAGTCATTTTTCCAACGACTAAATTTCACCATATAAATACTAACAATTTCACCATAACTTATACACCCTTCTCCCATCTTATTTTGTTTTAATTCTCCAAAAGTTAGTATGGCGTCGTCGTCTAGAAATGTGATAGTAATCAGCGATGACTCAAATTCATATGTTGTCGAAGAAGACAGTAGCTACACATTGGATGGTACTGGAGATGATGATGATGGACCCAGTTCAGCATTAGAAAGAGCTGAAGCTATGCGACGTGATCCTCATACTACTTTCATTGTTGTATTAAATCAAACGAATGTCTATCCCGAATATCGGCTGGTAAGCATCGCATCCTTCATAATGTAAATTTATGATTCGGTTTTGATCATAATATCAACTTTAAATGCACTTACTAATATGCAGAGCATCCCGAGGGAGCATGCTTTGAGATTCCTGAATTCTGCAGCAACAACGGAAGTCATCCTGGATTGTCGTAATGCTAATTTGCATGTGTGTATCGCAACGAGTGAGAATCGATTCAGATTTGACAACGGCTGACGAAAATTTGTAAGATTTCATAGATTGAAAATTAACGATGTATTACTCTTTGAAATAATAGGTCGGCGTCCCGATGTTATATACCACGTTAGAATATTCAAAGATTAGGGATATTTACTAGTACGACTGGCTGGATTTTGTAAGATTCCATAGATTGTTATATATGTATTTTTCGGATGATATGTACTAGTATGTATTTAATATTATATTCATATTTCGGATGACATGAAATGATCCAAAATTTAAAAAAAATTGCATAATGAGATTTAATCTTTAAAAAAAAATCGATTCGATAAAACGCTACGTAGTAGCGTGTATAATTCCCATTTTTTTCCAACGGTCGAATTTCCCAACGGTCGAACTTTTGAACTTGTATATATTTGTTTCTTCCATATGCCTTCTTTACATGTACAAAATTTCAAAGCACGATAGTAAGAGAGAATGTCGTCCTCAAGCGTAGTCGATGGGCCTGGTCTTGAATCGATTAGTGAAAATACAGTACTGGTACGTATATGCTAGTGTAGTAGTTGTACATTATATCTTGTAGATATTATATGTATGTTAGTCACATTATTAGTGATAAGTTATATGTTAGGGTATTATTATTAGTAATAATTCTATGTCAGAGATATTGTATGTATATTAGTATAGAATATGATAAATTATATTATTATAGAATGTGACATATTCTTATATTAGCGTAGAATTGTGATAAATTATCATGTTAATGTAGAAATGTGATAAATTATGTAATTAGCTTAGAATTGGAAACGCTTCGTATTTAAATTTAGGTAAATGAGGAGAACGGACAAATGTTTTAATTTTGTACGTGTTTCATATTTGCACCATGATTTTAAGGGTAGAACATTAATTTAGGTATAGAACACTTTGTCGGTGTAGATTTATAATGAATATCAATGTTTATAATGAATACCAATGTTTGTGAAATAAATAGGATGATTCTAGTGGCACCAACTTTGTGAGTGACGATTTTTCTTCGCATTTTACTACGGATGAGGAATGACATGATAGACAGAGTATGATTCAATGGGTTCGTTCAGTGGGCAAGGAACTGAACATTTTGATTGTCATACAAAAATCATGGGATCGAAAGGTGATACTATCATGTGAGAAGTCTGGTTCATACAGACTGGTGAAGAAGAAGGCGGTGGAAGGTTGCGAGCCAACCCCTAACTCAAACCGGTCAACGAGGACAAAGAAGAGTGATTGTCCGTTTCAGATGCACGGGTTGTTATCAAAAGATAGTAAGTGGAGCTTAAAGGTCATCTGTGGATGGCACACCCATGACATCCCAACATCCTTAATAGGGCATGCTTTTGCTAGACGCCTTGATGCGGATCAAATCGAGGCGGTGAAGTTGATGTCTGCCACCGGCTCGACGCCGAAGAACATTATTTCTCTTTTTGTCAGAGTAGACCTGAAATGCTTGACATCAAGGAGTCAAGTGTACACTTGCAAGGCTAGGGAGAGGAAGAAATCCATGGGCCATTTGACGGTGACGCAATTCACGTTGGAATTTCTAAGGTCTAAAGGATATTATGCGGACGTTGAAAGGGTTAAGGTTAAGATGAAAGAAAAGGGGAAGTATGTGGAGAAGGAGGTTGTGAGTGATATTTTTATTAGTCACCCCGACTCGAAGCACCTGTTGGGTTTGTTCCCCCACGTGGTCATTATGGATACAACCTACAAGACCAACAGGTAATCTTTTGTCTTAACTTTTCACTACATTTGCATTATATAATTGCATCTTTTTTTTTAATGTACATGTATAGGTACGGTATGCCTTGTTTGGAGTTTGTTGGGTTCACTTGCACAAACCTTAACTTCTGTATTGCCATCGTATTCATGCGAAATGAGACAACGGAGCACTACGTATGGGGAAAATAATCATCTTCTTTATTTCTCCACAAGATCATCAAACATGTAAATTATATAACATATTTTCTCGTTAGATACGTATTATTTTTTATGATGTATAACATGAGTATTATTTGTCAGGGTCGAGTCTCAACACGCTATGCTCAAGGACACCCTAAAATCATCTGTTGGAGGGTTTGACACGATCGTAGTACACATCGACAATATGTTCACGGATCAGGTGCGTGTAATCTTTTGGGCTCGTTGTTTTATTTCCATTTGTACTAATTTGTGCCTATGGGGAAAATAATATGAATTAGCATTTTATGAATGATCAGATACGTGTCATTAGGGGGTCTATGGAGCAAAGCAGTTTTAAGTTGGCCGCCGTCATAAAGGATGGACCACAATGGGTGAAGATTTTGTTCAGTCGCCTTGAGTACAAGATATCGGACGAGTTCATAAGATTACTATACAAACAAGCTATTATGGCAAATGAGGGGAAGATACCTGATGAAGAATGCCGCGATATATGGTGGAGATCCTCGCTTGGGTTGCCTTGCCCACACACGATCAAGAGATATGTAGAGGCTGGTATCACAATATTGCCAAGTAAAATCCATTTATTTTGGAAACAAATAAAGTGGGAAGGAGTAGGCCAAGAACATCTCGGAAGTGATGATACTGAGCATATTTCAAGACAAGATGTCTTAATGAAGAAGTTGATCCAAGAATGGCAAGGAAAGGAAATGCTCGATGAGCTGTTATGCATTCTCACAACAAGGTACAATGACTTCCATAACCCGAGCACTTCCACCTTGGGAGAGCCGCCGTGCGCAGATACTAGTAAGGGGAGACCTAAGAAGGACTCGACCAAGAGGGACCTCACTTGGTTGGAGCACAAGGAGGAGGATCAAAAGAAGAAGGAACAAAAAAAGGAGGAGGAAAAGAAGAAGAAGGACGAGGAAAAGAAGAGGAAGGAGGAGGAGAAGAAGAAGAAGGATGAGGAAAAGAAGAGAAAGAAGGAGGAGGAAAAGAAGAAGAAAGATGAGGAAAAGAAGAAGAGGAAGTCAGATAGCATTCAATCGTCTGTTGGATCAGAACCTTCTCCGATGCCTGATGGAGACACCAAAAGAGTTTCAGATGGCAAAGAGAGTGGCACTGGGCCGATCCCGTCCAAAAATGAAGTTGATCCAAGAAACGGGAGTAATGTTTGTCACCTCGACTTTAATTGGGGTGTACGAAATGTCGACCCTTTCATGTTCAGCTACATCACCCGAGTAGAAGACGTACAAGGTGACAGTCATTGTGGGTACTGTTCCTTGTCTGTACTATTAGGGTTGGGGGAACAGATTTATGACTACGTGTGACATGAGCTTTCAAAGGAACTGCAATTGAAGGGTGTGATGTACCATTTAGGGGAAGGATGAATGAATATCTCATCAAATGTGGAAACCAAGGTCATGGGGGTTTGGTTATATAGTTTCGGTAAGGAGATTAGATACATTAGGATCACATGTGAATCCACTCCTTTTCCACTTTGTAATATGAATTAGCAATATATGAATATCTAATCCAAGCTCAACGAATGTACACTCAAACTCCATTTGCAAGTACATGCTTAGAAGTGCTTGAGGGTTTAAAGTAAACTGTGGTGCTCCTCTGACAATGTCTAAATTATTCATTTGTATAACTTAAGAAAATGTCTAAATTATGGTGCTCCTCTGCGTTAGCACTATAGAATACTCAGATAAAGCAAACTGCTACTTTGTAGCGTTTACTAGACTACTCAGATGGCGTTCTGTGTAAGGCGTGTACTAAACGCCACATTGTGGCGTTTAGTACAGGCTACTATGTAGCGTTTACCAGACGCCATTTTGTGGCGTTTAGGGTACGTCACTGTGTAAGGCAAACGCCATTTGATTGCGTGTATGGACCCTAAAATGTTTTGGGTTTAGGGTTTAGTATAAGCATTTATATTGTTCAAGGTTTAAGGTTTAGGGTTTTGATACGTGTTTAGTTCATCCTAAACCTCAAATCCAAATGTTATATTGTTTCGAGGTATGCATGTTTAGGAATTACTATTATGGCTTAGGGTCTATGTTAAAGCAATGGTTAAAGGGATAAGGTGTTAGTGTTTAGGGATCTTTGATAGTATAAGTATTTATATTATTTAGGGTTAGAATGGGTCTTTCTATAGTTATGAGTTTAGGGTTTAAGAACAATTTGTCCTGGTAATGTGACGAACGCAGATTCCATAAAAAAGAACGGAATTACCTAATAGATTTGATGATCATGAGAGGCAAAAGCCACATGGGATACGTTTAGGCTAGCCACTTCTAGGGTTTGGAAGTTGTGATACAATAACCTATATATTCAGAAATAATAAATGAAAGGGAAAGAAGTAAATAAAATGAATTTAAAACCCTAAAATCAAAGAAAACGGGTTCTTTATTCTATTACAACCCTAAATCCTAAACCCTAAGCCCTACCCTAAACCCTCTCACACAACACTAAACGCTAGAGTGTGGCATTTACATTGTGAACGCCACAGTGTAGCGTGTACATTATGAACGCCACAGTGTTGCGTTTAACCTTTAAATGCAACACTAGAGCGTTTACATTATTAACTGGCTAGATGTATACAACTGGTTATTAGGGTTTTGACAACTAATAACCAGATGCATGACAGCTGGTTATTAGTTGTCAAACACATTGCCTCTTATTTCATTATATAAGAAACATTAGGGTTGTTTCTTCACTACAACAATTCCAACACAAGCGGCGCCCACATAGAGGATTTTGGGTAAACTTCTTCTCCTTCCAGTTTCTATCGATTTAGTAACGCTGATTTTTGATAATGATGAATTTATGATATTTGTAGGAAATCAGACACTACAACAAATAATGACATCTTCATCAAAATCATCACCAAAAGCAGATAGGATATGCTACTGTAATTTGAAAGTCGTTGTCCGAACTTGGGATTTGCAGTGGAACTACGGAAGGAGGTATTGGGGATGCCCAGAAGTTGGGTGTCATTTCAGGGAGTGGATTGATCCAATGTACGACGAGAGGGCACACGCGGTTATTCGGCAATAATGGCAGGAAAAACAAGATCTTGTTAAGGAAAATCAAGATCTTGTTAAAGATGTTGATAACATTCGTAGGTATAACTTCAAACTACTATCTGATATACATCGTAGGTGACTAATGTCGTATCTTTTGTGTAATATTGTTTACGTACTATCAAATTTTGTAGGGAGCAAGCAAATTTAGCAAAACAGAGATATCATATAAAGATAACGTTCACCAGAGACTACCCTAATTTCTTCAAACGCTAAAGCAGTGTCATATCTATTCTTTAATTTTTTTTCTAAGTTTATGATCAATTTGTATTATTTTCTGTATTGTGTGGACCTCTTCTTGTGGTAACTCCTCACATAACGTGTGGACCATATACAAGTACGAAAAAATTCAATACGAAATCGGTGAAAATATGGGACGAGTACGGACAAATATAATACAAAATGTCACTACAAAAGAGATAATAACATCCACTGCAAACCCTCTCTAGTCTAATCATCGTCGCTATCAGAACCCCTCTCTAGCCTAGCCTGCAAACGCTCCGCCATCTCCTGATCACGTGCTTCTCGCTCAGTTGCTTCCTGCTCGGCCGCCGACCTAGATGATGAACCCCTCTCATACATAGATGACACTCTAGGGCGTGGGGCGACTGATGACTCACTCGTTGAAAACTGGCTCTAGGTCTGTCGCTGTGACGCCCGCAACGGTGGATCAGCAACAGGTAGCTCATCGACATCGATAATGTCCGCAATCCTCTACCAGTCCTCCATCCCGCCGCCTCCTCGCATAATAACCTCCCGGACATGTGCCCTCACCATGTTCAATCGCTGTGCTCGTTATCGTACAATGTTAAGTGAGTAAACTTTATAAGAAAATTATAAATACGTAATATGCTAGATTCTAGAACCTAAACATACCCGAGATGCATCCAAAGCCGGAACAGCATGGCGTTTGGGACGAGGTATCTCGGTCGCGTCGTGTCTGATATATGGATGAGAAATGGGAAGGAACCAATCGATATACTCCTCATCCATATCATAATCAGCGACAGCCAACGGACTAGATAAGAGCTCAACGCAAAGATGCTCATCCAAGCGATCCCAACCGTCCTAGTGGGCATCAATCTCTAGCTTGTAAGAGTCCTTCCCCTTTAGACTTGCACGACGCTCAACTGTACGTCCCAATATCGGGTCTAGAGGCCTGCTCTGGATCCGTCCAAACTGGCGTGCCATGCGGTCAGGCATGTATGGCTCTACTATCGTCTGGAAGCGTATCGTGCCTCGATATGTAGAAGCTCTATACCGTGAATGAAAATCCAGCTGACCGTGTGGCATCCACCGCACCTACAACCATAAAAACAATCAATGTTACGAGTAATCATTATACGTTAATAAAAAAAAATAGAATCATGTACTTACATCCTTACGCCGATACTCGTCAAGGACGTGACGGTAACTCCGAATGCGAGATGGTTCCCGTGGAGGGGGGCGTAATACCGAATACCATGTCGCTCGTCGGTCATCGTCGGCTCTCCTAACCTGGGGATGGGGGTGTCCGGGAAACCAAGGAAAGTACGCCCATATCCACATCTACAATCGTCGCAAAATAAACTTAAAGCCTAATTTTAAACCCTAAGATTAGCAACGTTTTTATAAGATTAGCAACGTTTTTACCTGGAGTAGCAAACAACAACCGGCTATGCTCCTGGCCTCCCCACGTGAAGCCTCACCTAGGTTCCTGTACAGGCAGGCGAGAACTCCGGCTCCCCAGGCCGTCCGCTGGGTACGCTCATGATCCACGCACAAGGGCAACAACTGACACTTGAGCTTGTTCGTGGACTTGTTCACGAACAAGCTAGACCCCAACAAGTGGAATAAATACCCTGCTGCACAAGACATGGGGTCCTCGCCCAGCAAAATCATCCAACGAACGTCATGCACGAAGTCCCATGCGTCAACCCCAGCTGTCGCGACCCACTTCCTCACCTCCTTTGGGTCGTAGTCAAAAACCTCATGCCATAAATCGGCCATATCTGCGTCATCTAGTACCTCACTAACAGTGTATCCCTCGATAGGCAGCCTCATGATCCTTTCGACGTTATGAAGTGTGACGGTAATCTCGCCCCATGGAAAATGGAAGTTGTTGGTAGAGGTGTTCAGCGGTTCCTTTGAACCGTTCAACCGGTGGTTCTGGAACCGCCCAAAACCGTCTGAAACCGTAACCGTAATCGAACCGGAACCGACTAAAACCGTTCGAGATCGGTTTTGGTTTTGGTTCAAGATTTCATAGAATCGTGGAACTGGCGGTTCGAAGCGGTTCGGAACCGGCGGTTCCAAACCGTTTCAGAACCGCCAATTTCAAACCTATTAGCTAAGTGAATTTCCATAATAAAGGTAAGAGGACTACGTGGATTTTGATTTCTCTAACCCGGAGAGAACACGTAAGCAATTTAATTATGTTCAAACCTTTATTTTTTCAATTTTTTCCCTTATAATTTTGTATAAAGACAAATGCTTATTATACTTTTTAGTTTAAGAATATATTGTATAATTAAAATATAAAGATTAAATGATTAATGTTAATATTTTTTTATTTTTTTATATTCAACTTTTTTTTAGATATTTTGTATAAATATATTAATTTTTATCCGGTTCGGAATCGGAACCGGTCGGAACCGCAACCGAAACCGGCAAAACCGGATGGAACCGGATGGAACCGGACTTGGTCGGTTCCAGTTTCGGTTCATGATTTTTTAGAACCGGCGGTTCCAAAACCGTGAACATCTCTAGTTGTTGGTCTCCGGATGCCACCTCTCAACAAAAGCAGAAATGATGACATGGTCCACACTTCCAAACTGAAGCGCGTGGAGACCGGTCAGCCCGCTTAGTGAAGCGTAATACCACCAGCTACCCTCAACCACCTCCCCTCTAGGAATAAGGCGATGCACTCTCCAGAAATCAAGATAGCGTGGACGTGTATGGACACGTAGACGATGAGGGGCCTCCCTGGGATGATGCCATATCCTATGCGCAATGTGATGCTCGATAGATGACAGAAGCTCACCGTTCCCAACACCGTAAGGAGCTTGGGGACGGGTGGGCTGGGGAGCGGGAATGGGGTCGAGAATGGGGTCGGATATAGGCTCGGGTCTAGGCTCGGGAATGGGCTCGAGTATGGGCTCAGATATAGGCTCGAGAATGGGCTCGGGAATGGGGTCCTGTTGGGGCGGGTCCTCCATCACGATATCAACGTCCTCCAATCCAGGGACGGGATCATCGCTATGGACGGGACGTCGACGCTGCTTCTTCTGCCCGGAAACATCTGCCCTCGTTCGCTTGCGGGCAGAAGCAGTAATGCGGCGGTGCTCCGTATCCCGTCCATACGAGAAAAAACGGAGTCGAAAACCTTTCAATACATCCTATTTAATCAAAAATTACGGGAAATAATTTACTTAATACATAATTTTAACGCTATTTTAAATCATTATTTAATTACTTGATTATTTAATTACTTGATTTTAAATATAATAAATCTACATTCATAATAACAAACATTTATTATGAAATTTTAATTATTCTTTCTTTTATTTTTTTGCTTATTAATATAATTTCTTACATTCATACGTTATTTATACCTAAAATGTCTCTAATATTTGGACGTTAATCTTTATTTCCCTATTATAATTTAATTACGAATGTATTTCAATTATCATATATAAACAAATAATTAATATATTATAAATATTTAAACAATATCTAAATATAAATAATTATTAATTCATAAAATACCTCATAGGTACATCGTTTCGGCTTTCGAACTACCGAAACACTCTTCGATCCGCTCGCCTCGATCATAGACGCCACCGTCTTGTCCCATGTCGAGGACTGCGCCACCGCCTCCGCTCCGACCGCCGCCGCCACAGAGAGCGCGTTCTCTGCCGGCGCCACCGCCGGACATGAAACCGGAGCCAGCTCCACCTCCTCTGGTGTCGCCCTCCTCGCAGCCACCTCCTCCTCCACCATGGAAGGTGAAATCGGACCATCTCCCACCGCCGACGCCGTAGCCACCGCCACCGTCTGGAATCCGGCCTCCTCCACCACCGCCTCCTCCACAGTATTCTTCCTCCTCTCTCCTCCCGCCTCCGCCAATGGCGTCTCTCCTCTCGCCTCCGCCGTCGGCGTCTCTCCTCCAGCCTCCGCCACCGTTGTCGCTCCTCCAGCCCCTGCCACCGCCGTCACACCTCCCGCCAACAGATCTAGGACCACCGCCGTCGTCGCCGCCGCCGTTAGACATTAGGGTTTTGAAAATTAAAATTGGAAAGGGAAAGGGCTCGGGGAAGAAGAAGAAGGTGACACGATTATATAGCGTTTTTAAACGCTACGTTGTAGCGTTCAAATGCCAAGCGTTTTAAACGCTATTACATAGCGTTCAAAAGCGAAATATTTTTCCCAGATTTCCCTTTTGTCAAGCGATTTTTTAGTGAACCCCCAAACCCTGAAAACGCTACCAAATTGCGTTTACATTGAACCGGGTTTACTCAAACGCAATTTCGTAGCGTTTTTTTTTTTTTTGTGAACGCGACATAGTTGCGTTTAGGAGACCCGGTGCGAAACACAAAATTTCCGGGTGCAAACAAGTTCACCGTTTAAATTCTCTCATTACTTGTTTTAAAAACATAATGTTTTTTTATGAACAAAAGAATATGTTGGCAATTAAAATTTTAGATTGTAAAATGATAGAACTAGACCGCAAACGTCCACAACATACTTATAACATTGAGTTTTTTCTTATTCCGTCAGAGGTCACACGACTCCAACTGATCATATAAATTAGGTAATAAGTCTTACTCGTCAAATACGAATTTCCCGCTACATAATTTATGTTGATATATAAGCGCAAAAACACGTTACGCACAGGCCCGGCCAAAAGGGTTGATTAGGTAGGGCAGTCGCCTAGGGCCTAGGAGGGGCCCAAATTCAATATAAAATAGTAGTAATATAATTATTAATTAAGAGAAAAAATATAGAAAGTAAAGTTGATTTAATATGTGAAAGTATAATTGACTTTTAAAATGTCATAGGATCAAATTTCAATAACTTCACTTTTACATTTACTATGTATGTCTATTTCTCTTTTAGTTGATTTTTATTTTCTTTAATGTGTTAGTTTTATTTTAATATTCGTTAAGCCATTTTTATTTCTTTTTTGGCAAAATAAAAAACTCAAACTTTTTCATTTTTATCTTATATGAAGTATATAACATTTTTTCTTTAATATATGACACATTTCTCTCATTTCTCAATTTTATTTCATTTGATATGTGAGCCAATTCCTTTCAATTTGGATTTGGTTTTTATTTTAATTTCTTCCTTATATTCTTTGTGAGTTTTATTTTTCATTTTGAATATAATTTTTTTAATTTGAATATTGTTAGTTAATATTTATTTCTTATATTAATTGTGTATCATAAAATCTCATTCTTCTAAGAAGATCACTTTTAATTTAAACATAAGAAGTGGTTTGAATCTATTTTTATTTACTTTATATAATTATCATATATAATACTTTCTTATTATTTCATATATTTTTAAAAAATTTAAATTAAAAAATTATTCAAACATTACTTTTATATTTACGATAGCCTTAATTTTTGTTTCGCCCTATCACCAAATGTTTGGACCGACATTGGTTACGCAGGTGTGTCAACCCGTTTAAACAAAAGTATAAATATGAGGTATAAACCTTTTGTAAAAAGAGAGCGAATATAAATTAGCTGGAGTGGGGGTAGGGTGGGGCCCATTGAAACAGGGAGGTTGAAGTTGGCAGTTGGGGATAAGTGGGACCCGCTGCCGCTGGGCTGCGCCTATCTAGGCCGCAGCACTCTGAACAGCACTGCACTGCACTGCTTACTTCCGGCGTTGTGCAATTCCGGTACTATACAAGCGAGTAAAGATCATAGGGCTGGGCAAAATCGGACCGGACCGGACCGAAAATGCCCGGACTGGACCGGACCGGAAGAATTATGATTCGGTTCCCGATCCACATATTTCTAAAATTCCGGTTCTGGTCCGGTCCGGTCCAAACCCGGTCGGTTTTCGGTCCGGACCGGATAGACCGATTTTTTTTTTTTTTTAAATTTATTTTATGTATTAATATCTCATAATACTATTAAAAATTAATTTCTACTATAAATTAATAACAAAATATATTGTCTAATATTATACACAATAGGTATAAAAATAAGAAAAATAATTAAATTTTAATTTATATAAAATACAAAAATACGTATACCGGTCCATTCCGGTCCAAGACCGGACCGTAACCGGACCGGACCGAATCATATCGGTCCGGTCTCCGGTCCAAGGATTGTAAAAATTCCGGTCCGGTCTGGATCGGATGCACAGCCCTAAAAGATCATCTAGTTCATTTTGTTAGTCTATTTTATGGTCTATTTATTTTGATTGATTTAAATGAACTTTTTTTTCCTTCTAAACTATAATAATCATATTTGATATTCTCAAATCATTTTGACCAATAAAAACAATTGGACCATAAAATGGACTTTGGGCTGATTGGGGATCATGTACATTTGTAGGTTACTATGTGAAATATGAAGTATTTCTTGCTGTTGGATCGACCTCCATCTACGGCTCATATTTGATTTGTGTTTTTAACCTTGTAACTAATGCGAGGGTATTTTTGTCATTTTGGCTTTTAGGTCTTTCTCCCCCAAATCTCACCAAATGTTCTCTTCGATTTTCTCCATGACTGGTTGCGTTCCAATGCCAATATCGTCGGTGTTGATTCGCCCATGGTAGAATGAGAGATGCGTAGTCGATCATGTTCTTCCTCATCAATTCAACTTCGTCATTTTCATCCTAGTCATTCTCTCTCGTGGTTACGTGTTGTTCAATTTTGTTTTGTTTTTAAGCTTCAAATTTGTAAGTGAATGGAGTATTTAGGCTTGTTTTTGTGTGTAGAAATTCTCTTGTATTTTTTATTCCAGTAAGGGATAAGTTCAGGATTGTTGTTAGTGGAGATGATTGATTACATGCTTTGAGAAAGCTTTGGTTTGGTTAGGATAGATGATTTAAGTGGTGCCCATAAGGTGTTCAATGAAATACCTGAGAGAGATATTGTGAGTTTGTGCAAGGATGAAATGCCTTCTATGGTGCATATCTCGGTTTGTTCTTGAGACATGACAAATGTGAGAAGATCATGATAATGTAAACGAATGTTTGCCTTAGTTGGTTTTCAAATATGCACAGACAATGAACCTCAAGTGATTAATTATGAACATTTTGGTATTATTTATGAACCCGATATGTTTTTGGGTTGAAGTTGTGATTGCTTTAATTGGTGTCTTGATTGTGCTAATTCTTTTCATTGATCAATCTAAATCTGGCATCTTTGTGTTGATCTAATAGATCAATTTGATGTTAGTTATTTTGCTTTTTCTTACCCTTTTTTTTGTTTTTGTGTTTTGAAAAAAGCCCATAAGGTGTTTGATGAAATGAACGAGAGAGATGTTGTGATTTGGACATGAATGAATGCCCTCTATGATTGATAATCAGTTTGTTTTCACTTTCTTCAGACATTTGACGTGAAGAACCTGAGAAAGTCATGATAAAGGCATAAAATGAAATGAACCATAATGAGATTAATATGAATTGACATTATTCTTTATGAACGTCATATGACTATATATGAACCTTGAAACCTAAAATATGAACCTTTAGTTTTTTTTATATGGTGCACAGAGAATGGAAAAGAAGATGAAGTTTTCAAAAGAAAAAGTATGAACATTAGAAAATTATATATGAACTTTGACATGTTACATATGAACCCTTATATTTCCATTATTCATAAACCGTGAAAATTTAATATGAATCTTGAGAGAATATATATGAACATAAACATGATACACGTGAACCTAGCATGAACTGAGACTTTACGCCAGCACAATATAGCCTATGAGGGATTTGAACCCACATCCATGTGTATCAACACATTGCTCTACCATTTGAGCTAATAAGCTTTGACAAAATCAATTATTTGAACATCTTTCAAATGACTAAATATGAACCTTAGAAGATTAAATATGAACATATAAAGTTAATACATGAACACAATCATATGCGTAGTCTATTATCCTTCATATGAACCCTAAAATGTCTTGAATCTATAAAATCCTAGACTTTGTACAACAAATTAAATTCAATGTACCTATGAACCATAAAACACTATACATTTCACAGTTTATGTTACCACAATAGTTTATTACAAGTTTTTTATTTTTCAATTTGACAATGAACCCCAAAAGTATCTTTATTCACACAAATTTCAAGTTGTTTCAAGCAAATCGAAAAATTGAAACCATTAAAAGTTAAAACGGAGTAGTAGATATGAATTTTCACCTTTGTTGTGCGTTGTTTATCGAGCGGTCTATAGTCTCCATGTTGAAGCTTTAGGTAGAGGTTTAATGGAGATCTCGAATTAAGAATGTAAAAATGGGGGTTTGTGTTTTGGAAGAGAAAGGAAGAGAGAGAGTGCGGGGGTGGAAAAATCAAGATCTGTTTTAAAAAATTAAAAGAATGGTATTTTTGAGAGAATGGTTTGATTTTTTCTGATTTCACAAAAATGCCATCCTAAATGAAGATGAAACGCGCACCTCTTATTTACACATCCTTTTAATCTCGTTCGTCCATTTATGCATCTAGCGATTAGAAACCCATCGTATTTCGCACTCTATCACTAATTTATACCTGAATCCCCCTCAATGGACTAGAGGATCTTTAGGGTATACAAGTGACACGGACCGCACATCTAACCCAAATAAATTGACTTTAAAACATATGGAGGAGTTTCCAAAGCCATCCGCAACCATTCAGAGCGGTATAGAACAAGATAGAGAATAGCGGAGTCTTCTAGAAAAACCTGGGATGGTCTAGAGTGAGCCGGAATGTCCTGGAGCGGGTCTAGAAAAGACCGGAGTAGGCTGGAAGCACCCAGAGGCGTGCAGGAGCATACAGAACAGTCCGGAAGCATACAGAAGCATGCGGAACACTCCGGAGGCATACAAAGCATTCTAGAGAACTCCAAAGCACACCGGAGCGCCCCAAAGAATGCTCCAGCCAACCACCTTTGGCTTCCTCTAGAAGCCATGCCTTTGGCTTCTAGGCTTCCCCTAGAAGCCACCTAGGCTAGTTAATTCTAGATCTCTCATTTCTAGAATTTTCCTTGTATAAGGGGAGGTCTTGCCTATAAATAGCAAACCATCCTCTCCATTTACATCCATACTCAAGCCTTGTAAGTTGTAACATCTAAGCTTTGTATAGCTCACTTCAAGCAATACAAGTCTCTTCTCATAATTCTCTCGATATTCTTAGCTTTCCTAGCCATCAACTTAGTTGCTTCCATAAGACTTAGCTTCCGCAAGCTTCGAGGGGTCGAAGTAGGTTTGACTTAGTCACTCGAGAGGGTCGAAGTGTCTAAGAGCAACACGGTAACCAGGGTCTGTCGTTCCGTGTCAAGTGGTATCAGAGCAAGTCGGTCTGAGGTGATTGTGATGGCTAGTCACGAGCAAGGTATCTCCGAGGTGGTGGAGGCCAGCGGCCATGTCAAGGGGAAGGGTGCTAAGAAGACCCGGGACACTTCTAAGGATGTGGTGTCCGGCTTCGACGCTCGCTTGGAGAAGGTTAAGCGGTCCATCGGTGAGATACGCGACTCAATGGAGGAGGATCATTGCGACTTGGAGGGAGTGGCCAGTCGGGTTGATGACCTTGAGACCACGGTGGACGACTTCAAGGAAAGCGTTGAGTCGTCAACATGGGAGCTCAAGAACGGACTATAAGAGACGTGGGGTAAGTCTCGAACCGAGCTTGAGGGTAAGAACATAGCTCTTGAGTCTATGGTGTTGGCCCTACGGGATAGGGTCAAAAACCTCGAGAAGAAGCTCGAGGCATGCATGGTGGCCATGGGGGTAGGCATGCTCGGGGTCGCTACACCTCTAACCAAGACGGATGCACCCAAGCCAAAGGAGTTCGAGGGCAGCAGGTCGGCCCAGGTGTGGATAACTTTCTTTGGAGCATGGAGCAATACTTCAACGCTGCGGGAATCATGGAGGACGACCGCAAGGTAAGTATCGATGCACTCTATCTTGTTGATTCAGCTATGCTTTGGTGGCGTCGTAGGACATGTGCGAGGACCGGGGGGTGCCCGATCACAACATGGGTTGAGTTTGTGTCCGAGTTCAAGAAGCAATTCTTCCCAACTTATGCCAATAAAGAAGCTCGGACCAAACTTCGACGGCTCACACAAAGAAACTCGGTGCATGAGTACGTCAAAGAGTTTACGTAGATCACGCTCCAAATCAACGACCTTCCGGACAATGAGGCATTCTACCTGTTCATGGATGGAATCAAGCCATGAGCGAGGCAAGAGCTTGAACGGAGGAGCGTGCAGAACCTTACCGATGCTTTGACTGCGGCTGACTCATTAGTAGAGTTCAAGACTTGGGAATGGGGCGACTCCCACCGTGACAAGGGTAAAGGTGGGGGAGAGGAGGACAAGCCCGCATCATCTGGTAGTGATGATGATCGTCCCACCGAACTAAAGAAAAGATATTAGAGTGCTCAAGACAAGGGCAAGAAGAGGGAACGCAAGCCCTTGACATGTTTCCTATGCGATGGAAACCATCTTATGAGGGAATGTCCGACGAGGGCCAAGCTCAACTCCATCACTTTAGAAGAAGAAGAACCCAAACACGAGAGACTAAACCTTGGAGCGATAGCATCACTGCCCATTAAGTGCGATGAGGAGAAGTCGCCAGGGATAATGAAGGAGCCAACCCAAGGTCGGGGCGAAGCCAAGGGTACCACGTCGTCACCAGAAGATAGAAAAGAACGTAAAGCGCTTAGACTTGGCACCATAAGGCTATCCTCGGGACCAAGGAAAATAAAGCCGACAATATTCATTTTTAGTTTCTTATGTTAGAAAACTAAAAAAAAAAATTGTAGCAAATTATCGTGCCCGTGCTACAGTATTCATTTTTAGTTTCTCAGCTTGATTATACTAAATATAATGTATTCATTATCGTATTAGTCAAACAACGGCTATACTAAGGGCTTGTTTGGTATCGTAATAGAAATAGGGTGAGAATGAAGAATCGGGATGTGTATGAGGAAAGAGGTTGAGTGATTCTTAAGATTTTGTGTTTGGTATAAATTTGGAGAAATGGAAGAAAGACAAAAATAGGTTGGAGTCATACCTCTAATTTTTGGTGGGTACGAGGAATAGTCTTGTAGGCTGGTATGAGTCATTCATTGGAATCAACTTCATACTCATACCTACATCTACCACACACCAAATCCGGTATGACTCATTGTCAAACTCATTCCATATACCTCATGTATACAAACAAACGACCCCTAAGTGTAATGTAATTGTAAACTCATTCTCATATTATTCGAATATCAATTATACTAACTATACTGTAATCCTAAGTTCATTATCTTATTAATATCGGTTACACTAAGTGTAAAGCAATTCTAATTTCATTATCGGATTATTCAAAGAACGGTTATACTAAGTATATTGTATTCATAACTTCATTATCGTATTATTCGAATAACGATTATACTAAATGTAATGTTATTCTAACTTTATTATCGTATTATTTGAATATCGGTTATACTATGTATACTTTAATTGTAAGGCCCGAGCCTTATAAGTGCCATCCCATGCCAACCCGGGACTTCCTAGGAGGTCACTCATCCTGATACTACTCCCGCCCTAGAACGCTTAACTTCAGAGTTTTTTATCCTCACTTGAACCCTTAAAATGAAGAGCTCTTGTTGACATGGTTACCACTCTAATCCTTATAAAGGATTACACATCTGGGTGTTACAATCACCCCCACAAAAACTATTAACGACATCGTCACCCGCCCTCTAGGTTGAGCTACCGTCCACCAGACCAAGCCCACTTGTAATCCAAAGTCGGCTCTGATACCATTTGTAAGGCCCGAGCCTTAGAAGCGCCATCACATGCCAACTCTGGGACTTCCCAGGAGGTCACCCATTCTAGTACTACTGCCTCCCTAGCACGCTTAACTTCAGAGTAAGGATGGGCATCCAGGCCGGACCGGACCAGACCAGACACGTACGGTACGGTCCGGAACGGCGGACCGTAAACATTTTAAGGATTTCTTGCTCATTCGAAGGATTTCTTGCTCCGATCTACTATCGAGTTGAGGACAAAGGTTGTCGGTCCTTCTTTATTTGCCTCGGTCTCAAGCATCTCCAAGAGGGATCTCCGGTTGCCACTCTTTGATTTGGTCATGTTACCACCGCCGTCTTCCTTTCCTGCGCCTCTCCATTCATTAAAGATAGCCATTTCGCGAGTCCTATCAGAGGCATTCCTCTCAGTTTGGACCCTAGTTGACGATGCCCTTAGCCATTCTTCGTATTCCCCTATGTAGTTCCTGGCGTCCTCATCTTCACAATCAATGTGGACATGCCCGATGCGACCGCATGTGTAGCAAAAATTTGGCATTCGTTCGTACCTGATGTCGGCCCACATTTTCTTACCCTGAACAGAGATCATGATTCCTCGATGCAGAGGCTTTGTGACGTCGATCATAACCCGAATCCTCATGAACCTTCCACATGCCATGAGTTCATTTTCGTCCACCTCGATAAGACCTCCCAACTTTGCCCCTAAGGCCATCGCCATATCCCGAGTCATAGCAGCAATCAACATGTCATACAGGCGAATCCAAAAAGGTGTAGATGAGAAGACCATTTTTTATGGTTGTTTAAGCCCTGGTTCTCTCAGCAGCAAAAGGGACCTATCAAACGCCCATGGTCCGGCCTTTTGAACACGCTCCAAGTCAGCTTTTTCCCCGAACTGGAACATGAACAGATTATGGTGAATCTCCCTAAAGATAAAGCCCTTTTTTGCTCTCCATGTTGCCTTCATTGTGGCCTTCAAAGCATAAGAGTTGAATGGCCGGGTTGTGAGGAGTGTACCGACCAGAGTAAGAGAGGCTATCTTGGTCTCCTCTTCGGATGTGATAACTTGTTCAACCACCACCTCACATTCCTCAGTCGTTAGATGCAAGTTTTTGCCTTTCTCTGTCATCTTTTACGGTGCGGTGCGGATGCTTCCAAAACCTGAAGAAAACAGACAGCAACAAAACCCCTAGGGTTGAGTAAATAAGGGTTGAGTAAGGGATAAGACGGGTTATTAAGAACAAACCAAATACGACGTTCTGTCGTCGGAGAGCCATCAACATGACACTCGATTGAAAATACGATGAAACTCCTAGGGGAATCTCATAAACAAGGAGCCCACATGAACCACACAACCATGCCCTTGACCTCAACCAGAACAATCAACTCAATCAAAACACCCAAGAAGATCCCTACATCGAGAGTATGCGTCTCTCAAATTTCAAACATTTTTTTGATATTTCCATAAGATGATACTAGTTGTTGATTTTTCGTGAATTTAGTTCTTGTTTTGGATTTCCCCAACTCAAAGAAAGGGAATATGGAATTCCTTTCGGACACATAGAATTTTTTTATGAGCTGATACTTATATTTCTAAAGAAGTCAGATCATTTAACACCCTCGAATCCCAACAATGAATTTCCTTTTGGCCACATAGAATTTTCTTACACATTTGATAATGGATATATGTAGTCAATACATTTTCCTTTGTCTTACTATGGTTTTGAGCTCGATTTATCACCCATGCTGAATATTTTGTCACACCTCTGGCAATGGATACATAAATGAAGTCAATGCTTATTTTTCTTTGGTTTCGAACTCGATTGACCATTATTTTGGTATACTCTCCCATATTGGTGTTGTTTTTAATGTGTTCATTTTTGTTCAAGTTTTCAGTCTCCTCGAACTTAGTGGGGGAGTCTTTGGCATGGAAGCGTTTTGGGAGTTAGGGCTTGAACGTTTCTCCTTTTAGACTACATGCGATTTCTAGATCTTAAGTTATTAATTCTAGATATATTTGTAGTTCCACTCATAAAGTCGAAACACAAATAAAAACATATATCAATTTTCGCATTTTGTGGTCAGAAGATAAGTGGTTTGGACAAATGTTAAGGAGGTTAAATGAGCATTGAATACGAAAGTTAAAGATAGGTATAACCTTGTTTCGGGTTGAGTTACATTTACATTGTGCCCAAAGGCATACATATACCATAGAATGCGCCAAATTGACACAAAGGCCACCATCAATCATCGAATATACATTTTGCCAATAGTAGCAACTTCGGGAAATCCTTGTCGAGTCATCCCAAGACACCACTCGAGCCCACACAAACCCACTAGAAAGGCCGAAACCAACTCAACTTGAACAATCTCGGTTCTTCTGAAATCCGATTTATGGATTTGAAAGGGGATTTCATTGCCACCAATAATGGAACCATAGCCGAATTTTATGGATAAGAGCCCACAAGTTGACAGCTTGTTAGATACACAATTTGTTGAAGGTGTTTTAGGGTTTTGGTTTTCTTTTGGTCACAAGAAAGAAACTTGAACCAAATCTTACATTAACTTGGGTTTAATGGAGTAAACCATTGATTTCCATGATTCATATTGGACTTAAGGGGTTTGTTGTTCGATTTTGCTGAAATTTTGGTTTAGGGGTGATGGGCAGAAGTCTGTGTGGAGGCGGCGTTCTCGAGAGCGTTTTGATTTTGGAATTATGGATTTTATAATTGACTAAGTGTACATGAGTATGAGTTCGATAACGTGAGAACGACCATCTCATATGAAATGTGAATTACGCACATACGATGTGTGAATTACGCACATTCGATGTTATATTCATGTACTCACTTCGAAAAATCAAAATAAGAGAATCAAACCGTTTAGTATAAAATATATGCACTTTAAAAGTCATGCTTATTTAGGCGAAATTTATGTATTTCAAATTTCATACACATACTATATAAAATATATGAACATTAGGCAAAAACTTGTGGATTTTGCATGACTACTTTTTAATGCATAAATTATTGCCTAAAATGTATATATATTCATATTGTTTCTACATTATTCTCATTTCACACAGGAATGGTTGTATCATTGGATCCATTCCTTACAAGAATAATGTGAAATTTAATTATGAGATTATAGATTTAAATCCTCATCGATGTTTGTATTGGACTAATGTAAAAATTTGTTATGTTTTGTGTTGATATAACTAAAAATCATAGAGCTTAATTATGCATAATGTTTCGGTTAAAATAATAAGCGAATAACAATTAGGAGTGATGGGCTATCCCGCATCAGAAACAAAGTTAAACATCGAAAAATGTATAAGAGAGGATCAAACCCCTCTACATCAACTTATTTTTTTATGTTAAAAGGTGGAACTTAACCTGATATCTACCATTTGTTAATCTTGATATCGTAACTCAGTTTCTTAAGGTGATGCACATAAGGGCATCTACAATAAACGGTTTAGAGTTTCCCCATTTAAACAAATAAAAAAAAAAAAAAAAAATCTTTTGTCAAGAATTTTTGGAGCCAAGTTTCTTTATTTCAAGAGAGAGTTTATACTTCAAGATATTCACATGAAAACCTAAAAAGCTTTATTCTGAAAAATCTGCTTTAATTTTATATTTAACTTTTCTAATTTTAAGAGGAAGAAATTCACAAAATTTCGTTGTGGATGCTCTAAACGGCAGTTTCAACTTTATTGTTCCCTTTCGATGGAAGGACGAGCAACACTTATGAAATCTAATATCGTTGCTTAACCAAACTTTATAATGCAGTGTTTCATGTTACCAACAACCATACACAAAGAACTTGATTGAATCAATAGGAACTTCCTATGGAATACAGACTATAAGTATAAACCCTTAATAAGATGGGACAAAATTTGCAAAAATAAACACAGTGGAGGTATCGATATCCAAAAACACAAGATATGAACAAAGCTTTCCAAATGAAATTGATATGGAAAGTTTTTGCTGAACCAAACAACATTTGGGTCAAAATTATATACGAAAAATATCTCAAAAACACCAATATTTTTCTATATTCCAGAAATTCCAACCACTCTTGGCAATAGTCGCAACTTCTTAAAATTAGACCATAATTCCAACAAGGGCTTCATTGGCTCGTGGGTGATGGCACAAATATTAGATTCTGGACTGACAAATGGACATACAGTCTGGATTTATCAAATGAGATGTTGTCATAAACAATTATTAATAACTCACTAACAATAAGTGAATTCATAACTGACCAAAAATGGGACTGAAACAAACTTGAACTTCTATTAAAAATAGATATTGTCATTCGTATAATTGATATCCCTATTCTCCAAAATTATATCAAAGATAGACTCTATTGGACCCCGAGTAAGAATGGTTGGTTCTCTACGAAATCAGCATTCGAACTAATAACAAAACAAAATCAAAACTCTGACCACAACTTTGCTTAAATTTGGAAGGTATATACCTACCCCAAAATAATAATAAAATTATTTGGAAGATTTACCATGACGGTTTACCAACCAAAGAAAGATCATTCCAAAAACATGTTCATGTACCCATTGCATGTGATTTATGCAAAAATCCCCTTGAAGATCTAACTCATCTGCTCTTTCAATGCCCTTTTACTATTAATCAAATTAAAAAACAGAGCTCTAACATTAACAATGTGGTCTGTAACATCAAAATAGACAACAAGAAAACAAAGGATATACTGATTGAAATCCAATCCCTACTTACTTAAAAAAAAAATTACTGTATTGCCACCACTTGGTGGGGAATATGAACTTTTAGGAACCAAACCATTTTCAATACTCCGGAAAAAATTAAAGAGTTGACGCAATATATTAGAACACTTATCAACAATTGGGATCATACAAAGATAAAGAAAAATGATGAAATGACCAAACAAAAAGTTAGAACAACTCAACCTAGAAAAAAAAAGAAATATCAAATGAGAAAAACCAATAACGGGGTTCCACAATTAAATTTGATGGAGCTAAAACTATCAATGTAGAAGCTAGTGTTGGCTTTATTATTCGAAATGACAAAGCCGCCGATACCATCCTTATTGAAAGAAACCGTTGTTATAATTCCGTCTTAATGACTAAAACAATGGCCTTAAAAACATTATCATACATGACCTTCTTATATATGTCTGATATGAGATTTGATTCAGAACTCCGTGTTATCATCTGCAAAGATGTTCTAGATTGATTTTCGGTTTTAAGACCAACCTAATTATTTCCTTATCAAAAATAAATATATAAATTATTTATAGTATTATAACTTTCGTGTGACATGAACTTCAACGTTAAACGGAGATGGAGCCGAAAAGAAAAAGGGATTCGAAACAGATAAGCTAATTAGGCACTGTTCCATCGGCGTTCAAAAGCAAGCCCGCCAATAAAGCTAGCAGACATGACACCGCGCGCATGCACTTTCCACGTGGCTTTCTTTTCTAGAAAAAAGTTATTCAAACTCAAGCTCATTGGCACCAAATTATCTCATACTCCGCCTTTTAGTTGGCGCAATCAAATAAGGATAAAAATGATTTATCTTGTAATTCAAAATTTATTATCAAAAACAGCTACCCCCAAAAAAATCTGTCGTAAAATGGAAAGCCCCGTGTTTGAGAAAACCGCCGAATAAAGCAGCTAGCTAGTCCATGAAATTGGCCATTTCTTCGGTTGTCAGTTGCAATTTGTATATATATAGGTGAATTAATTTCCGCGGCATTTGTAGAGGACAAATTAACGTTCAGAAATTTGCAGCATTTATGATCCCTCCAATTTTGCATGCATCTCCAATTGAATTAATTGTTCAATTTGCATTTCTCTCCTACTTGTGCAATATAATATTCTATATATGTGTGTGTGTGAATTGAATTGTATAGTTTTGGTTTATTTATGGTTTCGCGCGCAGTCAATTTGTGCAGCTAGGTTCCTGATGTACGTAGCTACATCCAAGCCAAAAGAGGGATAAAGCTGGCTGCACCTTCCCATTTTCCTTTCGACCGCATGCAACTACAATATCAGTCTAATCAAATTACAATCTACTTTAATCGAAAAACATACAAATAAATCTATATATTATACTAAAATCATAATTATCTTTTTTACGTATCACCCCGTGAACTATGCTACGTAAATAAATCTCATAATAAAATTACAATTTTAGTCTTCTATAATTTTAATATTTCCTATTCTATTTTCTATCAACTTATTTTTACCTAAAATAACTTACCTTAATTATATTGATAGTATCATCTCAGAGATTATTCATAGTTTTTTGTCTTATTAGTTATATTACTTCTTATAGTTTTAATACTTACATTTATATAATTAGTAACATACAACATAATTGGCAATTAATATATGATTTATGATGCAAAAGTGGTAATATATATTAGAAATATTTGAAATAAACATGTGATATAATTTGACCATTTTTCCCTTTTTAATTAATTATATATAATTAACATTTTCATTACTTATATATATATATATAAAGTTATATATTTTCTTATTCAGTTATTTGTATGGAATTCCTAATTTATTTTCCATTTTTATATACAAATTTGCATATATACTTTTAATCCTAATCATACAAAAACCTTATCACCATATATCAAAAGATTAAGCTTATAATTTACCATATTAGTTTTCGTAAATATATGATAATTTTTCATTTCAAGATTTATTAACCAAGCTCGCGCAGGACACAAAAACATATGCTAGTTCTAACTAAAGTGATGAATTAACATTGATTAATCATGTAGTAAATCTATTTGCATATTTCCTGTTAATATATTCATCTATTTAATAATAATTTTTATTTTAATTCTTTATTTTGGTTAAAATATTTATCATTTCAAAATTTTAGGTAATTATTTATTGGTGAGTTACAACTTACAAGATATGTTATTGAAAATTGAAAATATTAATATTTTTATATAAAATATTTTTTTATTGGCTAAAAATATTGTGGATTGATATTAAATTGTAAAATTTAGGAATTTTTTTAATATTTATTTTAATAATTAAATTTCTAAATAATTATATCAAAAGAAAAAATGACAAGTATTATTAAAGAGAGATGATTTTTATTTAGGCTTTAATTTGAATGAGAGAAGAAATAAACTTACTAAATTCTATTTTTTTAATATGGTTTTTCGATTGTAACATATTTTCCGATCATTTTCTACAAAGAAATTGTAAATATTATTTATTTAGAAAATTTTAAGATTTTTGTATTAGAATTTAAGAATTTTTTTAAAATGTATATTTTAAAACGAAAATTTCAACCTACACCCTCTTTTTTTTTTATTAAAGGAGAGGCCTTTTTTTATCAAAGGAGAGACGACACGTTTACACGCTTTATTAAAACTGAAAATATCTAATGAGTCGGGTTTGGGCCACTCCTCTTACATCATCCAACTATAAATGAAAAACACAAGTAATAAATTTATCTAAAATATAAAAAATCAACAGAAAAATCGAAAGTAATAGAAACAAGATAGTCGACTACATGGTTAGCCTTCCGGTAATGAGGTTCCACCACGAATGTCGACCAAGAGTAGAATTTTGAAATCACATGCATGACGCCGATTAAGTCTTCTATTTCAAAATTTTGAATTAATCAAGAGAAATAGGTAATCGGTAATGAGCACAAGAGGTTAAAATTAAGAGATAAGATCATATTTTGTCATTTGATGGCCAGGTTTTGAGCGACCAAGAAAGTTGCACGTAATGGTCGATCGATCTTTCTTTCTTGAATTGTGTACACAAATTGCAATTTCGATCATCTCTTTTTGGCATTGATTATATATTTGTAGAAATCGAATCCAAAAACTTTACTCACCTCACTAATATATTATTCCAATTGCAAAATCACATCGTGTACGTACAATGTTCATGTAGTAAACATAACATATCAAAAGCAATGACTTGGCTCGTTTTCAATCAGGGGCGGACGCAGGATTTTCGTCCAGTGAGGACACAAATCCTGCGTGACTAAAAATCAAATTTAAAAAAATAAAAATAAAAATAAGTCAATATGACGGGAATAGCCCGATGCAATTATTATTAATAGCAAATTAAAAGAGTTTTCTATGAGGGATACATGATTACAAAACAATGATTCAACAATGTATGGAAGAGGCGTAAAAAAATCAACAAAACAAAAATTAATCGAGACTGAGTGAACATAACATATGCATAACAAAAATTCTCTTCATACCAATGAGGACAAGAATGATAAGCTGATATTAGTTGAATAATCAGTAGTTTAGACAACTAAACATTACTTAGGAGTGCTCTCTTTTATCTTATCGAATTACATGGCATGGTTAGATTTGCTTTATATTTGGTGAACATAAACTTTATATGTTATATCCTATATCAATTCAATTTAACCATTATCGAAAAATAAAAATTGAAGATGATATCATCTAGTACTCTGATTGTTGGATTAGTCCACTTTCGACATAGGATATTTCTCTAAGCACTCAATCTAATTCATTTTGTATATAGAGAAATAAAAACTTATAGGTAAATTGTATAATCTCAACATTATATTCATATCACAGATACTATAAATTTAATTGACTATAACACTAAATTGAATAAAGAAAAAGAATGAATGTAGGTAAACTCATGTAAAAATCGATGCAAAGTAAAAAAAAAAAAAAAAAAAAAAAAAAGTGGGGGCTGTGCCCCCGCTCGTCCCTACGCAGATCCGCATCCGCCCCTGTTTTCAACGTATCTATAAGAAAATCTTGGTGTAACCACGTGGCAGATTAATTTATCATGGCCAAAATTCAATTCATATATATCATCTTTAATGTCAGATCTATATGGTATATATTAATTTATATTTTTCGATTAAAAAAATATTAATTTATATATCGATCGTCCATTTTGATGACTATGAAACTGTCATTAATCTCTTGCGCGCGTGATTTGACAAGGACATTAAACACTATTAAACCACCATATTTCTAAATTGGACCAGTTTTTTTAATTGTTTATAAGTTGTAGGACGTGGAATATGAATATGTGGTAATGTGGTATCACTTGAGTTCAGATTGGAATGGAATGTAAATTATTCTTACTTGATGAATGTACTTGCATGGCAAACAAACTATAGCAATATAAGTAATTTGTATTTTATGTCTTGATTCTGTCAGTTAATATGCCATTTTTTTGTTAATATAATGACATTACACACTGATCGAAACTATGGAATCGTTAAATTAGATCATGACTAGTATAGTGACTTTGTTTGGCACGAGTTTGACTTATAAAATATGTTTATAATATTAAATAATTTAAAAAGGAATAAAACAAAATAAAAAATATTATACTTTCGATTAATATAATAAAACAAATATGATATTAAAAATATGATCCACATAATATTAAAAAAAATGATATATAATTTGTGTTTATGTAATTGTATATTTATCTAGAAATTTGAAATTATCAATTGAAATGTATATGAAAATATAAAGAATAATTTAATTATTTGATCATATAATGATATAAATTTATTAATGTGAACAATATTTCGAGCAATAATATTTCCGTCTTTCTTTCAAAGACTAAAAAAAAGATAATTAATATATACAAACAAATAAAAAATACATTAAATATTAAATAAACAAATTAGAATATGTACAATATTAATTGTACGTAACTTCCCTTTGATTCCATCTTGATTTCCCAAATCTATAATCTAAGTTAACCAATATTTGTTATTGATAAACGATAATCGGTTTTTTTAATGATTATGATTACAATTTATGGTGATTGATAACCGACAAAAATCAAAATAAGGGTACCTTTAAAAAAACCAAGATAAGGGTACAAATATGAAAAATTATAATCCATAGAAATTAATAACTGACTAAAGCCAAGTATATATGTAGACTTGAATAAGATATTTTAAAATCATGCTTAAGTAAAATTATATCATTACATAGGTAGATTTGAAAAGAGAAAAATATATTACACAAAATATTTACATTGAATTGACACTGTGAAAACTGTGGATTATACATTCTTATATGGATTTTTATCTCATTTTAATTAATCTCATGATCTCCGGTCTTAACTAATAAATCAATCAAAAAATTTATTTTTATAATATCTTTTTGGAACTTAAGTTGGATTTTTTTAATTAAATAAGATTTAAATACAATTAAATAGAATACCCAATTGCTTTGAGATAAGTGTATATATATTGCACGAACTTAAACGATAGAATATATGTTGCACTAACTTAAACGATAAGTTTATATATAAAAACCATAATATTATATAAAAACGTAACAATATATTGAATTATTCAAATTGTACCTGGACATAATTATATCCAAAAGCTTCGGCCAAATGGCCCAAATCATAGTCAATATATATCTAAAAGCTTCATTCTTATCTTTAATAGATATGATTTGTATAACATGTTTCAAAAATCAAAAATATTAGGTGGCATGCAAATTTAGGTAATTTACCAATATTTGACTATGCTTTAATAGATATGATCCGTAATATATATATACGATTTGGATAAAAAAATTAGTTTAGCTTTTATTTAATTAAATAAATATGTTAAGTTAGTTTTAAAGATATGATTAAATATATTAATATTTATTTTTTTGAATTTTTTTATAAAGTTTGAATGATGTGGTGAATGATGATTGGATCGGTGACGACACGTAAATGACGTAATCGAATTAAACGTGAGGTCGATAGGTAGGATTTAGGCCTCTACTTTAGTATATATATATAGATAAGTACAAAATAATAACACGATCGCAAGAGTTCTTGCCACACTCAGAGAAGATTGGAAAACTTTACCCAATTTCGAGCACCCATTCATATTATATACTCCACCGTATATGAGCTCTGATTATTACTTTTTACCAAGCTGCACACGTTATACCCACCACTTTTCCTGCAAAATACATTAATAATTAATAAGAGTTAATCCTAGTTTTATAATGTACCTTCACCAAACTATAAGTTCTTACCATTTTTTTTTATAAGGTAAAAAATTAAAATTGTAAGTCAAATTACAACAAACAATTCAAAGAGAAAACAAACAATGTTGGAAGGAGAGCTAGATGATTAGGCAGAAGGACGATAGAGGCGCAAACACGAGTTGGAAGACACCAATGCGGTGTTCCGCTGCCGAAGAGCAGATCAACATGACACTTTCTGGAGGTGCGACTGAACTCATGAGTGGTGTTTCGTTTCTAGAAGCCGACAAGAATCACACGACCACGACCTCGACCTCAAATCCGAAACAACAGACTCGATTCAAACCTAAAATCAGCTACGTATCAGCAAATAAATATATCTCAAATATTATAGTTTTTCATTGTTAGACATAGTCTTCTGATTTTCTATTAATAAGCGATTTCTTCCACAAACTTTCATGAAAGAAGATGTGAATGGAAATTGAGAAGGTTCATGTTTAAATAGTCGGTAAAATATGGATCATTTCTCCAAAAAAACGAATTTGTTCAGAAGCTGTAATTTTTGTATATCAAGCTAAAACCACCACTATTAATGGACTCCCGGCCTCACCCGTAGTGGTGCTGATCGATTTCAATTTGTTCAATCCGATCAATGATTTCATTTTTTGTGTAACAAGTTCTTACAAATATTAATCACATGTTGGTCTAGTAGTTATCGTGCTATGCTCTATTTACAAAAAAATAAGTTTGAAACTTATTGTCTTGAAGGTATAAAATTGAATCGCTTATAAATGAGTGTGTACTATTTAAATATGTCACATAATATAAAGACAAAAAAAAAATTACAAAATACTTATTTGAGACGTGAAGCAACTGTGACCGATCCTATGTACCAAAGTAAAGGAAAAAAAAAATGAGGAAAACACTTACATCATCTTTAATAGTGGTATTCAATCCTATTACTTGGGAGTAAATTTTCAAAACCAAGTAATAACATTGAAGCATTGGAGGGAAGGTCTGTGATTTGGGGCCTGCAAAATGCTTGTGGATGCCTTTCATTCTCCTGCTGCCCATAGATCTAGCTTTTATCTTCTGGTTTTGTATATCAAACATCTTATCTCTTTCTTTCATTTTGGGTCTGTTATGTACATTAATAGGTCTTGTAATAGATTTTCCCATGCTTTAGCTAGGCATGGTTTAACCTTGCCCCTTGGGGCAATGGTTTACTTCACCCATGTTGGTCAACTGCTTGCCTCTTTGGCAATCAATGTGTCTTTTGGCTTTCAATAATACTTGTTCTGTTGCTTTGTATAAAAAAAAAATAGTGGTATTCATATTGAGTATCTTAACTGCATGATACTTCTTTCTACTTTTTTGTATTGATTTACACAAAATTTTAACATTGTTTTTTTCTTTTTTCTTTTAAAAAATGTTTATGATATTCTAAGTATGAGAGACGCTCCGGTAAAACGAGAGTTATGGTAAAACGAAAGTATTAATCTGGAGCGTTGGATTGATGGTGATGGATGGTTGGATGATTGGGCCTTACAATAGATATGATAGATGTGTAACCACCAAATCTACTCTAATAAGACAATTATTTAATTTTTAATTAGGAAAAGATAATAAATGAGGTTGTTAGATGAGAGAGAAAACACAATATTTTCTCTTTCCTAAAACCGCTCCATTCTACTGATACATTTTCTTCTTCTTCAACGATTTTTCAACGTTCATGAATATCGATCACGTCTTTATGAATATCGTTCATGCGTTTATGAATATCGATGGATGTGAATATCTCCACTTAAAACATGAATATCACCACTTGATTTTTTCAGCGTCCTAATGCTTTGCAAATTCGTAGATTTGTAAATTTGTTCTTGTTGCTTTTGTCATTGTTTCTTGAATATCGTTCATGTTTGTATGAATATCTTTGTTTAATATGTGGATATCACCAATTAAAAACATGAATAACATAACTTAAAATATGAATATCACCACTTAATAATATATGAATAACATAATCAATTACACTATGAATATCATTCTATATTGGTATGAATATCACTACGTTTCACCATGAATATCATAACCCAAACCAAAAACAATCACTTCACACTAACACAGATAGTTATACACGGAAAAATATACATGAACATCAGTATTGATTACATGAATATTAGGAATGACAAACATGAATATCGCTATTACGCAATGACTTATGCTTTGTTAGATGGGCAGAAAGCTTCAAACGTCTCTTCGTCGGTGCAACAGTAGGCATGGAAACAATGTTGAATATCAACAACATCATAGTGAATATCACATCATAAAATTTGAATATCAACTACTCAGATCATGAAACGTACATACTAAAAAAATATCAAAAGCATTTGTATGAATATCACATCAAACAATTTGAATATCAATTGCAAACAGTACAAACAACACCATCAACAAGCAATTTGAATATCACATATAAAAACGTGAATATCAATGATCAATAACTCATATAATACCATCAACAAGCAGAATCTGAATCCACGCGAATATCAACATTGTTATAATGAATAACACCACAGAGAAATTGAATATCCTATATACAATATCTAAAACATAAATATCAAAACACATAAATTGTATCACTGTGAAAAACAATACTGTTAACATGAATAACAGTGCAGAGATGAGCGACAACGAGGCAATTGGTGGTCTGACGGGGCTAAAGCTGGGTAGAACGGTGTCGGCTTGGAAATTGTTGGTTGTGAAGAGGAGTCCCGGAGACGATGACGAAAATCTTCTTCATCGTGAATAGGAAGAGCGAAAAGATCAATAACTTTCCACTCTAAAGCAAAACTCATCCCTTTCTTACCAAATTAAAGAACATAAAACTGATGAGCTGCTTTGAACCCCATGCCAGCCAACAAACTCCTTTCTCTTTATCTGCCTTCTTTTTCTCTCAATACTAGGCAATAACTCGTTGGATTCTTCAACCCATTTAAATGGCTGAGCTTCCGCCTTTTCACTGATTTCCAACTCCTTGCAACTACAAGCAATAACACCAAAATGACCTCTTTCAATCACAAGCAGAAAAGATCAACATCCAAAAAAAAGCAACAAAAAGAGGTACAAATTTCAACTAAATCACGATTAAACTGCTTATGTGTCCTCAATTTTTTCATGGTTGTATTCCCACATAGTTCTGCTTTAGAATTTCCTATTAAAGCATACATTGATGCACAATCTTCAAAGAGATGCCCAGGGACATTTCAAAAGCAGGCATCCATTTCATCATTGTCAACATTGTCTAAAGAATAACTTCATTTGATTATTGTGTGTATCGAGGGTGACTACTACCATTTTTGTTAGCCAATCTTCAAAAAAATTATATTTAGGGACAATTCACAAGATGACCAATAGATAAGGGGATAGAGGAACTCACCAATCCATGCAGCGCGACTGAAGCAATGGAAGTACCCACTGTGAATACCACCCTATGCCTCTCAAAAGTGTCCTAACAAACACCCAGAAAATAAAATGAATATGGCATCCATAAACCCTAGAATACAAAGGGGTTAAGCTGTCGCTAGATGATCAATTCCAATCTTAACATGTGAAAATAGGGAAAACTCTGCTCTTTCTGGGGCCTTGACCATATATGAGTTAGGTGCGAATTACACAAAATTGAAAGATTGTTTGAATACCTTGGTAGAGTAGAACGTGTCTTGAATGGCGGACCATGTATTCAGAGCCTTCTTCTTCAACTCGGGGGCTCCCGCTTCGAATGGAAAGAGAGCGGCAGAGTAAACGAGAGACTGGTGGGAGTAGTAACCGAGAGATGTTGGTGGAGTAACCGAGAGAGACGATTGCGGTTTCTAAAAAATAAAAAAAGGAAGCTGAAAAGTTTTAGAAGATTTGGGTAGAAAAATTCCTAAAATCACGTGGAGAATAAAGAATTTGGTATATTTGCATTCCACTATATTAATTTACATCCTTTTAGTTTTAATCTGGGCCATTGCTTTAATTTTAATCAAATGACTCTCATTTATACTACCGTTTTACCTTAAAAAGTTGTTTCACCAGATCCAGATTCTTCTAAGTATTACCATTTTGTACCAAAACATTGACCGGTATATGAAACTTTCTTTTTAGTTTTTAAGTTTATGAAAAAAAGAATTAAGATTTGGAGGAGGCTTTAACCGCCTAACTGCAACTGCTATAAACTAGATTCTCTTTTATAAGAGGCAACTTTCTTTTCCAACACACCTTGGTAACAAAATTGTGTGGATGACCCATTGACCTGTTGTTTTTCGAGACCTTGGGGTCCGTTTGGATAGACAAAATAATACATTATCTTGTATTAAATTACATTTTAATGCAATTTAATGTATTATCTTTGGGAATTCAAACGGACCCCAATGATGGTCTACAATGATGGTCTATTTGGTTTTGAATGGACTCGTTGAAATTTACTACAGTATATGTGTGAGTATATGTATCCACCATAAGTGTGTTAGAATTTTTCAGTCTCACATTTTAACTTTAAGACATGTGATTATAGAAAGAAACATCCGTACCAATTCACCTAATTTTATGGGCCAATTACGCGGGAAATTTACCCTAATGGCGTAGGCATCTTACTCACTTACTCCCTGGACCAAGCTGCCGAATTTCCCAATTTGCCCCATGTAATACTAGTGGCAAACCCCAAAAAGATGGGCAATTTTGTCATTAATGGAAAAGTAAATGAGAATAACATAATAAAGGGCAAAAAGGAGGGCGCCCATGTGGGTGGGGTCGAACATCAGTTAAAACTGTTGCATAGGTTACGGTACATGACAGGGGGCCGGGTTGCAGATGCAGCCATCAAAAATAGAATATTTAGAAGAACAAAAAAGAGAAAATAAAATAAAATTGTATCACTACTTGGCACGCTTTAAGAGGCTTCTAGAGGTAGTGTCATTCTGTAAAGGATTGTTTTAATGTGTGTTCATGGATATATAATAAAAATATCATATTTAGTAATAATCTTTTTTAGTCATTAGTTTAATATTTTTTTTAAGGGTTTATCATTTTTACTTTAGGGAATATTTTAGAAAAAAATTTCAAATTTACACTCTTATCATTGTGTCCATGGACACACATTAGACAAACCGTTCTGTGAATGTCACGGCCGCTAACTGATTTCAATTTTGTAAAATTTGAATCCAGATAAAAAAAGTTTTAATTTGGTTGATAGGGTTATTACTTATTACTGAAGGTTACTTTTTTTCTATGGTCGAATTACTGAAGGTAACTTTTGTATCGGGAATGTGTGACATGTAAGAAGTTACATGGAACTTGGAATTAATCTGAATCCACCACTCTTGTCGCTTGATTTTGAGTTGAAATTCTACTGAAATTAATAATAAAATGTATTGATGTTGATCAAATTTTAAACTTGACTTGACACTTTTCAAAATCAGTAATTTGTTTTTTATGAATCGTCTTAGAGTTATACGGAATTTGATTTGAAATAAGACAAACGAATCTTCTAGCGTTCAAGGAAAGAACACAAGAGTACACTTAAAATATTTGGTTTAGAATGAATTGTAATCACACACTTAAAGAATAATCTCTTAGGACCCCAAAACATGACCCTAACACACCCTTAAATAGGACATAGGCCGGCCACTATGATTACATGAAGATTAAGTCGGTTAAAACCGCACCAAACCAATTTACCGCACAAGTGCACGAACCGCATGCACCAAACCATACGGACCGTGCAATCCTTCGCGCCACGGGTAGTTACTTTACGAAGAACCTTGCACCAACTGCATGGACCAAGTATTTTCTTTATCGAGAGCACTACACGATCCGTGCACCGAAACGCACAGACTATGACTGCCTTAGACTGTGCATTCTCCAATACTTGAAAAATTACGCGTAAGAAAACCGCACGGTCTGTGCACTTCACTCTGTACGCGTTTTATACCGTTTGAGGCAGTGCGCTGCCCCTTGACCCTACCTGATAATCGGATAGCGGAACCATCGTGCTAATCCGTGAAGTGTGACATTTGTAGCCCCGAGTTCAAACTCACGCATACGGGTGTGCACTCCGCACTAGGCATGTCAATGGGGCGGGTTCGGGGTGAGGAGTAGTATCCCCGTCCCCATTTAGAAAAACACTCTCCGTCCCCGTCCCCATCCCCATCCCCACGTGGGGAGTTAAAGTTGTCCCCGTCCCCATCCCTACCAAATCTCCGTTCCCGTCGAGGATTCCCTATCCCTATTAATTTTTCTCAATTAACATTTTTCTCGGGTCTTTCTGTGGAAATTCATACGATTTCTCCACTTATAGTCAAACAAGTTCCCTATAAATATCCCCATTTAACCCCCATGAAAATTTTCTTACTTATTTTCCTTTAATGATTCCCCAATTAATCTACATTGTCAAACAAAATACAACAATATAATACGTGAGTTGAAATCAACAAAAAACAAGTCCTTAAAATTTCATAGTATATGCGTACTAATACTTATAAATGTCTATTACACCATTTTTTCAAATAAAAAAATCAATTACCAACTATAAATTATAAATATGAAAAAATACCATAAGCTCTCGACTTCACCCATGAAAATTTCCCATGGGAAATCTCATCGGGTTTCCAAATGGGGATATTCAATGGGTAATCCCGTGGGAAAACTCAATGGACGATACCATGAGAATTACCAATGGAGATACTCGTGGGGATCCCCGACGGGGATGGGAACAGGGCGGAGAGTGGGGTGGGGGGATTTATCCTCGTCCCCATCCCCACACGAGGATGTGTTTTTTGCCCCATCCCCATTTAAAATCCCCATCCCCACCCCCATGACGGGGAATCCCCGCCTCATTGACATCCTACTCCGTACCCCCGAGCCCGCAATGAGTTGATCAAACCCCATAAGTCTTGAGCAAATCCTGGTCACACCAAACTGCCAATGACACTAACATCACTAACATATACAACCACATATATATATTATCGTCCCATAAATGTTATCAACACAACCAAGAATGTGTAGGAACGCAATATTGGAATATAAACTGCAAGTAGAAATCGCATAATAATTAAACGAAATTATACCGAACTAAGAACGATGCAGAGTCGAGAACGAAATCTCTCTCTTTAATTCTGAAAATGCCCCGTATTGAGACGGTTTGATGGCGTTCCGAATCCCAGGATACAACTGCAAGACGACTTCTGATTTGCGCAACCAAAGAATCCAGAAGGCTACGAACCGCTCTGTGTAGTACTCTCAGACTCGATTTTTTTCGGAAAACAGAGAAGAGGGAGGAAGATCGTTTTTGTGTGTCTTCGAATGAGAGGCTGACAACTCTTTTTAAAGAGCTTCGGAAGTTTGAAGAGGAGGATTTGAACATTACAGAAACAGGAGGAGGACGTTACAGATCCTTCGACATTAATGGAGGAAGATTAGGTCTGCAGCCCGAAGGTGGCTCCCAAGCCCAAGCCCAAGCACGACACGACTCGACTGGACGCGCGTGTGTTGTTGGACTAGCTCCTCTCCCCATTGAAAATGGGTAATGACCCAAGGCCACAACCTTGAGTCCATTTCTCCATTATATATGGTGGTATTTCTACCTCCAAACTTCCAATGTGGGACAAGAAATTTGCCCCCATATATTCCCAAGTTTTGCACTTCATGCAAGCTACTTTGGGCATCCATTTCTCATTCAAACGGAAATCATTTTTGTCGTATGAGTACACTACGAAAATGTGCTCGCGTAGAGGAAGCCAATGCTTCCACTTTCCGGTGTTAACAATGGCCGGAGTCCATCGGAATTGTGCCCGAAAAAGTACCCGACGCCACATTCAAAAATGAGTTCCAACAGAATGGACCTAAAATGAGTTCACTAGAGGTTGTTTTTTCAACTATCAAGTTTTTATCTGATTTTATGTGCAAAAGTTGGGGACGGAGGTTACGGATCGAGCTGACTTCATTGAAGGAGGTCGTGCGTTGTTTCTTCAGCGGAACGCCAACAACGACAACGATGTTGTTGGACATCGGCGACAAAAGTGGTGTTGGACGATAGAGACAACTATGTTGGATGCGGCTAAGAAAGACAAGGGTTGTTGAGTGTGAAATCATGTATAATTGTGGGTTATGGTTACAAAGTTTTGAATTTTTTTTGCAATTTAGGGCTTAATGAACCAATTTAGGAATTATGGAGTGAGACAATTCAGGGATTTGGATTATGACTTAACGGTTTTAGGGATGTAATTGAAAATTAGGGTTTATGTTCAAATTTAGGAAATTGAAAACTAGAATTTATGGATTTACATGATGTTCATGATATAGACATTTAGCGTTTTTGAATCATGCAGATTATTGACCTTTTATATATTTTCTTTTCAATTAGCATTGCAATTCAATATAATTGGCTCTTTATAATAATAGTTATGTCTTATATTTGAATCTAGACAAAGTAAGAAACTAAAAAAAGCATTTATTATACTAATTTGTAATTAGAGATTTAGATTATGAAATAAATTATGAGATTCAGATAAGAATTGTACTAATTTAGGAATTTGATTGAAAATTATGTTTTTTGATATAATGAGTTTAAAACCTAGAAAATTATGGATTTGAGTGATAATTAAGAACATGACATTTAAAAAAATATCATTATAATAAGAAAAAATGACTTCAAATAATACCAATTATTAGAAATCAACAAAAAATAATATTAACTTAAATAAAATATAAATTATGTATACACTATAAAAATATTATTGATAATAATAAAATTGTTATTCGTTCGAAATTTCTAACATTTTTATATTTTATATTTATCGGCGTCCGCCGTTAAACGCGACACCTTTGTTGGAATTTTTCTATCTCTTAATATCTTCTTGATACTAGTTATGTTTATAGTCTCTTCAGCCTCTTTACTTTGTTTGTGTACTTCGTCTCCTTCTAAACAACCCTAACTTTCGTTCTTGAGTTTTTTAAATGCTTCTCGATCTGATGTGTACGTGTTTTATCCTCTTTGCCATATCAAACACATGTATCTGCAATATCAACCATACTTGAAACACTCTAGCGACACCTAATATATATTTTATATAAAAAGTTTAATTTAATTTAGTTTCTAAATTCATCAAAGCAGTTCAAAACTCGGGGAAGATGTTAGGTAATATCAAACTATATGAAAATATCTTTTTTGGTACTAATTAATTTAATTAGTATATGAAACTATTAATGATATATTCCTTTTCCCTTTTCTGTGGTAAGGAAATTAGGCCGAGGGTGGTGGCTTTTGTAGAGAAGGGCGGCGTGCTTACCCTATAGCTGCTAAAAGAAGGGTCCCAATTATTCCTTATTACTCTAATATACTCCGTATAGTATATATTTATTCCTCATTACTCTCGAGTATATGTGTATAAATGAAATTCTCCTGTCCAAGCTACGTATAGAGTGTTAACTGTCTTTCGATATTAAAATTTTAATTTTTAATATTCTTAGTATTTTATAATTTTTGTTTACAGTGCGAATATGTCATGTCTTTCGAAAAATAAATGTTGTGACCGACTGCATTGCGAAGATGTACCAGCAAAGTTCCTTAGAAGATATTCAAGTCAATCAAAAGCTTTTAATTTTTATCCGTAAGGATGTTATTGACTGATAAACTGTTTTTTTTATGATTTTCAGTCTAATTTTTATCTAATAATAAAAAAAAAAGTGTTAACTGTAAAGGTACACACCTATCTATTCATAATCCATTATCTTACTTTCTTCTTTTTGGTTCCCTAATTCAATTTATTTGAAATTGATTGGGCGTAACATGCATGTATATATGGATGGCCAAAGCTTTTGGTGACAGATGTTATGCTACTAATTATTCTATTCCAACTTTTAAACTTCCATGTACAAATTGTATAGTATGATGAGTTGACAAGGTGATGCAGGCCATTCAAACTTTGTTTACCTTATTCTCATCACCGGGGCATATATGGGAAAATAGACAAGCTAAGGTTTGTTATGAATATAAAAGTTCCATCTCATATTGAAATTGAAAGGATTGATACTAAAGTTTAGTACATAATGTTAGTGTATTATTAGTTTTATTATTAATTGGTTTATTTTAAGATACAATTTATTGAACTTATATATTTGGATTTTATACGCATGTATGTTTGTATGTTTGGATTTTATACGCATGTATGTTTGGATGAACCGAATCGAAAATCTTTCAAATTTGGGTAAATCGAAAACCTAACATACTCGGTTCGTATTTTTTCCGGTTCGGTTTTAAACCGACCATTAATCTTAAATGATGCATATTGCGTATCGGTGTCACTCACAAGACATAAATTTCGTATGTATATATTTTGCAATCCAAAATATATAGAGCTTACAAAATAAAAAATCAATATTTATAAATTAGATTTATTTCAACAATTAATTCAATGTTAAAATATTTAAGCAAATTATGAGAATGATTAATTGGAAAATGGAGAGATGAAGTGTTGCCCAGAATGAGACTCGAGAGAGATGAAACGAAGTGGGAGGCTGGTTGGGTGCGGTGCACAAATCAAAATAGAAATGGAGTAGAAAATAAAGGTTTAATGTATTTGTATAAAATAATGGGCTTAAACCGAACCGAACCAACCGAAAGCCGAAATCTCAAAATATGTAAACCGAACCGAAAAACCTCGATACGCTTTCAGTTCGGTTTTTTCGGTTCGATTCGGTTTAACCGATCCGTTCTAGCCCTAGCCCCTAAGTGTGGAAGATAATCAAACTAGTTACTAGTGAATTTTTTATTTCTACTAATCCAATTGCTCTTAATTGAAATCCATTAGACTTATCATGCATATTGCATTCGGATGTACATGATTGATGTCCCATGTGATCTCCCCGTCGTACCAACTAACAAGTGATATAGTAAGATGTAACGACGATGGCTTTTATCTTACAAAGAAGATGCTTCAAGTTTGAATTCCTAATATATATATGGCTAGATAACAATTGTGACAGAGCATTTGCCGTTTACCCAAAATGCCAATATGAATACTAATGGCTAAGTAACATGATGAATGTTGCGTGATGGACGTTCCAAGTATACACGTCCGTCATTTTGGACCATCTTTAATACATCCATTTAGAACTTATATTAATTAGTCCCATGCATGTACGTGCACTAATGTCATCTCCTTTCTTTCTTATTGAATTTTACGTGTAAATTGGTAAAAAAGTTGACCCGTAAAAAAGTATACATCTTCCAATATCCGTGTCTCTATACACATCTTTAACACAAATCGAATTCAAGATATCTGAATAGAGTGTTAATGCAGCACAACGCCAAACCATTAGATAGCGGTGTGCAGATTCGGACCGGACCAGACGAATTACGGTCCAGTCTCCGGTCCACATATTTCTAAAATTTCGGTTCCGGTCTGGATCGGATGGACCGATTTTTATTGTTTTTAATTTAATTTTATATATTAATATCTCATAACACTATTAAAAATTAGTTTCTACTATAAATATAAATTAATAATAAAATATATTGTCTAATATTACACACAATTGTTATAAAAATATGAAAAATAATTAAATTTTAATTTATATAAAACTAAAAAATAAAAAAATACGTTTACCGGTCCATTCCGATCCAAGACCGGACCGAAATTAAACCGAATTATATCGGTCCGATCCGGTCTCCGATCCAAGGATTATAAAAATTATTAGGGGTGTTCATCCGGTCCGGACCGGACCGGATTTTTGGGCATATGTGGACCGAAGACCGGACCGGATAGGTCCGGTCCGGTCTTAATCCGGTCCGGTCCGGTCTTGGACCGGATTTAATTTTAAAAAATAAAAAAATTAAATTCTTATTTAAAATCTATAAAAAAATATCTAAAAAAATATTTATAAAACATATATACTCCTAACTTATTAAAATTTAAAAAATATCAAAAAAAAATACATATAAATCTCTAAAAAAATATATAAAACATATAAATTACAAAAAAAAATATTTTTTTTAAAGCCAATTTATAGTGTTATTAATTACTTCTGCCTAAGGGGCAATAGCTGTAACCTGTAATTATGTTTTACCTTTTTTCTTATATAATGTTAAGTGTGAAAGGAGTCTTCTGCCTAATTGTGTTGTTTTATTCCACTACTTGGATCCCTATAATAGGCATCAGTTAATCTTAATTTAGGTTCCGTTCGATATCTAATTAAAATAGGAGATAAAGCTGAATATGTAGGTAGAATCGAAGTTGAAGATAAATGATTTATTAACTTAATTATTTTTAAAAATAAAATTAATGTTCGGTTTTACAAACTGAAATGAATGAAAAGTAAAATTCATCTTGTTAATCTTCATCAATTTTGGGGAATCAATTTTTGACAAAATTAAGATACATTAATCTACTATATTCTCCTTAAGCTAGCTTGATATTTTTCACCGAACACTCATCAAGTACATATAAAATAAAATCATGCTATGTTAATCTTAAAAAAAAATTGCCGAACGGAGCCTTATATGTGTAAAATATTTTCTTCTTCCGAAACTAGTGGTAGCCAACTTCAGTAAGTAGGTACAGTACAATGCTTATTCACAAGCTAGTTTAGAGACCATTGATTAAGGGAGGTGAGTTATGTGGATAATTGTTTTTCAATGTAAGGGCAAATTCTTAACGTGGTTAAATAAATAGTACACTCTGTAACCTTTCTTGTATGAATGGCCCAAACAATGAGGCCCAAAAGTGCCAGATTGAAAAGCCTCTAACTCGTGCGCTTTGAGATGAATTGAGACTAATACTTTTTTGAGATGGCACTCATAAACTTATATGAATTGGAATTTTGGTAGTTTCGGAGTATGAGATGTGTGTTGAAGGATGTATTCGAGATGCTCAATATTATTCGACATATATAATCAATTAAAACATATTTTAGAAAAAGAGAAACTATAAGAAGTCAATTCAAATCCATCACACCTTTTGGGTGGTAAATCCTCCTCCACGACTTTATTTTTTTTAGGTACTAGTAGGCAGTGACGGATCCAGAAATTGTTCGAAGAGGGGTCACAAAATCTTTTATAAAAATTTATATAATATTGTTTAGCATTAATCACATTATTATTTATATAACTTTTTTTACAAATCTTATATACTAGGTGGATCATTATGTTTTGAAAAAACATTTTTAACTAATTTATAATTTTGAAAATATTTTTGGACAAATAGTAAGGAAAACTATCTAGAAAATGTTAGTATCAAATATATTGTGAGAATTTTAAATAAGATTAATTCAATTATCTTACAAATTTTTTAACTTATTTCATAATCATTGTGGACAAAAAATGGGAAATACAAATATTTGTATAAAAGAGAAAATAAAGGGTATAAATTGTTATTTATCTAAAAAGAAAAAAATACAAAAGATGGAGAACTTGAACCCAAAACCTTTGGGTTAAACTCTTATTCCACAACCAATTGAGCTAATAGCTATTTTTGTTTGCATATGCAACACATTAATATATATATTTTCTTAAATATATATTAAGAAAATATATATATTAATGGCATATGCAACACATTAATATATATATTTTCTTAGGCGCCGAACGAGGCATCAACAAATGGCTTTGCAAGAGTCTCTCGTGTCCTCTTTGTCGTTCGGAGATAGCCGTTGAAGCTTGAGCAATATATTTCCTAGGATAGATTGTTATATATTATGTTTCTGATTTATGGTTTAGTTTGAATGTTTAGAGTGTGTTTGTAATTTAAAGCCTTTTATTTGTCATTTGTTTTTTTACAGTATGCTGATTGTAATATGTTTTAATTACTGTCTGTTTTGGGGTCTCTGCGAGATTATAGTTGCCTTGGTACACTTGAACATCTTAAAATGTTTTGTATCTAGGTACTTTTCTTGAACATCTTAAAATCTTTTGTATGTAGCTATGACTTCCTGTGGATTTATTTATTTAAATTTTTTCCAACTGAACGCTACACCCTTAAATACAATCACAATATAAGAGACGGTTTTGGTAAAAAAAGAAAACAATTAAAATGTGCCTAATCAACTAAGTGTTAAAGAGTTATAAACCACATATAGATAGATATGGAGCTCTGAGTCTTACTGTCACCGATAGCTTTATTAGCCATTGTCCCCTGTGTAACCAGTCCCCACTTACAAAATTCACAAACTATTAAGTTTTTTCACAATTAGCAACAAATGTTTTGGGGGTAAACCTACTATGTATGTGGTAAGTAATTAGCATGTATTTTACATGTTCTGCAGTGGTTTAGTGTATCTTTCTAATCTCATATCGCCACAAAGTACCAATCAATGAATCTACTCAAGTCAGATTGCATTTGGTAATTGCTTCTATCCTTTAATCAAGCACCATACCTCTATATCTGTCTTAATATATTTATTTATCAAAAAATATAAAAAAGTGGACTTTTTTACATGTTCTGCCGAATTCAATGCCACCAAGTATACCACTCCCATTTTTCTACTATAAAAACTACCCATGATGGGGGTACATCTACCCATTATTTGTTTCTCAACTTCCACGTTATTTTTTTTCTTACAGAAACTACTCTACCAAAACATTTGCCATCAATTGTTTTTATCAAAACATTTAAAAAATCTATTGTTTTACATGTTCTGCAAAATCACTACATAACTGCCACATCTATCCCATTATTTGAGTCAAACTGCCACGTTGTTTTGGTACCTTTTGTGCTATATATACCCTTCTTTTTCCAATTCTGTACTCTTTTCATCGTTTCTGTATTTTACATGCATGTTCTCTTGCTTTCCCAGTTCTGTCATATGATTGATTCTTATTGCAAGTTCTTAATCACGTTTCTTGCGCATTCTGTGTTTGAGCTAAAATGTTCTCCATCTTATGTCCTATTTTTGATGCTTGAATTTTGTTATCTGTATTGGTCTGATTACATCTTAAGCGATTTCATGCACATTTGTAAATGTTCTCCATCTTATGTCCTATATTTGCTTATGTATAGTGTATTTGGTACTTGGTATGGTGTATTATACAATCCGAAAATGGCACATGCTTGATTTCTTGCATTCTTATGTTCTTGGTGCTTCATTATCTAGATGCGCTCTATGAACTTCATGACCTTTTCAAAATGGAACAACAACACCTTCTACTATTGTTTCAAAATTGGCTCAATAATTAGTATGTGTATTTGTGAAATGGTTGTTAAATTGTGCTCTATAGAAAGCTTAAACTCATGCTTGATTACTAGGTTGAAATTCTGTATAAGAGTAAGCAAGAATTTGCCTTCTGAACTGAGTTCCAAATGCAACCAATAAATATCATATTTCCTTGCTTTATGCTGTATGTTTTTGGTGCTTCCTATATCTGAAATTGAATGCAGTGATCAATATTATAGAATTCATTTTAGATTATGGTGCAATCAAACTGAAATTGAATACACATACTATTTCACCCGATTTGACACAGCAAAGAGGAATACTGACAGTGCACCAAACAACATACAATATTCATTTTGGTACTCAGTTCAGAATTGAACTCAGTTTCAGATTTTGGTGCTTCCTATTACTACTGTATGTTCTCCATTACTACTGTAAATTGAACTCAGTTTCAGATTGTGTTGCTTCCTATTACTACTGTAAATTGAACTCAGTTTCAGATTGTGGTGCTTCCATATACCTATCATAATTCAAGTTTATCTTGTGATTCTTGTAGGCAATGCGCTAGATACTAATTATTTAGTTGGTAAGTTGCTTTATGTGTAATTATAATTTTATTAACATTTTTAAATAGTTTATTAATTCTATACCTTTTTGCAATAGATGTTATAGGACACGTTGTTTCCAAGCCTTCAATGAGTGTTGTTAGAATCAACAACAAACGTGTAAACAAGGTTGATTTTATATTGGCAAATGAAGAGTAAGTTTGATGTATTATATTTTATTGTCTCGTAGACATTCATTGCTATATAAATTACTTTAATGTTTGTATGTTTACATGTAGGAATGAAACAATCAATTGCACACTTTGGGCCAATTATGCTGATGAGTTTCAAAGTGTCATTGTTAAGCATGGAAATTATGAGGTTGATGTCATAATGCAATTTGTCAAGATTAAGACATTTCAAGGTATATTTCCATGTAGATTATAAATTGGCTTATGTTGTGATTTAAGTTATTATTGATTCTGATTGTTCTGATATATACACCAATTGGATTTTGCTCAATCTCTTGGTTGGTTGTGATTAAGATTGCTCCTAATTTGTGATCAAGGCCTTCATAATTTATCTATGTGTTCAATATTTTGAATTCTCCGAATTTGAATGTTCTCAATTGTTCATTTTTTAAAATTGTTTTCTGTTGTTGTCAAATATATTGGTGAATGATTGACTACCTAATTTATCTATGTGTTCAACATTTAGAATTCTCCCAATTTGAATGTTTAAACATCAGATGAAAAGGTTAATTTGGACATATAATGTGATCGATGTGGGGTTAGTTTGCTTCTCCATCATTTTTACAGTTTCTATGTAGATTATAAATTGACTACATAAGTTATCATAAGGATTTTATATATTAGATATTAACATTGCTTTCTTATCGATTTATTAAATGTCACAGGTAAAATAATTGTGAACAATGCAATAGCTGGAACTAGACTTATTTGTGATTAAAGCCTTCCTCAATTTGTGGATTTTAAGTCTAGGTACATATTTACTTTTGTTAGTATAATTTATACACGATTTCTATTTCACGCACTAGCAAAATTGCTATTTCATGCACCGGTTCATCCGTCACGGGTCAAATGAAGCCGCCCGTGACGAACGAAAGCACTCCGTCCGTGACGGACCACAGTAAACCGTCCGTGACGCACCAACCCCATCCGTGCGTCACGGATGAACATTCTGATCTGTGACACGATTTTGGAATCGCCATAACTTTTTATTCCCTAGTTCAAACGCGCTGAAATTTGGAGGAGTTATAGTTGACATCTTGATCTTTAATCTGACGTTGGAATCACTCAATTCGGAGTTACGTAGAAAAAGTTATACTTCTCCAAAGAGAGAACAAAGAAATAGAGATCTCTTAAGCGCCAAGGCGAGTAGAGATACTTCTCCATTCGTTTCTCATCTGATGGCGTTCGAACCTTCTTCTACAAGAAAGAGACGAGGTCGCAAGGCGGCTTAAATGCTATTGTACTCACCTTGGCGCTTAAAAGATCTCTATTTCTTTGTCCCGTCTTTGGATAAGTATAACGTTTTCTACGTAACTCTGAATTGAGTGATTCCAACGTTAGATTAAAGATCAAGATGTCAACTATAACTCCTCCAATTTTTAGCGTGTTTGGACTAGGGAATCAAAAGTACGTTATGGCGATTCCAAAATCGTGTTGCGGATCAGCATGTTCATCTGTGACGGACGAAACATGTTCATCCGTGACGGACGAAACATGTTCATCCGTGACGGACGAAACATGTTCATCCGTGACGGACGAAACATGTTCATCCGTGACGGACGAAACATGTTCATCCGTGACGGACGAAACATGTTCATCCGTCAGGGATGAAAATGTTTCGTCCGTCACGGATGAACCAAGGCGTTAAATTAAGTTTATTTTATTGATGTTAATATCAATAAAGTAATTGTTTATAAACATATTCTGATTATGTTCAGTTTTTAAATTATATGACTTGATAGGTTTTGCATTGTAATTCAAAACAAAGACCTAGATAAACCGGTTTTTGAAAAGAAAAACATTTATTAGAGTCTGTTAATAGTACATAACTACTATATGTCCATGTGTCATGTACATGTTTGGATAAATATATACTATATATTTAACGGTATATCAATTGATAATATAAGATGCTATTGACTAACAAAAAATATTATAATAATTATATTGTTTTAGCATGCTAAAAAATTAGAGAAGGATTATGTAGCTCAAGTAAATCATATGTTATTAAAGTAAGAATCAGACGGTTAAACAAATTAAGTTTCTTTTATAAATATGCATGAGAATGATTTATTCCATAAAGGTAACAAAACTTTAAGTAATATATTCATGAAACAATATAAAATATATTTTATGTATATATATTGCAAAAAATACTATGTGACAGTTTAATTAGTGTCTTAATAAATCTAAAAGTATATTGCAAGTAATATACACACCGACATTAAAATAAACTATGTTTGGCCAAATTAGAGTCTTGATAATGCTTATAATTTCAATAAGATTGGTCATACATAAAGATAATAGAAAGCTTGTCCCATCTCGATTGTCAAATGTTTCCCATTTGTTTTGAAGCAATCATATCCCTTCTTTCTAATGGTTTGAGATATCTCTACTCGCCTTGGCGCTTAAGAGATCTCTATTTATTTGTCCCGTCTTTGGAGAAGTATAACTTTTTCTACGTAACTCCGAATGGAGTGATTCCAACGTCAGATTAAAGATCAAGATGTCAACTATACCTCCTCCAAATTTCAGCGCGTTTGGACGAGAGAATCAAAAGTTATGGCGAATCCAAAATCGTATCGCGGATCAGAATGTCCATCCGTGACGGACGGATAGGGTTGGTGCGTCACAGACGGTTTACTGTGGTCCGTCACGGACGGAGTGCTTTCGTTCGTCACGGGCGGCTTCATTTGGTACGTCACGTACGAAACAGTGCGTGAAATAGAAATTTTACCCGTGCGTGAAATAGCAATGGCCAATTTATATTGCATTTTAAATTTTTAATAATGATAATGAATTCATTGCAATAATGTTTTTAGGTGGGATCAAAATGAACATATAATGAATCTACCCACGTTTGCATTTGGAACTGATTATTTCAAAGTCAGTGTTCATAAATCTTTGAATGATATTCTAGAAACTACGGAGGTATGTTAATTTAAAGTGCTAATGTTTTTCAATTTTTTTTTCCTGTAGTATGATAGATTTATTTTATTTATGATTCAATTTTTATGTATCCAATTTTACAATATTTTATACTTCTATCTATTTTATCCTTTATAGAAATGTTTTTGCAAGGTGGTGATCACTATTGTAGAGATTAACAAACAAATAAAATTGGTTCTATACTGCTTGCAAGCATTGCAAAAAAAAAAAAAGGATTGACTTTGATGGAAACACATACTTGTAGAAGTTGCAATTCTGATGTTGATATAGTGGCTACACGGTATTCTTATTTATAACAAATATTACTTTGTGTAATTTTACTTTTGAAATACTTATTTCTTGTTCTTAATATTGATATAGGTTCAAGCTCGAGATCACAGTTTTCGATTCTTCTGGTACCGCTCCGTTTGTCATGTTTGAGAGGGAATTATCACAATTCATTATAAAATCAGTATCCACCTTACAAAGTGAAGTGTCTAAGGTTTATGCATCTATACATGTTATTTTATATTCATTTATCTATTACTAACACGGTTATTTATTCAACATTAATAACATTTATGCTTTTAATTTCAGGGAGAAAATGGTATGCTTTTCCATAAGATTTCGATGTTCTGCTATCAAAAAAAATTCTTTTTGTAGTGGAGGTGTCTGATTTCAGTTTGGGACATCCAGGATCCTCATATACCGTAAAGAAAGTGACTTCTAATGCTGACATGAAATCTGAATATGAAGAACAAAGTCATGTAAAGGTATTATAAACATTTTACTTTATGCATAAACATATCATTATTACATTTTACTTCATCTTATTATTTATATTGTTTATGATTTTCTTTACTTTATTAATATTTTTTCTGCTTCAGGTTGAGGAGGAAAACAAATCTCCATCTTCATACATGGTTGATGAATTTGACGATTTAAGATCTGAAAAAGTACCCCTTATCGTTCATATTTTCTGCATAAATATATCAGTATTATATTTTACTAAATCTTATTATTTATATTGTATATCGGTTTCATGAATTCTTTTTATTTTTTCCTTTTCAGGTTGAGGAGGAAACCAACTCTGTATCGTCAAATGTGTCATCTGGTGGTTGCACTACTCCTTCAAACCTCCGTCGTAAGGAAACCGAAGTTAGGAGCGGTGATGATGTTCCTGATGTTTCATTGTCAACCTGTGATACCCCGTATTTTTGTAAGGTTATTTTGAGAATTTTGGAATTTTTCCGAGTACCCGTTTAGTACGTCGAATTTAATTCAGGTAGCTTGAGACATTCTGTAATGTGCTCTGTATCTGTAATATTTTTCTCAGTGAAATAAAATACAGACGACGTGCTTCGGATGTTTATACGCGTTCGCGTACGATGATTTTTATCCCGGGTTAATGTCTTGCTCGTTCAAGAGCTGAATGGGCGGGAAAAGGCAAAAACGGCGACCGCCGTACAATAACGGCGCCCGCCGTCGTTGGGCCCGAGGTGTCAGGCCGTCGTCTCCTACTCTGGGCTCGCCAGGGCTAGGAACGGTGACCGCCGTAATTACGGCGCCCGCCGCGGCCCGCCGTAGGCAAAGTTGCGGCGCCCGCCGTGATTACCCAGAGGTCATTACCCGTTGGTCGCCGACGAGCTCTGGCCGCGCCGATCTAGCCCTGCTCGGCCTCGTCTAGGGTGATGATGATGTTCCCATTGCTTTGGCTATAAAAGAAGGTGTTGGGGGAAAGATTTTGAGTCATCCCAGCACTGAATCTCTGCCAAATTTTTGCCTCGTCGGAGTGTTAGTTTCACCGGATTTCGGAAGCTTCGTTGGTGTCGGTTGGTGGTGTTTCCAGAAGCCCTTGTGAAGCCTTTTGGTTGCCTTTGGAGGTTGGAACCCATGCAAGGCAAAAAGGGGTCGAAACGCGCATCATTTGGGTGAGTTTTTCTCTCGTTCTGTCGTCGGAGTTCTTCACGGCGACCGCCGTGTTCTTTACGGCACCCGCCGTGATGAATGCGGCGACCGCCGCCAAGAACGGCGACCGCCGCCAGTGCCCAGAATGCCTTCGTGGCTTTGGCTTGGTTGGTTGTCGTCGTGGCGTCTTTCCTTTCGATTTCTTTTGCCATTTTTAGATTCGTATTGTTGTTATGTCGGATCTAACTTAGGGTTCCTTTTATGGGTCGACTCGAAGGTCGTTGTGCTGTCGGAGCTATACCCGTGTCGAGCCCGAAATCTCGTCGTTGTCGTTAGGCTTGTTTCTATTATGCGGATTAAGGCAAGTGGCGGTTCGCTCTTGTTCATCGTTTCCATATTTACATTGATTATCAGTGTTTATCTGAGTAATTAATTTGGAACGATTATTACTGTGTTCTTCTAGAAGTGATTTATAAACTGTTTTGAAAATCATATAATAGGTTGTATATCTGTTAGAACAACGCTATTATCTGTGATCGCCTTTCGGGCCTTTATGTGGATTTATTCTATAACTGTGATTGTGTTGTATCTGTGTGGTTAGCACTGTTAGTTAGGAATGTACTCGGACTTCGTCCGGTCGTTTCTTTATAATCTGGTATCGGGGTGGCTCGTCTCCATCTGGTACTATTCTAAGATCATGACCGGTCTCTTTCACAAGTGTGTAGAGACAAGACACTTAGCTGGTGTCACAAACCTTTCGGTGTACGTCACTCTCGACGAAACGTATACTAAGATGTGTCGTCCCAATGGTGGGGTACACATGTAAAAGTCTAATAATGTGATGTGTGGTTTGTAATATAAATCAGATAAGTGCTACTCGACGCACATAATTAATAAACCTTCGGCGAGTAGTGCAGCTAAGTTATAGTGCAGCTAGGAAAACTCGTCTCGACTTTGATCATAGTACGTTCTCTTTCCAATCTGGACTCGCTGTGTGCGGTGAGGTTGGTCGTGAACCGAAGCATCTCAGTCAAATTTTAAATCATTGTTGTATAATTCTGTAAACATTTCAGATTTGTCATAATTCCTTAAAGACTCATTTCCGTTGGAGTCTTCTTTCGAGTCGATTTCTGTGAAGATTCAGTCTTCCAGAATCTTCTCTTGTGCATACCTCTTGTTTATTCCAATAGGAGTATGATGGTTGACTATCGTCATCGGTTGTTATTCGAGAAGCGATGAGTCTAACCTAATACGACTGCTTCGAACCATTCTGCTTTGTATCCTTGCTAGTCTATTCAAGTAGACTAACCCACGAACTTTGTTCTTTGCATGTGGGCTGGTGTCATCCGTTCGATTCGGCACATCAGATAGAAAGTAGCTCAGAAGAATAGAAGGACTATGGAGTCGACGGTGGTTTTCGAATGTTTGAGTTATTTCGTTAATCAGGTTGAGATCTTTTGGACAATGATTTTGGTTGTAATGTATTTTATAAGACTTCCGCTGTACCCTACTTTATAAGACTTCCGCTGTATTTGGTTTAAACTCTGTGTTAGCCTATTCGGGATTGGGTTGTAATCCCGTAACTCTTGTTTCCTTGACAATGTTATGTTTTGGAATTGAATGCTTTGATCATTATGTATCATTTGTATTTCATAAATTGTATTTAAACGGTAAAGCCTTGGGTGATCTCGGTAAGGAACACTGGGGTCACTGACGGTAATACATTTCCAAAAGGGTTAAGTTTTGGGGGTGTTACACAACCAACAGAAAGATGACTTGTATTAAGAAAAGACAAGCCTGATATGGTCACTTAGTATGTGTTATTTGTTTGTTTGCACTTAGTAGGAGATGTTAAGGTTTGAGTTGTTTGTGTTATTTTAGCTATTCAGCCTGTAGTTTGAGTTGTGTTATGCTGTAAGACTTCTATAAAGTTTGATTTGTATTGCGCCTATTTAAGACTTCATTAAAGTTTGAGTTGTATGTGTTATTTTTAGTGTTGTTTGTGTTGTTCCATAATTTATTGCTATGAACTGGATGATGTAAGAGAGAAAAGTTTCATAAACGTTGACATGCTTGTGTGAATGAAATTTTTGTTATTTTCTGTTTTAAGTCGCTTTGTTACACATTGAATTTTACAGTAATGCCAAAACCCACAACAGAGAAAAAGCTATAAACTTGCATCCTTGATTCAAAGAGTAACCCAATTCAAATCGTTTTGTACCATATAAGTTTTATATATGTATTTCGTTTTGCCTTTCAAAATACCAAATCACCAGGCACTAGGCTTTCCAAAATATACACCCACTTACTTGCTCTTCATGCCAGCTTCATAATACGTGGTCAATATTTTGGCTCATCTAAATTTAATACAATGCAGCTCATATATTCCTTCTTATTTTGCTATCTTTTTATCATATTAATGAAGATCATTGATTTTGGCTGCACCAACTTCTCATTTTCCAATTAACCTGTTGAATTGTATTACATGTAAAAGAGTATTCAATGTTACTTAGTATTTAGAGTTTTCCACAATTTTAGGTATTAGGAAGTATTAGTCAAACGTATAAATATGAATGAACTAATTGTAAGTTTTACTTAGTGTTTAGGTTTTTGCACATTTATAGGTAAGTAAAAGTAGTTAAGGATGCAAATATAAATACATTAATAAACTAATCATGCAGCTTGAAATGTGTCCTATATAAATTCCAATATTTTAGTTGTACTTAGTATTTATTGTTTTCCACAATTTTAGGTATTAGAAGGTATTAGTCAAACGTATACATAGGAATAAAGTAAATGTAAGTTTTACTTAGTATTTAGTGTTTTCCACATTTATAGATAAGTAAAATTAGTCAAGGATGCAAATAACAATAAATTAATAAACTAATAAATTGATCATGCATCTTGAAATGTGTCCTAATAAATTCTAATCTTTTCATTGTTTCTAATCGTTCATTCACTTTCATAGTCTCTAATCCTTCATTCTAATATTTTCATTGTTTCTAATCGTTCATTCCAATTTTTTTATTGTTACGTTACATTATAAGTAATCAATTAATTGTTATACTATGAAAAGTCGTATACATTATTTTCATGATATTTGCGCAGGTCTAACGTTTTGCCTCCACCACTATACGACATCAAATTTCATGTTAGTATTGGGCCTTACTCTATACGGGTTTCAGGTACATGTTCTTCAACGCATAATGGAGGGCATATAAAAATTGTGCATAAACAAAGTATTGGTGATACATTATTTCATAATGAATCAACTACTCCATGGTTAGGATCTTCATTATCAATGCAAGATTTACACGGTATTTTTGACCGAGCAAGAGTTCCTCTATTTGTTCAATACTATCTTGCAAATGAACTTCTACAAATTTATGTACAATCGGAATGTTGGGAGAAGTTCGACATCATGATGGAGCACAATCGGAATGCGCAATTTGTCTTCGTCTGTTTCAGGATAATATGATATTAGCACATATCTCGTACTTGCATGTTTTTCATTTTGCTTGCATTCAAACTTGGTTTCGTCGTGGAGATTGTTGTCCATTATGTCGATGGTCTTTGCCGAACAATTAGTTTTAGGTTTATAAATGTATTGTTTTTATGTTATTATTTAAATCTTGCAACTTTTTTTCTTCTTCAAGTGATGTAATATATATGTCTTTGTATTGCACCAAGTATTAAAAGAGTTAGAGGCAAGAAAGTTATCAGCCTACTTTCCACATGAGCAACAAAATTATATTAGCTTGTAAGAGTAAGAAATATATGAGCAATATTTGTGTAACATCAGCAATATAATAAACATACTCCTATATAACATACCAATTGCAAATTAAAACGTCTAGCATCTCCAGCAATGAAATTACCTAGTTGCTTGATAACCAAAGTAAGAGTGCGGTTCCGGTGCGGAGCACTCTTCCCGTGCGGACATGCACTATAGGGCCTTATTTGTGCACTTTTGCAAAAAAATTGAAAAATGCTTGGAAAAAAATTTGAAAAAGATTTTTTTTTTTTTGTTAAAAAAATGCACAAATAAGACGTTAAAGTGCACAAATAAGATTCTAAAGTACATGCTCCGCACGTCCGCACGTGAAGAGTGCTCCGCATATGATCCAAACTCACCAAAGTAAAGCTTACCCACAGAAACGAAAGCAATGAAACCAAGCTAAATGAAGTGAGCCGTCTCTCCAAGATCTTGCATATTTTTTTAAATAGTATATTCAAACACATTATCCGTTTTTTTAAACCATTTATTAACCCGATAAAAATTCATTTAGGAAAAATAGAAAAAAAATATTACATGTGAAATTGTATAATCAATTAATTACTTTCTAAACTGCCATGTACAAGTTACAGTACCACTCAGCAGTTGATCACACGTTGCTTGATAACCTTTTCAAGCACCTAAACCGCAACCTCCATTTGTCTTCTCCTTTCTTAACTACGGACAAGTCGAGAATTGTTTGTTTTATACAACATAAACATGGTCAATTGCTTCGGTTGGGGGTGCTTCATACCAGAGAATGTTCCTTCATCACTGGTACATTGATGAAGATTGCACACTGAAATTTAGTGATTAATCTGAATCTTAAGTTTTAGCACAAGTGTCGTGTTGTTGCCACATTGATGAATGATTATTTTTTCTAGAGTCTGGATATTTCTTTTGCCACATTACTTTGTTCTTTATAATTAAGGTTGTTTGGAAAACTTTTTCAAGATAGCGGTGATGTTGAAGATTTCTTATCAATTGGGGCAATTTGATGTCTATCGTTAGTGATGTTGCTAGGGTTCCCTGCTGTTCGTTATTTTTCTTCCTCATGCCTTTTTTCTGAGCCTGTTAATGTGCTAACTAGCTTTGTTGACTATTGTTGTGGTTTGAACTGTTTGATTGGTATTGACATACATGTAAAGATCTCAGCCTATCGTCTGAGATTAAAAAAGGATTGCAATCGTGCTTCTTCTACTTCTAGGCCATTCCTCTCTCTCACTGTATAACACTTTGACTGCCTAAACTATCTTCAAGCCGTGTGTGTTAAGGGAAGGATGAAATAATATCAATTCGTTTATTATTTGTAGGCGAGTGTTTGATTGTGATAGGAGCCTCTTTAGTGAAGTGGAGAGTCCAACACTTCTGTATGTATACTGCGTGGGTATTAGTAATTCCCCAAAAATGTTAGTTCACAATTGATACAAATGTGTCATAGACAGCTATCTAGAGGTCTGCTTGTAACGAACAACATCTACATACATCTTATAGGATGACTTTATGGAAAATTCCTTGGAGAAGAGGTTCAATGAACATGAATTTAGATAAGTTGTGAGAAAGTGTAAATCTTATTCTGCATGTAAGGATTAAAAGGTATATATTGGTGACTAATCTGGAAGCGAAAATTGTTTTTGCATACAAATAGAGAAAGGAACACCCATTTTATGCAGAAAATATGAGTTGTGACATACATCCATGTTTCATTTCTTCTTCCACCTTGAAATGTTGTCACATAACCATTTTTCACTTATTTAATTATTGCATATGTAACTTATTTGGTGAAGGTAACATTGTTCTTGTGAGAAAAAGTTTCTTATCTCAACTGACAGAAAAATGATTTTCCTGTATAGTGTGATTTTCCTGTATCTGTTTGCAATGGGACTTCAAGTTAGCGTTGACTTGATATACTCACTTCACTTGGGTCTAAAATAACATTCTTTCTTCAGTAGATTCTTATGAATATCAATTCAAGATGCGTCCTTTCAAGTGAGCAAATTGTACATGATTTGGGAAAGTAGAAAGATGATTTCAGTTACGTTTTTACTAATACAACTAAATATAACAAATGATAATTTTTGGGATATTCCAAACAAGCAATGATATTGATGGATGTATGAAATGTTGATGTAGTGATGTTGTGACATTTCTATGTGGCTGAGATGGAGTTTGTGCTCTGTGTGTTGTGGTGGCAAAGTATGCAGAAAATGATGAATCACTTAATTATTATAACCCAGTTTAAAGAGGTAAAGTTTTCATCGTCATTTTTGCTTGGCCCTCTATTGAATATGTTTTTCTCTGTGCAACTGAGCATATTTTGCTAATGTGGCAAATTCAACTTCCCAAAGATCTACCTCATGAGTTAATATACAATAGATGTGGCTTCTTGTGGTCCCGTCTGTTTATAAACAAGCACGTTGGTCTAGGAACTATTTCTTCTGATGTTGTGGTAAAGGTCATCATGATTGATTACTGTGTTGTGAATTTCAAATTGTTCTAAGAGAGTAGCATTTGTGGGCGCTGGACTTAGGTATGCTCGAAATTTATTTAACTGATTCCAATTCCGTTTTTAACAACTGAACAGTTAGTATGTCCATGGCTTCAAATCAATACATATATGTGTATTCTAGAGGGAAAAGTATAAATTATACATGTTTTGGTCTCTATTATCACAGCTTAACTTTGTTTGATGTATGTGATGCTGAACACTTTCACTCAATGAAAGCTGGAAACCCTCCCTCTTTTATCCAACATACAACTTTGTCATACATGAGAGTTCATAGATTACATTTTCGGTCCAGAGGGTTAAGGGTAGGGATGGGCAAAACTAGATCGGACCGTAAGATCGGACCGTAAATTTACGGTTCGGTCCACGGTCCGGGGATTTTACGTTTCCGGTCTTACGGTCCGGTCCGGACTATAATTTTTTTTTTAAAAAGGTTGTAAATATTTTTAGGGGTAATTTTTACGGTCCGGTCCATAATTTTTACGATCCGGTCCTGTCCGAACAGTAATTTTTACTGTCCGGTCCGGACCGTAATTTTTACGGTCCGGTCCGGACCGTAATCAAACCCTTTAAATGCCGAAAAATATAAAATCCGGTCTTACCGGTCCGGACCGTAACGGTTTGGTCCGGTCCACGGTCCATACTTTAAAAAGTTTACGGTCCGCCGGTCCGGACCGGACCGTACATGTCCGGACCGGATGCCCATCCTTAGTTAAGGGGAAACAATCTTGACTTTGTTTGTTGACCTTTTTCAACCTTACTGCCATAAAATTGTTGTATACTAGAAGAGTGTTTGCCGTTTCTTATTTAACTCAACTGCATGAAAAATGTTGTTTCTTATTCATCAAATTATTGTCTTTCTTGCCAATTATTGAACTTGACTCTTAACTGGGCATAAGTTTGTTATATAAGTGAATCTTCTCGTGTTATATTTCTCTTATTGTATTGGTAACATATTGTTGTCATTTCTGGAGTATTTTTGTGGTACTTATGTTAGTGTTGTCATTTGAAATGCAATGTGATTTTTCATATACTAATCTTTTATGTACTGTCTAAATTCAGATTTGTTGAAACAATCCAACATGGATTCTGCCATTTTGAAACAGAGGAGATTGGAGAGGAAACTAAAATTGATACAAAAACGTCAAAAGACAAACGCTCCAAAAACATGTTAGTTACGAGCTTATTAGTTCTTCACTTGAATTGCAATTTGTTTTACAAATGCTTGTGGTTTGATTTTAGTAGGTCGTCAACTTTATCTGCCAACTCTGTTTTCTACACTTCGACCTCCGTTAAGTGAAATTCAAAAGTTTGCAGAATGGATCCTTGAAGTTGGTGATGGTACTATTGGAGGTCCTAATGATGGAGAAGTAACTATACAGTTCCCACAAGAGGTATTGATTACATATACAAGTAATAAACCAATTGTATATATTATTGAGGCTACATACCCTTCTTTGTTTGAACACTTGGACGAACCTGAATATTTTCAAGAGAGATCAATCCTGTCGCCAACACATGATGTTGTTGATGAGGTGAACAACTATTTGCTTTCTTTAATACCAGGGGAAGAAAAAGTTTATTACAGTGCATATAGCATTTACAAGGCAGAAGGAAATGATGCTATGATGTATTCATCTGATATGTTGCATAGCATCAAATGTTCTGGTGTCCCAAATCATGTGTTGAAGTTGAAAATAGGTGTTCTTGTGATGTTGTTGCGCAATATAGACCAATCTAATGGTCTATGCAATGGGACAAGATTGATGATCACTAAGTTGGGTATCCGAATGGTTGAAGGAAGAATTATCAGTGGTCGTAATATTGGTCAAATAGTTCCCATTCCTAGAATGCTCCTGAGTCTATCAGATTTCACCTTACCGTTCAAGTTTCAACGTCGTCAGTTCCCTATAATTGTTTCATTTGCCATGACGATCAATAAAAGCCAAGGACAATCGTTATCTCAAGTAGGCTTATATCTTCCGAGACCTGAATTTATCCATGGCCAACTTTATGTTGGTTTATCTCGGGTTACAAGCATGGAGGGTTTGAAGGTGTTGATTTTAGACAAAAATGGAAAGACAATCTCTGAGACGACCAATGTGGTGTACAAAGAAGTCCTCTAAAATATATGATTTCCATGTTTTTATATTTACAACTTTATAACATACTTTATTATGTTATTGTCAGTATTGTGAAGACAAGTTTAATGTTCTTTGAATTTTATTTTCATATTGAATATCAAATTATTATTATATTTGTCTCATATATTATTTTATGTATTTGTGTAATTACCCATACATGATATGGGTCAAGCACTAGTTGTTTTTCAATGTAAGGGCAAATTCTTAACGTGGTTAAATAAAGTAGACTCTGTAACCTTTCTTGTATGAATGGCCCAAACAATCAGGCCTAAAAGTGGCAGATTGTAAAGCCTCTAACTCGTGCGCTTTGAGATGAATTGAGACTAATACTTTTTGAGCTGGAACTCATAAACTTACACGAATTGGAATTTTGGTAGTTTCGGAGTATGGGATGTTTGTTGAAGGATGTATTCGAGATGCTCAATATTATTCGACATATATAATCAATTAAAACATATTTTATAAAAAGAGAAACTATAAGAAGTCAATTCAAATCCATCACACCTTTTGGGTGGTAAATCCTCCTCCACGACTTTATTTTTCTTAGGTACTAGTAGGCATACTGATGCGACTTTGTTTCCCATGACGGCCATAGAAGAAGAAACCATGACCGTGAGCTCAGAAGAGCCAAGTACGAAGACCGCGATCTTCCTCTCACTACTCGCATCGAGCATAGAGACCGCGATCTTCGTCATGCTTCTCGCATCTGGTACAGAGACCGCGATCTCCTTCAAGCGTCTCCAGCCAAGCCCAGAGATCGCGTTCTATGTGAAGATTCTCGCATTCAATGCTGAACGCGTTCTTTGAATATCTTTGTAAATGTTTGAACATTATTTATTTCCAGTGTTTTCTTTTGGGGGTGTGTGTTCCACGCGTGTCGCGTGGGCCAACCCATTAAGCAAGACTCGGCCCATCCGAATCTCGCTATAAAAGGCCAACTCAGCCTTCTGTTTTAGGTTACGTCTAATTTGAATCAAAGCTTAAGTTTGAGAGCACTTCGTCTCCTTCCTTTGATTGGACGTCAAACACATCTTTATCTTCTCATCTCCTTCACTCCGCCGTCGATGGTACGGCAACCGCTTGATTCTTCAAGCCAAGTCTTCCTTCGCATCTCCCTTTACTCCGCTGCCGACGCTATGACCCAAGACTTGTCTTTTCAAGTCATCTATCCCCTCCAACAATCGCTTCCGCCATCGCCACACCACCATCATCATCGCATTCTCCCACTCACGCGAAGCCCCAGAAACCGCGTTGCACTCATCCCACCATAGAGGCAACCCGCGCGACTTCCTACCAAGATCATCGATCCGACATTCACAAGCAGGAACGCATCAACTGGCATCAGAGCCTTTGATCTTGTAAGTCGCTTGTCAAGATTGTCATTTGTTCATGAATTTTTTTTCTTTACATCATCCTTGCTTCCGCCATTGTTACTCAAAATTTTCTTCTTCACAACTTGCTAGTCCGATCGGTTTCACAAGGGAATCCCTTGGCCGAATCTTGCTTGCTCCTATCCAAGATTAGTGTGATTTGTTAGCATTTAATTATCCGAAATTGCATACTTAATTTGTGTCATTAATTGCGTGATTTATGCTAATCATATCTTGCCAAATCTAGAAGTTGTTGACCAAACAAATCTGCATATCTTTTCTCTCTCCAATCACCATAAACCTCATGATTTTCTTTCTAATAGTTACTTAGCCGATTTGATTGTGTTTGTTATATCTTATCCGATCCATCTAAAGTCAAGAGGATCTCAGATTTGAATTTGAATTTCAAAAATTAAAAAGTCAAATTCGAATTAAAAAAGAAAAGAAAAAAAGACTCGACTTAATTCAAAAAAAAAAAAAAGTAAAGCCAAAATAAGATAACCTTCTTTCCCACTCTCGGCTAGGCTCATCTTCTTCACCCCTCCACCGTCTAGGTTCACGCTTAAAGTTTTGGTTTGTGTGCTTGTGTGGTTGCGTAGTTGGTTCACAATTAATCAATTGATTTCGCTTGGTTTCGTGCTTTCATATCACACTAATTTTGTGCATGCCTTAGCCGCCCTCACGGCCATAAGCCTTAGCCTAACTACGTGAACTTTGCTTTCTTGTTAAGTGCTTGCTTGTTCTTTGGTTTTTGGTGTCTTTGTTCGTTTTTACTCGCGATGTCTGGTTACATTGTCTTAGGAACTGAGAACGCGACAAACCCACCCTTGGTGCCACAACAAAATCAACAAAATGAAGCCCCTAGTCTGGAGCTCTCCGCGCCACAACGCGAGATACAGGAGTTACGGCGCCAAGTTGCTCAACTCCAAACCATACAGGAGTTACGGCGCCAAGTTGCTCAACTCCAAATTGTTCAACGCGATGAACCACCCTCCGCGCCGCAAGACAACAGATCGTGCCACAACGCGCGGGAAGCTACTACACCACGACGATCACTTCGATGCCCACGGCGCGACGAACATCGCGTGACAACACCTGCCACAACACCCATCACGTTCGACGTCCGTGACCACCTTGGCCACCAGAGTGCCCGCACACCGCGCTATGACTACTATGGCTATGGCTACACGACGCCAACGATCCATCATGCCTTTGGGGAGTTCGACGATGAGGAATTTGAGGACTTAGGTATGTTCAATTCCGACTCTTATTACCCCTATCTTGGAGATCCACTTGATGTGCAGGACCACCATTCGGATTGGATTCCTCCACCGCGTCTCCAAGTACGAAGAGATCGCGATCATGGCATTGGCGGCAAGCGCCGCGATGTCATGCCCAGAGATGTTCGCCGAGTCGATCACGGAGCCCAGCTGCGACAGTGTCGACGCGATGACGCCTATGCGCCCAAGGAAGATTTTCCTCGCGGCGAAGCACAACAAGCACGCGAGAGGCGACGCCATGCACGCGTTGAAGACCCTGGCGTCCGCACCTATGAGAACCCTCTCTATGCCGTCGCGCCACACAACGCGCCCCAACCAGCCCCGATCGCGGAACGCTACCACTGCCATGAAGTAGAGGTGCACCACCAGCTCAACCGCCGCACGCACTCATCTTGGCAACGTCAAGGCCAACGCATGTATGATCCTAACACTAGTCCATTGTAACACCCCCAATTTATACCGGAGATATTACATGCCAGTGACCTCAGACTTTACCGTCCAAAGTCACCCTAGGCTTTTCCAGAACAATTAAGCTTAAATACATAACATAATTACATAATAATGGAAAGATTAAACAACGGAAGACTTTAAATTACATAGCGAAAGACTTTAAATTACACAGCGGAAGACTTTAAAGAGCCAACTTATAACATGGCTAAATTATGAAGATACATTGAAGTAACACTTTAACAATCTTAAAACACTTAACAGCTTAAAACACTGACTTTTAAATCTTCGTCTGCAAGCTTCTTATCCTTCAATAGGTTACTTAAACTCCGAGAATCAACTCCTGATGTGCCGAATCGAACGGATGACACCAGCCCACATGTAGAGAACAAAGTTCGTGGGTTAGTGATAGGCGTTGTCGTGACACCTATACAAAATAATCCTAAACAAACCTAACTAATGTAGTCTGGTAAGTAAGGGTCGAATCCCACAGAGAATCAAATACTATTCCAATGATGTAATTGTATACCAACAAGTAACCAAGGGGGTTTGCTGATTAAAACCAAAATAAATAAAAACAAAGACTTGAAATCAAATTGGAAAAATAACTCAGCCAAACAAATATCCACACTTCAGATTGATAGATCGATCATTGGTTATTCCTAGTCCTCAATACTCATGAAAGTCCTAATCCTTGTTCTGAAATAGTTACCAGTCCAACCAGTCTTGATAACCCTAACTATTAAACAAATCCCTACTAACCTTCACGATTTAATTCAATAGCAGCAGGAAGTTCAGGAATAGATAGGTACATGCAAGTGTAGCAACCAGTCATACAATTGCATGCAATTAATTCTCTACACAAACTAAGGGATTTAGATTCTCAACCAGTATCCTCTAATCCTTAGTAGTATGATCAATAACAATCTCAACAGGTTGTATGGAAAAGGGGAACCAATAGCATAATACTAATTTCTCTAGGTTGTCAGACTAGAGGGAACTACTATTAACAATCTAATTGATTTCCTAATCAACAAATCAAGGGGAATCGATATATGATCAATGAGATTAAGCACGAGAGAAAATTAATACAATCATAGAAAGAGTAAAGGAATAACCTCACAATCCAATCAATCCAAAGACTTCAATTGTCTGCCTGAGCAAAAGGGAAAAACAACGATGAATGAAACTAGGTCTAACTATTTTCTCTGTGGCAACTAGGTTTTGAGAATTGGATCCTCTCTAAAAAGTCTTAAACCTAACTTAAATACTAAAGTAATAATTCAAAAATAAAGAAAAGAAAAATAACAAACTTGGAAATAAAGTTTCGGAAATAAAATAAAACGGGAATAAGAAAACTCGTAAAAGACTTTCAGCGCGTCTCCACCGCGGGTGCGGTGGCTCCACCGCCGGGTGCGGCCATTTAACAGAAACTCCAGTTCTCTGACGACCTCGCCGCGGGTGCGGCAGTGCCCACCGCTGGGTGCGGTGGGATTCCAGTACTTCAGCTTCTGCGACACTTCAGTAAAAATGCCATAACTTTTGATTCCCAACTCGGATTGCGCTCATATTTTGAGGACTTGTAGTAGACTTCAAGATCTAACTCCTCGAATTGGAATCACTCCATTTGGACATCTGAGTAGAGAGAACGAACCATTTAAATTCAGCCCACTGTTCTTCTACTCTTCTCTTCACTTCCTTGGCGTCTTCTCCTTGTGGCTTCCTATGATCTCCAAAACAGCTCAAACACCTCCAAAAACACCAAACTTCGCCCCCAAACGCCATACACATGAATGTGTCTAAATCTACCCGAATGGCACCAATAAACCCTCTAATAACTCTTACTTAAGCCCTACAAAGTAGTGCTTATCAAACTCCCCCATGCTTAGACCTTTGCTCGTCCTCGAGTAAACTAAAAGAAAGTCCACTCCTCCAATGCAGCACCCAAGGTCTCAGGAAGCATATCCTCCAACTAAGAGTCACCTAACCCATGCCAAAGCTCCTGGCACCAATCTCATCTACAACACATCCATACTCAACAAGCTTAAGGGGCAAGCAGAGTACTTCCCCCAAGCTTAACCCGGACATCCAATAGTGTGAGTAACCTCTAATCCTAGCCTCCATCTATTGCTCCTTATGCCTCCCAGAGTGACCTACCCGACAATCCTTCTTTGACTCCTCTTCTTATGACGCCTCGCCAAGAATAAAGAGAAATCCTAAAATCACTCTTCTTCTTTTTCGCTCATTTTGCCAAGGCGCCCTTTCGGGTTTTCACCAAGCCACTCATATTTTTTTTTTCAAAGATGTGCTCACATTATGCTCACGTCACTCTTGACCTCATATTACCCCAGCCTAATGCTGGTCCAAGCCACCTGCTTATTGCCTAGGCCGCCCTTTCGGGTTTTCGACCTATCCCAGGATTTTTATGTATGCCTTTTTTCAATTTTTGGCTTTTTCAATTTTTTTTTTCTCCTCAACAACGTAGCAAGTATAGAACTCTCCCCCATGCTTAAACATTGCATTGTCCTCAATGCAATGAAAGACAAAAGAATAGAAGCACATAGAAAAGCAAAAAATAACTCACAAACGTCGCCAAGCTGCTTGGACACTGTAGGTGTCGCTGGCGGTCTTCTCCATATGCGCAGGTCCGGTCTTGGGTGTTCTCATCAACTCCAGTGTCTTCTTCCTACCGTGCAACCAAAGGGAACCACTTTGGTGAATAGTGGTGAACAATGATAACAGGGTTGCACGGCCTTCAAATGCCATTAAAAATGGGCCCAGATATGATCGTGGTGTGGGCCATGAGTGGTCCTCCTCATCAACTGTCGACTATAGGGCCATCATCGTTGCCAAATAATGTGTGGGGCGAATGTCTCCTCCTTTGACAACATGATGCGCACCATCTCCATGGGAATTCCGGACAGTTGGCCTTCGGTAAAACTTTTTTTTTTTTTTTTTTTTGAATTTTTTTTTTTTTTTGAATTCCGATTATTCGTTTTTTTTTCGGATTTTTTTTTTTCGATTTTTTTTTTTTTTTTTTTTTTGCTCCCCGTTTAAGGTTTTTTCGGGGGGTGACTTAGTGCAGGGAAGGAAAGACTTACAATGGTGGTAAACACTTTCTTCAATAGGCATGGGTCTCCTCCCTGCAGGTTAGTGGAAAACAAAAACAAGAACAAAAACACACCAAAACAAATGCAAAAATAAGGAAAGAAAAACAAGAAAAGAAAAGCATACCTCGGGTTGCCTCCCCGGCAACGGCGCCAATTTGATAGGCGTTGTCGTGACACCTATACAAAATAATCCTAAACAAACCTAACTAATGTAGTCTGGTAAGTAAGGGTCGAATCCCATAGAGAATCAAATACTATTCCAATGATGTAATTGTATACCAACAAGTAACCAAGGGGGTTTGCTGATTAAAACCAAAATAAATAAAAACAAAGACTTGAAATCAAATTGGAAAAATAACTCAGCCAAACAAATATCCACACTTCAGATTGATAGATCGATCATTGGTTATTCCTAGTCCTCAATACTCATGAAAGTCCTAATCCTTGTTCTGAAATAGTTACCAGTCCAACCAGTCTTGATAACCCTAACTATTAAACAAATCCCTACTAACCTTCACGATTTAATTCAATAGCAGCAGGAAGTTCAGGAATAGATAGGTACATGCAAGTGTAGCAACCAGTCATACAATTGCATGCAATTAATTCTCTACACAAACTAAGGGATTTAGATTCTCAACCAGTATCCTCTAATCCTTAGTAGTATGATCAATAACAATCTCAACAGGTTGTATGGAAAAGGGGAACCAATAGCATAATACTAATTTCTCTAGGTTGTCAGACTAGAGGGAACTACTATTAACAATCTAATTGATTTCCTAATCAACAAATCAAGGGGAATCGATATATGATCAATGAGATTAAGCACGAGAGAAAATTAATACAATCATAGAAAGAGTAAAGGAATAACCTCACAATCCAATCAATCCAAATACTTCAATTGTCTGCCTGAGCAAAGGGGAAAAACAACGATGAATGAAACTAGGTCTAACTATTTTCTCTGTGGCAACTAGGTTTTGAGAATTGGATCCTCTCTAAAAAGTCTTAAACCTAACTTAAATACTAAAGTAATAATTCAGAAATAAAGAAAAGAAAAATAACAAACTTGGAAATAAAGTTTCGGAAATAAAATAAAACGGGAATAAGAAAACTCGTAAAAGACTTTCAGCGCGTCTCCACCGCGGGTGCGGTGGCTCCACCGCCGGGTGCGGCCATTTAACAGAAACTCCATTTCTCTGACGACCTCGCCGCGGGTGCGGCAGTGCCCACCGCTGGGTGCGGTGGGATTCCAGTACTTCAGCTTCTGCGACACTTCAGTAAAAATGCCATAACTTTTGATTCCCAACTCGGATTGCGCTCATATTTTGAGGACTTGTAGTAGACTTCAAGATCTAACTCCTCGAATTGGAATCACTCCATTTGGACATCTGAGTAGAGAGAACGAACCATTTAAATTCAGCCCACTGTTCTTCTACTCTTCTCTTCACTTCCTTGGCGTCTTCTCCTTGTGGCTTCCTATGATCTCCAAAACAGCTCAAACACCTCCAAAAACACCAAACTTCGCCCCCAAACGCCATACACATGAATGTGTCTAAATCTACCCGAATGGCACCAATAAACCCTCTAATAACTCTTACTTAAGCCCTACAAAGTAGTGCTTATCAGTTAGTCTACTGAATAGACTAGCAAGGGTACAAAGTAGAGTGGTTCGAGTGATCGTGACCATTTACTACCATTGTCCCTTGAATAAAAACCGAAGGAACGATATATAACCCGACACTTTCACGGAATGATTTAACAATTAAGATATGCACTGAAGAGAAGACTCCAACTGAAATGAGCCTTATAGGAAATTATGACAACTGCTAGGGAACATTAAAGTTACACACACAATTATTTAAAAGTTGACTGAGATGCTTCAGTTCACAATCAACCTCATCGCATACATCGAATCCAGATTAAAAAGAGAACGTACTATGATCAAAGTCGAGACGAGTTTTCCTAGCTGTACTATAACTTAGCTGCACTACTCGTCGAAGGTTTATTAATCATGTGCACTCGGGCACATATCTTATTTAATTACCAAACATACTTTACTGAAACACGTTAATGTTATTAAGAGCGGCACAAAGCTTAAATATCAGGGTGACAATCATGTCGACCCAAATTAACACAACACACAAACACACACACGAGACTTAACATTATTCCGAGAACAACGGAGTTATTATTACACAGGGTGATCTTACGTTCACCCAGATTGCACTGCCACAATGCTTACACTTTAATTTACAGGGTGACAGTACGTCCACCCTAATTGCACTAGCTAAGTGCTTAATACACAGGACTGCAATTATGCTCATCCAATGGCGCTTGCAAGGCGCTTCAACACTTCAAATCCTTAACAGTGGGTAGGAAGCATAGGTCATGACCCTTAAATTATTATCCGGAAATTAACCCGAGGAGTATTACGATTTAAAGAAATGACAAATCCTTACTTGGATTAGCGTTCCTACGAACATTAAGTTATAAAGAAACGACTAATCTACTTGGATTAGCGTTCCTACGAACACTCGTGTTAACTAAACAGTCTAACACAACAATTATTCACATTAAAGCCATCCAGGCAATCAACTTAAACATAGAGATAATAGAAACGGCTAATCCTTACTTGGATTAGTTTTCCTATTAACCCACATGCTATTCTAGCATTAAGATTAAATTCACAACAATACCATCACAATAATTATCACATATAATAGCGTTGTTCTAACAGATATACAACCTATCATAACATTACTTTAATCACGTTATTTATGAAATTAGTTCCCAAACAAAACAACAGTTCACTCCAATTTAATTAACAATTAAATAATTGATAATTAATGAAACATGGAATGATTAAGCAAGAGCGAACCGCCACTTGCCTTAATCCGCAGATCTGGAACAAAGCAGAGACAACGGGATTCCGGGCTCGACACATGTATAGCTCCAACAGCACAACGACCTTCGAGTCGACCCATAAGGAGACCCTAAGTTAGATTCGACATAAACTAGTATGAATCTAAGGAAAGACGAAAGAAACCGAAAGAAACGATGCCACAACGACGACCACCAAGACCAAGCCAACAAAGGGGCTTCTGGCCACTGGCGGCGGGCGCCGTGTTCATCGCGGCGGTCGCCGCCACGAACACGGCGGTCGCCGTGATGAGCCCAGAACATCGGCGAGCAACGAAAACTCACCAAACGATGCGCGTTTCGACCCCTTTCTGCCTTGCCTGGGTTCTAACTTCCAAGGGCAACCAAAAGGCTTAAAAAGGGCTTCTGGAAACACCACCAAACGACACCGGAGAGCACTTGCACAACTCCGGCGAGGCACACGAAACTCCGGCGAGAGATTTTGGAGGGATTTAAGCTTGATTATGTGCTCAATCCGATCCCAAACCTTCTCTATTTATAGTCAAATGCCAGGGAACATCATTATGGCTAGCAAAGCGACGTGGAGGGGCTAAATCGGCGATGTCAGAGGCTCGTCGGCGACCTTCGGGCAAGGACCTCCGGACAACAACGATGGCGGGCGCCGTCATCAATGCGGCGGGCGCCGCCATAGGCATGGCGTCCCCAGCTAGGAGAAGACCCGCCGGCTCCTCGAGCCCAGCGACGGCGGGCGCCGCCATACCCACGGCGGGCGCCGCCACCCTGGCTTCGCCTTCATTGGCCTTGGACGAAATCAACATTAACCCGGGATCAAAATTAATCGTACACGAACGAGTAATTAACATCCAAAGCACGTCGTCTGTATTTTATTTCATTGAGAAAAATATTACAGAGATATAGCACATTACAGAATGTCTTAAACTCTCTGTATTAAATCCGACGTACAAAACGGGTGTTCGGGAAAATTCCCAAAATTCCCAAAATAACCTTACAAAAATACGGGGTATCACATCACCTCCCCCTTAAAATAAGTTTCGACCCCGAAACTTGCATTAAGCCATTGAGGATACTGCCTCAACACCAATCTTACCACCTGGATCCAACATCCTTAATCACTTCATCCTTGAAATGGATCACCAGAGATATTATTCTTAATTCCTTAGGACATCATACTGAAAATGATTCATCCGCCTCAAAGCTTATGGCACAAACTCACGCATGAGAGATAGCTCCTGATCTCTCTGAACAAAACTCTACAAGCTCATTCCCTTTCCTTAAGAAATCTCGGAAGAACTCAGCGTATGAGATAACGCTTACCACAATACTCCTTAGATGCGTAGACAATTCTCCTTACTGAATCTTTAATACATCGGGATCATCAACATATCCCATCCTTAACTGTAACCTTTCCTCTCAACATGACCGCTCCACAACTTAATCTTCCTTAAAGAGTTGCATCCGTTCTTATAGATGACATACTCTATGTATGAAGAAGAATCTTAGGAGTGGATTTAGATTCAAACAGTAGAGCCGACCCTGTGATTAACCACATAGGGAACGAACATCTAAGTTGTCCACAAAACTCCACCACCATAAGTCCGACAGTCCTTATCCTTACCTGGCATAAGCTGTTCTCGACACTTATGAGGTTTCGTATGAACAACTAATTCGTACCGATAACGCATTCAGAAATTTTCCAAACAAGGAAACACTTCATTATCATTAAACATTACATTACTGACAAAAGTCGAACGACCAGATCACAATACTACGGAGATTACCGACACACGTCGTTACTCCTTAATCTTACAGAAAGACTTAGCACAGATACAACTTAAGGGATCAAAGTTCTTCTCCGTTGGCTTGACTCATTACAAAGAGTCGTTGCCCTTGGCCTGAAGACCCCATGGGCGCCTTGCCTTTATTACGAGCCATAGATTGCTCATGAGCAGATACTTCTGGCCTTGGGTTCTGCCCACCTCCAACATTTGATGCCTGGTACGACTGCATTGGTCCCTGACCCTTCAGTCTGCAGTATGTTTTTATGTGGCCTTCTCTTCCACAATTATGGCATACTCTCTTGTCCTTTTGGCAATTAAAACTTTTATGCCCAACTTTACCACAGTTGTGGCACTGAATTACTCCACTGCTCCAACCTGAGCCTCTGGCAGAGTCAGACTGAGTTATCTCGGTCTTAGCACGACCAGACTTCTCAAACTTGGTAGGCGATGCCGGTCGTTTGAATGAACCAACCTGGCGATCCTGTTGCCCACCCTTTCCCTTAACTTGCTTTTCCCGCTTAAGGGCAGACTCTTCCAGTGTGACTTCTGTCTTGAAGGTTGCATCCACATATTGTTCTAACGTAGAACAAACATGACGCAACATTAGAGGCTTGATCTCTGGATTCATCCATCCATGGAAGTACCAGATCTTCTGCTCTTCGGTTGACACCTCAAGTCCAACGTACTGCATCAAGTGATTGAACTTAGCTGCGAGCTCAGTCACCTTTAACCCATCAGTCTGCGGGTACAGAAATTCCTTATGCTTCTCCTCCCTCATAGCACGAGAGAAGAAACGATCAGTCATCTTGGTTTTGAACATGCTCCAATTAAGCTCGAGATGGTCAGCCAGACCGGTGCTCTCCCACCATTCGCTAGCCACATCCTTGAGTTGAAGAGAGGCGATGTGCACTTTCCCAGCCTCAGTGCAATTAATGTTCCGGAGCAACTGTTCCATATGTGAGAACCAATATGTCACCCTGACTGGTTCTCCAGTACCGTCATAGCTGTCAGACCTCATTGAACTCACGGCTTTTAACGCTTGCCCGTAAGTTCCTCTGTCCCTAACCACATTGATCCGAGGTACTTGCTCCACTGACTCCTCAACTTCAGGAATAGTCTGAGGAACTGGACCGCCTTGTGCTTGTGGTGCAACTGGTCGCATAACATATGTGATTGCCTGCATGACAATTCCTTGAATTGCCTCCACTGCTGCAGCATCAAACAACATCGGAGCGTTGGCCTGAGCTTGGCCATTGCCTCCCTGGTTATTGTTAGAAGCAGCCTCACGCTCTTCCCTTTGATTAGCGGCGCTCCTCAGAATCAACCTTGGTTCAGCACCAACATGGGCTGTGTTCCTTGTGTTCACCATCTTCTGGTGAATCATAACGTTACTTTAGAACTTATCCAACTTAATTATGACACTATAGTCAAATACGTCATGATACAGATTATAGGGGTCCAAACTAATAACTTTACTGTTAACTGTAAGAACGACCTTTTTCTGCTCACTAAAGACTGAGAACCTGGGAGAAATGTCAACCTTTAAATGACATCAATCCCTAGAATAGACAATATTCCTAAGAATGGGTCTAAGGAATAAGTAACACTTAAAGCTTGCAGAAGTTTGAAACCACTTATTAACAACCTTATTTCAAACTTCAGACCTTTAAACTTGCTTATAACACAACACTTTTATAAACCAATTTATGAATAGCATTTGAAATTCAAAATGCTAAATCCTTTAATATTAAATCATCGAGTTACTTATAACTCTTAACATTGACATTCTCAAAATTTCTTTTTAAATAAAAACTAGGCTTGAAAACAGTTTCAAAATTAATTTTCGAAAATTCTCAAACCTAACAATAGGCCAAGAATTTTAAAACCATTGCTCTGATACCATAACTGTAACACCCCTAATTTATACCGGAGATATTACATGCCAGTGACCTCAGACTTTACCGTCCAAAGTCACCCCAGGCTTTTCCAGAACAATTAAGCTTAAATACATAACATAATTACATAATAATGGAAAGATTAAACAATGGAAGACTTTAAATTACACAGCGGAAGACTTTAAATTACACAGCGGAAGACTTTAAAGAGCCAACTTATAACATGGCTAAATTATGAAGATACATTGAAGTAACACTTTAACAATCTTAAAACACTTAACAGCTTAAAACACTGACTTTTAAATCTTCGTCTGCAAGCTTCTTATCCTTCAATAGGTTACTTAAACTCCGGGAATCAACTCCTGATGTGCCGAATCGAACGGATGACACCAACCCACATGCAGAGAACAAAGTTCGTGGGTTAGTCTACTGAATAGACTAGCAAGGGTACAAAGCAGAGTGGTTCGAGTGATCGTGACCGTTTACTACCATTGTCCCTTGAATAAAAACTGAAGGAACGATATATAACCCGACACTTTTACGGAATGATTTAACAATTAAGATATGCACTGAAGAGAAGACTCCAACTGAAATGAGCCTTATAGGAAATTATGACAACTGCTAGGGAACATTAAAGTTACACACACAATTATTTAAAAGTTGACTGAGATGCTTCAGTTCACAACCAACCTCATCGCATACAGCGAATCCAGATTGAAAAGAGAATGTACTATGATCAAAGTCGAGACAAGTTTTCCTAGCTGCACTATAACTTAGCTGCACTACTCGTCGAAGGTTTATTAATCATGTACACTCGGGCACATATCTTATTTAATTACCAAACACACTTTACTGAAACACGTTAATGTTATTAAGAGCGGCACAAAGCTTAAATCTCAGGGTGACAATCATGTCGACCCAAATTAACACAACACACAAACACACACACGAGACTTAACATTATTCCGAGAACAACGGAGTTATTATTACACAGGGTGATCTTACGTTCACCCAGATTGCACTGTCACAATGCTTACACTTTAATTTACATGGTGACAGTACGTCCACCCTAATTGCACTAGCTAAGTGCTTAATACACAGGACTGTAATTATGCTCATCCAATGGCGCTTGCAAGGCGCTTAAACACTTCAAATCCTTAATAGTGGATAGGAAGCATAGGTCATGACCCTTAAATTATTATCCGGAAATTAACCCGAGGAGTATTACGATTTAAAGAAACGACAAATCCTTACTTGGATTAGCGTTCCTACGAACATTAAGTTATAAAGAAACGACTAATCCTTACTTGGATTAGCGTTCTTACGAACACTCGTGTTAACTAAACAGTCTAACACAACAATTATTCACATTAAAGCCATCCAGGCAATCAACTTAAACATAGAGATAATAGAAACGACTAATCCTTACTTGGATTAGTTTTCCTATTAACCCACATGCTATTCTAGCATTAAGATTAAATTCACAACAATACCATCACGGTAATTATCACATATAATAGCGTTGTTCTAACAGATATACAACCTATCATAACATTACTTTAATCACGTTATTTATGAAATTAGTTCCCAAACAAAATAACAGTTCACTCCAATTTAATTAACAATTAAATAATTGATAATTAATGAAACATGGAATGATTAAGCAAGAGCGAACCACCACTTGCCTTAATCCGCAGATCTGGAACAAAGCAGAGACAACGGGATTCCGGGCTCGACACAAGTATAGCTCCGACAGCACAACGACCTTCGAGTCGACCCATAAGGAGACCCTAAGTTAGATTCGACATAAACTAGTACAAATATAAGGAAAGACGAAAGAAACCGAAAGAAACGACGCCACAACGACGACCACCAAGACCAAGCAAACAAAGGGGCTTCTGGCCACTGGCGGCGGGCGCCGTGTTCATCACGGCGGTCGCCGCCACGAACACGGCGGTCGCCGTGACGAGCCCAGAACATCGGCGAGCAACGAAAACTCACCAAACGATGCGCGTTTCGACCCCTTTCTGTCTTGCCTGGGTTCTGACTTCCAAGGGCAACCAAAAGGCTTAAAAAGGGCTTCTGGAAACACCACCAAACAACATCGGCGAGCACTTGCACAACTCCGGCGAGGCACACGAAACTCCGGCGAGAGATTTTGGAGGGATTTAAGCTTGATTATGTGCTCAATCCGATCCCAAACCTTCTCTATTTATAGCCAAATGCCAGGGAACATCATCATGGCTAGCAAAGCGACGTGGAGGGGCTAAATCGGCGATGTCAGAGGCTCGTCGGTGACCTTCGGGCAAGGACCTCCGGACAACAACGACGGCGGGCGCCGCCATCAATGCGGCGGGCGCCGCCATAGGCCTGGCGTCCCTAGCTAGGAGAAGACCCACCGTCTCCTCGAGCCCAGCGACGGCGGGCGCCGCCACCCTGGCTTCGCCTTCATTGGCCTTGGACGAAATCAACATTAACCCGGGATCAAAATTAATCGTACACGAACGAGTAATTAACATCCAAAGCACGTCGTCTGTATTTTATTTCACTGAGAAAAATATTACAGAGATATAGCACATTACAGAATGTCTTAAACTCTCTGTATTAAATCCGACGTACAAAACGGGTGTTCGGGAAAATTCCAAAAATTTCCAAAATAACCTTACAAAAATACGGGGTATCACATCCATCCCTTACTACTGATGTGCGTGCTCCAGTCTCAGGCTTCACCGCGTACACCCAAGGCCGTGACGCCACAATCGCGACGCCCACTTGCACGGCGTCTCGCACGCCCGCGTCAAAGGCCTCAGCCCAGGGCAATGAACCCGCACATGTCAGTGAATGCATCAAGTGTGGAGGACGAGATCACTACCAAAGGGATTGTCCCAAACAAAAGCAGGTCCTCTTCTCCACTGTTGCCGCGGAAGATGAGTCTTACGAGGAGGAGACCCCGCTTGAGACAATTGACGGATGCAACGACAACACCGAGGAGGCCGTCACGTGTGAAGCTACCACGCTCCATGCAGGCACACCACTGAGTCTCGTCACACGGCGCATTCTCAACGTCACAAAAGGCAACCTTGTCGACCAGCGCGAGACTCGCATCCACACGCGTTGCTTGGTTAACTCCACGTCGGTAAGTGACATCATCCATGGTGGCAGATGCTTAAAGATCAACTATGAGAAGGTGGTCAACCCTCTCAGCCTGCCAACCACACTTTACCCACAACCATATGACCTACAAGGGATATATTCAAGCTCAGGTAACACTGTTGATGCGCCCCTACCCACCATGAATGCCACAAAGGAAGAAGAGGCTATGAGCATTCGCTCGGAAGGCCCGATCACAAGAGCACGCGCTAAAGCCATCGCAACGCAATCCTTGATTGCTCGCGTCGTTGCCAGCCAGGGCACACAAGACATCGCGTTCTCTTTGAAGCATCTTCAAACAAGCCCAGAGAACGCGTTCTCTGTCTGTCTTCTCTCAACCATCCAATGAACGCGTTCTGTTGAACGGAATGTATTATCTTAAGACATTAGTGTTTTTATTTCCTTTTGGGGCGTGTGTTCCACGCATGTCGCGTGGGCCAACCCACTAATCAAGACTCGGCCCATCCGAGTTCCGCGACCTAGCATAAAAGGACAACTCGTTCTTCTGTATTAGGTTACGTTCATTTTAATCAAAGCCTGAGTATTGAGAGTCATTTGCCTCCTCCCCTTTGATCGAACGTCAAACACTCTCTGTCTTCTCAACTCCTTCCTCCTCCGCCGACGCTACGGCCACCACTCGATCTTTATCGAGATTATCCAACCCACTGCCGATGCTACGGCCAAAGAACTCGATCTCTTTCGAGTCACTCTCCTACGCTACCACCTTCTACACCACGCGTTCCACGCTACCAACCTCCAACAAAACACGTGTGACTTCCCAAACAAGATCATCGATCCTTCACCACTAGTAGGAACGCATCAACTGGCATCATAGCCTTTGATCTTGTAAGTCGCTTATCAAGTTCTCAATTGTTCATGAATTTTTTTTTAACTCACCCATCATCCTTGCTTCCGCCATAATCACTGAATTTTTCTCTCTCTCATACACATGCTTGTCCCATCGGTGTCTACAAGAGAATCTCTTGGCCGATAATTGTTTGATCACCTAGCGAAAATTGTGTGATTTGTTTGCATGAAATCTGCGTAATTAATTCGAAAATTGCATTAATTGCTCGCGTGAATCTCACATTCATATCTTGCCATATTTGCTTGTGTGACCGTCATAAATCTGCATTACACTTTCTCTCTCCTATCGCGTAAATCTAGCGATTTCTTTCCTTAAGTTACTTAGCCGTTTATTTTTATTTTATTTTATTCTTATCCGATCTTCATTTAAGACTAAGATCTCGGATTTGAATTTCAAATTAAAAAAACAAAAAAAAACAAGTCGCATATCAAAAAAAGAAAAAAAAAAGAACGTGACTTTCAGAAACAAGAGAAGTAAAGCCAAAATAAGGCAACCTTCTTCCCTCAACGGCTAGGCTCATCTTCTTCACCTCTCCACCGTCTAGTGTCACGCGTGTAAGTGTGTCTTGTGTGTACGTGTTCTTTACGCAAGAGGTTAAGACTTCTTTCTTTTGGTTTCATTGCTTTTGTGCTTGCATATCACACTTGCTTTGCTTGTCTACTAGCCGCCCTCAAGGCCAAAAGAACGCGCTATCCTACGTGAACACTTGCTACTTGATGAGTGCTTACTTGTTCATTGGTTTTATATTGTCTTTTGTGCATTTTTACTCGCGATGGATGGACATATTGTTATAGGTATCCTTATGGCACCCACTGGTGGGAATGTGCAAGGAGACGGCAATAATCATCCCCCACAACAACAACATCTCACCCAACATGAAGTGGTGCCACTCGCAAATCCTCCAACAAAACCCATTCTGGAGCTCTCGGAGGAACAACGCGAGATCCAAGCCCTTCGGCGCAAACTTGCCGAATTCCAGGCAAGGGAACGCGCTGCGATGGTACAACCAACACCAACTTTGCAAATACCCATGGATCCTCTAGTCGCACCGCAACAAACAGAAGTCGGGCCAAGCAAACAACGCGTTGACAAGGGCAAAGGATTGATGCCCTCATCCTCCAACTTGCAACCGCGTCTTCAACGGATCCAATCCGTGATAGAAAGCCGCCAAGGCTACGTCTCGCATCGCGACCGCTATGCACCACAGGCAACACCAATCCGCGATGAAACCGACTCCGACCGCGAAGAATTTTTCCATGGTGAGTTTTCTGAACCTTATAATTTCAATGACAGGTACGAAGTCAGAGGAACAAGGCGCCAACGCGAGATTGCCTCTACACTGCTAGCCGGCAGAGCCAGAAGAGCAGAACGCGACGACGGCAGACCGCGACGATCCAATCGCGCCCAAGACGCAGTGCCACGTCAACGTCTCCATGCTCCCACCCCAGTCCCATTCAACGTGGAGGACCATCTAGTCCACCAAAGTACGCGGACGCCTCACTATGGCTCAGATGGCTACTTCTCCCACACTCCTCTCCACCAAGACGAGTTCGAGGAGTTTGATGATGAAGAGATGGAGGACTCAGGGATGATCAATCCTGGGAATTTACACCTCCCACTCGGTGATCCCATGGAGTTACAAGACCGCCCAACCGATTGGATCCCTTCAGCTAGGCTCAACCAAGGCCCAGCCATGGCCAATGTGTACTTCGACAAGCGCGATGAAATGCAGAGGAGGCAAGACATGCCTTATGCTGTTCACCGCGACGCGCCACCCCAAGGACACCAGCGCCGTAGACGCACCCAGGGGAGGGAGCAACATGCTCCATTTGACAATCATCCCGGCAATGTTGACGCGCGAAGGCACCAGCAAGGGCATGCCCAGTTCCCTCAAGCCCAAGGCCACGCGTATGCCCCCTTGGACATCACAGCGCCACAATTACAACATAGGCCTCAAGCCAATGTGCCCAGGCTCAATCGCCACGATATCAAGGTAAAAATTGAATTTTTTATTGGTGAATACAACCCTGCAGTTTTTCTTGAATGGTTGCAGGCCACAGAGTACACCTTGATCTATTGCCAAGTTCCAGAAGAGGACTACGTGGCCGCCACCACTGTCCACTTCCGAGGTGCCGCGAGAGTTTGGTGGCACCGATTTGTGGATGATCGCATCAGGAGAAATTTGGTGCCTCTCACTGAATGGCACCAGCTCAAGTTCGTGATGACCCTCACGTACGTGCCACAAGACTACAAGAACCAAATGCGCCTGGACATTGCCATGGCGAAACAGGGTTCGAAGACACCTCTTGAGTTCTTCTCGCAACCCGAGGACGTGTATTACAAGGCGTCCATTAGCGTGGCTCCCTCCACGATGCGGATGAAGTTTTTGAGTGGTCTCAACACCAACATCCGAGACCAAATGGAGTTCCTCCCAATCAAGGACCTCAACACGCTCACGCACACGGCAATGCAACTCCACAACCAAATAGTGAGAAAGCGTCAAGGACCCTACCAACCCTATGGTCAAAAAAGGTATGACTCTCAAACTAGTCAAGTTCCTTCTACTAATGTGCGCGGTCCTCCCCCAGGAACCACCGCGTCAAATCACAACAGACTAGGAAAGACCGCGACAATACCCAGCATTGTTCCACGCGCCCAACCACCAAAGGGTACATCACCAACCCAGGAACACGCGCGTGATATAGAATGCTTCAAGTTTGGAGGCAGAGGGCACATCATGAGGAGTTGCCCCAACAACAAGAAAGTTCTCTTTTCCACAACCTCTGCGGGTTATGAATCTTTTGAGGAGGACGACACCACACTTGAGACAATCGATGAAGGGTTCGAAGATGACGAGGAGGCTTACACCTGTGAAGCCACCGCGTTGCATGAAGGCACAGCTCTCAGCCTTGTCACGCGACGTTTGCTCACTGTCAAGGAAGCAACGCTGGGTGATCAATGCGAGAATCTTTTCCACACCCGTTGCTTGGTCAAGACCGCGACCTTAAGCGTTATCATTGATGGAGGCAGCTGTTGTAACATCATTAATGAAAAGGTGGTCACTCATTTCAACCTGCCAACCACTCCTCACCCACAACTATACGACCTCCAATGGATTTCATCGAGTGTTGGTAACACTGTAACTCGTCAATGTCTAATTTCCTTTTCCATTGGTCAATATACAGACTCTGTCCTATGTGATGTCATTACCATGGACGCGACACATATTTTGTTGGGGCGCCCATGGCAATTTGACAGGCGCGTTCTTCACGATGGGTATTTAAACACTTATGTGTTTACTTACCACGGGAAACGCGTCACGCTCTTACCTATGACCCCCATGAGATTTTACAGGACCAGGTTGAGCGTGATAGACAGAAGGCAACTGAAGCCTTACAGCAACAGGCTAGCAGTAGCCAGCGTTCTGCGCCTGGGAACAAAGATGCAACCAAAGAAAATGCGTCAATGGAAAGAACGCACTCCAAAGAAGGGTCAAAGACCGCGTCGAGCAACAACACATTGAAAGGCACCTGTGAGCACAGGCTGCTCCTGGCGCGGCCAAGTGACCTCGCTGCCCCTTTGAGTGGCAAGGCACCCTGCTTCCTTCTAGTGCCAACGCCTTGTACCCAAGAGGCCCCCATACTGGAAGCCATGCTGACCGAGATCTCTGAGTTGCTTGAAGAGTTCAACGATTTGTTCCCAGAGGAGCTTCCCCAAGGCCTCCCCCCTTTGCGAGGCATTGAGCACCAAATTGACTTGGTGCCTGGTGCCTCCCTCCCCAATCGAGCTGCTTATCGCGCTGACCCAGATGAAACAAAGGAGCTCCAACACCAAGTCCAAGAACTTCTGGATCGCGGCTACGTGAGGGAATCCTTAAGCCCTTGCACGGTCCCAGTGATCCTCGTTCCGAAGAAGGATGGCTCGTGGCGAATGTGTGTGGACTATCGCGCCATCAATCAGATCACAGTCAAGTACAGGCACCCCATACCGCGCCTTGATGACATGCTAGATGAGTTGCATGGCACAACCCTATTCACCAAGATTGACTTGAAGAGCGGATATCACCAGATTCGCATGAACGAGGGTGATGAATGGAAGACCGCGTTCAAGACAAAATATGGTCTCTATGAATGGCTAGTCATGCCTTTCGGCCTCACCAACGCGCCAAGTACCTTCATGAGGCTCATGAACCATGTTTTGAGGGACTTTCTGGGGAAATTCGTTGTAGTGTACTTTTATGACATTTTGGTCTATTCGCGTAGTCTTGAGACTCATGTATAGCACCTTAGGCTTGTGTTAGAGTGCTTGAAACGCGAACATTTGTATGCCAACCTTGGCAAGTGTCGATTTGCCTCCGACACTACAAACTTCCTCGGCTACGTGGTCTCCAAGGATGGACTACGCATTGATGAGGAGAAAGTGAAGGCCATCAGAGATTGGCCAACACCCACAACGCCAACAATGGTTAGAAGCTTCCTTGGCTTGGCTGGCTTCTACACGCGTTTTGTTCGCGACTTCAGCTCCATCGCCGTGCCATTACAAGAACTCACAAAGAAGGGCGCTGTGGTGATTTGGAAGGAAACACACAACAACGCGTTCAACGCGTTAAAAACAACCCTATGCAACGCACCACTGCTACAACTTCCCGACTTCAACAAACACTTTGAAGTGGAATGTGATGCGTCAAATGTGGGGATTGGTGGAGTGCTCCACCAAGAGAAACGGCCCATCACGTTCTTTAGCGAGAAGCTCACTGGGGCCACCTTGAATTACCCCACATACGACAAGGAGCTCTACGCGCTAGTTCGCGTCCTGAAGACATGGCAGCACTACCTGTGGCCACGTGAGTTCGTGATCCATTCGGACCACGCGGCCATCAGCTATCTGAAGAGTCAAGCACACCTGAGCCGCCACCATGCTCGCTGGGTGGAATTTATGGAAACCTTTCCTTACGTGGTGGTGCATAAAAAAGGTAAGGAGAATGTGGTCGCCGATGCCCTTTCTCGCAGGTATGTTCTCCTTACTCATCTTCAATCTAAACTTTTTGGCTTCGCACTGATTAAGGATTTATATCTGCTTGATCCTTTCTTTAAGCCCATTGTTGAACAATGCCTTAGGGACCGCGAGTTCGAAACCTACTTCTTCCATGAGGGTTACCTTTACAAAGCAGGCCGTTTGTGCATTCCTAGCTCACCAATTAGGAAACTCCTCATCCAAGAAGCCCATTAAGGACGCGGTCATTTTGGGGTCACCAAGACATTAGCTGCTCTTCGCGAGCATTTCTTTTGGCCACGTATGACCACCCAGGTGACGCGCTATTGCACCAGTTGTGTCACATGCCAACGCGCCAAATTCACTTCCCATCCCTATGGTCTCTACACGCCTCTACCCATCCCCTTAGGCCCTTGGGAAGATTTGTCTATGGACTTCATCACAGGTTTACCTCTTTCTCGCCGGGGTAAGGATTCTATCTTTGTAGTTGTAGACAGCTTTTCCAAAATGGCCCATTTTATCGCGTGCAAAACCACACACACTGCTAGTGAGATCGCCGCGTTGTTCTTTGACAACGTGGTCCGTTTACATGGGATACCGCAAACTATAGTGAGTGATCGCGATATAAAATTTGTAGGAATTTTCTGGCGAACACTTTGGGGGAAGTTGGGAACCAAACTTTTGTACTCCACTAGCTACCACCCCCAAACTGATGGTCAAACTGAGGTGACCAATTGAACCTTAGGAGCCCTGCTTAGGACCATGCTCAAATCCAACCCAAAACGTTGGGAGGACTTACTTGCCATTGTTGAGTTTTCTTATAACAAGTCCAGGCACTTAGCAACAAAGCTCACTCCTTTCGAAGTGGTGTATGGAAGCAACCCATTGACTCCGCTGGACATGCTACCGCATCCACTGAAGGATACTGAGCACCCCACCGCGGCCAACCGCGCCGCGATGATCCAGGAGTTGCACCAAAGAACGCGAGCACAGCTGGAGCGTCGCGCTGAACAGTATGCCACACAACACAACCGTGGGCGCCGCCGCATTATATTTGCCCCAGGAGACTTGGTGTGGGTGCACCTTTGCAAAGGCCGTTTTCCAGCAAAACGCAAATCCAAGTTGGCCCCCCGTGGTGATGGCCCTTTTCAAGTTGTGAAGGCCATTGGGGACAACGCATATGAGATCGCGCTGCCACCAGACTACGGTGTCCACGCGACCTTCAACGTAGCTGACTTGGAGCCTTATGTGGAGCCTGAGTTCGATGATGGTGAAGCAGGGACGCTTTACAGCCAAGTGAGGGAGGGTGATGCGCCCCTACCCACCATGAATGCCACAGAGGAAGAAGAGGCTATGAGCATTCGCTCGGAAGGCCCGATCACAAGAGCACGCGCTAAAGCCATCGCCAATGCAACGTAATCCTTGATTGCTCGCGTCGTCGCCAGCCAGGGCACACAAGACATCGCGTTCTCTTTGAAGCGTCTTCAAACAAGCCCAGAGAACGCGTTCTCTGTCTGTCTTCTCTCAACCATCCAATGAACGCGTTCTGTTGAACGGAATGTATTCTCTTAAGACATTAGTGTTTTTATTTCCTTTTGGGGTGTGTGTTCCACGCATGTCACGTGGGCCAGCCCACTAATCAAGACTCGGCCCATCCGAGTTCCGCGACCTATGTGTTTACCTACCACGTGAAGCGCATGACTTTCTTATCTATGTCTCTCCATGAGATTTTACAGGCGCAGGTGGAGCGAGATCGCCACAAAGCTTTGCCATCGACCACGACCGCGGCCACAACACCGCGATCCTACCCCATATCTGGCGCATCTTTAACTACCCCGAATCCTGGCAATCAAAGGATGCATCCTCCATCAGTCCACCATAGCGCTTCCCATAACGACGCACCCAAGGAGAGCACGTGTTGCAGTGAAAATGGGAGTACCACGCCTATGCCACCAGCTTTCTCCGCGTTGCAACCGGAGTTCACCGCGGATTTGCCAGAGGCGCCACCAAACAGACTACCACCCTTGCGTAACATGCAACACAAAATCATCTGGGTGTATGGTGCATATCCGCCATACCACGGCCGCCAAAGATTTGTGTTCGACACCGGAGACCTCGCGTGGGTGCAATTGCACGGGCATGTCGAGCACAAGATCAATGATGGTGAAGCGGGGACGCTTCACAGCCAAGTGGGGGAGGGTGATACGACCCTGCTCCCCATGACGGCCATAGAAGAAGAAGCCATGACCGTGAGCTCAAAAGAGCCAAGTACGAAGACCGTGATCTTCCTCTCACTACTCGCATCGAGCATAGAGACCGCGATCTTCGTCATACTTCTCGCATCTGGTACAGAGACCGCGATCTACTTCAGGCGTCTCCAGCCAAGCTCAGAGATCGCATTCTATCTGAAGATTCTCGCATTCAATGTTGAACGCGTTCTTTGAATATCTTTGTAAATGTTTGAACATTATTTATTTCCAGTGTTTTCTTTTGGGGTGTGTGTTCCACGCGTGTCGCGTGGGCCAGCCCATTAAGCAAGACCCGGCCCATCCGAGTCGCGCTATAAAAGGCCAACTCAGCCTTCTGTTTTAGGTTACGTCTAATTTGAATCAAAGCTTAAGTTTGAGAGCACTTCGCCTCCTTCCTTTGATTGGACGTCAAATACATCTCTATCTTCTCATCTCCTTCACTCCGCCGCCGACGCTACGACAACCGCTTGATTCTTCAAGCCAAGTCTTCCTTCGCATCTCCCTTCACTCCGCTGTCGACGCTACGGCCCAAGACTTGTCTTTTCAAGTCATCTATCCCCTCCAACAATCGCTTCCGCCATCGCCACACCACCATCATCATCGCATTCTCCCACTCACGCGAAGCCCCAGAAACCGCGTTCCACTCATCCCACCAAGCCCCAGAAACCCGCGTGACTTCCCACCAAGATCATCGATCCGGCATTCACAAGCAGAAACGCATCACATACCCGTGCTACGCACGAGATATGTTTTGAATTTGGTTGATGAATTGTAGTGAACCTAGTGATGAATTTGTCAATTGTTTTCAATATTTTTTGTTTAAAATATTTATTTTAGTATGAGTTTATTTTGATTTGAAGTTGTAATTTGTGTATGCATATTTGTACCATGTAATCAACATTGTGCTTTTATATTTTAATTTTCTCATGCAAATTTGTAATTTTGTACTATGTTTCGTTCATTACATTGGTGATTGGTTAAATTATTAATATACGTAATGTTTTATTTGTTTGCCCTTGTTTACAACATTGTATGATTTTTTATAACAATTTATCATGTGCGTTCTTTTATATTTATATTTTATATATTTAAATATTATATACTATAGAATTATTACGTAATTTTCTTTTAGAACACTAATAGTTGTAAGGAATTATGGAGAAGTAATGATTAACCAACTTAACAAATTTAATTAGTAATTTTTGTCATCCCTTAACAATTTAAATTTAAAAAATGTGATTTTGGTTCTATTTTCTTACTCACCTTTAATGCATGATATTACAATTTTTATTATTTTTATTAATAGTATTATATATTTATCATGTCTTAAATGTTTAGATATAAATATAGGTTACTCTCTTATACTATGAAATAATATTTATCTTTTATGATTATATCATCTTTTATTAAAACTAAACAAAAATATGTTATGATATTATATATCGATACTACATTATTATTTTGTTAAAAATACTTCAGTGTTTTTTTGACAAAAAAAATTATTTCACTGTTAGTACTTAGTAGTAAGTGCTTAATTTTATAGTTTCATTCCCGGAAACAAACATTTTAAAGCATGAATAATTTTCACATTCGATTATGTATAGTAATATTGCGCAACTACTATACATACTTTATTGTCAAGACTATTCATTATTTATACTCCTTACACATGATTTTATTTCATTAAAGTTTTCACATTGAGGATTATATTTTCTAATATATAATATAAGGTATCATTAATTATAATTATGTTAGGAGAGCAGGGTTGTCTAATATTTTTATCTTTTAATCATATTGACAAATTTTCAATCATTTTATCTTCTTTGATGGTTAAATTAGGTTATACAGTTGTTAATCAACTGAATCTCATCGTAATTTGTGGGGAAATCCAAAAAGGGTGAGGTTTTTTGGTTGGAAGATGGACGATAGTTTTAGTACTCACCTCGTTTTACTTGTTTTAAGTCTCAAGTGACTCGACATGTAACTTTCTTAAACCCTTTCTTAACTCTGTTGTGAATTGAACATCTATGGTACAACTGGCGACCCTAATTATTATCTAACTTATCAATTTTTGTAACTCCATATCTTTGGTTGTTGTTCGTGGTGATTTTGTTATATCCATCTATTAAGAAACCAAAGTAGATATGGATTGAAAGTTAAATTCATCACTCGTAAGTCTTGTAATATGCCATATTCTTGAACATATAACTAAAAATTTCCAATTTGGGGTAGCTATTTTAGAATGACTTATTTAAAAAAAACAATTTATTTCCATTTATGTATTTAATAAAAGATTAATTATTTTCCTAACATACATGGGTGATTCTTAGTTACCAAAAACAAACATGGGATGTTTCTCTGTAAACTTGGCATTTTAGAAACGGTTTTTTTCATTTTCTTGTATTTTTTTGTAAAATTTGTCCTTTAATGGGTAATTTTCTGCAATTTACCCTATAATTACACACTAAATTCGACTTTGATACTTTGTTATCATTTCAATAGTTTTTTGTTGACTGAAATTTATTCATTCATCTATTATTGGCTGGATTCACAGTGGTTTTTTGTTAATCGTTAGAGTTGATTTCCAATTATCTTGCCTTTGGTCATAGTGGGAACCGGACTTGCATTTGGCTAATATTATTGAAAACTTTTAATATGCAAACCATATTATTGAAGAGATATTGGTTGAAATATTTCTACATTGAGAATTTATAATTTTGTTTGTATGAAATTGAATGTGGATGAAATATCAAACTTAAATACCTCAAAGAAAATCTTCACTATTAATTAACAATGCACTCTTTATACTTCAAAATAATGTTAGAATACTATAATTTAGTATACAAAATTCTTGGACTATAATGTAATTTTTTTTTTCATTTTCTTTGTACTTATATTTTTTTTGTGAAAGTCTGAAACGCATAGCCTAAAAAGTTAAATATAAAAACACCAAACACCAGAAATTCTATAAGATTTTGTCACCAGAACTATATATCCTGAAGTCCAAGGTATTAACCATATAGTCTATTTTACTTAGATTAATAATTTTTGTATTTCCTCATCTAATGACCAAAAATATAAAAATAGGCTAAAACAACATGTAATTAACCAAAATGGTGAAAGTCCTTACCATTTTAACTGAGGTGACAACACTAAACATGCAATTCTTGTAAGTTTATATATTTTTAAATGTTTGGTGTTTGAAGGCCTCAAAATATAGAATTATCCCATATATATATTTGCAGGTATGAATATAAACAAAAAAGCATAGAAACTAAGTCGTACAAACTTGAATGCCACTCCCAAACAAATTAAATAGAACACTAGTGTCTGAAACAAAGACTCAAAAAAAAACTATGTACCTTATATGTCTGAAATTTGGAGAATAACATTGAAATCTAAAATTTATTTATATAGTCCAACGACCTGCTTTGTTTCTAGAGGTCTTGTGTAAGTAAATAAATGAAATATTTTCATTGTATTATTAAACATATACATATACATATACAAATCAATATTAAAATAAGAAGGAAAATTCCCGTTGGTGCCCCTGAGTTTAGGATTATTCATGTTGGTATCCCACAATTAAGTTTTTTCCGGTAGGTACCCCTAAGATTTTGGTTTGTTTGCTTTGTAACCGAAATTTTTCATATTCGTATCCTTTCGGTTCGAATTGATCAAATCCAAGCTCATCATTATGTTTATTGCCCTCAACTTAGTAGGATTCGATTCCTAAAACAATCAAATCCATACTCGAACCATTCTGATTTGAATTTTTAAGGTCGAAAACAGGTTGTTACTTCAGAATTCAAATCGACATGGTTCGGACATGGATTTAAGTATTTTTGGAGTCAAATCTTACTAATTTGAGGGCAAGGAACACAATGGTGGACTTGAATTTGATCAATTCGAACCGGAATGGTGCAAATATGAAAAAAATTGATTACAAAGCGAACAAACCAAAATCTTAGGGGTACCAATCGGAAAAAACTTAATCGTGGGATACCAACAGGAATAACCCTAAACTCATGGGCACCAACAGGAATTTCTCAAATAAGAAATACTTGAAAATTAAAATTATTGATGTACCATATAATTTGCTAGAAGGAGATATGTGGATTTGTATGCCCCGAGCCAATCGAAAACATCTCGTTTGCGAAAAATCATGACTTTAATCTCGGAGCTTACATCTTCAAGCAATTAGTTAAGTGTAATGCATCTTCTTTCTCCTATTGTATCTCCAGCCATGATTTCAATGATTGTGCAGGGAGAAGTGAGGAAGATAAGAAAGATCAATTGTAGTAGTGGCACACCAAGTGAATAGATGGGAAGAACCAGTATTTATTGGTATATTTGATTTAAGAGAGAAAACCGTTTGTGCATTTTTTTAAACCTAATTGATTGCCTTATTTTCAAGAGTCGTTTGAGTACAAATTATATATGGAGTATCTTTTGAGTTAAGAGAGACAATTGTTTAAATGTTATGCGTTTTCTCTAGCCATGGTCATTTAAATCTGTTCAATCTCACAATTGAAACAGTCGTAGTCTATTTTTTTTTCTTTTTTTCTTTTTTGTTTTGATGAATGTGAGTTTCAGGATGATTATGGAGGTGGACACTTACTGCCAAGTCTGTATTTTAAAATAGTCGGTTGCTCGTGTATTAATTTTTTTTACTGTTGATTGACCTGAATGTAAGTTTACCTAGAATTACGCATATGGGCAATAAGTGCCATGGTTGTATCCTATATTTAGGAAATGGAAGAGTCTTTATTTTTAAATTGTCGTTTGGGTATGTGTTAATTTGTTGTGTATGTTTAGATTGTGAGTTTTAGGGTATTTTCATTTATTGTCTATACTATATTTTATATTATATGAAGTATATAGATTAAGATGAGATGAAAGTAAAAAATTAGGGAAAAATTATATTAATTAGTTGTAGGCATTAATGGACAAAAGTCTATTTTATATATTTATAGATAGATAGATAGATAGATAAATAGATAGATATAAAGATTTGAGTAACTAATTAATATAAACAAAAAAATAATGAAAGATAAAATAGTAAAACAAAATTGTTAAGGGTTTGTTTGGTGAGAGTATTTATAAAGACTTTTTTGGTTAAAAGTACTTTTTGGGAAAAACAGTTATTAAAATTTGAAATTTGGGTGGTATGGAGAAGTGTGTAAGGAGGGAAAAAAGTATTTTTTACAAATAAAGACATTATAAATATTAGGCCAAGCAAGGCCTAAGAAGAGGGATTGAACCTTAGACCTCTTGTATTATTTTTTTTTTATTTTTTTTTTGATAAGGTGAGAATTCGATTTACCCTACATAACAATGTTGGGTAAATCGATAGGCCGATAAATCGGCATCCGGACAAACCGGCATGAGAGAACAAACAGAAACAAGCAAGAAAAATACACCAAATGAATAAAAAAGCCTAAGAAACCTAGGGAAAGAAAGAGAAAAGCACTATGAGAGTGCCACCGAAAAATGCAGGTCAGACTGATCAATGCAGAATGGACCACCATGACGTTGCCCTCACCTAAATGAGGGATCTTCAGGAGTCTCGACCACCTTGATGTTGCCCTCTATGGGGATCTTCAAGAGCCTCGCACTCAACCGCAACCACGCCCGAAAAACTCGATCTCCACGATAGATTGGCTCCACAATTGCAAAGATGTATTGACATTCAAGCTTGAATCAATGGATCAACACAAAGGTTTAAAAGCAAGAGGTTCTTGTTTGTGTGTATAACTCAGAATAATGAATCTGGATCTGTTTCGATTATTTCGTTGGTCGGTAGGTATGTCTAATCGATGGTCAGTAGGTATGTCTTTGCACAAAGTACAGATGCATTTGTCTGTTCGTGTTTCAACTAAAGACTTGCTTGATAGTTGACTTGTCCCATTTTAAATCTCCTCTAAAAAGGAGAGCTAAATGTTGCAAAGCAAATAATTAATCGCTTGTGAGAGTAATGATTGGAATCCATTTCATGGATAATATTCAAGGAATGAAGATGAGCCTCAAGTGTCCACTTCAAAAGGTTTTCAACTCCACTAAATATGGTTTTCTCAACCTTAGTGGAACAATTGTCAGGTTTTCATAGTATTTTTGAATTTACAACTCCACTAAGGGTTGAGACTGTTTAAAATTATAAGTTTTACCATCATTCTTGATCTCCTCAACCTAGATGGTGGGGCAAGGATCTGAAATAGATGGTTTCAAATTTTAATTTTTTCGTTTCAGAAAGTATATCAAGTTCATGATGGTTTCAGAAAGAACATCAGATTGTCAGTATTTGCTCAAGCACAGACAATGTATCTGAACTCACTACCATCACTGTTTTCTTGATTCATGTGAGTCACTTTGTCAAGAGTATGCAGGTTGATCAAAAGATGAAGGGAATCATCCTCTCATGAGCAGGGTGCACCATATAAGGGTCCTGGACCCCTGGTAGTGGTCATGTGCAAACCAACCAATCATAAGACAATAGTTGAAGGATCAGATCGATGTCAAAGGTATACATAATCTCAAGAATTCAATAGCAAAATGTGTAAACATATCCATTCACAAAAACATGATCAAGATAAGGTGAGAGTTCAGAAAGACACAACCTCCTAATCTGAAAAGTAGAGGCTGTAAACCCCTGTCGAAGATCTTCCCGAGAGTGCATCGGTTTCAAATTCACTTCCGGCATCGACGACCAAAAAGGCGGAGGACACTGGCGACATGGTCTTCGCGGTTGGTGGTGCAGAGGAGTGGATCGAGGGCGATGGACCATCGGAGGGTCGCGGCGCCGACGGAGCGATTTGGGGCTTGGGCAGCACGAAGGTGCGGGATAGACCTCTTGTATTATGAGAGTGTCTTTAACCATTAAGCTATATTACAAGATGTAATTTATAATGAAAGATCAACAAAAAAATAAGAGATAATTTCTCATATTTATTGGGTATTAATTACACCCTTAATCTACTTTATATATTTACTAGAAATTATGCTTGTGCTATGCACGGGAAAAGAAAAAGAATAATTCTAATAAATTTATAAGTATGTAATATTAAAATTCAATTGGATAAATTGTAATAGTATTTAGAGCGCTTTAAATTTTTTTCTCAAGGTACTTTTGAGTTTACTTGTTGAAATTAGCAATTTCATATTTGAGTTGAATTGGAATTAATTTGGGATTTTTTTATGTTTTTTTTTACTTTGATTAAAATTAAGTGTATAAATTTTCATATCTGGTTCATTTCAATGTAGTAGAGATTTTATCACCAAAAACTAAAGTTGTTGGTAGAGATAAACTTCATCAAGGTGACATGTTACTATATATAATTTGTTAATATTTATATAATTATGATATGATGTTATTATATAATAATTTATTAATAGAAGTTTTGAAGATGAAGATTTTCCAAATGAATTAAATAATTATTATGCACATTCAACTTAAAATTTAACAAATTCTTGCTAATATATGTAGGAGTGTCTACTCTTTTAGGGGACTTGGTTCGACTACAAAACGAAACCTCAATAATTACATCAAGTCATTATTCCTACATAACAGAAAAGTTATATAAATTGTCTTAGTCATCACCATACTTTATAAAAGACTGGTCAAATTCTATTAATTTAAATTTAAATGCAAATATAATTGTTTAAACTTAATTCACACCTCATATATATAAAACTAGGTAAGTCATTTTTAAGTGTAACTATTGCATATTCATGCTTTATGGTTGATGAAGTTACTCTTAAAGAAGACTAGAATGTTATACATAAATGTTATTGTTTTAATTATATATAAAAATTTGTATATGCCAAAATGAGTAAGATTACCATTGATTGTTTTATAAAAAAATGAAGAGATTGTCAAGGGTTGTAACTTGTAGGGCTAAAAATGAATTGCCAAAAAGCTAATGATTTGATGAATATGCTACAAAACATACCTCGTATCAATATAACTCAAAATCTTCTTAGAAAATCATCACTCAATATCATGTTAAAATATTAATATTGCAAAATAGTGTAAGATATATATTGCCACTTAATGTAAAATGATTTCGACTCATTACTTAAAACTCTATAAACTTCTTTTATGATAAAAAATATAATCCAAGGTTTTGTCCCAAAAGTAATCATCAAAAATATTATTTTGTATTAATATTTCTAAATTTCTTATTAACTCTAATTTTGTATATTTATATCTAAATGTTAAATACTTGTCTAAGTATATACATGAGGTAATCCCTACAAACAACTATTAAAAGATAGGTTTTATATTCCTCTACGGTTCTACGTATAGTCTTTTTTTCTAGGTTCACTAAATTGTCAAATAGAGTTAAGGAAAAGTAATTGAGAGTGACTTTGTATGTATTTTTTGTAGATAAATGTCAAGAGTTATATCAAAATAGAATAATTACATTAGATTTTAAAAAAATAGAAATTGTTTAGACAATGTTGTTGCTTAATCTTTCTTCATTTGACAATTCATTCCTCGACTTTTTTCTTCACATATGTTGAAAATTTGACACAAATATAGTAACTTGTTTTATGAAAACTAATCATTTTTCACATTTTCGTAGACTGAAATATTATTATAAATAGCAAGATACTGTCAAAAAATAATCTATCGTCCGTAGACTATGTTTAGTAGTGAAATATATATTCTATGCATGGATGCTTAATATACGTGCTTGTTTCAATATCATCCATCAAATATTAGATTTTTTAAGAATATTATACAATAAAAAATTATTAGATATAAATATAAATAATAATAAATGCTTACAAAGTAACATAGAGAAGTGCCTTCATTTCGATACTTACAAATCATGATGAATCATGGCCGACATGTCTATTGAAGATTTTGCTTCATTATAGAGTGATCACCTCCTTGCAGGTTTCTTAACACATAGGTTCTTATTCAAATGGAAAATGCATAAAATGCATCATATAAATAGAGCCATTGGGCTCACACTTGTCACTTTTTGTTATAATTTGGAATTTGAAGAGGTTGTTCAAGTGAATGTTTAAAATAATATTACCATTATATCACCCTAATTGGAATGAAAATGTTTTTTAGTAATAACTATGGTATTATATCACATTAATTGAGCTTGGACGGTTACGTTTGCAAATTAATTGTTATGTAATTGTTATGTAACAAATTATATAGTCCAAAAAAATACTAATAATTAATATCTACAATTAATTTGTTGAAATGTCCATTTTTTGTATTGCAGAGTCGTTCAATGGAAGGTAAAAGGGAGGGCCATTTGGCTTATGCAATCGAACAATAGTCTTTAATTTGGCCTTTTTTTTGTATTGCAAATGAAGTTAGAGAAATATTTGAATCATTTTTTTTTACTGAACAACCATTTAATAGAAGGTAAAAAGACCATTTGGCTTATGTAATCGAACAATAGTCTTTGATTTGACCGTTGATGGAAGGTAAATGATTATTTTACTTTCATTTGAATAGATGTGCTTATTTATTAGATGTTAATTCTTTAAAAATATACTTTATATGTTTATAAATGATAGATAAAGAGATGGATTATTATTGTTATATAAATTATATAAATAGATATATAAGTAAATATATACTTTTGATAATAAAAAATCAGATTAGAATTGATAAATCATAGTTAATATCAATTCAGAAAATTTATTGCCGATTAATATGAGGATTTTGTGTAATTAATCTTTAATTTTAATTGTATCTTCATCCATTTTAAATTGATTTAATAATAATTATAAGAATCAATAATATGTAGGCTTAATGATGGTGCTTTAATTGTCAAAAAGTCTATTTTATATATCTATAGATAGATAGATATATAGTTGTTCACCGTAGTTAATATGTTTTTTAAACGGTACCATAATTCAAATATAATTATCGTCTTATACAAATCAGCATTTTATGTAATAATTACTTAGATATTTATGCCAATTTTCGGAGAGGTAAAACTATTAGTCTTTCATATAAATAATGTGATCCATAGTACGTAGCGGAGAAAGAAACAAAATAACTTTGCATGTCGGCATGATTAATAACGTGACATTGACATTGAAGAAATTATAATAATATGTATCTCATAGTTTATTTCATTCATAAATCATAAGTACTCATGTCCCGTGTTCCTTGCTGGTTTGCTCTTTACAAATGCTTCAAACGTGAAGGAACTGAATTGCCAGCAAAAAAAAGACAATTAAATTGACCAATATATAACATTTTTTGTACTATGAAAAACATATAAATAATACATAGTATAAGCTTAGAAAATATTCAAAATACGGAGTATGAGATTTTCATTTTTTTTAATAACAATAGAAAAATATGAAAGGGAGAATATATATAAAAAAAAGAGTTGATAAAAATTAAGCTCATGACCTATTGATATTTCTTATGCAAGTTTCAACACAAATATCACTAAGTCAAGACATTTTTCATAATCTTCAGTCATCATTTTATGTTTATATCATAAAAAATTCAAAGGAGCTAAATCTAAAATCCAACGGAATTTAAAGGATTCACTAGAGTAAAGTAAGAGCGACAGTCCCTGCCACCCTTAGACCCGCCACCAATTTTTTAGAGCTTATGAATTATTGTATGAAATATATTTATCAAATATCCACCAATTTTATTTCTTCTCGGGTAAATCTAAATTATAACGGCTTAGAAAAGCTTAATAACATATGTTGTAGCTATAAAATTAAAGATTTTAATTCCGTGATTGTAATGGCTTAACGGCCTCCTACCGCAAAAAAAAAAAAAAAAAAAACTAACCAAATGACACCTAAACGGGATTTTTTGTTCTTATATAAATCGAAGTATGAACAATTATTTGGAAATGGGAGTGAGGAATAATTGATCATGAGTCATACATGACACAACATTATAACTTATCATTGTGGTAGGAAGACAAATTACTACAAGGGCTCATAAAAAACCTGAGCCCCATTTCTTCTACCAACACAAAACCCACCCAATAAACTATTTATACAAATATTAACACCGCCAAGAAATTTACGACAACAAAAGAAGAAGAAGAAAAAACCAGCAGGTGTTAAGCCACTAGCATTGAATTATCCCCCTTAGCTTCAAACAGCTCCTGTGTTATGTTCAGAAGGGTAGGATTCTGAATTGTTCTCAACAAATTGTTAATCTCGTCTTGCTCTGAAATTTTTGGGATCATCGAAATCTCGCCACCAGACGCCAATTCAACGAGCTCGGATTCATCCAAACCCTTTGCTGGACCAACAAAGTTGGATTGCACCTCTGTACTGTGCTTTGCCAATGCTTCTTTGAACTTCTTAATCTGTATTTTGACCCCCCAACAAAAAACATTATAGACCAAATGTTGAAATGGAAATAGGAAACAAATTATTTCTTGTAATTCTTACAGTTGATACAGTGCAACTGAAGCTACAAAGACGTCCCTTTGAGCCCTTGTAGAATCTGAAGAAGGGCAAGACATGAATGTGAAGGGCATGACACATTTTATTGAGCTCTTCATGGTTCACTTTGAGGAAAATTGCATCTGGGTTTGATTCAGCTAACTGACAAATCTGTTAACACAAGTTCATATGGCTATCATAAAAAAGTTTAAATTTTTCATAAAGAGAGGGGAAATTAGGGTTTGGAAATTGAAAAATTGGGGCAAACCACATGATTGAAGAAATTAGGGTTTCATTGAAATTCAACAATTGGGCGATCAGTTATAGAATTGGAGGAATGGAATTCACCTTGGGATGAAGAGCTTTGCAACCACCACAAGCAGGAGAGTAGAAATCAATGATAACAAGTCTGTCACCAGAATTCTTCAACGTATCAACAAGCTCATTTGCTGATTTGATCTCTATCATGTTTGGAGTTTTAGTTTTCTCCCACCATCTCATTGATTTGCTGAGATAATATGATGCCTACAACAAAAACAAAACCCAGCAAAAGTCAGATTCAACAGATATTGATCATTTTTATTTTTATTTTACAAGTGAAAGTTCTTTACTTACATTAATCACAGAAAACTTCATTGGGGATTTGGGAGTTGAAAACTTTGAAGATGAGCTCAGCTTTTGATTTGGGGCAATTGATAAGGGTAGTGCCAAGAACTGAGAATTTGAAAATTGAATAGACCAAGAAAACCCCAATTGAGGATTCCGGAGGAAAACACCAGAACTCATAGAGCAAGCCATTTATATCGCTTCAGAATGAAGAAAATCCACAAACCCTAAGTTGGATACAGCAAACATCCAGCAATTGTGATTAATTTGCAGGTAAAGCTCAAAAAGGATGAACCTTTCTTATGCTGGTCCAGAGGACCAGAGGAAGGGGGATCAACAACAAATTGAACGACCCAGAAATCAGATGAGAACAAAAGCAAACAGCTTGAATTGAAGAAACAAAGAAGAGCAATGGGGGAAAGAGGAAGAAGAACCAAATGATGAGGGGGCCTTTTTATTGACTAAATTTAGAGGGTTTGGGGATAAAAAAGGATAAGATAGAAAAGGATTTTCAGATTAACCCAGAACAAAAAAAGAAGAGAAGGAGAGTTGAAATAGGGGTTTCCATTTTCCAAGTCCATCCACTTTCTTTCTCTCAAATTTAAAATGCCGCCTAAGCAGACGATCCAGATTCCAGATTCCAGAGAAACAGAGAGATGAAGAGGTACTAAAATTACCTTAAACGACCCTAAGATAGGACATTTTGCCAAAAAAACACCCTTAGTATACGAGATTACAACAACCCATCCGTTACACTATCTCCATCGTGGCACTGTCATCTTTGGATTAAAATATAATGTGGGTTGTTTAATGCCGGTTTTTTCAATTGTCGATTTATTCAGCCTCTCGATTTAGTATGATTGTTACTCTATTACATCGAATTCTTACTTGATCAAACAAAATTGTGGGTTATTGATTATGGAATAGTGTTTATTTTGGATTTTGTTAGGGGTGCTTTAGTAATGCAATAAGAATGGATGATTTGTTGTAATTTTTTATAGTGATGGCTTAAGGTAATTTTCATATGGAATTTTTTGCAAATAAATAAATAAATAATGGGTGGCTTAAGGTAAATTTCCAAAAGTGGAACCTAATTGCTAATTTGGTAAAGGTGTGCGAATGGATAATATCCATTTATCCTTTGCGCAAAAAATCGTCAATATTTAAATTTTGAAATTCCTTTAGGATAAAACTTACAACCTATGGTGAGTAGGAAATGATCTATAAAAAGGTTTTATCAATACATGATGTACTCCGTATAAAAGGTATATATCTCAACTAAACATTTGATGGGTTCTGACTTCTGACATCTCATTCACTTTTTTTTTGGGTAGGTGAAGTGAAACAAGATTGAATGAAGTAGAAATATACCAATACATTATCTCAAAATATGGAAATAAATTGAATAAAGCTAGTTATCTTTGTAAAACAGGTATCCTTTATATTAAACAATCAGTTATAAACATTGCGATATGAATAATCAAGCCCGAGCAAATTCGGACAGACCCCTTTCACCTACTAAGAAATACAAATAGATATGCAAAAGAAAAATATATAATCAAGTCTTTACAGCTTAACTAATAAACTTGATATCATAACGGAAATGAATCATGATATACTTAATTGGCAACAAAAACATTAAGAGTGCTAGTAAGAAACCACTAGCAAAATACAGAAAAACAGTTGCTAACTACAATTAGAGATTGATTAGAAAGACAATTAACAACGTACTGATTAAAGCTTGTCTGCAAGAGGAACAACTCAAGAAGAGTATATTTCATTACTTGTTACCCCCATGAGCAAAAGAGAGCTTGTATAATAGTTTTTGTATCAAATAATAAGGCCGTATTAATCAAAAGTACTACATAAAAAGAACCCATATGATCTTTAACACTCAGCAGCATATGTACATAAGGAGTAAGGACCATCCAATGATTACCGAGACCCTGTTCAAGTATTAAAATTATATTCTAATTTATATAAGAAAATCATACATTAATTTTATAACAAGATATTTAAAAATCATAATTAACAAAAATATTTAAACAATGACAACGTAAGTGTTAGCTCTTTTAAATAAAACTAAAAAAATCTATAAGCACTTTAAACTAGTATATCATTCATCTATTAATTACGTGAGAAATCCGAAATAGACAAATATGGAGTCACTAATTATACTACAATACTAAAATTAAGGTGTAAAAATAATTTTTCAACAATTAAAATACAGAAAAAAATTTATAGCCTATATTATAGTACCTATTTTCCTAATTTCTTCCGATCACCCTTGTTTACCATTTTTGCTCTTATAGATTCGTGGAATTATCTATCCTACATAAAAAGTTGACATATTGTGTCAATAAATGATCAATATTTCTCTTTCTTACACATTATATATTGACTCAATAAATGAAAAATATTTCTTTTTTTTAAAAAAAATTATTCCAAGAGAAATGTTGCTCAATAAATATTTCACAAAATTACAAATACATATTACATATATGTCCATTGAGGAGGTATATAAATAATTAATACGAACATATCAAAAGTACATATATTGATTCTTTAAAATAACGCTTCCATAATACTTTAAATAATATCAAAATATGGATTTTATTACTAACTTACAAATAATAATTGTATATGAGATAAAAATTACAATATTTGTGAGGTGATAATATATTGACTAATACATATTTTATAGAATTATACTAATATATCAAAAAGATCAACGAATCTAATCATAAATAAAAATAAGAAGCTAAATTTGAATAAAATATCCTAAGAAGATGGTAAAAGTACAATGATTTTTTTTTAAATACTTGAAATAACACCTAAATAGTGTGTGTTTTAGCAATTTCTATATAATTATTTGATCTGAGATAGAATTATAGAACTTTTGTTACAAAGTTGACAAAGTAATTTTGTTTCATTTCATTTAACAGTAATAACGTAGTAATACTTAGTAAAGTATATATATCTCATATATATCGTTTTGCTATTTATAAATCGATCATAAATTATGATAAATTTGATTATGTAAATTTTATAAAATACACTAATATATTAAAAATATCAAATAATTAATTATAAATAATAATAATATAGAATTAAATGCTAAAGGACTAAAACCTAAATTGAACTATAACAAGGCGAGAGCTAAGATTTGTTATCCCTTCATCTTCTGCAATTTTATAGTTACAAACATTCATACGCTATAATTTAGTAGCAAAAAGACTTAAATGCTAAATTCAAATTAATGAAAGTGTTAAATCATATATCCAAATCGTGAATTTATATTTATTCATACATGTAACACCCCCAAAACTTAACCCCTTTGGAAAGGTATTACCGCCAGTGACCCCAGTGTTCCTTACCGAGATCACCCAAGGCTTTACCATTTAAACACAATTTATGAAATACAAATGATACATAATGATCAAAGCATTCAATTCCAAAACATAACATTGTCAAGGAAACAAGAGTTACGGGATTACAACCCAATCCCGAATAGGCTAACACAGAGTTTAAACCAAAAACAGCGAAAGTCTTATAAAACACATTACAACCAAAGTCATTGTCCAAAAGATCTCAACCTGATTAAATAAATAATTAAAACGTTCAAAAATCACCGTCGACTTTATAGTCCTTCTATTCTTCTGAGCTACTTTCGATCTGATGTGCCGAATCGAACGGATGACACCAGCCCACATGCAGAGAACAAAGTTCGTGGGTTAGTCTACTTGAATAGACTAGCAAGGGTACAAAGCAGAATGGTTCGAAGCAGTCGTATTAGGTTAGACTCATCGCTTCTCGAATAATAATCGATGACGATAGTCAACCATCATACTCCTAGTGGAATAAACAAGAGGTATGCACAAGAGAAGATTTTGGAAGACTGAACCTTCACAGAGATCGACTCGAAAAGAAGACTCTAACGGAAATGAGTCTTTAAGAAAGTATGACAAATCTGGAATGTTTACAGCATCATAGAACAATGATTTAAAAGTTGACTGAGATGCTTCGGTTCACGACCAACCTCATCGCATACAACGAATTCAGATTGGAAAGAGAACGTACTATGATCAAAGTCGAGACGAGTTTCCCTACCTGCACTATAACTTAGCTGCACTACTCGCCGAAGGTTTATTAATTATGTGCGTCAGAGTAGCACTTATCTGGTTTATATTACAAACCACACATCACGTTATTAGACTTTTACATGTGTACCCCACCAATGGGACGACACATCTTAGTATACGTTTCGTCGAGAGTGACGTACACCGGAAGGTTTGTGACACCAGCTAAGTGTCCTGTCTCTACACACTTGTGAAAGAGACCGATCATGATCTTAGAATAGTACCAGATGGAGACGAGCCACCCCGATACCAGATTATAAAGAAACGACTGGACAGAGTCCGAGTAATGTTCCTATCTAACAGTGCTAACTAAACAGTTACAACACAATAACAGATACATGATAAATCCACATAAAGGCCCGAAAGGCGATCACAGATAATAGCGTTGTTCTAACAGATATACAACCTATTATATGATTTTCAAAACAGTTTATCAAAACCGTTTCCAGACAAACAGAGTATTCATTCCAAATTAATTACTCAGATAAACTACTGATAAATAATGTAAATATGGAACGAATGAGCAAGAGCGAACCACCACTTGCCTTAATCCGCAGAATAGAAACAAGCCTTACGACGACGACGGGATTCTGGGCTCGACACGGGTATAGCTCCGCTAGCACAAACACCTTCGAGTCGACCCATAAAAGGAACCCTAAGTTAGATCCGACATAACCACAGTACGAATCTAAAAACGACGAAAGAGAACAAAAGGAAAGACGCCACGACCATAACCAACCAAGCCAAAGCCACGAAGGCATTCTGGGCACTGGCGGCGGTCGCTGTTCTTGGCGGCGGTCGCCGCATTCATCACGGCGGGCGCCGTGAAGAACACGGCGGTCGCCGTGAAGAACACGGACGACTGAAACGAGAGAAATCTCACCAAAATGATGTGCGTTTCGACCCCTTTCCGCCTTGCTTGGGTTCTGACCTCCAAAGGCAACCAAAAGGCTTCACAAGGGCTTCTGGAAACACCACCAAACGACACCGGCGAAAGCTTCAGAATTCCGGCGAGGGCACAAACTCCGACGAGGCAAAAATTTGGCAGAGATTCGGTGCTGGGATGGCTCAAAATCCTCCCCCCAACACCTCCTTTTATAGCCAAAGCATCAGGAGCACGAAGATGGGCCTACGACAGCTAGTTCGGCGCTCGCCAGAACCACGCCGGCGACCATCGGGCAAAGACTCCCGGACAACGATGGTGGCAATTACGGCGGGCGCCGTAATTTACAGCGGTCGCCGCCGTAGCCTGGCACGCCAGCTACCACCTCGAGCATTGGGACGGCGGGCGCCGTGACTTGTACGGCGGTCGCCGCGACTGTACGGCGGTCGCCGTGACCAAGTTTTCCCGCCCGTTCAGCTTTGAACGAACATGACATTAAACCGGGATAAAAATTATCGTACGTGAATGAATATTAAAATCCAAGGCATGTTGTCTGTATATTATTTCACTGAGAAAAATATTACAGATACAGAGCACATTACAGAATGTCTCAAACTCTCTGTATTAAATCCGACGTACACAACGGGTACTCGGGAAAATTCCAAAATTCCCAAAATAACCTTACAAAAATACGGGGTATCACAATACACTCCATGTAAGTTTTTAACGTTTGATATCCGATCCTATGACCAAGAGTTAAAAAGACTTAATGCACGTTAACTTCAATAATTTAATATTATAGTAATATAGCCGTTTGTATTCTAATTGCAAATGAAAAGATAAATAACTACCATACATAAACTCTACAACTGCCCCCGCCTTGCTTATATATAAATCAACATGGTGCCTAACTCTTTCTTTCATATATACCATATGTAATATGTTAGATGTACAAACAATGTATGAGTACTTTATTTGTTGCATTTCTTTCCAATTTCTTTATACATACTTTGCTTATATATTTTACTATTTTAGTTGACGATGATGATCAATATTTTGATTTATTTTGCAGGTGAAGATAAACATTAAGAATTTCAATTGTATATGTCTAGAATAGTTCGTGACTGTTAATTATGGGTTTGGTGTCGAGGATCAATCAACTTCTAAAAAAAATCATAATTCATCTTCTAGGAATATGTTCTAAGTTTATATTTTATCATGTTATTCAATCTCTGTAAACTATGTACCATAGAAGATAACTAGAACTCCAAGATTTATATGGATTAGGGTTTTAAACATTGCTTCTATTAACATGAGAACCATTTTATAATCTATTTGATAGAAGGTTTTATAATGTTGTTTGAACTACTGAAGGCAAATATTATTACTCCATTAATTGCTTGATGAATTTTGTATCCCTCTAAGCAAGCAAGCATTTCAGCCCACAATATATTCCGTCATTCTTATTAACTAAAATTGACTAAAACACGGGATTACAAAATATAGATATGAGAAGTAGAATTAAAGCATCGTGTAAGTGTAGAACAAAAAAACAACGAATGTAATTTCATTACACTTGAAAATCTATATATATTGGTGTTTTTGTTATTGAACCACATTGAATATGGTAAGTCATCTCTACACAATTTCATTAATATGTAATGGTGCGACATTCAAACATAAAAAGCATGTGATTAAGGTTTTATGTAATCAGATATATATTTCATTAATTTCCTAACCTCTAATTAGATTTTTAAATTACATTATAAAGTAATATCTAAGCAAACTATGTCAACAACATTAAATTTCATAATATATAGTACTTATATGAAATAATTAAGATATTGATGTGACTAAGACTGAATATCTATATTTATGAATTTTAAATTCAAAATTAAATATATAATTTTTGAAGTACGTACCATAATGATATAAATTTATACTTACACACCCGTTATATTATATAGTATGAAGATATTTAAAAAGAATTCATAAAAGAAATAGTTAGTTTAGCTATTTCTTTTTATATCTGTTGGGCAATGATTATTTACTATGAAGTGCCCTTAAATATTTCTTTAAACTGGTTGCTCAATGTGACTTTCTATTTTCCATTGAATTAGAGAGAAAGTTAAATCAAATAAAAACTTTCAAGATTAATTGTCATCATCGTATGTCATTTCAAATTCTTAATTTTTCTAATTGTCATTTAAATACCAAACTAGTGTTGGACCCGTATCATGTACGTGTAATTATAAAAACAAATATAATAATTTATAATATCAAAAATAATATTTAGTAAGTAAATGTGAGAGTAGAATTCAAAACATATTAATTACAATTGTCTCAATTATAATGATAATTATATCATTATATAAGTAGCTTACTAAATTGCAAATAGTTAAACATGATCATCAAAAAATTTGGAGAACTTTTTTGTACACAACACAACATTAGTGGTACATTGTCTTCCCCTTCTTACCACTATGAAATCTTAAACACCCTTGATAAAAAAATTCTTAAATACTATATAGAAAAAACAATAAAAAAAATTAAGAATAAACTATTTCAAACAAAATAAAATACAGAGATAAATATGGCCTAGTGACTCATTCTTAAATACTAATTAGACACATGCATCCAAGTCTTACCCAAAGTTACTACTCAATTTGCTTGACAAAGATAAGTGCCCCTCATAATTAATTTGCTTATGTCATAACTTTGACATTATGCATTTTATTTATATAGAGTTCTAAAGTTAGGGTTTAGAAATTTCTTTTTGAATGGGGATCATGGTCTTTTATCTAGGAAGATATTCGTTTATTGTTTTACTGGTGGCATATTGTGACCAATGCATGCACCCATATGAATCTGATCCTCTTCAGAATGGAGTATATCACATTATTTAATTTTGTATGATTCTATGAATTCCACTAATTCATACCTTGATTAAATTTACATGGGTTTTTCTGGGCATAGGAATCCCTTCTATAAGGGATAAAATGAAAATATTCTCTTACATGTTATAATCGCTTATTGTTTGGATGGTTATCTACTTATTTGTGTACAAGGAAAGATTGTTTCATGGATTGAATTCCAACAAAAACACGAGAAGAATTGGTAAACAGATGATGATAAATTGAATCCATAGAGATTTTAGACACAACTGTGATAATAAAGTTACATGAATCTTACGCATCGAGTAAAAAAAAGTATGGATTATTTAACCATTAGAAGAAGTTAAAAAAGTATTATAACTCAAGAATATAGAATGATGCATGAATGAATGTTGGAAGTTTATCTCAAATACCTGATCCAGACCTCTGTCCACTTTTATTTAGGATTCAATTTTCAATCTAGTCTGGTTTGTACCGATGCTCACCCCTAACAAGCAATACCGAATTGAAAACAAATAATTCGGGTGAATCGGTTGAATAATAGGTAAACTATAATGAATGTAAGAAGCGCAATCTCATTTCTCACGCCATGAATATAAATATACACATACAACTTCTCACCACACAGTATTCATAATTACAAGTCCATGTAAGACTTTTGCTTTACAAAATTTACCAGGAAAAACAAAGTGTACATTGTATGTGCACCACATTATGTACTCCTCATGACCGAAAATAAAAGAAGATATAATATCTACTCATCAAACATCCAATTACCAGCAACTCATGTACGAAAGCCATGAAGTATTACTCCAAATCAAAAGACACCCAAGCACTGTAGAATACAAATCTAGGAAGAACCATGAAGTATTACTCCAACTCATGTACGAAAGCCACGAAGTATTACTCCAAATCAAAAGACAACTCATGTATTGTGAGAATATTTTGTATGATGTGTAAAATTGATTTTTTTTTTTTAAATTACTTGCTAACCATGCTTTCTTCTAGAAATGTATTTGTTACTCTCAGTAGTGTTTGCGCTCCGCATAATTTGGATTGCATGTCATGAACCGGAGGGACTCATGAAGTTGTCTAATGATTAGCTTAAACCCAATGCATAGCAATTAATTGTTGCAGGGAAAAATTATAGATTTCTATAGAGTACACTATATATACTTCTTGATAAATAAAAAGAATTGAACATATTTTCTTAAAAAAAACTGTTAAGCATCTGAGTTGATTTGTCTTGAAAGGCAAAGCTCAAGGGAACCCGATTGTATATAGACTAATTTAGACAAATGTCCTTGTTTGAATTTAGTATTCAACAAATGTTTCTTGTTTAATCAACTTAAATAGAGAGGGATATATGGGCTGAGATGGCATATAGTTGGGTATGTTGAAGGGATTTCCAATTGAGAGTGGTGTTGCTATAACCCTTTAGTAAATGTTTCTTGTACTTCTGTCCACCAATATTTAATGATTCCTTTTTCATGTTTGCACTTGCTGTAATTTATTGCTTAGTTCAATCTACTTTTAAAACATATCAGAAAAAGAAGAAAGTGCATGAGACCTCCTCTTACATACTGATGAATTGATACAAGACAAGGAACTTTGATGGTTTGTCTGTCCATTCTGCATATATTCATCTCTCTTGGATTGGTAAAATACCTTTTTTCTCCGGAATTCATACTTGCTGATGTCAATTGCCTTGAGCAACATATAGTGATCAAGTTATTTGCTTTTGAGTTCATTTATCCGTGTCTTGCTTTTAGTTGCTAGGCTATTGGTTACGTCTTCTGTAAGAGTTCAATTTTGCTATGCATATAAAAATGATTTTTACCTTAAAAATGGGTTACCAAATTAACATTGAGACTTTTCATTTAACAGGGAGAATATGACAAATTTGATCATCCAATGATGTTGATGAAATATAGTCCCTCGGCTTCTTCTCTGACAGAGACGCCAGTGGCTCCCTACTTAGTTGGGCCTTCAATGCCCTCTCTGCCTACCTCATTGTCCGCAAACCCGTCACCAGAATACCGTTCGGGCCAATCAGTGATCCTCATTTGGGAAGACTCTCGTCCTTTAAGATCGTTTCAAGTGCCTTTGTCGGCTTGACGCGGCACAGACAACACCTCAAATGCAGTAACCAAATAGAAAAATATAATAATTTCAAAATTGGACATGACAATAGTTAAGAGGTGTTGCTAAAAATAGCTAGAGGAAAAATTAATTTATTTCAGCAATGAACACAAGGAAAAAAAGTATCTCATCCACTTAATTTTATCGGAATTTTCGTGTGGTACCCTTGAGTTTTTATAATTTCGCGAAATACCCGAAGGTTTGTTATATTTCGCGTGGTACCCCTTAGGTTTTGACAAATTTCGCCAAATACCCTTGACGTCAAAAAACGTTACATTTTAGGGTTCAGCCGTTAACTCCTAAATATATATATATATATTAAATTACAATATGAAAAATCAAGGTCTATTTGGATCATGTTTTATTTATAATTATAACATGAAATTTAGTATAAATTTATTTAATCTTATATTATAATATAATAAAATATATCAAAATACGCAATTTAAACAAATCCTAAATCACTTATATCCTCCCCTTTTCAAATATATATGTATCACAAATAATTAAGTCGAGAAGTGTTTTTATTTTTTTTATTTTTTTTTGTTCTGAATTTTCTTATTTAGTCTGTGTGGTGCTTTAAACTACAATTCTCATCCCCATACGATATCGATTTTATAATATATATATAAGTAAAAGATTATTTATCTTTACATATAAATGAAACATAAAGACCACCAACTTTGATATTATTGTTTGAAAAAATAAAAGCACACGACTCTTCCACTGTTTAGATTTATATAAAACAAAATACATAGTTTACTTGTAGTTAAGATGATTTTTCGTTCATATTTATTCTTAGATATTTTGATTTCTGAATGGTTTTATACACATTCATCTCGACTTAATTTTTGTGATACATTTATATTTGAAAAGGGGAGGATATAAGTGATTTAGAATTTGTTTAAATTGCATATTTCGATATATTTTATTATACTATAAAGCAAGATTAAATAAATTTATACTAAATTTCATGTTATAATTATAAATATAATACGATCCAAATAGACCTTGATTTTTCATATTGTAATTTAATATATTTTTTTCTTTTTTTAGGAGTTAACGGCTGAACCCCAAAATTTAACATTTTTTGACGTCAAGGGTATTTGGCGAAATTTGTCAAAACCTCAGGGATACCACGCGAAATATGACAAACCTTCGGATATTTTGCGAAAATTGCAAAAACTCAAGGGTACCGGTGTACCACGCGAAAATTCCGTAATTTTATTTACCACTTATATCAATAGAATATTCAAGTGTCTTCATTTGCTTGCTTTGTTAGTTTCAGTTGTGAATTTAATGAATTAAGAATCATGACTCGACCAACATTCATTTCTATCTCTAGTCTATTACCTCAAAATTATGAATTCATGCTATATGGACTAACAACGTAGCAAGCTCCGAGATTCAGAAAGACATCAACCCAGTAGGCACCGAGATTCAGCAGCAAAACATCACCCAAAATAAAACAGCAAGAAAGCTGCACATTTGGAGATGGCACAACCCAGTAGCAATAACCCAACGAGACAGCATAGCACAACAACTCAGCATTAACACATCAACAGAGAGCAGAAAGCAGCAGCACATTAGCACAGGGAGCCACAAAATCAGCACAACAACAAGCACAAAACAGTGACAAAAAATCATAGTAGCAGCAAGAACAAAACAACATCGCACATTTCAGCAATCATCATAAAACAGACAATTGAGCGACGTACAATAGCTAAGAAAGTCAAGCAGGAGATCCTTAGGACAGAAGCAAGAAAAGGAGAAAATGAAGTAGTACCTATGGTAGCTCCATATTATTAGCAACACCAACTTCAAGCAGAGGGAAAGAGTCATTGTCAATTCCACAAGATTGACATCAATCATTTTGCACATTTTTAAATCAATAATGGTCAATAAAAATTAGACAAAAAGAAGATCAAAGCCTAAAAAATAGTGACAAACTTGAGGACGGGGTGAATAAATAGAATAATTTAGATGTAGACTTAAAATTCTCATAAATGCCAAAAGAGGCTCATGAGTAAGAACAACATAGCAACAACAAATTTAGTAAAGAGTTTAAGACATTAACTATTTGACCCATCTCTCTGCTCTTTTCCACATCACAATTTTATAATCAATAAAGGACAAATATTGAATAAATTTAGGATCAAGACCATATTTGGATTGTACTTCACATTTCTATAGATAAAGTTGTTGATAGTTGTTCGCCTTTGCAAACAATAAGAAAGATCCAGGGAAGTTCCATCTTGTGGAAATCATAGTTTCTTTACCTTCTTTTTACTATATATATTATCATATATCTAATAACAATGCCTCTCAGGGTGATAATGTGATCAATCAAATTTTTAACTGCTAATTCAAATGAGTTGTTATTAGGTCATAAAAGAAGAAACATATATTGATAGAGATCACCTTTTGAAGGATTTCACAGCACACACACACAAAACCATTACACTGATTATCATAGTTTGCTACAAGTTAATAAAAACCCAACTACCCGTTTTTCCAATTTGTATCTTATGGGCCATACTTGCACTAATCTCTGTACCCACCTTCCTCAAACCCTTCCATAGACCTATAACTTCAAGTCTTATTTGAATCTAGCAACTCTACTAAGTCATCTATGCAGAGATAAATCAACACCTATTGAACTGATTCTGTTCAGAATTGAGGCTTGAAGTTATACACTGATCTAAGCTTTCCTCGTCTTTTTATGCATTGAAAGTTGACCAAACCCACACAATACAATTCCGAGAATAAGAAAAATATATACATTCTTATAAAAAAGCTGAAACCAAGAACAAATTTCATAATTAACTTCACAAATAGGCAAACCGAATGAACAAATATGAGAATTAAATATTATGCATTGGAGCAGTCAAAGTAAAAAATTGACCTTTAGGTTCATCCAGAAGATCTGAATTGTGATTGTTGGCGCCAATTGCGATATGTTCTCTGAGATAGTCCAAGGATTTGGATGTTTTGAGGTCTGTATCTTGGTGCTGATAAATTGATCTCACTGACTATTCATCCAACTAAGAAATTTTCTTCCGGTGTTCCACCAAAAGACTGCGAGATTGATCCTAGAAAAGAATGGCACAAGAATTGCAAGAACGAAGTCAGAAAATGCAAGATACTTGTTCCATGTAACCAAGAGCCAGTACCAGTTTTCTTGAGGCTTCTTCTTGCCCTGTAGATAATAACAGCTCTTCTATTCGAGCTTGAGCAAGATCACACTGATAACTTAGTTCCTTTAGTTCCTTGCTCATCTGCATTGTGGACACATGAAAATGCAAGATTAAGAATATCATTAGACAATTAACTAAACCAAAAAGTAGTTAAGCTCTAGTTCAAGTTAAGCACCTTCTCAAATCTGTAGTTCTTTCTCTCTCAATTGTGCTGAGTTGTCACCCTTGGAAGGAGCCAATGACATATTTTTGAGTTTGCCCTCAAGCCTGGCCAATTCTTTTCGTAATTGCTTTACCAATGCCTTGTCTGACATAACGACATTCACCCGCGCATTTATGCCTACTTCTTTCGCACAAGTAGCAAACAACAGTGTATTTCTTGATTGCTCAACATGACTGTGTGTTGGGCTCATTGTGCAAATAATGGTAGTTCGCGCATTGGCTCCTAAGGAGTGTTGCAATATACGTGTTAGCTTGGAATCTATAAAGGGTACATGCCCATTTCGTCCCTTGTTGCAGTTGAAATATACAACTTAAGCTTACTATAGTTGTTGCTTCTGTCTTCCTACATATAATTGACTTCAATTATAGATTCTGAAGAAACAATGAAGCATGGATAATCAACCTCAATTTGCGAATGACAGTCCCCAGGGTTAGTAAGTTGCGATTTATATGGCATCCTTCCTTTAACCTTGTACCGACTTATTGGGTAGAGCGCTCGCTCCCTGCAAGATCCACAAAATTCTGCACAAAAAAGACGAATATGAGTTTATTTCACCAGATTCATTTGATATACTTGAGCAATATATAACTTCATCTTGTACAATTAATTTAGCAGTTGGAAGAAAACCACTGGTTTTGATTTTTTTACATACCACAATAGCTGAAAGAGTGCTTGAATTTGCAGACCCCGTCAATTGGCGAGCATAACTTTCAACAGTCTATAGGGTAATACCATGTTTCGTTAGAGCACATACTAATAATGTGTCTGAGCATAGAAAGAAGCAGACTTCCCCCCCTCATTTTCTTTTACAAATAACAAACATATCAGCCTAAGGATATGGTGTGACCTTGAACTTGTTTCATTATAAACTGTCTCTCCTATCTGTCTTTGAGCTACATGGAAGCAAGATATATACATCAATCAATTGTTCCATTCAAAACACTTTTACTCCGCAGTATTCAGGTCATTGTTGTCTAGACTGAGACATCAAATGCTTAGTTACCTTCACAAACATCAATAAGCTCTAGCAGATGACTCTTGTCCCTCAGAGTTTCCTCTGACAATACTTGTGTTCATATTATTCATCTCATCATGAAAGCATCCCGCTAAAACTAATAAATGCCAGTCGCAAATTTACCTAAACTAAACCTATCTCATCACATTTCATAAATAACTGCTTGACAAACAAACACAATTCAGGTTCAAAAGCAAACAAATGCATATAGAGAGATAACCAAAACCAGCATTATCGTTGTAAACTCCAAATACACCCTCAATCCAACAAATCGGAGAAAATTAAAAGGTTAGCCTTGATACCTTGATTTCATAAGGGAGATGTGATGTTGGGGTATGGAAATAGAGAGATTGAAATGTTCTGTTGTGTTGTTTTTTTTATCAGAAATTGTGATGCAACTATGAAGCAATTCAGAGTAGAAGAAATCATTACTGGAAAATCGTTGAAGCAGAGATTGAAATCAGGGATTGTGATGCTACTCGGATCTGGGAAAAGATCGCAAGACAAAGGTCGCAGATGTCGTCGATACTGACCGCCATTGACGCTGCCTCGCTGATCTCCGAATTCACATTGTTAGCATCAACCGCAACCAGTGCCGCCTCCATGCTACTGCATCGCTCTGTTGCTGCTCGCAAGTCTTCGTGAGAGAGATGACGGTAGGAACTCAATAAGTGGGAAGTTATTGAGCACACTGAAGAGCAGGAGAGATAGGAGGAAGACGAACACAGTGATGAATTTGACTTTTAAACATAATCTCACGATCTCAAGCCATTTCAGAGAGTTTTGGGATGGGGTTGGGTTCGGAAAAAATACCAGGAGAGATATGAGGAAGACGAACGCAATAAAGAATCGGACAAGCTAAATACACGCGACAAATTGTTTAAATATACGCGATATTACACGCTTAAGGTAAGCGTCTGTTTTTACATGCCTAAGCTAAGCGTGGAGGGGTATTCTTGCAATTTTCGAAAACATGTATGAAGTACACGCTTAGCTTAGACGTTTGACCAGACGCCTAGATTAGGCGTCTGGTTATATGTGATAGTTATTGGACCGGCCCAATAACTAGCCTTTACCCAGTAAAATCAGACGCCTAGCTTAGGCGTCTGGATAAACGTCTAAGCTAGGCGTCTGGTTTTCACTATGGGCTAGTTATTGGGCCGGCCCAATAACTAGTCTTTGCCCAGTAAAACCAGACGCCTAGCTTAGGCGTCTGGACAAACATCTAAGTTAGGCGTGTAAGCACACGCTTAAGATGCCACATCGTCTTCTTCCTCCCGCCGCGTTGAAAACCTTAAAAATTCGAAAACGATTTCGACGAAATCTCTCCTCCATTTGCTTTGATTGTTTGAAATTAGGCATGGATTGTGATTGGGCTGGGTTGGGCGAGTTCATTGGTGGCGGAGAGAGGTCCGAAAGCGGCGGCAGAGCGGTGGGCGAAATTATGGAGCAAGGGGCGACCGGCGGCGCTCCCACTGGCGCGACGCCGAGAGAGGCTGGCGACGCGGAGGCGGCTGGCGGAGGTGCGAGCGGTGGCGGCGCAGAGGCGACTGCAGGAGGCGGTGGGAGTTCTGGCGCCGGTGGTGCGAGCTTCGGCGGAATTTATGCGTGGCTGGCGGTAGAGGAGGAGGAGGAGGAGGAGGGCTTGGTGGTTTCCGGCGGAGCTCGGACCCGAGGTGGAAGGGGAGGTCGAGCTAGGGACGTAGCGGATACAATTCCGACGACGCCTGGATCGAGTCAGATCGGTCTACGAGCGGTATTATTTTAAATTTTAAATTGATCATTATTAAATTTGAAATAGATTAGAATTATTGGCTCGTATAGTATATTTAGAAAATAACAAGTATAATAAATTCTAAAATTAATCATTTAAGTTCCTAAATGTATTAATTAGTCCCTAATTAAATTAGTATCTAAAAAATTAGGGTATATTGGCGGTCATCACCCCTACTGGGCGTACGGAGCCGACACTTGTTGTTGCTGACCGCACCCGGCGTGTTGGTATATCGGAGTCTATTCGTCGCCGCGCCGGTATTGTGAGCACTGATATATTGTCGTCTAGTGCGGTATCTTCGCATCCGCCTATGACCGGCACCGCTGATGATGACTATTTGGACGACGCTGAGGACTTGGCAGCTCAGCCCATGACGGTTGATGATGAGGCTGTTGAGGAGGAGTCGCGTGATGGGGCATGGTATGACTTTGTCGAGTCTTTGGAGCCTACATTACCGACGCAGGAGTTGAGTACGGACGACATTCCATTTTCTGATTCCCTGTCTTTTTTTGGGTCGATACCTACTCCTGTCCCCTCTCCATCCCATGCCGGTCCTTCTTCTACACCTTATGTCGATATTTCTTCTCCACTTTCTGTCGATCCTTCTTCTCCACCTCCTGCTGGTCCTTCTTCTCCACCTCCTCCCGGTCCATTTGTTGTACATACTTACCATCCTTGGATGCCTGGAGGCCCAAGGTGTCCGATTCTTCTCCCTAGCTACGAGACACACATTGCTCGGGCTATATTTGACCGTCCTATACCTCAGCCCGCTCCTGAGGCACTTCCGCAGATGCCGCCTCATGTACAGCAGAGGAGACGGAGACGTAGAGGAGACGCTGCATTTGTTGAGGATGTTCATGTTCCTCAGATTGCCAAGCAGGAGCAGCAGCCACGTCGTAGCGGGGTAGCCCATCGTCAAGCAGAGCAGGACCCGGTATGTTTTAGGGCTTTTAGTTTATGTGTTGAACCTATAAATGTTTTTTATTCGAAATTGTATACTAATCTTGAATACCGTTAATTCAGAGTCATAAGATTCTGAGGATCCATTTCCGCACAGCCCATTGTTCTACACACGAGCAGTACATTAGCCCTGAGCCACATACGTGGTTTAGGCTGGCGGAGCAGAGCGGGCTTACCGGTCTACGCACACTAGGCATAGCATGCAGCATGGATGCGGCGTTGATTTCTGCATTTGTAGAGAGATGGCATCCCGAGACGAACACATTTCATATGCCCTTCGGAGAGATGACCATCACTCTTGTTGATATTCACCAGATCTTACGGGTTCCCATACGTGGGAGGAGCTGCACTTTAGACCTCGATGAGCCGACAATGAGACAACGCATCTGTGCTGATCTGGGCGCTGCTGAGGAGGAGGTGAAGAGATGGCACACAACTGGTGGTATTCCTTTGGGGCATTTAGAGACTAGAGTACTGGAGGAGTGGATGAGGAGTGACGAGCGTGACGAGGGCGTTATTGCTACGTACTACCTCTTTTTGCTTCTCGGCTCGACTGTCCTGGTGGACAAGTCGACTAACGCCGCGAAGCAGAAGTGGTTGGCGCTTTTGTTTGACCACGACGTCACATGCGACACTGCATGGGGAGCTGGGATTCTAGCGTACGTCTACCGCAACTTGGGACAGGCGTCTAGGCGTGGAGCACAGGGCATTGCATCGTGCGGGATTCTGATCAGGGTAAGATATTAGATAGATTAGTGAAATATTAAGTTACGTTTTAATATTTTGGTCATTAATGTCCTTAGTTATTCATTTACAGTGCTTGGTTTGGGCATACTTCCCACATTTTCGGGAACAATATGTCACGAACCCTCAGGCCTTTGGAGGAGTTGTTTCTGGTGCCGCGGAGGTGCCGAACAGTAGAGACACCGGTCGTTTGATCGCCATACGCCGCATGTTGGACCGCATGAGATACGAGGAGGTAGAATATTACACGTAATTTTCGATATCTTAGTCTTTAATTTAAAAAAGTACGTATGTATTGACTTTGCCTTTTTGACTTTACAGGTTACCTGGACCCCCTGGGTGGGGTTGGACTTCCAGGCTCCTGAGGTAGCTCCTGCCAGGTTTTGCGGTATACTGCGCATTATAGATGTTCAGGAGCCGTACCATCCAGACAGAGTCCTCATGCAGTTTGGGATGATGCAGCCTATCCCAGTTCTGCCCATTCAGCCGGCCAAGGTCGTCAGGAAAGCGGAAATCAAGGGATACGAGCTGAGTTTTGCGGGTGAGCTTCTACTGGCTTGGGATGCAGACCCGAGACCCCTGATTGACCTCCAGGGATCGGTTGCGACACATGGGTGGGACATGTCTGCCGATTATTTAGATTGGTATGACGAGTGTTCTCATCCATTGGTCGATCCCGGTTCAGTCAGACGTGATCGTCCGGTCGGCCCTATCCACGTCCCTCCAGCCGTTGACGTAGTCACGGTACGCTAACTTTTATCGAATTATTTGAATGATTTATCTATAATTTTATATTTTGCAATATTTTGACAAATATTACTTGCTTTCTATACAGCGCATTCAGGTGGTTGATGCTGATATCCGCACTTATTTGCGCACACCTGAGGCGGCGACACGGACGTTCGAGCAACACGCGGCGTTATGGCTGCATATGCTGACTGGGCAGCCTCCCCCCATGGCCCCACCCCCACCTCGCCAGTCCCAGATGTTTCGTGATTCTGTCACGGAACCTGGCGAAGGTAGTGGCTCGCAGCCACAGTAGTTTTTATGTTTTGGATTAGACAGGATTCATATGTATAGAGTGTTTATGTAAATGTTATCTATTTATCTTATTTGGTTTACTATGTTTGTTCATGTTATTATGTGGTTTGATGCTTACCTATGTGTATGAGAGAGCAACATAACGTTATCGAACCATAAAAAGATGTATGAACAACTATAAGAAAATCGACTATAGTACATAAGTGTAACTATATGAAATACAATAATATACTATAGTACATAAGTGTAACTATATGAAATATAATGATATACTATAGTACATAAGTGTAACTATATGAAAAATATAATGAAATACTACAGTACATAAGTGTAACTATATGAAATATAATGAAATACTATAGTACATAAGTGTAACTATATGAAATATAATGATATACTATAGTACATAAATGTAACTATATGAAATATAATGATATACTATAGTACATAAGTGTAACTATATGAAATATAATGATATACTATAGTACATAAGTGTAACTATATGAAATATAATGAAATACTACAGTACATAAGTGTAACTATATGAAATATAATGAAATACTACAGTACATAAGTGTAACTATATGAAATATAATGAAATACTATAGTACATAAGTGTAACTATATGAAATATAATGATATAATATAGTACATAAGTGTAACTATATGAAATATAATGATATACTATAGTACATAAGTGTAACTATATGAAATATAATGATATACTATAGTATATAAGTGTAACTATATGAAATATAATGAAATACTATAGTACATAAGTGTAACTATATGAAATATAATGAAATACTACAGTACATAAGTGTAACTATATGAAATATAATGATATACTATAGTACATAAGTGTAACTATATGAAATATAATGATATACTATAGTACATAAGTGTAACTATATGAAATATAATGAAATACTATAGTACATAAGTGTAACTATATGAAATATAATGATATACTATAGTACATAAGTGTAACTATATGAAATATAATGATATAATATAGTACATACGTGTAACTATATGAAATATAATGATATACTATAGTACATACGTGTAAGTGTTTGAAAACATTAGATTACACAAAATTAGATTAGCTAAGACAAGGATAAGAAAGGTCTAAGTGTTTCTTAATTTAAGCGTGTAGGTACACGCTTAAGCTAAGCGTATATGTACACGCTTAGCTTAAGCGTGTAGTCTGGTAACGGTCATTTTTCAACGGCTGACCTTCCAACGACTCTATTTCATCCTACAAATACCAATAATGTCGTCCCAAGCCTTGTACACCCTTCTCTATTTCACCCTACAAAAACCTCATTACATGTTAGTATGGCATCTTCGTCGAGTTCGAGTTCAAGTACGGGAGAGAGATTTTGCTTCTAAATTTTAAGGCGGTCATTCACACTTGTGACCGACAGTGGCAATACGGAAGAAGGTATTGGGGATGCCCAGAATTGGGGATGTACGATGTCCACAAACCTGATAATAAAGGGGGGTGTGATTTCTTTGCGTGGTTCGATCCACCATACGACGCGAGGGCATACGAGGTCATTATGGAGCTGTGGAAGGAATGAAAACAACTTATAAAGCAGAATGAGGGTCTTTATAGGTATTGTTTACGAAAATTAACAAGTAAACGTCGTAGGTGTTAGAAAGATAGAAGTAACTATTTGTCATGTTTTGTAGGAAGCAAGCGGAATTAGCGAAAGAGGGAGATCGATAATGAATCAAGCAGAATTAGCTCAAAAATGAATCAAGCAGAATGAGCGAAACAAGGGATGTGATTTGTTATGTTTTGTACTACTTTGCGCCAGTATAGGCCCATTAAACCGAGATAAAAAAAGCGAGTTTGTACTACTTCGAACGTAAATAAAAACACATCAAATTAATAATATGAACACATCAAAGCTGTCTAAATATGACATTACATAATCGTGTAATCAATCAAGTACATGAGCGGATCCGTCTCCCACATACATAAAAGGATCTGGTGCCCGACCATATGCAATGCGGTAATCTCGATACATCTTCAAATTCAACTCAAACTTTGTTGTCCACCACAAAATGTTTCGATCTGGGTTTCTGCGCCACGCACCAGGTGTGTGCGGTATTGGCGACCCTTCCTTAAGCACCACCTACATATACACATACAAACTATTTTAGTAGTGAAAACAATGTAACCTAATTTCATAAATATTTTTATTAGAAAAAACCTTTACCGGTATGAAGTGATCATGATTGCCTATGTGTGCCATGGCAAGAATCTTGTCTGGAGGTCCCATGCTTGATGTCCTATTCCTCAACAGTAAGCAAAACGTCAGAACTTCCCACGTTAATAAGACGAGACCAACCTGATATAGTATGGCAAACACTAAACCCATCAATGGCATGTGAAGCCAGTATAATTCTGAGCAAGGTTTTCTGCAATGGTTCACTTACAAGATAAGATCCTCCCAAGACCCTTGTCGAAGACGGCAACGTATCGGCTCGTACAGCTCTCGATTGTCAAGCAACTCCGCTACCATCTCGCGTCGGATGTTGACATATTCCTGCTCTTGCCTCCCCAACAATACAGCCATCGACCGATATCCACAATGTCCGTCGGGGCATACATCTCTAACATTCTTGATGTACGGAATCCAAAAGTCATCCACATTGTCAATCCCAAAGTTCACCCCTATATGAACAAGGGGAAAAATAGGTTCTTGAGGCCACTGCAAATCTTCTGGTTGTGATTCTTCTAGTATGGGTTGGGATTGCAAGTCGTCAAAGTCCATCACTACTGCAGTAGATGCACTTGCCTTCCCCTTCCCCTTTGTCTTCGGCCCCGCCTTCTTCTCATTCTCGTGGAGCTCATCCCGTCTATATGCTCAAACAAGCACTTATCCCTCTTCTCCGCCTTCTCATCCACCTTCTCCTTGTTCCTAGCACCACTTGGCCTTCCTTTTGACTTGATTCCCGTCGGCTCCAACAAAGTACTCTCTTCTGGATGCTCCAAGTCGTCGTACAACTCACCTAGTAGGAATGCCGTGCCTTTCTTCAATGTCCCAACCTCTAACCTGGCAAACAATTCACGAAGTCTCATCTCTGTAATGTCCATTCGAACATAGGCAGAAGGGCCAAGTGTTGTGGTTGGAGTCTCTTCCCATTCCAAGTCCCTCCAGAACTCGTGAACGTCTGACGGAATGAGAGGTGTTCTTGAAATAATGGCTCTTGCAATACTGTGCACGCAAGGCAACCCGAGGCAATCTCTCACCCAATGGTCGTTGCATTCTTTTGAGAACTCCCCCTTCTTCAACATATCGTAATATCCCAACAACATATCAAAGCACCTATCAGACACTTGGTAGAAGAGCCTAGAAAAAGTAGCTCGTACAACTGCCGGCATCGATGCATCATCGAAATCCGTTGGTCGTTTGGAAAGTGAAAGGTTCATGCTCCCCCTAATCTGATCTATTTGAAGGATGATGGCATGGTGAATCCTCACGATAACTCTGTTGAAGCCCCCTCTGCTAGAGCCAATAATATCTTTCAAAACCTTGTGAATCCCCTCAACCCTGTCAAATCACATGACGTTAGTACGACATTAACAACTATGAGTACAAAAAACAACATATTGTGCACGTCATACCTGTTTGAAGTCCTCGTGAAGAAGTGAAGATGATGATCCGTCCACGCCCTTACTATGCTCGTCTTGTACGGAATAAGCCATGTGCCCTCGACGTATCCGACAAGGCCTTTCTTCCACGATGTCCGTAATACGGCAAGCCTCTCTTCATAGCTTTCTTCACTAGCTGAGCAAAAAAGTGCCCAACATTGGTTTGCAAAGGCATCCACACTTTCCTTCTTCTTCAAGATGGACGAGGCACGTGCCTCGATGTTGTGCTTTATATGCACCCAACACAAGAGGTGTTGAACTTTGGTGCCGAAAACACTCCGGATAGCAGTTATGAGGGCCTTCTCACAATCTGTCATTATTGCAGTAGGCATCACTCCCAAATCCAAACACAATGCTCGAACTTTCCTCATTATCCACGTGTAATGGTAAATCTGTTCCTCCTGGGTGAATGCATAAGCAATGTTGAACGTCTTATGAGTGTTGGTGAAACCAACAATCTCCATAAGTGACATTCCATATCTACGGAAAAGATTTCAAAATACAATACACATTTTTAAATGAAATACTATAACAATTTATGTCATAATAAACTACATATTATTACAATTAATGACTTACTTGTTTGTCTTGTATGTCGCGTTAATGATTATCACGTACAGGAACTTCTTCAACAACCGCAGCGACTCCGGATTAGCAAAAAATAATATTGCAACCTCATCAGTCTTTGCATCCCTCAAAGGATGAACTATGTATTTCTGCTCAACCATAAACCTTATGGACCACTGTGTAACCGTTAAGTCTCCCAGATCCTCGTACTGCAGCTTCTGCAAGAAGTTGGCCACTTGCTTCCTGGAAGTTACATTTCCCGGGAAGTTTTGCCTCAATTCCGAAACAATTTGATTCGGCGTCTTGCGACCGTCTCCCCACCTCCTAGCGCACACCTGCTCCGCCTCGGTCATTCGACCCATGAATGCATGGCCTTCAAAGCTAGTTCGTAACTTATGGTTGTGTCGACCTTCAATCACACCCAAGATCCACTTTTCACCATGTAACACCCCCAAAACTTAACCCTTTTGGAAAGGTATTACCGCCAGTGACCCCAGTGTTCCTTATCGAGATCACCCAAGGCTTTACCGTTTAAATACAATTTATGAAATACAAATGATACATAATGATCAAAGCATTCAATCCCAAACATAACATTGTCGAGGAAACAAGAGTTACGGGATTACAACCCAATCCCGAATAAGCTAACACAGAGTTTAAACCAAAAACAGCGAAAGTCTTAGAAAGTACATTACAACCAAAGTCATTGTCCAAAAGATCTCAACCTGATTAAAGAAATAATCAAAACGTTCAAAATCCACCGCCGACTCCATAGTCATTCTAATCTTCTGAGCTACTTTCTATCTGATGTGCCGAATCGAATGGATGACACCAGCCCACATACAGAGAACAAAGTTCGTGGGTTAGTCTACTTGAATAGACTAGCAAGGGTACAAAGCAGAATGGTTCGAAGCAGTCGTATTAGGTTAGACTCATCGCTTCTCGAATAACAATCGATGACGATAGTCAACCATCATACTCCTACTGGAATAGACAAGAGGTATGCACAAGAGAAGATTCTGGAAGACTGGATCTTCACAGAAATCGACTCGAAAAGAAGACTCCAACGGAAATGAGTCTTTAAGGAAGTATGACAAATCTGGAATGTTTACAGAATCATACAACAATGATTTAAAAGTTGACTGAGATGCTTCGGTTCACGACCAACTTCACCGCATACAGCGAGTCCAGATTGGAAAGAGAACGTACTATGATCAAAGTCAAGACGAGTTTTCCTAGCTATACTATAACTTAGCTGCACTACTCGCCGAAGGTTTATTAATTATGTGCGTCGAGTAGCACTTTATCTGATTTATGTTTCAAAAACGCACATCACGTTTATTAGACTTTTACATGTGTACCCCATAATTGGGACGACACATCTTAGTATACGTTTCGTCGAAAGTGACGTACACCGGAAGGTTTGTGACACCAGCTAAGTGTCCTGTCTCTACACACTTGTGAAAGAGACCGATCATGATCTTAGAATAGTACCAGATGGAGACGAGCCACCCCGATACCAGATTATAAAGAAACGGCTGGACAGAGTCCGAGTAACGTTCCTATCTAACAGTGCTAACTAAACAGTTACAACACAATAACAGTTACAGGATAAATCCACATAAAGGCCCGAAAGGCGATCACAGATAATAGCGTTGTTCTAACAGATATACAACCTATTATATGATTTTCAAAACAGTTTATCAAAACCGTTTCCAGACAAACAGAGTATTCATTCCAAATTAATTACTCAGATAAACTACTGATAATTAATGTAAATATGGAACGAACGAGCAAGAGCGAACCGCCACTTGCCTTAATCCGCAGAATAGCCTAACGACGACAACTGGATTCCGGGCTCGACACGGGTATAGCTCCGACAGCACAACAACCTTCGAGTCGACCCATAAAAGGAACCCTAAGTTAGATCCGATATAACCGCAGTACGAATCTAAAAACAACGAAAGAGAATGAAAGGAAAGACGCCACGACCACAACCAACCAAGCCAAAGCCACGAAGGCATTCTGGGCACTGGCGGCGGTCGCTGTTCTTGGCGGCGGTCGCCGCATTCATCACGGCGGGCGCCGTGAAGAACACGGCGGTCGCCGTGAAGAACACGACCAACTGAAACGAGAGAAATCTCACCAAAACAATGCGCGTTTCGACCCCTTTCTGCCTTGCTTGGGTTCTGACCTCCAAAGGCAACCAAAAGGCTTCTAAAGGGCTGCTGGAAACACCACCAAGCGACACCGACGAGAGCTTGCGAACTCCGGCGAAACACAACTCCGACGACACGAAAATTTGGCAGAGGTTCGGTGTTTGGGATGGCTCAAATCTCTCCCCTAACACCTCCTTTTATAGCCAAAGCATCTGGAGCACGAAAAAATGGGCCTACAAACGCTAGTTCGGCGCTCGCCAGAACCACGCCGGCGACCATCGGGCAAGGACTGCCGGACAACGACGGTGGCAATTACGGTGGGCGCCGTAATTTACGGCGGTCGCCGCCATAGCCTGGCACGCCAGCTACCACCTCGAGCATTGGGACGGCGGGCGCCGTGACTGTACGGCGGTCGCCGTTCTTGGATCCGCGACGGCGGTCGTCGTGATCAGCTTTTCCCGCCCGTTCAGCTTTGAACGAACATGACATTAAACCGGGATAAAAATTATCGTACACGAACGAATATTAAAATCCAAGGCATGCTGTCTGTATATTATTTCACTGAGAAAATTATTATAGATACAGAGCACATTTCAGAATGTCTCAACTCTCTGTATTAAATCCGACGTACACAACGGGTACTCGGGAAAATTCTAAAATTCCCAAAATAACCTTACAAAAATACGGGGTATCACATCTCCTCCCCCTTAAAAGAAGTTTCGACCCCGAAACTTAGGTCGAGAATAACTCGGGAAAACGCCTGAGCATATCTGACTCGGTTTCCCACGTCTCCCAAGTAACTTCTTCGGTCCCTGACTTGGACCACAGCACTCGTACCAACGGCACGATCTTGTTGCACAAACACTTCTCCCGACGCTCCAAAGTGCGCACGGGCAACTCTTCATAAGTACCATTAGCTTGAATCTCGATGTCCTCACATAACTAAGCACATGAGACTCATCTGGCACATACTTTATGAGTAAAGATACGTGGAACACGTTATGCACCGGGTGAGCCGATGGCGGCAACGCCAAGCGGTACGCTAGAGATCCTACTCTATCCAGAATCTCGAATGGTCCCACGTAGCGAGGGTTAAGCTTCCCACTCTTACCAAATCTGAAAACTCCTTTGGATGGTGATACCTTGACAAAAACCTTGTCACCGACCTCGAACTTGACAGTCCTGCGCTTCCTATCTGCGTAGGACTTCTGTCGACTCTGAGCGGTCAACATCCTTTCTCTGATCAAAGCAATGTCTGAAGCCGTCCTTTCGACCAACTCTGGTCCAAGCAGAATTTTGTCGGCATTATCATCCCAACAAATCGGAGATCTGCATTTGCGACCATACAAAGCTTCAAACGGAGCCATCTTGATTGTAGCATGCTAGCTATTGTTGTACGTGAACTCAATCAGACTCAACCTGTCCTCCCAGCTAGTCGGACGATCGAGTACACAAGCTCTAAGCATATCCTCCAGGGTCTGGATGGTCCTTTTAGACTGGCCATCTGTTTGAGGATGAAACGCGGTGCTGAACCTCAACTCGGTTCCCATAGCCTTATGAAGTTCCTGCCAGAACCTTGACATGAAACGGCCATCTCGGACCGATACAATGGTCTTAGGAATGCCATGTAAGCAGACAATCTCCTTCTGGTAGACTTCTGCTAACTTCTGGGTTTCCCATGTGGTCTTGATGGCTATGAAATGAGCACTCTTCGTAAGCCTATCCACAATTACCCAGATAGCATCCCTCTGACTTCGAGTCTTTGGTAGCCCAGTGACGAAGTCCATGGCGATGTCCTCCCATTTCCATTCTGGCACTGGGAGAGGTAGCAACTCACCACCTGGCCTGCGGTGTTCGATCTTGACCTTCTGGCAAGTTAAGCACTTCGCCACAAAGTCTGCTACGTCCCACTTCATGTTTGGCCACCAAAACTTCTTCTTGAGGTCCTTGTACATCTTGCTAGAGCCAGGATGCACAAAATAAGCAGATGAATGAGCTTCTCTCATCACCAACTAACGAAGACCTTCTGTGTCAGGAACACAGATCCGATCCTGAAACCAAAGTGATCCATCATCCTGAACCATAAAACTGGGAGCTTTCCCATCCATCACTTCACTGCTTAACTTCACCAAGATGATGTCATCGACTTGCTTTTCTTTGATCTGATCCAGTAGTGTAGCCTGAATTTCCATCGTACTCAGGTACCCTCTACGCTGGTCATACAAGACTTCAATATCGCATGACTCTTAGTTTAGCTTGGTCTGAGCAGTAAGTAGAGAAACTACAGTCTCATGCGTTGTCTTTCGGCTTAGTGCATCAGCTACTACATTAGCCTTGCCCGGATGATACAGCAACTCCATGTCATAGTCTTTGAGCAACTCTAGCCAGCGGCGTTGTCTCATATTTAGCTCCTTTTGAGTAAATATATACTTGAGACTTTTGTGGTCAGTGAAGACTTGACATCTTATATCGTAGAGGTAATGCCTCCAAATCTTTAGCGCAAAGACAATCGCTGCTAACTCAAGATCATGGGTCGGATAGTTTTCTTCGTAAGTCTTGAGTTGTCTAGATGCGTAAGCAATAACTCTGCCTTTCTGCATCAGTACACAACCCAAACCACACCTTGAAGCATCACTATAGACCACATAATCGTCATTCCCTTCTGGGAGTGCTAACACGGGTGCCGAGGTCAGCCGTCGCTTCAACTCCTGGAAACTGGCCTCACACTTGTCATTCCAGACAAACTTCTTGTGGACCTTGCGGAGTAGATTGGTCATAGGTAGAGCGATCTTTGAAAATCCTTCTACGAACCTTCTATAATACCCGGCAAGTCCAAGAAAACTACGCACCTCCTTCACGTTCTGGGGCTGTGTCCATTTAGCCACCGCTTCAATCTTTTGGGGATCAACCATAACCCCATTTTTATTGATTACGTGGCATAAGAAAGCCACTTCCTTTATCCAGAATTCACATTTAGATAATTTAGCAAAAAGCTGATGTTGTCTAAGGATTGACAAGGCAATCCACAGATGTTCCTCGTGGACTTCTTCATTCGGAGAATAGATCAGAATGTCGTCGATGAAGACCACTACGAACTTATCCAAGTACTGGTGAAAACATCGGTTCATCAAATCCATAAAGACAACTAGAGAATTTGTAAGCCCAAAAGGCATCACTACGAACTCGTAATGACCATATCTGGTCCTAAACGCAGTTCTAGGAATGTCCTGCTCACGAATCCTGAGTTGGTGATATCCAGATCTCAAGTCGATCTTGGAGAAAACCTTTGCTCCCTGCAACTGGTCCAACAATTCATCAATCCTAGGCAAAGGATACTTGTTCTTGATCGTCACCTTGTTCAACTCTCGGTAGTCGATACAAAGTTGGAACGATCCGTCCTTCTTTTTGATGAATAATACCGGAGCATCCCACGGCGATGCACTCGGCCTGACATAACCTTTGTCAAGGAGATCTTCAAGTTGATTCTTCAACTCTTGCATCTCAGTTGGAGCCATCCGATACGGTGATTTGGAAATCGGCGCCGTACCAGGCTCAAGATCAATTGAAAACTCTACGTCACGGCTCGGGGGTAATCCAGGAATTTCTTCCGGAAAGACATCCGAAAACTCCCTAACTACAGGAATATCAAGAATCTCAGGTCCATCCTTCGTAGGCGAATCCAAGTAGCAAAGGTACCCGACACATCCTTGTCGTAGTAGCTTAAATGCAGCCATCGCATTGATCAGCTTGCCGTTATCAGCGTCATTTCGACCTTTGAACTTGCACACGAACTGGCCCCCGGATGACACCGTCACCGTTCTTGAACTGAAGTCGATCACCGCCTTGTGACGCGTCAGCCAATCCATACCGAGAATAATGTCGTATGGAGCCATGGCTATGCAAATTAAATCTGCCTCGAATTCCTTACCCTGAATGGTAATCGGAAAGTCGGACAGATGCTTGGTTCCCACCAAACGTTCTCCATTAGGAAGATTAACGACAAAAGGGTCGCACGAATCGTTGCACACTAAATCTAACTTGCTAACACAGCTATCCGAAATAAAGGAATGCGTAGCACCAGAATCAAACAGAATGCACATTGAAGTAGAGTGAAGGTATAGAGTACCTTGAGCAATCGGAGCGTTAGGTCCATCTGCTTCCCGTATTTCGTACAAGCGTTGGCCCTGACTTCCAGAAACAGTTGGGGCCTTTCCCCTATTCTGAGCAGTCGTCTGCACTGAAGGGCTAAGAGTCTCGGCAGGCTTAAACCTAGGTCGGTTGCTCTGATGAACTGACCCTTGCTGCGACTCTACTCCCTTCTGCTTCCCCTACTTGCAGAACTTTTGCAGATGACCATCACGTCCACACCCAAAGCACGACCTCTTCTCCTTCTGACACTCATTGCTCTTGTGCCCAGCCGTACCACAGTTATAACACTGAACTGAACTCCGGGTCTGCCCTGACTGCTGAGTCGATCCTCCTTGCGTCATCTCCGTCTTAGCTCGGCCGGACTTGGCAAAGTTAGACGGTGGCGCAGGGCACTTAAAACCACCTCCTGGTTCTGGTTCTGCATCGACTTCTGTCGGTTGCGCCTTTTGGTCGACTCCTCTAGAGTTATCTCCAGCTTATAGGCATAATCCACATACTGCTCCAAGGTAGAGCAGGTGTGGTGCACCATTAACGGCTTGATATCCGGGCTCATCCACTCGTGAAAGTACCAGATCTTTTGGGCCTCGCTGGTGATCTCGGCAGTGGCGTACTGTAAAAGATGATTGAACTTAGACGCCAACTCGGTCACTTTCAGACCATCCGTCTTTGGGTACAAGAACTCTTTATGCTTCTCCTCTCTCATAGCACGAGAGAAAAAGCGATCAACCATCTTGGTCTTGAACATCGACCAAGTCAACACCGGGCTCTCAGCCAAACCTGTGTTCTCCCACCACTCGCTAGCCTCCTCCTTCAGTTGAAGAGAAGCGATATGGACCTTCTCGGCCTCAGTACACTCCACGTTCCGAAATAGCCTCTCCATATGGGAGAACCAATGAGTCACTGTCACTGGCTCCCATTTCCCGTTATAGCAATCGGGCCTCATAGAAGTGATGGTCTTAAGAGCGCGACCATAGCTGTCTCTAGCCCTGACGGCATTCTCTTGAACCACAGGGTTTCTGGGCTCCACAACATCAGGAACCGCTGGATGAGTAGGCACTTCTTGCGCTTGAGGCGCACTGGGTCTCAATACGTCTGCAATTGCATGCATCACAATCCCGCAAATCGCCTCAACAACTGCGGCATCAAACAGTGCCGGCGCTTGGGTCTGATCTTGACGGCTGCTGGACGCGAGACTCTGACTCGTGCTCATCCTGAACACCTCTTCCTGCTGGCCTGGGATCTTGACTAGTCCCAGCACCAGCTCGAATCAAGTTCCTCGTGCTTCTTGGGTTCACCATCTGTTTACCGATCCAATTCCAAGCATTCAATACATTAATATTATGCAATCTACTTATGCAATATACCAATGTAAAGAAATTACTCAGAATAGATCAACTTGGCATTTTATAGATGAACCTTCGAACTGTTACACAAGCTACACATAAGTCTATCATCCGAGCGCTAGGACAACATTGCTCGAAGATATAAGTGTTTCTCAGAGTACTTGCCGCAATACTGAAATATTACACATAGTACAAACTTGGAATGCTAAGAAACGAAACTACTGCGATAGGCAACGCCAATTCTCATCAAGGCGTTCCAAAATGTCTCCTATAAGACTGGCTACTCGTGTAAGGTCTCTTTGGACTAGGCTCACCATCGAGCTCTGGCGATGGGTTTCGCACCCGACTTGACCCTGAAGCACATGGTCCTATCTCAGTCATGGTAAGGTATGGGTCGTCCATGACTGGTCCTTCTATCCCAGTCCTCCTCTGAGTACTGGCGATCAGCTCATCCCTCCGACGCTGTTGTTCTGCAGAGATTACCTCGCTCTGGCGGAGGATCTCCTGCAGCTCGGATTCTGACCACCTTCTTCTTGGAGTAGGGATAGGCTGAGATTCTCTGTCACTTCTCCTAATACTGTACTCTGTATACAGTGCCTCCCAATCAGCTTCTGACATGGGTGCGTACTCTGGCACTGGTGGCAACTCTTACATAGGTGGTAACTCTGTACTGGGGTGAATAAATTGTATCCCCGTTTCCTGACTATCCACCAGCAAGTGCCTCAAGTCATCGGACTCCTGGTTTTGTCCGCTGAGGTCCATCTCGGTATCCTTCTCGGGATCATCCTCGATGGGGTCCTCTTCCTCTTCTTCCTCTATGGGGTCCTCTTCTTCATCTTCCTCCTCGCTCCCTTCTATAATCACATCCATCAGGTAATCGTCATTATAGTACCATCTCGCGTACCTAGACGATTCATCATCTTGCATTGCTTCCTCCCTTGGTGGCTCCACTGGTGCTGTCACATGAACTACAACATTCCTTGACACCGGGACTACCGACTCAGGAAGCACATGCTTGATCTCCTCAGATGGGCTGCTCGGGCCTCCAATCTCGAAGCATCTCTGGGGTATAGGGAAGTATAGCCTCTCGGTAGACGGTGAATCCATCTCGGCATCTTTCGACCCCTTCTTCAGAGATATACATGCACCCATCTCCTATAGGATAACGATGAATGAATTAGTCTTTCTAGACATAGAAGCAAGCTTACTATACCAGACTATCCAGAAGACATGACTATGAACGGTGTTTTTAAATTCTTTTTACTTTGAAAATTCAGAGCCCTTTTTAAAGCATTTTCGAAAATGGATAAATGGTTTATAAAAATCCTAAACCCGTTTTAAAACCTTTGGCTCTAATACCACAACTGTAACACCCCCAAAACTTAACCCTTTTGGAAAGGTATTACCGCCAGTGACCCCAGTGTTCCTTACCGAGATCACCCAAGACTTTACCGTTTAAATACAATTTATGAAATACAAATGATACATAATGATCAAAGCATTCAATCCCAAACATAACATTGTCGAGGAAACAAGAGTTACGGGATTACAACCCAATCCCGAATAGGCTAACACAAAGTTTAAACCAAAAACAGCGGAAGTCTTAGAAAGTACATTACAACCAAAGTCATTGTCCAAAAGATCTCAACATGATTAAAGAAATAATTAAAACGTTCAAAATCCACTGCCGACTCCATAGTCCTTCTAATCTTTTGAGCTAATTTCTATCTGATGTGCCGAATCGAACGGATGACACCAGCCCACATGCAGAGAACAAAGTTCGTGGGTTAGTCTACTTGAATAGACTAGCAAGGGTACAAAGCAGAATGGTTCGAAGCAGTCGTATTAGGTTAGACTCATCGCTTCTCGAATAACAATCGATGACGATAGTCAACCATCATACTCCTACTGGAATAGACAAGAGGTATGCACAAGAGAAGATTCTGGAAGACTGGATCTTCACAGAAATCGACTCGAAAAGAAGACTCCAACGGAAATGAGTCTTTAAGGAAGTATGACAAATCTGGAATGTTTACAGAATCATACAACAATGATTTAAAAGTTGACTGAGATGCTTCGGTTCACGACCAACTTCACCGCATACAGCGAGTCCAGATTGGAAAGAGAACGTACTATGATCAAAGTCGAGACGAGTTTTCCTAGCTGCACTATAACTTAGCTGCACTACTCGCTGAAGGTTTATTAATTATGTGCGTCGAGTAGCACTTTATCTTATTTATGTTTCAAAAACACACATCACGTTTATTAGACTTTTACATGTGTACCCCATAATTGGGACGACACATCTTAGTATACGTTTCGTCGAGAGTGACGTACACCGGAAGGTTTATGACACCAGCTAAGTGTCCTGTCTCTACACACTTGTGAAAGAGACCGATCATGATCTTAGAATAGTACCAGATGGAGACGAGCCACCCCGATACCAGATTATAAAGAAACGACTGGACAGAGTCCGAGTAACGTTCCTATCTAACAGTGCTAACTAAACAGTTACAACACAATAACAGTTACAGGATAAATCCACATAAAGGCCCGAAAGGCGATCACAGATAATAGCGTTGTTCTAACAGATATACAACCTATTATATGATTTTCAAAATAGTTTATCAAAACCATTTCCAGAAAAATAGAGTATTCATTCCAAATTAATTACTCAGATAAACTACTGATAATTAATGTAAATATGGAACGAACGAGCAAGAGCGAACCGCCACTTGCCTTAATCCGCAGAATAGCCTAACGACGACAACTGGATTCCGGGCTCGACACGGGTATAGCTCCGACAGCACAACAACCTTCGAGTCGACCCATAAAAGGAACCCTAAGTTAGATCCAACATAACCGCAGTACGAATCTAAAAACGACGAAAGAGAACGAAAGGAAAGACGCCACGACCACAACCAACCAAGCCAAAGCCACGAAGGCATTATGGGCACTGGCGGCGGTCGCTGTTCTTGGCGGCGGTCGCCGCATTCATCACGGCGGGCGCCGTGAAGAACACGGCCGACTGAAACGAGAGAAATCTCACCAAAACGATGCGCGTTTCGACCCCTTTCCGCCTTGATTGGGTTATGACCTCCAAAGGCAACCAAAAGGCTTCTAAAGGGTTGCTGGAAACACCACCAAACGACACCGACGAGAGCTTGCGAACTCCGGCGAAACACAACTCCGACGACACGAAAATTTGGCAGAGGTTCGGTGTTTGGGATGGCTCAAATCTCTCCTCCAACACCTCCTTTTATAGCCAAAGCATCTGGAGCATGGAAAAATGGGCCTACGAACGCTAGTTCGGCGCTCGCCAGAACCACGCCGGCGACCATCGGGTAAGGACTGTCGGACAACGACGGTGGCAATTACGGCGGGCGCCGTAATTTACGGCGGTCGCCGCCATATCCTGGCACGCCAGCTACCACCTCGAGCATTGGGACGGCGGGCGCCGTGACTGTACGGCGGTCGCCGTGATCAGCTTTTCCCGCTCGTTCAGCTTTGAACGAACATGACATTAAACCGGGATACAAATTATCGTACGCGAACGAATATTAAAATCCAAGGCATGCTGTCTGTATATTATTTCACTGAGAAAAATATTACAGATACAGAGCACATTTCAGAATGTCTCAACCCTCTGCATTAAATCCGACGTATACAACGGGTACTCGGGAAAATTCTAAAATTCCCAAAATAACCTTACAAAAATACGGGGTATCACACACCAACCGTCCATGCCTCTTTCTTCTTGCGAACACCCATTATCTCAAACTTACACCCACACTTTTTGGATCTCGACTTTCGGATTTTAGGAACCGGCAACTCTGGATTCTCTTTGTTCACCTTCGGCCTCACCGATCTCTAGGGCCCAAACCTATCACACACTATACTAATTTGGTACAGACTTGAGTTACGCTTCACCAAAGCTATCACAAGCTCCTTTCCTTTTTCTTTCACCCATTTGTACAATTCTTCCTTACTATCCCATACTAGGTCCGTAGTAAAATACTCTTTATAGTCTTTCCCCTATAAATGTAGCGGTAAATGTTAACTATGTTATACACTAAATATGATTTCCAATTATATACTACGAATTCATGGTAAATATTAGCTACCTAATTAAGTGCAATATTTAAGACACCAATTACGAATTAAAATACCGATGAACGAAAGAGGAATTTTTTTAATTAGGTGTAATATTAAATAAACTATTTACGATTTAAAATACCGATGAACGAAAGAGCAAGATTTTATACATGCTAAATAGTCTATCCCCATTTGTACAACTCATCATAACTACATCACTATGTACTACACTACATATGATTTCCAATTATATAACTACGAATTCATGCTAAATATTGGCTATCTAATTAAGTGCAATATTTAACACACTAATTATGAATTAAATTACCGATGAACGAAAGAACAATTTTTTTTTAATTAGGTGCAATATTTAAGACACTAATTATGAATTAAAATAACGATGAACGAATGAGCTCTATTTTTTAAACACTAACCACAAATTCGCCGCTAGGGTCCCAATCTCCTTCCGCTTCCTCGTCTAACACAAATTTCGACTACATCCATTTGTCGTCTTCCTCCTCTTCTTCTTCACTTTGAACTCACTCGTTTTGTTCGTCACTACTATCCTCACCACTATGATACATCTTTAAAATTTAGGAGTAAACAATTTCAGTTTCTGGGATATGAAATGGACCTTCGACTATAAATAGAAAGAAATATATCTGTTAAGCACACCAACGTAATATACACGCCTAAGCTAAGCGTCTGGGAATTTTCCAACGGCTAAATATACACGCCTAAGCTAGGCGTCTGCTTAAACGCCTAAGCTAGGCGTGTGTTTTTGGTTCTCTCTCGTGGAATCTGTTGTCGTCTTTTCAAAATACCAAGAATACCCCTATACGCCTAGCTTAAGCGTGTAAAACCACACGCCTAGCTTAAGCGTGTAGAATAGCGTCCGTTTAGATAATTTTCCGCGTGTATTTAGCCATAGCCTAATGAATTTGTGTAGATAGCATCGATTTTGAGAGCTGACCGTTTTAGGGTAGAAGGAGAAGTGTGCAACGTTGGTAGAAGAAGATGGAGAAGTAGTTTTGAGCTGACAGTTTTGGGGTTTTGTTAAACGTATTTTGCTGATTTTTATTTTGCAATTTTTAATCTAAATATTAATGAATACGTGTCAGTTTCAGATTTTGCTGATTTTATTTTTTGGGGTAAATAGGAGAAGTGGGCAAAGTGGGTAGAATATGGAGAAGTGGCAAGTTAGTTTTGGGGGTTTTTAGGACCTGTTTTGCTGATTTTGTTTTTTATAATTTTTAATATAAATTTTATAGGACACGTGTCATACGCAGAATGAACCAAGTGACGCAATTTTTTCTACATACTTGGTGTGATACCCCGTAATTTTGTAAGGTTATTTTGGGAATTATGGAATTTTCCCGAGTACCCGTTGTGTACGTCGGATTTAATTCAGGTAGCTTGAGACATTCTGTAATGTGCTCTGTATCTGTAATATTTTTCTCACTGAAATAATATACAGACAAGGTGCCTTAGATTTTAATTGTCGTTTGCGTATGATAATTTTTATCCCGGTTTAACGTCTGGTTCGTTCAAAGCTGAACGGGCGGGAAAAGGGAGAAACGGCGACCGCCGTTCAGAAACGGCGACCGCCGTGGTTGGGCCCGAGGAGTCAGTGTGTCATCATCTAGCTGGCCGCGACAGACCTGGCAACGACGACCGCCGCATTTACGGCGACCGCCGCGTGCCCGCCGCATGCAAAAACGGCGACCGCCGTGATTGTCCAGTGGGCATTGCCCGTTGGTCGCCGACGGAAATCGAGGGCGCCGATCTTGCTTTCAGCCGCGTCTCAGGGTTTGGTTGAACGCTTCAGACACTTTGGCTATAAAAGGAGGTGTTGGGGGTGAGGTTTTGAGCCATCCCAGCACCAAACCTCTTCCAAATTCGCCTCTCGCCGGAGTTGTGTTTTCGCCGGAGTTTGAAGGTCTCGCCGGTGTTGCTTTAGTGTGGTTCCTGAGTGCCTTTGTGAAGCTTTTGGTTAGCCTTGGAGGTTAGAAGCCAAAGCAAGTCGAAGGAGGCCTAACCACTCGTATTTTGGGGTGAGTTTTCTCTCGTTTCAGTCGGCCGTGTTCTTCACGGAGACCGCCGCCAAGAACGGCGACCGCCGCCAGAGCCCAGAACGCCTTCATGGCTTTGGCTTGGTTGGTTGTCGTCGTGGCGTCTTTCCTTTCGTGTTCTTTCGCCGTGTTTAGATTCGTACTGTTTATGTCGGATCTAACTTAGGGTTCCTTTTATGGGTCGACTCGAAGGTCGTGGTGCTGTCGGAACTATACCGTGTCGAGCCCGAAATCCAGTTGACGTCGTTAGACTATTCTGCGGATTATGGCAAGTGGCGGTTCGCTCTTGCTCATTCGTTCCATATTTACATTAATTATCAGTAGTTTATCTGAGTAATTAATTTGGAATGAATATTCTGTTTGTATGGAAACGGTTTTGTCAAACTATTTTGAAAATCATATAATAGGTTGTATATCTATTAGAACAACGCTATTATCTGTGATCGTCTTTCGGGCCTTTATGTGGATTTATCCAGTAACTGTTGTTGTGCTATACTGTTTAGTTAGCACTAGTGGCTAGGAACGCTATGTACCTTGAGGGGGTTTAGCTGTTTCTTTATAACTGGTACTTGGTGATTCATCCCCAGTACTTTCTCTTTGGTCATGACCATACCCTTTCACAGGGTAGGCGCACTTCGCTAGTGCCAAATCTTCTAGGGTTCATCCCTTCGATATCTCTTGTGAGGAGATCTGATATCTCTTGTGAGGAGATCCGATATCTCTTGTGAGGAGATCCGATATCTCTTGTGTGGAGATGTAAAAGCTTATAACGTAATGCTCGTTTTTGAATTAAATAAGATAAGTGCCCGAGTGCACATGATTAATATACCTTGGGCGAGTAGTGCAGCTAAGTTCAGTGCAGCTAGGAAAACTCGTCTTGACTTGAATGTAGTACGTTCTCTTTCCAATCTGGATTCGTTGTAGGCGATGAGGTTGGTCGTGAACCGAAGCATCTCAGTCAGTTTTAAATCATTGTTGTATGATCCTATAATCATTCCAGATTTGTCATATTTCCTTAACGACTCAATCTCTTGGAGTCTCTTTTCGAGTCGATTTCTGTGAAGATGAAGTCTTCCAGAATCTTCTCTCATGCATACCTCTTGTTGTTATTCCGTGAAAGTGCCGGGTTATGTATCGTCCCTTCGGTTATTATTCGAGGGACAATGATAGTAAACGGTTACGATCACTCGAACCATTCTGCTTTTTACCCTTGCTAGTCTATTCAAGTAGACTAACCCACGAACATTGTTCTCCGCATGTGGGCTGGTGTCATCCGTTCGATTCGGCACATCAGATAGAGTGAAGATTTGAGGAGACTAGATTGACTATGAAGACGACGGTTGTTTTTGGATGTTTTAATAATTGCTTTTAATCAAGTTGAGATCCTTGGGCAGGTGATCATCACGATCACAACCCCGTTTGTAAAATCTTTTATTTGTCTTCCGCTGTACTTTGTTTGAACTCTGTGTTTGGCCTATTCGGGATTGGGTTGTAATCCCGTAACTCTTGTTTCCTCGACAATGTTATGTTTTGGAATTTATTGCTTGATCTTTGTGTATCAATTGCATTTCATAAATTGTATTTATTTGGTAAAGCCTTTGGTGATCTCGCTAAGGAACACTGGGGTCACTGGCGGTAATACATTTCCAAAAGGGTTAAGTTTTGGGGGTGTTACAGTTGTGGTATCAGAGCCAAAGGTTTTAAAACGGGTTTGGGATTTTATAAATCATTTATCTGTTTTTGAAAATGCTTCAAAAGGGCTCTGAATTTTCAAAGTGAAAAGAATTTCAAAACACCGTTCATAGTCATGTCTTCTGTACAGTCTGATATAGTAAGCTTGCTTCTATGTCTAGAAAGACTAATTCCTTTCTCGTTGCCCCGTTTGATATGGGTGCATTCTGTTCTCTTCAGAGGAACCCGGGAGAAGCCGGGGTGGTTTCACCATCTCTAGCTAGGCTTGATTCCCAGTTCGCTCGTTGTGAGTTGAGGTTGTAGAACCTAGTAACTCGGTTCGAGTCCATCAATAGAAATTACCAAGTTGATCTATTCTAAGTTGATTTTATTACAATAATTATATCAAAATGATACTAAAGTGATAAAATCCTTGGAATTTGATCGGTAAACAGATGGTGAACACGAGGAACACTATCCGTACTGGTGCTGGGCCAAGCAATGACCCCAGACTAAATTCGAGGAATGTTGCAGACCCATCAGAAGAGCGTGAGTCTGTCTTCCATAATAATCATGGAGGCAACGACCCAGCTAGGGACAACGCCCCAAGGATATTTGATAAAGCAGCTGTTGCAGAAATTCGGGGAATCGTCATGCAAGCGATTGCCGACGCATTACGCCCGAATGTGCATCAGGCACAAGGAGTGCCAGTATCTCGAGAAGTTCCGAGGTTTGAGGAACAAGAGAACCATGTGCTGCAGGGAGGGGTGATCAGGAATAGAGGGGAGTATGGCCGAGCCCTGAAGGCTGTTAACTCCATGAGGCCTGACAGCTTCGATGGGAAAGGAGAGCCAGTCAAGGTGGCTCATTGGTTTTCCCACATGGAGCGGCTATTCCGTAATGTTGAGTGCACTGAAGCGGAGAGAGTGCATATAGCCTCTCTTCAGTTAAAGGAAGAAGCCAGCGAATGGTGGGAGAGTACCGGCTTAGCTGATAGCCCGGTATTGACCTGGTCTATGTTTAAGACCAAGATGACTGATCGTTTCTTCTCTCGTGCTATGAGGGAGGAGAAACACAAGGAATTTCTGTATCCGCAAACGGATGGATTGAAGGTGACCGAGCTTGCAACCAAATTCAATCATCTAATGCAGTACGCTGGACCTGAGATATCCAGTGAGGCACAGAAGATCTGGTATTTCCACGAATGGATGAGTCCAGACATCAAGCCAATGATGGTGCACCACACATGCTCTACTCTAGAGCAGTATGTGGATACAGCCTACAAGCTGGAGGTGACTCTGGAGGAGTCGACCAAGAAGCGTAACAACCAGAGGCAAGTGCAGTACCAGCCTCAGGCAAGTGGGTTCAAACGCCCCGCGCCACCATCAGATTTTGCCAAATCTGGCCGAGCAAGAACGAATAAGACTCATGATGAGTCTACGCAACGTTCTGGCCAAGGCAATAATCCAATTCAGTGCTACAACTGCGGTACGTACAGGCACAAGAGCAATGAATGTCTGAAGGACAAAAAGACATGCTTTGACTGCGGAAAGGAGGGTCATATGCAGGCGTTCTGTCAGCAGAGGAATGTGAAAGGAGCTGAGTCACGGCAAGGGTCTGTTAATCAGAACAACCGACCCAAGTTCAGTCCGGTGGAAGCTCCTAGCCCTTCAATGCAGACGACTGCGCAGAACAAAGGGAAAGCCCCGATGGCTTCAGGAAGTCAAGGTCAACGCCTATACGTGATACGTGAGGCGGATGGACCCTATGCTCCTAATGCTTAGAGTACTTTGTATCTGCATTACACTTTTGTTAATGTGTTGTTGATGTGGGTGCTACCCAGACTTTCATTTTGGATGGTTGTAGTTAAGTTGCGTGTGCAACGAGGTTGCGAACCTTTCGTTGTAACTCTTCTTATACATGAACCTTTGGTTTATACCAAGTTATGTTTCGTTGCTTGTTGATGGGGTAAGGTCTCGTGTTCGAGACTCACCAACAACCTCTGAGGAGATGGCTGCCTATTAATTAGGTGGAGCTACCAAGGATGGGTTGAGATGTATGGACAGCGGCTCATGGCAACAGTAGACACTGGTAATGGCTGGGCCTGGACTCGGAGCCACTAGTGAGTCGTCTGTGAACCATGTAGTGGGCTGGTCCAAGATGGTGACCATTTAGTGGGAACCAATCGTCTGTCGGATTGTCAATTACCATCAAGGGTAAGAAATTCAAAGCGATTTGACCTAAATAACCATGGTCCATACGATAATTATTCTCGGTATGGATTGACGGAAGTGTCACAAGGCAGTGATCGACTTCAGTTTTTGATATTTTTGTGGTTAGAGGATTTACGGGTGTCTTTCCAGAAAATATTCCTAGATACCCCAAATCGTGTCGTGGAGTTTGCAATTGATCTCGAGCCGTGTACCACGCCGATCTCTGAGGCACCGTACCGGATGGCTCCTATTGAGACGCAAGAATTGAAGAAGCAACTCAAGGATCTTCTTGACAAAAGTTATATAAAGCTGAGTGCATCACCTTGATTAGGAGTGCCCTAGTTTTATGTGTCAAAGAGAAAGATGGACCGTTTCGACTTTATTTTGACTTTCGAGAGTTGAATAAAGTCACGATCAAGAGCAAGTATTTGTTGCCAAGGAGTGATGATCTGTTGGATCAACTACAGGGAGCAAAAGTTTTCTCCAAGATCGACCTGAGGTCTGGTTTTCATCAGCTCAGGATTCGTGAGGATGATATTCCGAGGATTGCGTTTCGGACAAGAGATGGTTACTACGAGTTTGTAGTCATGCCATCTGGGCTTACGAATGCTCTAGGAGTTTTCATGAACCTAGTGCGTCGATGTTTTAGACCAGTACTTGAATAAGTTCATAGTGGTCTTCATCAATGACATTTTGATTTTTCCCGAGCAAGGAAGCTCACAGGGAACGTCTGCGGATTGCTTTATCGGTCCTTAGACCAAGTCGGTTGTACGCAAAGTGGGCTAAGTATGATTGTTGGATCTAGAAGTGGCTTTCTTAGGCTATGTGATCAATAAGAATGAGGTTATGGTTATTCCCCAGAAGAGTGAATCAATAGTTGTTTGGAAGCGGCCTCAGGATGTGAGCGAGGTGCGCAGTTTCCCAGAGCTTGCAGGACATTATAGACGGTTCATGAAAGGATTTTTCTAAGATCTCTCCACCTATGACCAGTCTGTCCACAAGGTCAACCAGAAGTTGTCTGGGATGACAAGTGCAAGACCAGTTTTCAAGAAGTTGAAAAAGTGTCTGACTTTTGCACCAGTTTTGGCGTTGTCAGAAAGAATGATGGCTATATGGTCTATAGTTAATGCTTCGAGAAATGGGTTGGGATGTGTCTTTGATGCAGAAAGGCAAGGATATTGCATACGCATCTAGACAATTGAAAACCTATGAAGCAAACTAACCAACACATGACCTAGAACTAGCAGCAATAGTATTTGCATTGGAAACTGAGGTTACTTGGGTAACCCAGAGGTCAGCAGAAGTTTCCACCAGGAGATTGTCCGTTACATGGCATTCCTAAGACCATTGTATCGGATCGAGATGGCCGATTTATGTCAAGTTTATAGCAAGAATTTCACAAGGCCATGGGAACTGAATTGAGATTCAGCAGTGTTTCATCCTCAGACAGATGGTCAGTCTGAAAGACCATCTAGACCCTGGAGGATATGCTAAGAAGTATACGTACTCGATCATCCAACTAGCTGGGAAGACAGCCTAAGTCTGATTGAGCTCACGTACGATAATAGTTGGCATGCTACAATCAAGATGGCTCCGTTTGAAGCTTTGTATGGTCACAGAAGTAGATCTCAGATTTGTTGGGTTGAGTACGCCGACAAGATTCTACTTGGACCAGAGTTGGTCGAAAGGACAACTTCGAACATTGCTCTGAGTAGACAGAGGTTGTTGACCGCTCATAGTCGACAAAAGTTTTACGCAGATCAGAAGTGTTAAAGTGTTGAGTTTGAGGTTGGTGTCAAGGTACTTGTCACAGTATCGCCACCCAAGGATGTTTTCAGGTTTGGTAAGCGTGGGAAGCTTAACCCTCGCTACATGGGACCATTCAAAATTCTGGATAGAGTAAGATCTCTAACGTACCGTTTGGCATTGTCGCCATCGGCATACCCAGTGTATAATGTGTTCCACGTATCATTGCTAAGGATATTCGTGCCAAGATGAGTCTCGTAGGCTGAGCTATAAGGACGTCGAGATTCAGGCAAATGGTACTTGAGAGGAGATGCCAGTGTGCATTCTCAAACGCCGTGTAAAGCGACTGTGCAACGAGATCGTACTGTTGGTACAAGTTATGTGGTCCAGGTCTGGGACTGAGGAAGTTACTTGGGAAACCGTGGCAGAGATGCTTAGATACTTTCCCGAGTTGTTTTTCGGCCAAGTTTCGGGGTCGAAACTTCTTTTAAGGGGGAGGTGATGTGATACCCCGTAATTTTGTAAGGTTATTTTGGGAATTATGGAATTTTCCCGAGTACCCGTTGTGTACGTCGGATTTAATTCAGGTAGCTTGAGACATTCTGTAATATACTCTGTATCTGTAATATTTTTCTCAGTGAAATAATATACAGACAAGGTGCCTTAGATTTTAATTGTCATTTGCGTACGATAATTTTTATCCCGGTTTAACATCTGGTTCGTTCAAAGCTGAACGGGCGGGAAAAGGGAGAAACGGCGACCGCCGTTCAGAAACGGCGACCGCCGTGGTTGAGCCCGAGGAGTCAGCGTGTCAGCTTCTAGCTGGCCGCGACAGACCTGGCAACGGCGACCGCCGCATTTACGGCGACCGCCGCGTGCCCGCCGTAGGCAAAAACGGCGACCGCCGTGATTGTCCAGTGGGCATTGCCAGTTGGTCGCCGGCGGAAATCGAGGGCACCGATCTTGCTTTCGACCGTGTCTCAGGGTTTGGTTGAACGCTTCAGACACTTTGGCTATAAAAGGAGGTGTTGGGGGTGAGGTTTTGAGCCATCCCAGCACCAAACCTCTGCCAAATTCGCCTCTCGCCGGAGTTGTGTTTTCGCCGGAGTTTGAAGGTCTCGCCGGTGTTGCTTTAGTGTGGTTCCTGAGTGCCTTTGTGAAGCTTTTGGTTAGCCTTGGAGGTTAGAAGCCAAAGCAAGTCGAAGGAGGCCTAACCACTCGTGTTTTGGGGTGAGTTTTCTCTCGTTTCAGTCGGCCGTGTTCTTCACGGCGACCGCCGTGATGAATACGGCGACCGCCGCCAGAGCCCAGAACGCCTTTGTGGCTTTGGCTTGGTTGGTTGTCGTCGTGGCGTCTTTCCTTTCGTGTTCTTTCGCCGTGTTTAGATTCGTACTGTTTATGTCGGATCTAACTTAGGGTTCCTTTTATGGGTCGACTCGAAGGTCGTGGTGCTGTCGGAACTATACCGTGTCAAGCCTGGAATCCAGTTGACGTCGTTAGACTATTCTGCGGATTAAGGCAAGTGGCGGTTCGCTCTTGCTCATTCGTTCCATATTTACATTAATTATCAGTAGTTTATCTGAGTAATTAATTTGGAATGAATATTCTGTTTGTCTGGAAACGGTTTTGTCAAACTGTTTTGAAAATCATATAATAGGTTGTATATCTGTTAGAACAACGCTATTATCTGTGATCGCCTTTCGGGCCTTTATGTGGATTTATCCAGTAAATGTTGTTGTGCTATACTGTTTAGTTAGCACTAGTGGATAGGAACGCTATGTACCTTGAGGGGGTTTAGCTGTTTCTTTATAACTGGTACTTGGTGGTTCATCCCCAGTACTTTCTCTTTGGTCATGACCATACCCTTTCACAGGGTAGGCGCACTTCGCTAGTGCCAAATCTTCCAGGGTTCATCCCTTGGATATCTCTTGTGAGGAGATCCGATATCTCTTGTGAGGAGATCCGATATCTCTTGTGAGGAGATCCGATATCTCTTGTGTGGAGATGTAAAAGCTTATAACGTAATGCTCGTTTTGGAATTAAATAAGATAAGTGCCCGAGTGCACATGATTAATATACCTTGGGCGAGTAGTGCAGCTAAGTTCAGTACAGCTAGAAAAACTCGTCTTGACTTGAATGTAGTACGTTCTCTTTCCAATCTGGATTCGCTGTAGGCGATGAGGTTGGTCGTGAACCGAAGCATCTCAGTCAGTTTTAAATCATTGTTGTATGATCCTATAATCATTCCAGATTTGTCATATTTCCTTAAAGACTCAATCTCTTGGAGTCTCTTTTCGAGTCGATTTCTGTGAAGATGAAGTCTTCCAGAATCTTCTCTCATGCATACCTCTTGTTGTTATTCCGTGAAAGTGCCGGGTTATGTATCGTCCCTTCGGTTATTATTCGAGGGACAATGATAGTAAACGGTTACGATCACTCGAACCATTCTGCTTTTTACCCTTGCTAGTCTATTCAAGTAGACTAACCCACGAACATTGTTCTCCGCATGTGGGCTGGTGTCATCCGTTCGATTCGGCACATCAGATAGAGTGAAGATTTGAGGAGACTAGATTGACTATGAAGACGACGGTTGTTTTTGGATGTTTTAATAATTGCTTTTAATCAGGTTGAGATCCTTGGGCAGGTGATCATCACGATCACAACCCCGTTTGTAAAATCTTTTATTTGTCTTCCGCTGTACTTTGTTTGAACTCTGTGTTTGGCCTATTCAGGATTGGGTTGTAATCCCGTAACTCTTGTTTCCTCGACAATGTTATGTTTTGGAATTTATTGCTTGATCTTTGTGTATCAATTGCATTTCATAAATTGTATTTATTTGGTAAAGCCTTGGGTGATCTCGGTAAGGAACACTGGGGTCACTGGCGGTAATACCTTTCCAAAAGGGTTAAGTTTTGGGGGTGTTACACTTGGTCTCTCTTTTAGAATGTATTAGGGTAGATGTGAGTGGGAGAACATAAACCAAAATAATCCAACGCTTTGATTTTCTATTACGTTAGTGTATTTACTTGAAATAACACCTATGATAGTGAATGCTTATACTACTTCTAGATATAAAAATACAACTTTTGTTATAACGTTCACAAAGTGATTTTGTTTGATCTCATTTTACTTTAATAAAAAAACAATTAATAAAGTATGATGAAATATCTTTTATATATATCGTTTTTCTATTTAAAACTCGATCGTAAACTACAATAACTTTGATTGTATACATTTTATAAAGTACACTAATATATATAAAAAATATCTCAAATTATAAATAAAACATAAAAAATTATATGAAATTAAACATGTCACGGAAAAAAAGGTAAAAAAAACGTATGGGCCTGCTGAAAATTGAACAAACACATATAAAAAACGTAGAGTACCTTCATATTCATGTTTAAAATGAATAGCTAATAAAGATACAACCATAAATTACACCTTCTGCAGAAATGAACAGCCGAATGAAGTTCCAATTCGAGAAGCCAATCGAAAAGTCTGAAAAATTAAAGACCCCCACATTGAACATTAACATTCACTCATCCCTCATCTCCACATATAAAAGTTCACCATGTAACCCACTCCTCTTCACCTCAGTTCTCCCACCTACACACATAAACAACAATAATGGAAATGAGCTAACCTAAATCAGTTGGGTCCAACATTCAAGTAATGGTGTGTCGCAAAAAAAGGTAAAAATATCTATTTTCTAATTCGGTCATTACTAACACGCATGAACATTTGTCCTCTACTTATACAAGGGATGTAAAAAAAAGGCAAGTTGCAGAAACGCACAAACCAGGTATACTACCATATAATTCCCAATTTAATTCATTCCAGAATAGTTTTAGGTTGAAAGTGTAGACAAATACTTTGACTCAGAAGTGGCTCAAATATCTCACAGGCTTGGATCTCTTGAAGATCTTAGTCTGCAGATTTGTGTCCTTCAGCAAAAAAAAAAACTTATGCGATGGCAATATTATAAATTCATCAATCTATGACTTGAGAGAAATGAGACAACCAAATTTATTCCCTTTGAAAGTTGCTTCATTAGTAATATCAGGTGAAACTTTAGCTACCTAGAGGAAGGGGGGATGAATAAGCACTTGCTATTGAAACATAATTGTTTGAATTAACAAAACATGAATTGTTCATAGAGAGAGAAACAACAAATGCAAGTTTATTTTTACCAGTCTACATGTCCAGGAAGCTCAATGATAGGATCCTTTGACATTATAAGATCACGTATACGAATATCGGCCTCATCCTCAGCGGTAACCTGGTTAAATTTAACAGAAGCATAGAATTTTTAGTGAAAGGTAGGATTGAGAAGGTCAAATCTCTCAATGAAGCAACTACAAACCATATTTTTATTTTAGACATTAATGAAAGCGAATATTGACATATAAATTAAATTTATCAACACCCAATTGGTCGGTGACAGAGGGTAACTACAATTTTCATTTGGAGTTTTTACAGGGAAAAAAAAGCATATGAACATTTTAGTCATTTAGGAAAAATAATGCTTCACCGGGTAGCAAAAGACAACGAAATAAAGCAACATTTTAGAGAAACTACATAGATATCATGAGTGAAAGACTGATATAGATACAAAAATGTACCAACAAAATAACAAACCTGATACAGAAATGGAGGAGAGCTATCAGTTGGCTGCACTTTTTATCAACAAACATATTCAACTACACTTCACTTACAAAGACGAATATAGAAAAATCATAATCAACTAACAAAGTGATCAACACCCTTTAATAAATCATTTAGAATAATTAAAAAGATATCACCGCACAACACATGTCCAACTGCATACTAACAAATGAACACAACGTATCAACAACTTCTATATTTCAAGTTCCTCAACAACACAACGGAGAAACACACTTAGCAAAATTTCTTGGCAGAAAGCGCAACTCAACACAATCACTACATATCAGAACATATAGTTAGCTAATAGTTATAGAAACATCGCAGCGGACCCAAAGTGGAAATCATATTCACCATAATAATGCGCAAATTCATACTTAGATCTGATGGATTTTGCTTTCAATTTGCACCAAACTTAATATTAAAAGCTCTCAAACAACAACACAAAATCTTGCAAAGCCAAAATAAAGTATACACAAAACCTAAATTAGGGTAGTCCATCTGAGTGTTTGTGTGATACCTCGTAATTCTGTAAGGATTATTTTGGGAATTTTTGGAATTTTCCCGAACACCCGTTTAGTACGTCAGATTTAATTCAGAAAGTTGGAGACATTCTGTAATGTGCTCTGTATCTGTAATATTTTTCTCAGTGAAATAAAATACAGACGACGTACTTGGGATGTTAATTACTCGTTCACGTACGATAAATTTTATCCCGGGTTAACGTTATTTCGTCCGAAAAGCAAAGGAAGCGGCCGAGCCAGGGGCGGCGCCCGCCGTGAGATTGGCGGCGCCCGCCGTCGCAAGGCTCAAGGTGGCCGACTGGTCTTCTCCTAGCTGGGGACACCAGGCCTATGGCGGTGCCCGCCGCATTGATGGCGGCGCCCGCCGCAGTTATGACGGCGCCCGCCGTCGATGTTGTCCGGGGGTCCTTGCCCGAAGGTCGCCGGCGAACGTATGACGACGCCGAACTAGCCCCGCCACGCCTCCAGTTAGGCCATCATTGTGTCTCCCAGGGTTTTGGCTATTTAAGGACGGGTTTGGAGGTCGGATTTGAGGGATTCCACAGCCAAACTCTCCCAAACTTTGCCTCGCCGGAATTTTTGTGCCTCGCCGGAGTTCTGAGGTGCTCGCCGGTGTCATTTGGTGGTGTTTCCAGAAGCCCTTTTTAAGCCTTTTGGTTGCCCTTGGAGGTCAAAACCCAAGCAAGGCAAAAAGGGGTCGAAACGCGCATCGTTTTGGTGAGTCTTCTCGCCATTCTATTGTCGGAGGTTCTTCACGGCGACCGCCGTTCATCACGGCGCCCGCCGTGATGAACACGGCGACTGCCGCCAGTGGCCAGAAGCCCCTTTGTTGGCTTGGTCTAGGTGGTCGTCGTTGTGGAGTCGTTCATTTCGATTTCTTTCGTCTTTCCTTAGATTCGTACTAGTTTATGTCGGATCTAACTTAGGGTTTCCTTATGGGTCGACTCGAAGGTCGTTGTGCTGTCGGAGCTATACCTGTGTCGAGCCCGGAATCCCGTTGTCTCTGCTCTATTCCAGATCTACAGACTAAGGCAAGTGGCGGTTCGCTCTTGTTTAATCAGTCCTTGTTTCATTAATCATTAATCGTTTAATTGTTAATTGAGTTAATGTGAACTGTTGTTCGGTTTGGGAATTAATTTCATAAGTAAACATGATTAAAATAATGTTATAATAGGTTGTATATCTGTTAGTACGACGCTATTATATGTGATAATTACCGTGATGGTATCGGGTAGTTTAATGTTAATCTTTAATGCTTAATCTCGTGTGTGTTGTGGGAACGCTAGTCCAAATAAGGATTAGTCGTTTCTTAATAACTTAATGTTCATAGGAACGCTAATCCAAGTAAGGATTTGTCGTTTCTTTAAATCATAATATTCCTTGGATTAATTCCGAATAATTTAAGGGTCATGACCTATGCTTCTTATCCACCGTTAAGGATTTGAAGTGTTTAAGCGCCTTGCAAGCGCCATTGGATGAGCATAATTGCAGTCCTGTGTATTAAGCACTTAGCTAGTGCAATTGGGGTGGACGTAACTGTCACCCTGTAAATTAAAGTGCAAGCACTGTGGCAGTGCAATCAGGGTGAACGTAAGGTCACCCGGTGTAATAATAACTTTCGTGTTCTCGGAATAATATTAAAAGCCTCAACAGTAGTGTGTGTGTGTTGTAATTTAATAAGATAAGTGCAGTTAAGCACATAATTAATAAGTGTAAGCACTGTAATAGTGCAATCAGGGTGAACGTAAGGTCACCCGGTGTAATAATAACGCCGTTGTTACTCGGCATAATAATGTTAAGTCCCGCGTGTGTGTTGTGTGTGTTTTAATTTGGGTTGACGTAATGGTCGCCTTAAGATTTAAGCCTTGTTGTCGCTCTTAATAACATTAACGTGTTTCAGTAATGTGTGTTTTGTAATTAAATAAGATATGTGCCTGAGTGCACATGATTAATAAACCCATGGCGAGTAGTGCAGCTAGGAAAGCTCGTCTCGACTTGAATGTAGTACGTTCTCTTTCCAATCTGGATTCGCTGTATGCGATGAGGTTGGTTGTGAACCGAAGCATCTCAGTCAACTTTTAAATCATTGGTGTGTGTAACTTTAATGTTCCCTCGGTTGTCATAATTTCCTATAAGGCTCATTTCAGGTTGGAGTCTTCTCTTCAGTGCATATCTTAATTGTTAAATCATTCCGTGAAAGTGTCGGGTTATATATCGTTCCTTCGGTTATTATTCGAGGAATAATGATAGTAAACGGCCACGATCACTCGAACCACTCTGCTTTGTGCCCTTGCTAGTCTATTCAGTAGACTAACCCGTTGTATTTTTGTTATCTGCATCGTCATGGTTGGTGTCGTCCGTCCGTTTCGGCACATCAGGAGTTGATTCCCGGAGTTTAAGTAACCTATTGAAGGATAAGAAGCTTGCAGACGAAGATTTAAAAGTCAGTGTTTTAAGCTGTTAAGTGTTTTAAGATTGTTAAAGTGTTACTTCAATGTATCTTCATAATTTAGCCATGTTATAAGTTGGCTCTTTAAAGTCTTCCGCTGTGTAATTTAAAGTCTTCCGTTGTTTAATCTTTCCATTATTATGTAATTATGTTATGTATTTAAGCTTAACTGTTCTGGAAAATCCTGGGGTGACTTTGGACGGTAAAGTCTGAGGTCACTGGCATGTAATATCTCCGGTATAAATTGGGGGTGTTACAGTTATGGTATCAGAGCAATGGTTTTAAAATTCTTGGCCTATTGTTAGGTTTGAGAATTTTCGAAAGTTTATTTTGAAACTGTTTTCAAACCTAGTTTTTATTTAAAAAGAAATTTTGAGAATTTCAATGTTAAGAGTTGTAAGTAACCCGGTGATTTAATTTAAGTGATTTAGCGTTTCGAAGTTCGAAAGCTATTTATAATTGGTTTATAAAAGTGTTGTGTTATAAGCGATTAACTTAAAGTTTAAAGGGTTGAAGTTTGAAAGTGAGATTGTTAATAAGTGGTTTCAAACTTCTGCAAGCTTCAAGTGTTACTTATTCCTTAGATCCATTCTTAGGAATATGGCCGAATTTCAGTAAACCACCCTTTAAATAGGGCACTTTGCCCACAACCACCCCTTATACACGAAATTACTTACAACCACCCATTAAACACATTCCGTTAGCAACGAGCCACCCCAACCCCTTTTCCATCCAAAAAACTATTAACTCATGTAAATTTACCAAAAAGCCCTTATTCAACCGGTTTTTGACCGATTTTGCCAAAAAAAAAAAAATTGGTTTTTGACCGGTTTTGCAAAAAAAAAATTTGAATAAAATAAAAAACCGGTTTTGGAAAAAACCGGATTTATTTTTTGATTTTTTAAAACTGATTTTTTTTTTAAATCGATAAATCTTTTTTAAAAAACCGATAATTTTTTTTTTGCAAAACCGATAAAATGTGATAAAAACGATAAATTTTTTTTAAAATCGATAAAATAATTTTTACTTTTTTTTTTAAAACCGATAAATTTTTAAAAACCGATAAAAAATCAAAAACCGGTTTAAAAATTTTTTTAAAAATAATTTTATCGGTTTAAAAAAAAATTATTTTATCGGTTTTAAAAATATTATCGGATTAAAAAAAAAATTTAAAATTTTTTTTATCGATTTAAAAAAAAAAGTATTATCAGTTTTAAAAAAAATTATTATCGGTTTAAAAATCGAAAAAAAATTATTTTATCGGTTTTAACAAAATTATCGGTTTAAAATCTAAAAAAAAATTATCGATTTTAAAAAATCAAAAAATAAATCCTTTTTTTGCAAAACCGGTTTTTTATTTTATTCATTTTTTTTTGCAAAACCGGTCAAAAAACAAAAAAATTAATTTTTTTGGCAAAACCGGTTGAATAAGGGCTTTTTGGTAAATTTACATGAGTTAACGGTTTTTTGGATGGAAAAGGGGTTGGGGTGGCTCGTTGCTAACGGAATGTGTTTAATGGGTGGTTGTAAGTAATTTCATGTATAAGGGGTGGTTGTGGGCAAAGTGCCCTATTTAAAGGGTGGTTTATTGAAATTCGGCCTAGGAATATTGTCTATTCTCGGGATTAATGTCATTTAAAGGTTGACATTTCTCCCAGGTTCTCAGTCTTTAGTGAGCAAAAGAAGGTCGTTCTTGCAGTTAACAGTGAAGGATAGTCAGACTAATATAAAGTTATTAGTTTGGACCTCTATAATCTACATCATGACGTATTTGACTATAGTGTCAAAATTAAGTTGGATAAGTTCTAAAGTAACGTTATGATTCACCAGAAGATGGTGAACACAAGGAACACAGCCCATGCTGGTGCTGAACCAAGGTTGATTCTGAGGAACGCCGCTAATCAAGGGGAAGAGCGTGAGGCTGCTTCCAACAATAATCAGGGAGGCAATGGCCAAGCTCAGGCCAACGCTCCGATGTTATTTGATGCTGCAGCAGTGGAGGCAATTCGAGGAATTGTCATGCAGGCAATCACAGATGTTATGCGACCAGTTGCACCACAAGCACAAGGTGGTCCAGTTCCTCAAGCTACTCCTGAAGTCGAGGAGTCAGTGGAGCAAGTACCTCGGGTCAATATTGTTAGGGACAGAGGAACTTACGGGCAAGCGTTAAAAGCCGTGAGTTCAATGAGGCCCGACAGCTATGACGGTACTAGAGAACCGGTCAGGGTGACCTATTGGTTCTCACATATGGAACGGTTGCTCCGGAACATTAATTGCACTGAGGCTGGAAAAGTGCACATCGCCTCTCTTCAACTCAAGGATGTGGCTACCGAATGGTGGGAAAGCACCGGTCTGGCTGACCATCCCGAGCTGAATTGGAGCATGTTCAAAACCAAGATGACCGATCGTTTCTTTTCCCGAGCTATGAGGGAGGAGAAGGATAAGGAATTTCTGTACCCGCAGACTAATGGGTTAAAGGTGACTGAGCTCGCAGCTAAGTTCAATCACTTGATGCAGTACGTTGGACCTGAGGTGTCAACCGAAGAGCAAAAGATCTGGTACTTCCATGGATGGATGAATCCAGAGATCAAGCCTCTAATGTTGCGTCATGACTGTACTACGTTAGAGCAATATGTGGATGCAGCCTACAAGACGGAAGTCACATTGGAGGAGTCTGCCCTTAAGAGGGAGAAGGAAGTTAAGGGAAATGGTGGGCAACAGGATCGCCAGGTTGGTTCATTCAAACGACCGGCATCGCCTACCAAGTTTGAGAAGTCGAGTCGCGCTAAGACCGAGACAACTCAGTCAGACTCTGCCAGAGGCTCAGGTTGGAGCGGCGGAGCAATTCAGTGCCACAATTGTGGTGAAGTGGGGCATAAAAGTTTTGTTTGCCAAAAGGACAAGAGGATGTGTCATAATTGTGGAAGGGAAGGCCACATAAAAGCATATTGTAGACTTAAGGGTCAGGGACCAATGCAGTCTTATCAGGCGTCAAATGTTGGTGGTGGGCAGAACCCAAGGCCAGTGGTATCTACTCCTGAGCAGTCCATGGCTCGTAATAAAGACAGAGCGCCTATGGGGTCTTCAGGCCAAGGGCAACGACTCTTTGTAATGAGCCAAGCCAATGGAGAAGAACCCTGATCCATTAAGTTGTATTTGTGTTAAGACTTTCTTTAAGATTAAGGAGTAACGACGTGTGTCGGTAATCTCCGTGGTATTAAGATCTGCTTGATCGACTTTTGTCAATTAATGTAATGTTTGGATGTTAATGAAGTGTTTCCGTGTTTTGGAAAATTTCAGAATGTGTTATCATTGCGAATTAGTTGCTCATACTAAACCCCGTAAGTGTCGAGAACAGCTTATGTCAAGTAAGGATAAAGACTGTCGGACTTATAGTGGTGAAGTATTGTGGACAAAGTGGATGTTCGTCCCCTATATGGTTAATCACAGGGTCGACTCTGCTATTTAAATCTAAATCCACTCCTAAGATTCTTCTTCATACATAGAGTATGTCATCTACAAGGCTAGGTGCAACTCTTTGAGGAAGATTAAGTTGTGGAGCGGTCATGTTGAGAGGAAAGGTTGCAGTTAGGGATGGGATATGTTGATGATCCCGATGTATTAAAGATTCCGTAAAGAGAATTGTCTACGCATCTAAGGAGTATTGTGGTAAGCGTTATCTCATACGCTGAGTTCTTCCGAGATTTCTTAAGGAAAGGGAATGAGCTTGTAGAGTTTTGTTCAGAGAGATTAGGAGCTATCTCTCATGCATGAGTTTGTGCCATAATCTTTGAGACGGATGAATCATTTTCAGAATGATATCCTAAGAAATTAAGAGTAATATCTCTTGTGATCCATTTCAAGGATGAAGTGATTAAGGATGTTGGATCCAGGTGGTAAGATTGGTGTTGAGGCAGTATCCTCATTGGCTTAATACAAGTTTCGGGGTCGAAACTTATTTTAAGGGGGAGGTGATGTGATACCCCGTAATTCTGTAAGGATTATTTTGGGAATTTTTGGAATTTTCCCGAACACCCATTTAGTACGTCAGATTTAATTCAGAAAGTTGGAGACATTCTGTAATGTGCTCTGTATCTGTAATATTTTTCTCAGTGAAATAAAATACAGACGACGTACTTGGGATGTTAATTACTCGTTCGCGTACGATAAATTTTATCCCGGATTAACGTTATTTCGTCCGAAAAGCAAAGGAAGCGGCCGAGCCAGGGGCGGCGCCCGCCGTCGCAAGGCTCAAGGTGGCCGGCTGGTCTTCTCCTAGCTGGGGACGCCAGGCCTATGGCGGCGCCCGCCGCAGTTATGACGGCGCCCGCCGTCAATGTTGTCCGGGGGTCCTTGCCCGAAGGTCGCCGGCGAACGTCTGACGACGCCGAACTAGCCCCGCCACGCCTTCAGTTAGGCCATCATTGTGTCTCCCAGGGTTTTGGCTATTTAAGGAGGGGTTTGGAGGTCGGATTTGAGGGATTCCACAGCCAAACTTTGCCTCGCCGGAATTTTTGTGCCTCGCCGGAGTTCTGAGGTGCTCGCCGGTGTCATTTGGTGGTGTTTCCAGAAGCCCTTTTTAAGCCTTTTCGTTGCTCTTGGAGGTCAGAACCCAAGCAAGGCAAAAAGGGGTCGAAACGTGCATCGTTTTGGTGAGTCTTCTCGTCATTCTGTTGTCGGAGGTTCTTCACGGCGACCGCCGTTCATCACGGCGCCCGCCGTGATGAACACGGCGACCGCCGCCAGTGGCCAGAAGCCCCTTTATTGGCTTGGTCTAGGTGGTCGTCATTGTGGAGTCGTTCCTTTCGATTTCTTTCGTCTTTCCTTAGATTCGTACTAGTTTATGTCGGATCTAACTTAGGGTTTCCTTATGGGTCGACTCGAAGGTCGTTGTGCTATCGGAGCTATACATGTGTCGAGCCCGGAATCTCGTTGTCACTGCTCTGTTCCAGATCTGCGGACTAAGGCAAGTGGCGGTTCGCTCTTGTTTAATCAGTCCTTGTTTCGTTAATCATTAATCGTTTAATTGTTAATTGAGTTAATGTGAACTGTTGTTCGGTTTGGGAATTAATTTCATAAGTAAACATGATTAAAATAATGTTATAATAGGTTGTATATCTGTTAGTACGACGCTATTATATGTGATAATTACCGTGATGGTATCGGGTGGTTTAATGTTAATCTTTAATGCTTAATCTCGTGTGTGTTGTGGGAACGCTAGTCCAAATAAGGATTAGTTGTTTCTTAATAACTTAATGTTCATAGGAACGCTAATCCAAGTAAGGATTTGTCGTTTCTTTAAATCATAATATTCCTCGGATTAATTCCGAATAATTTAAGGATCATGACCTATGCTTCTTATCCACCGTTAAGGATTTGAAGTGTTTAAGCGCCTTGCAAGCGCCATTGGATGAGCATAATTGCAGTCCTGTGTATTAAGCACTTAGCTAGTGCAATTGGGGTGGACGTAACTGTCACCCTGTAAATTAAAGTGTAAGCACTGTGGCAGTGCAATCAGGGTGAACATAAGGTCACCTGGTGTAATAATAACTTCCGTGTTCTCGGAATAATATTAAAAGCCTCAACAGTAGTGTGTGTGTTGTAATTTAATAAGATAAGTGCAGTTAAGCACATAATTAATAAGTATAAGCACTATAATAGTGCAATCAGGGTGAACGTAAGGTCACCCGGTGTAATAATAACGTCGTTGTTACTCGGTATAATAATGTTAAGTCCCGCGTGTGTGTTGTGTGTGTTTTAATTTGGGTTGACGTAATGGTCGCCTTAAGATTTAAGCCTTGTTGTCGCTCTTAATAACATTAACGTGTTTCAGTAATGTGTGTTTTGTAATTAAATAAGATATGTGCCCGAGTGCACATGATTAATAAACCCATGGCGAGTAGTGCAGCTAAGTAATAGTGCAGCTAGGAAAGCTCGTCTCGACTTGAATGTAGTACGTTCTCTTTCCAATCTGGATTCGCTGTATGCGATGAGGTTGGTTGTGAACCGAAGCATCTCAGTCAACTTTTAAATCATTGGTGTGTGTAACTTTAATGTTCCCTCGGTTGTCATAATTTCCTATAAGGCTCATTTCAGGTTGGAGTCTTCTCTTCAGTGCATATCTTAATTGTTAAATCATTCTGTGAAAGTATCGGGTTATATATCGTTCCTTCGGTTATTATTCGAGGAATAATGATAGTAAACGGTCACGATCACTCGAACCACTCTGCTTTGTGCCCTTGCTAGTCTATTCAGTAGACTAACCCGCTGTATTTTTGTTATCTGTATCGTCATGGTTGGTGCCGTCCGTCCGTTTCGGCACATCAGGAGTTGATTCCCGGAGTTTAAGTAACTTATTGAAGGATAAGAAGCTTGCAGACGAAGATTTAAAAGTCAGTGTTTTAAGCTATTAAGTGTTTTAAGATTGTTAAAGTGTTACTTTAATGTATCTTTATAATTTAGCCATGTTATAAGTTGGCTCTTTAAAGTCTTTCGCTGTGTAATTTAAAGTCTTCCGTTGTTTAATATTTCCATTATTATGTAATTATGTTATGTATTTAAGCTTAACTGTTCTGGAAAAGCCTGGGGTGACTTTGGACGGTAAAGTCTGAGGTCACTGGCATGTAATATCTCCGGTATAAATTGGGGGTGTTACAGTTTGTAATTTGTAAATGTTAAAATCAACACACAATTACAAAGACATAGGGTTTGAGAGATTTTATATGACAAGTCCAACAACAACATAACCTATTCAAACCCTAGAAAATTTCAAAAGGGGGAGACTTCACCTTACTCACGCAATTCTGTACACAACGAAACACGGATAAATATGTGCACTACAAGATGCATTCAACGCCTTCAGCTCTCTGCCTCCACATGGTTTCACTCCCATGCAAAGTCGTCTATGGATGATTCTCCATTCCTCCTCCAACAAAAAAGCCAAAATCCAAGAGATAGAAGAGGAAGAAGAAAGTCTACATATGGTAATGACTGAATAAATGAAAGCGAGATGTAGGTAGCCTGATGAGGTTTGCCATGCAACGCATACCAGTACAATTAATTACTTTAAAAAATTCCATACAAAAAAATTACTTTGAAAAATTAAATATAAAAAATGCAAGAAGTTCATAAGTGGACTACTACGCACTGTGTTTCATTATGCATTGGCATAGCAGTAAGCCGGTCCACTTTCGAACACAATAAAATATATTCAAATTCACCCATACTTTGGGCAAATTTGCAACATGAACCAAGTTCATGCGAAGTTACAATTTTAAAAATAACTTCAACCAACAGGTTTTCAAATTTACACTAAGTTTTAAAATTGAGGGATTTGCAGAAAATTACCCGTTAAATAGGCCATTTTGCCTACAACCATCCGTTATACAAGTAATTACTTGTGACCACCCCTTAAATCCATTCCGTTAGCAAAGAGCCACCCATCAGCCCATTCCGTCCATTTCCATCGTTAACCCTTGCGAAATTACAAATATGCCCCTTATTTTAATTTTTCCCCAATTGTTTTTTATTTTGAATGGCCAGGTACGGGTTCGGGTCGACCCAGTGGGTCGAGAGCGCCATTTCAAAATTTTATAAAATAATTATTAAAATTATATTTTAATTAAAACAAAAAAATAATAATTTTTTTATATTATTTTAATAACAACATATATTATAATATTTAATATATAAAATAAAAACACATTTTTAATGACCCAACCTAGAAATTTTTGGGTCGAACGGGTCGGGTCACTTTTGACCCAATATTTTTCGGGTCGGGTCTCGACCCAGAAAACACGGATCGGGTCGGGTTTGCAGGTCAGGTAAAAAATTGACAGCTCTAAATCGGACCAAACCGGTTTTAATATTTTGAATGGTCAGGTACGGATTCGGGTCGAGAGCGCTATTTCAAAATTTTATAAAATAATTATTAAAATAATATTTTAATTAAAACAAAAAATAATAAATAACAAAAAATATTATATAATATTTTAATAACAAAATATATTATAATATTTAATATATATAAAATAAATACACATTTGTAATGACCCAACGGGTCAATGACCCAACCCATAAATTTTTTGGTCGAACGGGTCGGGTCACTTTTGACCCAATATTTTTCGGGTCGGGTCTTAACCCAGAAAACGCGAGTCGGGTCGGGTTTGCAGGTCAGGTAAAAATTGACAACTATAAATTGGACCAAACCGGTTTTAATATTTTGAATGGTTAGGTACGGGTTCGGGTCGATCCAGCGGGTCGAGAGCGCCATTTCAAAATTTTATAAAATAATTATTAAAATAATATTTTAATTAAAAAATTAATAATAAATCAAAAACAATTATTATATAATATTTTAATAACAAAATATATTATAATATTTAATATATAAAATAAAAATACATTTGTAATGACCTAACGGGTCAATGACCCAACCTAGAAATTTTTGGGTCGAACGGGTTGGGTCACTTTTGATCCAATATTTTTCGGGTCGGGTCTCGACCCAGAAAACGCGGGTCGGGTTAAAAATTGAAAGCTCTAAACCGGACCAAATCGGTTTTAATATTTAAAAAACCAAACCAGTGGAAAATTAAAAGAACCGGGCAAATCGGAAAAAATGAGGGGCATATGGGTAATTTTATAGGGGTTAACGGTGGAAATGGACGGAATTGGCTGATGTGTGGCTCTTTGCTAACGGAATGGATTTAAGGGGTGGTCACAAGTAATTACTTGTATAACGGGTGGTTGTAGGCAAAGTGACTTATTTAACGGATGGTTTTCTGCAAATCCCTCTTTAAAATTTAGTGCAATAACACCTAATCTAACCTTTAATTTGCAAAATTATCAAATTTTCCCTAATTTCCAAAATTGGACGTACATTGATCAAATTCAATCATAATCTAACCTTTAAAGTGCATAAAATCAACTAAATTAACACTACTTTTTTCAAGAAAAATAACCCAGTCTCTCATAAACAAAGTAAACAATTTCGACCTAATTCACATTTGCATCCAATTTTTTCATATTCGTCCAAAATTCACAACATACTCACCAAATTAAGCACTAATTTGCCTAAAAACGGCAAAAAAGAACACGAATTCAAACAAATTTAATCGAAGTAACCGAATTCTGTAAAAAACTCTAAATGAAAATTGTAGTTACCCTCTGTCACCGAGCGAACCGCGTCTTTGTTTCACCATGTTACGAGAGAACGAGTTGGAAGATTTGTCTCCGGACACACAAGTTATTAGCAAACAAGAGTCGCCCGCCCGTCAATTGCCGGAGAAGCCTACCGGAGCCCGTCATAAGTATAAGAAGGGTAGTAGGAGGGGGTGAGGGGCTGAAATGGATCTGAGAAAGAGGGGTCTGAAAATGGATCTGAGAAAGGGAAGAGGGGGGGGGGGGGGAGGGGTTGAAAAGGATCTGAGAAAGAGGTGGGGGCGGGGGGTTGAAATGGATCTGAGAAAGAGGTGAGAGTGCATGTGAGACTAAAATGGATATGAGAATTAAGAAGATAGGGCCTTAGATTATAAAGTACAATAAACAACTACAATAACTTTATAAAAAAACTCTACTATCATTAACAAACAACAAATACATAATGATGAACATGTAGTACTTTATTCTCACAAAAAAAGATCCAAAATATACATGCAAATTGCATATAAAATACAAAAAACAAACAATAATGCGAATCAAACTTCAAAAGTAATAAACATATTATTTATACAAATAATATACATCTATACTATATAGAAATATTTATATGAAGTTATATATAAGGCTATATACATGGACAAAAATAATAATAAAATAACAAGTCAATGACTATAAAAAAAAACTACATCCACATTAGAAAAAGCGATTTCATTTGTATAAATTATTGAAGAGTAATGTGTTGCATGTGACACCGATACTTTAGAGTATAACACGTTCAAACTAAAAAACTACATATAATATTTTCATCAATAAATATATACAATTTCATAATTCATCTTAACCAACACACAATATCTTACTCTTGTTTTTTTTTTGATAAGGTAAGAATTAGACTGGAAACCACATAAAAGTCGGTTTCTCAGTCTATAGCATCCTTTCGGATGAGAATTACAAATTCTAGATTAGTTCGAATATCTTCCAAGGAACTCAGCTGGACCTTCTTAGCGATGAAGTCGGCCACCACGTTTGTTTCTCGGAAGACATGAAAAATCTGCACTGAAGAGAAAAGTTGTAAAACACACAGGATATCAGAAATTAACATTTCAATATCCCATGGACAATGCCAGATTTGATTCAGAACATTCACAATGGTAAGGTTATCGCATTCAAGTTGAATGTTGGTAATGCTTAATTCATAGGTCTTTACCAGGGCATTTCTTACTGCCAATGTTTCTGTTTTTAGCGGGGTTGAGGTACCACATTTATCTCCAAAGAGGAAAATTGGTTTACCCAGATTGTTCCTAAAGATGTAACCAAAACTAGATTCACTGTTGGTTTTGGTGGATCCATCTGTGTTGATCTTAATAATATTATCCGGTGGTTTTTTCCATTTCTTTGTTGGTCGTCTAACCATGTTCGTTCTATGAGTTTTTTGTTTGTCTTCTGCTAAACAGTCAGGATTCCAGCTTTTCGTCTTATTTCAGTTCTCAATTTGTCTCTTAATGTAGATTGGTACATCCTTTATGGATTCGTCATCATTGTTTGTTCTTCCAAAGCTTTGTTGGTTTCTATAAAACCAAATGCCCCACCAAGAGACCATTAATTCAGTGAATTGTGGTTTATCAGTTTTTGTCGAATTTCATCTATGATTTCATTGATTTTTTTGTTCCTAATGTTTAGGGATCTAATGATGCCATAGGTATCATAATTCAATTTTTCGATTGTTTTTATGGTATGGTTACATTGGAAAAGGAGATGATTCAAATCCTCCAAATGAGTATTACAACGTATATAACCCGGAGGGGTTGCTACACTTTTTTCTGCTAATCTAGCTTTTGTTGGAAGTCCATTTTTCATTATTTTCTAAACAAAGTTTTTAATTTTGGGATATGTGTCCAGCTTCCAGATCCATGAAGAATCATAGGCAGTATAACTCTTGTTTTTGTTAATTAGTTTCATAGCAGAGTTAGTAGAAAACCAACAATTCTTGCTAGTTTTCAGTACATTATATCAAGGATCTCATTTAAGGGTATTGGGATCGAGGTTATTTTTTTTGGCTAAATCATATGGTAGACATTGTTCTAGTAAATTCTTGTTCCAGGATTTATTTGGCAACATAAATTCAGCTATCAAGGCATCCTTGTTCACGATTGATTGTGAGTTTATGGTATATACATTTACATGATACACCATTCATATCAATATCTTGCACAAAAGCAAGTGGCTACTAAACTAATTTATATACATATATTTATTATTATCAGATGTACGTAATCACTAACCTAACTTAAATTATGACACTGACCGCGTGAATTCAACGCGTTAAATTTTATGAAAGACGCAGAACGAAGCCAAGACGCTTTGCCAACAACGCGTTATACATCTATCGCATTATATCTTAATGCATTGTCTACCAGGACTTGTCCAGATCACAATGAACTGTTTGAGCTAATAGAAACACAACAACGACGCGCTTCACCCCGGTCCGACATGTGTCATCCCATCCATTTGGTCCAATCAACACTCAACACACCTTGCCGACTTCGATCACATGATTAACCACGAGCAGACACGCGTCCCCCCAACGCCACTAAGTAGAAGCATAACTCATCCCCTATAGATAGCCTCCCAACGCCCAAAAGAGAGGGGATTTTGGCCGGAGATTCATTTCTTTGAGAATGTTTTGTCCATTTAAAATCTGTGTATGGCTCTCGTGTATTTGTAAGAAAAGTGTAAAGTGTTTCGTTATAAATAAAAAAGAGAAGTGTTTTATGTATACCGCGTTCTTTCCTTTCTTTGTTCATCTTATCAAGTTACTGTATTCTTTAGATAGTCAAAGTCTTATAGAGACACATTTTCTAAGCGCGGGAACCATCACAACCATTAGAAAGAATTAAGTAAATTATATTTTCAAAACTTCTATGATTAATTATTTAGAATATGTGATGATTGATTTGTCCTTGTTGCAGTACAAATTAACATGCCCCACCACCATCCATTTTCCTCTTGTGATGCTTCATTTTTGGAGCACCATACTTATCGATCATTAATTAATTAGAATATATATATGAAGTAGCGAAAAAAATGAAAAATCTATTGTTTGATGATACTCTAGGTAATAATAAAACCACTTTTACTTTTGATTAATCAAAATATCAGAGAAGTCGATCTTTTCAATTTTTGATTAATCTCCTAGCCCGTTAATCCATTTTTATTGGATGGTATAAATTCATTGGCTTGTATAATGACTCGTGTGATTGAAAAGAAGCGTTTTATTCTTTGATCAAGATAATGAAATATTATATGTGACTTGTGTGCGAAATACTCATAAGTTACAAATTTAATTAGATCGGACAACTTTATGTCCAAATTTAGCCTTTTTTTTCTTGATTCATTTCCCTTATCTTATTTTCTACATGTCACTCCTTTCAAATTGGTGGGTCGACTTGAATTGTGTTTGGCATGACAAAAAAATAGAATTTCATTGGAGATACCATTTACTGTTTTGAAAAATGAAATGGTGTTTGACAATTAACAATAGAGATAACTCTTAATATTTAGTACGTCTTCGTTTTCTTATAAGTGTTGTCTAGGGAGGAGGCTCGTGTTCCGTTTTAACTGTTGTATGTAATTGATGGTTGCTTTATCATGTTTGGGTTTATCAGGTATACTAAATCTGAACAAATTTACAAGAGAGGCTTTAATACACTACTTTATTTTCAATTCTTTTTTTTAATCAAAATTCATGTATGTACATTACTCCCCCCCATGTTTTGTAGCCCACCAGAGTAAATGAGTAGTAGATGATTAGAGATTAGAGAAAACTAGTGTAATTCTCTATGTCATATATATTGAATCAAAAATATTAATAATTATTAAAATCAATCTATATATTAAAAAATAAATCTAGATAATATTGATATTAAAATCAATTTCGGACATAATTTCGTATCTCAATCATTCACATGATTAGGAAATTTTGAATTTGTACATAATTAGGAAATTTTGGATTTGTAATCTTTGTGATTAACTTGTAATCTTTGTGTTTGATTTGTATTTAAATTAGGAAAAAAATGAGTGATAGATTTAGGATAATAATCTTTGATTTATAATTAGATTTATTTAAAAAAAATGAAAAAGCAGAAAATGACATGTGACGGTTTTAATGAGGGAGTGTCATGTGACGGTTTTAATGAGAGAATGTCATGTGACGTAATTAGGTTCTAGTTTAGTAGATATATAGTAGATTAGGAAATTTTGGATTTGTATATAATTAGGAAATTTTGGATTTGTAATCTTTGTGCTTGATTTGTATTTAAATTAGAAAAAAATGAGTGATAGGTTTAGGATAATAATCTTTGATTTATAATTAGATTTATTTAAAAAAATTGAAAAAACAAAAAATGACATGTGACGGTTTTAATGAGGGAGTGTCATGTGACGTAATTAGGTTCTAGTTTAATAGATATATAGTAGATTAGTAATTTGCAAGACATGTTATCAAGGACAATTTGGCTCAATTAATTGACTCTTAATATCTATGCATTTGCCTCAAACATCATGATCAATTATAAAGAAACGGAGGGAGTAGCGTTTGAAATACTATTTATTTAAAATATTACTTTCATTAATGTTTCAATTTAAGCTAGTTTGAACTGATTAGTCCACCGCTATCACTATGTCAACTCTTAATGCTCTTTAACAAAAAAAAAAAAACTCTTAATGCTCTATGTTACTGTTGGCCTTTGTTCTAACATTTTTTCTAACTTATCCTATATGTTATAAATGTATAAATAAAAAATTCTAATTTAAAAATTAAATTCTAAGAAATAACTATATAAATCAATAAAATTCAATCAATTATATTCAAATATTGGTTCATAACATGTGCCTTCGTTAGCTCTAATACACGAGTCATATATATTATAGGACTATTTATATGCCTTATATATTAAAGCTTTCCTATGGACCTGGTGTTTGTGAATGTGGTATACTATATATCAAATGGTTTTTACTTGACTCGGTCAGTAATTGAACATCCAAATAACTACGACTTTGTTGTTAACAAAAAAAAAAAAATCAATTTTCAACAAAAATAAATAAATTGAAAAGTCAATTTAGTCTTTTTCTGGATATATTTTTTCAGGCATAAATTAATATATTCCTTACTTCCACCCTCCATGTTAATTTGAGAGGATCCATTAATTGATGTAAACGCCTCATGTATAATAACCCCGAGTTTAATGTTCTCAAAATATCAAACCAGTATAAAGAAAATGGGGTTCGGTTGTAATTGGATTACTAGAATCAAGATATACATGACCTCTGTATCTTTTTTTATCCTTATAAATGGTAAGCCTTCTGAGGTGATCCTTCCTGAAAGAGGATTAAGGCTTACAGTCTTGTATGATTAGTGCAGGAAGGCTAGTGTCTAAAATAGAGGGAATAGAACTTCCTACATCATCTAACAGGACATCACCAACACACACTTCATGCAACTCAATAGGTCCTTCATTAGTGGAACACTCAACTACGGTCTCCACTGCATCAGTTTTAACATTTTCATGCACAGAATTATCAATATCACTAATGCAGAGAGGGGTGGACAATTCAATGGAGTTGGCTTTATGAATATTATGTTCAAATATAATTCCATCAGATTCCATAGTCAAAGTTCCACTATCTACATCAATCTTTGTCATGGAAGTTTTCATAAAAGGTCGTCATAGCATAACAGGAGCAACTTGTTCATCATAATCCATGTCCATAACAAAGAAATCAGCAAGGAAAATCAAAGAACATATCCTAACAAGAACATCTTCCACTATACCCTTAGGGGGCACACATGATCCATCAGCAAGTTGTATGACAATGTTAGAATCATGCAAGAGTCCTAATTCCAATTTTTCAATCAATGAATAGGGTAGAACATTAATTGAGGCACCCAAGTCTAGCAGTGTTTTCTCAAAAAGATGCCCACCTATAGTGATAGGAATAGTAAAAGTACCTGGATCCTTGCATTTTGCGGGCAGACGCTTCTGAACTACCGCTGAAACTTGTGCACCCACTGGACTCTTCTTTTGGGGCTTCTGCTTTTGAGTCCTCTTCACCGTGCATAGCTCCTTTAAGAACTTGGCATATCTCGGGATGGCCTTTATAAGCTTGAGCAGGGGAATGTTCACCTCACAGTTCTGAAATGTCTCGAACAGGTCACTGTCGTCGACAACTCTCTTTGCCTTTAGCGCCTCGGGAAAAGGTGTTGGGGGCTTCTCCGAACCTAGAGGAGGGAACGCGGGGCAAACGTAATCATCATAGGTCTCTTCAGCGGAGACAGAGTTTTGTGGACCAGGTTGTGGCGAGCCCACCGCGGGGCGGTGGGTTCGCGGTGTCTTTACTGGGTTCAGGCGCCGGGTCGCGGCGAGGGTCGCCGCGGGGCGGTGTCAATGAAACTCCTTTACTGGCTCATCCCCTAGTTTCTGGCCGGGCCGCGGTGGGGTCTGTCGCGGGGCGGTCGGTGATTTCTTCCTTCTCGAACTCATTCTCCTCTTCAGCATTAGGAGCAACGATCAAATTCTTACCACTTCTGAGCGTGATAGCACTCACGTTCTCTATAGGATTCACAGTGGTCTGGGATGGTAGGGAATTTGATGCCCTTTGGTTAATCTTGGTCACCTCATCGGCTAACTGACCAATCTGCCTCTCCATGTTCTTGATACTCGACTCAGTAGCCTGCACATGTGTGGCAAAGTGCTGAGTCAGAGTCTTTAGCATATCCTCAGTAGAAGCTCTAGATGTTTGGCCTTGGGGCCTCTGTTGATAAGGGGCTCTCTGCTGGTACTGTTGTTGCGCCGACTGGTACTGCTGTTGCTGCATTGGCTGTTGACCACCTTGAGGGTCACTCCATCTAAAGCCTGGGTGGTCACGCCCTCTCTGATTGTAATTGGGCTGTCCACCATATTGTGGTCTAGGGGGTCCGTAACCTCCTACAGCGTTTATTTCAACAACACCTTCCTCTTGCAGCTGGGGACAGGTATCGGTATGGTGGGACTGGTTAGAGCAAAGTCCACACGCTTTAACTTGTTGAGGGGCATTCTGATTCGCCATCCTCAGCACCAACTCTTTCAGCTCGGCCAACTCAGTCAACACCGGGCTTGGTCCTGTCGGGGTCACAACATTGACCGCCTTTCTCTGGTACGTCTTCCGAAGCTCCTGGTACTCTCACTCATCTCCTGGAGTCTCTCCATAGCCTCATCCGGTGTCAGGTTCAGAATACTTCCACCGCATGCAGCATTAACCATTCTCCTCTCTTGGTCCAGCAGACCGTTGTGCAGATAAAGGACAAGGTCCTGCTTGGCATATCCGTGGAATGGGCAGTTGGAACAAAGCCTCTTGTACCTCTCCAGATAATCATACAGCGTCTCATCACCAGCCTGCTCAATGTTGGCAATTGCCTTTTTCAAAGCATTCGCCTTCTTCGTGGGAAAGTATTTGTCCAGGAACGCTTTGTGCAGTTTAGTCCATGTATCTATGGTTCCTGGCGGCATGTGGTAATACCAATCGCTCGCAGAGTCGAGTAGGGAGAAACCAAAAGCTCTCATCTTGATCTGGTCTTCCGTCACATTCCTGGGCTTCATCGTCATACAAACATTGTGGAACTTGCCCAGGTGAGAGATCGGATCCTCTCCACTCAGCCCGTGGAATTTAGGGAGATAAGCAACAACTCCCGACTTCAATTCAAAGTTCACCCCTTCTCCTAGCGCAGGGATGATGACAGCTAGGGGTTGCGCCCCTATATTCGGCTCAGTAAGCTCTCTCAGGGTTCCAGTTCCAGCCATTGCAACGGCTGGGGTATTGGCAGTCTCAACGGTCTCAACTGTCTCTATTCCTTCTTCTCCGTCTTCCCTTTGATTGCGCAGGTTCCTAAGGAAAGATCTGTCAACCTCTGGATCGAAAGGAGCTAGAATAGGGTCAGTACTACGAGTGTCGACCATAAGATAGGTCTCCACCAAAAATCAATCACGAAAACACACAACAAACAAAAGCCTTCCCCGGCAACGGCGCCAAATTTGACGATGGCTAAAAGATGCACAAGCAAATGTCGTTGATTAGCCTTATCAAAGTAAATTATCCTAACAAACCCACTAAACAGAAGTATAGCAGACAAGTAAGGGTCGATCCCACAGAGAAGGTTTGATGTAGTATGCAACCGTGAATGACAAGTAACACAAACGGGGGGTTTAGTTATCAAGAGAACAAAGCAAATGAATTGAGTTGAGTTTAGAAAATATAATGAGGGAAAAATAGTTCCACTAGAGCAAAATCCACAAGTACAGAGATAAAGTTCGATCACTGAAATCTATTTCGTCCAAGTTCTTTAATTATCCTTATAGTCGTTCCCATCCTGATCTTAAGTACTATTGATTCTCACAGTTGTCAATAGACTTATTACTATGCCAATGATAAAATACCACTGATTCTCACAGTTGTCAGCGTACCTTAGCACCAAAACAGCAATAGCAATGCACACAAGGATATAGGATACATGCAAGTAGAAAGACGTACAAGTACTCACTCCCCTACTTAACATGCAACTGATTCTCACTCACAATTGTACGCTCGGAACCCCTATACGCACAATTGTGTTTGCCACTAGATATGCACTCGGAACCCCTATATGCAATCCTAGCAATTGATAAAAAGCATTCAACCTAGTTGATCAGGCTAAGAAGAACAACAAGAAATCAATATCAATATAACCAAGAGAATCAATCCAACACTTATAAGGATAAGAACAAGGAATATAAATCTCACAAACACATCAACTGTACTGCTTCAATCGTCTAGCAGAACAAGGGTGAAGTTAGTTCTCCATCAAAGGGGATGAAAAACTCTATAGAAAATAACGTCTGAAAACGGAAGCAATCCAGTGATGATAAGTCTCTCTCCTCTTGACCTAGAAAAGAGGCTTAAATAGTCTTAACAAACTAGGTTAAACTAAAGCTGAAATTAAAGGAAACAAAATAATAATAAAATAAAGTCTCAAACATAAAAGGAAACTAAATCGTCTCTGGCGCGAGGTCATTAAGCACAGCCACCGCGGGGCGGTGAATTCCACCGCGAGGCGTCGAACTTCCACCGCTGGGCGGTGGCATCCTCTGGCGTGGGCTTCATCTTCACTGAGAGTCACCGCCGGGCCGCGGTACTTTTGATGCGGGGCGGTGAGCTCATTTCTCCATCTCTCTTCTTCTCTGCTTCTGCTGCTCTTCAATCCTACCAAGTGTTGGTAGTCTTCTCCATAGATGCTCCAGCAGCTCCATCCATCCTCATGCTCCATCTAAGCTGCAAAACCTTGGATTTCTTCACTTCTCTCCAAAACATCTGGATTGCAGACTTAGCACCAAAACTCATCCAAAACCTCTCCAAATCATGCTAATAATTGCTAGTAAAGGTGTATGAAATAACACCTATCATTCTTCTTACTTTAAAAATGTATGAAGTCCTTTAGATGTGCTCTTGAACTCAAATCTTCTTTGTCTTTTGAACTCATATCTTCTTCGTGTTAGATCTGCTTCACATTTGGCCACGTTTCGATCAGCTTCTTTTTCCTAAATAAAGTATATTGACAAATTCAACAAATATCAATATAATATATAACCTTTTTACGCATAAACTAATTTTCCGAAATACTAAATGAAACATATACATTATATATTGCTTGTGAAACTAAAACTTATACATTATATAGTGCTTACTCAAGCTCTGAATTTTTTTATTGGCTTACTACATGTGACGACACCTCTTTTGCTTAATTTCTTGAGCTTCTGCAATTCAAAGCATCAAACTTTCTTTCCCAGTAATCCTCCTTTCTATTTGAAGGCAAAAAGTGCGGTGAATGTAAAAGTTGGCTAATGCAATTTAAGCGATTAATTGCTCCTACTTAATGTATTAAGTCAATTTCAAGTCATTTCACTTTTACAAATCTCCCCTCATTCAACAAAATTTGAAAATGGTTCACCGTATGGTTGGATCGTGCGATTAAGGATAAGAAGAGAATAATTATATTTGTAATTTTTATGAATAATAATTTTTTTTCTCAATTACAACACTATATCATTTTGTTGTATTTACACATCACTTTCTACGCAATTGGTATGATATTTCATCACACGTTCATTTAACCGTGCTAAAAATACAATACTTAAAAACTGAACTCAACACATATAATTGTGAAACGTGACCATAAATAACCATTGACTTAAAGCGTTCTTAATATCTTTATAGATATAGATAGAAATATTATATACGTTTATAGATTGCATATGTAACTATTTTGGGTTATATAATTGGTAGGATATATTATTGGTTTTTCATTTATATTTTAAATGCTAATTGTGTATCACTAATTTTTAAGCTTAATCCATGGTACATTCATTGCTAAAGAAATATTAGATACGTTTACAAATTGAAAATGTAATTATTTTAGGTTATTCATTGTTAATTGGATAATTTGTTTACTGTATAGATTATAAAAAGTCATTAAATTGTGACCCATACATTAAATTGAGGGGCATTAATTAGACATTTTGTCTACTTTATATTTATATTGAATGTGTAATTGGTAGCTTTGAGATATGATAGTACTCCAGACAGGAATATATAATTAGAAATTGTGTCTCATTCATACATTTTTTGGGTCATCTCATTGCATGATGATGTCGATCTTTACTTAAGTTCAAATATGTATTAATTAATTAACACCATCATCTACTGAAACTGTTAATCAAAATTAGTGTTTGTTTGGTTGAATGTGGAAAGTGTAATTTCTAGGAAGTTATTTCATGTGAAATCAAAACATGGGAATTTAAATTCATGGAAATTGGTAAATTATGTTTGGTTAAAATCTAAATCATGGGAAATATAGGGGAAAAAAATATTACCCACCCCTCCCTAAGTGATTGCACTTCCTATGTTTTGTAGGAATTGAAAATCTCATAAATTAAATATCTGCATTTTTCAAAAACAAAAAGGCCAACCAAACACATATATTTGATATCACTTTCCAAGTAATTTAAAATCATGAGAATTTACTTCCCAACCAAACGAGCACTTAGTGTACAATAAGCATTCTCTTTATTAGAAGTCAACTAGATATATAACATATATTCTTTAGGTAAAACAATCATTTCGAAAAGAATTAAAATCTCAAGTGCTCAATTTAGGGTTTGTTTGGTGAACTAATTTATCAAGGCATTTCTAGTTATAAAGTAAATTTTTTTGTAAAAAGTAGTTTTAACGCTTTGAAATTTGTGTAGCATTTTGAATTTTAATTTTTTTTGGTATTTGAGAACATTTGATTTTAAATAATATTTTATGTAAAAAATACATTTTTATATTAAATACTATTTTTTAAAATAAATATTTATAGTTAAAAATGTCTTTATAATGAATAAAAACAAACAAACCCTTAATTGTTAAAACGTGTATTCATTTATAATTTGTATTGTTATCCGTACAAAGAACACGTTTTAAAATGATTCTAGTAGTAGCTAAAATCTCCTTGACTCGATATATTTCGTTTTGTTTGTTTTATGAATAAGTCAATAACTGAGTATTTAGGGTACGATTTCGGTAATAATCATTTTTACATATATAAGGCCGGAATTAATTTTCTAATACAAAAACTTGAACAAATATGTAGTCATTTTTGTTTTTCTCCCAACATCTTCCTCCATGTTTCTAACAATTACATAAAAGATTATAATGCAATAAGTTGATATATTATCTATTATCCTCAAAATAAAGAAAATGAGTATTTTTTTAACGAGAATAGTAATATGATAAATTATCTTATTATCCTATAAAGACCATCATTTATAGAAGGTTTAATTAAACGCTCTGTAAGGGCCCCTCAAAACGCTTCCTCTCAAGAAACCCTAAACGGCCGCCGTTACCATGGCATGACCCCCTTCCCCTCTCACCAGCCCACACCGAGCTCGATGGCTCCCTCGATCTCTGATCCACCGAGCAACATCACACCCACCGACCCACTGATCCACATCCATCGGCCCGACGCCTCGCGTCCAACCACCGGCCCGACGCCTCGCATCCAACCACCGGCCTTATGCTCCGCCACTGATGACGACCATCGACTACAACCTCAAGAAAACTGTTGATGCGGCTACTGATTAGGACATGGAGGTGGGGGAGAGCGTCCACTGCGGGATCATCGACGTTGTCCCGGACCCTTGCGTTCTGGTTCCTTGCTGCTTGCTCTCTCCATTTGTTTGATATGACAATGAAGAGGGGACGATTTGGCTTTGGCTTTGGAGACAGTGTTTCTTCCGGACCACCATGGTTCTGGAGTTTGTGCCGAAACTCCATATCTTGCATTCCCTTATGCTTGACTAATCTAAACGTTTCTGATATCTTTGGGTTGATTTTGATTTCTGCTCTTTTCCAAAGGCTTGCTTGTTTGTCGAGAAGGCTCGTGGCTCGCTTGTTTGCCGAGAAGGCTCGTTTTGACTCAATCATTTCTGTTGTGGAGTTGAGTTAGGTTTGATTTGAGACTGTTGTTTCGGGCTAGAGATCAAGATAGTGATCGTGTGATCCCTAGTGGCTTCTTATGACGTAGTGCCTCCAGACGGTGTCTTGTTTCTGCTTCTCGGCTGTGTCAACGTCGTGTTGGTGTATACCAACCCATGTTTGAGCCTCTCTCACTGATTTTGCCTTTTCGCTACTCCTCCTCGACAGTGATTGTCTCCTTGAATCTTGTTGTTTTTTGTTTCTTTCCTTTGTTGTTTTTTCTTGTTGTTGTTTTTTGTTGAATTTCCTTGTTGTTGGCTTTTCTTTGTCGATTGTTTTCGATTGCCGTCTTTTCGGCCTCTCAAGAATCCAGGTTTAGTTGTTCTGGATTCTTGAAATCTTTCCTTATCAAAAAATTAAAAAATTAAACGCTCTGTAACCTCCATTGTTGGAGGTTAAATTCTCTACAACCTTTCTATGCACCCTTCTGTGTATCCTATAAACTAAACTTGTTTATTTTTTACTCTAAACCCTAAAATATAAAACCTAAACCCTAATACATAAAATGTAAATCCCATTCCCTAAATCCTAAATCCTAGACCTTAAATCCTAAACTATATACCCTAAACCCTAAAATTCTATACCCTAAACTATAAACCCTAAATCTTAAACTATAAATCCTAAACCTTAATTATTAACCCTAATTTAAAGTTTAAAATATAAAATAAATAAATAAAACTTAAAGGGTACATAAAATGATGCACAATTAGAATGCAGAAAATTTGATGTGTCATTGATGCGTCTTCAAATCATCGTCATACCTACGAATTAAGTAAGTCATGGCCCACATTCCATTGCCAACTCAGCACGCCATTGGACAAAACAAAATAAGAAAAGAGAAGGACAAAATGTATTAAAAACCATATATATGATGAGTCAGCCAAATTATTATGGTGCGATTACCTGTCATGTAATTTAAGGGAATTAAGAATTTGATCAATTGGATGACTCTGCAGTTCAGCAACACAGCAACATTTTGTCAAAGACCCAGCTGGCAACATGGTAACGTCCCACGTAGACTATCCCCACACGAGTGACACCTATTTAGGAGTACAAGCGCACAATCCTAATTAATCTATTATCCCACGGACTTTAATAAAATTATTAACCTTCCATGATCCACGTACTGTGGAGTCTGTGGGTGTAGATTTTGATTTTTGAGTCGAACCCGGTCCATTTTTGGCCAAGTCTAATATGACTAGTGGAGCTATATATTCCCACCGGCTACGTAGGAGCTATTCTCTAAGTGGTGAATACTAGCTTGTACACGTGAGTCATCTTCTGTACGTGATTTCAAATGGCTTAGAGTGTGGTTAGAATTTAGATTACATCTCACAATCATGATATTGTCACAACCTTATATCCAAACAATAGTGATATAGGTGAACGTCTTTGTTAAAAAGAACTAGCTAGATCGACGTACAGTACGTTCATTACTTATCCCCCGTTAAACTAAATACAATTTTTTTTTGTTTAGGAAGACTATAATTCTAAGTCATAGAAGCTCTAGTAACATGTCACAACTCTAAAAACTGGAAATATAATTCTAAAATATAGAAACTATAGTTAAATAAAGTGACCAATATTAACTCAACTTAAGCAAATTAACCTACTAAATTCAGACAACATTAAAAATTATAACAAGTATCTAAATATAGAAAGAGTTTAAAAAAAATTAAATAAAACAATAATAATAAGCATGCAAATAATCTTTGTATCCGGTCTCCGGGTGTAAAAACTCAACGAAATTCCCAAATTGGTGCGTCATAAAAATAAAAATAAAAAACTTCTTTTTGATGACATTAAACGTCTTCCATGATATAACTCAAACAACCTTCTTAACATGTCATCACATCCAGCACCACTTTGCATCGTGGAGTTAAGTGCAAAATGTCAATGTACTCTTGCAAGTTTTCTCAAGTTTTTAATGTATTATATTCAAAAAAATTACTAAAGATCTGTTTAATTTTCCAAATATAATATATTATTTTATATTAAATTATTAATTTAATACAAGATAATACATTTTAAAATGAATCCAAACGGACTATCTTGACTTTTACTTCTCTTGATTGACCTTCCAATTAATCAATGAGAAGCCTAATTTTAATCTGGTAAAAAATAAAATCTTAGTTATTGTTTATCCTTTTTATTGAACATAATGTTTTGACAAAAAAATCTCCAATGACAATGTTAATGCTTTTGTACTCTTCCTTCATTTCATTGTCCATCTAATCCACCTCTGCCGACATAGTTGTAACATGTATATATATATATATGTAATTTAAACAAACTTTGGGGCCAATTTTACAATTACAGTTCATATGAAACAAGCAAATGGAAAAGCTGCTCTCCTTAGTTTATCCTATTAATTTGCTGATCTTCTCATGACATCATCAGTTTGTTAATCCAACTAATACATACAACTAGTTGCTCATTCTTATTCTACTTTGTCAATGTTTAGGATCACTAAAATTTATCCTTTTTAATACCCACAAATTGTCATTACTAGAATACCCAATGACAATGGGTGCCTTATAAGTCAAATATTATGTGATATCAAAATGCACATAAGAAGGATATTCTAGGCTGAGCTGGCCTTTAGTCAGATGTAAATAAAAATTATTGCACCAATAGAAAAAAAGGAAAATAAAATAAGGAATGGAAAAGACAATCTTAGCCCTCAGTTTCCTTCCATCCCACGTCTCTCTTCCAAGAACCAGTATTTAGAGTTTCTTCCTCTTTGATTTCTATAAATATTCTCATTAACTTCCATTAATAGAATTATTTTTTTTTTCAGGGTTTTAATCCATTTTAGTTCTAAAGTTTATTTATCCTCAATAAAAAGGTTCCTCTTCAAGCTTCAATCTCCACAGTTTTATCTTGTCCTAGTTTGCAGATAAAATCAGTAAATCACACAAGAAGATCAGATCCTCAAATCAAGAAGTTAAGAGTTTTGATAAGTTCAGCAACCTTTGCTTAGGGAACTCTTTATAAATTGGGAATTGAAGGCATCTTCTTTTTTCTTCTTCCAATTAAAAGAAATAGAATTTTGAGGGTTTTCTGTTGGAATTATAAATGGAGAATATTTCTTGTGTGTTTGGTGGGGAGGAAGAACAGAAGATGGAATTACCACCTGGTTTCAGATTCCATCCCACAGATGAAGAGCTCATCTCACACTATCTCTTCCCCAAAGTTCTTGACACCAGCTTCTCTGCTAAAGCTATTGGAGAGATTGATTTCACCAAGTGTGAGCCTTGGGATTTGCCAAGTAAGAATCTTTTTCACATCTCTATTCATTTCTGCAACTCAATTCATCTGGGTATTTCTTCCTTTTTGCTGATTAGTGTTTGTGCTGTGCTAATTTCTGATTCAGAGAGGGCTAAATGGGGTGAAAATGAATGGTACTTCTTCTGTGTGAAGGACAGAAAGTACCCAACTGGATTGAGAACAAACAGAGCAACAGAGGCAGGGTATTGGAAGGCAACAGGTAAAGACAAGGAGATTCACAAGGGGAAATCTCTTGTTGGCATGAAGAAAACTTTAGTCTTTTACAAGGGAAGAGCTCCTAAAGGAGAGAAATCCAATTGGGTTATGCATGAATACAGATTAGAAGGCAAATTCTCTCCACACAACCTCCCCACTTCAGCTAAGGTAACAAGAATTCAGAAAAATAATCAATTCCCCTGTTTTTATGTGATCTTATAACATTATGATTTTTGGGATTTTCCTTTGCAGAATGAATGGGTGATATGCAGGACTTTTGAGAAGAATTCAAGTGGAAAGAAAATCCCATTTCTAGGGCTAACGAGATCGGACTCCATCGAGCTTTGTCCTTCTAGTTCTAGCCTTCCACCATTGATGGACTCATCTTCTTACACTGACCAAACCAAGTTCAGTGCACCTGTTATGCCCCACGTGTCCTGCTTCTCCAGCTCCATGATCATCCCTCAAGAAACCATCCACCATGATCAAAGTTCAATTCTTGGTAACCCAACTTTCGTTTCCCAAGGGTACTACAGCCCTAGAAATCAAACCCCAAATTCAGCTTATGCACCTCAAATTAACTTGTTTGAGGGGGGTTCACAATACCCAATTGGGATTCGCCATGAGAATGGTGGGTTGAGGTCTACAATGATGGTGGAAAATGGAGGAGGAACAGGGGTGAAACAGGGGATGATGATGAAGAAAACAGAGAGGGTGACAGTTAGTGTGTCACAGGACACTTGTTTGTCTAGTGAGATGAATGCTGAGATCTCATCTGTTGTGTCCAACTATGAGATGGGAAGGGGTCCATTTGATGATCATCATGAGGGTCCATCGACATTCGGTGGACCGGCCAACACTGGATCCTTTTGGAATTGGAACTACTTGTAATTGATATGGTGGAAGAATGGAGGATCCAAGAAGAAGATGAATAGTGTTTTAGATCATTTGAAAAAGAAGAAGAAGAGAATTTTTATGTAATGGTCATACAAGAGGATGACCAGCACTTAGTCTATTGTATAGATTTTACTGAATCCTAATAGGAATAGGTTTGAAAGATATTTCAACTATTTTGTGTAATATTATTCAGGATATGAAAGCATACTAAAGTTATATCATATATCTATGAAACTATGTTACTCGGAAACTCCAATTGCCATGTCATTGGATTCATTTGGCAAGCAATCCTTCTCTTTGTGCTCAGCATTCTGTTATGTTTTGGTATGTTCTGCATTGGAGAGTCCTCTGGTTTTTGCTGATGTTGTTGCATCGCTAAGAAGATAATCATTTTCTTCTTCTTTTTCTGTTGTGAATTATTCCTTTTCAAGACCCTTTTTTCAGTTCAAATTGTGGGGACTGAATTCAGTAATGAGTTGCCATCTTTCTTTCATAAACTCACACAAAAAACAGAGGAGAGTGAATGTGTTTGGCAGCATCATGGGATAAAGTTTGGTGACAAGGCCAGTTTAATTCTTGTCTCTATCTTCTCCTCATTTTAATGCAAATTCTTAGGCCGTTACAAATGCCTATGCTTTTATAATCTCTTGATGGCTCTCAACAAAAGAATACCCCATGACTTTCAACATCAAATTTTTCTTTCTATCACGACAAAAGAGTATCACTCACTTGTCAATAATATCGCGATGATGATCCACGATGCGTGTTATGTATACTTTGTATTAGAATTGAAAGTTAGATTTGTACGACATGCGTCGTAACCATAGTTAAGGGTTCGTCTCCCTCGATCATTATTATTTTGGCTGTCATTGTAATAACCTTAAAAATCTTAGAATATCATCATTATAAGGAAATTAAGTGTGAACCCTAAATGGATTTTTTAAAAGATACATAGGATTAATTGAGCACCTAGCATGCATATATGTGTACTCTTAATTAAGTAGGGGGTTGCATAAATGACCTATTACAAAGAAATAAGTTGGGGTTAATATAGACAAAAATCATGTAAGTTTGTGATGGTTCACCATCTTTAAATTGACTTAACACAGTATTATTTCATGTCATAGGGCCGGGTTTATTATTCATATATGAAAATTAAAGTCTATTTGTAATTGGCTCGAATTTGATCGAATTGATCATGATCTAGAGTTCACGTGGGCCAGGTCTCATGCATAGTTGTAGCAAGAACAGCTACGTACAACACTTGAATGTGACATTAACAACTCATTTTAGAGGCTAATTAAAAAAAATGTTTTGTTCTAGCTTCATCCTAAGGTTGTAGCTAGCTTAGGTACTGGAACTTTGCAATACACTCTACCAAACTATTAATTGGATAGGAATCAATCTTCTGCTATTGCATAGAAAAGTGCTTAAAAAATCCAATCAAGATTTTCCATCTAGATGAGAATTTGTTTCACATGCATCCTGCCAGGGATATATATATATATGGAATCTCCAAAATTTTCTATAGTGTTCAATGTTGGATAACTTGGTTAATAATCTTCAACACCAAGTTAATTTAATTTCCTCGTCAAATTAAAGTTCATCTAATCCTAATCACCGTTCCCTCGTTGGGATTCGATTTGTCAACCTAAGTGTTGTGGCGGTCTTGACATTAAACTATCTTATAACATCAATATAACAATGCAAATGAAGTTATTCTGGAAACTTATTACGGATCCTCAATCGGTTTGAGTTCGAATTATCTCAGAAAAATAATTACATCACTCAGACATTTTTTCCTACAAAAATAAACCTTTAGATTTCTGGCAATTTTTCAGGCTTTTGCAAATACGAGAACAATTTCGAAAATGGCTTTTCTGGCAACTTGGCAATGGTACTCACATTAAGTTATGGGAAGACCATTGGATTCTGAACCTCACCCTTTCTGAGTATACTGGCAACCATGACCGTGGGACCACTGTCTCTCAATTTATAACTCTGGATAAGAAATGGAATCTGGGAGCTCTTCAACAGATCCTCTTGCATCACTTTATCCCCAAAATTTTGGGTATCTTCATACCCACGACTTACACATCAGACAGACTTATTTGGTTCCCCTCGTCTGATGGTACCTTCACAGTTAAGAGTGCTCGCTCTTTACTTACTCGTACGCCTACCTCCCCAAGCTTTCCTACTTGGTTCTGGAAACTAGAAATTCCACCAAATTTTTTTTAATGGAAATGCTTTTCTGACTCCTTACCCACAACGGAGCGTCTAATATGCACTACTCAAGGGTTTCATTTCATTCTGTCCTCTGTAATTTTCCTACTGAGGACTCCAACCATCTGTTTTTTTGTTGTACTTTCACTTCTACGTCTGTTCAACTATTTCAAAACCTTATCGGTCTTACTTTTAATTTTCATGTCACTGATGACTTCTATACTAATATGGAATCCTTCCACTCCACAAACAAATATATTATACATATACTTTTCTTTTGGTGGCATATATGGAAAGATCGAAATGCTTTACATTTTCGACAAGTTCCTATTCAAATTCAGCAAACTGTAAATCGTACATACGTCTCCTACAAAGACTGGATTGCAAGCTTGTCACAAGCACATCACTCTACTACCACTAAAAGGAAACACTCCAATTATTTTTCACATTGGTGAAAACCACCTCCTGACTGCATAAAATTAAATTTTGATGCATCCGTTAAACAAAACGGTTCTACACATATCGGATATGTTTTCTGAAACCACTGCAGTGAGGTTGTCTTCTTAGACCATAGGCAGATCTTATGCTCCTCACCTATTAAAGCTGAAGCGCTTGCCGCTCTTGAATGCCTTCGTAGGGCTATTTCGCAAGGCTATAGGCGGATAGTTCTTGAAGGAGATAATCTCTCTGTCATTAATTCTATTCGTGCAATTTGGAAAACCCCTGGGAAATCTCATCAATAATCCAAGAAATTCGCACATCGTTATATGGTTTGGATTATTTTCAGGTTCATCACTGTTATCGAGAATCCAATAAAGTTGCTGACTTCCTGGCAAATTCAAATATCTCCCCTACTATCCTACGGAACGCTATTTTGGACTACCTGTAGCCTCAACATGATTACACACAGTTATAAAGTTCTCGAAGTCGATATCTAGATTCGAGCTCTAGTATTTTTTCATCTTGTAAATCCTTTGTAAAAATCATCTGTTGTGATGATTTGGGTATGCCTTTTGGTTTGTAAGGATACCCTCTGTTTGCCTGTATAAAAATAAATAAATTAAAGTTCATCTAGAATTTGGCATACTAATATGCCAAATTCATACCAACAAAATATTTTTGGAAGGAAAACTGTATTTCTTCTAATGGTAATTAAGTCCGAAATGATTAGGTAAATAGGTAGTTCAAAACGTTTACTCCTGTGGGAGCCCGGTTCCACCGGACTTAAAGCCCATTAAAAAAAGGAGGCCCGAGAGTCCAAGACCCATTTTTAGGGTAGAAAAGGGGAGAAGACTGATGGTGAAAGGGGACGGGCAATTGAAAGAAAAGAGGGGCATAGCAAGGGATGATGGAGGCACATAGGAAAAATAGGGTTTTCTGGAGCTCCATCAGGGGGGACGAGGGCGAGATATCGGCTAGGGGGGAGAAAAAGAAAAGCAAGTTGGATGGAATTAGAGGAGATGGAGGATGAACTCGGGGGTCATATGCAAACAATGGCTACAAGCTTGAAAGGAGCCTTGGCGCAACATCATGCTCGACCTCGACCCGCACTTCGACTCGTCTCCCGTGCCAGCTCGTTGACAAACACCAGGATTCGAAAGGAAGATCGACTCCATGCCCTGATCTGCCGCCGATTATAGCGATGGGGCTTTGAAGGAGATTCATGGCAGGCACTGTTCCGATTGTGTCCTCGAATTCTTTGTTCAAAGGGATTCAATCACATTCAACTTTCTTCGTTTCTCTCGCCATCGATTCCGAAGCTTCTATCTCTCGCCGCCATTAAAGTATATGGTCACCTCGCTCTTTGATTTCTCTTCCGTTTTCTCACAAGGTTACATCTCTTTCCAGATCTGTCGTCTTTAAGAAGTTCGTTCATATAATTGTCTGATTCCGTGAATCTACCTTGTGTTCTTCATTTAAGTGTGCAATTTGTGCGCTAATCGATTCGATAGTAACTTGATCTGACAAAAATGCTTCTCCGTGCGCATTGCTTGATGTGTGATGTTGGTATTTTTGGGGGATCTTCTTATTTAAATTATCATTGAACTGTTCATTTTCTTTTGTGTACGTGTGTGATCTTTCTTGGCAAAATTTAGTTCTGATCATGTTGCTCTTTGATTTATACACCAATGTGTTTCATTATGCTATAAATTTGTTCTACTTAATACTCCTAGTTTCGAGAATCAATGTATACCCGAACTTTATTGAAACTAGCTAAAGATTTCTAAGTTTAAAGGATTTTAGTGCTTGATATCATTGAGGTGTAGAGCTCTTTGTAGTATTGGTAAAAGTTTGGAATCTCGGAGCTAGTCTGAACGCCCCTTGATAGGCTAGACGATGAGTTGGAGTTATGGTTGGATAAGCAATGGGAGGTTGGCGAGTTTTAAGCATTTAGCTTGGTGAAGGAGACGATTATGTAGCTTTTGAGCTCACTATACTTGTTCGATGTCTTTTTCGAATGCTTGAAAGTACATGTTCGCCTAGTAGATGTGCCTTTAGTGGAATATTCGACACTAGAAGGTCAGATGCCCGACTAATGAAATAAAGGGTGAGTATACTTGTTTGAGGTAATTTGATGGGTAATTTTTTTTCTCAATCTTAGCGTTTTTCTTTATATGCTTTTCGTGTGGAAACTGACTTGATCGTCGGAGTTGCAAACCCGGGGAAACCCTCGGGTCTTTTTCAGGTTTCAAGCACACTAAAGGAGAGGCATTCGGGCAACGGTGAGAGCCAATTGACATGGGAGGGGACTTTTATGGAATCAAGAAAGAAGAAAACCGGGATTAGTGGCGTGTTGGGCACTAACTAATTCACATAGTTGAACCGGAATTCAACACTGGCGTCGACCGTAGGGACCTCCTCACACAACTAGGAAGGCTCATGTCATGCCAAGATGCCCACTCTATGGAGAATATCAAACCACAAGCTTGATTAGAAGCAAGGAACAAATAACCAAGTTCCGCTACACTTCACTTCGGCTTTGGGTAGCCTTTACTCCATTCCATTTATGATTCGCGTAGCTCTCACTATGCTCCACCTCTGTTTCATGTAGGGTTCACGACGCTTCACAACGGCTGGGCTCGTACGTCCCTCAAGCCAACGCAATCTATGGCATCGCTCCCCTCACCACCGCTTACGCCTTTTACAAGAGAGCAAGTAGAAAGGCAATATGAGGCAAAAAGGGAAGAGGCATTGCACTTAAAATCAAGTTGAACAACATCACGAAAAAACTAGTGGAGTTTCCTTCGCGGCCTTTGCTCTTGGCCTTCGCGAAGAACTCATGGCCTATGCTCGTGATCTCCCGGCTTGCGCCTATTGCCTTCACGAAGGCCCCGCCTTCGTTCCATGGCTTAAAGGCCTTCACAAAGGCCTCCCTTTGCTCCATGGCTTCAAGGCCTTCACAAAGGCCTCCCTTCACTCATGGCTTCCTAGCCATATGCCCTCCGAGGGCTTAGAGAAAGCAAACGACAAAAGCAATACAAGAAAAGCAATACGAGAAAAGCAATGTGAGAAAGCAAGTAGAAAGTCAATGTGAGAAAGCAAGTAGAAAAGCAATGCGAGAAAGCAAGTAGAAAGGCAATGCGAGAAAGCAAGTAGAAAGGCAATACGAGAAAAGCAAGTAAAAAAAGTAATACGACAAAGCAAATAAAAAGATAGAGCGAAAAAGCAAATTGAGCAACACGAGCAAACTAGTGAAATCACTCTCTCTCTTATACCCTCTATGGGATCACTCTCTTCGACGCATGGGGGCTCCCTTATGCACAAATGCATACACCCTTCACGAGTCTCTTTTCTATGACGTACATACATGTGCTTCTTTATGCGCAAGTCTATAAACCCCCAATGAAAAACTTGAGTTTCCCTTCGATACAAGTCTCATGTCTACACCCTTAACAAGAAAACGATAAAGCAAGATTAGAAGGTAAACTAGTTGAGTAAAAGGGGAAACAATAGTGCCCTGCCTCTAAAAAGTCTTTTCATAGACTATGAAATGTTATTGGTGCTCTGCCCCTAAGAAATCCTTCCGCAACCTACACAATGAGCATCAAGGCTCCACCCCATTAGGAAGGCCTTGGCAATGTGCGAAGTAATGAATATTAGAGTTCTAACCCCATGATGGACCCCTAAACATTGCATGACAAGATCCCCTATGGGGGCCAATGTCAACGTATGCCTGATCCATTTAAAGAAGTTGTCAATAGAATTTTGATAGCCATAAACAAACAAATTTCTCATAGGAAACCAAGTCTAAGCAAATGAAAATATCTAGTAGAAAGCGCTTTACCAAGTTCCGCCCTGATATGGTCTAGGCCGGAACTTGGGGGGCTGTGTGGGAGCCCGGTTCCACCGGACTTAAAAGCCCATTAAAAAAGGAGGCCCAAGACCCATTTTTAGGGTAGAAAAGTGGGGGAAGGTTGATTGATAGCATCATGGCCAGCCATCAGATGGTTCACTAAGGGGCTGAGTCAACCAAGACCATGGCGTCCTCCCTGGAGTAGTACTTAGCTCAGTTTATTAGTTATTTCTATATTATTAGTTATTTCCAGTTTTAGTATATTTTCCGTTTTAGTATTTTTATTCCAGTCATTTCTATTTCGGGCGTGTGCCAACTCTTGTAGAGTGGACCGGCCCATTTAGCTAGAATTAGGCCCAAGCCCATTAGGGTTTTTGGGAGAGTTCTTTGGCTATAAGTAGCCCCCTTTGTACTTCATTTTAATTACGTTGGATTTTAGTTTACAAGTTGAGTTCACTCCTTAGAAGTTGAGTACGCTCCTTCCTTGAATCCTAACGTCAACCCTTCGATCTCCGGATCAACCTATCCCATAGCTCGTCGCTTCGAGCAAATCATTCACCGTCTCTTCGGTACTCAAGGTCATCTCTTTGACCTCTTCGTCATCTCTTTGACGCGTTAGAAAGGGTTATCTCTTTAACCCTAGGAAAGCCATCACTTTGGCTACGGAGGAGAAGATTCAACCTAGCTTGAGGAGTCAAGATCCTACATCGCGACATCGCCCAGGGGTTGTTCATATCAACTGGTATCAGAGCCTATCCAAGTTAAGTTTGTTTCTTCACCGACATCTACACCACGACGTCGACACCAACGCCAGAAACGCCGTCGACTTCTGCCCAGTTTCCTCCCAGAAAAGTTTTCTCTTTTTTGAGAATTTTTTCCAGATTCCTATAGATCTTTGAAAGACGAGTTCATCCATATAAAATTCTTCCAAATCCGAGTTCGTTTGCCCCTTCAAAAGGGCAAAATACGAAGGTTGCGCTGCCGAAACCCTAGTTCCGCCGCGGCCGCGCCAAACCCACCCCCTAGGGTTCCCACGTTGCTGATGTTAACAAAAGAGAGAGGGATTACAAAATTAGGTTAATTTTGTTTGTTTTAATTTAAAGAGAGAGAAAAAAAAAAGAGATTGTTAATTTTGTTTGTTTGTTTTTTATTTGGGAACATGCGTGTCATTCTCATTTACGACGAGGATGCGCCACCCATTTATGATGACTATCCTGAGGACGCATCGCCCGTCTTTGATGCTTACCCCGGGGATGCACGGCCCGTCTATGATGACTACGTCGAGAGCGCGCTGCCAGTCTACGATATCTATCCCGAGGGCGACGAATGGTATGCTTGGGAGCCCACGATCGTGACCGACACCGAGCCTTTGGCGCCAGTGAACACCCAACCGCCCCCTCTGGTGATCTCAGCACTCCCTTCGATAGATTCCATGGTGTTGGACGTGCCTCCCTTCGTTCATCGTCTGTTCACCCTTGCCCATACAAGTTCGAAGCGGGGACGCTTCGATTCTAAGGGAGAGAGATTGATAGCATCATGGCCAGCCATCAGATGGTTCACTAAGGGGCTGAGTCAACCAAGACCATGGCGTCCTCCCTAGAGTAGTACTTAGCTCAGTTTATTAGTTATTTTTATATTATTAGTTATTTTCAGTTTTAGTATGTTTTCCGTTTTAGTATTTTTATTCCAGTCATTTCTATTTCGGGCGTGTGTCAACTCTTGTAGAGTGGACCGGCCCATTTAGCTAGAATTAGGCCCAAGCCCATTAGGGTTTTTGGGAGAGTTCTTTGGCTATAAGTAGCCCCCTTTGTACTTCATTTTAATTACGTTGGATTTTAGTTTACAAGTTGAGTTCGCTCCTTAGAAGTTGAGTACGCTCCTTCCTTGAATCCTAACGCCAACCCTTCGATCTCCGGATCAACCTATCCCGTAGCTCGTCGCTTCGAGCAAATCATTCACCGTCTCTTCGGTACTCAAGGTCATCTCTTTGACCTCTTCGTCATCTCTTTGACGCGTTAGAAAGGGTTATCTCTTTAACCCTAGGAAAACCATCACTTTGGCTACGGAGGAGAAGATTCAACCTATCTTGAGGAGTCAAGATCCTACATCGCGACATCGCCCAGGGGTTGTTCGCATCATTGATGGTGAAAGGGGACATGCAATTGGAAGAAAAGAGGGGCATAGCAAGGGGTGATGGAGGCACAGAGGAAAAATAGGGTTTTATGGAGCTCCATCAGGGGGGACGAGGGTGAGATTTCGGCGAGGGGGGAGAAAAAGAAAAGCAAGCTGGAGGGAATTAGGGGAGATGGAGGATGAACTCGGGGGTCATCTGCAAACAATGGCTACAAGCTTAAACAGAGCCTTGGCACAACACCGTGCTCGACCTCGAGCCGCACTTCGACCCGTCTCCCGTGCCAGCTTGTTGACGAACACCGGGATTCAAAAGGAATATCGACTCCATGCCCTGATTTGCCGCTGATTGTAGCGATGGGTTGTTTATAGGAGATTCACGTCAGGCAATGTTCCGATCGTGTCCTCAAATTCTTTGTTCAAAGGGATTTCAATCGCATTCATCTGTCTCTATTTCTCTCGCCATCGATTTTGAAGCTTCTATCTCTCGTCGCCATTAAAGTATATGGTCACCTCGCTCTTTGATTTCTCCTCCATTTTCTCACAAGGTTACATATCTCTCCAGATATGTCGTCTTTAAGAAGTTCGCTCGTATAATTGTCTGATTCCGTGAATCTACCTTGTGTTCTTCATTTAAGTGTGCAATTTGTGCGCTAATCGATTCGGTAGTAACTTGATTTGACAAATGCTTCTCCGCGCGCATTGCTTGATGTGTGATGTTGGTCTTTTGGGGGGATCTTCTTATTTAAATCATCATTGAACTGTTCATTTTCTTTTATGTGTACGTGTGTGATCTTTCTTGGCAAAATTTAGTTCTGATCATGTTGCTCTCTGATTTATACACCAATGCGTTTCATTATGCTATAAATTTGTTCTACTTAATACTCCTAGTTTCGAGAATCAATGAATACCCGAACTTTATTGAAACTAGCTAAAGATTTCTAAGTTTAAGGGATTTTAGTGCCTGGTATCATTGAGGTGTAGAGCTCTTTGGGTGTTCTTGCATTTATCGAGGCATTGTCTCGATAGAGACTTGCTTATTTAATTCTATTAAAAAAAGTTGTAACAAGGTATTATTTTACCGAAGTTTTAAGTATTTATGGACTGAAAATATAAAGTGAGTTAAAACTAAAACGACGTTTATTTGTAACAATTTAACATTACATCGATGAATTTGTTGATGCAAAACACTAATTTACTATAATACAACACATAAATATTGTTTATTTAAAAATTAGAGTGATGTTACTTATTAAGTAGGATGTGTTTGTGTAATTTCTAATAAAAATATAATAGTGATGTTTTTAAAGGTTCTCAATTTATTTTTATATATGTTATAGAGATGTAGATCTAATTAAATTTATACACAATACTAAACCAAAAATTAATTATATAACCAAAATCTTTACATATATAATTAAAGTATTATTAAAAATTATATAATATCTATATATATATATTAAAGCAAAGGAATTTGAAGCCACCATATTAATTATGGCCCCACAAATCCTAGGTGTCAATTTGTGGTTAATTCGATTTATTTTTATATTAATAATTTTATTTAATTTAAATCATAATATCTAATCACAACTAACTTCAAATATTTAAAATTTTAAATCACAATATCTAATCACAACTAACTTCAAATATATAAAAATTATATACAACTTTTTTATAAAATTTAATTTCTACAAATTACACATGCAATTAACTTATAATATATGATAGATTTCTTACTAAACTTATATATAAAATACATCTTATATTCATTTATGTAATTAGTAATATTATTTTCATGCGTTTGCATATATAATTTGACCTATATAAATTTATGGGCCAAAATCATACAATATATACAATTTTCAACTCATAGTACATGTGCTTTTATAATCAAGCTCACTATATTATATTATTACACATACAAAAATATGGCCCATTTAGACTAAAATGACCCAAATAAATTTTATGGTCCATCTATATATATTAAAGCTATTGAATTTTGAGCCACCATAATGTTTTTGGACCCACAAATCCTACATGTCATTTTGTTATTAATGCACTTTTTTTCTTAACATTATATTTCAATTTAAATCACAATATCTAATCACACATAACTTCAAATACATAAAAACTATATACAACTTTGTTGAATGCTTATACATTTTTTATAAATTTTGATTTCTACAAATTCCAAAAAATAAGCTTATATTGTCAAACTAATATATGATAGAATTCCTACTAAACTTATATATAAAATACATCTTATATTCATTTATGTAATTAGTAATATTATTTTTATGACTTTGCATATATAATATGACATATATAAATTTATGGGCCAAAATCATACAAATATATATACAATTTTCGACTCACAATACATGTGCTTTTATAATTCAACCCACTATATTATATTATTACACATACATATTTTATTAACAATTTAGTGAAATTTTAGACTAATGTATCTTAACAAACTTAATTTATATAATCTTGAGATTTTCTTCTAAACCTTTCAATTTTAACAACTCATCTTAACAACAATTATATCATATCAGATTTTTAACGAATTTTGTATATTGTACGTTCCCATTTAACAATTTTTATTTGATTATAATTTTCTATAAAAAACACATGGTCTCCATTTTTTGATTTTACAATGTTTCTATGGGCTTATTAATTATCATTTTGCTAAATGTAATTTTCAGTTTTAAAAAATTAAATTGAGTTTGTTAATCACCAAAAAAATATTTACTAACAAACCGTGAAATATCAATTATAAATTACCAAGAAAATTTTGTTAAATCAAACAAACAGTTTAACTAAAAAATATGGCCCATTTAGACTAAAATGACCCGAATAAATTTTATGGTCCATCTATATATATTAAAGCTATTGAATTTCGAGCCACCATAATGTTTTTGGACCCACAAATCCTACATGTCATTTTGTTATTAATTCACTTTTTTTCTGAACATTATATTTCAATTTAAATCACAATATCTAATCACACATAACTTCAAATATATAAAAACTATATACAACTTTGTTGAATGCTTATACATTTTTTATAAATTTTGATTTCTACAAATTCCAAAAAATAAGCTTATATTGTCAAACTAATATATGATAGAATTCCTACTAAACTTATATATAAAATACATCTTATATTCATTTATGTAATTAGTAATATTATTTTTATGACTTTGCATATATAATATGACATATATAAATTTATGGGCCAAAATCATACAATATATAAAAAAATTGACTCACAAATCACAATACATGTGCTTTTATAATTCAACCCACTATATTATATTATTACACATATATATTTTATTAACAATTTACTGAAATTTTAGACTAATGTATCTTAACAAACTTAATTTATATAATCTTGAGATTTTCTTCTAAACCTTTCAATTTTAACAACTCATCTTAATAACAATTATATCATATCAGATTTTTAACGAATTTTGTATATTGTACATTCTCATTTAACAATTTTTATTTGATTATAATTTTCTATAAAAAATACATGGTCTCCATTTTTCGATTTTACAATGTTTCTATGAGCTTATTAATTATCATTTTGCTAAATGTAATTTTCAGTTTTAAAAAATTAAATTGAGTTTGTTAATCACCAAGAAAATATTTACTAACAAACCGTGAAATATCAATTATAAATTACCAAGAAAATTTTGTTAAATCAAACAAAAGGTCTAACTAAAAAATCCAGTTAAATCTTTGTTGTAACAAACTTTCAATTTCATATGATTATACACATTATCAAAAGTAAATTAAATGTAGTACGTATACAAATTTTAAAAGTATTTGAATTTGAGATAACTTTACACCTACATAAATAAGCCACTACTGATTAATTAATTATTCAAATAACTTTTCAGTTATCGTTTTCTAGAAGTAAGGAATTTTAAAACTTTAGACGGGTCCATTATGTAATTAGAAAAAACTAATAAAAAAGTGATTTATCTGACTAACTTGTAATGATTTTTTTATATATATTTTGCTGAATTATTTCATATATTTATTTTAACAAAAAGTTAAAATATCAAAATTATTTTTCTCCATTCGTTTGATCTCATATCCCCTTTCGAGACACCAAAACAATCATGGACCAACTTTGCTTACGTGTTATTTTGCGATTAATCTTATTTTTAGTTTACTTTTTTCCTTAAACTAACTAAATTTGTACTATAAAAATCTTTAAAATTTGATCAAATAAGTCAATTTTTTTGTATGAACAGTACCTTTGATCTAATATAAAAAATTTCTTTTATTTGGATATTAATTTTCACATTTATATTCTACGATAAAATTGTTATATAAATATTTTATCTTAATATTAGGGTCAAATATATTATCCATTGTGATTATATGCATGGAATTTTAAATTGAGCTTGCCTTTTATTTTATCTTTTTTGATTAATTAAATTGAAAAATATTTTTTTAATAATCATTGAAATAAATATATTCAAATATTGAGTTCCACCTTATTTTTCAATAATTATTTTTAATATTCATTATAATAAATACATACGAGATAATATCATGTTTGTTAGGTTGATGTCACTTCTTTAGTTCTTTTCCATATGAAAATGAAATATCTAAAATATAATATTTTATATCATAACGTAGTTTGCTATGATAAATATTGGTTTTGTAACCTTACATATATTATTATTTTCGTAAATATTATGAAATCATTGTTTTATTTTGTGATTTTTACAAGTATCGTTGAGGGTGTAACAACAATTTTGGATCCCCGTTGTTTATCTACATATATTTTCTTGAAAAACAGAAATCTTATTTTGATATAATTTTTTTATTTTTAAATTTACATTAGCCTTATTCATTAATTATACATATATAATTTTAATTTTTAAAATATTCACCTCACTTTATTTTATCCATGTTTAACCAAAACTTGGTTTGAAGGTATAATATAGTAGCTAAGATTTGAAAATTTGATTATGAGTTGTTCAAATATAAAACTAATACAAACATAAAAAGCAAAGATTTTGTTATAATACTTAATATTGATCATGTTCACGATTTTGTCAATTTTTTTTTTTTTTTTTTTTTCTATTATAATCCAAACATGAGTTTTACATATTATGAATATTTTTGGCTTTCTTATTCAAAAGATATAATTACTAATCTAATACTCCCTCCGTCCCTTAATATAGTTCTTGTTTCTTTTTGCACACTTGCTGATGTGTGTTTTGTATCGTTAATATCTCTAATTACATGTTAATAAAAATTATATATTTTTTGATATTGTCAAAGTACTCATTGAGACGAATCAAACAAGACCCCACATGACTATGTTTTTTCTTATATATTGGAAGAAATCTTAATGATTCTATTCAATTGTGAATAGTGTCAAAAACAGAATCAAGAACTATATTAAGGGACAAAGGGAGTAGTTTTTATCAATGAACCACATATTAATTATTTGTTTGACTCTGTTTAAATTGTTTAAAAGACCATCTATTATTTATGCCACGTATAAATAATTTTGTAAATCGGGAATAATTTTATCGAGATTTTTAGATTAATAATCATTATAATATATCTATATTAACTACTCCCTCCGTCCCAAAATAATCTTCCCATTTGACTTCGACACACTTGCCGAGACGTGTTTTGTATCGTTTATATCTCTAATTATATATTGATAAAAATTATAATTATTTGATATTATCAAAGTACTCGTTGAGACGAATCAAATAAGATCCCACATGACTATGTTTTTTCTTATATATTAGAAGAAATCTTAAAAATTCTCTTCAACGATAAATAGTGTACACAAATGAAATGGGAAGATTATTTTGGGACGGAGGAAGTATATTCTAAATGAGTCTACATAAATTCATACATATCATAGCATATCATTTTCAATGATCCAGCGAAAACTATATTTTTCTAAAAAAATACTTTAATATAACATTAATTTAATTCAATCATAAATATTTTTTTAATTTTGTCAAATTATATTTACCCATACGAGATACGAATTTTACAGTAGTTAATAGTTTAGAGAGAGGGGAAGGAATTGGAACCCGGGCCCCTCTGTATATGAGGTGCCATATCAAAGCATGGAGTAAAAATTGCCTCATAAGAATCTCCTTTGATAGGCTTTTTCAGCCACATATTAATAAAATAATTGTCCTAACATAATTAAAAAGCTAAAAGATTTAGACAACAAGGTCAAAGTATATATATAGTCAGTGCATGACAGTATGTGAAAGTAAAGCGAAAGTTGAAGTATTTGATGGAGCCTGGGCAAGGCAACTATGCACCGCTATTCAAAATACCACCAATATAAAGAAGAGATGATGTTGTAAAGATGCTTTTTTTTATAAGCAAAGAATTCGAAATACCGGACATATTTCGGTAGATCGAGAGTCCAAGTGAGACTCGAAAGTCGGACAAAACCGACATGAAATAAACTAAACATAAAGAGAGTAAAAGCAGAAGCAAACAAGCTAAAATAAAGAGATAACACAACCTGAAATGATAAGAGAATAACACAAACGCGGGTTAGAACGAACAAACCTAACACGATGTATGATGTGTCGTCGGAGAGCAGTCTGCAAGACACTCAACTGGAAATGCGATGAAACACATGGGCAAAATTTCGACATAAGGAGATCACATGAACCGCATAACCACGCCCTCGACCTCAATCGAAATAACATTTCTAACCAAAACGAACCAGAGAAAGTCCCACACCGATTAAATGCTTCTCAAAATTAAAAATTTGTCTTGAACAGAAAGACAAATTGATATTAAGATTAAATTGGTAAATTGTAGCATTAATAATTTTTTTATATATATGTATTGTTATATAAGATAAAGATTTAATTTCAGATTTGATAATGCTTTTTATCTTTAAATTAAAAGGATCGTTAACAAATGACAAAAGCTGGCAAGTTTTGTTTTGTTTTTATTATTTATTTTAATTAAAATTCTCCTTTTTCTTCCCAAGACTTGCACAACAAGTAAAAGAAAAAAGAAGATCTGGGAAAGTGATTTGGGGTTTTTGGAGGTAAATTGACAAGGCTCAAGAACCTGCAGGATGCTCAATCTCCTTTAATCCTCTTCTTCCCACTTGTAGAAGACAAGGAAAGGAAAAAAAAAGATCAAAGAGATGGTGGTGTCTAATGTCTATTGATGAGCACGATACCAGATCTTCGAGAGTGGCCGAAGACCGACGGTAACGTGAGGATAGCCGGAGACCGGTGGATCAGGCGTGGGTCGAGCCAACACAAGGAATCGACCGATTATGGGCTTAAGGTGGTTCGCATCGTAATGCCGGGGGCAGATCTGAGGCAAGTGTAGAAGACAATGAAAGAAATCAATGTTGTTGTTGAAGTGGAGATTGGTGAATCTCGGAGGGATAAACTCCAACAACCAGTAATCTTTTAATTGAAATTTCTTCCTTAGTTTCCTAAAAGATGTTGATCATACTCTTTGTACAGAACACCAAATCTGTTGAGGAATATGAACAACAAAAGTAGGATGGGGTTAAGCACCCACAAAGGGAGTATTGTCAAAGCAAACAAATAATCGGAGTTTGTTTCCTGCTTTTTTCACACATATCAATAGTTGGAGATGGTGTTGGTGTTTAGAATGTGGTTTAGGGAATCCACAGAGAAATGGGGTCCCTTTGTGTTAATTTCTGGGTTTTAGAAAGAGGTAATTACATGAAAAGAGTTGTTACCAAAGAAGAGATGAAACTCTTGTTTGGTTAATGATGTTGTTGTAAAGATGGCTTTAATTGTTTGAAAATGATAAAAGGTAGCACTCTTTCGTAAGAAATTTTGCGTTAAGATTAATTATGTCTACATGACTTGGTCATTTTTCCTTCATATGATTTTAATACATATCTATGACATATATATATATATCCTCTTACCAAGTACTTTGCATTCATAAAACTAGTAAATATATAAGACAACATTTAGACCAACAAACATTCAATTAATATGTTTGTTGAGTGTTTTAGCAAGTACAGATATGTTATAGGCCAGAGCAAAAGGCATGACGCTAATTTATCGGCCTGTCAATACGTACATACATATGAATTACAAAGGTCGTCGTCTCTTAAATTACATGGATACTATATAGTATATATAGTTACACACCTAATTCCATTATTTAATTTGTTTCCCTCTTTTCAGTTTGGATGTTTCAGTTACCAACAGGGTGTATAAGCTTCACATTTACGATACACTAATTCTTTTCAATAAATTTGCATATAATCAATCAAATCTTATAATCTATCTATATATTATACTAAATAATTATCATTTTTACGTGTCAGCCCATGAGTTATGTCACGTAAGCAAATCTCAAAGTACAATTATAATTTTATCATTTTCTAATTTTAATATTTACATATTCTATTTTTTATCTATTTATTTTTTTACCTAAAATAACTTACCTTAGTGTTTGTTTGGTTGGGAAGTAAATTCCCATGATTTTAAATTACTTGGGAAGTGGTATGAAATATATGTGTTTGGTTGACCTTTTTGTTTTTGAAAAATGCAGATATTTAATTCATGTGATTTTCAATTCCTATAAAACATAGGAAGTGCAATCACCTAGGGAGAGGTGAGTAAGATTTTCTTCCTTCATATTTTTCATGATTTAGATTTTAACCAAACACAATTTATCAATTCCCATGAATTTAAATTCTCATGTTTTGATTTCACATGAAGTAACTTCTTAGGAATTACACTTCCCACATTCAACCAAACAAGCACTTAATTATATTGATAGTATCATCTCAAAGATTTAATTTATATCTTTTTGCCTTATTAGTTTTTCTTATTTGTAAATAAAATTATCTATAATATACTATTACCTTATTAGTTACATTACTTCTTATAGTTTTAATACTTAGATTTATATAATTGGTAACTAACAATTGAAAATAATGGATAATATATGATTCATGATGCAAAAGTGGTAATTTATATTAAAAATATTTGAAATAAATGTGATATAATTTAACAATTTTTTTCCTTTTTAATTATTTATGCATAATTTACATTCTCATTACTTAAATCTAAACTTATATGTTTTCTTATTCTGTTATTTGTATGAAATTCCTAATCTATATCTACCCTAATAAATTAAAGATGACGAAACTTTTTTAGAAAAGAATTTGCCACTTGGCCTCTTGTATGTCTGATATGTGACTACATCAGGTGCTAACACATGTTCCTAAAATTATAACTACAAAACTTCCCACCAGCCCACTATCTAATTTTCATGGCCATGTTCTCCTATTTTCCTAAAATTAAATATTTTTATTGATTAAAAATATTAAATTTGCTCCAAAAATTTAATAAATATAGATGTCATCTAAGTCAACTTATTTAATTATTAATCATTGTTAGGTATGGTAAATTACTAATTAAAAATAGAAAAAGTAAAATTGTTGATTGCATTTAATGTATCAAATATCAATCTTTTCATTCTTTCTCTTTTTTGCGCAGTCCAACTTCTTTTTCTCCTTATATTTAAAAAAATAAATTAGAATAGATACATATATTAGCTTTTGACCTTAATTCGGGTAGAGTTCATGTTCAATCACTATTAATTATATGATATATATATAAATGTTATCTGATTGTTTATAATCTACTTTTATCAATTCTATTTTCTTATTTAGTGTTGTATTTGTTTGTAAATTATATTTTAAATTTCGCATTGCTATATTTTTCTTTGATTATGTTAACCCGTACGTAGTACGGGTGTTACACTAGTATATATACTAAAGGAGATGCCTAAATCCTACGTGTCGACCTCACGTTCAATTCGCCTACGTGTCGTCACCACGTTCAATTCGCCCATGTGTCGGCTTCTGAGATGTGCCACATCAACCGCCACGTCATCCTATCTTATCTTATCGTTTATTTCTTCCTATTTTTTTATAAAAAAATATCTTATTATTTGGGATAAAAAATAATAAATCCAAACTTTTTTTAATAAAATTATTTGTGTAACATGTTCTAAATGTACTGCCGGTCAATTTCTTAAAACTTGGTGCATATTCTATCCTAAGATTAAAATTTTGTACAATTATATCTTTTCCTTACATATACCTTTTTTTTTTTTTTTTTATCAATCTAATCCTATAAGCTATAACCACAAAAAAATTACTATATAATATCAAGATAAAAAAGTAAGATATTTAATAAACTATAACACTAGGACCTATCAAATATTATATACTTTAAAATAAATACAAGGTTAAATTTTGATAAATTCAAACTTACCCCTTTAAAAATTATAATATCAAGTTAAAAAACAAGATATAATATCAAAACAGAAAAGTAATATATTTAATAAAATACAACACTAGAACCTATCAATGATTATATACTTTTAAATAAATATAAGAGTTTGTGGTCAAAATTTGATAAATTCAAACGTAGATATGTTTTTTATAACATTGATTAAAATATAATTAGTATTGAGCATTAAAAGTATTTAATTGAAAATATTAGCTTAAATCTATTATCTTCACTGCCCATACGGCCATACCCATTAGATAAATTTTTATTTTTTAAGATAAGATTAAATTTGATAACCTTATCAATGGAAAAAGATAAGGTGAGGATGAGGGCTTAGGAGAGGAGTGAGGATGCTCCAAGACCGTCAGATCAAGAAATAAAGCGCGTAGATCAGCCAAGGAAAGAATTCAGATATAATTCGGCAAGACCGAATTTTTTACAAAAAAAACACGCACCGCGTGCACACACATTTTGATCTGTATGCACACATACGTTGCTTCGTATGCACACACACGTTGTTTTCATGTGCACACACATGTCATTTCCGTATGTACACGTAAGTTATTTTCGTTGGTTTTCATACGTATGCACACATGTTAGTTTGTACGTGTTTTGGGTCATTTTCGCATGCACACATATGTTATTTTCATATGCACACCTACGTTGTTTCACATGCACACATAGCACGTACGTAATGCATTTCATATGCACAAACATGTCATTTTCACATGTACACGGTAGTATACTTCGCATGCACACAGTCGTGTTTTCATGTACACACGTTTTGTTCATTCCATATGAACGCACACGTTTTATGTATGCACACAAAAATGAATTTCACATGCACACTGTAGTGTATTTGACATGCACGCAACAGTGTATTTGACATGCACACAAATCTGCACTTCACGTGCACGCGAATTCGTCTTTTTCGCGAATAATTCGGCTGTGCCGAATTTTTGCCGAATCTTTTCCGAATTTTTAAAAAGTGATATGGGCACTCCGTTTGTTTTCCATCCGACGACTCTCATGCATCCTCATTCCTCTCTTCCATTCTCATCCTCACCGGATCTCAACCCCCTTATCAATTTATAAGATTAAATTTAGATAACGTATAACATATATAAGTAAATTAGACAATACTTTTTTGAAAATTATTTTATTTTCAATTAAATATAACATATAATTAATAAAACAACTAATAACCAAATCATGTGCATGGCACGTGCACTATACTAATTAATTTCTATTTTTATATATAAATTCGTGTATATATTTTCAATTTTAATCATATAAAAATATTATAATGAGTTTTTTATTTATCAAACTCCATTTTCCGTCTGCTATGGTATAAATTTTTTAATCGGCCATGTACTAAAATAATCAGATCGGGAAGCTTGTAGATAACATTTTTCATATAAGCAAGCAAAAGTCATGAAAAATATTGAGTATATACATAAAATCATAATCACAAAAAAAAAAAAATCATCCTGAATCAAACCTGACACAGCAAAAAATATATAAATACGGCCCAATTGGATCGTGGCAAAGTGGCAATGCTGTATCTCGGATAAAAATGTGTCAAATGGGATTGAAGGTTATTTCGAAATCCAGATTACAGGCCAATTGGATTGGATGGGTGCAATTAAGAATCTTCGGATCAAACCCAACATAGAAGTGGGCCTATGGACTCAAATAAATGTCTTACTATGACGTACTAAGAAAATTTCCAGCCTTTGTATACGATATTAGGGCCTTGTTCGACACAATTATTCATAAGAATTAAGAAAGGACGAAGTGTTTATGACTCTTATGGTGTAAAATGAGGACAATTATAAATCCCTAGATGACTAGATCAAGGGGAAGAGAGTGCTAAAATTAAAAAGGGTAGCGGCATGGTGACATTTTTATTATTATCGAGTTTTAGTTTTTTTTTTTGCTTCTGAACGCAATGTTTTAATGTATATATGTTCATAAACATTATATTATGTGTCACAAACTTTACACTATAGGTTTACAAACTAACTTTATACGGAATACTAATGTTTACAAACTTGTACTTAGCTTCACAATGCGTTATTAAAATGCATGTTATACTATTTATTAAATGTGAACCTTTAATGGACTGCATATGAACATTTGATTTAATGCATATGAACCTAAAATATACTAATTGTCCACCTCAGCCATAATTTATAGTTACTAACCATACACCTTTATACGTTTACTATGCATGTTATCAAATGTGAACCTTTAGTATATTAAGTATGAACCTTTGGTGTACTAAATATGAATCTTGGTCTATTAGTTCATTATTCAAATATACAACTTTGAGCACATTCATGTTTAATTTTCATTGGTCAATGGGGTTCATATGTTATAGCCTACATGTCAATGTTCATGTATACATTTAAGGTTTATATTTTTCTTCTAAAAACTTCATTTCGTTTTCTATGTTGTGCACCATAAAAATAAGCTTAAGCTTCATATATTACGTGTTAATATTCATATATTGTCATCTAAAGTCATATATAATAACGTCAAAGTTTGCTTAAAACCCATTTCATTATTAATTTGAGCAAAAATAAATAAATTGTGCTAACAACATTGATTACTTTGGACGAAAAACCAAAAATAGAAAAAATGGGCTTAAAATTGTAATTACTAGATAGCAAGGGCCAAGGGGAATGAAAATGAAGAAAAAAATTAACAGGGAGACGTGCCATTCATGAGGATTGAACCCCAGCCTCTTAATACACCCAGTGGCGTAGCCAGGAATTAACCCCAGGGGGGCTAAAATCCCGTGCGATTTTTTTTTTTGTGACTTAAATCTAACGTGGCTTAAATTCTATTTCGCAAAAATCAATTTTAATTTTTTTACGAAACTTAAGGTAATTTTCACGTGAGATGAAGAGAAAAAACTTAAGTAATTTTATTTTTGTGACTGAAATTGCATTTTCAGATGAGATAAGGGGAAAAAATTTAAGATAATTTCATTTTTATAGCTTAAATTTATTAGGGCTAACTGAAATTACATTTTCAGATTCAATAAGGATAAAAAATGCTTAAAATTTTTATTTTTTTTTGAAAAAAAAAAGTTTTTTTTTCAAGGGGGGCTATAGCCCCCCCCTGGGCTATAGCCCCCCCCCCTGGGCCTGAACTGGATCCGCCCCTGAATACACCTACATGTATACTATCACTAGGCTAGGCGGCTAGCTGCACATTGTATCACTTAAAGCAACAAAATATATATACACGATTACTTTTCGGCGCATACCCAAAATTGTTTTTCAGCGTATAGGGTCCACACGTTACGTGTAGAGTGTCTCCCCACGTTACGTGTGAGAGCAAACCCTTTTAAAGTTTCACACGTAACGTGTGTTGTAGCTCCACACGTTACGTGTATTGTATCTCCACACGTTACGTGTGGGTGTGTATCACACGTAACATGTGGTGTTTTTAGGGTATTATAATCTTGAGTTATAGTATAATTTAGTATATTTATGCATAGCATATTATTGTATCTTTTTAGAATTTATTTGTGGTTCAATGTTGAATTATTGATTATTTTATATATATTATAATGTTGTTTATGAATGTTGTATCATATTATTGTATATTTTTAGTATTTATTTGATTATCTAAAATTAATAAAAGAAATACCCCAAAATATACAACCTAGGAGACGAAATAGAATTGTTCATTACGCTGGATGACTACAACCACATTTAGCTCACAATACAGGAAATAATACAAGTTCTTCATAAACTTAGAAACCCTAACACAAAATAAATGACATCGTCTAGTTGCGTTTGAAGAAATTAGGATAGTCTCTGATAAAAGTTCGCTTCCTATCATATCTCTGCTTTGATAAAATTGTTTGCTCCCTACAAAGGTTGATAGTACGTAAACAACATTACACAAAAGATACGACATCAAGGCAGTATACGATGTACATCATTATATAGTTTGAGGTTATACCTACGCATCTTATCCACATCTTGTAAAAGTTTTTGATTTTTCTTAACAAGATCTTGATTCTCCTTAACAAGATCTTGTTTTTCCCGCCATTGTTGTCGAATAATCACGTGTGCCCTGTCCTCGTATATAGGATCAATCCACTTCCTGTAAAAAACACTCCAGTCTTGGGTATCCCCAATACCTTCTTCTGTAGTTCCACTGCAAATCCCAAGTACGGACAATGGCTAAGTGTAAACACTTCTGCATCAAAAAGTGGAGGAATAAACCTTCCACCCCTTCGACCTTTGGGGGGACTTGGTTACCGTGTGATAGGCATGGACAAAACGTGCCTAAACAAGCTGACCAAGTGAGAGACATCACAAGGTCGAAGAAGTGTGGGTGTCCCTTCATGTTGAGGCTGAAAGAAGGGCCGAAGGGATTGTGGAGGATCATTGTACAACATGGAACTCACAATCATGTCATAGCATATTATTTGTATGGTAGTGCATTAGCTGGGCGGCCAAGTACTGAAGAGAAGGAGATTATTAGGGTGATGACAGTCAATCATTGCAAGCCTTAAAAGATTCATACTACAATCCATTCGTCCCCTAGCAATTTGACCAAGATGAAGCAAGTGTACAACATCATGCATGAGATACGAAAGAAGGGCATGGAAGGAAGAACAATTGTGCAACAGTTCTTCTATGAGTGCAATGAGAATGGATACTTTATGGAGTATAGATTCAATAAGGATACCAACAAGATAACGGATATCTTCTTCGCAAGTCAGGAACAGTTGTCGTTGCTGAAGGCATTTCCGTACATTGTGTTGTTGGACTCTACATATGCAACTAACCGGTTAGTAACATACATATCTATTATACTCTTCATTTGTTCATGTCAATGTTAGGATGCCATCATATTTTATATATGATTATGTGTGCAGTTACAATTTGCCCTTTCTTGAAATTGTTGGCATCACATCTGTTTGGAAAAACTATAATATTGCCGGGGCGTTTCTGGAAAAGGAGGACGAAGACAGTTACAAGTGGGCCATAGAGCAACTTGCAAAGATGTTTGTCAAGGTGCAACGAGCACCCACATGTTTGGTCACTGATCGGGAGAAGGCATTGATGAACGCCTTAGATAAGTAGTTTCCAGAAGCAAAATTCCTTCTATGTAGGCGGCATGTGAGGAAGAATATTGAAGACTTCGGGAAGAAGAACATGGACAAGTTTAGGGACACAGCGTTTTCCAACGACTGCATGAAACTCTTCAAGGAAACGACCATACAAGGGTATGAAGCAACACTGAAGAAGCTGAAGTGTGATTGGAGAAAATCTCCAAAATGTCTCCAGTACCTACAAAAGAACTGGCTTGACCCCTACAAGGAAAGAATCGTCTCCGTATGGACAGATACAGTGTTCACGCTCGGTACTACCACCACTAACAGGTATGTGCATTATGTTTTTTTTTTAATTTAGCTAGTTATTTGAACTTAGTTTTAGACCTTTACAGCAACATACTGATTTTGGATTCTTGATTGTAATACAGGGTTGAAGGGGCCCATTCCAGTCTGAAAAGCTTCTTCACAAGCAATGATGGCAACCTTTGCACTGTGTTCGATCAATATCATACACGGTTGCGCAGTCATATTGGTGAGATAAAGGGGGCATTGAATGAGAGCATTGGAAAGAGATATACGCTGCTAACGAACGCACATCTTTTCTGCAAGCTGCACTTCAAGGTCTCTGCGATTGCACTAGCTCGTTTGATTGAGGAATACAGGAAAGGAGAAGATCCATTGTGGAGCACTATATGCAGATGCCAGATGAGGGTCGGAGATGGCTTGCCTTGCGTGCATGACATGGCGCTAAATGTGAGGAGCCAGGCCCCAATTGAACCTAGCTCATTGCATCCGTTCTGGAGGCAATTGACCTTGTCAAAAGTGAAGACAGAAGAAGAGGAAGAAGCCAGAGAACGTAGAGTGAATAGATCGTTGCTTGAAGAATTTGCCCAAAGTGTCTTCCACACATTGCCAGTGCAGGTTCAACAAAGAGCAGTCTCAACACTAACAAGTATTGCGCATCCAGAGCGGACTGCTCTGTAAGAGCCAGCTAAAGTCAGGCATAAGAGTCGGCCTCAAGGAGCTCTAAACTTTGCCACCAAAAGACAACCGTCATCATGGGAGTACACTGACCAACAGATGGACGAAACGCGTCCGAAAAAGCAAAAAGGAAGACCACCGAAGACGCTTGCAGCAAAGCCTTCGGGTGACACATCTTTGATCAAGAACCCGTGGCGATATCGTACCCAGTTTCACATGTGTATGAGACCACACGTGGGAGGATGGTATGAGATAGTGGGTGATGGAAACTGCGGGTATAGAGCAATTGCGCATGGTCTGGGTTTAGGGCAAGATCAGTGGGCTTTTGTTCGACGTACCATGATCGCTACGTTGAGAAAATAGTATGATCTACTCGCGCCACTTTGGGTGTCTACGATGACACTTGAGGCAATGGAGGCGAAGCTAGCATGGTTTCCTTCCCCAAACAGGTCGGCCCCACCGGAGACATGGTTGGACCTCCCGGATATAGGATGTTTGGGGACACAGCGTTTTCCAACGACTGCATGAAACTCTTCAAGGAAACGACCATACAAGGGTATGAAGCAACACTGAAGAAGCTGAAGTGTGATTGGAGAAAATCTCCAAAATGTCTCCAGTACCTACAAAAGAACTGGCTTGACCCCTACAAGGAAAGAATCGTCTCCGTATGGACAGATACAGTGTTCACGCTCGGTACTACCACCACTAACAGGTATGTGCATTATGTTTTTTTTTTAATTTAGCTAGTTATTTGAACTTAGTTTTAGACCTTTACAGCAACATACTGATTTTGGATTCTTGATTGTAATACAGGGTTGAAGGGGCCCATTCCAGTCTGAAAAGCTTCTTCACAAGCAATGATGGCAACCTTTGCACTGTGTTCGATCAATATCATACACGGTTGCGCAGTCATATTGGTGAGATAAAGGGGGCATTGAATGAGAGCATTGGAAAGAGATATACGCTGCTAACGAACGCACATCTTTTCTGCAAGCTGCACTTCAAGGTCTCTGCGATTGCACTAGCTCGTTTGATTGAGGAATACAGGAAAGGAGAAGATCCATTGTGGAGCACTATATGCAGATGCCAGATGAGGGTCGGAGATGGCTTGCCTTGCGTGCATGACATGGCGCTAAATGTGAGGAGCCAGGCCCCAATTGAACCTAGCTCATTGCATCCGTTCTGGAGGCAATTGACCTTGTCAAAAGTGAAGACAGAAGAAGAGGAAGAAGCCAGAGAACGTAGAGTGAATAGATCGTTGCTTGAAGAATTTGCCCAAAGTGTCTTCCACACATTGCCAGTGCAGGTTCAACAAAGAGCAGTCTCAACACTAACAAGTATTGCGCATCCAGAGCGGACTGCTCTGTAAGAGCCAGCTAAAGTCAGGCATAAGAGTCGGCCTCAAGGAGCTCTAAACTTTGCCACCAAAAGACAACCGTCATCATGGGAGTACACTGACCAACAGATGGACGAAACGCGTCCGAAAAAGCAAAAAGGAAGACCACCGAAGACGCTTGCAGCAAAGCCTTCGGGTGACACATCTTTGATCAAGAACCCGTGGCGATATCGTACCCAGTTTCACATGTGTATGAGACCACACGTGGGAGGATGGTATGAGATAGTGGGTGATGGAAACTGCGGGTATAGAGCAATTGCGCATGGTCTGGGTTTAGGGCAAGATCAGTGGGCTTTTGTTCGACGTACCATGATCGCTACGTTGAGAAAATAGTATGATCTACTCGCGCCACTTTGGGTGTCTACGATGACACTTGAGGCAATGGAGGCGAAGCTAGCATGGTTTCCTTCCCCAAACAGGTCGGCCCCACCGGAGACATGGTTGGACCTCCCGGATATAGGATGTTTGGTGGCAACGACATTCACATGTGTGTTCGTTACCGTCGGTGGTGGTGTGGGAACGACATACCTGCCTATGAGGGGGAAGCCAAACGAAGCATCAGTTGGCGAGAAGCTGAAGACGATATGCATTTGCCATGTCCAGGAAGAGCAACATTTTATTGCGGTACGTTAATACAATCACATCTGTTGATACTATCTTGTGTTAAAACATATGTATGATGCATTGACTTTGTGTAGATTGGCCTTGCCGAGACATCGCCCTTGCCTACTCTTTACCCGGCGTGGGTGGTATATCATGACCCGTCTGCGGGTGATTACGTAGATCAAAGGACGTGTGATCGGTTGTTGGAGTACGAAGCAGCCAAGGCCGAAAAGAAGACAAGACGAAACAAGAAGGTTGAAACAGTCGATTTATGTAATGAATAGAAGTCATAACATTCATTGTTGTCATAATCCAAACAAGTCATAAAAAAAATTCAAATAGCAGTCATAACATTCATTGTTGCAATACTCAAAGGTTCAATGAAATACATAAAATGAAACAAGTTTAATCCTGAAACAAGTCTTCACGGCTTCCTCAATAATTGGGAAGGAAGTGATACATATGCTCAAATGACCGGCGTAAAGACTCTGCTACATCTTCATATTCATGGTTGCGATGTTGCTCAAGCTCATTGTAGCATTGTTCGAATGCCTGTACACAACACAAAAACGTTGATATGTATGAAAAAATATAGATAAGAGTTAACCGAACATTAAACAATCTTCAAATTAGTCAAACGTATACCCGTGTCGCGTCTTCAATGGTAGGGGGGTTGACGAATGGATGTGTATGTGAGAGGTACCATTCCATGTAATCATCGCTGCAGTCATGGCCTTGCTGGATTGGAGGGCCCATCGCAGCTAGGGTCATGGAATGTACAGTCTGTGCATCCCATGCAAATCGAGCTCTGTCGTACTCAACCTTATAGCTGCTGATCTTTACTCCTCTCCAAGCCCTTAGAGGCTCTATAGGAGCTCGTGGAATCTCTTGAACACGGCAAAACTGTCTCGCCACACGGTCTGGCATGTACGGCTCGGTTATCCAAAGACACGATATAACTCCATGAAAGCGAGTAGGAGCGAATCTCGCATCGCTAAAGTCAATCGTACCGTACGGACTCCAATCAACCTAAACATACTTATCAGTTAACCCGAACGACATCCAATCAACATAAACATAAATATATGTACATACCATGTCCGCAGTCATCGTATCGAGCTCCACTCTGTAGTTTCTCATCGGGTTGGGTTTCGCTGTCAGGTCCCATCGACTAGCGTAGGCAACCGCATCATCAGAGTTCCAATCTCTACTCACTGCAGGTCTGAACATGGGGAAATATTGATATATCCACGCCTGAAAGAGAATTTACGTAAGCAATCCTTGTTATTGAATAAATACAGATACAGCAATAAAATAAGGTGAAACCAATGGTTTTTATAATTTACAAAAATACCTGAATCAGAGTATAGCACGTGGACATGAGTCTCACTTCCTTTCTTGTGCACTCGCCCAAGTTGCGGTACACGTGAGCAAGAGTGATCCTCCATGCATATTCATTAGTGCACGAGTGATCCTCCAGAAACAAGTGATAATACAGTGGCAATCTGTGTTGGGACTTGTCCGGAAATAGGCAAGAGCCCAACAAGTACAGCAAATACCCAGAAGCACGCTTCTCGTCATTCAGCCCATTGCAATGCCTCTTGAACATATCAGCAACTACAGTACCAGATGTCACATCCTTAGCAGCCAACTCAAAGAATCCCGTTGCCTCAGCCACCACCGCCTTCTTCAAATCAGTCACAGTCAAAGAACCTCGTGGAGGTGCTAAGTCTCTTCCATTGATGTTTAGCCTAAGGATCAACAATATGTCATGGAGAGTTATGGTCATCTCTCCCCATGGCATATGGAACGAGCTGGTCTCAGGTTGCCAGCACTCAACAAACGCACCTATCAGCGTCTCGTGCACATGGTCATGTATCACATGCGGAATATGACATACGCCCGAACTAGCAGCCAGATTACCCCATGGCATTGACAACTCCAGACGCCATGCGCGTGTCTGCTTGCCTCGTTGCTGAAACTTTAACGGTGGCACATGCTATAAACATTTGCATTTTTAAACCAGTGTAAGCAATCAATTTGACATATTTATATAAAAACGTGAAATGACAAGAATAAGGTTTTTCATGCAACTTATAATGCGCTGATAAAGGGTGTACGCCACGTGATTGGCAAAACCCTTCAGCAGCTCAGGATTCTCCAGACCTCCATAGACTCTGACCTGCAATTCTGGTTCATATCTCCCTTTTTTTTTGCTTCGGGGTGGTCTTGCCTGCGAAGAGGTGCCTTGTTGTTGCTCCTCGTCCGCATCATCATCATCATCATGTTGAGCTCTTGGAGCCCAGGCCTGGCTGTCTTCGTCCTACATGTTTTTAAACAAATGATAAGCAATTACATATTTATCATACAATCATATTTTCATATATTAGGGCTACTTACCATATGCACCGGTGCATTCAGGTTGACCCCCAAGCTCTCCCACAGATTGTAACCCATCTCATCATTTGCGTCGCCTTGATAATATAAGGGGCTGTGATAGGACGTGGACCCGTGAGGGCTCTGATGGCCAACTGGGCTCTCATGACGGTAAGGGCTTTGGGTCAGCCTCTGCTGCGGTGGCGGACTCAATGCAGGACCATAATAGTTATTCTGATCGATCGTATCAGAATAACAATGGAGTGGACTCACGTTGTACTATGGGTACAACTGCGGGTCCGAATCTACAGGGCCACCCCCCACATAAGATGGCGCAAACGGGAACACAGGGGGGTCAGCATTGCCCGCCTGCCCGTGCCCTCCCGCATCTTGTGAAGCACCCGCAACCCTATGGGATAGCTCACTCTCAGTCCGATACGAAGCAGCCCGGACGAGGTCTCGTCTGGTTCTACGCCTCGTTCTCTCACCAGGCTCCATCTACCACAATAAATCATTTTTCTAAGCGAAAATACAAATCCGATAAAGTTCTTAAACATATCCATCAAACCCTAATCCCTTTCATACAAATCCATCAAAATTCCTAAATATCCAAATTTCATACAAATGTCTAAATTCCATACATATCCATAAAACCCCGTTACGTTGTGTCGTGTTGCACATGGTTTATCTAAAATCCATTAACTAAATATCCAAATTAAACATACATGCAAATTCCAGGGCCGGAGACTCGTCGCCGGAGGAAAATGGCTAGGGCACAACACGTAACGAGTTGTCAGCGACCACGCGTTACGTGCAGAGGCCCATATCGCGTAACGTGGGAAAGCGCTGGGGACGTTACGCGCAGTGCCCTTGCCAATTCGCCGGCGACGACTGCACATTCCGACGACTGCAGAATCCGATTACCCTTCAAAAAAATCTTACAAATGCAAATCTAACTACAAAATTCAAATCTAACTATAAAAAAATCCTAAAACACCACTATTTCATACAAATCTAACTACAAAACCTTGTGGATCTAATATACAAAAAAAAACTTCATAATTTTTAAAAACAAACGATGGAATACTAACCTTCTTGATTCGTGGATCTACGTAACGCGCAAAGCTTTTTGATTTGTAACGGGGCATCGTCGGAGGTGCGTAACGCGCTATGAGGGTTTAGAATGTGTGCAGCGACGGAATAAGGAAGGAAGGAGGAGATGAAGGTATTTAAACCTGGTCGGCTCAGCACGTTACGGGTGAAGACATCTCTCGCGTTACGTGTGGAGGTTGAAGCCGCGTGACGTGTGGAGCAACGCCCGACGTAACGTGGAATGCCTATGCGCTGAATGGCAATTTTGGGTATGCGCCGAATAGTATACCCCTATATATATGTATTGGTTGTAAGTGAAATAACTTATTAGGAACAAACGAAGGTACAAATAATAGCCATTTGATTAGAATTAAAGCAATGACCCGGATTAAAACTAAAAATGTGTAATTTAGTATGATGGACTACACCCACACCAAATAATATATTCCCACGTGATTTTAGGGATTTTTATACCCAAATCTGGAGAAACTTTTCAGCTTCCCTTTTTATGCTTTCAAAAGTATCTCTCTGTTACTCCACCGACCGCTCTCCTCTACTCCACTTTCTCTTTCCCTTTGAGGCTGATAAAAGTCGAAAGTCTCCCCTCCCATCCCATCGTTCTCGTTCTCCTTCAACTCTCCCCTCCATCGTCTTCTTCAAGGATGGTTCTTCTTCTTCGCGGTGAAAGTCTCCCATCCTATCGTCGTCGCCGGAACCGAAAAGCTTGAAGCCGCCGACGTCTACCCAGGGCTAGCCCACCAAGGTGTTATTTTTCTAGAAAACCCTAGATTCAAATTTGCATGTTGTTTATACATATCGTCTTCCAACTCTTTTCGAACCCATTTTTGGTTGCGATTTTTGAAAGTCTCCGAGCTACTGATATTCATCTTCAATTTGTTTTTGATATGTTTTGTTGAGGGGGTAATTTTGGGTATCTTAAACTCTGAGCTCTTTTTGAAACCATTTTTTGGTGCGATTTTATGCCTTGTTTGTTCAGTGGGCTAATTTTTTGAATGATTTTTTCATATTAGGTTCTTACTGTACGAGTGCGAGAATGGTTAGAGGGATGTTGGCGAAGGACAAAATATCCCCAAAAAAAAGGGGTAGTAAGCGTCGAAGGCTTGTTAAAGGTAATGTTGGATATCTAAAAGCTCAATTTTTTAATTGAAATTGGTTGATATTCATTGTTTATCAATTGATATTCACGTATAGCCATTTCGATAATTTTGAAGTAGAGGTTTGATAGTTTTTTTTTTGGGTGATTGTATATACCGGAAAATGTTAGTGTTATTCACGGTGATATTCATACGTAGCCTAAAGATATTCACAATGGAAAAGTACTATATTTTGTGATGTTGCAATTAGGTGAAAGTCTTATTCAATAATTATTAGGTTATATTCATGGGTTCTCACCTCATATTCATGAAGCAATTTAATGGTGTCATATTCATGTTGTGTTATTAATTATTGTCGTATTGATATTCACTTTAGAATAGTTGTATATGTATTGATGCATGAATTGCCTTTGTTTATAATTAAGTTGGTGGTGCCATCATGTATATCAAATAAAATTTAATTAAGTTAGTTTAATAAGTACATGATATCAGTTTTGATGCTATATGAATTATGATATCATATCATATTTGATGTTGGAGAGATTGTTTTTTCTTTTTGTGTATATTCAGCTGACATTTTAATAAGTTTGTTATGCATTACATCCTTGCTATCAAATAATGGCCAAGAAGAATCATCACCTTTAGAGCAAAACACACTTGATGCAAATGAACATGAGGTAGCTGAGCAAGCGGAGCAAAACACAGTTGCTTTAGTTGTATGTATATGTCATAATCGCTTGAATGCTCTTTTTTTTTTTATCCCCTGAATACCAAACACAAATTCGTGAATATCAATACAGTTGATATGAATATCGCCTAGTTAGTTGTATGTATATGCATACATAGTACGTGAATATCATAAAATATTGTATGAATATCGCTATTGGGGTTCAAGAATATTTATACGATGTACATGAATATTATTTCACCGTTCCTCGTTTACTATCAAACAGGATGTTCAAAATTGGATAAGCGATATTCATCAAATACACAAAAAGCTTAGAAGAACATGATTCAATCTAAACACTATATCATGAATATATGTACTGTTTATACGAATATCGACGGATTGAATGCATGAATATGCTGTTGTGGTTTGTTAATATGTATACACACTACATGAATATCATTTCATCGTACTCAGTTTACTATCAAACAAGATGTTCAAATGATGATATGCGATATTCACCATATACAACAAAGCTTTTAAGAACGTACGTGATTCAATCTAAATACAATTTCATGAATACTAGTACAGTGTATACGAATACCGCTTAACTAAATGCATGAATATGCATACACAATACATGAATTTACAAAAAAACATTGAAGAACGCGATTCTATTACCAAAATAGGTGTTAACACAAGAATATCAGTACAATTTGTTTGAATACCCCCTAATTGTGTTATTGAGCACGCCGTACATAGTTCATGTTTATTATAAAAAGTTTACCATCAAACATGATGTTGAAATTTGGATAACCTATATTCATCATGTATAAAAAAAACTTGGACGAAGGTGATTCCATTCGAAAATATTAAGATCCAAAATATTTTGAATATCGCACAAGTGTCATCATGAATGTTTCGTACATAGTAAGCGAATATCACTACAAACTGTATGAATATCGGTAAATTTATTCATGAATATCCATAATCAGTTTAACATCAAATAAGATGTTCAAAAAACGTTAATTGATATTCATCATTTACAAAACAAAAGCATAATATCATGATTCAATTCCAAAAAACTGATGTTAACACACGAATATTAGTAAAGTATATATGAATAACGCGTATTGGGTTCATGACTATGAGTTGTTTTGTATTCATGTTCTGTTTATTGATATTCATGATTGGATTTAGCGACATTCATGAATAGACAAACAATATTCATGCTACATCAACCTTTGTTTAGCCACACGAATATTAGTAAAGTATATATGAATAACGCGTATTGGGTTCATGACTATGAGTTGTTTTGTATTCATGTTCTGTTTATTGATATTCATGATTGGATTTAGTGACATTCATGAATAGACAAACAATATTCATGCTACATCAACCTTTGTTTAGTTGCACAAGAATCTTCCAAATTGCAAAAAGAATATTTTGAACTGAATATTTACAAACAAATAATGAATATCAGTGAGTAGGTCTCGCATATCCACGTGTTATGATCGAAAACCATAAATTGCAAAAACCATAATACGATATCAGAATCTAAATCCTATGTTATGATAGAAAATCAATTAGAATAGACATAAGATCAACATATCATGAAATAAAATTTAGGGTTTTGATGAAAAATCAATTCACAAACCTCGATTCATTATAATACGAACGAGTAGCTTGTTCGATGATAGATCTTTCACGTTTCCAGATGGGATATTCAAAGTGATCGAACAAAGAAGCTTGGCTGGTGAGAACAACAAGTAGCTTTAATGGGGAGGAGAACGTCTGGAACAACGATGGATGAACGAACGTATCTGTAACTGATTGGAAAGTAATTTAGATTTTTTCTCTCCTATAACAATATCCCTAATTAATTAATTTTAATTTTTTAAATCAAATAACTGCCTTTTTAGAGAATATATGGTGGTTACACCCATACCATATCAATAATAAGACCTAACCATCCATCCATCATCCTCCATCCAACGTCCCAGATTAATACCTTCGTTTTACTACAATTTCCGTTTTATCGGAGCGTTCCTCTATGTATCAATGCATGTTAAATGCTCGTCGTAAGATGAAGAAACAAACGACACAAATACATCCGCATTTAACACGGGGTGGCATGTCCGCATATGATCCAGCGTCTTATTTACAAAGACATATTTTAGTAAAAATATTTTAATGTTTTGGAACTGTGTATCTTTTTTTTTAAAAGAAATTTTGTTTGGTGCTTTGTCTGGAAATGGAAATGAAAAAAAAATCGAGAATTGAAGCTCGTTACTTGACATGTTCTTTAGAATTTTATAGGTGATGAAATTTTGTGCGTATTGTTTTAGTTTCAAGAGCTAATTCCATATCGATATTAAAGATATAAAATATCAAGTATCGATATCAAAATATGAGTATACGTCATATCAGAGTATTAGATATAGGCATACATATGAGCAGGGACGAATACACCTTGGGTCCATTGGGCCCCATCGAATTTTAAAAAATATATATAAAATAAAATTTTAATAAATTAAGAAATGAAAAATGAAATATAGAGGTAGACTTGTTATTAGACATATTATTTCACTCAAAAAGTAATAAAAAAGCACAAAATAATTACTTGAACCATGGATTATGACGTATAAAGATTAGAAATAAAAAAAAATGTTGGAAATAAAAGATGCCTTTAACATATTTTTTTCTAACTAGTTTCAAAGACTTTATTTAATTTATAATGCACTATAAATAACTTACTAAAAACATTTATACCGTTATAACTTAGTTCGTGTTAATCTTAATTGTCTATGTTTTGTGTGTTTATTAGGACACTCTAATCAAGTTGTTAGCGTAAGAAACTAAAACGTATATTGAAAAAGATGTATAGTCATCTATTGAGATTAAAGATATTATTGAGATTTTAGAATATGACACCTCGAAAAATATTACTATAATAAAAAAACTATTACTTAGTATTTTATATTTTATATATATATTGTGATACTAGTTTATTTTCGCCCACACTGAAGTGAAATCATGCATTCGTCTCTGAGTATGAGTAATATATTTGATATATCAATTTTATAAGAGATATCAAAATAACACTTTGATACCATTTTCATATAATTTTGATATCACTTATCCATCTACAACACACAACATATATCAGTTTGATATTGATATTAGGATATATCAAATACATGTTAGATATTTCATGACATAAGTTGTGGTAGATTTCATGATATCAATATCGGGCATGCATTTTGACATAAAATTGATGGTATAATAGACATGTACAAGTCTGGGCCAGCTCGTTCGGCCCGGACCGTCCACCCGATTTAAAAACCGAGCTTGAATAGTAATAGTGATTCGTCGGGCCCGGTCTGGCCCGATACATAAACGGGCCGGGCACAGACACTCCTTTAGGCTCGAACGGGCCTAGCGGCCCGACTCGGTATCCGGTTAAAATTGTAAAAATATAAATATATATATATTATAGGGGTTTTTACAGGGAACCACCCGCTATATGTCACTTTCGGCACTAAACCACCCGGATTTAACCTATTGATTTTAAACCACCCAAAAGTGACACTTTTGTTACATTCGACCACCCATGGACGGATTCCGTTAAAATTTCCGTCCAAATATGTGAAAAGACTATTTTGCCCCTTGGTTTTTTGTGAAATTACAGGAATAGTTTTGGGGAAATTGCAATCTGGCCCTCTAGTTTTTGGTTTGTGGCAGAATAGTCCTCAAACAAATTTTCATAATTACAAAAATTACCCAAACTTATTATTTTTAATATTTTGAGTTGATAGTATATTTTAACCCCAAATTAAAGTGTAGAAAAATTAACTTAGGTTAAAATAGGCTTAAGTTATTATTCTTATGAATTTGACCATATTTAAATATGTAACAAAAATGTAAAATTTGATTTAAATATTTCAAGTCAAAATTTATAAGTTTTATATAAATTATAATTAATATAAGGTTAATCATAAAATTTGAATTAAAGATTAACCTTATATTAATTATAATTAATATAACGTTATAATTAATTTAATTAATTTATAAGTTATAAGTTTTATATAAATTATAATTAATATAAGGTTAAATTCATAAGAATAATTAATATAAGGTTAATCTTATATTAATTATAATTAATATAAGGTTAATCTTTAATTATAATTAATTATAATGTTAAATATTATTCTTAAATTATAATTAATTTAATTAATTTATAAGTTATAAGTTTTATATAAATTATAATTAATATAAGGTTAAATTCATAAGAATAATTAATATATGGTTAATCTTATATTAATTATAATTAATATAAGGTTAATCTTTAATTATAATTAATTATAATGTTAAATATTATTCTTAAATTATAATTAATTTATAAGTTATAAGTTTTATATAAATTATAATTAAGATAAGGTTAAATTCATAAGAATAATATTATAACGTTATATTAATTATAATTAATATAAGGTTAATCTTTAATTCAAGTTTTATGATTAACCTTATATTAATTATAATTTATATAAAACTTATAAATTTTGACTTGAAATATTTAAATCAAATTTTACATTTTTGTTACATATTTAAATATGGTCAAATTCATAAGAATAATAACTTAAGCCTATTTTAACCTAAGTTAATTTTTTTACACTTTAATTTGGGGTTAAAATATACTATCAACTCAGAATATTAAAAATAATAAGTTTGGGCAATTTTTGTAATTATGAAAATTTGTTTGAGGACTATTCTGCCACAAACCAAAAACTAGAGGGCCAGATTGCAATTTCCCCAAAACTATTCTTGTAATTTCACAGAAAACCAAGGGGCAAAATAGTCTTTTCACACATTTGGACGGAAATTTTAACGGAATCCGTCCATGGGTGGTCGAATGTAACAAAAGTGTCACTTTTGGGTGGTTTAAAATCAATAGGTTAAATCCGGGTGGTTTAGTGCCGAAAGTGACATATAGCGGGTGGTTTTCTGCAAAAACCCCTATATTATATAGTATTCTAGATATGTATAGCTATTAAATTTCCAGTCCTTATTATATAATATTTCAAATTTTCAGTTCTTAATATAGTATACAATATATATAATTACATATGAGTGCGGATTCGGTGAGAATGAACATTAGGGTGAGAATTGAGAATACCTCCTAGCCTTTTGGATTTTTTAAATCCAAAGGCTAGGATTAGACTATCATTTAAGTGGATAAGTAACCGGTCAAATTTTTATTTTTTTTTGAGGTTATTTTTTTACTTAAGATGGTATGTGCATATATTTTGGCTTGTGTGTGCATATATATTGTCCTATATGTGCATCAAAATTTTATAAGGCGTTGTCCGACCTAAGTTTTTTTTTCGGCCTTTTTTTTTTCGGGTCTACTTTTTACTTGCGCTGACATTTGCACCATTTTTTACTTGTGTGCATCAATATTGACTTGTATGTGCATTGAAATTTTATAAGGTGTTGTCCGACCATTTTTTTTCATTCAATTTTTCGTAGTCCAACTTTTTTCCAAAACTATTTTTTTGCTTGAGATGGCATGTGCATGCATTTTGGCTAGTATGTGCATTAATATTGACATGTATATGCATCTAAAGATTGTAAAAAATATGCATTGTTTTCTAGAGAAAATGTGCATGAGTTGTACACTGTATGTGCATAAGTTTTGACATGTGCACATTCAAATAAAAAGTCATGTGTTTCAAATGGTATGCACATACAAGCCAAAAACTCATGCACATATCAAGCCAAGAAAACGATACATACAAGTAAAATTTAGATGCACAGACAATTCAAAATGCATGCATTTACAAGACAAAACCTATACACATTATGTAAAGTGTATACGATTTTACAAGACAAAACCTATACGCCTAATTCAATTTACATGCACATGCAAGCAAAAAGACATGTACTTCAAATGGTATGTACATACAAGCTATAACTCATGCACATTTTAACCCAAGAAAACAACGCACACAAGTAGAAATTTATGCACACACATGCCAAAATATATGCTGCATACATAAGTTTTTGCATTATGTGCATGAGTTTCCACATACACAAAATAACACATATAGTCAAAACCCTATGCATAATTTATGGAATTTAGATGCACATACAACAAAAAAAGACATGCACTTCAAAATTTATGCACATACAAGCCAAAACTCATGAATATTTCAACCCAAGAAAATAATGCACACAAGTAGAATTTAGATGCAAATATATGTCAAAATTTATGCACACACAAGCTAAAACATATACACATGCTGAGAAGTGTATGAGTTTTCACATACACAAAGTCATACATATAGTAAAAAATCATATACAAAATTTATGCAATATCAATGCAAATACAAGATAATATCGATGCACATACAAGCAAAAATCAATGTACATGCAGTCGCAAGCAAAAAATTGTGTCTGAAAAAAAAAAAACTTTGGCCGGTCAACGTCGGAGCTCCGGTGTTGACCGTCGTTGACTGGTTTGACCAATCATGTTAACCGGTCAAACTCTCAAAAATCATGTCATGTGCATGGCATATGAGCTTTTAATGAAAGTTTAATTCTAGCATTTGGTTTATTTGTTATCCAAAGGCTAAGATCTATTATAATTTCTCACCCTATTATGTATTTTCACATGACAATTTTTCATTGCATATACTATATAATATAAAATATTATAAAACATAATTACATATTATATAATACGGCCCACCGAACTACCGGCTCGGTCTTCCAAACGGGCTTGGACAACAATTTCAGCCCGTTTGAATCGAGGGCTTAGCCCGGCCCGGTCAATCGGGCTGAAATCGTCTCAAAAGCCCGGACCCGTACAAGTCTATGGTAGTTTTTATTCATGACAGAACTTGAGGTAGATTTGTGGGGATAATATTTACCTGAACCCAAACAGTTCATGAAATTTAGGAAATCCTTGTTTATTTATAGAGCACATTAGAAATACATTATCCACTTTGATTAGTACACAATACTAGTAGAGGAGAACACACAACACATAAGCTAGCACAAAGATCGATGAAGTTCAATCAGAGCCACTAATCTCAACAACCCTCACATCACGCGGCGGCAGCGGCGCGGCAGGACCCCACAGATCCACCTTCGGAACCACCACCGTGAGGACGCCGTTCTCAACGGACGACCCCAATTGATCCAGCCTGGCGTTCGCCGGGAGCTTCAGCCTCCAATTGAACCTCCCCGAACCGCCGTCGCCGCTGATCCTCAAGGCTGCAGCGCCATCGCCGTCATCGACCTGGACGGAGACCTGGTCCTTTTGGACGGCGGGAGGGAGATCGGCGACGAAGAGGTAGGCCTCGGGGATTTCCTTGCATTCCAATCGAGAATTGAGGGATCCGTCGGTCTCAATTGCGAGCTCGGAGTAGGGGAGAGTGCGGGCAGGAGAAGAGAAGGGAAAGGGGAAATTAGAGAAAGGGGCGGGGAAGGAGGGGAAGTTGAATCGGTCGAAGAGGTGTTGGAAGAGTTGGTTGTGGCGGTGGCGGTGGAAGAAGTTGTCGGAGAGAGATCGTTCGTCGTCGGCGCCGGAGTTCCAGGGGACGATCGACATGATTTGAGAATCCGATTTGCCGGCAAATGAGAAAGTTGCGTGTGTGGAGACAGTAGAGTCAGTGGTAATGCACTAATGCTGATATTTTAAGTTATGAGTGGGCCCCATTTCACATCAATCGAAGGATCTAGAGGAGACGATGATCCTTCTTTTGAAGCGGTGTGTACAAATAATACAAGGCAGAACCTATTTGCACCACTGCAGGTGCTATTTGGGCCCTGCAGTGGCGCGGCGCGGCGGTGGGCCCCACGCGGTCCGATCAGTGAAAAAACGAGTTTGATGTCCGTTAAATTATATGTAAACTGAGTCTGGCGGATCGGGTCGGATCGGATTTGGATCGATCGAGTCGTACAAATTTTCGGGTTGAGTTCGGGTCGGGTTTATATCGAGTCGGGTTCTTCTTCGATATTTAAAAAATATTAAATTTTAAAATTATATCGAGTCTTAAAATATCGAGTCAGGTTTGAGTCGAGTCGGGTTCTAAAACCCTAAACCGACGTCCATTAACGGCGAGATCGTCCATCACCGGCGAGATCGAACTCCCGGTACCACCACTGTGCGGCGGCGCCAGATCAAACTCCCTCCATGCGACGCCCAGGGCACCCGTCGCCGGCTTACGCCGTATTCCACCCCCTCCGCGGCAGTGAGCGCTGCGCGGCGCTCACAGCCGCACGACAATCACAGCCGCACGACAATCACTGCCGCGCGACAGTGAGTGCCGCACACCACTGACACGGTGCAAATAACACCGTGTCAGGGCGCAAATAGCCCCTCCGTAATACAAGGCAATTGCCCCGACCCGAACGAAAATGGCAGAACCGGACCGGTCTTCGATTCATATTTTTTATGACTTCGATTTTTGATCCGATTCGGTTTAAAACTGAAAATTTTCGATTTGGATCGGAATTTTTTATATATTTATGTTATTTCATGTATTAATATCTAAATCACTATAAAAAATATTTTTTATTATTAAAATAAACTACTAACAAAATAATTGATTCAATATTACTTATAAAAATAGAAAATAATTATTTTATATTAATATAAAAGTATAAAATAAAAAAATATGTCCAACGGTTCAATCCGGTCCAAAAATCTTAAAAATTCTGATTCGGTATGGACCAGATACACAAAGCAATTCTTTTGTTTGTTTATTATTTTCCATCTGATTTTCATTTTTGAAAGTATAATTAATTTTTTCTCAACATATTAGTGATGGCCAAAGTTGAAGCGTAATTAAGCTGGGTTAAATTCAGTCAAATTTTAAACCGGATCAGATCAAAATCGTATCTCATGAATTTGCAAAATCGACGGTTTAAATTGGGCTAATATATGTAAAAAAACTTATCTGTATGAACATAATTTTTTTTTAAAAAAAATGCGCATATATATACATGAGTTTTTTTTTATATGTACAATTTTTATTTCTCACGTAATTATTTTTATAATTACATAAGTCTATTTTTACACAAATTTGCAACAAAAAAGTATCAATCCATATCAATATTAAACAAACCCATAGACATTCACCAATTGGAGACACTTGTCAAGCCCTTTCAATTGGAGACACTTCTTCACCAATGCCGGGTACGGAATTGGACCAAACATCCTCCATCCATGGCTTCTTCATCAACTCTTTCTCTGCCACCAGTTGACATGCAGTTCTCCTTGATATCATTTTATCCTCTGTAAAAAACATAGAGAAATCTAATTGGTAAGCAATTGGATATTGTTGGTCCCACATCCAACCATAGAGAAATAATTTACAATATGTTGGAAAAGTCCCTTTTAATCATAACAAACTCTTGTATTTGGTGTCTCCGAACGAGTGTTATCGGGACATGTTGATGTAATTTCCTAAGTTGTATGCTTAGGTTATTACATGTTTTTTGAACCATTTATTTCTACAGTGTTTGGTGCTCTCTTTGAAGCCTCAACCCAAGTGAAAGCTGGCATATAGGATGCATTCAGCAAACTTAGCTCTTTTGCTGGTTGTTGACTCAGAGAAACCAAGCACATGGGCCTATAATGATATTCTGAGGCCCAAACTCCTCTTTTCTCATGTGGGCTGATGTGGACAAGAGTGTGGTGCAAAAATTGCAACTGCTTTTGACCGATGAAATGAAGTTGAAGACAGCCTGCTGCCTACTCACAAAAACGCAGCACTTCAACTTATGCCCTCTAGTATATAAAGTAAAAGCAAGCCCTAAATGTGCAACTCTTCTACTATTCCGCTGCTGTAGCTCTCTTTCTCCCAAAATCAGAGTGTTTGGAGTTCTCTGAATATCTCTTCCAGGAGGAGTTGGTGAGCTGCGTGAGAAGAGTAAGAATAAGAGGTGACCTGAGAAGGAAGGTGGCCAGCGACCTTGAGACGATATATTTCGTCTCTTTCGTCGTTGTAAAGGGAGTTGTTCTTCCCTTGTGGTTTCTTCTTTCGTACTCTTATTTCTTGTTGAAAGTGTGGTTCAAGAACAATGATTGCCCCTTTGTATTATCTGAGTTACATAGTGGATTTGGGTCTCCATCTTGAGGCCCCGAGGATGTAGGTCTTAGTACCAAACCTCGTAAATCTTGTGTGTTTTGAGGTTCTGTTTGTGTGCTTGTCTCATTCTATCCTCTATTGTTCTTGTTCACTTTCGTTCTAAGTCGAAGGATCGACTACAAAGTGGTATCAGAGCCATGTTGCTCCTTGGTGTCTAGATCTGTTGGTTTTCTGAACTGTGTTGGTGGATAAAGATTACAGATCTGTTGGTAATTCTGCATGTTGTGTGTTTGTGTCTATTGTCATCCTTGGGGATCTCTGCATTAGTCCTATTTTTTCTTTCAATCATGTCAGAATCTTCTTATGTCCGTATTAAACCTTTTGATGGGAATACTGATTTTGCGATGTGGCAGGTGAAAATGAAAGCTATATTGATTAAAGAAAAATGTTGGAAGGCTGTTGTGGGTACATACCCTGAAGGAACTGAGGCTACTACTAAACAAGAGCTGGATGAACAAGCTCATAGTGAAATCATGATTAGGCTCTCTGATGAAGTGGCCCGTCAAGTGTTGGACAAGGAATCAGCCAAGGATCTCTGGCTAGCCTTGAAAGACTTGTTTCTGGTAAAATCCCTTCCAAATCGTATTAGCCTGCTTTGTCAGATTTTTACCTTTAAAATGAATGTGAATGTGCCTCTGAATGACAACCTTGATAAATTCCTTAAGTTGACACAAGACTTGGAAAGATGTGATGACAAAATTAAGGAGGCTCATCAGGCTGTCTTATTGCTTAATTCCTTACCGATTCAATTTGATACATTTAAGGATGTTATCCAATATAGTAATGAGGAATTGACTAAGAAGAAATTTCTTGAGGCCATTTTGCAGAAAAATGAGGTTATGAAAGTCTTTAAGACTAAACAAGAGGCTAAAACTGAAATTTTGATGGCTAAAGGACACTTTAAGAATAAAAAACAGAATTATCAAAAGAAGGAAAATGAGAAGGAAACTTCTCAAAAAGATAGCAATTGGTCTTCTAACAGTCAAGCTGATAAGAAGACTGTTAAATGCTATTACTGTGGTAAGACTGGACATACTTTGAAAAACTGCTTTAAGAAAAAGAAAAAGGATGCTAGTAAGAATACCACTGAAGTTTTTGCTGTGTGTGAATCTAATCCTTCTTATTCCCATGAATTGCTTGTTGTTGGAAATTCTTGTGAGTCTAAAATATGGATTCTAGATTCAGGTTGTACCATGCATGCTACACCCCATAAAGAATGGTTTGATAAACTAGATTTCTGTGATGGTGGTGAGGTTATGCTAGGAGATCATTCTTCTTTAGCTATTAAGGGCATTGGTACTATTCGTCTTAAAATGCATGATGGGATTATTCGTGTTCTCCAAAATGTCAGGTAGGTTCCTGGCCTTAGGAGGAGTTTATTGTCTGAAAGTGCTTTTGATGATCTTGGCTGTCATATAAATACCCATCAAGGTGTTAGAAATGTGATAAAGCATGAAAAAACTCTTATTAAAGCTGTTAAGAAAAATGGCCTTTATCATGTGCTTGCTATGCTTGAATGCAATGTGTCTATTCACCATGATTCTATGAATGAGCATGATTCTAAGTTGTGACATGCTAGATTAGGTCATATTGGGAACAAAGGATTGCATGAGCTGTTTAAGAATGGTATTTTGAGTCACAAACATGCTGTTTTTGATAAGTATGAACATTGCATATTAGGAAAACAGACTAGGAATAGTTTCAAGTCTTCTACTTATGTTGCCAAAGGTCCTTTAGAATATATTCACTCTGATCTTTGGGGCCCTGCCCAAGTGGAAACTATAGGAGGAAGAAGATACTTCATTTTTCTTGTAGACCACTATTCAAGAAAAGTGTGGGTATATCTTTTAAGGACTAAAGATGAGGCATTTGACAAATTCAAATTCTGGAAAATTAAAGTAGAAGGTGAAACTGGACTTAAAAAATCAAATGTTTGAAAACTGACAATGGTCTTGAGTTTTGCAATTCTGTGTTTAATTCCTTTTGTCATGAAAATGGGATAAAAAGACACTTAACTGTTCCTAGCACTCCCCAACAAAATGGGACTGCAGAAAGGATGAATAGAACACTTCTAGAAAAGGCTAGATGCATGCTTATTTCTGCTGGTATGAAACATTCTCTGTGGGATGAAGCTATTGTTACTACTTCTTACCTTATTAATAGAAGCCCCTCTTCTGCCATCAACTTTAAAACTCCACAAGAAATGTGGACATGTAAGAAACCTAGCATATCACACTTAAAACCTTTTGGATGCTCTGCATTTGCACATCAATATGTTGGTAAACTGAATCCAAGGTCTCAAAGGTGTGTTATGTTAGGATATCCAGATGGAGTTAAAGGCTATAAATTGTTACTTATACAGCCTAGGGCTTATAAAGTAATAGTGAGTAGAGATGTTATTTTTAAGGAAAATGATTTCCATTTTAAAAATTCTCTAACTCTTTTGAATGAGAATGTTAATAGACAAGAAAAGGATCAAAGCACTAGGACAATGCGGTTTTATATTCCTGGAATAAGGAATGAACATGAGGAGGACGAATTTGACATAGGTATGCCCTTTGATTTACAAAATTCTGACTCCAGTCATAGATTAAGTGATGCTGGTTGTTGCTCCCCTTCTAGCAATGAAATGCAAACTAAGGTACACTCTAACTCTCAACCCTTGCAGCCCTGTGAGGCCTATTCTTATGTGCCCTGTGAGGCCTATTCTGATGTGCCCTGTGTGGCAAATTTTGATTTTACTGTTGTTGATTCTGCTGAAATTTCTGATGTTGATGATGTCTTGGTTGAACCTCATGATTTGACTAATTATCAACTTACAAGAGATAGAGAGCCTGGAGTTAGGGTCCCTAACAAGAAATACATGTCTAATGTTGTGGAATTTGCCTTTCTCATTGCTGATGTTGTGAATAATTTCACACCTGAAACTTATAATCAAGCTATTAAATGCAAGCATGCTGAAAACTGGATGCAAGCCATGAAGGAAGAAATAGCTTCTATGCATGTGAATCACACTTGGAATTTAGTTCCTAAGCCTACCATGCTAGATTAATTGATTGTAAGTGGATCTTTAAGTTAAAAGATGGAGTGAATCCTAGTGATCCACCTAGGTACAAAGCTAGGTTGGTTGCTAAGGGTTTCACTCAAAAGGAAGGTGAAGATTATAATGAGATTTTTGCACCTGTTGTGAAGTACAAAACCATGCGCTTACTGCTTGCTATGGCTGCTGTTTATGATCTTGAATTAGAACAAATGGATGTTAAAACAGCTTTTTTACATGGTGATTTACATGAGACCATATACATGAGACAGCCAAAGGGCTTTATTGATGAAAACAAACCTGATCATGCTTGTCTGCTTAAGAAATCTATCTATGGATTGAAACAATCTTCTAGAAATTGGAATCTGAAATTTGACTCTTGCATGATCAAGTTTGGGTTTACTAAGTGTAAATATGACTCTTGTTTGTATTTCAAAGGAATTAAAAGTCATGATCCTTTATATGTCTTGCTTTATGTTGATGACATCCTCCTTATGAGTAAGTCTAAGACTAAAATTCTGGACATTAAAAGGGAATTAAAGAACAGTTTTGATATGAAGGACTTAGGGCCTGCTCAAAGAATCCTAGGGATAAAGATCACTAGAGATAGAATCAAGAAAACTATGTTGCTTTCACAATCTGATTATACTCTTAAGGTGTTGGAAAGATTTAAGATTGAAAATGGTAAGCCTAATACATTCCCTTGGGTGCTCATCTTGATCTTTCTAGAGCTAAAAAGTCTACGTCATCTATTGAATGTAATAGAATGAAAATTGTTCCTTATGACTCTGATGTTGGCTCTGTTATGTACAACATGATATGCACTAGACCTGACTTAGCATTTGCTATAAGTGCTCTCAGCAGATTTATGTCTGATCCTGCTAAAAAACACTAGAGTGCTATGAAATTTCTGCTGAAATACTTGGCTGGTTCTGTTAATGTTGGTCTCTTGTATGGTAGGCATACTTCTCCAAATGAATTGTTTGGTTATGTGGATTCAGATTATGCTAGCAATAAGGATAACCAAAAATCTACTACTACCTATATGTACACTTGGTGTGGAAACTTTATTTCATGGAAATCTCAGCAACAATCTATTGTTGCATTGTCGTCCACTGAGGCTGAATATATTGCAGCCACCGAGGCCTGCAAGGAGGCCATTTGGCTTCAAGGAATCCTAAGGGAAATAGAGGGCAAGCACTACATGGCTACTCTCCATATGGATAGTCAGAGTGCCCTTTATTTGTGCAAAAATCCTGTTTACCATGAGCGCACAAAACACATTGATGTGCGTTTTCACTTTATTAGAGATAAAGTGGAAAACAAGGTGATCTTGGTCAAGAAAATTGATGGAGTTAAGAACCCTGCAGATTTTGGTACAAAAATAGTTCCTATTGACAAGTTCAATTTCTGCAGGGAATTTCTCCACATCAGGGAGATCATGTAGACAGGTAGCCCAAGTGGCCGACGACGGAGGAGGTAGCCCAAGTCCAAAAGCCATTTCTGTGTGTGTTCTACATTTCAGTTTGGTGATATGTAACTTAGAAAATTAAGAGGGCAATTGTTGATGTAATTTCCTAAGTTGTATGCCTAGGTTATTACATGTTTTTTGGACCATTTCTTTCTACAGTGTTTGGTGCTCTCTTTGAAGCCTCAACCCAGGTGAAAGCTGGCATATAGGATGCATTCAACAAACTTAGCTCTTTTGCTGGTTGTTGGCTCAGAGAAACCAAGCACATGGGCCTATGATGATATTCTGAGGCCCAAACTCCTCTTCTCTCATGTGGGCTGATGTGGACAAGAGTGTGGCGCAAAAATTGCAGCTGCTTTTGACCGATGAAATGAAGTTGAAGACAGCCTGCTGCCTACTCACAAAAACGCAGCACTTCAACTTATGCCCTCTAGTATATAAAGTAAAAGCAAGCCCTAAATGTGCAACTCTTCTACTATTCCGCCGTTGTAGCTCTCTTTCTCCCAAAATCAGAGTGTTTGGAGTTCTCTGAATATCTCTTCCGGGAGGAGTTGGTGAGCTGCGTGAGAAGAGGAAGAATAAGAGGTGACCTGGTGGCCAGCGACCTTGAGACGATATATTTCGTCTCTTTCGTCGTTGTAAAGGGAGTTGTTCTTCCCTTGTGGTTTCTTCTTTCGTACTCTTATTTCTTGTTGAAAGTGTGGTTCAAGAACAATGATTATCCTTTTGTATTATCTGAGTTACATAGTGGATTTGGGTCTCCATCTTGAGACCCCGAGAATATAGGTCTTAGTACCGAACCTCGTAAATCTTGTGTGTTTTGAGGTTCTGTTTGTGTGCTTGTCTCATTCTATCCTCTATTGTTCTTGTTCACTTTCGTTCTAAGTCGAAGGATCGACTACAAGACAGAAATTGAGGAAGGGAAACAAGTATTTTAGGGATTCTAATGTTACTAAATAAAGGGAAAATAGCTCAAAATAATTATTCTTAATTTTAATAAGAAAATAATAATACTAACTTTTACAATTAGATAGTCAATTTATCATATACCCTTATAGTTCCAAATAATAAGCTCTTTGAGGAGTTTACCTGATGGGAATTTACTCTTGACGACTTCGATGATTGCTGGCCATATGATGCTCCAAGCTTTTTCATAAAAACCTGCATACATGTCATCCGGTCATGTGATTCATCACTTGTAATGTTGAATAAGTTGCATGCTATAATTAATCTCATCATCTGTAAATTGTTACCGGAAATGTGGGTGACTACTAATTTGAAATTTCTAAATATAGTATTATTTTTTGTTCATTGATAGTTTATATATATCATACATAAAGTTAGTTTTTCCATTAATATGTGATCGTTTGAATTAGTTATAAAATTATGTTCTAAATTCATTTCAAATTTGTTCCTTTTCAGTTATTTTTATTCCAGCTGTGGTGGTAAGAAATCTAATGTTTTTTCCTATTCTGACTCTTGTTGCTACACATGATCATCTATATTAGCTGGTTTGTTGTTTATATAGTGAATATTTTCAGCATCAGTACGTGAAGCTTCTTTGCTTAAATATGGCTTTGCATTATTATTTAGCTATTGTCAATCTTTTACTGATCATATATCACTCGTAAGTGCTCTACTTTTGCTTTTCTTGACACAGGAAATGAGTAGTTGTTTGTGTAGAGAATTGATTAAAGTGATAGATAGATTTATTAATTAAGATGCGGTACATATATAAGGGAATTGCAACTGAATGAGAGAGATTCTAACAGTTCCTATAATCTCTCTATCTAGATACCACTACGGTTATGGGTAGAATTACAAGGAGGAATAAGTCAAAGAATAGCTAAACATTATCTCTAACAGTTTGTTGATACTATTCTCTATTTGGCTAGTATGATTAGCTATAACAAGTAGAGTATGCTTCATGAATGTCTTCTTATTATTTCATTGCTAGCTGTTGTTAATTTTATGTGGCCCTCTACTCTGTATATTAATATTACTAAGCAATGTTGGTCGGCATAACAAGTTGTAATTGGAGTCTCTTAAGCTTTGGTTATTCAAGTACATTTTTTTTCCAGTTTTATAATTAACTAACTTGATTGAAGTATTTGCCATCGGAAACTCATGTAAATTACCCATTCTCTGATTTGACTCCTCTATGTGAACCTGCAGAACCTTTAAGGTATATTCCTTTCATTAATTGCTATATCCAAATTACCGTCTCTTAGATTTTTGGTGGGAAGAGAATATAATAAGGTCATGTTGGAGATACGTATGCAAAGTAGGGGTGTTCATCCGGTCCGGACTGGATCGAATTTTTCCAAAATCCGGTCCACCGGTCCGGATCGGTTTTTTTTTTCGGATTTGGATCGGACCGGAACCGGATTAAGGAAATTATCTGGACCGGAGACCGGACCGTATTTTCACCGGTCTGGTCTGGTCATTTTCGGTCCGGTCCAGATTTGAACAGCCCTAATGCAAAGTATAAGAGAGCGGAATTTATGATCACATGGACACGGATTTGATATGTGTTATGGAGTGTAATGTGTGATGTACTCACAACTCACCAAACTGGATAATTGGCATTGACAGCCAAACGAGAGAGAAAGAGTAATAGGATAGTAAGAGAAGAAGAGATAGAGAAGAGAGAGAGAAGGGAATATAATTCTGTTATCATTCTTGAATGTCTCCCAAACACAATACCTCTCGGTTGTTACACATCACGTGCCAGCTCACCCTTAGCTACCCTTATAGTACTCCCCCATTTTAAAAGACCTTGTCCACAAGGTCAAGATGCAAAGGCAGGAAATTGTTGCAACAAGTGTGAAGCCAACTCCCAAGTAGCCTCCTCTGGTGGCAGATTGACCCACTGAACTAACCATTCAGTGACTGGATCAAACTGTCTTTCAATGCACTATCATCACCAATATACAGTCGTCTTTTATAACGCAAAACACCATTCTGAACAGAATAAGGTAAAGAAGAATCTAACACAACTTACTGAGCAATTCCTGAGCAACATTGTCATGCTGACAACTAGCCACAACCTGTTTCATCCAGGTAGGCTGCACTAAAAGAGTCACTGCACAAGAACCAGAAGAACCTTCAAATCGCCTAGAAAGTGCAACAGCCGCCTTATTTTCTTTGCCTTTCTTATATGCAATAGAATAAGAAAGACCTAATAATTTCCTCACAATCGTCTTCTGTAAATTGGTAGTGATTTGTTGCTCCAACAAATACTTCAATCCATGTTGATCAATTCTTATAAAGAAATGATCATGCTCCAAATAGTGTCTCCACTTGTCAATAGCCATGAGAATAGCAAGAAGCTCTTTCTCATAGGTAGACAAAAGAAGGTTTTGACCATGTAATGCCTTACTCAAATAAGCCAGGGGTCGGCCTTGCTGCATAAGGATTGCACCAATTCCAGTGTCACAAGCATCTATTTCTAATTCAAATGGAACAATGAAGTCAGGTAAGGCTAAAATAGGAGCTGAGGTAAGAAGGCGTTTAAGATGCTCAAAGGTTGTCATAGCTTCCTTATTCCAAACAAAAGCAGCTGCTTTAAGTAACTTAGTTAGGGGTCGACTGATGATACCATAGCTATGAATAAACCTCCTGTAGTAACCAGATAACCCAAGAAATCCCCTTAACTCCTTGACATTCTGTGGCACAGGCCAATTGAGCATAGCATCAATCTTGGATTGATCAATGACAACTTCAATCCCAGAAATGACATGGCCAAGATACTCAATTTGAGACTGGGCAAATGCACACTTAGACATCTTGGCAAACAATTTATGTTCACGCATAGCAGCTAAGACCACAGTCAAATGATTCTCATGTTGCTTCATATCAGTGCTGTAAATCCATATATCATCAAAAAATACGAGCACAAATTTTCTCAAAAATTTGGCAAATACCTCAATCATCAAAGATTGAAATGTGGCAGGGGCATTTGTTAAGCCAAAAGGCATAACTTTGAACTCATAATGCCCCTGATGAGTTCGAAATGCAGTCTTGTGGACATCTTCAGGAGCCATCATCACTTGGTGATAGCCTGCTCTTAAGTCTAATTTGGATAAAATAGTAGAGCCATGTAATTCATCCAATAAGTCTTCAATATGTGGTATAGGAAATTTATCCTTCACAGTTGCATCATTCAATTTCCTATAATCAATGCAAAAATGCCAAGTACCATCTTTCTTCTTCACAAGCAGTGTAGGAGAAGCAAAGGGAATGTGACTTGGTTGAATGGTAGAGTGCTTCAACATATCCTCAACTTGCTTTTCAATTTCATTCTTTTGAATGAATGGATATCGATATGGCTTGCAACACACCGATTGGGCTCCTGCTTTCAACTGAATTATATGCTCATGTCCTCTATTTGGAGGAAGTTCAGTTGGCTCAACAAAGACACCAGAGAATTGCAATAACACATCAGAAATATTCTCTGGAGGAGTTTGTGCTTGAATGTGAAAACACTGGCCAATCTGAGTAATGAACATAGGTACTTTCTTTTTTAACAACTTTTGTAATTGAATGCCTCTCATCATTTTCAAAGAAGCTACTTCCTGCACACCTTGCAAATCAATCTTATGACCTCCTCTAATGAAGGATAACTTCAACTGATTGAAGTCAAATGTAAGAGGGCTAAAATCACACAGCCAATCAACTCCAAGCACCATATCACAACCATCTAGCTTTAAAACCCTGATGTTGAAACTGAACTTGTGACCCTGCATGACCCACTCAAATCCAGAACAGACCTTGTGACTGAACATCCTGTTACCGTTAGCAACTACCATTGCCATAACCCCGGATTCCTGCATATAATACCTTGTCTCCTCTGCAATCCTTGGATCAAGGAAGCTATGTGTGCTTCCACTATCAACCAAAATAGTAATCAGTTGGTCCCTTACTGTGCCCTTGATTTTGATGGTGTTGAGAGGATTACTACCCGTTAAGGTATGGATATAAACCTCAGGTTGTTTCTCATTAAGGTCCACATCGTCACCTTGAGGAACACTATCTAACTCAGGACAAGCAGCTTCACTAATGTCATTCATCTTTGTTGCTAACACACTATGTAAGGATTGACTCTTGCACTTGTGACCCACAAAATACTTGTCACCATATTTGTAGCAAAGACCATGTGTCCTTCTATACTAAGAGAATTGAGTATTAGCATTCTGTTGATTAGCCTTAGTAGGCACATTAGAGGATGCTGAACTGGAAGTAACAGTAGGGTTGAAGGAAGGTTTAGTTGGAACAAAAGGAGGTTTAGATGCACTGGATAAATTTGTGTGAGAATATGATCTCCAAGAAGAAGATGTCGGTTGCTTGCTCAATTTCAAGATCGCGTGCACATCACCTTGATGTAACCTTGCTTGTTCGAAGGCATTGGCAATGGTTGTTGGATGACTTAGCTTAACCAACGATCGAATTTCCTCCTTTAAACCACTTATATAGCTAGAAACAAAATACGTTTCAGGCAAGAATGGATTAGAGGACAACATATATGATCTCAGCTCTTCAAACTTTTATGCACAAGCTTATTAAACTCTTCAACAATGTATGTACCCTGTTTCTCCCCAAATCTTGCACACATTGCTTCACTGAATTCACCCCCAAGTTACCCGTGGATTCTGTATTACGAAGCCTTGAGCCCACACATCAGCTCTCCCATTTAAGAACATCAAGGCAAGCTCAATTTTCTGTCCCTCTGGAATACTGAAAATACTAAAATGTTTCTCGCTTTTCCTCACCCAACTCTTAGGATGAATTCCTTCAAATGTAGGAAAATCAAGCTTTGGAAGTCGAATATTACCTCTCATTGCGTCCATTCCAACTGAACGACTCCGATCTTGATTCGCATGATAAGAATGGCCATGAATTTCACCATGACTCTACACTGGTTCTCCCTGAATTGAATTCGCTCTCGATCCAATCGACAGAGGCACTGCATTGGCACCAAGATTCCTCGCTCAATCTTCATTGTTCCTGATGGTAGACTGATCTTTCTCCCGATCTCTCGACATGTTACAGACCATGTCAGTCAAGCTCTCAAATCGCTGCTCAATGTTCATCTGAAAATTCTTCAAATTCTGATCGACGTTCTCAATTCTCGCCTGCAGATCCCCTGAGAGTATCCTTTGCCCTTCAAATTCCTTACGAATCTCGCTGAAGTTCTCATTTGACGACTCTAACCACTGATTGAGTGTATGTGTGTGCTGCTGCTGCAACTGCTCCAATTTCCTGAGATTCTCCTCAAACGTCTTCATTCAAGTTCCCTCTGCCATGTCCGAGGATTGCACAACTCTGATACCACTTGTGATGTACTCACAACTCACCAAACTGGATAATTGGCATTGATATCCAAACGAGAGAGAACGAGAGATAGGATAGTAAGAGAAGAAGAGATAGAGAAGAGAGAGAGAGAAGGGAATAGAATTCTATTATCATTCTTGAATGTCTCCCAAACACAATCACAGCTCATTAAGTAACCAACCTCTCGGTTGTTACACATCACGTGCCAGCTCACCCTTAGCTACCCTTACATAATGCTCATTCAAGTCAAGCATGTGAATACATTGACAATTATGTTTTTATATGTATGAACATATAAAAATATGTGGACACATACACAAACATGTATGGACACATTGACAAGCATGTATGAACATATAAAAGCACTGACAAACATTTAATTAGTATTCATAAAACTTATACCGTGTGTTAATAAAACGTGTATTGCATGTTCATAAAACTTGTACAATATAATATAGTCACTTGGATGAGAAAAAACCACAATACACGTATTTTATGTGTTCATAAAACGTGTACTGTGTGATCATAAAACCTATGCACACGTAGTACAAAATATGTGAAACACACAATATATGAACACACATCACAAAAAAATTTGAGCACATTCTGGAAATTTTGAACTTAGAGAAAAAATTGGCTAATTTTTTTTGAAAGGTCAACGGTCGGTCAACGTTGGTGTTGATCGCATAGTGACCGGTCTGACCGGTCATGGTGAACACACTATGTATGCATTATATAGAAACTCATACACCCAAATATAGAATAATCTATATGCACATACATATGAGATAACCTATGTGTGCATATGATATACACTACGTGAGCATTATATAAAAGGTCATACATGCATATGGAATAAATTATATGTGTATATGAAATAACCTATGTGTGCATATGAAAATAACTTATATGTGCATATGAAATACACTACGTGTTCATATGTATAAAACCTACAAAAATAATATATGTGTGCATATGAAAATAACTTATATATGCATATAAAACAACCTATGTATACATATGAAATACAATGCGTGAACATATGTATCGAAAATAATATATGTGTGCTTATGAAAATAACCTATATATATATAAGAGGGACGCTCCGGTAAAACGGTTGTTATGGTAGAACGGAAGTACTAATCTGGAGCGTCGGATTGATGTTGATGGATGGTTGGATTAATGGGTTATAGGAGAGATATGATAGAGCACTAACCACCAAATCTAACCTAATAAAGATATTATTAATAAAAAAATAATTAATTTTGGTTGTTACATGAGAGATAAATTAAGATAATATTCTCTTTCCTAATCGATTTTGCTCTCATTCAAATATTTAAAATTTAAATGGTAATAACATTTTAAAACGTTCGTGAATATCGTTAATATGTTCACGAATATCAATCATTTGTTAATAAATATCGTTCATGTTTGTTTGAATATCGATTTCTATTTAATAAGTGAATACTTAATATCTTACAAATGTGAATATCATCACTTAAATCATGAATTTCACCACTTGATAATATGAATATCACACTAAGTTACATGAATATCTCAATTAATCACATGAATATCAAATTCACTTACACGAATATCACCACTCAATTTATGAATATCACTATCCATTTTGTGAATATCGCCCACCACCCAATTACATTAATATAGTCACCCAAGTACATGAATATCATCACCTAATTACACGAATATCACCACCCAATATCTTCGAAGTTTTGATTCATGGCGATAAGGTTTAACAATGACATTGTCGCGTCGATTTTGGATCGCACAGTCGCACGATCAACCTGAATATCAACATTATTATAATGAATATCAACAACATTATATTGAATATCACATCACAAATTTTGAATATCGACTATTCAACACATGAAACCTCATGAATATGAACAATATTATAGTGAATATCATATCAAATAATTTGAATATCAATTGCAAACATACAATCAACACCATCAACAAGCAATTTGAATACTATAATAGCGATATTCATTCCATATGTGATGATATTCACGTATTTTGTACACATAATCATACAAGTAAGTAGTCGATATTCATAAAAACAGTGTCGATATTCATAGTTTAATTCGTACATGATGATTGTTCAAAGTTTAGGTGAATATCACATCATAAATATCAAATATTCAACGCATGAGACATGAATATCAAAAGCATTTTATTGAATATCATATTAAAAAATTTGAATATCAATTGCAAACAATTTGCTTTAATAGCAGCTTGTCTTTCTCTGATTCTGTTTCACCAATATCATCCCATATTTGCTGTCCACAGAATGATTACAGACCTCAGTTTAAAAACCCATTAAGAGCATAAGCTAAATTGTTAAAAGGTAAAACAAATCAGAATTCAAAGAAAGTTTGAGAAAGTGTTGACTTCATACTGAAAATTTTAACATGAGATGAAACAAAGTAACAAACACCAAAAAAGCGCCATATTAAAGAGAAAGCAGTGAAAGGCAATCTCTAAATTAAATCAAAGTATTGATCAATAGTTTTCTTTATTTTACAGCAGTAAAAAAAATTAACTTGGTTAATCATATGAGATGAATGAGACCAGTGAAAAGCAAAGTAGGTGAGAATGCATCTCTCCAACTCCTCTATCAGCTTCACATACAACGCCTCCGGATCCGCCGCCAAGAACTCAAAATCGCCGACTCGCACCCTTTGGATTTTTTAAGGTAACCGTTCCCCAGTTTGCACAGAACCGGGCACTCATTCGGATCTTCAAACCCGATTTGCCTCGCTACAAATTATCCAATTAATTATTAATGTACAACGGAATGAATTAATTTAGTTGACTTACCAAGGTAGTGAGAGAATCGTTCAAGTTGACCCACCCGGCCTGACTCGCTCCGATCCAATATTGGGGCGAGTTTGAGAAAGTCCTCTTGTTGGTCTGCTGGAAAGAAAGCTCTCCATGCTGAAGAGCATCTAAAAGGCAAAAAAAAACAGAAGGAAAAGGTAAGAGACCAGGGAAACCATGAATAAAGAGAAAGCAGAGAGAACAACCTGCAGTTCTCTGAGCAAAGCATCGCAAGTAGCGGTGGTGTGAACTGCGAACACCAATTTGGCTCCCGAAATCAAGCATTTCTTCCCAAACCCTCTATTCAAATCTCTCTTTTGTGTACAGACCGGAGATTTTACCAAAATCGTGGTCGAATCGGAAGCGAGGTTGAATCGTGGTTTCGGCGTCGGATCAGGCCGATTCGGTCCAGGCGAGGTCGAATCGTGGGAGTTGAAGACGACCTTGGAGATTGGGTTGATGACGATCGGAAAGAATGAGAGAGAGAAAGCGATGAAATTGTGGGTTGAAGACATCGGAAAGAATGAGAGAGACAGAGTAAGCAATGAAATTGTAAAAGGTAACTGATAGATTTTACCAAAATCGTGGGATAAAATCCCTAAAATTATGTTAATAAAAAAGATTCTGGTATATGCATCTTCATTTTAGAAACATGCACCTTTTGGGATTCAATCAGGACCATTGATTGTTATTTAATCTTAAGGCTCTAATTTGTACCTTCGTTTTAGTCTAAGAAGCTGTTTTACTAGAACTAAAATCATATATATAAAATATAAATAAACTAACAATACGCGTAATTGGACGTGGCGTTTTTTTCCCCGAAATTTACCGGAACTTTCCATTTTAATGAATGCATGATTTGAGACGTCATTTTTTTCAAAATATGGAAGTCGTGGCGCGTTCTCACTTCTTTCTTCAGCGACTGTGTGCACCTGATCTCGACCGTTTTATATTTATCGTAATATCAATGTTTTATTAGTCCCCACTCAAAGAAAATCAAGTGTCTACCAAAAATTTGATGCATTTACATTATTAAAAGTGTATACTTATACTTTGGATTATATGTGTATATGACTATTAAAAATATGTGGGATTAATAAAAATATGATTATACATTATTAAAAATATGTGTGCATAAACTTTATCTAGGATTAGAAAAGAAAAAACACCGTTTTTATTTTCTACTCTCGATTGACTAAAAAATAGAAAGAATATAGATTTTTAGATACTAATCATACCAGATACACATGGAAGCTTAATTATTTGGAGTAGTCCTCCAATATTTCTTGTCCAATTCCAGGAAGAAGATAAACACCAAACTTCGAATCAATGATTGTATGCTCAGCCTCCAATAGTGGCAGCATGGCCTTAATTTAGCTCTGTTGAAATACTCGGAGACATTTTATCAGAACAGGAATCCAAGACAACAAACACAACACTAGCTCCAACCAGGAGACTTCTTGGTAGTAAATCGACAATGGTTATTCAATAGGCATAGTTTCAACCTCGTGCCTCAACGAATCGAACAGAACAGTCGATAGATAGCGTTCGCCTCCACTGGGGAAGACAACCTGTGGAAGCAGGAGATCAAGCACATGATACAGTTAACTGCAGTTGCAGGGTAAACCTCAAACAAACAGTTCAACTTTAAAGAACATGAGAAATGACATACAACTATGAGCTTCCCATCATTTTCGGGTCTTTTGGCTAGTTTTATAGCCGCCGCTGCTGCAGCTCCAGATGATATCCCCACCTGAAAAATTACAAGTGAATAAGATTTATCTCTACAATGACTAAAAAACTTGTCAAGGCTAAGATTTGAGTCCTTTGTCTTGCACAAAAACTCACCAGAAGACCTTCTTTAAGCGCAAGCTGTTTAGCCATCTCAATAGCTTCATCACTAGTTACCTGTAAATAAGTTTATCACAAATGATCAATCACTAGAAATGATTCTATTTCTTCTAACTTTTCTATGCTCTTGAAAAGAAACTCACCTCAATAGTTTCGTCAAGGAGGCTGACATCCAAGACCTTAGGAATCAGACCAGTACCGATTCCTTGGATCTTATGAGGGCCTTTGAAACAAAGGAGAAATAGTAGTCAGATATACAAGAACTAACCTTCAACTTATACAATATACAAAAGTTACAACATGAGTGGAAATCAAATCACTAAGCAACACAAGAAAACTCACCAGGAGCTTTCCCATTCAAAACAGCACTTTCAGCAGGTTCAACACCATACAACTGTTAATCAGCAAGGAGTTAATCATAACTTTTACAATCCTTTCTACTTCCAAACGGCAATAAACCGAGTCAAACTGACCTTAATTGCAGGATTTTTCTCCTTAAGGAACCTCCCTGAACCAGTAATGGTACCACCGGTTCCTATCCCAGATACTAGGATGTCAATCTTCCCTCCAGATCCATTCCAGATTTCCGGTCCAGTAGTTTCATAATGTATCTATGTCATATAAACCAACCGAGTAAACTAACTGACAGTAGATGTTTTCTAATATTAAGAGAGGTTATCAAGTATTCAAAAGTTCACCTTTGGGTTTGCTGGATTTTCAAACTGATTAAGAAGGTAACTGTTGGGCGTTCTGTCAATTATCTCATTAGCTTTTTTAAGCACTCCTGGCATCCCCTTAGCTTTATCTGTGAGGACGAGTTCTGCCCCAAAAGCACGAAGAATAATCCGCCTTTCTAGACTCATTGAATCGGGCATCACAAGGATTAGCTTGTAGCCCTTAACTGCTGCCATGAACGCCAGAGCAATGCCCGTGTTACCACTCGTGTACTCAACAAGAACCGTCTACATGCATCAACATTTCATGAGAATTTTATAACCATAGTAGTTTGATTTACCAATTCAAAGCTCCATCAATTAACATTGACCAAAGAGATCACCTTCCCTGGGATGATTAGGCCCTTCTCCTCGGCATCTTTGATCATACTATAACCAATCCTGTTGATGCAAATGCAGAATTTTGAGTTCAAAATCCCATACTTTAGCAATGAATTTCATGTTTTACAAAGAAATTAAGTTGAAGTACCTATCCTTAACACTAGAGCAAGGCTGCATCATCTCTAGTTTGGCAGCTATACGCGCTCCACAACCTTCTACAACATGGTTGAGATACACCATTGGGATTTTGCCTATAAGCTATTCATTGAGGAAGAACCAAAAACAGGAAAAATGAGCATGAAATTAGCTTCTGACAGCAAAATAAAAAGATGCTAACAATAAGAGCTAAGCTGAATTTAATTACCCCTGTAACATCGTTGGCGATTGCAATCTTATCATCCATGTTGATTTCTGCTCACAGACAAGATGAGAGTAATTTAACCAGTAGGATCATAAAAAGAAAAGGTCTCCCAAGGCGCAATAGTGATTATGAAGGAAAACTGATATGGTAACTAAGCATCCATCAATCAGTTCAAAAAGGATAAAGACAGGATGGAAGATTTAAATAGTCACACCCCAATTGAAGGCTTACTAGCACTACCCAGAAAGGGGAAACCAAAGGAATGAGCTAACACTACTGAGGAAAATTGAATCAAGATAAGGTACGGAAACACAAACCCTAATATTTCATAAGAATCACTTATAAGGAAAGCAGGAAATTTAGATTAAGAAACCTGTGAAGGGCAGGATGTACAAGAAATGCTTCTTCTCTGAAACACTCTATCTGGGTTGGTGTGTTTTGTCTTTCTTGAATGAATGGAGATTAGTCTGTCATTAATAGATTATTGTATACAGCGCAATGGGAAATTTTGAATGCTGACCTTTTTAAGTCAGCAGTCAAGAAAAACTGAAATTTTGAATTGATTTTTAAAGCAAAACGATTGCAATCTTTTTTTTCTTTTTTTGATACGTAAGAATTAGATTGGAAATCACAGAAGACTCGATTTCTCAGCCTATAACATCTTTTCGGATGAGAACTAAAAGCTCTAGATTGGCTTGAAAACCTTCCAAGGAACTCCACTGCGCCAGTTTTGCAATGCAATCGGCAACAACGTTTATTTCTCGAAAGACGTGACAAATCTGCACTGAAGAAAACAGTTGTAAAACACAAAAGATATCAGAAATTAAAATTTCAATATCCTAAAGACAGTGTCAGATTTTATTCAGAACGTTCACAATAGTAAGGTTATCACACTTAATTTGAATATTGTTAAGGCCTAATTCATATGATTTAACTAGGACATTCCTAACTGTAAGAGTTTCTGTTTTTAAGATGGTGAAATAGCACAATTATTTCCAATGAGTTAGATTGGTTTTCCTTTGTTATTGCAAAAAATATACCCAAAACTTGATTCATTATTAGTCTTAATAGATTCATCCGTGTTAATTTTTATAATATTTTCCGGTGATTTTTCCTCCATATGATTGCAATCTTATTGTATACAGCGCAATGGTGGGGTGGAGTAAATAATTAGAATACTGTCCTTTTAAAAAATAAAAAATAAGTCAGCAGTCAAGAAAAACGGAAATTTTGAATGCAAATTGCGTTTCTGGAATTGATTTTGAAACATTCAACTGGATTATACAGAATATAAAATGAGGTCATCTGAATACCCTACTCTTAACTCAATTGTTTGACATGCTTAATTTTGTTTTCCTGGAAATGGTAATGCAAATCCAAATCCAAAACGTCAATTTTAAATGTTATCCAAATAATAAAGCTGAGTAAAAGTTGCAACCTTGAATAGTTTTCAAAGCCTATCATAATACAGATGAGAGATAAAGAATGAATCCAGTATCTCTGTCGTTCATTTTCTCTTTCACCCATGTCATCTTCCATTTCTTTCTCTTGCTCAACAAAAAACTTGAAAGTGAAAAATCATATCAGCTGAAGAAGTCGTAACAAAGCGTAAGCACGTTGGCCATTGGCAAGTGGCAACATCGTGCCTTTTACTTGGCACTTGAATTGCTTAATTCACCCAAAAACAGTAATAATTTAAATAAAAACCGGTCCAAGAATTGCAGATACACAGTTGTGGGAGAAGTAATTAAGCATAGAAATTCAATTCCAAAGTCAGCAAGTGGGGAGAATAGGAATGTGAAGAAACCTTTAGAAGCAATTCAACAAACACTTATATGATGTAACCATATTGAAAACAGAAAAGTCGACAAATTGTACATTTATCCAGAAAGGAGGACAGCCATAGTACAGTGGCAAAGCAATAAATAATTACCTCTTAAGAGACTCAACTTGATGGGGTTGAAAAGACATACATAAACAAAGAGTAGCATACATACATTTAGAGCAAGAAGGATCGCCTGAATACAAACACGGTTCACCTTTCATCAAAACACAAAACATAAAACATAAAACACATTTGAGCTGCAGATTATAAGTGCAATACTACACCACGGAGAATCTACAAAAAGATGTTGCCAAGAAACTTGCAAGAGTTTAGTAGTTGGCTATTCCTAATTCATCTATGCAGAATCAAGCTCTCAACGTATCCACATACATGACTAATTGTAGCTCTCTTCTGCTGCAGAATCTTATACTCACCAGTTTCAGGGCTGTATGATGTCATCTGATCCCACCTTACAGATTTTTTCTTGCGAGTTTCAGAAGTGATTGTTAAGGTCTCAGTACGACGCATCCTTGTCAATATATCACCATTCTTCTTGAGGTACAAGAACTGAACAAATTTCAAACAAAACGAGCATTGTTTGGTCCAATACATGGCCTCACTTTCCCCACTGCAGCTTTCCAACACCCACACAGATTTGTCCCGAGAAATAGAATCAACCACTGCCAGTGAGCATCCACCGTCGATCAACATGATCCCTTGCCTTGAAATTTAATTATCTTCCATGAACCACCCCCAAGGCTGTAAATTGCTACTGAATGCAGAGTTTTGTAATCCTTAGCCAACGGATCGTAGCCAAGGCCGATTTCGGTATCTGTCAAGTAACTATCAGGAGATACTTCAATTTCAGGCAAGGATGGAAATTCACGGAACTTTCTAATTGATAGATTCCACACCTTTAAGACACTGAATCCGTCGCTTCTAGTATGAATCTTTAGCAAGACCAATCCATCCACACAGCAAACTATATCCCAACCATGGTAGTCCTCCTTTCCAAGGATATGAAGTGTTTCTGAATTTGTATCAAAGGTGTCACTACACCACACGGCACACTTCGCTGCCTACCCTGGACAACCAAGAGGTGTGTTTCATCTCGGTTGTTCTTGAAGTTGTTGAGATGTAAGCGGGCCAAATCGGCGTCATCGACCAAAGATCGCCATGATTTTGACACGCAGCGGAATCTGAGAAGAGATTTCACAGGCAGTCTGGAGAGTATTTCAGGCCATATATCTGCTGGAAGATGGCGTTCCGACCATACTTTGCAAAGCCTCGTATTCATCATGAAGATGTTCTAAGTCGCTTTGCAACACCAAAAAAAACAGGTGCATAGCATTAAAAACAGGGGTTGAAGAACTCCCAACCCCATTCCAGAAAAATGGACAGTTTTTTTTATCATGAAATAAGGTCCAAACTTCCAAGCCAACACCTACTTTCATAGCAAAAACTGAACCTCAAAATTATGGATGCATCCCTAATCGAACTGTCAATTTCTCAAATAGTTAAGGAAAAAGGTTATAATTTGATGTGAAACCGATAGAGGAAAGGAAGCGGTTGCAGAGAAATTTATGTAAGCTAGGGTTAGCGCAAACTATTTTACCGCTCAAATTGGAGAGAAATTTATGGAAACGAGCAAGAAAAGGAAGTGAGAGAGTGGCTTACAGATTAGATGATGAAGGTTCCAGCAGAGGTTGCCAAAGGAAGCTCAGACGGTCATCGTCGCCACCGATATTGCAGACGGAGAGGAGAGACTCAACAGCCAGCACATCAGAGCGTCGTTTAAAAAGACTGAAAATTTTGTTGTGCAAATAAGGACTTGTTTGTTGCACGCTATTATAATGTCATTATCATTTATAAAGGGATTTTTTTCAAAAAAGTATTTATGATACATTGATATATGTCAAGATTTTAATTATATAAAATAAATTTTGGTAGAAAACTCATTATTATCTCTTTATTAAAAAAAATATTAGGTTTACCAAAACACCATTTGTACAAATAACTATTTATATCAACTAATGCCATTATAATATGTTCAAACAAACAAACCCTAAAATTAGAGATGTCACGGTTCCGGAACCTCCGGTTCCAAAACCGGAAAAATGAAAACCGGAACTGAATTAATCTGAAATCGGAGGTTTCGGTTTCGGTTCCGATTTCGGTTTCGGTTTTATCCGGTTCATATTTCGGTTCCAGAATTGGAAAAATAAAACTTTTTTATATATAGAAAAAAAAAACATTTTTTTTTGTAAAAAAATATAAAAGACATACTTTTTAAAATAATGATAAAGTGAACGTTTCTTTAAACTTAAAAGATTTATACTTTAAGACTTAAATTTAAAATTTAACTTAATTTGACTTATAAAATAAATTGCCAGGAAAAAAATAGAAAATATATATATAACTTGAGAACCGGAGGTTTACCCAGTTCGAACCTCCAACCTCCGGTTCTCCGGTTTTGGGTTTTGCCAAACCGGAACCGAAACCGGATATAGGAGGTTTATCCGGTTTCGGTTCGAGACGGTTCCGGTTTCGATTTTTTCCAGTTCTGAAATCGGAGGTTCTCCGGTTCCGCCGAACTGCGAGCCATATCTAAATAAGATCCGATAACTTAGGATATACAGGTATTGGCTAGGGTCGTAAACTTTTCTACAATAATTTTATAATTATTAAAAAAATTAAATAGATATTTTATTATTCAAATAAGGAAGATATTTTTATTAGGTAGATATCACACTAAAATTTATTATTATTAGTAGTAGAGATAAATATATATATATATAAATTATATTTTTTTATCAAAGAAAAGAATAAGGAGTCTCTATTGTAGTTTTTCGTACTCTGAATTTGATAAAATTTCGACAATGAGAATTGATTTTAAAGCACAACACTACTCACTAGAATTCAATGCTCGGTAGAGCTACATTCACAAAACATTATACAACACGGTTGAATAACTTATTAGAAAATAAAATATTGGGAGAATATTATTTATAATCTGCAAGATTATTTTTATATTTTTAGATAGTTTTTTATTTGGTATTATATTTTCATCATATTGTTATGTTATTCATTATTATATTCTAATTACAAATGTTTTCTTCAATGTGTCAGACTATCCAAAATCACGGGTTGAAGAGAGTTTACACAACACCATTTCAATCACGACCAGGTATTTGTCTTTTTGGTGTCGATTAGTATTAACTCTTTATACATTTAGATATGATAATTAATTTTGGTGTTCTCGATTTTTAGTTCTTCTCCCTACAATGCTCTCAAGGTTGAATTCATCTCTTGTATTTGTAAAGCTACTATATAGATACTAAACTAGAATCTAACTATACCACATGACACTCTCTCATTAAAACTGTCACATGTAAATCATATCAAAATTCATGCGTTTTTTAAAATTAACATTTATTGTCAGCACAATATCTAAATCAAATCTATTTTTGTTATTTTGATTTTTTTTTCTAGACTTAAAATTCAATCTAATCATAAATATCTCATCTAAATGATATATTATATATACGAGTATAATTTAAATGTTGCTTTAAATAATAGTATTCAAATATCTCAAAAAGTTTAAGTAGATATTTATTATTTGTAGAACAACGTTATTGCATAATTAATTTAAATAGTGTTAAATGACTATATATTATCATATTTTTAACTAATTTGTCACACCTTTATATATCTAAATCACAAAGTTACCCAATTTACCCATTTATATGATTAGATGATTGGTTTGAAGCTTTGATTTCTAATCTACTATATAATACTAACGTAAAACCTAGTTAAGACACTTATCGTTTTGACATTGCGTTACGTTATTTTTTGTCACATGTCTGCTCTGCATCGTGTCACATCACTAATTTTTTTTTAATTATTATTATATAAAAATATTTTAGATATAATCCTAATTTCCTTTTCAATATATAAATTATTCACATCCGATCATGATTTTCACATTAGATAGAATATATTAGGTACTTTTCGAATATTATCTTTTAATTTTTTTATTTAATTAGTCACATTTTATTCAAATTCCTTTTAATTCATCTATTTTTAAGTATAAGACCTCATTCAATATATTACATATGTACGAAATTACATTGATCTTTATTAATTGATTATTACTAGATATTTCATTATGTTATTGTACTAATCTTAATTTCATATATATATTGTCACTAATTATATATATTTTTCATCTATTTAATTTTTTTAAATGTAAAATAGATATATTTTTAATAATTAAAAATATCAATATAAAATTTTACCCAAACCTCATGCATGACAAGGGAACTAAGCTAGTATAATGTAAAGGTGAGTTAATTTCGTTTTTGTTACAATCATGTGGTTGTATATATTGAGCTTTTATCATATCAAATTATTACCATATAAAATGAGAATGTTTCATAGCCTTTGGATTAAGAAAAAAAATCATGATTATGATTAGGCTTTCATTAAAAGGTATTTGTCATGCACATGACCTTTTTGTTAAACAAACCACCGTTGATCGACCAATTTTTTTCTCTTCGGGCCAAAATTTTATGTGCACATACAGTGCAAAGTTATGCATATTCACAAAAGATTTCATGCACATCAAACCAGGCCAATTTTTTTTTCTAACCATTTTAATTTCTCTGGTGCAAAAGTTATGCACATTCACACAAGATTTCATACACATCATATTGGGCTAAACTTTTTTTCGCTCCTAAATTGTTTCTCTTTGGGCCATATTTTTTTATGCACATTCGGGTCAATTTTCATACACATGTAGGCAAAAAGTCATGCACGTATTTTTTAACTAACCAATGCACGTTAAAAAATTAAATGAATTGTACATCTAGTACAAAAATATATGCAAATGTTGACTAATTTATGTTCACATACATGTAAAAATGTATGCGTTCAAAATTCATTCGCACACGGTTTAAAACTCAAACACATTTTCAATACAAACCCTATATATTCACACCTAGTACAAATTAGGTGCACATACAAGTCATTATCCATGCAGATTCACGCAAAAACGTACACACTTCACATGTAATGCACATGCGGTTTAAAACTCGAGCACATTTTTAACTGAAAAATGTAGCACACATAGTACAATTTAAATGCACATACAAGTCAATATTTATGTATATTCAATCTTAGATGATCGTTGAAAGAGAAAATTGGCCACAAAAATAAAATTTGATTTATAAAAAATTATGCACATACAAGTCAATATCTATGCATATACATGTCAAAATATGTACACATTCAATATTTATGTGGGTGTGCGAGAAACAAAAATGGTCCCGAAAAGAAAAATTAAACAGTCAATGCATGTGACTATTTAAGTGGTGACATGACCATTTAAATAAGAGTCTAATATCTACCCTTAAATAAGATCTAATCTAAGAATGGAAATTTATTTTCATTATACACATAGACACCTATTTATATGTGATCAAGACCCGCTATATGCATTATCGGTTTGTCTAACCTATGCCGTAAGGGCATAGGTTAAGAATTCATATTAAGAAAAATAAATCCTAAATAGAAAATGATGAACTCATTTAAAAAAATTAAAAAAAATCTAAAAATTTAACATATAATCAAAACTTTTTATATAAGGGATCTTAGGACATAGGTTAGAAAAATTAATGCATTATATACTTGTCTCACTATTTTCTACCCTTAAATAAGATCTAATCTAAGAATGAAGATTTATTTTCATTATACACATAGACACCTATTTATATGTGATCAAGCCCCGCTATATGCATTATATACTTGTCTCACTATTTTCACCTATTTATATGTGATCATTGATCAAGCCCCGCTATATGCTATATGCATTATACACTTGTCTCACTATTCTTCATCCAGACTTCGTTTATTAGATTTTTTTCCAATTTGCTTTTAAAAAATTACAATATATGCCATACCTTTAGAATTTTGGTTTTTTTAATCTATGTTCTAAGGGCATAGGTTAAGACTTATCTTATAAGAATCTACTATATATCTATTAAACTAGAATTTAATTACGCCACATGGCACACCCTCATTAAAATCACCACATGTTATTTTCTGCTTTTTTTATTTTTTAAAATAAATCTAATTAGAAATCAAAGATTATTATCAAACCTATCACTCATTTTTTTCTAATTGAAATACAAATTAAGCACAAAAATTCAAGTCAATCACAAAGATTACAAATTCATTTTTTTCCTAATGTACTATATATATACTAAAACAAAATCACAAAGATTACAAATCCAATTTTTTCTTAATTTGGCCACATGGCGTTTTAACGATCATTTCGCCACATGTCATTTTTTATACAATTTCACATTTTTTAAATATCAAAATATATAGCATATATTTGATTATTTCCTATTATACCATATAAATCAATCACAAATTACACATTTTCTAAATAAGATAAAAACAAATCACACATTTTCTAATTTATACAAAATATTGACCTTGATTAGGAATATGGAAAAAGAAAAATAACACAATTATTTTCGTAATCTACTTTCTTTCATAAATACTTTGAAGATATAAATTTGAATTCTTAAACATCAAAATATATACCAAATATTTTATCATTTTCTAGCATACTACACAAACCAATCGCACATTTCCTAATTTAAATAGAAAAGAATCACACAATTATTTTGTTAATCTACTTTCTTCAACAAATGCGTTGAAGATATAGTTTTTTATTTTTAAACCTTAAAATATATACCAAATATTTTATCCTTTCCTAATATACTATACAAATCAATCGCACATTTCCTAATTTAAATAGAAAAGAATCACACAATTTTTTTTTTAATTTTAAAAATGATTTTCAACTTTCAAAAAATTTACATTCAATATATTTTATATTGTATGGAGATCAATATGCAATTTTGGAATGATGTCAATATGTATCTTTTTATTAAAATTATAATGAAAAAAGGAATAATGACTATATAATATAAGTAACTGGGGCAAAATAAAAGGAAATAAGTGAACAAAATATTTTTATAACTTGTAATTAAGAACAAATTCCTCTAAAAATCAAACAAACACTTGAGCCAATAAATAAAAATTTTGTTCCAACTTCTAAATAAGAACAAATCCCTATAATAAAAACTCTCTAGAACAAAGATTTGAAGAGTTTAAAAAATTTAAGTATATATGAACATATATTGAAAATCAAATCATCTTAATAAAACCATGAATATATAAGATATTATATGTTAAGGATTAGAGCTTAAATTTGAATATTTTAGAACAATTATTTCTTCTGATTTCATGATATCTCTAATGTTTTGTTTATTCCTTACCTATCAAATAACATAATATGATTTCTATTTAACATTCAACTTTGGTTTGGAGAACTATAGTGGTTCAATACTGGTTTTGATTGTTATTTTTTTCCTAAAGTATGATGTTTTCTTATGAGTATTGATGTATATTAATCATCTATAAGTACCACCATATTTGACAGTCATAAACTCTAATGACATGTTACTAAAAAAAAAAATGCCGCCACCATTAATTCCTCTTATTTGTGGCAATATTGCAAAGTTCTTAATTTGTCAAGAAACACACGTATTCAATAAGGTACATCCGATTATGATCCAAGAAGCAAATGATTTTTTTGAAAAGGTATTAAGCATGGGTGATGATATTGTAGGTGATGACAATGATGGAGAAGCACAAATACAAATTCATGATGAACTATTGGTGAATGATTATGACTTAGATATGATTCTATCAATTGTTAAGTGTGTTTATTCTTCTCTTTTGGACAATCAATTGTTTTCGAAATACTTTGAAGAACGGACAATTCTTACACCAACACATGAAGATGTAGATAGAGTTAATGACTATATATTGTTTTTGTTACCTGATGATGAGAAATTTTATCTCAATTTGGATATCCTGTGCAAGATAGGTTTTATTGCAGACAACGATGCAAGTGTTTATACATCTGACTACTTGAACAGTATTAGATGTTTTGGTGTCCCAAATCATTTACTTAAACTTAAGGTTAGGGTCCTTATTATGCTGCTTCGAAATATTGATCAGTTTTCAGGTTTATGTAATAGGACAAAATTGATAACCATGCAGCTCAACAGTAATGTCAAACAAGAAAGATTATTTTAGGCAACAATATCATACAAGTTTTTATTCCTCGCATGCTCATGTCACCATTAGACACTTCATACCCGTTCAAGTTTCAATGAAATCAATTTTCCTTGAGTGTTTGTTTTGCTATGACGATAAACAAGAACCGAGGCCAATCACTTCCAAATGTCGGTTTGTATCTTCCACACAATGTTTTCATTCATGGTCAGTTTTATGTTACATCATCAAAAGTTATCAGCAAGAAATGTTTGGAGATTTTAATATGCGACAAAAAACAAAAACAAAAGATCTAATACTACAACCAATGTAGTATACAAGGAAGTTTTTCATAATTTATAGCAATTTTGAACAACTTACGAGATTTTATGTTTAGGGTTTCATTTTCAGGTATTAGATGAACATTTTGATTATGCTTTATCGTTTTAGTAGTATTAATGTTAGGGATGTGGCTATCCCCGCTTCAAAATTAATTAGCCAATTTTTACTATATATAAAGTTATGGATAATTTCGTCTCTCTTTCGATAATATTTTGTCAATATCTTTAATATTTTGTATTCAATTAGTCATTTTTATATTATCATTCATCTACTTCTATAACAATTCTAAATCGATTAAATATATAATTTTGATATACTATTTTTTTAAATATAAGGAAAAATAAACAAATCACGTATAAGACACAGATACTACACTAGTATATTCTCTAAAGAAGGATACTACCCTTTTAAGAAAAATAATAAAATTCATAAATAATATAACTTAACAAAATCTTTATATAAGAAGGTACTTAACCTATTTATATGTGATCAGTGTTGGAATAGCAGAGGAAAAGAACACAGTTTCTCTTGAGAGATTTCTGAGAAAACAATACAAAGCTTCTTTCTAAAATCTGATCACGATTACAAGACTTAAACTACGCTTGAAAGGAAACTAACAACCACTTATCCACGACTAATCATTGAGCCTAAGATCGTGGACAGCATCTGCAACAGAATTTTAAGTAAATAGAAATGCTAAATAAAGGCTAACAAACTTGACTTAATTCTCCTAGAAAATAGCTAGCTAAGTTGACTTGAACGAGATGTTTGAATCACACTTCAACACCTCCCCTTGATGCAAACTCTCGCATGCCAATCTTTTCCATGAAGAACTGGTGCTTGGCTTGACTTAGAGCTTTAGTAAATAAGTCTGCATCTTGGTCGTTTGTTCCAACAAACTTCAGTACAATCTTCTCCTCAGATACCAGCTTCCTTATGAAGTGATATTGCACATCAATGTGCTTTGTTCTAGCATGGAAGGCAGGATTCTTTGTCATTGCAATGGTTGATTTGTTATCACACCACAGCTCAGTAGCTTCTTCCTGTGCATAACACAAATCTGTCAACATCTTCCTTAGCCACAATGCCTGCCTACCAGCTGATCCTACAGCCACATACTCTGCTTCAGACGATGATAAAGCCACAATGTCTTGCTTCTTTGAGCTCCAAGTGATAGCACCACTTCCAAGGCTGAACACTGATCCAGAGGTGCTCTTTCTATCATCAACACACCCTGCCCAGTCACTATCTGTGTGACCAATCAGCTTGCATGATTCAACCTTCTCATACCAAATTACATACTCCACTGTGCCTGCAACATACCTCAGTATTCTCTTTGCAGCTCCCAGGTGTTGTCGTGTTGGATTATGCATGTACCTTGATACTACACTCACACAATAGGCAATGTCAGGCCTTGTGTGTGTGAGGTAGTTCAAGCCTCCTACTAAGCTCCTGAATACCTTCTCATCTGCCTTCTATGTGCCATCATTCCTCTGCAATTTCTCATTGGTATTCATAGGAGTAATTGCAGCTTCACAGCCTTCCACGTGAAACTTCTTCAACAGATCTTTAGCATACTTTCTTTGACATAAGAAGATACCTCTTTTCCTTTGTTTCACTTCCAGCCCAAGAAAATATTGCAGAATTCCTAAGTCTGTCATCTCAAATTCCATCATCATTGAAGATTTGAATTCCTCAAGCAATTTCTGAGAAGAGCTAAAGTAGATAATGTCATCAACATAAAGACATACTACTATAAACTCATTCTTACCTTGTTTCTTCACATACAAGGTTGGCTCATTGTCACTCCTTTCAAACTCATTCCTTAGAAAGAATGTATCAATCTTACTATACCAAGCTCGTGGAGCTTGTTTCAATCCATACAGGGCCTTATGCAGTTTGTAGACCTTGCTCTCTTCTCCTTCTTGAACAAAACCTTGTGGCTGCTCAACAAATACTTCTTGCAAATCACCATTAAGAAAGGCTGATTTGACATCAAACTGGAAGACTGATAGGTTCTGCTGTGCAGCTAAGGCAAGAACAATTCTCACAGTCTCAAATCTTGCAACTGGTGAGAATGTTTCCTCAAAGTCTTCTCCTTCCACTTGTGCATATCCCTTTGCCACAAGCCTTGCTTTATGCTTCTGAATGCTCCCATCTGTGTTAAACTTGGTTCTAAAGACCCACTTCACACCTATTACATTCTTTCCAGCAGGAAGTTCAGTTAACTCTCAAGTTCCATTCTTCTGAATAGACTCAATTTCTGCTTCCATTGCATCTTGCCATTCAGCCTCTTTCACTGCCTCAGAGAAGCTTTTAGGTTCGGTAGCAGTTAAAGCAAAATCACAGTTCTCATACAGCTCAGACAAGGATCTGAATCTTCTTGGTGTGGAGTCACTGGAGCTGCTTGATAGGGATGAGTTTTGACTTGATGAGCTTGAAGGAGAGGGACTGTGATTGTTCACTGGTGTTGCTGGTGTTGAAGGAGTGCTTGAAGTCTGCTGAGTTTCTTCTGCCACAGCTGACTCTTGTACAGGACCATCAAAGGTAATGGTTTTCAGATTGCTTGAGCAATTCCCTTCTTGTTTCCAACACCATTCTGCATCCTCATTGAAGACCACATTTCTGCTTATGATCACCTTGCCACTTAGAGGATCATATAGCCTATATGCTTTCGATTGGGTTGCATAGCCAATGAATACACACTTCACTGACTTCTCATCAAGTTTGGCTCTTAAATTGACTAGAACATAAACTATACAACCAAAAATTCTCAGATGACTTACTTGTGGCTTCTTTCCTCTCCAAGCCTCATAAGGAGTCTGATTCATGACAGCCTTTGTTGGTGAGATATTGAGGATGTAAACTGCAGTGGCCACAGTATCACTCCATAGCTCATTTGGCAGACCTTTTGCCTTCAACATGCTTCTAGCCATCTCAACCACAGTTCTATTCTTTCTCTCTGCAACACCATTCTGCTCTGGGGTGTATGGTGCAGTCAATTCCCTCTTTATGCCATGATCTTCACAGAATTCAGTGAACTCCTTTGATATGAATTCTCCACCTCGATCAGTTCTCAAGGCTTTCACTTGCTTGCCACTTTGCTTTTCCACCAAGCTCTTGAACTTCTTGAAGTTCTCAAATGACTCAGACTTGGTGTTCTGAAAATACACCCAACTCATTCTGCTATAATCATCAGTTATCAGAAAGAAATACTTACTTCCTCCAAGAGATTCAGTCTGCATTGGGCCACATAGATCAGCATGAAGCAACTCCAAGCATTCACTAGCTCTCCATGCTTTTCCACTTGGAAATGAGCCTCTTGACTGCTTCCCATAGATGCAGCCCTCACATAGGTCGAGCTTACCAATCTTTGGCAGGCCATTTACCATGTCCTTGGTGTTCAACAACCTCAAACCTTGAACATTCAGATGTCCATATCTCAAGTGCCAAAGCTTAGCATCTGTGTCACCCTTTACAATCAAGGCTCTTTCATTCCTTGCAGACAATGTGAGGGGAAAGACCTTGTTCCTTCCCATAGGAACCTTCATCATAATCTCCTTTGTCTTTCTGTCTTTGATGAAGCACAGTTCATCTTCAAACACAACAGAGTATCCTGAGCACAGAAGCTGACCAACACTTAGCAGATTGTGTGCTAATTGTGGTACATATTGCACATCATGCAGTAGCTTGACCTTGCCTTGGTCAGTTTTCATTGCAATTGTGCATTTTCCCTCGACTTCAATTTGATATGAATTCTCCACCTCGATCAGTTCTCAAGGCTTTCACTTGCTTGCCACTTTGCTTCTCCACCAAGCTCTTGAACTTCTTGAAGTTCTCAAATGACTCAGACTTGGTGTTCTGAAAATACACTCAACTCATTCTGCTATAATCATCAGTTATCAGAAAGAAATACTTACTTCCTCCAAGAGATTCAGTCTGCATTGGGCCACATAGATCAGCATGAAGCAACTCCAAGCATTCACTAGCTCTCCATGCTTTTCCACTTGGAAATGAGCCTCTTGACTGCTTCCCATAGATGCAACCCTCACATAGGTCGAGCTCACCAATCTTTGGCAGGCCATTTACCATGTCCTTGGTGTTCAACAACCTCAAACCTTGAACATTCAGATGTCCATATCTCAAGTGCCAAAGCTTAGCATCTGTGTCACCCTTTACAATCAAGGCTCTTTCATTCCTTGCAGACAATGTGAGGGGAAAGACCTTGTTCCTTCCCATAGGAACCTTCATCATAATCTCCTTTGTCTTTCTGTCTTTGATGAAGCACATTTCATCTTCAAACACAACAGAGTATCCTGAGCACAGAAGCTGACCAGCACTTAGCAGATTGTGTGCTAATTGTGGTACATATTGCACATCATGCAGTAGCTTGACCTTGCCTTGGTCAGTTTTCATTGCAATTGTGCATTTTCCCTCGACTTCAATTTGCTTGTCATCACCAAGCCTCACCTTGCTCTTCTTGGACTCATCAAGTTCCTTGAACATTGATCTTATGCCAGACATATGATTTGAACAACCACTGTCCACATACCAGACTTCTCTTGCATCATTGCTGGCTGCATTCTTGGCCAGTAGTAGCCTATTTTCTTGCTCCATCATTTGAGCTAAGAACAGCTTGTCTTCCTCTTCTACAAAGTTGGATTTCTGATCACCTTTTTGCTCATTTTGATCTATTTCCTTCTTCCAGCAGTTTGCCTCCTTGTGACCTTGCTTCTTGCAGTAATAACATTTTACTGCACTCTTGCTTGACTGAGGATGATGATCTCTTCCATCACTTGACTGCCCTGCTCTGCCACGGCCTCTACCTCTGAATCCACCTCTGCCTCTTCCTCTGAATCCATTGTACTGCCCTGATCTCTCTTTGAAGGAATCATCCCTTGCTTGGAATGCCTTCTCTTCCTTCTTCTCAGTGGATCTGTTGAGCCTTTCTTCATGAGCTTGTAGTGACCCCATCAACTCATCAAAGGTATAGGTTGACATATCCTTTGATTCTTCTATGGCTGCCACCACATGATCATATTTGCTGGTGAGACTCCTCATAACTTTCCCAACAACATGCTCATTAGACATTGTTTCTCCATAAGACCTCATCTGTTGTACCACACCAGTGACTCGTGACAAGTAGTCTTGTACTGACTCCTTGTCCTTCATGAGAGTTGTTTCAAACTCTCTCCTCAGTGACTGCAGTCTCACTGTCACCACCTTCTTATCTCCGAGATACTCTTGCTTTAGAGTATCCCAAGCTTCTTTTGATGTGGTAGCTGAGGCAATTCTAGGAAAAATCTCATCATCCAAGGTTTGTTGTATCATGAACAAAGCCTTGGAATCCTTCTTCCTCTTTTCTTTGAGTTGTTGATCAGGTTCTGCTGGCAGATCATCTTCAAATCCATCTTCTACAAAGCCCCATAACTCTTGTGATTTGAAAAGAGTTTTCATCTTCAAACTCCAGAAGTGATACTTCACTCCTTTGAAGATGGGCAATTGAGACATCCCATTGTTGTTTCCTCCATTGTTCTGCATCATGAACAATGATCTCTCTTAACCCGTGTTTCCCTGTGTATTGAAGCACTTCACTTCTCGTGATCAATCCCAGAAAACGAACCCGGAATTAACCCTTAGCTCTGATACCAATCTGTTGGAATAGCAGAGGAAAAGAACACAGTTTCTCTTGAGAGATTTCTGAGAAAACAATACAAAACTTCTTTCTAAAATCTGATCACGATTACAAGACTTAAACTACGCTTGAAAGGAAACTAACAACCACTTATCCACGACTAATCATTGAGCCTAAGATCGTGGACAGCATCTGCAACAGAATTTTAAGTAAATAGAAATGCTAAATAAAGGCTAACAAACTTGACTTAATTCTCCTAGAAAATAGCTAGCTAAGTTGACTTGAACGAGATGTTTGAATCATACTTCAACAATCAGCCATATTAAATGTAGAGTCTACTTAGCCAAGAAAATTGATCTGTTTCTGAACTTGTTCTAAGCCCTTAAAGCCTGTACGCAATTCAGTTTAACAAAACTAAAAAATGGTTTGAAGCACTCGCTAATCAGGTGAACATCCGACAAGTTTTATTTTGGCATAGCAACAAACAGATCTAAAGGCATATCAAGTTATCTCAACTACGTTTTAGAATACCAAAATGTATACCTTTTTTTAAGTGTAGATGAACACTAACGTTTTCGCAAGCAATTCAAATTTCAAACAGATAGAGACTGCATATAGTACTAATGAATAATTACGTCTTTAACAGGCACAACCTGATGGAGTTGAAATTAAATCAACATAAGAGTAGCAGTAGCAGTAGCATACATACATATGAAGCAACAAGGATCGCCTGAATACAAACGCGGTTCACCTTTCATCAAAACGCAAAACGCATTTGAGCGGCAGATCAAAATACACCGTGGAGAATCTACAAAATGAGGTTGCAAAGAAACTTACAAGAGTTTTAGTAGTTGGCTGTTCCTAATTCATTTATGCAGAATCAAGCTCTCAACATAGCAAGATACATGACTAATCATATACTGGGAAGCTCTCTTCTGCTGCATAATCTTATACTCATCCGTTTGAGGGCTGTATAATGCCACCTGATCCCACCTTACCAGTTTCCTGCCAGTTTCAGCTCTGATGGTCTCCCCACGACACCTCCGTGTCAATATATCTCCATTCTTCTTGAGGTACAAGAATTGAATAAATTTCAACCGAAACGACCAACGTTTGGTCCAATGCATGGACCCACTTTCACCACTGCAGCTTTCTAACACCCACACGGATTTGTCAGGAGAAAACCTATCAACCACTGCGAGCGAGCATCCACCGTCAATCAACGCGGGCTTGCTACACTCAATAGATTGACTACACCTGAAATCAGGACAATCGGGCATGCTGACGGAAGAAAACACCTCGCTGCTCAGATCAAACGAAACCAAATCCCAAACCCAACGATTGTGTTCATCCCTGGCAATGAAGTACAAGCTGCCATGAAAATAGACCGTCCCCCCCACATTGCATTTCCAACGCCAGTTAGAGCATGATCCCCTGCCTTGAAATTTGATTGTCTTCCATGAACCAGCCCCAAGGCTGTAAATTGCTACTGAATGCAGGGTGTTGTACTTTGGAAAGATAAGTTTAACAAGCTTGTAATCATTAGCTAACGGGTCGTAGCCAAGGCCAATATCAACATCCATGAAGAAAGGATTAGCAAGATCAACATCCCTGTAATCATTTTCAGGGAATGTAGGAATTTCACGGAACTTTCTAATTGATGGATTCCACAGCTTTAAGACACCAGATCCAGTCATTCCACCCCTTCTAGTAACACGCTTTAGCAAGATCAATCCATCAACACAGCAAACAATATCCCAACTTTCATCACGGCTGCAATCGTGTCCAAGGGTGACAAGTGGTGTTTCTGAATTGATTTCAAAGGTGTCACTACACCGCACAGCACAGTTTTGTTGCCTACCATGGACAACCAAGAGGTGGGTTTCATCGCAGTTGTTCTTGAAGTTGTTGAGATGTAAGCGGGCAAAATCAGCATTGTCGATTAAGGATAGCCATGAGTTTGACACGCAGCGGAATCTGAGAAGAGATTTCACAGGCAGCCTGGAGAGTATTTCAGGCCATAGATCTGCGGGAAAATGCGACCATACTTTGCGAAGTCTCTTATTCTTCATGACGATGCTCTGAGTGGCCTTAATGGGGACATTACAAAGTTAAAGACATGCATCAAAATAATTGGTGCTCACACAAAAGCATGCAACTTGTTTGCATAGGCAAATGCATCACCAGTCCAACTAATTACACAGAACGATACTACCGTAAAAAACAGGTGCAAAGATTAGAAATAGAATTGAAAAGCTCTAGCTAACTCCTATGGTGTTAATATGCCAGGGTTTTCCTTCCAAGATTCCACATCTAAGAACTCATTTCAGACTTTCAGTAATAGTTAGCTCGTCGCATGCTAAATGCCAGATATTATGGATTTCAGTTTAAAACTGTCCAAGTCAAGCCATATATCATGATCATGCATTCACTTAACTAAAATCAGGGATGTATCCCTCCTCTAACGACAGAAAACTAAACAGTTAGCAGTCAATTTCTCAAATAGTTGATAGCTTCAAAAGAGGAAAACTAAAACATTTTGAATATCAGCTAGGGTTCACGAGAAAGAAAAGAAATTGGGAGAAGATTGCGTCTTACAGATGATATAGTAGAAAAGTTGTAAGGCGGTAGGGTTCACCGGAGATTGCAGAAGGAAAAAGAAGCTTCAATCTCCACTCGCCGCTGATGATGGAGGAAGTCACGCTGCACAGTGACCGGAGTCAGTCTCATAACATCACCACGGAAGTAGAACAGTGAACGGGAAGGAGTCACGTGACTCTCACATGATGGTCAGATTTCAGAATTTTTTTTCCAAACTAACCGCTTTATATAAAACTAGTGTAATACCCGTGCCTTGTACGGGATTTGTTTATTTTTTTTTACATTAGTAAGAAAAATAGTTATTAAATTATGGATAAGACATTGGATCAATTATTATTTTATGATTAGTTATTTGAATAAAATATGACTAATCGAACATTAAAACATATTCAGGTTATATAAAGAGAGATGACACTCTCCACAACTTTATTAATAATAAAATTGGCTAATGAGTTTTTCTAATAGGTATAGCCACACCACTTACATCAATACTACTAAAAGCATAAAAAATACTAAAAAATATCATATTATACATGAAAATGAAACAAAAAACAAAAAATCTGGAACAATTCTTAAAGTGCTACAAATTATTAAATACTTCCTTGTATACTACATTGGTTGTAGTATTATGTCTCTTCTTATATTTGTCGCAAATCAATATCTTTAAACCTTTCTTGCTAGTTACCCTTGATGATGCAACATAAAACTGGCCATGACTGAAAACAGGACGTGGAAGATACAAATCCACATTTGCAAGAGATTGGCCCTGACTTTTGTTTATTGTCATAGCAAAACATACACTCAAGGGAAATTGTCTTCGTTGAAACTTGAAAGGGAATGAAGTGTCTGATGGTGACATTATCATGCGAGGAATCAACACCATATGTCTGATATTGTTGCCTGAAATAATTCTCCCTTGTATAACATGACTGCCAAGTTGCGTGGTTATCAATCTCGTCCCATTGCATAAACCTAAAGATTGATCAATATTTCGGAGCAGCATAATAGGCACACCAACCTTTAGTTTTAGTACATGATTGGGCAGACCAGAACATCTAATACTGTTCAAATAATCAGACGTATAAATACTCGCATCATCGTCTTTAACAGAACCTGCCTTGCACAGACTATCAGAGCTGAGATATATCTTTTCATCACCAGGCAAAGAAGACAATATATATTCATTAACTTTATCTACCTTTTCGTGTGTTGGAGCAAGAATTGCTCGTTCTTCAAAGTATGTAGGAGACAACTGATCTTCCATTATAGAGGGATAGACAGATTTAACAACTGCTGGAATCAGATCTAAATCATAATCCTTTACCAATAGTTCATCGGGAATTTATATTTGCGCTTCTCCATCATTGTCAACACCTGCAGTCTCATCTACAATGCTTAATATCCATTCCGAAAAATCTTTTGCCTCTTGGATATCAGATTCAGATGTACCTTGTTGAATCCTCATGTTCCTTGTCAGCTTAAGAACTTTGCAATGATGCCACAAATAAGAGGAATTAATGGTGGCAACAACAACATCTTCCCTGCTCCCTTTTGAAATAACGGGAAGAATTTAAGATGTCTGCATTAATTACAATACTGTGTTTGAATGTTCAATGAAAAATATCATTGGCATTGTTTTGGATTATAGGGCTAATTATAGGCCTACTACATACCAAAATAGAGATTATGTCCTTAAAAAAAATTATTTCTCTGTATTATTAAATTATAATAAAAATAAGCAATAATAAATGGACATATAGGCACAATTTTTTTATAGGTTAGACCTTTTTGCATGCAACATTAAACACATTTATCGCGATGTAGGATCAATTATGAACAATGAGAAAATGAAATAGAGGGACAATTTCAAAAACTGGATTTATTTAACAATATATTAAACTAAAACAATCAATGTATAATTATATATATTCCTAATAAATTCAAAAAATTACATTAACAAAAAATTAATGTAATTTCATTGCATACTAATATAAGATATCTGAAGCATTATGATTTGTATTAAATAGCTGGGCCGACTGAATAAACGTGGGCCAGTTATGTAATCGAACGAAGCGGCCCAAATTAAGCCCAAAGACAACTACAGATAATACACTCTCGGCTTCGCTAACCCTAGATCTTTCCATTTTGGGTTTCATTTCGCCGCTTACTCACTCTCTCTCTCTTCATCTCTCTGTTTCAGAAACCCTTATTCTCCATTTCTGAAATTTGCCAGATCTATGGCGATTTATGATGAACTCCTTCAAGCTTCTTCAATATACTTCCATTCTCACACAATTTTTACAAATCCTTTCTTGTTTTTACGTTATACTCATTTCTTTCCAGATGTACTTTAGATCTAGAAAATATTTCTTTCTGATTCCTTCTTTAGATCTACAAAATCCCGATTCCTGTCTCTAGAGATTATTGACTGGAGGTTGGGAACAGAGCATTGACTCTAGAGATTATTGACTGGAGTGTACTTTGAAGAAGATTTTGGATAAACATGCATCTCTCTCTCTCTCTCTCTCTCTCTCTCTCTCTCTCTCTCTCTCTCTCTCTCTCTCTCTCTCTCTCTCTCTCTCTCTCTCTATATATATATATATATATATATATATATATATATATATATATATATCTATCACAAACATTTCCTATAAATCCATAAATATGTAGATGCATGAAAATTTCTCTCGCCTTAACTCCATATCTAGCTATCTGTCTACAGTCTATACATTTCTATGCAGATGCTTTGTTTCATTTATGCCCTGCTACTGCAAATGTGTGTAAAAAAGCAAAAATCATTTATCCAATATGAGCATATATGCAGTTTGATATATGAATATGAAAAATAGAACCAATGAAAGAATGAAAAATATGTAGTCAATGTTACATATAGGTTCTTAATTAATAACTTGTACCTGAGTTCTGGATTTTCTGAGACAAACTGCAACAAACAAAATAAATTGGAATCAGGTCTGCTTGAAAAGTTGAATCTGAATACTGCCTTGTGCTTCAACATTACCTCTAAATGTTTGTATTCTGTTGTAGTGTAGTGTTTTACCAAAGCTGAAAAAGTAGTTTTATAGACGACTATGACAGACATTTAGTCATGCTTACGTTTTTGTATTTTTGGAATGAATAGATTTCACTATATCATATCTTCTTAGTAATCATTGTAAATTTGTAAATAAACTATTGTGTAAGGCTCTTAATGATTATGTGTTATACTTTGCTTATTTTGGTAAGATATTGTATTCAGTTGCAAAATTTATGGATGTTTTATGATATGCAGAATTTCTGCCATTGGGAAACAGAAAAGAAGACTCCCAGAATATATGCAATTTATTTTCATATTGGTATCCCACGATTTTAATACAGGTTCTAATACAGGTTTTCCTATTGGGAAACAGAAAAGAAGACTGTAATTTTAATACAGGTTTTAGAAGTTGTGCAATATATTATGTAATTTCTGTGCAGGTGTATGTGTGTATATGTGGTTTTGTAATATCTGTTATGGTTGGTTTTGTGTTTACGCATTTGTGTATTAGGGTTTGTAATATGTGGGCAGGTTTTGTGCATTATTTGGTCATATTTGTGGTTGGTTTAGTGATTATTATAGGTTCAATATTTGTCGTTATTTTGATCCTTTCTTTTGGTATTTTTACTGCAAAATATTTTTTTTTCCAAAAACGTTCTTAAAATTTTGAGTTTATTCATTAATATGTAGCTGTTAGTTTGTATTGCTTTTTGTTATGGTAAACATTAAGATCTCAATAAAAAAACGTAATAAACAATTCTCAGAATCAAAGAAATTACTAAAAAAAACTACATTAAGCGTACTGTTGACACGTGGCAAAATAGGCCGGATGAGACACGTGGCAGCGGAAAACGCGGGTGCAATATCGGGGCGCGTGCTGCTTAGCCGCCGTTTTGCTTTAGTTATTATATAGTAGATTATTCTTCAAATAGGCTTGGAACATAATTTATTGTGAAAATAGGCAGAATGATTAAGGTTTGGTGTAAATTACTATTTTGGACAGCCACTTATTTATAAAAAGTCGTCTTTAAGAATCGCGACTTAAACCGAAGTTAGGTCGTTAATTAAAAAAATAAATTACCGATTTAATACCTTTTATTTATTTTTTTAATTACCGATTTAATATAATAAATAAATAAATATTTAAAAAATATAAGTCACTGTTTGAAACAGCGACTTATATATTTTTTATTTTATTTCTCATATGACATTAAACTAGTAAGTTAAAAAAAATAAAAAAGTAATGAGTCGCTGTTTTTAAGATTTAGTAGAACGAAATGAGGCTAAAGCAGCCCACAAAGAAAATCCAGCCCAGATTAAGCAATTAACCCAGCATCCATCTCATTTCCAAACTGGAATTTAGGTTTTTTAAGGAGGTGAAAAAAAAAACTTATCAATCATGGCTCTTAAATAAATTAAGACTGCTATATGCACTACGTTTTTTGACGTTTCGCACTATAAAATACTACGCCAAACTATTGTGTACGCCATATACCGGCGTAGAAGGCAAATCTCAACCAAATACGTATGAATTTAAAAATATATATATAAAACCTGTACGCAAGATCCTAGCGTATAGTTATTTAAAAAAAAAATTAAACGCGCTACGCAAGATTCTGGCGTACACGCTAATTAGGTTATATGTGCTGAGCGAGGCCCTTCTTCTTCTTCTTTCTTCCGGCGGCGATCGATTTCGATTTTTCGACGGCTCGATTTTCCTCTCTCTTCCTCCTCTCTCTGATTTTCCTCTCAATCCTTCTCTTTCCATCCAAAAAATGAGTTCCCCGAGTTGTGGTGGTGGAGCGGCGACAGATGCTGGTGGCGCGACGGTGGAGCAGGTTTCGCCGACCGCGGCTGGTGGTGGCAGTGGCGGTTCTCCTGGTGGCGGCGTCGAGGCTGGTGGTGGTGGTGTTGGCGGTGGAGCTCCTTTTGGCGGCGTCGATGCTGGTGGTGGTGGTGACGGTGAGGCTGTTGGTGGTGGCGCGACGGTGGGGCAGGAGGTGGCGGACGCGGCTGGTGGTGGCGGAGCTGGTGGTGGTGGTGGTGGCGGTGTGGTTGGTGGTGCCGGCGTTCGAGGGCGTCGGACCGGTGGCGTTCGTACCCGTGGTCGTGGAGCGTCCACTTCGGCTCCAGACGAGACGTTTGTCGGGACAGGACGAGGAGGAGGTTTACGATAGGTAAATTAAATTTGGCGTTAAATTTGGACTTTCATTAGACGTTAAATTGGGTTGAAATTATAATTTATATTTGAACTTTCATTAGATGTTAATTTGGATTGAATATGTCTGAAATGTTTAGATAATTATTTGGATTTGAAATAATAAGTGCATATCTATAGATAATTATTTGGGTTGAATTTGGATTGAATATGCGTGAAATGTTTAGATAATTATTTGGGTTAAAATTATAAGTGCATATCTATAGATAATTATTTGGGTTGCATTTGGATTGAATATGACTGAATTGTTTAGATTACATTGAATGAAATAGAATAATATCTATAGATATGCACTTATAAATTTCTATTAGATCTATTTCAAATATTATTGAATATTTTAGATATAAATCAACTCATGCAATGATAGTATGTATTTTTCGGTATTTTATATTAATATTTAATAAATATAAATGTTTAGATTTAATTAATTCCTTGAAAATATTCTAATTAATATAAATGTTTTGTAAAAATTGAAAATATTCTAATTAATTTAATATCAATGAAAGTAATTTGTATTCAATATAAAACATATATAATGAAAATGAAAAGAAAGTAAAACAGAAGAGAAAATGTTGTAATTTTTAAAAAAGTAGAAATGAAATAATGAAATAAATAGTTAATAATTTGTAATTCAATATAAAACAAATATTTATAGTAATTTTTTGAATATATTTTTTCCAAATTTTGTAAAAAGGTTGTACAACAGTCGTTGCATTCCGTTCGACAGCCGTACAAAGGCTCTCGTCGATTGGGACAACGACGGGTCACAGGGTCGGCCCGACGCGGTGACGGAGGTACGGCGGATTTGGGTCCGCGACTGGATGCTGCACAGCTAGACGATGCACCTATGTTTGATCCTGAGGACGATAGTAGCGACACGTCCATGCCCGACGTCGACGCAGCCGCTGCCGACGCATTCGACGAGGAGGCATTGACATTTGCCTTGGAGCGGGATTACGCCGAGGGCATCGAGCCCCCTCCCGTCTTGACGGCCGAGGATTTGGCGAGGGACGATACGCCTACCTCCCCCGTCCGTGAGCCAGCGGGACCCGTTCCCGAGGCAGTGACCCCTCCTCCTCACGTGGCAGATGCGGATCCTGAGGGGGGTGCGCCGGAGGAGGCGTGGATGCCAGGAGGTCCCCGGTCCCGCAGTCTACTGGGGACATACCCGACGCATGTCGCTGCCATTATTTGGACACATACAGAGCGACTTACGCATGACCCTCCCTTATCACCTGTGGATCTCGATCCGGTACGTATTTTATCATATATTTAAATATAAAAAAAATAAAAAAATATGTAATATTTTAATTAATCCCGATCTGTTACATATTGGGTTTCAGCTGAGGAAGATAGTGAAGCCGTACACCCTCCACCCTCATTTCTCCACGATCCACGAGTTCTAGAGGTAGGACCCGGATTCGTGGTGGCCGCTTGCGCAGCGGAGCGGCATCACATCCCTGGGGTCCCTGGAGTTCCGTCGGATGGACCCCGTGCTGATATCGGCGTTTGTGGAGCGGTGGCATCCGGAGACGAACTCCTTCCATTTTCCGTGGGGGGAGATCACGATCACACTCCACGACGTCTTCCATATTTTGGAGATCCCCATCGATGGGACGGCGGTGGTATCGGATATGCCCGACGCCGAGATATTTGTCGTTGCAGCGGAGATGCTTGGGATTGATGTATCTGTCGTCTCGCAGATGGCATCAAGTAATAATTTTTATACCTATTTATCATTTATTTAATATATTTTAATTAAAATATTGTTGAAATCATCGTATTTGGTTTTATTTCTTTTTTCTAGGTGGTGGCTTTGCGATCAATACAACGTTGAAGAATCGTTGTGTCTTATTATATCGAGCGGCCCAGAGGTATATATATTTGTAGTTTTATTAATATTAGGATTTTTAGGGTATTTTTTATACATTTTATAATTAAATTAATGTTACTAATCTCAGGAACGAGCGTCATATTGCTTCGATGTACTTGCTCATGCTATTGGGCAGTACCGTCTTCACAGACAAGTCAGGGCAGAAGGTGAAGGCGAAGTATCTGTCGCTCCTCCTTGATCACGACCGCACCGGCCGTTATGCCTGGGGTGTTGGTGTCCTGGCCAACTTATACCGGCATTTGGGTATGGCATCGCGGACCCAGGCACAAGGATTGCCCGGATGTCCGCTGCTTTTGAGGGTAATAATATATTTTTTATGTTTACATGATTTTTTGACATAAATGCTAACGAATATATGATTTTTTGTATAGACGTGGATTTGGACATACTTCCAGCATTCCGAGGTCATGCGTCACCTGACCTGGAGCACATGGGGGATACACGGGCTGCAGCCCGTGACGGGAGGGAGGCTCCTCAGGGCAATGACTCGGATCGCCTTATCTCCCTGCGTCGGGTTTTGGACGCCATGAAGTATTCAGAGGTAATAAAAAAAGCGTTACGTTCGAATTTCAGATTTTTCGATTATTTATTGGCATTTGACTTAGTTGTTATTTTATTTTAGGTGCGGTGGCAACCGTGGGGAAAGCTAAACTTCTACGCTTCGTCGCTATATCGAGGCGTCATTGAGTTTTTTGACGTACGAGAGCCGTACATGCCCGACCGTTGCCTCCGTCAGTTCGGATACATGCAGTGTATTCTGCAGGCGCCACCAGAGCCGAGGAAAGTTGTTCGACATGCAAGGCTCTCGTCGTATGTCACATAGTACAGGGATGAGCACTGTCTGTGGGATGCGGACCCGAGGCCGCTGATCGAGCTGCATGGTCTTATCACGTCTACCTTCGCGTGGGATTGTGACGATGCATACCTCGATTGGATTGACCAGATGTCTCATCCATATTTGGATTTTCGGTCTGTGAGACAGGACCCACATGCAGGAGATCATGTCCCTCCACCTCCCCCGGCTTCCGCTGTCACGGTATGTCATCATTTTATTATGTTTATTTTGATGTATTTTATTTATGTTTATTTTGATGTATTTTTTTAATACAGCGCTCACAGCTGGTGGCCGGCGAGATGACGGCTTATCTGGCTCAGTACGACGATACGCCTCCCCGTCTTACAGATCAGATGATCCGTTGGATCGAGTATCTCACGGGTGACGTGACGCCTTCGGCCCCTCCCATTCCACGTGCGTCCCAGAGATTCCGCGACTCGGTTCACGAGGAGGGATCTGGTAGCGGGTGACAGACAGATGAGGACTAGTTACGATATGTATATTACCTAAACGGTTACGTATCACATGAAATATTGTGTTCATGTTTATGGTATTTTGTTGATGTTTATGGTATTTTGTTGATGTTTATAGTATATTAGTATATATTCACATGAAATATAAAGAAAAACTATAGTATATAAGCTTATATCACATGAAATATAAGGGAAAACTATAGTATATAAGTATATTCACATGAAATATAAAGGAAAACTATAGTAATAAGCTTATATCACATGAAATTTAAAGGAAAACTATAGTACATTAGCTTATATCACATGAAATATAAAAGAAAACTATAATATATAAGTATATTCACATGAAATATAAAGGAAAATTATAGTACATAAGCTTAGAGCAATTTAATTTCTTTATATGAAAATTACATTGTAAATAAATTATAGAAATTTAATGTATTTTTTTTACAAATTAACAATATGCTAAAAATAATAATCGAAATATAACAATAAAGAAAATAAGATAACAAGATAATTCGCGTGTGAAATCCTCCCACATGTCTCTGATCTTCAAGGCCGCGATCGCGGTAGTCATAGCCGCGCCTGCGGCTTACTCTTCCTTCCATGTCCAGCGAATTCCTTCATAAGCCGCGATGGCTGCTCCCATGGCAGCGATCGCGGCTTTGTCTATCCTGATATTCAGCCAAGTCTTAATAGGCCGCGATGGCTGCCCCCATGACAGCGATTGCGGCTTTGTCTATCCTGATATTCAGCCAAGTCTTAATAATAGGCCGCGATGGCTGCCCCCATGGCAGCGATCGCGGCTTTGTCTATCCTGATATTCAGCCAAGTCTTAATAGGCTGCGATGGCTTCCCCCATGGCCGCGATCGCGGCATTAGCTTCTCCGCTTCATGACAACTTCTTCCTATGTCGCGCCTTGCTCTCCTAACTACGGTTGCGGCTCTCCTTGTAATTTAAGTTAATATATAACAAGGGGTATAATTGTAAATTAATATAATAAAGGAAAACTATAGTATATAAGTATATTCACATGAAATATAAAAGAAACTATAGTATATAAGCTTATATCATATGAAATATAAAGGAAAACTATAGTACATAAGCTTATATCACATGAAATATAAAGGAAAAATATAGTACATAAGCTTATATCACATGAAATATAAAGGAAATTATAGTATATAAGTATATTCACATGAAATATAAAGGAAAACTATAGTACATAAGCTTATATCACATGAAATATAAAGGAAAACTACAGTATATAAGTATATTGACATGAAATATAAAGGAAACTATAGTATATAAGTATATTCATATGAAATATAAAGGAAAACTATAGTACATAAGCTTATATCATATGAAATATAAAGGAAAACTATAGTATATAAGTATACTCACATGAAATATAAAGAAAAACTATATTATATAAGTATATTCACATGAAATATAAAGGAAAACTATAGTACATAAGCTTATATCACATGAAATATAAAGGAAAACTATAGTATATAAGTATATTCACATGAAATATAAAGAAAAAACTATAGTATATAAGTATATTCACATGAAATATAAAGAAAAAACTATAGTATATAAGTATATTCACATGAAATATAAAGGAAAACTATAGTACATAAGCTTATATCACATGAAATATAAAGAAAAACTATAGTATATAAGTATATTCACATGAAATATAAATGAAAACTATAGTACATAAGTATATTCAAATGAAATATAAAGAAAAACTATAGTACATAAGTATATATCACATGAAATATAAAGGAAAACTATAGTACATAAGCTTATATCACATGAAATATAAAGGAAAACTATAGTATATAAGTATATTCACATGAAATATAAAGGAAAACTATAGTACATAAGCTTATATCACATGAAATATAAAGAAAAACTATAGTACATAAGCTTATATCACATGAAATATAAAGGAAAACTATAATATATAAGTATATTGACATGAAATAGGAAAACTATAGTACATAAGTATATATCACATGAAATATAAAGGAAAACTATAGTACATAAGCTTATATCACATGAAATATAAAGGAAAACTATAGTTTATAAGTATATTCACATGAAATATAAAGGAAAACTATAGTACATAAGTATATTCACATGAAATATAAAGGAAAACTATAGTACATAAGTATATTCATATGAAATATAAAGAAAAACTATAATACACAAGTATATATCACATGAAATATAAAGAAAAACTATAGTACATAAGTATATATCACATAAAATATAAAGGAAAACTATAGTACATAAGCTTATATCACATGAAATATAAAGGAAAACTATAGTATATAAGTATATTCATATGAAATATAAAGGAAAACTATAGTACATAAGTATATATCACATGAAATATAAAGAAAAACTATAGTACATAAGCTTATATCACATGAAATATAAAGAAAAACTATAATATATAAGTTTATTCACATGAAATATAAAGCAAAACTATAGTACATAAGTATATATCACATGAAATATAAAGGAAAACTATAGTACATAAGCTTATATCACATGAAATATAAATGAAAACTATAGTACATAAGTATATATCACATGAAATATAAAGGAAAATTATAGTACATAAGCTTATATCACATGAAATATAAAGAAAAACTATAGTATATAAATATGTTCACATGAAATATAAAGGAAAACTATAATATATAAGTATATTCACATGAAATATAAAGGAAAACTATAGTACATAAGCTTATATCACATGAAATATAAAGAAAAACTATAGTATATAAGTATATTCACATGAAATATAAAAGGAAACTTTTAGTTTTTCACCCGTTTCTTCAATAATTCTTCTTATTGGGCCTAATTTCTAATTTTTTCAGTTTTTTACCCGTTTCTTCAATAATCCTTTTTATTGGGCCTAATTTTTAGTTTTTCACCCGTTTCTTCAATAATCCTTCTTATTGGGCCTACTTGGGCCCAATTTCTAGTTTTTCGATTTTTCACCCGTTTCTTCAATAATCCTTTTTATTGGGCCCAATTTCTAGTTTTTTAGTTTTTCACCCGTTTCTTCAATAATCCTTCTTATTGGGCCTACTTGGGCCCAACTTCTAGTTTTTTTTGTTTTTCACCCGTTTCTTCAATAATCCTTCTTATTGGGCCTACTTGGGCCCAATTTCTAGTTTTTCACTCGTTTCTTCAATAATCCTTCTTATTGGACCTAATTGGGCCCAATTTCTAGTTTTTTACCCGTTTCTTCAATAATCCTTCTTATTGGGCCTACTTGGGCCCAATTTCTAGTTTTTTCAGTTTTTCACCCGTTTCTTCAATAATCCTTCTTATTGGGCCTACTTGGGCCCAATTTCTAGTTTTTCACCCGTTTCTTCAATAATCCTTCTTATTGGGCCTACTTGGGTCCAATTTCTAGTTTTTTCAGTTTTTCACCCGTTTCTTCAATAATTCTTCTTATTGGGCCTACTTGGGCCCAATTTCTAGTTTTTCAGTTTTTCACCCGTTTCTTCAATAATCCTTCTTATTGGGCCTAATTGGGCCCAATTTTTAGTTTTTCACCCGTTTCTTCAATAATCCTTCTTAATGGGCCTACTTGGACCCAATTTCTAGTTTTTTCAGTTTTTCACCCGTTTCTTCAATAATCTTTTTTTTAATCTTTTTACCCATTTCTTCAATAATCATTCATACCAGAATAAAGGAAAATACTTGGATACACATACATACATAATATATATATTATATACAACGTCAATCACTACACTGGAGGATCGGGTGGACGGTTACATCTTATGCGATAATCCCGAGACATTTGAAACCTCGAGTGAAACTGAACATCCCATCCATCTACACTTTGGTCTTTGAAACAACGCCAAGCATACGGAGGAGGGGGTACTGGACAATCATCCTTGAGCCACACCTACATACAAACACAAACTTGAACTCTTTGCGCATATACTCATATAGTTTAGTACACTAAGTTATTTCGAAATAGTAAGCTTTATCGGTATGAAGTGGTTTCGAGCTCCTACGTGGGCCATCGTCAATATCTTCGTTGGAGGGCCTAAGCTTGTATTACACGCCTTCATTGGTAGGCACAAGCAAGGACCATCCCAGGCTAAGAAACATAGCGCAACTTGATACGCCGTGGCAAACACCAAACCAATTAGAGGCATGTCGAGCCAATATTGCGAGGAGCAAGGACTTATGACATAGTTCACCCGGAATATAAGATCTTTGTAACTCATTCCCGGTGCTAGTCTGGGCAGTATTTCCATGTACACATCTCTGTTGTCCAACAACTCTGCCGCTAGATGCATTCGAACCATAGGGTAATAATGCTCTTCGTACCCCAACAGTACAGCTAGTGACCGATATCCATAATGCCCGTCCGAAATTACATCTTTTGCCTCCTTAATGTATGGGAACCAGAAGTAATCCACATTCTTAACCCCAAAGTTCACCCCCATATAAGTAATGGGTTGGTCAGGGAACTGTGATCCAGACGCTTCACTTTTATCCTTTCTAGGACGGCCACGACCCCTACCTTGGCTACCTTGGGTCCCATTCTCATTCTCCTTCTCCTTTTTTTATCTCTTTCTCCTTCTCATACTCCTCTAACTCGGCCCTTCTATGCTCAAACAAGCTCGGCTCCCTCTTGGTGGAATACTTTGTGGAACCCTTCGGCCTTCCTTTGGAAACGATACCCGTCGGCTCCAACAATGAAGATTCATGTGAATGCTCCAAGTCATGGAACAGGTCGGTGACTTGCACTAACGTGGATTTTTCAAGGATCCCATCTTTCTCCTTCTTGTACAATTCCTCAAGTCTCAGCTGTGGAATAGACATTGTTGCATGCTCCTCAATGGTGTCATCACGATAACTCTTATCTCATTCCAGCTGCCTCCACAAGCGGTGGATCTCACTCGGCATGATCTGCCTCTTATCAACAATAGCCTCCCCAATCTCATGAATGCACGGCATTCCTTGGCATTCTTTCATGCAGTAATCGTCGCACTCCTCGTTGAAATCATCTATCTCTAACTGCTTATACATATCGAACAACTTCCTCAAGCCCCTTTCCGACACTTTGTAGAACAACTTCGTAAACACCCTTCTCATTTCTAGCGGCACCTGGTTGAAACAATTTGGTTTTTTAACCCGTGACATCTCCATGCTCGCCCTCACCTGCCCGATTTGACCTTCGATTGCATGGTGGATCCTCAATGCCATCTTGTTAAAACCGCCAACACTAGAATCCATAATATCCTTCAACACCCTATGCATACCCTCAACCCTATCAAAATAAAAAAATGCATAGTGCTAGTAAGAAAGTATGACACCGAGCCCTAGGCCCAATAAACATCCCAGAAAAATGAAAAGTGATACATACATGTTTGAAGTCCTCGTGAAGAAGTGAAGATGATGATCTGTCCACGCTCTGACTATGTTTTCCTTGTAAGGATTCAACCACTGTTTCTCAAGGTATCCAACAAGGCCGCTCTTCCACGATTTCCTAAGTTTTTGGAGCCTCTCTTCATAGCTTTCCTCCGTGGTTGAACACCAAAGTCCCCGGCATTGGCCGCAAAAGTTGCTGACTCTTTTTGAATCCTTCAAGATTGGATTAGCATATGCATCAATGTTGTGTTTGATATGCACCCAACACAAAAGGTGTTTAACCCGATCTTTGAAAACTATCCGAATTACATTGATGAGGGCCTTCTCTCGATCGGTCATTATGGCCGTCGGCATTACTCCCGCCTCTTGAAACAAATACATAAGCTTTTGCATTATGAATCCGTAATGCAAACCATCTTCCTCTCGCGTAAATGCATAGGCGATGTTGAACGTCTTGTTAGTGCATGTAAAACCGACAATCTCCACAAGAGGCATGTTATACCTAATGATGAGTGTAAGAAAACAAAAGAGTATAAGCAATTTTAGATCATGTATATTATGACTATATTAAATTGTAATAAACATAAGGCCATTATATACCTATTTGTCTTGTATGTGACGTCGATAACTACCACGTACGGGAACAACTTCAACAGGTGCAGCGAGTCAGGGTGAGCGAAAAATAGGATATCGATCTCAGACGTAGACCGCTTCCTCAGAGGATGCACTTCGTACCTGTTTTCTTTGAAGAAATTTAGGGTCCATTAGGTGACCGTCATTTCCCCACGATCCTCGTAGTGCATCTTTCGTAAATAGTTGGAAACTTGTTTCATTGATGTTACATTTTCGGGGTTGCACCTTCTCAACTCCGCAACAATAACACTCGGCGGATTGAACCTCTCGCCGGAACTCCTGACAATGCACTGCTCATCAGGGGTCATTCGACCCATGTATGGATGCCCAAGGAAGGTAGTCGGAAGCTTATGGTTGTGTTGTCCACTCAACACATTCAAGATCCATTTCTGAGTCTCTACTCCCGGCTTCTTTTTCATTCGAAGACCGTATAACTCAAATGTGCACCCAGACTTCTTCGATCTGCTTTCACGAATTACCACAGGCTCATTCGGATCATCTTCACTAACTTTCTTCCTCCCCGATCTATATTCACCAAAGTGCTCGCACGTCAAACTAACATGTCTTTCATTACTTCGGCGAATGACTAGAACCATCATCAAATCTTTGCCCCTCTTCTGAGCCCAATCAACCAACTCATGTCGGCTATCCCACTTCTGATTCGTACGAAACTCAGATCCATAATCTTTACCCTATTAATGTAAATACTAATGTTATTCATTTGCATTTAACGACATAACAATCTCTCAATCTCCAAACTTAAAGAACTACTATATCTAACTACACATGCAATATCAAAATATCGCATACAATATTACAAAACTAAACCGCGAGTCAAACTATATTTATCCTCACTTTTCTTAAAATATAGATTAGAAAACAATTATTAATGTAAATACTAATGTTATTCATTTGCATTTAACGACATAACAATCTCTCAATCTCCAAACTTAAAGAACTACTATATCTAACTACACATGCAATATCAAAATACCTCACTTTTCTCAAAATACCGCATACAATATTACAACACTAAACCACGAGTCAAACTATATATACTTTTACGCTTCTACATACATGAACCAATTCACAATATCGCATGCAATATTACTATAACTAATTCATACATATCTATATAATGCAAATATCAAGCCTTTTACGAATTATGAAATACTAACCGTGAAATTATTGGGGTTGAATTCTTCATCAATGCTCAGATATTCTTCATCGCTACTCCAATAATCGTTTTCGGTATTTTCCATTTTGGTAAGATTGTATTCGAATGTGTGCAAAAAATGGATGATTGAGTTTGTGTATATATAGAGGGGTAATTCGGCCGTTGGAATTATAGTCGTTGGGCTACGCAAGATCCTTGTGTAGAAGGCCAAAATTCAAATCACCCCAACGGCCATTTCAAACGGCCATATTCGGTTCTCTACGCCAGTATCTTGCGTATGCAAGTTACTGGCGTAGAGGTTTTAATTTATTTATTTTAAAATTCCTACGTATTTCCCTAGAATTGGCCTTCTATGCCGGTATATGACGCACACAAAGATTTGGCGTAGTGATTTGTAGTGTGAAACGTCAAAAAACGTAGTGCATATAGTGGGACCGTAAATTAATATTAAAAAGATATAAGTAGTTGTTTCAATCAGCGACTTATATCTTTTTAATTTTTCTTAATTTTATTTCTCATATGACATTAAACTAGTAATGAGTCGCTGCATCATGCATCGACTCATGACTTTTTTTTTATTTTTTTAATTAACGACCTAGCTTCGGCCTAAATCGCGATTCTTGAAGACGACTTTTTATAAATAAGTCGCTGCCCAAAATAGCGACTTATCCTAAACCTTCACAATCAGCCTATTTTCAGAATAAGTTCTGTTCCAAGCTTATTTTAAGAATAATTTTATATAAAGCGCCTAGTTTGGAAAAAAATTCTAAAAACCACCAATACACTTGTTCATCAGTGAAGCATTAGCCTATTTTACAACTTCAGATGCCAAAGAAGGCAATAACACCTTGATTGCACGATTTTTCGCCTCAGTTAAGAAACATGAGACGTTTTGCTAAATTTTTTTCTTGATTCGTTTTTAGGGATGTATTTGTAGACAATTTATAAAAAGATAGCTCTTATACTAGGCTTAATTGGGTAATCTATAAACATATAAAGTAGACTAAGGGTGCAATTAATGCTCAATAAATATGAGAAATCACCTTTTTTTTTTAACTTTCATTACAAACTACATCTTTTAATACAGTTTAATGGTTAAAGACACTCTTATAATATAAGAGGTTTAGGGTTCAATCCCCCTTATTAACAACTTTGTTTTACTATTTTATCTTTCATTATGTTTTTGTTTATATTAATTAGTTACTCAAGTCTTTATATCTATCTATCTATAAATATATATAAAATATTTTTTTGTCCATTAATGCCCTACAACTAATTAATATACTTTTTCATTAATTTTTTACTTTCATCTCATCTTAATCTATATACTCCGTCTAAGATAAAATATAGTATAGACAATAAATGACAATCCTCTAAAACTCACATTCAAAACATACAAAAAAATTTAACACATACTCAAACGACAGTTAAAAAATAAAGACTCTTCCATTTCCTAAATATAGGATACAACCATGACACTTAATGCCCATATGCGTAATTCTGGATAAACTTACATTCATGACAATCAACGGTCAAAAAAATTAAAACACGAGCAACCGACTATTTCAAAATATAGACTTTGCAATAACTGCCTACCTCAATAATCCATCCTGAAACTTACATTCATCAAAACAAAAAAGAAGAAAAAAAGAAAACAAACTATGATTGTTTTAGTTGTGAGATTGAACAGATTTAAATGACCATGGCTAGAGAAAACACATAACATTTAAATAGTTGTCTCTCTTAACTCAAAAGATACTCTATATATAATTTGCACTCAAACGACTGTTGAAAATAAGGCAATCAATTAGGTTAAAAAAATGCACAAACGGTTTTCTCTCTTAACTCAAATATACCAATAAATATCGGCTCTTCTCATATATTCACTTGGTGTGCCACTACTACAATTGATCTCTCTTATCGTCCTCACTTCTCCTTGCACAATCATTGAAATCATGGTTGTAAATACAACAGGAAAAAGAAGATGTATTACACTTAATTAATTGCTTGAATATGTAAACTCCGAGATTAAAGTCATGATTTTTCGCAAATGAGATGTTTTCGATTGGCTCGAGACATACAAGTCCTCATATCTCCTTCTAACAGATTATATGATACATCAATAATTTAAATTTTCAATTATTTCTTATTTTAATATTGATTTGTATATGTATATGTTTAATAATACAATGAACATATTTCATTTATTAACTTACACATGACCTCTAGAAACAAAGCAGTCTGGTAGACTATATAAATAAGTTTTAGATTTCTTGCATACATACATATGAAGCAACAAGGATCGCCTGAATACAAACGCGGTTCACCTTTCATCAAAACGCAAAACACATTGAGCTGCAGATTACAAGTGCAATACTACACCATGGAGAATCTACAAAAAGATTTAGCCAAGAAACTTGAAAGAGTTGAGTAGTTGGGTATTCCTAATTCATCTATGCAGAATCAAGCTCTCAACGTAGCAAGATACATGACTAATAATGTACATGGAAGCTCTCTTCTGCTGCAGAATCTTATACTCATTAGTTTCAAGGCTGTATGATGACACCTGATCCCACTTTACCGATTTCTTCTTGCCAGTTTCAGCTGTGAAGGGCTCCTCACGACTACGCCTCCGTGTCAATATATCCCCATTCTTCTTAATGTACAAGAATTGAGTAAATTCCAAACGAAACGAGCAACGCTTTGTCCAATACATGGACTCACTTTCAGCACTGCAGCCTTTTAGCACCCACACGGATTTGCCGAGAGAAGAACTACCAAACAGTGCCAGTGAGCATCCACCGTCAATCAGCCCGAGCTCGCAATAATAAGCCGTGAATTTAGGATCGTTGGGCAAGCTGACGGAAGAAAACACCTCGCTACTCAGATCAAAGGAAACCAAATCAAAAACCCAATGACTGTGTGCATCCTTGGCAAGGAAGTACAAGCTGCCCTGGAAATAGATCTCCTTCGAGTAAAAGAAATCGCGTCTCCAGTGCCAGTTAGAGAATGATGATCCCTTGCCTTGGAATTTAATTATCTTCCATGAACCAGCCCCAAGGCTGTAAATTGCTACTGAATGCAGAGTTTTGTAGTTTAGTAAGAGAAGTTTAACAATCTTGTAATCGTTAGCTAACGGATCATAGCCAAGGCCAATACCATCGTCCACCATGAAACTATCAGGAGATGTTTCAATTTCAGGCAAGGATGGAAGTTCACGGAACTTTCTAATTGATGGATTCCACACCTTTAAGTCTCTGAATTGACCAAATCTATCATCACTCTCTAGCAAGATCAATCCATCGACAGAACAAACTATATACCAGCCTCCTTTATGGCTGTACATATCTCCAAGGCTGAATAGTGTTTCTGAATTGGTTTCATAGGTGTCACTACACCGCACCGCACAGTCTCTTTGTGTACCATGGACAACAAAGAGGTGGGTTTCATCTCGGTTGTTCTTGAAGTTGTTGAGATGTAGGCGGGCAAAGTCAGCATTGTCGATTAAGGATAGCCATGATCTTGACACGCGGCGGAATCTGAGAAGAGATTTCACAGGCAGCCTGGAGAGTATTTCACGCCATAGATCTGCTGGAAGATGGCGTTCCGACCATACTTTGCAAAGCCTCGTATTCATCATGAAAATGACTTGAGTCGCCTTACACCGACCGACCAAAAAACAAAACAAGTGCAGAGCATTAAAAATAGGGTTGAAGAACTCCCAACTCCATTGCAGAAAAAAATGGACAGTGTTATGGTGTTAATACGCCAGCGCTTTTTAATTCAAGATTCCAGAATTGAACACTCAATCTAAGGAACAGCTCGCTTGTAGCAGGCTACATTCCAATTATCATGAAAAAAGTTGCAAACTTTCCAATGCCAACACCTAATTTCATAGCAAAAGCCCCAAACTGAACTCAAAATTATGGATGCATCATGCATCCCTAACCGAACTGTCAATTTCTCGGTGGAAAAGTTCAAATTTGAAGTGAAACCGACAGATGAAAAGGATTAATGAATACAGAGAAATTTATGTAAGCTAGGGTTTAGAGCAAACTATTAACCACTGAAATTGGAAACAGAAGAAAGTTAGAGAGTGTCTTACAAGTACAGACGATTAATTTAGACAGGTTGTGAGGTTCCACCGGAGGTTGCTAGAGAAAGCTCAGACGGTCGTTGTCGCCACCGATGTTGAAGGCGGAGAGGAGAGGAGAGGAGAGGAGACACTCAACAGTCAGCACATAGCTTTCTTTTCACTCTTCCAGACTTGGAAAATATTGGGGAGTGGCCTCTCAAGAAAAAACGGGGCTATTATTTGCTCGACTTATTTTTTTCTCACCATTCTTAAATTAACGATGTGGCATTTAAAAAAAAACTTAAACGTTATGACATGACGTTTAACATGAATTGGTTCAATTTAAACTTCATATTGTAGCGTTTAAATTTTTATATTCAAAAAAAAAAATCAGTTCAACTTTTTAAAAACAAAACAAAACGCAATGCTGTGGCCTTTAAAATATAATAAAAAAATTCAAATTTAAAAATTACAATTTTAAACGCTACGCTGTGGCATTTAAAAACGTCATAACAGAACGTTTTTAAACGTCACAGCATGACGTTTAAACCTTAAACCCTAACAATAGTATATAACTATATAATATAACAATAGTATATAACTATACGATATAACCATAATATATAACTATAGTATATAACTATACGATATAACAACAGTATATAACAATACGATATAACCATAGTATATAACTATAATATATAACAATACGGCATAATATATAACTATCGTATATAGCTATAGTATATAACTATACGATATAACCATAGTATATAACTATACGATATAACCATAGTATATAACTATACGATATAACCATAGTATATAACTATATGATATAAGTAAAAGATATAACAGTAGTATAAAACTATACGATATAACATTAGTATATAGCTATACGATATAACCATAGTATATAACTATACGATATAACAATATTATATAACTATACGATATAACAATAGTAAATAACTATACAATATAACCATAATATATAACTATAGTATATAACAATAGTATATAACTACACGATATAACCATAGTATATAGCTATAGTATATAACCATACTATATAACAATAGTATATAACCATACTATATAACAATAGTATATAACTATACAATATAACCATAGTATATAACTATGCGATATAACTATAGTATATAACTATATGATATAACCATAGTATATAACTATATGATATAACAATAGTATATAACTATACGATATAACAATAGTATATAATTATACGATAGATTCATAATACATAATTATAGTATATAACTATATGATATAACAATAGTATATAACAATACGATATAACTATAGTATATAACTATACGATATACTAATAGTATATAACTATACGATATAACCATATTATATAACTATAGTATATAACTATACAATATAACAATAGTATATAACAATACAATATAACCATAATATATAACTATAGTATATAATAATAGTATATAACTATACGATATAACCATAGTATATAACTATAGTATATAACAATACGATACATATAACCATAATATATAACTATAGTATATAACAATAGTATATATAGCTATACGATATAACTATAGTATATAACTATATGATCTAACCATAATATATAACTATAGTATATTAATATACGATATAACAATAGTATATAACAATATGATATAAACATAATATATAACTATAGTATATAACTATACAATATAACAATAGTATATAACAATACAATATAACCATAATATATAACTATAGTATATAATAATAGTATATAACTATACGATATAACCATAGTATATAACTATAGTATATAACAATACGATACATATAACCATAATATATAACTATAGTATATAACAATAGTATATATAGCTATACGATATAACTATAGTATATAACTATATGATCTAACCATAATATATAACTATAGTATATTAATATACGATATAACAATAGTATATAACAATATGATATAAACATAATATATAACTATAGTATATAACTATACAATATAACAATAGTATATAACAATACAATATAACCATAATATATAACTATAATATATAATAATAGTATATAACTATACGATATAACCATAGTATATAACTATAGTATATAACAATACGATACATATAACTATAGTATATAACAATAGTATATATATAGCTATACGATATAACTATAGTATATAACTATAGTATATTACTATACGATATAACAATAATATATAACAATATGATATAAACATAATATATAACTATAGTATATAACTATATGATATAACTATATGATATAACAATAGTATATAACTATACGATATAATATATAACTATACGATATAACCATAGTATATAATTAAGAAATATCCACATTAGATTGAGTACTTACAAGATCTCCATTTTCAAGTGTTTCATCCAAAATAACCCTGAACAATTATAATTATACAAATGTTAGATTCATTATAATCTTTAGCGAATATTACATTTATTATAATCTTTAACGAACAATTATGCATTACTAAGGTTACAAGCTAACTACGTATGAAATTTATACATATAAGTACGACAAAATGTTTCTCTTAATTGTGTATACATATATAATACTCAAATACAAGCATACAAAAACCTCTCAATCGATCGATCGATATATAACGTCACAACCTTGTATTACGCATTACATGATGGAACAGCACTGCACATCACCTATTACTATATATATATATTAAAACAAAAGCTTTCCAATTCTATCTAATTATACAATTTATCACATTTGTACACTAACATAATGTTCAAAACTAAAACATGTGTTTCTAACGGCCGAAAATCCACTTTATTTTTTAAACGCTACGTCATAGCGTTTAAGAAAGGCCATTACTATTCGGCGCATAGGCAATTTTGCCTTTCAGCGCATAGGGTCGCGCGTAACGTGGGAATAGGCTTCTCACGTTACGCGCGGAAGCAGACCCTTTCAAGCTCCCCATGTAACGTGTGGAGCTGTACCACACGTTACGTGGGGCTACACTCCACACGTTACATATTATAACCGCTGCTTTAGGTCATAAAACCGCTGCATTAGGTAGTCATAGGAACCGCTGCATTAGGTCATAAAAAGAGGGTAAAATAATAAGTTAAAGCATGGACATGGTTTTGTTACTTTATTTTTTGAAAAAGAGGGTAAAATAATTTTTAAAAAACTTAGGTCTTGTATGACAACCTCTTCATTAAGATTTTATTTTAAAAAATTCTTTTTGTACCTCTTTTACTATTTTCCATAACACCCAAATTTCAAATTCAAAAACTTCTTTTCTAAAAAAAGTACTACTTTTTAACCAAAAAAAGTCTTTATAAATACCTTCACCAAACAAAACTTTACATATAAACTTTGAAACTTACTTGTTTGACATAACTAAAAAATGGCGAAGGGATTCACATCTTTCTTCGTCTTAATGGTGCAATAGGTCATCAAACCGCTGCATTAGGTCATAAACCGCTGCATTATGTTATAAAAAATCACTGCATTAGGCCATAACAACCGCTGCATTAGCTATAAACCACACGTTACGTGTGGATCATAACCACACGTAACGTGTGGAACTATTTTTACATCACGTAACGTGGTGAGCCATGCCACACGTTATGTGAGGACCCTATGCGCTGAAAAGTAATTTTGCCTATGTGCCGAAAAGTAATCGTGTTAAGAAAAAGTGTTTTTTTTAAACGCTATGATGTAGCGTTTAAGATTCAATCGACCCGTTTTTTTTTAAAATCTCAATAAATTAAAAAAAAAACAACAAAAAACTCTCACGCCACGATGTGGCGTTTAAAAAAAAGGAAAAAAAAAAGTTAAACGCTACTTGTCGCGTTTACTATGCGGTGCGAAAACAAAAAAAAAACGGTGTGAAACCGAACCCAAAAAAAAAAGATTGGGGAGTGTGTTTAGCGAATTTTGTTGTGCAATAAGGCCGGAAACAAATGGTAATTTAGGAGATGCATTATTATTTTGAATGAGGTGTGTAATTGATAAACAAGGAATGAAAAAAGGTGAACCCACTAAGAAAAGGTTAATTTTGAGATACACTTAGGGCTCGTTTGGTATGAATCCAAGGGAGTGAGGAATCGGTATAGGAATGATTGATTTTCGTATTTATGTTCGGTAGAGCTCGAAATGGGAATTAAATTGATTCCTTGAAATCACCCATTCCAACACTTTTGAACAAATTGATTCCTCAACTAAAATCATGAAAATATGAAATGAGCAATTCCCTCCCCCCCCCCCCCAAAAAAAAAAAATGGGGCTTCATATTCTCACCCTTTTATTTTTGTTATACACACCCATGTACCTATTGGGGATGAGTAGCTCCAAATCCTTCCGCTATCCATTGGGGATGGGTAGCTCCACTCTTCTGCTACCCATTGGGGATGGGTACTTCTATAGACTTATTATATATTTTATTTTTCATAGATATGATATTATATTTATATCTTTTATTTATGTATGTATTTTATTATGTACTTAAATACTTAATTAAATTAAACTAATTTTAATATGTACTTAAAGTTAACTAAATTTAACAATTTTAATATATACTTAATACTATTTAACTGAATTTAAATAATTTTAGTATGTACTTATTTAATTTAAGCATGTACCAACTAAAATTAGAATGTAATATATTGACCGAACAACATGATATTTGTAAACTACTTAACTAATTTTAGTATGTACCTAAAGTTACTTAACAAAATTTAACTAATTTTAGTTTGTTACATAAAGCTACCTAACTTAATTTAACTAATTTTATTATGTAATTAATAATATTTAACTAAAGTTTAATAATTTTAACAATACTTATTTAATTTAACTAATACTTTTGTTGCTACCAGTGCCCATTGGGCATGGGTAGTCATTTGGCTCCTGCCAATGCCCATTGGGGATGGGTAGTGTTTTGAATCCCAAAAAAAAAACGGAGGGCAATTTTGTCCATTCATCAAATGGGTGAATATAATAAATTTTAATGGGTGGAAATAAGAACCCCGAAAAAAAATCAGCTCATTCTCTCTCCTCAATATTACCCCCCTCATCTTATGTCTTGTAAATTTGCTAAAAAATTACCTATATTAATATTAAATGAAATTTGATTTTCACACTTAACCAAACAATAAATTTTTGGAATGGTGGATTCCAGAAGCAAACCAAACACAATTTTTTTTTTGATGAGGTAAGAATTAGGCTAGCTTAGCGACGACACATAGGCCGACCTAGAGCATCCTGTCGGATGAGAACACGGAATTCTGAGTCAAGAGAAATGTCAGTCATATGCGGTGAAAAACTGAGTTTGGCAATTCTATCAGAAGAGCGATTCACCTCTCGAAACACATGCATGATATGGACTGAAGAAACGTAGGTCTAGCAAGATATCTGCAACAACCATTTCGATTTCCCAAGGACAAGCCCAAATGCCTTTGATGGAGTTAATAAGGCAAAGGTTGTCATCCTCAATTTCAATATTAGGGATTTGAAGTTGTTTTGCTGTTTTGAGACTTTGTCTAAGAGATATCGCTTCAGCCATTAGGGTGGTATTGAAACCACATTTTTTGTTGTTCATGTGTATCACCTCAGCTTTGTCGTTTCGAATAATGTATCCAATCCCAGCTTCACCATACGGTAATTTGGTACCATCAAAATTAATTTTGTAGAATTGGGAAGGTGGTCTTTCCCAAGTGATGTATCTTTTTGTCCTAGCAGGCCTTGTATGTGTAATTTTAGTCGCATAATCTTCTTTATTTAGATATTTGATTTTTTCCCAATTGTTGAGGAGTTGTTGTATATAGTTTTTAAGGTCTTTGATCCTTTCATCATTATTATAGTTAAATATGATTTGGTTCCTATTGATCCAGAGTGACCACCAAGTCGTTGCCAAACATATGGTATCTTTTTTCGACAATTTGGATTGTACCTCCATCAAGCAATCTTTTGGTTTGTTGTTTGTGTTTACTTGTCTAACAATTTGTTCTAGTTTGTTGTTTTGTAGTTTGATGTGTTGCAGGGTGTGTGGACATTGGAATAGGAAATGATTTATGTACTCTTGAGGGTAATTGCATAGATCACATGCCAGTGGAACTGCTACATTTTTTGTGCTAGTCTCATTTTGGTGGGTAGGCCGTTATGACATATCTTCCAAAGAAAATTTTTAACTTTAGGGTATATATCGAGATGCCAAATCCATGAGAATGTATCAGTTGGGTTGGATGTTTGTTTTGAAATAAATTCGAAGGTTGTTTTTGTTGTAAACCATCCATTTTTACTGGGTTGCCAATATAAACGATCTATAATATCGTTACTTGGGATTGGTATGTCAATAATTTTTTTTATTGTTTCTCTATTAAGAAGAGATTCCAGTTTTGTTTTGTCCCAATTTATATTTGTTATAAAGTCACTAACTGTAATCGTAGTATTGGCTTGCACATTTGGTAGTTTTTCATTTAGTAGTGTGGAGTCCTTAATCCAGTTATCCTTCCCGAAATTGATAGCTTTACCGTCTCCGACTAACCAATGTAGACCAGCTTTGAATTATGTTCTCAGTTTAAGCAATTGTGACCATTGTCAAGAGTGGTTACTCTTCTTAGCATATTTAAAAATACATGTTTCCTTTAAATATTTATCGTTGATTATTTTAACCCAAATGTTATTTGGTTCCGCAAGGATTTTTCAAATGAGTTTCACTTGCAAAGCTTTGTTCATGTCTTGTCTTTTTCTGATGCCAATACCACCGTTTGTTTTGTTTTTGCAGATTTTATCCCATCCAATTAATGGTTTATATTGTGGATCCTTATTCCATATGAAATTTCTATTAATTTTATCTAGTTCCTTGTGTATGTGGGTTGGGAGCATGAAGCTTTGCATTATAAAATTAGGTTTTGCAGCAAGATTGGATTTGATAAGGGTGGCTCTACCCTCAAGGGATAGGGAGTTAGCTTTCCATCTTGATAGTTGGTTAGTAGTGTTAATAATGGTATCTTGAAAGGTTTCCCTATTAACTTTCTCATTGATGATAAGGCATCCCAAATATTTTTCTAGTGAGGTAGTTCTTGGGATGTGTAAAACAGATTGTATTATATTATTTAAGTTGTTTGGGGTGTTTTTAGTTGTTTGAAAAGCTAATTTATGATAATTAACACATTGGCCCGAGATGGAGCAGTATTCTTCAATAATTGCTTTGACTCTAGTACAAGCAGTTTGGTTTGCTTTTGTAAAGATGAGGATATCATCCGCAAATGCTAAGAAGGGTATATTAGTACCCTGTCGCGTAATTTGAAATCCCATTTGTTTGTGGTTTAGATTCCCTTCTTGCTGGAGTTTCTCATCTAGTACTTCTGCGCTAAGGATGAATAAAAAGGGGGAGAGTGGGTCGCCTTGACGAATTCCTCTTTGTGGATAGAATATTTCAGTTGGTTCGTTATTGACAAGAATCGAAAAAGAGACTGTTTCAATACATTCTTTGATCCATGTAATAAATCGGGTGGAGAATCCAAATTTGTTGAGTATTAAGAGGATAAACTCCCATTCTATTTTTATCATATGTTTTTTCCATATCCAGTTTGATTGTTGCCCATCCCTCTTTACCTTTCTTGGCTCTGAAGGAGTGAAAAATTTCATGGGCTATTAGGATATTGTCTTGAATGGCTGGATCGGCGACAAATGCACCCTGTAATGGGTGAATTAATTTGTTTAAGATGGGTTTCATTCTTTCAATTATTATTTTTGATATTGTTTTATAAATGGTTGAACAGAGGCTAATTGGCCTATAGTGGCTTGTTGAGTTTAGGTTGTCACATTTTGGTATGAGTGTAATAAAGGTATGGTTGATTTGTCTTAAAAATTTTCCAGAGTGGAAGAAGCTTTTAACAGCTTTGATAACCATTGGGCCAACAATGTGCAAATATTTTTGGTAGAATATAGAAGACATACCGTCTGGTCCGGGTGATTTATTGCTCCCAATGCTAAATACAGCATTTTTAACCTCTTCGTTGGTGATATGTTTTGTTAGTTCATCATTCTCTTGGTCAGAGATTTCTTTGTTAATGTTACCAAGGTAGTCTTGTAGGATATCGTGGTTGATGGTACCTTTTTTAATCTTTTTTCAAAGTCTGTTCTATTTTCATTGCGAATGTTTTCAATACCAATGATAAGGGTGCCATCCGTAGTTTTGATTTCCCGAATGATTTTTCTGCTACGTCTTCCATTTGCAATCCTATGGAAATAGTTAGTGTTTGTATCTATTAGTTTTATGTGTTTGGTTTTTGCTATTTGACTCCAATATTTCTTTTGGTATGACCATAGGTTCTCTTTCTTATTGAGAAGCATGTGTTGTTTTGCTATTAGGTTTTGATTTGGGTCTATTAAAATATCTTTTTGGACTTGTAGAAGGTTGTCCCTGTTTCTTGTAATTGTTTGAAAATATTTCCAAATGTCGTTTTATTCCATTATTTTGCACTTATTTTGAGTGCTAAAGTTTTCTTTACTAGATTGAACATGTGGGAGCCTTGTGTATTAATACGTCAGGCTTGTTTTACGACGTTTTCAAAATATTTTCTGTTAGTCCACATTTTTTCAAATTTGAAGGGTTGAGCCTTTAAAGGGTTCAGATTTTGTAGTTCCACTGAGATAGGGCAGTGATCCGATGATGTAAAAGTATGGTTTTTAGTATAAATGCCTGAGAACCATTGAAGGATTTGGTCGTGGATAAGCACTCTATCCAGCTTTTCGTAGATGTGTTTTTCCTCCAAGTGAATTCTCCTCCTTGTGTTGGGATATCTAGTAGGTCACAATTATTCTTGAATTGATTAAGTTTTAAGAGTCGTGATGGTTGTAGATGGCCACCTCCTTTCTTTTCACTGATGTTTGTAATTTCATTGAGGTCTCCGATAATGAGGCATGGCATATGTGTAGTTTTGATGAAGTTTGTTAGTCTATTCCAGAAGGATATTTTTTCATTTTTCTTAGGAGGAGCATATGCAAAGATGAACATCATACAATATTTTTTATTGATAACTTTATATTTGATTGTAATGAACCTTTTATCAATGTGGGTTAATTCACATATTTCATTATATAGTTGATATGCCTTTCACATAACACAGATGCCTCTAGAGAAACCTGTGCCAGGTGAGAAATAAAAGGTATCGAATCCTGCTTTTTGCCAGATAGATTGATTAGGTTCCTTGGCGGTTCTAGTTTCAACTAGTGCCATAATTTGTATCTTTTCCATTTTACAGAAAGATCCAATATTAGTCCAAATGTTTTTGCGGCTGATACCACGACAGTTCCAAAGGCTTATCTTAATAAAAAACCATGTCGGGGTTTTGCAAGTGAGATTAGTCTTGCCTTATAACTTGTATTTTCCGTATGTTTAATTGGTATAGAGAGGTTGTTGATTTTTAGTGATCAATATATCTCATGACCACTTTCATTGGTCTTTTCTTTGGACATGCTTTGGTTATATGGAGGTTTGTTTCTACTTTTTGTGTACTTAGAAGGTGGTTGCGTCCAATGTATTGTATGAGATACATGGTTTGGCAAACCAAACACAATATGCTATAAAGTATAAAACAAGTGAGATGTTAGGGCTCATCGGAGATTCCAAAAGAAGAAGAAAAAAGCTTCAATCGCTGCTCGTCGCCAAGGATAGAGGAGGAGACGCTGCACGGAGAGCGCAGTCAGTAACATAGGTCATAACATCAGTCTCACCATCAAAGAAGAAACGGAAGGAGTCATGTGACTCTCACGTGATGTGTAAGATTTCAATTCAATGCTACAGAAGAAAGTTGACTACTCGCTGTATTATTTTGTTGGTGGAAGAAGACATACTATTGCTATACTAACTAGTTTAATCCCCTGACGCATCCTTTTTTCCTTCTCTGTTGTGATGCTTCTCTTGCCACTGATGGCTCTGCTTCCATTAGGTTTATTTTGTTTAATTCCGATGGATCACTGAATGTTCTTGGGAGTAAACGTTTAAAACCAAGTACATCCATTGATGCATTGGAGGCCGAGGCCATTCACTGGGGCATGCTCAACTCTCTTCAGTCTGGTGCTATGTCGCTTGTGGTAAAGTCTGACTGTTTGGGAGTTATCAAGACCTGCACTTCACAAATCATCTCAAGGAACAAAGTTGGTCTTCTCGTCAAGCTCATTTTGAATCTTGCAGTCTCCTTCAATTCTTGCGTCTTCAACTTCATTCCCATGAATCAGAATCTTCGAGCTCATACAGCTGCACAATTTGGCCTCTCTCTTCCCCTTTCGTCTTTTGTTATGTTTCACCATGTTTCTCAAATGCCAATGCGTTTGGCAAATGTAATGAATCCTTTGTTTTAATATAATTTCCTTCTCTAAAACAAACTAGTTTAATCCCGTGCTTGGCAAATAATAAGGTTCTGTTTGGCAGAGTGTTTATAAATACTTAATAAATAAATAAAAATATTTTTTCAATATTGCATAAACTAGCATATCTCACAAATTTCAAATTTAAAAAAACTATTTCTTTTCACAAAAAAACAACTTATAAACAATAAACACCTTCTATGTACCAAACAAACCCTAAATGTAGTATTTAAAAATATATCGATTTTGTATTAGGAAAATTTATAGTTAAATAATATACCTTTTTTATTAAATTGATGACACTTTATATCATTTCACATAAAGTGATAATGACGATGAAGATAGATATTTTAATATAATAGATTGTTATATTTATTACTTATTTTGTTTGATAATAAATGTCACTTTAGATGTTTAAGAGTGTCATTGTTAGAAATAAAATAATTCTTCTTTTAGTCAATTTATTAATTTTTATTAGCACTTGTTAATTGCAAATATTTATTTTATCTAGTAGTTGAAGATATGCTAGAAAAATGATTAGGTTGCCCAATTTTCAAGATAATCTTTACAACTCATCAATAAAATGTCATTTAAAATATTCAAATAACAATGTATTGATTAACAAAATTCAAATGTTAGAATGACACGTAAGCCTAAATTTCGTACATTGTTGAATATTACGAAGAAAGATAATAAGGTATAAAATTGTAGGGTTGAGATCCAGTGAGGATGAGAAGGGAGGGGAGAAATGAGGACGCATGAGAGCAGTCGGATGAGAAGCAAACGGAGTGCCCAGATCGCTTTGCAAAAATTCAGCACGACTGAATTATTCACGAAAAAGACGGATTCACATGCACGCGAAGTACAGATTTGTCTGCATGCCAAATACACTACGGTGTGCACGTGAAATTCATTTTTGTGTGCATGCATAAAACATGTGCGTTCATATGGAATGAACAAAACGTATGGACATGAAAACACGACTGTGTGCATGCGAAGTATACTACCGTTTGCATGCGAAGTATACTATTGTGTGCATGTGAAAATGGCATGTTTGTTCATACGAAATGCACTACGTGCTATGTGTGCATGTGAAACAATGTAGGTGTACATATGTGCACATGAAAATAACATATGTGTGTATGCAAAAATGATTCAAAGCGCATACAAAATAACATGTATGCATACGTATGAAAACCAAAGAAAATAACTTACGTGTGCATACGGAAATGACTTATGTGTGCATGCAAAACAACGTGTGTGTGCATACGGACTAAAATGCGTGTGCACGCAAGACGGGTTTTTTTCGCGAAAAATTTGGTTGTGCCGAATTGTATCCGATCCTTGGCTGATTTGGGCGTTTTTTTCCTTAATCCGACGGTCTTGGAGCGTCCTCACTCATCTCCTAAGTCTCCATCCTCATCTTATCTTTTCCCAAAATTGTATGACATTATAATATTTGTAATTAACATAATTATTCTTACAACATAATATGTAGATGAACTACAGTCTACAACATCATATTTTTGAAAATTGAAATATATAAAAAATTTGTCCTAAAAAAGGTGCATATAAACATAATATATTTATTATATTATAAATTTATAATAAATGACGTGGAAAATTATGAAAACGATAGGTGTCATAAATGATGCGACTTTATGAATGAGACATATATAAATATTTTAGTATTATAAAATTTAGATTTAGATTATAATAATAAAATTATGATATAATATATTTAAGTAGGTAGAGAAATAAATCAAAATATATATATATAACCTTATTTCAATATATAAAAACCACTTATTAATAGCATAATCACGCTAAATGTATCACCACACCACTGCTATAACTCAGAACTAAGAACATGAAGAATTTGAATTTATTTTGTAAGTTGAGAACTTGAATTGCATATGCATTAAACTACCAAAAAGGATAGATGCGATGTATTAGAGATAGGGTTAACATGCCAAGGTTTTTTATTCAAGATTCCACATTTAAAAACTCATTTCAGGAATATTAAGCTCGTTACAGGCTACATCCCAGATATCATGCATTTCAATTGCGACTGCGCAAGACCAACCCAGATTTTTATAGCAAACTGAATAAGACATACAGATTTAAAAAAATTTATGGTTTAAACTATAGGGTGAACTGGTGAAGTATTGTTGATAAATACATACAACACTATATACATACCGTCTATTTAAGCATATGCCCGTAAACTAAGACCCTTGTTGGGTTGTAACTTGTAATATAAATCAACAGACAATCAAATGCAGATCCCAGCAGGTTATGCTTATTCAACAGACAATCTACTCACATTATGCAATAAAAATTAGCACTCGCAAGAAGCATTAATCGGTTTGAATACGCAGCAGAAGGTTAATGAAAACTGCAGTTTAAGCAGGCTCAAAACCAATATACACATGTTCATCACTGAAGCATTACCCATAAATTACAACTTGAGATGCCAAAAAACTGAAAAAGGCAACAAACCCACCTTGATTTTAGGATTTTTCGCCTTAATTAAGAAACCTTCATCCTATGTCAGATACTAGAATGTCAACCTTCCCATGCATTCCAGATTTCAGGTCCAGTAGTTTCATAATGTTTCTTTTTGTGTTGACAGAGGCAATTATTATATGGAATTACTGGAAGAAAAAAACCTTACCTGTGGGTTTGCAAGATTGGTTGAGAGTAAATATAAATCAATATTATACTCATATCCATGTTCCATTTAATGAAATTTGAGGGCTTAGTTGAGACAATTCAAAGATTAGGGGCTTATATGTCCTGTTAAATAAAAAAGGACTTGGTTTAGTGTCAAAGAGGTATTAAGCCTTCAACCAAGCATTTAATTTAAACATCAGCAGATTTGAGTCAATTGTTTAGCATTTCGATCTTCAGAGCTACTTTAGCTGATGTCATTATCTTATCTTTCTTGAATGTTACATAGAAAGAAACTTACGAGTAATTGATAAGGAAATCATCAACATCTAACACGAATACCATCCCCAATTAGGCTAAGTAGGACTGCCATAGTATATAGGCTGAGAGTCGATAATTACCTCTTACAAGTTACAAGACACGACACGACACAAAAGTACCCTAAACCTTTCATAAAAACACAAAACACATTCAACCTGCAGATTCAGATACTTGCAAGAGTTTAGTAGTTACCTATTCCTAATTCATTTATGCAGAATCAAGCTCTCCACGTAGCCACATACATGACTAATGATATAAAAGGAGCCTCTCCTCTCCTGCACAATCTTATACTCATCAGTTCCAGGGCTGTATGATATCAATATATCGCCGTTCTTCTTGAGGTACAAGAGTTGAATACATTTCAAACGAAACTTTGCTCGTTTCGTCCATTTCATGGACTCACTTCCTAACACCCACACAGATTTGTCAACTTTAGTTAGTGAAGTATCAAACGTTGCCAATGAGCACCCACCGTCAATCAACGCCAGCTGGTTACACCCAGTAAACCCATAAGGATTATCAGGCATGCTGATGGAAGAAAACACCTCGCTGCTCAGATCAAAGGTAACCAAATCTCTAACACAACCCTTGTGTGCATCCCTGGCAATGAAGTACAAGCTGCCCTGGAAATAGACACTGCTGCCAGAGCGTTGGCGTTGCCAGCGCCAATTAGAGCATGATCCCTTGCCTTGAAATTCAATTGTTTTCCATGAACCAGCCCCAAGGCTGTAAATTGCTACTGAATGCAGAGTTTTGTAGTTTAGAAAGATAAGTTTAACAAGCTTGTAATCATTATCCAACGGATCGTAGCCAAGGCCGATATCTACATCTTCCAAGTAAATATTAGGAGATGTTTTAATTTTAGGCAAGGATGGAAGTTCACTGAACTTTCTAATTGATGGATTCCACACCTTTAAGTCACTGAATGTACCAGTTCTAGTATCATGGCTTAGCAAGATCAATCCATCAACAGAGAAAACAATATCCCATCTTCCATCACGGCTGTGCTCCTTTCCAAGGGTATGAAGTGTTCCTGAATTGGTTTCAAAGGTGTCACTACACCGCATCACACAGTTTTTCCGGCTACTATGGACAACCAAGAGGTGGGTTTCATCACAGTTGTTCTTGAAATTGTTGAGATGTAAGCGGGCAAAGTCAGCATCATCCACCAAAGATAGCCATGATTTTGACACGCAGCGGAATCTGAGAAGAGATTTCACAGGCAGCCTGGAGAGTATTTCAGGCCATAGATCTGCTGGAAGATGCCGTTTCGACCATACTTTGCAGAGCCTCTTATTCTTCATGAAGATGTTCTAAGTCGCCTTCAACCGACCAAGAAAAACAAGTGCAGAGCATTAAAAACTGCAACTCCCAACTCCATTACAGAAAATAAATAAAAGGACACTATAATGGTTTAATGTGCCAGAGTTTTTTAATTCAGCAATCCAAATTTAAACACTCAATCTCAGCAATAGCTCGCTCGACAAAGGCTAGTCCAAACTTCCCCTAATAACTGAACCTCAAAATTATGGATGCATCCGTAACCGAAATGTCAATTTCTAAAATTGGTAAGTGAAAAAGTTGTAATCTGAAGTGAAACCGACAGAGGAAAGGGATAAACGGATATAGAGAAATTTATGCAAGCTAGGGTTTAGCGCAAACTCAAATTGGGAAGCGAGAAAGAAAAGGGAGTGAGAGAGTGTCTTACAAACACAGATGATTGATTTATACAAGTTGTGAGCAGCTGAGGTTCCACCGCAGGTTGCCAAAGGAAGCTCAAGCGCCCGTTGTCGACGCCGATGTTGAAGGCGGAGAGGAGAGGATACACTCAACATAAAATAAGGTAAGATTTGATTAAATGCAAAAAAAAACGGTTTTTTTTGCCTAGTACACCTCCTATCTCCTGTAGTAGGACGAAATTCTTGAGATATCCTAAAATTTTACCTATCAAAAAAATGAGAAAAAGAAAGAAAAAAAACCAAAATCCCTAGAACGACAAGCAAGCAAAAAAACCCAAAATCCCTGTGACTTCATCTCTTCCGGCGCATCATCACAAACCCGACCACGTAGGCTCCGCCGGCGGCGTCCTTCCCCGGCTGCGAGGAAGTCTTTAGAACCGCCTTCTCCACCCTCTCAGCACCTCCTTCACCCCAAAATCCCCATGCTTGCACTCAGATCCATCGGCCCCATTTGAATGCAATCGACGCCTTCAACGGCGACGATCTCCTCGATCCACCCCACGACATCGATGGACTCCACCTGACACATGACAAGAAGCTCATCCTCGTAGCTTTTCAAGTATCTGGCGTCGATGCCGTACCCAGAGGCGCGAACGATGTGGTGGGCGGCGCCGCGGACGCCGTTGAGAGGGTAGCAGCAGTAGAAGACGACGACTTTAGCTGATTCAGGGGTGTCGATCATCGGAAACATGATTCCTTGAGGGCCTTCTTGGCCCAGGAGGCGGTGCTCTCCGGGAGACGGAGGATCGCTGGGGTGCGGGCGGCGGCGAGGGCTCGGAGGCAAGGGATGGCATCGGAGATCCCTCCATAGCCATGCTCCATGTAGACGACGACAAAGTCGTAGCCGACGATCTCGGCGAGAAGCAGGGAGAGGAGCAAAGGAGGGTGTCACCATTGCGGAGGCGAGAGCCTTAAGCGATCGGTGCTTGGCGTCGTCCGATTCGGGGGCGGAGAGGTCGGCGGCGGAGGCGGTAGATCGAAAAGCTACGAAATAATTTCACATGAAATAATTTCTTTAGAATTACACTTCTTGTATTCAACCAAACTGAGCACAAGTGAATGGGTTTATTATAACACTCATTAGGTGAACATCCGGCAAGTTTTTTTCTACATAACACCAAACAGAATAAGATATACGGGCACATCAACTATGTTTTAGATGTACATGAACAATTGTGCAAGCAATTCAAAAAGATATAAAGTTGTTCAAGGAAAAATGTGAAGTTGGAAACTTTGAAGTAGTTCAGTAGTTGGCTATTCTCAATTTATTTAAGCATAATCAAGCTCCCAACATAGTCATATAAATCATAGATGCTCAAAAGCTGTGAAGTAGTTGGCTATTCTAACCGCAGCAGAATCTTTCAGCCATCTTGAACTCTTGATAGCTTCATTACGAACGATTTATGCATTTCCAAGAAATTGATTACCTCAACAACTTCTTCGAGGAGACTGAAATCCAAGATCTCAGGGATCACACCAGCACCTATATACTAGTTTTGCAAGCAATTCAAGAAAATAGGAAAACCAGTACGAGATTGCCATAGTACATTGGCAAAGCAATAAACAAGGATCTCCTCAAATCACAACACACATTTGCAGGAGTTTGCACCGTGGAAGATCTAAGGAAAGATGTTGTGAAAGTAGTTGCAGGAGTTTAGTGGTTGGCTATTCCTAATTTATTTAGGGAGAATCAAGCTCTCAACGTAGCAACATACATCATTAATGAAACAAGAGGAATTTTTCCTCTGCTGCAGAATCTTATGCTCATCAGTTCCAGGGCTGTACAATGATACCACCAGATCGCGCCTTTCCCTTTCCTTGTTGCCAGTTTCAGCTGTGAAGGTCTTCGTACTCAATATATCACCGTTCTTCTTGTGGTAGAAGGACTGACCAAACGTCCAATCAAATGAGTAACGTTTCGTCCAACACATGGATTCACTTCCAGCACTGCAGCTTTCCAACACCCACACCGATGTATGAGAAATATGAAACACCGCCAACGAGCGTCCATCGTCAATCAACGCGAGCTTGCACCGCTCTCTAGAAGCAGATCTTCTGAAATGAGGATCATCAGGCATGTCGACAACAGAAAACACCTCGCTGCTCAGATCAAAGGAAAGCAGAGTTAAATCAGGATTCAACATGGCAATGAAGTACAAGCTGCCCTGGAAATAGACCGATTTAATGTTGGAGTATTCACATTGCCATTGCGACATAGAGCATCCCTTGCTCTGAAACTGAATCATCTTCCATGATTTAGCCCCAAGAGTGTAAACTGCAATCGAATGCAAATCGTCATATACAAAGATGGCAATTCATGGAACTTTCTAATTGATGGATTCCACACTTTCAAGTCCCTGAATCCGAAGTACCCCCTTCTACCACACCTCTTTAGCACGACCATTCCATCGGCAGAGCAAGCAAAGCGCCAGCTTCCTTGACGGTACATCTCTCCAAGGGTGAGGAGTGTTGCTGAATTGGCTTCAAATGTGTTGCTGCACCGACACCGAACAACACACTGTTGTTCCAGACACTCGACAACCAAGAGGTTGGTTTCAAGGCGGTTGTTCTTGAAGTTTTTGAGATGTAACCGGGCAAAGTCGGGATCGTCGATCAACGACAGCCATGATTTTGAGACGCAGCGGAATCTGAGAAGAGATTTCACAGGGAGTGCGGAGAGTATTTGAGGCAATAAGTCTGTTGGAAGATGGCGTTTCATGATGACAATCTGAGTGGCCTTAATGGAGACATTAAAAAGTTAAAGACATGTAAAATGCAACCACAGTCCACACCAAGTAACTACACTGGCGTAAATAAAGGAGCAAAGTATTAGAAATAGGATGGAACAACTCCTAACTCCCTTCCACAAAACATGGTCCGTCTTATGGTGTTAAAATGACAGGGATTTTATTCCAAGATTCCTCATTTAAACACTCATTCCAGATATCATGATTTCAGTTCAAGAGTGCCAAGGTCAAGCCAGATTTCATGATCATGAATTAGCTAAACTGAAATAATGGATGTATAACGACCGAAAACTAAACAGAGAGCAGTCAATTTCTCAAATACTTGAAAGCTTCAAGAGAGGAAAACGAGAATTTTGAATATCAGCTAGGGTTCAGCGCAAACGAGATAGAAAAGGAAATGGGAGAAAGAATGCGTCTTACAGATGATATAGTAGAAAAGTTGTGAGGCGATAGGGTTCACCGGAGATTCCAGAAGGAAAAAGAAGCTTCAATCGCCAATCGCCGCTGATGATGGAGGAGGAGACGCTGCAATGATAGAGAACGTAACACACACGCCTATCAAAACTTAGCCCTACCCGTTTTTTAGATTGAAATTCGATCCTAAAGTTAATGGATTAAAAAAACCCGATTTAGTGACCCTAAAATTTATAGATTTTTTTTATGGAAAATTTTATAGATTAGGTCATGACTAATTTGAATTATTATAATTATTACTTATATTTAATTATATAATATATATTTATGATTGAAATATTGTATGATATAATATCTTTTCGTAAATAATTTTAATTTGATTAAAGTATTATTTTAATAATCAATTAAATAACGTTTTTAGTTTGATGGATCGACCCAACCGGTACCTCACTCAATCCGATTGACCTGCAAATTTAGCTATCCAACACCATAAATCCGTTTCTAATCTAAAGTCGGTAGATTTTCATTTAAACCCGATTCAATTGACAGGTCTAATTAAGGGGTGTTCATTGGGTTCGGTTTTTCGGTTTTTTGGACCGAATCGATTATATTCGGTTCGGTTTTCGGTTCTTATAAAAATAATATTCGGTTTTCGGTTCGGGTCGATTCAGTTCGGTTCGGTCAAAACCGATTATTTTTAAAAATAATAAAAAAGCCTAAATTTCTATATAAATTAGTCCAACCTTATTCGGTCCGGTCCAGTTAGGTTTGGTCTAGTTCGGTCCAAGTTTGGTCCAAGTTCGGTTCGGTTTGGTCCAGGTTCGGTCCAAGTTCGGTTCGGTCTAATTCGGTTTTGTGCACTAAAACCTCTAAATCAACATAATTTCAAAATATTCGGTTATTTCGGGCCAAAACCGAACCCGAACCGAACCGAGTATGTCGGTTCGGTTTTCGGTCCACAAAATTCTGAACTTCGGTTTTGTTCGGTTCGATTTCTGTTCACTCATCACTTAAAACAATTTTTTTTAATGGGGAAGAAAACTTATGACTCATAACATAAAATATATAGAATAAAATTTTAATTAAAAGAGCAATACCCAATTTCTTGTTCTATCGAGCGGGTTGGTATTGCTCCTTTAATTAAAAAAAACTCGACTACACTAAGACCAAAGTCTTATCCATTGATAGATGGAGCTTGGATAGCAGCTAAGTCAGCTAGAGGGAAGTTATGAGCATTACGTTCATGCATAACTTCCATACCAGGGTTAGTGCGGTTAATAATATCAGCCCAAGTATTAATTACACGACCTTGACTATCAACTACAGATTGGTTAAAATTGAAGTCGTTCAGATTAAACGCCATAGTACTAATACCTAAAGCAGTAAACCAGATACCTACTACAGGCCAAGCAACTAAGAAGAAATGTAAAGAACGAGAATTGTTGAAACTAGCATATTGGAAGATTAATCGGCCAAAATAACCATGAGCAGCTACGATAATATAAGTTTCTTCCTCTTGACCAAATCTGTAACCTTCATTAGCAGATTCATTTTGTGGTTTCCCTGATCAAACTAGAGGTTACTAAAGAACCATGCATAACACTGAATAGGGAGTCGCCAAATACACCAACTACGCCTAACATGTGAAATGGGTGCATAAGGATGTTGTGCTTGGCTTGAAATACAATCATGAAGTTGAAAGTACCAGAGATTCCTAGAGGCATACCATCAGAAAAGCTTCCTTAACCAATTGGGTAGATCAAGAAAACAGCAGTAGCAGCCGCAACAGGAGTTGAATATGCAACAACAATCCAATGGCGCATACCCATACGGAAACTAAGTTTCCACTCATGACCCATGTAACAAGCTACACCAAGTAAGAAGTGTAGAACAATTAGCTCATAAGGACCACCGTTGTATAACCATTCATCAACAGATGTAGCTTCCTATATTGGATAAAAGTGCAAACCGATAGCTGCAGAAGTAGGAATAATGGCACCAGAGATAATATTGTTTCCGTAAAGAAGAGATCCAGAAACAGGCTCACGAATACCATCAATATCTACTGGAGGAGCAGCAATGAAGGCTATAATAAATACAGAAGTTGCGGTCAATAAGGTAGGGATCATCAAAACGCCAAACCATCCAATGTAAAGACGGTTTTCAGTATTGGTTATCCAGTTACAAAAACGATCCCATAGGCTTTCGCTTTCGCGTCTCTCTAAAATTACAGTCATGGTAAAAAATCTTGGTCTATTTCATTTAATCTTCAAGGACTCCCAAGCGCACAAATTCTATATAATCTATACTCGATTAAAAATAGATAGTCGAAGGCTTGTTATTCGACAATATAACACGCCTTATATGCCCATGTCAACCAATATAAATCGAGGTCCATCAGAAATTTTTGTGAATAAATTATTTAAATTAATAAAAAAGTGTGATACACATATGACTTCGATATTATAATTAATATGGGTTGCCCGGGGCTCGAACCCGGAACTAGTCGGATGGAGTAGATATTTTCCTTATTAAAAAAAAAGAAGAGAAAAATCCCTCCCCAAGCCGTGCTTGCAGTTTTCATTGCACACTACTTTCCCTATGTACACATCTAAAACTCCGTTACTTTCCTAGATGGAAAATTGAATACTTAGTTGATTCAAACCCTACTACATGAACATTTCAGAATGGACATTGATGCATTTTTTTATTTATCATATTTTTTTACTAGAATTTCGATAATGATAATTCATTTAGATTTAGTTAGATAGTTTCATAATAAATATCAATAATTATGACCGGCCAAATCATAAATACAAAAAATATCCAAATACCAAATGCGTACTCTATATAACTTTCGTGAAATAGAAGAATCTCTTGATAAGATCAAAGAAAGAACTTTTTCTTCCTTGATAGTCTAAGCAACACTACTGTTATATGCATATGTGTATAACTAAGAAAATAGTTGGGCACCGTAATAAGCAATACCGGAAACGAGCCTGCTACATACACGATAAAAATTTTCTATATGCACGACACTTGTACGACAGACTTTGGCGTACAGGTGAAAACAAGACAAACTTGTACGTCACATTTTGGTGTACAGGCTAAAAACTTATACGCCAAAATGTGGCGTACAAGTTTTTCGTGTATATAGCAGCGGCCTACTAGAAAACCCTAACGCTCTCTCTTACCCTAAAACTCTTTCGCCGTCAACCATGGCAAAATCAACCCAAAATGCTTCTGTAGCAATGTGAAAACTCTTACCTTCGTTGATTAACCTCATGGATCTATGGAAGATCCCTCTCCTCCTCTACAAAGTTACATGCTTCTCTTATTTCTCTCTGGTTTGGGATAGACCTAACCCTAAAGAGAAACCTTTCTCGTATAACAGAGACCTGCGAATTCCAAGCCCCTTCTTTCTTCTCTGGGCATATCATCTTTTGTTTCCCCTGGATCTGCTAGAAGACCATGCGTCTTGGGTTGGACAACGACCTCTCGTTCCCTCTCTCATCCAGTGCTCCACCAAAAGAGACTATCATAGCCGATGTGCTCTTGGATCTGGTGCTCCTGCCGTCATGAGGCCTCTGGTGGCCACTCTCCCGTTTCCTCATCCGACTTGGACCAGGGCAACTCTCTAGTGGTGCGTGGACAAAGGCCGATGTCAGATCCACTTTCCAGGCCGAAAAAGGCTCTATTCTACTACTCACAGGTGTTCCTCTCCAATTTTTTAAACTCTTATGTTCTACAGATTTCTTGACTACCTTCTATCTTTGTAAGTATCACTTTATTTGTGTTGTGATACATGCTTAATCAACTGAGTTACAAAACTTTCTTCTCAAAATATAATTTCTTGTAATATCTGCGTGTGAACCATTTGAGTTGTTTTGCTGCTTCTTACCATTGTTGCCTTTCAAGCTTTTTATCTGAATCTTCCAAGGAGATAGGGAAACAAGCCTTCCCGAAGAAAGGCTTCACAAGCCAGAAAAACAAAAAACTCCCCTGTTGTTATCAACACTGATCAAACATCTGCTGCTAATAGCAACCGCTCATCATCACTGAATGATGTAGTGCTAAATAACACTCCTAAAACAACATAATCTCATGAGAATTTTTATTGTTTATGAGAATAACACTATTTCTTTTTATTTTTTTTGTTATGAATTGTTGGTTTCTGGTTTTTTGCACTTCACTGGTGCTCTTGTTTCGTGTATCTTAAACGTGTAAAATAACGTCGATATAGACAATATTTCGTGTGCATTTAGCTTTTCCGTATACTTTATTCTCCAAGTGTTTAACCAACACACCGACTTTGAGCTAAGAAGACCCGTACTAGGAGGAAAATGATCAAAATCTATGTACTTATTTTATTTGGTGTTCCGAACACAAACAAATTAATTTACCGTTGTTATATCTATTTTGCCTAACTTGATCAAAGGGTACCCAACTCATCCTGGCACAACCAGGAGCCATGTTCACTATCTTTTTCCAATTTTCTTATATAAATCCTGGATACTAATTAGAAAATGGTACTTTTTTAAGTCCAAAAATCCGTGTAGCAAGGACTCGTATCCTATTACTGCCTCAAATATGGATTCCCCTTACCCCAGTGTATATGCTCTCTACAGTGGCAAACTGGCAATTCTTATATGCATCAATGACTAAAAACATAAACCAAGATCATCTGAAAAATGTAAAAATCATGATTCCGCCGCTTTCTAAAGCTTTCGGAGAAATAAAAGTAGGTATGAACTATTCTTACAGGTCTCTGCTTTTACTTCCTCTTTGTTTGTAATTAAGCTTATGGTTCCAATCCTTGACAAGAATTTTTTTCCAATCTGGGCACTTTTTTAAAACTTATACCAAATATACGCTCGGATTCAAACTTATTACGAGAATAGGCTGGCTATGGAGGTTTGGGGTAAGTCGTTGTACGGACAAGCGACTTACCTAAATAAAGTCGCTGTACGGACAAACAATTTTATCTGAACCACAACTTTAATTTTTTTTTTTTTAAAAAAAAGGAGAGTCGCTGTCCAGGCCAACGACTTTGAATTTTTTTATTATTTTTTTTTACTCTCTGATATTGAAAAGTATATAAAAAAAAATTAAAGCAAAGTCGCTGGCTAGGCCAGCGAATTTGCAATTTTTTTTATTTTTTATTTTTTTTTACTCTGAAATTGAAAAGTAAAAAAATAATAATAATAAAGCAAAGTCGCTGCCAGCGACTTTGCAATTTTTTTATTTTTTTTTAATATTGAAAAGTATAAAAAAAAAATCTTTTTTTTACTCTCTGATATTGCAAAGTATATAAAAAAAAAGTAAAGTTTTTTGTTTTTTTTTTACTCTAATATCGAAAAGTAAAAAAAAAATTAAAACAAAGTCGCTGGCCAGGCCAGCGACTCTACCTTTTTTTTAAAAAAAAAAATTAAAGTTGTGGTTCGGATAAAATCGTTTGTCCGTACAGCGACTTTATTTAGGTAAGTCGTTTGTCCGTACAGCGACTTACCCCAAACCTCCATGAGCCAGCCTATTCTCATAATAAGTTTGAATCCGAGCGTATATTCGATATAAATTTTAAAAAAATGCACAGTTTGGAAAAAAATTCCCTTGACAAAGCATCTATCTTTCCTGAAAAAAGCACAACAAATACTCATTTATTATCACCAAATGCAACAAATTCAGAACGTGGGGATAACTACCCACCACTATAATCAAAGTAGCAATCCTTGCTCTGTATTCTTGCAGGAAAAAGCTTGGCTTGCTCTGCAAACTTGAAGAAAATGTTACTCCCTCTATCCCATCATATAAACAATATTTTGATCGGGCATATTTGTCGAGGCGGGTTTTGTATCGTTAATATCTTTAATTATATAACCCTAAAAATTATAATTTTTTGATATTATCAAAGTATTCGTTAAGACGAATCAAACAAGATCCCACATGACTATGTTTTTTCTTATATATTAGAAGAAATTCCGAAGATTCTCTTCAACTGTAAACAATGTACGAAAGTCAAATGGAGCTTATATTATGAGACTGAGGGAGTATCATTTTGGGTTTTTTCATCCAACTTACAAAAAATAAAAAAAACAACAGAAATCCCTACTTATTTGTGTAAATGATAATTAAACAAAAGAAGCAAATATTTAAGGAGAACCCGTCTCTTCATTGTCTACATACCCCAATCTTCACTTCACAAGAGCCACACACAACAACAGAAATGACGTACAAGAAATTGATTTATCTTTTTCCTTTACTATTCTTCTTTTGTCCAATTTTGATCAAATTTTTACATTAAAAATGTTCATCTAGAAGCATGTAATCGGTATGGAGCTTTCTCTGGTTTGTTTTGGTTTGAGATGTTGTTTCGGTTGAGGTCGAGGGCATGGTTGTATGGTTCTTGTGGTCTCCTTGTGTCGGAGTCTTGCCCAGGTGTTTCATCACATTTTCAGTTGAGTGCCCTGCAGATTGCTCTCCGGCGGCACATCATACGCCCTGTTAGGTCTGTTCGGTCTAACCCGCGTTTGTGTCATTCTCATTCCATCCAGGTTGTGTTAGTTCTTCATTTTAGTTTATTTGCTTCTTTCTTTATCTCGTTTTTGTATGGTTTGTTTCATGTCGATTTGTCCGACTTTCGAGCTTTGCTTGAACTCTCGATCTACAAGGTTATGTCTGGTATTTCGAATTCTTTTCTTATAAAATAAAATTAAAAAAATAAATAAATAGTTGGGCACCGTACAAATCTAGAATATAATAAATATGCATAGGAAGACGTTATTGTATAGCAAATATTTAGCTCAAGTCTGTATGAAAAGTACAAGAGACAACCATAATATGATAAAGGTGAGTTTAGAGCATGAAATTAGTTTCTGACAGCCAATCTTCCATAAAAACTAAAAAGACACCAACAATACGAACACTTAATTATCATCCATGTCGATTCCTGCTCACAAACAGATCATAAACGCCAAATTAGATCATGAACTCATGCAAATAAATTATTGTGTGTGTTAGGATTGGAAGTGATGAAAATTCCCAAGTAAATAAAATCAGGTTTGCGCAGTGGTTGCAGGTTAAATTCTAAGAATTCTGTAATAGCGAAAAATCTGGCAAGTTATTTTACATAGCAGCAAAAGTTGATCAGATTAGCCTGCAATCAGAATCAGATTTACCGGACAAAAAACAGTAGATTGAGAAAGCAATAATTCAAGAACAGATTGTCATAAGCTCTCAATAAGACCCAGCTTCTCCTCTCTTGCGTTTTCAAGATTAATTACCTGCTAATAAATTCCATAGGAACTCAATTTCTCTTCTCTGTAACTGCAGTACAAAGATGTTCAAGTTGAAATGTGAAGAAACTTGCAGGAATTCAGTTGGCTATTCCCAATTTATCTAAGCATAATCAAGCTCTCAACATAGCCACATACATCAGAAATATCCAACACATCTACTGTGTTCTTCAACACAATCTTTTCCTCTTCAGTGTCAAGGTTGTACAACATCATCCGTTCCCACAGAACTACACATCGTTGAAGGTGTTGCTACACTGCACAAGACAGCGTTGTTCCCTGCCTTGGACAACCAAGAGGTGGGTTTCAAGGCGGTTGTTCTTGAAGTTTTTGAGATGTAACTGGGCGAAGTCGGGATCGTTGATTAAGGCTAGCCATGATTTTGAGACGCAACGGAATCTGAGAAGAGATTTCACAGGGAGCCTTGAGAGTATTTCAGGCAATACTTCGGTTGCAAGGTGGAATTTCGGCCTTACTTTGGGACGTTTTCTATGATTCATGAAGAAAAGCCCAGGCGAGTGAGACCTTACTGGGTTTCTGAGACATTACAAAGTTGAAAACATGAATCAGAATCATACAAAAGTGAATATATAAGACTTTGAAATTGGTGATACACTATATTAACCAACAAACAGAGGTAATTAGAACTTGTATTTCAAGATGTTGTGTTAGGGATACGGATGAAGTTAAAGAACTCATACTCTATTGCTAGAACGGCTTTCAATCATAGGACTACGAGTGAGGTAAACTACGTATCACTGGTGTCTTCGGCAAAACAATGTTGGGTTCAATCTCAAGTACCAAGCTTGGTCCAGAAATTTATACAGCCAACACAAATTGGACAAGCTCATTCATGATTTGATACTAAGCGCACTGTACTCAACTCAATTTTGGGATTTCCCCCTTAGTTGAATTTTTTAATCACTCAACAGTAGCTAGGGTTCTTCAGCAAAATTATTAATCTTTCAAATTAGAAAGAAAAGGGATTTGAGAGAGAGAGACTGTCTTACCGATGAGTTATGAGACAAGTTGTGAGCTGCAAGCGGAGGTTGATGGAGAAAGCCAGAGTCGTGATCAATGACAAAGGAGGGGTCACGCCATTCGTAAGAACCCTAAATTGTGAATCGTTGCGCGCAGTTTAAGATGACAATTTTTAGGTTTCAGAATCTCAGATACGTGTGGCAATTTATTTGCTTTACATAGTAGTAAACATGACCATTGGCCAGGTTAACGTGCAATCAGATTGAAGATCCCATAACGTGAAATATATTTGAGGCACAAATTTGGTTTAAGAGGAAGAGAAAACTTTGTGCCATGAATTGCACAATAGGTGGATTCATAGTCCACTAATTCTGTAAAGATAAGAGAACATAGGATCCACCAAATGTTGATTTCTTAGGGTTCATCAATGCTTGTTCTGCAACCGAAATCTATGTGGTAAATGACTCAAATGGGAATCTAGACAACAAGAATAAGACCAACCTAAGTTAAATCACATGTCCAGAAGACATGTATGGCTATAAAATAGAATCTGAAAAATGGAAGAAGTTCAGAAAACTAATGCACCAGTCTGAGGTACTATAGAAAGAAGACTAAGGATGTAATTTGTGTTAACTACATAAACCAAACTGAAACTATCTCAATTTCCATGTATTAAGTTTTTTTTTTTTTTGAGAAGCCAAGTATTAAGTAGTAAGTACTCTGTTTGTGCAGTGGTTGCTATTAAGAAAAACTAGCACAACAACTAAAATAATCAATTCATCAGACACAAAACAATAGATTGACAAAGCAATGATTCAAGAACTGATTATCATAAGCTCCCAACAAGACTCAATTACCTGGTAAAAGCCATAATTTGATGGTATTGAAAGGAAACAACACAACCAGCTTCTACAACACAAAGGGTCTTAATTCAATCAAGCAAAATCAAGCTCTCAACATAGTCATACAAACCATAGATATTCAAAACCTGATCAGATTCTATCTGCAGCAGAATCTTTTCCTCTTCAGTTTCAAGGTTGTACGATATCACTCGATTAAACCCATCTTTGGCATCAGCTGATGTCTCCTGAACACACTGACGAATCAATGCACCGCCCTTCTTCGTGATGTGCAAGAATTTAGTGACCGCCACAGAAAACGAGTAACGTTTAGTCCAACACACGGACTCACTTCCATCTCCAGAGCTTTCCAAAACCCACAAGAATGAACTCGATGGCTCAAAGCTAATTACTCCTAGAGAACATCCACCGTCAGCCAACGAGAGCCACCCTTCAAAATGGATAGACCTGAAAAAAGGACAGTCAGGCAAGCTGGTGGAAGAAAACACCTCTTCACTCAGATCAAACGAAACCAGTTCCCAAACGCTAGTATCCAGATCGCGAGCAATGAAGTACAAGCTGCCCCGTAAATACACCTTCTTCGTGGCGATGCAATACGGTTCCCAGTGCCAAGAACAACACCCTTTGCCTTGAAACTGAATTGATTTCCATGAACCAGCCCCGAGAGTATATATTGCAACGCGTACAACGCTATCAAAGACGAGTTTGACAAGCTTGTAATCTTTAACCAATGGATCATAGCCGAGGCCGATCCCTACACTAAAGCAACCAGAGTCTTCAGGTTCAGGCAGAATCTCATGGCACTTTCTAATTGATGGATTCGATACTATCACGTGTCCGAGTCCTGGGAGGTCCGTAAACCAACTCCCTAGCAAAACCAATCCATCTACGGCAAACAAAACAACATACTTTCCATGTTTGGCAAGTGTTGCTGCCTCGGTTTTAAAGGTGTCGAGGCACAGGACGTGGCAGTCTTGTTGGTTACCTTCCACGAGTAAGAGATGGGTTTCTTGGTGGTTGTTCTTGAAGTTTTTGAGATGTAACCGAACAAAGTCAGGGTCACTGATTAAGGCTAGCCATGATTTTGAGACACAGCGGAATCGAAGAAGAGATTTGACAGGAAGCCTGGAGAGTATTCCAGGCCATAGATCCATTGGAAGGTGGAATTTCGACCCTACTGTTGAAAGTCTTTCATCCTCCATGAAACAATCCCAGCTTATGTGAATGAAGACTTAGAAATTGGTGATGCAGTAAACTGAAAAACCACAAAAACAGGTAATTAGAACTTGTATTCAGTGTGATGTATTAGGGAGACTGCTTTGAAAAAGAAACAAGTCTGAAAGTGGTGATGCAGTAAACTAAGAAACCAAAGAAACAGGCAATAAGAACTTGTATTCAAATGTTGTAGAAGGGATACTACTTTCAAGTTTCAATCATAAGAAACAATCAATGAATTATAGTTTCCATAGAAAATGTTGGAAGTACCAAGCTTGGTCCAGAAATTTATGATTTTTGGCAATTGGACATTAATCAACACAAACTAGACAAGTTGATTCCTAATTCCATAACAAACGCACTGTAGTTGAACTCAATTTTGGGATTTTTCCTCATCTAATGATCAAATAATTGACATTCCAGAAGGGTTTAAACAATAATAATACGAAGTAAACTTAATTTGAAACGAAACCGACAGAGGGATCGAGAGGGAGAGACGCTTACAGAGAGTGTTTCTACTTTATAGGAGATATTGACAGCAGCTAGGGTTCTTCACTCTTCAGCGCAAACTATGGATCACTGTCAACTGACATTTGCTAGAGGCTTATACTTATTTTTAAATATAACTTTTAGTTTATTATGACATATTTATAGTATTTTTAATATAAGTTAGTTAAAATATAAAAAATAAATATGGTTTCGCGATATTAATCTCAATTATAAATTTAGGGTGCGTTCGAATTCTCAAAATAATATATTAAAATACATTATTTTATATTAAATTGATAATTTAATACAATTTAATACAAATAAACCCTTAATTATTATAATTTATTTTTAAAAAAAATAATTTTAGGTTATTATGACGTATTTATAATATCTTTAACTATTTAATAATGATTTATTAGGATGAAAAATTAATCATGACGTTCTTATACAGAGATCAAAGAAAATCACTCACTAATCTATATTAATTCGACTCAACTTGACCTATGATCTGAATTGATCCAACCTATACTCCATTGAATTCGACCTCATCGATCCGATAAGCAGGTTTCACTCCGATTTAATAGTTAAGACTTAGCTTGACCTATGATCTGATTTAATTCTTGCACTGGCTTCTGTGAGTCATTGTCATCTTGCAAGTGCACGGTCCAGTTGTCCTCCGTGCGTAGGGGGTTAATTTTCAATTTTTTACATGGTTGTTTTTCATGACACATTTTACATTTATAGCCTTTAAGGTTTTTATGTTAGAACCCTAGTCTCTCTTATTTAAATATGTTCTTTTCTTCATTAAGATGCAGATTGTAAAGACACATGTATCTAGTTAGGTTGTGTGTTTCTCATCCCAAACAATATAATTCTTGCATTTGGTTTTATTGAAGCATTGATTGAGTTTTGTTCTTCATTGGATTGAGTTCTCTTGTGTTCTTGAGTTTCAGCGTTTTTTTCTCAATTAAACATAGGAATACAAATCATATCTCCAAGATGGAATCAAAGCATCAAACGTAATTGAATGGGTTAGTCATGTATCACATTATTTCGTATTAAATCACATAATTTAATACAAAATAATGTATTTTAATACATTTTATTGTATTTTGGCATCTTATCCAAACACATCATAACTATTATTATTATTATTATTATTATTGTCGGGAGGATGAAAGTACTATGCAGTAGTTGCGCTATTAAGGTTAAGATGCACAACGACCCTATGAATTTTCAGTTTTAAGTTTCAAAACAATTTTAGTTTTTTATAATTATTTAATTGCTTCAAAATATGTCATATTATAGTACTTAACTTAATTCTTAAAATTATCAACTAAAATTTCAAACCCAGAAAATAGAATATTCAAAAATCTATCTTTAGTTTGAAAAAAAACAGAAAATTCACATTGTTACCGAACAAACTTTAAGACAATCAATTTATGATCAGACTAAAAACAACGGATTGAGAAAGCAATGATTCAAGAATTGTTTGCCATAAATAAGCTCCTAAAAACACTCAATTTAGCTCCCCTTGTGTTTTCAAAATTAATTACCCAGTAAAAGCCATAATTTAAGGGAGGTGTTCAAATTTTTTTACTAAATAAGCTCAACTGTCCACGCGTACAGAAAGCGGGAGCGGAACCAGATGCATGGATACGCGAAACGGGAGCGAGACATACTGAACGGGTATCCGAAGGAGGTCAAAAATCACAAAGAGTCACGCGAACGCGGGTGCGTGAATGTGACAAACAGTCACGCGAACGCGGGTGCGTGAATGTGACAAATAGTCACGCGAACGCAAAGCGGATGTGTGACTCTTTGTGAGTTGAACTTGTGGTCGTTCCTCCTCATCATATATATGGCACCGTCTAGCCATGTTCGTCCCCAAGAAAGACCCCTCTCGAGCCATCTAATCCAAACTCCGACCGTACCATCATCTTCCTCGTGCTCAAGTCAGTTGAACTTGACTCCAGAATCGTCTAGAACCATATCCGAACGGTATCGAATTACCTCCGAACTTGTCAATGTTATGCACAAAAATCAGTGAACTTGACTCTAGAAAGACCCCTCTCATATATATGGCATCGTCTAGCCATGTTCGTCCCTAAGAAAGACCCCTCTCGAGCCATCTAATCCAAACTCCAACCGTACCATCATCTTCCTCGTGCTCAAGTCAGTTGAACTTGAATCCAGAATCGTCTAGAACCATACCCGAACGGTATCGAATCACCTCCGAACTTGTCCATGTTATGCACAAAAATCAGTGAACTTCTCCAGAAAGACCCCTCTCATATATATGGCATCGTCTAGCCATGTTCGTCCCCAAGAAAGACCCCTCTCGAGCCATCTAATCCAAACTCCGACCATACCATCATCTTTCTCGTGCTCAAGTCAGTTGAACTTGACTCCAGAATCGTCTAGAACCATACCCGAACGGTATCGAATCACCTCTGAACTTGTCCATGTTATGCACAAAAATCAGTGAACCTTACCGCTTTGAAGCGCTTTTCTAAGTCTGGTGGAACATACCAGCCGCTGCGACCCATCCTCGGAGAAACTTTGCAGCTCCACAAACCCAACGACACTAGCCTTGCTCTATGTGATTGCTCTTCGAGCCGCCAACGAGCCACTCATATTAGTCAACATATTAGTCACTTAATAAAAATAACAAGCGCTAAAAAAAACACAATGTCTTGCACCCGCTTTGACATTATTTACTTAACCCACAAAATGTCACGCTCCCGCTTTGCGGGTGCGTGACATTAAAAAATCGGATACCCTAAATCTTTTGTTCGCTCTCGTTTTTCGTATGCGTGGGTTTGGTCCCGCATCCGCTTTCCGTAAGCGTGAGTCTTTTGAGTGTAAAAAAAAAAAATGAACGTATCTGGCGGTCGTGTAATTTAATGGTATTGAAAGGAACACAAAGGAAGATTAACCAACTTTTAAAACAAGGATCTTACAAGTTCATATCACAAATAGACATATTTGAGCTGCAACTATAACTCTAGTGTTGGAGATTTGATAATTAAGTGTGCATAGACTCGTAGTCACGCTGTAGCTCAAATCAACACTTTAATTAGTAGTCAAAAGAGTTGTGAAAGATTATACAATTATTCAAATATTCGTTTACGGTGAGATAAGAGAATTTGGTAATCTTGTTCGAATACCCGATCGATTTAATCAATTTAGGGATTAGTATACATCATGATTTAATTTCCAAAAAATACTTTATACTTAAATTATCAAATGACAAAAAACTAAAAACAAAACAAATGAAAGTTGAAGACAAAACCTAAATTGGTGAGAAACACCAGTTCAACAGTGTCAACTAGTACGTACATGTTCTTTTTTTTTTTGGGTTGAACACTTGAACTAGTACATATTCTTATTGATTTACATAGTTTTTCTTGCATAATGGAATGATTTTACAGGAGTTGAGAAGAGAGTCAAATGAACGCATAAACTCATTATATACATCATGCATATATTTCATTAGTTATGATTTTTGAACGACATCAATGTCTAATAATGTAATTTTTTAGTCTATCTTAAGTCTTAACCATGTACTAACAATATTATTTCTACCAACCAAACCCTTCACCACATCAGTCGCCTTAAAACATATATATTGATACACAACCTTATGAAATCTGTTTTTGGTCAGACCTTCTTAAATTATATATCACATAGTAGTGGGACGCCTTACACTAATCTTGGTTATCTTTCATTAAACTATATAATTTTAAAATCAATCAACATATATCTGGTTGCAGTGCGATGCCACTAAACACCAGCAGGCCAAATGAACATTTCAAACCATTAAACAAAACTTTCTATTTTTCTTCAAAAGTTTGTTACACTTGTTATTCAGCACGTCTTCCATTTACTTGCTCTCCACAAACTATATGATTTCGTCTAATTAATCCCTCTTCTCTATTTTCCACTCCTTAAGTCTCCAAACATTCAAATATCCCTCTAAAACCTCCGTTCCTCCGCCGTGACCACCGCCACAACATGACCGGTGGCCATAAACCAAGGGGACCACCCCTTGCCCTAACCCTATTTTCCCTCCTTCTCTCCATCCAAATTTCTTGTTCTTCGTCGTCGCCGTTGTTCACTCCCCATGACAACTTCTTGATCAACTGCGGCGCCTCCGACAACGTGAAGCTCGAAGACGGCCGGACCTTCGTCTCCGACCCCCAATCCTCCACCTTCCTAAACACCAACGAAGACGTCAAAGCCACCACAACCACCCTCCAAAACACCGACAAGATCTCCTCCTCGTACCTTCCTCTCTTCCTCTCTTCTAGAATATTCCCTTCCGAAGCAACCTACAAATTCCCCATCTCCCAAAAGGGACTCCACTTCCTCCGCCTCTACTTCTACCCGGTCCCACACCCTTCTTACAACCTCACCACCTCCGCGTTTCGCGTCTCCGCCGACAACTTTGTCCTCCTCCACGACTTCTCCATCAACGGCGGGCCCATCGCCGTCCAAAAGGAGTACCTCTTAAACCTCACCTCCGACAAACTAACCCTAAAACTCACCCCCAAGAAAAACTCGGTCGCCTTTATAAACGCGATCGAGCTCGTCTCCGCTCCCGCCTCGCTCATGGCGTCGCCTGTTGATGCGTTCGGCGCCTTGGTCACGGGACGGGCCCTCGAAGTCTCGTACCGGTTGAACGTCGGGGGCCCGCTCGTGACCCCGGCCAACGACACACTCTTCAGGACGTGGGGTCCCGACGCGGCGTTCATGCCGTTGCCTGGAGCCGCCGAGAGCGTGTCGATTGCCTCGAGCCTCGTCGTCTTCCCCAACGGCGGAGCCACACCGTTGATCGCGCCTAGCTCCATCTACTCAACGGCCGATCAAATGGCCAACTCTCAAACCTCAAACCCTAATTTCAACCTCACGTGGAGAATGCAAGTTGACCCGAGCTTTGACTACTTGGTGAGACTCCATTTCTGTGACGTGGTCAGCATTGCACTGAACCAGCTCTACTTCAACGTCTACCTCAACGGCGTAACCGGCGTGTCGGGGCTCGATCTCTCGCAGCTAACCGGCGGCCTAGCAACCGCCTACTATAGGGACTTCATCGTCAACTCCACGTCCATCACAAACGGGTCGGTTTCGGTCCAAGTGGGTCCCGCGGGAGGCGCCTCTGCGGGCCCACCGAACGCCATCCTCAACGGCGTGGAGGTGATCAAGATCAGCAACGCGGCCGGGAGCTTAAGCGGGTTGTTCAACGTGAATGGAGTGAGTTACAAGCCTAGTAAGATGAAGATCATCGCCGGAGTAGGGTTAGCCATGGGAGCAACGGCTATGCTCTTTGTTGGGGCCATGTTTGTGAGGTGGCATAAGAGGCCTCATGATTGGGAGAGGAGGGATAGCTTCTCCTCATGGTTGCTTCCTCTTAATGCTTCTACAAAATCCTTCCTTTCGAACAAGAGCGGTTGCTCGAGGAAATCGAGCGTTTTCGGGTCGAGGAAGAGTAGGAATAGCATTAGCATGTTCTTCTCCTCCAACAATGGTGTTGGCAAGTTCTTCACCTTCAATGAACTGCAACAAGCCACCAACAACTTCGACGAGAAGGCGGTGATCGGTGTTGGTGGGTTCGGTAAGGTCTATTTAGGCACTCAAGAGGATGGAACCAAGCTTGCCATCAAGAGAGGCAACCCGCAATCCGAGCAAGGGATCAATGAGTTCCAAACGGAGCTCCAAATGCTCTCCCAACTCCGACACCGCCACCTCGTCTCCCTAATCGGGTATTGTGACGAAGGAAGTGAGATGATCCTTGTGTATGAGTACATGTCGAACGGTGTTCTTAGAGAGCATCTCTATAGCACCAAACTCCAAAACCCTCTTTCTTGGAAACAAAGGCTTGAGATTTGTATTGGCGCGGCTAGAGGCTTGCACTACCTCCACACGGGCGCGTCCCATTGCATCATCCACCGTGATGTCAAGACAACGAACATCCTTTTGGATGAGAATCTTGTGGCCAAAGTCTCTGACTTCGGCCTCTCCAAGGCCGCGTGCCTTATGGAGCAGACCCACGTCAGCACCGCGGTCAAGGGAAGTTTCGGGTATCTTGACCCCGAATACTTTAGGAGGCAACAACTAACCGAGAAATCGGATGTTTACTCCTTCGGAGTGGTCCTTTTTGAAGTGTTATTGGCAAGGCCGGCAATCAACCCGGCCTTGTCTAGAGAACAAGTCAATTTGGCCGAGTGGGCGATGAGCAACTACCGGAAGGGGAACTTGGAGAAGATAGTTGACCCTAACCTCCAAGGCAAGATAAGCTCGGAGTCATTGAAGAAGTTTGTGGAGGCTGCGGAGAAGTGCTTGTTGGAGTATGGTGTCGACAGGCCTTCAATGGGCGACGTGCTATGGAACTTGGAGTACGCGTTGCAGTTGCAAGAGGCCACGTCACAGCAGATGGTGGAGGCCGCCGCGGAGGACAAGAGCAGTTTATTGATTCCGTTGCAAATGATAACGGTTGATGATGTGTTGGTTGAAGAGCCCGAGACGGTTGTTGATGTTAAGAGTGGAGGGAGTTCGAGTGAGGATCATGATCAAGTGAACACAATCTCGCCTTTCTCTAATATAGGCAACTTCCAAGGAAGGTAACAAAGGGAGCAAGTTTGATCAACTTTCATCTTAATTTGTCTTGATTGTACTGTTGTAATAATGTTGTAAGAACATTCAAATTTGGTTATTGATCAAAAGTTGTATTTGTGTAGTGTGAAATCTTAACTTTTTGCATTTCATTCTTTGTAATTGTAGTTGGCTACTTTTACGTAGCCATATTATTTGTATAATTGTATTCTTGTTCATATTTTGATGTAATATGAGGTTCTTCAGAAACTGTAGAATCCCATACAGCATAACAAGCATGGCCTTCAAATTTTCAGCTACAGTTGTTGCTTAACAACTTATAATGTAACAAGATTCCCAATCTTGAATTGGGTCAAGTCCATTCAGTACACAGGCTTAGTGCGTGGTGGGCGTCATAAATTTTCTTAAGGAGGTTTTGATAGAAATTATCTACTTTTATTAGCCAAACTTTATCTTAAAGAGTTGAGAGTCCTGACTGTCTAACTCAAATTTGTTATACAACACGTGTTACATTATTTTGATACAGATGATCCGGACTCATAAGCAATTGTTTCTAGAACAAACTTTGAGATGAAACCTTGTCTGATAATAACTTTTTGAGCGGGGAAGAAACCGCTTAGAACTAATCTATATCTAATATAAAGCTAGAACTCTTATGCAGTAAATGCTCTTCTTAAAGACACTCAAATGGCAATTAGGAACGTTTTATCTAATATAAAGCTAGAACTCTTATGCAGTAAATGCTCTTCTTAAAGACACTCAAATGGCAATTAGAAACGTTTTATTGTTACAATGGGCCTTGGCCCGCAGAACTAAAATCAGGCCTAGACAAGTTAGTGACCCTGATTACATATGGGCTGATCACTTGAGGCCCATAGTAGTGTACGTACACGTCCGTTTGCAATTGCCGTTCCAGCTGCACCTTCAACTGGAAGTTAGGAAAGCCTCTGACCTACTGAAACCGCTCCAGTAATGGCGTCCGCTTGGCTGCCACGGTTGCAATTATATGGCACCCCTTCGCTTGCTTCTGCAACAAACAGTTTGTTTTGCTCTCTGTTAAATAGGAGTTGGCCAGCCTTAAACCCTCTCAAGCGCAAAACCTCCAAACCCGAAGAACATGGCCTCTAAAGTCCCAGATATCCTTGAAGCAGGTGTTGATCGCTGCTCATCCTCAATGAAAGCAATCGGAAACATTGCTACTGCTCCCGAAACACCACCGAAGAAGGCGCCAGCTCAGCGTGTTGAGCCATATGTTTCCCTCGGCGAACTGCGCTTTGGAACTGTCTGCACTGTAAAAATTATGGTGTGCCGTAAGTGGGAGTCCAGAGATTTAAACGGCAAACATGTAAGCACTGACTACATCGTTTCAGATGATCATGTAAATTGCTCCTCAATTTCTTTGTATTCTTATACCGGCCCCATGATTTTTTTTAATTTACAATTTGTTTAATTCATGATCTTTTAGGGAGGGGCAATACATTGTACTGCGGGGATTGGAGTTGCACCCCGGTTTGACAATTGCTTAGAGGAAGGGAAATGCTGCAGTATTAAAGGTTTTACCTTGAAACCAAACAGGGAAATATTCCGGTTACGCAGCAACGATAAGCACTGTATCCACCTTGAAGGCTCGACCCAAGTGCGACGCCTCGACTGTGATGTTTCCTCCTTCGAACGACATCCCTTTCAACTAACACCCCTTGAAGATATTGCCCTCAACGGGTCCAGGTTCCTTGTGGGTATGGCTGCCTTCATTGCTTCGGATCGCCTTACCTGCCACTCAAAAACACTTTTGCTCTCAACTGACATATAAGAACGCATTTAAACAAATCATTTCTTTGATAATGCCCATATGTGATAGGAGCGGTTACCCGGATCGGGTATGTCAACCCCACTAGAAACAACTCCCAGCTGCTAGACATACATATTCAGAATGAAAGGTATCTTTCCAATTTTTCCCTAGAAGCAGTAGGCTTATCATTATGCAACATTACCTGATAGTCTGATATATTTTCTCGCACCCTTACAGGGGTATACAAATGCGGGTTACACTATGGGGCAGTCTCTGTGATGATTTTTTAATGAGATATGCTGTTGTCGATAGCACTTATGTTCTTATCCTGCCCAGCACACATGTCAAGGAGTGGAGAGGTAACCATTTCCGGGCTTCAGTCTGAGCGTGAATGCAATTGCAAACATGTCCTGATTACCTGTTTAGTCTATAACTAATGTTGTTACGTTATGTGAGAACCCCCAAAATAGAAATTGCCCCGATGAAAAAAACCGAGGCTCGCTACGCTCTAACTGTTATTCACCATTGATGCTTGTCTGCGCAGGTGAGATCTATTTATCTAGCACCTCAGCCACGTTAATACAGGATGGGAAAGACATCCCTGTCATTCACTCATTCAGGGCATTGCTTAGGTGCGCTGGAAAAGTCTTAGCCTCCTTTTTATATTACGCAGATCGGCCTCGACGTTGCACCATTCACTTACTACCCCCATTCCCTTCTACAGGAACGCAGGAAATCCAGCTTTAGACCCGTCGATCTCTCCACAAGCGCCAGCCGAAGGAACTCTCTTGCAATTGCTAGATCTGGGCAGAGAACAGAAGGCAAATAGCAATCGGGTACATTTTACACAATTATTTTCACATTCATTTACTTGAGGTGTTTTGAATTTATATTGGACCTTTTGCCCCTCCAGGACTCTATAACCCTCCACTGCGAGGTGAAGATTGAAGGTGTTAGGCCGACACATGGATGGTACTATTTCTCATGTGGCCTTGGCAAATGCAAGAAAGGCGTGAGCAAAGTCGGCGAACAATTTTGGTGCGAATCGTGTTCCAGAATCTGCGAATTTCCACAAACCAGGTTTCTTTATTCATAGAGTCCGCAACACTATGTACCTTCTCGACAGTTACTCTTTCCCTCACCTCCCCGTATGATGCATAGGTACCGGCTACACCTGGAAATTTCAGACGAGTCAGCCTCATTGCCCATCACTGTTTTTGATGAGATTGCAGAGGGCTTAATAAAAAAAAAGGCAAGCAAGCTTATGGAAGAGGTTGGGGTAAGAAATTCCCCATTTGGCACAAAACTGGGCTGCAAATATTTCCTTACATTTTGCTATTTCCTTCGTTTATGGTCCTTGGATGTAGTTTGATGTCGCTGCCAATATGATCCCTGAAGAAATAAACACCATAACAAATACATGTCATGTCCTTGAGTTCAAGACACATACCTATTTTAATCATGGAGACCATGAGAGTTTTACTGCGAGCAAGTTAATAAGGAGTTTGCCAACTGCAAAGCTATGCTCTTTGCCCAAGTTCATTCCTGTCAATTTGAGTATAATCTTATCCGGTGGCCATAAAAGTTGATCTTGGCATCATATGTGCAGGCTGCTGGTGTTGTTCCCCCTACTACCCATGTCAAACATAAAGGTCCTCCCACACTTGACGAAAAGCAAAGTTCGGCGACCCTGAAAAGGAAGCTGCCTGACATAACTGAGGCAGAGTTAGAAGAAACGGGATATTTTCTACGTGTTTTGCTATGAATATTAAGCAGTCTAATTTCCGTAAAACAGTGCACCATTTGCCCTTTAGTTACTCTTCTTAAGTCCAGAAATAAGTGTACTTTGTTACGTGTTATGCTATGAACATTAAGCATTTGTATTTCAGTAAACCAGTGCACCAACTTCCCTTCAGTTGGCCGTTCGTTTATCCAGAAAATAGTGTCACAGATGGAAGTGCATGACAGTACTCATTTCAATCTATTCTATTTATACACATCTATGCTTCATAATATTGTAAGAAAAAAGTACAAAAGCTCAGTTATTGAATATTTGCATCACAATTAGTATTTTTGTACTCATAGCATCAAGCACATATCACTCCAATCATAAAGTTCAGTACACTTTATGGCGATACTAATAATAGTAACTATATTCACACTGAAAAAAAGGAGCTTCACGAAGTCTTTTTACTTGCCCACCTGAGAGAGATTTTGCCAGGAAACAATGACCTTAAAACAAGTACTTTAACCTTCGCTTGAACTTCTAACAAGTCAGCAACTGAAGTAACTTTGTCACGACTAATATTTGACATATGCAGCAGCCCACTGAGAACACATAAGTACAATTCATGATTAACCAATGATATATTATCCAACCACTCATATCAACGGGGTAGTAGATGCCATAAAAAGTTAACTTAAACAAGCTCTGATGGGAGATGTTCACAGAGAAGTAGAAATAATTAGTGCATCTACGGTGCACTTAAGCATGCTTTAGTAATTTAAAATATTTTAACATCAGGAGGTTATACTTTTTCACCCATAGGGTGCTAGAAGATCTACCAAAGAAAAATACAAGGACAAGTAGTTGTACCTTCTGCTTGATTCACCTAGAAAACAGATTGGCTACACCCAGCATACCACATGGTGATCATCAGTGCTTATCATACGTATACGCTACCTACCTGCGTCCTCATCTATGCTGCCAAATCCACGTTCTGCTGGCTGTTCCATAATCTTTGCTACCGCCAAATAGAACAAAGCGTGATTCCGATAGCACGAATTGTTACTAAACCTAAGCCGATCCCTTAGTTTAAATTAAACACGGGCCCTATTACACATAAGATAACCATTGCCTCTTATGACTAAGCGTCATTCTTGGCCCCCCTAAAAAGGTAACACCAAACCCGTCTTTCATACAAAGTAGTTCACCAAAAATATCAAAGGGCAAGCATCTTGTAGCAGGACCCTACAGAAGCAACCCTAAGTTAGGCTGCGACCACCCAAACACCCGTTCAGAAGATCTCTTCCCTGGATCGGTTAGCAAGATCGTGAAATTGTGGATGCTTTCTTGAAGGAAAGGCTCCAAGCATGAAGAAGAACATAACGGCAGACAGCAAAGGTATCTTCTTCATCCACACCAAGTCTACACATATGGTGAACAAAGCTTTACACACGCACAAACGGTTTTGCAGGTGTAGGAGACCCAAATCTCTCAAGCTACAATACTACCCTACAGTTACGCACAACTACTATACGGCGGAAAGATGGAATGGTTCAAAAATATTGCGGTTTGCAGCTACCGGAATCAGGTATGCCTCAATTGGTTGTACTAAGTGCCTCACCTGGTCATTATTCCCGCGACGCATGCTCAGAGCGCATTCCAAAAATACCTTCATCATTGCCTGTATGCCCTATTAAGAAACCCCCAATACAATTTAAAATGTATTTCGTGCAAACTATTATTTCCTGACCCCAATACACTATAAAATGACTTTCGTGCAAACTATTATTTCCTAACTCTGAGGGCACTTACAATGTATTACGGCACTGTGTCACTAAACGTGGAAACGCATTAGCTAAGATGAACATATCAAAATTTCATCTACTGAGTATGGTTTATGTTGCTCTCATATGTCACTTCCATGTGATTGCAGGAAAGGCCAAATTTGTTGTCCCTACAAGGCCACAAACTATTCCAGCAGCACATAATACTACCCTACAGTTACGCACAACCGCTATACGTAGGAAAGATGGAATGGTCCAAAAATATTGTGGTTTGCAGCTACCGGAATCAGGTATGCCTCAATTGGTTGTACTAAGCGCCTCACCTGGTCATTAATCCCGCGACGCATGCTCAGAGCGCACCCAAAAGTACCTTCATCCTTGCCTGCATGCCCTATGAAGCAACCCCCAATACAATTTAAAATGTCTTTCATGCAAACTATTATTTCCTAACTCTGAGGGCACTTACACTGTATTACAGCATTGTGTCACTAAACGTGGAAACGCATTAGCTAAGATGAACAAATCAAAATTTAATATGCTGCGTATGGTTTATGTTTCTCTCATATGTCACTTCCATGTGATTGCAGGAAAGGCCATATCTGTTGTCCCTACAAGGCCACAAACTATTCCAGCAGCACATAAATCAAGCGGTAAGAATGCTTCTTACTTTGACTGCTCATATCATCACTAGGCAGCATGGTCCTGACCCCTACCTGCCATACCAGGGGCATGCGTGTCATACGAGAACTTGAATACCCACTGAGAAGATGCAAATTCTACAGTGTAACTATGTGGAAAGAGGAAAGAAAAGCAGCAGCAACAGATGCAAACATTAGCTTCTCAATATGCTGCCAAGAAGGGAAAATCAAACTGCCAATGTTTCAAGAAACACCGGAACCCCTAAAACAACTCCTTGAAGGAAGCAACGTTCAGTGTGTTGATTTTAGGCAGAAAATCAGGGTCTACAACAGCGTTTTCTCATTCACATCTTTCGGTGCACGGATTGATGAAAAGATCAACCAGTCCCGCGGGCCCTACACTTTCCGCATTTCAGGGCATAATTATCATAGGATAGGCTCACTTCTGCCTGAAGGAAGGGACCCACCTAGGTATGCTCAGCTGTACTTCTCTGACCCAGTAGTGAACTCCAGAATAGGATGGGCTGTATGAATCTGACAAGCAAAGATGTTGACCAATCCATTGTCTCAAATTGATAAAAATGTTGCATTCAACGAGTGCCGTTGCAAAGGCATTTACAATGGCCAGGGAATGGGCAACATCAAATGGCTCTATGGAGTTCAAGCTGAAACTTATTGGTGAGAGGAAACCAAATGAAAGACAGTACAACCTGCCAACTGTTCCTGAAGTAGCAGCCCTCATTGTGGGAGACTTCGGCCAGAGTACTGCCCCAAGAGATGTTTACATCCAGAACAAATCCAAACACCCGCAACGAATCTCGGAACTGCATCCCCTATACATGGCCTTTCAATATCCACTGCTTTTCCCCTATGGTGAAGATGGCTACCACGAAAACCTCCAATATTCTTCAAATAGTGGAAGGAGGAAAACTAAAAGGGATTGTGTTACCATGAGGGAGTACTACTCTTACAGAGTTCAACAGCGGATTGTTAAAGGCACGACGTTGTTGCGCGAAGGGAGGTTATACCACCAATATCTGGTGGATGCATACACTGCAATTGAGGAACAACGTCTAGCATGGATAAAATTCAACCAGAAACAGCTACTTGCAGATTTGTACAACAACATCTACGATGCAGTACTTAAAGGCGACACTGAAGCACGGTCAATTGGGAAACGAATTGTGCTCCCAGCAACATTCACAGGTGGTCCAAGGTACATGATGCAAAACTATCAAGACCCAATGGCTTTATACAGGACGTATGGAAACCCTAGCCTCTTTATCACATTCACAGCAAATCCTAAATGGCCAGAGGTAGAAGACATGCTGAAAGAGCTACAGGGGCAACAAGGGGTCGATCGGCCCGAAATTATGACACGCCTATTCAAGCGGAAATTAGCACAGCTCCTGCAAGACATTATGAAGAAAAACATTTTCGGCCCGACAAATACAGGTACCTTATTAGTTGCATGACCAGAACTTTAGGAAAACCAGTAGATATTATTTTCTTTCCAACTATTCTACATTGATTATCTGATCATGGTTGACAATTTATCCTACTTTGTTCAATTAAATTCGTTGGCATGAACATGTTACCTGCACATATTACATTGGCAAAAAAAAACTGAATAGCAATGCATCCTATTTCCTCCAAAATATCACATGTGATGTTACTAATCCAGTGTCATCAATTTGTTACACAGCTGTCTATACAATAGAATTTCAGAAACGTGGTCTACCACATGCACATATCCTAATTTGGCTACAACAAGGTATTCAAGCCAAGACAACAAGAGACATTGATGAGGTCATTTCAGCGGAAATCCCTTGCAAGGATGGAGATCCAGAGGCCCATAGAGTGGTAATTGAACATATGCTATATGGACCATGTGTCGAGGCAAACAGAAACGCACCATGCATGAGTAATGGTGTTTGCATGAAACACTTTCCCAAGTCATTTTATGCCACTACTACACTCGATGAAGACGGTTACCCAGTGTACCGGCGCAGGGAGAATGGCTTATTTGTGAAGAAAGGAAATGCAAAGCTTGATAATCGATTTGTGGTGCCATACAACAGATATTTATTGTTAAAATATCAAGCACACATTAATGTTGAATGGTGCAACTGTTCCAGAGCAATTAAATACCTATTCAAATACATAAGCAAGGGACCAGACAGAGCAACAGCAGTGTTCATGCAAAGCGTCAACGATACATGCAGTAGGGAACAGGTGCAAACCAATGAGGTGAATGAGATACAACAATTTCTTGAATGCCGCTACTTATCTGTCTGTGAAGCAGCGTGGCGGATTTTTGCATATGATATTCACTACTCCCAACCAACTGTGTTCCGCTTGACATTTCACTTGCCTGGACAAAACCCCATTACACTATCAGATGATCAAAACTTAGAAGCGGTCCTACAAAGGGAAGACGTCAAAAAAACCATGTTCACTGAATGGTTTACACTTAACAGCACTGACACTCACGCCAGGCAGTACACTTACGCAGAAATACCTACCGAATATGTGTGGAATTCCTCAACCAAAACATGGGTTAAGAGGTCGAAGCAAAGGCCAATTGGGAGGATTGTCTACTGCCACCCAGCCGCGGGAGAGCGGTACTACCTTAGGATGCTCTTAAATGTTGTAAAAGGAGCCAAGACTTTTGATGACCTGAAAACGGTGGGCGGGTCGACATATGACAGCTTCAGACAAGCATGCTATGCTCGCGGGATGCTACATGAGGACACAGAATGGACTGATGCAATTCAAGAGGCACAGGTATGGGCAACAGGAAACCAAATACGTGAGTTGTTCGTCACAATACTCCTATTCTGTGATGTCACCAACCCCTCCAAGTTGTGGAGCAACAACTGGGAGGCACTTTCTGAGGACATACTTTATCAAAAACGAAAGCAGTTCCGTTTTCCAAATTTATCCCTCACTGAGCACCAAATCAAAAACTACTGTCTATTGCATATTGAAGACATCCTTGCAAGGAATGGGAAAGCCCTAGCAGATTTCCCAGACCTACCAACTCCAGACAAGAAATTGCTGACATATATGGATAATAAGCTCATACAAGAAGAGATGTCCTACATCACTACAGAAATGGAAAGGCTGTATGATACCCTGTTTCGAGATCTAAACCAAGAACAACTCATTATTTATAACAAGGTGATACAAGCAGTTCACAATCAGAGTGGCAAGTTCCACTAGTGGAAAAAACCCTAATAGAGGCGGGCATTTGGACACTTATTGAGGCGAACACCGTTCGCTTCAAATGAGGGGGCTGCAACAAGTAGGGACCCTTTTTGAGGCGGGCAATATACGCCTCTAAAAGCCACTTGTTGAGGCGGGCCTCTATAGGCACGCCGGGCAAGTTAATTCTACTTTGTGTATGGAGCTAGAGGCACTGGGAATACTTTTCTATACAAAACCATAATGGCAAGACTACGATCAGAGCGGAAGATAGTGTTGGCCGTTGCATCATCAGGTTTGTGTAAAAAACATTCGAAAACACCACTATTAGAACCCTTTCATCCTACTTTTCAACACAGTCGCGTACATAGAACATTGACTTACCTAACATACGTTTTTTTTCCTTTGTGAAGGTATAGCATCCCTCCTCCTACCTGGAGGCCGCACAGCGCATAGTAGATTCATCATTCCCATCGATCTACTTGAGGATAGCACTTGTGGTATAACACAGAACTCACATTTAGCTAAGTTATTGCATGAGGTTCAGCTAATAATTTGGGACGAGGCGCCTATGACACAAAGGTTTGCATTTGAAGCGCTCAACAGAACATTACAAGATATTCAAGGAATTAGAAAAGAGGAAAACAAGAGAAAACTGTTTGGCGGAATCACAGTATTGCTAGGAGGGGATTTCCGACAAATACTGCCTGTGATTACAAAAGGGAAAAGACAAGAAATTGTACAGGCATGTATTAACAACTCTCCACTGTGGCAGAGTTGTGAGGTCCTAACATTATCACAAAGCATGCGCGTGAATGAGCATCTCAGCGATGGAACAATTGACACCGACAGGCACATATTCAATAAGTGGATCCTAGAGGTGGGAGATGGGAAAGCAAAGGCAGTAGCGCTTCCCGATGAAGACGAGCCAACATGGATTAACATTCCCCCCGAGTTCATCATTGCCCCAGGAAAGGACCCCGTTGAAGCAATCGTAAAAGAAGTCTTCACTGACTTAGGGCCAAACAGCCAAAATGCAACCTACCTCCAAGAAAGGGCGATTCTCACACCACTAAATGAGGATGCAGACAAAATAAACGAGCACATGTTCGACATGTTGCCAGGGGATGCACAAACTTACAAGAGCTCAGACGAAATATGTATGGCTTCTACAGACACAGTCGAGCAAGAGCACATGTATCCCATAGAGTTCCTCAACAAGCTGAACTTCCCAGGTACTACTCCCCAATTCATAATAACAAACTGCCTAGACACATTACAGACGATATACTGATGTAAAATTTCATTACAGGAATGCCTCCGCACACCCTCAAGCTAAAAGAAGGTCTTCCGGTCATGCTAATGCGAAATGTCAACCCTACACAAGGGTTATGCAATGGCACTAGGCTCATAATTACACATCTAGGGGCATGGGTCATCAAGGCAGAAATTTTGACAGGCACAAGTATGGGAAGAAAGGTGGTCATTCCAAGAATTACACTAAGCTCTACGAAGACAAAATGGCCTTTTGTTATGAAGCGCAGGCAATTCCCAATTAAACAATGCTTCGCGATGATTATAAACAAGAGTCACGGCCAATCTTTAAACCATGTGGGTTTATATCTTCCTAAGCCCGTTTTCTGTCACGGACAACTATATGTGGGGATCTCACGGGTCACAGACCCAAAAGGGCTAAAGATACTTATAGTGCCTGGGGCAAGCCAACCCAAAACCAAAACCAAAAACATAGTGTTCCAGGAGGCGTTCAACAACTTGAAATCACAGGTACATTTTTGGGAGCACACTAATCAATGGCTAAAAATATGGCATGCTTCTCTTTTAAAGGGGCATGAGAGTACATCTTACCCTGTTGCTGGGGAACACGGCAGGCTAACAACTTTCTATTTTATGCTGTTACATTAAACAACGGACAGCAGGCAACAAACACCCTTTTGACGACGCAAGGGAGCAGCAATGAACAGCACTAAAAACAATGGAAGCACAGTACCACAACGAGTAAGATATTTCTTATAACTTATTTAATCACGCCATGAAACGCAAATACCTTTTCCCTGATATTTCATTCCTCCATTAACAACAGCATACATGCACAACCTGTGGTGATCAGGTCAACAGCAGACAGTACAAATACTACTCCGGCATGGGCTTCACTTGTAGTGCCCTACATCAATGTATTCAAAAACAATAATGCCTGAGAACAATACCAATAAAGAATACCCCTGCATCATTATATGATAGTGTTTCAGAATAGTCCAAATTCTTTTTTTGTTATACCAATTACTAAAACGTGGCTGGCTAAGGTGCATTGCCAGACCTACTTCCCTCACCTTATGTACTGTAGACAAATGTCTATATCAGACTAAGTGGATGTGGGGGCGTCATGAGAAGAGAGATGCATTCAAACGCTGGTCAGTGACAACCAAAACATTCCACCATTATGCCATTCTCTGGACCCCCGAGGAAATCAGGTAAATCCTGCATTTGTTCCATTCCAATATTAGTACTATTGCAGTCCAGATATTCACGCTTATCAAATGTGATTGCCTTGTTCTTCGGAATCATGGTAGATCAGAGTTCAATACGGAGATCCAAAAACAAATGGTGCAGCCACTTTTCCAATGAGGCCAATGTGGATTGATGGATCAATATGGAAGACACCTTACTCGGCAAAAGAAGCTGGTAAATACAAGGCGGATTTTAGGTACCAACCTATTGTGGGTCAGTATAAGAACTGCAAGCTGACCGGTTGCTACGCCTATGCACAGCTCTGGTCTCCCAATAGCTCGGTTTCCCCCTCTGAATCTGTTTGCCTGAGACAGCAACCGCTTTAACCAATTAGATGGTTTCAGACACGGTTCATGAACTATGATAACTTCAAAGATTCAAGCAGGGATCATTCCCTTACTCCTGAGCGTTGGTGGCGTTAAAGGCGGAGGAAGTGTGTACCTGAGATCTGAAAATTGAGATTCCAATGGATTAAAACAGGGAAGGATTAAAATACAACAAGGGAAAGATGCTCAACCAAAAAATTGAGCCAGTATAGTGTCAACTTGTGCAATGAAGATGTTAATTTTAGCCTCTAATAAGTAGACACTCCACTGCCTATAAGCCATGCCCACTACTTTTTTGCCCCATTCATTTTTACAATTCTTTACATAAGTTCAGTAGAGCTTGTGGCAGATTCATTTAGTAATTACGAGGTATTACTACCACTAACCAATAATCCCTAAAACAAAACAGCAACAACGCATGTCCCAGTTCCAATCAACACATGAACGGCCAACATGCTCAGCAGCGTATGAATTAAACATCAATACATGAAAGGGAAATCAAATCACAGCTCTGATTGACTCAAATCTATGCTTACCTCACCTCGCAAACTCAAAAATCAGCTGCTTTTGACGGGCATGAAGCAAACACCGCCAAGTCCGCCACTTCTAAAAACCAGACAATCCACGCCGGGGACGCCAAGCAACGACGGACGACGTACTACACCCCACTAGCCGACTAATAACCAACGGCATGACGGGGAAGAACTGGCCGGCAAAGGAAGGTGCTCTCCAGCTCTCACCTCCACATCTGAACAACATTACACACCTGACACCCCATCTGACCAAGGAGGGGGGAAATGGGGTAGAGCTGTGTTGAAATTCGGTTCTGGACATATTAATGGAACCCCACCCAAAATGACCTACTTTAAAATTAATAACCGGCTTGGCATACTTTAGGTTCTTTGTTCTTCAAAAAGAGAATGATTTAGAGCATAGTCCTGATTGTCACATTAATAGCAAGCTTACATGACTTGTGAAGTCCTATTAAATACCAAGATAATTAAGCACGAATTATTGGTTAGTTTTGAAGATGATTCATTTCCTATATACGTGGAATACCTTAGACTAACATTGATGAATTAAATGCGCTCAAAATAAATATATTAAATGTTCTACAATTTTATGCCACAGGTATTGTGAATTCGCTAATTGGCCCACTCTAATTTTAAATGTCCTTTTTTAGGATAATACATATGACATCATATGTTGTTTAATGATACAACACCAATGAACTAAAACATTTGGACATACAAATTGCGGGAAACACCAAAACGCTGTCAAGCACCATCTTGAGATGACCGCATATGATTTCAATAAATGAAACATATGCAAGCTATGATACAGGGCAAAACTTACATAAATAACTCTACATGAGGCATAGCCCTCCCTCTGCAAGGCCCGGTTATATAAAACAAGATTAATTCCACTTTATTTCCGTCCACTGTAGAGGTGGTGAACAATTTTTAATTGCATACAAGGGGTGCCCTTACATCGCATAAATCGGTTTCAAATTCTACATAAACCAGAAAGAAATTGAGTGGCATTTAAAAACCAAAAGGAATATAACACTTCAACGACGGGAGTACTACTCGCTGTTCACATACTACTTACCATGAAAAGTTAACTATACACTTATATACAGAATGCATGCATCGCAACATTGCAAACAGTGTGAAGTCGAATATTTAGCATACCACAAGGCAGCAACATCGCGTGAGTACATCCAACACATACACTTAATTGAACATAGTGGACCGAGCTAAAGGAAGTCGTCCATAATCCAAAACAGGGGGCAAAACGGCCCATAACAAAAGGTAATTTAGCTACTACAACAAATTTCCGGCCCATATGCATACTACGAATACGAAGGTACCAGTTCACCTATGAATAAAACAGCCTTCGACAAAACAACAGCAACCCACCAAAGTTCACATAACAGGCCGGACCCACGACAACCATAAGAACCACCATCCAAGAGTTATATCTCCGCCGAAAGAAACAACAGCCACCACCATACAAAATTACGTCTCCCAACAAAAACTGCCAAAAAAACCTTACCAAAAAAATTACCCAACCAATAGTTGTTTCCTCATTAACATAACAAGTAATTGCCCCACCAGTAAACTTAACACAAACTACAGCAACGGAACTGTTGAAGACTAGAGGTACCAAGAAGTCGACAACTCATCCAGGCGATCCGCATTTCTGACCATCCGCTTCATATTAAGCACATTCACATCAATGTCCATTTGCAGCTGCGTGAGGAACCACAAAATAAGTACGACGGACGCGTTCGAAATATTTGGCCAAATAAAAAAATCCTAACCTTCAACAGCTTCCAGCGCTTGCGGTTTATGTCTGCAATAGTATCGTGATCACACAGGTCCAATTCATCACAAGCGTCTCGATTCTTCTGAGCAACATCGAGGTACATGGCGAGCTCACGGTCGTCATCTTCAGGAAACGCTGATACATTTCTACAGACATCCCTGCAATGGCAAAGTAACTGTTAAGGCACACACAATATAACTGAGCGGAAATAGAACATTTGCACCCAATAAAAAAAGCCAACCGCCCCATGAGTATTCTGCCAAATCAGCCGCCTGGAGTATGTAGTACAACGCCAGATAAGTTCCGGTCTTGAGTTCAGGGGCTGGTTCTATTACCACGTAATTGCTCTGAAACAACACGAGATGTTCAACAGATAAACCAAAATGCGATAACACGAGAAACGAAAGATAACACACAACATACAAGTATCGGTATATGAAACAAAACACATAAAATCACCAAGGCTATAAAAAGAAACACTCACAACAAATATGCCAACAACGACTAACTCATCCCATTAGGAAACCTATTCACACTATAACATATTTCCTTGAGACGCTAAAGAAACTATTACACACACGCGGCAAGACAAAGAAACCCAAAAACCGGCAAGTAAAACTAAAAATTAAATGAACACAGCGGCGATCAAGAATCCAATCGGTCGGCGAGTGCAAACGAAAATTCGTAACCCTAATTCGCAGATCAGGGATACAAAACAAAAATTCAATCTCCCGAACAGAAAGAAATCAGAACAGCAAGCAGAACCGTAGACAACAATAGCCAAATAAAAGAGAATCGAACCCAAATAAACATAATCGAACGAACAAGGCAAAAACAGATAGAAAGAGGAACACTACATCATGAGCGAGAAGAGTAAGGCAAGAAAGAATATACCCCATACCTGATGTTCGACCAACCAAACCGCTGGATTCACGTTCCAAGCTTGAACCCAAACAATGAAGAGACGGATGACACAAAAGGAACACCGCTAGGATGGAATATCTATATAGGGCTCCGAATGACCAGTGACGCCTGATTACTCCCACCACATGGACACCTGTTTCCATTTAAGAGGATAGAATTTCATAACCAGGCCCGGAAGACGAAGAGTTGATTTGAAAAGTACTACACTTGAGACAAGTTATTAGTATCCAGCCTCCAAGTTCATCGCCTGCTTTTTCCCTATTTATACCCAATCTTCAATAAGTACATCTTCCATATAGTCGTCCATCAAATGCCCGCGCACTACACTTTAACCGAGTTAAAATTCAACGGACAAAAAAGCAAATTACCAAAATGCCCCTTCTGGAAATAGTCCGCCTGGTGCAACAATTATAAACTAATTTTTAATACATTATAAGTTCTTAAAAGATGTATTTTAATGTACAAGGCAGCCTTTTCCGAACAATCCTAAACGTGTCGTTCAATATGAACAAATTCATACGTGGGCTGATAAGTGGGCCAATACAAGTCTAAGGTGACTTAAAATACAACGGGCGCCTTCATTTAATTCAACAAAAAATACAGCATCTACGAACTCAGTAATCGAAATGAGAATCAAGGTTGTTTTCAAAACAAATACCGGGAAAAAATATGCTAAGAATACACTAACTACGTCCAATGCATATAACACTACACCACCTTTTCATCAATAACTGTAAACAAAGCAAATCCTAAAATTCCACCTACCAATTTAAAAAAGGGGAACCCATTATGGGTATAATGGTTGAAAACACTTACACAAACGACCTTAAAAAAAATACGAGGCATACAAAAATATAATCACATAGACGTGATTGGATCAGCCACCTTACAATAATATTTAGATTGGATTTGGCCGCTTATTGTCCACATGGCGGCCACAATATCTTCATTTTGTGATTCAAATTGGGTTCCACAGGAACAAAAAAACAAAGTACACTTAATAAAAAGACATTTAGCTCAAAAAAAGACGACATGCCCGTGCGAAGCACGGGCATATTAACCTAGTATAGTATAAATAGTGTGAATGGATGATTAATTCATGAAGAAATTAAATCGGTTCCTATTCTAAAAATTAAATTAGTACTCCCTCTATTTTTTTGTCCTTATAATATTGTTCACACATATAAAGGAAAAAAATTATCCAAAATATTCTATTTAATGGTGGAGAATTCAAAGTTTAGAAATCTCACAATGGGTGTGAGATTTCTAAAGAAAAGTACATGCAAAATTAGAGTAAGGGGATAAAAAGTCTAATTTTATCATTAAGGTTTAAAGGGTAAATTTGGTAAACTTGACCAATAGAGACAAATAAACTTTAACAAAACTAAGAGGTTAGAAGGACAAATAAAAATTAACGGATGAAGTAGTACAGAAGATCAACTCTTAAGGCATGTTTATCGGGGGTCTCCAAAGGGACTCTCCAATTTATTTTATTAAAATAATAGGTAAAAGTTCGAGGATTAGGTGTAGGGGCCCTAAATCCTAAAACACTAAAACCTAAACCTTAAATCCTAAAACCCCAACCCAAACCTCAAATCCTAAATCAAAAAATTGGGCATGGACCATGGGCCTGCCCTTCGGGCATGAAATTGGGGCCTAGACGTTGGACCTATCTTGTGGGCCTAAAACTGGGGCCTGGACTTTAGGCCGGGACTAGACCTATACAAGTCCGGGCCAGCCCGGACCGTCCGCCCGGTTTAAAACTCGGGCTTGGACAGTAATAGTGGTCCGTCGGACCGGGCCCGACCCAGCCCGGTGCATGAACAGGCCGAGCACAGACACTCATTTAGGCCCGAACGGGTGTAGAGGCCCGACCGGTACCCGATTAAAATTTTAAAAATATAAATATATTTATATATATTATATATTATTCTAAATATGTATAGTTATAAAATTTGCAGCCCTTATTATATAATATTTCAAATTTTTAGCCCTTAATATAGTATATAATATGTATAATTACATATACTATATAATATAAAACATAATTATATACTATAAAATATACTTAAATATTATAAAATACAAACTGGGTCGGCCCGATTTCCCGGGCGGGCTTGGACAACGATTTCAGCCCGTTTGGACCGGGCCAGGCTGGAATCGTCCCTAAAGCTCGGCCCGAGCCCAGACTTGTACAGGTCTAGCCGGGACGTTGGGCTTGGGCCCAGGTCTTGGTTTGTCTTGGGCCTTGGGTTTGGGCCTAGACTATGGGACCGTCCTTTGGGGCCTTGGGCCTGAGATCAGGTCTTGGTCTGCCTTGGGTCAGGGCCTGGCCCAAGGGCCTAGACCATGGGGTTGTTCTTTAGGCCTAAAACTAGAGCCTAGACCTTAGGCTTGAAACTGGGGCCTGAATCTATGCCTTGGGCCTCTGGCCTAGCCTTGGGTCGGGCCTAGGGCTTGGGTCATGGATTTAGGGTTTAGAGTTTAGGACCTAGGGTTTAGGCTTTCAGGTACTAGGCTTATGGTCTAGGCCATGGGCTTGGTCCTTGGGTCTAGGTCTTGTTCCAAGCCTTAGGCATGGGCCTTGTTTTAGGTTTGGGCCTGTAGCCTTGGGCCTGGAGTCTGGGCCATGGTCCCCTAGGGGTTGAGCCTTGGACCTGTAGGTTGTGGCCTTAGGCCTAAGGCTCAGGCCCAGACCCAAGGCCTAGACCATAAGCTCTATATCCAAAATCCTAAACCCTATACCCTAATATATAGGCCCAAGCCCCAGGCCTCAGCCCAGGCCCTTGGCCCTAGGACCACGGCCCAACCCCTAGGTCCATGGACCATGCCCCATGGTCTAGACTTCATGCCCAAGGCTCCAGGCCTAAAGCCAAGACAAGATCCATGCTCATGGCCTAGAACAAGACCCATACCCAAGGATTAGGCCCATGGCCTAAACCATACGCGTAATACCCGAAACCCTAAGCTCAAAACCCTAAAGCCTAAAACCCAAATCCCAAATCTAAACCCTAAAATTGGGCCTGGATCATGGACTCGTCCTTTGGGCTTGAAATTGGGGCCTAGACCTTGGGCCCGTCATGTGGGGTTGAAATTAGGGCATGGAATTTGGGCCTGGGTCTTGGTATGTCTTGGGCTTTGGTTTGGCCCTGGACCATGGGTCCCTCCTTTGGGTCTGGGCCTTGGGCCTAAATTTGGGGCCTGGACACGTGCCTTTGGCCTCTGGCCTGGGCCTTAGGTTTGGACATTGGGCTTGGGCCTGGGGGTTGAGCTTTGGACTAGGGTATTAGGGTTTTGGGTATTGGGCTTATGGTCTAGGCCATGGGCCTAGTCCTTGGGCCTGGGTCTTGTTCTGGGCCTTGGGTGAGGGCCTTGTCATGGGACTTGTCCTGGGTTCGGGCTTGGAGCCTTGGGCTGGAGTCTGGGCCATGGGACCTTAGGCCCTAGTCCACGGGCTTGGGGGTTGGGCCATGAGCCTGGAGTTTGGGGCATGGGGCCTTGGGCCATGGTCTATGGGCTTGGGGGTTGGGCCATGGGCCGTGGGCTTAGGCTTTGTACATGTATATTAAGGTATTAGGGTATTAAGGTTTAGGATTTCAAGTTTAAGGTATTAGTCTTATGGTTTGGGCCACTGGCCTGGGTCTTGTGTTGGACCTTGGGCATAGACTTTGGGCCTTGTTCTGGGCCATGGACCTTATGCCTTGGGCCATGGGTAGGGGTGTCAATCGGGCGGGTCAGGTCGGGTTCGGGTCGGGTAATTTCGGATTCGGGTCAATGTCCAATATTATAACAAGTCGGACCATATCGGGTCGAGTCGGATCGGATATTCATTTATCGGGTGAGATCGGGTATTCGGGTCAATTTCGGTCGGGTTAATTTGGATTTCGGTCAAACTTAGGGCTGTCAATCGGGCAAATCGGATCAGTTTCGGGTCGGGTCATTTTGGTTTCGGATTAATTCGGATCCCGGCTAATGACGTATTCACGTGTATTTTGACAACTCAATCCAATTCGGGTCGGTCGGGTCCATTGTTCATTTTATCGGGAGAAGTCAGATATTTGGGTCAATTTCGATGGGCTATTTTGAATTATGGCCGAACTAGATTTTGTATAAATCATATTTCGGTTGAGTCAGAATTCATATGAATATGAGTTCGAATGAATAAGATTTTGTTTAAGTACAATCTCAAAAGAATCGCATTTCGTATAAATCGAATTGTGGTTGAAATGTATTTCGATGGAACCGGTTTTCGATTGAAGGCAAACATAATTACAATAAATATATATATTCACTATAAAATCTCCTATCATTGAAGTTCTATATTTAAGATTGGGTTTTGGTAATGATGATTCTTACGGTAAGTAGCGAGGATAAACCTAGACCCTTGACTTTATGATTTAACGATAAGGAAAGTTTATGATTAAACGATAAGGAAAGTTTATGATCATGTGGCATTAATTTTTTCTATGATTTCAGGCTATTGAGTTTTGGTTTTCATGTGATTTCGAATCAGTCAACTTTGGGTTTTTGGGTGATTTCGGATCGGACAACTTCGGGTTTTCGGGTGATTTCGGATCGGGTAACTTCGGGTTTTCGGGTGATTTCGGATCGGATAACTTCGTATTTTCGGGTGATTTCGGATCGGACAACTTCGGGTTTTCGGGTGATTTCGGGTCGGGTGACTTCGGGTACCGGGTTGATAATGGGCTAGTCCGTTAGGGTTATTTTTTGGGTTCGGGCTAGTCGGTTTGGGTCGGGTCGGGTTCAGATATACAATTTTTAATTCTTTTCGGATATCGAACGGGTTCAGTTTCGGGCGGGTCGGGCGGGTCATTCGGATCGGGTCAAGTTTTGACAGCCCTAGCTATGGGCCTCTCCATATGAAAAAATCGAGATCCCCTTGATAGGGTTTCTTCAATCAGAATTTGGTATTTTTGTTTTTAATTATTTATTCTCTTAATTTTTACATATTAAGAAAAATAAAAAATAAGCATATTTCTAGTTTTATTTTTCTCTATCTATATACACCTATTATAGATATGTTTGATAAATTTTAATAATTTTTTATATATAAAGGTTATAATGAGTTGGAGAGCCTCTTAATAAAATAAAAAAATGAATATGAAATTAAAAGAATAAGTGAAATAGTGAGTTGGAGAGCCCATGAATAAACATGGGCATAGTCGCAAAATATAAGCTACAATTCCCTTGGCATTACATTGATACATATAAAGATGAGAGGGGAGATTAAGAGGAATAGTAGCACATCATGGATGTCACTGTATATATGATTGAATTCATTATTCATTTATTTGTGCTCTCTCGATCTCATTCTTTCTCATAAATTATGACGATTTGAATTTATTTATTTATTTATTTTTATTATTATTATTTTATTTTATTTTAGCTTCACGTGGGTGTCGGGCCCATCTTCGACGGAGTCCACTAGTCCCACGGCCAGGGCAGGCTGCCCCACGCCATCCTGACGTGTTAAATAGAGGCGGGAAGCCTTGACGCCAACACGTTTCGAACCCGGATGAAATTACCACACCCAGGATCTATTCCCCCTGGTTGACCAACTCAGCTACCGACCCTGGCACACGATTTGAATTTTTGGATAAGGCCGGATAATTGAGTTCTTCACGAAAAATTAATTAATCAATCAAATAATTAAGCGTAAGTGATTAATTGTTTCCCAAGGGAAGGTTCGTGGAATAAAATACTACTCCCTCCATTCATTATTAGTTGTTACATATTTTCTAAGATATGATTTTATGGCCATGAACAGTTACTCATGGGGTGTTTGTCTTTTACATATTTTGAATATAATTTTTCAATTTTATTCCTTATAAACAAATTGATAGAAAGGCAGTTCTATTCACAAGATGAAACTAAATGTAAAAAAAGTAAGACGATCAACTATCATGTTTGCCTCTCAATAAATATGACGAAACTAAATGTACTAATTTTACGAAAAAAGCTCTAACATTGGGATACCAAACTAAAAAAGGATGAAAATGATTCATAGGTTTGTAAATATGCTAATTGCGAAAAAAGCTCTAACATTGACACCTATACTCCAGTAGGATCGAATTTCTTATTTATTTATTTATTTTAAATAATTTATGTTAAACTAATTTTATATTATATGTTTATAGATTTATCAAAATCTTAATTATTTTTTTAAAGTTTTAGGCCAAATGAATATCATGCATTCATTGTTCAAATACTCTACTATATGTGTTTGTGGATGATTCCCGTGCTACGCACAGAGCGAATTATGTATAGATTGTTATATATTTTAGTATTGAAATAGTATATATAAAAATATTTATTACATAGTTTTTTTAAATAATGTGTAATGTTGACTTATGATTTATGAATGTAAGTAATAATAAAAACCTAATAGGTAAATTATAGAGTTTTAATAATATTTTATGATGTTTTGGTAGTTTACATGCAAACATTATATTTATTCGGAACTTATTATTGTATAAATATTAACTATGTAATGAATTAACGTTAGAACACAAAATTTATCCAACTATGTACTGCTTTTGTTACTTGTACAATTTTACTAATACATATCCAAAACTTTTGGAATATAAGTTCTATTTTTGAAACTTTTACAAACTATATATATAGAAGTAGGTTCAAGTGCATATAGGTGATAGGGTAAATAGTGAGGAGTTTTATTGACCATTAGATTAAACTAATCCAAGGGTAGAGATTTAACCAAATAATTTAAAATATTTTGAAGTTGGTAATCACAACTCACATCACATCCAACTTCCTTAATTATCACTTTTTTTTTTGGATATCATTGTTATGATGCACCGATTTGCATTTACACGATTACTTCAATTCAGATTTCTTCCATCTCTTACAAACTTTTATGAGTGATTTTCAAAATCGTAATGGTTTGGGTTTGTGTAGTAATTTTGATATGGAAACGGAAATTCAAGCTTCAGAAGACACCAACGATGAATTATACAATCATGAACAAATGATGAATTATACATTCATGAACAAATGATGAATTATACATTCATAAACAACAAGATGAGGGTAATGTTTCAACGATGAATTTCATTGAATGAAGGTTAGTTCATTTTCTTTATGTTTTCTTTCAATGTTAAAGTTAAATCTTCACTGTAGTGCAGTTTTTTCTTTGTTGTTCATTTCGGGTTTTAAAGTTGTTCATTAGGTCACAAAATATATGAACGATAGACGTGTATTTTTTCTACGTACTTCATCTTGTTCATTATTCATCTCAAAGTTGTTCATTAGGTATATGAGTGTATGCATAATTTTCTTTCTTCAGTATAATGTAGTGTGTCCTTTGTTGTTCATCTTGTTCATTTCGATTTTAAAGTTGTTCATTAGGTCGTTGTATAAAGTTGTTCATCTTGTTCTGTACAATGCAGTTTTTTTCTTTGTTGTTCATATTGTTCAATTCGAATTTGAAGTTGTTCATTAGGTCATTGGATAAACAAAATATATGAACGATAGACATGTAATTTTTTTACGTACTTCATCTTGTTCATTATTCATCTCAAAGTTGTTCATTAGGTATCTGGGTGTATGCAAAACTTTCTTTGTTCAATACAATGCAGTGTGTTCTTTGTTGTTCATCTTATTCATTTCGAATTTGAAGGTGTTCATTAGGTCGTTGTAAAGTTGTTCATCTTGTTCAGTACAATTCAATTTTTTCTTTGTTGTTCATCTTGTTCAATTCGAATTTGAAGTTGTTCATTAGGTTATTGGTTAAAATTTTTACATAGATCATATTGTTCATTGTATCTATATCTTGTTCATTACGCTTATCTGCATTTTTCATAACGATAAATGTAATACTAGTTTGTTCATCTTGTTCAATTCGAATTTGAACAAGTCACTTACTTTAATCTTTGTTGTTGTTCATGTTGTGACAGCGTAGGTCCGACGTAGGTGTACACGAATCAACTTTGAACAAGTCAAATTAGAAGATTAATTACCATGAACGATCGGAAGCAACAACCAAGGTGGGTCCACGCACCGACAATGGCAGAGAAGTCGGATAGATTTGTTCAATTGAAAAGACGATAAGAGGGAGAATGGTATTTATTTTTTGGGTAAAAAATATTTTGAGTAGAGATTTAGAGGAGAGATTTCAGGAAATCTATTATTTACTTTTCTAATAAGATTTTTTATTTTTTTAAAGGTTTTATTGTATGAACAAATTCTATTAGAACTTAAATGAACACTAATTTATTATCCTTAGGATTAAAAAGATCAACGTTCCATAAAACTCTCTACTATTTACTATAAGAAGTATTCTCATCAGAATCCGACTCATATATATATTGAATAAGGTGAAAATGACATCATTAATATGTATAAATCATGTAATTATGGGAGTTGGGAGACAAACAGACTTCTAAAAAATGCAATTGTGCTATCAGAATTGTTTTTCAAACTTTGTTCAAGGGTGATGATATACATACCCGGTACTTTTTGATATTCATACTCACTTAATAAATTGACAAGAAAGCCCCTGAGTAATAAGAGTTAATATTTATTTTTTTAATCAAATTTTCACAAAGACATTTGTTTTATAGATTTTATTATTCTTTAATCAAACCCAGCCGGCCCTATAATTCATCTTCTGCCTCTCTCTCGAGCAAACCATCGATCTGTTCAACTTTTTCGTCTCCCCAGCGACGACTTTTCTTGCGATTAACGGCGAGGACTCGACTGTTCGCTTCTGGCCAGCCCTACCACTTCATCTTCTTTTTCCAACTTGTTACCTTCTCACTCTCGTTCCGACGACAACGATGAAAACCAGAGGTGGTCCGCTCAATGGAAAAAAAATGGCAATAGCGGTCGACAACAGTGTGGTGGTGGCAATGGCAGCTCAAGAGGATTTGCTTAAGCGTGCAATTAGGACACTTGATCTGTACAATTAAGAGATTGGGAACAAATAAGAGAATAGCAAAAAGGGAAAATGGTTGATTTTGAGGAGAAGAGTCAGAATTAAGAGATATGAGTTGAGGATTTTACACCTTCTTGCAATTGGCTTCAACTTTGAGTAAATTAAATGGATTAGAACCCCACACCAGGAACTTCGAACTCTAACCATCCAACAACCCCAAAGTGAAAAAAGGAGAAGGAAAACAAATTTGTGAAAATGGGTACTGCTACGCATTGCATAGTAGCATGTTTTTTAGAAATTAAAATTAAAAATATATACGTCTACACAACGAGTACAAGTACACTAGGTATAAAAATTAAAAAGTTAAGGATATAAATATGAATCCCGTTGTTCAATAAGTTAGATTTATAAGTTGGAAGACAAAAAGGATCCGCCTTCACTAAAAAAAAATGAATCTCAAAAGCAAAACGCTCCATTTTCCTTATCCCCAAATCCCGACTCTTCAAACCCTAAACACCTGGCGGCAGACGCAACGGAATTCTCTGAACCTTAGCCTCACTGGCGACTCTCCGAACCTAAGCTTCACCGGCGACCCCTCTAACCTTCTGCTCAACCCCGACTCGTCGGCCTCCTTCTTGAACACGCCTTCTACCATCAAACCCAACCAGCTCCCTGATAAACCTACTCTCAAGTGGCCGTCGTCGCCGCTCACCAAAACCCAGCCCCTATTCTGCCTCCTCCACATCTGCTTCTCTATCCATGACCACCTTGACTCCTCCGACTCCCTTCCCGTCGTTCCTGCACTTCTCTTCCTTGCTGAGAAGAAGAGGAAACCTGCGGTGATTTGCGAGGATTCTCCGCCTGAACGACGACCTGAGCTACCTCTCAAATGCGCCCCCTTGATGACGACGTGGGATCCGGGACTCTCTTGTGCTCGCCCTCTTTCTCCGGGAGCAGGACCTCCTTGGCGAGCCTCTGTTTCCAGCGCTGGTGACGACCTTGCCCCTTCTCGTGCTTCTGAGCGTGTCGTCGGAGCTTTGCAGATCTGGGTGGGCAAGATTGTGCGTCGAGCTGCAGGGTCCGGTTCTGCTCCAGTCCGATCTGCCTTGCGTCTTCTCTGCCGATGTACTAGGTGTGTCTGCTCTGATTTCCCATCTTCTCTTCTATGCTTTGAGATCTTTTTTATGTTTGTTTTTTGGCCTTTTGTGTTTGATGTCTGGCCTCTTTTCTTATTTGTTGTTGTTTTGTGTATCATGAACCGTATCCTGAATCTTTATAAATCTCTGGATCTGCATTCTGCCTTTGCTTGCTGGATTCTGTTTTCCTTTGTTAAGAGGTTTAAGTACTTGTTGTACTTCTTTAATCTATGCTCTGTGAATGATCTTCATTACTCTGAACAAATTATCCCTTGTTTCTTGCTGTTGGTGGTGGTGAATTTCTGGTGGGGAGTAGATTTGGCTAGGTGGATTTTTTGGCATATTTTGTGCTATTCTGTCCATGGCCCTGATCAGCTCTCCTCCTTTTGTTTTCCCTTACCTGTAGCTCTCTTGGTTTGTGCTTATGCTCAGCCTTTTAACTATCTCTACTTTGTGATTCTTGAAGGGACTATAATCCCCAATATGTTTGGTTACAAGTTTTACTGCAAGGAATTTGAAGGAAAATGGTGTCTTTATAGAGGCCAATTTCTGAATAATCAAACCCTTTACCATTATGAGGCAACCCCTCTTCCCTTGAATAATTCCTCTCTTGAGGTCAACCATGAGACTCACAGTCTCCCCATTCTTATCAACCCGACGATAGATATGAATCTATCTCTCTCAAAACTGTCCAGTATGAGGGAAATTATCCTTAAGCTTAAGGAGACCTCTCTCTGCCTTGCTACTAAAACTCACAATACTGAACACTCTACTACTAAAAATTGGCCTCTTATGATTCATGTTCTTCAGGTTACTCTGAATTTCTGGATCCTCTGGCTAGGTTTTTATTCTTACTCCTTGTACTATGATTATATAAACTTTGAACATTTGCCTTTGCTGATTATGCAGCTTGATTTTAAATATTTGAAATCTTATGACTCTTGTTTATCTTTGATAACCTTTGATTTTCACTTGAACCTCAAAGATATTTTGTGTAATATCCTTAAGTGTAATCCCAACATTACTGCTGAAAACTTTATTGCTAATAAAGATTCTTACAAGTGGAACAACATCTTGTCCAAGGAAAGCTTTCCTCTCATTTGTTCTCCTTTCCCTTTCACCTCTTCTTATGTTTTTTGCTTTTTTTGCTGGTGGTGCTTTTAGGTACAGGATGGTTGGCCTTCATTTGGAACGAACTTACTCAAAAAGGAAAACAAGAGCAATTTCTGCAACAAAGAAATGAGAAAGCAAAAACAGTACTATATGAACTATGATCCTTTAAACAATCCTTTTTGGAAATCTTGGCATGACCTGCCACTGATGACTATAAACATCAAATCTTGGCATGACCTGCCTCTAGATATTAGAATTACTGAACAGAAAATTGAAAACAAATGTAAATTTATGAGATCCTTTAAGATCATTGTTCATATATTCTATTATGTACCCGATTTTCCTATTTTCGGGCTAGTTTACCCAAAACGTGATGAGAAATCACTTGGTTGCATGACAAATTGGAAAATACATATCAAACACTATACTCGTAAACTTACAAAGAAAACCGAGGTCTGGGATGATCATCACAAATCTTTGACGGTTTGCTTTCGTCATAACTGTCATTACTATGAATCTCAAAACAAGACCCCTAACTGTCATTGGATATGGGGCAATCAATCAATTGGTTTTTTATGAAGATTACAACATGGAATTGTCGTGGAATCGGGAAGAAAACCTTTTGGATGGATGTTGAATCCTTCTACAAAATTGAATGTATTCAATTAATTGCACTCTTTGAAACAAGAACAAACAAAGAACCAAGTGAAAAAGTGTGAAAAAATGCGGGATTTGATCAATTCTACTGTATCCCGGCAACGGGTTTCTCGAGTGGCATTTGTGTAATGTGGAAAACCTACCAACTTACAAATGAAATCCTCAAAATTGACCAAATTACAACAAGATTTATTAGTATCAAGTATACAAACCAGCTCACGAACATAAAACTCATGTTAATCCTAACTTATGCTCCACCAAATGAATCTGCAAAGAATGTGTTCTGGGACAAACTCATCTCTTTTATTAAAAATTGTTCTCTTCCGTGCATTATTATGGGAGATCTAAACGAAATACAAGACTCATCTGAAAAATTAGGTGGTTTAATACCACCTTTGACAAAATTTGCAAGATTACGAAATTTTAAGAACGAATGTGAACTACTAGAAACCCCTATTCAAGGAAACATCTATACCTGGCGAAAGAACATCACAGAAATAGATAACATATATGAAAAATTGGATAGGGTACTAATTCATCACCAGATCCTTCAATGGTACCCTGATATCTGTACCAAACACTTTGCTTTTACAAGCTCAGACCACTGTCCCATCTCTATCGAGCTTGATTCAGCAACACCTTTTAAAAATCAACCGTTTAAATTTAAAAAAATCTGGATGACCAGAAAGGACTTTAGAAATGTTGTTAAACAAGCTTTGAGAAACTAACTATCATGGATCGAGATTGTATAATCTTGTCTCCAAAACAAAATTACTTAAGAAACAAGCCAAGATCTGGAACAAATGTACTTTTGGCAATGTATTTACTCAATTACAAACTATAGAAAAACAACTCTCTGAAATCCAAACTAAGATCTGTACTTACCCTACAAATGATCTCATTAAAAAACAAATAAGAATCATAGAAAAAAAAAGAAAAACTTCTGTGTTTTTAGAAAATTTACTGGAACCAAAGAGCTAAAGTCAAAAATATCAAATTATCTGATACGAATACTAGCTATTTTCACAAAATAGCAAGTGGAAGAAGAAATAGAAAAATCATAAAAGAAATTAAAACACAAGAAGGAACAAGTATTACTGGAGAAGAAAACATCAGAAACGAAATCAGAAATGATTTCATTAAAAGATTCAAAAGTGAAGATATGAATCAGAGACTATTCCAGAAAAATCTTGAATTAATTCAATCTGAAATTTATACAGAGGACAACTTAGAATTAATAAGAAACGTATCCAATGAAGAAATTAAGAAGGCTGTCTTTAACATTGGCTCAGATAAATCACCGGGGTCTGATGGTATGACAGCAGAATTCTACCAAAAATATTGGGATATTGTAGGTCCTTCTGTTATTCAAGCAGTTAAAAGCTTTTTTCTTTCCGGGAAATTGCTCAAGCAAATAAATCACACATTCATCTCTTTGATTCCAAAATGTGACAATCCGAACTCTACTAATCACTATAGACCTATAAGTCTATGCTCTACAATTATAAGATTATTTCGAAGATCATAACAACAAGACTTAAAGGAAACCATGGAAAAACTAATCCACCCTCTACAAGGTGTCTTTGTTGCAAACAGAGCCATTCAAGATAATATCTTGATAGCCCATGAAATCTTTCAGTCATTTAAATCGAAAAAAGAAACTGAAGGCTTCATTACCCTAAAATTATATATGGAAAAAGCTTATGATAGAATTGAATGGAACTTCATCATTAAAATTATGGAAAAGTTTGGATTCCATGAAAAATTTATCAACCGGATAAAAGAATGCATTACAACGGTATCTTTCTCGGTGCTTGTAAACAACGGACCCACGGAAATATTTAAACCATCACGAGGACTTCGGCAGGGTAACCCCCTTTCGCCTTTCTTGTTTATTTTAGGGTCTGAAATCCTTGCTAGAAAGCTCCAAAAAGCTTCAGAAAGACCTCGAAATCCTCTAGGATTGCAAATCACTCAACAAGGAACACGAATTTCGTTTCTGGCATTTGCGGATGACATTGTGATCTTCTCAAAAGCTAAACAAGAAAACTGCAAAGAAATCAAGGACATTATTGATGAATACTGCAAAATCTCAGGACAAAAAGTAAATTTTCATAAATCGGCTTTTCAAGTCACAAAAAAGGTTACCAACCAAAAGAAATTAGCAATACAAGGTACTCTCACAATCACAAATATGATATCTCTCGAAAAATATCTTGGTTGCCCTATCATTAATGGTAGAGTCAACTCGAATACATTTGTTGAACTCTTAATTAGCACCCAACATCAGTTATCTAAATGGAAAGCAAACTCTCTTTCCCAAGCAGGAAGAACAACACTAATAAAAACAAATCTGACATCAAGACCAAACTATCTTATGCAAAGCTTTATGTTACCTACACACACACAATGAACTTGATAAGCTAAATATATCCTTTTTTTGGAACAAAGACAGCTCCTATAAACCTCTTATAGGCTGGGGAAAATATGTAAACCAACACAACAAGGAGGTCTTGGATTGAGAAAATCAAAGGACATGAATAAAGCCCTACAATTTAAATTACTATGGAAAATCTTAGCAGAACCGAATAACTATTGGGTTAGAGTTGTTACTGAAAAATACTTGAAAACAATCTATATATTTCATTACGAGAAAAAAAGAAATTGCTCTTGGCAATGGTCCAAAATGATTGAACTCATGGAAGAGTTCAAATCTGGACTAATTTGGCAAGTTGGTAATGGCAAAACAATCAAATTCTGGACGGATAAATGGGTCTTGAATACCCCTTTATGTGATACCATAAACACACAATCAATCCTGAATAAGGATGCCCTGGTAGCTGAGTTTATGTTACCAAATAAAACCTGGAATAAGGACTTACTAGAACAATGTTTACCACATGATTTAGCCAAAAAAGTAACATCGATCCGAATACCCTTAAATGATATTCATGATAGAATGTACTGGAAAACAAGCAAAAATGGTTGGTTTTCTATGAATTCAGCAATGGAATTAATTAACAGAAACAAGAGATATACTACTGCCTATGATTCTTCATGGATCTGGAAGATGGACACTTACCCCAAAGTTAAAAACTTTGTCTGGAAAATAATGAAAAACGGACTCCCAACAAAAGCCAGATTAACAGAAAAAGGTGTAGCAACCCCCCAGGTTGTATCCGCTGCAATGCTCAATTGGAGGATCTGAATCATCTCCTATTCAAATGTAACCATACTATAAAAACAATCGAGAAAATGAACTATCATACCTACGACATCATTAGATCCCTAAACACACGAAACAAAAAAATCAATGAAATCATTGATGAAATTCGACAAAAAACCAATAGACCACAATTTATAGAATTAATAGTCTCTTGGTGGGGAATTTGGTTTTATAGAAACCAATAAAGTTTTGGAAGAACAAACGATGATGCCGAATCCATAAAGGATGTACCAGTTTATATTAAAAAACAAATTGAGAACTGGAATAATACGAAAAGTTGGAACTCTGACTGCTTAGCAGAGGACAGACCAAAAACAAATAGAATGAATAACCTCAGACAACCAATATAAAATGGAAGAAACCACCGGACAAAATTATTAAAATCAATACCGATGGATCCATAAAAATTAATGGTGAATCTAGCTTTGGCTACATTTTCAGGAACAACACGGGTGAACCAATCTTCCTCTTTGGGGATAAATGTGGTATCTCAACCCCTTTAAAAACGGAAATACTTGCAGTAAGAAATACCCTAGTTAAGGCCTATGAATTAGGCATTACCGACATTAATCTTGAATGCGATAACCTTACCATTGTGAATGTTCTGAATCAAATCTGGCACTGTCCATGGGATATTGAAATGTTAATTTCTGACATCCTGTGTGTTTTACAACTTTTCTCTTCAGTGCAGATTTTTCATGTCTTCCGAGAAACAAACGTGGTGGCCGACTTCATCGCTAAGAAGGTCCAACTGATTTCCTTGGAAGATATATATTCGTGCTAATCTAGAATTTGTAATTCTCATCCGAAAGGATGCTATAGACTGAGAAACCGACTCTTCTGTGATTTCCAGTCTAATTCTTACCTAATCAAAAAAAGAAGAAGTTGGAAGACAAAGTTTTCTATCTATTTCTTTTTTTAATAGATCAAAGAGATACAAAGTTTTGTAATATATAAGGACTATTATAATAAGTATGTGTGTAAGATATGAAAAAGTAGATTTTTAAGATCGATTTATTCATATACATACAACTACAAAGCAGTTCTAAACTTGTAATTCAATGTGGTAATTGTACAATATGATAAGAGGTCATCTTTGGTTTTACCCATGGAGTAATATAATGGATGATTGTGGTGATCATCGTGGGGGAGTGAATGTTGGAATATAAACATGTCAATCTCACATCTAAAGTTATTTTCCAACTTTAGATGTGAGATATTTATATTTCAACACGTCCCCGTAAGTGTAACAAGCGGGTAATTGGTCAGGCCTAGTTGATACTTGGATAAGCGAATGTGGGTGGACATCTCAATCTCTTTATAGTCAGATCCAATCAACCCAAAAAAAGTAGAGTTCAATTGTAAGAATTTGTATCTGTCACCAGTAATCGCAGGAGTACGGTCGTTAGTGGGACACAGAAAACGTCAAAATTGTTGGAGTGCATGTGGCGGAATAGGATGTGTTGCTAGGAAGTCAGCTGCCCGGTTAGCTTCACGAAAACATTGAAACACTTGTAAAGAGGAAAAGGAAGACAAAAGAGTCAAAATGTCCATAATAATAGAATGGATTTCCCATGAAATTTTCCATGTGCGTCGGATGAAATTAATGACCAACAAATTATCTCATTCGATAATTAGTTGTGTAATATTATGCCTAGCAGCATACTAGATACCTAATAAAGTTGTTAGAGCTTCGGTACGGAATATAGAAGTTGAAGGAATTTGTTCCCGGTAGAAAAATAGAGTTTTTGCATTGTGGTCTCGGAGAATGTATCCAATGTGTGGCGTGTTGTCAAATTTCTTCGAACCATCAAAATTTAGTTTGATCCATGTCTGTGGTGGTTTCTTCCAGATGCGATTTGTAGTTAGTGTACGGTTTCGTCTGATGGTTACATGTTTTGCAGAGTCATTAGATAATGTCCAATCTCGATAAAGAATCCAAGCTTGTTCTGAGGGGTTGCAGTTTGGGGAGGTATAAGATTGACGAAAGATGAGATTATTGCAATGGTTCCAGATGCACCACCAGAGAAATAGCAAAGGAGCAGGGTTAGTATTTGACTGTCGAAAATAATCAAAATTGTATTGAAAATCTGAACTAGCTTGTAGAGAGAAAGATGATTGAAGTTTTGATTCAAAGTTAGATATCATTAATTGAGTGAAGGGACATGTGAAGAATAAATGATTGATATTGATCGGCACTATTTTGTAGTGCATTTCTAGGGGTTGTTACCAGGTTTGAGGTGCTATTTGGATGGATTTAGTGCACAACTGTGGATTATGGAGTTAGAGAGGAGAAGTGTGGATTTGGTGGTCTGGAGAAGCAAATTGAAGATATCCAGAGGAAGAGGAGTTGACCATTGAGGAGACGAAGAAGAACCAAGGAGAGAGTCCACACGAGAGTAGAAGAACAATGTGCTGAATTCAATTGATTCGTTCTCTTTACTCAGACGTCCAAATGGAGTGATTTCAATTCGAGGAGTTAGATCTTGAAGTCTACTGCAAGTCTTCAAAATATGAGCGCAATACGAGTTGGGAATCAAAAGTTATGGCATTTTTACGGAAGTGTCACAAGAGCTGAACCGAAAAAATCTCAACAAGTGTTCTGGCGGCGACCGCCGCCGCGTCGGATCCGAAACCGAACCACTTTTCCTTATTTTGTTATTTTGGATTATTATTAGTGTTTTTATTATTTCGTTTTTGATTTACTTTTGAAGACTTTTTATTATTTTCTAGTATTTAGGGTTAGAAGGGAGTTTGGCCTCCCTTATCATCGTTTTTCATCTTTTCTCTATTCTACGTACCTTGCTATGAAGAACTAAGCCTCCCTTGCTTAGTCAGACAATTGAAGCTTTCGTCTTGATAAAGTTGTGAGATTTTCGTTCCTTATCTATCGCATGAATTTTATCTATTCTCTTGCTTGAATTGTTTATGATTAATATTGATAATCTCTAGCCTGCGCAACTAGGGGTTGTCTCTATTGATTGATTGCTAGATCTAGATTGTTATTGGTTGAGCATATCTTCATCTTATTAGCAATTGCATCGTACTAGTAACTGGTTGTGCTAGTCTTATGTAGAAGAGAACTGATTTACATTCTAGTATAAAAGCTGGTTGTTTTATGCTAGATTGTATCCTATCTATATTCCTATCCTTAATGTTGTTGTTAAACTGAATCTTGATGGTTTCATGGTTGTTTAATTAGTTAGTGCTATAAGTATCTGGTTGTGCTTGTAGTTACTTTAGAAAAGGAATAGGAATTTCCATTGCATGAGATATTGAATGATTATCTATGATCAACTTATCATACGAATAGTGGATGTTTGTTTGGCTGAGCTATTTCCCCAATAACTGAATTCAATCACCTTTCGTTTGTTTGCTTTTGCATGCTTAGTGATTCTAAAACATACAAAAAAAACCCTCTGGTTACTTAAGATTGACATAGAAATTGCATATAAAGATAGAATTTGTCTCCCTGTGGATTCGACCCTTACTTACTTAGGACTACGGTTTAAGGTTTGTTTGGATAACTTGCATAACAGTAATTAGCACAACAAATTGCTGTTATCAAATTGGCGTCGTTGCCGGGGAGACAATAATCTATTTTGTGTGTGTGATTTGTGTGCCAATCTTGGTGTGAACCTATCTTATGGTTCACACCCGTATTACTAATAATTTACCTCTTGCTTTTGATCCAGAAATCGAGAGAACCTCTCTCCCAAACTCGCAGGGCTGCGCGTTTATTACTCCAGGAAGCTAAAGCAATGGCATTAGCATGTGTTACTCTTGAATCCTTGACAGCTCCAAACCTGGAGCAACCGGTTAGGACTGTATGATTTTCTGCCCTTGCTGATGGGGTAAAATTTGAGCTTAAGACAAGAGTAATCCATTTACTCCCGAAATTCAATGGGACGCCAATGGAAGATCCTATCAAGCACCTGAATGAATTTCATGAAGTCTACACCAGCATGTGCCCATCTGATATCACTGAAGAGCAGATGAAATTGAGAGCTTTTTCCTTCTCTCTGAAGGAGACGGCTAAGGACTGGTACCACTCTCTACCGTCAGGCGGCATTACTACTTGGGTGAACTTGAAGAAGGTGTTTCTTGATAAATACTTTCCAGCAATCAAATCAAACCATCTCAAGAAGAAAATCAGCAACATAGAGCAATGTGCTAATGAATCTCTCTATGACTATTTTGAGCGATTCAAGAGTCTGGTGACTAGTTGTCCTTATCATGGTTATGCTGCTCATGATCCGATTCTCTATATTCACGGAGGGCTCCGTGAAGAGGATCGTAGGATGGTAAATTCTGCTTGTGGTGGGAACATCATGAAAAAGACATCTGAAGAGGCAATGGAGATTTTTGCTATACTAGCTGATGATTCTAGGCAATTCAGCGAAAGAGGTTCTCAAGGTCTGCTGGCAGTTGGTTCTAAACCTCCTATTGATAAAGCTAATTTTGATGTGCTGAAAGAAGAAGTGAGGCGTCTGAAGCTGAAAGGAACACCTCAACAGGCTAAAGCCTGCCAGATTTGTCAAGATGACTTGCATCCTACTGATTCATGCCCTACACTCCAAGAGGAAGTGAATGCAGTAGGAGGATATCAGCAGAGGTCTAGGCATGATCCCTACTCCAATACATACAATCCAGGTTGGAGGGATCATCCCAACTTCAGATGGAGAGACCCAGAACAGAATCAAGGTCAAGTGCAACAACAGGGTAATCCTCAACAATCTAGGCAGCCATTTGTGTTAAGACCTCAAGGGCAGAGCTCAAACCTATCACCTTCCATGGAAGATATGATGAAGATGCTGATGCAGAGCAACGTCAGTCTCACTGAGAATGTTGCTAAGATGAGTAAGAGCTCATTGCAATTCCAAGAAACTACACAAGCTAGCATTCAGAACTTGGAAAGGCAGGTGGGTCAGATCTCTCAAGCAGTGAGTAAACTTGAAGCGAAGGATTCTGGTAAACTTTCATCTCAAACGGAAGCGAACCCGAACATTCACAATGTCAGTGTTGTAACTCTGAGGAGTGGGAAGAGGCTCGAAGAGGACAATCCTGAGGTTAACAAGGAAGAAGATCCGGACTTGGAGCAGAGCGTCAGCGGCGACCGCCGCCAGGCTCACGGCAACCGCCTCCCAGAAAACGGCGACCGCCGCCCAGAAAGCAGCGACCGCCGTGACGGTGAAATTTCCAAGAATTCTGATGATGTCAGCGGCGACCGCCGCCTCCCTGTAGTCGATGCAGAAGCTGAGAAGGAGTCCACGACTCCGATTTTTCCTGATTGGAAGCCTGTTCCACCATTCCCATCTGCATTAAAGCATACCAAGCCACTTGCGCAGGACAATGACATGTTTGAGATGTTCAGAAACGTTGAGGTAAACATTTCTCTCTTTAATTTGATCAAATTTGTTCCTCGTTATGCTAAGTTCTTGAAGCAGATGTGCACAACAAAGAGAAATCAGGATAGGAACAACAAGAAGAAGGTGAAGGTAAGCGAACATGTTTCAGCTGTGTTTCAGAAGCGCTTACCCAAGAAGTGTGGAGACCCAGGTATGTTCACCATTCCAATTACTATTGGAGGTACCAAGTTCAATAAAGCTATGTTAGATTTGGGTGCCTCCATTAATGTTCTACCTTCATCCCTTTGTGAATCCTTACGATTAGGACCCATGCATGCGACTAATATTTCCATTCAGTTAGCTGATCGATCTAGTGTGCGTCCTATAGGGATAGTGGAGGATGTATTGGTTATGGTTGGTGATCTTACTTTTCCTGCTGACTTCTTTGTGCTTAATATGGAACATGATAAACATGCAGCCCCTATTCTGTTAGGGAGACAATTCCTGAAAATCGCCAATACAAAGATTAATATGAGTACTGGTTCCTTGACTATGGAATTTGATGGCCAAACTATTAATTACAATATCTATGAAGCCATGAAATATCCTTCTGATAATCATTCTCTATGTGCAATTGATGTACTTGAGCCTGTGGTACAAGATGTTTTTGATGTGAAATGCCTAGATGACACGCAATCTATTATTGTTGATTCTAGTTTGGATTTTACTTTATCTACTGACATGCAGGAAGTTGTCAATGAGTTGGATGCTTACTATAAGCTTCCTCTTGAGCTACCAGGTAAATCACCTATACCACTAACCTTGCCTAGCGAGAAGCTTTTGCCCTCTATTGTGCAGGCACTAGTGGTTGAGTTAAAGCAACTTCCCGATCACCTCAAGTATGTATTTCTTGGAGACAAGGAGACATTACCAGTGATCATCTCAAGCAAGCTCACCAAGGATCAGGAAGAGAGATTGGTGGATTTTTACATGCTGGATACGGGGCATGACAAACATGCAGCCCCTGAGATGTTGGGTAGGCCATTTCTGAAAATGACAAGTGCAATCATAGATGTAAAAAGTGGTCCAACCATCAGCAAGGGCACAAGCATGGGGGAAAGGCTCAACATGGAGCACACAAAGCGGCATCCCCCCGATATAGACCTCATGAGTTCAAGTGATAGGAGCAACCCGAGTTGAAGAGGTTGAGCACTATGTCGAGCCAAGGACATTAAACAAGGCGCTTCTCGGGAGGCAACCCGATGTTAGGTAGTTTATTTCTCTTCTCTTAGTTAATTTCAATTGATTTTATTTTAGTTTTTGCAGTTCTGTGTCGAACTAACCTGCAGGAAGCGTGAAAAAAAGTGAAGAAGGAGAGGCGGCGACCGCCGCCAACCTTACGACGACCGCCGCCAAAGCCTCACCAGCCAATTTGGCTATGGCAAATGGCAGCAACCGCCGTTTAATTACGGCGACCGCCACCAACCTTACGGCGACCGCCGCCAACCCCCCCCCCCCCCCTTCGACACTTTGGCTACGACAAATGGCAGCGACCGCCGTTTAATTACGGCGATCGCCGCCATTCTCAGGTTCGATTTCTTCCCCAAAAAAAAAAAGGTTTCGACCAAGGCCAGCTGTCCAGAGTTCCCCACGGAGATGGTGCGCATCATGTTGTCATGGAGGAGACATTAGACCTACACTTTTAATTGACAACGATGATGGCCCTACAATTGGTAGCTGAGGAGGAGGAACACTAGGGCCCACACCACGATTACATCTGGGTCCCATTTTTGTGTTCGTTGAAGGCCATGCAACCCCGCCATACTTGTTATACCACTATTCACCAGAGTGGTTCCTTTTGGTCGCATGGTAGAAGCTGATGGAGTTGAAGGCCGTGCAACCCTGATTTCCTTAATGACTACCACACCTTACAGTGGTTCCCTATGGTTGCATGGTAGAGTTGAGATGAAGACACCCGCCCAACACTAGAGACCTGGGCATATATTGTGAAGACCGCCAGTGACACCTTCAGTGTCCAAGCAGCTTGGCGACGTTTGTGAGTCCATTCTTTGTCTTCCATGTGCTTTATTCTTTTTGTCTTTCATTACATTGAGGACAATGCAATGTTTAAGCATGGGGGAGGATTATGTACTTGTTGCGTCGTTGAGGAAAAGAAAAAATGAAAAAGAGCCAAAAATTTGAAAAAAGGCAAAAATTGAAATCCTGGGATAGGTCGAAAACTTGAAAAGGCGGCCTAGGTAATAAGCAGGTGGCTTGGACCAGCATTAGGATGGGGTGATAATTGGTCAAGCGTGATGTGAGTATATTGTGAGCCCATCTATTGAAAAATGAAATGAGTGGCTTGGTGAAAACCCGAAAGGGCGCCTTGGCAAAATGAGTGAAAAGAAGAAGAGTGATTTATAGGAATCATCATTTTTTGCTGGCGTGGCGACATAAGAAGAGGTGATATAAGGAGGATTCGGGTAGGTCACTCTAGAGGTATAAGAAGATAGATGAGAGATAGGATTAGATTTTTTTTATTCACTCTATGGTGTTTGGGATAAGCTTGGGGAAGTACTCTGCTTTCCTTTTAGCTTGGATGTGTGTGGTGTTGTGAGTTATTATATGTTGTGTTGTGCTTATTGTATGGGTGTCTGGAGTTTATTGTTAGGTGTGATTCTTGGAGGGTTGAGTTTTCTATGCTTCCTGAAACTTTGGGGATTGAATGGATGAGTAGGTTTACTTTAGCTTACTCGAGGACGAGCAAGGTTTAAGCATGGGGGATTTGATCGGCACTATTTTGTAGTGTATTTCTAGGGGTTGTTACCAGGTTTGAGGTGCTATTTGGATGGATTTAGTGCACAACTGTGGATTATGGAGTTAGAGAGGAGAAGTGTGGATTTGGTGGTCTGGAGAAGCAAATTGAAGATATCCAGAGGAAGAGGAGTTGACCACTGAGGAGACGAAGAAGAACCAAGGAGAGAGTCCACACGAGAGTAGAAGAACAATGTGCTGAATTCAATTGATTCGTTCTATTTACTCAGACGTTCAAATGGAGTGATTCCAATTCGAGGAGTTATATCTTGAAGTCTACTGCAAGTATTCAAAATATGAGCGCAATCCGAGTTGGGAATCAAAAGTTATGGCGTTTTTACGGAAGTGTCACAAGAGCTGAACCGAAGAAATCTCAACAAGTGTTCTGGCGGCGACCGCCGCCAGGCTTACGGCGACCGCCGCCGCGTCGGATCCGAAACCGAACCACTTTTCCTTATTTTGTTATTTTGGATTATTATTAGTGTTTTTATTATTTCGTTTTTGATTTACTTTTGAAGACTTTTTATTATTTTCTAGTATTTAGGGTTAGAAGGGAGCTTGGCCTCCCTTATCATCGTTTTTCATCTTTTCTCTATTCTACGTACCTTGCTATGAAGAACTAAGCCTCCCTTGCTTAGTCAGACAATTGAAGCTTCCGTCTTGATAAAGTTGTGAGATTTTCGTTCCTTATCTATCGCATGGATTTTATCTATTCTCTTGCTTGAATTGTTTATGATTAATATTGATAATCTCTAGCCTGCGCAATTAGGGTTTGTCTCTATTGATTGATTGCTAGATCTAGATTGTTACTGGTTGAGCATATCTTCATCGTATTAGCAACTGCATCGTACTAGTAACTGGTTGTGCTAGTCTTATGTAGAAGAGAACTGATTTACATTATAGTATAAAAGCTGGTTGTTTTATGCTAGATTGTATCCTATCTATATTCATATCCTTAATGCTGTTGTTAAACTGAATCTTGATGGTTTCATGGTTGTTTAATTAGTTAGTGCTATAAGTATCTGGTTGTGCTTGTAGTTACTTTAGAAAAGGATTAGGAATTTCCATTGCATGAGATATTGAATGATTATCTATGATCAAATTATCATACGAATAGTGGATGTTTGTTTGGCTGAGCTATTTCCCCAATAAATGAATTCAATCACCTTTCGTTTGTTTGCTTTTGCATGCTTAGTGATTCTAAAACATATAAAAAAAAACCTCTGGTTACTTAAGATTGACATAGAAATTGCATATAAAGATAGAATCTGTCTCCCTATGGACTCGACCCTTACTTACTTAGGACTACGATTTAAGGTTTGTTTGGATAACTTGCATAACAGTAATTAGCACGATAAATTGTTGTTATCAGGTATCTTCATCTGTAGTCTGGTAAAGTTGACATGTTGAGTAAACTGAGTAATAATGACGATTAAGACGTTCCGTGGTGGGAAGTCCATCACGAACCGTTTCCAGATGAAAGTTTTAATTTTTAGGGAATATTTAATTTTTAAATCCAAGAGTAAGGTTGTGGTCTTTGGTTGAATAAAACATATTGGTTGAGCTGGTACGTGAATGAGACGCTGAATTTACCATTAATATTAAATCTCTAGATAAGACGATCTTCCATGGACGTGACTGAGATGTGGATATTGATTATTTTGTTAATGATGTGGGGAGGTAGAAGAATTAATTGTTTAAAAACTCTATTTTATATGTTTATAAATATATACTTAATTTGTTATATTAAAAAGATATAGATAGATAGATGCTACTTAAGTAAATCCTAGTGTCCTTCAACATAGTTTTCTTCTACCCGTCTAATTATTTTCTAATTGCAATATATAGATAGTCGAAAGGTCTGTGATCTAAAAGTTAAATTTTAAAAAAGAAAATTTAGTTCATATTAAAAGATAAACAATAAAATAAAATGTTATTTGTCAAGTTTATTGAGGAATTAATTGTTTAAAAACTCTATTTTATATGTTTATAAATATATACTTAATTTGTTATATTAAAAAGATATAGATATATAGATGCTACTTAAGTACTTATCTTTAAAAAATTATTTCATTTTTCTTCATGAATGTGAGTTTTAGGCAAGGAAGAGTAGTTATTGTGTTGGTTATTTATTGCCTAGGACTCTATTTTACCATAGATATAGATTAATGATTAAATTTTGGAGATATGTGGACTCAAATAACAACAAAATGAGTTTGTTAAAGGGTTGGTCTCAAGCTGGTTGTTATGCTTATTAATGGTAACGCCAGCGTGTCAACTTTCAAATATATGTCCTTATGGATCCTAATTAATAATCGGTTTATTTAGTATATACATGGACACACTCTAATAAATTAAATTAGAAAATTATTTATAAAATATTTTCTAATAGAGAATGAATAAATTCTTAAAAAAATAAATTAAACTAATGGCTAAAAATCGTATTATTAAAATGAGATTTTTAGAGTCTACTCATGATTACACACTAGAAAAAACTATTAATAATTAAGTTAGAATTAAGAAAAAGAACGATAAATAAGGTTAACCATCGCTTTCAAGAGAATAATAAGATCTTCACTCAAAACAAAACAAAACAAAACAGTAAAGATGTTATTAAAATTAACACGGATGGTTCTACTAAGGCTAACGGATAATCTAGGTACGGCTTCATTTTTTGAAACAGTAAAGGTGAACCTATTCTTCTTTTTGGTGAGAAATGTGGAATATTTACGCCTCTAAGAACAGAAACCCTTGCGTTTAGGAATGTCTTGGTTAAAGCTTATGAATTAAGCCTTACCAAGTACCAACATTCAAATTGAATGTGATAACTTTACCATTGTAAACATCCTAAATAAAATTTGGCGATGTACTTGGGATATTGAAATTTTAATTTATGATATTCTTTGTATTTTACAACTGTTTTCTTCAGTACAGTTTTGTCATGTCTTTCGAGAAACAAACGTTATAGCCGACTGCATTGCTAAGTTGGTCCAGTGAAGTTCCTTGGAAGATATTCATGTCAATCTAGAGCTTTTTCTTAGTTTGAATCTAAACAAATTATAACCAAGCTAGACAAATTGTTTTAAAAACCTTTAATACAATAATATTTTTAGCTATGTGAAAAAAAGTTTTGTGACCTGACACTTTAATGCATAGAATACATTCTTCTTTCCCGTGTATTGGGGCGTTTGAGGGTCCGTTTGGAGGTTCAGAAATAATGTATTAAATTGTATTATTTTATATTAAATTACTAATATAATATAAGATAATATAATTTAATACATTATATTAGAAGTCCAGACAAATCCTCCTGAATTGCACACAATTCGTCATTTTTATATTTTAACAAATTAACCAAACAATTTCACTCCACGACATTATACTATTTATTAGCTTTTTAGCAAAAAAAAGTATTTTTTAATATTATTATAGTATTATTTTATATATAATAAGATCAAGATAATGTATGTAAAAGAACTGACATTTCATTTCCTTTCCTTTCGAATTGGAATGTAAACGGATTTTGAAAAAATGGGAAATCAATCATCAGACTAAAATTATCAATCCCATTTCCACATCTTTTTTATTCTACCCGGAATAAGAACACATCTTTTTTAGTATGTATCAAGCATATAATGAATAATATTAAATATGATAATTGATTATTCATAATATGACTTTGTTTGGCTATAAATTTATAATAAGACTTTTTATTTAAGAGGTCGTGTTTCATAAAAATGACATTTTGAAACATTAGATTTTCTGTCGAATAGAGCCTTTAACTTTAGAAACTATATATATAATTTAGAAACTTTTAGTTTTAAAAAGTAATTTTAAGAAAAAAACTATTTATAAGAAAATAAGTATCATACCAAACAAAGTTATCCAAACAAATACTTATTAATAAAAAACTATTTATATCATACATTAGTACATTACCAAACACCAATAGTATTAAAAGTTTTTTTTTGGTCAAGAATAAGTATTACATGTTTTTTTTATATAAAAACACAAATAATTATTTAAAAAAAAAAACAATTACAAGTCAAGAAATTTGACATTAGAAATGAATAAAAGTAAACTATCATTGCCAAAACAGGCAAAGAGATGCTAAAGTATTACTTCCTCCGTCCCATAATATTTGTCCTGTTTCGTTTTTGTATACTATTCATAGTTGAAAAGAATTTTTAAGATTTCTTCCAATATATAAAAAAAAACATAGTCATGTGGGGTCTTGTTTAATTTGTCTTAACGAACACTTTGATAATATCAAAAAACTATAATTTTTATTAATATATAATTAGAGATATTAACGATACAAAATCCGCCTCAACAAATGTGTTCAGTCAAAATAGGACAAATATTATGGGACGGAGGGAATACATGTTACAACTCAAGTTAGATGGCAAATTTGGATATGAACCGACACTGCCATATATGATTAGCTTCCTCTTAACATATAATTTGGGTTGGAGTGCTGGATAAATCATGCATTGCAAATATATATATTAAGTAATATCCCATACTTCAAGAGTGGACTTGATGTGATATTAATTATATTATTCTAACCTCTATATGATATCTGCAGATTTGTGGTATATCGAACATCCAACCATGCTCAAATTAGCCATTAGGGGAAATTTCAATTAGTGTCTCCATATTTAAGAATTTTTTGGTTAGTGTTCCAAGTTTAAGTTTTTTGGCTGGTATTTTTAAGGTTTTGCGATTGTTTCTTTTACGACTATTTGTTTCATATTCGCAACTTGAAATTGATTAAATCCAAGTTTATGATTGTGTATTTGCCTCAAATTGTTAGAATTCTATTTTTAAAACACTCAAATTTATATTCGAATCATATCGATTTGAATTCTGAAATAACACATTTTTTACGTTAAAAATTCAAATCGAAATGGTTTGAATATGAATTTAAGTGATTTAAGAGTCGAATGTTACTAATTTAGGGGCAAGAAATATAATGATGGACTTGAATTTGATCCATTCGAAACGAAAGAATACACATCTAAAGAAATTTAATTACGAATAAAAAAAGTCTAAAATCTTAGGGTCATCAACCAAAACATTAAGGCAACATTCTTGGACTTTAATAGATGCTAGATTGTATTATAATTAATTATAAGTTTTACCGGAAAGTAATTAGCTAATTAATATAAAGTTGTAAAAGAGCATTGGCCCTTTTTTTATTCGAATCAATGTGAGATGACACAAACACTCGTGACTCATGATGGGTTAGATTTGATTGGTTAAATTAATTCGAAATTATTTTTAAAGTTTAAATGAATTCAAAACGAATTAGTTTGATTTTGCATGATTTGTTCTTGAAAGTTTGGAATTAGAATCACGGCAAAATGTTAGGAGATTAATAGCAAGTTGGTTGGCCTATCCATTCTCCACTTCCTTCCAAACACCCTCCAAACTCTCACCTTCACCACCAACCACTACAACACATTCAACAAATCCTAACTCATACATTATTTCACACTAAATAACCACATTAGTATTATTCACTATCAACTAACGCAAAAGAAAACAAAAACCCTAAACTCTTCTTTATATATGAGTAGTCTCACAAACGAAACAACCACTAGAATCTCAACCTCCAAAACCCCAAATCTCTCAAACTTGACAACACCAATATAATTTCAACCACAAAAATGCAAGAAAACCCACAAACACAAAATCATAATAAGAACAAGGCAATGAAAATCCTTAGGAGATCAATCCACACTCTTCTCACCCACCTCCACCACTTCACCTCCACCCCAACCCTCCTTGCCCTCCCCTTCTCCCTCTCCCTCCTCCTCCACCTCCACTCCTCCGCCGCCACCTCAACCCTCCACGGCCGCCTCCACTCCGCCCTCGCTGCCGCCGGATTCCCCGTAATCTCCCCAACTCTCAACTTTCTCCTCCTCAAACTCTCTCAAATACTCTACTCCTCCTTTTCCTCACTCCCGTCATCTTTTTTCCTCCTCCTCTCCAAATCCTCCACAATCCACTCCCTAAAAAACCTCTAAAACCGCTCCTTTAACCGCTATCGCTCACAACAGAATCCGCCGCGGCCCACCACCTCCTCATTCTTCCACCTCCTCCTCACCCACATTTGCAACCTCTTCCTCCTTGTCGCCGCCAACTCCGCCTGCTTCACCCTCCTCTGCCTTGCCTCCACCTTCACCACCGCCACCGACCCGACTCCCACGTGGGTCTTCGCCGTCGGCTCGGTTTTCTACTCCGGCGTCGTCGCCAACACCGTCGTCATATGCAACCTCGCCCTGATTTCCTCTATTTGGGAGGGGAAGGGCGGGTTTCCGGCAATCCTCAAGGCGTGTGGACTGATCAGCGGAAACACTACGAATGCCTTGGTTTTAGCACTGCCGGCGAAGATTGCCATGACAGGCGTTGAGGTGGTTTTTTGGTACCGGATATATGGCGGCCCCGGCGGAGAGAGGTGGGTTTGGGCGGTGGCGGCGGAGGTGGTGCTGATTGGTTACATGTACTCGGCTTTGATCGTGTGGGACACCATCATTGGGTGCGTGTTCTACCGGAGTTGTAAAGAGGAGGTGATCAAAGAAGAGTATGCGTGTGATTTGGAGAAATTAAGATCTCTTGAAGAAGGGATTTGATTTGTGATTCGTTGATTTAGGATCAAAATACTCACGAATTTGTCACGTTTAAGTTATTCCTATTTTTCTTGTTGAGTTAGGGTGAAGTGAATGAAAGTTGTGTACATTTTAATAAAAGGATTTGTAAAAGCGTAGGATTGCCATGGAAACATTTTTCCATGCTTTATAAAACTTAGTACATTATCACAATGATGTAAAAATCGGGATTTTAGAATTGGATAGTAAGTTACTCTGTAAATTATATCGACAAATCGTAAGATTCTACCATATAACAAAATATATTAAAAATCAACCTAATGAACGATAAAAATCTTATATTTGAATTGAAAACATAGATAATATAATATATTAGTGATCTTATTATATGAAAAGATTATGTTTTTTACAATTATTTAGTTGTGATTTGTCAATATAATCATATTATAATAGATAAAAGAAAAAATGCGTATTTTTTATATTTTAAGTGTACATTTTCATTTCATAATGATATAGTGTCATATAATAAATTATCGTAAGAATCGTTCATAAAATCGTTAAAATCATATGCAAGATCGGAATTGTGCATAAGATCCTTCTGATTTTATACCGAAATATTAAGATCATACTTTCAATAAGAATCTACTAGAATCGGGATCGTTATGCCACTTTTGAATCGTAGGATCACTAGAATCGAATCAGGATTTTAACAACAATGCATTACCATACAAATGACACAAGATTTCAATTTCTACCCAAAAAAAAATTCATACAAGAATTCAAGAAAAGAAAAAAATGTTAACAGTAACAGATAGGGACTTTGGGTCCTCCTGTAACTGTAAATGAAATTGACTAATCACTACAAACAAAACAGCCCATGTACACAAAATAATTGGGCATGATGAGTAAAGTTTGAAAGCTGCATTTCAATTATGTAAATTAAATGGCCTGGATTATGTTTCTACCACTTTTTATAAAATAATAATAATATGCATCCCAAAGCTATCTGGCAACTATTTTCTCTTATAAATCAGCAACTGGTATTTACATGACTTGGAATCTGCTTTTGTAACATAATAGAAAAAAATATCATATTAGTTAACCTCTTCTCCCATTGAATTAATTTCTTTTTATTAAGTATATATAATTGTTCTTATTTGATAAGGAAATACATCAGCCGATAAAAATGAGTGAAATATATTGGAAAATATATACGAACCAAGTGATCTAAGGAATACATGCCAGTCTTAGAAATTTGTGATCTAGACTAACTTCTTTTAGCTCTAGTTGATTTTGTACTGCAAATCATGCTGAAGAATTGGGAAATCGTGTTGAATTGTTTAGCTCTGTAACAATTCCTAGCATGTCTAGCACTGCAAACTATATTAAATTACAGTTACAGCAATATCTAATCCTAGCTTCTATCTAATATAAAACCCTTGCAATGAAATTTTCCAAGAAGCCTTACTTCAAACTCAAATCACTTAACCTTTTGAAGTGTTGCCTTCCTTCATTTTAGCCTCTTTTAGAGCTTTCTTTCTGTCCACTTCTGCCTGCTTCAAGTTCTCCTCTTGTGCATTACGGAATGATTTCACAAAATTCAGGAGAGTCTGCGTAACTGCAAGTCAAATTAATGCCAAACTCATCAAGTGAGCCACTGTAGATGTACTAGTAATGTTATAGCCTAACCAAGAGTTGTCTAAAACTGAAACCTGATCAAATTTCCTTAAAAATGTTGCAGCCATGTGAGTTCCGAAAAGCTCCTAGACACTATAATTAGGGTGCGTTTGGATTGCCACACAGAATGTATTTTAAATTTTAATGCATTAAATATCATCATTTGCAACATTTAATGCAATTTGATGCATTATGGTGGCGATCCAAACGAACCCTTAGTTATATTCTAGTAACTTACCTTGCTCAAATGGACAGCCAGCTGGATCTTCGCCAAAGTACAATACAAGTCCATCTGCATTTTTACCTGTATTAAATTACATTATCTTGCATTAACTGGTCCATTTAATGTAAAATAATGCATTTTCTTTGGAAATTCAAACAGACCCTTAGTAAACAAAGACAAGGGTAGGGAGCAAGTACCGCTACAGAGTACAAATTCATCACAGATTCCACCTCCGTCTGCACAGAGCATGATACATAGAAGAAATTCCATTAAAATGCCATTTCTTCAAATCAAGATCTTAGCAAGAAGAATCAATGGATGGGGTCAATATACCTTACAAAAAAATTGAGATACAAGGCCATCATTTTCGGATGCAGCAAGCTCCTGGTTAACCTGTTCTAATCCCTTGGTTATAGCCTGCTTTTCTTCATCCAAAGCCTTCAGTTGTATCTACATGTAGAAAAACAGCTGAGGTAAAAATTTATAGCAGCAACTGAATGTAGATTAGAATGTTGTGACAGCAGACCTTTGAGGAAGCTTCAAGACTCGTAAAGTCTTCATGAAGATCTAGAAGACGCGGATTCGTTTTGGCCACAACCTGAAAAAACAATGACACAATTTACAGAACCACAGATTTGACAACTTATATTGAAGACAACAAAAAAAGAGAGCAAAACTTGATGCCAACAGTACAGAAAACGCTGAATACCTTGGCAAGATAGTGCATCAGTGTCATCTTACTGCTAGCAGCACGAGTTTCGTTGAGTTTTAGAAGACCGTCCAATTTGAATCCATTTGCTCCACCTGAATAACATTAGTTTTTAGCAGCAATTAAGAAAACTGCATTAGACAAAGATGATGATCTTTACCTCTTGGAGTTCCATTGTTTAATGTATTTCCCATCACGAGAATAATACGAATAACTTCCTTCAACTTGGAGGAGCTCCGTACCTCTGCATCCAGGACTGTTTCATCCAGTGCTAGTGCTGCTGCCTGGATATATTATTTAATAACTTTTTCTGTGACATTGTAAAATGGTTCTTTGAAATAATTGAAAAGTGAAATATGCAGCATACCATCATATCTGGGAGGGGCATCTTAACTTTTGTGAGCATGATCTCAGTGTTATTCACCCTTCAGAGTCAGAGGTGGATAAGCAACAAGCAAAAGCCACGTGCATTGAGTTAGTGAAAGGCCCTTTGTTGGGTGGTATCCACCGGATTCGGACTCGCTTTGTAGCATGATCATGGCTACGCTGTGGATCTTGATTCTTGGTTTTGTGTTTAGCCAAAGCTGAATCGGAAGATGACCTTTGGTAGAATGTGGGTGGTGGTTTCAAGAGCTTCTCAGACTTTATCTTATTAGTCTGCCCACCCATATCTTCTTCATCATGTATATAATTTCTTTCTACATTATATATATATATACATGTAGATCAGCATTTGCTAATTGCTTAATTAATGTCCTACACCGCGTACATTTCTGTATGTCAACTTCCAAATCAATATATATAATTAATTAATTATCCGAATAATTAAACGGAAACGAAACGTGATTATTTGTTTCCCGGAGAGAAGGTTCGTGTAATAATATACTCCGGTAAGAAATAATTATTTTTTTGATATAATTAAAAATGACTGATATTATACGGAGTGTATAAATAAAATACAGAATTTTCGTATGGCATTTCTGAGTTTTTGCAAAATGTCCAAATATTTGGATAATTTCATTTGATATCCCTGAAATTTTTATAAATTTTGTCAAATGTCCTAAATGTTATAAAACTAAACTTTAAACATTTGTCGTTTGTTCCTACAAATAAAGCAAAAAAATAAATTAAAAATCCTATATGAAATCAGTAGATTTTTTGCAAAAAAATAAATTAAAAATCCTATATGAAATCAGTAGATTTTTTTTTTCATATTTTATGTAATGTGAAATCAGTGGAAAAATATTTTACTTAATGTGAAATATTTTTTCTTTGGTTTTTCATATAGGGTTTTAATTATTTTTTTGATATTATTTGTATGAATAGACGACAAAATACTTAAAAGTTAACGTTAAGGACATTTTGACGAAATTTGTAAAAATCTTAGGAATACCACGCGAATTTATCCAAACCTTCAGATATTTTGCAAAAATTACAAAAATTCAAGAATACCATGCAAAAATTCCGAATAAAATATCATGCGTAACACAGGGGAAGCCGAAAACATACAAACATGAGCATTCAAAAGGGGAAAACCCTTTTACTTCTACCAAAAAAATGTCAAATTATTACAATGGATGAAACAACAGGTTCCCCATCTCCTATAACCCTCTGATTTGTTTGCTCTTCCACACTTGCAATCAATTGGGGAGATTGAAACTGTTACACTCACTTCCTAATTCTCTCTACCTAAGCCTGAATTCTATACAATACCTTACAGCAATATCTAATCCTAGCTTCTATCTTATATAAAACCCAGGGGGAAAAAGGTCAGGTACGAGCTCTCTAAATTATGTTACAGGGAAAAAATGATTTACCTAAGTACAGGATGTTGGATCTTTGTACATGATTGCAATGATACAGCTGATCTGCTCGTCTTTGTCGTCGTCCCCAAAATATGATATTTTCCCGTGCGTCGAAGAAGGCCTACAAGTCAGGATGATCTTTGTACACATGTTTGATGAGCATAGTTTGCTCAAGTCTAAGCATCATTTGTAACTCTCAGATGTCACTTTGGTACTTCTGTTGCCTCCTAAGTCATCCAATGAGTTTGACAGATTATGAACAGCAGAAATTGAAGGCCGAATTGGCGCTTCTGGCCTTTTAAATGCACCCGAGCAGCCCGGTGAGAAAGAGTTGAATTTGTTTGCAACCCTTTTAGCAGCCCCTCTGATAAAATCCTTTTGTCCATTCAAGTTGAAACTTTTCAGCGGGTGCGACTTGCGAGTACTTTATGCGGTGACTGACAGTTCATTTAGCTACCATTTGCCCTCTTACCCTTTTGAAGGGTTGCCTTCATTTGCCTTCTCCATTTCAGCTTCTTTTAGAGCTTTCTTTCTATCCAGTTCTGCCTGCTTCAAATTCTCCTCTTGTGCATTACGGAACGATTTTACAAAATTCAGGAGAGTCTGCGTAACTGCAAGTCAAATTAATGTCAAACTCATCATGTGAGCCACATGAATGTCTGTAATTTTCACATTCAAGCCCTTTTGGTTCTTCAAATCCGGAAGGAGTAACACAAGATTGTAGATGTACTAGGAATGCTATAGCTAAGCCAAAAGTTGTCTAAAACTGAAACCTGACCGAATTTCTTTTAAAATGTTGCAGCCATGTGAGTTCCGAAAAGCTCTTAGATACTAAAATTAGCTATATTCTAGTAACTTACCTTGCTCAAATGGACAGCGAGCTGGATCTTCGCCAAAGTACAATACAAGTGCATCTGCATTTTTACCCTGTATTGCATGACGTTAAGACAGTATAACACGAGATGCATAGACTTGATAGTAGTTTGTAAACAAAAGGGAAGGGTAGAGAACAAGTACCGCTACAGAGTACAAATTCATCACAGATCCTACCTCCGTCTGGGCAGAACCAATAAATGTCTTCAGAGTCTGGATAGACGGTAAAGAGAAGTGTACTGGTTAAGTTCAAACATAGCAGTTAAAGCATGATCTAAAGAAGAAATTACAAAATATGCCATTTCTGCAAATCAAGATTTAGTTCTTAGAGCATGATATTTTCAGAAAACTTAACAAGAGAAAGCAATGGATGGTGTCAACATACCTTACAAAAAATTTGAGATACAGGGCCATCATTTTCAGATGCAGCCAGCTCCTGGTTAACCTTTTCTAATCCCTTGGTTATAGCCTGCATTTCTTCAGCCAAAGCCTTCAGTTGTATCTGCATATTAAAAGTAGTTGAGGTCAGAAGAACATCATCCGTTCCTCTATCCAAATCAATGGTAAACATTTATAGCATGAACTAAATGTAGATTAAAATGTGTGACAGCACCATCTAAAGTAGACACATGTAGCAAATTTGCAAGTTGTATAAATATGAAATCAAGTTTTCCCTGGTGGAAACAGATGATTTTGCTCAAAATTTACTTTTTCTCAATATCAACAAAATTTAATTAATGTTTCAGGAAATAATATTGAATATGCAACTATATCCTCCCAACAATTACAAACTAAAAGTTAGAAAACTACACAAATAAATCAACATGCAAAAATCATTCTATTTTCATATGCGTAAAAATCATCCCAATATAAGATGACAATTACACTTACATTTCTAATTTAAGATAGGATTGAAGGAAACTTTATCAGTTTTAACAAAAAGGTTATCATTTTGAAAAGTTAATTTTACAAACTAATGTACAATCTTGTTAATGTGTACTTTCAAGTGCGTCCAAACTTAAAAAATAACATCCAGCACAAACATTGCAAAGAACATATATTTTACACTTGTACTTGCATATAGGTGCAATATATCGAAGGTTTCTACATTTTTCTTTATTCTAGCAGGGACTTGGGAGTCTAAAGATGAACTGGCCATCCAGATTGCAAATGGAGATGGTTGACAAGATTCAACAAAATGCTTCTGTTGGGCATCTAATGAAAATACACATTGATTTCCCTTTTTTATGGGTATTTTTGTACTTTGTTTCTCATGTTCCTTGTATGTGGAAAGTCTGTACTCTACCCCCTTCATGAATAAACTCAGATTATTCGTAGTTTCAGCTGCATATCTGATGTTTTTATTCACCCAGATCATCCAACAAGCAAAAGCCACCTGTCAGACTGGTCAAGCCAGTACATAGTAATATAGCTTGAAGATTGTAGCAAGGGATAGAGAGCAGACCTTTGAGGAAGCTTCAACACTCGTAAAGTCTTCATAAAAATCTAGAAGATGCGGATACTTTTTGGCCAGAACCTGAAAAACAAAGACACAATTCAACAAAACAGTGACAAAGTAGACGCCACTGCAGGAACAATAAATAAATTGCATGAGGAGAAGTTTTCTACGAAAGCATTAAAAAACCACAGATTTGCAGCTCACAAAAGTGAAACTAATGCCTATCTGAACTTTTCAAGCACTTCTATTTTTCAATCTACACTGAAAACAACAAAAAAGAGCAAAACTGAGAAGAAGAAGAAGAAAAAAAGTATAGTTTTTCACAGTATATCTCTTTCCGTCTAAAAATCTTCATTTGAGTCTTCTCATTTGTTACTTGTATAGGTAATCCCTATATAGTTGCTTATCATCTTCCGTTTGTACAGCTTCTGCAACTTGGTTAACTATCTTGTATCTAGAGTCTAGACTAGATTTTGTACATATACTCATACTGTGAAGAAAACACTCCTGAGACATTTCTTGCTTTCCAGAGACTCCTTAGATGAAATAAAAAATATCACAATCCAAATGAAAACACTAAGGGTTTGTTTGGAAACCTATTTATAAAGACATTTTTATTTATAAATAGTTATTTCTCATTTTCATATTTTCACATGTCACTCAAATTCCAATAATACACAAGTATTCTTCAACAAAAAAGTACATTATAAGTAAAAAGTCTTTGTAAATAGGCTTTTTCAAACAAAGCCTAAGTCTTCCTACTCTAGTGCAATTTCGGTTTAAGTTTTACGTTTCATTTATGTCTAAATATTTTTTCGTAGTCTTCAGGCTCATTTCCAGTATCCAAGTTGTTCATGCATCAGTGGACATACATTAGATACTAGACTAGCCAATTAGAAGTAATGACATAGCAATATTGGACAACACGAGAATGCACCACCCGTTAGAAAGTATAAACACCTAGATACCAGAAGAGTACAACTCCATCAAAAAATCTTAACATCTGATGTAAGTTTAAATGAAGGAAAGAGGGGGCCGGAATATGTTTTTTTGGGCATCTGAGATCATCGAATTATGGGAAGTAATAAATAAAATGGCATAAAGCTCGCTCTTGCCAATTCCTTCACATCATTGTCTATTTTCATCTAACCTCCAATCTAGTCGACAGGATTCAAGGGATTCAAATGGAAAGGAATAAATACCTTATGTTGGGTTACACTAGTAGAAGTTCATATGAAGCATGGTTCTGTCAAGAAGAAAACAACTTTTTTTTTTACACAAGGGGAGAGCAACACCGTAAATCTTTACTATATATGCTATAATCACTTTCTAGATTATGTTCCTATGTGTTTTCATTTCTAACAGACAACCGATACAGGAGTAAGAGCAGGTAGGTCTACAAGATGATTAGATTATTCTATTTAGCATAGAACCAGATCTTAAGTATCATTTTTATGATGAAACCAAAGAGATATTATGTTGCTCAGTGGGAATGTACTGACACGAGATACCAACAGTAGTAGCAGGACAACATAACTAGTACAGAAACGCTGAAAAACGATTCATGGACAGTGCATAGACTTATTTGCAAACATATAAACTAGATATACCTTGCCAAGATAGTGCATCAGTGTCATCCTATTGCTAGCAGCACGAGTTTCATTGAGTTTTAGAAGACTGTCCAATTTGAATCCGTTTGCTCCACCTTCACAGCATTAATTTGTAGTAACAATTAAGAAAGTACATTAGACTCTTGTCAAAAGCTTGATTTCTGGAACTAGCAAACGTTTTTTTACTATTTTCTAGAACAAAATGTGAAGTGAAACCTCAAAGTAACAGCAGACATGGACAACAAAAATATTCACCCACTCCACCCCAAACAAAAATAAAAAGTATTGGTATTCTACCAGTGATTTCCAAAAAGGCTAAGCAACTTGTACATCAATAATCAAATGAGGAGTTTGTGCAAATGCTATGAAAAACCTAATTTCTAGAATCTCCTAGATTTTCTTGTGATAAAAAAAAAGGTGTAGTGTGTTTGTGTAGAGTGACGTACAGGAGAGAAGGAAGAAAGTGAGAAAGTGTATGCTCATTGAGAGCAATCAAAAGTAAAATCTCAATGAGAACTTTGCTACAGAAAGATTTAGTGCATAATGTAATAAATATCAGCTACAGTTATATGTCCACTAGAATGGGTATCTCGAAAAACAGTTAGAAAGGTACACTAAAACAAAGATTCTAGATACCAACAAAACATCCCAATGTTGTATACTCTATAATAGTACATTGAGAAGTGCGCACTAATACTATAGGAAAGCTGTACATCAAACTTTGTAAGAGCTACAAAGATGATGACCTTACCCCTTGCCGTTCCATTGTTTAGTGTATTTCCCAGTGCGAGAATAATACGCATAACTTCCTTCAACTTCGAGGAGCTCCGGACCTACTTGACATCAATAACACATCAGAAAAGAGGTCCAGAAGAACAAGATTGTACAAGAAGTAACATCTTAACAAGTCGTGTATGTACCTCATTACATGCAGAATATACAATATTTAAACTTCTTTTGAAGTCAGTAATCTGCAAAACAACAAATGAGCTAAAATATAATAATCCAGTATGTCATTCCTAATTTTGCCTTGATATATTCAGTGATTTATATGCTTCTTATATATGTTAGACAAGTTCTAAGCCAGTAAGAACCTGCGAATTAAACTGAATCTTGAACAAGAATACGCGTAATTTGGATTCCACCCTCGGAACTTTCATGAGCTCCAGGAAGAACTGGAACATAAATTTGAAAACACTAAGATTCACAATTTGAATAACCAAAAGAGCAAAAATCACTGAAGAAAAAATGATTACATATATACACATGAAACACACTAACTTATCTATTTTCTGGAGTTAGGATTAATGTCAAATGTAAGAGGGCAAGCAGGTAAGACAGCATGCATCAGAATTATATAACATAGCACTGAATCAGGATAGATCCTGGACTAGTCACTTTCTGTAATAATAGCTTCCAACAACTAAATAAGCACACTGTAGGTTTAACGCGAGCTGATGGGCCAGAATAACTCAGTTGACTTCAACCTATCTGTCTTACCTCTCTTTAATAGAAAAGTTAGATTCCATTGACTGATGTATTTAACTAAAAAATATGCTCATTTTAGATATCATACTAGAGACTTGCACGGGCTTGAATCCAAAACTCAGTGCAAAGACGGATCTTTAGGTGGAAGAAAAAATTGTAAATTGTGGAGATCAGTTTCTTTGGCAACTATTTTGGACCTTATAGAAGAATACAGGAATAAGAAAGTATATGTAACAAAGACAAGAAAATTGATATACCAAAACGAACACGAGTCCATCAAAAAAGTGAAAAAAACACCCCAACTGGAACAAGTGTATGATAGAACTATGAGCATGGGTCTATGCAAGGCCAAGTACAGAACATGATCCTAGACAATCTGCAAATACACCTTTAATAAGAGAACAATTGATCATTTTAGGCATACCAAAAGTGTCAAATGTGAAAACTGATGTAACTCCAAAATCCAAATAATCTAGTACTTACTTCGAGGATCTGAATCCCAATACCTCCTTCCGAAGTCAAGAAAAAAATGTGCACCAATACATTGAAGAAACAAACTACCACAGATGTAGTCACAACCAGAGCACATAATACATTGGGTGACATCCCTATTAGGTCCGGAACCCATTAGAAATGAACAGTATCACATAAAAGGTTTGACTTCCAGAGGTATCCTGAATTTGCAAAGAAATTAAGGAAGAACTAAAATCCGGAAAAGGGAGAAAAAGTTGGGCTAATAGGAACTCCTAACACGGTAAACTCTGATATTGCGTTAAGTAGACAACTCATGAAACTGCAAAAGACAAATAAACTAGGAGTTTACCTAACCCCCAGCCACAGAGGCTCCAGAGAAATATATTAAATTCCATCAAACTCAAGTGGGGGAAGCTTATAATTATGAACAGAAGAAAACTGGATATGATACAGAAAACTGGTAATGAAAAGAGTAAACTGAAATCGAAAAATCCTCAACAAACTCTTGTTAAATAAAAGCAGAAAAGGAAATCCGCACATCTTGAACAAGCATTTTCCTTTCTTTGTTGATGCCCCATAGTTTGTCTAAATTCAATAGTCCTTACAAGTGTTGACTATAAACTACGGCCTCTATCCCTTCTGATCTTTTGATCTGATAGAAGTGCGTATCTTCATTTTAAAGGGGAGGGAAGCGAAAGAACAGTATCCATATCAAAGCAAATAAGACCACACTACAGATAAAGGAGCAACTAAACCTTAAATATTACGGAATCAGAGATCACACGCAGCACAAATTCATAATAACTCCATGATCTGTGTCAGCACAGGTTTTAGATATCATAGATGCTTAGTTTTCATATGCAGATTGCTGAATCAAAGATAACCCGGACCATGAACACATGCTAATTCCAATTTCTATGCAATATTGGAAGACAAATTGCTCTTATATGCACATAAAATAAACCACAATTCACCCTATGTAGCAAAATCATTTCATAAAAAGCTTACATTGACATACCTGTTCACACTTTCCCAGCTTTGCTTTGTCCCCAGCATAGTTCTACGAGTTGCAGGAAAGAAAACATACCAACAACAGTTAAGTTTCAAATCAACGACCGGTGACGAAGTGCAAACATGAACAATCTTCCTCACTTTGTAACTTACATCAATCTTCACACGACTATATAAATAATTAAATTGTACTACGTAATATACAGAAGGTAATGGGTCAGATAGATCACTTTACCTTGAGAAGCTCCATTTCCTCTTTAGTAGGACAAAATTTTATCAGATTTTCAACTTGATCTGCATCCAGTACTGTTTCATCCAGTGCTAGTGCTGCTGCCTGGATATGTTATTGGGAAACATAGTTAATACAATGATATCCAGAAAGTTGTACCATAAAGTTAAGAACAGAACAAGGTTGATAGCAGTGAGCAGCTCTCTACGAACAACCATCATAAAAGACTACCATATGACACGCACTGACGATGGAATTTCATAACCCTTTTGTGCCTACCCAACCAAGGCTATACAAGCCTTTCCTATGAACAAAAAGTATAAGTGGACTTTAGTTAAATGTACTTGTGCCATTCCCTATGACAAAATTTTATGGTAGCACATTTTCATTATATTCATTTTAGGAACCTTTCTTATGATAATTCACGTGATAACACCCAAAGGCTTCCAAGAAAAGCAGGTCAAGACCCACAAGCTCAAATCTTTGAAGCATTGGGACACTGGAAGAGGACACAACATCCTCTTAGGGTTTGTTTGGTAGAAGGAGTTTATTGTTTATAATGTGTTTTTTGTTGAAAAGTAGTTTTTGAAATATGTGAGACATTGAGATTTGTGCAAGGTTGAAAAACACACTTTTGCTTATAAAGTGTTTATAAACACTTTACCAAACGGAGCCTTAGACAAGTTGTGCTATGGAAACAAACACCGAAGTGATGAGGACATGAACCCCACAGAAAGCACCAGTATGATGACTCAACAAGGATGAAGGCAGACTTCTTTTTTTGTGACATCTCGGATCCCCTGACTAAAAATTGAAAGGTACAACTTCTCCAGTAAGTAAACCTTTAATGTTTTGATGTGTGGTGGCTTGCTTGTTCTATTATGAAGGACAGTGTAAAATGATTCATTCAAATAATCACGGAAAATTTGTGGTACAATTGAAAAGTGAAATATCCAGCATACCATCATATCCGGGAGGGGCATCTTAACTTTTGTGAGCATGATCTCAGTGTTATTCACCCTCCTCAAATCAACCTGCAAAGCATAGGTTACATTAGCAGAACAATCTTAATACAGGTCAGTGACACATCGGATGACATGTACATCAAAAGGTAGATGCTAGGTAATAATGTAATATTGCAGTATGAAATCCAAACATTAGCATAAATTTGATATTGTAAAAATAAAAAGGACATGGGAGTAGATCACACCAACTAAATTAAAGTAATCAAAACTGCAGAAATTAAGATAAATTCTTCATGGTTCTCTAAGTTTACCAGGTGAACAATTTCAGATTTAGGAGCAGCTTTCTTCTGTCCTCCAGATTTGCCAGCAGGTTTGGCGACTGTGGCAGAAAACAGAGTCTCAATTTCGGACACATCAATTTCTGGTTCACTAGATTTTAAAGAAGATGAGCATCAGTTAACAGGAACACGAATAGATAAATAAATTATGACATAGCGATATAGACTTTCATTAATAAATTTAAAAAAAAGAATAAATCTCGCTGCTGACATTAAAATTGAAATATCAAAACCAAGAACTCATAAATACAATAGTCAAACTTAGAGAGCATCAGTTATGGATGCAAAGGAAAAAGATTTTCAGCATAAATAAATTCAAAAGTTGATGTATAAATGAAGATATAATAACTTTGAGACCTTGGTTGTCTTTGTAACTCCTCCCATATGCTTCCCTGCTGCACCCTTGTTACCTTGCTCCAATGTAATGGCTTCAACGGTGGCCTTCGAGGAAGTGTTGAAGCTGTAGTTCGAGTAAGACGAGGTGCCGGTACTTTAGGACCAAATGATGGTGGTGGTGGAGCACCTCCACCAGGAGGTCTTGGTGGAGCAGGAGGACCGGGTATTCTTCCGCCTGGAGGAGGTGGTGGAGGTGGACCTCGACCTCCAGGAGGCGGTGGTGGCGGCGGACCTCGACCTCCTGGTGGGGGTGGGGGAGGAGGTGGTCCTTGACCTCCTGGTGGAGGTGGCGGAGGGGGAGGTCCTCGACCTCCTGGTGGTGGTGGGGGAGGGGGCGGTCCTCGACCACCTGGTGGAGGAGGGGGAGGGGGCGGTCCTCGACCTCCAGGCGGTGGTGGAGGAAGGGGTGGTCCTCGACCTCCAGGCGGGGGTGGAGGTGGTGGTGGTCCATAACCACCAGGCAGGGGTGGAGGAGGGGGTGGTCCTCTACCTCCAGGCGGGGGTGGAGGTGGTGGTGGTCCATAACCACCAGGCAGGGGTGGGGGAGGGGGTGGTCCTCGACCTCCAGGTGGTGGAGGAGGTGGTGGTGGAGCTCGAGTTCCAGGTAGGGGTGGGGGTGGAGGTGGAGCTCGACCTCTGGGTAGGGGTGGGGGTGGGGGTGGGGGTGGCGGTGGAGGTGGGGCTCGACCTCCAGATGATGGTGGGGGTGGAGTAGGAGCTCGACCTCCAGGTGGTGGCGGGGGTGGGGGCGGAGGCGGTATGGATAGAGATTGTGAAACATGTCTCTCAGGTGGTGGTGGTGGTGGTGGTGGTGGACCTCGAGCTCCCATACATGGCAGTGGTGGAGGTGGTGGTGGCCCTCGAGCTCCCATAGGTGGTGGTGGAGGTGGTGGTAGACATCGAGCTCCCACAAGTGATGGTGGTGGCGGTGGTGGTGGTGGTGGAGGGGGAACTTGAGCTTGAACTTTACTTGGTGCCAAACTCAATGGAGCTATTGGGGGAGAAGGGGAAAGCTGGTGGGCTCCAAATAGTGAAGCAGATGCAGACAGATAAGCACCAGTTGTCAGGGGTGGAGGAGTACGATGCACACGGGGAGAAGGTGGAGGGGGGGGAGAAGGTGTTTGTGCTGCAACATAAAATAATGTGTGTGGGGATGGTGACGATAGCAAAGAAGCTCCTTGTCTCAAAGGTGGTGGAGGAGGAGGAGGAGGAGGAGGAGGAGATAGAGAGGGGGGTGCAAGTGACAAACAAGGCGAAACACCTTCAACTTCTGGCACATAATAGTTGATTGAAGGCAAAAGAGACCTAGAATGAGAATGAAGGGGTAGAGGAGGAGGGGGAGGTGCAGATTTAATATGAGAAAAACCAAGAATTGAAGAAGGTCGTGGTGGTGGAGGTGGAGGTGTTGGTGGTGAACTAGGTAAGGGAGATGAAGGCAGTAATTTTGTAGTTGAATTTGTAGAATGACTGCTTTCAGTTGGCTGTGGGGGAAGTGGTGGTCCTTGTGGCTGAAGTGGCAAGGAGCAAACTTGCATTTCTTCTTTTGGTGGAAGTGCAGCAACAACATGGTTTGAGTGATAAGAAGTATCTATTTCACTGGCTTCTGAAAACTCTTGAGCAGATTCCGCACGCCTCATTGCTCGTACCTCCTTGATTGAATGTTTATGTCTATCAACATTGAGAGTTCCAATCTCAATACTTGAAGAACAAGACTTTCTAAGAACTCCATTGGAGTCCTTTGCTTGATCGTTGGTTCTTGCTAGAGAAGGAGGCGCACTATTGACCCTCATAGGTGGATAAGCAATGTGCATTGAGTTAGGGAAAGACCCTTTATTAGATGGTACCCACCGGAGTTCTGTTGGCTTTTGTTGCACTGGTTTTGTAGCATCACTCTGTGGATCTTGATTCTTCGTTTTATGTTTGGCCAAAGCTGAATCAGAAGCTGACTTTTGGTAAAATGTGGGTGGTTTCTTCGGCACAGGTTGCAAGAGCTTCTCAGACTTGAGCTTAACTGCATCAGATGACTTTCTCTGAGGACCAGTGCACTCTGACCTCGTCTCCCCAGCCATATCTTCTTGATCATATATTTTCTCCACCCCTTCCACCACATTGTGTAGATCGGCAGTTGCTAATTGGTTAATCTTTTTTCTGAGTGCATCACCAACCCATGTGAAGGAATCTATCTCTTTTTCTTGGTCATCCAAATCAATATCCTTCACCGTGTACATGTCAGTTTCAACCGCCACAATTCTTTTCAGATTTCCTTCATCCAAAGCTATATCTTTCACATCATACATATCGTATTCTGATTCAATTATTTTATGGTTCGCATCATCAACAAGAATATCCTTCACAGCATCAGAGTCGAAAACTAAAGTCTGTTGTTGATTTGCATCATCAAGAGCAATGTCCTTGACCGCATTAGAGTTTAGTTCTGCCAGTCCATTATGTCTTTGACTCCCCTCATCTGATGCACAATCTTGAAATGCAGGAGGATCAAAATCTCCCTTACCTTCTGTCCCGTCAACAACATTGCTGAAAATCTCTTCAACTTCATAAAATTCTTCAGGCGAGGCAGCTCCCCCATCATTTTCATCTTCACTTTCTACATCAGTGCTAGTTGTAGAAGAAGCTGCATCAGCATCCAGAAACCGTACCTGGTACAGTTATTATGAGTACGAATTCAACTCCTGCAGCTTCCAAAAAATGCCAAAGAGAAGAAAATTTACAACCTACCTCCGCTTTGAAGTCCCTCGGAAATTGATCCTTTGCATCCCACATAATATCAACTTCGTCACGGCTAAGCAGTAAAGTATTTGAACGAACAAACGCTGTGTGAAACATAACTCTGAACATTATTTCCTCCTTTGTATCAAACAAGTAGACGCATTCCAGAACAACATCCCCTTGAACGCGGCAACGAATATCTAGTTTCACTGGATCCATCTGCAGCCACAAAGCAAACAACTTTTTAGCAACTAGTGACCCTTCCACAAATATTCAGTTGGAGTCAACAACTACCTCATAGTATTTGGGAATGCGCTTTCTCCTCTTTGAGGAAGAAAACAGCAGCTTCGTACTTCTGCTGGACTTGATTAAAGGATCCTGGCCAAATACACGAGCCATAGGTCTGCCACCTTTTCCTGCATCAAATCGGGGAGGGGCTCTGAGAATAAGGCAATCTACAACTAAAGGAGTATTTGAGGGAGGCCACTCTGTTTCTATATTTCTTCTAGATATATACTGAAGATATCTCATCTGTGATGGTTGGGGGTTTAATGGAGACAAGAGATGAAGAAGGTCCTTTGGAGCTTGCTTGTAAACCATTTCAAGTGTCTTTTGTTCCCCATTGTATTGTTTCCTATACAAAAGAAGACCAGCAAGCATAAATGCAAGAACTGGCCAGCCTCCTCTCTCGCAGTGCATCAATAATACGTTCTGTTGTCCCTCCAAAGATAACCAGCTTTCGCTGGATCGTAGGAAGTGGTAGATCATTTCAAGAGGTAGAAGAGGACAATTCTCATATTGCCTAGGATACTCCATCACTGTCATATCATACTGAGACAATATATCAGATATTTGACTCCTCCGGTCTCCTTCTTTAAAGTTGAACACCATGAAAGAAGCATCAGGATAGTAATCCTGTAGCTGCACCACAATACCGCCCATATACTGTTTGTATGCATCTTCATCCAGCACATCGGTGGAGAAGCAACAATCAAACACTGGACGAAAGAAAGAAAGTAAAAAAAACCACCATTATTAATTTGGAAATATAATGATAACTAATTGCAGGTTGTGGTATAAAATCCACTCCCACTACAAACAAAATAAACAGATATCCATACGAGTGGAAAATGTGCATAAGAACACTGAAGCCAGGAAAGAACTTGGAGAGTCAGGTGAATTTCAGAGGAAGTCCATAAAAAGCAACAAAATCTGATATTTTAACAGAAGAACAAGCAGCCAAAAGATAATAGAGAGCACAAGTGCTGAAGTGTACCGTTGCCAATCATCAAGCATACAACTTTCTCCCTATTAGTACAATGACATTCCCTAAGATTCCCTCAAAGCTAGTTCCAAGCATACTAAATGCCAACACAAAGACATCAAAAGACAAATGCTAACACAAAAGCAGAAAATAAGGTAAAGCAACGCAATCATAACACAAAAAAGAGCTCCCAATCAGCAAAAGGGGAAGGAAATTAGTTCTCTTCAATCTTCCAAAGAATGTCAATGCCCCATATGAAAATTAGCAATTAGGAACAAACATACCCCTACAGCAATTCAGCCTCAATCAAGCAGAAATATAAAAGGAAACAAATTTAGAATTCAACTTGCACAAGCCACTGATGATCAAAAACCCTAAAATTGGGGGTTACCGTAAACGCGCTCAGAAATCTCGAGAAGCCGATCCGGCGGCTTCCGGTAGAACAATCGGCGGAACAGCGCCATCTTATGGCGCTGTTACTACCTACAACCGGATCCAAACCGGTCAAATTCCAGACCACCCCAGCCCGGAGACCAATTCCGTTCCAAAGCAAATCCACACCGTAGATCCCCCGCAATTCTTCAATCCAACGCCAAATTCCTCACCAAACAAAAATCCGATCACATATAGCAAGCCAATTCAGCACAACCTCTTCCCCATGATCAGAGCTCCGAACTGATTCAACGAAACAGGGACACAGCCAGATAGCGAAAATTCGAGAAAATGCGAGTGAAATTGTTACAAATTAGAAACTCAAGCTAGATCAAGAGCTGGTGTTAGGTTAAAGAAGATGGAACGATGGTATCAGAAATTGAGCTTCAATCCATCACATGGAGAGGAGAGGAGGGAAGAGAGAAAGCAATTGAAAGTGTGGACTGAAAAGGACCGAGTCCTTTGTCTTCCTCCCCTCCTGCTGGCTTTTGCTGCTCCCTCTTCTTCTTCTCTCTCTCTCTCTCAGCTCTCAATAATCAATATTACCAATATGGGTAATAGGATCTACTATCTTCCTGTTTACAGCAAAAAAAACGCTTTTTCTTAATAATTACGGAGTAATTGATTTTGGTTTGGTTAATACGTACACGTGGCGTGGGAATTTACAGATAGGGAAGGGGAGGCGGGTAGAAGACGTAGGAGAGAGAGAAACGGTAGCTTGCAGACATTTGCTAGTGACAGGTAATTTCTGTGCAACAATTATTTATTTATTTTCCTCTTAAATCTTGCCTGAAGAGTCCAAGCCATTTTAAAATTCTATTTTTGATACTCAACCTACCAAATTTTGTTCATAGATTTATTTAATTACTCACATTCAAAATTATTTAAATAATCTCAACTAATTTTGTACATTCGTTTTTAATATTTTGTTAAGTAGATCTTTTGTTGTGTTTAAATTGAATATTTACTTTTTGGAAAAAAATTATGTGAGAATAGACCTTTAGTGAAAAAATGTTGAATATACATGGATTTATAATTATATATGTATGATTTTAGTAGGTGAAAACAATTATTAGATATTTTTAAAACATTTAAAAAGGTAATGCTCAAATGAAAATGTATTTTAAACCAACGACAATAAGACATCCATATCTTATTTTGTCTAAAGCGTAATAGTTGATTCCCTTTTTTTTTAAAAACGACCTAATATAATATAAACCATATAGACAAAATTAATCTGAATTTTAAAAAATTACTAAAATATCATAAATTATAATTCATATAAGTTACCATTCGAGTTGAAACATGGATGAATAAGTCGACATAAAAATTAGTAATTCAACTTACAAGAATAATAAATTAAACATTGGCACTTTCTCGACTTCTATGTTATTTTTATTATAATTATAGTTTAAAAATCAACTCGTATAACTTTTGGTTAATAAGTTATTCGTTTGTGTTATTTTGATAGTTTTTAAATTTTATTTTATTTTGAATCTAAATACAATCTTTTGTATTATTCTTGTTTATTTTTCCTTAAATAAAATAGAGATAAAAATATCACTTTTTCTCTTGTTTTATAAATATTTGCTTGGATTTTTATTATAGAATTTACTTTTTCCAATTTAGAGTAACAATCTTTAAAACGTGATTCTTATCATATATACATTTTAAGAACATAAAATTGAAAAGTGGAAAAACATACGATGAAAAATGGCTTACCTTAAACTTTCTGTTTGAATCTATATCGACTGATTAAGAATGAGTTGTTAGCAAATAGCAGGAGTATGTGACTGGCCCTTTAGTCTACAAAGTCAGTTTACATACCCCTGCCAGCAGCTCGATCATCTATGGAAGATATATATCATGTCCACAACTATGTTCAACAAATATAAATTTATCCATTACTTATTTGCCTTAGATGAGGAACATAATTGTAATTAAGCAAGAACAAACATTGACAAAGAGCGCGCACATGTATTTACACCTGATCAAGATAAAATATTATCAACTTTATTTGTGCATGACACCATATGGGCTTATCGACTTCAATTTGTGCATGACAATATCCTTACAAAATCCACCTAATTTAATTGAGAATATGTGAAATCCTAAATCTCAAAAGTTTGAAATCTACGATATTTTATGTAGTTATATTCACGGTTTCGGAACCGGTTCTTAGCTGATTCTCCGGTTTAGATTCCGGTTTCAGTCTCGATCTTATTAGTGGAGTTTTACACAATATATGAAGTGAGTTTTTATACATTTGTCTCTTAAAGTAAGAAGTATTATGGGTCTTAGAATTAAGGAAATAGATGACTGAGATTAAAAGGGATAAAAAGTGAATAGTGATGCAGTGGTATAACCGTAAATACGATAAACTTTTTTTTTTCGGTCAACATTTTTTTTTTCCGTCTCTGATCGTTCTGGATTAGACAATTATTGACGTGCACATATAAATATTACATGTTTATTTTATGTACCGTAAAGTTCACATATAACATGCTCATGTTCAAACACATGTCTTTGAATATTTAGTGATTATTTGTGAACATGAATGTACAAATAAATGAACATTTAGTACTTATTTGTGAACCTTCTATATAGGCTATTCCAGAATGATCAGGGGACGAAAACGAAAAAAAAAAAAAAACAAGTTGTTGATCGGAAGAAAAAATAAATTGACGGTCGAAATCACTTCGTATTTCGCACCCTAAAACCACTTCTCACATGATCCTACTTCATAGTATGAGTATTAAATGAGAGTCCACCTGTTTCGATCTTTCATTTTTGGGCTAAACCATTTGTACTATTCATCGGCCTGATCTTACATCAAGACAAATTTTGACCAAAAAGCCCCTTAACAAGTGTAGTAGAGTCACCGAAATATCAGGTAATTAAGTAATACTCCCTTCTTAGTACTCGTTTGGTTAGGAAGTAAATTCTCATGATTTTAAATACCTTGAAAAGTGATATCAAATATATGTGTTTGGTTGACTTTTATTTTTTAAAAATTCAGATATTTGAATTTATGGGATTTTCAATTCATATAAAACATAGGAAGTGTAATTATCTAGGGAGGGATGGATAAGATTTTTTTTCCCATATTTTCCATGATTTAGATTTTAACCAAAAATAATTTATCAATTCTCATAAATTCAAATTTTCATATTTTGATTTCACATGAAGTAATTTCCTAGGAATTACACTTCCCGTATTCAACCAAACGAGCACTTAGTTATACTTGTTTGTGTAGAATTTTACACATTAAAGAAATTTATTAATTGAAAGTAACTTTAAATATATAAATATTTTTGTAAAATTAATCACTTGTTATATTTCAGAATCAATGGACAGAAAAAAGTCAAAATATATAAGAAAAAATATAGTCATGTGGGGTCTTGTTTGATTCGTCTCAACGAGTACTTTGATAATATCAAAAAAATATAATTTTTAAAATTATGTAACGAGAGATATTAACGATACAAAATCAGTCTCGACGGATGTGTCCGGTCAAAAGGAGAAGAAGATTTGGGGACGGAGGGAGTATAAATAGATGTCTTATCACTAAATGGTATGTCGTGTTAAGCGAATATTCAAGTTTATTAGGATTCCATATGTTCGCATGATCGCATCACAATTAACTTGGTACGGAAATTTAGTACTCCGTAGCTCGATCGTTGGACACAGAAAACTGTACAATGTGAGCTGCAATCCCCAAACGTAAGCCACCCATGAGATGACAAAGTCACGTGACCTCTCACAAACTCTCACGCTCCAATTTGCTCAATTAATCACGACAATTAATACATTATTAATTAGTTAATTAATTGGAGTGCACTACTGTATGAAAATTCGTTAGACCGATCCTTTTGGATCCCGATGCTGGTTTGATTTGTGGAATTGTGAGCTGTTGTTACGTGTCAGACATCATCACTGTCACGTTGATGATGATTCTGTATATATATATATATATATATATGGTTTTCTTTTCCCTTTTGTTTAATAGGATCTTGTTCTTAAAATAAATAATACGTTTACATTAGAGACTTTTTGAAGTTTTAGCCGTACAATCTTGATTGTGTAGAAATTGGTGATATTAGACAGATAGATACTCTGATTCCCATGACCCAACTAATCCTGAACTTTTTTCTTCATCTTGTTTTCTTTTCAAATCCTGATTTCTTCTTCACAAGTCACTGATAAGTAACCAACTAGAAAACTTTGTGGTATCTCCAGTACTAAACTGAACTTTTGACCAAAAAAAGTAACACTAACTGAACTCCCCAAGCAAGATAGTAAATGTGTAAGAGGGGAAAACAAAAGAAGGAAGATTACTTCTGTAGTTGTAGCATTATGATATAAGGAGGCCAACGCCATTTGGCAATTTACATTACTGCATTTCTCTCAGGTTGGCGATGGAGGTATCCGAGGAAAAATGAGCTGCCCAACTTTGAACTCAGAACAACCCTAGAAGTATTATGTGTTAGTAGATATGAATCCAGCAATGTCAGGCGCGGTTCTGGAAGTGGTCTTTGTCATCCTTTGTCCATGGTTCTTGGAACGAGCAAGGTGTTTCTCTGATGTTTGTTACAACTGCAATTGAACACATACTTGCCAGCGCGTCGGTTTTTCCAATAACCAGGAAGGAAATTACGGATCCTTTTGTATATAGCATTCATTTGCCCGGATTCTTACCTGAAAATCCACAAACCAACAATCAGAAGAGAATCATCTGTTTCATAGAGGCAGAAATCAATCTAGGCAATGTGGCAGAAATCAGAATGTATGGTTTTTGGAGAACATGTTTTCTTAAAATATAGTACAAGCTAAATCAACTGCGCAAAAATCATTTGGTTTTCTTTTATCATGAAACTCTTACATGTATCCTGTAATTTTAGGATAACTGCAAAGAGATGTTCAGTTTTTCTCTTACCTTTTTTGAAACCATGACCTTCGAACTGCCTGACGAACATGACGTTCATGTTTCTCCAGAAGCTCATCAATCCTATGTGTCTGTGATAACAATGGTCCAGAGAATTCAACCTTATCCTCATTATCCTGAAAAACACCGGTATCAGATCTTTTCAAGTTGCAAAATACTTGTAAAAGACAAAAATCAAACATCAGACTTTTGAACTCTTGGCTTAACTACCAATCTACTTTCTTCTACCTTTGATTATCAGTCTCACTTAGTTAAGCTATTTTTCACTGCTCTAAGTTATAACCAACTATTGCTGCTTGTAAATGAGGTTTCTGTGTATACAATTTTGCAGTGTTGCTCTGCTAAATACTAGTTTCATACAGCCATCATACGAGATTACGCATTCTACTATAACAATACCTAGAAAATTTGGGGAGAGAGGAAGTATGATAAGCTATATTTATGTTTACTTACCTTATTGTTCCTCTTGGCATCAATCTCTTTCTGATAGAGTGCCATAGACAGATCTTGCGAGTGGTATCCATCAAAAGCATCGAAAGAATCTGGTCGGCCAAACTGGCTCCACTGCCTCTGCACCCTAGGCTTGACAGCCTCAAAAAAATCATGCCCACGGGAATTTGCACGAGCCCCATTCAAGATATTACGATTGTCCCCCTTTGGCAACTCGAAATTGCATTTATCATGTGACGTTGATGATGGGATTGATGGCGGCTGTTCAAACCCATTAAGGCTTGCTTTGGAACTAGACCGGCTGTGTGACTTGACGGATCCACAGTCCCTTCGGTTTTTCACCCAAGCAAAGCCGCTTGAACTTGGAACTTGCATGGGACCTGAAAATGGTACATCCCCTTGGGACGCATTCTTTACGTGTAACACCTCTTTTCTTTGATCATCTGACACTTCTCGTGATTCCCTTGTAACAATGTTGTTTTCTTCTGAGGGGAAGAGTGCTATATTTCCATTGATCTTCACCCTATGAACATCTTGTTTCTGAACCGGGGCAACTGGCAAACCCTGAGTCAGAAGAGAAGAGTTGGGTAAATCAAGATTCATTCACCTCCAATGTCATAAATGGACACAGGAAAAACACAGCCTCTAGAGAAGAGAGGAGAGAGAGACCTCAGCGGGTGCAGGGCCACGAGCTACATTCGGCTTTCTAGAACCTTTTCTTGACCTTTCAAGGCCACGAGCTCGTCCACTGACCTTTTTCCTGATATCATTTAAACTACTGTGATTAAGAATACGAGGCTTAACAAAGTAAATGACTAACAAAGGAACTAGAAAACACAAGGTTCCAAGAATAACAACTAGTAAACTTCACAGTTTGTCATGATAAGCATAACAAATTAGTTCATGTTAACATCATTGACAAAAGCAATAGTGTCAAATCCAAGAGCTGTTTTATCCCAGCTTATAAAAGAGGCAAAAATGGAACCAGAGAAGATGAGAAGACCTACCTTCTAGCTTCCTCACGGCATTTCACATCAATCTCCTTGTTAGGTGGGTATTTGGGCAAGCTTGCAGGGTCACATGCATATGGCATTGTTGCAAAATACTGCATATAACATTACAAACATTCGATGAGAAATTAAACCTACTTATGAAAGGTGAAAAATACAAGAAGGTCCCATAAATGAACACATGATATCATTTTAATTCAGGTCACGAATAACCAATCGCCTAAGCAGGGATTTTGTTGTAGATGTACGATTAGGAGCTATACCTCAGAAGCAAGAGCAGCGGATGCACTACCACGCTTGTACGGCTCAACTGAGAGTAAAGTTTCAATGAGGTCTAGAGCAGGTGTTGACAAATCTTTACACGTTCTATGAAGAGAGCTGTCGTAGTGCTGCTGTGGCTTGAACAGAGTTGAATGAGGAAGTCTAGACTTCCTCCAGTACTCGTCAGGTGGAGACCCACAAAGCTTGAAGATTTTGTGCAGTTGTTCTACCTGTTGATCATGCAAGACCCACCCTATCAAGTTTGCAGCCCAACAACTTGACAAGATTAAGAATCAAACCGACCATTCTGCTTTACAAAGCAAGCTAACTGAGAAATACCAAGTCAATAACAACAAAGCTAACTGAGAAATATCAAGATAATCACCTCAGTTCTCCCTTGAAGGAGAGGCTTTCCAAGGAGAACCTCCCCAAACACACAGCCGACACTCCACAGATCCACAGAAGGCCCATAATTGGTCGCCCCTAGCAGAAGTTCAGGAGGGCGATACCAAAGAGTCACAACTCGGCTAGTTAGAGGATGCTTGTTCCCCGAATTGGAGAAGTTGGCCAACCCGAAATCAGCTACCTTAAGAATCCCCTCATTGTTTATCAAAAGATTTGACCCTTTGATATCCCGATGCATCACTCCCCGAGCATGGCAATGCTCAAGCCCAGATAAAAGCTGCTTCATATAGCATTTAACCTGCAGGGGGATATAATTACAGCACTGGTAAATTGCAACATACTTCAGAGTGCTTAGAATCCAATGGAATGTGATCAAAATAATTCATAGCATATAATCAGAAAAGAAATGGAACAGACCTGTGATTCACTGAACTTGATATCAGGGGAAGACGAGAGTCCAGCGAGGTCATGCTCCATGTACTCGAACACAAGGTATATGCTACAAGATAATCTGGATGTTATTATACCCTCTAACTTCATAACATTAGGATGGTCTAGCCTCCTGAGTATGAGAATCTCTCTTGCCATGAACCGAACACTTTCTGGCTCAAAGTTGTCGAACCGGACCTTCTTCAAGGCAACTATCTTCCCTGTACTAAGCTCGTGTGCTCGAAATACACTGCTGTATGTGCCTTGTCCAATCTGATCAAAACATATGAACCCAAATCAGTTGTAAGATCACTCATAAATCATGATCCTTCTCCAATTTCTCACCACCTCCAGCCTAACTGTTCCTTTTCAATATCCTTGACAAGTATTGATACAGTCAAAATTTGGTTTCAGTTTCTTAATTGAGACTCTACCTACATATTCCTATTCCACTGAATTATCATCAACAACCTACAATTTCAACAACAATAATCTTTTCAAATCAGAACCTGACAAAAAGACTGAAATCAGTTGAATACTCCCAAAACCCTAATTCTTCCTCATCACCATCAGAAAGTCCCAAAACCCTAAGAAAATGGAGTAATAACCTGCACAAAACCCAGTAATCTGCCTCCGAATGCAGATACAAAATACATAATTGTTTTTTTAAGAAAAACAATAAAATATAATAATAAAAGGAGGAGAACGATAGATGTACCTTCTCGAGCTTCTCGAACGACTCCGCTCGGAGAGGGACCCACCCTTGGATGGCCTCGCCGGCGACGGCGCTGAGCCATGCCGGCCAGCCGGCGGCTACCTGCTCTCCTTCAACGTACTTGTGGAGATTCCCCAGACGGAAACTAACTGAACCGCTCTCGCAAGTCATCGTCGAGCTCCCCCTCCCACACGAATCGGCGCAACTCGCCGCCGACTCAGCGATCCCGCCTCCGAGTGCCGCAAAAACCTTCGCCGACGACGACTTCTCCGAGTCCACTCGGCTATGGAGAGAATACGACGCCGCATTGCCGACTTCGCTGGTTTCTCGCAGGCCGCCGGAGTAGTCCGCCGCAGGGGTGACAGTCACCGCCTGTTTCGAACTCACGCAACCCATTCTTTCCCCTAAATTCAGACCGGAGACGATCGATCTCACATAGTAGAGCAGTTGGAAAGCCTGATTTGAGGGTTTTGGAACAACTCGGATCGAAAACGGATGTGAATTTTGGAAATTGAAGAGCTGGGCTCAACAAAAAAGTGAAAGGAGAAAGAACGACAAGTGAAATGCTTTAATTCGAAGAACGGCGAGAAAGAATGCGAGGACTTTATAGCGAAATGCGAATGAATTGAAATTCTCAAGGGGTTCGTTGAATTTTGGACTTGAATGAAAAAATCCTCTTTTTCTTCTGTTCTTCTTCTTGTTGGTCGACTGGTCGTCTCTGTTTCAGAAAAATTGGAAAAACTGCAAACAAAACAAAAGGGGAGAATGGAGAGAGAATGAGACGAGGGAGAATTGGGATTTTGAGGGGTGGTTTAAGCTAGAAGACAAAGCGAAATCAGCGGGAAAAAGTGTTCCTTTTTTTATAATGGTAAACCCAAACAAAAAAAGAAACAAATTGGAAAAAGGGGAAATTGAAAACGTCTGCACTTCTGGAATTTATCCTCCTGGAGTCCTGAATAATGAATCTATCATCCCTGTTTTCATGGAATTTTTATTTATTTTTTTGATAATGTAAAATGGAATTCGATTACCCCACATATCAATGTTGGATAAATCGATAGGCCGATAAATCGACAATCGGACAAACCGGCATGAGATAACAAACAGAAACAAATAAGAAAAATACACCAAACGAATCAAAGAGCCTAAGTAACCTAGGGAAAGAAAGAAAAAAGCACTATGAAAGTGCCACCAGAAAACGCAGGTCAGACTGATCAGTGCATAATGGACCACCATGACGTTGCCCTCACCTAAATAGGGGATCTTCAGGAGTCACGACCACTTTGATGTTGCCCACTTTGGGGATCTTCAAGAGCCTCGCACTCAACCACAACCACGCTCGGAAAACTCAATCTACACGATAGATTGGCTCCACAATTGCACAGATGTATTGACATTCAAGCTTGATTCAAAGGATCAACAAAAAGGTTTTAAAATCAAGAGTTTCTTGTTTGTGTGTGTATCTCAGAGTAATGAATCTGAATCTATTTCGATTATTTCGTTGGTCGGTAGGTATGTCTAATCGATGGTCGGTATGTATGTCTTTGCACAAAGTACAAATGCGTTTGTCTGTTCGTGTTTCAACTAAAGATAATAATTGAAATCTTCATAGTATTGATGCTTTTGGGATGAATGGGTCATCTATTACTTGCTGTATTTTGTAGTGGTTTTGAGGTTTGAGAAAGATAGGACTTAGGCATATCATTTTGATAGATGTCAAAGTTTGTTCATAGTACAATAAAATCTCATGTTGTAAGAAAGAATGCTTGTTCTTATGGAAAGTGATATAGGCTTGATGAGTCTGATGATCGTTAAAATTTGACCATACATTATACTTGTTCAAAATCAAAGGGGTTCTCGATCGAAGTATCAACATGCAATATTGGTACTTACAGGGACGATTGTTCAAGTCCAAAAAAGGACATTTGTTCATTATGGTACCATACAGTTCAAAGACAAAGATCAAAACAAAGCAAAAAGGGGACATTTGTTCATTGTGGTACAAGTTGTATATTAATGCAACCATGCATGTATTGTTCAGAGAGATAGAGTGGTTCCTTGTGGCATCAAAGGAGTGCAAGTTTAGCATGATCTGAAGCATTGTTCCTGAAATATGTCATGTTCACGATCACAGTGGTTAGTCAAGAAACAGAACAAAGAAAGTTCCAACATAAAGGAATCAAAACAAAAGGAATACAATAGCAAGCATAAAAATAACTTGAAAAGGAAAAAATGGAACGAGAAGATGGTTCAAGTTAGGGAATTCTAGTCTCTAATTTACATATCAGAGTACAAATCAGATGCAAAGCATAAAATATCATAATTTCAGTTTTCAGGTCTAGTTTCCAAGGACAAAAAATTCATAAGAGATCAAGATCTAAGCTCAGAAAAAACACAAGCAGGCAGACAACAAGATCGATTATCAAAGCAAAAGAGCACAGAAAAGATTCTGGGATTGAGTAATTTCAACCCAAAAACTGCCCAGGCTGGAGAATAACTAGTCAGGGGTCATAGTTGTGTTAACAGAAGCAAGGAGGTTGTTCAAAAGTATAGAGATCAGAGGAACACAACCTGATTTTCCGGTGAGACGGGAGAGCTTGAAGGAGCGCCAAATTACCAACAACTCAACCATGAGCAATCACAGCGGGCTGGAGAGGTGGTGACCGGGGGATATCCTCGGCACTCTGAAACCTTTTTCCCACCAGAACCGAAAGGAAGAGGAGCACAAATTCCCATTTTTGTACCGTTTGAGATCAGTGGATCGAGAGTCAAGAGTTGGGGGCGCAGTTTGGGGCTGGATCTGAGTAGATAAGCGAGATGCATGCTCCAGGGAGAAGATTTGAGCGAGAATCAAGATTTTTTGGCAGATCAAATGAGTATGATCGGCGTAGCTTGGTGGATTGGAAGATCGGGCTCGGATGTGATGCGGTTTCTAACCATACTTAGTATGGCCAAGATGAATCAAGATGGAGAAGGGGTAAAAGAAAAGGATTAGAAGTTTTCAATTGAAGATTTGGAATAGAGGGGTGATTTCTAGGGTGAGGGAGGGTGGCGGCGTGGAGGGGTTTCTAGGGTTTTTTCTCATCTCCGGGAGCGTTTTCGGGGGCTCAGGGTTCTTGGTGAATTGTTTGTTTTCATGGATCTTTTGATTTCTTACCTCTGTGTTTTTTTATTGTTTTTAGTATTTAATATAGTTTAAAACACTATACTCCCTTCATTCAGATATGTATGTCATTTTAGGCTTAAAATCTTGTTTATTAATATTTGTCATTCTAATTATTTTAAGTAAAAAGTTATTGATGATTAATAATGATTGTTATTGAAAATTGATTTTTTAATTATTTTAGTATTCTATTTCTCTATTCATTGGCTTAAAAATAAACATGCAAAAAAAGTAACTAAAAGTAGAAATTTTTTAGGCTAAATGATAACACTCTTAAAATGTGTGTCAAGAGACATATATTGTCAAACATAAAGAGTATTTAAAAAGTTATACAGAGGTTTATGTTTCTATTTTTAGCCTTATGTTTTTTATCTATAAATATTTCTCTTTTAACCTATAGAGTATTTTATACTTTACTTTACATATTTACTCTTATAATTAATGATAGATTATTAATAGTAATTTTTAAAAAATTAAAAACTTGAATAATAAATAAAAATTTATTAGCATTTTTTATAATCGCCTTAAAATATATAAAATTGCTAAAAAATATAACTATGTTTAGACGAAGAAATTAGTATATTTTAATCATTAGTGTGATATTAATCATAAGGTAAAGTGTGTCTTTTACATAAAAAGAATCCAATCAACCCATGGATGAAAATAGTAGATATTGGTCTTGCAAGGTATGACTTTCAATTCATATAGCACGAGTGTTGTATTAATTATTTTTTGAAGAAGAGATATGGTCTTAATAGTTGATTTTAAGCCAAACTTAGAGATTATCATATGACAAACTTAACTATATATATATGGATAAGTATCATGTAATAATGATTAATATGGTGTAAAATAAGAATTAATATAGATCATTGGATTAGAAATAAATCAAAGATCATGATTGAACTTTCATTAAAAGTCATGTGCCATGCACATGTCTTTAATTCAAAGGGTTGACCATCGGAGCACCACCGCCGTCGGTCGCTGGACCACCACCGGACCACCGACATCGGTCGTCGGACCACCGTCGCCGATCGTCGGACCACCGTCAGACCACCGGTCGCCGGACCACCGTCGCCGGTCGTCGGACCACCGTGGCCACCAGACCACCCTTGGGTGTATGTGAACTCTATTAGAAGTGCAAGCCTTTGAGTGTGCATGCCTTTTGACTTTCAAGTGCATGTGAAATCTAGTGCATGCTTTATGTGTTATTAGTGCATGTAAGTTTAATTGAGAGTGCATGGAAATGCAACTGAAAAGTGCATACAAATTAGAAAATTGGTGCATGTAAATTCTACTAGGAGTGTGCATGTGAATTCAACCGGAAGTGCATGTGAATTCTAATGAAGTGCATGCCTTTGAGTTTACTTATATGTCTTTTGACTTTTGAGTGCATGTGAAATCAAGTGCATACTTTATGTGTTGTGAGTGCATGCGAGTTCAACTGAAAGTGCATGTGAATTCAACTGAGAGTGCATGCGAGTTATATATGCACAAAAACGTTAAATTCACATGCACAATAATTTGCATGCACATTTAAGCCAACAACTTGCACTCCAATCCAAAAAAATACATGCACAAAATGTTGAATTTGCATACACAGAAATGTTGCATTCGCTTGCACTTTTCAAGTCATCGGCTTGCATTTTTAGGCCTCCGGCTTGCACTTTGTCAGTATGTTTAAAAATTAAAGGCATGCACAAAAGGGCCACCGAGTTGTACTTTTTTAGCTTTTAATCTGATCTAACGGCTATGAGCTATTCTTATTTTGTATTATAAGGCTCTTTTACACTTGAATCGTACCCTATATCTATATCTATATATGCAGGTGCATGTGGATTTTTCGTAAGTGAAGCAACAGAAAACATGCAACAGTACATCATGTTACGATCGATATATGGTAAATTTCTGCTACAAAACCTCAATTCAACTATTGATTTTAGGATATTTTAAAAAAAACTTGTAAACACACGTTACACACCAAACCTTATTTACTTTTTATAATGTTTTGTAGGGTTTATATTCTAAATAGAATAACAATTTAGATATGGTTTCCAATCTAAAATTCTTAACATGCTCTAAAAAATTTAACATGTGCCTACGGACACCTCAAAATTAAAGGACTAATTTTCTTGAGGAACTATTATAGTTAAGAGGGGGGACATAAAAAGTTGTGAGACAAAAAAACTTTAACGTGAAATAATTAGTTGAGTGAATTTAGTTTTATCATATGTCCAAATATGATAATTTATGAAGATCACTCTAATTATTTCCCATAAAACATTCTATAACTTTTCTAAGTACACTTATAACAAAATGGAGTTGTTAAAGGTCATGAGGAAATAGTACAACTACTCTATTTTAGTACACTTATAACTTTTGTAATTAAGTACATTTATGAATGTGGCGTGGGTTTGAGACGTACGTGTTCGTGACTTCTGGTCAACTAAAATGTACTTATACAAAAGATTTTGTAAATTCTAAACATCTTATTAGCTTTTTGTTGCACTCCAAGCTAGAAATAAAAGAAAAATATGCAATGCGTGAATATGGATCGCGAATTGAGTTGGTTTTTCATTAAAGATGAGTAGTTTTAGATGTATTCAGAATGATATATGACATCATATATATTTCTATTTTTTAACAACAAATTGAAATCATATTCATAGATGATATGGTCAAATAAGTTAGTTGTGGAAAGCTTAGAATATGATATGATGTTGAAATGACATGTGATTTGGAGTGTAAAATAGGCTAGATATGATTATTTATGGTTTAAATAGTTGATACTAGTGTAATTCTCGTATCAGATACGAATTTTTACGTTATATATATTGAATCAAAAATATTAATAGTTATTAAAATCAATCTATGTATTAAAAATAGATCTAGATAATATTGATATTAAAATCAATATCGGACCATAAATTCGTATCTCAATCATCCATATAATTAAGAAATTTTGGATTTGTATATAATTATGAAATTTTGGATTTTAATCTTTGTGATTAACTTGTAATCTTTGTGCTTGAATTGTATTTAAATTAGGAAAAATGAGTAATAATATTTGATTTATAATTAGATTTATTTAAAAAAATTGAAAAAAGCAGAAAATGACATGTGACAGTTTTAATGAGGGGGTGTCATGTAACGGTTTTAATGAGGAAGTGTCATGTGACGTAATTAGGTTATAGTTTAGTAGATATATAGTAGATTAGGAAATTTTGGATTTGTATATAATTAGGAAATTTTGGATTTGTAATCTTTGTGATTAACTTGTAATCTTTGTGCTTGATTTGTATTTAAATTAGGAAAAAATGAGTGATAGGTTTAGGATAATAATCTTTGATTTATAATTAGATTTATTTTAAAAAAACAAAAAAAAAACTTAATATGACATATGACGGTTTTAACGAGAAAGTGTCATGTGATGGTTTTAATGAGGGAGTGACATTTGACATAATTAGATTCTAGTTTAGTAGATATACTAGTAGATTAACCCATGCCTTGCACGAGTTTTTGTAATAAAAAAGTGTATGTAATAATATTAAATAAATAATGGTAATTAATTATTATAAATAAAATCAACAAAATTTATTACCAATAATATATCATATAATAATAACGATGAATATCAAATAAATCCCCCAAAATAAGAAAATATTGTATGATAATAATGTTAATAAAGTGAAAACCATAGAAGAAGTTTTATATAAGAATTAATAACTTGTATGTCATATGCAACACACTTAGTCCTCTTTCTCTTTCTTTACCAATTTCTTCATCAATTTCTTGGTACGTGAAGTAGAAAGTTGGTCTTGTACACCATCTTCTTCATTATCATCTTCAAGCAATAGGCTGTCACTAGAGCGCTTGGAAGGAGTGAGCATTTCATTAGACGACACAGTGGAGTGTTCAAGATTATAATAGTTAACCAAATAATCAAAGATTATTGATCATAAAACAAATAAATAATGGTAATTTTTTATTTGACCAAATAATCAAAGATTATATGTACAAATGAAATAAACCTATAATTAGTTAACAATATAAGTTATATGGTTCATCCACCAACGTACATATAATTATGCACTTACTATTAAATAAGGAAATAATTAATTTACTATTGATCATAATCAACATGGAAAGATCATCCAATATTCTAGTTAACAATATATAATATGACCAAATAATCAAAGATTATATGTACAAACACATATAGGATTACAGAATTCACAAACACATGTAGGATCACCAATATCCTAATAATCTAAGAATAAGATAATAATGTATTAGTGCGTAGTTGACATGTACATTAAAGTGATTTTTTTTATATATGCTTGTACCATTATTAATAACCGTCGACGCAAAATGCTCCTCCTCGTACAAACCTGCCAAATGTAAATGAAGTGACAAACAAATTAATATATATGGCAATATATGTTTGAACATAATATAATAGTACATAATACACCTACTGTTAGATATGCTTGTGAAAGTTGATCTTTGATTAGAAACTAAAACAACATTTGGTTGCTTGACAACATCTATTTATCATTCACATAAAAAAATTATTTAAATTGAAAATATCTAATACATACGCGCTATGTTGTGCTGGTAAAAAAAATACTTGTGTTTTGTTGTGTCGTCCTTCTTTGCTTTTCTCTGCATGCATTATCACGATTGGAACGATGAACTTCACCGTGAGAGGGCAACTGAATCGTGTCGAAAATGTCTCTGAACGGTATTCTACTATTAGAACGTGATCCGTAGGGTGATTGAGTTGATCCTTATAAAAAAGGAAAAATAGTTTAAGATATGTAATATATATAATTTGTCAGCAAATAAATTATAGTGTAAAACATGTAGCTTATGAAATGAGCTTATACCTTGTCCATTTTGTGTAGATGATCGAACTCCATTAGTACGGGCAAAATTATTGTGTTCAGGCATCCTGAAATATATGGTGTTATTAATTTACATAAAAGAAAATATATGAGAAAATAATTCTCTTCCTTTTCTTCTCAAAATGAACCTATGATATCAAACTACTTAATTTTGCATCAAATGCCTACGAAATAAGCAGTAACATCTAACTTGACGAAGGTTACATATGACTTAATAATATTTTTTTGGTGTAATATACGACTTAAATTAAACTGTTGATTTGCATTCAAATGACTTAGCATCTAACATTACGAAAGCTTTAGAGTATGTGTCACAAAGACTTAACATCTAACACTACGAAAAGAAAACGACTTGTAGAATATGCATACTGCTAATATTGGCTTTTCCAAGGAGATGACCTTCTTAACTAAACTAATTAATCACTTGCACTTAGCCCTAACAATAATATCGAAATGAACTATAACAATTGATTCGAATACAATAAGCCTTTGTATGACATATATTCATAAACATATTACTCTCAAGATCTAAACCAATATGTATACAATTTCATATGATAAAACAAAAAAAAAACATGTAGATAAGGTACATAACCTTATAGATCAATTATTTTCGGAAGATTGAAGATAAGAATAGACATGTAAGTCTTCTTATCTAAGTTGTAGCAATGTCTGATATTCTTTTGCATATGAGTGAAAATGTAAGCTATGTCAAAAGATAGGTCAAACTACCTAATTTAAATCATATATCAATAAATTGTAATAATTAAACATGATAAAAAATAACCATAATATATTACTTAACACTAAAACAATTTGGAAGTACACATTAATAAGTTTATAATATATCTTTTCCTTTATGTATTTATAACATTAATCTATATACTAAGGATATATTAAAATGGTTTTGATAACTACATACTAATTCGATGTGGTATCTATATACATATAATAAATTAATTTTGTTTTAAAAAATATCAAGCATGATCTAACTTGTTTAATACGTAGATCCAAATTAAATAGTTTGATAGTATATCACCCCATCCATGATCTAGCATATTATTTATTTATTGTTACAGACCATCTATCTATATACATATCTTTATAATGGAGTTTACGAACCATTAACGTATATATTATATTATGGACACTATTTAAGTATGATAATAATATTTTCGGTAAGTGCAGAATTATCATGGAAAATATTTTGGGATGGTAATTTAGAAATTTTGTATAAATAAAAGATAAAATAAGTTGTAAATAGAATAAGAGTGAATAGGTAAATGTACATAATTATTTGATGGTGTGGCATACTTAGATGAACGACACGTAAAAGAGATAATTACGACTTTAGTAGTAGTATATAAAAGATAGATATATAGATACATAGATAGATAGTAGATTAATTCGCATGTGGAAATGTTCAACTCCAAGTCTCCAACCCTAATTTTTAATGATTTGTAGCTGAATACATAGTTTGAGCAATTTTGATGATAGATCTATAACTATTTAATATTTAATGATATAATAACTATTTATTTAATAAATTGAATATTTTAACAGACACAAACAACTAAACTATCATTTAAAATTATTTTAATAATTTAGGAAATAAGACTAATACTGATTATTATGTTTTTTTTTTGTCAGCAAAATTTAGGGTGAGGGCATGGCGCATCAGTCCAAGGACAGGGAAGACCAAATGGCTCAAAGAACACTTATAGAAGAATTTACATATGCATCACCTCAAAGAGACTAGTAGATGTTCGAACATGCGACCTGTCAGACCGAGACCATGTCATACTCCACTAGGTCAACTCCTTGAGATTAATACTGATTATTATGTTAATATCGGGAGTTAGCAATTTGAGTGGTTTAGATCGTGTGTAGATAGCAAAGATAATAGTAATATAGTATATTGAGTAGTTTGTCATAAACTTTATGCGTATTGTGGATTATTTTTGTATATAACTCCTTTTAATTGACAAATATTTTTATTTCCATGATTTCATTTAGAACATTTTTGTAAATAATCACATTACCAAACAATCCTTACGAGTGCAGCCGCGTCGGACATGTTAGTATGTTTTTTTTTGGATAGCTTGACAAATTCAAGATTAATTTATACGGAGTAAGTATAAAGTATGTATGAATTTCAAAGTCTTAAAAGTTATGGAAGTTTTAAAAGGGTTTGAAAAAAGTTAAAAGGGTGATTTCACTAAAAATTGATCCTTTAACGGGTGATTTTTCACAATTTTCTCTTATTTGTATTTTCTTTCTCGTTGAATCTTCTAAAATACTCCGTATTGATTTGTCGATATCTCGAATCTCGATCAACCATTTTTGTCCAAAAATCAAATCGTTTCGTTTCATAAATAGAAGCAAAATGATCAAACTTATCATGTCGATCACTTCGGTGGTTTGTATTTGATAGCTAAATAATAGAAAGTAGAAATATACGTTATTAAAAGTAGATACATATCATCTCAATTTACATAATTTGATATACTTAAAAAAAAATTCAAAAGTTCTTTACATTAATAGGGTTTTATGATGTAAAATAACCTGATTTCTCTTTCAGCATAACAACAATAAACTGATTTTAAATATTATTTTGTTATAAGGAAAGTAAATTATTTGATTTGGGAATCGTTTAAAAAGAAGAGAGAAAGGGAAAGATAAAAAAGGCAAAATAAAAATAAAAATAGGGGAATGAATTAGGAGTACACTTTTTTGTTTACACTTTACCACACACCCCTCTCACTTGCAAACTTTTGCTTTGCAGTTCTCACACTCCATTTCCACAAAGGAACGCAATGCAATCGATCATCAATTCTTCGTCTACAAAAAAAGATAAATAAATAGGTCAGTAGAAAACAAATAAGTGTTAAAACTATCATAGTGTGCTGATTAAAAACTATTCCACATTAAAAATTAGAACTAAAACAAGATTAATAAAGGTTGTAGACTATTTTTCATATTGTTTATTAATTTAGAATGAAATTCTAATATACTTATTTGTTTGATTTTATGTGCATATTTAACTTATGTGTTCACGACCCTCATGTTTCTCGGTCTACCTAAACACATAGAAACTACATTTGCTACGGTGAAGTAGTCAACTCGTAGTTATTCGGTAATGAGTCATCATATCGTAATTAAGTAACCACAAAAATCTATAAAAACGAAGATTTAATAGGAAGATAAGATAAGATGATCAATCCAATCAAATTATGATTGCTTGAAGAGAAAAAGTTTTATTACGAGATCAATCTCTTTAACGTTTTCAATTGTGTGTATATAAAGAATAATCACGAAACCTAATAATGCTTGGGTACATATTATAAAAGAAAAATACATAAAAGATGCAAATTTATTTAAAATATAATTTATAAATTTTTTATGGCAATTCTCAAGACTACTAAGCCTTTGATCCGACTTTCAAAATCAACTGAAATGGCAATTGGGTAATGGTAAAATCATAGATTTGTGGAATGATAGATAACTCTACAATACTAGTCTAAATCAGCTAATGTCCACAAACAACTCACCTCAAAAAGCTTCAGATTTTATATTTGACACAAAAGAATGGGATGAAGATAAACTGCTCAATCTAGTACCAAATAATATTCTTCAGAAAATTAAAAACATACAAATTTCATTCCATAACCTTGACGATAAACTAATTTGGGAACACGCTCCAAATGGAACATACTCTGTCAAAATAGCAGCATTGTCCCTTAAATTAGGACAAAATAATGACTATAACAATAATTTAGAGTGAAATTGGAATTTGAACATTCCCTCAAAAATTAAGTTTTTTCTTTGGAAAGCCTGCTCTGATTCCTTGCCCACTAAAGAGATACTAAATAGGCACTACAATAGAGTCCCAACATAATGTATACTCTGCAAGCAAACAAATGAAGATGCCAACCATTTCTTTTTTTAACTGTTCATACACAAAAAGGATACTAAAAGAAACTGGACAAGCTTTAAATGAAAGCATAAACACCATATCTATTGTAGATAATTTCTATGACATTTTATCTTATAACAGAGGAGCTATCACGAACATAAAATTAACAGCTTTCACCTGGTGGCACATATGGAATTACAAAAACACAATAATATTTCGAAATGCACCTCAAGATCTCCCAAACTGTAACCCGACCATACATTCCTACCAAAGATATTCTGATATCAAAGAAACTCAAAGGAAAAAGAATACTAAGTATGTCTCATGGTCTAAACCTACTAAGGACCATTTAAAGTTAAACTTTGATGACCCTAAGAATAAATATGGGAAATCGAAAATTGATTATATTATTTGGGATATGGATAATAACATTGTTTATAGACAGTGTAAAATTACATGCAAATTCTATTTTACAGACTGAAGCTACCGCGATGTGGGTAGGTGTGACTCATACTCATCGGCTAGGTATCAGGAAGATTACCATTGAAAGAGACAACCTTGTAGTCTTAAATGCATTACAAGGCATATGGATACTCCTTGGGAGATTGACATGATTATACGCGACACAAGGAAATTCTTAGCTTACTTTGAGGATGTTAAAATACAACATTGTTACAAAGAAGCAAACCAGTCGGCAGATTTTCTGGCATCCAATGACTGTAATATTGACACTTTACGTCTTATAGGCCATTTCAATACAGTTAATTATAACAGGATCCTTCACCTTATATTAAAGGCTTTTCTTATGAATATCCGAAAAGATAATTTAAACTGGTCCTTTTTTAAAAAGACAGTCTAGTTTTTAACAATGTAAAAAAAATTGTGTATATGTAGATGTATTGAAAGTAATAAAAAAAATCGACCTATCTAAAGCTAGTGTCCCATACATCGTACCAATTTGAAAAGTTATCGGATTTATTTTTATTTTTTATTTTTTTTGATGAGGAAAGAATTCAAGGTATCCGACATAACCACATCGAATAGCTCGAGAGGTCAATAAAATCGGCGTCGGTACAAACCGAACAACAGGAACCAAAGACAAACACAGAAATTACAACGAGGCAAAAGAGAACACAAAAATCTAAGGCAGACAATGAGTCAACAAGACTCAAGGGTGCCACCGGGAAAAGGTCATACAGGAACACATGCGAAAGTGCTGAACGGGCTACCTTGACGTTGCCTTCACCTAGATGAAGGATCTTCAGGAGCCTCAACCATGACGTTGCCCTCGTTCGAAAGGGTCTTCATTCAGCCACAGACACGACCACGACCGGCGACTCAGCCAGAACCCGAGATTTATTCCACAAAAGCCGCGAGAATTTTGTCACCCATGCTTGATCAAGAAGAAATAAAAAAGGTTAACAATGATGAAATTAATGTGATTGAATCCATCAATTTGGTCTTGACGAAAATTGAGAAGATAGTAATGATTTAGAGTTGATACACCCCCAAAGGATACCAACATCACCATATCTGTGATGGAGCCCAAATTAGGTCAAATTTAATGGTGATAGACGGGTATTTTGAAAGTTATCGGATCTATATTTACACGTATAATATACAAAAGCGTCATAGCTAACGACATTTTTTTTTATATAGGAAACACAAATTGTTATTAAAGATAAACAGATAACCAATTACAAGCAAATAAACTTGGCATAAGAGAAGTATGAAAGTAAACTACCATTGCCACAACATACAAGGAAAAGGGAAACAGAACAACAAACAACATAATACATAGAACAAAAGATGTTAGCAAAAGAAGACCCAGGAAACATCTCTTAATTCTAATTTTCTAATGGATCAATGATTGTGTTAGATTTTAAAGATTTACTCCCTACCACAAAATCAAATATTGGATGAACAAACATAGCAAACAACTGGAAGACCAAACAAAAACAGTAATTTACAGAACGACAAGGAAGATACTGGAGACGAACCATAAAGACCCACGGAAAAGGCCAAATCCTGGTCAATCTGCAGAAATTCCATGACAAACTTTGTTGGAACAGAGAACTAAGCAGCAGATGGGCGGATGAACAAACAGGAGGAAGACGAGCACCGGGAGGGAATCGATTTGCAGAACGAAGTGAAGGGAGAGAGGGGAGCAGAACAGAAAAACGAAGGAGCACCCATCTGAAGAGACTAAGCAGAAGGCAGCAAGCATCAAAGATCAGAGCAGCAAGCAACGAGAGGCAGAAGACAAGGCGGCGACCTAGCACAAGGCTAGGGAAACCCTCACAAAAGGAGGGAATGGAGTTTTCCTACATGAGGAGGAAAGACTCCAAGCGGTGGACCTCCATTAGCTAACGACAATTATAGGCTCAATTTGGACAAATCTTTTTTAAGATTAACATAGTTTCATTTTACTTTTAATTTATTTGATAAGTGTTATGTAAAAAACATTACTTTAGCTTAAAAAATTTATAGTAGATTAATATAACTTAATTTTATCAAATATTTTAATATGACTTCTCCAATATTGTTAAAAATTAAGGACATGTTTATTAGTAAGCTCCATGATGGGACTTTTAGCTTAACTTTTTCTTCCAAGAGACCCAATTTAAATCTACTTTTTATTAGTGAGATCCAATAAAGTCTCATCAACCATATATTAAACTATAAAAAATTATTATTAAAAATTAAAGGAAATTAATGACAAAAGCAAATAATATGATTTTTTTGGACTTAATTATATTAAAATTTGTCAAATTTTATACATAATATTAAATTTCTCCCCAATATCATTCTAATATAAAAAATTTGGTATTTATTTTATATTAAACCAACATAAATAATAATAATACAATATTTTTTCACTTAATGATATACAAAAAACATACAAAAAAATAAAAAAAACTATCAAATATACCCAAAATGGGTGTCTATGGATAGAGAAAAATGAAATTAGAATAATGGTAAATTCTTTTATTTTTTTAACTTATCGATTTTCAGATATTTCATTTAAAAAATAATAATTATTCGACGGTTAAAAATAAATCTTGACCGTCGATAGGGAGCCATATGTCGCGCATCGCGTGGCGCGCTGAGCCATTGGACTCTGATGGGTCGTCCCATGAAATGCTCTTTTCTTGGGCCTCTCGTGCACGTCTCATGGGTTTTTTCTATTTTTTTATTCAAAAAAATGTAAAAGTCCCTATATTGACCTACTAATAAACATGCTCTAATAAGCTTAATTTTACTCTTCACTCTATTTCAGCTTGCAATATCGAACATCAATTATATTTTTTTAAATAACTAAGCTAATAAATCCAGCTTCAGCTAATCAATCAATTTCAGTGTCAATCTCAACTACTCATTCAGCTCCAATTCCTATTTCACCTAAATATACTGAACGGAGCCGCTACCATAATATATTTGGTTATCAACGCACGTCTTATCATTTACTAAAACGACACTGTATCAAGTTTGATGATGTTCTAAAATAAATAAAAGTTAGTCGAAATCTTTAAAATATACCGAAAATATGATAACATTATATAATATACTATATAACTACTAAACGCAAATACCGACTGAGCCACGTGGCACTCCAACAATAAATCAAAATTTATTCTGCCACGTGGCGTCAATGTATTCAATTTGTCACATGTCGCGCTCTTATTTTTTCGGGAGTTTTATCAAAAAACTAATAAAATCAAAAAAATTAAATTACTACCTATAATAGCCGGATTTGCACACTCTCCCAAATAATGTTTATACTAATTTATAGTATACATCTTTCTAAAAATTTACTAGATAATATTCTCAGCCCTATAATTTTTGTACATAATCAAATCTATAATCATCTAAAATTGCCTGATTATGTACGTATGACCTGTTAGAAGTTTGTTTACATATATATATATATGTTAACACTATTTAATCATCATGTTATCTCCTATATATATATACCAAATCTAGTTATGTTAAATATATAGACATCGAAGCTATATGTATATATTCATATGTGTTTCACAATAAAATTAAATAAAAGAGATATTTGAATAGCTATATTGATTAGTAAGGCACCAAGGCCGGTGTGCATGTAATTAGATTTTTGAGACGATGGATTGTTGATCAAATATAATAATTTATCTCTGTTGGCCAGAAAATTAATAAAGGTTGTATTTTCTACCAAAATAAATAAATTAATAAGGGTAGTATATATTTGCTTTATTACATATATGCATCGATCCATACAGATAATCAAACAACCAACCCCTTAATTCTATAGTTGTGATCGTTAATTTAACCATGAATTGGTATCGGAATGTACTATATATAAGCTGACGTACGTATGCACGTGTTATAGATGCCGATAGATCGAATTACAGCACACAACTAGAGTAAGCGTATGGGTACATACCTATAATATCCGAATTTTTATCTACTATATATATATACTAAAGCAGAATACTGACTGCGCCACGTGATACTCCTACAATAAACCAAAATTTATTCTGTCACATTGCGTCACTGTATTCAATTTGCCACGTGTCGCGCTCTTATTTTTTCGAGAGTTTTGTAAAAAAAACTAATAAAATCAAAGAAAATAAAATTACTACCTATAATAGCCGGATTTGCACACTCTCCCAAATAATTTTTATACTAATTTATAATCTAAATCTTTCTAAAAATTTACTAGGTAATATTCTCAGCCCTATAATTTTTGTACATAATCAAATCCATAATCATCTATAATTGCCAAAACGCATTCAACCATATTACAAAAATCTTTTGATTCCAGCTTGAGATTTTCATTCTCTGAATTTTATTTTTATAAATTAAAGTGGTGAACTGGTGGATATATATGTCTTGAATAATAGAGTTACAGCAGACATACAGGCCATAAATAATAATATATTGTTTGACTCGAAATTTGATAATTTCATATTATAGGATCAAGTAATCATTGGAATAAGCGAACAAAGTAAAAGAAGAAATTAAAGCAATGAAATCACAATTTGATTATGAATCATCAACTAAACATGTTAAATAACTAGCTGGCTCGATCATTCTAAGTAAGTATATAACGTACAACTTTGATATCACCTATATATATTGGGTACGTATTTTTTGGATAGTTGTTGGTATTTGAGAATTGGGATTTAGTTTCAGTAGAATCTACTATATATCTACTAAAGTAGAATACCTACTATGTCACGTGGCGCCCCCAAAATGAACCAAATTTTTTGGTTGCCATGTGGCATCATGATATTGAATTTGCCATGTGTCGAACTCTCATTTTTTCAAAAATCAAAGAAAATAAAAACTATTTCCATATTAGCCGGATATGCACCCTAATATGAATATTTTGTATCATCTATTCCTTCCAAAAACGTAGCAAACAAAATATTCACATATTAGCTAGATATGCAACCTAATATGAATATTTTATAATGATAAGTTTATTATGGAATAAAAAATATTATTATGGATATAGTAGATTATACGAAAAAGCTAAATGCACGCGAATGTATGTCTAAATGGACGCTATTTTACACGCTTAAGGTAAGCGGACGGTTTTACACGCTTAAGCTACGCGTGCAGAGGTATTGTGGCCATTTTGAAAATACATGAATGAATCACATGCTTAAGTTACGCGTGTAACTACACGCTTAACGTAAGCGTGTAATACATGGGCTAGTTATTTGGGCCGGGCCAAATAACTAGCCCATGCCCCAGCCAATCCAGACGCCTAACGTAAGCGTGTAACTACACGCTTATGTTAAGCGTGTAACTACACGCTTATGTTAAGCGTGTAACGACACGCTTATGTTAAGCGTGTAACCACACGTTTAAGAAGACGAGTCGTCGTCTTCCTCCCGCCGTCTTCAAACCTAAAAAAAATTCGAAATCGATTCGTCAAAATCTCTTTTCCCTTTCCTTCGATTGTTCCCATTAGCCATGGATTTGGGTTTTGGTGGGTTGGGCGACCGGATTGGCGGCGGAGAAAAGGCCGAAACCGGCGGCGGAGCGGCGGGCAAAATCGGCGACCATGCGGGATTGGCGCGAACGGCGACATGCGCGACAACGGCCTCCGGCGCGGCAACGGCTGGCGGCGCGGCAATGACTGGCGGCGCGAGTGGTGGCGGGAGGAGCCCGTGGTTGGCGCTAGAGGTGGACGTGGAAAGCGAGGAGGAGGAGGAGGTGGCCTTGGTGGTTTCCGGCGGAGCTCGGACCCGAAGTGGAAGTGGAGGTCGGGCTAGGACCCGAGCGCAACCGAGGGCGACTCCGATTTAGGCGGAAACAACTCCTACGGCGCATGTATCGAGTCCGATTAGTCTCCGAGCGGTATTTTTTTAATATTATTTTCGTAATTGTTTTCGTAAATATATTTGTTAATATTTGATTTAAATTGGAATAGAATAATATAGTTAATTTGGAATAGAATAATATAGTAAATATATTTGTTAAGATTATGATTTAATTCGGATTAGTTGTGGATTAGAATTAGTTATGCCTTAATTTTTGTATTAGTTAACATATATTTAGCATACTTATGTTATTAATTAATAATTTGGATTAGAATGCATTATCATTTAAATTTTGAATTAATTCGGATTAGAATAATATAGTTATTGATTAGTTATTGATTAGAATTAATTATGTCTTAATATTATTAATATTATTATTTATTTAGAGTTTAATATTATTATTTATTAATTACGGATTAGTTATAGATTAGTTATGGATTAGAATTATTAGCTCGTAAATTTCCAACATTTTATTTAGAAATTAACTAGTACCTAAACCATTATAAAAACTATCTATACAATAGATAAAATAAAATTAAAAAAGTTAAATGACATCTAACACAAATGCAAAAGTGATGTACCGAAATGTATAAGTATAGTAAATTCTAAAATTAATCATATAAGTCCCTAAATGTATTAACCAATCCCTAATCTAATAAGTATCCAAAAAATTAGAGTATATTGGCGGCCCTCACCCCTACGGGGCGTACAGAGCCGACACCGGTTGTGGCTGACCGCACACGGCGTGTTGGTGTTTCTGAGTCTATCCGTCGCCGCGCCGGTCTTGTCAGTGCTGATATATTGTCGTTTAGTGGGATATCTTCGCATCCTCCTATGACTGCTGATGATGAGTATATGGAGGACGCGGAGGACATGTCAGCTCAGCATATGGCGGTTGATGATCAAGCTGTTGAGGAGCCGCATCGGGATGATGAGGCATATTATGTTGAGTCTTTAGAGCCTATATTACCGACACAGGATTTGAGTACGGACGACATTCCATTTTCCCATTCCCCTATTTTTTTTGGGTCGGTCCCCACTCCTGTCCCCTCTCCATCTCATGTCGGTCCTTCTTCTACACCTGCTGCCGGTCCTTCTTCTCCACTTTCTGCCAGTCCTTCTTGTCCACCTCCTGCCGGTCCATCTATTGTACATACTTACCATCCTTGGATGCCTGGAGGCCCAAGGTGTCCGGTTCTTCTCCGTAGCTATGAGACACACATTGCTCAGGCTATATATGACCTTTCTATACCCGAGCCCGCTCCTGAGGCAGTTGCGCATATGCCACCTCCTATACAGCAGAGGAGACAGAGACGTAGAGGAGACGCTGTAGCTATTGACGATGCTCCTCCAGATCCTGTTGTTCCTGAGATTGCTGAGCAGCAGCAGCCACGTCGTAGCGGGGTAGCCCGTCGTCAGGAGGAGCAGGATTTGGTATGTTTTACTTTGTATTTTATGTGTTGAATCTTTAAAATGTTTTTTATTAGAAAATGTATACTAATATTAATTCATTCAGAGTCGTAAGACTCTGAGGATCCATTTCCGCTCAGCCCATTGTGCTGTCCACGAGGCTTATATTAGCCCTGAGCCACATACGTGGTTTAGGCTGGCTGAGCGGAGCGGGCTTACAGGTCTACACACACTTGGCATTGCATGCAACATGGATTCAGCATTGATTTCTGCATTTGTGGAGAGATGGCATCCCGAGACGAACACATTTCATATGCCCTTCGGAGAGATGACCATCACCCTTGCTGATATTCTCCAGATCTTGCGGGTTCCCATACGTGGGAGGAGCTGTACTTCAGACCTCAGTGATCCGACAGTGAGACAGCGCATCTGTACTCATCTGGACGTTGGGCAGGACGAGATGAAGAGATGGAACACAGCTGGCGGTATTCCTTTGGCATTTTTAGAGAGTAGAATGGTGGAGATGATGAGGAGTGACGAGCGTGACGAGGGCATTATTGCTACGTACTACCTCTTATTGCTTCTCGGCTCGACTGTCTTGGTGGACAAGTCGACTAACGCCGTGAAGCACAAGTGGGTGGCGCTTTTGTTTGACCACGACGTTACCAGAGACACTGCATGGGGAGCTGGGATTCTAGCCTACGTGTACCGCAACTTGGGAGAGGCATCTAGGCGTGGAGCACAGGGTATTGCATCTTGTGGGATTCTGATTAGGGTAAGATATTGGATGGATTAGTGAAATATTAAGTTACGTTTTAATATTTCGGTCATTAATAGCCTTATTTATTCATTTACAGTGCTGGGTTTGGGCATATTTCCCACATTTCCGGGAATATTATGTTACGAACCCCCGGGCCTTTGGAGTAGCTGTTCTTGGTGCCGCGGAGGTGCCTAACAGTAGAGACACCGGCCGTTTGATCGCTATACGCCACATACTGGACGACATGAGATATGAGGAGGTAGAATAGTGCACATAATTTTCGATATCTTAGTCTTTAATTAAAAAAATATGTATTGACTTTGCCTTTTTGACTTTACAGGTTACCTGGACCCCTTGGGCGGGGTTGGACTTCCAGGCTCCTGAGGTAGCTCCTACCAGGTTTTGCGGTATATTGCGCATTATAGATGTTCAGGAGCCATACCACCCGGACAGAGTCCTCAGGCATTTTGGGCTCATGCAGCCAGTCCCAGTTCTGCCCATTCAGCCGGACAAGGCCGTCAGGAATGCGGAAATTAAGGGATACGAGATCAGTTTTGCTGATGAGCTTCTAGTAGCTTGGGATGCAGATCCGAGACCGTTGATTGATCTGCATGGATCGGACGCGACTCAGTTTTGGGACATGTCTGCCGACTATTTAGATTGGTATGACGAGTGTTCTCATACCTTGGTCGATCCCGGTTCCGTCAGACGTGATCGTCCGGTCGGCCCTATCCATGTCTCTCCAACTGCCGACGCAGTCGCGGTACGCTTATTTTTGTTGAATTGTTTGAATGTTTTATATCTTATTGTGTATTTTGCAATAGTTTGACAAATATTACTTACTTTGTATACAACACATTCAGGTGGTTGTTGCTGATATCCGCACTTACTTACGCACACCCGAGGCGACGACACAGACATTCGAGAGACTTGCGAGATTATGGCTTGATATGCTGATTGGGCAGCCTCCACCCATGGCCCCACCTCCACCTCGCCAGTCCCAGATGTTTCGTGATTCTGTCACGAAACCTGGCGAAGGTAGTGGCTCGCAGCCACATTAGTTTTTATGTTTGGTTAGACACGATTCATATGTAGGGAGTGTTTCTGTAAATGTTATCTATTTTATCTTATTTGATTTAGTATGTTTGTTCATGTTTTATATGTCGTTTGATACTTATCTCAAAGTACGAAATAGCAACATAACTTTACCGAGCCATAACAAGATGTATGAACAACTATAAGAAAATTGACACAGTACGAAACGATTAACATCGAAAAACAAATAAGTACAAAATGGAAAGTTAATATGAACTTAGTACATGATAAATACTAGTCCCATGTGATTCCTACAAAGTAAAAAAGCAAGAGCGTACTCATTTTCTTAGCTTTTTTGGTGATGGATGGACAACAATCATGTAGAAACGAATACGTTCAAAATGAAGAAGTATAAACAACTATAAGCTGCAGTGTTTCTGGAGAAACAGACCAGGATTAGCTATGAGGATAAAATTGCAATCTTCAAATAATGAAGTATATGCATAACTGCACGCTTAAGCTAAGCATGTGGTTATGCACGTAGCTTACGCATGTGGTTATGCGCATAGCTTACGAGTGTAGTCTTTCGCTTAACATAAGCGTGAAATCATGCATGAGCTTGTTACATGTTAGTGTACTTATGTAATACGAGAAAGTAATATGAACTTGTTATATGTTAGTGTACTTATGTAATACGAGAAAGTAATATGAACTTGTTACATGTTAGTGTACTTATGTAATACGGGAAAGTAATATGAACTTGTTACATGTTAGTGTACTTATGTAATACGAGAAAGTAATATGAACTTGTTACATGTTAGTATAGTTATGTAATACGAGAAAGTAATATGAACTTGTTACATGTTAGTGTACTTATGTAATACGACAAAGTAATAGGAACTCGTTACATGTTAGTATACTTATGTAATACGAGAAAGTAATAGGAACTCGTTATATGTTAGTATACTTATGTAATATGAGAAAGTAATAGAAACTCGTTACATGTTAGTATACTTATGTAATACGAGAAATTAATATGAACTCGTTTCATGTTAGTATACTTATGTAATACGAGAAAGTAATAGGAACTCGTTACATGTTAGTATACTTATGTAATACGAGAAAGTAATAGGAACTCGTTTCATGGTAGTATAGTTATGTAATACGAGAAAGTAATAGGAACTTAGATCATGTTAGTATACTTATGTAATATGAGAAAGTAATAGAAACTTAGATCATGTTAGTATACTTATGTAATACGAGAAAGTAATAGAAACTCGTTACATGTTAGTATGTTAGTATACTTAGGGTATTACGAGAAAGCTTTTTTTTTATACTATTGGGCCTAGTTTGGGCCCATTAAGCTTTTTTTGTACTATTGGGCCTAGTTTGGGCCCATTAAGCTTTTTTGTACTATTGGGCCTAGTTTGGGCCCATTAAGCTTTTTTGTACTATTGGGCCTAGTTTGGGCCCATTAAGCTTTTTTGTACTATTGGGCCTAGATTGGGCCATTTCATGAATTAAAACACAATTTTTTTTACTAATGCGTAGTAGTACATATCATCCGAAAAATACATACATAACAAAATAAACATAATATCTCTAAGCTTTGAATATGGTTACTACATATATAACTTGGGGACGCCGACATACTAGTTCAAACATTAATGCATCATTGATTCCTAGTCGTTGCGATACACACATGCAAAGTAGCATCACCACAATCCAGGGTGACTTCCGTTGTTGTTGCAGACCTCAAGAATTTCAAAGCATGCTCCCTTGGGATACTCTGCATATTAGTAAGTGTATTTAAAGTTGATATTATGAAGTAATCCGAATCATAAATTTACATAATGAAGGATGCGGTGCTTACCGCCCGATATTCTGGGTAGAGCATGGTTTGATTTAGTACAATAATGAAACTCTTCCGAGGATCACGTCGCATAGCTTCAGCTCTTTCTAATGCTGAATTTCCAACATCTCCAGCATCATCATCAGAGGTGTAGCTGCTGTCTTCTTCGACAACAGAGGAATTTGAGTCGTCGCTGATTACTATCACATTTCTCAACGAAGAGGCCATACTAACTTTTGGAGAATTAAAACACAATTAGATAAGAGAAGGATAAGAGAAGGGTGTAATTGTTTGTATGAAATTGTTTGTATTTATAGGGTGAAATAGAGTCGTTGGAAAAATGGCCGTTACAAACAGCACGCTTATGTTAAGCGTATGACCGTTACAAAGTGACCGTTACAAACTGCATGCTTAACTTAAGCGTGTAGTTACACGCTTAAATTAAGCGTGTAGTTACACGCTTACCTTAAGCGTGTATTTTTGTAACGGTCATTTTTTCAACGACTCTATTTCACCATACAAATACGAACAATGTCATCCTAAACCTTATACACCCTTCTCCTCTCTAATTGTGTTTTAATTCTCCAAAAGTTAGTATGGCCTCTTCGTCCAATTCGAGTTCAACTACGGGAAAGAGATTTTGCTTTTGTAATTTGAAGGCGGTCATATACACTTGTGACCGACAGTGGCAGTACGGAAGAAGGTACTGGGGATGCCCTGAATTTGTGAGGTACGATGTCCACAAACCTGGTAATAAAGGTGGATGTGATTTCTTTGCGTGGTTCGATCCACCATACAACGAGAGGACACACGAGGTCATTATGGGGCTGTGGAAGGAAAAAACCAACTTCTAAAGCAGAATGAGGGTCTTTGTAGGTATTGTTTAAGGGCAATAACAAATAAACATTGTAGGTGTTAGAAAGATAGAAGTAACCATTTGTTATGTTTTGCAGGAATCAAGCGGAATTAGCGAAAGAGGGGAAGTGATTTGTTATGTTTTGTACTACTTCGCGCCAGTATAGGCCCATTAAATCGAGATAAAAAGCGAGTTTGTACTACTTCGAACGTAGACGTAATGTAAAACACATCAAAGTAATATGAACACATCAAAGCCGTCTAAATATTACATTACATACTCGTATCATCAATCAAGTACATGAACGGATCTGTCTCCCGCATACATAAAAGGATCTGGTGCCCGACCATTTACAATGCGGTAATCTCATACATCTTCAAATTCCACTCAAACTTTGTTGTCCACCACAAAATGTTTCGATTTGCGTTTATGCGCCACGAACCAGGAGTGTGCGGTATTGGCGACCCTTCCTTAAGCACCACCTACATATACACACACAAACTATTTGAGTAGTGAACAATGTAACCTAATTTCATAAATATTTTTATTAGAAAAAACCTTTACCGGTATGAAGTGATCATGATTGCCTACGTGTGCTATGGCAATAATCTTTTCTGGAGGTCTTATGCTTGATGTCCTATTCATCAACGGTAAGCAAAACGTCGGAGCTTCCCACGTTAATAAGACGAGACCAACCTGATATAGTGTGGCAAACACTAAACCCATCAATGGCATGTGAACCCAGTATACTTTTGAGCAAGGGCTTCTGCAATGGTTCACTTAAAAGATAAGATCATCCCAAGACCCTTGTCGAAGAGGGCAACGTATCGGCTCGTATAGCTCTCGGTTGTCAAGCAACTCCGCTACCATCTAGCGTCGGATGTTGGGATATTCCTTCTCTTGCCTCCCCAACAATACAACCATCGACCGATATCCACAATGTCCGTCGGGGCGTACATCTCTAACATTCTTGATGTACGGAATCCAAAAGTCATCCACATTGTCAATCCCAAAGTTCACCCCCATATGAACAATGGGAATACTAGGTTTTCTTCAGGCCACTGCAAATCTTCTGGTTATGATTCTTCTAGTATGGGTTGGGATTGCAAGTCGTCAAAGTCCATCACTACTGCAGTAGATGCACTTGCTTGATTTTTAGGACGACCTGGGCCTCTACCAGTGCTCGCACTTGCCTTCCCCTTCCCCTTCCCCTTTGTCTTCGGCCCTGCCTTCTTCTCATTCTCGTGGAGCTCATCCCGTCTATGCTCAAACAAGCACTTATCCCTCTTCTCCGCCTTCTCATCCACCTTCTCCTTGTTCCTAGCACCACTTGGCCTTCCTTTTGACTTGATCCCCGTCGGCTCCAACAAAGTACTCTCTTCCGGATGCTCCAAGTCGTGGTACAACTCACCTAGTAGGAATGTCGTGCCTTTCTTCAATGTCCCAACCTCCAACCTGACAAACATTTCACGAAGTCTCATCTCTGTAATGTCCATTCGAACGTAGGCAGAAGGGCCATGAGTTGTTGTTGGAGTCTCTTCCCATTCCAAGTCCCTCTAGAACTCGTGAACATCTAACGGAATGAGAGGTGTTCTTGAAACGATGGCTCTTGCAATGTTGTGCACGCAAGGCAATCTCTCACCCAATGGTCGGTGCATTCTTCTGAGAACTCCCCCTTCTTCAAGATATCGTAATAGCCCAACAACATATCAAAGCACCTATCCGACACTTGGTAGAAGAGCCTAGAAAAAGTAGCTCGTACAACTGGCGGCATCGATACATCATCAAAATCCGTTGGTTGTTTGGAAAGTGAAAGGTTCATGTTCTCCCTAATCTGATCTATTTGAAGGATGATGGCATGGTGGATCCTCACGATCACTCTGTTGAAGCCCCCTCTACTAGAGCCAATAATATCTTTCAAAACCGTGTGCATCCCCTCAACCCTGTCAAATCACATGACGTTAATACGACATTAACAACTATGAGTACAGAAAACAACATATTGTGAACGTCATACCTGTTTGAAGTCCTCATGAAGAAGTGAAGATGATGATCCGTTCACGCCCTTACTATGCTCGTCTTGTACATAATAAGCCATGTGTCCTCCATGTATCCGACAAGGCCTTTCTTCCACGATGTCCGTAATACGGCAAGCCTCTCTTCATACCTTTCTTCATTGGTTGAGCAAAAAAGTGCCCAAAATTGGTTTGCAAAGGCATCCAAACTTTCCTTCTTCTTCAAGATGGACGAGGCACGTGCCTCGATGTTGTGCTTTATATGCACCCAGCACAAGAGGTGTTGAACTTCGGCGCCGAAAAACTTTGGATAGCAGTTATGAGGGCCTTCTCACAATCTGTCATTATTGCAGTCGACATCACTCCCAAATCCAAACACAATGTCCGAACTTTCCTCATTATCCACGTGTAATGGTAAATCCTTTCCGCCCGGGTGAATGCATAAGCAATGTTGAACGTCTTATGAGTGTTGGTGAAACTAACAATCTCCACAAGTGACATTCCATATCTATGGAAAACATTTCATAATACCAAACACATTTTAAATGAAATACTTTAACAATTTATGTCATAAACTACACATTATTACAATTTAGGACTTACTTGTTTGTCTTGTATGTCGCGTCAATGATTATCACGTACGAGAACTTCTTCAACAACCGCAGCGACTCCGGATTAGCAAAAAATAAGATTGCAACCTCATTAGTCTCCGCATCCCTCAAAGGATGAACTACGTATTTCTGCTCAACCATAAATCTTAGGGACCACTGCGTAACCGTTAACTCTCCCCGATCCTCGTACTGCAGCTTCTGCAAGAAGTTGGCCACTTGCTTTCTGGTAGTCACATTTCCCGGGAAGTTTTGCCTCAATTCCGAAACAATTTGATTCGGCGTCTTGCGACCGTCTCCCCACCTCCTAGCGCACAGCTGCTCCGCCTCGGTCATTCGACCCATGAATGCATGGCCTTTAAAGCTAGTTCGTATCTTATGGTTGTGCTGACCTTCAATCACACGCAAGACCCACTTTTCACCAACCGTCCATGCCTCTTTCTTCATGAGAACACCCATTATCTCAAACTTACACCCACACTTTTTGGATCTCGACTTTCGGATTTTAGCAACCGACAACTCTGGATTCTCTTCATTCACCTTCGACCTCCCCGATCTCCAAGGCCCAAACCTATCGCACACTATACTAATTTGGTACGGACTTGAGTTACGCTTCACCAAAGCTATCACAAGCTCATTTCCTATTTCTTTCGCCCATTTGTATAATTTTTCCTTACTATCCCACACTAGGTCGGTAATAAAATGCTCTGTATAGTCTTTCCCCTATAAATATAGCGGTTTATGTTAACTACAAGTCATCATAACTACATCACTATGTTACACTACATATGATTTCCAATTATATAACTACAAATTCATGCTAAATATTGGCTACCTAATTAAGTGCAATATTTAAGATACTAATTACGTATTAAAATACCAATGAAGGAAAGAGCAAAACTATTTTAACACTAATCACAAATTCGCCGCTAGGGTCCCAATCGCCAGTCGCTTCGTCGTCTTCCACATCTAAGGAAAGAGCAAAACTATTTTAACACTAACCACACGCATAAGTTAAGCGTGTAAAATAGCGTCGATATAGACAGTATTTCGCGTGTATTTAGCCATTGCCTAGATTATAACTTTTGCAAGTAATGTCTATGCGTACGTATTGGCTCAAGAATATCCATAATTATAGTTATCTTACTTAGAATTGTAATAATTGTTTATTCCATAATAAACTTACCACTATAAATTTTTGAATTGTCTACTATAAATAGGATTTGTGAAAATTATTGTATACAAAACTATAAAATACCATAAAAAAACTTTCTACGACGACGAAAAAGAAACAATTGTAAAAGTTGTACTGAATCTTATAACCTCTTTGATAATTTTTTTAAAACACATAAATAATTTTTTATAAGTGTAACTTTAGAAGAAGCCAAGATCTAAAAATTAATCATAAAAAGATGGAGACAACTCATCGGACTAGGAGATTGTATGCTTGATCTACATATTACTTGCAAAGTTGTAAGACCTAAGCCTACCATGTCTAATTTACTATATATCTACTAAACAAGAACCTAAATACCCCACATGGCACTCCTTCATTAAAACCACCACATGTCATTTTCTATTTTTTTCAATTTTTTAAAATGAATCTAATTATTAATTAAAGATTATTATTCTAAACCTATCACTCATTTTTTCCTAATTTAAATACAAATCAAGCACAAAGATTATAATTTAGTCACAAAGATTAAAATCCAAAATTTTCTAATTATGTACAAATCCAAAATTTCTTAATCTACTATATATCTACTAAACTAGAACCTAATTACAACACATATATGGCACCCCCTCATTAAAACCATCACATGACACTCCCTCATTAAAACCACCACATGTCATTTTCTGCATTTTTAAAATATATTATAAGTCAAAGATTATTATCCTAAACATATCACTCACTTTTTTCTAATTTAAATACAAATCAAGCACAAAGATTACAAATCCAAAATTTTCTAATTATATACAAATCCAAAATTTTCTAATTATGTACAAATCCAAAATTTTCTAATCTACTATATATCTACTAAACTAGAACCTAATTACGCCACATGATACTCCCTTATTAAAACCGTCACATGACACTCCCTCATTAAAACCGCCACATGTCATTTTCTGTTTTTTTTTTATTTTAAATAAATCTAATTATTAGTTAAAGATTATTATCCTAAACTTATCACTCATTTTTTCCTAATTTAAATACAAATCAAGCACAAATATTACACGTTAATCATTTAATCTTTATATTTTAATTATAAAATATATTCTTAAACTAAAAAATATAATAAGTATTTGTCTTTATACAAAACTATAAGGGAAAAAAATGGAAAAATAAAGGGTTTTAACATAATAAAATTGCTTACGTGTTCTTTCTGGGTTAGAGAAATCAAAACCCACGTAGTCATTTTACCTTTATTATGGAAATTCACTTAGCTAATAGGTTTGAAATTTGCGGTTCTGAAACGGTTTGGAACCGCCGGTTCCGAACCGCTTCGAACCGCCGATTCCACGGTTCTATGAAATCATGAACCGAAACTGAAACCGGCCTCGAACGGTTTTAGTCGGTTCCGGTTCGGTTCCGGTTTCAGACGGTTCCAGAACCGCCGGTTGAACGATTCAAAGGAACCGCTGAACACCTCTATATGACACTCCCTCATTAAAACCGTCACATGTTATTTTTTGTTTTTTTCAATTTTTAAAAATAAATCTAATTATGAATAAAAGATTATTATCCTAAATCTATCACTCATTTTTTCCTAATTTAAATACAAAACAAACACAAAGATTACAAGTTAATGACAAAGATTATAAATTTTAAATTTCCTAATTATATATAAATCCATTTTTTTTAATCTACTATACATCTACTAAACTAGAACCTAATTACGCCACACGACAATCCCTCATTAAAACCTCCACATGACACTCCATCATTTAAATCGTCACATGTCATTTTCTGCTTTTTTTAATTTTTTAAAATAAATCTAATTATAAATCAAATATTATTATCTTAAACCTATTACTCATTTTTTCTTAATTTAAATACAAATCAAGAAAAAAGATTACAAGTTAATCACAAAGATTACAAAAGCAGAATTAGGACAAAGACTGATAACCACGCAGCTCGGCAGTCATGTCAAACAAAGAAGAATATTTCAGGCAACAATATTGGATATACAATTTTGATTCCTCGCATGATTATGTCATCATCAGACACTTCATACACATTTAAGTTTCAATGAAGACAATTTCTCTTGAGTGTCTGTTTTGCTATGAGGATAAGCAAGAGCTAGGACCATTCTATTGCAAATGTCAGTTTGTATCTTTCACGCCATGTTTTCACTCATGATCAATTTTTTGTTGCATCATCAATAGTTATTAGCAAGAAAGGTTTGTAGATTTTGATATACGACAAAAAACAAAAAAGATCTAATACTACAACCAATGTAGTATACAAGAAAGTTTTTTTAAAATAATTTTTAGCAATTTTGAACATCTTACGAGATTTTATGTTTAAGGTTTCATTTTCATGTATAAGATGAACATTTTGATTATGCTTTATCATTTTAGTAGAATTGATGTTAGGGATGTGGCTATCCTCATTTCAAAATTACTTAACCAATTTTTACTATTAATAGAGTTTCGTATCTCTTTCGATAATATTTTGTCAATCTCTTTAATATTTTGTATTCAATTAGTTTTTTTTTTATTAGCATTAATCTATTTCTATAACCGTCACTACCTACATAATTCTATATCAATTAAATGTATAATTTAAATATACTTTTTTTTAAATATAAGAAAAAATAAACAAATCCCGTACAAGACAGGGATACTACACTAGTTAAGGTAAAAAAATAGAGCTAACTAACTTATCCTCTTTATAATATATCGGGGAGGCGAAATTTTGCATAGATACTTGTGTTTATTATATAGTGTAACTTAATTGGATTTGATTTATAACTATATAATAAAAATCGTAACTTTGAGAGTAAATTAGTGGAATAAACAAACCAGAGGAATTATAATATACAATTCAAGCATCTATTTTAATAGAAGGATAAATTATATGGGATGAAAACGGTCGTTTATATGCGAACGAGAACATGTGCTATATATTCATTTATTTTATATTATGTATACAATTTTTTTATATTAAATATATTTTATAATGATATATGCATTTCTTTTATACTATGTATATATATTTTGTGTCCATATAAAAAGAGTCAGTTTTCATATGAATAAGACCTTTCGGAACAAAAACAAAACAGTGATGGATCCACCTACATTCATCTTGAATGTGATAACTTTACTATTGCAAACATCCTAAATAAAATTTGGCACTATCCTTGGGATATTGAAAATTTAATTTCTAATATCCTTTGTGTTTTACAATTGTTTTCTTCAGTGCAGATTTGTCATATCTTACGAGAAACAAACACGGTGGCCGTTTGCATTGCAAAGCTGAGCCAACGGAGTTCCTTTGAAGATATTCATGCTAATCTAGAGCTTTTAGTTCTCATCCACAAGATTGCTATAGACTGAGAAATCGTTTTCTCTTGTGATTTCCAGTCTAATTTTTACCTTATAAAAAAATATATCCAAAGGTACGCAAGTAGTTGCTTAACCTGCAAATAATGGACATGATGAGAAATAAAGGGTTGAATATAAAAACACAAAACAGAAAATTGTTATGATTATATTGGTGTAACAATGTTATAATACACATCCCAGATTCGAAGTTGGGATATAACTTACTTAGTATATAAACTTAGTAGATTACTCCTCCTATTGTCAATTGATTTTAGGATGAAACCTCACTAGGCTTATGTGTTAGGCCCATACGCGTGCGTCATAAGTACTCACATTCCCCCACGTACGCCCACGGCCTATTGTCTAATTTGACATGGTGTTAGAGCATGTTTCGGTCCTGAGTCCAAGTGTCACGGGCCAAGTAGGCATGTCACACTTGATGGAGAGTGTTAGAATACCGATTCCACATCTAAAATTGGGACATAACTTACTAGTATATATAAGCTTAGTGGATTACTCCTCCTATTGCGAATTAGTTTTAGGATGGAACCCCACTAGCTTTATGTGCAAGACCCATACGCACATTTGCACAATACGTATCAACATTCTCACGCGTAGGCTCACGACCCATTGTCTAATTTGACAAATAATACGTTGATTAGGTCGAAGAGTTAGGTTGAAGTAAAACAATTTTGGGTTTGGATAATGTACAAAATAATTTCAAGGGTTAGAAGGTATTTGTTCCAAAACCTAAAATTCTTATGCTCCTATTAGTTTTGGTTTGTTTACATGTATGCATTAATTGACTAATTAATTTGGATACACCAAAAAATATAGACAGTCTATTGACCATTATTGTTACATAAAAACTTCGCACTGAATAGTTGTTATTTATGGATACTTCAACAAAATATTACACAAAACCTCACATTAAGAGTTCAATTTTATGAACTCTTGTCGAGCAGTGTACATATGAGACGCTGAGACTCCTGTCGTCGTAAAAGTCTGAATAAGTTTTTGTCTGTGCTTGGACAAATATTGTGTGGCAGAAAGCTGACTGCTTTATTACACATTCGGTAGCAATGGAAAACGGACACGGTCTCAAAACAACGTAGTAAGAACTGAATGTCTATGATAATTGTACGGATTTCCAAATGGATTTTTATGGAATTAATGATTGTTAAATTATCACATTCAATTATAAAATTGTTAACACCTAAAGTGATTGTCTTGCGAACACCTTCTAAAGCTGCAAGAACTTAAGTATGTAGAGTGGGCATATAAGAGATTAATTTGTTTTATGTCTAGGTAAAGGACTTCCCATTCATGACCGTGGAGAATGAACCCAATGTGGGAGGAATGGTCGCTTTTCTTGGAGCCATCAAAATTAAGTTTTGTCCAATGTAAAGGTGGCTTTTTGCAAATGAGATTACTCTGAAGAAGTCGTTTATTTTTCGAAGACTTGTGTTGTGCAGAAGTTGAAAATGTGGCTTTCCAATAATGAAACTGAAGAATGACAAGGTCCAAAAATTTAGAGATTACTCTGAAGAAGTCGTTTAATTTTTTTTTGTTTTTCCATTTTCAAGCACCTTTTTTAATACGTCAAGAATGTGAAGAAAATAGGAAAATTGCTAAGATTGCTTGGATTTTCTTTTGTACGAAAAAATGTTAGAAGATCCTAAATATTTGCTACTTATGATGCGAACCCACATGCTGTCTGATACGACTATAAGTTTTTAAAGCAATTTCATATGCATAGATTTGTATAAATTTTTGATTTTTGCAATCCTAGTCCGATCTTGAACTTATAATGATAGATATTTTCTCAACTAATTAGTGAATGATGGTTGGAGGTTTTTTCGTTCCAAAAAAAATCTTTATTGATTTTATCAATTTTATGACTGACGTTAATGGATAACAAAAAGCTTTACATTGAATAGTTAATTTTGAAAATAAAATTTAATTGAATAAGAATACCTACCAACTTGGAACATAGTGTTTGCTTTCCATTGTAATAGTTGTTTCTTACAATTTAGAATGGAGTAATAAAAAGCTCATTTTGGGATAAGATATTGAGTTTTACTAAAGGAGATATTGGAATTCATGATTCAAGCATGAAATAGGTTAGAGGGTAGTAAGGGGACAACATAATTGTCATTAAAAAAAACTGTGGACGAGTGCAGAGTGTACATTTATGCATCTATTTTAGTTCTTAAACTCCAAAGAAAAGTGAAAGGAATGCAAATTAGGGTCCGTTTTGAATTTTTTTAAAATACATTAAAATGTATTGTTTTATATTAAATTAATAATTTAATATAAGATAATGTATTTTAGTATATTATATTTGGGAATCCAAACAGACCCTTAGCTTACATATACTGATATACATGTTTTCTTTGATAACTTAGTTAATATATCATTTTCTCAATGTATGCTTTGCTAAAATTAGAATTGAATTATGTCAAAGTAAACTTTTTTTTTTGTAAATAACCTAATTAGTCAGACACTAGAATATAAATAAACGACTGTTTGTTGACTTTGTTCCAAACCTAAAGCAATAACCAAATTGATGGGGAAGTAATAGAAATTAACAACTGTACACAGTGCTTTAGGTATCATACAACAGTGACAAATTACCATAATATATTTCATGAATTACGGATTTCTAGCTAACATTGGTTTAAGTGGTTTAACTATTACAGTTTGGTCAAAAGATGAATCTGTTAAATTGTTTTTCAGTCCCCTTTTTCTAGAGGTGAAAGCAACATCTTAGGGAGTCAATAAACAATATAATTACTTTTAACCCACTTTGGCTCATGAAGATCAATTATTTGTTTTGGACCACTACCTCCAAAACAAGTGATAATTTTTCCCACCCTATAAAGAATTATATCGAGTACCTACTTTGTGGTTGAGTTTACTTAATTTGCTTGATGAGTATTACATATTTCATAATACCCATGTGATAAAATGATGAAAAAATTAGATATTCTCACATTGAACTTCGCGAAAAAATAGCTAAATAGACGCTATTCTACACGCTTAAGCTAGGCGTGTGGTTTTACACGCTTAATCTAGGCGTATAGGGGTATTATTGATATTTTGAAAAGACAGACATCAGATCCCACTAGAGAACAAAAAACACACGCTTAGCTTAGGCGTCTGGTTACACGCCTAATCTAGGCGTCTGGTTACACGCCTAATCTAGGCGTCTGGTTACACGCCTAAGCTAGGCGTTTGGTTACACGCCTAGATTAGGCGTGTAAGCAGACGCCTAGCTTAGGCGTGTATATGTAGCCGTTGTACTAACGGCTATAATATAAACGTTTAGCTTAGGCGTGTATATTATAGTTGTTGCTTAACGATTATATTTCTTTCTATTTATAGTCGAAGGTCCATTTCATTTCCCAGAAACTGAAATTGTGTACTCCTAAATTTTAAAGATGTATCATAGTGGTGAGAATAGTAGCGACGAACAAAACGAGTGGGTTCAAAGTGAAGAAGAAGAGGAGGAGGGCGACGAATGGATGCAGTCGAAATTTGTGTTAGACGAGGAAGACGAGGAAGCGGAAGGCGATTGGGACCCTAGCGGCGAATTTGTGGTTAGTGTTTAAAAAATTATTCTTTCGTTCATCGGTAATTTAATTCATAATTAGTGTGTTAAATATTATACTTAATTAGATAGTCAATATTTAGCATGAATTTGTAGTTATATAATTGGAAATCATATGTAGTGTAATGATGTAGTCCTTAAAAAATTGAGCTCATTCGTTCATCGTTATTTTAATTCGTAATTAGGTAGCCAATATTTAGCATGAATTCGTAGTTATATAATTGGAAATCATATGTAGTGTATAACATAGTTAACATAAACCGCTATATTTATAGGGGAAAGACTATAAAGAGCAGTTTACTGCGGACCTAGTGTGAAATAGTAAGGAAGAATTGTACAAATGGGTGAAAGAAAAAGGAAAGGAGCTTGTGATAGCTTTGGTGAAGCGTAACTCAAGTCCGTACCAAATTAGTATAGTGTGCGATAGGTTTGGGCCCTGGAGATCGGGGAGGCCAAAGGTGAACAAAGAGAATCCAGAGTTGCCGGTTCCTAAAATCCGAAAGTCGAGATCCAAAAAGTGTGGGTGTAAGTTTGAGATAATGGGTGTTCGGAAGAAGAAAGAGGCATGGACGGTTGGTGAAAAGTGGATGTTGGGTGTGATTGAAGGTCGGCACAACCATAAGCTACGAACTAGCTTTGAAGGTCATGCATTCATGGGTCGAATGACCGAGGCGGAGCAGGTGTGCGCTAGGAGGTGGGGAGACGGTCGCAAGACGCCGAATCAAATTGTTTCGGAATTGAGGCAAAACTTCCCGGGAAATGTGACTTCCAGGAAGCAAGTGGCCAACTTCTTGCAGAAGCTGCAGTACGAGGATTTAGGAGACTTAACGGTTACACAGTGGTCCATAAGGTTTATGGTTGAGCAGAATTACATAGTTCATCCTTTGAGGGATGCAAAGACTGATGAGGTTGCAATATTATTTTTTGCTAATCCGGAGTCGCTGCGGTTGTTGAAGAAGTTCTCGTACGTGATAATCATTGACGCGACATACAAGACAAACAAGTAAGTCATTAATTGTAATAATGTGTAGTTTATTATGACATAAATTGTTATAGTATTTCATTTAAAAATGTGTATTGTATTTTGAAATGTTTTCCGTAGATATGGAATGCCACTTGTGGAGATTGTTGGTTTCACCAACACTCATAAGACGTTCAACATTGCTTATGCATTCACCCGGGCGGAACAGATTTACCATTACACGTGGATAATGAGGAAAGTTCGAGCATTGTGTTTGGATTTGGGAGTGATGCCTACTGCAATAATGACAGATTGTGAGAAGGCCCTCATAACTGCTATCCGGAGTGTTTTCGGCACCGAAGTTCAACACCTCTTGTGCTGGGTGCATATAAAGCACAACATCGAGGCACGTGCCTCATCCATCTTGAAGAGGAAGGAAAGTGTGGATGCCTTTGCAAACCAATGTTGGGCACTTTTTTGCTCAGCTAGTGAAGAAAGCTATGAAGAGAGGCTTGCCGTATTACGGACATCGTGGAAGAAAGGCCTTGTCGGATACGTGGAGGGCACATGGCTTATTCCGTACAAGACGAGCATAGTAAGGGCGTGGACGGATCATCATCTTCACTTCTTCACGAGGACTTCAAACAGGTATGATGTGCACAATATGTTGTTTTTTGTACTCATAGTTGTTAATGTCGTACTAACGTCATGTGATTTGACAGGGTTGAGGGGATGCACAAGGTTTTGAAAGATATTATTGGCTCTAGCAGAGGGGGCTTCAACAGAGTGATCGTGAGGATTCACCATGCCATCATCCTTCAAGTAGATCAGATTAGGGGGAGCATGAACCTTTCACTTTCCAAACGACCAACGGATTTCGATGATGCATCGATGCCGGCAGTTGTACGAGCTACTTTTTCTAGGCTCTTCTACCAAGTGTCTGATAGGTGCTTTGATATGTTGTTGGGATATTACGATATGTTGAAGAAGGGGGAGTTCTCAGAAGAATGCAACGACCATTGGGTGAGAGATTGCCTCGGGTTGCCTTGCGTGCACAGTATTGCAAGAGCCATCATTTCAAGAACACCTCTCATTCCGTCAGACGTTCACGAGTTCTGGAGGGACTTGGAATGGGAAGAGACTCCAACCACAACACTTGGCCCTTCTGCCTATGTTCGAATGGACATTACAGAGATTAGACTTCGTGAAATGTTTGCCAAGTTAGAGGTTGGGACATTGAAGAAAGGCACGACATTCCTACTAGGTGAGTTGTACGACGACTTGGAGCATCCAGAAGAGAGTACTTTGTTGGAGCCGACGGGAATCAAGTCAAAAGGAAGGCCAAGTGGTGCTAGGAACAAGGAGAAGGTGTATGAGAAGGCGGAGAAGAGGGATAAGTGCTTGTTTGAGCATAGACGGGATGAGCTCCACGAGAATGAGAAGAAGGCGGGGCCGAAGACAAAGGGGAAGGGGAAGGCAAGTGCGAGCACTGGTAGAGGCCCAAGTCGACCTAAAAACCAAGCAGGTGCATCTACTGCAGTAGTGATGGACTTTGACGACTTGCAATCCCAACCCATACTAGAAGAATCACAACCAGAAGATTTGCAGTGGCCTCAAGAACCAATTTTTCCCCTTGTTCATATGGGGGTGAACTTTGGGATTGACAATGTGGATGACTTCTGGATTCCGTACATCAAGAATGTTAGAGATGTATGCCCCGACGGACATTGTGGATATCGGTCGATGGCTGTATTGTTGGGGAGGCAAGAGCATGAATATGCCAATATCCGACGCGAGATGGTAACAGAGTTGCTTGACAATCGAGAGCTATACGAGCCGATACGTTGCCGTCTTCGACAAGGGTCTTGGGAGGATCTTATCTTGCAAGTGAACCATTGCAGAAGCCCTTGCTCAGAATTATACTGGCTTCACATGCCATTGATGGGTTTAGTGTTTGCCACACTCTATCAGGTTGGTCTCGTCTTATTAACATGGGAAGTTCCGACGTTTTGCTTACCGTTGAGGAATAGGACATCAAGCATGGGACCTCCAGACAAGATTCTCGCCATGGCACACGTAGGCAATCATGATCACTTCATACCGGTAAAGGTTTTTTCTAATAAAAATATTTATGAAATTAGGTTACATTGTTTTCACTACTAAAATAGTTTGTGTGTGTATATGTAGGTGGTGCTTAAGGAAGGGTCGCCAATACCGCACACACCTGGTGCGTGGCGTAGAAACGCAGATCGAAACATTCTGTGGTGGACAACAAAGTTTGAGTTGAATTTGAAGATGTATCGAGCTTACCGCATTGCATATTGTCGGGCACCAGATCCTTTTATGTATGTGGGAGACGGATCCGTTCATGTACTTGATTGATTACACGATTATGTAATGTAATATTTAGACAGCTTTGATGTGTTCATATCATTAATTTGATGTGTTTTTATTTAAGTTCGAAGTAGTTCTAAGTGTACTAGATATAATGAAATACTATAGTATATAAGTGTAACTATACTAGATATAATGAAATACTATAGTATATAAGTGTAACTATACTAGATATAATGAAATACTATAGTATATAAGTGTAACTATACTAGATATAATGAAATACTATAGTATATAAGTGTAACTATACTAGATATAATGAAATACTATAGTACATAAGTCTAAGTGTACTAGATATAATGAAATACTATAGTATATAAGTGTAACTATACTAGATATAATGAAATACTATAGTATATAAGTGTAACTATACTAGATATAATGAAATACTATAATATATAAGTGTAACTATACTAGATATAATGAAATACTATAGTACATAAGTCTAAGTGTACTAGATATAATGAAATACTATAGTATATAAGTGTAACTATACTAGATATAATGAAATACTATAGTATATAAGTGTAACTATACTAGATATAATGAAATACTATAGTATATAAGTGTAACTATACTAGATATAATGAAATACTATAGTATATAAGTGTAACTATACTAGATATAATGAAATACTATAGTACATAAGTCTAAGTGTACTAGATATAATGAAATACTATAGTATATAAGTGTAACTATACTAGATATAATGAAATACTATAGTATATAAGTGTAACTATACTAGATATAATGAAATACTATAGTACATAAGTCTAAGTGTACTAGATATAATGAAATACTATAGTATATAAGTGTAACTATACTAGATATAATGAAATACTATAGTATATAAGTGTAACTATACTAGATATAATAAAATACTATAGTATATAAGTCTAAGTGTACTAGATATAATGAAATACTATAGTATATAAGTGTAACTATACTAGATATAATGAAATACTATAGTATATAAGTGTAACTATCATCACACGCTTAAGCTAAGCTTGTTCATCACACGCTTAAGCTAAGCTTGTTCATCACACGCTTAAGCTAAGCTTGTGACTATACGCTTAAGCTATGCGTCTAGGAACACGCTTAGCTTAAGCGTGTTATTATGCATGGTGATTCATGGGACTGCCATGCATTCCCCATGCAGGTACGTTGTCCTTCTATTTTATGGTTCGATAACGTTATGTTGCTCTCTCGTACACGTAGGTAAGCATCAAACCACATAATAAACATGAACAAACATAGTAAACCAATTAAGATAAATACATAACTTTTACATAAATACTATGTACATATGAATCCTGTCTAATCCTAAACATAAAAAACTACTGTGGCTGCGAGTCACTACCTTCGCCAGGTTCCGTGACAGAATCACGAAACATCTGGGACTGGCGAGGTGGGGGTGGGGCCATGGGGGAAGGCTGCCCAGTCAGCATATGCAGCCATAACGCCGCGTGTTGCTCGAACGTCCGTGTCGCCGCCTCAGGTGTGTGTAAATAAGTGCGGATATCACCGACAACCACCTGAATGCGCTGTATAGAAAGCAAGTAATATTTGTCAAAATATTGCAAAATATAAAATTATAGATAAATCATTCAAATAATTCGACAAAAGTTAGCGTACCGCGACTGCGTCAACGCCTGGAGGGACGTGGATAAGGCCGACCGGACGATCACGTCTGACTGAACCGGGATCGACCAATGGATGAGAACACTCGTCATACCAATCTAAATAATCGGCAGACATGTCCCACCCATGTGTCGCAACCGATCCCTGGAGGTCAATCAGGTGTCTCGGGTCTGCATCCCAAGCCAGTAGAAGCTCATCCGCAAAACTCACCTCGTATCCCTTGATTTCCGCTTTCCTGACGACCTTGGCCGGCTGAATGGGCAGAACTGGGATAGGCTGCATCATCCCAAACTGCCTGAGGACTCTGTCCGGGTGGTACGGCTCCTGAACATCTACAATGCGCAGTATACCGCGAAACCTGGCAGGAGCTACCTCAGGAGCCTGGAAGTCCAACCCCACCCAGGGGGTCTAGGTAATCTGTAAAGTCAAAAAGGCAAAGTGAATACATATATACTAAAATAAATTAAAGACTAAGATATCGAAAATTACGTGTACTATTCTACCTCCTCGTATCTCATGCGGTCCAACATGCGGCGTATGGCGATCAAACGACCGGTGTCTCTACTGTTCGGCACCTCCGCGGCACCACAAACAGCTCCTCCAAAGGCCTGAGGGTTCGTGACATATTGTTCCCGAAAATGTGGAAAATATGCCCAAACTCAGCACTGTAAATGAATAACTAAGGACATTAATGACCAAAATATTAAAACGTAACTTAATATTTGACTAATCTATCTAATATCTTACCCTGATCAGAATCCCGCACGATGCAATGCCCTGTGCTCCACGCCTAGACGCCTGTCCCAAGTTGTGGTAGACGTACGCTAGAATCCCAGCTCCCCATGCAGTGTCGCATGTGACGTCGTGGTCAAACAAAAGCGCCAACCACTTCTGCTTCGCGGCGTTAGTGGACTTGTCCACCAGTACAGTCGAGCCGAGAAGCAAGAAGAGGTAGTACGTAGCAATAACGCCCTCGTCACGAACCTCACTCCTCATCCAGGCCTCCAGTACTGTAGTCTCTAAATGCCCCAAAGGAATACCACCAGCTGTGTGCCATCTCCTCACCTCCTCCTCAGCAACGCCCAGATCAGCACATATGCGCTGTCTCACTGTCGGCTCATCGAGGTCTGAAGTGCAGCTCCTCCCACGTATGGGAACCTGTAAGATCTGGTGAATATCAGCAAGGGTGATGGTCATCTCTCCGAAGGGCATATGAAATGTGTTCGTCTCGGGATGCCATCTCTCCACAAATGCCGAAATCAACGCCGCATCCATGCTGCATGCTATGCCTAGTGTGCGTAGACCGGTAAGCCCGCTCCGCTCCGCCAGCCTAAACCACGTATGTGGCTCAGGGCTAATGTAATGCTCGTGTGTAGAACAATGGGCTGTGCGGAAATGGATCCTCAGAATATTACGACTCTGAATTAACGGTATTTAAAATTAGTATACAATTTCGAATAAAAAACATTTATAGGTAAAACACATAAACTAAAAAACCTAAAACATACCAGGTCCTGCTCCGCCTGACGACGGGCTACCCCGCTACGACGAGGCTCCGCCTGCTCGGCAATCTGAGGAACAGGAGCATCCTCAACAACTGCAACGTCTCCTCTACGTCTCCGTCTCCTCTGCTGTACATGAGGCGGCATATGCGGAAGTGCCTCAGGAGCGGGCTGAGGTATAGGACGGTCAAATATGGCCCGAGCAATGTGTGTCTCGTAGCTAGAGAGAAGAATCGGACACCTTGGGCCTCCAGGCATCCAAGGATGGTAAGTATGTACAACAAATGGACCGACAGGAGGTGGAGAAGAAGGACCAACATGAGGTGGAGAAGAAGGACCAACATGAGGTGGAGAAGAAGGACCGGCAGAAAGTGGAGAAGAAATATCGGCAGAAGGTGTAGAAGAAGGATCAGCATGGGATGGAGAGGGGACAGGAGTAGGTATCGACCCAAAAAAAGGCGGGGAATGAAAAAATGGAATGTCGTCCGTACTCAACTCCTGCGTCGGTAATGTAGGCTCCACAGACTCAATAAAGTCATACCCTGTCCCATGACGCGACTGCTCCTCAACAGCCTCATCATCAACCGTCATCGGCTCAGCTACCAAGTCCTCGGCGTCCTCCAAATAGTCATCATCAGCGGTGCCGGTCATAGGCGGCTGCGAAGATACCGCACTACACGACAATATATCAGTACTCACAGTAGCGGCGCGGCGACGAATAGACTCCGATATACCAACACGCCGGGTGCGGTCAGCAACAACAGGTGTCGGCTCCGTCCGCCCAGTAGGGGTGATGACCGCCAATATACTCTAATTTTTTAGATACTATTTTAATTAGGGACTAATTAATACATTTAGGAACTTAAATGATTAATTTTAGAATTTATTATACTTGTTATTTTCTAAATATACTATACGAGCCAATAATTCTAATCTATAACTACATAATTTACGAAAATTAGGGACTAATTATTTACTAAATTTTTCTATTTCAAATTAACAACATTATTTACTAAATTAATTTTAGAATTTACTAAATTATTTGCTAAATTAGAGACTAATTATTTACAAAAACAATTATGATAATAATGATCAATTTAAAATTTAAAATTTAAAATAATACCGCTCGTAGACCGATTTGACTCGATCCAGGCGTCATCGGAGTTGTATCCGCTAGGTCCCTAGCTCGACCTCCCCTTCCACCACGGGTCCGAGCTCCGCCGGAAACCACCAAGCCCTCCTCCTCCTCCTCCTCCTCTACCGCCATCCACGCAGACATTCCGCCGGAGCTCGCACCACCGGCGCCGGAAGCGCCTCCTCCAGCAGCCTCCGCGTCTCTCGGCGTCGCGCCCCCGGTCGCCCCTTGCTCCAGATTTCCGGCTGCCGCTCCGCCGCCGCTTTTGGACCTCTCTCCGCCGCCAATGAACTCGCCCAAACCATCCCAATCACAATCCATGCCTAATTTCAAACAATCGAAGCAAATGGAGGAGAGATTTCGTCGAAATCGTTTTCGAATTTTTTAGGTTTGAACGCGTCGGGAGGAAGAAGACGAAGTGGAAACTTAAGCGTCTAAAACAAGACGCCTAACTTAGGCGTCTAGACAAACGCCTAACTTAGGCGTTTGTCCAGACGCCTAACTTAGGCGTCTGGTTTTACTGGGGAATGGGCCGGCCCAATAACCCATATAACCACACGCCTAGATTAGGCGTCTGGACAGACGCCTAACTTAGGCGTCTGGGTTTACTGGGGAATGGGCAAAGGCTATTGGGCCGGCCCAATAACCCATATAACCAGACGCCTAATCTAGGCGTGTGGTTAAACGCCTAAGCTAAGCGTGTGGTTTATACCTGTTTTCGAAAATGGCAAGAATACCCCTCCACGCTTAGATTAGGCGTGTAAAATCAGACGCTTACCTTAAGCGTGTATAATAGCGTCCATTTAGACAATTTTCCGCGTGTATTTAGCATGTCCGTTTTTTTATTGGTGCTAGGTTAGTTTTGGACGAATAGCAACCATATTTGTTTATTGATTGGAGATTCTTATCATTATATCATAATGGATAATGGACTTAGGGTTTGTTTGGATGGACTTCTAGAATGCATTAAATTGACAATTTAATACAAGATAATATAATTTAATGCATTCTACAAGGAAATCCAAACAGACCCCTAGTCATATTTTGAGCTACATTATAGTTCAGATATCACTAACAACAATTTTGTTCCTTTAGCAAGGCAGATTTTATCAACAAGGTACAAAGGCAAATTTATGGATGGGAATTCAAACCAAAGATCTAATTCATCATGGTCTAAACTATTTACTAGGCTAAGATATCATTACAACATATAGCATATTTCATACAATTAATGCATTTATTTAAAATGTCCATTTAAACCCCCATATGGTGATTATCTCATCTATATTGGATTGTTGCTAATTAGCTTAGTGATTATCTCATCTATATTGCATCAAAGTATGTATTTATAGCATTATGCAGGTAATAGACTCGGATCAAATATGATTTTAACTATAGATACAAACCAGTTGGATTCTCACCTAAATGGTCTTGGTCCCCACTTGAGAACGAACCAGTAACAAATGCACACCCTTTCTGGAATAATTTTTTTTTTCATAGAAAGATAAACAAATGCAAGTGACTCCATGATAGCATAACACACTGACTAATGTGTAATTCTTAGTGAAAGCTTAACAGTCTCATATTTGTACAAGAGTCCTAACATTATGAACTTGTTCAGGGACTTTTGTTTATCACCTTGTAAAGATCAGTGCGGTTGTGGAATCAATCACAACATGGTACATTGCAAGCAGTTATAAGCTAGGAAACTTCCATCCAGAGATTTATTAATGTAGCAGATTCTTATTATACAGGAGCGAAATCGATATAATTGGTACATTAAACCAAAAATCTAAGGAAAACACATCATTATCAAGAAGCAGATGGTGAATCCTATCAACCATCTATGTTAGTATCTTACCAATTCTTTTATGATGCTTCACTTCTTTGTGTCCTCTTGGAGTTTGCCAAATGCATACAGCATTGATGATCGTGCGTTGGCAATCTCTACAAGTATCTCCAGGGCTGCAGTACAACTAGAATTCAGATTTCTTGTTTTGATAAGCAAATTAGTACATACAGATTGTCATCTGGAAAGAAAGAGTAAAATGAAGGAAAAGATTACTAGTATTATCTCACCTTTCTCAAATGGAAGTTGGGAATCTCTTAGGCTCGGGGGAACCAAAGCTCCAAAAACTGCAAGAGACTTCAGCCTCTCTCTTTGAACCTTGAAAGAATGAAAGATGGTATATGTTTTAGTTAGCTAACATAAATCTCACACTAATCAAGGCATGTGAATTTGTTCTCTGAAGAAACAAAATCTAATGACTGCTCACATGCAAAACAAACATTATTGAAGAAACTAGGTTCATTCTATACCAAGGACATTGAAAATGTCTGTACATCTATAACAGAGAAGTTTTGAAGCATAAAGGACTCTTACTTGTTGCTCAGCATCAAGAGCAGGCAAATCTGTTGACGAGCTTTTCTCTTGAGATTCTACACAAAGAGAAAATAACAAGAAAAAAGTAATCTGTCATGTATAGCCATCAAAGCAAGTTTTTACATCTACATAGCACACTGTATCTCTCAAAACAAACAAGTATAATGTGAAGGTGGATTACACCAACTCACCAGGAGATGATGAAGTGCCCTTATCTTCTGTGGTTAATTTTTTAAACATCTTTGGCATATCACCTTCATCTTCAATCTCCTCAGAATCTATGTCCGCACAGGATGCCCATTTGCGAAGAGTGAACTGTGGTTGCTCTGTAGAAAAGTCAGCTGCAGTAAGCATTGAGAAGGAGATTCGGATAGTTGATTTTCACTCTTAGAAATTTGGATTTGTGTTTTGAAGCCCAAAATTTTTAGCAGGGACTAAGGTTGACCTTAACAACTAAAGCTGTCACCAAAACAGTAGAGAAAGCAGAGAGACGAAACACTACCCTGATCTTGTGTCACTTGCAACCGTGTCGCAGCATTGTGGGGTTTGAGGTTGAGTAAAGCACTATTGATGCGAGAAGCTCCCATAGAATGTCGAGCACTGGCTAATTGAAGCCACCCCTGATATTGGAAACCATTTTATTTGTCAATGACTTTCTCTTACATGGCTGAATTTGGACCATATAACAGTACAAACAATTCATTAGCATGATAAAACAATGTCATAGTAGTCCTGCAGGCTTTGCACAGGGATGCCAAAGTGTTCAAGAGGGAAATACATTAACCTCTCTTCTTCACCGGAAAAACAAATTTAACCTCTCTTCTTCTTCTTACAAAACCCCCTAAAGAAAGTCCATAAACAAAAATGGATTGCTGCAGAGAACTTACATAACAAGGGCAGCAAACAGAACACAAGCAAGTAGTAAACACAGCCCAATTCCTCCTCTTAGTTACGACTAGAACAAACTAACAAGATATATTTTAACAAACTAGCTCAAAAGACAAATAAGAGACATGTTTTTTCCTGTTCATCCGACACAAAATGGATTGAAAGGAGGACGACTTTTACAGGCAAAACTAGAATAGAGCATTAGATAAAGCAGATAAGATGAGAAACAATCAGATGAAAAATTCAGATACAGTTGATGACAAGAGAGTGATAGACCTGCCCTAATGTAGAAGAAAGCGAATCAAGAAGCATCATGTAATTATCAAGCGAATCCAATAACTTCAAAGTATTTTCGTCATCCACTTCATGATCCGACTGGCGAGGTTGCGATTGAACTTCAGCAAAATCAACCAATTCCGCCATTGAATATGAATCTGATATCTGGTTTTGAGATTAGAGATTAAGACCTCCCAATTCTCAAACTTGAAGCTGTTGCAACTGTGCAAGTAGAGAAGTGTAACTTGTGAAAGGATGAGCACAATCTGGCACCTAAAACCTAAAATGCAGGGAAACCATGACGGAAACCTGATTCAAATTGGATCAGGTAACCATATATTCGGATATCCAAAGCAAACAAACAATTGAAGCTTTAACTATCACAAAATCCAATCTGATTACAACAAAAGACAGTGAAATTGGGAGATTTAGAGGACGACAGTGAAATACCTGAAGCTGGCGATTGCGATGCACTGTAGCGATGGCCGCAGATTTGAGAGATCTGGATTCTGGAAGCAGATGGAAGGACTGTGAATTGGGGTATAGAGATTATCGATCAAATAGCCCTCGTTTCTCCGCTGCTGTCTTCTTTACAACTTGTCGTCACATCTGATTTTACATATCCGAACAAAACTGGAGCTTGTAAGATTACCGATATTATATTTATACAAACATAAAAGATAATTTTGCTCAAAAGATTTAGGTATGACTGGGGGGTTTGGGATTTGTCTCTCGGACCCAAAATCTGTAATTTTATTGATGCAGATACAATTTTGTTTCCTTCACAATCAATGTACACATAGTTTAATTTAATAATCCGTGATTTTATTTATTACCCATATATCAAGAGAAAATATCATAAAATAACGATTGAAGTTCTTCGTTCCCCCTTGGACTGATTCGTTAAATCGACTAACACCAGAGTCAAATCGGTTGTTCACAGGCGAATGTAGTTGCAAGAAAGAAACACTTCTCAGAGTCTTTAAAAAAGAGACTATTATTAGAACCTATTTTCCTAAGCCAACAATCAAAACTAAAGAAGCATTGTCCTCAAATTACTTCTGGGCAATGTCCTTGACACCGCAAATCTGCTCCTCTCCCATGGCTGACTGCACACTCACAATCAGATCTTTTCCTTCAGCGAAGCTACCCTTGATCTGAAAACAAGATCCCAATGATTCTCATCAGGCAATTGTGATGATAGTGCACAACGAAAACTAAGCGATTCAGGCACACAAACCTGGTTCAGCAGAGTCTCGTCAGTTGGGAGTCTCAAATCATCCTTTGTGTTTCCAGAATCCGTGAGCAAACTTACCTGTAAATGTTGTATCAGTAACAGACAAGCATCAATTCTGTGCAACTTCTTTTTACCAAGGATGATCATTCAGAGATTACACTTACAAAGCCATCCTCGGAAATATCAATCAGCTGGTAGTCAGTACGAGAAACATGGGGCACCTACGTAAGAGTGAGAAGATTGTAAGAAACTGAAATTTACATAATATAGAACATCATACATCACAGTTGTGGGACGAAGGAACAATATCTTCAAGTTTCTTGGAGTTCCACAACCTGCAAAAGAACCTAAATGTTACTTCCACATCATGGCACAAGCTTCTTCTGAAACACAGGAATTGTCTAATAATTCAGAAGAAAAAGCTTTCCAACCAACTGCTCCAATGCCAATTAAAGAGACACCAGAAAGCATCAAAAATCAAATTCAACAATTCGATCTAGATTCCCCAAAGCCTAGTATTACAATTACACCACATTAGATCACTAAAAATGTTCTAATCTTGTCCCAATCTTAAAATTTGTCAAGTCAGCCATCAGCAATGCTGTGTGTAGAATGTAGCAATTTCAAGACAGCAATTGCAGTATGTAATCCCAAGAAACACAAAACAACATGAAGTCATTATCTTTTCAGAGTCTGAATTCTGTATAGCTTATAGCTCTTCTAATCTAGCACTTGACAAGTGTGTTTTTGCAGATATACAATATTATCTATCTTTGAACTTAATTAACTACATAAATGAATTTACTTAATTACTTTGTTTATTCATATAGTTTATTATTAAAAATTGCAATTTTCATTTATGTAGTTAATTATTAATTTTTTTCTTATTTTATGGATGATACTAAATATTAGCATTTGTTATTATTTCTCCTTTTAAAAAAAATCAATTAATAACTTTTTAAAAAGTATTAAAATTTAATAATTAACTATACTTAATTACATTATTCATTCATGTAGTTTATTATTAAATGAATTTACTTAATTATCATTCATGTAGTTTATTATTAAAAATTGCAATTTTTTTTTTAATGGTTGGTACTAAATAGAATTTAAATTATTTTTTTCTTTTTTTAAAAAAATCAATTAACAGTTTTTCACATAAAAAAAAAAATTAACAATTGTTTAACGGATTAAGTAACATAGGGTTATTTGGCGGAATTTGCAAAACCTGAGGGTTACCTCGCGGAATTTCCGTTAAAAAAATATGAATTAACGGTACTTTAACAGGAAAGATAACGGAGGGTTATTTGACGGACTTTTTAAAAAACTCAGGGTTACCTCGCAGAATAGCCTAAACCTGTGGACACCTCGCGGAATTTGCAAAACCTCAGGGTTATCTCGCGGAATTCCCGGATTATAAAACTATCTTGGCCATATTAGATAAGTATAGGACTTTTTTCAAAATCAAAATCACACTTAATTTAGGTTTTTTTTTTAATATTTATAAAACTACCATACTTTTTGATTTTACAAGATATACCCAACTTTGACTTAAATAACAAAATTCAAGCTTGTATGGTGATGTAAAAAAATGTAAACATCTTGGTCTTGTGGTGATGTAAAAAACAGAATAGTAAAATTACCAGATGCTTAGTCCCTTACATAGCAAATTCCAGTAACCATGAGTACACAAAAAATGAGCATGCAAAAACAGATTGCAACTGCTGATGTTACAATTCTTCACATACATAGGATCTTATAACATTTAAAAGATTAAAAAAAACATAAGTCCAGAGTACAGCTTGCACAACACAACCAGCAACCCAACTGGGGAGAAATAACTTCTCAACAAACACATAATTACAACTTCCAAAATCCAATTCCAAGGATCCCAACACTAAATACTATTCCTCCTTCTCCAGCAGTTTCTCCGGTTCATCCAACCCTGAACCAGTGACAAGCCTCTCCACAGGTAACTTAACCACATCACGACGAACCCCTATGTCAGATACGAGCCTGCTGACACAGTACATGCCACAGCCGACCGCTGTCAGCCCACCAAAGCTAGTGGTCAGGTATCTTAGAGGCGAAGAAACCACAGCACTAACTACTGCAAAGAAAGCCGTTGCCTGTCCACTCCTTCCCACGCTTATGTTCGTGATGATGAGCAAACCTGTCTTGCAGTAGATGGCAAAGTCCTCACAGTTGTTCTTGAAGAGGTTGTAGGCACCAAACCCGTTTTCAAGCAGGTGGGTAGCACGGTAGAGGACGTCTTCTGGCGGGTCTGATTTGGCGAGAGTGCAGGTGCCCCCCCGTGCCTTGCAAAGGAAGAATGCAGGTGAGACATCGTATGAGAATAGGTAGAGATCTCCTCCAGCAAGGAAGCATTCGAGGCAGGATTGGATGACACCGTCAGCATTGGAGTGGTCCCCGCATTGTGGGCATGGTTCTCCTGGTTTATTAGTAGGGGACGAGCTGAAAATGAAACGGTCCAGGATAGTTCCTGTCCCTACTTCCTGGCCTCCTCCACGGGTGAAGTGGATAACTCGGCCTTCACCAGCATAAATACCTGAATTCAATCCCATAAGACAATGATTAAGAGCATGTTTTCCTCTGTTATAAGTTTTCAAGTGTTGAGATTTTTGAAAAAACCAAAGATGGAATTTTTCGGAACAATAGTATTGAAAGTTGTAACATTCTTCAAAACGGCACTTGATTGTCGATGATGACAGCTTAGAATCACAAGAACAGAAGGCGTATGGCACAGTACACTAGCACACATAAACCAACCAAGTATTTCATCCTGCAATATATCAAATAAAACTGAAGCAGTTCCAAATAAGATAATCCAATACACAGAACAAACACAAACACAAACACAAACACAAACACAAACACAAACCAACCTATTGCTACATTTTCTAGCCGGTATGCTTATCAAGAAGATCATCCGACCTGGAAGCATGGATACAAATACGGATCCAAAGCAAATAAACGTCAAATTGGAACCCATATTATTGTAAAATGGTCACCAACAACTCCACAGCTGATTCCTTAATCAAATCAATCCAATCTCTTCAGGTTTCAGATGAAGAATTTGAAACTGAATGCAATCAAGGGATACATCTATCTAGTAAGTAGTATCTACTCTTATTTATCAAGCATGATGTTTTCAACCTAATTCACAATTCATAAGACATTTGATGAGCTAGCAGTTACCCAAATTCACAACCTTCTCATCGCAACAAAAGGGATGATCTCCCAATTGCTTCAAAACCCTATTTCAATACCGTTTGGTTGATTTCCAGTTTATGATCTAACCTACGCAGGTAATCCAATCCATGAAATGACTAAATTACTGACCAAAATCGAACAGCCCAAGTTGAATTCCCATGCCAGTTCTATAATGAAAAGACTACAACTTCCCAATTTCTATTCATATTTCGTTTCCAATTTCAGCAAATAGTATCAGAGAACAACAAATGTAGAGAGAAATGGAGATAGAGAGGGCACCGTGATGAGAGTACACATAGCCGTGGCGCCATGAGTAGATGTGATCCCCACGCTTCAGGGACTCCTTCGAGATCTTATTGGAAAGCACCCCCATTTTTTCCAACTCTCCTTTCACTCCTCGCCTCGATCGATTTGGTTAACGGAGAAGGAGGGGCGAAGAAAAGGGTTAACGAGAGAAGAAAAGAGGAAGCCTAACTTTCCGGGCCGGCAACGAAACTTTTTGTAGTGTGTTGTTAAATGCATCAAGCAAATCTCCATCCGCGTTGTATCTACGCATTTTGCATTGATTATCACTGTTCTTTCGACCCAAAAAGAAAGACAAAAACACGGTTCTTCTATGGGAATTTTTAATCTGTCTTACGACATAAATCCTAAAGGATTTTACAAGTTTAAAAAAAAAATTATGGTAATAATTCTAAAACATCAGGTCGTGTTACCATTCTCTTATAACGTAAGATAGAAATACCGTTATAAACGAAGTCCTATAATAATTTAGGTACAAATGTACATTTTATTTTATTTTATAAAATACAATTGAAGCCTTGAAGGCTAATGTAGCAATATATGGTAAACTCATGGAACATTGTTTGAAATAATATACGTGGCCACTATATATACTACAAAATCTATCTTTTTACACTATATTTTGTACGCATAGAGATTGCGTACGCAATTTCCATGCGTACATGTGAAATACAAGGTAGAAAATATGTGCGTAAGAATACGGCGTACAAGTTTTTTGCCTATACGCATAAAAATTGCGTATGCAATCTCTTTGCGTACAAAATGTAGTGTAAAAAGATAGAATTTATAGTGTATATAGCAACAGTCATAATATATCCGATTCATTGCCATTTGCCATCAGAGGCAACGGCTTGGTCTGGAAAAAAAGGCAACGGTTTGGTGGTAATGAATATTTTGTCGTAGAGATAAAAGTAATTTTACTTCCAAAATTGGGACTAAATAAAACTAAAATATAATATTGGTGGATATTTATCATATTATCAATTAGTTTTAAGATGGAGTTTTACTTGAATTATGTACGTCTCCTGTTTATCAATTTATCGTATTTTATTATGATATTGATATTAGATGTGTTCTGGTATGAGTTCATTTTCTAATTTAGTTAGGCTTAGCCCGTTACTATGGCAAGATTTAGGCTAACTCGTTAGGTTTATCGGTCTTAAAACACTATTTGCACTTAGCCCGCCACTATGATGCGTTTTGGGCTAGCTCGTTTGATTTGTTGACCTTAAGGCATATTGTCAAGTGTTAATTGGTCCAAATAGTTATACTTAAGATTTATATACAAGGTTTGTGAACTGCTATTTATATTATCACTTGGTTTTAAAATAGGACCGCTTTAGACTTTATGCACATTTTGCGTTCAAAGTAACAAATCCTCCATTTATCCGTTCATCGGACTTTATCATTTGTTGATATATGGAAGTGTTTTTTGACAACTCAAAGCAATTTAATGTCATTTTCTTCTTACCACTTTTCTAATGCTATTTGATGGCAAATGGCAATGAATCAAATATATTATGGTTGAGAATCAATATATATTTAAAAGTTAGCTTCATTGGGGCAATGAATGCTAACTTTTAATCCAAAACATTAAACCAATTCTGAAAGGGCATCCTTGAAACGGGCTTATAAACCCAATTTTCTAACCCCGACCTGATAGAACAGCCCTGATTTGGGCCTCGAGGATGGCCCAACCTAAAGTAAATCCAAACACGTTTAAACCCAATTTTTTTGCCTGAAATAGCAGCTCTGAATTGGGCCTAAAGGATGGCCCAACCTACAGTAATTACAAATTGAACCCCTAAAATTGAAAGCCTGGAAAACGCCAAAATTGAAAGCCTGGAATTGAATTTCAATAGTCTGTCGGTTGTCCTTTGAGCTTCACCTACAACAAGAGCCCCTAAGATAACGTCAAAATTGAATTTGTAGAATTATGAGGTTGTCTTTCCACCTGCACGAATAAAAAACGCCTGATAAACAAGCCCTTTAAATAGGGTTGATGATAAACACATGCCTTCACCCACTTGAATTATAGGATTTACCTCTCATCTTATACACCACATGGCTTCAAAAGACTTGCAAGGCGCGCATTCGTCGGTTGTTCCTTCTGCTGCGTCCATGAAAGGGAAAGGTGTCGAAACCATTAGCGGACCCACAACCCCTCCCAACAAGAACGCCTCTGCTGTAGCGATGCTCGAATTAGACAGTGCCTACATTTCTCTTGCCAAACTCACCTTTGGAACGGCCTGCATAGTAAGAGTGATGGTATGCCGTAAGTGAGAGTCGACTGATTTGAAGGGGAACCCTATAAGCACCGATTATATAATATCAGATGAGCAGGTATTGTATTATGAATTATGCATTGCTTTTTTGCTTCTGCATAGTTCATGTCCACATGTACTGTTTTTTGTTGTTAACCGTGAGAATTCTTGGACTCTACAATAGGGAGGGGCTATACATTGTACTGCATGGAGGGGAATTAGCAATCGTTTTACCAAAGCATTAGAAGAAGGCAATTGTTGCACTATCAAAGGGTTTACCTTGAAGCCAAACAAGGACAAATTCCGGGTGCGAAAAGGAGACAAACATTGCATCCACCTCGAAGGCAATACGGTTGTCAAGAAACTCCAATGTGATACTTCCCTCTTTCAACGGTATCCCTTTCAGCTAACACCATTTGAAGATATTGCATTGAATGGGTCGAAGTTCCTTCTCGGTATGCCATTATTTATACACCTGAAATATCAAAGCACAACAAAGCCAACAATTTATACAATTCTGTGATTCATTTCTGTGCAGATGTGATAGGCATTGTGAGCCGTATTGGACATATCAATCCCACTAGAAACAGTTCTCAGTTACTCGATATCCATATTCAAAATGAAAGGTACCTTTTTACTTCATTGTCTGGGGTGATACATATATCACTGCTCTATAATACCTGGAAAGATAACATATTAACAAACTCATTCATAGTAAATAAGTCATTCCTTACATGGCCACACAATAGGATAACTCAATCGTTCCTAACATTAAGCTACTTCCAAATAAATATATAATTATCTACTGTTGTTCCTGTGCATTATTTGGGATATAATACCTACCAGTAATCCTCTGCCCATAGGGAAAAAACCAACAAACTACCATACCCATTCATGGAGAATAAGCCACTTTGCACTTAACCACTACCATAGTGAGTTTTAGCCCATATCACCCCAAAAAAACGTCTTGTCACATTTGCCTTATAAACATATGTATAATAATCTGGTATCCAATTCTTCCCTACCATGTTTGTCTTGAATGATTATATTGAATTATGCCTACTTTATGATTGTTAGATTACTGCTTACTAAAACGCAGAATTGTTTACCTTCAAATCTTTACAGAGGCAAACAGCTGCGAGTGACACTGTGGGGCAGCCTATGTGATGAGTTTGTCGAGAGAAATGCTCGCGCGCAACCCAACTACGTCCTCTAACTCTTCATAATTCATATATGCTTCTTTTGGTCACCCAAAAAATTCCGCTTCTGCAGCAACATAAACTTACAAGCTATTCACATCATAATGTTTTGAAACTAACTTTTTTTTGGTGATTCTTCTTAGTATTTGTCCAAAATGTTTTTAAATTGTAAAATATTCCACCTCATATATAAGGTTTGTCAAGAAAAAATACACAGAGAATATGTGGTTAAAGAGCATTTTTAGTCAACCTTATATAATTTTTCATAACTGATTTTGTGACTCCTCTTTAAACTAATTCTTGGATCCGCCATTAGAAGTAATCATTTGTGTTAATTATAAGTTCACATATCTCTTGAGAAAATTTAACTGCAGCTTAATTCCACTTTCAACCTATAGCTTACCTTCACAAGTGTATTGGCAACATCATTGGATCCTCTGGAACACGCAGTGACAAAAGCATGAAATCTACAGTTACCACAGGAGCCTTCAAACCCCAATTTTAGCCAGGAAAGCATCAAGCAAAAAAGAAAAGGTAAGAACTAAGAACAATCTGTTTTTTCCTTTAGTCAACTTCCCTATGAAACTATAAAATTCCCACAGAACCAGACAAGAACAAAGTCTTCGTTCATGGTAAGATCTTGCTCTTTCCATTGACCCAATCAAGCGCGCCAAAAGTTGACGTTCATAGTAAGATCTAGCTCTAAAGTCAGCAATCAAAAGAAGAAAAGCCAAATTCAATGATTGAATTCCTGCCCAAATTATTCAACCAAGTGCTAATGCAATGATCCGGGTATAATCAGCTAAACATTAAACCAAACTCTAAAATCTCCCCATCAATCAATTCAAACACAGAATTCAACCCTAATTTATACAAAGCCGAGAGAAAAGAGAAATTACGTGGAGGAAGAAGGGCCAAAGAGCGGATTCTCCATGAGAGGCTAGAACGAGAACCTCCGGTTAAGACTCTGCTCAGCAGCTATGCGTTCAGAGGGAATCAGACTAGGCATGAACATCACGAAGCTGAGCAGATAACTTTAGATTGTACAATCAGGTTTGTAAAGACCCTAGCCGGGGACAAAGAGAAAGATATATGAACCCTAGAAATTGAAAATCAAAGAATAAAGCTAAGAGAGTATTGAATAGATAGATCGATCAACCATAAATACCTCCTTTTGGAACTTAGGTGGCCTCGTCTGCACACCAGAGAATCAACCGGCAAATTGGATGCTCGAGATCGCCGTTGTCTGCTCAATATCGCCACATGCTTCTCCAAATCGAACTTCGTCTCGCCGCCGCCTGCTGAAAATCACTGGCATCTCCTCGCCGCTTCCTGCTCAAAATCACCGGCCTCCACTCGCCCTTGCCTGGTGGAAATAAAAAACGCGGTCCCGTTTCGACCCAAACCGGAAAACTGGATGCTCGAAATCGCCGCTGCATGCTCAAAATCGCGACATCCTTCTTCAAATCGAGCTTCGTCTCGCCGCCGCCTGCTGAAAATCACCGGCACCTTCTTAGTTGGCAGCTCGAGCTTATAGGGTTTCATAGTCGGGGTTGGAGAATATCTTGGTTGAACATGAGCTTTGTTCTTTTTTTTAAAAAAAATTTAAAATTGTGGAAACACGACGCTGCCTTGGTCCCATCCCAGACGACATCGTTTCGCTAAAAAAAATTACCCCTCTATTTCATTTAAGAAAAACGAAAAAAACAAAACCCTGCTCTCCTTCGTTTTCCCATTTCTGACCCATTTCAAACTGTTCGATACTGTTACATTCAACACCGCCCGGCCGGAACATGCAGTCTTCCTCCGATGGCGACGATTCACCACCACCCACTGGAAGCCCCGCCCTCTTGACGGCTGATTAACTGTGAGTTGTTCCCCCCCTCTCCTATATGTTTTAATAGATGAAATTATTTTTTGGGGTTTGAATAGATTGTGGTAAAATTGAATAATTTTTTGCTTGATTTGCACTAAATTGATTTTGTTTAGTTATGTAGATTTGTATACTATATCTTGAATTTTATTGATAATTGGTTGAAAATTGAATTTGGAGTTTGATTTGTGTGAAATGGAAATTGGTTGAAGATGAAATGTGAATTTGGGTTTTTTCCCCTTACTAGGGTTATGGGCAAATTAGTTATTCTGAATAAGAAATCAACAATTCCAACTATCGAGCATCTGAACAAAGAAATAAGAAATACACTATATCCATTTTAAATTTACATAAAAGTTACTTTCATTCTTTTGCATAGGTTTTTTAATACAAATATGAATTAAGATTTATTAAAAAAACAGATGATATTATTCTACTAATAATATACTTATACATCTAATTGAACATAGCAAAGTCATGCTAATCTTTCAACCCTAGGTGCAGCTTCAAATACCCAATTTGTATAACCTTTGTATTCAGCCCCAGTGAAGTCACTATAAGTTCAAATTGGCGTTGGCGGAATGAAGAAGACTAAGCGGATGAAGAAGACCGGCATGCCAAACTCCAGAGGTACCGTCTACACCAATACTAGACCTACACATATGGAATTGAACACCATAATGCAATGACAATTGCATATGCAGGCGAGTTACCCAAATTTACAAATTCAGACTTTCCAATACAATTATGCACAACCACGGTACGTAGGAAAGATGGACTGGTTCAGACCTTTTGTGGCTTGCAGATACCAGACTCAGGTATATCTACCTAAGTAGTGGTGACCAAACATCTTAAGCGTCAGTTGCACCCATCATGGAGATTGCGCAGAGTGATTATTGGAATAAAAAAGTAGATTTCTAACACTCAAATTTAATGTATGTTCATTAAATAATATTGTAAAGGTTCGCATCCCCAATACTCAGATTTAATGTAATTTAGTTTTTGAAGGTTTTCAAGAAAATATGAAGCTCAAGACTGCAAAAAAATATTATATAAACTTTAAAAGAATACAAATATACTTCATGTTAAAGGCTTAACATTTTCTACTTAACGAAGGGGAGAATTATTGTACTAAACGTCTAAATTGGCCCGAAAATTTGATCAAACCAATATTACAGTAATTGATTGTCAATTTCTATGGGGTTCAATCAATTGGTCTTACATATATACTTTCTAGGGATATATATACACATTATGATCATTCTTTTTATTTTTTAAAAATATATGATCATTCTTATATTCCAAGATATTATAAAAATATTAGCTTTGTTGATTATTAACCTAAAATAGTACACTGATATAATACAATTATACAAAAAAACGTCACGTCTCCCAAACAAATAACTCTTATATCCAAAAAGACGTCTTAAAAACAATTTGCTCTTTTAAGGACAACAATAATAAACAGTATTGTAATTCAATTAGCTAATTATTTTAATTTTTAGCATACTATGTTTACGCATACAACCACAACCTGTCTTTTCAAAACACGCTTTTTTGCAATAATTATGACGTAAACAATTAAACAACGACACAATAAAGTTTGCACTACAATTTATTCGTCACACAAACCGTATACCAAAATAAAACAAAATATAAAACATACATGCTCGTGCGAAGCACGGGCTTATATTTCTAGTAATACATAAACTGATAAACGTACAACCATAACTTCATTTATTAAATACGTACATCAACAGCTTATAGACTATAAGCTGTTGAATTATTTTAGGGGCCCTGTGTGATTGTGTCGATTTTAAAATTTTAAGCATTTAGAATTTGTTTCTTGTAGTACTTTTATAATATAATATTTTTGAAATTTTTATAATTTGGGTATTGTTTGTATAATTTATCAATATAAAAGCTAAATTTTAATGTTTAAAGTCAGTCAATCATAAATTTAGTTACAATTTTTTAATGTATATTTTAAATAACACCCCATATCATAATTTTAATGTATACGGGTGGATTTTCTTATTTAGAAATGTCTATTTTAAATAATATTTTATGTAATTTTTAATGTTTTAAAAAAACAATATAAAAACATGAGAATAGTGAGGATTGAACACAGATGACTAAGTTTTTTATTATGTCAAATATAGATAACATATTATTATAAGGAGTCCAAGAGCCGAATGGAACACTCCATTGGACGGCCTGTTTATAGACTTGCTAATTACAGATGTAACCAGAAAACAGAAAATCATACAAATCAAGTCTACAGCAAACCGGTAATGAAGATTACTCAACTATTTGACCTGGTTTCTCCCTCGTTTGCACATCATCGAGTTGGTGCTGTTTATTACGTTTAATTCGAAAACCGAAATTGGGGACAGAATTACAAATTGTCATGACATGAATGAAGACAAGGCTTTCGCCACATAAAAAACTATTGAGGTTGTGTGATTACCAATATGAAAGTGAAACCAACGCTAGCTGGTTAGATTCAAGCTTCATTGAAACAAACCATCTCATCAACCAATGCCAACCTCCAAACCATGACTATGATCGAAACACCAAAAACAAAATCGAAACCCGGCTTTTAAGATTTCGGTTAGGTCTAATATCGGTTCGGTCCAGCATGGGACGATTCTAGACTGAGATTTTGTATACGAAACTAAAGTTGCTAATTAAAGACTAATCCAACATAATATAACATTCAGGCTCCAACAACATAAATATGAAAAAGACAATGAAAGGAGCTACCAGCTAAAGAGCAAAAGTAATTCAAAGCCAGCAAATAATGATTCAAATGATCTTTATAAGAAACAAAGGATTTGTTACACCATCAAAGAACAATGTGAGATTGAACTGTCGTAGTTCTTTTTTTCTTTTCCATATGCAAGATAGCAAAGGCAGATCTGTTCTTCATTGCATCTGATGTCAACAGTAAAAACGAAAACGCGAATGTACTTTACAGGAATCGGGGGGGTGGTGGTAGTGTTACCTTCTTCATCAGGCGTTCTACGTTCTCCCATTCTGGTGACGAACGACGCCGTTGCTGTGAGCTCCCTTGAGCTTCAAGTTCATGTTCTTTAAGCCCCATACTCGGATGGTACGATCATCACTCGCTGAAGCCAACATATGTGGATTTGTAGGGTTCCAGCTCACACAACTGACTGCTCCTGAATGCCCGGGGAGTACTAATAGAAGCTCTCCTGTGGCCCTGTGCCATATATACACCTGCAATCAAGATTATGCACTCAACGTTACATGATAGGCGCGTGTCAAGAAAAATGTCATTTTATGGTCACAGAAAACATAGTTTTATCCCCCACCCAGTACACGTAGATAAGCTCCAAAAACAAAGTACAGTTTTTATCAGAGCTACCTGTGAATCCTCACTGCCACTAGCAATAAAGGATTGTTCAAATCCACCAAAGCAGGACCGAATGACAAAACGACTGCGCTTGTGGCCCTTGTACTTAGAAACGACCTTGGGATCGTCTTCTATGCTCCATAAGTGTATTTCTTGGTTTAGAAGATTGACGAGTAAGAATCTGTTATCCTTTGACAGCGAAAATGATGTGATCACTTGATCTTCTTCAATCAGCGTCTCAAACTTTGCTTTTCTGTCAACCATGAGAATTGTACTTTCTCGACAAATGCTTAAGATTATATTCCCATCATTGGTTATAGCCATGTCAGATATCTTCAACGTTCTCTGACCCTTCCAACATTCCACCTCTTCTCCACCCAAATCCCAAAAGCAGATGCTTTTATCCGTGACGCCAGAAATTACTCCTTTGCCATCAGGGAACCATTCACATGAAACTAAGCCGAGGCCTTGTTTTTCATATACATGAAGGCATTCACCAGAATTAACATCCCAGCGCCTGACTACATCCTCAAGTCCACATGTCAGAAGCTGTTTATCATCAGGACTCCATGAAAGAGTTGAGACAGGTTTCTGATGACCCACCAGCTTATGCTTTAGATACAACTTTCCATCTTCCCGAACCTTAACAATGAAAATTAATTACAGAAAGAGAAAGCAAATGATTCATAGCTTCAAGGAAAAATAATCCAACCAAATCAGCTAAAGGTATAACAAACTAACAATGCATTCACCACTACTGTCAAAGATGTCATGATAAAGAGTTCCAATCCAGCTCAAAAAACAGTATCAAAAACTTCGTTCCTTGGAAATTACTTATTGGAGACAACAGACATATATGAGAAAACACTTTCCATTTAACAACGATTTCTTCTCTCTTTCTATCAAAAACAGCGGTCCTTCACCTACGCTAACAGCAATCTTCATAAGAAGCAAGAGGAGAAGCTGTAAGTTGGAATAGAGGGAAAGTGTAAGGTTCAAGTCCTGATACCATTTGCCATGGGACAGGCTAGCATGTGGACCATGTGGTTGTAGTTCGGAGATAATTGAAACTTAGTATACTTATACTCCAGAGGCTAAGAATATGAAGTGACTAAATTGTTTATCGATAAAGTGTATCCTCAATCTGAAGCATGAAAACTCCCTTAATAACTCATAGAAATCTGATTTCCTTTACCTAGGATAAAAATTTAGTAGTAGCACTTTCTACTTATACCATAAAATTTAGTGGCATGTAAGCTTAGCTGCGTAAGATGACCAGATAATTGTTGAAGACAATATTTCCACTGATCTTTTTGAAACACTATACCCTTGAGATATTATACCTCAACCTCAAGGTACTCAACTATGATATAATACTTCAGGTTACCTTGATGAACATTTTCATCTCCCGGTATGATAAACTGATCATAGACATAGCATATGTATTCATTTAAAATAGAGACACATAGCGCCTTACCTCCCAAATAATTGTAGATTCGTCTTTAGATGCAGAAGCCAAATACTTCCCATTATGGGAAAATTGCAGAAACCACACCTCATCATTATGTCCTTGGAGAATCTGCACAGTTGGGGAAGGCAAAAAGCAAGACCATTACATGATATATTATAGCAACTACCAACTATTCAATTTTATTTTTCTCTTTAGTCGAATAAATTAAGTAAAATGTGGGCCAACAACCAGATTATATTACTGAGTGTGTGTTTTGTGCAAGCATGGTATAATTATAGTTTTTAAACATACAAGGGTGTTTTTCCCTTCATTACTATTGTATTTCTGCAATTTCATTTCATCATAATAATTCACTGCCAGCACAAAAACTGTATGAACACCCACGTATCTCATTGATACTATCATAGTATCATGAAATAGACTATATACAAAATTATCGAACTGACCTATTTTTCCAATTCATTTTCTCATACTATTTGAAAAGGAATTGAAATACTTGTTCTATTAGAGATCATGTGGACATGCAACATAAGTAATAGAGATGATAGAAAGTAAGTAGGTTAATAGGCAGCAGTTGCTTGGAATTAGCTCGCCTAACAATGACCATGCAAGTATTAATTGGTAGTAATGTAGTATAAATCAAGGAATGTAGTGGCCTGTAAGATTATATATAGGCCACTGTCAAGTTCCTATAGTTTGAAAAGCAAAAAAACTGTTGTCACTTGTCAGTTCAAACTTTCTGCCTGCATGGATTTTCCTGCTTAGACAGAAGACTCATTTATCAATGTGCTTCAAACTTATGCCTACATGCCAAACCACCAAGTCAAATCCTCTACTAACAGTAGACAGTGTCGTAGTCATCGAAATAGATTCTCCACTACAACTAGTAACTTTTGCGGAGAACAGTTTTTTTCTTAAAAACCTCTTCATACCCTTTTTTATGATGTAGAGCAAGGACTAAGTGATACTATCACTATGTGCTCGAATTTTATGCCTACATCCCAAACCACCAAGAAATCCTCAACTAACAGTAGACAGCATCCTAGCAATAAAGTATATTCTCCATAATAATTAGTAACTTCTGCAGTGAATAGTTTTTCCTTAAAAAACTCTTCATACCCTTTTTTACGACGCTGAGGAAGTGACTAAGTACTGAAAAGCAATTAACAGTACATTCAGAAAAATATAAGAGCTACATTTTACAATACTCCAATAAGCACTCTACCAAAACAATAGAATAGGAAACTGTATCTGACACCCACACACATAGACAAATGCACTTCTGAAAAAATACCAACCATAAGTAATACTTCAACTAGGCGAAACACATACAGAGGTATTTTACGTGAAGATGGTGTGTCACAAAAAGGGTAAATCTTCTGCAAGAGTAAGAAGCAATCAGCCAAGACTCACAACACCTCAGTTTTCACATTTGATGAAATTGGCAACACAATGCAATATTGTGTATTAGGCTCATCATCAAACCCAAGATTCATTTTGGATTGCCTAGAACTAAAACAAGCCAAGCTTGCTTCCAAAATGTGGAGCTTCATAAAATGAATACCAAGCTTTGTCTAGTAGATAACCTACTAAAGATCGAAATCAACATGATAGTTCCTTATTAGATGACATCCAACATGGGTATTCTCTTTTAAGTTTTCTGTTTGGATTAACCAATTAGCTATGCTTCCTCTCACCACTTCCTTGACGTCCATGGCATGTCTAAACAAACATACAAGTCTATACATATTTCAAGCAACTTGATCTTTTACTAAATAACTTCAGTTTTATCCCATAAAAGTCTGTCCATATTTTATGCAATATCAAAAAAGGCTTAATACTTCAACAGGCTTGTAATTAGAGCAGCTAAGTATGTTTCTTGTTTGGCCTATTTGAGAACTCAAAAGGCATGAGGTTTTGAAATGGTTTGTTTGTATTATACAACAAAAAACTATAGATATTCCTGGTTGTTTTTTCTTATCTCCTTTATTCAACTTAGGGCCATTTATCAGTTTCATCATATTACCCTCATCTTCCTCCAATTAAAATCTCTTGGATATGAAAATTTAAAATTATTTGCAGGTTAACCTACTTATCAGTTATCGCTCATCAAACTTAACGAACAAATACACATAAAGATCACAAAAATCCATCGATGATGTCATATATTTGCCTTTTACAACATTAAACATGTATGTATGATAAGTTTCTAAACACCAACACAACATTTTCCAGGCACTTGATATTCCTCACCTGTAAAGTTTGAGAAGGGATCTGACTTTTACCACACTGGTGGTCTGTGTACAGTGACAGTTCACTATCCAACGTATTGTGGAAAGCACAGGTACAGCGTTGAATGTCAAGTGCTTGCTCAACTAGATGCTCCAACCTTCTCTCAGGAATAATAATAGATGCTGGAAGCAACTTTTGTAATTTGTCCAGAACCTGAGATCGTGAATTGGCACATACATTGGAAGAAGCACACATGGATTGAGAAATAATACAGGCAGCAAGGTCAGAAACTCTATCAGAATTTGTGTGAAGTGGGACAATCTCATTTCTTAGTGTAGTCAAAGCCTCCATGGTTTTCTCCCTCTGGAGAAGTTCGAGGAACTTTTGTTCCAAAATTACAAAAGATGCAGATTTCAAAGTTTCATCAGATATCCCAATTTTGCGCAAGGTTATCACACTTTCATCCCATTTTCCATCCAGCACTTGCTGCATAAACAAACTCACTATAGATGAATGTAAAGGGATCCCTGATTCCTCTTCCAAAAGAGCCCCGGATTTGTTGTAGCCAAGGGAGTACAATGCCCTTGTTATAATTTTTACGAACTCTTGTTTTTTAATAACCCCTTTGGTTCCAACCATCTCATCATCTCCTTGGGTGGATAAAGATCGAACCATTTGATCCCCCAAAGAGTAGGCAGTGGGATTAGAACACGATGAATTCCCCAAGAAGCCGTTCAATTCCCTTGGTGATTCTTTAACACGTTTCAAAGGTGGTTCACTGTCCTCGAGACCTCCCATGAAATGCCAAACTCAGCCCATGAATTTCCTATAGCAGGAAAGAAAGCAATTATGATATTGACTTCATGTACCCGACTTCCTTACAGCATGTGCAAAATCCATTTCTAAATACCACCATATGGGGATTCAAACTAGCACAATCTAATTACATTGCCATGTTCAAGAAAATACTTGAAGCAAGCAATGATCACCATAAAACCATAAAAAACCACTAGCTGGAAAGTAATAACTCCGGTAACTAATCACAAACCGACACATCATGTAATCAGATATTGAAACCCCCTAATTCTAATCAGAATAAATTCAGCAAAACCCTAATTTACAGAAAGCCATAATCAGAAACAGAAACAACTTTACCACAATCCGAACTTAAGAAGCGCCAATTCGAAGCTGAACATTTCATCTAATCCTAAAATCATAAGAAAACCAATCCAATTCCAAATCTTGTCGCAATTACCTTCTTGGATCATCGATACAGAAAGGGCAAGGCAAGAAGGGATTAGGGCATGTGGCTATTGTACCTTTTGCACAGACGGTTGCTTAGACCGGCGGGGCACGAGAAGAGGAAGTGGTTGCGACGGCGTTAGCGGCGAAGTTGGTGGGAAAGGAGGATGAGGATGGCGAAGAATGGGGAACAGGTAGCGTCGGTTTGGAGGCAAATGGGGTATATACAAAGAGATTGTGAGAAAGAGAGAGAGGTGGGCAAGACACCTGCAGGTTGTGTTGTGAACAACGTAATCTCCTTTTTTTTTTTCCTAAGTAAAAACTTGTAATATGTGTACATTGTCTAGAAGGATATCAAATTGTGTCTTGATTTGTCTGGAAGGATATATTACTGATATTTTCGTAATGCTTATAAATTATAATCATTTCAAAACATAAATAAAAAATTCAAAAAATCAACTTCCAACCAAAAGAACAACAAGTCCTATTATTTTGTTACATAATTGGTCATTTATTTTTCAAATAAATTAATATTATGAAAGGATTGTGAAGCGTACAGATAATGTCCTAAAATGTATGAAGTTTGAATGGTTGCTTTACCATATTTAAGTTTTTTATTTATCATAATTTTCACACATAAATCATACTATGATTTAGATATGTAGAATATGTGATGTAATCAACACCTCAATCATACTAGTCATGAATGACCTAATAACTATCTTTAACAACGTATTGATCCCTCTATTTGATCAAGAAAATTCAACGTATCCACATTGTTTAAGCGTATACCTTAATTTTGATATGCAAATTATTGAGGCTCACAATTTTTAGCACATAACTCAGCCAGATAGTATTTCAAGTTGGGTATTTTAATATACAAGTTGAAGGTGTGTCTGTAGCCTTTCTAACCCGGGCTAAATGATGTCATTTTGGACATAGGACTTGATAGATTATACATTCAAAAATAATGTCAATCAGCTGCTGCACTCCCACCCGCTTTATGAATGTCAAATTCCACACTTTTATTACAATCTCAAGCTCTGGAAATAACACAGTGCAAAGTGCAAATTATAAACATGAAAAGATGCACTATGCCTCACAAGTCACAACAAAGAACCATCAGAAAACTGACTTCATTGTTGTATACAAGTCCAATACTAGGGTTAGGGATACAGAACAATAGGGCATTACTGGTGCAAGCATGTTTTTTTTTTTATCAGGGGTAGGCAGGATCTACATTGGAGAGTCGAATGAGAATCATTGTAAGAGAAATAAAACCAAAGGTACGAGGTAAAAATAGCCAATTATTCAGACAATAGAAACTGCAGGTTCCGCAAATAGGCACGGATTTGAATCCCATCATTTCTTGAGCAACCGCCTTCCTCTTTGGTTAGCATTTTGCACTCTGTAACCCAACTCATCCACATCATCATTGAAAGGATCCAATGTTTTGTTTTGCCTGAAAATGGTAATGACAATTTCAGACTTCACAATCATGAAGTGTACAGACTGTACAGGAAACTGGTTTTGAGAAGTTGGTTGTAGAACTAACCTATTTATCTCAGATCCCATATCAATGGCCATCTCCTTTAGCTCTCCTAAAAGATCACTAAGATCAGACAATGTATCATCTTGCTTTGCATTTTCATACTGCCGAACAACCACAAGACAGGAAACAAGTCACCAAGGATTAGACATTCTCATGATAAAAGACAATCAAGGGTTGAGCTTACCCACGGGACAAAATTGGGCGGAATTCATTTTGTGATTCTAGAAATTAAGGTTGTATGATTGTAATAGTTGAAATTACCAACCTCAACTTTTTGGAATGCATTTGTGGGTTCAGGAGGTGGGGTTCGGGATTTTGGTCGTCCATTGGATGCAGATGACAACCCCAACTTCTCCTTTTGTTCCAGATGATTAATCTTTCTGCTCACTGGGTTATCTGTGTAAGACAAGAAGGATCAGCAGAAACATACAGTACGAAAAGCTCTAAATCTCAAACCAACGCAAACAAGAGATTTACCTCTTGTTATTACAGGTCCGGTAATAGACCGTGTCTTTGTTGGTTTCCACGTCTTGGAAAAAATTCCCCCCAGACTTCCCAAAAGCTTTTCACCCTGAAACAGTACCAACGTCCAAAAGTATTGAAGGAAGGTAGATCAAAGACTGGGAAGAAAATGCTACCGCCAATTTCTCCTTAATAAAAATAGTTTATTGATGATAATCCAGACCGAAATAATAACTGCAGAAGCAGCATCTACGGTTTTTTGCAATATAAGTGTTTTTTGTGTGGATTGAAGCATGTTACAATCAACTGAATGATGAAACAAAAAGTCTTAAATGAATTTTATCCATGAATCAAGCATTTACAGTTAAATTCGTATGTGAAACTTCAGAGAATATACTTCCATAGAAGCATAGCCCAATAGTATGCTCAAAGAAGATCATATAATTTATCAGATGAGTAGAAAGTGATAAACAATGACCTAGATCAAATGATACCTTAACAATTTCAGATATATAGTATGAGAAAGAATGCCTTGATAATGCTTCAAGCCTTCAAGAGATAACTTTGCCCTCCCTTATAAGTCATAGCAACCTTACTTCTTAACAGATGTTTTTATTTCTTTACAAAGTAATACTTGCAAAGTCATAATGGGTCATGTATGAGACTCAACTGTAATGAGATGCATCATTTACCATGCTAATTTAAACGAACATTAGAGGCAAGCATTGACAAAAGGAAGATACCCGACTCAGATCATGATCTATGTCAGCCGCTGCCATATGCGTTCTAGTGATCTGCTCTCCCTGCTGATGAAGTGTGACTAATGTCCTAGTTGCATCCTCTCTAATGTCCTCTGCTATCCTTAAGCAGCTGGTCACAGTCTTTGTCGTCTCTTCAGACTTGTACACTGCATAATTCTCCAATTCTTGCACGTTCTGATTCTCCAGTCCTCCCGAGTCACGGAAGTCATTCTTGTACTTGTTCCTTTGCGCATAGCCGTACGAGTAGTTGGAGGTAGCTGGTTGCATCCCTTCACCCCCGGGAGCATCATAATCATCAAACGGGTTGGTGTTAGAGCCGTGAGCAACCAATGATGATTCAGAGGTGGTCCTCTTAGAGGGCGCAAGAGTACGCTTATTGTCTGACTCGTCATCCGAATCAAACGGGTTGGGAGTTTTTCCTCTGGTGATTGGAGGATCAACAGAGCTGTGCTTAGACAGCTTGTGCAAGGGAGACTTCTTGAAACCAAGCATCTTTGAAAATTTCTACCAGTCAGACTAACTGATTCAACAAGGATCTGAATGGACTTCTACAACTTTCCTGTGAAAACAAAGGAAGATCACAGAACATTCAGATTAAAAAGGATATGGTGGAAGAGGATGACAAGACCGGAAGATGGATTTGGGTTTCAGAAGCAATTTTTCAATCACTCAAACCAAACAAATCACAGCATGAAATCAACTTGTGAGTTGTGACTACAGAAATGGTGAGATTAAGGTCAATAAAGGAGACCCCTAAAACATCAATATCCATCTGATTTGAAAAAGGGTGATGGAAGAACTTCAATACAAGAATAGAACTTTACAAATGATCAAAAGGGGAAAGAGAATATAGGATTCGGACTACTGAAAAAGAAAAGGGGAACCTCACTTTTCCTGTTAATTTTACCACGGGAATTTTGCAAAGACTGAAGTTTTCATCTACCAGCAAGCTCTCAGACCTTCCGAACAATCACAAACATCAAGTTGCAAGACAAATTCGATGTGGGATTTTGTTCTAAGAACCAGAAATTAGCGACAAATACGAGTAAATCCTAGATACCCACAAGCTACAAAGGGAGTTTTAAGTTCAAAATTCGACCAATCAGCAAGACCAATCACAGAAACCAAACGGAAGGTATAAAAAGCTCGAATTAAAAACCCCAAATCAAAAGGAAAGAAAGGGAACTGAAAGTACCTGAGAGTTCAAATCGATAAATGGCAGGGTAACTTGATAGATGTATTATTCTTCGGAAGCAACGAAGAGAATAGATGGGGATAAGAGATTGCTTCGCGAAGTGAATACACGAATTTGAAGACAAATCGGAGCACACGGTTAGAGGTGAGAACTGGTTGAAAGGGTCTCACGAGGGAAGGGGGAGAGGGTAGAGAAACTTGCAAGAAATTCCCGTTCCAAATAGACGACGAGTTGGTTTCCCTTGACTGACTTTCGGACCTCTTCAATTTGAAATTTGAAAAGAGATTCTATTCTTTTACAAAAAAATATTGAAAAAGGGATCTCAAAAATATTAAAAATATGTAAATATAGCATAAAATATTTTAAAGTTAAAAATATTAATTATTTATATAATTTAAATTAGTACAAATTATAATTTTATTTTTATGTATTTATGAATTTGAAAACTGATAGAAGTATAATACAATTTTTTAGAGATACTTAAATTTATTAAAGTATTTATATTTTATTTATTATATATTTTATTGAATATTTTAATAAGAGTTCAAATCGGATCAGGTCGAATTGATCGGGTTCTGGTCACACATTCTCGAGTCAAATTTAGATTTGGTAATTTCGGGTTATTAAAGTTTTTGTTCGGTTGGCGAGTCGTTCAGGTCGGTAAAGCAGGTTCACTCATATTTTGACCGTTCTAATGTCCATGGATACAACTAAATTTTAATTTTAAAATAATATTATTTATCCATTAATATTACTCTTTTTTCTAAAGATTTACACATTCCAATTTAAAAAATAGTTGGAACATAATTCTCAAAATGTTATTATAAGTTAATTGTGTCCTGGGATACACATTAGAAAAATCATTATATTGTATCCGGAACAAATCACACAAAAATGGGATCAACGTATCAAACAGCCAACAGGTCGAGTTGCCGATTACCACTAAATATAATTACAATAAATATGACAAATTAAAAAGAAAGTCAGAGCTAATCCTTTTCTCTGGCTAATAGTTGACAATTAAACAAGTTGCATAGTTCATGTTGCAGAACGCTATCATGTGTCAAATGACGCATGGCAAGGCGTCGTTTCACTCGTTTGGAATAATTATAAAAAAAACAGAAGTACCACTAAAAAAATATTGTTATCTATTGTAGATTTGTAGGTATCATGAATTGATACCAACACCAATTTTATTCCAAACACCAAGTACTAACCCAATACCTGAGGGATGCCAATATAATCCCTACAAATGGGTTCAAGTCAGACGCAAATGGAAGAAAAAGAGACTATTCTTCATTTCATCTTCAACAATGGAACTTCCACAAGCCTGTAACTCCTGTATATCTGTAATCTCATTACTTGGAGTCTAGGCCAACTATTTGACATTACAACCCCGTATACCAGAGCTAACAAACATTACTATGACTTCTGCCAAGCATTTTAATAGGAATGGCACAACTTGGGACACTTTTTTGAGAGGTCTCTCACACATTGATAGACTGACACTGAAAACCATTGAAACAAAGATGAGAGCTTACCTCATCAAGGCCATATGCCGAGGATCACTCTTTCGAAGTTTCATGACTGAGCAATTTTAGCGTCGGAATCCTCTTGGTGAAGTACCAAGCCATCCACCCTATTTACAATCAAAAACTTGCCTTTGAAGCATGCACTTGCTTCAACACACTTAAGTCTTGCATCTGTAGCAGATGAAGAATTTTCTAAAACTTAATCAGTTTGTCTGATAGATGCTACAGCCTTTCTCCTTTCAATCTGGAGTTGCTTCTCTAACTCAGCTATTCTCTGCAGTGATGCTTGTTCAATGCATGCACGGCGTTTCCGCTCCTCTTCGAGAAGCTCTGTCATTTGGTACCTCAACTCTGCCATTTCTTGGGCAAGATCCTCGGTCTCTTCCTTGGCTTTCAATTTTTCTTCCTTGACTTCTTCTCTTAGCCTCTTGACAATTTGATGATGCATTCTCTCAGCCTCCATTGAATCTTGATTGGAAGTTCTCAGTGAGAGCAGTTTCAACAACAAAGGTCCCAGAACTTCACCACACAAGCTCACTTCTGAATTACTTGGTTTAATTCCCAATTGACTGAAGTCTGAGGTCAGGTTCCCTTGCACGCATTTGGCATTTTCTAGCAGCACTTTGAAGTGCTCCTCAACTTTTTTGACAAAAAGGTTAATCTGGGTTTGTGATGCATCAAGCATATACCTCATTTCATTATTTTCCTGCTCTAAGCTTTCAATAAACTCATGTGCATCCTCACTCTGGACATTAAGTTGATCAATTAACTCCCTCATTACAGCTTTCTCTTGAACACATTCTTCTTCGGATCTCTTAGATTCAAGGGAACTTTGCTCCAGTGACAACATTTCTAACCTCAAGCTTTCAATTTCACATTGCGCTTCTAGTGCAGCTGAAGAAATTGTCTCTTCTAGTTTCTCTATATATAATGTTGAATTCTTCAGTTCCAGTCCTTTTCTCTCCACTTCTTCCTTCAAGAACAGGAACTCCTGTTTTGATTGGTTCAGCTCCTCAGTCAGCCTGACAAACTCATACTGTAAAGTTCCCATATTGGACAGTTTCACTTCAAGGCTGTGCACATGTTTACCAAGAGAGTCAATCTCTTCATTTCTTGAATTCAGTTTATCCTGCAAAGATTCTGCAAAAAAGATGATAATGAATTTGGGTCCGAAGTCCGAACAAACATAAAGACAATGTAAAAAGCATTTCACATGATTTTCTTATGGCGTGTGCAAGCTACATGACGCATTTGCATGGGGAACACTATGAGAGCAACATGAATCATCAGAAATAAGTTTCAGCAAAACTTATGTCTTGCTATATATATCCATATGTCATACGATAAATCACTACATGTTTGCAATATGCAGATAATGACTAACAGTTCACAATTCACCATATTGACAACATGAAATGTGGACTCACTAAAGAGAACAGAAGTTTCTAGGAGACACCCAATAAAATGGTAACTTCTAAGGAAAATTGAAATCACAATTTAGTCTACTATTTTCTTCTTCAACATGATACAATCAAATTACTAAAGACACGAAGTATCACAGCATTCCATCTGACGTCTCAGAAAGGCCATGATCACATGGTGTTTTACTTAAGAACCTAGATTTTGTAACAAGCCCACCATGGTAAGTTATAATATCAATAGTCTGCTTGTATGCATAACATCATTTGCAGCATAGAGGGAATTGCTTTTTGACTTGTAACTGATGACAATTGCAGCTGAAATTATAGAATTATCACTTGAATCTTCTTAATATTTGAGAAAGTCATGTCCATAACAATAATCCAAGTTAAGGTTGCAATTATCTTCCATTTTTTATATCAATGTTAATTCAGATGCCAAATCTAAGTTTATGAATACTACCAACGAACGGAGATAGTTACCGATTTCATCACAACAACTTCTTAACTCTGTTTCCAGTTCCTGAATATGCCTTTTATCTTCAGAATGTGCTTCATTTAATCTCTTCACATGTAATTCAAGTCTCTGCATTCAGTAAATTCCCAAGTTTAACAATGGAAAAAAGGTCCACACAAACATGTCCACGTCACGCCATCATTACTAATATGGTAAATCAAACAAACAAAATCCCAAGCATTATCCTCATTCCCAAATTATTGCCTAGTATAGCATGATTTGAAAAATACGATAAAAAATCAAATTTTAGCACCTTCATCCAAAGTTTTGAGAATGTTAATCCAGATACCTTGAAGTTTATAAATTGCCATTCCACCCTCTGAACTTTTAAAGCTTGATGAAAATTAATATAGAACAAATTTACCAATATTTAATATTTCAAACAAAAAACAAAATGCATTTCGCATGAACACAGATAACTTTAAACAGTACATAATGGGCATTAGTTTAACACTGCATAATCATATCCTAAATTGAGTGCAACACCAGTGAGTAGATTCTTGGTAGAGAAAAAGTAAGTACTAAGTATAAGCATGAATTTGGAAAGTTTGCCATTCAACTAAAAGCGGGAAGAGCTTTGATATGTCAGGGGCACTCCCCAATCCCCATGTAAGCTGATAACTTGCTAGCATGCATCAGAAACATCTTCTAATTGTTCTTTCATAAGATTCCCAATAGAACTTCAATATAAACCTCTACCTTTAACACATATATCATTAAGTTTCCTTCAACTTTGATAAATTACTAGCCAGAGTCAATCAGTGTATTTAACTGAAATTTTTTATAGGACATTAAGCATTACTTTAATAAGACCGTAGCTTTGAGAATGTGACGCTTTAAGCAGATCCTTTTCCTTTCTGAGCTGCACAAGAGACAATCACAGAGAAAACTTTGTAAGCTTTCTAAAGCCAAGTAAATAAGTCAAAGAAATGAATGTATCAAACAAAACTTACAACTTATCAAGTCTTAAGTTATCAAAAGACAGTGCTGATATTTTGAGCATCACATTAAACAAGATACATCACCGTGAAATAGATAAGAGTTCCTAGTTCTGCAACCCCAACAACCTACCCACCCCACCCCACCCACCCACCCCAAACACACACAAAATAACAGCAAAAGACTGCAGAGAATCTTTTCATATTGCTTGATCAATGTTTTGCCACAGCACCTTCTAGTAACAGAAAAAGAATGCAGAGAATCTTGTCATTTTGCAATTTTTCATCAATTTTTAACTTTACACAAACTTTTTCCCTATAATTTCTTAGTTGAATTGGTACTAAGATTAGTATGAGAATTTGAAACAAACACATCCTTTATGAAGGAGCACCAAAGAGGCAAAGAGAGCTTATTTCAGGGAAAATACCTCTCTACATCTTGCTCCGATGTTCAATAGTTCTTCTAAGTCTAAGCCAGAGCTGGAGCAGGAGCTATCACTCCTGGAGCTGGTAGACATCTGCAAACAGAACAATAATAAAAACGAAACATGGCAGCATTAGCAGATGTGATGAGCAGAACCATCACGTATATTGCTATGGTCTGGCAGCAAAACAACACATACAAATTTAAATATTTCCTTCATTTATCACATGATAACTATCTACTTCTTTCAGCCCCTCAAGTTGCAAACCCTAACTAAATACAAAGGTAGATACGCAGTGTACTTTTAGTAGGGAAACCATAGTAACACAACACTATTGGGTGTGCAAATCCTAAAACTACTCATTACTATCTCTTATCAATTTTAAATATACATATCTGCGTAATTGAGGAAGTATGTCCCTCTTTTTATCCTTTCCTTGGCAGTAATTGCCTATTATCATCAACAAATCTTGTTCAACCTTCAAAAAAAGAAACTCTCATTCACCAACAAATCCATGGATGCAGACTAAGGTAAACATATCCGCTATATAGAGCAAGGCCTAAATTTCACAATCATGGCACTTAAAACAAAATCATCCAAAGCTCATCTTTTTTTCTTCAATTTATTGGTCTTTTTACAGCATCCTCAACACTCAAAGACATTAATAGTTTGAAGTTTGATACTACAGGATTGAGCAAAAAAGGCAACGACTTGCAACGGTAAGGACGCTGATTGCACAAAATTTCAGCGATTTGAACCCTTATTTCCAAGACACCGAAAGGAAGAGAAAAAGAGCAATGTAAAACCTTAATCGGAAAATGGAAATTTCTAAACTAGAATCACTAAGCAAAATGAAAAGCATCGATTACCAAGCAGAACAGGAAACGAAAAGGATGAATTCGAATTATTGAGAGGAGAGAGAGAAATCTACCTGGAAACCTCAACCAACAGGTCGAAAATTGAGTAGTATGCAAGCTGGAAACGAATTGATCGCTAAAAAGGCCCCGATTGGAGAGGGATTCAGCCCAGGAAGAGTAGAGGAAGTTTGCAGGAGAGGAAGAAGAGTGATTAGGATTCAGGATTTCGAATAACTTGAATGAACGATTTGGGTCATTTCAGGGAGTAAGTAGAAATGCAGAATTTTGAAATGACAGCTCAGCATCTATCACCATGTCTACTTTTTTGCTAAAACCATATGCAAAATTATACTTGCCCTGTTAAAAAATAAAATGAAGGATAATTACATATTTTGTTATAAAACTATCTTGGTTTATAAAGTTCAAAAAAAAAAATTATCCTTTTATATAAATCCAAAATTGGTAAACAATATATTAAAAATTTTGCAGATGAAATTTAACATTTCTATACAAATAATAAATGTTTGGAGGGTTGTAATATTTTATTTTTATTTTATTTTTTTGATGAGGAAATAATTAGACGGGGCCTAGCAACGATGTAAGGTCCGGCCTAGAGCATCCATTTGGATGAGAACGCGAAGTTCTGGGTTTGATTCCAAGACAAATCTCGAAGGTGGGAAGCTGAGTTTAGCAATTTGATCAGGAGAACGGTTCACCTCCCGAAAAACATGCTTTATACGGACTTCCTGAAAAGAACGGAGATCGATGAGGATATCAGGGATGACCATTTCAATTTTCCAAGGGCAAGTCCAAGTGCCTAAAATAGAGTTGATAAGGCACAAATTGTCCCATTCGATTTCGATCTTGTGTTTATAGTCTCCTTACTATTCATCATCATTTTCATTATCGAGTTTCTGTTTTACTATTTTAAAGTATTAATCTAGTCTCTGGGCACAGTGTTTGGTTTAGTCCCGTAAGATCCGTTTGGTCAACCTTTATGATAGGTGGTCCCGGTGGATGGTCCCACTGTTATGAGCCCTAGATTAAACCTTTAAGTGGCAATAGTAAACCAGTAACCCTTATAGTGGAAATCATGACTGAAATGGCAAGAAGACTATTTAGGCGTGGTTCAGGTAGTAATTCTGGACAAATTGTTCATAGCAATGAGAACATGTATACCTTAGACCCAGATAATATCCAAAACTGGACTATCCCATACAATTCTCAATCCATTTATAGATCAGGAATTATGGATATGTTCCATGCAAACTGCATTAAGCATCAAGAAGAGACCATTAGTCTTACTAAAGAGCAGCAGTCTCTTAGACTTCTCAATCCTATAACCATTCAGAATTATTTGAGGAAAGATTATAGATTTTTGCATCTAGGATTAATCCAAATAGCATTAAAACCTTTGCATAGAAAAGGTATTGATTCTCCTGTCTTCCTAGCCTTGAGAGATGACAGAATCATCACTTATAAGGATTCCATCCTTGCCTTAGTTCAATCCAATATCTGTAATGGTCCTCTATTCTTTAACTGTTCCCCAAACTTCACTGTCGATATGACAGACCCTAGAATTTGCCAGACCCTCATCTTAGATATCAAAATGTTAAACCATAATTGCAAACAATTCACAAAGAATTTTGCAGTTATCTACATAGTCCATTTTAAACTCATGAGTTCCTTAACCGACCCTAAGTGCTCCATAGCTCCTCTCGCCCATGGAGAAACCATCTTGCTTCAATTAGAAGCAGAAAAGTCTTGCACATTTACCCCCAAGACCATTAAATGGAAAGATATAACCATTCCAGAAACCTTAGAGGTGGACAACGACAACCCTCCTAGGAACATGGAACAGCAAGAGATTTCTCAGATCATCGAAGAAATCGATGGTAGAATTCTCATCAGATTCAACTCTACAAAAGAAACTTCTGCCAATAGACCCCCTTTGATTCCTGGCAGAAACTCTATCCATGATCTCTTCTATTCTATTAGAAGCGAATTTTCAGGATCTTTGAGAAATGACCATTCAGAAATGATCGTGTCAATTATGAAGATCATTTACCTAGAATCATCCCTCAAAACGATACAGAGTCAACCGGTGGTCACTCACTAACCTCCATTGATAGACACAGCTTTTCCTCTGTCAACGTTCTATCCAAAACTGATTTTATCATTGACAAAGATTACCTTAGAAAAGACTTTGGTAGTTCCAAGAATGATAAAAAGAAAAGATGGTTCATGAGTATAGACAAAGAATGTAGAGACCATATTAGAGAAGAATAGTATGAAGAAATGAATAGACTTTAGACTAATAATCTCTTTTTCAAATGGTTCACCATATACTTGTCCAGAAAAGGAATTAAAAACTCTTTTCACCTATCTTATCTTGAAGTTCAAAATAGAATCACTAGAACCTGGAAACTTCTTCAATCGGGCTCTAGTACCTCTGTTCATCCTCCTCTCAAAGGAATTATTCTCAGTAACGAGAATGAAGAGATTAAGGCTGAATCCTTCAAAAAGGGTAGAACTGATACGGATAATAGCCCTGTAAATCTTAGAGATATTAAAAAGATTTACAATCAGAACAACTACTCTAACCAGATCCTTCATACCATTGCCGAACAGATAGACCAAGTTCACTTGGGAATCGACAAAGGATGTAAATCTCCTAGGTTTCCTAGAGATGTGTCTAAACCCCACTTTCAATCCGAAAGTATCCCTAGCAATCTTTTGAGAAACATAAATCTCAATCCTCCAAACATGCTTGAAAGAATCTCCCAGAAAATAGATGTTTTCCAAGCCTCAACTTCTCAAAGAATTGATGCAATCCATGCATCAAACTCTGGGGTTAAACCCCATACTCCTATCAGCCCGGCAAACTTAAACTACTTAAAGGCGTCTTGCAAAAGCAGTTGTAATGATAACTCTTGCACAGATCAGAATAACCCCAGTACTACTGAATCAAGTACTGAAGGTGAGTCTGATAAAAAGAGCAATCACATAGAGTCAGAATTACCAGAGATCAACAGACTCAGAAGAAGAGGAAACAGATCTCAACATTTTACCAAAATATTTGGAAACTCTGACACTAGAAATTATTATAATAGACCAACTCCTCCAGATCTTCAGTATGAAGAAAGAGCTAAGTTCAGAACCACTAATTACAGTGGTACATCCATCTACGAATGAAACATAGATGGAAAGTCTGAAGGAGAGATTTTAAATACTCTCCAAGAAATGGAAATGGCCAAGGTTGCCTATAGAACCCATGATCAAACAGACAAAACTGCAGCATGCCTTATAATCCAAGGATTCACAGGGCAGTTAAAACATTGGTGGGATAACGCTACTAGTCTTCAGCAAAAAATGGAAATTTTAGATGCAACTATATCCAGTGAAGATGAAAATGGTAGAATCACCACAGAGCAAAACTCTTGTGCCCAGCTTATATATGCTATTAGCATGTATTTCATCGGCAATCCTAAGGAGGAACTTGAAGCTAACAAGTTCACCCTAACTAACCTTAATTGTCCAACCTTAAGTGACTATAGGTGGTACAAAGATGTATTTTTAACCTATGTCCTTAAAAGACCAGACTGTAATGAGCCTTTCTGGAAAGAAAGATTCGTTGTTGGCTTACCTTCCTTATTTGCTAAACGCATCATAGCCAAGCTCAAAGAAACCATTGGAACAAAAGATATTCCATGGAAAGAGATCACATATGGTCAGCTTGGGGCGTTTATCAAAAAAGAAGGATTAGCATTATGCACTGAACTTAAAATTCAGGCAAAATACGGGGGAGAAAAGGGTAAATCCAGAAGAGAAATGAGAAACTTCTGCGAAGCCTTTGGCATGGAAAAGATCCAAGCCCCTTCTAGAGCTAGAAAGGATAAGTCTTTCAGTAGAAAAAAGGACTTCTCCAAACGCTTTAGAAAACATAGATCTAACCCTACTAAGCCTGAAAGATCTTATAAACCCAGATTCAGGCCCAGCCCTAGCAAAAAGATCATTTATTACAAGTGTCGCAAACCAGGACACAAAGCTGACGTTTGTCCTCTTAAACAAAGGATCAACGAGTTAGCTAAAGACAACCCCAGTCTCAAAAGAGAATTAGAAGAAATTCTCCTCAATAACACTGATCATTCTTCTAGCAATGAAGGTCTCTATGAACTAGATTATAATGCATCCTCTAGTTCTGACAATGATCAACCTCAGCAATTTTGCAATGTCATCACTAAGGCCGACAGAGAAGAAGCCTTATTTGACCTCATAAACCAAATTCCTGACCCTCAAACCAAGCATGATTATTTCATGAAACTCAAAGATCTCATTTTCAAAGAGCAAAAACCTGCTCTGGAAAAACCTTTTAGCATTTCAAAACTCTTTGAGAACAAACCTTGCACTAGTCTCCTTGGCACACAGGTTACCACCAAAGAACTTCAAACTGAGGTTAACAGACTCAAAAGAGAAGTCAAAGATCTCCAGGAATATGTTAGGATCAGAGATCCTATTAACCTTGAGATAGAAACCAGAATTACCCTACTTGAATCCAGAATTGAATCAAGTAGCAGTAATCATTCCTCTCATAGGTCCAGAAGCAGTTCTAGAAACTCTTCTCCTAACAACCACTCGGATGATTTGTTCGTTGCATCCCTAGAAAAAATGAATTTTCAAAAATGGTACTGCCCTGTCAGAATCAAAATAGACAACTTCATTCTTGACACTGTCGCCTTATTCGACAGTGGAGCTGATCTCAACTGCATAAGAGAAGGTCTCGTACCCTCTAAATACTTTGAGAAAACCAATGAAAGACTCCTTAACGCCAGTGGCGTTAAAATGCAATTAAACTTCAAAATTCCAAAAGCTTCTATTTGCAGCAATAATTATTGCCTCATAAACTCTTTCGTTCTAGTAAGAGACCTTACCCAAGAAGTCATTCTAGGAACTCCCCTTCTAACTCAGCTTTATCCTTTCACTGTCAACAGAAGTGGCATCCATGCTGATATCTTAGGAAAGAAACTAGATTTCAAATTCCTAGATCCTATTAGAACCAAAGATCTCGACCTCCTTCAATCTGTTTCCATCAAAAAACATCTTAACCTCATCGATCATAAGAAAACCTTCATCAGAGATCTAACTGATGAAATTGCTTCCTTAAAAATCGAAGAGAAACTTCATTGTCCCCATCTGCAAACTAGAATCAGTGATCTTGAAAAATCATTCAAAGATCAAGTTTGCTCTGAAATCCCTAATGCCTTCTGGGATCGTAAACAACACCATGTCTCCCTTCCGTATGAAAAAACTTTCAGCGAAAGGGATATCCCTACCAAAGCCAGACCCATTCAAATGAATAAAGAACGGCTAGAAGTCTGCAAAAAAGATATAGACTCCTTATTAAGCAAAAAACTTATAAGGAAATCCCAATCTACTTGGAGCTGTGCTGCCTTCTATGTTATGAATGCAACAGAAAAAGAAAGAGGTGTTCCCAGGTTGGTCATCAACTACAAACCTCTTAACACTGTTCTGCAATGGATTAGGTATCCTATTTCCAATAAAAGAGATCTGCTTAACAGACTCTTTGAAGCAAAGATTTTCTCCAAATTCGACATGAAAAGCGGTTACTGGCAGATTCAGATAACCAAAGCAGACAAATACAAGACTGCTTTCACAGTCCCTTTTGGGCATTATGAATGGAATGTCATGCCATTCGGCCTCAAAAACGCCCCTTCAGAGTATCAAATGATCATGAATGAAATTCTTAACCCTTACTCTGACTTTCTCATTGTCTATATCGACGACATTCTCATATACTCCAAATCCTTAGATGAACATTTCAAACATTTAAATACCTTTCTTTACGTCATCAAGAAAAATGGTTTAGTTTTATCCATCACCAAGATGAAACTCTTCCACACCAAGATCAGATTTCTTGGCCATGATATCCATCAACAAACCATCAAACCCATTCATAGGAGCATTGAATTTGCTAACAAATTCCCTGATGAAATTAAAGACAAAACCCAGCTTCAAAGGTTTTTAGGATGTCTTAATTACATCTCAGACTTCTTCCCTGACCTTAGGAAGCTTTGCATACCTCTGTTCCTTAGACTCAAGAAAAATCATCCTCCTTGGGGTCCAGAACAGACCAAAGCTGTCAGAATTATCAAAGACAAAGTTCAGCAACTTCCCTGCATAGGCATTCCTCAACCTAAAGCCTTTATGATTGTTGAGACTCATGCCTCTGACCTAGGATTTGGTGGCATCTTAAAGCAAAAATTAGAAATAGATAAGCCAGAGCAATTAGTCAGATTTTACTCTGGATGTTGGACAGGTCCTCAAAAGAATTACAGCACTGTCAAGAAAGAAATCCTTGCCATTGTTGCCTGTATTTCTAAATTTTAAGATGACCTTTACAACAAAACTTTTCTCCTTAGAGTCGATTGCAAATCGACAAAAGAAATTTTGCAAAAAGACGTTCTTAACATTGTCTCAAAACAAATTTTCGCCAGATGGCAAGCCATACTTTCAGCATTTGATTTCGAAATAGAATTCATTAAAGGAGAACATAACTCCTTACCTGATTTTCTTACAAGAGAATTTTTGCAGGGAAAATCAAGCATTTAAATGTCTCTTTTCCCTCATCTCAAAATCTTTCAAAATCTTCAAAAAGAATGTTTAGCATCCTGTGGTGTTTTTAATAGCCTACTGGATCTCAAAAGAATTTTAGCAACAGACTACGATTCTGAAGACTCAAAAAATCTTGACATTTGCATAGCAAAAATTTGGCTTCAACGTAACAGATCTGCAGCCAGAAGAATGATGACCTCTAAGGTATTAACCTCTGAACTACATTTCTGACAGTATTCTTTTGTTTTCAGAAATGGCGGGGAGAGGAAACTCTCGGAAGCAAACCCCGGCGGATTACCTCCGAGCAAAAAGCACTGGCGAACTAGTCCCGGTTCATAACCAATTTCAAAGTCTATCTCAATATCCAACCCTCTCAAAGACCTCAAGTCCAAAGACCCCACAGAAAAAAGAGTCAGTGTCAAAGTCCAAATCAAAAGTCTTTCATAAGTACTTCATCAAACAATCTCCCTTTGAAGATTTATGTTTAACCAAAGAGTTTGTAACTCATGAACCCAAAGAGTTCGAACCCTTTATCAAAAGCCTCTTTTCTCAAGATTTCCAATGGTTCCCCACAGAGCCAGCCAAAACCCAAAAGTTTTACGAATTCATTTTGGTAGACTCCCTTTCAACAGAAATCTCCCATACCAGAGATGAAAAGGATCCAAACCTTATACTTTTTCAAAGTGTAAGATCCTCAAAATAATCTCTAGAGAACAATGGGGTGATCCCACATCACAAAAACATTTTTCTATTCCTTTCTATCCAAAAGGATACTCATATTTTGACTATCGCATGGCATGGTCAAAAGCATTTCTTATCAGACCCTTCAACCACTCCTGGTTCTTCTTTTTTGATAAAGATTGCCCAGATCAAATACCAATCTGGTTCTACTCTTGGTGGAGCCTTTTTTGCCCTGTCGCTGAAATTTATCCAGAACCCATTAAACTTGCCTATGACTATTTTAGCAAGCATTGCTTTTGGCTAGAATATGTCAAACCTGTCCACTTCCACAAGAACACTGGCATCGCCTGGATCTTCTGTTGGATCTATGATCTCCGACAGATCCTTCCAAAACCACTTCCATTTTCTCTTTGTAGATTTTACAAAGTCAGGTGGTGGGAAAAGTTTGACCTAGACCTTGTAACCCTTGATAAGATTAAACTTCTTATCCAATCAAAAAAGACCTCTCAAACTCCTCAAAAAACCCCTACAGCACATCCAACATGCATTCATGTGGCATCATCTTCCCAGTCACCTTTACCATTGTCTGCAGCCCAACAGAAAGAATGACAAGAATTTCAAGACTTCAAAAAATATCAAGAAAGATTGGCAGCCCATTCAGGCCGCGAGCAAATCAAGTCCATAACAATCAAAGAAGACCAGCCAAAATCAGAAAGCAAGAAATCTTGGTACGATAAGGTCCAAGAAGAAGAAGAAGATCTGGCAAGCTCCTCAAATCAGAATCAAGAAGTAGACTTTGATACTTTTGAGAAATTTGCTCAAGACCCATATGCCTAATCGGATCAAAAGGCCTCATTCTCCTCAAGACCAGCAAGAGAATTCAGGCCCAATCATCACAAGCATAAAAGCCCAACTATTGTCCTTTTCTGATGATACTCTTGGCCGACAAAAACCATCAGTAAAAACAGAAGGCACAAGACTCCACTCAGAAAAAGCATAAGAAGACACGAGACTTCTACAACAAAAGCAAGACCCACTCAAAACAGAACCAACGCACTAATTTTGCACTGTATACAAGAACAGTTGTACGACACCCTAATAGTACTCTCAAATAGTTCTTTTTTCTTTTCTTATTTAAACTGAAGTCCCTCATTGTTTGAAGGCACGCAAAAACTCTCTCTCTCTCTCTCTCTCTCTCTCTCTCTCTCTCTCTCTCTCTCTCTCTCTCTCTCTCTCTCTCAAATTCTAAGTTTTTAGCTTGGTTGATCCTCAGCTCCCTGTAAGTCCCCCTTGTACAGTTTCTTTCAATATGCAATAAACAGTCCCTGTTTTCACAATAGTCCCAGTATTGTGTTATTGTTTGTTCTAAGATTTTCATATTCTCAAAGTTTTGATCCTTTTGGCCAACTTGGATCAAAACTTTGAAAATATGAACACACTTAGAACAAACAAGATCACAATACGGGGACTATTGTGAAAACATGGACTGTTTATTGCATAATGAAGAAAAACTGTACAACTATTGTGAAAACAGGGACTGTTTATTGCATAATGAAGAAAAACTGTACAAAGGGACATACAATGATAACTGAAGAACAGCCAAGCAAAACTTAAATTATGAAGATGAGAAATATATATATATATATATATATATATATATATATATATATAGAGAGAGAGAGAGAGAGAGAGAGAGAGTTTTTGCGTGTCTTCAACAGACTGAAGGGCTTTGCTATAAATAGAAAAAAGAAAAGTGACTATTTGGGATCCCCTGTTTGGTAGCCGTACAACTATTCATGTGTACAGTTTAAAAACAAGTGGGAATTACATTTGCTGGAAAGAGCTTTTGGAGTCTTCTGCTTTTGCTAATAGTCATTGTCGGCCATAAGCTTTTGCAGAAAGGACTTTTGTAATCTTCTACTTTTGTTGAAAGTCTTTGTCGGCCATGAACTTTTGCTGAAAGTGAATTGATCTTACTGATTGCTGGTGCCGACAACTGATTTTGTTGAGAACTGTTTTGCTGAGTTGGGCCAAACACTTCTTGCTGGACTTGAATAGATCTTGGGCCAATATTTTGATATGGATTATTATGCGTAAGGATCTTGAGCAAATTGATCATAAGGGTCAAAATCCTCATAGTAGTCTTGATTGGTCGAACCGTTTTGGGCTTCCAGTTCGTCTTCTTGGACTTTGTCAGCCCATGATTTGCTTTTAACAGATTTGGGCTGAACATTTTTTATTATAATGGTCTTGACTTGGTCATTGCTTGATTGGGCTGCACTGGACTAGGCTGCCAATTCTTGATGTTTTTTCCATTTTTGAAATTCTTCCCACTCTTTCTGCTGGGCTGCAGCTAATGGTGGTGACTGAGAGGAAGATGCCACTGGAATACCTGTGGGATGAACTGTTTGGGTATTTTGAGGAGTCTGGGAGGTTCTTTTGGACTGTATAAGGGTTTTGATCTTATCAAGGGAGACTAGGTCTAAGTCGAATTTCTCCCACCATCTGACTTTGTAAAGCCTACAGAGTGATAATGAGAGTGGTGTAGGAAGAACCTGTTTGAGATGGTAGATCCAACAAAAGATCCAAGATACCCCAGTATTTTTGTGGAATTGGACTGGTTTAATGTATTCTGGCCAGAAACAGTGTTTGCAGAAGTAGTCAAGGGCTATCTTAACTGGTTCAGGGTATATTTCAGGGACAGGACCAAAGAGGTTCCACCAAGAGTAAAACCAGATTGGTATTTGATTTGGGCAATCTTTGCAAAAAAAGAAAAACCAAGAGTGGTTAAAGGGTCTGATTAAAAATGTTTTTGACCATGTCAAACGATAGTCATAGTAGGAGTATCCCTTTGGGTAAAATGGAATAGAGAATTGCTTGTTTGCAGTAGGATCACCCCATTGGTCTCTGGAGATTACTTTGAGGATCTTACACTAAGAAAAAAGTATAAGATTGAGATCTTTGTCATCTTTGGTATGGGAGATTTCTGCAGAATGAGAATCTACCAAAATGAACTCGTAGAATTTTTGTGTTTTAGCTGGTTCAGTAGGGAACCATTGAAAGTCTTGAGAGAAGAGACTTTTGACGAAAGGCTCGAACTCTTTGGGTTCATGAGTCACTAGTTCTTTGGTTAAACATAGTTCTTCAATGGGAGATTGTTTAATGATATATTTATGAAAGACTTTGGACTTTGACTCTTTTTTCTGTGGGGTCTTTGGGCTTGAGGCCTTTGAGAGGGTAGGATATTGTGATAGACTCTGGAACTGGTTATGAACCGGGACAAGTTCGCCAGTGCTTTTTGCTGGGAGGTAATCCGTCGGGGTTTGTTTTCGAGAGTTTCCTCTCCCCGCCATTTCTGAAAACAAAAGAATATTGTCAGAAATGTAGTTCAGAGGTTAATACCTTGGAGGTCATCATTCTTCTGGCTGCAGATCTGTTACGTTGAAGCCAAATTTTTGCTATGCAAATGTCAAGATATTTTGAGTCTTCAGAATCGTAGTCTGTTGCTAAAATTGTTTTGAGATCCCGTAGGCTATTAAAAATACCACATGATGCTAAACATTCTTTTTGAAGATCTTGAAAGATTTTGAGATGAGGGAAATGAGACATTTAAATGCTTGATTTTCCCTGCAAAAATTCTCTTGTAAGAAAACCAGGTAAGGAGTTATGTTCTCCTTTAATGAATTCTATTTCGAAATCAAATGCTGAAAGTATGGCTTGCCATCTGGCGAAAATTTGTTTTGAGACAATGTTAAGAACGTCTTTTTGCAAAATTTCTTTTGCCGATTTGCAATCGACCCTAAGGAGAAAAGTTTTGTTGTAAAGGTCATCTTGAAATTTAGAAATACAGGCAACAATGGCAAGGATTTCTTTCTTGACAGTGTTGTAATTCTTTTGAGGACCTGTCCAACATCCAGAGTAAAATCTGACTAATTGCTCTGGTTTATTGATTTCTAATCTTTGTTTTAAGATGTCACCAAATCCTAGGTCAGAGGCGTCTGTCTCAACAATCATAAAGGCTTTAGGTTGAGGAATGCCAATGCAGGAAAGTTGCTGAACTTTGTCTTTGATAATTCTGACAGCTTTGGTCTGTTCTGGACCCCAAGGAGGAGGATTTTTCTTGAGTCTAAGGAACAGGGGTATGCAAAGCTTTCTAAGGTCAGGGAAGAAGTCCGAGATGTAATTAAGACATCCTAAAAACCTTTGAAGCTGGGTTTTGTCTTTAATTTCATCAGGGAATTTGTTAGCAAATTCAATGCTCCTATGAATGGGTTTGATGGTTTGATGATGGATATCGTGGCCAAGAAATCTGATCTTGGTGTGAAAGAGTTTCATCTTGGTCATGGATAAAACTAAACCATTTTTCTTGATGACGTAAAGAAAGGTATTTAAATGTTTGAAATGTTCGTCTAAGGATTTGGAATATATGAGAATGTCGTCGATATAGACAATGAGAAAGTCAGAGTAAGGGTTAAGAATATCATTCATGATCCTTTGATATTCTGAAGGGGCGTTTTTAAGGCCGAATGGCATGACATTCCATTCATAATGCCCAAAAGGGACTGTGAAAGCAGTCTTGTATTTGTCTGCTTCGTTTATCTGAATCTGCCAGTAACCGCTTTTCATATCGAATTTGGAGAAAATCTTTGCTTCAAAGAGTCTATTAAGCAGATCTCTTTTATTGGGAATAGGATACCTAATCCATTGCAGAACGTTGTTAAGAGGTTTGTAGTTGATGACCAACCTGGGAACACCTCTTTTCTTTTCTGCTGCATTCATAACATAGAAGGCTGCACAGCTCCAAGGAGATTGGGATTTTCTTATAAGTTTTTTGCTTAATAAGGAGTCTATCTCCTTTTTGCAGACTTCTAGCAGTTCTTTATTCATTTGAATGGGTCTGGCTTTGGTAGGGATATTCCTTTCGCTGAAAATTTTTTCATACGGAAGGGAGACATGGTGTTGTTTACGATCCCAGAAGGCATTAGGGATTTCAGAGCAAACTTGATCTTTGAATGATTTTTCAAGATCACTGATTCTGGTTTGCAGATGGGGACTATGAAGTTTCTCTTCGATTTTTAAGGAAGCAATTTCATCAGTTAGATCTCTAATGAAGGTTTTCTTATGATCGATGAGGTTAAGATGTTTTTTGATGGAAACAGATTGAAGGAGGTCGAGATCTTTGGTTCTAATAGGGTCTAGGAATTTGAAATCTAGTTTCTTTCCTAAGATATCAGCATGGATGCCACTTCTGTTGACAGTGAAGGGATAAAGCTGAGTCAGAAAGGGGGTTCCTAGAATGACTTCTTGGGTAAGGTCTCTAACCAGAACGAAAGAGTTTATGAGGCAATATTCATTGCTGCAAATAGAAGCTTCAGGAATTTTGAAGTTTAATTGCATTTTAACGCCACTGGCGTTAAGGAGTCTTTCATTGGTTTTCTCGAAGTATTTAGAGGGTACAAGACCTTCTCTTATGCGGTTGAGATCAGCTTCGCTGTCTAATAAGGCGATAGTGTCAAGAATGAAGTTGTCTATTTTGATTCTGATCGGGCAGTACCACTTTTGAAAATTCATTTTTTCAAGAGATGCTACGAACAAATCATCAGTGTGGTTGTTTGAAGAAGAGTTTCTAGAACTGCTTCTGGATCTATGAGAGAAATGATTATTGCTACTTGATTCAATTCTGGATTCAAGTAGGGTAATTCTGGTTTCTATCTCAAGGTTAATAGGATCTCTGATCCTAACATATTCCTGGAGATCTTTGACTTCTCTTTTGAGTCTGTTAACCTCAGTTTGAAGTTCTTTGGTGGTAACCTGTGTGCCAAGAAGACTGGTGCAAGGTTTGTTCTCAAAGAGTTTTGAAATGCTAAAAGGTTTTTCCAGAGCAGGTTTTTGTTCTTTGAAAATGAGATCTTTGAGTTTCATGAAATAATCATGCTTGGTTTGAGGGTCAGGAATTTGGTTTATGAGGTCAAATAAGGCTTCTTCTCTGTCGGCCTTAGTGATGACATTGCAAAATTGTTGAGGTTGATCATTGTCAGAACTAGAGGATGCATTATAATCTAGTTCATAGAGACCTTCATTGCTAGAAGAATGATCAGTGTTATTGAGGAGAATTTCTTCTAATTCTCTTTTGAGATTGGGGTTGTCTTTAGCTAACTCGTTGATCCTTTGTTTAAGAGGACAAATGTCAGCTTTGTGTCCTGGTTTACGACACTTGTAACAAATGATCTTTTTGTTAGGGCTGGGCCTGAATCTGGGTTTATAAGATCTTTCAGGCTTAGCAGGGTTAGATCTATGTTTTCTAAAGCGTTTGGAGAAGTCCTTTTTTCTTCTGAAAGACTTATCCTTTCTAGCTCTAGAAGGGGCTTGGATCTTTTCCATGCCAAAGGCTTCGCAGAAGTTTCCTATTTCTCTTCTGGATTTACCCTTTTCTCCCCCGTATTTTGCCTGAATTTTAAGTTCAGTGCATAATGCTAATCCTTCTTTTTTTGATAAACGCCCCAAGCTGACCATATGTGATTTCTTTCCATGGAATATCTTTTGTTCCAATGTTTTCTTTGAGCTTGGCTATGATGCGTTTAGCAAATAAGGAAGGTAAGCCAGCAACGAATCTTTCTTTCCAGAAAGGCTCATTACAGTCTGGTCTTTTAAGGACATAGGTTAAAAATACATCTTTGTACCACCTATAGTCACTTAAGGTTGGACAATTAAGGTTAGTTAGGGTGAACTTGTTAGCTTTAAGTTCCTCCTTAGGATTGTCGATGAAATACATGCTAATAGCATATATAAGCTGGGCACAAGAGTTTTGCTCTGTGGTGATTCTACCATTTTCATCTTCACTGGAAATAGTTGCATCTAAAATTTCCATCTTTTGCTGAAGACTAGTAGCGTTATCCCACCAATGTTTTAACTGCCCTGTGAATCCTTGAATTATAAGGCATGCTGCAGTTTTGTCTGTTTGATCATGGGTTCTATAGGCTACTTTAGCCATTCCCATTACCAAGTTGGCCAAAAGGATTAAAACTTTGAAAATATGAACACGCTTAGAACAAACAAGATCACAATACTGGGACTATTGTGAAAACAGGGACTGTTTATTGCATAATGAAGAAAAACTGTACAAAGGGACTTACAATGATAACTGAAGAACAGCCAAGCAAAACTTAAATTATGAAGATGAGAAATATATATATATATATATATATATAGAGAGAGAGAGAGAGAGAGAGAGAGAGAGAGAGTTTTTGCGTGCCTTCAACAGACTGAAGGGCTTTGCTATAAATAGAAAAAAGAAAAGTGTCTATTTGGGATCCCCTGTTTGGTAGTCGTACAACTATTCATGTGTACAGTTTAAAAACAAGTGGGAATTACATTTGCTGGAAAGAGCTTTTGGAGTCTTCTGCTTTTGCTAATAGTCATTGTCGGCCATAAGCTTTTGCAGAAATGACTTTTGTAATCTTCTACTTTTGTTGAAAGTCTTTGTCGGCCATGAACTTTTGCTGAAAGTGAATTGATCTTACTGATTGCGGGTGCCGACAACTGATTTTGCTTAGAACTGTTTTGTTGAGTTGGGCCAAACACTTCTTGCTGGACTTGAATAGATCTTGGGCCAATATTTTGATATGGATTATTATGCGTAAGGATCTTGAGCAAATTGATCATAAGGGTCAAAATCCTCATAGTAGTCTTGATTGGTCGAACCGTTTTGGGCTTCCAGTTCGTCTTCTTGGACTTTGTCAGCCCATGATTTGCTTTTAACAGATTTGGGCTGAACATTTTTTATTATAATGGTCTTGACTTGGTCATTGCTTGATTGGGCTGCACTGGACTGGGCTGCCAATTCTTGATGTTTTTTCCATTTTTGAAATTCTTCCCACTCTTTCTGCTGGGCTGCAGCTAATGGTGGTGACTGAGAGGAAGATGCCACTGGAATACCTGTGGGATGAACTGTTTGGGTATTTTGAGGAGTCTGGGAGGTTCTTTTGGACTGTATAAGGGTTTTGATCTTATCAAGGGAGACTAGGTCTAAGTCGAATTTCTCCCACCATCTGACTTTGTAAAGCCTACAGAGTGATAATGGGAGTGGTGTAGGAAGAACATGTTTGAGATGGTAGATCCAACAAAAGATCCAAGCTACCCCAGTATTTTTTGTGGAATTGGACTGGTTTAATGTATTCTGGCCAGAAACAGTGTTTGCAGAAGTAGTCAAGGGCTATCTTAACTGGTTCAGGGTATATTTCAGGGACAGGACCAAAGAGGTTCCACCAAGAGTAAAACCAGATTGGTATTTGAATTGGGCAATCTTTGCAAAAAAAGAAAAACCAAGAGTGGTTAAAGGGTCTGATTAAAAATGCTTTTGACCATGTCAAACGATAGTCATAGTAGGAGTATCCCTTTGGGTAAAAAGGAATAGAGAATTGCTTGTTTGCAGTAGGATCACCCCATTGGTCTCTGGAGATTACTTTGAAGATCTTACACTTAGAAAAAAGTATAAGATTGAGATCTTTGTCATCTTTGGTATGGGAGATTTCTGCATTATGAGAATCTACCAAAATGAACTCGTAGATTTTTTGTGTTTTAGCTGGTTCAGTAGGGAACCATTGAAAGTCTTGAGAGAAGAGACTTTTGACGAAAGGCTCGAACTCTTTGGGTTCATGAGTCACTAGTTCTTTGGTTAAACATAGTTCTTCAATGGGAGATTGTTTAATGATATATTTATGAAAGACTTTGGACTTTGACTCTTTTTTCTGTGGGGTCTTTGGGCTTGAGGCCTTTGAGAGGGTAGGATATTGTGATAGACTCTGGAACTGGTTATGAACCGGGACAAGTTCGCCAGTGCTTTTTGCTGGGAGGTAATCCGCCGGGGTTTGTTTCCGAGAGTTTCCTCTCCCCGGCATTTCTGAAAACAAAAAAATATTGTCAGAAATGTAGTTCAGAGGTTAATACCTTGGAGGTCATCATTCTTCTGGCTGCAGATCTGTTACGTTGAAGCCAAATTTTTGCTATGCAAATGTCAAGATATTTTGAGTCTTCAGAATCGTAGTCTGTTGCTAAAATTCTTTTGAGATCTCGTAGGCTATTAAAAACACCACATGATGCTAAACATTCTTTTTGAAGATCTTGAAAGATTTTGAGATGAGGGAAATGAGGCATTTAAATGCTTGATTTTCCCTGCAAAAATTCTCTTGTAAGAAAATCAGGTAAGGAGTTATGTTCTCCTTTAATGAATTCTATTTCGAAATCAAATGCTGAAAGTATGGCTTGCCATCTGGCGAAAATTTGTTTTGAGACAATGTTAAGAACGTCTTTTTGCAAAATTTCTTTTGCCGATTTGCAATCGACCCTAAGGAGAAAAGTTTTGTTGTAAAGGTCATCTTGAAATTTAGAAATACAGGCAACAATGGCAAGGATTTCTTTCTTGACAGTGCTGTAATTCTTTTGAGGACATGTCCAACATCCAGAGTAAAATCTGACTAATTGCTCTGGTTTATTGATTTCTAATCTTTGTTTTAAGATGCCACCAAATCCTAGGTCAGAGGCGTCTGTCTCAACAATCATAAAGGCTTTAGGTTGAGGAATGCCAATGCAGGGAAGTTGCAGAACTTTGTCTTTGTTAATTCTGACAGCTTTGGTCTGTTCTGGACCCCAAGGAGGAGGATTTTTCTTGAGTCTAAGGAACAGGGGTATGCAAAGCTTTCTAAGGTCAGGGAAGAAGTCCGAGATGTAATTAAGACATCCTAAAAACCTTTGAAGCTGGGTTTTGTCTTTAATTTCATCAGGGAATTTGTTAGCAAATTCAATGCTCCTATGAATGGGTTTGATGGTTTGCTGATGGATATCATGGCCAAGAAATCTGATCTTGGTGTGGAAGAGTTTCATCTTGGTCATGGATAAAACTAAACCATTTTTCTTGATGACGTAAAGAAAGGTATTTAAATGTTTGAAATGTTCGTCTAAGGATTTGGAGTATATGAGAATGTCGTCGATATAGACAATGAGAAAGTCAGAGTAAGGGTTAAGAATATCATTCATGATCCTTTGATATTCTGAAGGGGCGTTTTTAAGGCCGAATGGCATGACATTCCATTCATAATGCCCAAAAGGGACTGTGAAAGCAGTCTTGTATTTGTCTGCTTCGTTTATCTGAATCTGCCAGTAACCGCTTTTCATATCGAATTTGGAGAAAATCTTTGCTTCAAAGAGTCTGTTAAGCAGATCTCTTTTATTGGGAATAGGATACCTAATCCATTGCAGAACGTTGTTAAGAGGTTTGTAGTTGATGACCAACCTGGGAACACCTCTTTCCTTTTCTGCTGCATTCATAACATAGAAGGTTGCACAGCTCCAAGGAGATTGGGATTTTCTTATAAGTTTTTTGCTTAATAAGGAGTCTATCTCCTTTTTGCAGACTTCTAGCAGTTCTTTATTCATTTGAATGGGTCTGACTTTGGTAGGGATATTCCTTTCGCTGAAAGTTTTTTCATACGGAAGGGAGACATGGTGTTGTTTACGATCCCAGAAGGCATTAGGGATTTCAGAGCAAACTTGATCTTTGAATGATTTTTCAAGATCACTGATTCTGGTTTGCAGATGGGGACTATGAAGTTTCTCTTCGATTTTTAAGGAAGCAATTTCATCAGTTAGATCTCTAATGAAGGTTTTCTTATGATCGATGAGGTTAAGATGTTTTTTGATGGAAACAGATTGAAGGAGGTCGAGATCTTTGGTTCTAATAGGGTCTAGGAATTTGAAATCTAGTTTCTTTCCTAAGATATCAGCATGGATGCCACTTCTGTTGACAGTGAATGGATAAAGCTGAGTCAGAAAGGGGGTTCCTAGAATGACTTCTTGGGTAAGGTCTCTAACCAGAACGAAAGAGTTTATGAGGCAATATTCATTGCTGCAAATAGAAGCTTCAGGAATTTTGAAGTTTAATTGCATTTTAACGCCACTGGCGTTAAAGAGTCTTTCATTGGTTTTCTCGAAGTATTTAGAGGGTACAAGACCTTCTCTTATGCAGTTGAGATCAGCTCCGCTGTCTAATAAGGCGATAGTGTCAAGAATGAAGTTGTCTATTTTGATTCTGATCGGGCAGTACCACTTTTGAAAATTCATTTTTTCAAGAGATGCTACGAACAAATCATCAGTGTGGTTGTTTGAAGAAGAGTTTCTAGAACTGCTTCTGAATCTATGAGAGGAATGATTACTGCTACTTGATTCAATTCTGGATTCAAGTAGGGTAATTCTGGTTTCAATCTCAAGGTTAATAGGATCTCTGATCCTAACATATTCCTGGAGAGTTACCTCCCAGCAAAAAGCATTGGCGAACTTGTCCCGGTTCATAACCAGTTCCAGAGTCTATCACAATATCCTACCCTCTCAAAGGCCTCAAGCCCAAAGACCCCACAGAAAAAAGAGTCAAAGTCCAAAGTCTTTCATAAATATATCATTAAACAATCTCCCATTGAAGAACTATGTTTAACCAAAGAACTAGTGACTCATGAACCCAAAGAGTTCGAGCCTTTCGTCAAAAGTCTCTTCTCTCAAGACTTTCAATGGTTCCCTACTGAACCAGCTAAAACACAAAAATTCTATGAGTTCATTTTGATAGATTCTCATTTTGCACAAATCTCTCATACCAAAGATGACAAAGATCTCAATCTTATACTTTTTTCTAAGTGTAAGATCCTCAAAGTAATCTCCAGAGACCAATGGGGTGATCCTACTGCAAACAAGCAATTCTCTATTCCCTTTTACCCAAAGGGATACTCCTACTATGACTATCGTTTGGCATGGTCAAAAGCATTTTTAATCAGACCCTTTAACCACTCTTGGTTTTTCTTTTTTTGCAAAGATTGCCCAAATCAAATACCAATCTGGTTTTACTCTTGGTGGAACCTCTTTGGTCCTGTCCCTGAAATATACCCTGAACCAGTTAAGATAGCCCTTGACTACTTCTGCAAACACTGTTTCTGGCCAGAATACATTAAACCAGTCCAATTCCACAAAAATACTGGGGTAGCTTGGATCTTTTGTTGGATCTACCATCTCAAACAGGTTCTTCCTACACCACTCCCATTATCACTCTGTAGGCTTTACAAAGTCAGATGGTGGGAGAAATTCGACTTAGACCTAGTCTCCCTTGATAAGATCAAAACCCTTATCCAGTCCAAAAGAACCTCCCAGACTCCTCAAAATACCCAAACAGTTCATCCCACAGGTATTCCAGTGGCATCTTCCTCAGTCACCACCATTAGCTGCAGCCCAGCAGAAAGAGTGGGTAGAATTTCAAAAATGGAAAAAACATCAAGAATTGGCAGCCCAGTCCAGTGCAGCCCAATCAAGCAATGACCAAGTCAAGACCATTATAATAAAAAATGTTCAGCCCAAATCTGTTAAAAGCAAATCATGGGCTGACAAAGTCCAAGAAGACGAACTGGAAGCCCAAAACAGTTCGACCAATCAAGACTACTATGAGGATTTTGACCCTTATGATCAATTTGCTCAAGATCCTTACGCATAATAATCCATATCAAAATATTGGCCCAAGATCTATTCAAGTCCAGCAAGAAGTGTTTGGCCCAACTCAGCAAAACAGTTCTCAGCAAAATCAGTTGTCGGCACCAGCAATCAGTAAGATCAATTCACTTTCAGCAAAAGTTCATGGCCGACAAAGACTTTCAACAAAAGTAGAAGATTACAAAAGTCCTTTCTGCAAAAGCTTATGGCCGACAATGACTATTAGCAAAAGTAGAAGACTCCAAAAGCTCTTTCCAGCAAATGTAATTCCCACTTGTTTTTAAACTGTACACATGAATAGTTGTACGGCTACCAAACAGGGGATCCCAAATAGTCACTTTTCTTTTTTCTATTTATAGCAAAGCCCTTCAGTCTGTTGAAGGCACGCAAAAACTCTCTCTCTCTCTCTATATATATATATTTCTCATCTTCATAATTTAAGTTTTGCTTGGCTGTTCTTCAGTTATCATTGTAAGTCCCTTTGTACAGTTTTTCTTCATTATGCAATAAACAGTCCTTGTTTTCACAATAGTCCCAGTATTGTGATCTTGTTTGTTCTAAGCGTGTTCATATTTTCAAAGTTTTGATCCTTTTCGCCAACTTGGTGGGTTGGGCCTGAATCTGGGTTTATAAGATCTTTCAGGCTTAGCAGGGTTAGATCTATGTTTTCTAAAGCGTTTGGAGAAGTCATTTTTTCTTCTGAAAGACTTATCATTTCTAGCTCTAGAAGGGGCTTGGATCTTTTCCATGCCAAAGGCTTCGCAGAAGTTTCCCATTTCTCTTCTGGATTTACCCTTTTCTCCCCCGTATTTTGCCTGAATTTTAAGTTCAGTGCATAATGCTAATCCTTCTTTTTTGATAAACGTCCCAAGCTGACCATATGTGATTTCTTTCCATGGAATATCTTCTGTTCCAATGTTTTCTTTGAGCTTGGCTATGATGCGTTTAGCAAATAAGGAAGGTAAGCCAACAACGAATCTTTCTTTCCAGAAAGGCTCATTACAGTCTGGTCTTTTAAGGACATAGGTTAAAAATACATCTTTGTACCACCTATAGTCACTTAAGGTTGGACAATTAAGGTTAGTTAGGGTGAACTTGTTAGCTTCAAGTTCCTCCTTAGGATTGTCGATGAAATACATGCTAATAGCATATATAAGCTGGGCACAAGAGTTTTGCTCTGTGATGATTCTACCATTTTCATCTTCACTGGAAATAGTTGCATCTAGAAGAAATTCTCCTCAATAACACTGATCATTCTTCTAGCAATGAAGGTCTCTATGAACTAGATTATAATGCATCCTCTAGTTCTGACAATGATCAACCTCAGCAATTTTGCAATGTCATCACTAAGGCCGACAGAGAAGAAGCCTTATTTGACCTCATAAACCAAATTCCTGACCCTCAAACCAAGCATGATTATTTCATGAAACTCAAAGATCTCATTTTCAAAGAACAAAAACCTGCTCTGGAAAAACCTTTTAGCATTTCAAAACTCTTTGAGAACAAACCTTGCACCAGTCTTCTTGGCACACAGGTTACCACCAAAGAACTTCAAACTGAGGTTAATAGACTCAAAAGAGAAGTCAAAGATCTCCAGGAATATGTTAGGATCAGAGATCCTATTAACCTTGAGATTGAAACCAGAATTACCCTACTTGAATCCAGAATTGAATCAAGTAGCAGTAATCATTCCTCTCATAGATCCAGAAGCAGTTCTAGAAACTCTTCTTCAAACAACCACACTGATGATTTGTTCGTAGCATCTCTTGAAAAAATGAATTTTCATAAGTGGTACTGCCCGATCAGAATCAAAATAGACAACTTCATTCTTGACACTATCGCCTTATTAGACAGCGGAGCTGATCTCAACTGCATAAGAGAAGGTCTTGTACCCTCTAAATACTTCGAGAAAACCAATGAAAGACTCCTTAACGCCAGTGGCATTAAAATGCAATTAAACTTCAAAATTCCTGAAGCTTCTATTTGCAGCAATGAATATTGCCTCATAAACTCTTTCGTTCTGGTTAGAGACCTTACCCAAGAAGTCATTCTAGGAACCCCCTTTCTGACTCAGCTTTATCCCTTCATTGTCAACAGAAGTGGCATCCATGCTGATCCAACTTAATTAAGACGATAGATTAATTGTCAGCTAAAAGAAATATGGAATAAATTAGCAAGAGCGAACCACCACTTGTCTTGAATCGCCACAAAGGTAGAACAGTGTTTCGAAGATGGTTGCTTTCGAAAAGTAGAACGGCTCCCTGCTTTATTCCCGTTCCAACCGCAATTCCGAGACGTAGTCAAATCATACAAAATGAATAAATTATATTAGATAATTTATTCAATATCACAATTTGAAGGATACAATGTCTCAATTTCTAATTGATTTTATTTATCTCTTATATAAAACAATTTCAAGGTTTTTTGATAAAACAATTATTTATACGATTAAGAATTAATTAGTCGTATATTCTAAATAATAATATCATAAATAAATTGATAATATAATTTATTTATGATCCTAAAATTTTCTAAGTCAAAATATTATTTAAATGAATAGTCATAATTTATCCATTCATAATATAAGATAATATTATGATATTATAATTAATTCAATTTTAAGTTTTCATAAAATGAAATTAATCCTAAAATATTTTTCACTAATCTGGATTTATTAATTTATTCAAGATTAAGCAAAAACAAATGAAAATCAAAAATCAAAATCACGATTTGGTAAAAACTCCACCTCTCGTCGTCAGTCTTGGACACCCGTCGGAAAACGCTCAAATTGTGTGGTGGTCTTGGATCTCCAGCAGTGTTTGTTGAGGGCTTTGGAAGGAGACTTGTAGGCTCAGCTAGGGGTATACTCAATTGCTCAAACAAAACTCTCAATCTCTCGAATTTGGCAGCTGAACAACTCGATACCGTTTTTAGGGTTCTTGGATTTGGATCGTGAAATTGGGTGCTTTGGGAGTCCGATTGGGAGGGTATTTATAGGGTTTTGGCAGGGGTAAATACCCTAAACATTAACCCTCTCATTAAACCCTCCGATTTACACCCAATCGGATCAATTTTGCAACGAAGTGAATCTGACCTAAAAATGTTGTGAGGTGCAAAGGGGACAAATCCCACGATTTTCGTCAACAATTAATCCGATTAAATGGGGGATTATGTGTAGGATAATGTCGTCTTCAATAACTAGTGGTCATGGCTTCAATCAGATCCAAGGAGGTGCTGAAATCCTCCATTAAAGAGCTAAAAAGCTCATATTTTTAATATTTATAAGTTTGTAATATTATTTTAACCCAAAATTAAATTATATAAGAATTTAACTTAGGCATAAATAAGCTTAAGTTATTTTTCTTATAAATTTAACCATACTTAAATCTTTAGCAAAAATTTGTTGAACTTGATTTAAATATTCTAAGTCAAATATTCTAAGTTTTATTTAAATTTAGAATCAACATAATGTTTAAAATAAATTTAAATAAATTCATAACTTAAAGTTGTAACCACTTATGATAAGAACTCTATTTTATTTCTATTTTTGGAATAATGAAATAAATACAAAAATTCCTTTATTTAGAATTAGAGTTGGAAAATTACACAAATACCCTTACTAAAATTGAGGATTATAATATATGACCTGAGTAACAATATAATGACTAAAATTGAGGGTTATAATATAAAGTTCCTTTATCGTCAAAGGATTTCAAAGGATCCAGTGTGGTTCTCGAAGGTGGTAGTGCTTGACACCTTCTGGACAACCTTGGTCACCGCTGAGTCCGGGCGTTTCGAGAACGGCTATCCACGTGTAGATGAGGAAGCACTGATGAAGTACATGAAAGGTCAATGTCCGACAGATTTTGGCAAGAGATGGGATGATGCCGAACGCATATATGTGCCCTTCAACATCCCAGACTATCACTGGTTTGCCTTAGAGATTGAACTATTTGACTGGTGTGTGACCGTGTACGACTGCAATGTAGATTTGTACTCAGATAAGGAGATTTTTGAGGTGATTCAGTCTGTGACTGAGACTGTTCCAAGGTATATCAAGCTGTATAAGCCACTGGCCAAGAGATGTGAAGAATTTTTGGACAAGCCAATGTCTGTGACTCGTCGGGGCAACCTTAAGCAAAACAAGCGTGGGTAAGTATATGGAGTTGTTGATGCTTGGGATGACAAACCTCAATCTTGCGTTTGACAAATTCATAGATGGACACAGAAACCAAATCGCTCATAGTATTTTTAGATGTTCTTGGGATGGTTTTTAAAGACTATGGTTCGATTTGTTTAATGTAGTTTGTTTAACTAAAATTTAAGTGTTTATCATACCATTGGGCAAGGAAGACATGTGCTTTATTTATTTTAATGTAGAATCTCATATTTTTATGATGTTTACAAACTCAGTGTCTTTAAGTCAGATCATATTGTAGGTTTACATTCCTAAATTTCCGACCACAAAACTCATGTAATGTTTTGATGAGTGTTTACAAACACTCATCAAAACTTATTTGAAAAAAACTAAAATATTCCTGATGTTTTTAAGGAAAAACATCTTAGGTTTTTTGTAACAAGCTAAAATATTCCTATGTTTTTAAGGAAGACATGTTAAGGTCTTTGTCAGATCAACTTCAATAAAGATATGTAAGATTTTCATGCAAGATATCTTTTCTCATTGCATCCAATTTGACCCCTTTGTTCTTTCATAAAATTTCAAATGACTATTAACACTTATGATAGCAACATGCATGGGAGACTTAATCAAAGACTGATAACAGGTTTTTATCGCGTAAAACTGTTATGCAAAATATCCAAACAAACCTTAAACCGTAGTCCTAGGTAAGTAAAGGTCGAATTCACAGGGAGGCGAATTCTATCTAATTATGCAATTTGTATGTCAATCCAAAGTAACCAAATGAGGGGGTTTTGTTTGTTTTAAGTAACTAAGCATGTAAAGGTAAGACAAACTAAAGATGATGAATTTAGTAATGGGAAAAAAAATACTTAGTCAAACAACATCCACTATTCGTATGACAAGTTGATCCTAGAAACTCATTCAAAATCTCATGCAATGGAAATTCCAATTCCTTTTCAGATATAACTAATAGCACAACCAGATACTATTAGCACTAACTAATCAAACAACCCTGAAACTATCAAGATTCAGTTTAATAGCAGCGTTACGGATAAGAAAATGGTTGGATACAATTCTAGCATAAAACAACCAGCTTTTATCCTAGAATGTAAATCAAATCTCTCCTGCATAAGACTAGCACAACCAGATACTAGTACGATATAGTTGCTACTCTGAAATAGATATGCTCAACCAGTAACAATCTAAATCTAGCAATAGATCAATAACAACAAACCCTAGTTGATCAGACTAAAGAATATCAATATCAATCATAAGCAATCAAGCGAGAGAGAAGATAAATTCCATGCAATAGATTAAGAGTAAGAGTCTCACAACTAAATCACAACGAAAGCTTCAGCGTCTGACTAAGCAAGGAAGGCTTAGTTCTTGATAGCAAGTATGTAGAATAGAAAAGTGAAATTAGGGTTTCGAGATAGGAACAAGTTTTTCTCTACCCTTAAATACTAAAGAGAAATAATTCTGAAATTAACCTAAAAAGAAATATTAAAACGTACTAAAATAATATAAAATAAAACCGAAAAGGAAATCGGCTCGGCGGTTGCTTCCAACAGCGGCGGCGGCCGCTGCATCTCCCACGGCGGGTGCCGTAATCGCGGCGGTCGCCGCGATTATGGCGCCCGCCGTGGGAAGCTGAGTTTAGCAATTTGATCAGCAGAGCGGTTCACCTCCCGAAAAACATGCTTTATACGGACTTCCTGAAAAGAACGGAGATCGATGAGGATATCAGGGATGACCATTTCAATTTCCCAAGGGCAAGTCCAAGTGCCTAAAATGGAGTTGATAAGGCACAAATTGTCCCCTTCGATTTCGATTTTATTAAGACGAAGGGAAACAGTTGTTTAGATACTGTTTTTCAGGGCTAGGATTTCTGCCATTAGGACGGAGAGGCATCCATATTGTTTGTTGGACATATGGATTGTTTCAGCATATTCATTTCTGATGATGAAACTCGTACCTGTTTTACCATTTGGTATTTTCGTACCATCAAAATTTATTTTGCAAAATCCTGGTTTTGGTTTATCCCATTTAATGTTTTTAGTCTTCCGTCTACTTGTTGGGTTGGGTTTTTTAGTTGTTGTTTCATCTGTATCTGATACCTTGGTTTTATTCCAATTCTGGATTAGGGTTTTGATGTATATTGTGAGATCTTTGATTTTGTCCGGGTTAGGTGTTTGGAAGATTACTTGGTTTCTATTGATCCAAGTGCCCCACCAGGTGGTAGCAAGACAAACCCATTCATTTTTAGTAAGTACGGACTTCAGTTCACGGATTAAGTCGATAGGTTTTTTGTTATTAGTATTTACTCTTCTAATGATGAAATCAATAGGAAGATTTTGTTTCTTGATTTGTTCCATCGTATTGGGGCACTTGAATAAGAAGTGGTTTAGGTCTTCGTGCGGATTATTGCACGCGTCACATGCTAGAGGGACTGAGACATGTTTTTGTGACAACCTAGCTTTCGTAGGTAGGCCATCATGACATATTTTCCATAAGAAATTCTTCACTTTTGGATAGGTATCAAGTTTCCAAACACATGATAGGTCATTAGTAGGAGGGTTTGTTTGTTTGGTTATTAATTCAAAGACTGTTTTAGTAGAGAACCATCCAGATTTATCTGGAGCCCAATAGAGTCGATCGGGGATGTTGTTATGAGGTATTTGGATATTGTTAATAAACTCAACAGCTTCATCTTGAAGCACAGCTTTTAGTTTAGGAATGTCCCTTTCTTTGTTAGTGATGAAATCACTCACTTTGCTTTGGTCATCAAAGTAAATGTTTGGGAGACTGTAGTCTTTAAGGGTAAAATTGGGAGTCCATGGGTCCACCCAAAAGTTGATAGAGTGGCCATCACCAATGAGTCATTGCAGACCAGCTTTAAAGTCATTACGAAGCTTGAGGAGGTGACTCCATTGCCAAGAATGGTTCGTTTTCCTAGTATAGTTAAGAATATTATCATTTTTAGATACTTTTCTTTGATGATTTTGACCCAAATGTTATTTGGTTCTGCAAATATTTTCCAAATGAGTTTCATTTGAAGAGCTTTGTTCATGTCTTCCGTTTTACGGATTCCTATTCCTCCATTTGCTATATTTTTGCAAATTTTATCCCACCCGATAAGTGGTTTAAATGATGGATCTTTGTTCCATAAGAAATTTCTATTAGCTTTATCCAGTTTTTGGTGTAGGGAAGCTGGTAGCATAAAGCATTGCATGATGTAATTAGGTTTCGCGGCTAAGTTTGCTTTGATAAGGGTAGTTCTTCCCTCAAGGGAAAGGGAGCTATCTTTCCATTTGGAAAGTTGATTATTTGTTGCAATAATAGTGTCTTGGAAGGTATTTTGATTAACTTTCCCATTTATGATAGGACAGTCGAGATATTTGTCTAGTGAGACCGAACTGGGAATATTTAGTATTGATTAGATCAATAATTTGGTATTGTTCGAAGTATTGGGTGTTGTTTGAAATGCCGACTTATGGTAATTTACACATTGCCCCGATATGGAGCAGTAATCTTCGATTATTGTCTTAACCTTTTGGCAGGATGTTTGGTTTGCTTTGGCAAAAATGAGAATATCATCGGCAAAGGCCAGGAAGGGGATATTAGTGCCCAATCGACTGATTTTAAAGCCTAGTTGTTTGGTGTTAGAGTTGGCTTCATGTTGAAGTTGCCTAGCTAGGACTTCAGCACCTAAGATAAAGAGAAAAGGGGATAGGGGATAGGGGATCACCCTGTCGAAGTCCTCTTTTAGGAAAAAAGACGTCGGTTGGTCCGTTGTTTACTAGTACTGAGAAAGAGACGGTTTCGATGCACTCTTTAATCCAAGCAACGAAAGTTGGAGAGAAGCCAAATTTGTTGAGTACATTCAGAATGAACTCCCATTCTATTTTGTCGTAAGCTTTTTCCATATCCAGTTTAATAGCAATCCATCCTTCTTTTCCTTTCTTAGCCCGAAAGGAGTGAAAAATTTCATGTGCTATTAGGATATTGTCTTGTATGGCACGATCTGCAACAAAGGCACCTTGTAGGGGATGGATGAGCTTATTTAAAATGGGCTTTAACCTTTATGTTAAGATTTTAGAGATGGCCTTATAAATTGTGGAACAAAGGCTAATCGGTCGGTAATGGTGTGATACCCCGTATTTTTGTAAGGTTATTTTGGGAATTTTGGGATTTTTCCCGAGTACCCGTTATGAACGTCGGATTTAATTCAGAGAGTTTAAGACGTTCGGTAATGCTCTCTGTATCTGTAATATTTTTCTCAGTGAAATAAAATACAGACGACGTGCTTTGGATTTTAATACTCGTTCGCGTACGATAATTTTATCCCGGGTTAATATCGTTTTCGTCTAAGAGCTGAGGAGGCGGCAAAGCCAAGGGCGGCGCCCGCCGTACAGTAGCGGCGCCCGCCGTCGCAAGGCTCGAGGAGCAGGCTGGGTCTTCTCCTAGCTGGGGACGCCAGGCCTATGGCGGCGCCCGCCGCATTGATGGCGGCGCCCGCCGCATTTATGACGGCGCCCGCCGTCGTTGTTGTCCGGAGGTCCTTGCCCGAAGGTCGCCGGCGTGGCTCTGACAGCGCCGGAGTAGCTCTTCGTAGGGCCATCATTGTGTTTCCTGGCATTTGGCTATAAAAGGAGGTGTTTGGGAGGGGTTTTTGAGCTCAATCCACAGCCCAAGCTCTCCCAAATTCTTGCCTCGCCGGATTTCTGAAGCTTTCGCCGGAGGTCGCTTGGTGGTGTTTCCAGAGTGCCTTTGTGAAGCTTTTGGTAGCCTTGGAGGTTAGAAACCAAAGCAAGTCGAAGGAGGCCGAGTCGCTCGTGTTTTGGGTGAGTTTTTCTCGCCGCTTCTGTCGTCTGAGTTCTTCACGGCAACCGCCGTGTTCTTCACGGCGCCCGCCGTGATGAACTGCAGCGACCGCCGCCAGTGGCCAGAAGCCCCTTTGTTGGCTTGGTCTTGGTGGTCATCGTTGTGGCGTCGTTCCTTTCGTCTTCTTTCGTCGTTTTTAGATTCGTACTGTGGTTATGTCGGATCTAACTTAGGGTTCCTTTTATGGGTCGACTCGAAGGTCGTTGTGTTGTCGGAGCTATACCCGTGTCGAGCCCGGAATCCCGTCGTTGTCGTTAGGCTTTTATACGGAATAAGGCAAGTGGCAGTTCGCTCTTGCTCATCGTTTTCATATTTACATTGATTATCAGTTATTTCAATTGATTAATTAATTTGGAACGATTATTACTGTGTTCTTCTGGAAGTGATTTATAAACTGTTTTGAAAATCATATAATAGGTTGTATATCTGTTAGAACAGCGCTATTATTTGTGATCGCCTTTTGGGCCTTTATGTGGATTTATTCTGTAACTGTTATTGTGTTGTATCTGTGTGATTAGCACTGTTAGTTAGGAATGTACTCGGACTTCGTCCGGTCGTTTCTTTATAATCTGGTATCGGGGTGGCTCGTCTCCATCTGGTACTATTCTAAGATCATGATCGGTCTCTTTCACAAGTGTGTAGAGGCAGGACACTTAGCTGGTGTCACAAACCTTCCGGTGTGCGTCACTCTCGACGAAATGTATACTAAGATGTGTCGTCCCAACGGTGGGGTACACATGTAAAAGTCTATAATGTGATCTGTGTTTTGTAATATAATTCAGATAAGTGCTACTCTGACGCACAAACTTAATAAACCTTGGCGAGTAGTACAGCTAAGTTATAGTGCAGCTAGGAAAACTCGTCTCGACTTTGATCATAGTACGTTCTCTTTCCAATTTGGATTCGTTGTATGCGGTGAGGTTGGTCGTGAACCGAAGCATCTCAGTCAGCTTTTAAATATTTGTTGTATGATTCTTTAAACTTTCCAGATTTGTCATATTTCCCTAAGACTCATTTCCGTTGGAGTCTTCTTTCGAGTCGATCTCTGTGAAGATTCAGTCTTCCAGAATCTTCTCTTGTGCATACCTCTTGTTATTATTCTGTAGAAGTATGAAGGTTGATTATCGTTATCGGTTATCATTCGAGAAACGATAAGTCTAACCTAATACAACTACATCGAACCTTCTGCTTTGTACCCTTGCTAGTCTATTCATTTAGACTAATCAACCGTAATTATTCCCTTGCATGGTTGGTTGGTGTCATCCGTTCGATTCGGCACATCAGAGAGAAAGTAGCTCAGAAGAATAGAAGGACTATGGAGTCGACGGTGGTTTTCAAATGTTTTAGTTATTTCTTAAATCAGGTTGAGATCTTTTGGGCAATGACTTTGGTTGTAATGTGTTTTGTAAGACTTCCGTTGTACCCTACTTTATAAGACTTCCGTTGTATTTGGTTTAAACTCTGTGTTAGCCTATTCGGGATTGGGTTGTAATCCCGTAACTCTTGTTTCTTTGATAATGTTATGTTTTGGAATTGAATGCTTTGATCATTATGTATCATTTGTATTTCATAAATTGTATTTAAACGGTAAAGCCTTGGGTGATCTCGGTAAGGAACACTGGGGTCACTGGCGGTAATATCTTTCCAAAAGGGTTAAGTTTTGGGGGTGTTACAAATGGTTTGTTGAGTTGGGATTATCACACTTGGGTATTAGAGTGATGAAGGTGTGGTTTATTTGTTTGAGAAGTTTACCTGAATGAAAGAAGCTTTTAATCGCTTTAGTGACGAGTGGTCCAACAATGTGCCAATATTTGTGGTAGAACAGAGCGGACATTCCATCTGGTCCTGGTGATTTATCGCTGCCAATGTTGAAGATAGCGTTCTTGACTTCCTCATTTGTCACATTCCTTGTCAGAGATAAGTTATCCTGGTCTGTGACCTCTTTGGTTATGTTTCCAAGCAACTTGTGAAGGTTGTGATTATTAATTGTTTCCTTTTTAAATCTTTTTTCGAAATCTGAGCGGATTTCATTTCTTATATTTTCAAGACCAATAATGATCGTTCCTTCTTGAGTTCTAATCTCACGTATGATTTTACGGCTTTTTTTTCATTCGCGATGCGATGGAAGTAGTTTGTATTTGTATCAATAGATTTAGTATGCTTGATTTTGGCTCTCTGACTCCAGTATTTTTTTGTGAAAGGAGAGTAGACATTCCTTTTTATTGATAAGTCTATTTTGTTTGTTAATTAAGGTTTGATTTGTGTTAGAAATGATTTCTTTTTGGATCTCTAATAGCTCCAATTCAGTTTCTTTGATTTGGTTGAAGATGTTGCCAAATGTGGTTTTATTCCACTTTTTGGTAGAGAGTTTAAGAGCAAAGGTTTTTTTAACAAGATTGAACATGTGGGAACCTTGGGATTCAATTCGCCATGCTTGTTTAACTAAGTTTTCAAAGTCTTTTCTAGTTGTCCACATTCTTTCAAATTTGAAAGGTTGTGCCTTTATAGGGTTAGAATTTTCAAGCTCCATCGAGATGGGGCAGTGATCCGATGAAGTAAATGCATGATTTTTGATAAAAATGCCAGGAAACCATTGGATGATTTGGTCGTGAACAAGGACCAGGTCTAATTTCTCATAAATATTGTTAATTCCTGTATGATTTTTACGCCAGGTGAATTCACCTCCTTTAGTGGGGATATTAAGGAGGTCACAGCTATTTCTAAAGTTGTGAAGTCTTTCGAATCTTGAGTAGATATTACTGCTGCCACCTTTTTTTTCCAGGGGAGACTCAATTTCATTGAGATCGCCAATGACGATGCATGGTAAATGGGTTTGGGAGATAAAGTTAGTAAGTGTGTTCCAGAATTCATTTTTTTCCTTCTCTTTTGGAGGTGCATAAGAGAAAATTATCATGATAGTGTAATTTTTATCAATGATTTTGTATTTGATTGCTATAAATCTTTTGTCGATATGAGCTAGTTCGCAAATTTTATTATAGAATTGGTATGATTTCCACATGACGCATATTCCACCAGAGAAACCCAAAGCAGGCGAAGAGTGGATGGTGTCAAACCCGGCTTTAAGCCATAGACTTTTAATAGGTTCTTGGTTAATTCTTGTTTCAACAAGTGCCATGATTTGGATTTTCTCAATTTTGCATAAAGCATCAATATCAGTCCATAGGTTTTTACGACCGATACCTCGACAATTCTAGAGGCATATCTTCATAAAAACCTATGGAAGGATTTTGCAAGTGAAGTTGGTCTTGCCATAGTAAGGTTCTTATTGTTATAAATTTGGTACCTCTTGGTTCCCTTTTTTTCCTTAGCTTCCCAATAGGTGTGTTCATTGTGGTTTTGGTCTGTTAGTTTACCCAGGTTATTAAACCAAACCTTTGTTCCGAAATAAAAGGCATAGAGATTTACACTGATATTTGTTGTTGAGATTGATGTCATGCAAATTCCATGTTTTTTGTTGGTGTTTTACAATTGGAAACTGAAAAATTAGTATGCTGAGATAGAAAACATCAGTTGTTATAAGTAGATACTTCCCAGTAATAATTCAGGATGCTATAGTTATACATATCATTAAAGGCAAATGGGGTCGTATGTTTATATGAGCCGTTAAAGGCATAGTCATATTTTGGTAATGATGAGTCGGGACTATGTTGTAGAGGTTGTGTTGATTTTGTCATAGTTAATCGGTTTTTTGTTTTTTGGTAGCTGGTTAGTGTTATCATCTATGGAAGATGATTTTCTGAAGAGGGTTGTAATATGAACATGAGTTAAAAAAACTAAAGTCGAGCCGTTTAACTTTTTTCATTTATAGGTGTTTTTAAAAAATTAACATATCTATAGTTAATTTAGTTTAATTTATCTAAAATAAAAACAATAATTTATTTTTAAGATTGGAAAAGTTCAAACAGTAACCTCTATTTTTATATTATTTTCCAAAATCACCATTTTTCTAAGTTTTTTCAAATACATCTATAAACCAAGTCCTAGTGGGATTTAAGTCGAAAAAGTACTAAATTACTTACAAAATAACACCTAAATAACTACATGCTAACATGATTTTAAAACATGGAAGAATAATATTTGTCATTATTAAAGTGGTATTGTTCGCTAAGTTCACAACAATCTTTTTTAGGTCTATAAAAGACACTAAGTTATTACTGAAAAAGAGATTCGAACTAATTTATATACGGTTTTTCTAGTGTGTGTCCATGGACACATGCTAACAAGTTTAAATAGGAAATTTATCTTTAAAATATTCTCTAATAGAGAATTGATAAACCCTTAACAAACAAGATTAAACTAATGACTAACTAAATAATTATCAAAAAAGGAGTTTTTAGAATGTGTCCATGGACACACACTTTAAAAAACCATTTACATATTTGTCAATTAAGCTAGAGACTTCACAGTTTATAACAAACTTTTGGTATCATCGTCAACTAACACCAGACAAGAGAACAACCATCAACTTTGTCTCGTAGTATTTATTGATGAGACTATTAGATCGAAGAGGCATGTAAATTAGAATACTCACAAAAAATTAAAATATTAAATAATGTGGACATCCGATTTCATATTCAAATGGATTTGTCATTAATTGTTAGGGTTCTTATGCCGTGACAACTGACAAATATGACAGCATGAATATATACATTACTCTTATAAAGATGTGGGACAACGTACGTTAACAACACTTCACATGATTATACTTGGCGTTGTTCTTAACTTGTGCTGACTGAAATTTTAGAATTATCATACATTTCATCCAATGTATAATTATTGTCTTAGAAATTCTTTTTTATAAGGAACATATCTTTTAGTGATAATTGATAAACTTCAAACTCTAAATTACGAAGATAGTGAGACTTGATAAATTACTCAAGTAGAGATAATAATGTATCGGGTGATAAACGAATGGAATACATCCACCAGTTAATTCGAGTTATGCAACCGGTCATCTGACTCAACCCGTACCCGAGGACCACAACATCCGAACCCGATCCACCCATCGAGTGATTGGGTGGGTCGGGTGATTTTCAAGTAAACTTTTACATGATTTATTAAATTTGCTTAACAATTGTAATTAAAAAACATGAAACATGATATGAACACGAATCAAGGAAAGTTAGCACTACAACAATTCCATTAACCAAATACAACATCAAACTAACCTAGTGCTCGTTTGGTTAGAAGTTAAATTTCCTTAAGTTAAAATATTTGAGAAAGTAAGAGAAAATATGTGTTTGGTTAACAAAATATGACATAAAATCACATGAAAATATGATTTTGGATTCTTGCAAAACGCATAAATCCCATTATCTAAGGGAAGTGGGTAAGATTTCCTTACCCATAATTCACATAATTTAAAATTTAACCAAACATTATTTTCCAATTCTTGCGATATATTATCATAGGAAATAACTTCCTACAAATTATACTTCTTGTATTCAACCAAAGGCTGGTATTATTGATCAATATATTCATGAGCAGGATATCCATTCAACTCTCAATCTTCATTCAAACTACACCTCAGAGGAGGAGACCAGAGATTATGATAATTCAATTCATATTAAAGAAGATAGTCCTCTTCACAAGTACTGCCTGCCTGATGAACAAGAAGAACCTGAGACTGAAACCGTGGTAGAAGAACTATTGAACATCGGAGCACATTATATTGAATATATTGACTAACTATGATTTCGTATAGAATTATAAATCTGTGGCACAAACATCAAAAAATATTGCAAACTCATCCAAGAAACCCAATAGGTGTTGTCAACCAATGGACAGTAGATACAAATATGAACCTATAGTACTAGTGCTAAGAGACTCCACTTTGAATTGCTAGTGTATCATCATCATCATTATCAGCTCCACCAGCACTTGTGACTAATTCTACAGGGTTTTCTTTAGCCTTCCTACTGAAAACATATGCTGGAATGTTGATTCCAGCAAATCCAAGCATCACAATTGCAGCTCCGATGCAATCTGACAAACTTGGAACGTTTCCCGTCAGTGCATCCACCACTGCTGCCAAGGGGACTTGTATCGTTAGCCCTGCCGTTGCCACTGTTGTTGTCGTCAAAAGTATTGCCTTTGCCCATAAGTAGTCGCTCAGCACATTATCCAGCAAACCTGAATTTATCATTAGCAGTTTTAGAACATTGATTCAAGTCGATAATGCGAATTCCTTTTCATTAAAAACAGTTCATGTTCCATAGCACCCTGAATCCTCCCAAGTCCCAACTTGGCAATCAGAAATCACAATATCTGTTTCTTGGATCTAAGGAATTTTGAGAAGGACATTTGAATCCCAAATTCCATCAAAAAAAGACAAGGAAATAAGAAACCCTTTTCAGAATCCCGACAGAGAGAGCAATTATGAAATTCCAATAACCAAAGACTAATGAACCATCCTAAAGCAAAATGCAAACCATCAAAATGGCAGGCTACAGAAACGAGAGACAAATCAATTCAAATTATATCAATTTATGAATTAAAAAAAAGAAACTTGATACAGGCATCGTAACAAAAGTTGCATTACATGTTAAATAAACAGAGTTAGCACACAAACCTTTGCCAACGACAAGGCCAAACTGCTTCCAAGTGAGCGTGTAGAAAGGCTCCAGCTTTGTGAAATTCAGCACAAGGGCAACAGGTAGAAAAATAATGAGGTTGAATAGCCCCATAAATCCCAGAAACTGTGCCATACTCACTTTGCCGCTTTTTTCATCATTGTCATCAGGTAATTTCTTACGAATGAGTGTTATATATACAGCATATAAGCCCGCCGATACAAGAGCTAATATGTCCCCAAGAACGGGATTTGAATTTATTACACTTAAAGTGGAGCTGGAGGAATCACCCAAACTAACAACAACCGTACCTCCCATGCAAAGCACCACACTTACGAGCTTCACCCAAGTGAATTTTTCATCCAAAAATACCACCGCAAACAAGAAGGTGAATAGACTGGAAGCAGTGCTCAAAATTGTATTTGACTGCAAAATTTTGACAGCAGTTAGCACTTGAAGAGGACTTGATTTATGTTAGGACCAGGCACTTCCATCTACAACAAGGTTAATCATAATCAAAGAAGAAAATATGGATAACTCACCGTGACACTTGTGTACTTGAGTGAAAGATTGAAAGTCAACTGTGCAAGGAACCAAAATGGGCAAACCAATAGGCTAACTTTTGCTGTCATAGAACGTGTCCAACGTCCCTTTGCATCAAGTTGCCGCTTGGGATCTTTACCCGCTTGAGGGTCATCAGCACAGGTATTTTCCAACTGATTTGGGTTTAGCAATAAGTGAGGATGCAATTCCCCGCTATCCTGCTCAACTTCACTCTGCTGTAAGGACACACTATTGGTGTTATTACTAGGGCCACTAGCTCGAAGAAGGATAGCCTCTTCTGAATCAGCAAAGCTCTGGATACCATTGTTTCTTTTTTTCCGCCAAAAGCACAAAGTTCCAGCCCTATCCTCTAGATATCGCGAAATTTCAATGATAGGAATATATACCATGAACAGAGAATTGCAAATATAAGTGATGAGGAATGGGGAGACCCCTGCATCAACCACAGACTGAACCACAAAGCTAGCAGCAATCCAGATAGCGGCAACAGCAACTATGTATATTAACCCTAAAACCCATCTCCAAACGTCACTCCTCATGCCTACCAGATCTCAATAACTAATCAAATTAATTCAGCTCGCACTACCGCATCATATCTAACTAGACATGCCCAGAACCACAAAATTTAATGACCTGTAGGATACAAAACAGAAGAACAAATATTAGGGAATTTTAACAGCAGATTGAAGGAGAAAAGAGAAACCATTCCAAGACACTACCAGATATGAAGACACATACTAGCAGTAATTAGTTACCAACACAATTTACTAGAATCATAACCAAATGAAAACCCATTAATTTGGCTTCACAGTTGCAATTACAAGAGGCCACAGAAAACAGGGAAGCAGACCAATCTGAACATAAACCAGGACCAGAGCATAAACTGAGCTATTTCCAAAGTAATAGCACAAGTTACATTTATGATACATCCACTTCTTCAATACATATATACATAAGTAACATAACTATAGAAAACGTATATTCATGATCGCGAGCAAATAACTGCCAAACACATTATCGGGCCTGAGCCAAACTGAAACCACAAAGAATGACAAACTAGAAGCTAAATCCCGGTAACAAACCACAAACATCACGTGATCAGGATTAAATAGTCGCTAATTGTGAACGGCAGAACTCTACAAAGTCTACCCGGAGATCCTGAATTCACCCAAACCCTAATTAAACCAACCTTTGATCCGAAACTGAAACAATTCAGCAAAATCCGAGCTTAAATACCGACTTATTCGGAGCTCGACATTTCATCTGATCCTAATATCAAAAGGCAACATTACGATTCGAAAGCACATCACAATTACCTTCGGATCATCGATGCATAAAGGGTAAAACATGAAGCGATTAGGTCACGGCTATCATACCTTTTGAACTGACGGTTGTTTAGACCTGCAGCGCGAGAAGAGGAAGTGCTTGCGACGGCGTTAGCGGCGGAGCTGGCGCTGGGAAGTATATACAAAGAGATTAGGAAACTGAGAGATAGAGGAAGAGATGCGGCCCGTGTGAGCAAGGCATTGCAGTTTGTTTTATTCATGTTTTACGGCCTATTAGATTGGTTTTCAATACCCAAATAACCCACGTACGAAATATATAATTGAGAATGGTCATTGCTAAATAGTCCACTTTTTTTTTTTTTTATAAGTAAAGAGATTAGGAGGATGTCTCGATACGTAGATCGCCCTAGAACATCCTTGCGGATGAGATTTCAAAGATTTGAAATGGCTGCACAGTTTAGTAAAATTGATTTGTGGTAAAGTTTAGCGATAAAGTCGGCCACAAAGTTAATTTCTCGAAATATGTGGGAAATGCGACATGAAGAGAAGTGTCGTAAGTCGAGAAGGATGTCAGAGACAACAAGCTCAATTTCCCATGGGCAGTCTCATTTGCCGTTTAAGGCATGGATATGGCAAATGTTGTCGCTTTCAATCTCAATATCTGAGATACCTAGCTGAATCACGTTTCGGATGCCAATGCGCATCGACATCGCTTCAGCTAGGATTGGGGACACATTTCCCAGCGATCCATTCGCGATGGCGAATGGATGGCCATTGTGATATCGAATGATGTATCCATAAGTAGCGGGTCCTTGTAGGTTTTTGGAAGCATCCGAGTTTAGTTTATACATGTTAATGGGAGGTTTTATCCATTTGATATTTTTTCTCTTTCGTCTGGTTACTTGTCGTTGTAGGCTATTTATATTAGCCTCGTGTTCGTTATCTAGTTTTGCGTTTTTTCAGTCTTGTTGTTGTGATAGTATGAACTCCTTAAGATTGGTAATTTTGGGCTTGTTTGGTTCGCCAAATAGTTGTAGGTTTCTCTAGTACCAGATACTCCACCAGCTGATTGATATTGTTTCCAACATCCCTCTGTCTGTCATATCTTTGATTTCGTTGAATAGTTGGGAGTGGTTTTTGTTGTCCGTGTTTATATTGTTAAAAATTGGTTCGAGTTTTGGATTCAAGCTTCTAAGAATTTGTTTGGATTTTGGGCATTTGTAAAGAATGTGCATTAGATCTTCGTCTGCTCTGTTACACATCGTGCAGTCTAGGGGAACAGTTATATGTCTTTCATGGGGTTTTAATTTTGTTGGCATATCATTTTTGCTTACTTTCCATAGGAAGTTTCTTATTTTGGGTGAGATGTCTAGTTGCCATATCCAATATAGGGTAGTGTCTGATAATCCTTTATTCTCATATAACATAGTCATGGCACTTTTTGTTGAGAACCATCCATTTTCGTTGTGTTTCCAGTATAGCCTATCATGAAAGGAGTTATTTGGTAGTTGCTTGGTTTGAATAGTGTCTATTATGTCCTTCTCAAAATGTTTTTGTAGCTCTTGTGTTTTCCAGGATTTGTTCACATTTAGATAGTAAGCAACTTTTTCGGTTTTGTCTATGACGGATGTGTTTTTTGCGTGGTCAATTAGCTTTCCTATAGGAAGTCAATTGTCTTGCCAGAAGTTTATTGTATTCCCATTACCTAGTTCCCATTGTATGCCTTTTTTGAACTCGGGTAGTAATTTGGTTAGGTTACTCTATTGCCAAGAATAGTTGGTGTTCTTTTTCCTTTCATAGTCTAGTATTGTTTGCGTTTTGAGGTATTTTTCTGTTATGAATTTAACCCACACGTTAGTTGGTTCTGCCAGAAGTTTCCATAATAATTTCATTTGTAATGTTTTATTCATATCCTCATTCTTCCTGATTCTGAGTCCCTCTTTGTTTGTAGGTTTACATATTTCATTCCAGCTTATTAATGGTTTGTGATTATTGTCCTTATTCCAGAAGAATTATCGGTTCATTTTGTCAAGTTTTTTGTGTATGATGGTTGGTAGTGTAAAGTTTTGCATTATGTAACTAGGTTGTGCAGAAAGTGTTGCTCTAATTAATAGTTGCCTTCCTTCTTGGGAGAGTGTGTTCGATTTCCATTTGGTTAGTTGATTTGTGTTTTTTTTTTCTATCAGAGGATAGTAAGTGGAGGTTGTTACCCTTCCATTGATGATTGTGCATCCTAAATATTTGTCGAGACCTGTTGTTGACACGACGTTAATTCTTTGTGTCCCGTGTTGCGTTTTGTAGTTGGCGTGAGAGGACCTCGACACCTAAGATGAATAGAAATGGGGATAAAGGGTCACCTTGTCTTAATCCCCTTTTCGGGAAAAATTGTTCCGTGGGTCCATTGTTAACTAGAACTGAGAATGATACTGCTTGAGTACATTCTTTGATCCAGTTAACGAATTTGTGGCAGAATCCGAATTTCGTTAGTATTTGTTGTAGAAATTCTCAGTCAACTTTGTCATATACTTTTTCCATGTCTAATTTAAGGGCTACCCATCCTTCTTTCCCTCTTTTTTCCGAAAGGAGTGGAAGATTTCGTGGGCAATGAGGACGTTATCTTGGATACTTCTTTGTTGGGTAAAGGCTCCTTATAGTGAGTGAATTAGTTTTGGAATAATGGTTTTTAGTCTTTTCGTTAGAATTTTTGAGATAATTTTGTAGACTGTGTTACAGAGGCTAATTGGTCTATAATGGTTTGTTGAGCTCGGGTTATCACATTTGAGAACTAATGTGATGAAAGTATGGTTGAGTTGTTTTAATAATTTCCCCGTCTGGAAAAAGCTCTTTACTGCCCTTATAATGTCTGAGTTTATTATGTGTCAGTATTTTTTTATAGAAGCCTGATTGCATACCATCAGGCCCTTATAATGTTCACTCTATTTTTCTAAATGGAGTCCCCTTTACATATATATATAAGGAATTTATTTTAAAATTATTACTCTACCACCCTTATTTTCTTTCTCGCTTTCATTTCACATCTCCCACCTCTCTTCCTTTCTTCCATTTCCCATCTCATAAGCCATCAAAAAACAACAATTTCTTCCTCACTTAGCTACTAAATTGTCATCAATTTGGATCAAGGAGGTGTCCCACTTAAGAATCAACCAACCATCTCCAAGAAAATACAAGTTTATCAACTAATTTTGTAAATTCGTAGTTAGGGTTTAAACAAATTTTCAAGATTGAATTTTGGGTATTATTGACCTAATTTGTCTTATAAATTTTAAGTTTTAAGTCTATAGATGAATAAAATATATAATGGATATGATGTAGATAGATTTCGGGTTGATTTCTTGTTGCTAGTTGATTTCGGGTTGATTTCTTGAAACAAACGAATAATTGCGTCTTCTGAGGAAGAAGACGACGTCTCACCGTCACGGATGAAACACGTTCATCCGTGATGGATGAATGCAGTTCCTCCGTGATGGATGAACGCGGTTCTTCCGTGAGTTGACCACTGAGGAACTGCATTCATCTGTGAGTTGACCACAGATCGAGGAACGCAATTCGTCCGTGGTCAATTCACGGACGGATGCATTTCCTACGTGGTCAATTCACAGTCGTAGAGTGGGCGCTATGAAGAAATATAAGGTGGCCGTTAAATAGCAATCATGTTGAAAATTTGTCCGATTAATCAATTTATGTAATAAAATAGTAAACTTTCATACTCTCTACCTATAGAAAAGGTTCTAGCATATAAATTTTATTTGAAAAAAATTGTCATTTTAGGTAATAATTTTTTGGTGAATTACGAAGTTTGTTATTAAAAATTATAATTTTTTATATAAATTCTTTTTGTTGATTGGAGAAAAATGATGTTAGTTATTAATTAATGGTGAATTTTTAAAAAATGATGAAAATATAGAATTATTAATTTTTGTAATAATTGTACAATTGTCTAAAATAACAATATTTTCTATACTGGGGAGTATCACACAATTGAAACTATTAAAACACATATTTTTACATGGTTTTTTAGCAAGTTTTTCAATTTTCTTTCTCTTTCACATCATTTTAAAAACTCATTCTAATTTTTCTCCCTCATGGTTTATTAACCCCGGTCTTTTAACTATAAATTTATCTACCTATCAACTATTTAAATATATAATAATGTTTTGAATATGAAATATAAATTTCATAGTTTAAAAAATTAATTAAAAGACAATAGTATTAATATGATATATTATTTATTAAAAAAATTTAACTGCAATTAGAATGTATTGAATTTGTTGAATAAATTTCAGTTTTCAATTTTATGTACATATATATTTTGTGTACCTAAATTTGTAAAATAACTATATACAATTGACATTTAAGTTTGAAATTATAATAGAACACAAAAAACACTTGACATTAAAAGAGCTGAAAAAGATTATTGATGACATATATATTTTGTATACCTGATAATGTACTTATAATAAATACTAAAACCATTTTAAAATATTGCATTACTTATCTTACTTATATTCAATAAAAAATATTTTATGATTAACATATATAAAATGGTTGTCTATGATAAGATAAAATTGAATTGAAAATATTCATTCTTTTTTAGGCTGAAAATTGTATTACATAACTAAATTAATCAATTTTCCACCTATTTATCGTTACCGACACCGTCCATTTTATTTCAATCCAAGAACCCACGATCCATTTTCCTTACCATATTAGAAGGTGACATATGACATAAGACTGCGTTTGGGGTTACACCTCTCCTCCACTCAAAATGATATTTTTTTTTACTTTTGAACCCATAAAAATTTTGTTATCCAAACAAGGCTTCACATGGGCTGATTTTTTAGAGGTTTCTTGGCAAAAAAAAAAAAAAAAACTAAACCCTTGGTTTTTTAGCTTTTGACATTAACCACGAAATACTTGCCAACAAATACAACATTTAAGCTCCAGAAGTTAACACTTCACAATTCTCTCAAGTCTCAACGACTTTATAAGCCAGCCTAATTACACAAAATAAAAAATTGAGTTCAGTAATAGTAGAGTTGAGAAAATCAATTCTAAGTAGATCTTAACCGTTAAATAAGTTGCTCTCTCCGTATCTACTTTTTTTAACTCTACCGGAACATGACACAGCATCCAAATAACTATATCTATATGGCAGCTAGATGGAAAGCTACCAAAGCTATGCAGTGTTCATGATCATTGAGGCATAGGAGCTGCTGGTGGTGGCAGGGCGGCTTGAGCCATCTTTTTTAGCATGGAAGCATGTTTTTGGCCAGCCAGATGAGAGTTGAAGACAGAATCACTATTGCAGACTACATTGCACAGAGCGCACACTCGCGTTGAGCTCACCTTCTGTTTCTTCGGATTCGAATTCGAATTCTCTGGTGGGTTTTGCGCGGTTGGAGGGATTGGTTGGTTAACATTACAACCACCGCTAGACTTTTGCACCTGAATGAAACACCATTCAACCAGAAGAAAGAAGCATAATTCAACAATAACCCGGCTGAAAATATGTGCATGGTGTAAATTTGGAAGTGAGTTTATTACCTGGGCAATATGCTTTTTCCCCAGAACATGATCAGCAAAAACTACTTCACTGTTGCAAACAACATTGCATACCGTGCAAACATGCACAGACGCTTCAGCAACTCCGCATTGGATAAGCTTCTGCTTCTTGGTCCCAAGATCTTCACCAGGAGACACACTTGGAATCTCAGTGCTAGTTGTTGCCCCCTGTCAAAATAAGGGGAAGATAAGGCGACACACTCAGAAAACCTTTTTTTTATAAATTTATAATGCCCAGCCGTTTGTTTCATGTTGGCATCTGTTTGGAACATTCCTAGTATACCTATGAGTAATGTTCTAGGTTTGCTATCTCACCTCAATTTCATAATAACAAATTTACTAAATGCAATAAGTTCCATCACTATGCTCGGAATTACAGCAATCTCACCTCAATGTCAGCTTATGGAGAATTTTATGCTCCAAAAGGTGTTATTTCATAATAACAAAAGACATTTCTTGGAACATTCCTAGTATACCTATGAGTAATGTTCTAGGTTTGTTTTCTTATTACTTGAGAGACTTTCATCTGGTGTTCTGTGTTCAAGAGGGGAGTATTCTTTCCAAAATATTGACAGGTTACTTTTCAATGCTTTTAGAAACATCTGAGGACATACAAAAGACATTTCTTGTGCATTTTGTATTAAAAAAAATCTAATATAGTGATATACAGCTTATAGAGATTTTTATGCTCCAAAAGGTGTTGTGCATTATGCCATCACGAAGTTCCTAATCTTGATCACTTCGCCATCACATGCTTTAGGAATCAGAAACTAGTTTAGAGTAATATATAGACTACATGTTGGAATTGAGTTTATAATAGAACTGGCACTGTCACATTTAAAACTCTTACCCAAAAAGGAAAAATAAACAAGATAGTGCTACGTAAGATGTCATACATTATGATGTTAGACAAAAAGTTTCACCAAAAAAAAACTGGCAGAAAATAGAATCGATACTAATCTAACGAAACTAATGGAAAGGTTCACCTAGAGTTGATTGCCTCACCTGAAGATTGTGCTTTTCCTCAGCAAGGTGATCAGTAGAAGTCACATTACTTCCACATGCAGCATTGCCTGTACTGCTTAGCAGCACAGACTCTTCAACAACTCCACTTTCCATAAGTTTCCGTTTCTTTGCATCCAACCCTTCATCATCAGACCTTGATGAAGCCTCATCCATACCATCTCCGCTCACCGTAGTAATTGAGATCTCCTGTCAAAATCAGAGGAGAAAATGTCATTCCTTCGAACATGTCCACTCGTGGGAGAAAAACGAAACAAATAGGTGCATAAAATGTGAGTACCAGTATATATAAATTGCTACTTCGTTCTATCATTCACCAAGCATTCAACAATTGACATTACATAATTTTCAAAAAGATTGTTGCCAAGATATTGGTAATCTCTTTTCCATTCTCTGAGTATATATGAACTGCTTTTTAACGTAATATTACTTCTAAAGAGGGGAAAATTCTATGAGATACTAATGCAAGAATTTGAACTCTTTAGAATGGCTAAGGAAGAAATCAAGTGCACAGATATGCAAAATCACGCCAGAGGTTTATTCCAAGAATACAAGGCAAGGCATAAAAAGTATACGTAAGTCTATCTATAGTCACCTTCATAGGAACAATTCCTTCCAGCCATATAAAGCAAATAACAGATCTGCATGAATGCAGATGCACAGTTACACATGCACAAAAGCAAGAGAGTACACAAGACCAAAAAACATTTTGATAAATTTATATAAAATATCTGAATACAAGACAGATTCCAATGTTACAAGATGACTTTAAAGCTTTCAACATGTAAAACGCTGAAAGGAAAAATAGAAACTATCAAGCATAGAGAAAGCGAAATGCCTTTTCAATGAATATGGCTATATTTCAATTCATATTACTTCTAATTTAAACATAGTGCTACTCTGGAAAAACATAACTTTTACTCAACTTTATAACATTTGAAAGAACAGAAAATTATAGGCATGTGTATTTGTTTCCAAACTTCGTGTTATTTAGTGATTTATTAACTCGTACGAAATAAGTTGCATGCATACGTAGTCATGAGAAAGACTTATTGATACACAAAATAAAAATTTAGAATATTTATGCGCATGTGCAATGTCTTCACAAATGATGTTCAATCCATATCATTTAGAACAAACCATTGTTAGATGGGTTGACCTGCGAAAAGACGTAAAAAACATAGATGGCATGTGTAGAGTCAACTACAATCACCTGAGCCCCATGCTCGTGTCCAGCAAGATGATCCTCCATGCCTCTATCACTGTCGCAAGGGACATTACAAGTGGTCAGAAGCTTTTCCGGCGTAGAACTGTTGACAACCGACTGCGGAGTTGGTTGTGATGGTGTTGTCAGTGGGGGATAGTTTTTCTTCAAAGTCTTTAGATGTTTCTTACCAGACAAGTGCTTCTCATACAACTCTAAGCTATTGCAATAAATCTCACAAATCTCACATCGGACACTCTGGCTCAATTTCGGTTTCTTTTTGTGGGCATTACTTCTCAAATGAGAATTTGACCAGTTTGTGGTCTGTGGAGGATTAGAACTCGCAACTGGTAATGGATTCTCAACTAAGGGCTGGATGACCTACAAACCACAAAGAAATAGCCGTTAAACAGGGGAAAATACTTAGAAACATGAAATCAAAGCCAAGGAAGCTTCATTATTCTTAATCTCCCAAGCAATTATGTAATAAGTGATCTTTCTAGTCTGAGAATAGCAACATACTTCGAATATCAGATTGAAACATAAAATCCAATTAAGATAGAGAGCAAATCAGCAAAACTGAATCTGACTATCCATTCAAGTAAGAAATGAACCATACTATCCAATTAAGATATAGAGCAAAATTTCAACAGAAAAGTACTTTGAATAGAGAATTGAAAGGGCATAACTCCAATTTTGCTGATCATTAAAAATTGTAAAGCTCACCAATTCAATTCCTCTTTTGGAACTGAATCACATAGTAAATAACGCACTTATGAACACACGAGTAAAATCTTCAAATCCCCATGCCCAATCACAGTTGAATGCAAATAATCCAAAATTAACTAAATAAACCCCCAATTAAAAAATCAATCAGAAACCTACAAACAAATAAAAAGAACCCATCTAAGCTGAGAAAAATTAATAAGAACGAAGGCACATACATTACTAACATTAGGGATTGAGTAGCTAGCAACAGCTTGTTCAGGGACCCATGTTTGAGAACCGTGAGTCGGATTAGGGTAAGCCATCTGGAGGCCGCCATTGACGGGGGGAGGGATCACATGAGAAGCGTAGGACTGAATAAACTGAGGTTGAGGGCATGGAATGGGAGGGTAAGAGTAGAAAGTAGACTGACGATCGGCCATGGTTGTTGTGGTGGTGGGTAAAGAATCGGATTGCAGAATTGGGAATGGAGTGGTGCGTGCGATTCGTGCGAAGGAGGAGGGGATCTAAAGACAAAAATTGGGATTGAGTAGAGAAATCTAGGGTTTGTGGGAAATGGATTTTGCAGGAATTGGAGAGAATGAGGAGGAAGAAGGACTCACAGAATCAGAGTTGGAAGTTTTTTTTTTTTTTTTTTGAGCGGAGAGTTGGTAGTGACTAGTGAGTGCACGTTCAATTTGTTGCTTGCTCATTATTTTTTTTAAGGAAAATTTAGTTTAGAATTATTTTTGTTGGTGTCTTTTCATTAAATTAAATGTTTTTTAATTGATGTTCCTATGGTTTGAATTTGTTTGTTTCGGAGTCAAATGTTTTCATATTCGCACTATTCTGGTTTAAATTGATTAAATCAAATTTCATTATTGTGTTTTCACCCTCAAATTAGTAAGATTTGACTCTTAAAATACCTAAATCCATGTCGATTTGAATTATGAAGCAACAATCCATTTTCAGCCTTCAGAATTCAAATCGGAATGGTTCGGATATGGATTTAATTGTTTTAGGAGTCGAATCCTACGAAGTTAAGGGCAATAAACGTAATGATGAGCTTGAATTTGATCAATTTGAACCGAAATGATATGTATCGGCGAAAAGTTTGATTACGAAGTAAACAAATCAAAACCTTAGGGATATCAACCGGAAAAAAAAAAAACTTAATTGTAAGACACCAATAGAAATAACCCCAAACTCAGGGACACCAATAAACATTTTCTTTTTTTTATTATACATTTTTTTATCTTATTTAACGAATCTCCAAAATATCTATTAAGACAAGACATCATAGATTCGATTCAAAACCAAGTGTTTGTAAGAGATATAAGAGATCCTGCTAAAAAAAAGGAATTAGAAGAGCTTGTTGCATGATGAAGAACGTGGATACATTCGGGTAAAAGTCGGTTAAGCTTTTCAGGTGATTGTTTGGATCGTGATGCTATGGTGGAAGTAGAAATGTTGAAGAAGAATGTATGGAAGGTGATGTTGTAAGGGGCCTTATTTATAATCAGATTAAGTAGGGGAAGAATTTAGGGTCGGGTTATGAATTGGACCGAATTAGACTACACAATCTACACCTGATTTAATCTCATTCTTCATTTCATTCCAATGACATGTCAAACAAGCCCTAATATCTACCATAACAAGAAAACCCATGTGTATGCTTGTTGGGGTTGGGCATCTATGATAACGATCGCCCAAAATAATTATTCATCCGTGATCATCATCACATGTGCATTGCACTACCTTTTGTAATGCGTACAACCGAAACCTACCATTAACATCTTGACATGAATGAAATGCTAAAACCAGAACAAAACTCAAGGCTCTTTTTACTAGCGAATGATATCATATAATCAAAGAAGACAAAACCTACAAAATTGGTGGTGATCTAAACAAAAAGAGAGCTCAGAATAGCCTTAGCCACAAAATCAAAGAAGACCAAAATCCGATGGGGGGGATTGAATCGGCCACATCCGTCAATAGAAATCATCATCATAATCTTGTCCTTCTCCATAATCATGATACGAATCATTCTGGTACTTCGCATTGTTTCCTTCATCATAATCGTCATCCATTACCCCCCAATCATTGAACTTGTTCTGTCCAGATTCGTTTTTGTCTGATGCCGCGTCATCTTCAGAATACGAGTCAGTTCGCCTCTTTTTAGATTTCTCAGAAGATTCCTGGATAAGACCATACAAAAAAACAAAACTATTAGCGAAAAATAACAAGCATTTACAAGTTAGAACTAGGCTAAGGGCTTACCGATTCACCAAGGAGTTCCTTCAGCGCGTCATAGTTCACCCTCGAACTAGTTCTCTGCAAGAATTTATTGATATATCATAAAAGGGAAGGCGCTAAAAGAACGAAGCAAAACTTTGTTGAGTTGTTTGAAAGTGACTATACGCTGCTGCACAAGCTGAATTTGCGTTCCGGGAAACACTTTTTTCAGCGAATGGTTTACATTTCAGTAACAGATAACAAACCAAGACGTTTGAAGCGTTTTAGCCTCTTGTAGGGTGACTTTGGTACACATCATGATAATGTAGACAATGCTATAACATAGTCAATAACTAAAAGCGAAAGCCTTATAGCGTGAATACGTCTTGGTCAACATGAGATTAGAATATCGGTTATAAGACTGGTAACTTGAACAATAGATGTACCTTAGCAGCTGTTTTAGCAGTATCCCAAGCTTTTTTTGTCCCAGCTGCTTGCATTTGTTGTTTCTCCTGTGAATATTAAATTGCCCATACATGATACATGAAATAGTGACTAACCAATGAAGTAATGTGTAATTCAAAAGGTTTTATGGGTCGATAAATCCTTGTTTGCATTAATCTTAGGGCAAATTTTTTCTTTTTACGGAGTAGGTCACTACTTTCTCAAAGAAGCTAACAAGCCACTCTAGTTTAAAGTCAAGAAAGAAAATATTGCTTACAGAGAGAATCAATGCCACTTTTAAATGCTTCAAATGAATAAATTATGTGTAGCTTGAAGAGCTTTGAGATGTTGAATGACAACTATCAGACTATGATATAAAGCACTCCGAAAACAAACCCACACACATTTTTCCATGGTAATCTAGTAAATCAATCAATTGTTCAGTAGAAAACAAAGTTACCTTTTTCAATTTCATCGCCTTTGCTGCAGCAGCCTTTCTAGCAGCCTCTGCCTGTACATTATGCAAGAAGAGGTGAGCATGAACAGGACTAGCAAATATATGTAATCATCAGGGGTGAGCAGAAAATCTACAAACATAACCAATCAGATATCCCTCCTATACATTATATCAAATTATATTATGTAGATTATAATACTTGTACAATATGTATTTTTATATCGAAATATACAATACACAATACTTATTACATAATATATAAGACGAATAACATCAAATTAAGTTGTACTAGAATATTTATCTGGATTGGACATCCAATCATCCGATTAGAACATTCAGATACTCAAAACTTTGGATAACTGATTTATTTTTTATCAGATACAATTATGCATATTGGGTGTTCCAATTTTCAGATATCAGTTCTGTAGCTTATGGAAGGTACAGCCATGAGCAAACCAAAATTCCAATTGAACCCTTTAGGACAAAGACAAAGAGCTTTACTTGTTTAAAAGCATCATATATTAAGTAAACTGAAACACCTGACTACTGAAATAAACAAAAGAACTAATCAAATCTCAATGACAAAAACGCAAAATCATTAGAATTGGCAAAGCACCTTGGTGTACTCCGTATTCGACATCTCCCACATCATCTTCTTAAAGAGTATCTCATCATCCCTAAGCAAGTAGCTTCTAACCTGTATATACCACCAGAAAACTCACCAAATTAGACTAGCAATTAAGCAAATAAGAAGTTATTGTGATTCACATTTTCGCATATATTTGATTAAAAGACACATGGAGTCACCTAAAGGCTTCTTCTCGGTAAACCAAAATAGGAGATAAGGTTTCCTTTCTTCAAACTTATAGTAAATGAAAATATATCTTTTGGTGTAAATACAAGTGTTGGTACGTTCGCTCTTTTGTCTCAGTACTCTTCCGTTGCTTTGTCGCGGCCCCTGCGAGTACTACTTTGTTCACCTACAGGATTTTATTGTTTCTCCTGAATCCTTTATTCACCTACAGAATTTTAATGTTGTTCCTTAATCACTTCCTCACATGGTATCTAACTTATGTGCTTTGGCTTCGCCCCTACACCTAATATTTACAGAAAGAAAAAGAAACAGCATAATGTAATATACTAATATCCACAACCACCTAATCAACTACCGACGACTGTGAGGCATCAAGGACTTGAGTAAGCTATTGAACCCTATAAAAGAAGACTAAATGAGAGAGTTTAAGCAATGCAAACTATCTCTGTCAGCTATTGAACCCTCCACTGCAGCCAATTTTGCAGAATAAGCTGGTTCACAATTAGTACCCAAACACAACCTCCATTTGAAGGAAGTCTTCATTGTGTAATGAAGGATAAAGTTGGGTTTAAGCAATGCAAACACTACAGTGCAGCGAGAACTCTTAATCCAAGTGATTTTTTTTGCAATTATTTCTAATACGTTGTCTGTAGTTAATAGATTTTTCTGAAGACAATATAGTGCTGCAACTTAAAACTGTTTCAACTAGAATAGGTAAAAACACAGATAGCTAATGAGTTCATACCTCAGCATCATCAATGTCAGACAGACTTTCTGAATCATCAGAACTGATTGTACTGATAGCACCTTTAGCGTTTTTGCTTATTGTTGCCCGCAAAGCTAGCCAAGATATTAGAAAGATAAGCAGTACATTGGTATGCTTGAATCTGCTCATCAAATAGCTCCAACCCCCAAAAGGAACAAGAAAAGAGATCAGTTAATATTACCTCTAAATTTTGCCACATCAAACTTGAGACTCTTACCAGCGCTGAAGCCGTTGACTCCTTGCTCATGCTACAAGTTGTAACCAAGAGCGGTGAGATGGTCAGCCAATGATACTTTTAGAGCTCAATAAAGCACGGCATATAAAAAGCCTATTCATGAAACACGCAGCAATTATGAGATTAAATCATAGTTGGCTATCCAATTAGAAGCAAGATGTACAACGGTTAAACAAATGCCACAAGCATATAATTGACAAGTTAATGGATAAACTTCCAGTACAAAAAAGTTAAATGGGATTTTAAAGATAATGGATCAACCTAAATTTGACAAGTTGATATTATAAATCGCAATCCAACACTGACAAATAACTATGGGTTTGGTTGGATTTTAAAGAAGGTGGATCAACCAAAATTGCTGAATCACAATTTTCCTCCTACTCCAATAGCTTAACCGATCAAAATAGATGATAACATTATGAAACTTATACCTATTCAGATATATCATGATCTTCTTCCATTCTTCGCCCAAAGGCATTGTTGGATTTGTCAAAACCCACATTCAAGTTTAAACCATAGAGATTAGAGATGAAGAAACAAATACAAATTCAACATCTTAAATTGTAGTTCTCAATTCCAGTTAACTAAATACTTGTTGACCATGCACAACAACGTTAGAAGAGCAGAAGACAGCATCTTACCTGCCCCACTGCAACTCCAGAAAAGCCCCGTTTCTTAGAATCAGATTCTTGATTAACAACTTTTCCGCAACCATGACAACATCTATCAGCAAAAGGAAACGTCAGCTCTAAAATTGAGGAGAAAAAATATATCGTCACGGTGATAAGGAGGAAATTCAGCATATGAAGATGAACTCTCACAGTAAACTCAAACGAGCAGATTGGGCAGGCTGATGTTTAGTGCAATTGGAGCACCACACCATCCTAGATGATCACGATTTTGGCAATTAGGCTGCAATAATCAAGAAGAAAAATCATCAAAATTATGCAACGCATCGGAAGGCAGAAATTGTACAGAATTGAACATCGAACCTCAAGAAAGAAAATTGTAAGAATCTGGATCGTACTAGGGTTTTCGGGGAGGAATTGCTTCACAGGATCTCACTACTCTGAAAGGTGCAATTTTTCCTCTAGCGCTAGTGTATTTATCATATAAATTGTTTCCAATAAAGCCAATTTTGTTACCGACTTTTTTTTTTTTTCAATTACCATTGCAATTTTTATCTTAAGACGGCATAAGGTATTGAAATACCCAGAAATAATTTTAAATTTTAAATTTTAAATTTTAAATAACAAATTTGATAACAAAATAGAAAACAAGCAGTCATCTGACAAAAGTTAATGAACCTTTATCTTCGGTAACTAATCAGTAATGTGAATGAGAATTCTTCCTGTCAAAATGAATAAGAAATTATGGTTTTTTAAAGAGGAGAAGGTCAAATTCTAAATCATCACATTGTTACTAGATTGAAAAAGCTTTGTTGCTTCATCTCTAATCTTTCTTATTGAGTATTCTGTTCAACTCAAAAAGGAAAACTAGAAAACCTGCAAATCTGTATGAACAAAGGATTTCTCCGATCATGGATCTAGATTCTATAATATGGTATTCAAAACAAAATTACTCAAGAAACATGTTAAGATCTGAAATAAAAGTACCTTTAGAAATGTTTTCACACAATTATAAACTATAGAAAAACAACTTTCTAAAATTCAAACTAAGATCTGTAATCAACCTACAAATGACCTCATTAAAAAACAAACAAGAATCATAAAAAAAAAAAAAAAACTTATATGTTTTCAGAAAATTTACTGGAATAAAAAAACTAAGGTAAAACACATCAAATATAATGACACGAATGCTAGCTATTTTCACAAAATAACAAGTGAAAAAAAATCAGAAAAATTATAAAAGAAATCAAAACACAAGGAACAAGCATCACTAGTGAAGAAAACATTAGAAATGAAATCAGAAATGATTTCATTAAAAGATTCAGAAGTGATAATATGAACCAGAGTCTATTCCAGGAAAACCTCGAATTAATCCAGTCTGAAATCTCTACACAGGATAATCTGAAATTAATAAGAAATGTATCCAACGAAGAAATTAAAAAGGCGGTCTTTAACATTGGCTCGGATAAATCACCAGGGCCGGATGGCATGACAGTAGAATTTTACCAAAAATATTGGGACATCGTGGGTCCTTCTGTTATCCAAGCAGTTAAAAGCTTTTTTCTTTCTGGAAAACTGCTTAAACAAATAAATCACACATTCATATCCTTAATCCCGAAATGTGATAATCTGAACTCTATTAATCACTATAGACTCATAAGTTTGTGTTCTACTATTTATAAGATTATCACGAAGATTATAACAACTAGACTCAAAAGAACCATGGAAAAATTGATACACCCCCTTCAGGGTGCCTTTGTTGCTAACAGAGTCATTCAAGATAATATATTAATTGCCCATGAAATATTTCACTCTTTTAAATCGAAAAAAGAAACTGAAGGCTTTATTGCCCTAAAACTAGACATGAAAAAAGCTTATGATAGAATCGAATGAGATTTTATTATTAAAATAATGGAAAAGTATGGATTCCATGAAAAATTTATCAACTAGATAAAAGAATGTATTACAGCGGTATCATTCTCAGTTCTTGTTAACAATGGACCCACATAAATATTTAAACCTTCAAGAAGACTTCGACATGGAGACCCCCTTTCGCCCTTCTTGTTTATTTTATGATCTGAAATCCTTGCTAGAAAACTCCAAAAAGCATCAGAACGAACTCGAAATCCTCTAGGATTTCAAATCAATCAACAAGGAACACGAATCCCGTTTTTGGCTTTTGCAGATGACATTGTGATCTTCTCAAAAGCTAAATAGAAAAACTGCAAAGAAATCAAAGATATTATTGATGACTACTGTAAGATCTCAGGACAAAAAGTAAATTTCCATAAATCGGCATTTCAAGTTACAAAAAAGGTCACCAACTAAAACAAATTAGCTTTACAAGGTACTCTCACAATCACAAACATGATATCTCTCGAAAAATACCTGGGTTGCCCTATCATTAATGGTAGAGTTAACTCGAACACATTTGTTGACCTTTTAGTTAGCACCCAACATAAATTATCTATATGGAAAGCAAATTCTCTTTCTCAAGCAGGAAGAACAACACTAATAAAAATCAATCTGATATCAAGACCCAATTATCTTATACAAAGTTTCATGCTACCTACACACACACAATGAACTTGATAAGTTAAACAGATCATTTTTTTGGAACAAAGACAGCTCCTATAAACCTCTTATAGGTTGGGAAAAAATATGCAAATCAACTCATCAATGAGGTTTTGGTTTGAGAAAAGTCAAAGATATGAACAAAGCCCTTCAATTCAAATTACTATGGAAAATCCTAGCAGAACCAACTAACTTTTGGGTTAGAGTTATTACGGATAAATACTTAAAAACACACCATATATTTCATTACGAGAAAAAAGAAAATTGCTCTTGGCAATGGTCCAAAATGATTGAACTCATGCCTGAGTTCAAATCTTGACTAATTTGGCAAGTTGGTAATGAAAAAACTATCAAATTCTGGACGGATAACTGGGTTTTGAACACCCCCTTATGTGATAACATAAACACACAATCAATACTGAATAAGGATGTCCTGGTAGCTGATTTTATGTTGCCGAATAAAACCTGGAATAAGGACTTACTAGAACAATGCTTATCAAATGATTTAACCAAAAAATTAACCTCGATCCCAATACCTTTAAATGAGATCCATGATAGAATGTACTGGAAAACTAGCAAAAACGACTGGTTCTCTACAAATTCTGCTATGGAACTAATTAACAAAAATAAGAGTTATACTGCCTATGATTCTTCATGGATCTGGAAGATAGACACGTATCCCAAAGTTAAAAATTTTGTTTGGAAAATAATGAAAAACGAAATCCCAACAAAAGCTAGATTAGCAGAAAAAGGCGTTGCACCCCCCCCGGATTGTATACATTGCAATGCTCATTTGGAAGATTTAAATCACCTCCTTTTCCAATGTAAGCATACCTTAAAAACAATCGAACAAATGAATTATGATACATTTGGCATCATCACGTCCCTAAACATAGGAAACAAAAAAATCAATGAAATCATTGAAGAAATTCGATCCCATAAAAGATGTACCATAAAGAAATTCAAAATTCTTAGAATTAATGGTCTCTTGGTGGAGAATATGGTTCTATAGAAACCAACAAAGCTTTGGTAGAACAAATGATGATGTCGACCCCATAAATGATATACCAATTTACATTAAGAAACAAATTAAGAACTGGAATAAAACGAAAAATTGAAACCCTAACTGTTTAATAGAAGACAAACAAAAAACTCATAAAACGATCAGTGTTAGACGACCAACAAAGAAATGGAAAAAACCACCAGATAATATAGTTAAAATCAACATAGATGGGTCCATCAAAACCAATGGTGAATCTAGTTTTGGCTACATTTTCAGGAACAATACGGGAAAATCAATCTTCCTCTATGAGAATAAATGTGGTATCTCAACTCCGCTTAAAACAGAAACACTGACAGTAAGAAATGCTCTGATAAAGGCTTATGATTTAGACATTACCAACATTCATCTTGAATGTGACAACCTTACCATCGTGAATGTCCTTAATCAAATTTGGCACTGTTCATGGGATATTGAAATGTTAATTTCTGATATCCTGTGTATTTTACAACTGTTTTCTTCAGTGTATATTTCTCACTTCTTCCGAGAAACAAACGTCGTGGCCGAATTCATCGCAAAGAAGGTCCAACAGAGTTTCTTGAAAGACTTTAGAAATAGTCTAGAATTTGTAATTCTCATCCGAAAGGATGTTATAGATTGAAAAACCGGTTCTTCTGTGGTTTCCAATCTAATTTTTACCTAATCAAAAAAAAAAAAAGATTTCTCCAACTAATCAAACATAAACAAAAACCTTTTACACTTATCATAGTGACTTGTTTTTTTCTGCAGCCATGAAATATCTAAACAACTCCCTCAAAATGTATGTTGTTAGAAACTGCACATCTCTACAAAAATCAGTTGCAAAAGCTCCTTCTCACAGTGCTTCCTTCCTGAACAAATTCTTCTTCTACCATCTGTATTAACTAGGAGAACAAAAAACTATCCACTCCTAACCCAAAATCAATCAACTTCAGTCAAGTTTTTCTGCTCATTGTATCATCTCCTCGTCGTCGTCTGATATCACCTCAATCCACATCTTCTTCTCATCTTGAGAAGCCTGGAATGGCACTACCGCCTTCTGCTCTGTAGCCTCATTCACCACTCCATCGTTCTTCTCCACACGGTACACCAACCCGTCACTGCCACAATCTATATAGATGGTTGAGTTCTCGTCAATCTCATCTCTTATTAGCATCCTTGACAGCTCGGTCACCACCTTCCTCTCAAGCCACCTTCTTATGGGTCTCGCACCATATACCTACATTCACAAGGATCAAGAAGATCAATAGTACCAAATTACAACCATGGAGTAATAATCCGAGACTATGAAGACGACACTTACTGGATCATAGCTCTGTGCTAGTACGTAATCCAGTGCGGCGTCAGTGAAAACCAACGCGATGCCTCTCTCAGCAAGACGGGCAACGACACCTTTCATCTGCAGCCTTGCTACCTTACTCAATTGGTCATATGACAGAGGATCAAATACCACAATCTCATCCAATCGATTCAAGAGCTCCGGCTTAAAGTGTTTCCTCACCTTAAAAGATAGATTAACATAAAGATTGAAGGGTGTGATTCAGTTGATGTCGTGTAAAGGATGGTGTCTAGAGCATTACCTCTTCCATCACCTTCTCCCGAGCAGCGTCCATGGTGCTCTTGCCCGTCAGTCCAGACAGCAAGTGCTCCGCCCCAAGGTTTGAAGTCATTATGATCACTGTGTTCTTGAAGTCAACAGTGCGGCCTTGCGCATCAGTCAATCTTCCATCATCGAGAACTTGAAGGAGAACGTTGAAAACCGACGTGTGAGCTTTCTCTACTTCATCAAACAGCACGACACTGTATGGTCGCCTCCTCACCGCCTCAGTAAGCTGACCGCCATCTTCATGTCCAACATACCTGCAAAGTGGAAACAGGCCAAGTGAGGCAAACGAGATTGTGTCCCTCGAATAAAACATTGCAAGTCTTCAATCAAGATTACCCAGGTGGAGAACCGATCAATCGTGAGACTGAATGCTGCTCCATATACTCGGACATATCAATCCTCAAGAGCAGATTCTCGTCATCAAAGAGCTGCTCAGCAAGAGCCTTTGCAAGCTCGGTTTTCCCAACACCGGTTGGACCCAAGAACAGGAATGAACCGGTGGGCTGCTGGGCCCTCCCTAGCCCAGCTCTAGATCTCAACACAGCTTCTGCAACAGCTACAACTGCTTGGTCTTGACCTACAACTCTCTTATGCAGCCTCTCAGGCAAACCGATCAACTTTTCCTTGTCATTTTGTCCCAGCCTTGAGACCGGTATCCCAGTCCACCGACTCACCACCTCCGAGATATGCTCAGGCACCACAATCTCGGTTAGCATTAAGTTGTCATCGGTGCTCCTTTCGAGAGCAGAAATCACACTCTCGACTTCTTGAATCGTGCCATATCTCAAGTCTGCAGCTCTGGCAAGATCATACCTCCTTTCAGCATCTTGCAGGGCAATTAACAGCTCTTCTCGCCTCTTCTTAAGCTGTCTAATCTTATCAATCCTCTCCTTTTCTTCCTTATACTTCACCTTCATAGGCTGAAGCTTGTCCTGGAGATCAGCCAGCTCTTTCCTTACTTCAACAAGCCTGGCTTTGCTCACTTTATCCTCCTCCTTCTCAAGGGCGTGCAGTTCAATCTCCAGCTGCATCCTCTTCCTCTCCAAATTATCTATCTCCTCGGGCTGGCTATCGAGCTGAACCCTCACATTTGCACACGCTTCATCAACCAAATCAATGGCCTTATCGGGCAACTGGCGGCCTGTAATATACCGGGCTGAAAGTTGCACAGAGGCCACCAAGGCGCGGTCTTGGATCCTGACACCGTGGTGGCCCTCGTACTTCTCCTTGAGTCCTCTAAGAATGGTTATGGCATCAGCAACACTCGGTTCAGCCACGTACACTTGTTGGAAACGCCTCTCAAAGGCGGAATCCTTCTCCACGTACAGTTTGTACTCCTCCAGAGTCGTTGCACCAACGCACCTAAGTTGGCCCCTAGCAAGCATTGGCTTCATGAGGTTGGCTGCATCCATTGACCCTTCTCCATTTCCAGCCCCAAGGACGACATGAATTTCATCTATGAAAAGTATCACTTTCCCCTCGGCCTTTTCCACTTCCTTCAAAACATCCTTCAACCGCTCTTCAAACTGACCACGATAAATGGTCCCTGCCACCAGATCTCCCATGTCAAGTGCAATGAGCCTGACATCAGCAAGATTACTAGGAACGTCGCCTCTTACAATCCTTTGAGCAATGCCTTCTACAATAGCGGTTTTACCCACACCCGGCTCTCCTACTAAAACCGGATTGTTCTTCGTTCTCCTTGACAGTATCCTAATAACCCGACGAATCTCCTCATCACGACCAATCACCGGGTCAAGCTTCCCAGCTTGTTCAACAAGGTCACGACCATATGTCTTGAGAGCCTCATCTATCTCGCGGGTGCGCTTTTTAGTGTTCATTTTGCCTTACAAAAGTGTCTCTTTTTTCCCTGCAAATAGTTCAATAAGTTTTCAACTTACAGCTAAAATGTAAAAGTGGAGGATAAACAACATCACAAGTCCTAAATTAACATTGAATGTAACAAGATACTACTATTTTTAGATCATCAACCCAAAAAGCTCATCTTTTGATGATCTAGAAACAGTATATCTTGTTACAGTAGTATCTTAATATAACATCAACATGTGTATTCATGGTTTTAGGCTTCTAACTACTGCAGGAGTAGAAATCAGTAAGCCATCATAGCAAGGATTGGTTTTTATTTTTCAATTAGGCAATCTATTACTGACTAACTACAGCATTAACACACAAGCAACGACCCAATTTCACAAAATTCTCATAGAACTACAGCATTACTCCATAGCAACCTAAATGCACAAAAGCGCCCTAGAAGCGAACTGCAAAGTGCTACCAAAATGATGATGGGTAAAAGCAACGAAATCAAAGACCATCAAATTCGCCGAAAAAAACAACGAATGGGGGAAAACCTAGTTACAGCGATTGAATGCAGATGGTAAGGAGCCGTTAAAACTCAGCTTGGTGGAAAAAGATTGAGGCTTTTTGAGTGCAGACTTTGCAATGGAAGATCACTGGTAGATTCGGAGACGAAGCAAGTAATTTTTGAGTCTCGTAAAATGCAGAAGAGGGCGAGTCTGCGCGGGTTTTCATCAATGGGCTTGAAAACTTACTCTGCAAAAAACTCAACTCGATTCCTGAGACTGTGTTTTATGCATTTACGGTTATTTACCCCTTATATCTTTGATATATTTTGTAATTAAAATTTGCAAATATTATATACTAAAAATTGAAATTTATTAATAATAATAATACCATTAACCTCTATCATACATTTCATTAATAATTATTCTTGTAGGAACAAATTAATCGTTATTTTTTCTTTCTTAAATAGATATTATATTTATAATATTGTAATTTTTAAAATATTCTTCCATAATTATATTATATTGCATAAATACTCCATATTATATAATACATGATTGTAAAAATCATTTTGTAAGAAAATTTGTTAATCAAAAATAAAATTATGCCATAGAATTTAAAGTTTATTATTAATATAATTACAATAAAAAAATGACTTTAAATAATACGAACTATTAGCTTTAACAAAAAGAATACCAACTTTAGAAATTTTAAATTAATAATCAAACTATGTTATTATATATAAAATAATACAAATTCAATTTTATACCCATGTTACGACGATATTGTACAAGTGAATCCCGGACATTAGACCAATAAATAAAAAATTTACACGTCGTCGTCATTTCTAACGTAAAAAAATATTACACGTTATTGGTTCAACTTCTCACCAAATTCAATTATGTCACCACTCTCCACTCGTCGCCTATGATGGATCCCATTCACGCCGTTGTCGAGATCCTCCTCGTCGCATTAGCAAACCCTAACGGCCAAACTCCTTCATAGTTGATCTCCTTAATCCTCAAACCTCCAGTCGCGAAGAAACTCGATATAGGCGTTAATCGGTGTCGAGACCTCTGTCATCGCCTCCGTGTCCTAGTTGATATCGTCAAAGGCCTTCTCGCATGCGACGTAATAGAACATAAACATCGGGATCTACAGCTCTGCATGTGTAAACCTATCGAAAAACTTGTCGGAAAATAAGCTTGTATTATTTTTGGTAAATATTAACATAGTTTGAATATGAATTTAACAGTTTCCTAAAGTTAGTATTACTTTTAGTTCTAAGTTGATAGTTCGTTAAATTCTTAGTAAATATTAACAGATTCAGGATCAGGTACAATATGTCATTATCGTACAACATGCGAAGTGATCTCGGCCATCCGTTTTTTTTCAACATTTTTTTTGTTTTCGTCTCCTAATCATTTTGTAATAGCCTATATATAAGGTTCACAAATAAGCTCTTAATGTTCATTTATTTGTACACTCAAGTTCGCAAATAAGCACTAAATGTTCAAAGACATGTTTGAACATAAACATGTTATTTGGGAACCTTACGGCACAAAAAATGAACATTTAGTACTTATATGTGAACATTAATAATTGTCTATTCTAGAACGATCAGAGACGGAAATAAAATTGTTGACTGAAAAAAAAAGTTTGTCGTATTTGCGGTTATGTCACTGCGTCACTATTCACTCTTTTTTCACCATTTTTAGTCTCAGCACCCGAGCCCAGCCCGGAGCGGTGGTCCGGGCTGGGCTCGGGTACGGCTCGGTCCGTTTGGGTAGATTTTGCATTTTAGGATATTTTCCTAAAAAGTTTAAGATAATATCTTATTTGCCTAAATGGATAATATTTGATATTATTTACAATATAATTTCCTAAAAGTTGTTAGGAAAGAATCCCACTAGATTAAGATAAGGATATTTGATATCTTATCTTGTTTATGCATGTCTTATCCAATAATATATTTTTAATGATTAATTATGATTAATACTATATATTGATTTTATTTGAATTAAGATAATGATATTGAATTATTTATTTCATGAGATGATTTATTTTAATAGTATTTTATTTTAAGATTATTTAAACTGCTTATTGTTATTAATTAGATTAATATTATTGATAATATTTGATATTATATAGCATGCATGATTTAAATATTATGATATTATTGCTTGCATGAGGTGACTAGTATGGCCCATTTTAGGATAGAAAATACGATTTGTGTGTCGTTATGTTTTCTTGTACACGATCTGCGTATCGTTATGTATTTTTGTAATTTAATTTTCAGTAATTAGATTATTTAGAAAATTATGTAATACAAGAAGAGAAAATCCTAAGAAGACCAAGGATGGAGATCCATGAAAGGTATCAAGGATGGAGATCCGTGAAGAACAAGACCCTTGAAGATTAGATCTTTATTTTCGGTTTTTAGGGGCCATACTAGAATCACATTTATTTATTGCATTTTGAATGCTTTATTATTTTAAGCCTTGTATGATTATTTGTTTATGCTATTTTGTTCACTAGTAGATAGACAACAATTGCATGCTTAAGTCCCTAAAAGAATATTGAGGTATTGTCTTTTCATATCATTACCCCTTAGGCTCTTGGAATTCGTTGGATAGGTTTCGCCAAAGCGATGTGTCCTTCTTTGATCTTGGGACAGTGAGGGTGGATCTATATAAGGGATTCATAAACCTTGATATGGTTATACTCAACAAGAAATCAAAAGGCAAAATTTTGGATCTTGAGGCATAGAGATGAGCCTAACATAGGATGTGGGTCATCAACCAAGAATTAGAAGGAGTTATAATTAGTAAATGTTACTTACCTTGATCACATAAGACTTGAGGAAGTGCCAAAGTACGCTTGGGTTTTATTTGAGATAGGGTCTTAGAATCATTTTATTCACTAGGGACAAACTTAATCTGAATAAAATGCGCATTAGCTTAAATTTTAAAGCATGTTTAATTTTGAGCTTTTTCATATCAAGCATAAACTTTTATGCATGTTACTTCCCTTGTAGATATCATGTCTAGCAACGATAACTTGAAATTCACCCTACGCTCAATTGTTGAGAAGAACAAACTCAATGGAACAAATTTTCTCGATTGGGAATAGAACTTGAGAATTGTTCTCAGATCTGAAGGACGTGAGGACGTTTTAGAGACCATTTTCCCTACCTTGACTGACGCTTCTTCTGCTGAGGAGAAGGCGAAAGAAAAGGATATAAGAGCTAACTCGGTGCCTATCACCTGTCTTATGCTCGCTGCTATGGAACATGGCCTTCAAAAGAGGTTTGAACGTCAGGATGCTCATGCAATCATTGAAAACCTGAAAGTATTGTTTCAGGAACAGACAAGAATTGAGAGTTATGAGACTCACAAGGCCATATTAGAGTGCAAACTTGAGAGGGGTAAACCAGTAAGTACCTATGTATTTGACATGATTGGTCTATTTGACCAAATGGCAAGATTTGGTTCTCCGTATAGCCAAGAGTTGGCTACTGACATCATATTGCACTCCTTGCATGATGGATTCTCCCAATTCAGGATGAACTACCATATGCATGGAATTGGCAAAACCTTAAATGAACTCCATGGCATGCTTAAAACAGTCGAGCAAAATATTCATGTTGACAATAAGAAAGAAGTTCTTTTGGTCAACAGAGGGAAAATGGTTCAAGAAGGGGCCTAATGGGAAACAGAAGCAACAGAACCAAGGGAAAGGCAAGAAAGTTGTCAAACCCAAGGTAGTTGAGAAGCCAAATGTGGTTGCAGAACATGACTGCTTCTACTGCAAGGCCAAGGGGCACTGGAAGAGGAACTGCCCCAAATACTTGGAAGACAAGAAGAATGGGACTGTGAGCTCCACTTCAGGTATTTTTGTTATTGAAGTCTTAACAGGGTATTGGATATCGGATGTGGTTCTCACATTATTTCGAATGTACATGGACTAAGAAGTAGGATGCACTTGGAGAAGAGAGATATAGACCTGCGCGTTGGAAATGGAGCAAGAGTTGTTGCGCTTGCCGTAGGAGATTATAGTCTATCTTTACCTTTTGGCTTAGTTTTCGAATTAAATAATTGTTATTTTGTTCCTTCAATTACTAAGAACCTTATTTCGACTTCAGTTTTGGATCTTGACGGTTTTTGAATTTGTCATTAAGAATGGATGCTTTTCTATTTTCAAGAATGATATTTTTTATGTAAATGCTCCAATGAGTAATGGACTCTATGTATTGGACCTCAAGTCTAAGATTTATAACATTAATACTAAGAGGCAAAAATCGAATGATTTGAGTGAAGCCTATCTATGGCACTGTCGCTTGGGCCACATTAGCTTGAATCGCATGAAGAAACTCCATAAAGATGAAATTCTCAAATCAGATTGTGTATTTTTTGAGACATGTGAGTCATGCCTAATGGGCAAGATGACAAGATCACCTTTCACTGGGACGAGTGAAAGGGCTATTGAGCTACTGGCCCTAATACATACTGATATCTGTGGACCAATGAGCACAGAAGCTAGATGAGGCTATCGATACTTCATCACATTTATTGACGACTTGAGTAGATATGAGTATATCTACTTAATGACGCACAAATCTGAATCCTTTGAAAAGTTCAAAGAGTTTCAAAATAAAGTAGAAACTCAAACTGGCAAGAAGATAAAGGCACTTCGATCCGATTGTGGTGGTGAATATCTAAGCCATGAGTTCGATCATCATCTGAGAAGTTGTGGGATAATAACTAGGGTTGAGCACCGGTCCAAACCCAGTCCGGACCGGACCGACCTAGACCGGAACCCCAAAAATGATGGACCGAAACCCGGACCGGAAATATCCGGACCGGTCCGGTTTATATTTTTGCTAAATTTAAATATAATTTATTCAAATTTAAACATGAAAAAAACCCTCAAATCTAAATATAATTTACTCTTAAATATAATTTACCCTAAATCATAAACCCTAAAATATAATTTACCCTAAATCCTAAACCTCAAATGTAAAAAAACCTCAAACCGGTTAAAATTTTAGGATTTTTATAAACATCGGGCCAGACCGGACCCGGAAATCCAGAAATCTCTAGACCGGACCGGTTAGAATCGATCCGGTCCGGTCCAAATTTTTGGGCCGGCCCGGATTTTGCTCATCCCTAATAATAACACAACTGACTCCGCTAGGCACGCCACAACTGAATGGTGTATCTGAAAGGAGAAACAGGACCCTGTTAGACATGATCTGATCAATGATGAGTTTTGCTAACCTTCCAGTATCCTTATGGGGATATGTCCTCATAACCGCTGCATTCACACTAAACAGGACTTCGTCTAGGACTGTAGACAAGACACCATATGAGATATGGACTGAAAGAGTTTCAAGTCTGTCTTTTCTGAAAATTTGGGGATGTGAAGCTTATGTAAAGTGTTTACTATCAGATAAGCGTGTACCCAAATCAGATAAATACTTCTTTATAGGGTATCCTAAAGAAACTAAGGGATACTACTTCTATAATCTCATTGAGCACAAAGTGTTTGTTGCAAGGGTTAATGTCTTTTTGGAAAAAATAATTTATTTCCAAGAAGTCAAGTGAGAGAAATATTCATCTTGAAGAAGCTCAAGATGAGCAACAAACCCAACAACAAGTCGACATGGACGATGCCGATGAGGAGATGCCAGTATCTGGAGGCATAAATTCCCAAAGGGAAGTCGTCCGGGTACCAGAACCAATACCTCAAGAATCAAATTCAAATGAGGACCCATAAACATTTGTGGAAAATGCTCTAGTTGTCGAACCCACACGTAGATCAAACAGGACAAGGGCACAACCAAGACGATATGATGATTTCATCTTGACTGCAAGCCTTGACGTTCTGCTTTTAGAAAGCGGAGAACCTGCCACCTATAAGCAAGCAGCGACGGGTCTAGACTCCGAGAAATGGCTTAAAGCCATGAAATCTTAAATGGATTCTATGTTTGAGAATCAAGTCTTGGACTTGATAGATTTGTCAGATGGGGTAAAACTCATTGGATGCAAATGGATTTTCAAACTCAAAACAGACAAAGATGGAAATGTATATGTTTACAAGGCAAGGCTAGTTGTCAAGGGTTTTAAACAGATTCATGGTATTGACTATGACGAGACATTTTCATCGGTCGTAATGATCAGGTCCATCAGGATACTCCTAGCTATTGCCGCTTATTATGATAATGAGATTTGGCAAATGGATGTCAAGACCGCTTTTCTAAATGGAAATTTAGAAGAGGATGCATACATGACACAACTAGAGGGTTTTGAAGATCCAACAGACCCTAGGAAAGTATGCAAGCTTAAGAAGTCCATTTATGGACTTAAGCAAGCATCCAGGAGTTGGAACATTCGATTTGATGAAGCTATAAAAAAGTTTGACTTCATCAGATGCGAAGAAGAACCCTGTGTTTACAAGAAGTTTTGTGGGAGCAAAGTGGTCTTCTTGGTCCTGTATGTGGATGACATACTGCTCATTGAAAATGACATTCCGATGCTAGAGTTCGTTAAGGGATGGCTGAAGAAATGTTTTTCAATGAAGGACCTAAGAGAAGTAGAGTACATATTGAGTATCAAGATCTATAGAGATAGATCTACCTGCTTGGACTAAGTCAATGAACTTATATAGACAAGGTTCTTGACAAGTTCAAGATGCAGGAGTCCAAGAAATGATTTCTACTCATGCAACATGGTGTATACCTCAGCAAGAAGCAGTGTCCCAAGACACCTGCTAAGCTAGAGAAGATGAGCAAGATACCTTATGCTTCTGCTATAGAATCTATCATGTATGCCATGATATGTACACGCCCTGATGTTGCATTTGCTTTGAGCATGTATAGCAGATACCAATCGAATCCCGGAGAGGCACATTGGTGTGCATCCAAGAACATCCTGAAGTACTTGAAAAGAACCAAGGATGACTTCTTGGTATTTGGGGGTGATGACGAGTTAGTCGTTCGGGGATACACTGATGCAAGCTTCCAAACAGACCGGGATGATTTTGAGTCCCAGTCAGGATATGTATTCATTCTGACTGGAGGAGTTGTGAGCTGGAAGAGCTCCAGGCAGGACACAATGTCTGATTCTACGACATAGGCAGAGTACATCGCCGCTAGTGAAGCGGCGAAGGAGGCTGTCTGGATTAGTCAATTCATTGATGAGCTCGACGTTGTTCCTAGCATATCAGGGGCAATTAACGTCTATTGTGACAACAATGGCGCCATAGCCCAAGCCAAGGAACCGAGCTCAAGCTCCAAATCCAGACACATACTGCGGAAGTATCACCTCATTCGACACATCGTTGATAGATGAGACGTGAGGATGTGCAAAGTGCACACATATGACAACATTGCAGATCCACTGATCAAGCCTATGCCTAGGCTCAGGCATGAGAGTCACACTAGGGACAAGGGCCTCAAGCACATTGGAGAATGACTTTGAGATTGTATTATCTTACATTATGAACTTTGTTTTATGTATGTCAGACACGTTTTATGCTTGATTATGTAATACCCCTCATTTTTAGTAAGAATATTTGGGTAATTTTCCAACCCTCGTTGGAAAAGCAAGACGCGTTTGGCAGAATTTGGAATTTTTGAAACTCGTATAATCTCTGTAGTAATTTCATGAGCTTTTTAATATACATTCGATGTATTTTGGAGGCTTAGAATATTTGTTTGGGTACAAATATTTATTTTCCGGGATTTAAACTCGTGCTAAATCCTTTCCTGAGCAAACGGATGCAAAAAGGACATTTCCGCGACCGCTGAAGCATTTCCGCGACCGCTGAAGCATTTCCGCGACCGCGGAAAAATAGCACTCAGAGGTGCTAGGAAAAGGAATTTTCTGCGACCGCAGAAAAATGGTGCTCAGAGATGCAGGGAAATGGGTTTTGCCGCGACCGCGAAAAAACCCAAGCGTGCGATGCTTTTCCTTCCGTCGAACCTCGTCGATCGCGCCGCCGTTGATCGTCTGAGCCATCGTCGATCTGGTCGGGGCTGCCTCCTTCCCTTGGCTATAAATAGAGGCGAGATTGGAGGGTTGTTGGCACACCAAAATCTGATCTCCTCACTCTTTCTCTCTCATTTTCCATCGTCACCGGAGTTTCGTTTCCTCGCCGGAATTTTCGAGGTGTCGTCGGAGCTCTCGTTGGTGGTCGTGATGGCCTTGGAGTGGTGCTTTGGATGCACAAGGAAGATTGGAGTCGAAGCCCCCTCGAATCGAGCCCCCTCGCGTCGTCGATGAGTTCCCTCCTGATATGTGGTCGTCGAGTTCATGGCCGCGACCACGGACATGAACAGCCGCGACCGCGGCAATGTCCAGGTCGGCCGTGACCGCGGTCGATGTCCCCGACGCCCGCGGACGATGTCCTCGCCGCGACCGCGGAATCCATGCCGCGACCGCGGTTTGCCTTAGCAAACGCAATCGTGGCCTTGGACGAACCGGTCTCGGACGGGACCCTCGTTCTTTCGTTTTCGTTTGTTTTTCCTTAGATTCGTATTATTATTTATCGAATCTAACTTAGGGTTTCGTTGTGGGTTCGTTGTCGTAGGAATCTATAATCCGATTTCCGTTCCCGTTCCGGACCCAGAAACCCGTCGTCGCTCAATCGTTCGTCTAGATTAAGGCAAGTGGCGGTTCACTCTTGCTTATCATTCCATGTTTTCGTTAATTATCAATTGTTAAATTGTTAATTAAATTGGGTTGAACTATTGTTTTCGTTTGGGAACAGATTTTATAAATGATACGATTAAAACGTGATATTATAATAGGTTGTATATATTGCTAGAAACAACGCTATTATATATGTTATTACCATGATGGTACTGGTGTGGATTTTATGTGTGAACTTAAAATGTAGTTAGAACGAGTATTCGTAGGAACGCTATGTACCTTGCAAGGTCTAGCCGTTTCTTTATAACCGTGGTGGATAGGATGTCCAAGCCCTAACACCCTTCCCTGGTCATGACTGTCCCCTATCCGAGTATAGGGGAGGTGCACACAGCTGGTGTCAAACATTCGGGAATTTTTCCCAAGATATCTCTCGTATCGAGATGATATATTTATATGATAAAAGTTGTAACATGAATGTACGTTTTGGAATTAAACAAGATAAGTGCGATTATGCACATAATTAATGAACATTCGGGCGAGAAGTACAACTTGAAACCTCGCCTGGACTTCGATTAGAGTAAGTCATCTCTCCAATCTGGATTCGCATTGCGCGGCGAGGTTGGTCGTTGACCCAAATGATCAAGTCGTTTTTAAATGCTTGTATGAAAACTATAACATTCCCAAACACTCTTGTCATACTTTCCTTAAGACTCGATTCCTTTGGAGTCTTCTTTCTGTGCATGCCTAAATTCTAATCACTTCGTGAAAGTTTCGGGTTATATATCGTTCCTTCGGTTATTATTCGAAGGACAATGATAGTAAACGGTTACGATCACTAGAACCATTCTGTTTTTCACCCTTGCATAGTATTTCATTAGACTAACCAACCGGGTTTTATTCCTTGCATGGTTGGTTGGTGTCATCCGTCCTATACGGCACATCAGTGGTTGGGCCCCGAAGACTCAAAGTAACCAATTGAAGAAGAGACTTGCAGTTGCGGATTTGGTGTTGGTATTTTTAAGGTTGTCAGTTACTACTTTAATATATTCTTATCACTAAGTCATGTAATCGATTTATTCTTAAAAGTCTTCCGCTGTGTAATTTGTGAGTTTTTTCGCTGTGATTCTATTCTGTTGTAAAACACTCCTCTCGTATTGGAGAAAGCTTTCAATAAAAGTACTGGGGTTTATATGAAAATGTCTTCCGCTGTTTAACCTTTTGTTATTTAATATGTTTATTCAAGCTTAATTGTTCCGGTTAAAACCTAGGATGACATCGGACAACAACGTCTGAGGTCACTGGCGTGTGGCATTTTCGACAATAAGTCGGGGGTGTTACAAATTATATGATATACAATTTTCATTCTTATTTAATCATTGCTTGGAATTAAATAAAATGTCGAAATAATTTATAATTCGTAAATGGGCTCATCATAAGTGTTTTGGTGAATGAAATCCCATTAAGTGAACTGAAGTTATGAATTATTCAAAGTCCATGGTCTAAGTCTTAACTAGGACATAAATGATTTCATTTAAGACTGTATTGTAAGTTGACTGATAGCATCCGATTTCATGGGCTATAGGGACATAGAGATATCTAGTAAATTACATAGATATGTATGGATGATACATATAGGACAAGACCCACCTTAAGACTCTCCAAAAGGGCTTGAAGAGTTTTAAGTTAAACCATGATTGGTAGGTTCCTCAGACATGAGTATGATATGGTTTCTCTTAATGATTGGTATGTCTTTGACGTTGTTAAACGCTGACCGTAACAAGCAGTTATAAAGACAGTGATTGAGATTGCCAAAAGTTGAGTGAAAGCTATAGTCATACAAGACTAGAGAAGTCCTCTTGCTTCATGTATACTGCGATGCATGGACATGAATGGTGTCTCGGTCACTTGAAGAGCGAGAACTGAAAAATGCATGGCCATGCTCGGATGGATTATTTGTAATCATTCGTTATTTGACAGTTTAAACTCAGGAGTTCAAGAAACACATTTGATAAGAGATATGGATGTCATCATATCATCAAATAAGACACTAAGAGACAAAGAGATTTGACATTGCACACTTGTTTTAAGGACAAGTGAGAGATTGAAGGAATTGTGTTTAAAGGTGTAATTACCGAACATGGAATATGACTATTAATGAAGATTTACAATCCGGGTATTTCAGGGATCATAGTGTTTTGCTAGAAGCCAACTACGATTAATGGGCTTAATCGGGTTAGGCCCATGGCTATAAGAGCATGTTTAATGGAGTCTTTTAGAGAGGGTCTTTTAGGGGTTTTTGGAGAAATTATTTGTTAAAAGACCCATGGTATATTGGGGGCTTTTAGGAGTGACTTTTATGTTTAGTTTAAATTACAATCATATCATTTTTTTAATATAAAAATTACAATGTAATTTTCATATAACGAAATTAAATTGGTATTTATTTTATTTTAAAACACCAATACTAAAATAAAATGATTTATTTTCACTTAATGATACCTATAATACAAAAAAAATATTAAAATTAACCAAATATATACAAAATGGATGTCTAATCTATGGATAGAGAAAAATGTAATTAGAATTATGATATTTTTTTATTTTTTTTAAGCATCCAATTTTTAAATATATGATTTTTTTTTAAATAACGGACGACCAGGAATTACCACGTGGCGTGCATCAGCGCACGCCAATCAGAGAGCGCCACGTGGCACTCTGATGCCAAAAAATTGAGCATGGGACGGTCCCATTTTTTACCCCAAATTTGGGACCCTTCATGGGTCTTTTAGCCCAATTTGAATATTTTAACCCAAAAAATCTAAAAGACCCACTTATGGGACCCGGATAAAAATGCCCTAATAACCGGGTTCTATGAGATCACACACATAGAGTTATCGGGATGGATCAAACCGAACCAAAAGCCTATGTTGGACATGGAATTCCGACCCAATGACTTAAGTTGGGAGATTGACTTTTATTATTAATAGATAAGAGTTATTATTAATAATAACTAGATTAGTAGATATCTTATTAGAAGATATAGATACAATATAAATATATTATATCTATTATCAAAGATAAGATATGATCTTATAAGTAATCATTACCAAAAGGGAAAAACTAACACACTCCTCCTCTAAGAAGCACACGGCCGAACCTCCCAGTGCAAATCAAGCTCGCGCCTTTCGTTCTAGCAGACGAAACCAAGGCGATCCAGATTCCAGACTCATGTGGAACAAGTAGAGAAGCCACACTTGGGGCTTTCGATCTCCGCTGAAACTCTGCCGGAGCGTTTTGATTCGCATCAAAAGGTATATAACTCTATTTCTAATTGATCTGTATTAATTCATGCATGAGATCCTAATTAGATGTAAGAAAATAATTTTTTCTGCAATTTCGCTTATACGCACGCATCTAATCACAACAAGTTTTCTATCCCCTTGATCCAATGACCCTATAACTTTTCATATTGTACAATAATGACTAAATATATGTAAACTCACTCAATATTAACATAGTCTGGGTATTGATTTATAATTTTTAGAGTCGTTTTATTTTATTTTTATTTTTCTTACATATATATACATAAAAATGACTTCATAATTCCTTAATTATTATAAATATTTTATATAATATATGATATAAAAATCCGTATTAAGCCTCTAGATTGCTAGTCGAAACTAAAAAGGCGGAACTCAGTGCAGCACCCTTTATTACCCAAAATTGAATGGAATCCCAGTAAAATTGGAGATTTGTTCCCTGTGGTAGACTCGATACTACACTACATGCAGCGCCTCCGCAGAGACACCAACAACCTCCACTATACTGAGGGTTTTGGAATCCAATGTACACAATCTTTCGACATTACTTTCCATCACAGATGATACAAAGATTAAATCCTATTTTTGTTTTTCGGCTCTTGAACAACTATATATGCAAAATGAGACACAAACCATGTTTTGAACTAAAGATGATACACAATAGAAAAAGTTATAGGTAAAAATGAAGCACAGATGATCATTAGATACAAAAGTAAGGCTTACTTCAAGATGATAGTAAGAATAGAGTCTAAAGGTCTGTTTGGATGTTTGTTTATAAACTATTTTTTTATTTATAAATTATTTTTTTATACGTCTTTTTAGATACGAGAATAATATTTTTCAAAAAATAAATTAAAATCAGTTTATAATTCGACATCCAAACGGACCCTAAAATAAAACGGTATAAACTAAGGATTGTTTTCATAAAAGAATTGTGAGATAAATTGGTGGGTTAATAATTTACAATAAACGTCTTTAACTAATTGAGGTCTCATACTCTCATGCCAAACAGGAAAATACTTTTTTTTTATCATTCATATATACATATGTATATGTAACCATATTATTACTATTATATGATGATAAATTAATTTTTAGTAATTGTGATAGATATATATTAGTTGAAATAAATGAAGAGAATATGGAGCTTACAACAAATTAAGAAAAGTATATATTTGAAATTACATCAAAAATAACTTCATCTTATTAGGGTAATAAGGGTCTGTTTGAATTCCCTCGTATAATGCATTAAATTATATTATCTTATATTAAATTACATTAAATTATATTATCTTACATTAAATTATATTAAATTATCAATTTAATACAAGATAATGTAAGATAATACATTCTTTTTTCTATCCAAACGGACCCTAAGTTGGTTGTGGGGTAGGAGATGAGTTCACTACCTTCCTATTGAGTATAAAACCTATAAAAAGATGTCTAGTTATTTTGATTAGTTTTTCCCTTTATTTGTTGTTGACCTTTTTATAAAAGTGAATATAGTTTATAAGTTATCATTATTTAGTTCAAAGTCTATTAATTATCATTCAAACATTTGTCATATATAGATTAGTGGTTTTCAAACCCACAACTATAGTCTTTATTTTAAATTAAAACAAAGATTTATTTGGTGAATATTTTTATAATATATTTTTATTTATAATATATTTTTTGTTAAATGTAGTTTTTAAAATTTAAAATTTGTATAATATGAAAAAACATAAAAAAAAGGAGATAAAAATATATTAAAAAAATCTTTTTAAATAGTGTACCAAAATAAATCCTAATCTATTCAGTTCGAATGAAGCTAAGGCCTTGTTTGACCTAATATTTATAAAGTCTTTATTTATAATTTTTTTTTCTTCTTACACACTTTCTCGTATTACCAAAATTTTTAATTTTAAAAATTACTTTTTTCAAAAAATATTTTTTAACCAAAAAAATATTTATAAATATTTCCATCAAACAAAACGGAGACAATTTTTTTTAGATCAATCCACACACTAACCAAAAAGTATCACTTTTTTGTCACAACAGTCACTAAAGTAGGCTTTGTATAATTGTATTGTACTACTTTCAAGTACTCTAGCTTTCTTTGGTCCTTCTCTGCAAATACCTTCCCTAAGAGGTCTGAATTGCAATTTTTTCAAATAAAATTTCAAAAATTTGCAAGGCAAACAGCTCCTCAGGGCCAGGGGGACCGGCAATATGGTGGGGCCCACCACAGTATTTGCACCGTCTTACCCTACTTTCATTTTTGTTTTCAATTTTTAATTTCCCCAAAAGTACCTTCATTTTTTTAATATTTAAAAAAAACGGAGGAATATTTTCATTTTAAAAAGCTAAGAATTTCGCTTAGAAATTCCCCGTTGCCCATCTCTCCACACTCTCCCACTTCATTATCTCTCTCCATTCCGTGTGCTACTGGTACTGGCTGAAGCTCCTCTCCAACAGATCTCTCTCTCCAGCGAGTTCACACTGATTCTGTAGCTGATTAAACCCAATACGGCGTCGTTTTGAGCCCCAAATGGCCTCCTCTCAAGCGGTGTTGTTGGGTTCCATCCTCTTCTTCGCCATGGCTGTCGGTTACACAAGTAAGCTTACTTATTATGCGCCTTGCATGAATACTTTCTTTAATTTCATTTCCAGAAATAAAGAAAAAAACTTTCTACTTTTCTTCTTCTGTTGGGTGGTTCAGTTTTTCAAATATCTGTTCTTGTTTTCACTAGTTTTCTTCAGATCAGAAATTGTTGTCTTTCTTTTGACATTTTTTCCCTTTCATTGCTTGTTTTCTGCACTTTCTCCTCCTGTTTAAAGTGTTTTGTGCCTCTTTTTTAAGGCAAACAATTATATTCCCCCAATTTATGTTGTGGTTCCGTTTGGCTATCTAAAGTTGAGGAAAAAATACAGATTGTATTTTTCTGGAATAAAGTTCCAAGTTGTTACCTTTAATTCAAGAATGTTTAACAAGAAGATTATATATTTATATTCTCAAGAGTGAAGAGTGTAGAGAAAAATAGACAAACCTGCACTTTAGAAATTTGTTATTTAACAAATGAAGACATTAGTATTTATGTTGGTTTAGATTATGTCACTTTTAGTTATAGATCTATACTTAATTGTTATCTAAACATGTTTCTTTAACAAGAAAATGTTCATTTCCTGGGTTTTCCTACTGTGAACAGAAAGCAGAAGGAAAAATGAAATTTTCCTCATCTTTTCTACCTTTTCCATCTTTGTTTGTTTCCTCAGCTACCCATATCACAGTTGCCAAGAGGCGCAAGAAAACCCTAAAACATATCTCAAGATCCACTTTCCTTGCTGGGTATTTTATCTTATTTCTTAAAATGATTAAAAAAAAAAAATGAAATTCACTGACAATTTTTGGATGTTTGTCTGTACAGGTGGCGCATGGTGTGTTTGCAAAGCTGGGTCTGATGCAGTTCTTCAGAAGACTCTAGATTATGCCTGTGGGCATGGTGCAGATTGCAACCCTATCAAGGCAACTGGATCTTGTTACAATCCAAACAGTATTCAATCCCATTGCTCTTATGCTGTCAACAGCTACTACCAAAAGATGAGTTCCACTGGTGCTACTTGTGACTTCTCTGGAACTGCCTACATTTCTTCCACTGACCCCAGTAAGTTAGCAATTGGTGAAGGATTTGGGTAATTATTATTTGATGAAGTTTGATTAGGTTTATGAATTGATTGGGGCTTGTGTTTTGGATTGAAAAACAGGTGTTTCTGGTTGCTCATATCCAGCTAGTGCAAGGTAATTGAAAGTGATGTTGTCTTTTTTTTTTTTTTTTTTATCTCTTACCTCATTGATTAGTTTGATTGATATTGCTAAATCTGTTTGCAAAAGTGTTGATGATATAAATATGCTTAATTTCAAGAAAAAGACATTGGTATCTGTCAGTCTGTCACCAGATGTTAGGCTGTGATTTTTGTGTATATTAGTGCTTTGATGTGTCATATAATTAGCTTCTTGTTCCTCTTCTTATTCATTTCCTAATTGACTGTCCTGAAAAGTTTTGGTAACTCGTACCGGTTCTCCGTGGGGCATAATCGTCATTTACTGTTTCGATTGCACTCAAATGGGCTACTTAACTGCCTAAGAATCTTGTAGTTGTGGTCTGAGATTTAACTACATTTCTTAAACCTGACAGAACCAGAAAGTTTTCTGCTTAAGCATGTTGCAATAATTGTTGTAATTATAACCATCCAAATAGGCGAGCCTGGCGAAACCGAATCTGGAGTTTGAAAGAACATTTGAGATGCTTTGCTGCTAATCTATGAGTTTGAAAATCAATTTTCTATTATAATAAAATCAACCATAAGTATTATAGTATTATATTTTGAATCAGAGTCTCAACTTTCTATGTGATGCTGTGCTGCCTTTGTCTAAAGCCCCTACCTTTTTCCCTCTAGCATCTTGTCTTGGTGGAGATGGGCATCTTTTGCTTTTCTATGTCACAAGAGGGCATGTCCTTTTGAAACTGTTCCTTTCCACCCTTTTGTTTTTATTAAGCTAAATACCCTAAACACAACATAATGATATAATCTTGACTAGTTATAGCAGGCCAAGATCTCGGTAATTAAACCTCCCCTTTTTATGCCTCTTTTCACATGTATTTAGACAATCCCCATGATTCCTTTTTGTCATTTTTGACTCATAATGTGACTGTATGATCATATTGTCTGAGTCACTAGTTTTCCTTCCTTTTCACCTTAGGGTCACAGTGTGTACACTGCTTTTTCTTAAGGTAATTTGCTTTTTTTTTTTCTTCCTTATCCGTCAATGATAAGATAACAGTCAAGGAATAATATAAGAGATCGCAAACCAAGGGTCTAGATTAAAGCACTTAGGGCCCATCATCTGTAGTGCTCTTTTATGATTGTTCTTCTGTAGATCACTAGTGGGTTCTATTTGAAGTTTTCCCTTTTTGGTGGGGTTGAGGTCTTAAATTCACATTTCACAGGTAATTGATAGAAACTTGTAAAAAAAGGCTACAAATCTACTGATTTGGTACCATATTGCCTTTGCCATAATGGAACTATAGGAAGATATGAACTCTATGACATTTATGCTGTATCTTTGTTCTTGAATTAGATGATAAACTTTGCAACTTTTGATGGGTTCAATCTGAGCTGTTATGTTTGTACTTGTATGATCATCTTTCTTGATGCAGCTCTGCCGGCACCAGCGGGACAACGCCCGTGTCAAACGTGCCCTCTACGACTCCCACAGGCACAACCCCGGTGGGGACCACACCGATCTCCGGGACCCCGTCCACCTCGTCTCCCTACTCAAGCACTCCCACAGGCGGGGCCACCCCTTCGACAGGGGTCCTAGGTGGCGTTGGAACCGGGCTCGCACCCACGGGAATGGGAATGGACGAGAACAAAGCCGGGATGACAAAGCTCGGCTTCGCCACCGCCGCCCTGTGCTCGGTTGCTGGGTTGATGATCCATCTATGGAACTGAAGAGGCCTTTGGAAAGGTGGCATTGCTGAGAAAACATTGGCCCATGTGAAGAGGATGCCAAGAGAAGCTTTGCAGTAGGCGTTGTTTTATTTTTATTTTTTTCTTAGTGGTTGAAAACAACTCTTTATGTTGTACTCTTTTGGTTGTTGTTGAGTATTATTAGAAGGATGGTGGTTTGGTGTACTTTGGTATGGAGCTCTTTTGTTGGCTGTGTTTATTTTTGTATATTAATTGAGATGGATGGATGGATGATCTAGTGCTGAACCAATACTATATTTTGATATGGATGAGTAGTAATTGGGGGCACTCAACTTATATAATCCATGTTTTGCTCATCTATTTCACGTTGCTTCTATCAATGATTGCGCTTTTAGCTGCAGGAAGCCCTAATAAAAGGGAGTTTTTGGGAGTACATTATACATAGGTCCCTTTTTCACTTATTTTTGTTAGTATAATATGTAATTCACTTTGCCCAATAGTTTTGAGGTAATAGGAAGTAATGGGCTGCCTAAGTGGGCTTGATGAACTTTAGCCCAAAACAAGGATGAAGGGTGTAGATTGTTCGGTAATTGAAACAAGTCCCTAGATTGATGTTATTGAGTATTGACACACAGAAAATGCGTCAATAAAAATGAAACTTGCTTTCTTTTGAGTCAGGACATCCACAATCCAGAGATCCATATTTTCTTAAACCCCAAAAATAAAAATAAAAGTAATTAAAATGGTAGAAAATGGCAGGAGAAACCTTCATTGATTTTTGAGCAATTTCTTCTTCAAGAAATCCAGTTCTAACACCAAAGCAAATAAAATCAGCTTTTACATCTAAAAATAATTTGAATTTCTGATGTGGAAGAGAGAAAACTAAAAGCTAAAGTAAGAAACTCAAATTGAGTTTTGGGTTGTGGATGGCCTTAACAAATATAGGACTTCTGATACAAAAAGGACAAGGGTAGATTGCACAATGTGAATAAATTTACGGACAAGCTAAATACATGCGAATATTCATCTAAATGGACGCGAAACTACACGCTTAAGCTAAGCGTCCGGTTTTACACGCTTAGCTTAAGCGTGTAGGGGTATTATTGGTATTTTTAAAAAACAGCCCACGATTCTTACACGCTTAAGCTAAGCGTGTGCCCACACGCTTAGCTTAAGCGTATAGTTTTTTTTTTTTTTTTTGTAAGTTTAAAAGCACACGCTTACCTTAGACGTACAGTACAAAAAAAATATCCCAAAATTGCATTTTTTTTTCCCATAATCATGTAGAGAATTTCAATACGAGTCAGTACATATAAAATTCGTCCAAAACGGACATCGTTTGCCCCTCCAAAAGCCCAAAAAACGAAACCTTTAACCCGTGCGCATAGCTTCTTCGAGCAGCCCATCCGTAAGCTTCAATGGAGCATTTGGCAAATTTCTTGGATCCGATTGAAGCCATTAACTATTGGGCATTTAAGATGACCTTATCATACACGTAATTCCACATTTAATCGGATTGAATGTCGATTAAAATCGTAGAATTTTATCCCCAAAGCCACCGTGTCGTCCAAGGGGCCGATTTGAACAAATCCAAAATTGGATCAAATCATCTTCAATTGGAGGGCATGAACTATAGGGCCTTGTTGAAGGTGTCCTAAGATTCAAAATGCCTATAAAATCCCCTTCAATCGTTGCCCCAATGCATCCAATTTTGAAGTCAAAACTCATGAACCCTAAATCCCGTTATCGGTTGTTCTTGATCGAAATTCGAGCACATGGAAGCTTTATTCTTGCAATTGTTGGTACTACTAGCCTTGAAAATTGATCATCTTTCAAAGCCCTCTCTTTACATCGCCGGAAAAAGACCACTTTCATTCAATTTGGAGTTTTTCCGACGAGGTGTCAATAAGGTATTCCGGCGGGATTGAATTTGTGCCCATTTTGCGATTTTTATTTTTCATTTATTTTGTCTTAATCTTGGTTAAGTTAGTTAATCTAGATTAGTGAAAAATATTTTAGGATCAATTTGGTGCCCGACATATAATATGTAAGTAATAAGTTTATAATATTTAACCATAATGTGTAACTATAGTATGTAAGTAATAAGTTCATAATATTTAACTATAATACATAGTATATAAGTAATAAATTCATAAATATTTAACCATAATGTTTAACTATAGTATATAAGTAATAAGTACGTAATACTTAATTATAATGCATAACTATACTTTATAACTAATATATTTTGTAATACTTAACTATAATACATAACTATAGTACATAAGTAATAAGTTCATAATACTTAACCACAATGTGTAACTATAGTATATAAGTAATAAGTTCGTAATACTTAATTATAATGAAATACTATAGTAAATAAGTGTAACTATATGAAATTTCATGAAGTACTATAGTAAATAAGTCTAAGTATACTAGATTTAATGAAATATTATAGTAAATAAGTGTAACTATATGAAATTTCATGAAGTACTATAGTAAATAAGTCTAAGTATACTAGATTTAATGAAATACTATAGTATATAAGTCTAAGTATACTAGATTTAATGAAATACTATAGTATATAAGTCTAAGTATACTGGATTTAATGAAATACTATAGTATATAAGTGTAACTATATGAAATATAATAAAATACTATAATATATAAGTTTAAGTATACTATATTTAATGAAATACTATACTATATAAGTGTAACTATATGAAATGTAATGAAATACTATAGTACATAAGTGTAACTATATAAAATACTATAATTTCATTAACACTAGTATACTTAGATTTATATACTATAGTATTTCATTATATTTCATATAGTTACACGTATATACTATAGTATTTCATTATATTTTATATAGTTACGCTTATGTACTATAGTATTTCATTATATTTCATATAGTTACACTTATATAGTATAGTATTTCATTAAATATAGTATACTTAGACTTATATACTATAGTATTTTGTTATATTTCATATAGTTACACTTATATACTATAGTATTTCATGAAATTTCATATAGTTACACTTATATACTATAGTATTTCATTATATATCATATAGTTACACTTATGTACTATTGTAATTCATTATATTTCATATAGTTACACTTATGTACTATAGTATTTCATTAAATCTAGTATACTTAGACTTATATACTATAATATTTCATTATATTTCATATAGTTACACGTATATATTATAGTATTTTATTATATTTCATAATTTCATATAGTTATACTTATATACTATAGTATTTCATTATATATCATATAGTTACACTTATGTACTATTGTAATTCATTATATTTCATATAGTTACACTTATGTACTATAGTATTTCATTAAATCTAGTATACTTAGACTTATATACTATAGTATTTTATTATATTTCATATAGTTACATGTATATATTATAGTATTTTATTATATTTCATATAGTTACACTTATATACTATAGTATTTCATGAAATTTCATATAGTTACACTTATATACTATAGTATTTCATTATATATCATATAGTTACACTTATGTACTATTGTAATTCATTATATTTCATATAGTTACACTTATGTACTATAGTATTTCATTAAATCTAGTATACTTAGACTTATATTTCATTATATTTCATTATATTTCATATAGTTACACGTATATATTATAGTATTTTATTATATTTCATATAGTTACACTTATGTACTATAGTATTTCATTATATTTCATAGAGTTACACTTATATACTATAGTATTTCATTAAATCTAGTATACTTAGACTTATATACTATAGTATTTTATTATAATTCATATAGTTACACTTATATACTATTAGTATTTCATAAAATTTCATATAGTTACACTTATATACTATAGTATTTCATTAAATCTAGTATACTTAAACTTATATATTATAGTATTTTATTATATTTCATATAGTTACACTTATATACTATAGTATTTCATTAAATCCAGTATACTTAGACTTATATACTATAGTATTTCATTAAATCTAGTATACTTAGACTTATATACTATAGTATTTCATTAAATTTTATATAGTTACACTTATGTACTATAATATTTCATTAAATCTAGTATACTTAGACTTATTTACTATAGTACTTCATGAAATTTCATATAGTTACACTTATTTAATATAGTATTTCATTATAATTAAGTATTACGAACTTATTTCTTATATACTATAGTTACACATTATGGTTAAGTATTATGAACTTATTACTTATATACTATAGTTATGTATTATAGTTAAGTATTACAAAATATATTAGTTATAAAGTATAGTTATGCATTATAATTAAGTATTACGTACTTATTACTTATATACTATAGTTAAACATTATGGTTAAATATTATAAACTTATTACTTACATATTATATGTCGGGCACCAAATTGATCCTAAAATATTTTTGACTAATCTAGATTAATTAATTTAACCAAGATTAAGACAAAACAAATGAAAAATACCCCAAAAATCGCAAAATGGGTACAAATTCAATCCCGCCGGAATACCTTCTTGACACCTCGTCGGAAAAACTCCAAATTGAATGGAAGTGGTCTTTTTCCGGCGATGTAAAGAGAGGGCTTTGAAAGATGACCAATTTTCAAGGCTAATAGTACCAACAATTGCAAGAATAAAGCTTCCATGTGCTCGAATTTCGATCAAGAATAACCGGTAACGGGATTTAGGGTTCATGAGTTTTGACTTCAAAATTGGATGCATTGGGGCAACGATTGAAGGGGATTTTATAGGCATTTTGAATCTTAGGACACCCTCAACAAGACCCTATGGTTCATGCCCTCCAATTGAAGATGATTTGATCCAATTTTGGATTTGTTCAAATCGGCCCCTTGGACGACACGGTGACTTTGGGGATAAAATTCTACGATTTTAATCGACATTCAATCCGATTAAATGTAGAATTACGTGTATGATAATGTCCTCTTAAATGCCCAATAGTTAATGGCTTCAATCGGATCCAAGAAATTTGCCAAATGCTCCATTGAAGCTTACGGATGGGCTGCTCGAAGAAGCGCACGGGTTAAAGGTTTCGTTTTTGGGCTTTTGGAGGGGCAAACGATGTCCATTTTGGAAGAATTTTATATGTACGGACTCGTATTGAAATTCTCTACATGATTATGGGAAAAAAATGCAATTTTGGGATTTTTTTTTGTACTGTATGTCTAAGGTAAGCGTGTGCTTTTAAACTTGCAAAAAAAAAAAAAAAACTACACGCTTAGCTTAAGCGTGTAAGAACCGTGGACTATTTTTTAAAAATACAAATAATACCCCTACACGCTTAAACTAAGCGTGTAAAACCGGACGCTTAGCTTAAGCGTGTAGTTTCGCATCCATTTAGATGAATATTCGCGTGTATTTAGCCATTGCCTAAATTTAAGATTTTTTACTATAGAAAGCAGAAATTTTAATCTATTCTTAGACAGCAACGTAGAAAGCTAAGGAAACTTCTAAAAACAAAAAAAGATGTATAATATATGTACAACGGTACATATTAATAATACAAATCTGAAAAGTACACGTATAGTATTCTCCAAAACAGTCGCGACTCTTTTTTACTATAGAAAGCAGTCACATTTAGTGATAAACAGTCGCGACTCTTTGTGATTTTCGACCTCCATCGGATACCCGTTCAGTCTGTCTCGCTCCCGCTTTGCGTATCCGTGCATCTGGTCTTGCTCTCGCTTTCTGTACGCGTGGACAATTGAGCTTATTTAGTGAAAATTTTTGAGCGTAGTTAACACCTCCCTAATTAAATAGAATAAATTATCCTTAAATCTTGTAAATAAGGGCCTAATCTTTTTAATTTTAAAATAGGGCGGCTAAAATCACCCTAGACGGCCAATTGGTTCGGGTATTAGCCTTTGTCTTCTAACAGAATTCAGTCATAACTGAATTTCTCTCACTTCGCTCTCTTCTCTCCACATTTCAAATTTCTTTCCATTTCTCTCCGATCGCTTTCTTCGGCTTCTCCATAGTCTTTTGATTTCTCTTCGATCGCTTTCTTCAGCTTCTCCACATTTCCAATTTCTTTGATGGCCACTCCTCCATGTAGGAACGCAAATTCGATATGTAAACTGCAAGGAGAAATCGCACAAGGATTAAACGAAATAATACCGAACAAAGATCGGATGCAGAGTTGAGAACGAAATCTCTCTCCTTAATTCTGAAAATGCCCCGTATTGCGACGGTTCGATGACGTTTCGAATCCCAGGATACAACTGCAAGACGACTCCGGATTTGCGCAACCAAAATTCCCGAAGGCTACGAACCAGAAATGTGTAGTACTCTCAGACACGAATTCCCCCCCCGAAAAAACAGAGAAGGGAATAGAGGATTGTTGTCTTCTATATCTGTATGAACGAGAAGTGGTCTGCTCTAATATAGATCTTCTGAAGGAGGAGAGCGTTGCAGATCTTCTTGTGAACATTGAGGATAACGTTACAGATCTTCTGCGTTAGTGGAGGACGTTACATATCTTTCGGTATTAATGGAGGACGTTACAGATCTTTCGGTATTAATGGAGGAAGATTCAGTCTGCAGCCCGAAATCTCTCCATGTACCAGATCAAAGCCCAACTGTCAAAGCCCACTGAATGGGCTTCCGGATTGGCCCAAAAAGATAGGTGACACCCAAGCCCAAGCCCAAGCCCAAGCCCAAGCCCAAGCCCGACCCGACCCGACTCGGCTCGGCGCGCGTGTGGGCTTGATGAGCTAGGTCCTCTCCCCATTGAAAATGGGTAATGACCCAAGGCCACAACCTTGAGTCCATTTCTCCACTATATATGGTGGTATTTCTACCTCCAAACTTCCAATATGGGACAAGAATTCCCCCCCCCCCCACATTTCCCAAGTTTTGCACTCCATGTAAGCTACTTTGGGCCTCCATTTCTCATTCAAACGGAAATCATTTTTGTCGTATGAGTACACTACGAGAATGTGCTCGCGTAGAGGAAGCCAATGCTTCCACTTTCCGGTGTTGACAATGGCCGGAGCCTACCGGAATTGTGCCCGGAAAAGAGCCCGGCGCCACATGTTAAAATGAGTTCCAACAATCCCCCACATGAATAGAAATGATTCTAAACATTGGTTAAAAAACAGAAAGACTTTTGAGAGTACAGTCGAAAAATCACTGCATCTGGGCTGGTAGCATGTTTCAGCCTTGAACCACCCATAGTGAGTAGCTATCGGATTTACTCGACCAGGTAGTGAACATGATGTCTTGAACCACCCGGGCTTTGATGTAAACCGAGACAATACCTATCACACAGTGTCATCTTCTCACAGAACTAGGTTCTCTTGTTGTGTTCATTTTGGCCTTGAACATCCCTGGTTATTCATGAGTGAACTTGGAGAATTTAGCCTCTCTTAATTCTCCTAGAAACGGCCCCATTTCACACTCATAAGGTGATTTCCATGAAGAGTATCCTGTCATACCCCACTTTTATTTTAAAGCTATGGAATCATTAAAAGCCAAGCTTAACCTTTACTCATGCAGGTAGCACTGTTCATCATCCTAGGAACTGGGAGGAGACTTAAAGCTCCCAATGCTCATATTGATTCAACTTGATTTAGTTGTCCCTTTGAACCTACTTCTTGGGATCTCCAGTCAGGTAGGTAGGGTTCGCCATCAAGCATCCTCTGTAGTCATAGGCTTTAAACCCATTCCTCTTGATGATTTACCAACTTGATCTCGTGACAAACCTTTAGTAAACGGATCCGCTAGGTTGTCAGCCGACTTGATATAGTCTATTGAGATTATACCATGCGAGAGTAGTTGTCTAATGGTTTTATGTCGTCTTCTTATATGACGTGACTTACCATTGTACAAACGACTCAGTGCCCGAGCTATAGCCGATTGACTATCACAGTGTACACCTACTGCTGGCATTGGTTTCTCCCACATTGGGATATCTTCCAACAAGTTCCGAAGCCATTCAGCTTCCTCTGCTGCTTTGTCTAAAGCAATGAACTCAGATTCCATAGTGGATCTGGCCAATAGTGTTTGTTTGGAAGATTTCCATGATACTGCTGCACCACCAAGTGTAAACACATATCCACTTGTGGACTTTGAGTTTCTGGAATCTGATATCCAGTTTGCATCACTGTATCCTTCTAGAACTGTTGGGTATCTACCATAGTGCAGCCCATAACTTTGAGTATAACGCAAGTAGTTTAATACTCTAGTTATCCCTTTCCAGTGTTTGTGTCCTGGATTACTTGTGTAGCGACTTAGTACATTGACTGAGTGCGCCAAGTCAGGTCTTGTGCAATTGGTCAAGTACACGAGACTTCCAATCACACGTGCATACTCCAATTGTGACACTGCATCCCCCGAGTTCTTGGTCAAGTGGAGATGAGGATCCACGATACTCTTTGCAGTCACGCTTGAGTAGTTCTTGAATCTCTCAAGTACTTTTTCAGCATAATGAGCTTGAGACAGGATAATTCTTTCAGAATGTCTAGTGATTTTGATCCCTACTATGACATCAGCTGGTCCCAAGTCTTTCATGTCAAACTTCCCACTAAGCATGTTCTTAGTTCGGTTGATCATGTCTTTATTGCTTCCAATAATGAGCATGTCATCTACGTACAAACACAACAAAATGTACCCATTTGGGGTGTCTTTGAAGTAGATACATTTGTCACATTCATTGATGCTGAAGCCATTTGACATCATGACATTGTCAAATTTTTCATGCCACTGCTTTGGAGCTTGTTTGAGTCCATATAGAGACTTGACAAATCTACACACCTTGTGTTCCTGTCCAGGAACAACATAACCCTCAGGTTGTTTCATATATATCTTCTCTTCTAATTCTCCATTTAGAAAGACAGTTTTTACATCCATTTGATGAATTTCTAGGTTTCGTAATGCTGCTATTGCTATTAGCATTCTTATTGAGGTTATTCTCGTAACTGGAGAATAAGTGTCAAAGAAATCCAGGCCCTCTTTTTGCCGGAATCCTTGCACCACAAGCCTCGCCTTGTGCTTATCTACTGAGCCATCGGTTTTCAATTTGGTTTTGAAAATCCATTTGCACCCAAGTGCTTTACACCCTTGTGGCAAATCAACTAACTCCCATGTATGATTCTGCATAATGGAGTCGATTTTGCTTTTAACTGCTTCCTTCCATGAAGGCGCATCAGGTGTAGACATGGCTTCTTTGAAAGTTCTAGGCTCATTCTCCAAGAGAAAGGCCGTTATGAACTCTTGCCCAAAGGTTTTCTCCTTTCGAGCTCTTTTGCTTCGTCTAGGTTCAGCTTCTGGTTCATTTCGAGCTTTCTTGCTCTGTCTAGGTTCATCTTCTGTTTCATTTACAGAAGTACATGCTTCACTTTGTTCACGTGTTCGTTTTGGATGTTCTTTATCCTTGCACGGAAACACGTTTTCAAAGAAGGACGCATTCCTTGATTCCATTATTGTATTTACATGTATATCTGGTATATCAGATTTATGTACCAGAAACCGATAAGCACTGCTGTTGTGTGAGTATCCTATGAAAATACAATCAACGGTTTTAGGTCCAATTGTGACCTTCTTAGGAGGTGGCACTGCCACTTTTGCTAGGTACCCCCACACTTTGAGGTATTTGTACGAAGGTACGTTACCTTTCCAAAGTTCGTATGGCGTCTTGCCAGTAACTTTATGCGGTATCTTGTTGAGGATATAATTGGTGGTAAGCAGCGCTTCCCCCCCATGTTCTGGGGTAACCCAGATTCCTGCAACATTGCATTCATCATCTCTTTCAGAGTTCGGTTCTTTCGTTCCGTAACTCCGTTAGATTCTGGTGAGTAGGGAGCAATTGTTTGATGAATAATCCCGTGTTCTCTACAGAACGCGTTGAAAGGTTCATCATACTCGCCTCCTCTATCACTTCGGATTATTTTTATGGTTTTACTAAGTTGGTTTTCAACTTCCAACTTATATTCCTTAAACTTTTCCAAGGCCTCATCCTTGCTTCTTAGCAAGTATACATAACAGTATTTTGTGCAATCATCAATAAAGGTTACGAAATACTTTTTATCGCCTCTAGTTTGCACATATTTTAAATCACACAAGTCTGTGTGTATTAAACCTAGAGGTTCGGTTGTTCTCTCTACATGTGGGGATGGCGTTTTTGTGAGTTTGGCGTGTACGCACACTTCACATTTGTCTTTACTTGATTTGCATTTTGGAATCAGGTTCATGTTCATTAGTCTTTGAATAGACTTATTATTCACATGCCCTAATCGTTCATGCCAAATATTAAAAGACTCAACAATATAAGCAATAAGATTAGTCTTATTCATTGAAACCTCAGTTACAATAGCTTTTGGGATGACTGTCATTACATTCATTTTGATCAGTCCATCCTTTACATATCCTTTGCCCAAAAATACCCCATTCTTTGAGAGAACCAGCTTGTCAGACACGAAATTCGTTGCGAATCCGTTCTTGCTTAGCAAAGTGTCGGAGATCAGATTCTTCCTTATGTCTGGCACATGCATGACATTGGTGAGAGTTAGCTCATTTCCTGAAGTCAGCTTCAACACCACTTTCCCGTAACCTTCCACCTTGGATGTGGATGAGTTCCCCATAAACAGATGCTCGTCGCTCTTGCTCTGCTGATAGGTGGAGAACATTCCCTTGTCAGAGCAGATGTGTCTGGTAGCACCTGTATCGTACCACCATTCCCTTGGGTTGTCTCCAACCATGTTGACTTCAGACACTACAGCACACAGATCTGCATCCGAGAGCATGCCTTCAGTCATGTTGGCTTGGGATTTCCCCTTGTCCTTGCGCGGATCAGCCTTGTTACGACACTCGTCAGCCTTGTGACCCATTTTGCCACACTTGTGGCACTTTCCACTGAACTTCTTAGCTGGTTGCTTCTTGAAGTTGTTGGAGCTTTGGGGCTGAAACTTCCGCTTCTTCCCTTTGTCCTTGTCCTTGTGTTCAGCCAGATTAGCCTTCTGTTCAACAGGCTGAACCCCATCTGCCTTGCGGTTGGTTGACTCAATCCGCAGCCTGACTATCAAGTCTTCCACAGTCATTGCCTTTCGCTTGTGCTTAAGGTAGCTCTTGAACTCCTTCCAGCCTGGAGGGAGCTTCTCAATGAAAGCAGCCACCTGGAACGTCTCACAAATGGACATCCCTTCAGCAATGATCTCATGTGTAAGAAGCTGAAGCTCTTCGACCTGTTTCATGATGGGCTTATTGTCCACCATCTTGAAGTCCAGAAACTTCGTCACTGCGAACTTCTTCGAGCCTGCATCCTCAAACTTGTACTTCTTCTCCAAAGCAGTCCAGAGCTCCTTGGAGGTCTTGATCTTGCTGTACACATTGTACAGTGGATCTATCAGGCGGCTTTGAACCCAACCTTAGCACAGAAAATCTGTATGAGTCCATGCCTCAACACTGGCGAGGAGGTATGCATCTGTATTGTGAGGCGACAGCACATGCTTATCCTCATTCAGATACTTCTCCAGCTTCAACGTGGTCAGGAAGAAAAACATTTTCTGCTGCCATGTCTTGAATCCAGTGCCATCAAACTTTTCTGGTATCAAGCCTGCGTTCACAGCGCCAGACATATGGACTGTCAGTTGGACAGTCTGAAAAGCAGCTGGATGGACAGTCTGACGAACCTCAGAAGTTCCGACCACTGCGGCTTGCAGATTAGCCGCCGATAGGTTTGCATCTTGCAGATTCACAGCTTGCACATTCCCTATTGGCAAATTCACCGCTGACAGACCACTCCCAAACTGAATTTGGGGCATCGACTCAGTTCGGCTTCCGTTTCCAGCTCCTGTAATATCAGCAACAGATTTCTCGATGTTATCACCCATGAGAATTGAATCTGTTCATAGGAACGCAACCCGAAGTCAATAATTTAAATCTCGAATTAATTAGAAAATTCGAAATAAAATATTGTCAGATATGATTTTCGAAGAAAATTCGAATGGCCAAGACACATTCGAAATTTAATTCGAACAAAATTCCAGATGCGATTTTTCCTGTAAAGAAACGTTAGAAACCGCAAATACAGATTCAAATCTAATTTCCGGCAAAAGACAGATTATAAAACACATAAATTAATCAGCGTAAATACAGAATCGCAGATCTGGAAATACAGAAACAAAATTATTCCTGCACAGAATATTAGAATCACAAATTCAGAATGAAATTCCTGCGCACAGAAGCAGCAAATACAGAATTAAATTGCTGCACACAGAAACAACAAATAACAGAAGTGAAAATACAGTAAGCAGTTCGCAGAATTACAGATCTGGGAAAAAAAACCAAAATGAATTTCTGCAAAGAACAGAATGTATATTTCCTGCGAATCTGAATTGAAAACTGCACAGAAATAAGTCACGATCTGCAGAAAAGTAACGAACAACAGTTGTACAGATTCAGGAAAAAATTCGGACAGATTTTTTCTGTACAGAATCAAAAATTCCTGTGCAAAACCGAAAAAATCCTATACCGAATCACAGTACAGAAATCCTGCAAACAACCAGTTAGAATTCGGAACTACAGATCCGAAAAAAAAAACGAATGTAAATTCGATAACAAAAATCCGGAAATGTTCCTGCGAGATCAATAAAACTCAGGAAGCACAAATTTCGTTAGCGCGATTAGAGCAGTTTAAGCGAGTTCAGAATTAAGACTGTAGGAACGCAAATTAAATAGAATAAATTATCCTTAAATCTTGTAAATAAGGGCCTAATCTTTTTAATTTTAAAACAGGGCGGCTAAAATGTTAACGCGGGTTAAGATTGATACAAGTTTATTGCCCAAGAGTTGTTATCTAATGGGCAATAGTATAAGATTCTTTATCCAAAGGTTATTGTCCAAGAGCTATTATCCAAGAGACAAAGTGCAAGGTTATTACCCAAGGGACGGGAAGGAAGCTTCCTACCACCTTCCTCCTCCTTGGATTTGCCTATAAATAGAGAGCATTGGGTGAGAGTGAAAGGGGCTGAAAAACGCGGAAGCGCTGCCAAGCTCTCGTCTCTCAAAAACGCTCTCAAAACGCTCTCTCTCGGGAAGGCTCTAGTGGATCGTCGGAGCTCGTTTAGTGTCGTTTCCGGTGGCCAAGAGGAGCATTGGAGGCTCTCAGACGCCTAGAAGCCAAGCAAGGCGAAAGACGAGCCAAACCGATCGTCGAGGGTGAGTTTTCTCCTCTCGTATTTCTGTTTTCATTCGCGACGGCGACCGCCGCTAGGATCACGGCGACCGTCGGCTCGAAGGAGGCAACCGCCGGAATGAGACGGCGCCCGCCGTGAGGAACACGGTGACCGCCGGCATGAGACGGCGCCCGCCGTGAAGATCCCGGCGCCCGCCGTGATGTTGTGGCCAGCCGCCGTGAAGAAGGGCCAAGGAGCGGCGCCCGCCGTAGTTGAGCGGCGCCCGCCGTAGTTGGGCGGCGCCTGCCGTGCTTGAGGCGGCGCCCACCGTATTTAAGGCGGCGCCCGCCATGATTGTTGTGGCGCCCGCCGTGAAGTGTTGGTGGCCGTGGTTGTTGGTGTTGGCTTCCGTAGCCTTCGTTCGGGTTTCATTTCCTTCGATTCCTTTCGTTCTTTCGTAGATCGGTATTGTTGTTTGTCGAATCTAACTTAGGGTTTCTGTATGGGTCGAACCGAAGGTACCGGAGTTGTCAGATTCGTCTCTGTGTCGAGCCCGGAATCCCGTCGTTAGACTTCGTTCAATCTCTGCGGACTCAGGCAAGTGGCGGTTCGCTCTTGCTCATCGTTCCATATTTACATTAATTATTAGTTGTTTATCTGAGTAATTAATTTGGAATGATTACTGTGTTTGTCTGGAATTGGTTTTATAAACGGTTTTGGAAAATCATATAATAGGTTGTATATCTGTTAGAATGACGCTATTATCTGTGATCGTCTTCCGGGCATTTATGTGGATTTATCATGTACTATGGTTGTGTTGTAACTGTAAGTTAGCACGAGTATTTGTAGGAACGCCTGGATCCTGAGAGTTCCATGCGCGTTCCTTTATAACTGTAAGGGCGATGAAGACCCAACGATTGTTGAAGTTTGAACTCAGTGAGGTTCATTCTTTTAAAGGGCGAGCAAGACCCTACGATAGTAGAAGTTTGGACTCTGTGAGGTTCATTATTTCGATGTAGATTCAGAGGTTTGGACTCGGTGAGGTTCATTCCTTAGATATGGATCCTGCGTGACAGGGACATATATTAAAAGCTTTTAATGTGTTAATCGTTTTGGAATTAAATAAGATAAGGTGCCCGAGAGCACTTAATTAATATACCTTTGGCGAGTAGTGCAACTAAGTAAATAGTGCAGCTAGGAAAGCTCGTCTTGACTTTTGATCAGAGTACGTTCTCTTTCCAATCTGGATTCGCTGTAAGCGATGAGGTTGGTCGTGAACCGAAACATCTTAGTCAGTTTTTAAATCATCGTTATGTGGTTCTGTAAGATCCAGACTTGAATGTAGTACGTTCTCCTTCCGATCTGGATTCGCTGTAAGCGGTGAGGTTGGTTGTGAGCCGAAGCATCTCAGTCAGCTTTTAATCGCTGTTGTTTGATTCTGTAAACTTTCCAGATTTGTCATATTTCCTTAAAGACTCATTTCCTTTGGAGTCTTCTTTCGGGTCGATTTCTGTGAAGATTAAGTCTTCCAGAATCTTCTCTTGTGCATACCTCTTGTTGTTATTCCGTAAAAGTGCCGGGTTATGTATCGTCCATTCGGTTATTATTCGAGGGACAATGATAGTAAACGGTTACGATCACTCAAACCACTCTGCTTTTTACCCTTGCTAGTCTATTCAAGTAGACTAACCCACGAACATTGTTCTCCGCATGTGGGCTGGTGTCATCCGTTCGATTCGGCACATCAGATAGAGCAAAGATATGAGGAGACTAGATTTACTATGAAGACGACGGTTGTTTTTTGATGTTTTAATAATTTCTTTTAATCAGGTTGAGATCCTTGGGCAGGTGATCATTACGATCACAACCCTTTTTTGTAATATCTTTTATAAGACTTCCGCTGTACTTTGTTTAAACTTTGTATTTGTCCTATTCTGGATTGGGATGTAATCCCGTAACTCATGTTTTATTTGATTGATGTTTTGATTTGAATACTTTGATCATTATGTATCAATGGTATTCCATGAATTGTATTTAAACCGGTAAAGCCTTGGGTGATCTCGGTAAGGAACACTGGGGTCACTGGCGGTAATACATTTCCAAATGGGTTAAGATTTGGGAATGTTACAGTTGTGGTATCAAAGCTAAAGTTTTTAAAACGGGTTGGGTATTTGAAAACCATTTACTCGTTTTCGATTGAAAGGTATTTTCAAAAGGCTATGAGTTTAAAAATAAAAACGGTGTTTTCATTTTCAACCGTTCATAGTCATGTCTTCTGTACAGTCTGATATAGTAAGCTTGCTTCTATATCTAGAAAGACTAATTCCTTCCCCGTTGCCCTGTTAGATATGGGTGCATTCTGTTCTCTTCAGAGAAACCCGAGAGAAGCCGAGGTGGTTTCGCCATCTCCAGTTAGGCTTGATTCCCAGTTCGCTCGTTGTGAGTTGAGGTTGTAGAACCTAGTAACTCGGTTTGAGTCAATCAATAGAAATTACCAAGTTGATCTATTCTAAGTTGATTTTATTACGATAAATATATCAGAATGATATTAATGTGATAAAATCCTTGGAATTTGATCGGTAAACAGATGGTGAACACGAAGAACGTTATCCGTGCTGGTGTTGGGCCGAGTAATGACCCCAGACCAAACCCGAGGATTGTTGCAGACCCATCAGGAGAGCGTGAGTCTGTCTTCAATAATAATCCAGGAGGCAATGGCCAAGCTCAGGCCGACGCTCCAGTAGTGCTCGATGCAGCGACAGTCGCAGCAATTCGGGGGATTGTTCTGCAAGCAATCACCGAGATAATGAGGCGAATCGCACCTCAGGCACAAGGAGTGCCAGTACCTCTAGAAGTTCCGAGGTTTGAGGAACCAGAGAACCAGGTACTACAGGGAGGCGTGATCAGGAATAGAGGGGAGTATGGCCGAGCTCTGAAGGCCATTAACTCTATGAGACCTGACAGTTATGATGGAAAATGAGAGCCAGTCAGAGTGGTTCATTGGTTCTCATATATGGAACGGTTGTTTCGTAATGTTGAGTGCACTGAAGCAGAGAAAGTGCACATAGCTTCTCTACAGTTGAAGGAAGAAGCTAGTGAATGGTGAGAGAGTACCGGCTTAGCTGATAGCCCGGTTTTGAACTGATCAATGTTTAAGACTAAGATGACGGATCGTTTCTTCTCTCGAGCTATGAGAGAGGAGAAACACAAGGAGTTCTTGTATCCTAAGACGAATGGATTGAAGGTGACCGAGCTGGCCACTAAATTCAATCATTTGCTACAGTATGCTGAACCAGAGATATCCAGTGAGACACAGAAGATCTGGTACTTCCATGAATGGATGACCCAGATATTAAGCCATGGATGGTGCACCACACATGCTCTACTCTGGAGCAGTACGTGGATGCGGCCTACAAGTTGGAAGTCACACTGGAGGAGTCCGCTCATAAGCGGGAGAATCAAGTTAAGGGAAATGGTGGACAACAGGATCGCCAGGTTGGTTCATTCAAACGACCGACATCGCCTACCAAGTTTGAGAAGTCTGGTCGTGCTAAGATCGAGACAACTCAGTCTGACTCTGCCAGGGGCTCAGGTTGGAGCAGCGGAGTGATTCAGTGTCACAATTGTGGTGCATCTGGGCACAAAAGTTTTGCATGTTGGAATGAGAAGAAGGCATGTTTTGGTTGTGGGAAGGAAGGGCATATGCAGAGGTTCTATCGGCAGGAAATGCAGAAAGGAGCGGAGTCTCATCAGGGGTTTGTTAATCCAAACAACAGACCTAGGTTTAAACCAGCAGAGACTTCCAATCCTTCGATGCAGACAACTGCGGAGAATAAAGGGAAAGCCTCAATGGCTTCTGGAAATCAGAGTCAACGTCTTTATGTGATGCGTGAGGCAGATGGACCCTATGATCCTAATGCTTAGAGTACTTTGTATCTGCGTTCTACTTTTGTTAATGTGTTGTTGATGTGGGTGCTACCCAGACTTTCATTTTGGATGGTTGTAAGTTAAGTTGTGTGTGCAACGAGGTTGTGAACCTTTTGTTGTAACTCTTCTTATATATGAACCTTTCGTTTATACCAAGTTAATGTTTCGTTGCTTGGTATGGGGTAAGGTCTCGTGTTCGAGACTCACCAACAACCTCTTAGGAGATGGCTGCCTATTAATTAGGTGGAGCTACCAAGGATGGGTTGAGAGGTATGTACAGCGGCTCATGGCAACAGTGGACACTGGTAATGGCTGGGCCTGGGCTCGAAGCCACTAGTGAGTCGTCTGTGAACCATGTAGTGGGCTGGTCCATAATGGTGACCATTTAGTGGGAACCAATCGTCTGTCGGAATTGTCGATTACCATCAAGGGTAAGAAATTCAAAGCGATTTGACCTAAATAACCATGGTCCCATACGATAATTATTCTCGGTATGGATTGACGAAAGCGTCATAAGGCGATGATCGACTTCAGTTTTTGATATTCCTGTGGTTAGAGGATTTACGGGTGTCTTTTCAGAAGATATTCTTGGATACCCCGAATCGTGTTGTGGAGTTTGCCGTTGATCTCGAGCCGAGTACCATGCCGATCTCTGAGGCACCGTACCGGATGGCTCCTGTTGAGATGCAAGAGTTGAAGAAGCAACTCAAGGATCTTCTTGACAAAAGTTATATAAAGCTGAGTGCATCACCTTGAGTAGGAGTGCCCTAGTTTTATGTGTCAAAAAGAAAGATGGACCATTTTGACTTTGTTTTGACTTTCGAGAGTTGAATAAAGTCACGATCAAGAGCAAGTATCTGTTGCCAAGGAGTGATGATCTGTTGGATCAACTACAAGGAGCAAAAGTTTTCTCCAAGATCGACCGGAGGTCTGGTTTTTATCAGCTCAGGATCCGTGAGGATGATATTTCGAGGATTGCGTTCGGACGAGAGATGGTCACTACGAGTTTGTAGTCATGCCATCTGGGCTTCGAATGCTCCAGCAGTTTTCATGAACCTAGTGCATCGATGTTTTAGACCAGTACTTGAATAAGTTCATAGTGGTCTTCATCAATGGCATTTTGATATTTTCCCGAGCAAGGAAGCTCACAGGGAACATCTACGGATTGCTTTATCGGTCCTTAGACCAAGTCAGTTGTACGCAAAGTGGGCTAAGTGCGATTGTTGGATCTAGAAGTGGCTTTCTTAAGCCATGTGATCAATAAGAATGAGGTTATGGTTATTCCCCAGAAGAGTGAATCAGTAGTTGTTTGGAAGCGGCCTCAGGGTGTAAGCGAGGTGCGCAGTTTCCCAGAGCTTGCTGAACATTATAGACGGTTCATGGAAGGATTTTTCTAAGATCACTCCACCTATGACCAGTCTGTTCCGCAAGATCAACAAGAAGTTGTCTGGGATGACAAGTGCAAGACCAATTTTCAAGAAGTTGAAACAGTGTCCGACTTATGCATCGGTTTTGGCATTGTCGGAAGGAATGATGGTTATATGGTCTATAGTAATGCTTCGAGAAATGGGTTGGGATGTGTCTTTGATGCAGAGGGGCAAGGTTATTGCATACGCATCTAGACAATTGAAAACCTATGAAGCAAACTAACCAACACATGACCTAGAACTAGCAACAATAGTGTTTGCATTGGAAACTGAGGTTACTTGGGTGACCCAGAGGTCAGCAAAAGTTTTTCTCCAGAAGATTGTTCGTTTACATGGCATTCCTAAGACCATTGTATCGGATCGAGATGGCCGATTCATGTCAAGTTTATAGCAAGAACTTCACAAGGCCATGGGAACTAAATTGAGATTCAGCAGCGTTTCATCCTCAGACAGATGGTCAGTCTGAAAAGACCATCTAGACCCTGGAGGATATGCTAAGAAGCATACGTACTCGATCATCCGACTAGCTGGGAAGACAGCCTAAGTCTGATTGAGCTCACGTACGATAATAGCTAGCATGCTACGGTCAAGATGGCTCAGTTAGAAGCTTTGTATGGTCACAGATGCAGATCTCCGATTTGTTGGGATGATAATGCCGACAAGATTCTGCTTGGATCAGAGTTGGTCGAAAGGACAACTTCGAACATTGCTTGATTAGACAGAGATGTTGACCGCTCGAGGTCGACAAAAGTCTTACGCAGATCAGAAGCGTAGAAGTGTCAAGTTCGAGGTTGGTGGCAAAGTACTTGTCAGAGTATCGCCATCCAAGGTGTTTTCAGGTTTGGTAAGCGTGGGAAACTTAACCCTCGCTACGTGGGACCATTCAAGATTCTGGATAGAGTAAGATCTCTAACATACCGTTTGGCATTGTCGCCATCGGCATACCCAGTGTATAATGTGTTTCACGTATCCTTGCTAAGGAAATTCGTGCCAAGATGAGTCTCATGTGCTAAGCTTTAAGGACATCGAGATTCAGACAATGATGCTTGAGAGGAGATGCCAGTGTGCATTCTCGAACGCCGTGTGAAGTAGTTGTGCAACAAGATCGTACTGTTGGTACAAGTTCTGTGGTCCAGGTCTGGGACTGAGGAAGTTACTTGGGAAACCGAGGCAGAGATGCTCAGACACTTTCCCGAGTTGTTTTTCGGCCAAGTTTCGGGGTCGAAACTTCTTTTAAGGGGGAGGTGATGTGATACCCCGTAATTTTGTAAGGCTATTTTGGGAATTATGGATTTTTCCCGAGCGCCAGTTTGGTACGTCGGATTTAATTCTGAAGGTTTGAGACATTCTGTAATGTGCTCTGTATCTGTAATATTTTTCTCAGTGAAGAATTATACAGTCGAGATGTTTTGGAAGTTCGTACTCATTCGTGTACGACTTTTGTTAACACGGGTTAAGATTGATATAAGTTTATTGCCCAAGAGTTGTTATCTAATGAGCAATAGTACAAGATTCTTTATCCAAAGGTTATTGTCCAAGAGCTATTATCCAAGAGGTAAAGTGCAAGGTTATTACCCAAGGGACGGGAAGGAAGCTTCCTACCACCTTCCTCCTCCTTGGATTTGTCTATAAATAGAGAGCATTGGGTGAGAGTGAAAGGGGTTGAAAAACGCGGAAGCGCTGTCAAGCTCTCGTCTCTCAAAAACGCTCTCTCTCGGGAAGGCTCTAGTGGATCGTCGGAGCTCGTTTAGTGTCGTTTCCGGTGGCCAAGAGGAGCATTGGAGGCTCTCGGACGCCTAGAAGCCAAGCAAGGCGAAAGACGAGCCAAACCGATCGTCGATGGTGAGTTTTCTCCTCTCGTATTTCTATTTTCGTTCGCGACGGCGACCGCCGCGAGGATCACGGCGACCGCCGGCTCGAAGGCGGCGACCGCCGTGAAGATCCCGGCGCCCGCCGTGATGTTGTGGCCAGCCGTCGTGAAGAAGGGTCAAGGAGCGGCGCCTGCCGCAGTTGAGCGGCGCCCGCCGTAGTTGGGCGGCGCCCGCCGTGCTTGAGGCGGCGCCCGCCGTGATTGTTGTGGCGCCTGCCGTGAAGTGTTGGTGGCTGTGGTTGTTGGTGTTGGCTTCTGTAGCCTTCGTTCGGGTTTCGTTTCCTTCGATTCCTTTCGTTCTTTCATAGATCAGTATTGTTGTTTGTCGAATCTAACTTAGGGTTTCTGTATGGGTCGATCCGAAGGTACCAGAGTTGTCAGATTCGTCTCTGTATCGAGCCCGGAATCCCGTCGTTAGACTTCGTTCAATCTCTGCGGACTCAGGCAAGTGGCGGTTCGCTCTTGCTCATCGTTCCATATTTACATCAATTATCAGTTGTTTATCTGAGTAATTAATTTGGAATGATTACTGTGTTTGTCTGGAATTGGTTTTATAAACGGTTTTGGAAAATCATATAATAGGTTGTATATCTGTTAGAACGACGCTATTATCTGTGATTGCCTTTCGGGCATTTATGTGGATTTATCCTGTACTGTGGTTGTGTTGTAACTGTAAGTTAGCACGAGTATTTGTAGGAACGCCTGGATCCTGAGAGTTCCATGCGCGTTCCTTTATAACTGTAAGGGCGATGAAGACCCAACGATTGTTGAAGTTTGAACTCAGTGAGGTTCATTCTTTTAAAGGGCGAGCAAGACCCTGCGATAGTAGAAGTTTGGACTCTGTGAGGTTCATTCTTTCGATGTAGATTCAGAGGTTTGGACTCGGTGAGGTTCATTCCTTAGATATGGGTCCTGCGTGACAGGGACATATATTAAAAGCTTTTAATGTGTTAATCGTTTTGGAATTAAATAAGATAAGGTGCCCGAGAGCACTTAATTAATATACCTTTGGCGAGTAGTGTAGCTAAGTAAATAGTGCAGCTAGGAAAGCTCGTCTTGACTTTTGATCAGAGTACGTTCTCTTTCCAATCTGGATTCGCTGTAAGCGATGAGGTTGGTCGTGAACCGAAACATCTTAGTCAGTTTTTAAATCATCGTTATGTGGTTCTGTAAGATTCAAACTTGCATGTAGTACGTTCTCCTTCCGATCTGGATTCGCTGTAAGCGGTGAGGTTGGTTGTGAGCCGAAGCATCTCAGTGAGCTTTTAATCGTTGTTGTTTGATTCTGTAAACTTTCCAGATTTGTCATATTTCCTTAAAGACTCATTTCCTTTGGAGTCTTCTTTCGGGTCAATTTCTGTGAAGATTAAGTCTTCCAGAATCTTCTCTTGTGCATACCTCTTGTTGTTATTCCGTGAAAGTGTCGGGTTATGTATCGTCCATTTGGTTATTATTCGAGGGACAATGATAGTAAACGGTTATGATCACTCGAACCACTCTGCTTTTTACCCTTGCTAGTCTATTCAAGTAGACTAACCCACGAACTTTGTTCTCCGCATGTGGGCTGGTGTCATCCGTTCGATTCGACACATCAGATAGAGCGAAGATATGAGGAGACTAGATTGACTATGAAGACGACAGTTGTTTTTGGATGTTTTAATAATTTCTTTTAATCGGGTTGAGATCCTTGGGCAGGTGATCATTACGATCACAACCCTTTTTTGTAATATCTTTTATAAGACTTCCGCTGTACTTTGTTTAAACTTTGTATTTGTCCTATTCGGGATTGGGATGTAATCCCGTAACTCATGTTTCATTTGATTGATGTTTTGATTTGAATACTTTGATCATTATGTATCAATGGTATTCCATGAATTGTATTTAAACCGGTAAAGCCTTGGGTGATCTCGGTAAGGAACACTGGAGTCACTAGCGGTAATACATTTCCAAATGGGTTAAGATTTGGGGGTGTTACAAAAGAGCCCGGCGCCACATGTTAAAATGAGTTCCAACACTCCAAACAACAATCGCGATGATTTTCCGCGCGCGCCTTTGAATCCTGTGCAGATTGCTCAAGCAAATCAAGTCTCAGAGGTTTCGGAAGAGGTTAGTTGTTCTTTCTTATCTTGAATTTAGGTCGGAAGAGGCATTACACAATATCTTTGCTAATCGCGATGATTTTTTGCACGCGCCTTTGAATCCTGTGCAGATTGCTCAAGCAAATCAAGCCTCGGAGGTTTCAGAAGAGGTTAGTTGTTCTTTCTTATCTTGAATTTAGGTCGGAAGAGGCATTACACAGTATCTTTGCTAATCGCGATGATTTTCCGCGCGCGCCTTGAATCCTGTGCAGATTGCTCAAGCAAATCAAGTCTTAGAGGTTTCGGAAGAGGTTAGTTGTTCTTTCTTATCGTGAATTTAGGTCGGAAGAGGCATTACACGGTATCTTTGCTTGTTAGTTGTTCCTTATTTATCCTGAATTTAGGTCAGAACAGTATCTGTTGATTCCCGATTCAACGATCGTGAAGGTGCTAAGAGTCAACATGCCCTTAGCTCGGGTTTGTTGAGGATTTGTTTGTTTTGGGGACGTCCTCAACAACTCCTTAGTCTCTAGCTTCGCGTAGGGCAGGGCCTCCGACTCCGCGGTTTAGTTCTGGTGTTGATATTACTCCTTCACGCCTTCTCCAGATTGTGCATGGTTGTTCTCGAGCTCCAGCAACCTTCTACGCAATATTCTCCTGAAAATACCCCGGAGATGGCTTCTCCGGGGGCGGGCTCTCCGACGCTCAAGTCAGTTTTCTATACGGAAAGCATATATATATATAAGAAACAAGATTAATGGATTTACCTATCCGTCAAGTTACCTTTACCGAGTGTCCTCACCCTTTATTTTATTAGTAAAGAGTCGAACTTTCTAGTATTGATTATTCCATCAAAGACACATCTATGAAGCTTACGAGGACCGCGCTCAACAATCAACCAAATTTCTCTTTAAGGGTCTAAAGTCACACCGGGAAGAAGTCATGAAATGACATCTTCATGAAGGAGTAACATGAAGGATTCACGAAAGAGGTTCGCGAAGAGAGCCTACGAAGGGGATCCGCGAGGGGGAGTGCTCCGGAAGGAGAGCTCCGTGAAGGCGGGCTAGAGAAGGGGAGCTCCGTGAAGGCGGGCTCGGGAAGGAGAGCTCCGTGAAGGTGAGCTCCGTGAAGGTGAGCTCGCTGGGATATGGCTCCGTGAATGATATCACCATCTCAACCCAATAATTAGGAAAGTGGTATAGAAGATTAATTATTGCTAGGTAGGCTCTCGAAATGAGTGTAACTAGTGGGAGTTTAGTCTTAAAACACATGTTTGAAACAACATGCTCATTGTAATTTTGCCGCACTATTCCTCATTTTTGGTTAATTAATTATAGCTCAATGTTGGCTTAGTCCCATTCTTATGCTTCTCATTTAGTGTCTCGAACACATTATGAATCAAGATTAGGGCGGAATTCCAGCTAGTAAATCTTACCCACAACCGGTATAAGTTGGGCACAAGGAGCGAGCCTGCACCATGGCGTGAATTGCGGCGGCCAGCGGGAAGAGTTCCGCGACGACGTGAGTTGCAGCTCCGCGAAGAGGATGGGCTCCGCGTAGGCGCGTTCTTCGCGAAGACGAAGAACGAAGATGAGTTCAACGGCCAAGACAAAGGATGCGAGTTGCAGCTCCGTGAAGGTGTGTTCTTCGCCGGAGATGTTCTGCGCGTACAGGATCGACTACTAATCCCGACAATGCCGTAGACGCGTTTGCGGCCCATCTTGTCGTTGAGCTGGCCGTAGAAGAGCTGGCCGATGAGGGTCCCGCAGAAGGCGACCCTGTTGACCGCCGCAGAGACGTTGGGGGGCAGGGTCCCGGGCCGAGAGGCGGGGTCCGTGTAGTAGATGCGCCCCAGCAGCTTCGTCACCAGCGAGATGCTGAACAGGTTGTACGCGTCCGTGAAGAACCCCCGGGCCTGTCACCACGATCGCCGTGAAGTGGCACCATTGCGTCATCGTTGCATCCAATGCGTCCAGCACTTTCAGTTGTTCTCTCGTCATTGCTATTGCTAATTAATTCCGAAACTTATGAAAGGAAGTGAGGAAGGCAAGCCTGAGGAATTGCAAGAGAAGAGAAGCGAGATGAAAGATCGAAGAAGACGAGCAAGAGATGAGGTTGTAGAGCTTGACGGGTGACAATGGGGCCGGAGATGGTGACGGATTAGACCAAGAATGTGCGGGCCGGAAAGAAGAAGAGCGGGATTAGGATAAGCACCGCTGACTGCGTTCATTGTTGCCGTTGGAGGATGTGAGATGCTTCCGGTCTTCTACGAAATCTCGCTCTCATCACTTCCTCCATTAGAGCCTTCTCCCACCCCCCTCCCTCGTTGTCTCACCCCACCCCTCTTTTTATACTGTTGCGGCGTTCCCTTTTATCATTGTTTCTTTGTCAGCGGATTGCCCTATATTCCTTTGGGCCTTTGGCCCTTCTTATCCCATTAAGTGGGCTTTTAGGCCCATACAGATCTCGCTCCCACAGTATACCTACAAGTTAGGGAAAAAGAGTAAAAATAGTTGGCCTCTTCAGATTTACAATGTTATAAACACTTCTTTTTTTGTTATAGGTTATTGTTAGTCAAGAATGGGAAAGAAACTACAGCATAAGTCTGTACATCGTATCTTGATATTTTTCCTCCTACCGCTATTTGAATAATATAGAATGTTACATACAAACTCACAACTTGCTATTATGGACTTTTCTGTAGCTCATATCATCAGTGTCGCCAATTATATGTGAATAGTTCATTAAATCACTTAATCTGCAACATAAGTCTGTACATCATCATACTTGAGAGAAATTGACGATGACAAGAAGAATATGTGCAACACAGTCCTAGGGCTCCAGTAATTTTACTAGGGCAACAAAGCCCTCGACAACTAATAAGCGCACAAAATCCTGATGTAAAATGAAGATGAAATGTATATAGTAGACTGGATAAGTTACTAAATGAAAAAAATACAAATCGTGAAAATCTAGCAAAATCAAAAATAAAATTCACATCAACATACTAAAGAGAAGACATTGAGCATTATAAAGATGACAAAGGTAAGTGTGGGATCAGTTACCATCCTGTGTTAGCTCGTCAAACAACATCATAACATCTATCTTTAAATGAGTTGGTTCGACGGTGGAAGCAAACTTTCCAAGATTTGTGACAGCAGACCTCCTTACCATAGGCATGTCATCTTGGCACAATTGGGTATATATTGACCTCAGCTCTGTCTTCAACATCTCTGGGACACTTGGGTAAGCTATGTGAAACAGGCCACAAGCAGATACTCAAGCAGTAAACCATTCACCAGCTTAAAGTGAATTTGTATTCACACTTGCCTAATTAATGGGCAACTTCCAGATTTACATTGACTTAAAAATATGAATTTGTATCAAACTTGCATATCACGAGGGAAGATTTCAAGGGTACAAATAAAACACTTCAAAACAGAAATCAAAAGCACAAACAAAATCAATAAAAGAAAGAAAAACACTAAGGCATTACATCAAGCACTGTCCCACAAGAATTTTGCATCTTCTAATAAAAGAGAAGATCTACAGAATAACAGACTTTGAAGGCGGTACCCGAACGGGATAGTAGCCAAGCACTGTCCCACCAAGGTTTAAATCAGTTCTTGCTCCACCTGTTGAACAATGAGGGCAAAAAACAAAGAAATATGAAGGCATTGAATAATTACTTCTGATTTTTCAACACCCAATTTTGCAAATATACTAAAAGTGACATATTTGCAAAGGCGCAAGTAAGCTTCACCAGATCTTGTTTATATGATACATACATCGATACAAAGCAGATTCAACTTAATCTAAATCCCAAGCACATAACTCGAAGATTTTACCAGTAAACCCAAGTGGGTCCGGTCTGCAAAGTCAAGTCGGGGTCTGCAAAATCTGGGCACGTGGTCCAGGCGCGAGGCTAGTCACGGGTGGTGCGAGATGGGAAGATCTGGGTTGAGCCGAGTTGGTGGTGGCTCAAGCGGTGGGTCCGATGGACAGATCTGTGCGAGGCGGGCGCGACCAGGCTCAGTGCGACTCGAGTGGGTCTACGGTGGGTTCGATCGTGGTGGCTCGGATCTAGCGCGGTGTGGGTTAGATGGTCGTAAGGTGGGTGTGGCCGTGTGGGCAAGAGGAAGAGAGGGAGATAGAGGAAAGCTTTAGACGGCAGGTCCTTGAGGTGTGTATGTTCATATATTGTGAAAGCCTCTTCAAATCCACTTCAACGTCCCACTTGTGTACTTGAAAGGGCAACTTCTAATTCTCATCATTGTAGGTTTTTCAAAACCTCTTCACATCCTCTTCAACGTTCTATCAAAGACAGTCTCTTCACAATCTCTTCAACGTCTATCATACACTAGTACAAAAAAAGGGATTAACTGCACTAATATTGGAGCGGATTTATAAAACCGAGATACAGAAAAAAAAACCAACCCCGGTTATTCAAAATAACGCGGTGTATAAGTTTTTTTTAATTAATTAAACTCGTACCGCAGTTTCTAAATATCAACCGCGGTAAACAAAAAACACTGACCACAGATATAATTGTAACGCGATACCAGGCTTATATTAAATATTTTAATATATTTTATTAAATAATAATATAATATTAATTATATTATTATAATTATTTTATTAAAGTTAAAAATCACAATAATAATAATAAAAAAAAGAACATGTTCGACCCGTCGGGTCAATCCGAATCCGTTCGACCCAAAATTTTTATCAACCCGATCGATCCGAATCCGACCCGAACCCGAATCCGACCCGCCCGATCCACTTAAGAGGTCTAACTGCAACCGTGGTACACTGAACCGCGGTTAGATTCAACCGCGGGCACCAGACAATCGATCGATTCCCTTGTTGCTCACCGGCCGCCGAGACCCTTTCATTCCCCATTCTCTGTCTCCTTCCCGCTCCTCCGAGTACCCGCAGCCCCTCAATGTCCACCGCCGCCGCCGATTTGGATTCCGACGAATGGGAGCTCGTCAATGATGACGGCTTCGTCTACAAGCGCAAGAAGCGCCCTCTAGACCCCTCGGCAATCGCCCGCCCCGCCGACCCGCCGCCGGATCCGAAACTCGAAGTCAGATAGATGAGAGAGAGGAAGCACGCCGCTCTTCTCAAGGTCAGACACAAGTACCTGTCAAGCACCTCGAGTGCAATGGAGCGAAGCGCCAGGGAGAAGCAGAAAGAGCGTAATGCTGGAGAAACCCTAGGACAAGAGAACAACCACCCCGTAGATGGGGGATTCCAAGGGGTTTCGTTGCTGGATGAGCTTCTATCGCAGGTAATTTTAGTTCATCTCGGTTTGTTCGCTAGGGTTTCTAATGAACTAGGGGAAGATTTAAAACCCATTTGGTTGCTGAAAATGTAAATTGATCTTCCAAAATTCGTCAATTTTTAGAGTACTGGGGAATTTGCATTTAACACAAATTGGTTATATGGTTTTCATTCATGTTTGGTTTGGTCAATTGGCGTGTATCATTTTTTTCCCAATTTTGAATCAGTTCAATGGTATTTTGAATCGTTATCGATACCAAAGCAGGGAAGGCTAGTAATTATGGTATCTTTTTCCCGTTTTGAATTGATACCACCCCAAGCAGGGAACGCTAGTAACTGGGGTATCTTTTTCCCGATTTTGAATGGGTTTTGTGGTTTTTTTTTTTGGTTTTCGATATCTAAAGCAGGGAACGCTGGTAATTGAGGTATCTAGTTTTACGATTTTGAATCAGCTTAGTATTGTTTTCTCAATTTGATCTCAGGAAATCGGATAGTGCTAGTAATTTCTTTGATTTCGTCACTTTTCTCTAGTAAGTTATTCAAATATGTTTTTATTTAATTGTACCTTATCAAGGGAAGCCAGTAAGTCTTACAAGACTATCAATTCTGATGTCTAGGACGTTGGGGTCAAAACTATATACATAATAGTCTCAATCTTTTACCATGATATAAGGGGCATGATTGTAAATATATATAGAAGTTTACTATCTGCAAGTAGTAAAGAAATGCTTGGTGTATGAATGAGTGACATTCTAATGTATGTTATCAAAGCCCACTTTGATAGACCAGGTCATAGTGAAAACTACTGCAAGATTTTATTCTTTGCTTGGATAACAGACAATGTTTTGGGTGTGCAATTCTAATTCAGCATATATTTAGAATGAGCTTTTAAATTTAGCAGTTGTATGACTCAACTCTTATTTGTTGGTAGAGTGTGATTAGTCACTGATCATGGAAATAATTGATTAGCTTAGCATGCTTTTGTCTTGTATGTGTTGTTTAATATAAGGAGATCATGGAAAAAAATCATTTTGTTTAGCATGCCATTACTGACTTGCCTGTGCATTATCCTAAACTTAAGTACTCCATCACAAGGTTTTACGCTTCTATTGAGGGTTATTTAAGTTCAATCATATTGAATCCAGATTGGTTTTGATTATATCTGGGGCATATGGTGACATTCCAGATTGCTCCTTGATTGCTTTATTCTCTTTATTATTTTCCATTTGAATTCTGAGTTCACACAATTCTGATCATTTATGGCAATTGTTCCTTTGTTTGGATTGCTGATTTCAAGCTATTGTTTTTTGCTTAGCTATAGATATTTTATGGTTTTTTTTGTTTGTTTTGGATGAGGTTAGACATGTGGATATATAATTCCCCTTGCTATTTCATGGCAGAATCTGAACCATTATCTGTGTTTAATGCAGAAATTTTTCCACTATTGCATTGCTTATCCAGGAACAATTAGTTTTTAAATGGTCAATCACAAGTTTATGTTCTATTAATTGTGTTAAACATACTACGATACTTGTTAATTCAGGGAATGAGAAATCGGAAACATCTGGCCACCATCTACCGGTGGTGAATTCTAGTAAGATTACTTGGTAGTTCTTCGTCTTCCTTAACAAAATGTTAGCTGTTCTTCTTTGCCATGTTCCTGTCAACAGTTGGCACCTCAAAGTTGCGTGACCGCAGAGATACATGGCATTCTGAATGGTGGTCAGCTAAAGCTCTTCTGTTTGTGCTATTCATGATCTTGCCTTTCCTGGTTCCTAATGCAGTCATTGATCGTTATGGTAAATCCAAGCTCTGTGGACATTCTACACATTTTTTATCTTTAGTGAAAAAAATAACACTTGTGTATATCTTTGCAGGGGAAATTGCACATTTTGGCGCAGGGTACGACTTAGTTCTGTTAACATGTATCAAGTCATTATGATGCTAGTTTGAGCTGTTAATTTCTAACTCCTTGATTCACACCTTTTACAAGGTCTTCCTGTTGGTTCAGCTTGTAAGTGTCATCAGTTTCATCACATGGTTGAATGATTTTTGCCTCTCAGAAAAGTATACAGGAAGATGGTATGAAACACTGAAACAAGATTCACCATCCCAGCTATTGCATTCTGTAACTTCTGCTCATGGATCATTCTAACATGAGATTTTTCCTCCCCTTGTGAAGCCGAAACCACGTGATATCCCTTGCAACGGCTGCACATTTCGTATCTTTCGTGGGGATCGTATTGTTATACGTATGTACGCCCCCAAAACTTCTTGTGTGCTGAACATTTCCTTCATCACCTCCACACTGGCTCTGCTTTTACTGATGACTAGTGTTTCGGTTCATCCCAAAGTGAGTTTCCTTGATCATGATGTGTAGTCTCTACTAAAACCTTTTCATAGTCACCATATTGCACAGCTTTTTCAACCTTGGTAGTTTTGTGCTTGCAATAGGTTAATGCTGGCTTCTTGGCCCCTGGACTAGTGGGGCTTTATGTGGTTTTCATCTGCTGGTGTGCCATCAGAAGGTATGACAAACTTTGCCTCCCTATTTCTTTCTATTTTTGTGCAATATGTTATCTTGAAATTGTGGTTGCATTTGGACTGATTTTAGGGTATGGCTTCCTCTTGGAAAAATACTCAATTATGATCACATTTTGAGATGATGAAGCATCATAATCAAGGCCTTCATCATATCTAGCAATGGTTTCCATTCCCTTAGATGAGTGTACCTAAAATCTACATTTGTTTGTTTTTTGTTTCATAGTGAACCGCCAGGGACAAGCTGCAATAGGAAAGCAGAAGCTGCAAAGAGGACCGACTGACTTACCATCATAGTAATATACATTCCATTTCCTCAACATCTTTTTTGGAAACAGAGAAGTTGCTGCGATAAACTGATCATTCTCCTAAGATCACAATGACAACACTAACAATTGCTTAGGATGTAAGGACAAGTACCATTGATTTCTTTTTTGCAAGTACCTAGCTACGTACTATGGATTTTCTTGTAGATATATAATAGCAATGATATATATATAAAAAATCAGGATTATTATGTTTATGGAGTTTGTGTTGTGAGAAAATGAATGAATTGATTGATTGTGGTATATATATCAGGAATATTTTACTTATGATCGAGTTTATGTTGTGCGAAAATCAGAGAAAACCAATGTGTTATCAGGAATATTAAGTCGTATAATATACAGATTCTTAAAAATAAAAATAAATTACCGCGGTTGTTAGACGACGTGGTGTATTTAAAAATAAAATAAAACCAGACCACGGTTGGAACTAATCGCGGTCTGACATATTTACCACGGTTTTGGTGAACCGCGGTCTGGTTGTTTACCACGCTTGTGGTGAACCGCGGTCCGACTTACCACGGTTTTAGAGAAATGTGGCCCGAGAGTCGGACCGCGCCGAGAACAACCACGGACGGTAAACCATGGTTACCCGTTCTAAAAAACCGCGGTCCAGCCCTATATTTTGTACTAGTGATAAGTGCAGGAAATGGCATCCTCACAAAATATTATAGCAGCCTCTGGCCCATTTAACAAACAATCTACAAAGTCCGCTGGGCTCAAAGTATTGTACTATTTTCTGCATTTTGGACCTTTAAAAGATAGCATTGAATTGATCCAAAAAACCAACAAAGATAGCATTGAATTGGCAAAAAAGCCAACTTATAAATATAGAGATAGATGAGTCCGTCTATTTTGACGGTAGTTCAACGAAAGTATGTTGTGGGTGGCTAATTAAAGGCCGAGACTATATGCACGACAACATTTGGCGTACATGTGTTTACACATGTACGCCAAATGTGGGCGTACAGATTTGGCCTGTTTTCATCTGTACGCCAACATTTGGCGTACAAGTGTCGTGCGTATGGAAAAATTTCGTCGCGCATATAGTGGGACCGTAATTAAAAACGAGAGTCAAATAAGGGGTAGTTTTTGTAAATTTGAAGATAAAAGATGCTTTTTTAAAAAAGAAGTATGTTGTGGATGGTTTTGTGCAAAATACTCTATATATTTAATTACGGAAAGGCTATATGCACGCGGTTTCGCATAGCTTAGCAGCACGGTTTCGTGCTGCTAAGCTACGCGCACAGGGGTAAAACATATATTTTTGAAAATGCCTGTGACAAACCCGTGCGCGTAGCTTACGCGTACAAAAAAAAAATGCAAATTACCCATGCGCGTTACGCGCACCAAAAAAAAATTACAAATTTTCTCTCTCCCCATAATCATGTAGAGAATTTCAATACGAGTCCGTACATATAAAATTCGTCCAAAACGGACATCGTTTGCCCCTCTAAAAGCCCAAAAAACAAAGCATTCCTATCCATTTTTTTACAATTTGGTGCCCGGCATATAGTGCATTGTAGTGAATTTTTTTGGTAATTTTTGTATTTTTCTACTATAATTTTGTATAAAACTTTAATACGAGTCCGTACATAGACTTGTCAAAAACCGACCCAACCCGAAAGGACCCGAACTCGACCCGAACGTCACTGGGTCAAGAAGGACCCGAACCCGACTCGACCCGAACACAAATTCGAGCTCGCAGATCCTCTTTATTTTATATATTTTATTTCAGTTATATTAAATATTTTAATATACTTTATTAAATAATAATATAATATCAATTATATTATTATAATTCTTTTATTAAAGTTAAATAACATAATAATAATCATAAGAAAAGGACATGTTCGACCCGCCGGGTCAACCCGAACCCAAACTCGTCCGACCCGAAAATTTTACCAACCCGATCGACCCGAACCCGATTTGACCCGAACCCGACCCGAACCCGATCAACCCGACCCAGTTGACAGGTCTATCCCTACATATAAAATTCATATAGTGACACTTATGTACTATAATATTTCATTAAATTTTGTATAGTTACACTTATATACTATAATATTTCATTATATTTCATATAGTGACACTTATGTACTATAGTATTTCATTAAATTTCGTATAGTTACACTTATATACTATAGTATTTCATTATATTTCATATAGTTACACTTATGTACTATTGTAATTCATTAAATTTCATATAGTTACACTTATATACTATATTATTTCATTAAATCTAGTATACTTAGACTTATGTACTATAGTATTTCATTAAATTTCATATAGTTACACTTATGTACTATAGTATTTCATTGAGTCTAGTATACTTAGACTTATATACTATAGTATTTCATTATATTTCATATAGTTATACTTATATACTATAGTATTTCATTATATTTCATATAGTTACACTTATGTACTATAGTATTTCATTAAATCTAGTATACTTAGACTTATATACTATAGTATTTCATTATATTTCATATAGTTCCACTTATATACTATAATATTTTATTAAATCTAGTATACTTAGACTTATATACTATAGTATTTCATTAAACTTCGTATAGTTACACTTATATACTATAGTATTTCATTATGTTTCATATAGTTACACTTATGTACTATAGTATTTCATTAAATCTAGTATACTTAGACTTATATACTATAGTATTTCATTATATTTCATATAGTTACACTTATGTACTATAAATATTTCATTAAATTTCATATAGTTACACTTATATACTATAGTATTTCATTAAGTCTAGTATAATTAGACTTATATACTATAGTATTTCATTATATTTCATATAGTTACACTTACGTACTATTGTAATTCATTAAATTTCATATAATTACACTTATATACTATAGTATTTCATTAAATATAGTATACTTAGACTTATGTACTATAGTATTTCATTAAATTTCATATAGTTACACTTATGTACTATAGTATTTCATTAAGTCTAGTATACTTAGACTTATATACTATAGTATTTCATTATATTTCATATAGTTACACTTATATACTATAGTATTTCATTATATTTCATATAGTTACACTTATATACTATAGTATTTCATTAAATCTAGTATACTTAGACTTATAGACTATAGTATTTCATTATATTTCATATAGTTATACTTATATACTATAGTATTTCATTATATTTCATATAGTTATACTTATAAAATACTATAGTACATAAGTGTAACTATATGAAATATAGTGAAATACTATAATATATAATGTAACTATATGAAATATAATAAAATACTATAGTACATAAGTGTAACTATATGATATATAATGAAATACTATAGTATATAAGTCTAAGTATACTAGACTTAATGAAATACTATAGTACATAAGTGTAACTATATGAAATTTAATGAAATACTATAGTACATAAGTGTAACTATATGAAATATAATGAAATACTATAGTATATAAGTCTAAGTATACTAGATTTAATGAAATACTAAAGTACATAAGTATAACTTTATGAAATATAATGAAACTTTATAGTATATAAGTGTAACTATACGAAATTTAATGAAATACTATAGTACATAAGTGTAATTATATGAAATATAATGAAATACTATAGTCTATAAGTGTAACTTTATGAAATATAATGAAATACTATAATATATAAGTCTAAGTATACTAGATTTAATGAAATACTATAGTATATAAGTGTAACTATATGAAATTTAATGAATTACAATAGTACATAAGTGTAACTATATAAAATATAGTTAAATACTATAGTATATAAGTGTAACTATACGAAATTTAATGAAATACTATATTATATAAGTGTAACTATATGAAATATAATAAAAATACTATAATATATAATGTAACTATATGAAATATAATAAAATACTATAGTATATAAGTATATAACTATATGAAATTTAATGAAATACTATAGTATATAGTATATACTATATTATATAAAGTTTTTATTCTCGATTTTTGGCTTTTTGGAAGGGAAAACGATATCCATTTTGGATGAATTTTATATGTACGGATAGACCTGTCAAATGGGTCGGGTTGGTCGGGTTCGGGTCAAATCGGGTTCGAGTCGATCGGGTTGGTAAAATTTTCGGGTCGGGCGGATTCAGGTTCGGGTTGACCCGGCGGGTCGAACATGTCATTTTCTTATGATTATTATTATGATTTTTAACTTTAATAAAGTATATTAAAATATTTAATATAACTGAAATAAATTATATAAAATAAAGGGGACCCGCGAGCTCGAATTTGCGTTCGGGTCGAGTCGGGTTCGGGTCCTTCTTGACCCAGTGACGTTCGGGTCGAGTTCGGGTTGGGTCGGTTTTTGACAAGTCTATGTACGGACTCGTATTAAAGTTTTATACAAAATTATAGTAGAAAAATGAAAAAATACCAAAAAAATTCACTACAATGCACTATATGCCCGACACCAAATTGTAAAAAAATGGGTAGGAAGACTTCATTTTTTGGGCTTTTGGAATGGCAAACGATGTCCGTTTTGGACGAATTTTATATGTACGGACTCATATTGAAATTCTCTACATGATTATGAAAAAAAAATTGCAATTTTTTTTGGTGCGCATAGCTTACGCGCACGGATAACTTGCACTTTTTTTGTGCACGTAAGGTACGCGCACGAATTTGTTACAAGCATTTTCAAAAATACCTGTTTTACCCCTGTGTGCGTAGCTTAGCAGCACGAAACCGTGCTGCTAAGCTACACGCACGGTTTCACGTCCATTTAGACACGAAACCGCGTGCATATAGCCACTGCCTTTAATTAACTAGCACATTTGCGTACTGGATAATTTATATGTAAAAGACTTAAGTATAACTATTTTGTTAGAAAGTTTTAAAAATATACCACAATCATAAAATAAGAAATTAATAATCCATCTTTTTTTTTTCAGTCAAAGATAACCCATCTCTTATACACTAGAACTAAATTAAATGTATTTAACTTAGGTTATTTTTTGAAGCAGTAAAATGTAAAGAGGGATAATTCAATTCTAGTTTATAAGAGATAATCATTTTTTATGGCAGAAGCTAATCGCACTACGTTTTATAACTTTTCGCACTACAAAAGGCTACGCCAACATCTGGCGTGCGCCAAATACCAGCGTAGAAGGCAAAATAGATAGGAATACGTGGGATTTAAAAAAAAAAAGAATAGAGAAGCTACGCCAGATTCTGGTGCGCGCCATAATCTGGCGTAGCTTTATTTCCAACAAAAAAAAACTACGCCAGATTCTGGCGCGCGCATTTAGGTTATAAGCCGCGCGCACTTCTTCTTCTCTTCTTCTTCCTCTCTTTCTTCCCCGGTGGCGTTGTTCCCTGTGCGAATCCGGCGGCGTCTTTCTTCTTCCTCTCTTCCTCTGTTCCCTCTCTTCTCTTAATCCATCTCTTTCCAGCCAAGAAATGAGCTCCCCGAGGCAGTTAGTGGAGGCGGCGGAGCAAACTTCGACGGCGGCGACAGTGGGGCAAGGCGGCGGCGTCGAGGCAGTTAGTGGAGGCGGCGATGATCATGGTGGTGGCGGTGACAGTGGGGCAGGAGCTGGCGGTGCTTCTGGTGGCGCGCCTGGTGGTCCTGGTGGCGCGGTTGGTGGTCCTGGCGGTGGTACTGGCGGCGCGGCTCCTGGTGGTGGTGCAACGGTGGGGCAGGCGGTGGCTGGCACCGCTGTTGGTGGGGCAGTTGGCGGTGGTGGCGTTCGTGGGCGTCGTACCCGTGTCGTTCGTATCCGTGGCCGTGGAGCGTCCACTTCGGCTCCAGACGCAACGCCTGTCGGGGCTCCAGACGCGACGCCTGTCGGGACAGGACGAGGATTAAGTTTTCGACAGGTAAATTTAATTTGTCGTAAAATTTTCGCCTTAAATAGACGTTAAATTTGGTTGATACTAGAAATCATATATGAAATTTAATTAGACGTTAATTTGGATTTAATATCTCTGAATTATTTAGATTATTATTTGGGTTGAAATTATAAATTTAGATAATTAATTTGTATTTAAATAATTTCGGTTGAACTATTTAGAAAATTATTTGGATAATTATTTGGGTTGAAATTATAAATTTAGATAATTAATTTAGATAATTAATATCTTTGAAATATTTAGATAATTAATTTGGATTTAATATCTCTGAAATATTTAGATAATTAGACGTTAATTTGGATTTTAATTTATAAATGCATATATATTTTGCCTTAAATGTTGTAGGTTTACATAATTATTTGTCTTAAACGTTTACATAATTATTTTGCCTGAAATGTTTACATAATTGTCAATTCATGTTATGATAATATGTCTTTCTCTGATCGAGATTGATATTTTAGTTCAAATTGACAATGGTAATCATAAAAATAAATAAATAATTATGTTGTAATTAATTTATATTAATTCGGTAGTTTTTTAACAAAAAGAATATAATTAATTAAATATTAATGAAAATGATATGAAAGTAAAAGAATATACAACAGTTGTTGTATATTCTTTTAAAAAAATTATAATTAATTCAATATGAAATGAAATAATGAAATAAATAGTCAGAAATTTGTAAATAAAAAAAATATTTGTAGAAATTGTTTGAAATTTATTTTTTTCAAAATTTGTAAAAAGGCCATACATCAGTCGTTGCATTCTGTTCGACGACAGTACAAAGGCTCTCGTCGATTGGAACAACGACGGGTCACAGGGTCGGCCCGACGCGGTGATGGAGCTATGACGGATTTGGGTCCGCGATTGGACGCTACCCAGCCAGTGGATGCTGCCCAGACAGACGATGCACATCTGTCTGATCCTGTCGACGATAGTAGCGACACGACCATGCCCGACGCCGACGTCGACGCCGCTGACGACGACGACGCATTCGACGATGAGGCGTTGACATTTGCGTTGGAGCAGGATTACGACAAGGGCATCGATCCGATTGAGCCCCCTCCTGGTTCGACGACCGAGGATTTGGGGAGGGATGATACGCCTTCCTCCCCCTTCGTCCGCCAGCGGGACCTGTTCCCGAGGTAGTGGTCCCTCCTCCTCACATGGCAGATGCGGCCCCCGAGGGGGGTGCGCCGGAGGTGGCGTGGATGCCAAGAGGTCCGCGTTCGCGTAGCCTTTTGAGGTCATATCCGACCCATATCGCTGCCGTTATTTGGTCACATACAGAGCGACTTGCGCGTGACCGTCCCAGATCACCTGTGAATCCCGATCCGATAGGTTTTTCTAGTTATTATTTAAATAATTAGTAAAATAATATCATTCTTTTATATGATAAGTTCAGTAATCTCGATTTGTTACGTATTGGCTTACAGCTCAGGAAGATCCTGAAGCCGTACACCCGCCACCCTCATTTCTCCGCCATCCACCAGTCCCGGAGGGAGGAACCAAATTCGTGGTGGGCGCTTGCGCAGCGGAGCGGCATCACATCGTTGGGGTCGCTGGAGTTTCGTAGGATGAACCCCGTGCTCTTATCGGCGTTTGTGGAGCGGTGGCATCCGGAGACGAGCTCCTTCCATTTTCCGTGGGGGGAGATCACGATCACCCTCCACGACGTCTTTCATATTTTGGAGATCCCCAACGATGGGGCGGCGGTGGTATCAGATATGTCTGACGTCGCTATATGTACCGCTGCGGCCGAGATGCTTGGTCTTGATCTATCTGTCGTCTCGCAGATGGCATCAGGTAATTTTAAAACATATTTCTCATTTATTAAGTATATTTTAATTGAAATATTGTTGAAATCATCGTTTTTGGTTATATTTATTTTTTCAGGTGGTGGCGTTTCAATCAATACAGCGTTGAAGAATCGTTGTGAGTTACTATGTCTAGCGGACCAGATGTATATATATCTATGGTTTTATAAATATTCAGATTTTTGTCGTATCTCTGCTATATATTTAATACTTAAATGAATGTTACTAATGTCAGGAACGAGCGTCATGTTGCTTCGATGTACTTGCTCATGTTTTTGGGCAGTACCGTCTTCACAGACAAGTCAGGGCAGAAGGTGAAGACGAAGTATCTGTCGCTCCTCCTTGATCACGATCGCACCGGATGTTATGCATGGGGTGTTGGTGTCCTGGCCAACCTATACCGGCAATTGGGTATGGCATCGCGGGCCGAGGCACATGGATTGGCTGGATGTCCGCTGCTTTTGAGGGTAAGAATATATTTTTGGTATGTTTACATGCTTTTTTGATATAAATGGTAATGAATATATGATTTTTTGTACAGACGTGGATTTGGACATATTTTCACGCATTCCGAGGTCATGCGTCACCTGACCTGGAGCACATGGGGGACTCACGGGCTGCAGCCCGTGACGGGAGAGAGTCTCCTCAGGGGAGTGACTCAGACCGTCTTATCTCTCTGCGTCGGGTTATGGACGCCATGCAGTATTCAGAGGTAATAAAAAAAAGCGTTACGTTTTAGTTTTAATATTTTTCGATTATTTATTTGCATCTGACCTAGTTATTATTTTATTTCAGGTGCGGTGGCAACCGTGGGGAAAGCTAGACTTTACTGATCCGAGGTACGCTCCGTCGCTATATCGAGGCGTCATCGAGTGTATGGACGTACATGAGCCGTACATGCCCGACCGTTGCCTCCGTCAGTTCGGGTACAGACAGTGTATTCCGCAGGCGCCGCCAGAGCCGAGGAAAGTTACCCGACGTGCACGGCTCTCGTCGTATGTCACTGAGTATGGGGATGAGCACTGTCTGTGGGATGCGGACCCGAGGCCACTAATCGAGCTGCATGGTCTTATCACGTCCACCTTCGCGTGGGATTGTGACGACGCATACCTCGATTGGATTGAGGAGATGTCTCATCCATATTTGGATTACCGGTCCGTCAGACAGGATCCACACGCAGTCCCTCAAGTTCCTCCACCTCCCTCGGCTTCTGCTGTCACGGTACGTCATCATTTGGATTTTCGGTCCGTCAGATGTATTATATCTAATTTTATTTTGACACTCGTTTTGTAATACAACGCTCACAGCTGGTGGCCGGCGAGATGACGACTTATCTGTTCCTGCACGACGATTTGCCTCCCCATCTTACAGATCATATGATCCGTTGGATCGAGCATCTGATGGGTGACGTGACGCCTTCGGCCCCTCCCATTCCACGCGCATCCCAGATATTCCGCGACTCGGTGCACGAGGAAGGATCTGGTAGCGGGCGACAGCCCGACGCGGAGTAGTTTTTATATGTACTGAATTGTTACGTCTGTTGTATTTTGGGGATGTGTATGATATATTATATTTTATTGATGTTTATTGTATTTTGTTCATGTCTCATCCATATTTAAGTATATTTAAACGAAATAGATAGGAAAACTATAGGATATAAGTATATTTACATGAAATAGATAGGAAAACTATAGGATATAAGTATATTTACATGAAATAGATAGGAAAACTATAGGATATAAGTATATTTACATGAAATAGATAGGAAAACTATAGGATATAAGTATATTTACATGAAATAGATAGGAAAACTATACGATATAAGTATATTTACATTAAATAGATAGAAAAACTATAGGATATAAGTATTTTTACATGAAATAGATAGGAAAACTATAGGATATAAGTATTTTTAAACGAAATAGATAGGAAAACTATAGGATATAAGTATTTTTACATGAAATAGATAGGAAAACTATAGGATATAAGTATTTTTACATGAAATAGATAGGAAAACTATAGGATATAAATATATTTACATGAAATAGATAGGAAAACTATAGGATATAAGTATTTTTACATGAAATAGATAGGAAAACTATAGGATATAAGTATATTTACATGAAATAGATAGGAAAACTATAGGATATAAGTATATTTACATGAAATAGATAGGAAAACTATAGGATATAAGTATTTTTAAACGAAATAGATAGGAAAACTATAGGATATAAGTATTTTTACATGAAATAGATAGGAAAACTATAGGATATAAGTATATTTACATGAAATAGATAGGAAAACTATAGGATATAAGTATATTTACATGAAATAGATAGGAAAACTATAGGATATAAGTATTTTTACATGAAATAGATAGGAAAACTATAGGATATAAGTATTTTTAAACGAAATAGATAGGAAAACTATAGGATATAAGTATATTTACATGAAATAGATAGGAAAACTATAGGATATAAGTATTTTTACATGAAATAGATAGGAAAACTATAGGATATAAGTATTTTTCAATTTTTTACCCGTTTCTTCCAAATTCATCCCTATTGGGCCCAATTTCATGTGTTTTCATTTTTCACCCGTTTCTTCCAAAATCATCCATATGGGGCCTAAATGGGCCCAATTTCAAGTTTTTTTTTCAGTTTTTTACCCGTTTCTTCCAATATCATCCCTATTGGGCCTAAATGGACCCAATTTCACGTGTTTTCATTTTTCACCCGTTTCTTTCAAAATCATCCATATGGGCCTAAATGGGCCCAATTTTAAGTTTTTTTTCTTCAGTTTTTTACCCGTTTCTTCCAAATTCATCCTTATTGGGCCTAAATGGGCCCAATTTCATGTATTTTCATTTTTCACCCGTTTCTTCCAAATTCATCCATATGGGGCCTAAATGGGCCCAATTTCAAGTTTTTTTTTCAGTTTTTTACCCATTTCTTCCAATATCATTCCTATTGGGCTTAAATGGGCCCAATTTCATGTGTTTTCATTTTTCACCCGTTTCTTCCAAAATCATCCATATGGGGCCTAAATGGGCCCAATTTCAAGTTTTTTTTTCCAATTTTTTACCCGTTTCTTCCAATATCATCCCTATTGGGCCTAAATGGGTCCAATTTCATGTGTTTTCATTTTTCACCCGTTTCTTCCAAAATCATCCATATGGGGCCTAAATGGGCCCAATTTCAAGTTTTTTTTAATTTTTTACCCGTTTCTTCCAAATTCATCCATATGGGGCCTAAATGGGCCCAATTTCAAGTTTTTTTTCCAGTTTTTTATCCGTTTCTTCCAATATCATCCTTATTGGGCCTAAATGGGCCCAATTTCATGTGTTTTCATTTTTCACCCGTTTCTTCCAAATTCATCCATATGGGGCCTAAATGGGCCCAATTTCAATTTTTTTTTCCAGTTTTTTACCCGTTTCTTCCAATATCATACATATACATATACAAACACCATGTATTTTTATTTTACAACGTCAATCACTACACCGGAGGATCGGGTGGACGGTTACATCTTATGCGATAATCCCGAAATATTTGAACCCTCGATTGAAACTGAACATCCCAGCCATCTACACTTCGGTCCTTGAAACAACGCCAAGCATACGGAGGAGGGGGTACTGGACAATCATCCCTCAGCCACACCTACATACAAACACAAACACAAACTTGAACTCTACATGCATATACTCATATAGTTTAGTATAATAAATTACTTAGAAGTAGTAAGCTTTACCGGTATGAAGTGGTTCCGATCTCCTACGTGGGCCATCGTCAATATCTCCGTCGGAGGGCTAAGCTTGTATTACGGGCCTTCATTGGTAGGCACAAGCAAGGACCATCCCATGATAAGAAACATAGCGCAACTTGATACGTCGTGGCAAACACCAAACCGATTAGGGGCATTTCGAGCCAATACTGCGAGGAGCAAGGACTTATGACATAGTTCACTCGGAATATAAGATCTTCGTAACTCGTTCCCGGTGCTAGTCTGGGCAATATTTCCATGTACACATCTCTGTTGTCCAATAACTCTGCAGCTAGATGCATTCGAACCATAGGGTAATAATGCTCTTCGTACCCCAACAATACAGCTAGTGACCGATACCCACAATGCCCGTCCGGAATTACATCTTTCGCCTCCTTCATGTATGGGAACCAGAAGTAATCCACATTCCTAACCCCAAAGTTCACCCCCATATAAGTAATGGGTTGGTCAGGAAACTGTGATCCAGACGCTTCAGTTTTATCCTTCCTAGGACGGCCACGACCCCTACCTTGGCTAGCTTGGGTACCTTGGGTCCCATTCTCATTCTCCATCTCCTTCTCCTTTTTTATCTCTTTCTCCTTCTCAAACTCCTCTAACTCGACCCTTCTATGCTCAAACAAGCTCGGGTCCCTCTTGGTGGAATACTTTGTGGAACCCTTCGGCCTTCCTTTGGAAATGATACCCGTCGGCTCTAACAACGAAGATTCATGCGGATGCTCCAAGTCATGGAACAGTTCGGTGACTTGCGCTAAAGTGGATTTTTCAAGGACCCCATCTTTCTCCTTCTTGTACAGTTCCTCAAGTCTCTGCTTTGGAATAGACATTGTTGCATCCTCCTCAATGGTGTCAGAACTATAACCCTTATCCCATTCCAGCTGCCTCCAGAAGCGGTGGATCTCACTCGGCATGATCTGCCTCTTAGCAACAATAGCCGCCCCAATCTCATGGATGCACAGCAGGCCTTGGCATTCTTTCATCCAATAATCATCACACTCCTCGTTGAAATCATCATTCTCTAACTGCTTATACATATCGAACAATATCCTCAAGCCCTTATCCGACACTTTGTAGAACAGCTTCGTAAACACCCTTCTCGTTTCTACTGGCACCTGGTTGAAGCAATTTGGTTTTTTGACCCGTGACATCTCCATGCTCGCCCTCACCTGCCCGATTTGACCTTCGATTGCATGGTGGATCCTCAATGCCATCCTGTTAAAACCGCCAACACTAGAATCCACAATATCCTTCAACACCTTATGCATACCCTCAACCCTATCAAAAAAAAAAAAATGCATAGTGCTAATAAGAAGGTATGACAACGAGCCCTAGGCCCAATACACATCCCAGAAAAATGAAAAGTGATACATACCTGTTTGAAGTCCTCGTGAAAAAATGAAGATGATGATCTGTCCACGCACTGACTATGTTTTCTTTGTAAGGATTCAACCACTGTTTCTCAAGGTATCCAATAAGGCCGCTCTTCCACGATTTCCTAAGTTTTTGGAGCCTCTCTTCGTAGCTTTCCTCCGTGGTTGAACACCAAAGTCCCCAACATTGGCCGCAAAAGTTGCTGACTTTTTTTGAATCCTTCAAGATTGGATTCGCATATGCCTCGATGTTGTGTTTGATATGCACCCAACACAAAAGGTGTTTAACCCGATCCTTGAAAACTATCCGAATTGCATTGATGAGGGCTTTCTCTCGATCAGTCATTATGGCCGCTGGCATTACTCCCGCCGCTTGAAACAAATACAGAAGCTTTCGCATTATGAATCCGTAATGCAAACCATCTTCCTCTCGCATAAATGCATAGGCGATGTTGAAAGTCTTGTTAGTGCATGTAAAACCGACAATCTCCACAAGAGGCATGTTATACCTAAGGATGAATGTAAGAAAACTAAAGCGTATGAGCCATTTTAGATCATGTATATTACGACTATATTAAATTGTAATAAACATTACATACCTATTTGTCTTGTATGTGGCGTCGATAACTACCACGTATGGGAACAACTTCAACAGGTGTAGCGAGTCAGGATGAGCGAAAAATAGGATATCGATCTCAGATTGGGACTTTTTCCTAAGAGGATGCACTTCGTACCTGTTTTCTTTGAAGAAATTTAGGGTCCATTGGGTGATCGTCATTTCCCCACGATCCTCGTATTGCATCTTTTGTAAATAGCTGGAAACTTGTTTCCTTGATGTTACATTTTCGGGGTTTAACTTCCTCAACTGTGCAACAATAACACGCGGCCGAGTGGAAATCTCGCCGACATTCCTGACAATGCACTGCTCATCAGGGGTCATTCGACCCATGTATGGATGCCCTAGAAAGGTAGTCGAAAGCTTATGGTTGTGTTGCCCGGTCAACACATTCAAGATCCATTTCCGAGTCTCTACTCCTGGCTTCTTTTTCATTCGAAGACCGTACAACTCAAATGTGCACCCAGATTTCTTCGATCTGCTTTCACGAATTACCACAGCAGCCTCATTCCGATCATCTTCACTAACTTTCTTCTTCCCCGATCTATATTCACCAAAGTGCTCGCAAGTCAAACTAACATGTCTTTCATTACTTCGGCGAATGACTAGAACCATCATCAACTCTTTGCCCCTCTTCTGAGCCCAATCAACCAACTCCTGTCGGCTATCCCACTTTTGATTCGTACGAAATTCAGATCCATAATCTTTACCCTATTAATGTAAATACTAATGTTATTCATTTGCATTTAATGACATCACACTATCTCAATCTCCATACTTAAAGAACTACTATTTCTAACTGCACATGAAATATCAAAATACCGCATAGAATATACAATTCGCGAGTGAAACTATATTTATCATCACTTCTCTTAATGACATTATTAATGTAAATACTAATGTTATTCATTTGCATTTAATGACATCACACTATCTCAATCTCCATACTTAAAGAACTACTATTTCTAACTACACATGAAATATCAAAATACCGCATAGAATATACAATTCGCGAGTGAAACTATATTTATCCTCACTTCTCTTAATGACATTATTACTGTAAATACTAATGTTATTCATTTGCATTTAATGACATTATTACTGTAAATACTAATGTTATTCATTTGCATTTAATGACATTACTCTATCTCAATCTCCGAACTTAAAGAACTACTATTTCTAACTACACATGAAATATCAAAATACCGCATAGAATATACAATTCGCGAGTGAAACTATATTCATCCTCACTTCTCTTAATGACATTATTAATGTAAATACTAATGTTATTCATTTGCATTTAATGACATCACACTATCTCAATCTCTAAACTTAAAGAACTACTATTTCTAACTACACATGAAATATCAAAATACCGCATAGAATATTACAAACCTAAATCACGAGTCAATTTCCAAACTTATAAACCTAATATGTCTAACTACACATGCATTATCAAGCCTTTTACGAATTATGAAATACTAACCGCGAAATTGATGGGGTTGAATTCTTCATCACTGCTGAAATATTCTTCATCGGTACTCCAATAATCGCATTCGGGTAATGACATTTTGATAAGATTGTATTTCGATTGGAGGATTGAGTGTGAATATATATAGAGGGGTAATTCGACCGTTGGATTATGGCCGTTGGGCTACGCCGGATCCTGGCGCGCGCCACATCTTTGCGTAGTTACCAAAATTCAAATGCCTCCAACGGCCATAATTCAAAAAGTCCCAACGGTCCTATACAAGGAGCTACGCCAGATTCTGGCGCGCGCCAGATTCTGGCGTAGTACTTCATATGCCAGCCTGTCCCTAGGCGAATAGCTACGCCAGATTCTGACGCGCGCCAGAATCTGGCGTAGTTCTGTTATACTTTTTTTTTTAAAAATTCCACCGTATATATACGGTTTTGGCCAAGTACGCACGTATTTGGCGCGCGCCAGATTCTGGCATAGCCTTTTGTAGTGCGAAACGGCACAAAATATAGTGCGAATAGTCGGCTCGTTATTTTACCTTGTATATTTAAAATACTAGGTTCCAACCCCCGTGCTTTGCACAGGGAAGATGAATCATTTAAAAGGTTGTATTTCTTCTCTGAATTGCTGTTGTGGTAGTGTTTAAATAGGTAAATAAATTATATTGGTTGTGCCCCGTGCGAAGCACGGGGAATTTGAATGTTTAAGTGGTAGTATTTTTTTTACTATTATGGTGAGAAAAATATAATTTAAAATTATAGTAAATTTTGTAGTTGACATGTTAAATTTATTGACAATATGCTAAGTAAATCTTCTAGATGTAGTTTTGTTTTTATTCGTACACAAGTTTAATGAGTTTTGTAAAATATCATACTTTTTTTTATCTTTGACATAAGGTATAATTTTTTTTTGCAATGCAATTTACAAATATTTAAGTAAAACTATATTTAGACAATATTATGAGGCACTATACATCTGTAGTAGCACTTTATATTATGCGCTAAGAGAAGTCATATAAAAAAAATGTACCATTTGTAGAGCTCAAAAAGTTTCTAAAGCATATAAGAACATATATTGTAAATCAAATCAACTTAATAACGCCATGAATATGTTACATATTATATGCTAAGGATTAAAGTTTGAATTTGAATATTTATATTTAAATTTGAATAATTATTATCTTCAAATTTCATGATATCTCTAATTTTGTCTATTTCTTACCCGTTTAATCAACAAAATGTATATGACTACGCTTTTCAATATTATTAGCAACACTAATTTCATACATCACTGCTTCATTTTATCAGAATCCATAGAGAGCTCATGAATGAACTGGTTGATGATTATGAACTATGCTAAACTACAACGCATGGAGAAGAAAAAGTTAATCAAGAATTTTAAGTGTTGCAAGCAAAAAATATTCTCAAGGTTTATAGATCATGCTTGGACGTGAAGCCTTAGAATTTTCATTCATTCCATTCCCAGGCATAACAACATAGCTTCATATATAATATTAACCTCTAGCCTCTAGGTAATATTAACCAGTATTGATTTAAGAACAAATCAATGCCAATAAAGAACACTCATGATAACTATAATATTACAAATTTTGATGGTGGTCTTGTATGTATATATTTTAAAGATTTGCAAGAAGTTATTTGCATAACAAGTTTTTTTTTCCCTCAGATCTCGTTATTTTCCTGTTAACTTTGTTCTTAGTTAACGTTAGCTTAGCTTAAATCATCATATTTTGATGGCATGGTAAAATTTTATCTGAGTTGTCTATTATGTATTAGGTATTGTTTTAAGATCTCGTTATTTTCTTGGCACCTTTTCCCTCAAAGTGGCAAGCTTTGCTAATTCACAGTTGGATGAACACACAAATGTTAGGTATTGTGATCATACTGTTTATTTGTAAAGAATGCTTTCTATTTTAATTATGATAACACTACAAACTGCATAATCATTTAATCTAGTTCAATATGATGTTAAAATGTGCTTGTGTGGACCTAGAAATTTATGGAATGATTGACATTTTCTGTAATAGGATCTCCTGCATTCTTATTCTACTATACTAAAACCTACTCATTCAAGGTTAAATGCACTTGACTGCTCTTTGAATATCTTAATTATCTGAAGACCTCTAAGGGTCTGTTTGGATTACACATTATCTGAAATTATAATGCCAAAAACTGACATTATAATACAAAAAAGATATTATAATGTCAAGTTTTGACATTATAATGTGTAATCCAAACAGGCCCTAACTTGACCTACATGAATCAAACAATTTGTCTTATTCAAATGTTCAGATAAAAGGACATCTATTTCTTGGATTTCCAACAATTATCCATACATACCTCTTGAGTGTCTCGATTGTTTGTCACATGCTTATTTTCAGTGTTCTCAAGGGTAATATGTTTCAACATACTGTTAGGCACATCTGAAACATATGACCTACAGGGGAGGGTGTTTGTCAAGCATTGGATCAGATCAACCCGCTGAAGTTGTTGATGATGCACCTAGGCATTTGGTAACCCTAATCTCTTTACTTTCCTTCCTAGTCCCTGCTTATCGAAACTATTTTTCCTTGTCTATTTGATCATTTTCTAAAGTTATTTTACGATAGCAATTTTAACATGAAAAGTTGTACTAAAATTTAAGAAGCCAATTTGATATCAGGGAGGCAAGTTACATAAATTAGTAAGTCAAAGCAATGAATATGAATGAAATACCATCCAATCTGGAAATCAAGACGCATAGCTGCAGCATTTTGGTCTTCAATTTTATCTGACAATAGCTCAGCCCATTCACCATCTAATACCAAACCAATTTGTCCTCCTTGCTTTTCCAAGTTGGGGCAACACCAAAAGTCCAAAACAATAAAAAACAACCTAACATGTTTTTTTTTTTTTGGGTTTCACCTCCGGGAATCGTCCCACGCCCGCAGGCCAACCACCTGCCAAGTCCACACCCAGCCACATGGGACCCTATAAACCGGAGGGCCAGAGCCGGCGGTCCCACACCTCCCTGACGGGTAAGTCACCATGCTTCGCGGGATTGCGTCCACCGAGTTTCGAACCCGGGGCGAGAAGGCACGCCCCAAGGATGTCCCCCGGCTTAACCGTTCAGCTAACATGGAGGGGACACCTAACATGTTTGTTACCTACCTACATGTGTTGGTACAACAGAAAAGCAATTATAAGAGTCAGAAACTCTAGCAACATGATAGATAGGGCCACTATCATGAACAACTCTGTATAGCTTAAAGACTATAGGCTAGTTATTTTATTCTGAAAGTCCTCTCTGATCAATAACCAAAAGATGTAACTGGTATTTGTTTCCGTATACAGACACAACAAAAGCATGGGCCAACAGTTGGTGGTGTGGAGCCAAATAAACTTTGGTCGACGCATTTTCATGTCTGCCTGGTGCGAAAATCCCAATACCATAGCCATTGTCTGCAGTTTGTAGAGGCTCGTTGATTGTAATCCAATTTTTTACTCTTATGACCAAAATGTTCAAAGCACGTTTCTTCATAGACTGTGAAGTGCTTTCTGCATTTCACCAAGAAAGGCATAGTGGTTAGTAACTTAGTATATTCTGGAAACCAAACCATGAAAATTTGAGAGAGGAAAATTGTTGTTGTCCTGACAATATAGGCATTGGCTTGGGTGTGAGATTATGCATAGGAAAATAAATGTTAATGTGATCTGTCTAATGTGGCTCATGTGTTTGAGATGAAACAAGGAGATATACATAATATATATAAGCTAAATAAATAAATAAATGTATGGTCATTTTGTGCAGAAGTACTTACACAATTTCCTTGTTTAACCAACCACCCATTGACTCATGAAGATGCAAATGAAGATCCCCATTGGTAAAGCCCCTAGTCGAATACCCATCAAAGTAATAATCTACGTGCGGTTCTTGCAGCTATACGTGACAACAATCGTGAAGCTAAATCAGCCGGCAAGTTGTACAAACGCATTTGCTATTCTAATGATAGCTACATGCAGTAATTAGAAACACATGCATTAGACAAAGGCACTTGTGCACTATAAACTGGAGCCAAACTCTCATTTCTCTTTCCAGTGACTCTTTTTCCCTTGAAGTAGTTAGTCAGGAAAAGATGACATATTGAATATAATACAACCACTCTACAAGTAACCTTATCTAACATCTTAGTTTGATATCTTGAGTTATGTCCCATTGATATATAATTTGTGACCTGTGAGTCTTAGCAGTGTCATCCACTCATCGTAATTTATAGCAAGGATGGTCAAGCTTCTTCAGCATCCAGCCAAACTATTATAGTTTGATCTTATTGACAAGGCACATAATTGCACAAGAACTCCAATTAGCAAGCCTATTACTTGGGAAGGAGGACAGGAATTGGAGTAGATGAACAATAGTAAAGTATAAGATTGCTAAGGTATTAATCAACATATATCAAATATAAGGCTGAATAGCTGCAAAAGAGTAACAGAGATATGTTTATATTACAAAAAAAGGACACATGGAATATGGGAAATACTTCAAATATATCATACCCTTCTCCAAAAGACCATTGATGAGATTGTTATAGTACTTGATCCCTTCGTCAAATTTAGTCCCTAGACCATCTGAGGACAAGCAGAAAAGGTGCATGAATGATAATCAGTTATTTCTTGCCACATGATATAAAATCCATGAAGCATGTCGACTTGGTCAAGAAGACATCATTTTTTGACAATGCAAGAAAAAAATAACACTGTACCAGGAATATTCAAAATAGCATAAGCAAGGCAGAAAGGTGCTTAAAATATGAAAAGTGAGATGGCAATAGTTAAATAACATCAACGAGACCCAGAATACTGAAACCATACTTAGCACTGCAGTTTCTAGTACATAATATTTATCAGGAAATATGGGTGACCATGATATGGAACAGCGATAAGATTGAAAGGCCAACATTGATATGAGCTCAATATCTTCCTGTTTCAACATATCAACTGAATCAAATTAACAAATACAGAATAAGAGCAATTAAGACATTAGACAAAGGAAGGTAAATTCATCAGTAACCTTGTAACGATTAAACTGATCCACTGGCACATCTCCATTGCTTCCATCACAAACTTGTCCTGAGCAAGAAAGAACAAACGGCAAGCTAGTTCACTTCCGATGAATACACGTCGAATGTTTATATATCTTGTATCAAGAACTTGTCAACATGATGAAACAATAAATTAGGTCATACCTTCAATGTGTGAGAAAGCATCCCAAACGCTAGCTCCCCTGCTACCCTCCTTGGAAGCCCCTTCAACCTGAATACTCGACGAAGATGAAAAAAAACAAGTTCTTACTAAAGAAATAAAGAGTGTATTTCTGTTTCAGATTAAGCTATACGATTATTTCAATTCGGCTTGTTTCAGGTAAAATCATCAGATACACTATATTCAGATATACTTAATTTACTTATTCTTTTCAATAAAGATTCTGTTCACAAACTACCCATAAGAAAGAGAATGTACAACAATGCAATACCGTGTATGATATTATTCCTACACCAAATCCTTCAAGAAGCCTTCCCAAGCACAGAAACGAGCAATCATGAGAACCCCAAAATTACCACAATTGGCAGTATTGCAGGAAAGGTATTTACATTAAAGTGAAATGAATTCAGCTCTTAATACTTACTTTGGCAAATGATATAATGAGCCATCCAACTATATTAGGAATGGAAGCAATCACCAAAGCCTGCAAATCCAAAAGAAAGAATGGCATATAAACTATAATAGTCAGCAATAAACAGAGCAATTAACATGAATAAGATCATTCCTACCCCTTTACGCCCAATATACTCGGAAATTTGACCACTGGTGATTGCTCCAACCATAGCACCAACATTTGATAGAGACCCAAATAAGGAGAACTGAACAACAGAAATTCAGATCAGAAACAAGTTGAAACGAAATCATAATAAATCAAAAGACGAAAAAAACCCATCTTTATATACGTCTAAAGTCGATAGCCCGAGATCTTCGGTGATTGCAAATTGAGTTGGAGATGAATAGCCAGCCTAAATTTCAACAGAAACGAGATGAGTTGAATCCAGTATACAAATTGAAAGTAATACTGATTTGAATCAAAAGCAGCGAGAACAAACATTACGGTGAAACCGAATTGGATAGGACCCAAAGCGACAATCAGAACACAAGCAACGACAGAGATTTGACTTTCTCGGCTCGCAATCGCCGAGCTCAACAAACTGGATTGTCTCGATCCCATTCCAAATATCCGATACCAACTCCCGGTGTGCAAAAACGACTTCTTCAGATCCCCTTCCGCTTCATTATCGTAGTTCGAGCTCATCTTCACCCGCTTGCGGAGCTTAAAAGTTGCAAGTCAGATGTTCGACGAAATGCCCCAAAGGGATTCGGCGACCCGGTTCTCGACGATCTTGCCTCTGATAGTCCTGGAGAACGAGGCGAGTTAGTTATTCGGAGGGAGAGTGATCTTGTAGAGGTCCCCGAGGTGGACGGAGAAGTCGCCGGAGGTGCGGTTGAGAGAATAGCCCCAGACTTCTCTGGGGAGGAGCCCGATGGGGAATCCGTATCCGTTGAGCTCCTCGTAGGCAGTGGTCCGGTGGATAATCTCCGCCGACGGCGAGTAAAGAGAAAGAGATAGGAAGAGAAGACAGAAGGAAAGGAGAGAGGCGGCTGTCGCCATTGTTGCACTAACTTCGGTCCCGGAGGAACATAGTCAACCGCCTTTTCCACCTTCACTTGTGAGCTTAAATCGAACTGTCTTGCATTCATTGTAGACTCACGTCATGTTGTGGTCATTTTTAACAGTGCGTTAAGATGGATGCGATTGCCTTATGATCATTATTCTCTTGACCGAGTCAAGAGTCCTAGGACGAACCTCCTTCGGCCATGTCGTGCATGCTGATCTGCTCTTTTTTCCTCGCTGCAGCACAGAAAAACATGGGATCTTCAAATTTCGGTATTTGTAGAATTTCAAGTTTTTCTGTGATGCAGCAAGAAAAAAGAGCAGATCAGCATGAACGACATGGCCCAAGGAGGTTCGTCCTAGGACTCTTGACTCGGTCAAGAGGATAATGTCCACAAGGCAATCGCATCCATCTTAACGCACTGTTGAAAATGACCACAACATGACGTAAGTCTACAATGAATACAAGACAGTTCGGTTTAAGCTCACTAGTGAAGGTGAAAAAGGCGGTTGTTTGTGTTCCTCTTGACCAAGTCAAGAGTCCTAGGACGAACCTCCTTGGGCCATAGCGTACATGCTGATCTGCTCTTTTTTCCTGGCTGCAGCACAGAAAAACATGGAATCTCCATATTTCAGTATTTGTAGGATTTCAAGTTTTTCTGTGATGCAGCTAGGAGAAGGAGCATATCAGCATGAACGCCGTGGTCCTAGGAGGTTCATCCTGGGCTCTTGAGTGAATGTATATGTATAGTGCAAGAGTTGTGTATGTCATTTGTTCCAGTGTGTATGTATTTTTTTTTAAGTGTGTAAGCCATCAGTGAATGTATATGTGTTTTTAGAATTTGTACGTGTTTTTAGTATGTGTATGTAATTTAAGCCATCGGTGAATGTATATGTGTTTTTAGAATTTATACGTGTTTTTAGTATGTGTATGTAATTTAAGAATATACATGTCTTTTTTAGAAATAACGCACGAAAATCCAACAAACCAATAAGCAAAGAACTAAAACTAGAAACGACGGAACAAATTAGAAACGACGGAACAAATATCTAAATACGAAACCAATAAAGCCAAAAGTCATACTTAATTTACTGGAATTTCAATCCCCAAAAACGTACAAACACAAAAGTCAAAAGTCATACTACGAACTCTCCGTCTCACTACCAGATGAGTCATCTAGATGTGGAGTGGAAGCACTAGCTAAGGACACACCTACACCCGAACCCACGCCCGGTGCCCATATTGGAGGAACAGAAGAGGTCGGCTGAGACGATGCTTGCTGAGCTGCTGCACGCTCTTCCGCCATCCTAGATGATTCGGCTCTCTCAAATATAGTAGCGTCTGCACTATATGCATGGGAAGGCATCTGTGAAGCCCGTACAAGCGGTGGAGCTACAGGAATGACGTCACTGAAAAGGATGTCATGCAAATGCTGAAAGTGCTCCCTACACCCTAAACAACCTCATCCAGACATAAGCTCCTGAAGATAGGCCTGGCTCATCGCACGACGCTGTAAAAACAAACATTTTAAAAACATAGACTTTCATAAAATAATTTAAAAGAATAAAATGGGAAAAAAACATACCCTTTGCAAGTTGATAGCCGGAGGTGGTCCTCTACTGATACGAGGCTGGACTGGCGCATGCGGACTCACATAAGGATGCGACACCTGTAGATACCAGTCCAGGTACGCGTCGTGGACATCCCAAGCCATCGTCGCAGGAGGACTCGCCAAGATGTGGGGGCAAAGATGATGCTCACGCTGGTCCCACCTGTGCCAACGCGGGTCAAAGTGCAACTGGTATCGCCTCGTCCCCCTGAAATTAAGAGGACGCACTGCAACCAGAGGCTCTATGATATCCATCGGCCTGCTCTGTCGATAACCGAACTGGCGTGTAAGCCGATCTGGCATGTAGGCCTCCTCTACACCGAGAAAACGAATAGTCCCTCGATAAGTGGAGGACATGTGACGACCTCGAAAATCAAGACCCTCGTACGGCATCCACCGTATCTGCAATTAACAAAACACGATGGACCATAAATTAATTCATTACGCTTTCTTACTGTAAATTAAAATTGAAAAAGAATACGTACATCCTCTGGCCTATACTCGTCCAGAATTCGTCTGTAGCGTGACTGGTCACGGAGCGACCGAAGAGGTGTCCGACCAATGCAGTATCGTCCAGCGCGTCGTATGTCGTCGTCCACACCTTCCTTGAGGCTAGGGTTGCCCGGGAAGTATACAAAGTACGCCCAAATCCAAACCTGCGTACATAGAAAGACAACCACTAGTTATAAACAATTCAATAATGTATATTAATAATCTAAATTATAAGTTAACTATATTAAAGGCCTACCTCCAAAAGACGTGCGCAGCCGGTGAACTGTACAGCTCCGGCCCGAGAACCCTCTCCGAGGTTCCTATAAAGGAGAGCCAGAACCCCGGTACCCCAAGCAGTATGAACGACACGCTCCCAGTCCACAAAAAGAGGTAGCAGTGTGGTCTTCAGCTCGTTCGTTGACTTGTCAACGAAGATGCTAGCCGACATGGCGTGTCATAAGAAACCGGCTGCTATATCCTCTGGGTGGGCACCCTCCTCAATCATCCTCATCACATGCCTCCCAAGCTGGAATTGCTTGACCCAACCCTTCCTAATATCGCAGACCATGTCAGCATCATCCTCATCAAAGCTGTAGTCCGAATCTATCCCAAACAAATAGCCGAACAAAGCCTCACATTCCGCCAGCTCGATATCCTGACCGGTCCATGGCGACGTCACCTCAAAACCCTCGATCGACAGCCCTAGAATCATCAGCACGTCATGTAGTGTAGGACCTATCTCGCCCCAGAGAAAGTGGAAGGTGTTCGTCTCTGGATGCCATCTCTCAACGAACGCTGAAATGAGGTTGTGATCAACATGGCCGAACTGGAAATCAAGTAAACCGGTCAACCCCGTCTGCTGCGCAATCCAAAACCAGGACCCCTCCGCAGGGACCCCTCTGGGAATACGATCCCTCCAAAATGCAAACTGCGAAGGGCGTGTCTGGACCCTCAAATTCCTAACAACGTCCTCGGGTGGGTCCAACGACGCCTTCGTCCATATCAGCTCTGCAATGTGCGTGTCAAAGTTCCTCAACAAAGAAGGAAACTGCTCAGCTGGCTCAGGAGGAGGTGGGTCCTGCGTGGCTGGCTCAGGCTGAGACGAGGCCTGCTGAGATGGAGTCTCCTGATGTGGCTCAGTGGGAGATGGGGCCTGTGTGGCTGACTCAGGCTGAGACGGGGCCTACTGAGATGGCTCAGGTGACTCCTCCATGTGTAGCTGCTACTGAGGCGAGTCCTCAAGAGGTGGGTCCTCCTGATGTGACTGTTGAGGTGGGTCCTCACTAACCACGTCCTCATCTGAGCGGACGGGACCAACATCGTCCTCACTAGCACCTTCACTATGGCCCTGCGATACACCGTCAACCCTCCTCTTGCGAGCAAATGCAGTAGTAGGGCGACTATCTCGATCGGACCGAGCGATCTTACACAACACTTCCTATTTTTGCATAAAAAATATAGAAAATTGTTTTCTTACAAACAAAATCAATATATTAAAATTTTCATTACAATAACATATTTAATATTACAGTATAATTGTCGCAATTTACCTATACTATTTTTTATAATGATTAAATACAATAAAAAACAAATTTACAAATATAACTATATTCATTTTACCCACTATAACCTATTTACATATGTTCAAATATTATTTTCATACAAACAAAATAATATATTACAATTTTCATTACAATGATATATTAAATATTATTTAACAGTATAATTGAGCATATTACCTATACTATTTTTAACAGTATAATTGAGCATATTACCTATACTATTTTTTATAAGATAATGATTTAATAATCTAAAATCCAAGTATATAAATCTACAAGTGCAGAAATAATTTAATTAAATAAATTAGATTTAACGATTACAAATTTAAAAAACACCATACCTTTTCAATTGCCCTCCGTTCATATTTTCTCTTTTCGCGAACTGGAATTTCACCCAAGTCTGAAATGGCCTCCTGACCAACCGCGCACGCGACGTCGAAGGCATTCTCCGCCGCGATATCGCCCTCCTCGCCCTCGGTCCTGGGCGGCTCCGCAGGCGGCCCAGATTCCACCATAGTGGGCGGCTCCGCAGGCAGCCCAGATTCCCCCATAGTGGGCGGCTCCGCAAGCGGCCCAGAATCGTCGCTGCTTCCCCCCGTCACACAGAGATTGGCCGCCGCTGCCAACGTCGAATCGGCCGTCGAATCGCCGCCGTCTCCGCCTAGCACTCCCGTCGCCGCCTCCAACGCCTCTTGCTCGTCCAATATCGCAAATAGGTCGTCAACTGAATATTGGCCCGGCTCCATTTTTGTGTATTTCGAACGCTGGAAATCGCATCCAGAGAAGACGACCCTGGGCGGCCTTCTATAACGGCGACGTTTCGAATTTTTTGGCGGTTTAGGGTCTGGGCAGCCTACTAAGCCGCCCACATTTTAATTTCAAATTCCACTTTCGGCGGCCTGTTGAGCCGCCCACAATTTAGGGTTTACACTCGGCGGCTTACAGTCCCGCCGAGGTTTAACCCGGTTTCCAGAAAACCATATTTTTTTAATAAATAAATAAATTAAATTATAAAATCGGGTTCTACAAAAACCAATAAAACTAGGCGGTCCATAATGCCGCCCAGGTCCAAATCGGGTTCATAAAAAACCGGTTTGCATGGGCGGTATTAGGTGCCGTCCATGTGCAAATCGGGTTTTTAAAAGGGTATTCTGGACGGCATGTAGAGCCGCCCAGAAGAAAGTACGCGGCTAAAAAAAATCAACTACACGGTTTATCGGCCATAAAAAATGTGGCTTCCATGTAGAGATGGAGCCCTTAGATGAAGCCGCGTAATGAGTATTGTCATTCCCAGTCATAGGCTCATAACAATCAAGAGACAAAAAAGAATAATTTCTATTGGCTTAAAAAATAAGGGCCAATCTACCTTCAACACAACTAAAAAAAGGGCAATGTGGTGACTTTAAACAACATACACGAAAGCCAAATTGCCCATTCACATGCATATATAGTAGAATTTCTCTCCCACTTTTATCTCCCACTTTTATAATAGTAAGGATACATACAATACATTTTAAAATGCACAATATGTTGGATTTGAAATGCACATACAATATAATACATTTACAAAATGTACATCTAGTATAACTCAAATGCACCAGTAATTAATAAATGCACATAATGTTATATCTAAATGCACATCCAATGAAATCTAAGTGCATATCTAGTTATATACAAATGCACATTCAATTATATCTACTTGCGTATCCTATAAAATCCAAATACACACCGTTATAACCAAATGCACATACACAATAACTCCAAAGGACTCATAGTTGAAAATGTACATCTAGCATAACCCAAATGTACGTATAATCCAATTATACGTATAATCCAAATATGCTTTTTCATTATATACTATGTGAATTTGGAGTGTACAGTATATCAATTTCTAAGAGAAACACAAATTTATTAGAAATAAAAGCCTCAGTTGAACAATATATGCATTTGGAGTATACCATATATACATTTTCAATTTCGATTGAATAAAAGTCTCGATTGAACTATTTTTAAATTTGAAATTTTAAATGAGTCACGTGTTTGACACATAACTCATTTAAATGAAGAGTCATCTTGGCTTTTAACGGACTTTAAGTTAAATAAACCTATTTTTTAAAGTACTAGTCTATACAAAAATTTACCCCGTTATATTTTCCCCTCATCTAATCTCTATAAAAGTATGACAAATTATGTGGTATCTCCTAGGAACTATTTTGTAACAAAACAAAATTCTAGTTATATTTTAATGGTAATTTAAAAATATTTCATTATTTCTAATTTTATGACATAGAAGTCTGATCGAATGATAGAGAAATATAGACTAATCCAAACCACAATTTCACTGTAAAATAATTAAGAGCATTCAAGTAACACTGACATCATGTCAAACACATCAACAACCACAAAAATGAGTTTTTATTCCGAAAAATAATAACCCGGATGTATGTTTTTCGGTATAATAGGGCCTGAAAACATAAAAAAAAATCGAATTTAAGAGCATTCAAGTAACAATGACATCATGTCAAACACATCAACAATGCATGCTTACTGTTACCTTTTTTGTTGGGTACCCTACTACTCTCATGGTCTTGCTCCCAAGCACGAGGCACAATGGTTGCTTGAACTCTGACCGCGTGCTGCTTGTAAAAGTTTGCTTCTCTTATTTTTTACCTTTTATTTGACATGGTGAAAATATGCTTTCAGGGTAGTGATCCATACTTTAATAAGCTGATACGTATACTGGCAACAAGATGCATGACACAGGTAAAAGGATCTTTGCAGATTGGTGTAGATTTCTGTTAAGGAACACAACCTAAGTCTTACCTTTTCTTTATATTGCAATTATAGGCTGTATATTTGTGTAGTGGAGATCTCAGCCCCCCAGAATACCTCCATTATGGACTTGCATCTCCTCTTTACACCCACTTCACATCTCCTATTAGGAGATATGCAGGTCTAATACTTAATGCGACATGAAAGATCTGGATTCTACTTTTTGCATTATATGAAAATGTTTGTCTCAATCCAATCAATGGATTCGGTTTTTGGTTGCAGATGTTGTTGTACATATATAGGTTGCTTGCTGTGTCTTTAGGAATATCCAAGCTTCCAACAATTTTCCAGGACAAGTCCTAACTTACAAGTAGTGCAGACAGTAAGTCATGAATCTGCCATGATAATTTGTTTGGAATGAATTCAATGACAACATTGGTGCATCTACATTAATGGTACAGGGTATACCTTGCATCATTGGGGCTGTATAGGAATACTTGAATTCGTTGTTCATTACCTGGGCTTTAGTTTTGTAACAAAGGAGCCATGGGATTAAATTTTGATACAAGATCATTTTTTTGTTACTCGATAAGAAAGGGGCATGGTTTTTCTGTTTTCCATAGGCAGACCCATTATAATGAACAAATGGTGTACATATTTCTATAGATGCTTTGTGTAATATTTCTTTTTCGATCTAAATTTTCGGCATAGGAACGCGCAAATGGCTAGCCGGGCTTCTGTGGAGCTCCATACACTTATTTATTTTAAAACCAGGTTTGTGGAATGATCAGCCTGTTTCAAAATCTTGATATTTTTATTTGCATATGCACATAAACATAAACATATGCTGGTGGCCTGCCTGCCTAACTTGCATGATCTTTTTTGTTTTACAGACCAACAGAGACATAAGCCAGAATTGTGAAGATGAGATCAAACGGATTTATTGTCTTCGTGCCCAAGTGCGATTCTCTCTGTATTTCCAACTTGAGTGATTTTGATCTATCCTCGTATAGGATTATACGAGGTCCTAAAATGATCAATGTGACGAGTTGCTAAGTTGCCTGATAATAATCTTATACGAGGATACATCAAAACCATGCAATTTCTGAAGTAAAAAAAGGATAGGTTATGTGGAATCCTTTGACAATATGCCTTTTTTTATTATAGGAAATGCTTATCACCTAGTATGCTCTTAATTTGCTTTGATTTTGATTTCAGGTTCACCAAAGTGATCAAGGTTGGTACCTGTTCCTGTTAGAGTGACATAGAGATGAAACGGTTCATATTGGATTTGAAGAATCGTGCAGGTTGCTTTTGCTGCTTCAGTTGTTAAGTTTTCTAGGTGATAACTATGATGACTTTGTACTTATCTTTGTCTACGTACACTAAGTTTGGATTGTTCTTTCCTAGGATTGTAGTATTGTGTTTATGATGAATGAATACAGATATTGATGTATCTTGTGTTGAAATGACAAATGACATGGGCTTGTTATTGACTATTATAGATGTTTGATGCTTTCTTTGTATGGATTTATGTATTGAAATGAAAAACAATTGTATAGTATAGGGGGAATATAGAAAAAACAATCAGGTTATTACAGTTTTAAAAATTATAATATAACCCATATCGACAATATTCGGATTATTAGGTGTAATGGAACATATAATATGGACGACCATTTAACCCGGATAAAAGAACCAGATATATAATCGACCTTTTTAACCCGGATGTATGCAAAAAAAATCCAGCCTAAAATCCCATTTTTTAACCCGGATGTATGCAAAAAAAATCCAGCCTAAAATCCCATTTTTTAACCCGGATGTATGTGAAATCCGAGATATATAGTAGAGTTTTAGTGTGATATAAAGGAGACTTGTTAACCCGGGCGTGTCAAAACATATTCGGGTTAAAAAGTACACTTTCAAGGTGGCATTTTGGGGACCTTTTTAACCCGGGCATGTCTTAGCAGATCCGGGTTATATACCCTATTACACCCTCAACCAAGATACCGGACCATTTATGGGTTATATCCGGGTTAAATTTCATTTTACGCCCGGGTTAAAATCCTATTTTTGTGGTAGTGGAAGGAGTTGGCACTAGGATAAAAAAGAAGATCTAAGAAACCAAATGTGCATGTAGTTTGTAACTTTGTATTACTTCCACTTAGCTAAAGGCTAATTCCTCTCTAAGTACACGAATAACTCTATCATTCACAAGTAATGAGAGTGGAAAAATGGATACACCTACAAGTATTTAAGCTCAACTAGCTAGTGGTGGCACGGGCAACAGCCTCCACTTGGACCACCCATGGCCACCGCAACCAACACTGTGCTCTAGCCCTCTTCGGAAGATGTTTCTGGTTGCCACCTTAGCCATTGTAATTCCAAGAAGTAATAGGAATCCAACAGAAGGTGAGAGTAAGTAAAAGACAATTAGGATTGTAAATGGAAGAGTTAAGTTTTTTCTTGAGAATATGAAACCTAACAAATAAGGAGCAAAGATCGATCAAGATCAGGGGAGAGTTCAATTTGTTCTTGGATTTGAAGACACGTCTAGAGATAAGTAAAGTCTTGTAGTGAGGGTTAACCTCGATGGTTATGCAGTTTTCATAGAAGTTAAGTTTCAGTGATCGATTCAGTGTGAGATTATCACAAAAGAGGCCATAGCAATCCAGTGAAGACACACACAAGTACGACAGAACATGGGATGAGTGATCATTCTTAGAGCTAGCAAAAGTTTATCTACTAGAGATCATATTATGACAGTATAGAATCAGAATGTTTAAATTGTTCTTAGCTAAACAAGTTAACTTATCAGTTAACCGTGTACTGGTGTATATTTTGATACATTATGTGTAGGCCAAATTGCAAGTCAAACCATACAGAACAGTATACCATGCTTTAGTGTAGAAGCCAAAAGGTAGAAATTTGGCAAGGTAATGCACAGAAAAAGGTTTAGGAGCTTGCAACACCCACCAGTTGACCATAAAAAAAGATGATGGGGCTCCTTTATAATGGTATGTCTGATATAAGGCCTTTAGAGATGAGGCCTAAATATATTATTGTATAGGAATTACTAGCAGATAGGTCTTGTTTGTTGCTTAATAGTATTATTTTGTAAACTACAGCAAATTCAATTTTTTGACAGGAATTGGTAATATTAGTCTTTCCCTTTCTCTTATCAAGCAAGGATTTAGATTCATCGTTGGTGGGGTTAGATCCCATTGATTTTTTGTTTGAATCATCATCATTCAGAGAAGATGTATTTTTGGTAATATTGATAACAACAATAGAGGAATTTGGTGTATTTGCTTGTGGAGCAGTAATCATAAAGGTTTCAAAGCAGAGGGTTATAGGGTGAGGTTTGGTACCCTTAACCATAGCAGATAACAGCAAGTATAGATAAGGCATGACAAAATTGATAACAACATACCACCATAATAAGACCCCACGCAGCGAACTCAACAAAACATGTAAAAGATCAAAGCAGTAGGTTTTGGGGGTAAAGTTTAAAGTGCAAGAAAGCACATCAGTTAAGCAATAGTTATAATGGTCAAATTTTAAGCTGTTAACAGAGTGACGGTGAGAAATAGTGGATGTTATAAAACACCTGGTTTTGATGAATGGAAGAGTTCTAGAAGGGGAGGGTGGATCTGACCCCAACACCGGGAAAGCCCACCGAGCAGCACCGTGGAACACCAGAGACGGGGTGACCAGAGTAGGTTGGAAGAGAGTGGCGCCAGTTGTTTCCATAAGAGTATAAGATCAGAGAGCATAACCAAGATCCATGACTGGAACCCAAGTCAAACTAAGAGGTTTTAGAGGAGAACGAGAGGTTAAGTGGCCGCCTGTCATACCAGCAAGAGTGATCAAATCTTAGAATTATGGAGGGAGAGGGAAATCCTTTGCACATGCAAAACGCATGCCCCAGATCCGAAAGACACCAGAGGGGAGCCATGTATGAGAAAGCTAAGGAAGCTGTCAAACTAGGTAGATCACCAGATTAAGTAGCGAAAGAGGATCGAAGAGGAAGATCTTTGTCCTGGATTGTTTCTCTTAGGCCGAGCTTGATTAGAGTTGGGGGTAGAAGGCATGTGACGTCGCTTTTAGGATTTGGGGAAGGGGGTAAAGTTTGAGAGAGTGTTTTAGTTTTCTTCTTTTGAAAGCCTATAGGGCATGCAATTTGTGGTATATAAACCCTTATTATTCATAAATAAAAGTTATGCTTAATTTTGGATGAAATCATAATTGAGGTATCCCACGAGGCTCAACCTCTTAAACAACTATCTTTCTAAAACAATAACATTTGCTTCCCCCAATCAAGACTCATCATGTTGAGTTTCCCATCAATCTATCCTAGGCATCATCACGTTGGTTGCCTACTTATTGAGTTCTTGAAGGTGTTGAAAAAAAGTGCTTGCTTCGAAGACGGGACTAGACACCAGAAACAATCTTAACGTGGCTCATATCATATCACCCTAGACCCCGTCTTTCTTCTTTTTAGGGTTTATCGACTGGTGTGCATGCATCATCTAGTTGCCAAGCGAATCATCGAGTTTTGGGCTTGGGTTAGCAGAAGTGATGACATTCCCTTTAGGATCGGCAGAGCTAGCTCTAGCTGCACTAGTGTTGCCCGTAGATGAAAACGGTTTCAACACTGGTGAAGTGGTATTGTTAGGCATGCCTTCTCTAATCGCCGTTAATGGAAAACAACCAATAATATTTCCATATTTGCCTCACCTAATGCAAAATTTTGGGAGCCCCTCGTACTCAACCTCGATGGACTCGTTGTTAGAAAAAATAGCTCCACGTAGAGGCTTGGAAAGATCTAGTTCTACACATACTCGGGCAAAACGACCTCTGGTGGAGAGGATTGTGTTTCTATCAACTCGTAGAGGGCGTCCGACACTTGATGCTCTGATGAACAAGATCTTTTCCTCGTACAAAATAATGGGTAGGTTGGAGAGCCTAATTCAAGTGCATACATATTGAATCTCATCTTTGCTAGGGTTAAAATTTGGCTCCCATTTCATCACCATTAGAGCTTGCCTAAATATATTCCATGGACCTCAGTAATCCAATAATCTTGGTCTTGTTCAAAACGAATCATAGAGAAACCATTCGCAAGATATAATAACCATCTTGCCATTAGGGTTCCACATCTCTCGTATACGTTCGAGAATCTGGAAAGAGACAAGCCTTCCCAAAAGCTTGATGACCATTGATTTATTCTAGCCTTTTGCAAGGGAGACCAAGATATCTGGAGCAATGGTAATGAACGGAGCACCACTTTCACCTCTGGGGAACTCTATTTGAATCTTCACCAAGAGGGTAGTATCTTTCACGACTTCCTTGAGCTGAGACGTGAAACCAGAGGTGAGCTTGTCCTTGAAGGGAAATGGGAGGCTCGAAGGTATCCCTTGCACGAAGGTACTAGAGATAACTTTGTTCCTCTGGGTATCATTTAAGGGAGTGGTAGGCTTAGTTTGCACAAGGGGAGGGGCGGTTAATGAGGGTCTTGAGAGTGTTTTTGCAATCTTTTTTTAGAAACTTTGCAAATTCATTTTAATAAAAAGCTTTTATGGTAACTGGATGACTCGGATATCTGTGGATCCGAAATAATTTTATTAAATTACAACAAAGATTCTAGTAATCATATAGTTCGGATATCCAAGTCGGATAACATTTACCGGATAACTGGCCAAATACATATCGATGTGTTATGCAAAATAAAATACAATTGGATATTTGATACACCGAATGGTCAAATAATATTTACCAGATGATATCTAGCCGGATATGAATCGAGAATTTGGTTCTAGTGAAACAACCCTTTAGGGTAAAACGAAAGTACAAATAAGGGTCGTTAGATTAGAACCAAATCAATGGCCCGGATCGGATCTAAAAGGGTGCAGGTTTGTATTGTGGAATGCACACACCTGATTAATTCTATTCATGTTATTTATGGGATCTCCTCTCTCTATATCCTCATATCTCTCCCAATTTCCATAACCGATCTCCTCTCTCCATAAATTCGCCGGCGACCATGAACCAAGCCCTTGCCCACTGTCCTCGCAGACCCACCGACGACCATCAATCGAGCCCGCTCGAATCCCCACCACCGCTGCTGAACCTCATCGCCCACGACCATGTTCGCGGCGACTAACACCAACACTGCCCCCACTCTCTCGTGAGTCATGCCCAGAACCGAGTCCCCACCGCGCACCACCAGATCCGACCACCACCCATCTGGAGCCCATCCAAACCCGCCTCATTCACCGTCGTTGACGAGAGTGGACTTGCCGGAGCCGCTCATGCCGGAAGCAATCCTCTGTTTCTCTCTCTTTACTCTCCATGTTCTTCATCCACAAGCTGTCTCAGATCCACGATTAATTTCTTTAAATTTTTTCGGTTGCATATCCACTCCGACGCTCTTTCCTTGTCCACTGTCGCCATCGGTGGTCTTGATTGGAAGGCGGCGCTGAGATCCGTCAATGGAGGTCTTCGATGAGTGAAGAGGATACAGATGAAGAAGCTGGGAGTGTAACACCCCCAAATATATAACCTTGAAGGCATTACCGCCAGTGACCTCAGACGTTCTGTCCGATGTCACCCGAGGCTTTACCAGTTATATAAATCATAAAAAACAACAGTTATGATACAAATATCATAACTTTCATTTAAACCATAGTCTCAGAATTACAACATAATTCCAAATACATCAGAAATACAGCGGAAGTCTTTACATAAAACATATTTAACACAGCGGAAGTCTTTTAAATAATTAACAAAGGGTCTTGATCGCAATGATCACCCGACAAAGATCCTCAACCTGGATAAAACTCTTCAAAACATCATCTGCCTTCATAGTCGCTTCTAGCCTTTATGGAACTGCAATATCTGATGTGCCGAATCGAACAAATGACACCAGACAACCATACAGAGAACAATTCCAGTTGGTTAGTCTTACTGAAAGACTATGCAAGGGTACAAAGCAGAGTGGTTCGAATAGTCGTATTAGGTTAGACTCATCGCTTCTCGAATAATAACCGATGACGATAGTCAATCATCATACTCCTAATGAAATATATCAAAAAGACATGATCAAGAGAAGATTCTGAAAGACCGAGTCTTGCAGCAATCAACCCAAAAGAAGACTCCAATGAAATGAGTCTTAACGGAAACATGACAAATGTTGGAGAACATATAATTTCATACAAGCGTTCAAAACGACTTGATGTTTCGGTTCACGACCAACCTCACCGCACAATGCGAATCCAAATTGGAAGGAGAACTTTACTCTGATCAAAGTCAAGACGAGTTTTTCTAGCTGCACTATTTCCTAGCTGCACTACTCGCCTGAGGGTATATTAATTATGTGCAACAACGGCACTTATCTCATTTAATTCCAAAACGATCATCACGTTATAAGCTTTTAAATCTCCTCACAAGAGATATCGGATCTCCTCACAAGAGATATCAGATCTCCTCACAAGAGATATCAGAGGGAATAAATCCCGAAAGATTTGGCACTAGCGAAGTGCACCAACCCTGAGTAAGGGCATGGTCATGACCATAGAGAGTACTGGGGAAAAATCCACCAAGTACTAGTTATAAAGAAACAACTAAACCCCCACAAGGTATATAGCGTTCCTACGAATACTCGTTCTAACTAAACAGTTACGAACGCAGTAATAATCCACATCAATGCCATCGCGGCCAATAACAAATATAATAGCGTTGTTCTAACATATATACAACCTATTATAATATCTGTATTAATCATATAAATATATACAATAGCATTGTTCTAGCAGATATACAACCTATTATAATATATTTTAAAGTCACAAACAGTTATCAAAACCGTTCCCAATGAAAACAGTAAATCATCCCAAACTAATTAACAATTAAACAATTGATAATTAATTGAAATATGGAATGATGAGCAAGAGCGAACCGCCACTTGCCTTATATTCGTTGAAAGCTAGAGCGAAGCTTAGAGACGACGAGTTCCCGGGTCCACAACAGGGATAGATCTGGGATTACAGATTCCTACGGATCGACCCATAATAAAACCCTGAGTTAGATTCGACAATCCATAGTACGAACCTAAAGAAATATGGAAGAAATCGAAAGGAACGAAGTCCCGATCGAAGCCACAACGCCCAAGGCTAAAATCGGCCAAGAGCTGGGCATCCGCGGTCGCGGTTTCATGGCCGCGGTCGCGGCCGATGAACTCCGGCGACTGCGAGAGAAAGAATTCTCACCGGCGATGACGAGTTCGATTCCCTTGACGAAAGCTTTGGTTTCTAGGCTTCCTTGAACCACCAAAGCACCACTCTGCAACCACCACTAACACCAACGAAGCTCCGACGAGAGCTTGGAAATTTCCGGCGACAACTTCGAAACTCCGGCGAGACTTTGGGAGAGATCTGAGCTCGAATTTGTGCTCCCTTCTCTTCCAACTCTCCTCCTTAAATAGGCCAAGCAAAGGGGTGAGCAAACCGACCAGCCCCCGACCAGAAGAGAGCCCCCAAGGCCGACAACGGCAAACCATGACTAACTCCGACGGGTGCAGGAAAAAGCTATCGGACTGGATATTTACCGCGGTTGCCGACCGCGGTCGCGGTTCGCAGTACCGCGGTCGCGGTGTCCATACCGCGATCGCGGTCGCGACAACCTGTCAGACTGACAAGATGGCTGCTTTCTGGATTTTTACCACGGTCACGGTATCCATACCGCGGTCGCGGTTTAGGCCATTTTTGCCTCTCTTGCCCGGAAAAGATAAGGGTTAAGGGTTTAAATCCCCGGGTTAACTATATTCGTACCCGAACGACTATTTTAAGCCCAAAATACGTCGAATGTATTTTATTCCACTCAGGAAAATATTACAGAGATCAAAACATAATACCGAATGTCTGTACTTCTCTGCAAATAATCCGACTCGTATTACGGGAGTTGGAAAAAAATTACCAAAATGCCCTTACAAAAGTGAGGGATATTACATTACTCCCCCTTAAAAGAAGTTTCGACCCCGAAACTTAGGCCGAACACAACTCGGGAAAGCGTCTAAGCATATCCTCCTCAGTTTCCAATGCAAACACTATTGCTGCTAGTTCTAGAACATGTGTCGGATAGTTTGCTTCATAGGTTTTCAATTGTCTAGATGCGTATGCAATAACCTTGCCTTTCTGCATCAAGACACATCCCAACCATTCTTCGAAGCATCACTATAGACCACATAATCATCATTTCCTTCCGACAATGCCAAAATTGGTGCAAAGGTCATACATTGTTTCAACTTCTGAAAACTGGCCTCGCACTTGTCATTCCAGACAAACTTCTTGTGGACCTTACGGAGTAGACCGGTCATAGGTAGAGCGATCTTAGAAAATCCTTCCACGAACCGTCTGTAGTATCCAGCAAGTCCAAGGAAATTGTGCACCTCCTTCACATTCTGAGGCCGCTTCCAATTAGCTACCGTTTCAATCTTCTAGGGATCAACCATAACCCCATTCTCATTGATCACGTGGCCTAAGAAAGCCACTTCCTTGATCCAAAAGTCACACTTATAAAACTTTGCGTACATCTCAATTTGTCTAAGGACTAACAAAGAAATCCTAAGATGTTCCACATGAGCTTCCACGCTCGGAGAAAAGATCAAAATGTCGTCGATGAAAACCACCACGAACTTATCCAAGTACTGGCAAAAACATCGATGCATTAGATCCATAAAAATTGATGGAGCATTGGTAAGTCCAAATGGCATGACTACGAACTCGTAGTGACCATATCTCGTCTGGAATGCAGTCCTCGGAATATCTTCCTCACGAATCCTGAGCTGATGATAACCAGACCTCAGATCGATTTTGGAAAAGACTTTTGCTCCCTACAGTTGATCCAACAGATCATCAATCCTTGGCAAAGGATACTTGTTCTTGATCGTGACTTTATTCAACTCTCGATAGTTGATACAAAGTCGAAACGATCCATCTTTCTTCTTGACAAACAAAACTGGGGCACCCCCAAGCGATGCACTCGAACTTATATAATCTTTGTCAAGAGATCCTCGAGTTGCTTCTCCAACTCTTGCATCTCAACAGGAGCCATCTGGTACGGTGCCTCCGAGATCGGCGCGGTACCAGGCTCGAGATCAATTGTAAACTCTACGTCATGATACGGGGTAACCAAGAATATCTTCCGAAAAGACATCCGAAAATTCACAAACGATCGAAATATCAAGAACTGAAGGTTCATCTTTCATGGGCGAATCCAGGTAGCAAAGGTACTTGACACAGCCTTGTCGAAGTAGCTTAAACGCAACCATCGCATTGATAAGTGATGTGACCCTGCCTCCCATGACGGCCCAAGACGAGGAAGAAGCCATGAGCCTACGCTCACAAGGCCCAGTGACAAGGTCCAGATCCAAGGCCATCGCCGCCGTTGTCACGTCTCTGATTGCACGTGCCGTTGCCAGCCAAGAAAGCACAGAAACCGAGCCCAGACTCGTCATCCTCGCCACCATCCAGAATGAAAGAACGCGTTCTTTTGAAGACTGTGACACTTCGTCGTCTCACGCGATGATCTCGTCAAAGCCTTCAACGCGTCCATGAGTTTCACGCGTTCTTTTTAAGACGATATCTATATTCGTATTTCTAGCTTTTTAGATAGTTTCCTTATTTGCAAAGTTTTAGATAGTTTCCTTATCTTTAGCATTTAAGATAGTTTCCTTTTATCTTTTAGGGTTTGTGCCTTTTTGCATGCTTGCATGGGCTAGCCCTTAGGGTAGACTCGACCCAAGCCCATTAGGGTTTGATCGAGACCCTCCCCTATTTATACCCTACTTTGTACTCTTTATTTCGGACATTCAATTTAAAGTTCAAGGTTTTAAGTCGAGTGTTTATCCTCCTTCCCTTGATCGGACGTCAAAACCCTCTATCTTCGCATCCCCCTTCCTCCGCTGCCTACGCTACGGCACCGCTTGATCTTCTCAAGCAAAGTCTTCCTTCGCATCTCCCTTCATCCGCAGTCGACGCTACGACACCCCAAAGACTTGTCTTTTCAAGTCTTATATCCTTCACCAAACCGCTTCCGCCACCGCTATCATCTTTCCATCAAATCGCTTCCACAACACCGCCACCGCCAGAATCATCGCGTTCTTCCGATCGCGATCATCACCAACACCGAGACGAGTTCACCCCGTGGCTTCCCAACCAAGGCTAGATCCCCAAAGGCTTGCCATCGGAGGCAAGGACACATCAACTGGTATCAGAGCCCAGCAGTCTTGTAAGTCACGAACTCAAGTTAATTTTGTTCACGATTTTTCTTGACCCCCATCGTTTACTTTCATAAAAGATCACGAAAAAAACAAACCTTTGCTCACCCTTCGGTTTCTACAAGGTCCCACCTTGGCCGAATTTTTTTTCTTACTCCCTACGTTTTGGTGTGTTTGGTAATTTGTTATCTTGCATGCTAGAATATTTCGTTTCCATATTTCATGCGTGGATATAGTTTCCTTGTTTGCTAGATATTGCTTTTTAGTTAAGTTTACCAATTTCCTTATAAGATATCATCAAATCCTATCTTCTCTCTCTTATCTCTAATCACCTTGTGATATTCTTGTTACTTAGACCTTTTTATTTTATTTTCTTTTGCAATTCCGAAAAGATCAAAAAATAAGATCTCAGATATTAACAAAAAAAAAGAGATATCAAAATGATATTCCAAAAAAAAAAAGTTTCCAACGTTAGGGAAAGCCAAAATAAGGCAACCCTAACCCACTCAGGTCTAACCTCATCTTCTCAATCTCTCCACCGTCTAGGTCAAGCTTTCTAGAAGGTACTTTCTTGCTACTTGGGTTGCTTTGTTTACGTTTGTTTTAAGGTTACAATTTGTTCTTGTTTGTTTGATTGCATCTTGCTTGATACACCAACTCTTGTCAAGCCAAGCCGCCCTCACGGCACGCCCAAACAAGCCCTCCCTACGTAAACTTTGTGACTTGACTAGTGATTTGCTTGGTTGTTGTTCTTTGTTGTCTTTTGGTTCGTTTTACTCCGATGTCTGGCCCACTTGTTATAGGTTCCTTGGCAGTTGGCCACAGTGGGGAACAATGCATCGAAGACGACCCCAACAACCCAGAGCCACAGTTGGTACTACTTCAGAACCAACCACCACAAAACCAACAAGAAGATCCAATCTTGGAGTTGTTCGCAGAGCAACGCGAGATCCAAGCTCTACGACAGGAGAACGCAGCCTACAAAGCACGTGAATGCGCTGCACACCTCGTGCCAACTCCGACTCCACTGAGTGCTATGGACGCGCCGCCTCCATCTGGAGCTAATGACGCGGGTCCATCGAAGACGAGGGTCGACAAAGGCAAAGGCAAGATGCCTTCGACATCTCACCTTCAACCCCAACTCAACAGAATGTAGAGTGTCATCGAAAGTCGCCAAGGCTTCGTTTCCCATACGGACCGCTATGTCCCAAGAGCCACCCCGGCTGGCTACGACGGCGGGTCCGACTCCGAGCGCGAGTCCGACGATGATCGAGGTGTGTACTCTGAACCTTACAATTTTGATGACATGTATGCCTCAAGGAAAACGAAGCACCATGTGCAAGCCTCGACACAGTGTGATGGCCGACATCGTCAATCTGCTCACGCCGACGCGACGCCGAGAAGACCAAACCAACGTGATCATGGCGTTGCACGTCGCGATGCACACTTGAGGACACCGATGACTCAACAATGCAACCATGATGTACGCGATCATCTACGACACCAAAGTGTTCGGACACCGCGTTACGACGATGGCTATGAGTCGCTCACGCCCGATGTCCACGACGACTTCACCGAGTATGATGACGAAGAGATCGAGGACTCAGGTATGGTCAATCCTAACTTTTTCCATCCCCCTCTTGGTGATCCTATTGAGTTGCAGGATCATCCTTCAGATTATATGCCTTCACCGCGTCTCCGCCCTAGAGGAGAACACGTTCGGGACATTGGCGGCGAGCGCCATGATGTTCCACAGCGAGACAATCGTCGCGACACATTCGATCCCCAGCCACGACGACAGCAACGCGATGACGCCTATGCTCCTCGGGATGAGTTTGTCCGCGAAGATCGTGAACCACGCGATAGACACCAGGTTGGACGTGATAGACCACATGGATTGCGCGCCATCAACAACCCTCGTTATGACGCTGCACCAAACAATGCGTTCAACCAAGACCCCCAACAGCCTCGTTACCAGAGACCACACGTCAAGGTAAAAATTGAGCATTTTTATGGTGAATAGAACCCCTCTGTGTTTCTTGAATGGGTGCAGGCTACATGATAGCTCCATGACCCGCTCATTGACGGTGAAGGACAAAGAGGGAACAATGGGAGTGCGTTCGAAGAGACCAGAAGACGAAGGCGGAAGCGAGGGCGGCGACCGCCGACGTCTTCTAGGCGACCGCCGCATCAGGGCGGCGCCCGCCGCATCAGGGCGGCGCCCGCCGCATCAGGGCGGCGCCCGCCGCATCAGGGCGGCGCCCGCCGGCGTGATGGGGACTTCGGGCTTCGTCTTCTGGATTCCCGGCGACCGCCGGCGTCTTCACGGCGCCCACCGTTTATGGGCGGCGCCCGCCGTTTTGTGCTCGGCAAGATCATTGGCTATGACTTATTGGCAGCGACCGCCGTTTAATTACGGCGACCGCCGCCTTTCCCGAGTTCGGTCCGCGTCAGCGATTTCAATCCTCGTCGTTTTGCTGAACCATTTTATTGTTATTCTTTTATGTTATTTCTTTTAGCACTATTTAAAGACTTGGAACCCTAGTTTGTATTTTTCACGTTGAGTTTAAGCAGTAAAGTTGAGTACGCTCCTTCCCTTGAGCTCTAACGTCAACCCTTCGATCCCACGGATCAACCTATCCCGTAGCTCGTCGCTTCGAGCAAGTTCTACACCGTCTCTTCGGTATTCAAGGTCATCTCTTTGATCTTCACGTCATCTCTTTGACGAATTCAAGGGCTATCTCTTTAGTCCTAGGAAAGCCATCACTTTGGCTACGAAGGAGAAGAATCGATTCAAGCTTGAGGAGTCAAGATCATGCGTTGCAGACAACACTCAGGGGTTGTTCGCATCACTACAGAGTACACTCTCTGCTATAATCGAGTGCCGCCTGAGGACCATGTCGACGCCGCGACGCTTAACTTCCGAGGCGCAGCCCGCGTGTGGTGACATAGGTTTGAGGATGACTGTATTCGACGACACAGAGCACGGGCCACAAAATGTCATCAATTGGTCTACGTTATGACTAGGAAATACGTGCCTCCAGACTACAGGAATCAAATGCGATTGGACATTGCCATGGCTCGCCAAGGATCGATGACTCCACTCGAGTTCTTTTCCAAGCTTGAGGACATGTATTACAAGGACAACATCTCTGTTGCACCATCGACTTTGAGGACCAAATTCTTGAGTGGCTTGAACACCAACATCCGTGATCAACTAGAGATCTTGCCAATCAAGGATTTGAACACACTTACCCACACGGCGATGCAAATTCATGCACAATTATCTCGCCAGAAGTCTTACACATATTCCAGTGGACAACAAAAGTATTCTTCTAACTCTAGTGGCTTACCTTATACTAATGTTCGCCCTAGTGCCTCTACCACAGTTGCTTCTGGCCAAGCCACCAAGGCAAAGACCGCGACACCACCCACAACACCGCGACAAACTGCTCCAATACAGGCTCCAGTGCCCAATGATCGCGCTCGTGATATTGAGTGTTACAAATGTGGTGGACGAGGCCATTACAAGAGATTGTCCCAATGCTCGCAAGGTGTTGTTCTCCACAGCCGCCGCCGGCTACGAGTCTTGTGAAGATGAGGAGGGCACACTTAACGCGATACAAGAGGACACTAAAGAGGATGATGCAGACGCGTATGACTGTGAACCCGCTTCTCTGAGCGCGGGGACACCACTGAGCTTGGTGACGCGTCGTCTCCTCACTGTCAAGGAAGCCAACCTAGGTGATCAAAGAGAAAACTTGTTCCACACAAGAGCTCTCATGCAAACCGCTTTCTTGAGTGTCATTATTAATGGAGGATCTTGTGCAAATATTGTGAATGAGAAGGTTGTCCAACACTTCAAATTGCCTACGACGCCTCATCCACAACCTTATGCCCTCCAATGGATTTCTTCAAGTCCAGGTAACACAGTATCTCGCCAATGTCTAATTTCTTTTTCAATAGGGCAATACTGTGATTCTATTCTTTGTAATGTCATTGCAATGGACGTCACCCATATCTTGCTTGGGCGCCCATGGCAATTTGACAGGCGCGTGCTCCATGATGGCTATTTGAACACTTATGTGTTCAATTACCACGATAAGCGTGTCACTTTGCATCCAATGTCTCCCCATGAGATTTTGCAGGACCAGGTTGAACGCGATCGCCAGAAAGCCATTGAGGTTGCGTCACAAGAGTGCCCAGACGGACCGCGCCAACACTCCTCCAAATCTGGCACCACTTCGCCTTCTCCGGGTACTACAAAGAAGAAGCTGAATGCCACAGCGGGGACAACGAGTGCCCTACCTCAATCGTTGCCCTCAGCGCGTCCTTTGCAAGGCACCTGTGAGCAACGCATTCTTTTGGCTCGGCCCAATGACCTCACTGCATGTGTCACTGGCAAAACGCCATGTTTTCTACTTGTGCCAACTCCATGCATACCAGAATCATCGAAGAACGCGATCTTACCACCATCGATCGCGAAGCTTCTGGACGCGTACCCAGACGTTTTCCCAGCCGAGTTGCCACAAGGATTACCTCCCCTGAGAGGCATTAAGCACCAGATTGACCTTGTTCCCGGTGCTTTATTGCCAAACCGCGCTGCGTATAGAGCTGGCCCAGAAGAAACCAAAGAGCTACAACGCCAAGTCTAAGAATTGTTGGATTGCGGGTACGTACGGGAATTTCTTTTCCCTTGTGCTGTGCTTGTGATCCTTGTGCCCAAGAAAGATGGCACATGGAGAATGTGTGTTGATTGTCGTGCAATAAACCAGATCACATTCAAGTATAGGCACCCTATTCCACGCCTTGATGATATGATTGATGAGCTTCATGGCACGACACTCTTCTCCAAAATTGATTTGAAGAGTGGTTATCACCAGATCCGGATGAAAGAAGGTGATGAATGGAAGACTGCATTCAAAACTAAGTATGGGCTCTACGAGTGGCTTATCATGCCATTCAGACTCACTAACGCGCCCAGCACCTTCATGCGCGTGATATACCATGTATTGAGATCTTTCCTTGGCAAGTTTGTTGTCATTTATTTCGATGACATACTTGTGTATTCACGGAGCCTGGAAGACCATGCCGAACACCTTTGCCAAGTGCTCGAGTGCCTACGATGCGAGACTTTGTTTGCCAACTTGGCCAAGTGCTCGTTTTGCTCCGAGTCCACCAACTTTCTGGGCTACGTTGTGAGTCGTGATGGCTTACGCGTTGATGAAGAAAAGATCGCGGCGATCAAAGAATGGCCCACGCCTACCACACCAACACAAGTGCGAAGCTTCTTAGGCCTCGCTAGATTTTATAGGCGTTTTGTACGCGACTTCTCTTCCATTGTTGTGCCACTTCATGAGCTCACCAAGAAAGGAAGCACAGTTTTGTGGCTTGAGCCCCATGAACGCGCTTTCTCAACATTAAAGAACGCGTTGTGTCAGGTCCCTCTTCTCCAGCTTCCAGATTTCACAAAACACTTCGAAGTGGAGTGTGATGCCTCTGACATCGGCATTGATGGTGTGCTACACCAAGACAAGAGGCCGATTGCCTACTTCAGTGAAAAGCTCACTGGAGCGACTCTCAATTACCCCACCTACGACAAGAAGCTTTATGCCTTAGTACGCGTGCTGAAGACCTGGCAACACTATCTTTGGCCGCATGAATTTGTCATTCACAGTGATCATGCCGCGCTGAGCTACTTGAAGAGCCAAGCTCACCTCAATCGCCGCCATGCTCGCTGGGTGGAGTTTCTGGAAACCTTTCCTTATGCCGTTGTGCACAAGAAAGGGAAAGACAACGTCGTTGCTGACGCGCTGTCTTGCATGTACGTTCTCTTGACTCATGTACAAACTAAAATTCTGGGTTTTGCTTTGATTAAAGATTTATATGCTAGTGACCCATTCTTTTCCCCATTCTTGAGCACTGTCAGAGAACGCGTGAATTTGAGACATTTTACCTTTCTGAGGGTTATTTGTACAAGGCAAGTCGTCTATGCATTCCTAGATCCTCCATTAGGCTCCTATTGATTGAGGAAGCGCACGCGAGTCATGGACACTTTGGGATTAGGAAGACCTTAGATGCCTTACGCGATCATTTCTTTTGGCCTAAGATGGCCCACCAAGTGACTAGGTTTTGTAGAAGTTGTGTGACTTGCCAGAGAGCGAAGGCGAAGTCCAGTCCTCACGGCCTCTACACCCCTTTGCCCATCCCGAGTGCCCCCTGGGAGGATTTGTCTATGGATTTCATCACGGGTTTACCCCTCTCTAGACGAGGTAAAGACTCTATTTTTGTGGTTGTAGATAGATTCTCTAAGATGGCACATTTTATAGCTTGTAAGACCACCCATAGTGCTAGTGAGATTGCTGATTTATTCTTTGAGCATGTGGTGCGTCTTCATGGAGTCCCCCGTACCATGGTTAGTGATAGGGATTCTAAGTTTGTTGGACATTTTTGGAGAATACTTTGGGGAAAGCTAGGTACCAAACTCCTATTCTCTACTAGCTACCACCACCAGACCGATGGCCAAATTGAGATCACCAATAGAACTCTAGGAGCCCTCCTTCGCACCATGCTCAAAGCCAACCCTAAGCGTTGGGAGGATTTACTATCAATTGTCGAGTTTTGTTACAATAGATGCATGCATACAATGACCAAGTTGACACCTTTTGAAGTGGTGTATGGCATCAACCCCTTAACACCACTGGATTTGTCGTCGCGTCCTCTCCGAGATCCAGTGCACATCTCAGCAACACATCGCACTGAGCAGGTCCAAGAGCTTCATCGAAAGACCAAGGGGCAGCTGGAGAGGAGAGCCACGCAGTATGCCTCATAGAAGAACTCAGGCCAACGCCGCGTCGTCCTTGCCCCCCGCGACCTTGTCTGGGTGCATCTTCGAAAGGAGAGATTCCCAACGCAGCAAAAGCACAAATTGGCACCGCGTGGAGATGGTCCCTCCCGCGTTATCAAGGCCATAGGGGACAATGCTTATCAACTCGAGCTTCCCCCCGATTTTGGAATCCACGCGTCCTTCAACGTGGCGGACTTGACTCCTTCTGTTGAGCCCGAGTTTGATGATGGTGAAGCGGGGATGCTTCACAACCAAGTGGGGGAGGATGATGTGACCCTGCCTCCCATGATGGCCCAAGACGAGGAATAAGCCATGAGCCTACGCTCACAAGGCCCAGTGACAAGGTCCAGATCCAAGGCCATCGTTGTCGCCGTCGCGTCTCTGATTGCACGCGCCGTCGCCAGCCAAGGAAGCACAGAAACCGAGCCCAGTCTCGTCATCCTCGCCACCATCCAGAATGAAAGAATGCATTCTTTTGAAGACTGTGACACTTCGTCGTCTCACGCGATGATCTCGTCAAAGCCTTCAACGCGTCTATAAGTTTCACGCGTTCTTTTTAAGACGATATCTATATTCGTATTTCTAGCTTTTTAGATAGTTTCCTTATTTGCAATGTTTTAGATAGTTTCCTTATCTTTAGCATTTAAGATAGTTTCCTTTTATCTTTTAGGGTTTGTGCCTTTTTGCATACTTGCATGGGCTAGTCCTTAGGGTAGACTCAACCCAAGCCCATTAGGGTTTGATCGAGACCCTCCCCTATTTATACCCTACTTTGTACTCTTTATTTCGGACGTTCAATTTAAAGTTCAAGGTTTTAAGACGAGTGTTTATCCTCCTTCCCTTGATCGGACGTCAAAACCCTCTATCTTCGCATCCCCCTTCCTCCTCCGCCGACGCTACGACACCGCTTGATCTTCTCAAGCAAAGTCTTCCTTCGCATCTCCCTTCATCCGCAGTCGACGCTACGACACCCCAAAGACTTGTCTTTTCAAGTCTTATATCCTTCACCAAACCGCTTCCGCCACCGTTATCATCTTTCCATCAAATCGCTTTCACAACACCGCCACCGCCAGAATCATCGCATTCTTCCGACCGCGATCATCACCAACACCGAGACGAGTTCACCCCGTGGCTTCCCAACCAAGGCTAGATCCCCAAAGGCTTGCCATCGGAGGCAAGGACACATCAATAAGCCTGCCGTTATCAGCGTCATTCAGACCCTTAAATTTGCATACACACTGGCCCCTAGATGACACTGTCACAGTCTTCGAGCTAAAATCGATTACCGCCCCATGACGCGTCAGCCAATCCATACCGAGAAAAATATCGTATAGAGCCATGGCTGATCAAATCAAATCCTCTTTGAATTTCTTACCCTAAATGGTAATTGGAAAGTCTGACTAACGCTTAGTTCTAACCAAATATTTATTATTAGGAAGATTTACAATGAAAGGTTCACAACCTTGTTGCATACTAAACTTAACTTACCAACACAACTATCCAAAACGAAAGACTGGGTAACACCCAAATCAACAACATACCAACAAAAGTAGAATGAAGGTATAAAGTACTTTAAGCATTTGGAGCATCGGGTCCATCCGCCTCACGCATCTCGTAAAGGCGTTGACCTTGACTTCCAGAAGCCACTAGGGCTTTCCCCCTGTTCTGCGTAGTTGTCTGCATTGAAGGACTAGGAGCTTCCACCGGACTGAACCTGGGTCGGTTGTTCTGATTAACGGACCCCTGCCGTGACTCAGCTCCTTTCTGCCTCCTCTGTTGACAGAACGTCTGCATATGGCCCTCCTTTCCGCAGCCATAGCACGTCTTCTTGTCCTTTAGACATTCATTGCTCTTGTGCCCGTGCGTACCACAGTTGTAGCACTGGATTGGACTCTTGCCCTGACCCGAACATTGCGTAGACCCATCATGAGTCATATCCGTTTTTGCTTGGCCAAATTTGGCAAAATCAGTCGGTGGTGCGGGATGTTTAAACCCACTCGCCTGAGGCTGGTTCTGCACTTGCCTCTGGCTATTACGCTTCTTTGTTGACTCCTCCAGAGTCACTTCCAACTTGTAGGCTGCATCCACGTACTGCTCCAAAGTAGAGCATCTGTGACGCACCATCAATGGCTTAATATCTGGATTCATCCACTCGTGGAAATACCAGATCTTTTGCTTCTCGCTGGACGCTTCCGTCCCAGTATATTGCAGCACATGATTGAACTTGGTTGCAAGCTCAGTCACTTGTAATCCATTCGTCTTCGGATAGAGGAACTCCTTGTGTTTCTCTTCCCTCATAGCTTGGGAAAAGAAACGATCAATCATTTTTGACTTGAATATTCCCCAGTTCAAATCGGGGTTATCGGCTAAACCGGTGCTTTCCCACCATTCATTAGCTTCTTCCTTCAACTGAAGGGAAGCTATATGCACCTTCTCAGCTTCAGTGCATTCAACATTGCGGAATAACCGCTCCATGTGGGAAAACCAATGAGCCACTTTGACTGGCTCTCCTTTTCCATCGTAGCTATCAGGCCTCATAGAGTTAATGGCCTTCAGTGCTCGGCCATAATCTCCTCTATTCCTGACCACACCTTCCTGAAGTACATGGGTCTCTTGTTCCTCAAACCTAGGAACTACTGGAGGGACTGGCACACCTTGTGCCTGAGGCGCGATCGGTCGCATTATATCGGCGAATGCTTGCATAACAATCCCCCGAATTGTTGCGACTGTCGCTGCATCAAACACCATTGGAGCGTCGGCCTGAGCTTGGCCATTGCCTCCTGGATTATTGTGAGAAACAGACTCGTGTTCCTCCACAGGGTTCGGATCATTCCTTACGTTTGGTCTGGGGTCATTGCTTGGCCCAGCACCAGCACGGATAGTGTTCCTTGTGTTCACCATCTGTTTACCGATCAAATTCCAATGATTTTATCATATAAATATCATTCTGATATACTTAACATAATAAAATCAACTTTAGGATAGATCAAACTTGGAAATTTTCATTGATGAACTCAAACTGAGTTACTAGGTTCTACAACCTCAAATCATAACGAGGGAACTGGGAATTCAAGCCTTACTAGAGATGGGGAAACCACCTCGGCTTCTTCTGAGTCCCTCTGAAGAGAAACGAAAGCACTCAAAATCTTACGGGACAACAAGAAGAGAGTTAGCCTTTCTAAATATGGAAGTTCGTTTCCATATCAGACTAAAAAAGAAGACACAACAAGAACGGTTTGAAAAGTTTTGCCATTTCAAAAATTCAGAGCCTTTGAAAACATTTCTCAGTTTCAAACGAGTAAACGGTTTATAAAAATTTCCGTTCCCAGAAAATGTTTTAAAACCCACCCGTTTTAAAAAAAAAATCGGCTCTGATACCATAACTGTAACACCCCCAAATATATAACCTTGAAGGCATTACCGCTAGTGACCTCAGACGTTCTGTCCGATATCACCCAAGGCTTTACCAGTTATATAAATCATAAAAAATAACAGTTATGATTCAAATATCATAACTTTCATTTAAACCATAGTCTCGGAATTACAACATAATTCCAAATACATCAGAAATACATCGGAAGTCTTTACACAAAACATATTTAACACAGCGGAAGTCTTTTAAATAATTAACAAAGGGTCTTGATCGCAATGATCACCCGACAAAGATCCTCAACCTGAATAAAACTCTTCAAAACATCATCTGCCTGCATAGTCGCTTCTAGCCTTTATGGAACTGCAATATTTGATGTGTCGGATCGAACGGATGACACCAGCCAACCATGCAGAGAACAATTCAGGTTGGTTAGTCTTACTGAAAGACTATGCAAGGGTACAAAGCAGAGTGGTTTGAATAGTCGTATTAGGTTAGACTCATCGCTTCTCGAATAATAACCGATGACGATAGTCAACCATTATACTCCTACTGAAATATATCAAAAAGACATGATCAAGAGAAGATTCTGAAAGACCGAGTCTTGCAGCAATCAACCCAAAAGAAGACTCCAACGAAATGAGTCTTAACGGAAACATGACAAATGTTGGAGAATATATAATTTCATACAAGCGTTCAAAACGACTTGATGTTTTGGTTCACGACCAACCTCACCGCACAATGCGAATCCAGATTGGAAGGAGAACTTTACTCTGATCAAAGTCAAGACGAGTTTTCCTAGTTGCACTATTTCCTAGCTGCACTACTCGCCTGAGGATATATTAATTATGTGCACCAACGGCACTTATCTCATTTAATTCCAAAACGATCATCACGTTATAAGCTTTTAAATCTCCTCACAAGAGATATCGGATCTCCTCACAAGAGATATCAGATCTCCTCACAAGAGATATCAGAGGGAATAAATCCCGAAAGATTTGGCACTAGCGAAGTGCACCAACCCTGAGTAAGGGCATGGTCATGACCAGAGAGAGTACTGGGGAAAAATCCACAAAGTACTAGTTATAAAGAAACAGCTAAACCTCCACAAAGTACATAGCGTTCCTACGAATACTCGTTTTAACTAAACAGTTACGAACGTAGTAATAATCCACATCAATGCCATCGCGGCCAATAACAGATATAATAGCGTTGTTCTAACAGATATACAACCTATTATAATATCTGTATTAATCATATAAATATATATAATAGCATTGTTCTAGCAGATATACAACCTATTATAATATATTTTAAAGTCACAAACAGTTATCAAAACCGTTCCCAATGAAAACAATAAATCATCCCAAACTAATTAACAATTAAACAATTGATAATTAATTGAAATATGAAATGATGAGCAAGAGCGAACCGCCACTTGCCTTAGATTCGTCGAAAGCTGGAGCGAAGCTTAGAGACGACGAGTTCCCGGGTCCACAACAGGGATAGATCTAGGATTACGGATTCCTACGGATCGACCCATAATAAAACCCTGAGTTAGATTCGACAATCCATAGTACGAACCTAAATAAATATGGAAGAAATCGAAAGGAACGAAGTCCCGATCGAAGCCACAACGCCCAAGGCTAAAATCGGCCAAGAGCTGGGCATCCGCGGTCGCGGTTTCATGGCCGCGGTCGCGGTTTCATGATCGCGGTCGCGGTTTCATGGCCGCGGTCGCGGCCGATGAACTCCGGCGATTGCGAGAGAAAGAATTCTCACCGACGACGACGAGTTCGATTCCCTTGACGAAAGCTTTGGTTTCTAGGCTTCCTTGGACCACCAAAGCACCACTCTGCAACCACCACTAACACCAATGAAGCTCCGACGAGAGCTTGGAAATTTTCGGCGACAATTTCGAAACTCCGGCGAGACTTTGGGAGAGATCTGAGCTCGAATTTGTGCTCCCTTCTCTTCCAACTCTCCTCCTTAAATAGGCCAAGCAAAGGGGTGAGCAAACCGACCAGCCCCCGACCAGAAGAGAGCCCCCAAGACCGACAACGGCAAACCACGACTGACTCCGACGGGTGCAGGAAAAAGTTGTCGGACTAGATATTTACCGTGGTTGCCGACCGCGGTCGCGGTTCGCAGTACCGCGGTCGCGGTGTCCATACCGCGATCGCGGTCGCGACAACCTGTCAGACTGACAAGATGGCTACTTTCTGGATTTTTACCGCGGTCGCGGTTTAGACCATTTTTGCCTCTCTTGCCCGAAAAAGATAAGGGTTAAGGGTTTAAATCCCCGGGTTAACTATATTCGTACCCGAACGACTATTTTAAGCCCAAAATACGTCGAATGTATTTTATTCCACTCAGGAAAATATTACAGAGATCAAAACATAATACCGAATGTATGCACTTCTCTGCAAATAATCTGACTCGTATTACGGGAGTTGGAAAAAAATTACCAAAATGCCCTTACAAAAGTGAGGGATATTACAGGGAGTTTCGGGACGGTTTCTCTTTATCCTATGCTGGTGAATTTTCTGAAGCCTTCCTGGAATGGTTTTTCCGTGCGCACAAGGGATGAAGAAGCTGGGAGTTTGATAATCATGGGCCAACTAGAAGTGATCAACATTGTTCTGAAGTCAATTCAATATCTTGGGTAATTTGCATATGCTTTTTTCTTTGGTTTGAAATTAACTGATGGAATGTTAGTGGGTTTCCTCAATTTTCATTTTTCATCTATGTGTAAATAAGATTTCATTTTTCATTTTTCTTCGGTCTCACTCGGTTGATCAACAAGATGCTCAATTCTTTGTTCAGATCGCTGGTTTTAATTGATTTTTTGTTAATTAAGCTCGGTTAACACTTTTTTTGTTAATCGTTTGCGCATGTAATTGTCCAGAATGCATTGGATTTTCATTGATGTTAGATGTTGTTTTTTTATTTTAATGTCAATGGTGTTTTAATTTTAGGGTTCGTGAATGGTTCAATGGTTGTTGAATAGAGAGAAGATGTCTAAACAAAAAGTAACTGTCATGAATCGAAGATTCGATCGGGGTGATATTCACGGCGATGATATTCGTGCAATATGTTTTGATATTCATGTAATTGGGTGGTAATATTAATGTAATTGGATAGTGATCGATATTCATGAATTGAGTGATGATATTCATGTAACATTCACGATATCGGGGTGATATTCGGGTAATATTTGTTGATATTCATGTAATTAGGTGGTAATATTAATGCAATTGGGTTGTGATCAATATTTATAAATTGATTGGTGATATTCATGTAATATTCATGATATCGGGGGTGCTATTCGTGTAATATGTATTGATATTCATGTAATTGGGTGGTAATATTAATGTAATTGATAGTGATCGATATTCATGAATTGAGTTACGTTATTCATGTACTTGAGTGTGATATTCATGTAACTGATTATGTTATTCATATATTATTAAGTTATGATATTCATATTTTAAGTTGTGGTATTCATCTCTTTAATTGGTGATATCCACATATTAAACAACGATATTCATACAAACATGAACGATATTCAAGAAACAATGACAAAAGCAACAAAAATAAATTTACAAATCTACGAATTTGCAAAGCATTAGGACGCTGAAAAAAATCAAGTGGTGATATTCATGTTTTAAGTGGAGATATTCACGTCCATCGATATTCATAAACGCATGAACGGTATTCATAAAGACGTGATCGATATTCATGAATGTTGATGGTTCTTCGATCGGATTGAACTTTGAAGAACGTGAATGAGAGAACAACATGAGATGTGCGGTTTAGGAAAGAGAAGATTATTGTGTTTTCTCTCTCATCTAACAACCTCCTTAATTATTTTTTGTTAATTAAAAATTAATTAATTGCCTTATTTGAGTAGATTTGGTGGTTACACCCCTACCATATCTATTGTAAGGCCCAATCATCCAACCATCCATCACCATTCATCCAACGCTCTAGTTTAATACTTTCGTTTTACTAGAACTCTCGTTTTACCGGAGCGTTTCTCTATGAATCGATGCTTGAAGGGCAAAAAAGAACGAATATCCAATATACTTGGTCGGGTCATATATACCCGTTTACTCATCCCCTATGCTTCTATTAAAAACCCTTCCATTTCAGAAGGAGACGAAAGTTCAAAGCGGTGTTACAACAAGAAAAAAGAAACCCTTCTGCTCCCAGAAGAGCCGACCCTAGCAATGGCCACCGAGATAGAACTGACCCCGCTCCCAGAAGAGCCCCTGCTCCCAGAAGAGCCGGCCCTAGCAATGGCCACCGACCACCACCCCCGGAGACGAGCCCAGATCTGGCTTTCCTTTGCTGTGCCTCGTCGCCGAAAGTTTGCTCCCGACTTCACTGCCCCGCCGGCCTTCTTCCTCTCCGCCCTCCATCTTTGCCCCGCCGCCTCCCCCGCCTTCCTCCTTGCTTTTCTCTTAACCCCTTCTCCTTCTCCGCCTTCCTCTTTTCTCCCCTGTCCCCCGCCGTGTTGTTCCTGTTCCCTCCGCCGTGAAGATCTTGCTCCCCCCGTCGTGTAGATCTCCGCCGCCCTCCTCCCTCCCCGGTCCCCTGCCGTGCGTTTCTTTCCCATGTCCCCCGCTTTCTTTTCCTCCCTGTCTTTGTGCTGTTGCAGGTGCTCCTTTGGTTTGATTTGAGATTGTTGTTTCGATTCGAGACAAGACAGTGATCGTGTAATCCCTGGTGGTTTCTACTGACGAAATGCCTCCAGATTGTGTCTTGTTTCTTCTTTCCGGCTGCTTCAAACGACTTGTTGGTGGTTTTCAACCCCTGTTTAAAGACTTTTTCGTTGATTAAGCTTTGTTGGTTTGCTTGCTCGGTTTGTCTGTAGTTTGTTTTTGTTGTGTCTGTTGTTTTTTATTTTTGTTTTGCTCTTTGTTGTTGTGTTTGTTGTTGTTTCTTTTGGTTGGTTGTTTTGTCGGGTGTTCCGACGCCGTTTGTTCGGCCTCTCGAGTTTCCAGGTTTAGTTTTTCCGAATTCTTAAATTCTTACTTTATCAACAACAACAACAACAAAAAAAAACCCTTCCATTTCCACACAACCAAACAGGCGTTATTGTTATTGACAAAAGGGATCCTGTAACTAATTGTGCCATTTGTGCTCCACTGCCCTTGCTGGATTATTAAGGAAAGGGTCTATTTTCTCGCTGTATGAATTATGCTCTCCCACTTCACACAAAGAAAGAGAGAAAGACACAGTTTCCTTAAACAAATACTACAATACAAATGCAAGTCCCATCTGGGTTATTAGAAGATAATGGTTGGTGTTTGGGTTCTGCTCACCGACTCAGCAACACTCGTTTCCTTCAATCACACCGAGCCCTTTTTGCATGATACATGTCCTCTAGTAAATAATACCCTTGTGCCTTCGTTTGCTCAAAAACAAGAACCCTTCTTCGATAATCAGCTCTAACCACTGTGAGAGTAGATGCTTTCCCATTGACGGGCTTTGGATTCTAGTTATTGCTTGCACTTGGGTACCTTCTGTTTCTGATAGCTTTCCGAAATCTAACTGCTTTAGATTTGTTGCTGGTTTCGGCTCTCTGGGTTTTCGTTCTTCTTTCTGATTTTTGGCTTCCGATTGACATTCAAACGATTAGGGCTACAGTTATTGACTTCCATTTCTTTCATTCTTTGGTGGCGAAATAATCTGCAGCACGCGCCTTGTTTCTCTTCTTCTTGTGTTCTTTTGCTGCCGCTAATTTGGGGCTAAATTGATTTTTGTGACTGGTACTGGTGACACTAGATGTTTGTTTCAAGCATTCACCTTTCTCTGCTGAAATTTGAGCAGGCGAAAAAGTCTCTTTTTTTGTGTGTGAAGTAAGGTGCTTTTTCCCTCCTACATCAGTTTCTTGTGTGTGATTTGTTTATGGCTTTCAAGGCCCATAGATAGTGCTTTATTTTGTGCACAAATATGGGTTCAGTCATGAAATGTGCAAGGGTCTTTTGTTGATTCTTATAGTTAGTCATGGTAGAACTCAGATGAATGTGTTTGGAGGCAGGATAGTTTGTCTTTGAATTGTTGGATGGTGGCAACTGTTACATGTTGATTTTCAGCTAAGTAACTGCAGAAGATTTCACGTGTTACGGAGGGTTCTTCTGGAGGCTCAGTTGTGGAAAAGCCTGAATACTTTTCATTAATTGAGCAGATGGCTGAAAAGAAGTCATTTGATAGAGGGAATGGAAGCCTCTTAGGTGGAAGGTATCGGGAGAAAACACCGTGCAACAGTCCAACAAAGATGGCTTCTTGTAGTGGATTCGAGGGTGATTATTGTGATAAATCAAATGATATGGGTGAAACATCAACATGTGGAATGAGTTTTATGAAAGGTCATATAAGAGGAAGGAAATCGCTTAGAAGTAGGCGATCTAATTTGCACCATCTGAAGCCTCTTAGTTCCTTGGAAAGTTGTCTGATGGCTCAGTTGTACAAAGAACATGCTGAAATGGAGCATGTGCTTGCACCTCTACCTTCACCATGTACTCCGGCTTTGAGGCCTTTTTTGGTGAGTGATGGTACTCAGATAATTAGCCGTTCAAGCTGTGACTCTTTTAATGTACAAGGTAGAGATGGCAAGACCAAGCTACGTAAAAAAGTCTATACAGAAGCAAATGAGACAGTGTCTGGTGGTATTCCTCATCTACCAGAGATAAGGTCGGATGAAGGGTCAAAAGAAAAGAATGTCAAAAGGAGAAAGGATCAAAATAGAAATTTAAGCAATACAAGACGAATGCAGAACGAATTACAGATATCTTCACAAGGTACTACCTCTTTTAGTCTTATCAGGATTTTATGCTTATAGCACTGAGTGATATGATGAAGAACGTTATCATAAGATGATTGGGCTTGATAAAATTGTGCCTGATATCTTTTTCTTGTATTCCTAACATAGTTTTGGTTATGATTCATGAGGTTCTTTTCTTATAGACTTGTTCTCTATCGTCAGCTGCCATTTTAAGTTGGTCTTCAAGTTTTTTTTCCTTATAACCTTTTCAAATTATTTTACTTAATAAGAAATGGTTAATATGTTTCAGATAGGCATAAAAATTACCCCTAGATTTGAATGTGCTTCTGAAATACACAAGAATGTGATATATCATTTGCATTATATAACATAAGAGGCTAATGCTAGAAGTGATGTGAATTTGATGGGAAAACTGGTTTGAAATAGATGGTGGAGCTATTTATTAACTTCAAACAATAAAGTACTGGTAGAACTTGTTTATAGAATCTCATCTTGTTTGTTTCTCTATCCTGCAATAATCTGTGTGATAAAGATTTTAGCAATGGGCAATATATTTCGTTCTTAACATCTGGAGCCAAAGAATGATACAACCTTTCTCTGCAAATCTGATCTTGCTTTGATAACCCAGTGATTGGTTAGGTGGGTTACTAATTAGTTTGGGTGCCTCTTTTCCTGATACTTCGGATTTGGGGATCATACTCGTACTTTCAATTTCAAGTTTAAGGATTCTCTTTCTGAAATTAAAAAAGCAAGGTGTAATGAGACAAGAATTTATGTATCTTATTTTAGTAATATGGACATGTGTCTGCTTATGTGCAAACTTTGATTGTTGATATCTTAGATTCTCTTTCTGAAATTAAAAAAGCAAGGTGTAATGAGACAAGAATTTATGTATCTTATTTTAGTAATATGGACATGTGTCTGCTTATGTGCAAACTTTGATTGTTGATATCTTAGAGTTAAACTGTCTTTTTGTGGTTTAGAAATGGTGTAGGATGTTGAGTTGGGCTCTGAGTGTGAATCATAATTGCACAAGAGAATCCATTCTGGACTATAATTGCCAATTTTATATTCATGCTCTGAGAGTGGATGTTGAATAACTTGAATTTGGTGCTCTGAATGTGAATGTTAAAGCTAAGAGAAAACTCACAAGTCACAACTCAAAACACATAACCTGAGAAATGAGCTAATATCTGGGCTACTTTTGTATTCAAGCCACCAGCGGAGACTCCCTGGTGAAAAAGGCAATGCATTATACAAGAAAGAGAATACTGTGAATTGTTTCAATGACTCCTAGTCTCCTACTCCCTCTTTGTATCAGGGTTATTCCCTATATCACATTATCACCCACTTGTCAGTATGTCACAATAACAGAATAAGGTTCCTAACTAGTCCCTTGCCCCCCATACTACCATTTCTGAATTTGTTCATAGTGTACACGAGTAGGGGTTTCCCAGTGCTAACAGAATAGAACTAGGGTAACTCAGAGTCTGTTTTCTATAACTGATGTATGTTTCTATATCCACTTGGACAAGAGATGCACGGAGATATCTTCAAAAGCTTGCATGTTATGATCTATACATAGCTCATAAGGATCTGAAAAGGGCACAAAGTCGGAGTTCTGTGGTTAGCTTCTTATATTTGGGACTTGCCTTTCTGCAATCGCATGCAACTCTGTTTATTTGCCTTCTTTTCCGGCGTTTTCTTTTTTTAGGTTTTTTTGTGGGGATTGTTAATAATGAGCAGGGGAAGGGATAGTTTTCTGCAATGTGTAGGTGTTAGTATCATTACATGCACGATATCATGTTCTTGGCGTCATTTCATGTTTAAACATTTTACCTTCTGTCAGGGTCATCAACTGGAGCAGTTTTATTCTGTCTTGGGGTATCTTTTGGCGTAATATCTAGCATTTTAGCTAATAAAGCAGAAGTTGCAAAACTGCATGATCTGTTGAAGCAAACTGAAAATTTGGTGCAAGACCTTCATGAGGAGCTTGAGATGAAGGATTCACTAATTGTGAAAGAGCTGGTAAATGAGGATGATGCTCTCTCTTATGCAAATGAGAATTCTGCTGATAGATTGAAACCAAATGAACCCCTAGTCCACACAGATTCAGACGTGCTGATAAAATACGTTGATGAAGCAACTGGTTCCCCGAAAGCAGCTGAAACTATTGAGTCTATTAGTACAATTGAGGCTGAGCTTGAAGCTGAACTGGAAAGATTGGAGCTAAACATGAAAAAATCAACTCTGACTGGAGGGTTATCGGATGATGATGAGGTAACGAGATTGTATACTTTTCTTGATCATTAACTTGCATTTGCTAACAAACCGGTCTTGACATGGTTGTGCTATACCGCCTATACGTACTTTACCCCTAGAATTTCAGAATGGTGGAATTTATGTCTACCTCAATGAATATATATCTGAAGGGAGTGAGTCAAAATCCCTAGGCACTTATCAGCTCCGTCGTCAGCATTTACAAACTTAGGAATGCAGTGAGTCAAAATCACTGGCTAATCATTGATGGCCTATTTTGAGCTTTTGATTGTCTTTATCTCTCACGCTGAGACTATTTTGATCTGATCAAGTTTTTATTTCTGACTTTGCTTTATGAGCTAATTCCTTCTGTTTCTAAGCTGCAACAATTGATTGTGCCTCAGAATATTAAAACTGTTGGAGTGACTTCAGACTTGGATAAATGAACTTTATAGCATTAGGACAAAGGTTAAAACTTGTTTGCCTTGAATGATGTTTCATAGCTAATCGGGTCAACAGTGATTTTGGCTACCTTAGTTGGTTCTTGACATTCTACTTTCTGCCTCTACATTAGTGTTTTCTCTGTTTTAGGGTTTTATAGCTCTAATTGTTAGCTTTCGTCATGGTGTAGCTTGACCCAGAACTCATGGCGGAGGTTGTCCAAGGCGAATTCAGAGCTGACATATTGTGCAATAAATCCAGTTCAGAACCTTCTCTTGACCACAACTCCAGCAGCAGTTCGACCCCACACTCACCGAAACAAGCTGTTTCACCACGCGAGCTGAGCCTACGACTCCACCAAGTCATTCAATCAAGACTAGAACAGCGCATCACGGAGCTCGAGGCAGCATTAGAGGAGAGTGACAAGAGGGTTTTGCAGCTGCAATCTGAGCAGCAGTTGAGCTGTTCATGGAGAGGATTCTCCCAAACCGACATGTCGTCTTCTTCTTTCTCCAATCGAGACAGCCCAAACACAATAGGAGGCAGTAGTACCCCTGTGGATTCCTATAATGGAGCTTGTCAGGAACTTAAGAAAATCAATGTGTCCAATACTGAGAAACAGAACAACACGGCAAATGGCTCGTTCTTGCTTCGGCCTGCAAGTGCAGAGCCCAAGACACCAATGACTAGCAGTGGAATGACCGAGCAGTCTGAGACGTTCTGTGTGGATGAGAATGACGACGAAGATGAAGATTGGAAGCTGCTGATACAGCAGATTGTGGAGAAAACCAGGCAAGGCTCACCTGCAGTTTTGCAGGCTCATAGAGCAATGGTTTACCTGGACAAGAACGAGGAATGACCCATGAAACCAATGGCCGAAAAAACCGGGTTCTGTAATACCCAAGTCCATGGTCAATTGGGTTGGACATAAGAGGTGATCAAATCTGGATTCAAGAGCAAGTTAGTCTTGACATGGAGTCTCATTGTAAATTTGCCTAATTTTGTTTGTTGTTTTAAGAAACATTTTTTTGTTATCCATATCCCTCTGTGTTATTGGATAAGATTTTGGCTGCTTGAGCAGTCTTTTTCGTGATGAGGATTAGTTATAACCGTGTACTTGACTTGGTAACATTTAATAGGTTTGAGAAAGCATAATTTGTTAAAATTCTTAGCCTAGGACACTTGTTTTTACAACGGTTTTTTCGCCTGATATCTAAGGCGAAATTTGCGAGGTATATTAAAGTTTTACCTATTTTGTGCGATACCTCCGAGTTTTGTTTTGTTTTCGTCAATCGTCCATCTATTCATTTTTTTTATTAAAAAATCCAAAAAAATGAGAAAAAGCCTACTTCGTCTCCGCCGGCTCCTGTTGCCGCCCCGAAGGCAGCGCCGGTGAGCTCCACGCCGGCTCCCAAGCCTGTAAGCTCCCCGCCTGCTCCTGTGACCAACATCCTATAATCAAAGCTCATAAAGTATCGATACTCGAGCGCTAGCAGGATCTCCGCGAGGCGTAGAACCTGGCGGCATCCTCGTTGAAGTACTTATCGGGCTGCTTCTGGCGAAGGGAGTGCAGGTTGCCACCGCTGCAGAACTCCATGACGAGGCAGCAGAACTTGTCGGTCTCGAAGTGGCTGTACAAGGTGGGCAGGAAGGGGTGGTCGAGGAGGCCCAGGATCTCCCTCTCCGTCTGCGCGCGGAGCAGCTTGTTGCGGCTCACCAGCGACGCCTTTGATTAGACTGTTTCTAATTCTCAGCCTAATCCAACCATTCCCAATTCGCCCAATTGCCACCGATGCCTAATCCAATTTGCCCAACAGTTTTTGATTCTCAGCCTAATCCAACCATTCCCTAAACCCTAATCCAACCATTCCCAATTTGCGCAATTAGGCAAATTGATGGCGTAGTGGGCGTCGTTGCCCTTCAGCTCCGCCAGGTACACGCTCCCGATGTCGCCGTAGCCGAGCCGCTTCAACAGCTTGAAGTGGGTCAGCCCCAGGGGCCCCGCCGCCGCGTTGATGGCCTCCCAGCGCGCGTCCCCCACCCCCGTGTGCGGATTCAGGGCCGGCGCCGCCGACAGGCTGTCCAGGAGCTCACAGGCTTGGGAGCCGACGGGGAGCTCACCGGCGCTGCCTTCGGGGCGGCAAAAGGAGCCGGCGGAGACGAAGTATGCTTTTTCTCATTTTTTGTTTTTGGATTTTCTAATTAAAAAATTAATTGATGAACATTTTGCGGGAAAAATAAATAAATTCAGGAATATGCGCGAAATAGATAAGACTTTGGTACACATTCGCCTTATCTCAGGTACCAGGCGAAAAAAACCGTTTTTACAATCAACTAGAAATCGAAGTGCGAAGCACGGGATTTATAGTAGATCTGTACAAGTCCGGACTAGTCCGACCGGCCCGTTCATCCGGTTAAAAAACCGGGCCTGGACAACAATATTGGCCCGATCGGACCGGGTCGGGCCAGTCCGGTACAGTAACGGGCCGGGTACAGACGGGCCTAGAATCAAATTATAGAAATTACTTATTGAGAACTGAAACCCAGACTGCTTAGTAGAGGGCAAACCAAAAACACATAGAAATAATAATCTAAGACGACTGAATAAGAAATGGAAAAAACCACCGAAAAATATAATAAAAGTTAATACAGATGGATCTATCAAAGCTAATGGTAACTCTAGTTTTGACTATATTTTCAGAAATAGCACAGATGAACCAATTTTTCTTTTTGGGGATAAATGTGATCTCTCAAACCATTTGAAAACAAAAACTCTTGCAGAAAAAAAAATGCTCTGGTTAAGACTTATGAATTAGGCATTACCAACATTTAACTTGAATACGACAATCTTACTATTGTAAACGTTCTTAATAAAATCTAACACTGTCCTTGGGATATTGAAATTTTAATTTTTGATATCCTTTGTGTTTTACAACTGTTTTCTTCAGTACAGATTTATCATGTCTTCCGAGAAATAAACGCGGTGTCCGACTTCATTGCAAAGCTAAGCCAACAGAGTTACTTGAAAAATATTCGAGTTAATCTAGATCTTATAAATCTCATCCGCAAGGATACTATAGACTAAGAAACTGTATCTTCCGTGGTTTTCAGTCTAATTTTTACCTTATTAAAAAAATAAAAAACTCTGATCTGTATAGAAGTACTAACTCAGATGTTGGAACTACATGGAAACTAACAGAACTGAGACAAATTCAGAATCAGCCGAGCTCATATTTCTCATCATCTCTAGTTTTCTTCAATGAATCAAATCAATCTAGTGTGAAACCAGAGTCCAAGTGAGACAAGATTAGATGTTAACATGATATCAATTCGAAATGGAAATGGAAATGAAAACGGAACCGAATGAACTAACATGTAACTCTAAAAAGCGTCTTGACATGTAAAGTCTCCACCACTAGCTGCACTGCCATCAGATACCACTCCTAGCAGTGGTGTTAAATTGATCGCTTCCATCACTGAATCCCAATCCAGAATCCGCCCCGGATCCACTGGTAGCAGTGGTGCCAAATTGATCGTTTCCACCACTGAATCCTAATCCTGAACCCGCTCCGAATTCACCGGTAGCAGTGGTGCCAAACTGATCGTTTCCACCACTGAATCCTAATCCTGAACCCACTCCGAATCCACCAGTAGCAGTGGTGCCAAACTGATTGCTTCCACCACTGAATCCCATTTCTGAACCCGCACCGAAACCACTGGTAGCAGTGTTGCCAAATTGATCATTTCCACCACTGATTCCCAATCCTGAACCCTCTCCAAATCCACTGCCAGCAAAGCTTGCGTCACTGGCGACATTCCCACCAACACCACCAGAAACATCAGAGATGGCACCAGTACTGTAGGAGGCATCATTACCACCAGCAACACCATAACTGCTACCACTTCCACCAGTGCCAACGCTCCCACCTCCATTTCCATACCCATCAACTCCACCTCCACTAAAGTTCCCACCACCGTAAGTACCACCACCACTGCCACCAGCATAACCGCCGCCGCCATAACCACCACCACCTCCACCATAACCACCTCCGCCTCCACCATAACCACCGCCTCCACCATAACCACCGCCGCCGCCATAACCGCCACCATCATATCTAGGAGTGCTAGGTCTCTCTGTTGCATAAGCTACCCGAACCCTACGACCATGTAGTTCCTGCAGTCCCAAGTAACTATAGTATCAGCAAGCAGCAAATATCTGGGGTACCACATGATAATATCAAGATAACCTAGTTGCAATAACATTCCTCAATTTCCATTACGCTTATCAAGAACAGAATTTTGGCAGTAAATAAAACGGTGACAACATATATTTCAAGCTAACAATATTACTTCTTTATTTAACTTCTTGAGAAGACCCATCACTCCTGAGTTTTAAGTCAATCCATCTGGACACAATTTTATATCCATACTTGTTGACATCTAGTGAGTTGATCATAATATAATTGAAAATTAATCATTTCAATGTCAAAATTCAAAGTAGATTGTATTTCTTTGAGTGGAATTCTTAAGAAAGCCAGAACATGGTGCTAGATTCCGCAATGCAAGTGACAAGAGACTGGAAAGAGAGAACTAACATAGCACATTCAATTTCAGTACTCCGAAAGTATTTACAAATATATACATTGACAATCTATAATGCAATAGACGAGCACATCATGTATACGTTTTTGTTAGATGAGAAAGTAGTACAGTTGAATTACCTGTCCATCCAAAGCTTGAAGAGCACTGGAAGCCTCCTCACTTGAATCATATGTAATGAATCCAAATCCTTTAGATCTACCCGTTTCTCGGTCCATAATAACTTTTGCTGCAAGAATGAGTTTTCATTAGTAAAGAGCATTAGCATAACTATAGCCCCCAAAAAATTGTAGATGAAAAGACAGTACACACTAGGAAGGAGAAACTTCATGGAACACAACACAAGATGAAGCATAATGGATTTCAATCACAAACAACACACATCTTTGACAACAAAAAAACGGCATAGTGATTACTTGCATAAAAATGTGGCCACAGAAAGTTACATAACGGTACTCCTGACAAGAACTCATTCAAGGAAAAAGATAGATTAGAATGAAATGCAGCAACACAGGGGTCATACCATCATAAACATTCCCATACCGGGCAAAGGCTTCGCGCAAGCTAGTTTCATCAGTGCTGTAAGAAAGACCTGCACTTTCCATGAAAGAAGCTTAACACCCCAGACAACAAAACCAAGACAATTGGTGCTCGTCAAATCCAACAAAAAAGCAAACGAAAAGCCTCACCTCCAATGAATAGTTTTGAAGACGACATCCATCTTATAGATTGAAAAATCGAAGGACTAGATGGAGAATGGTGCGACTCAACCTGCCTGCCCACAGTCCGCCTAATCAAACCTCCAACTTTACTCAAGAAAGCCATCGCAATAACCTACAGCAAACTGATGCAAAAAAAAACATCACAGATCTGTAATAGTTCCAATGTAAAAACATGTTTAAGAGCGTAGAACAAGCCTGATTTAGAAATAGTTTTAGATGAGATACGCCATTAACTGAACATGTAATCCCATCAAAGAATTGATTTACTCCAAGCTTTATATTGACAATCGGTTTAAGAAAAAAGGAAGCTCCAATCACCCTTCATTGACAGAACAATCAAACAAAATATAGCACAGCAGATTGATAGCAGCAGAGGTTGAAAGAAAATCGACAAACGAACTAAAAGAATCCCCCAAAATAGTGAAAATCCAAAAGCGTGGAAATCGAACATAGATTAGAGGGAGAGCGAAACCTGGAGAAGCGGTGGACAGGAGGGAGATAGAAATGGAAAGGAGTGTAAAACCCTAGACAGGGTTTATGATCGAAATAGAAAGCACCTCGAGAGCGCGAGTGTGAGACTAGGAGTGGGATGTTGACCGTTGGATGAGGGTTTAATTTAGACAAGTATTGACAGCCGTCAGATTAAAATTCTGCTAACGAGGTCGAGTGTATGATTCCGTGATGTGGCCTCCACCACATTTCAAAATATCTCGTTTCCATTTCTCGAATTAGATATGGTCCGGTTTCAGAATCGGCGGTTCGAGTTTTTTAAAACCGGTTTTTGTTTATTAGTATAGTCCGTTAGGCCATTTATCACCAATATAATTGGTTTGCAAGAAATCCTACCATCTCTATTTTGTAGTGTCCTCCAAGCCACACCTTGCTTGTAGACCAATTTATACCAAACTTGTTCTGCATAATTTATAAGCAATTTCAACTTGTGTTTATAATATAGATCAATACCACAAACCATATTAGTTTTTTTCCCTAAACACCAAGCCAACTAATCATTCTGAAAACACATCATTATCCATCAGTGCACTTCAAAAGTCCAAACTCTTGAGGATCTCCGAAATCTTGATTAATGCACCTGACGCCGGCAACGCTGGATTCATCGTCTGAGACGATCTCAATTGTCAGTCCTCCGATCGTTTCAGACGATGAACCCAGTGCTGATGACGTCGAGAAAGTAAACAAGATCCACTGCCGTTAAGTTTTTTGCCGGCTGCTCCTCCATTGGCGTAATCTTGATTCTTCTTTGAGGATGGAGAGGGAGCGAGAGAATAATTGAGAGGTTGAAACTTTTTGTATAGTTTAGGGTTACGAAAATCATATTAAGATCCTTGATTTAACAGAGTTGTAAATAAATTATCAATACTGATATCAATTTGTCGACAAAAAAAAACTATTATTTTTCTCCTTATCTAATATTATATTTCACATTCCATCGATCTGGTATAAAATTACATATATCCTATGCTTCTGCTTTAGATTTGTCCTACTGTAATTGGTTTGCAGGAAATCCTACCATCTCAACTTTGTTGTGTGTTTCGCTTGCTGCACAAAATAGTTGTTTGTTGATTCCATCATTTTTCAGTCTTGTATATATGTTAATATCATGCGTAATTAAACATAAGCAATATTTTGTTGGCGCAAATTATAAGCAATCCATCTCGTGTTTATGATATAAATTGATTAATGTATACCAACATCAAACTTAAAAAGTTACAATTTGAGATGCTGATAGGACAAAAACCTACCCACAAGCGTATGGGTTCAGTTATAGCTTTTCAAGTGTCGTTCCCAACGAGGACTATGTAGTATTGATTGTATCTTAAACCGGTAAGCTAAGCCAAAAGATTGTGAATTTTGTTGAACTAATAACTAAAATTGAGAAACAAATGCAAGTGATGATTTAAATCAATGGAGGGAAAATTTCCAAGGCAAGGGATCCCCGCAACTATGCTTCAGTAGACTTAACTAGATAAATGTCTGAACTTAGTCTGTCTTTGTTGAAGGTAACTATCTTAGGTAATTACTAATTCCTCTCGGATGATAGTAAATGTGCATAGATTCAATTAACATCCACTCTCGCGACTTGCTAATCAAGATCTAGACCCTTTGGGCACTTAGAATCTAAGGTCAAACTGAATTAACATCCACTCTCGTGACTTGCTAAATCCAACATAATCTTAGGGTTTCTATGATAGTTATTAATCCACATGAGAAATTAAGATGCTCTCGCAATAATAAAATCTCAGGTTCAATTCCTAGGATTTCAATAGAAGTTATTACCTCTCGGTCTCAAACCCTATCTGACTACCTATTAATGTTTTTATCTCTCGGTTGCAAACCCTAATAGGATCCAATTCGCATAAGCTAATATTGGCATAAAGCATCTAGGAATGAATCAACAAAGTTTCTGACTTCCATTCAGGCAAATATCAAACAAGTCTACCTACGCATAGTTGGGATCACCCCAACCCTAGAAATATGGAAATTAGCTAGACATAATCGCAAGATCAACCAAAGAAAACATAATAACAATAGAAATCATAAACAAGATTAAAGAGAAAGATGAACTTAGTCTCGAATCCAGTAGAACAATCTCCAAAGTTGCAATCCTTCAAATGGAGGCAAACAACTAGGCCTAGAGAGTTAGAAAAGTGGCAAAAAGATCCTTAAAAACCTAAAATCCGAAGTATATATACATAAGGTAATGTTTCCTAAAAGAAAAGATCTCGGAACAATAATCCGCGCCGCGTCAGGACTACCGCACGGTTTGTAACACAACCGCACGGTTTGTAACACAACCGCACGGTTTGTAACACAACCACACGGTTTGTTACAAACCGTGCAGTTCAACTGAGTGTAGAATTTTCATAGTGCACAGTTTGTGACAACCGCACGGTTTGTCATAAACCGTGCAGTTCAACTGAGAGTTGTATTCTTTGCTAGTGCACGGTTTGCATGCAACACCGCACGGTTTGCAGCAAACCGTGCACTTCTTCTGAACGGCCTTCTTCTGCTTTCTCGTCCTTCTCCTTGGCTTCCATTAGGTCTTCCACGAGATCGTCATTGGGTCCTTAGCTCTTCCATTAGTATTTATGCTCCACAACGCACCTCGAACGACATCCAAATCACCTGAAACCACACATAAACTCGTGTAGACATCTAGACTAAAGACAACGATGAAACTAACTAAAAATGAGATAAAAACGAAGGAAAAGACCCAAATCTAATGCCTAAATGCATATCCTAAATGTGTATAAAATGGATGCTATCAAATTCCCCCAAGCTAAATCCTTGCTTGTCCCAAGCAAGTACATAATCAATGAATCCACAAAATATGCAAAGGTTGTCTCTATCCAAGAAACAAGTGAGCAAAGATCATGAGAATCCAAACAAATAACAAGTGCAGTCATAGCATGCTTTGCAACCAATGATAGAGATGTAGATAGTTCCTCTACTCCAAACCTCACAAGGATAAATAAATGAAGTCACTCTACTCATGTGTTTAGGTTTGTGTTTCGCTCAATTCTCTACTTTGAATGCTAAACTACCATAGGCTTACAACAATGTCCTAAATCTCCACTACGGAAGACCATGTACATAACAAAAATCATGAGGACTTTACAGGGTTGTACTGGGGCCAAGGTATAGGATTAAGGTAAGGATATATTTAGGCCATGTGGTGCTAAATCCGGGGAAGAGAATTACCAGGACGACACCAAGCTTGTAATGATCCTTCACATCCAATTTTATTCTTCAAACTCATACAACAAAACCCTTTTGATGATAATTTGTCTCCTTTCTTTGCTCATTCTTCCTTGCCTTGTTTATCTCTTTTTTTTCCCCTTTTTTTTTTTTTTTTTCTTCCTTTTTTAAGGAAGAAAGAGAGAAGAACATTACAAAGTTTTAATTAAATCCAACCACTACCATATGCAACCTCCCCCAAGCTTGGCTCAAGTCCACACTAGCAAGACAAATAAAGTATCCTAATCCCCGGATGGGTAAGAAGAATATATAGGCTCGGTATGCTTTTGTGGAGCTTCTAAAGAAAAGGCAATTAAGGCACAAAGGGGCTTCAAGCAGAGAAAAAAATATATAGGATGGCCAAGGAACAAGGGTTTAAATGAAACAATGCCTCAATCATGTTAATGTCATATACATAAATCAAAGATGTAGCCTTGAAAGAGGTATTAATGCAAGTTCTAGAGTTAGCAATCAAAGAGAGATTCACACACATAGAGAAAAAGAGAGGACTTGCACATAAATAGTCCTAAAAGGCCAAAATCTCACCGGCGTTTTGTCTAGAGTATCGGTCCTAACACATCCCAGTCAAAGATCACATGCTCAAGCCAATTGCCTAAAGTTCAAACCCTCATAGTCATGCTCATAATGCAATTGCAATATCAACAACCAAAACATATTAAGAGGATTCATAACTCATGCATTACAAGAAAAACAACCAGAAGGAATCAAGCAAAAAGGGTCAAATCCAACATCCATAATGCAATGCATGGAAACAAGTTCATAATGAAAAAAAATGCAAAGATAACTAAATCTAGGATGAACTAAGATGATCATGCAAGTCTACATGTGAATTGCTCCCCCAAGCTAAACCCTACATTGTCCCAATGTAGAAAAATAACAAAAGAAGAGGAAACTCACATCTAGAGTCTTGGGTTGCCTCCCAAGCAGCGCTTCTTTTGGGTCATTAGCTTGACCTCCCACCACTTTCAAGTACTCGGATCGGGAGGGTCGGTGGTACCCTGCTTGATCGGATCAGGCGTGACAACATGCTTCAGTCGATGACTTTGCACTTTGAACTTTCCTGATTTTATATGCCATAACTCAACTGTCCCACCTTTCAGAACTCGAGTCACCCTATATGGTCCTGACCATCTTGTCCCCTTAGGACCTGGAAACATGTTAGATTTTTCATGGGATAACAACACCATATTTCCACTCTTGAACTCAACCTTTGTTTTGGCCTTCTTTCTTTTCTTTGGAGTTTGCCTTTTCATTGCCTTAGCAGTTTCACCACCATCCGGGTCCAGATCTCCCAAACACTCATCAAGCAAACCAGCTATGTGAGATAAGATCTCATCTTGTCCAGGATCAACCTCAATCTTACAGCAGGCACCTGTGATGGGAGCTGGTGGAGTGTCTTTGTATATCTCAAGGAAGTAGTCCTTGAAATACTTATACTCAATCTTCTCTTCCCCTATAGTGAATGAAAGCTTCCCATTCTTTACATCAATATTAGCCTCAACAATGGCTAAAAACGGTCTCCCAAGGATGATGGGAGTCTTAGCACTAACCTCCATGTCAAGTATCACAAAATCTCCTGGTATGAAAAACTTTCCCACTTTCCCAGGAACATTTTCTATTATGCCCACATGATGAGTAACAGACCTATCGGCCATAAGGAGACGCATCTTGGATGGAACAGGCTCACCCAATTTTAGTTCTTTGCAGATTGACAAAGGCATAACATTGACACTAGATCCGAGATCGCAAAAACAATTATAAGTCAGATTGCCAAAATATGCGGTGATAAAGAATTCACTCGGATCTTGTAGTTTCTTTGGCATCTTCTCAGCGCAGTCCATTGTCAAGGCCACCGTCTCATAGTCCTCCAGCCTTCTCTTCTTGATCAGAATCTCTTTCAGGAACTTAGTATACACAGACATTTGAGTGAGGACATCTGTGAAAGGTATGTCAACATATAGCTTCTTCATCATCTCCTTAAACTTCACAAATTGGTGCTCTAGCTGTATCTGAATCCTTCTCTGAGGAAAAGGAAGAGGTGGTTTGTATGGCGGGGGAGCAACATACTTGGGTTCTTCTTCTTGTGGTGTCTCCACAGGCTCCTTTATCGCTTCTTTTTCTCTTGGACTGTTCTCCTCCAACTATTTTTCTTCACTCAGAGAGACAGCCCTGCAGTGCTCCCTAGGGTTGACTTTAGGTTGACCAGCAGGCCTAGGAACATTCATAGCAATTTGGGCCAACTGACTCTCCAATTGGTCCATCCTCTTAGGCAAGCTCTCGAAGTTGTCAGCCATCTTGGATAGGGCTTCCAATTGAGAAGCCATGGTCCCTTGATTTTTAGCCATTTCCCTCAACACAGACTGAAGTGCGAAATTGTCAAAAGTCTGAGCGAGTGTTTGATTTTGCGGTTGAGAGACTCTCAGTTGGAACCCTGGAGGTGGTCTTTGCTGAGTATCGTCATTCTTGTAGGAGAAGTTTGGATGATTCCTACACCCATAATTATAGGTATTGGAATATGGATCATTCCTAGGGCCTCTGTTGAAGTTATTCATGTAGTTCACTTCTCCTTGAGACTCGTTCTGAGAAGCGAAGAGTTGACAAGATGATATGGTATGGTCACCCTCTCCACAAAACTGACAGACTACACCAGAGACAACATGTGCGGAATGTCTTGCACCATGCGCTTGCGACTTTTGCATTAACAAATTCAGCCTCTTGATCTTTTGTGCCATAACATCAATCTGAGCATGTTGGTGTGTGTCAGCACTAACCTCATACATCCCTACAGGTTTCTTGGAACTTGTAGTAGATCGTGGATCACTGTAATAGTGAGAGTGTTGAGCAATATCCTCGATCAAGTCCCAAGCATCATCAACCTCCATAGTCATGATTCTTCCACCCGCTGAAGCATCAATGATTAGTCTGGTAGAACTGTCAATAGCATTGTAGAAGACATGCATCAGAGTCCACTTTTGTTGCCCATGATGGGGGCATAAGTTCAGCAATTCCTTGAATCTTTCCCTATAATACCCCTCATTTTAGTAAGGGTATTTGAGTAATTTTCCCAACCCTCATTCTGTAATCGTGTCGCTTTCGGAGAAGTTCGGAATTTCTGTAACTCGCATAATCTCTGTAATAATTCCCTGAGCCTTGGAATATACATTCGATGTATTTTGGAAGCTTAGAATATTTGTTCGGGTATAAATATATATAATTCGGGGTTTAAACCCACGCCAAACCTTTTCCCGGGCAAACAGACGCGAAAAGGGCAATTCCGCAACCGCGGAAGCAATTCCGCGACCGCGGAATAATAGGGCACAACGAAGCTGGGCACATGAATTTTCCGCGACCGCGGTGAATTTTCCGCGACCGCGGAAAAGTGCAACACGCCAGCGACGCTTCGTCTTCCGAGCCTCGTCGTCCGTGCCGCCGTTGATCGCCTGACTCACCGTCGATCTGGTCGGGGCTGGCCTCCTCTCATTGGCTATAAATAGAGGTTGATTCCGGGAGGTTTTTGGCACTCAAACCAGATCTCCTCACTCTCTCTCTCGATTTTCTTGCTCGTCGGAGTTTCAAGCCCTCGCCGAAATTTTCTAGGCGTCGCCGGAGCCTTCGTTGGTTGTCGTGGTGGCCTTGGAGTGGTGATTTGGAGGCGCAAGGAGGTCAGGAGTCGAAGCCCCCTCGTATCGAGCCCTTTCGAGTCGTCGCCGGTGAGTTTTCTCCGTTTTGGGTCGCCGGAGTTCATGGCCGCGATTGCGGACATGAACTGCCGCGACCGCGGCAGTGACAAGGTCGGCCGCGTCCGCGGCCGCTGTCTTTGAAACTCGCGGACGAAGTCCTCGACGGCCGCGACCGCGGAATCCCTGCCGCGACCGCAGATTGCCTTGGCAATCGTGATCGTGGCCTTGGACAATCCGGTCTCGGGCGGGACTTTCGGTCTTTCGATTTCATTCGTTCTTTCTTAGATTCGTATCATTTTATTGTCGAATCTAACCTAGGGTTTCGTTGTGGGTCGTCGTCCTAGGAATCTGTAATCCGACTTCCGTTCCCGTTCCGGACCCAGAAACCCGTCGTCGCTCAATCGTTTGTCTAGACTAAGGCAAGTGGCGGTTCGCTCTTACTTAATCATTCCATGTTCCATTAATTATCAATTGCTTTTAGTTGTTAATTAAATCAGAGTGAACAGTTGTTTTCGTTTGGGAACATATTTTATAAATAACGCGATTAAAATATGATATTATAGTAGGTTGTATATATTGCTAGAAACAACGCTATTATACTTGTTAATGACCGTAATGGTTTTGTTGTGGATTTAAATGTAAACTTTAATGCTAGATTAGCACGAGAATTCGTAGGAACGTTAATTCCTTATGAGGATTAATCGTTTCTTTATAACTCAGTATTAGTGGACCCAGCCTCTAAATGCTTTCCAGATCGTAAACTTTCATAGTTACTCGAGATCATAAACTTTCGTAGTCATTCGAGACCATAAACTTTCGTAGTCATTTGAGACCATAAACTTTCGTAGTTACTCGAGATCGTAAACTTTCGTAGTCACTCGAGATCGTAAACCTTCGTAGTCACTCGATATCGTAAACTTTCGTAGTTACTCGAGATCATATTAAAAAGCTTTAACATGAATATCCGTTTTGAAATTTAGATAAGATAAGTGCGGGTAGGCACATAATTAATAAACCCTCGGGCGAGAAGTACAACTTGGAAACTCGCCTGGACTTCGGTTAGAGTAAGTTCTCTTTTCAATCTGAATTTGCATTGTGCGGTGAGGTTGGTCGTGGACCCAAATAATCAAGTCGTTTTTAAACGCTTGTATGAAACTGTAACGTTCCCAAACAATTGTCATATTTTTCCATAAGACTCAATTCCTTTGGAATCTTCCTTTCAGAGCATATCTAAATACTAATCATTCCGTGGAAATTTCGGGTTATATATCGTTCCTTCGGTTATTATTCGAGGGACAATGATAGTAAACGGTTGCGATCACTAGAACCATTTTGTTTTCACCCTTGCATAATCTTTCATTAGACTAACCAATCGGGTTTTATTCCTTGCATAGTTGGTTGGTGTCATCCGTCCTATACGGCACATCAGTAGTTGGTTCTCAAAGTCAAAGTAACCAGTCGAAGAAGAAGAGGCTTACAGACGAAGATTTAAGTGTCAATGTTTTAAGTTGTTAAATATTACTTTAATATATCTTTATAACCTAGCGAAGTTATAGGTTGATTCTTAAAAGTCTTTCGCTGTGTAATTTATAAGTCTTCCGCTGAAATTTTTACTCTGTTGTAAAGACGCTACTCTCGTTTGATGAGAGATCTTTTAATAAAATAGTTGAGTTTCATATACAAATGTCTTCCGCTGTTTAATCTTTCATTTAATATATATACACATTTAAGTTTAATTATTCTGATTAAAGCCTAGGATGGCTTTGGACGGTAACGTCCGAGGTCACTAGCGTGTGGCACTACCGATATAAATCGGGGGTGTTACATTCCCACCCTTCATAAAGGGATTCTTCATCTTTCATCTTGAAAGCAAGAATCTGATTCCTCATCTCAGCGGTCTTCTTCGGTGGAAAATATTTCTGGAGGAATGCCTTTGCTAGCTCATCCCAAGTTGTGATTGAGCCAAGAGGTATGGCCTTGAACCAAGCTTTGGCCCTATCTCTCAGAGAGAATGAAAAGGCTCGCAGGTTGAGTGCATCTTGGGACACTTCATGGATCTTCACTGTGTCCATCAACTCAATAAAGGTAGCCAGATGCTGGTGTGGATTTTCAGAAGGTAGACCTCCAAATTGATTCTGCTGAACCATGTTGAGCAGGGAAGCTTTCAGCTCGAAGTTACGAGCTTGCACAGGAGGTTGGACCACACCAGAGATAGGACCAAGGTGATTTGGCAACACATAATCACCAAGAGTCATACGTTGCCCTTGAACTTCCAGAACATGATCTTGTTCCACTCTGTTGTCACCCATGGCTTGTTCTCTGGCTTCGCGTAGTTGTCTTCTTCTAGAACGAAGAGTATGCTCAGGTTCGGGATTGTAGTCGTTGAGATTACCAGCGCTCAGGACTCTTCGCATAAGTAGAAAACAAGTCTGAAAGCAAAGCAACAAAAAACAAGATCAAAATTAAAACAAAGACTTAGTCAAACTAGTTGTAGGAACACAACTAATACTAGCTATAGTCCCCGGCAAAGGCGCCAAAAACTTGATAGGACAAAAACCTACCCACAAGCGTATGGGTTCAGTTGTAGCTTTTCAAGTGTCGTTCTCAACGAGGACTATGTAGTATTGGTTGTATCTTAAACCAATAAGCTAAGCCAAAAGATTGTGAATTTTGTTGAACTAATAACTAAAATTGAGAAAAAAATGCAAGTGATGATTTAAATCAATGGAGGGAAAATTTCCAAGGCAAGGGATCCCCGCAACTATGCTTCAGTAGACTTAACTAGATAAATGTCTGAACTTAGTCTGTCTTTGTTGAAGGTAACTATCTTAGGTAATTACTAATTCCTCTCGGATGATAGTAAATGTGCCTAGATTCAATTAACATCCACTCTCGCGACTTGCTAATCAAGATCTTGACCCTTTGGGCACTTAGAATCTAAGGTCAAACTGAATTAACATCCACTCTCGTGACTTGCTAAATCCAACCTAATCTTAGGGTTTCTATGATAGTTATTAATCCACATGAGAAATTAAGATGCTCTCGCAATAATAAAATCTCAGGTTCAATTCCTAGGATTTCAATAGAAGTTATTACCTCTCGGTCTCAAACCCTATCTGACTACCTATTAATGTTTTTACCTCTCGGTTGCAAACCCTAATAGGATCCAATTCGCATAAGCTAATATGGGCATAAAGCATCTAGGAATGAATCAACAAAGTTTCAGACTTCCATTCAGGCAAATATCAAACAAGTCTACCTACGCATAGTTGGGATCACCCCAACCCTAGAAATATGGAAATTAGCTAGACATAATCGCAAGATCAACCAAAGAAAACATAATAACAATAGAAATCATAAACAAGATTAAAGAGAAAGATGAACTTAGTCTCGAATCCAGTAGAACAATCTCCAAAGTTGTAATCCTTCAAATGGAGGCAAACAACTAGGTCTAGAGAGTTAGAAAAGTGGCAAAAAGATCCTTAAAAAACCTAAAATCCGAAGTATATATACATAAGGTAATGTTTCCTAAAAGAAAAGATCTCGGAACAATAATCCGCGCCGTGTCAGGACTACCGCACGGTTTGTAACACAAACACATGTTTTGTTACAAACCGTGCGGTTCAACTGAGTGTAGAAGCAGTTCAACTGAGAGTTGTATTCTTTGCTGGTGCACGGTTTGCATGCAACACCGCACGGTTTGCAGCAAACCGTGCACTTCTTCTGAACGGCCTTCTTCTGCTTTCTCGTTTGTTAGGAAACGGAACTCTGGAACTTCGGTTCCCTGAGAGTTCCTTTTCTCAGTTTCTCTACTTTTGACGATGACAAATATTTTGATACTAATGTTTTATCTCAAATATGTGTTTAGAGGAACCACATGACAGTTGTTGGAACCATGGAAGCCAAACAAGATAAAGAAACCAAACAAGCAAGCCAAAGGAACCCAGGTGTGCCCAGAAATCCAACACGTGATGTTGATTTTCCCGAGAAATCTGGGAACACCAAACCTTGGACAAAAGATGGTGAAAGCGACTTGAGCGAAGCTTCCAAAAGTCTGCCACCATCCAGAGCAAAACTCCAAGATGCCTAGAATGCCGAACCTCAGACAAAGGTTGTTGAAAGCGACCTGTCATAAAGTTGTCACCATCCAGAGGACAGTTCCCAAGTGTCCAGATTGTTGAACCTCGGACGAAAGGAGTTAGACAACGACTTAGCAGACTTGGCTGAAGCAGTTGACCAACCAAAGTTGATTCTGAGCTGCCTAGGTTGTTGGTATATGTCAAAGACAGCGTGAATCAAGGATTACCACACATCCTAGGGCAAGCTTGATCTGTGGGAACCAAGAGAAGATCCAACCTCGAGAATCCACTATATAAGGAAGATAAGCTCTGCTATTATCTTCAAGCACAAAAACAAGAATCACACTCCATAACAAACATCAAAGTGTGAACTCTCAAACAAGATCATCAACGCAAACTGAGATCAGAAGGAACCAGTCAAGGAACCCGATAGTTGAGTGCTAGTTCCTGTGACTGTAAGTGTGTTAGTTCCTTGGTGCTAAGGATTGCTTCTTGGATTGATTATAATTTGTGTTAAGTTATCTAGGATTGTCTAACTGTGTGTAAGGCAAAGAAACTGTGTGTTTGTTCCTAGGATAATCTGTAACCAAAGAGATAAGAAATCAAGAAGTAGACCTTGAAATCCTTTCGAAAGAAAGGTAGTGGTTTTTATCCTGGATTGCTAGTTGGCAATCAAAGGTTTCCACTATAAGGAACTCGTTCATTTGTATTTGATTGTTTATTTCCGCTGCGAAGGGAACTGAGAATTGGTATTCTTAGTTCCTTAGTTATTTATCTAACAATCACGATCCTACAATTGGTATCAGAGCAGGAAAAGATCTAGATCTTTGTTAAGTTTGCAGATCATGTCTCAGCCAAGCAAGTTTGAGCTCGGAATCTCCACCAACAAGCCACATCTCCGAAAGAAGGGAGAAGAAACATGGTGGGAAAAGTGCATGGAAAGCCACATAAAGACCAACGACTACCAATGCTGGAGGATAGTCAAAAATGGAGATGGCTATGTCGATCTCAACCAGAAGGAAGAAGACTGGAAACCTGAGCACTATGTCATCATGGAAAAGAATGCCAAGGCTAGACAGTTCATTCTCAATGGACTGGACAGAGAAGAAATGGACAAAGTCATATGAATCAAGACGGCAAAGGAGATGTGGAGAACACTCAAAGATATGCATGAAGGAAGTGATGAACTAAAGCAAAACAGGAAGTTATCTTTGGAAGGAGAATACCACACCTTAAAAATGATGGAAACTGAAACCATCTCAGAATACTACTCTCGGTTCAACAGGCTGATTGGAAAGCTAACAGCGGCTGGAGTCAACCTCGATGAAGTCTCCAAGTCACTGATGGTTATCAATGGACTCAACTCTAAGTTCACCCTCATCAAGGGAATCATGAAGAATACTCCAGGCATCCAATCCCTTCCCTTGACTCAGGTCATAGGAAAACTGGAGGTTGAAGAAGGAGAACACATCAAAGCCAATGCCGATAAGAAATTGGAGAATGGAATTGCCCTCAAGATCTCCAAAGCCTTCTCAAGGCTTGAGATGGAGCAGGAGAACTCAAACCTAGAAGAAGAGGAGGACGAACTTACAGCTCTCTTCACAAAGAATATCAAAAAATTCTTTGTGAAGGGAAGGTTCCAAAAGGGCAGTTCCTCTCACAATGGAACAAGGAGAGATCTCAAAGAAGTCTCCTGTTATGAGTGCAAAGAAAAGGGACACTATGCTAAGAACTGTCCCAACAAGGAAGACTCCAAAGAAGATGAAAGACCTCAGAGGAAGAAGGCTCTTGTGGCCTCATGGGGAGAAGACTCAGATGAGGAACTGGATCTGAGTGGTTTCTCTGGAGGAAGATGTCTCATGGCAAAAGGAGATTCAAGCGACTCAGAAGACCTTGAGGTAACCTCTGACGACTTCCTAAAAACTCTAGTTGATTTAGATAAGAAACAACTTCTAAAGATCATAAAGAAACTAGGAAAGGAAACCAATTCCCTTCAACAAAAACTTGATGATTGTGAAGATGAAATTGTTTGCTTGACTGTTGAGAATTCTGTGTGGAGTAAGAAACTTGATGAAACTGAGAAATACCTAGCTGAAACCCACTCCAAACTCATTGATATTAGAAATGTGCATGCTAGTCACCTTAAAATCTGCAAATCTTGTGATGAGACTAGTATAGACTCTGTTAAAGTTCCTATGTATGATAACCTACCTGGAAATGATATGCTTCAATCTATAATTGATAGGTTAGACATTCTCACTGACTCTATAAATGAAAAAACGATCAATCAAACTGTCTTTGTGAGACAACGTCATGGAATTGGATATATTGATAACAAGGCCAATGATGATGCTGAAGATAAAAAGGCTAGACGTGAATTTGTTGAGATGAATGAGAACCTCAGTACTGCTCTTGCCACTTCTCGAGATATGAATCAATTCCTATTAGAGAAGATCATGGTTCTTGAGAACAAGGCTGAGGTTGCCAAGCGTCTTAAAGAAAGTTCTCAAAGTCCAATTAGGGAACCTAAGGGAAAGGAGAAAGTATCCCCTGAGGACAAGTGGTTCACTAACTCATTTGCTCACAAAAGGTATGTGGACATGGCTCATGGTAAGGTTAGAAACAATGTCAATTTCAACAAAAGAAAAATTGAGAAACCGTTTAGGCCAGGAAAGGGAAAATATGGTCATGTTGTTTACAATCATTTGTGTTACTATTGTGGCAAGAATGGTCATTACAGCACTGAGTGTCCTAAAAGAAGGAACTATGATAATGAGAAAAGAGCTTACTACTGTGAAAGAAACCAGTTCCCTTGTAGCTCACAGACTCACAATGATAATTCACATGTTAATCCCCCCAGTAAAGCCAAGCTTCACTGGGTTCAGAAATCTTAGTTTACTCATGCCATATGACCAGAAGAAGAAATCAAATGACCTCTCTTCAACCTATCCAAGGAGGGAACATCTCTTTTGGAGACAAAAGCAAAGGAAAAATCTGTGGAATAGGAACTGTGAATCTCAATGACCACATTAAGGTAAACAAAGTCCACCTTGTTGATAATCTTGCTTTTGATCTAATTAGTGTGTCACAGCTGTACGATCAAGGAGACAATAAAGTTATATTCAAATCAAATGAATGCACTGTCCTTGACTCCTCGGGACAAATTATCCTAAAAGGTAAGAGGCTCAACAATGTGTATGTTGTTGACCCATCCTTCGTTCCCAAGGAGAAACTCTGTCCCTCAACTGTGAATGATCAAACAGACTTGTGGCATCAACGTCTTGGTCATGCTAGCACCAAATTGATCCAAAAGCTACACTCAAAGGAGCTAGTCAGAGGCCTCCCAAAGCTAAGTGGCAAATCTGAGGAACCATGCTCAGACTGTGTAAGAGGGAAACAAGCTCGGAGTTCCTTCAAATCCAAGAATGTGGTAAGTTCCTCAAGGCCTCTTGAACTCATTCACATGGACCTTTTTGGACCTATGAGAGTTCAAAGCCTAGGAGGAAACATGTAGATCTTTGTTCTCGTCGATGACTTCTCTCGTTTTACTTGGACAATATTCATAAAATCTAAAAGTGAAGTCATTGGAGTTCCGTCAAATCCAAGAATGTGGTAAGTTCCTCAAGGCCTCTTGAACTCATTCACATGGACCTTTGTGGACCTATGAGAGTTCAAAGCCTAGGAGGAAACATGTATATCTTTGTTCTCGTCGATGACTTCTCTCGTTTTACTTGGACAATATTCATAAAATCTAAAAGTGAAGTCATTGGACGTTTTAAGGATCTGGTTCCCATGTTAGAAAAGTCTCTCGACTGTTCCATCAATTCTATCCGTTCTGACCATGGTACCGAGTTCGAAAATGGAGAATTTCTAACCTTTTGCAGTGAGCAAGACATTGATCACAACTTCTCTGCACCATACATTCCTCAACAAAATGGAGTAGTGGAAAGGAAGAACATAACCTTAGAAGACATGGCTCGAACTATGCTCATCTCGAGTGGTCTCTCTCAATCATTCTGGGCTGAGGCAATCAACACAGCCTGCTATATCATCAATCGAGCTATGCTTCGCCCAATCACAGAGAAGACACCCTATGAACTTCTAAGAGGAAGGGTTCCCAACATTTCACATCTTAGGGTGTTCGGATACAAGTGCTTTGTGCACAACAATGGAAAGGATAATCTTGGCAAATTTGACCCAAGGAGTGATGAAGGGGTCTTCATTGGATATGCATCAAGCAGCAAGGCTTACAAGATCTTCAACAAAAGGACCAAAAAGGTAGAAGAAAGTGTTCATGTTATTTTTAATGAAAAATCACTTGGTAGAAATGTACAGAACACCATCAGTTCCTTTGAAGATCCATTTCCCAAACCTCCTCAAGAAGATCCAGATGAAGACATCACACCACCCAGTTCCTTCCCTGCTGCACAAAATTCCCCACTTGTTCCTCCACCGGTTCCCATGGATAATCAACAACAATCCATTTCTGGGAACCATGAACATGAAGACAACACCTATGGAGACATCAATGATTCATCTTCTCACATGATCTTTAATGGAGAAGGTGATCCCAACCAAGAAGTTGAAGCTGAATGCTCAAATCAAAATGTCTCCACATCAAATGCTCTAGCTCCCAATAGAGAAAAAAGAACCATCAAACCTCCAGTCAGGTTCGAACATCTAACCTTCTTTGCCTTCAATGCCTTCTTGTCTGTTGTGGAACCAAAGAATATAGGTGACGCACTGAAGGATGTAGACTGGATCCAAGTCATGCAAGAAGAACTTCATCAGTTTGAAAGGAATAAAGTGTGGCATCTAGTTCCCCTCCCCAAGGATAAGCATATCATAGGAACTAGATGGGTCTTCAGAAACAAGCTCGATGATTCAGGAGATGTGATAAGGAACAAAGCAAGACTTGTTGCTTAAGGGTACAATCAACAAGAAGGCATCGACTATGATGAAACCTATGCTCCGGTGGCAAGGATTGAAGCAATAAAATTGTTGATTGCCTTCGCATCACACAAAGGGTTCAAGCTATTCCAAATGGATGTAAAAACCGCCTTCCTCAATGGTATTCTTCAAGAAGAAGTCTATGTTAAGCAATCACCTGGTTTCGAAGATGATGATCATCCAGACCATGTCTACTTCCTAGACAAAGCACTGTATGGTCTCAAGCAAGCCCCTAGAGCTTGGTATGATCGTCTCGCCCAGTTCCTACTCTCAAATGGCTACAAGCGTGGAGTTATTGACAAAACTCTCTTTATCCTAGAAGAAGAAGGTAACATCTTAGTGGTTCAAATTTATGTTGATGATATCACTTTTGGTTCCACTAACCTGTCCCTTGTAGATAAGTTCAAAGACTTGATGAGCAGTGAATTTGAAATGAGCCTAATAGGGGAACTCATTTTCTTCCTCGGATTGCAAATCACTCAAAAGAAAGATGGCATACAAATTCACCAACAGAAGTATGTCAGGGAACTACTGAAAAGGTTCAAAATGGATTCATGCAAGTCTCTCTCAACTCATATCTCCACCATTGCTCATTTGGACAAGGATCATTCGAGTCCTCTTGTGGAAGAGAAACTCTATAGAGGTATGATAGGTTCTCTCATGTATCTAACCGCTTGTCGCCCAGACATTGTGTTTGCTGTTGGCTTGTATGCTAGGTTTCAATCCTGTCCAAGAGAAACACACTTAGCTGCTGTGAAGAGGATATTCCGATATCTCAAGGGAACTGATTCACTCTGCATTTGGTACCCCAAAGAGTGTCCCTTTGAGCTGATAGGTTTCACCGATGCTGATTATGTTGGATACTTGGTGGATAGGAAGAGTACCTCTGGAATGGCACAGTTCCTAGGCCATTGCCTTGTGTCATGGGGCTCAAAGAAACAAATCTCATTCTCCCTCTCCACCACATAATCTGAGTACATTGCAGCCGCCTCTTGTTGTTCCCAACTCTTATGGCTAAAGCAACAACTTGCGGATTTCGGTATGTCTTATGGTCCTCTTACCATTCTTTGTGATAACACCAGTGCTATAAACATTTCTAAGAATCCTGTGCATCATACTAGGACCAAACATATAGATATCAGGCATCATTTTCTTAGATATCATGTTGAGAAATGGAACATCATTATGAAATTTTGTAGAACTGAAGATCAGTTTACAGATATATTCACCAAAGCCTTGAATAGAGTTCCCTTCGAGAACCTTAGATTAGAGCTGGGAATGATTCCTATAACCTAGCAGTGACTTTAGTTTAAAGGTTTCTTTCCAGTTCCCTTGATTGACTAGTTTAAGATCTTTTACTTGTTCAGTCTTGGAATCTCTGTGTTATATCTTTTGAAATAGACCCTCATCTCCATAATGGTTACTCAAAAGGCTTTGATAAATCTTACTAGTTCGTGTCTGTAGAATCGAGTGTGTTAGATCAAGGAACGACAAGTTCGTTCCTTGGGCAGCGGAAAATAACGACAGATTAATAAGTAGCAAGCTCAGTTCCTTAGAGAGGAAAACTCAATCAACCAACTAGTTGACTGAGAAAAACCTCCACCTCTAGGTTTCCCTAGTAGGATTTCAAATGTCTACTTATGTTATTATTCTAGGAATTACAACAAGCAAGTCTTCTCTCAATCTAGTTTACTCCTAGATATCTAGACCTCTTAGATGTAACGTTCCTAACAACACACTAGACAGACGAAACCCTAACAAATACTCAACTCACCAAAGTCTCATACTTGTAAGTGTTCTTCTTTCTTCCGAATGTTCTGCTCTGGGAATTGCTCTCTGTGTTCCGTGTTCGGTCGTCTCAAATGAAGTTCGCAGCTTTCTAATATATAGTCTAGGTTTACTCTCAGATTTACCCTAATTTTACTTAAGGAAAATAAGATAATAAAATCATATACAATCTATTCTAAACATATTCTAACCACAATATCTCTTTACGAGATCTTCCTTGAGGCCCAAGTTGCAACTTCCAAATCTGTTTTCCATAACAGATATTCGGCGGCTCTTTAGGGTTTCCAGTGCGCGTCCTTCGTTCCTTGCGCTGTTCCCTTTTCTGTTCTGTTTAACATCACGCGTCTCTTCTTTTCTTTCGTTCCAACGTGTTGTTTTTGTCATTGTTGGCTTCTCTGTTCCTTTGCTTCTCTATTTTGACTCTTCACTGGTTTTCATCGTTCCTTTTCATCGTTTCCTGAAACTCATAGTCACACTAAAAACCATCAAAAGCATTTGCGTTTATCATCATCAAAACTAGAGGGAACGTCATCGTTCCAACAGTGTCCTTGAGTCTTCATTGTTCATTATACCTCACTCATTGTCCAAGTTTCTTTGTTGGCCCAAAAGTCACAATCTGATCATATTCTAACCCAATAATACAAGCCGAAATGATGATTTTGTACTATGACCCTCCCTTGCCTCATTGCACAATCTAATTCCCTATGACCCATCTCTTAACCCTCTCTGGGAATTAGTGTGTGATGCGATAAATGGCCTTCCTCGATTTCTTTTATGGGAACGTACTTTCATGTTCTATATCTTAAATCGCCACATCAAAGGTTCCCATATATCCCTCTAGCACAATGGAAAAATCGCCAGAAATGAACTAGGTAAGGCAGTTCTCCAACGGCTAGTAGAAACTCGCTCTTTCCAAGACGACATTTATTGCAAATCACCAGCGTCAGAGACTCTGATCAGCCCTGCATTGTTGCCATTTTTATCATTTGCTTTTTGAAATTGTGACCGTTGCAAAGCCGAAAAAGCTACAAGAAAAAGAGCCGTTTCCAAATATCAGAGTTCCCAGAAATCTCTCTCCCCAACGGCTTGATTTTCAACCACTTCAAGCTCTCTGCCTCCACTCTACCCTATCCAAGACTCCTCTGCGATCCTAGCTTCACTGGGTCGTATTGAAAAAGCCATCACGGAAGGAACCATTGCTATCTCTGGTGCCATCCGTGATCAAGTAACTGAACTGGGAAAGACCCGAAAGGCTGTATCTGGTCTAATGGATGTGATTCAACAAACCTTGGAGGCTGCCATTGGAGGTGATCAGGCCGCTGAGATGGCTACAAGCCAAGAAGAGGAAACTGAAGAAAGGAAGGAAACTGAAGAGGAGGCCACTGCGCTGCCATAGGAATGTCTGTCCTAGTTCCCAGTGCTATAACATCATAGTGTGCTAGTAGTTCCCTAGGGTCCTACTCCCCTCTCCTATCCTTCCCTTGTCTCTTTCAAGTTGTTTGTGATCTTTTGGTTGTCTTTCCACTATGCGTCTATGGACAATTTGTTGGTTTTACTGTTGAAATGAACTTTTTTGGGTATGTTTCTAATACATCATTTGTCTTTGCCTTCAGTTTCTATTATGGTAATTGTCATGGGTTTAAAGCAATTGTTTATTTCACATTGATATCCTACACCTGATAAGTTAATTGATCTTTTCGATGATGTCAAAAGGGGGAAGAATGGATAGGAACCTTGAACTCTTGGAACTACAAGACTTATAGGAAATCTGAACCCGTTCTCTTTCTGAGGGGGAACTCGAATAACTTAGTTCATTTGCTTAGGGGGAATTTGCAACTATTGAATGTTCTCTCATTATGTTATAAAGTTGTAAATCTCTTAGCTCAACTGTTCTCATGAATCTCATGTCCTTATTATGTTGCCAGGTTCCTTATATTTGTCATCATCAAAAAGGGGGAAATTGTTAGGAAACGGAACTCTAGAACTTCGGTTCCCCTGAGAGTTCTTTTCCTCAGTTTCTCTACTTTTGACGATGACAAATATTTTGATACTAATGTTTTATCTCAAAGATGTGTTTAGAGAAACCACAGGACAATTGTTAGAACCATGGAAGCCAAACAAGATAAAGAAACCAAACAAGCAAGCCAAAGGAACCCAGGTGTGCCCAGAAATCCAACACGTGATGTTGATTTTCCTGAGAAATCTGGGAACACCAAACCTTGGACAAAAGATGGTGAAAGCGACTTGAGCGAAGCTTCCAAAAGTCTACCACCATCCATAGCAAAACTCCAAGATGCCTAGAATGCCGAACCTCGGACAAAGGTTGTTGAAAGCGACCTGTCATAAAGTTGTCACCATCCAGAGGACAGTTCCCAAGTGTCCAGATTGTTGAACCTCGGACGAAAGGAGTTGGACAACGACTTGGCTGACTTGGCTGAAGCAGTTGACCAACCAAAGTGGATTCTGAGCTGCCTAGGTTGTTGGTATATGTCAAAGACAGCGTGAATCAAGGATTACCACACATCCTAGGGCAAGCTTGATCTGTGGGAACCAAGAGAAGATCCAACCTCGAGAATCCACTATATAAGGAAGATAAGCTCTGCTATTATCTTCAAGCACAAAAACAAGAATCACACTCCATAGCAAACATCAAAGTGTGAACTCTCAAACAAGATCATCAACGCAAACTGAGATCAGAAGGAACCAGTCAAGGAACCCGAGAGTTGAGTGCTAGTTCCTGTGACTGTAAGTGAGTTAGTTCCTTGGTGCTAAGGATTGCTTCTTGGATTGATTATAATTTGTGTTAAGTTATCTAGGATTGTCTAACTGTGTGTAAGGCAAAGAAACTGTGTGTTTGTTCCTAGGATAATCTGTAACCAAAGAGATAAGAAATCAAGAAGTAGACCTTGAAATCCTTTCGAAAGAAAGGTAGTGGTTTTTATCCTGGATTGCTAGTTGGCAATCAAAGGTTTCCACACTATAAGGAACTCGTTCATTTGTATTTGATTGTTTATTTCCGCTGCGAAGGGAACTGAGAATTGGTATTCTTAGTTCCTTAGTTATTTATCTAACAATCACGATCCTACATCATCCTTCTCCTTGGCTTCCATTAGGTCTTCCACTAGATTGTCATTGGGTCATTAGCTCTTCCATTAGTATTTATGCTCCACAACGCACCTCGAACGACATCCAAATCACCTGAAACCACACATAAACTCGTGTAGACATCTAGACTAAAGACAACGATGAAACTAACTAAAAATGAGATAAAAACAAAGGAAAAGACCCAAATCTAATGCCTAAATGCATATCCTAAATGTGTATAAAATGGATGCTATCAAATTTGATAGGACAAAAACCTACCCACAAGCGTATGGGTTCAGTTGTAGCTTTTCAAGTGTCGTTCCCAACGAGGACTATGTAGTATTGATTGTATCTTAAACCAGTAAGCTAAGCCAAAAGATTGTGAATTTTGTTGAACTAATAACTAAACTTGAGAAACAAATGCAAGTGATGATTTAAATCAATGGAGGGAAAATTTCCAAGGCAAGGGATCCCCGCAACTATGCTTCAGTAGACTTAACTAGATAAATATCTGAACTTAGTCTGTCTTTGTTGAAGGTAACTATCTTAGGTAATTACTAATTCCTCTCGGATGATAGTAAATGTGCCTAGATTCAATTAACCTGCACTCTCGCGACTTGCTAATCAAGATCTAGACCCTTTGGGCACTTAGAATCTAAGGTCAAACTGAATTAACATCCACTCTCGTGACTTGCTAAATCCAACCTAATCTTAGGGTTTCTATGATAGTTATTAATCCACATGAGGCGGCATCTTTGGTGCCTTTCATCAGGCGTGAGGCATCTCGTGCCTGAGGGTTTCTGGGGATTAAGGCATCGGCGTACGAAGTGAATTTTTTTCAGAAAAAAAGGTGAATAACCTTATAATAGTGCTCAGTCGATGGAGTTTAGGAGAGAAACAACAATTGAACGAAAAAATGAAGAAGTGGATGATTGAAGGAGGCAAAAGTGAGTGAAGACATAGGATTTCCTTGGTCCGCAATTTCTCAACGTATGTTTCTTTCAATCTTCTTCTCCTTCAATCTTGTCTTAGTTCTCTCTCGATCTCTTTTTTTTTTCCCTCTTTTCTATCTCTCTATGTATAAATATATTGGAAATAATTTTCATGTTATATATCTTGAGTGTTTTTTAAATAGTTAGTTTTTCGTTGAAATAAAATAACATAACAAAATCACTACAGTAAAAAAATCTGTAAAATATTTGTGACAAATTTTTGAAAAAAAGAATGGATTGTTGAAAAAACATGCTCACATTTTGTATGGTAAAAAATTATGCATATTATATATATATTTTATCTCCTATAGGTATGGATTTTGAAATGTATAAATTTCTGTGTAACTATATACAATTTTAAAGTACATATTTGCTTAAATATGTTTATTTTTTTATTATATGTATGTGTAGGATCGTGATTGTTAGATAATAACTTAAGGAAATCAGAATATCGATTCTAAGTTCCCTTCGCAGCGGAAATAAACAATCAAACAAATGACAAGTTCCTTATAGTGGAAACCTTTGATTGCCAACTAGCAATCCAGGATAAAAACCACTACCTTTCTTTCGAAATGATTTCAAGGTCTACTTCTTGATTTCTTATCTCTTTTGGTTACAACTTATCCTAGGAACAAACACACAGTTTATTTGCCTTACACACAGTTAGGCAATCCTAGATAACTTAACACAATCAATAATCAATCCAAGAAACAGACCTTCGCATCTAGGAACTATCACTTACAGTCACAGGAACTTAGCACTCAACTCTTCTATTCCTTGACTGGTTCCTCTTGATCTCGGTTTGCTTTGATGATCTTGTTTGAAGGTTTACACTGGATATTTGCTAATGTGTGTGAGTCGTATTTTTGTGCTTGAAGATAACTCTTGAGTTAGTCTTCCTTTTATAGAGGATTCTTCGCAGCTTGATCCTCTCTGGGTTCCCATAGATTGAGCTTGCCCTAGGATCAATGGTTCTCCTTGGTCCACGTTGTTCTTGGCATGTGCAAACAACCTAGACAGCTCAGAATCTCTCTTGGTTGGTAAATTACCTCAGACGAGTCTTGCTATGTCGTTGTCCAAATGCTTTTGTCCGAGGTTGAACAAGCTGGGCGCTTGTGAACTGTCTTCTGGACAGTGACATCTCTATGTCCTGTCGCTTTCACCTTCTATGTCCGAGGTTCAGCGTTTCTGGGTATCTTGTTGTTTTGTTCTGGACATTGGCAGACCTTTGGAAGCTTCGGACAAGTCGTTTTCAACAACTTTTGTCCGAGGTTGTGTGTCCCCAGATTTCTCGGGAATCGCAATGTCGCATGCTACGTTACTGGGCACATCTGGGTTCCTCTGGGTTCCTTTTTCTGTCTTGTTCCTTTGGTTCTCTTTGTCCTGTTTGGTTTTCTTGCCTTCGGTATATTCCTGTGGTTCCTTAAAGCACATCTTTGAGATAAAACATTAATATCATAATATTTGTCATCTTCAAAAGTAGAGAAACTGAGGAAAAGAACTCTCAGGGGAACTGAAGTTCCAGAGTTCCGTTTCCTAACAATTTCCCCCTTTTTGATGATGACAAATACAAGGAACCTGGCAACATAATAGGACTTTGAATTTCATGAGACCAGTTGAATTTGAGGGATTTACAACGTTATAAAATAATGAGAGGACATTCAATGGTTGCAAATTCCCCCTAAGCAGATGAACTAAGTTATTCAAGTTCCCCCTTAGAAGTAGAACGGATTCAGAGTTCCTAATAGTCCAGTAGTTTCCAAAGTTCAAGGTTCTTATCCTTCTTCCCCCTTTTGACATCATCGAAAAGATCAGTGACAAGTTAAGAACGGGATATTCAAGTAAATACACAATTGCAGCAAACCCATAACAGAAACATAATGGAAACTTAAGGCAAAGACAAAGTAATCATAGAAACGAAGCCAAAAGTAGTCATTAACTTAACAAAAACTTAACATTGTTCAAGGCGGGGTGAGACAAATCACAAAACAACATAAAACCAACACACCAACAACCTACAGAGAAAACAACATAGGCAACCTTTAAGAAAGACAACAAGGGATAGAAGAGGGTAGTAGGATCCTAGGGGAACTACTAGCATACTGTGAGGTTACAACACTGGGAACCAGAAGAAGCGTTCCTATGGTAATGCAGCGGCCTCCTCTTCAACAGCCTTGTTAGTACCGGTTGCATCTTCCCAAGTTTTCTGAATAACTTCCACCAAACTTAAGACAGCAGAGCTCATTTTCCCCAGCTCATGTACTTGATCACGAAGAGCGACCGTGATGACAGTCAAGCTGTTCATGATAGCCTTTTCAATACGACCCAGAGAAGAAAGGATCGCAGAGGAGTCTTGAGTGGGGTTGAGTGGTGGTAGGGAACTTGAAGGGCCCTGGGAACTGGCATTTTCCTTAGGCGAGTTAACTTGAGCTTCAGAGGGGGAGGGAGCCTGGTGATCCTTTGTCTTTAATTTTCGAACAATGGCTATGGTGAGAACCTTGCTATAGACAGTCTCGGGCAAATCATCAGGGTACTGGTGTAGCAGGGAGAGGAGATTTTTGATAAGATGGGGAAAGGGTAGGGCATGGGATGTGTGAGACTTGCAAAACTACATATGAGCTAACACAATGCGGGGGAGATCAACTTGTACTCCAGATAGTACATTTTCCATTAGAATGACATCTGTGATAAGAACTGAGGCTCGGTGTTCCTGCCTGGGAACTAGGTTTCGGATGATCCAGAAGTGCAGAAGCTTGTTGACGATGGAGAGGTCCTTTGTTTCCAAGGTTGAGGGGTAGTCGCCGTCATAGAGTTTCTTCACCACTTCTCCCTTGGACTTGTAACCCTTTCCTTTGGGCCATGCCTTTTTCTGATGCAGAATGTCAAAGCCAGATATGGACTCGATCCCAAGAGCAGACGCTATGAGGTTGGGGGACAGAGGGTACATGGTTCCCTTCCACTGGAATATGGCGTCGTTGCAGGGAGAGTTATCCTTGGCGGGTACAAAGGTGAGAGACTGGTAGAACAGACGGACAACTTCATCAGAGGTGGAGAAAGGCTCAACCAAAAGCTCATCCCAACCTTGATACTGCAGCAGAGAGAGAAACTCGCTTAGGGCATCACTGAACAGTTCCTCATCTTCTTCTTCTAGGGCTTGGGTCCAGAACTCCTTGCCAATGATGAGCGGTTTGAGGATCTTTCTCTTAGAGAAGAGAGAGGAGACCTGACCCAGGGAGGAAGAAGAGAGAGTGGTGGATTTAGCCCTTTTTGTGGATTTGGGCTCAAAGGGAACTAGAGCTTGGGAGCTTCTCTTTCTTTGTTTCAGCCTTGTGGCGACAGAGGGGCCAGGGTTGGAGACGGGTTTAGATTTGAGGCTAGCAGGAGAGGGCACTGGGCTAAGTATCTCTTGGGTAGTCTTATCAGGGGAGGAGTCATGAGAACCTCCCTCTGAGACTGATTTTGTAGCCGATGCCGAAGCCGGAGTGATGTCTATCGCTTTCTCCTTAGCCTTCGCCTCTGTTTTCTCCTCAGGTTGCTCTTCAACTTTCTCCTCAGGTTGGGGGTTTTGGGAGGTGGTGGCAGAAATGGGCTTGGAAGACGATGCTGCCTTCTTTTCTCGGAAGGCTCGGAGAAGGGCAGCTTCCTCCTCGTCTTGGATCAGGTTAGGGTTTTGGTCAGCCATTTTTTAGGAGCTAGAAATTTGTGTTTGAGAGAGAGAGAAATATAGGATCAGAGAGATGCGAATGGCAAGTTGTGGGGAAGCTTGGATCAACAAGATACTTTTTAAAGGCGGATGAGGATTGAGGGGACGATGGGAGAAATCTGGCCGTTGAGAAGATCAGGGAAAATCTTGAGCATTGAAGTCTCTTGCAGCTTTTTGGAACGGCCAACATATATTCAAAATTAACTCATGCAGAGAAGAGGGGGTTCTGCCAACTGACGAGACGCGTCTGAGCACTGAGAAGTTGCCATAAATGTAGTCTTGGGAAATTCAATCGCTAGACTAGCCGTTAGGAGAACGTTTCATCCTGGTTCCTTTCTGGCGATATATTCAGCGTGCTAGAGGGACATATGGGAACCTTTGATGTGGGTTTAAACAATGGAACCTAAGAAAATACGTTCCCATACAAGGAATCAGGGTAGGCCATTTATCGCATTGCATAATAATTCTCAGAGAGGGTTTAGAGATGGATCATAGAGAATTAAATTGAGCAATGAGGCAGGGGAAGGTCTTAGTACACCATCATCATTTCGGCTTGTATTGTTGGGTTAGAAATATGATCAGATGTGACTTTTGGGCCATCAAAGAAACTTTGAACAATGAAGGGGTTGAAAGAATAATGAGGACCAAAAGGAGACGAACCAAATTTTTTTATCTAAGCCATTTTAAGAAATCATTATGAAAAGAGGGTTTGTAGCAAAATATATTACACAGAGATATCAAGACTCAATAAGTGAAAAATCTTAAACTAGTCAATCAGGGGAACTGGAAAGGAGCCTTTAAACTAAGGTCACTACTAGGTTATAGGAATCATTCACATTTCCAATCTAAGGTTCTCGAAGAGAACTCTATTCAAGGCTTTGGTTAATATATCTGCAACCTGATCTTCAGTTCTACAAAATTTCATAATGATGTTTCCTTTCTCAACATGATCTCTAAGAAAATGATGTCTTATATCTATATGCTTGGTCCTAGTGTGATGCACAGGATTCTTTGAAATGTTTATAGCACTGGTGTTATCACAAAGAATAGTGAGAGGACCATAAGACATACCAAAATCCGCGAGTTATTGCTTTAGCCAGAGAAGTTGGGAACAGTAGGAGGCGGCCGCGATGTACTCGGATTATGTGGTGGAGAGGGAGACTGAGACTTGTTTCTTTGAACCCCATGACACAAGGCAAGGGCCTAGGAACTGTGCCATTCCAGAGGTGCTCTTCCTATCCACCAGGTATCCAGCATAATCAGCATCAGTGAAACCCATCAGCTCAAAGGGACATTATTTGGGGTACCAAATACAGAGTGAATCAGTTCCCCTGAGATATCGGAGTATTCTCTTCACAGCAGCCAAGTGGGTCTCTCTTGGACAAGATTGGAACCTAGCACACAAACCAACAGCAAAAACAATGTCTGGTCGACTAGCGGTTAGGTACATAAGTGATCCTATCATACCTCTATAGAGCTTCTCCTCTACTAGAGGACTCGAATGATCCTTATCCAAATGGGCAATGGTGGATATGGGAGTGGAAAGAGGCTTGCATGAGTCCATTTTGAACTTCTTCAGTAGTTCCCTGACATGCTTCTGTTGGTGGATTTGAATACCATCTTCTTTTTGAGTGATTTGTAATCCGAGGAAGAAGGTGAGTTCCCCAATTAGGCTCATTTCAAACTCACTGCTCATCAAGTTTTTGAACTTGTCTACAAGGGACAGGTTAGTGGAACCAAAAATAATATCATCGACATAAATTTGAACCACCAAGATGTTACCTTCTTCTTCTAGGATAAAGAGAGTCTTGTCAATAACTCCACGCCTATATCCATTTGAGAGTAGGAACTGAGCAAGTCGATCATACCAAGCTCTGGGAGCTTGCTTGAGGCCATATAGTGCCTTGTCTAGAAAGTAGACATGGTCTGGATGATCGTCGTCTTCAAAACCAGGTGGTTGCTTGACATAGACTTCTTCTTGAAGAATTCCATTGAGGAAGGCCATCTTTACATCCATTTGGAACAACTTGAACCCTTTGTGTGATGCAAAGGCAATCAACAATCTTATTGCCTCAATCCTTGCCACTGGAGCATAGGTTTCATCATAGTCGATGCCTTCTTGTTGATTGTATCCTTGAGCAACGAGTCTTGCTTTATTCCTTATCACAACTCCTGTATCATCTAGCTTGTTTCTGAAAACCCATCTAGTTCATATGATGTGTTTATCCTTTGGACGGGGAACTAGATGCCATACTTTGTTCCTTTCAAACTGATGGAGCTCTTCTTGCATAGCTTGGATCCAGTCCACATCCTTCAGTGCCTCACCTATGTTATTTGGTTCCACAATATACAGAAAAGCATTGAAAGCAAAGAAGGTTAGATATTCAAACCTAACTGGAAGCTTGATGACTCTTCTTTCTCTGTTAGGAGCTAGAGCATTTGATGTGGAGACATTTTGAGTTGAGCATTCAGCTTCCTGGTTGGGATCACCTTCTCCATTGAAGATTATGTGGAAAGAAGAATCATTGAAGTCTCCACAGATGTTGTCGTCATGCTCATGGTTCCCAGAAATGGATTGTTGTTCATTATCCATGGGAACTGGTGGAGGAGTTAGTAGAGGGTTCCGAGCAGTAGGACATGAACTGGGTGGAGTGATATCTTCATCTGGATCTTCTTGAGATGATTTGGGAAATGGGTCTTCAAAGGGAGTGGTAGCGTTCTGCACAGTTCTTCCAAGAGATTTTTCATTAAAAATAACATGAACACTTTCTTCTACCTTTTTAGTTCTTTTGTTGAAGACTTTATATGCCTTGCTGCCTGAGGCGTATCCAATGAAGATTCCTTCATCACTTCTTGGGTCGAATTTGCCAAGATTGTCCTTCCCATTGTTGTGCACAAAGCACTTGCATCCGAACACCCTCAGATGTGAGATGTTGGGAACTCTTCCTCTTAGGAGTTCATAGGGTGTCTTCTCTGTAATTGGGCGAAGCATGGCTCGATTAATGATGTAGCAAGCTGTGTTGATCGCCTCAGCCCAGAATGATTGAGAGAGTCCACTTGAGATTAGCATGGTCCGAGCCATGTCTTCCAAAGTTATGTTCTTTCTTTTTACCACTCCATTCTGTTGAGGAGTGTATGATGCAGAAAAGTTGTGATCAATGCCATGCTCACTGCAAAAGGTTAGAAATTCTCCATTTTCGAATTCGGTACCATGGTCAGACCGAATAGCATTGAGTGAACAATCAAGAGATTTTTCTAACAAGGGAACCAAATCTTTAAAGCGGTCAATAACTTCACTTTTAGATTTGATGAAGATAGTCCAAGTAAAGCGAGAGAAGTCATCGACAAGAACAAAGATATACCTGTTCCTCCTAGGCTCTGAACTCTCATGGGTCCACACAGATCCATGTGGATGAGTTCAAGAGGCCTTGAGGTGCTTATCATGTTTTTGGACTTGAAGGAACTACGAGCCTGTTTCCCTTTTACACAGTCAGAGCACAGTTCCTTAGATGTGCCACTTAGCTTTGGCAGCCCTCTGACTAGCTCCTTTGAGTATAGCTTTTGAATCGGCTTGGTGCTAGCATGACCGAGGCGTTGATGCCACAAATCAGCTTGGTCATTCACAGTTGAGAGACAAAGTTTCTCCTTGGGAACAAAGGATGGATCAATTATGTAGACATTGTTGAATCTTTTCCCTTTTAGGATGATTTGTCCCGAGGAGTCAAGGATTGAACATTCGTTTGATCTGAATCTAACTTCATTGTCTCCTTGATCACACAACTGTGACACACTTATTAGGTCAAAACCAAGATTATCAACAAGGTGAACTTTGTTTACCTGAATGTGATCGTTGAGTTTCACAGTTCCTATTCCATAGATTTTCCCTTTGCTTTTGTCTCCAAAGGATATGTTCCCTCCTTGGAGAGGTTGAAGAGAGGTCATTTGATTTATTCTTCCAGTCATATGGCATGAGCAACCACTGTCGATGTACCATAGTTGAGGTTGCCTCTCTTCTTTCTGCAGATAATGGAACTAAGATTTCTGAACTCAGCGAAGCTTGGCTTTACTGGGGGGATTAGCATTGCGAGTCTGTGAATAACCAGGGAACTGGTTCCTTTCATGGTAATGAGTACTTTTCTCCTTTTCAAAGTTCTTTTTCTTAGCACAATCAGTGTTGTAATGACCATTCTTACCACAGTAGGTACACAAACGATTGTAAATAACATGTCCATATTTTCCTTTTCCTGGCCTAAAAGGTTTTTCAGTTTTCCTTTTGTTAAAATCAACATTGTTTCTAACCTTGTTATGGGCCATGTCAATATATCTTTTGTGAGCAAAGGAATTGGTGAACCATTGGTTTTCAGGAATCATCTTTTCTTTTCCCTTTGGTTCCTTCTTAGGACTTTGAGAGCCTTCATTGAGACGTTTGGCAACCTCAGCCTTGTTCTCAAGGACCATGATCTTCTCTGATAGGAATTTATTCCTATCACGAGAAGTGGCAAGAGCAATACTGAGATTCTCATTCATCTCAACAAGTTCTCGCCTAGCCTTTTCTTCTTCAGCATCATTGTTCCCTTTATTATTGACATATCCTATTCCATGGCGTTGTCTCACAAAAACAGTTTGATTTATCGTTTTTATCATTAATGGAATCAGTGAGAATGTCTAACCTATCAATTATGGATTGAAACATGTCATTTCCAGGTGGGTTAGCATGCAAGGGAACTTTGACAGAGTCTATGCTAGTTTCATCACAAGATTTGCAAATTTTAAGGTGACTAGCATGCACATTTCTAATATCAATGAGTTTGGAGTGAGTTTCAGCTAGGTCTTTCTCAGTTTCATCAAGTTTCTTACTCCAAACAGAATTCTCGACAGTAAAGCAAGCAATTTCATCTTCACAATCATCTAGTTTCTGTTGAAGGGAACTGGTTTCCTTTCCTAGTTTCTTTATGATCTTAAGAAGTTGTTTCTTATCACAATCAACTAGGGATTTTAAGAGATCGTCAGAAGTTACCTCAAGGTCTTCTGAGTCGCTTGAGTCTCCTTTTGCCATGAGACATCTCCCTCCAGAGAAGCCACTCAGATCCAGTTCCTCATCTGAGTCTTCTCCCCATGATGCTATGAGAGCCTTCTTTCTTTGAGGTCTTTCCTCTTCCTTGGACTCTTCTTTGTTGGGACAGTTCTTAGCGTAGTGTCCCTTCTCCTTGCACTCGTAACAGGAGACTTCCTTGAGATCTCTTCTTGGTCCATTGTGAGAGGAACTGCCCTTTTGGAACCTTTCCTTCACAAAGAATTTTTTGATGTTCTTTGTGAAGAGGGTTGTTAGTTCGTCCTCCTCTTCTTCAAGGTCTGAGTTCTCTTCCTCCATCTCGAGCCTAGAGAAGGCTTTGGAGATCTTGAGGGCAATTCCTTTCTCCAGTTTCTTGTCGGTATTGGCTTTGGTGTGCTCTCCTTCTTCAACCTCCAGTTTCCCTATGATTTGTGTCAAGGGAAGGGATTGGATGCCTGGAGTGTTCTTCATGATTCCCTTCAGAAGGGTGAATTTGGAGTTGAGTCCATTGATGACCACTAGGGACTTGGAGACTTTATCAAGATCGACTCCCGCTGTTGTTAACTTTCCAATCAATCTGTTGAAGCGGGAGTAGTACTCTGAAATGGTCTCAGTTTCCATCATTTTGAAAGTGTGGTATTCTCCTTCCAAAGTGAACTTTCTGCTTTGCTTTAGTTCCTCACTTCCTTCATGCATCTCCTTGAGAGCTTTCCACATCTCTTTGGCCGTCTTGATTCCTATGACCTTGTCCATGTCCTCTCTGTCCAATCCATTGAGGATGAACTGCCTGGCCTTGGCATTCTTCTCCATGATAACATAGTGTTCTGGTTTCCAATCTTCTTCCTTCATGGTGAGGTCGACATAGCCATCTCTATTTTCGACTATCCTCCAGCATTGGTAGTCGTTGGTCTTGATGTGGCTTTCCATGCACTTTTCCCACCATGTTTCTTCTCCTTTCTTTCAGAGATGTGGCTTATTGGTGGAGATTCCGAGCTCAAACTTGCTTGGTTGAGACATGACCTGCAAACTTATCAAAGATCTAGAGCTTTTCCTGCTCTGATACCAATTGTAGGATCGTGATTGTTAGATAATAACTTAAGGAACTCAGAATATCGATTCTAAGTTCCCTTCGCAGCGGAAATAAACAATCAAACAAATGACAAGTTCCTTATAGTGGAAACCTTTGATTGCCAACTAGCAATCCAGGATAAAAACCACTACCTTTCTTTCGAAAGAATTTGAAGGTCTACTTATTGATTTCTTATCTCTTTTGGTTACAGCTTATCAATAATCAATCCAAAAAACAGACCTTCGCATCTAGGAACTATCACTTACAGTCATAGGAACTTAGCACTCAGCTCTTCTATTCCTTGATTGGTTCATCTTGATCACGGTTTGCTTTGATGATCTTGTTTGAAGGTTCACACTGGATATTTGCTAATGTGTGTGAGTCGTATTTTTGTGCTTGAAGATAACTCTTGAGTTAGTCTTCCTTTTATAGAGGATTCTTCGCAGCTTGATCCTCTCTGGGTTCCCACAGATTGAGCTTGCCCTAGGATCAGTGGTTCTCCTTGGTCTACGTTGTTCTTGGCATGTGCAAACAACCTAGGCAGCTCAGAATCTCTCTTGGTTGGTCAATTACCTCAGACGAGTCTTGTTATGTCGTTGTCCAAATGCTTTTGTCCGAGGTTGAACAAGCTGGGCGCTTGGGAACTGTCTTCTGGACAGTGACATCTCTATGTCCTGTCGCTTTCACCTTCTCTGTCCGAGGTTCAGCATTTCTGGGTATCTTGTTGTTTTGTTCTGGACATTGGCAGACCTTTGGAAGCTTCGGACAAGTCGTTTTCAATAACTTTTGTCCGAGGTTGTGTGTCCCCAGATTTCTCAGGAATCGCAATGTCGCATGCTACGTTACTGGGCACATCTGGGTTCCTCTGGCTTCCTTCTTCTGTCTGTTCCTTTGGTTCTCTTTGTCCTGTTTGGTTTTCTTGCCTTCGGTATATTCCTGTGGTTCCTTAAAACACATCTTTGAGATAAAACATTAGTATCATAATATTTGTCATCTTCAAAAGTAGAGAAACTGAGGAAAGGAACTCTCAGGAAAACTGAAGTTCCAGAGTTTCGTTTCCTAATAGTATGTCATTTGTGTTTTGTATGACAATGCCCTTCTAATAAATTTCAGCCCATATAATATTTATATTTTAAAATTATACAACAAAGTTAATCATGATCAGCAGCAAACTGTAATGGGTAATCTCCTAAGTATGGAATTAACCTATAGTTTGGATTAATGTATAATAGCTTATGTTAAATGAGAGTTAGAGGAAGTTGGTGGGCTTGTAGCCCAAGTTGAAGAAATGGCCCATGTTGATCTTTGTTGCCCAGATTGAGAGACCCGACCCGTTGAGGGAACCGGAGCTCCGCGTGCTTGTGACCTGTGAGCTTGGTATATAAGCTCGCAACCTATTCTCTCTCCAGACATCTTTCACTCTGCTTTGCATTCGCCACTCACTCGAGAGAGAGATCTAGGGTTTCAGTTGAGAGCTTGCACAGAGTCTTCGACGGTGGTTCGATTGCTCTATTCGCCGGTGAAGCAAGCTTTGCTTCAGGCGATTCCAAAGAGAAGACGGTGGTCTATCTTGGTGGTGGCTTTCTCTGGAGGTTCTCGTACATGCTCCTAGGTGCTCGACGGTGGTTCAAGGGCTTGAGATCTGTTGGTGACTGGGTTCATGGAGTTTCTTCTTATCTTGTTTTGCTTCTGTTCTCATTGATTGCATAAGCTTTTGTTAGGAAACGGAACTCTGGAACTTCGGTTCCCCTGAGAGTTCCTTTCCTCAGTTTCTCTACTTTTGAAGATGACAAATATTTTGATACTAATGTTTTATCTCAAAGATGTGTTTAGAGGAACCGCAGGACAGTTGTTGGAACCATGGAAGCCAAACAAGATAAAGAAACCAAACAAGCAAGCCAAAGGAACCCAGGTGTGCCCAGAAATGCAACACGTGACTTTGCGTTTCCCGAGAAATCTGGGAACACCAAACCTCGGACAAAAGGAGGTGAAAGGGACTTGAGAGAAGCTTCCAAAAGCCTGCCACCATCCAAGAGCAAGACTTCAAGATGCCTAGAACAATGAACCTCGGACAAAGGCACTGAAAGCGACAGCTCATAGAGATGTCACTATCCAGAAGACAGTTCCCAAGTGCCCAGATTGTTGAACCTCAGAAGAAGGAAGCTGGAGAACGACTTGGCTGAAGTAGTTGACTAACCTAGAAGGATTCTGAGCTGCCTAGGTTGTTTGCATATGTCAAAGACAACGTGGACCAAGGAGAACCACACATCCTAGGGCAATCTCTATCTTTGGGAACCAAGAGAAGTTTAAGCTGCGAAGAATCCTCTATAAAAGGAAGACTAACTCAAGAGTTATTGTTAGGAAACGGAACTCTGGAACTTCGGTTCCCCTGAGAGTTCTTTTCCTCAGTTTCTCTACTTTTAAAGATGACAAATATTATGATACTAATGTTTTATCTCAAAGATGTGCTTTAAGGAACCACAAGAATATACCGAAGGCAAGAAAGCCAAACAGGACAAGGGAACCAAAGGAACAAGACAGATGAAGGAAACCAGAGGAACCCAGGTGTGCCCAGAAACGTAGCATGCGAGATGTGTTTTAAGGAACCACAGGAATTTACCAAAGGCAGGAAAGCCAAACAGAACAAGGGAACCAAAGGAACAAGACAGCTGAAGGAATCCAGAGGAACCCAGGTGTGCTCAGAAATGGAGCTTGCGACATTGCGATTCCCGAGAAATCTAGGAACACCAAACCTCGGACAAAAGGAGGTGAAAGCGACTTGAGAGAAGCTTCCAAAAGCCTGCCACCATCCAAGAGCAAGACTCCAAGATGCCTAGAACAATGAACCTCGGATAGAGAAAGGTGAAAGCGACAGGACATGGAACCTGTCGCTGTCCAGAAGTCAGTTCCCAAGCGCCCAGATTGTTTAACCTCGGAAGAAGGAAGTTGGAGAACAACTTGGCTGAAGTAGTTGACTAACCTAGAAGGATTCTGAGCTGCCTAGGTTGTTTGCATATGTCAAAGACAACGTGGACCAAGGAGAACCACACATCCTAGGGCAAGCTCGATCTGTGGGAACCAAGAGAAGTTTAAGCGGCGAAGAATCCTCTATAAAAGGAAGACTAACTCAAGGGTTATCTTTAAACATTCACAATAGAAACACACTTCATAGCAAACATCAAAGTGTGAAGCTTCAAACAAGATCATCAAAGCAAACCAAGATCAAGAGGAACCAGTCAAGGAAGAAGAGCTGAGTGCTAAGTTCCTGTGACTATAAGTGATAGTTCCTAGATGCGAAAGTCTGTTTCTTGGATTGATTATTGATTGTGTTAAGTTATCTAGGATTGTCTAACTGTGTGTAAGGCAAAGGAACTGTGTGTTCGTTCCTAGGATAAGCTGTAACCAAAAGAGATAAGAAATCAAGAAGTAGACTTTGAAATCCTTTCGGAAGAAAGGTAGTGGTTTTTATCCTGGATTGCTAGTTGGCAATCAAAGGTTTCCACTATAAGGAACTTGTCATTTGTTTGATTGTTTATTTCCGCTGCGAAAGGAACTGAGAATTGATATTCTGAGTTCCTTAAGTTTTTATCTAACAATCACGATCCTTCAATTGGTATCAGAGTAGGAAAAGCTCTAGATCTTTGTTTAAGTTTGCAGATCTAAGATGTCTCAGTCAAGCAAGTTTGAGCTGGGAATTTCCATCAATAAATCTCACATTCGAAAGAAAGGAGAAAGGTGTTTAATAGTTAAGGAGGACTCAACGAAATCATATGACTCTGAGGTATTCTCTTATGACTTTACTAAATCTCTTCTTGAATGTGATAAGAAGCAATTGATTAAAATTATTAGGAAACTTGGAAAAGAGAACAGTTCCCTTCAGGAAAGACTAGATGAATGTGAAGAAGAAATTTCATGCTTATCTACTGAAAATTCTGTTTGGAGCAAGAAACTTGATGAAACTAAAAAATTGCTTGCTAGTTCCTCTAGAAAGTGTGATTCATGTACTGCTCTTGAAAAGGAACTAGCACAACTTAAAGATTCTATAAGCATGTCTAACGTTTCCCATGTTTCATGTGATAATTGTACTGCTCTTGAAAATGAACTAGCACATCTTAAAGATTTTGCAAGCATGTCTAGTGTTTCCCATGTTTCATGTGATAATTGTGTTGTGCTTGAAAAGGAACTTAAGCATGCTAAGAATTGTCAGAGTTCCCCTACTCCAGAAAATGATTTGCTTGTTGAGATCATAGATAAGCTTGATGTGTTGACTACTTCTATCAATGAAAAAACTGTCAATCAAACTGTGTTTGTTAAGCAAAGATATGGTATTGGTTATCCGGGAAAGGAAGATTCTGAGGATTCATGCTCTGTTGAAAATGAGAAGCTAAGAAGGGAACTGGTTGAGAAAAATGAAACTCTCAATTTCGCTCTTCAAACTTCTCGTGATAAAAATCAGTTCCTGGAAGAGAAGGTAAAGGTTCTTGAGAAGAAGCCTAAAGGTAAACAAACCTGGTTTGATGGACAGAACGCTCATAAAATGTACGTCAATCAAGCTCAGGGAACTAGAGATAAGGGAATTGACTTCCAGCAGAGGAAATATGACAAACCTTTTTGTCCCGGTAAAGGAAAATATGGTCATGTTAAGTATAATCGTGTTTGCTGGCATTGTGGTAAAAATGATCATTATATTCATGATTGTATTCATAAGAAAAGGAAAATTGAAGAAAGTCATAGGAAAAGGAACTTGGATGTTGAGATTAGTGGTCATGTGTATTACTCAACTAACTTGCAGGTGCAAAGGAACTCTCATTACCATAAACCCAGAAAAGCCAAGCGTGTCTGGGTGCATAAGTCTTAATTGTATTGCAGGTTGAAGTGAGATGCCTAGTTCCCTATAGAATGCAAATTGATGATTGGGACGCAAAATTGAAGTTTTGATCTAGCTCATCTCACTTCAAAGGAGTAACAAGGGAAATATGTCCTTTGTTAAAGAAAGATTTAAGAATCAGAAAACAATGAAGGGAACTCCAAACGCTAATGAAAATTATGGAGGATCACATGGTGTTGACGTTAGTTCCCAATGATAATATCAATGGAACTACAAGTATCAGAAGTCAATGATTCAAGGGGAACTGAGGTAAATAAGGAAATTTGTCACCTCAACTGCTTATAGTTCCCAAGTCCTATTGTTGGAATCATCTCGGTGGTCAAGGGGGAATTAAGGAACCCGGTTTGATGTTAAGGGGGAATATGCAATTCACTAATGATTATTCTACATCTAGTTATGTTCTGCTTTTCCTCATATATCATTCATGCCTATTTTAGATATGTCAGATTCTACATGTTTGTCATCATCAAAAAGGGGGAAATTGTTAGGAAGTTGACTTTTGAGAACTCCAGTTCCCTACCTGGTTCTCTTCCTCAGTTTTCCTAGTTTTGACGATGACAAACACTTTGCTATTAATAATTCCACATGTGTAGTTGAGCAGGGAACTCAGGTTCGTGGAAAGGAAGAATAGAACCTTAGAGGACATGGCTCAACATCAAAAAGCAAAGGGCAAATCTGTGGAATAGGAACTGTGAAACTCAACGACCACATTCAGCTGTGTGATCAAGGAGACAATGAAGTTAGATTCAGATCCAACGAATGTTCAGTCCTTGACTCCTCGGGACAAATCATCCTAAAAGGGAAAAGATTCAACAATGTCTACATAATTGATCCATCCTTTGTTCCCAAGGAGAAACTGTGTCTCTCAACGGTGAATGACCAAGCTGAGTTGTGGCATCAACGCCTCGGTCATGCTAGCACCAAGCTGATTCAGAAGCTACACTCAAAGGAGCTAGTCAGAGGGCTGCCAAAGCTAAGTGGCACATCTAAGGAACTGTGCTCTGACTGTGTAAAAGGAAAACAGGCTCGTAGTTCCTTCAAGTCCAAAAACATGGTAAGCACCTCAAGGCCTCTTGAACTCATCCACATGGATCTGTGTGGACCCATGAGAGTTCAGAGCCTAGGAGGGAACAAGTATATCTTTGTTCTTGTCGATGACTTCTCTCACTTTACTTGGACCATCTTTATTAAATCTAAGAGTGAAGTTATTGACCGCTTTAAAGATCTGGTTCCCTTGTTAGAAAAATATCTTGATTGTTCACTCAATGTTATTCGGTCGGACCATGGTACCGAATTCGAGAATGGAGAATTTCTAACCTTTTGCAGTGAGCATGGCATCGATCATAACTTCTCTGCACCATACACTCCTCAACAGAATGGAGTAGTAGAAAGGAAGAACAGGACCTTGGAGGACATGGCTCGAACTATGCTGATCTCAAGTGGACTCTCCCAATCATTTCGGGCTGAGGCGATCAACACAGCGTGCTACATCATAAATAGAGCCATGCTTCGCCCAATCACAGAGAAGACACTCTATGAACTCCTAAGAGGAAGAGTTCCCAATATTTCACATCTGAGGGTGTTCGGATGCAAATGCTTTGTGCACAACAATGGGAAGGACAATCTTGGCAAGTTCGACCCAAGAAGTGATGAAGGAATCTTCATTGGTTATGCCTTAGGCAGTAAGGCATACAAGGTCTTCAACAAAAGGACTAAAAAGGTAGAAGAAAGTATTCATGTTATTTTTAATGAAAAATCACTTGGAAAGATTGTGCAGAACACCACCAGTTTCTTTGAAGATCCATTTCCCAACTCATCTCAAGAAGATCCAGATGAAGATGTCACTCCTCCCAGTTCATGTCCTGCTGATCGGAACCCTCCAATGGCTCCCCCACCAGTTCCCATGGATAATTAACAACAATCCATTTCTGGGAACCATGAGCATGACGACAACATCTGTGGAGACTTCAATGATTCATCTTCCCACATGATCTTCAATGGAGAAGGTGATCCTAACAAGGAAGCTGAATGCTCAACTCAGAATGTCTCCACATCAAATGTTCTGACTCCCAACAGAGAAAGAAGAGTCGTCAAGCCTCCAGTCAGGTATGAATATCTAACCTTCTTTGCTTTTAATGCCTTTCTGTCTATTGTGGAACCAAAAAACATAGGTGAGGCACTGAAGGATGCGGACTGGATCCAAGCTATGCAAGAAGAGCTTCATCAGTATGAAAGGAACAAAGTATGGCATCTAGTTCCCCGTCCCAAGGATAAACACATCATAGGAACTAGATGGGTCTTCAGAAACAAGCTAGATGATACAGGAGCTGTAATAAGGAACAAAGCAAGACTTGTGGCTCAAGGATATAATCAACAAGAAGGAATTGACTATGATGAAACCTATGCTCCAGTGGCAAGGATCGAAGCGATAAGATTGTTGATTGCCTTCGCATCTCACAAAGGGTTCAAGCTGTTCCAAATGGATGTAAAGACAACCTTCCTCAATGGAATTCTTCAAGAAGAAGTCTATGTCAAGCAACCTCCTGGTTTCGAAGACGACGATCATGTCTACTTCCTAGACAAGGCACTTTATGACCTCAAGCAAGCTCCCAGAGCTTGGTATGATCGTCTTGCCCAGTTCCTACTCTCAAATGGCTACAGGCGTGGAGTTATTGATAAGACTTTCTTCATCCTAGAAGAAGAAGGTAACATCTTAATGGTTCAAATCTATGTTGATGATATCATTTTTGGTTCCACTAACCTGTCCCTTGTAGACAAGTTCAAAGACTTGATGAGCAGTGAATTTGAAATGAGTTTAATTGGGGAACTCACATTCTTCCTCGGATTACAAATCACTCAAAAGGAAGATGGTATTCAAATCCACCAACAGAAGTATGTCAGGGAACTACTAAAGAAGTTCAAAATGGATTCATGCAAGCCTCTCTCCACTCCCATATCCACCATTGCCCATCTGGATAAGGACCACTCGAGTCCTCTAGTGGAGGAGAAGCTCTATAGAGGTATGATAGGCTCACTGATGTACCTAACCGCTAGTCGACCAGACATTGTCTTTGCTGTTGGCTTGTGTGCTAGGTTCCAATCTTGTCCGAGAGAAACCCACTTGGCTGCTGTGAAGAGAATACTTCGATATCTCAAGGGAACTGACGATCTCTGCATTTGGTACCCCAAAGAATGTCCCTTTGAGCTCATGGGTTTCACTGATGCTGATTTTGCTGGATATTTGGTGGATAGAAAGAGCACTTCTGGAATGGCACAGTTCCTAGGCCCTTGCCTTGTGTCATGGGGATCAAAGAAACAAGTTTCAGTCTCCCTCTCCACCACAGAATCCGAGTACATTGCAGCCGCCTCCTACTGTTCCCAACTTCTCTGGCTAAAGCAACAACTCGCGGACTTTGGTATGTCTTATGGTCCCCTCACTATTCTTTGTGATAACACAAGTGCTATAAACATTTCAAAGAATCCTGTGCATCATACTAGGACCAAGCATATAGACATAAGACATCATTTTCTTAGAGATCATGTTGAGAAGGGAAACATCATTATGAAATTTTGTAGAACTGAAGATCAGGTTGCAGATATATTCACCAAGGCATTGAATAGAGTTCCCTTCGAGAACCTTAGATTAGAACTGAGAATGATTCCTATAAACTAGCAGTTCCTTTAGTTTAAAGTTTCTCTCCAATTTCCTTGATTGACTAGTTCAGAACTCTTTACTTGTCTTTATCTTGGAATCTTTGTGTCATTTCTCTTGCGTTAGACCCTCATATTCATAATGGTTTCTCAAAAGGCTTTGACAAATTTTTCTAGTTCTTCTCCTTGGTTGTTCATCTCTTATTAAAATTCAATCATTGTCCAAGTCTCTTTGTTGGCCCAAAAGTCACAATCTGATCATCTTTCTAACCCAACAATATAAGCCGAAATGATGATTGTGTACTATGACCCTCCCTTGCCTCATTACACAATCTATTTCCCTATTATCCTCTTCTTAACCCTCTCTGGGAACTAGTGTGTAATGCGATAAATGGTCTTCCCCGATTTCTTTAATGGGAACGTACTTTCTGGTCCTATGTTTTAAAACCCACATCAAAGGTTCCCATATATCCCTCTAGCACACTGAAAATATCGTCAGAAAGGAACTAGGATGGGCTACCCCTTAAACGGCTAGTAAGAAAATTGCTCCTCCCAAGACAGTATTTATGGCAAATCTCACAGCGTCAGAGACGTCTTCTCAGCCTTGAACAATTGCCATTTTTTAGCATCTAATCTTTGAATTTGTGACCGTTGTAAAGGCGCAAAAGCTTCAAGAAAATTAGCCGTTTCAACTCTTCAGAGTTCCCAGAAATATCTCCAATGGCTTGATTCTCAACGGCTCCATAATTGCTCAAGGGTTATTTAAGGTTTCATGTTTGATTGAGCCGAGCACTCTGTTCTCTCATGCCTTCTCTCAAATCTCATGTTCACACGTCTCTCTCAAAACACAAAGCTCCTCAAATGGCCAAGAAAAACCTCAATCTTAACCTTGCTCAACTGGAGGTAATCAGGCCGATAAGATGACAACAGGCCAAGATGAAGGAACTGCATAAAAGAAGGAAACTGAAGAGGAGGCCACTACGCTGCCATAGGAACGTCTTTCCTAGTTCCCAGTGCTATAACATCACAGTGTGCTAGTAGTTCCCTAGGGTCCTACTCCCCTCTTCTATCCTTTTTTGTCTATGTCAAGTTGTTTGTGATCTTTTGTTTCTTTTTCCACTATGCATCTCTGGATAATATACTTGACTTTAATGATTAATGAACTCCTTTGGCAATGTTTCTAATGCATCATTTGTCTTTGCCTTAAGTTTCTATTATGGTGACTATCATGGGTTTCACGCAATTGTTTATTTCACATTGATATCCTATACTTGATAAGTAAATTGATCTTTTTGATGATGTCAAAAGGGGGAAGAATGGATAGGAACCTTGAACTACTGGACTTATAGGAACTCTGAACCCGTTCTACTTCTAAGGGGGAACTTGAATAACTTAGTTCATTTGCTTAGGGGGAATTTGCAACTATTGAATGTTTTATCAATATTTTTTAAAGTTGAAAATCCCTTAGCTCAACTGTTCTCATGAATTTCATGTTCCTATTATGTTGCCAGGTTCCTTATATTTGTCATCATCAAAAAGGGGGAAATTGTTAGGAAACGGAACTCTGGAACTTCGGTTCCCCTGAGAGTTCCTTTCCTCAGTTTCTCTACTTGAGAGAAGCTTCCAAAAGCCTGCCACCATCCAAGAGCAAGACTTCAAGATGCCTAGAACAATGAACCTTGGACAAAGGCACTGAAAGCGACAGCTCATAGAGATGTCACTATCCAGAAGACAGTTCCCAAGTGCCCAGATTGTTGAACCTCAGAAGAAGGAAGCTGGAGAACGACTTGGCTGAAGTAGTTGACTAACCTAGAAGGATTCTGAGCTGCCTAGGTTGTTTGCATATGTCAAAGACAACGTGGACCAAGGAGAACCACACATCCTAGGGCAATCTCTATCTTTGGGAACCAAGAGAAGTTTAAGCTGCGAAGAATCCTCTATAAAAGGAAGACTAACTCAAGAGTTATTGTTAGGAAACGGAACTCTGGAACTTCGGTTCCCCTGAGAGTTCTTTTCCTCAGTTTCTCTACTTTTAAAGATGACAAATATTATGATACTAATGTTTTATCTCAAAGATGTGCTTTAAGGAACCACAAGAATATACCGAAGGCAAGAAAGCCAAACAGGACAAGGGAACCAAAGGAACAAGACAGATGAAGGAAACCAGAGGAACCCAGGTGTGCCCAGAAACGTAGCATGCGAGATGTGCTTTAAGGAACCACAGGAATATACCGAAGGCAAGAAAGCCAAACAGGACAAGGGAACCAAAGGAACAAGACAGATGAAGGAAACCAGAGGAACCCAGGTGTGCCCAGAAACGTAGCATGCGAGATGTGTTTTAAGGAACCACAGAAATTTACCAAAGGCAGGAAAGCCAAACAGAACAAGGGAACCAAAGGAACAAGACAGCTGGAGGAATCCAGAGGAACCCAGGTGTGCCCAGAAATGGAGCTTGCGACATTGCGATTCCCGAGAAATCTGGGAACACCAAACCTCGGACAAAAGGAGGTGAAAGCGACTTGAGAGAAGCTTCCAAAAGCCTGCCACCATCCAAGAGCAAGACTCCAAGATGCCTAGAACAATGAACCTCAGACAGAGAAAGGTGAAAGCGACAGGACATGGAACCTGTCGATGTCCAGAAGTCAGTTCCCAAGCGCCCAGATTGTTGAACCTCGGAAGAAGGAAGCTGGAGAACGACTTGGCTGAAGTAGTTGACTAACCTAGAAGGATTCTGAGCTGCCTAGGTTGTTTGCATATGTCAAACACAACGTGGACCAAGGAGAACCACACATCCTAGGGCAAGCTCGATCTGTGGGAACCAAGAGAAGTTTAAGCTGCGAAGAATCCTCTATAAAATGAAGACTAACTCAAGGGTTATCTTTAAGCATTCACAATAGAAACACACTTCATAGCAAACATCAAAGTGTGAAGCTTCAAACAAGATCATCAAAGCAAACCAAGATCAAGAGGAACCAGTCAAGGAAGAAGAGCTGAGTGCTAAGTTCCTGTGACTGTAAGTGATAGTTCCTAGGTGCGAAAGTCTGTTTCTTGGATTGATTAAGTTATCTAGGATTGTCTAACTGTGTGTAAGGCAAAGGAACTGTGTGTTCGTTCCTAGGATAAACTATAACCAAAAGAGATAAGAAATCAATAATTAGACTTTGAAATCCTTTCGGAAGAAAGGTAGTGGTTTTTATCCTGGATTGCTAGTTGGCAATCAAAGGTTTCCACTATAAGGAACTTGTCATTTGTTTGATTGTTTATTTCCGCTGCGAAAGGAACTGAGAATTGATATTCTGAGTTCCTTAAGTTTTTATCTAACAATCACGATCCTTCAGTTATCTTCAAGCACTGAAATACAATACACACTCAATAGCAAACATCAAAAGTGTGAACCTTTAAACAAGATCATCAAAGCAAACCGAGATCAAGAGGAACCAGTCAAGGAATCAAAGAGCTGAGTGCTAAGTTCTTGTGACTGTAAGTGAGATAGTTCCTAGGTGCTAAGGTCTGTTTCTTGGATTGATTATTGATTGTGTTAAGTTATCTAGGATTGTCTAACTGTGTGTAAGGCAAAGAAACTATGTGTTTGTTCCTAGGATAAGCTGTAACCAAAAGAGATAAGAAATCAAGAAGTAGACCTTGAAATCCTTTCGGAAGAAAGGTAGTGGTTTTTATCCTGGATTGCTAGTTGGCAATCAAAGGTTTCCACTATAAGGAACTTGTTCATCTAGTTGATTGTTTATTTCCGCTGCAAAGGGAATTGTAAACTGTGTTCTCAGTTCCCTGATTATTAATCTAACAATCACGATCCTACAATTGGTATCAGAGCAGGAAAAGCTCTAGATCTTTGTTAAAGTTTGCAAATCATGTCTCAACCAAGCAAGTTTGAGTTCAGAATCTCCACCAACAAGCCACACCTCCGAAAGAAAGGAGAAGAAACATGATGGGAAAAGTGCATGGAAAGCCACATCAAGACCAACGACTACCAATGCTGGAGGATAGTTGAAAATGGAGATGGCTATGTCGACCTTACCATGAAGGAAGAAGACTGGAAACCAGAGCACTATGTTATCATGGAGAAGAATGCCAAGGCCAGGCAGTTCATCCTCAATGGACTGGACAAAGAGGACATGGACAAGGTCATAGGCATCAAGACGGCGAAGGAAATGTGGAAGGCTCTCAAGGAGATGCATGAAGGAAGTGATGAACTAAAGCAAAGCAGAAAGTTTGCTTTGGAAGGAGAATACCACACCTTCAAAATGATGGAAACTGAGACCATCTCAGAGTACTACTCCCGCTTCAACAGATTGGTTGGAAAGCTAACAGCGGACGGAGTCGACCTCGATGAAGTTTCCAAGTCTCTGGTGGTCATCAATGGACTCAACTCCAAATTCACCCTTCTCAAGGGAATCATGAAGAACACTCCAGGCATTCAATCCCTTCCCTTGACTCAAGTCATAGGGAAACTGGAAGTTGAAGAAGGAGAGCACACCAAAGCCAATGCCGACAAGAAACTGGAGAAAGGAATTGCCCTCAAGATCTCCAAAGCCTTCTCTAGGCTCGAGATGGAGCAAGAGAACTCAGACCTGGAAGAAGAGGAGGACGAACTAACAGTCATCTTCTCAAAGAACATCAAAAAATTCTTTGTGAATGGAAGGTTTCAAAAGGGCAGTTCCTCCCACAGTGGACCAAGAAGAGATCTCTAGGAAGTCTCTTGTTACGAGTGCAAAGAAAAGGGACACTACACTAAGAATTGTCCCAACAAGGAAGACTCCAAGGAAGAAAAAAGATCTCAGAGAAAGAAGGCTCTCGTAGCCTCATGGGGAGAAGACTCAGATGAGGAACTGGATCTGAGTGGCTTTTCTGGAGGAAGATGTCTCATGGCAAAAGGAGATTCAAGCGACTCAGAAGAACTTGAGGTAATTTCTGACGATCTCCTAAAAACTCTAGTTGATTGTGACAAGAAACAGCTTCTTAAGATCATAAAGAAACTAGGAAAGGAAACCAGTTCCCTTCAACAAAAACTTGATGATTGTGAAGATGAAATTGCTTGCTTGACTGTTGAGAATTCTGTTTGGAGTAAGAAACTTGATGAAACTGAGAAAGACCTAGCTGAAACTCACTCCAAACTCATTGATATTAGAAATGTGCATGATAGTCACCTTAAAATCTGCAAATCTTGTGATGAAACTAGCATAGATTCTGTCAAAGTTCCCCTGCATGATAACTTACCTAGAAATGACATGCTTCAATTCATAATTGATAGGTTGGACATTCTCACTGACTCTATTAATGAAAAAACGATAAATCAAACTGTTTTTGTGAGACAACGTCATGGAATAGGATATGTTAATAACAAAGGGAACAATGATACTGGAGATGAAAAGGCTAGGCGAGAACTTGTTGAGATGAATGAAAACCTCAGTACTGCTCTTGCCACTTCTCGAGATAGGAATCAATTCCTATCAGAGAAGATCATGGTCCTTGAGAACAAGGCTGAGGTTGCCAAACATCTCAATGAAAGTTCTCAAAGTCCTAAAAGGGAACCTAAGGGAAAAGAAAAGATGGTTCCTGAAAACCAATGGTTCACTAATTCCTTTGCTCACAAAAGATATGTTGATATGGCTCATAGTAAGGTTAGAAACAATGTTGACTTCAACAAAAGGAAAACTGAAAAACTTTTCAGGCCAGGAAAAGGAAAGTATGGACATGTTGTTTACAATCGCTTGTGTACCTACTGTGGTAAGAATGGTCATTACAACACTGATTGTCCTAAGAAAAGGAACTTTGAAAAAGAGAAAAGTGCTTATTACCATGAAAGGAACCAGTTCCCTGGTTATTCACAGACTCGCAATGCTAATCCCCCCAGTAAAGCCAAGCTTCGCTGGGTTCAGAAATCTTAGTTCCCTTATGTGCAGAAAGAAGAGAGGCAACCTCAACTATGGTACATCGACAGTGGTTGCTCATGCCATATGACCGGAAGAAGAAATCAAATGACCTCTCTTCAACCTCTCCAAGGAGGGAACATATCCTTTGGAGACAAAAGCAAAGGGAAAATCTATGGAATAGGAACTGTGAGACTCAACGATCACATTCAGGTTAACAAAGTTCACCTCGTTGATAATCTTGGTTTTGATCTAATCAGTGTGTCACAGCTGTGCGATCAAGGAGACAATGAAGTTAGATTTAAGTCAAGTGAATGCACCGTCCTAGACTCCTCAGGACAAATCATCCTAAAAGGCAAAAGATTCAACAATGTGTATGTTATTGACCCATCATTTGTTCCCAAGGAGAAACTCTGCCTCTCAACAGTAAATGATCAAACTGAGCTGTGGCATCAACGTCTTGGTCACGCCAGCACCAAATTGATCCACAAGCTACACTCAAAGGAACTAGTTCGAGGCCTTCCAAAGATAAGTGGTACATCTTCGGAACCATGCTCAGACTGCATAAAAGGGAAACAAGCAAGAAGTTCCTTCAAATCCAAGAATATGGTAAGCTCCTCTAGGCCCCTTGAACTCATCCACATGGACCTTTGTGGACCTATGAGAGTTCAAAGCCTAGGAGGAAACAGGTATATCTTTGTCCTTGTCGATGATTTCTCTCGCTTCATTTGGACTATCTTCATAAAATATAAGAGTGAAGTCATTGATCGCTTTAAAGATCTGGTTCCTTTGTTAGAAAAATCTCTCGATTGCTCACTCAATTCTATTCGGTCTGACCATGGTACCGAATTCAAAAATAGAGAATTTCTAACCTTTTGCAGTGAACATGGAATTGATCACAACTTATCTACACCATACACTCCTCAACAGAATGGAGTAGTAGAAAGGAAGAATAGAACCTTGGAAGACATGGCTCAGACTATGCTCATATCAAGTGGACTCTCTCAATCATTCTGGGCTGAGGCGATCAACACAGCTTGCTACATCATCAATCGAGCCATGCTTTGCCCAATTACAGAGAAGACACCCTATGAACTCCTAAGAGGAAGAGTTCCCAACATCTCACATCTGAGGGTGTTCGGATGCAAGTGCTTTGTGCACAACAATGGGAAGGACAATCTTGGCAAATTCGACCCAAGAAGTGATGAAGGAATCTTCATTGGATACGCCTCAGGCAGCAAGGCATACAAAGTCTTCAACAAAAGGACTAAAAAGGTAGAAGAAAGTGTTCATGTTATTTTTAATGAAAAATCACTTGGAAGAATTGTACAGAACACTACCACTCCCTTTGAAGACCCGTTTCCCAAGTCATCTCAAGAAGATCCAGATGAAGATGTCACTCCACCAAACTCCTGTCCTGCCGCACAGAATCCTCCATTGGCTCCTCCACCAGTTCCCATGGATAATGAACAACAATCCATCTCTGGGAACCATGAACATGACGACAACATCTGTGGAGACTTCAATGATTCTTCCTCTCACATGATTTTCAATAGAGAAGGTGATCCCAACCAGGAAGCTGAATGCTCAACTCATAATGTCTCCACATCAAATGCTCTAGCTCTCAACAGAGAAAGAAGAATCATCAAGCCTCCAGTCAGGTTCGAACATCTCACTTTATTTGCCTTCAATGCCTTTCTATCTATTGTGGAACCAAAGAACATAGGTGAGGAACTAAAGGATACAGACTGGATCCAAGCTATGCAAGAAGAGCTCCATTAGTTTGAAAGGAACAAAGTGTGGCATCTAGTTCCCCGCCCCAAGGATAAGCACATCATAGGAACTAGATGGGTTTTCAGAAACAAGCTAGATGATATAAGAGTGGTGATAAGGAACAAAGTAAGACTTGTTGCTCAAGGATACAATCAACAAGAAGGCATTGACTATGATGAAACCTATGCTCCAGTGGCAAGGATTGAAGCAATAAGGTTGTTGATTGCTTTCGCATCACACAAAGGGTTCAAGTTGTTCCAAATGGATGTAAAGACGGCCTTCCTAAATGGAATTCTTCAAGAAGAAGTCTATGTCAATCAACCACCTGGTTTTGAAGACGATGATCATCCAGACCATGTCTATTTCTTAGACAAAGCACTGTACGGCCTCAAGCAAGCTCCCAGAGCTTGGTATGATCGACTTGCCCAGTTCCTACTCTCAAATGGCTACAGGCGTGGAGTTATTGACAAAACTCTCTTCATCCTAGAAGAAAAGGGTAACATCTTAGTGGTTCAAATTTATGTAAATGATATTATTTTTGGTTCCACTGACCTGTCCCTTGTAGACAAGTTCAAAGACTTGATGAGCAGTGAATTCGAAATGAGCTTAATTGGGGAACTCACTTTCTTCCTCGGATTGCAAGTCACTCAAAAGAAAGATGGCATACAAATTCACCAACATAAGTATGTCAGGGAACTACTGAAAAAGTTCAAAATGGATTCATGCAAGCCTCTCTCAACTCCTATCTCCACCATTGCTCATTTGGACAAGGATCATTCGAGTCCTCTTGTGGAAGAGAAACTCTATAGAGGTATGATAGGTTATCTCATGTATCTAACCGCTAGTCGCCCAGACATTGTGTTTGTTGTTGGCTTGTGTGCTAGGTTTCAATCATGTCCAAGAGAAACACACTTAGCTGATGTGAAGAGGATACTCAGGTATCTCAAGGGAACTGATTCACTCTGCATTTGGTACCCCAAAGAGTGTCCCTTTGAGCTGATAGGTTTCACCGATGCTGATTAGCCATTTCAACTCTTCAGAGTTCCCAGAAATATCTCCAATGGCTTGATTCTCAACGGCTCCAAAATTGCTCAAGGATTATTTAAGGTTTCCTGTTTGATTGAGCCGAGCACTCTGTTCTCTCATGCCTTCTCTCAATCTCATGTTCACTTGTCTCTCTCAAAACACAAAGCTCCTCAAATGGCCAAGAAAAACCTCAATCTTAACCTTGCTCAATTGGAGGTAATCAGGCCGATAAGATGACAACAGGCCAAGATGAAGGAACTGCATAAAAGAAGGAAACTGAAGAGGAGGCCACTACGCTGCCATAGGAACGTCTCTCCTAGTTCCCAGTGCTATAACATCACAGTGTGCTAGTAGTTCCCTAGGGTCCTACTCCCCTCTTCTATCCTTATTTTGTCTAATGTCAAGTTGGTTGTGCTCTTTTGTTTCTCTTTCCACTATGCATCTCTGGGCAATGTACTTGACTTTAATGATGAATGAACTCTTATGGTAATGTTTCTAATGCATCATTTGTCTTTGTCTTAAGTTTCTATTATGGTCACTGTCATGGGTTTAACGCAAATTGTTTATTTCACATTGATATCCTATACTTGATAAGTAACTTGATCTTTTCGATGATGTCAAAAGGGGAAAGAATGGATAGGAACCTTGAATTATTAGAACTACTGGACTTATAGGAACTCTGAACTCATTCTACTTCTAAAGGGGAACTTGAATAACTTAGTTCATTTGCTTAGGGGGAATTTGCAACTATTGAATGTTCTATCAATATTTTTTAAAGTTGAAAATCCCTTAGCTCAACTGTTCTCATGAATTTCATGTTTCTATTATACTGTCAGGTTCCTTATATTTATCATCATCAAAAAGGGGGAAATTGTTAGGAAACGGAACTCTGGAACTTCGGTTCCCCTGAGAGTTCATTTCCTCAGTTTCTCTACTTTTGAAGATGACAAATATTTTGATACTAATGATTTATCTCAAAGATGTGTTTAGAGGAACCGCAGGACAGTTGTTGGAACCATGGAAGCCAAACAAGATAAAGAAACCAAACAAGCAAGCCAAAGGAACCCAGGTGTGCCCAGAAATGCAACACGTGACTTTGCGTTTCCCGATAAATCTGGGAACACCAAACCTCGGACAAAAGGAGGTGAAAACGACTTGAGAGAAGCTTCCAAAAGCCTGCCACCATCCAAGAGCAAGACTCCAAGATGCCTAGAACAATGAACCTCGGACAAAGGCACTGAAAGCGACAGCTCATAGAGATGTCACTATCCAGAAGACAGTTCCCAAGTGCCCAGATTGTTGAACCTCGGAAGAAGGAAGTTGGAGAACGACTTGGCTGAAGTAGTTGACTAACCTAGAAGGATTCTGAGCTGCCTAGGTTGTTTGCATATGTCAAAGATAACGTGGACCAAGGAGAACCACACATCCTAAGTCAAGCTCGATCTGTGGGAACCAAGAGAAGTTTAAACTGCGAAGAATCCTCTATAAAAAGAAGACTAACTCAAGGGTTATCTTCAAGCACTGAAATACAATACACACTCAATAGCAAACATCAAAAGTGTGAACCTTTAAACAAGATCATCAAAGCAAACCGAGATCAAGAGGAACAAGTCAAGGAATCAAAGAGATGAGTGCTAAGTTCTTGTGACTGTAAGTGAGATAGTTCCTAGGTGCTAAGGTCTGTTTCTTGGATTGATTATTGATTGTGTTAAGTTATCTAGGATTGTCTAACTGTGTGTAAGGCAAAGAAACTGTGTGTTTGTTCCTAGGATAAGTTGTAACCAAAAGAGATAAGAAATCAAGAAGTAGACCTTGAAATCCTTTCGGAAGAAAGGTAGTGGTTTTTATCCTGGATTGCTAGTTGGCAATCAAAGGTTTCCACTATAAGGAACGTGTTCATCTAGTTGATTGTTTATTTCCGCTGCAAAGGGAACTGTAAACTGTGTTCTCAGTTCCCTGATTATTAATCTAACAATCACGATCCTACAGCTTTGTACTAAGATCCATACAGAACGCTCTCTTGTAAATCTTTGTCTTACTTAGTGGATTTGGCTTCCTATCTTGAGGTCACGAGGAGTAGGCTTTGTCCGAACCTCGTTAAAAATCTTCTTGTGCTTTTCTCTATTTCTGTTCTCTGTGAATATCCGGCTTGATTCGAACAAGTATGCTTATCAAATTAGTATCAGAGCTGTGTTTCCCTATCTCACATGCTATCTTATAATCTTGAGTGGTTAGATCTGCATATCTAGGGTTCTGTGTTGCTCTGTGTATGATCTTGGCATCCTGCTTCCGCTCACTAGTTTTGTTCGAACTTGCTTTGTGTGATCGCATTTTTCTTTTACTCTTGTGACTTGAAACTGCATATCTCGACTTGTGACTCTTGATTACCACCTCTAAATCTTGATGTCACTGTACTTTATGTAATTCTTGATCTTTAGGTTTCAGTGAAAGACTTACTCTCTGTGACCTAGACTTGTGATTACTTGTGTTGTGTAACCGTTGGTGTTACCTGAGATTCTTGAATATTGTGTTATCTCAAGTTGTATCTCACTCGTGTACAAACTGTACTTGTTTCTTCATTATTGCTTAACTATTAATTGAATAAAATACCTACTGACTTGTGTGTTGTGTTAGGTACAATGATGTGATCCGCAGGGGGGGTCGGACCACGTTTGTTGTAGGATCGTGGTAGAAGGCGAGCCTGATTCCGTCTCTTTGATAGTAACCAAGTTAGAGTAATTAACGCGCCAGGATAATTCAACTTAGAAATGCGTTAATTAATGACGTCGAACCCAAGGAAGGAGAAACTCAACTTGACAATTTGGATTAAACTTTGACGTCCAAATAAGGAACATAGGGCAAGGCTTATATAGCCAGCATTCGGCCTAATGGGCCTTATTCTAACTAATGGGTCGGCCCTCTTAAGCATAAGAGGAGCACACGCCTGAAATAGAAATAACTATAAATAGTAAGTACTAAATAAAGCATAAGACAAAATAGGAAATGCTAAATATGACAACATGTCAAAATGGAAAACTACTAAAATAGAAATATATAATAATAGTAACTCCAAGGTGGACTCCAAGGTGGACGCCAAGGTGGACGCCAAGGTCTAGGGCATCTAGGACTCGACGTAGGGCGGCATAGGACTAGCCAGGATCGCATCACTCTCCCTCCCTTGGATTCGAAGCGTCCCCGCTTTGAGCTAGTGGGGGCTAGGGAAAACAAGCGATCTGCAACGGAAGTAGGGCCGGCGGGCTGGTGGAGGCGGTGTGGCGGCGATAGAGGGAGGCGCGACGGAAGTAGGGCAGACGGCCGTGAAGGATGAAGGTGGAGGCTGCCGTGAATGTGTAGGGGGATTAGGGTTAGGGTTTGTGTTTGGTTGCGGATAAGTGAAGGGTAACCTAATTAATGCACCAGGATAGTTTGACTAGAAACGCGTTAATTGTTGACGTCAGGGCCCGGGTTTCAGGAGATTACTCGACTATAAATAAAAGCTCTATTTCGACGTAACTGAAATGAAGTACAATAGTTCCTATTTATACTAGAGAGTTGACCTAATGGGCCAAACTCTCTAGTTACTAAATCTGGCAGCCCATTTAACATAAATGGAAACCACCCAGAAATAGCAGGTACTAAGAATAGAAATATTGTTCATAGAAATGTCCAGAAATAGTAAGTCTCCTAAATCGAGCTCCGACTGGATGTAGCTGTAGAGGAGTCAGTCACGGCTAAGCTGATGAGACACAGAAGCTCGAACGATGTAGTGATCTGGCCGTGGCTGGCTACAAGTTTGGTCACCAAGGATTGTGTCGCTGCTTAGACACTCTTCGCTCTGGCGCGGGTGATAGGACTTATAGGCGGAAGTCGCATGGCGTCTTCCTCCCCTATAGCTGACATGGAGGGTTGGGTCACATCACCATTGCAGCACTTCGGGGACACTTTTTCTGGCCAAAGATGGCCCAAAGTGTTACCAGGTACTGCAAGAGTTGTGTGACATGCCAAAAGGCTAAGGCACGCTCCAGTCGACATGGTCTCTACACGCCCCTCCCGATTCCTGCAGCCCCGTGGGAAGATCTTTCGATGGATTTTATCACAAGGTTACCTATGTCTCGGCGTGGTAGAGATTGCATTTTTGTGGTTGTCGACATGTTCTCTAAGATGGCACACTTTATTGCCTGCAAGAACACCAACAATGCTACGAACATCGCTGGATTATTTTTTGAGCATGTGGTGCGCTTGCATGGTGTCCCTAAAACTATTGTTAGTGATAGGGATACCAAATTTGTGGGCCATTTCTGGAGAACCTTGTGGGGTAAGCTAGGCACCAAGCTTCTATTTTCTACTAGCTATCACCCACAGACGGATGGTCAGACAGAGGTGACCAACCGTACCTTGGGAGCCCTCCTTCGGACGGTTCTCAAGGTGAACCCACGAAGGTGGGAGGACTTACTTGCTACAGTTGAGTTTTCCTATAACAGGTCCAGGCACTCTGCGACGAAGCTGACTCCTTTCGAGGTCGTATATGGAAGGAACCCGCTGACATCGCTGGACATGACGCCATACCCACTGCAGGACCAGGAGAACATTGCGGCTGGCAAGTTGGCTGAGCACATTCAGGAGCTGCACAGGAGGACACGCACACAGCTAGAGCGGTGTGCGTTGCAGTACTCAGCCCAGAAGAACAAGGGCAGGCGACGCTTGATCTTCGCCTCGGGTGACTTGGTTTGGCTTCACTTGCGGAAGGAGCAATTCCCTTCCGTCCGCAAGTCTAAGCTCAACCAACGGGGTGATGGTCCCTTCAGAGTCGTCAAGGCCATTGGCGACAACGCCTACCAGCTCGAGCTCCCGGACAAGTATGGGGTGCATCCGACGTTCAACGTCACTGACTTAGCACCACATGTTGAGCCTGAATATGATGAGGGTGAAGCGGGGACGCTTCACACTCAAGTGGGGGAGGGTGATATGACCCAGCCCTCCATGTCAGCTACAGAGGAGGAAGACGCCATGCGACTTCTGCCTACATGTCCTATCACCCGCGCCAGAGCGAAGAGTGTCCAAGCAGCGACACAATCCTTGGTGACCAGACTTGTAGCCAGCCACGGCCAGATCACTACATCGTCCGAGCTTTTGTGTCTCGTCAGCTTAGCCATGACTGACTCCTCTACAGCTACATCTAGTCGGAGCTCGATTCAGGAGACTTACTATTTCTAGACATTTCTATGAACAGTATTTCTATTCTTAGTACCTGCTATTTCTGGGTGGTTTCCATTTATGTTAAATGGGCCGCCAGATTTAGTAACTAGAGAGTCTGGTCCATTACATCAACTCTCTAGTATAAATAGGAACTATTGTATTTCATTTCAGTTACATCGAAATAGAGCTTTTGTTTACAGTCGAGTAATCTCCTGAAACCCGGGCCCTGACGTCAACAATTAACGCGTTTCTAGTCGAACTATCCTGGCGCATTAATTAGGTTACCCATCACTTATCCGCAACCAAACACAAACACAAACCCTAACCCTAATCCCCTACACATTCACGGCAGCCTCCACCTTCATCCTTCACGGCCGCCGCCCCTACTTCCGCCGCGCCTCCCTCCATCGCCGCCACACCGCCTCCACCAGCCCGCCGGCGATTCCGACCCCTCTACAGTCCGTCCTTCTCCTTGCTTCCGCCAATCTGCCCTTTCCGAAGAGTTGTCTGCGCCCCAATACGCATTCATCGGATCTTTGACAGCGATTTGTGGTCTTTCCGTCGGACAAGGTCACATCATACAATGACAGAAAATAATACAAGAATGAAGCCCTTTGACGGGACTACAGACTTTGCCATGTGGCAAGTGAAGATGAAGGCCATCCTTATAAAGGAAAAGTGTAGTAAAGCCATCAAGGAAGACTACATGGCCAAGACATCAGCTGCAAGGAGGTTGGAGATGGACGAGCAAGCCCATTCAGAGATCCACATAAGGTTATCTGATGAAGTGACTCGTCAAGTGGTAAAGTATACTACCACTAAAACTCTCTGGGATGCTTTAGAAGCATTGTATCTCACTAAGTCTATGCCCTCTAGGATATCTCTACTGTGCAGATTATTAACATTTAAAATGGATGTTAATCTAACTCGTAATGATAACCTAGATAAATTCCTTAGGATGACCCAAGACTTAGAAAGATGTGAGGATAAAATAGAAGAGACTCACCAATCTGTTTTGCTTTTGAATGCCTTGCCTGCTCAGTTTGATAACTTCAAGGATGTTATTCAATTTGGTAATGAAACTTTGACTAAGGCTAAGATCATAGAATCTATTACTCAAAAGAATGAGACCTTAAAAGTTTTTAAGACCAAGAATTCTGATAAGAAACCTGAGACTAAAGCTGAAGCTTTAATGGCTAATGGCAAACCAAAGAAAAAGTTTAAACAGAAAAAGGATAAGAGAAATGAGCCTTCTACCTCTTCTAATGAAAATGATAAAAAGAAGAAGTGCTTCTATTGTGGGAAGCTAGGTCATTTTATCAAGGATTGTCATAAAAAGAAGAAGGCTGACTCCAATAAGAATGAAAATGAAAATTCTGCTTCCTTGTTTGAGTCTCATGATTACTATGACTGTGAACTCCTTATGTGTCCAGATTCTTCTATTCATGATGATTGGATTCTTGCTTTTGGTTGTACCATGCATGCTACCCCTAACAAATCTTTCTTTAGCTCTTTGATTGAGTTCAATGGTGGTAAAGTTATGTTAGGGGATCATAGTTCTCTTGCTATTAGGGGGGTTGGGAATGTACCTCTATGCATGCATGATGGTAAAATAAGAATTTTACAGAATGTTAGATGGGTGCTAGAATTAAGAAGAAATCTATTATCTGAATCTGCCTTTGATGATCTTAAGTGTCAAATTGTTACTCATAATGGTATAAGAGAAGTTATCAAAAATGGGACTACTGTTATTAAGGGAATTAAGAAGGGTGGGCTATACCATGTTATAACATCACCTGAATTAATTCTCTCCAAAACTGAGAACAACCTGACCTTAGATCAAACCAAGTTATGGCATAATAGAATGGGACACATAGGAAATAAAGGCCTGAATTACCTGCATAAGCATGGTTTAATTAATAAAAAACCTGCTAACTTGAGTTTCTGTGAAGATTGCATATTTGGTAAAAAGACTAATGATTCTTTCTCTAAATCTACCTATGTTGCTAACTCACCTCTTGAGTATGTGCACTCAGATCTGTGGGGCCCAGCTCAGGTTAGTACTGTTGGAGGTAAAAGGTACTTTATATCCCTTATTGATCATTATTCTAGAAAAGTTTGGCTTTATTTGCTAAAAACTAAAGATGAGGCTTTTAATGCTTTTAAAACCTGGAAATGTGCAGTTGAAAATCAATCTGGAAATAAACTCAAGTGTCTTAGGACAGATAATGGCCTAGAGTTTTGTAATCATGAGTTTAATGAGTATTGTCTTAAAAATGGGATTAAAAGGCACCTAACAGTGCCTGGAACTCCCCAACAAAATGGTACTGCTGAAAGAATGAATAGAACTTTGTTAGAAAAAGCTAGATGCATGCTAATAAGTTCTGGACTAAAACACTCACTTTGGGGGGAAGCTGTTACTACAACAGCCTACCTTATTAATAGATCACATTCCTCTATAATTGACTTCAAAACACCCCAAGAAATGTGGATAGGTAGAAAACCAAGCCTAGCTCACCTAAGAGCCTTTGGTTGCACTGCTTATGCCCAAATTTCTCAAGGAAAACTGAAGCCTAGAGCCCAAAAATCTATTATGTTGGGATATCCAGAGGGTGTAAAAGGATACAAACTTCTCCTTATACAACCTCATGGATACAAGGTGATTATTGCTAGGAGTGTTACTTTTAATGAAAATGATTTTCATTTTAAGAAAATTCTAATAGCTGCCACTGAGAAGACATGTACTCATGAAGATGAAGCTGAAGCAAAGACTTCCAGCAGGCACTTCTATGAGCCAGACCCAAATCAACTCCTAGCTGAAGAAGAGTTTGATCTTGGACAACTCTCCATGAGTCAAGGAGAGTCCAGTGAAGGAAGGACCAGAGATCCCTCAAGTGAAGCAGAGGAATCCAGTGAAGGTCCAGAGGAGATAGGAAGTAACAATTCACAACAATTAGGGGGAGGAAACAGGGAAGAAAACCTCATCCCTATTACTAATTCTCATTATGTTGCTAGCTCTCCTAGTTTACCTAAGTCTAGTTTAGTAGAATTGCATGAAAATGAATCTGAAGTGCATAAAACTGAACCTGACATTGAAAATACTAACTTAGATAATTACCAACTAACAAGAGATAGAGCTCCTAGAATGAGGATACTATGCAAAAAGTTATCTTCTAATATTATTGAATTTGTTACTGCTGTTGTTAATATTGGTATTGTTGACTATGCCTTTATGACTGCTGATGTGATTAAAAAGCACACCTATACACCTGACACATATGAGCAAGTTGTTAAGTGTTTAGATTCTAAGAAATGGCTTAGTGCTATGAATGAAGAAATAGAATCCATGAAAATCAATAAAACCTGGACTCTAGTTTCTAAACCTGACAATGCTAAACTCATTGCTTGTAAGTGGATTTATAAGATTAAAGAGGGTAATAGCCCTAATGATCCACCCAGATTTAAGGCCAGACTTGTGGCAAAAGGGTTTACCCAAAGAGAAGGAATAGACTACCATAACATATTTGCTCCTGTAGTTAAGTATAAAACTATGAGGCTGCTTATTGCTATGTGTACTGTGTTTGATTAGGAACTGGAGCAAATGGGTGTGAAAACTGCCTTTTTACATGGTGAATTAGATGAAACTATCTATATGAAACAGCCTAAGGGCTTCACTGATTAGAAAAAACCTAATCATGATTGCCTTCTTAAGAAATCCATATATGGTTTAAAACAGTCTCCTAGACAGTGGAATTTGAAATTTGATGCTTGTATGATTAAATTAGTTTTTACTAGAAGCAGTTATGACACATGCCTTTACTTCAAGAACATTAAGTCTGCATCTCCCTTATATGTGCTCTTATATGTGGATGATATATTATTGATGTGTAGTTCTAAAGTCTTAGTCTCTGGTGTGAAAAAGGACTTAAAACTTCACTTTGGTATGAAAGACTTAGGTCCTGCTCAGATGATCCTAGGGGTTAGAATTAAAAGAGATAGAAAAAGAAAGTTAATGTGATTATCTCAAAAAGATTATGTCCAAAAGGTCTTGGATAGATTCAACATGGATAACACTAAACCAACTTCTATACCCTTAGGAGGGCATTTAGAGCTGACCAAGAAAAGTTGTCCCAAGAACCAGTCAGATAGAGATGCTATGTCTAAAATTCCTTATGATGTTGTTGTAGGCTCAGTTATGGATGCCATGTTGTGTACTCGACCTGACCTTGCCTTTGACATTAGTGTCCTTAGTCGATTTATGTCAGATCCTGGTAGTGACCACTAGACAACTATGAAATATACTCTGAGATATATATGTGGAACTAAAAACTTGTGTTTAGTTTACTCTGAGTATAATAAGAAAAATGAGTTACTTGGCTATGTTGATTCTGATCATGCTAGTAATAGAGATAACAAGAAGTCTACTACCTCTTATTTCTTTACTTGGGCTGGTAACTGTGTTTCTTGGAAGTCTCAACAATAGTCTGTTGTGGCTTTATCTTCCACTGAAGTTGAGTATATAGCAGCTACTGAAGCTGCTAAAGAAGCTACCTGGTTGACTGGTTTGTTGAATGAAATTCAGTGTGTTCCTTATGTTCCTACTCTGTATATGGATAGTCAAAGTGCTATGTATTTGTGTAAAGATCCTGTCTATCATGATAGAACCAAACATATTGATGTGAGGCACCATTTTATTCGTGATCATGTTGAGAAAAAAAACAGATTATGATATGTAAAATTAAGGGTGATGACAATCCTGCAGATTTTGGAACCAAGATAGTGATAACTGACAAGTTTGCATTTTGCATGGACTTCCTGCATATTTGGGATGTTCCTTGATGAATGCAGATGCTTTGGCTGACGATGGTTGGTTGCTTGAAATCCACTCCTGCTCAGTAAATGGTTGTGTTCTACAGTTAGAGTTAGGCACTATAAGACTTAATAAATCAAGAGGGCATATTGTAATGGGTAATTTCCTAAGTATGGAATTAACCAATAGTTTGGATTAATGTATAATAGCTTATGTTAAATGAGAGTTAGAGGAAGTTGGTGGGCTTGTAGCCCAAGTTGAAGAAACGGCCCATGTTGATCTTTGTTGCCCAGATTGAGAGACCCGACCCGTTGAGGGAACCGAAGCTCCGCATGCTTGTGACCTGTGAGCTTGGTATATAAGCTCGCAACCTATTCTCTCTCCAGACATCTTTCACTCTGCTTTGCATTCGCCACTCACTCGAGAGAGAGATCTAGGGTTTCAGTTGAGAGCTTGCACAGAGTCTTTGACGGTGGTTCGATTGCTCTGTTCACCGGTGAAGCAAGCTTTGCTTCAGGTGATTCCAAAGAGAAGACGGTGGTCTCTCTTGGTGGTGGCTTTCTCTGGAGGTTCTCGTACGTGCTCCTGGATGCTCGACGGTGGTTCAAGGGCTTGAGATCTGTTGGCGACTGGGTTCAGGGAGTTTCTTCTTATCTTGTTTTGCTTATGTTCTCATTGATTGCATAAGCTTTGTACTAAGATCCATACAGAATGCTCTCTTGTAAATCTTTGTCTTACTTAGTGGATTTGGCTTCCTATCTTGAGGCCACGAGGAGTAGGCTTTGTCCGAACATCGTTAAAAATCTTCTTGTGCTTTTCTCTATTTCTGTTCTCTGTGAATATCCGGCTTGATTCGAACAAGTATGCTTATCACAAACTGTTGTGGCTCGATGCCTTCTACCCATTTTTTAAACTCCGACTCGTACAAAAATCTACAATCAATGATAGAACAAGATCCATTTTCCATCGATACATAAACATTTTATTAAGGACATAACCTTCGATATTTTAATATTTTTGGGATTAATTCACACACAATGAACTCGAAATACACTAGGGTTGAAAGTTATTCACGGACATTTTACCCAACCTGAGTAAATGTCGGTCGGCTCGCCCGTTTACCCGGTCTGTCCGACATAAATAGGCGGATATAGTTATTATATTTAGTTTATTTTGTCCGGATAGTAATTACTAATAATATCTCATTTAATCCGGATAGTCCACCCGGAAGTCCGAATTAATTTTTAAAAATAAATATATTTTTATCATCAAATAAAATTCATAAAATTATATATAAAATAAATAAGTATTTAAACCCTAAACAAACATATTTCTCAGCATCATTATTTTCTACTTTCTAGAGTAACGCTACTTATGACGAGTTTGAGGACGAAAAAGATTCAATGTGTGATGTATGCACTACGGTGGAGGCAACAAAAAGAGACAGCTAACTCTGTTTTCTTGTAAAATTTGCTTAATTGTGTTATATTGTGTTATTTTGTGGGAAATTTGTTATGATAAGTTTGTAACAATAACTATGTCCACCGTTTGTAATAAAAAGACACTTTTTACGGGTACTGTGCGTTAAATTATTTTTGTTATGTTTCGTTTTTTGACATGTTTATTTTGTCTCGCGGATTATATGGGACCCACGGACTATCCGGGTCTGGATGTCCGGGCGGATCTGAAAAGCCTCACAAGTTGGTTTACTTGACTTGTCCATATTCGACCCGCCCATCCAAACATGATTTTTGTTCAGAGCTCGGTCCAAATCCCGTCTGAATCCGAGTTTGATCAAATCAACCATTTATATACACGTTTACTTTTCAACGCATAGGCAAAATTGTCTTTCAGCGCATAGGCCCCACACGTTACGTGAGGTGAAGCACCACACGTTACGTGTGTAACACCCCCAAATATATAACCTTGAAAGTATTACCGCCAGTGACCTCATTTTCCACATCCGAAGCCACCAAAGGCTTAACCAATTTATACAAATCATAAAACAACATTTAATACGAAATATCATAACATTTGATTAAATCAAAGCCTCGGAATTACAGCCATAATTCCGAGAACAACCAAAATACATAATATGTTTCAATACAACATAAGTCTTTTAAATAAATAACAAAAAATGTCTTGATCGGAGCGATCACCCGCCTAGGATCTCAACCTTGATAAAACTCTTAAAAACTCCATCTGCCTTCATCGTCGTTTCTATCCTTCACGTAACGGGAGTGTACCTGATGTGCCGTATGAGACGGATGACACCATCCAACCATGCAAGGAATAAACCCAGTTGGTTAGTCTAATGAAAGACTATGCAAGGGTAAAATAGAAAGGTTCTAAGGTAGGCGTATTAGGTTAGACCCATCGCTTCTCGAATGAAAGCCGATGACGATAGTAAACCTCAATACCTCTACAGAATGATTCAAAGTAGAATGATCAAGAGAAGACTCCTAAAGATCGAGTCTAAAGGAAACATATGAAGAGAAGACTCCAAGAGATTGAGTCTTATCGGAAAGTATGACAAGTGTTCGGGAACATTAAAGTTTCACACAAGCGTTTAAAAAGACTTGCCCATTTGGGTCCACGACCAACCTCACTGCGTAATTTGAATTCAGATTTGGAAGGAGGACTTACTTTAGACGAAGTCCAGACGAGTTTCCAAGTTGTACTTCTCGCCCAAGGTTCATTAATTATGTGCGGAGCGGCACTTATCTTATTTTAGTGACAAAGCGTACATTCACGTTATAAGCTTTTATATATCATCTCATCGCGAGAGATATTGAAGGGAATAAATCCCGAGAATCGGCACCAGCTGTGTGCACCTACCCTGAGTAAGGGCAGGGTCATGACCAGAGAGAGTACTAGGGAAAAATCCTCCTAGCACCAGTTATAAAGAAACAACTAGACCTCGCAAGGTACATAGCGTTCCTACGAATACTCGTTCTAACTAAACAGTTAAAACCACATAATAATCCACATCATGGCCATCATGGCAACAGTATATATATATATATCTATAATAGCGTTGTTTCTAGCAGTATATACAACCTATTATAATATCTCTTTTAATCGTATCAAATACGTTTATCAAAATTGTTCCCAACGAAAACAATATTCATCCCATTTAATTAACAATTAAAACAATTGATAATTAATAGAAATATGGAATGATAAGCAAGAGCGAACCGCCACTTGCCTTAGATTAGACGAACGATTGACGAAGACGGGTTTCTGGGTCCGGAACGGGAACAAAACTCGGATTACAGATTCCTACAGAATGACCCATAACGAAACCCTAGGTTAGATTTGTCATTTAAAATGATACGAATCAAAGAAGGAACGAACCAAATCAAAAGAATGGAAGTCCCGCCCGAGACCGACAAGCCCAAAGCCACGATCGCGATTGCCCAGGCAATCCGCGGTCGCGGTGGCTCTGCTGCGGTCGCGGGCATCGAGGACGAGTGTCCGCGAGTGACAAAGGCAACGGCCGCAGACGCGGCCGGCCTTGTCACAGCCGCAGTCGCGGACATGAACTCCGGCGACTCAGAATCGGAGAAATCTCACCGGGGGAGACGCGACGGGGCTCGATTCGGATGGAGCTCGACTCCTAGGCACCTTGCACCTCCAATGCACCACCTTGAGAGCACCACCACCTCCAACAAGAGCTCCGGCGACAGCTTGAAGATTTCCGGCGAGAGCTTCGACCTCCGGCGAGCACGAAAACGAGAGAGAATCTGAGAGGGAGAGAGTGATTTCGGTGTGCCTTCAACCCTCAATCCGACCCCCTTTTATAGGCCAAAGGAAGATCTCTCCCATCCCAGATCAACGGCGAGCCAGAAGATCAACGGTGGCGTGAACGGCGAGGAGTCAGATGACGCGACGTTGGCGTGTTGGAGTTTTCCGCAGTCGCGGAAAATTCATGTGCCCAACCCTTCTGAAACCCATTTTTTCGCGGTCGCGGAAATGCTGCCGCGGTCGCGGAAATGCCTTTTCCGCGTCTGTTTGCCCGGGGAAAGGTTGGGCGTGGGTTTTAAACCCCAGATTAAATATATTTGTACCCAAACAAATATTCTAAACCCCGAAAAATACGTCGAATGTATTTTATATCACTCAGGGGATTTTACAGAGATAAATCTTGATACAGAAATCCGAACCTCTCCAAAAATGATACGATCACAGAACGAGGGTTGAGTAAATTATCCAAATACCCTTACTAAAAATGAGGGGTATTACATCACCTCCCCCTTAAAAGAAGTTTCGACCCCAAAACTTGGCCGAATAAACCAGAAAAATGAGGCGTTACAACACTACCCACTTAAAAAGGTTTCGACCCCGAAACTAGGCCGAAAATAGCTCGGGAAAACGGCTAAGCATCTCCTCTTCAGTCTTCTAGGTTTCCCAAGTAACCTCTTCAGATCCAGCCTTGGACCAAAGGATCCGTACTAATAGTACTACCTTATTCCGCAATTGCTTCTCGCGACGCTCGAGAATACGTACAGGTATCTCCTCGTAGGTACCATTTGCCTGAATCTCGATGTCTTCATAACTCAGCACATGAGACTCATCTGGCACGTACTTTCTCAACAAGGATACGTGGAACACGTTATGCACCGGATGTGCCGATGACGGCAATGCCAAACGATACGCTAGAGACCCCACCCTGTCAAGGATCTCAAACGGTCCCACGTAGTGAGGGTTAAGCTTCACACGCTTGCCGAACCTGAACACGCCCTTGGATGGCGACACCCTGACAAACACTTTGTCACCAACCTCAAATTCCACATTCCTGCGCTTCAGATCTGCGTAGGACTTCTGTCGACTCTGAGCTGTCAACATCCTTTGTCTGATCAACGCAATGTCTGAGGCAGTCCTTTCGACTAGCTCCGGTCCGAGCAGAACCTTGTCGGCATTCTCATCCCAACAAATCGGAGATCTGCACCTTCGACCGTACAAAGCCTCGAATGGAACCATCTTTATGGTAGCATGCAAGCTATTGTTGTGCGTGAACTCAATTAGACTTAGGTTGTTCTCCCAGCTAGTCGGACGATCAAGTACGCAAGCTCTCAGCATATCTTCCAAGGTATGGATGGTCCTCTCAGACTGTCCATCCGTCTGAGGATGAAACGCAGTACTGAACCTCAACTCGATTCCCATGGCCTTGTGGAGTTCCTTCCAGAATCTCGACATGAATCGGCCATCACGATCCGATACAATGGTCTTTGGAGTACCATGCAAATGGACAATCTCGTGTAGGAACACTTCTGATAGCTTATGGGTTCCCCATGTTGACTTGATAGCCACGAAGTGAGCACTCTTCGTGAGCCTGTCAATGATTACCCATATCGCATCCTTTTGACTCTGAGTCTTTGGCAACCCGATGACGAAATCCATAGCAATATCCTCCCATTTCCATTCTGGCACTGGAAGAGGTAGCAATTCACCACCTGGTCTACGGTGTTCTATCTTGACTTTCTGACAAGTCAAACATTTCGCCACAAACTCCGCTACATTCCACTTCATGTTGGGCCACCAGAATTTCTTTCTGAGGTCCTTGTACATCTTGCTAGAGCCTGGATGTACAGAATAAGCTGACGAATGAGCCTCCTTCATCACCAACTGGCGAAGACCATCAATGTCAGGCACACACATCCGGTCCTGAAACCAAAGTGATCCATCCTCCTGAATCACGAATCCGGGAGCTTTCCCGTCCATCACTTCACTGCTTAGTTTTACCAAGACCATGTCGTCAACCTGCCTTTCCCTGATTTGATCAAGTAGTGTAGCTTGAATCTCAAGCATACTCAGGTATCCACGACGCTGATCGTACAAGACTTCAATCTCGCATAACCCTTGGTTTAGCTTGGTCTGAGCAGTGAGTAGAGCCACTACAGTCTCGTGCGGCGTCTTCCGGCTCAATGCATCGGCTACTATATTAGCCTTGCCCGGATGATACAGTAACTCGATGTCGTAGTCTTTGAGTAGCTCTAACCAGCGACGTTGTCTCATATTCAACTCCTTCTGAGTGAACACGTACTTGAGACTCTTATGATCGGTGAAGACTTGGCACCTCACACCATAGAGATAGTGTCTCCAAATCTTCAACGCAAACACTACAGCTGCTAACTCCAGATCATGCGTTGGATAGTTTGCTTCATAGGTTTTCAATTGTCGAGATGCGTACGCAATAACTTTTCATTTCTGCATCAGTACGCACCCTAACCCATTCTTTGAAGCATCACTATAGACCACATAACCATCATTCCCTTCCGGTAGCGTCAAAACTGGTGCAGAGGTCAGACAATTCTTCAGTTTCTGAAAACTGGCCTCGCACTTGTCATCCCAGACAAACTTCTTGTGGACCTTACGGAGCAAACTGGTCATAGGTAGAGCAATTTTGGAAAATCCCTCTACGAACCGTCTATAATATCCAGCAAGTTCTAAGAAACTGCGCACCTCATTCACATTCTGAGGCCGCTTCCAGTCAGCTACCGCTTCAATCTTCTGGGGATCCACCATAACCCCATTCTCATTGATCACATGGCCTAAGAAAGCCACTTCTTTGATCCAGAAGTCACACTTAGACAACTTTGCGTAAAGTCTATTCTATCTAAGGACTGACAAGGTGATCCGAAGATGTTCCTCGTGAGCTTCCTTGCTCGGGGAATAGATCAAAATATCGTCGATGAAGACCACCACGAACTTGTCCAGATATTGGTGGAAACATCGATGCATCAGATCCATAAAAACTGCTGGAGCATTAGTAAGTCCAAATGGCATGACTACGAACTCGTAGTGGCCATACCTCATCCGGAAAGCAGTCCTCGGAATATCTTCCTCACGAATCCTGAGCTGATGGTAACCAGATCTCAGATCGATCTTGGAAAAGACCTTTGCTCCTTGCAATTGATCCAACAGATCATCAATCCTTGGCAACGGATACTTGTTCTTGATCGTGACTTTATTCAACTCTTGATAGTCGATACAAAGTCGGAACGATCCATCCTTCTTCTTGACGAACAAAATAGATCGCCCCAAGGTGATGCACTCGGTCTTATATATCCGTTCTCAAGAAGGTCCTCGAGTTGCTTCTTCAACTCTTGCATCTCTACTGGAGCCATCTGGTACGGTGCCTTGGAGATTGGCGCGGTACCAGGCTCGAGATCGATTGTAAACTCCACGTCACGACTCGGGGGTAAACCAGGAATCTCCTCCGGAAAGACATCCGGGAACTCACAAATGACCGGAATATCTAGAATGGAAGGCTCATCTTTCTTGGGCTCGTCCAGGTAGCACAGGTACCCGACACATCCTTGTCGAAGTAGCTTAAACTCAGCCATCGCATTGATGAGCTTGCCGTTATCAGCGTCATTGCGACCCTTGAATTTGCATACAAACGGGCCCCCAAATGACACCGTCACAGTCCTTGAGCTAAAATCGATCACCGCCCCGTGATGCGTCAGCCAATCCATACCGAGAATAATGTCGTATGGAGCCATGGCTATAAAGATCAAATCTGCTTTGAACTTCTTACCCTGGATGGTAATCGGAAATTCTGACAGACGCTTGGTTCCAACCAAATGTTCACCATTGGGAAGATTGACTACGAAAGGCTCACAAGCTTCATTGCATACTAAGCCTAGCTTACTGACACAACTCTCCGAAACAAAAGAATGGGTAGCACCTGAATCAAAAAGTATAAACAGAAGTAGAATGAAGGTATAGAGTACCTTGAGCAGTAGAAGCATTTGGTCCATCAGCCTCACGCATCTCGTAGAGTCGCTGACCTTGACCTCCTGAAGCAGCTGGGGCTTTCCCCTTGTTCTGCGCAGTTGTCTACGTTGAAGGACTAGGAGCCTCCACTGGTCTGAATCTGGGTCAGTTGTTATGATTAACGGACCCTTGCTGTGACTCTGCTCCTTTCTGCCTCCTCTACGGACAATATGTCTGCAAGTGCCCCACCTTTCCGCAACCAAAGCACGTCTTCCTTTCCTTCGGACACTCAATGTTCTTGTGCCCGGGTGTACCACAGTTGTAGCACTGGATCGGATTCTTGCCCTGACCTGAACGTTGCGTAGACCCTCCATGAGTCATTTCTGTTCTTGCTCGGCCAGATTTGGCAAAGTTTGACGATGGTGCGGGTCGCTTGAATCCAGTTGCCTGAGGTTGGCTCTGTACCGGTCTCTGGAGATTGCGCTTCTTAGCCGACTCTTCCAAAGTCACCTCCAACTTATACACTGCATCCACGTACTGCTCCAGAGTAGAGCATCCGTGATGCACCATCAGTGGCTTAATGTCCGGATTCATCCACTCATGGAAATGCCAGATCTTCTGCTCATCACTGGACACTTCCGGCCCAGCGTACTATAACAGGTGATTGAACTTGGCCGCAAGCTCAGTCACTTTCAATCCATCCGTCCTTAGATAGAGAAACTCCTTATGCTTCTCTTCCCTCATAGCTCGGGAAAAGAATCGATCAGTCATCTTCGCCTTGAACATTTCCCAGTTCAATCCAGGGTGATCAGCTAGACCGGTACTTTCCCACCACTCTCTAGCCACCTCATTCAGCTGAAGGGAAGCAATGTGTACCTTCTCAGCCTCTGTGCACTCGATGTTTCAGAACAGTCATTCCATGTGTGAGAACCAATATGCTACTCTGACTGGCTCTCCCTTTCCATCATAACTGTCAGGCCTCATAGAGCTTATGGCCTTCAGTGCTCTGTCATAATTGCCTTTGTTCCTGACAGCTTTCTCATGAGGTACATGGATAGCTGGCTCCTCGAATCTCGGAACTACAGGAGGAATTGGCACACCTTGTGCCTGAGGCGCGATTGGTCGTATAATATCGGTGACTGCTTGCATCACAATCCCCCGAATAGCCTCAATTGCCGCAGCGTCGAAAATCATTGGGGCGTTGACCGGAACTTGGTCACTGCCTACTGGATTGTTGTGAGAAACAGACTCATTCTCATCCAATGGGTTCACGGCATTCCTTACATTTGGTCTGGGGTCGTTGCTTGGCCCAACACCAACACGAATGGTATTCCTTGTGTTTACCATCTGTTTACCGATCAAATTCCAATGACTTTATAACATTAATAACATTTCAATATGTACAACGTATAAAGTCAACTTAGAATAGACCAAACTTGGTAAACTTTCATTGATGAACTAAAACTGAGTTGAAAGGGTTACATAGGAAAATTCTTCCAAGCGACAAGGCAAAATTGCTTGGAGAATACCATGATAGCCAAAACGAAACAACCGAAATACTACGAAAGAAACTGCCAAATTTGGCACTGGCCTTAATCATGGCGCCTTGAAATACTTCAAATAATCAGGAACTCTCATGCACTGCTTCTTCGCACGGGGTCTATCATCGGGGTCTGGTGTCGGACTTCTTGACCTACTCGGCCCTGGAGCACACGGTTCATCCCTCGGCCTCGGTGCCCTTGGCCTTTCCCTAGGCACGGGAACACTTGGTCCAACCCCATCAGATCCCGGTGATTGGCAAAACTCCTCCAGAAATCCTGGTTGGAAGTCTGCCATGTTCACCTCGTACAAAGGGTCAAGTAGCAATCTTGCTTGGCGGATATACTCCTGGAGTTCGCGGACGTCCACAATCATTCGGGAGAGACCTACCTCAGCCTCGTATGTCCTCTCCTCCATGTCGTCTAGGGCGTTCGACCACTCCTCTAGTCGTTCCTCCAGCAAAAGCTCCAAACCATCGGACTCGTAGTCGTGCCTCTCGAGGTCCTCCTCAGGGTCCTCCTCCTCTGGATCCTCTTCCGGGTCCTCTCATGGATCCTCCTCCGGATCTTCTTCCGGGTCTTCTCCAGGATCCTCCTCAATTTCGAAGTCGTCGTCGTAGTACCCTCCAAGGTACTGCGCCGGCTCCTCCTCTTCCTCTGTGTCTTCCCTTGGGTCCGCTTCAAGCTCTTCCTCGGGAACCTCGGCCCTAACAGACACCAACACCACCGACTTCTTGAGTATGGTCTTCACCTCCTCGGGTGGACTACTGGGCTCCCCGACCTCAAAGCACGGCGGGGGAACCGAGAACTCAAACCTAACTGGAGATGGCAGGGCCACCTCGGCTTCTTTCGGGTTCCTCTGGTGAGAGATGAATGCGCCCATAATCTGCGGGGCGACGAGAAAAGTATTAGTCTTTCTAAATATAGAAGTGAACTTACTATATCAGACTGGAAAGAAGGCACGACTTAGAACGGCAGAGATTTCAAAATGACACATTTTCTAGTAAAATATGATTTTATTTGGAAATTCAAAAAAAAATTGAATGAAAAAAAAATTCTTAGTTCAAAACGAGTAAATGGTTTATAAAATTTTCGTTTTTAATAAAGCGTTTTAAAACAAAACTAAATTCTCGTTTCTGGGTTGGGTTTTTAAAAAAAAATTGGCTCTGATACCAGATCTGTAACACCCCCCAAATATATAACCTTGAAAGTATTACCGCCAGTGACCTCAGATTCCACATCCGAAGCCACCCAAGACTTAACCAATTTATACAAATCATAAAACAACATTTAATACGAAATATCATAACATTTGATTAAATCAAAGCCTCGGAATTACAGCCACAATTTCGAGAACAACCAAAATACATAATATGTTTCAATACAGCGGAAGTCTTTTAAATAAATAACAAAAAATGTCTTGATCGGAGCGATCACCCGCCTAGGATCGCAACCTTGATAAAACTCTTAAAAACTTCATCTGCCTTCATCGTCGTTTCTAGCCTTCACGTAATGGGAGTGTACCTGATGTGTCGTATGAGACGGATGACACCAGCCAACCATGCAAGGAATAAAACCCGGTTGGTTAGTCTAATGAAAGACTATGCAAGGGTAAAACAGAAAGGTTCTAAGGTAGACGTATTAGGTTAGACCCATCGCTTCTCGAATGAAAGCCGATGACGATAGTAAACCTCAATACCTCTACAGAATGATTCAAAGTAGAATGATCAAGAGAAGACTCCTAAAGATCGAGTCTAAAGGAAACATATGAAGAGAAGACTCCAAGAGATTGAGTCTTATCGGAAAGTATGACAAGTGTTCGGGAACATTAAAGTTTCACACAAGCGTTTAAAAAGACTTGCCCATTTGGATCCACGACCAACCTCACCGCGTAATGCGAATTCAGATTTGGAAGGAGAACTTACTTTAGTCAAAGTCCAGACGAGTTTTCAAGTTGTACTTCTCGCCCAAGGTTCATTAATTATGTGCGGAGCGGCACTTATCTTATTTTAGTGACAAAGCGTACATTCACGTTATAAGCTTGTATATATCATCTCATCGCGAGAGATATTGAAGGGAATAAATCCCGAGAATCGGCACCAGTTGTGTGCACCTACCCTGAGTAAGGGCAAGGTCATGACCAGATAGAGTACTAGGGAAAAATCCTCCTAGCACCAGTTATAAAGAAACAACTAGACCTCGCAAGGTACATAGCGTTCCTACGAATACTCGTTCTAACTAAACAGTTAAAACCACATAATAATCCATATCAATGCCATCATGGCAACAATATATATATATATATAATAGCGTTATTTCTAGCAGTATATACAACCTATTATAATATCTCTTTTAATCGTATCAAATACGTTTATCAAAACTGTTCCCAACGAAAACAATATTCATCCCATTTAATTAACAATTAAAACAATTGATAATTAATAGAAATATGGAATGATAAGCAAGAGAGAACCGCCACTTGCCTTAGATTAGACGAACGATTGACGAAGACTGGTTTCTGGGTTCGAAACGGGAACAAAACTCGGATTACAGATTCTTATGAAATGACCCATAACGAAACCCTAGGTTAGATTCGATATTTAAAATGATATGAATCGAAAAAGGAACGAACCAAATCAAAAGAATGGAAGTCCCGCCCGAGACCGACAAGCCACGATCGCGATTGCCCATGCAATCCGCGGTCGCGGTCGCGGTGGCTCTGCCGTGGTCGCGGGCGTCGAGGACGAGTGTCCGCGAGTGACAAAGGCAGCGGCCGCGGCCGCGGCCGGCCTTGTCACAGCCGCGGCCACGGACATGAACTCCGGCGACTCAGAATGGGAGAAATCTCATCGGGGGCGACGCGACGGGGCTCGATTCGGATGGAGCTCGACTCCTGGGCACCTTGCACCTCCAGTGCACCACCTTGAGAGCACCACCACCTCCAACAAGAGCTCCGGCGACAATTTGAAGATTTCCGGCGAGAGCTTTGACCTCCGGCGAGCACGAAAACGAGAGAGAATCTGAGAGGGAGAGAGTGATTTCGGTGTGCCTTCAACCCTCAATCCGACCCCCTTTTATAGGCCAAAGGAAGATCTCTCCCAGCCCAGATCAACGGCGAGCCAGAAGATCAACGGTGGCGCGAACAGCGAGGAGTCAGACGACGCGACGTTGGCGTGTTGGAGTTTTCCGCGGTCGCGGAAAATTCCTGTGCCAGCCCTTCTGAAACCCATTTTTTTGCGGTCGCGGAAATGCCTTTTCCGCGTCTGTTTGCCCGGGAAAAGGTTTGGCGTGGGTTTTAAACCCCGGATTAAATATATTTATACCCAAACAAATATTCTAAACCCCAAAAAATACGTCCAATGTATTTTATATCACTCAGGGATTTTACAGAGATAAATCTTGATACAGAAATTTGAACCTCTCCAAAAACGATACGATCACAGAACGAGGGTTGAGTAAATTACCCAAATACCCTTACTAAAAATGAGGGGTATTACAACGTGTGGATCATAGTCACACGTAACGTGTGGTGCCGATCCACACGTTACGTGTGGATCTGATTCCCTCATAACGTGTGGTTGTTTGATTAAGTAACATTATAAAGTTATGTATGAATGTTGTGTATGAACCATACTATTGTTTATTTGTAGTATTTATTTGTGTTTCAATGTTGTGTATGAACCATACTGTTGTTTCTAAATAGGCATTAGGGGAGGGTTACCCCCATTGTGTAGCCCCACTTTTCTCTAATTTTTATAAGAACAATACAAAATTATCATCAACCTAGAAGATAAAACAAATTGTTCATTATGTTGGTTGACTACAACCACATTTAGCACACAATACAGAAAAGAATACAAATTGATCATAAACTTAGAAAAAAATAGAGAAAAGATATGACACTGCTTTAGCGTTTGAAGAAATTAGGGTAGTCTCTGGTAAACGTTCGCTTCATATGATATCTCTACTTTGCTAAATTTGCTTTCTCCCTACAAAGGTTGATAGTACATAAACAACATTACACAAAAGATACGACATTAATCACCTATGATGTATATGATTTAGTAGATTGAAGTTATACCTACGAATGTTATCAAGATCTTTAACAAGATTTTGATTTTCCTTAACAAGATCTTGTTTTTCCTGCCATTGTTGTCGAATAACCGCGTGTGTCATGTCCTCGTACATTGGATCAATCCACTCCTTGAAACGACACCCCACTTTTGGGCATCCCCAATACCTCCTTCCGTAGTTCCACTGCAAATCCCAAGTTCGGACAACGGCTTTCAAATTACAATAGCATAGCCTATCTGCGTTTGTTGATGATTTGGATGAAGATGCCATTATTTGTTGTAGTGTTTGGTTTCCTACAAATATCATGAATCCATTAATATAAAAAATTAGGGTTAATAAATCGATAGAAACTGGAAGAAGAAGCTTACCCAAAAATATATCTTCAGGCGCCGCTTGTGTTGGAATTGTTGTAGTAAACAAACAACCCTAATGCTTCTTATATAGTGAAAATGCAATGTGTTTGACAGCTAATAACCAGCCTCAAAAATGAGAAATCTAATTGACAAATTTTTTATAGCTAATAACCAACTGTAGTATATAGTTGTATACAGCTGTAGTCACGAGCCTTTTATCCTAAACCCTAAACACTAAACCATAAACCCTAATCCCTAAATCCTAACACTAAACCCCGAACCCTAAACCCTTAATGGAAAAAGAAGTACCACGTTACGTGTGAATTAACTCCACACGTTACGTGTGGTAGATGCCCACACATTATGTGTGGAAGATGCCCACACGTAATGTGTGATTTCGTCTGTTGTTGAACGCATTGAATTAACCGTCTTGTCCCACCTAACTGAATTAATGGTCCCCTCTTCATCTTCCCCGGCTAAGCCCCAATTTCGAGCCTAAACACTTCATTTCAAACACCAAAAAATGTGTGTTTTACACTCTCATTTTTTGTAAAAAAATGGACAATATGAACAACAATGATTATTGGAACAACAATGTCGAAGAGGATCCACTTCCGAATGAGATAATTTCCGTTATTTAAAGTTAAAGTTCTCATTTTTTGTTTTGGACATGTTCAAAGTTTTGAGCTTTAGTTGTTTAGGGTTTAGAAAACTAGACATGATATTTGTTGTTTAGGGTTTAACCAAGTTTCACATGCTAGATTTTTAAAGTTTTGAACTTGATATTTGTTGTTTAGGTATTAGAAACCAAGTTTTACATGCTAGATTTTGAGGGATACATGTGTAATAAAGCGAGATTCACATTACATTGAAGAACAATTTCACATGTGATGCCATATGCATGTCCACACGTTAAGTGTGAAAGATGTCCCCACGTAACGTGTGGAACATGTGCCAGATGGTGGTTCACACGTTACGTGTGGCCATGTTTCACACGTAACGTGTGCAGCGTGTCCAACCACAACCAGATTCTGGCAGTTTTTGTGCCTTCTGTAAAAGGGCACGGTTTGTCACAAACCTTCCATATACCAGAATGTGGTTTCTGGTGGGTTATTACACATTTATTCTGTGTCTTTAAATTCTTGTCTAAGAATGCTTCCTTAATGAGACGATTTCATGTGTATGTATGCGAACTATTATTTGTACGAGGGGTTAAACAATATTTCCCTCGATGACTGGAGTACCCCACAAAAATCATTTTCTGGTTGGGAAACACCTCATCAACCGTTGTCGGAATGGAACACACCATCTGAGTGTAAAACACCAGATGATATACCATCTTTCTCACTTGGATCGTTTGACTATAGTTGTCCGCCTCCAGAAGCATATTTATCTCACGGAGAGACTAAGAATTCGACTTCTGCTAAACCACAATTTTGCTTTCTATCTTTACACACACAGCCTTAGTTTAGTGTACCACCAGAAGAGGATGTTTTCGTCTCTGCTGATTATTCAGAGTTCTTCACAACTGACCAAATCTGGGAGTCCAGAGAAGAAGCATTTATGTGGGCGCGGGAGACTGCTATGTGTCACAAGTTTTGCATCATAAAGGGGAGGAATAAACCTTCCGCGTATAGAGCCCTTGGGGGACTTGGTTACCGTGCGATAGGCATGGACAAAACATCCGTAAACAAGCTGACCAAGTGAGGGACATCACAAAGTCGAAGAAGTGTGGGTATCCATTCATGTTGAGGCTGAAAGAAGGGCCGAAGGGATCATGGAAGATCAGTGTACAACATGGAACTCACAATCATGTGATAAAAGAGAATTTGTATGGTCATGCATTAGCTGAGTGACCAAACGCTGAAGAGAAGGAGGTTATTAGGGTGATGACAGTCAATCATTGCAAGCCTCAAAATATTTTTACTACAATTAGGTCGTCCCCAGGAAACTTGACCAAGATGAAGCAAGTGTACAACATCATGCATGAGAAAGAGCAACATTTCATTGCGGTACATTAGTACAATCAAATAAGTTGAAGTTATCTTATGTTAAAACATATGTATGATGCATTGACTTTGATGTAGATTGGTCTTGCTGAAACCTCGCCCTTGTCGTACCTTTACGGGCCGTGGGTGAGAAATCATGACCCATCTGCGGGTGATTTGGTAGATCAAATCCTTGATCGATTGATGGAGTACCAAGCAGCCGCCCCAAAGAAGCAAAGAGGAAAGAAGAAAGTTGAAACTATTTTATGCAATGACTTTGATGTAATACCAAGACACATGTTCGTTGTATTTATGAGTTGTTGGTGAAATACCAAGACACATGTTTTTACAGAAGGCACAGAATCCGCCAGAAACATTTCCGCAGTCGCGGCAATTCCTCCGCGGTCGCGAAAAACCTTCTGTAAAGAACCATCCGCCAGAAATAAGTTGAATTCCACACGTGGATGGTTCTTTACAGAAGGTTTTCCATGACCGCGGAGGAATTGTCGCGACCGCGGAAATGTTTCTTGCGGTTTATCGTGATGGCGGAAGTTGGGCCGAGCGTTAGCGTTTTTGTCGTTTATTTTGATGGCGGTTTATCGTGATGGCAGTTTATACATACTTACGTCATCTAGTTCGTTAGCTTCACGTGAATTAAAATACGATCTCATACACTATACGAAATGAAGACATCTTAAACTTGGGAATACACTCTCAAGAATATCATAACAAACAATCGCCGGAGTAGTCGCCGGAATATCACCGGAGAAGACGCCGGAGGTTTGGAAATTGACAAATCACACGTAACGTGTGGAGAATGACCACACGTTACGTGTGAAAGGCCTCCACACGTTATGTGTAGAATGATCATTTCCAGGCCTCCGGCGTCTTCTCCGACGACATTCCGGTGACTACTCCGGCGAATTGTGCAGAATCCGGTCACATTATATTGCTCAAAATTTTCCAAAAAATCATAAAGAATCACACTAATTTAACAAATCTAACTAAAATACCACTAATTCATACAAATCTAACTAAAAAATTCATACAAATTCAATATAAATCCTAAACACCCTTTCATACAAATCTATCAAATTTCTACAATTTCATACAAAATAACTATTTTAAAATTACACAAAAATAACAAATACAATAATAAAAACACTAAAACAATATGGATCTATAAAAACGGGTCGGAGATCCGACTCATCCTACACGAAAATAAATATAGATCGACACGTCAGCTCCTCTGCATTTCACCGAAAAGTCCAAACTTTAGTTCCGTTTATTCCAAACATATGCTGAATTGAACAAATCTCAAACCCCCAATTCGAACCTGTGAAACAACCCTAATTCCTTTCAGCATCAGGTACTCGAATTCAATTGAAATCCCCAAATTAAAGGTGTAAATGGACAGGAATCAGCGACCCACAAGCATTCTCGACACATTGGGAGAAGAAATCGTCCGAATCATCACACCCGTTACAGCTTGCATGTTCTTGGTGGTCATATTGGTTTCCATTCTCAGCGCCGACGATTCGTTCTCTTCCTCATCACAGTCAATCACAAGCATAGCCACCATAGCCTACGACGAGGGCAGCTCAAGCTCAGATTCCTTCTGGGACAAATTGGAAGGTGCTCTCTTGAATTCTCTCCTTTTCGTCGCGGTTGTGACAGTCGTCACCTTCTTTTTGGTGTTCTTATTTTACATAAGATGTACAAAATTCTTGAAATTCTACATGGGATTTTCCGCCTTGGTTGTTTTGGGGTTCATGGGCGGCCAGATGGGCTTGTTGTTGATTGATAATTTCAGCTTTCCGATTGATTGCGTCACCTTCCTGCTGGGTTTGGCGAATTTCGCTGTTGTGGGGGTCTTAGCCGTGTTCTTGCCCAAAATGCCAATTCTGGTGACTCAGAGTTATCTGGTTGTGATTGCAATCCTGGTGGCTTATTGGTTTACCCGGTTACCCGAATGGACTACTTGGATTCTTCTGATTGCTCTGGCATTGTATGATCTAGCTGCTGTTTTACTCCCTGTTGGCCCATTGAGGCTGTTGGTGGAGCTTGCAATCTCTAGAGATGAAGACATCCCTGCTTTGGTTTACGAGGCTCGTCCTGTTGTGGACGAGTCCGGTTTCAGGGAGGGTGTGAGCCAAAGGAGGTGGAGAAGGGACAATGTTGATCAGAATGGAAACCAAACTTCTAGGCTTAATTCAGAAGAGACTGTAAATCCCACTGTGCAATCGAATTCTAGGGTTAATACAGAGCTCGTTGCGCCTTTGCTTGAGCAAAGAATGGACCCACACACGGTGTTGGATGAGAGCATTGCTGCTGAAGGGATTGGATTGGGATCAACCGGTGCTATTAAGTTGGGCCTTGGTGACTTTATCTTCTATAGTGTTTTAGTGGGCAGGGCTGCAATGTACGATTTCATGACTGTATATGCTTGTTATCTTGCTATAGTTGCTGGTCTGGGAATAACACTGATGCTGCTTGCTGTATACCAGAAGGCGTTACCAGCACTTCCCGTGTCCATAACGATGGGGGTGGTGTTCTATTTCTTGACCAGGCTTCTACTTGAAGTGTTTATTGTGCAGTGCTCGGTGAACCTTGTGATGTTCTAGTGTCACGCGTGAGGTTAGTATGATATTGTTCATGGCAAGGGATTGGTAAGGTGTTAAGGTTTGAGATTCGTTTGCTAATACCTTGAGAGAATTGAACAAATCTTCTCATAAGTGTCAAAACAACATTCCACGAGAGATTGTTCATGGCAAGAGACTCCCGCTTCCAGAAAGGTTTAAATGATTGCTGTCGCAACGTAACTGTGTGGTAACTCCTTTTACATGGGGATTCATTGTCGAATCATCCAATTGATGTGTGTTTGAATCTCCTTTTGTTAGATACTATAAGGTTGATGTTTATATACAACAATTTCATTTATTATGCTGTGAATTGACGTCTTTATATGCTGCTGCAAGCTATTTAAAATACGCAAAGTACACTGAAGAGGATGAGATAAGGTTCAGATTAAACTGAGTTCATATGGTAGAACTGTCTTTGTATAAGTGACCTAGATTTGACAACTTCTGCTTGCTGAATCTGTTTCCTCTGCATTTTAGTTTCCTACAAATGCAACATCAGAAATTGCTTTCTACATTCTAGTGAAATGTGTCCTACACTCCTACTGTGATGTGGTTGCTTCAAAAGAAATACTATTGCGTACTAGCTTATGGAGCAATAAGGAATGTCCCGGATTAGGGGCCAACATGAACCCACTGGCTTTCTACACTTGTCTTTCAATGTTGGGCAACCTTCAATTTCAAGTGAAGTAAGGCGGCTGACCCAGTTAGGCAAAGCTGTTATCTCAGGACAAAATACAATCTGTAGATCTTCAAGGGCGAGGAGATGCTGGAACTTGTCCGGTAAGGACCTCATCTGAAAGAAGGAGAGTTTCATCAAGCCCTTCTCAAGTCCTCAGATAGCAGCTTATTCAATCCAAGCTCATCAACGCGGCAACACAGAAATCCCAACGACCGTAGATTCTTCAACTGATGGATTCCCCTGCTTAGACCGGCCACCTCATTCATATCCACAACCGACAAGTGTTTAAGGTTGGGAGGCGCTGTCCATTGCACCCCCTCGTCGTTTGGCACATTCCCGAAGATCTGCAATCGCTCTAAACTGGTGAGCTGGCGAAGTCCGTTGAGACATGGCATGCCATCTTCCACATCACTCAACGCTTCTTCCGTAGCTTTGCAGCCTCGGAACTCGAGGGAGGGCAAGTGTTGAAGTAAGGAGAAGAGAGAAGAGCATTTGAAGTTAGGACACTGACATATTGAAAGATGGCGGACAAATGACAGGTTGTTGGATCGGCTTCAACTATAACCCCACAGTACAGATAAGCTACACAACTTTGTTTTGCTAGTCAGCATAGTCTCCTCGGCATCAGCAACAGAATCTTTCCACCCACCTCTTGGTAGTTTGATACGGATATCACATGTCAAGTTGTTTAGGTGTTTCAGCCCACCACGGTCTTGGTGCACAATAAGTTGATCAAGCCTAACAAGAGACGTCATCTCTTCCAATCCTGAAGGCATATGCTTCAACTTCTTACACCCTGCAATTTCTAGATATCTTAGGCTTGTTAGTTTTTGCAGGTCATCCGGCAACTTGATGAGATTATGACAACCCTCAAGTCTCAGTATTAGCAGATTCTGCAGCCTGCAAAGAGCATTTGGAAGCCTGATCAACTTGTCACTATTCCTGAGGTCAAGATACCTCAGATGAGCCAGCTGGCCTATGGAACTTGGTATCTCCTCTATGTCCAATTGCCTCAACTCAATGTTCGCAAGCTTGTCAGATTCGAAAACACACCATCTAGCAACGCCCTCTCCACAAACCCCGTATTAGGGGAAACTAGGCTTCGTACTCCTTTACATTGAAGCAGTGAGCCTGTGATTTCCTTTCCCCCGGCATCATTTGCAGCTATTTGAGCTGCCAAGTCGTGGAACAGGTCGTGCATTTTGCAGCTGATTACATCAGTAACATCACCTACCTCAATATTTTGGAAGAAGCGTCTCTGTACCAAGTACAAGAAGTAGCTCTCACCAACATCCTCTAAGCATGGATTTTCATCAGATGTCTCCAGGAAACCCTGGGCCATCCACAGATGGATCAAAGTAGTTTTATCAAATTGGTAATCTTTAGGAAAGAGGGAACAATAGGCAAAACAATGCTTTACTGACAATCTGATCTTCAGCACTTGCATAACAATATTCTCACGGTCAGGCATCGCTTTCATCAACTCATTATCTACAAATTATGATCATAGCTTCTTGTCTTTTCTGTACTGTCCTGATGGCAAGAGGTACATTTGGACACTAATCTGCCTTCCCAGTTCTTCCTTGGTTTGGTTCTCCTCTTCTTTGTCGCTATCAAAAGCCATCCTCTTAAACAACATCCAAGAATCCATGTCCGACATCCTCTTAAACAACATCAATAGGGGGCTCATCCTGAGTATTCTCTAATTGCTCTGGAGTCAACCTGGAAAGGTGGTCAGCAACCAAATTTTATGTGCTCTTTTTGTCTCTAATTTCCAAATCAAACTCTTAAAGAAGAAGAATTCAACGAATCAGTCTGGGCTTGGCCTCCTTCTTGCTCAAGAGATATCTAATAGCGGCATGATCAGTGTAGACAATCACCTTGGCACCAACCAAATAGGACCGGAACTTCTCAAAAGCAAACACAATAGCTAGCAACTCCTTCTCAGTAGTAGCGTAATTCATTTAAGCTCCATCAAGAGTCCTGCTAGCATAGTAAATGGCATGAAGTTTCTTGTCCTTCCTTTGCCCCAAAACAGCTCCAACAGCATAGTCACTAGCATCACACATGATCTCAAAGGAGAGATTCCAATCAGGAGGTTGTATAATTGGAGCTGAAATCAGTGCCTCCTTCAACCTGCAAAAAGAAACAATACACTCCTTTGAAAAATCAAAGGAAACATCCTTCAAGAGCATATTAGTAAGAGGTTTGGCAATTTTAGAAAAAATCATGAATGAACCTCCTGTAAAAGCCTGCATGACCAAGAAAACTCCTTATACTCTTAACCGAAGTAGGAGGTGACATCTTCTCAATGAGCTCAATCGTTGCCCTGTCAACCTCAATACCACGATTAGAAACCAAATGACCCAAGACAATACCTTCCCTTACCATAAAATGGCATTTTTCCCAATTCAATACAAGGTTAACTTCTTCACACCGTTGTAAAACTCGTGACAAGTTAGACAAACAAGCATCAAAAGAAGCACCATACACAGAAAAGTCATCCATAAACACATCCATGATATCCTCAATAAAGTCATAAATAATAGCCATCGTACATCTATGAAAGGTAGCAGGAGCATTACACAAACCAAAGGGCATCCGTCTATATGCAAATGTGTCATAAGGGCAAGTGAATGTGGTCTTCTCCTGGTCATCAGGGTGAATAGGGATCTGAAAAAATCCACTATAACCATCTAAATAAAAGAAGTGTGAATGCTCAGCTAACCTCTCTAACATCTGGTCAATGAAGGGAAGGGGAAAATGGTCTTTTCGGGTTGCCTTGTTCAATCTCCTATAATCAATGCACATTCTCCAACCCGTGACTGTCCTAGTAGGAATTAATTCATTCTTTTCATTCTTCATAACAATCATACCCCCTTTCTTAGACACAACATGCACTGGACTAACCCACTCACTATCAGAAATATGATAAATAATGCATGCATCTAACAATTTCAATACTTCTTTTTTCACAACTTCTTTCATGTTTGGGTTAAGTCTTCTTTGATGCTCAATTGAGGGTTTATGATCATCTTCCATCAAAATCTTATTCCTGCACATTGAGGGACTAATTCCTTTCAAGTCATCAATACAATATCCTAATGCTTTTCTATGCAATCTAAGCTCATGTAATAATTTCTCAACTTCATCATCACTTAGACTAGTATTGATAATCACAGGATATGTACAATTGGGTCCTAGGAACTCATACCTCAAAATGGGTGGTAATGGCTTCAACTCCACCTTAGGTGCATCTTTAGACTCTTGTGTAGAGTCTGGGTCATCTCTTTTCAAGACCTCAGTAACGGCCCCAGGGGACTCTCCAGTGGACTCCAAATCAAGAACCACGTCAGCAAGTAGCTCAAGATTGTCAGCCTGGGTTACACTCTCAGTCAAGCAAAGCTCCAAAGGATTTTTAGAAATAATTGACATCATAGATCCTTGAGCTTCCTGGTCAATTACATCTACCCTGCAACCATCATCCTCAAAAGCATGATGTTTAATAGCTTTGAAAAAAATAAATTCAATTTTCTCATCCCTAATAGTAAAGGAAAGAATATCCTGCTTAACATCAATAAGTGTACTTGCGGTAGCTAGAAAGGGTCTTCCCAATATAATAGGAACATGAAAATCAGCCTCAATATCAAAGACAATAAAATCCACATGAATGTAGAACTTACCTATCTGGATGGGAATGTCCTCTAAAATACCTATTGGACACGCAGTGGATCTGTCTGCCATGAAAAGAGTCATCCTCACTAGTCTTAGCTCTCCCAAATCCAGCTTCTTGCATATGGATAGCGGAATCAAACTCACACTGGCTCCCAAATCACACAAAGCGTTGTAGGTGCTATTGTCAATCACCATAGGGACATGAAAGCTTCCAGGGTCTTCAAGCTTAGGAGGCAATCTATTCTGAATTAGAGCGATGTACTCCTGGCTCAGGGAGACGGATTGGTAGTCATCTAGCTTCCTCTTGTTGGACAAGATCTCTTTCAAGAATTTCACATATGCTGGCATCTGCTTTAGAGCGTCGGTGAAGGGAATGTTAATGTAGAGCTTTTTCAACACCTCCACAAATTTGCCATATTGCTGATCTAATTGAGCCTGAGCTCTCCTTTGTGGTAAAGGGAGAGGAGGCTTGTAAGTTGGTGGTGGCACATATCTAGGCTCCTTTTCTTGGATCACAACTTCTTCAGGCTCTGCAACAACCTTGTCCTTCTTCTTGGCATCCACAGCTTCAGGATCCTCAAGTTGTTTTCCATTCCTTAAGGACACAACATTGATTTGCCCTTTTGGATTAGCTTCAGCCTGGCCTGGAAGTTGACCTTGCGGTCTAGGAGCATTTAAAGCATATTGAGCATGCAAGCTTTCATGATGTTTCAGTGTCGTATTCACTTTCTGCAGCTCCTTTAATATGAGGGCCATGTTGGGATCTTCAGCTGGTTGAGCAGGAGCCTGGTTCTGCGGTGGGAAGGCTCTTTGTTGAAATTCAGGGGGTGGTATTTGTGCAGCCTAGTTGTTTCCATAGGAGAAATTTGGACGATTCCTCCAACCAGGGTTGTAAGTGTTGGAATATGGACCATTCCTAGGGCCCTTGTTGAAGTTGTTCATGTAGTTCGCCTCTCCTTGGGACTCACTCTGAGAAGCAAATAGATGACAGGATGATATAGTATGGTCACCATCTCCACAAAACTGATAGGCTATACCAGAAACAGCATATGTAGATTGCATTACACCCTGCGCTTGAGACTTTTGTACAAACAGATTCAGCCTTTTGATCTCTTGTGCCATAGCATCTATCTGAGTCTGTTGGTGTGTCTCAGAATTGACCTCATACATCCCTGCAGGCTTCTTGGAACTTGAAGTAGATCACGGATCACTGTAATAGTGAGAGTGTTAAGCAATATGGGTTCAATTATAGCTTTTCAAGTGTCGTTCCCAACGAGGACTAAGTAGTATCGATTGTATCTTAAACCAGTAAGCTAAGCCAAAAGATTGAGATTTTTTGTTGAACTAATAACTAAAATTAAGAAACAAATGCAAGTGATGATTGTAATCAATGAAGGGAAAATTTCCAAGTCAAGGGATCCCCGCAACTATGCTTCAGTAGACTTAACTAGATAAATGTCTGAATTTAGTTTGTCTTTGTTGAAGGTAACTATCTTAGGTAATTACTAATTCCTCTCGGATGATAGTAAATGTGCCTAGATTCAATTAACATCCACTCTCGCGACTTGCTAATCAAGATCTAGACCCTTTGGGCACTTAGAATCTAAGGTTAAACTGAATTAACATCCACTCTCGTGACTTGCTAAATCTAACATAATCTTAGGATTTCTATGATAGTTATTAATCCACAAGAGGAATTAAGACGCTCTCGCAATAATAAAATCTCAGGTTCAATTCCTAGGATTCCAATAGAAGTTATTATCTCTCGGTATCAAACCCTATCTGACTACCTATTAACGTTTTTACCTCTCGATCGCAAACCCTAATAGGATCCAATTCGCATAAGCTAATATGGGCATAAAGCATCTAGGAAAGAATCAACAAAGTTTCAGATTTTCATTCAGGCAAATATCAAACAAGTCTACCTACGCATAGTTGGGATCACCCCAACCCTAGAAATATGGAAATTAGCTAGACATAATTGCAAGATTAACCAAAGAAATCATAATAACAATGGAAATCATAAACAAGATTAAAGAGAAAGAGAAACTTAGTCTTGAATCCAATAGAACAATCTCCAAAGTTGCCATCTTTCCAAGGAGGCAAACAACTAGGACTCAAAAGTTAGAAAAGTGGCAAAAGATCGATGTGCCAAAAAAAACCCTAGAAAGTATTTATACTATCTAAAAATAAAAGGGTCGAAAAATAGCGTTTCGGGATGCGGGGGAGAGTGGCACGGTTTGTGACAAACCGTGCAGGTTTCGTCACAAACCGTGCGGCACAACAGAGAGCAGCAGGATACGCGCACGGTTTGTGGCACGGTTTGTCACAAACCGTGCCTCTTCACAGACAGTGAATTTCTCGGCTCTGGAGGCGCGCACGGTTTACAGCAAGCGGGCACGGTTTGTCACAAACCGTGCCAAGCTGCAGAATGCTCCTTTTTGTCTTTGTTCGCCTCTGAATTCGCCCGTACACATGTCCAATGACGTCCATGCCTCGTATGCAACCCAAAAGTCCACCAATATACCTGAAATAACACAGAAACTCGTGTAGACATCTAAACTAAAGAAAACAATGCAATTAGCTAAAAATGTAGAATAATAGACGTGAAAATGCCTAACTACATCCTAAATGCATGTCCTAAATGTGCATAAAATGGATGTCATCACGCAACACCATCACCCTATGTGACTTGTTTTTGCTTGACTATTTTCTGAGAAGGGAGAAGATTGACCTCCCTCGAGTGATTTTGTGCCACATGGAACGTTGCAAAGCAAAGTCCCACTCTGTGGCCTATCCAGGCTTGGTGAAAATATTGTTGCTTCGAGATGAATCTTATCTCGAAGAAAATGAAGTTTCTCTGGGAAGTGAATTGGATTATGCTGCTGTGGAGAAGATGAAGTTTAAGGGTGACTCGAAGGGAACGGGCACTGTGACTGCGAAGAAAGCCGTTGGCGAAGGAACATCTAAGGGTGGCTCAATTCAGCATCAGATTCTGGCTGAGCTTAAACAACTAAACATCACCATGAACCTGCTCTTGGATCACTTTCTGAGCAAAGATGAAGATGTTGCTGAAGACCCTGAGACTTGAGTGTTCCCTGTCACTATCTAGCCCGTCTGACCCTCTGTTCTTGTCTTTTTATGTTTTTATGTCTTTTATGTGATTGTTCCTTGTCTTTTGATGATAGTTGTCTAGGTTCCTTAGCTTTGTACTTCTTTCTACTTAATGAATGAAATATTTTGATCATGATTTGCATGCGAGTCAAGACTTTGTGTTATTTCTGTGATCTTTTGATGATGTCAAAAGGGGAAAGTATGGAAAATGTGAAACCCAATGAAGTGTTGATAACAGAAGCTAGTGCTAAGGAGAATAATGACGCTACTTGAAGGTAATTCCTTCTATGAACTTTCTGAGGGGGAACTTTTGTGATACCCCGTATTTCTGTAAGGTTATTTTGGAAATTTTGGGAATTTTCCCGAGTACACGTTTCGTACGTCGGATTTAATTCAGATAGTTTGAGACATTCTGTAATGTGCTCTGCCTCTGTAATATTTTTCTCAGTGAAATAACATACAGTCGACGCATTTTGGGAGTTAATACTCGTTCGTGTACGGATATATTTAACACGGGGTTAAGATTATTGCCCAAGAGTTATCATCCAATTGGCACTAAAGTACAAGTTTGGTACCCTAAGGTTTTTATCCAAGAGGCAAAGTGCAAGGTTATTACCCAAGGGATGGGAAGGAAGCTTCCTATCACCTTCCTCCCCCTTGGATTTGTCTATATAAGGATGGCTTGGGAGGAAGAGAGAGGGCTAGTTTCATAAGCTCTCAAACTCTCAAAAACGATCTCTTCGGGAAAGCTCAAGTTGAACGTCGGAGCTCATTTGGTGTCGTTTTCGGTGGCCAAGAGAAGCTTGGGAGGCCCTTAGAAGCCTAGAAACCAAGCAAGGCGAAAGACGAGCCAAACCGATCGTCGAGGGTGAGTTTTTCCTCTCGTATTTTAGTTTCTGTTTAGCGACGACGACCGCCGGATAGAGGCGGCGACCGCCGGCTTGAAGGTGGCGACCGTCGGCCAGAACACGGCGCCCGCCGTGATGAGCCCGGCGACCGCCGTGATGAGCCCGGCGACCGCCGTGAAGATCCCGGCGACCGCCATGAAGATGTGGCCACCGCCGTGAGGAACCGTGAAGAGCGGCGCCCGCTACATTTGGGCGGCACCCGCCGCAAGTGGGGCGGCGCCCGCCGCAAGTTGGTTGTTGGCCGGTTGCTGTCGTGGCTTCCGTGGCCTTCGTTCGGGTTTCGTTTCCTTCGATTCCTTTCGTTCTTTCTTAGATCTGTATTGTTGTTTGTCGAATCTAACTTAGGGTTTCTTTGTGGGTCGATCCAAAGGAATTTGTGCTCCAGATTTGTCCCTGTGTCGAGCCCGGAATCCCGTCGTTAGACTTCATTCAAACTCTGCGGATTCAGGCAAGTGGCGGTTCGCTCTTGCTCATCGTTCCATATTTACATTAATTATCAGTTGTTTATCTGAGTAATTAATTTGGAATGATTACTGTGTTTATCTGGAATTGGTTTTATAAACTGTTTTGGAAACTGTAATAATGATATTAATAGGTTGTATATCTGTTAGAACAACGCTATTATTTATGTTCGCCTTGAGGGCATTTATGTGGATTTATCCTGAACTATTGTTGTGCTCGAACTGTTAGTTAGCACGAGTATTTGTAGGAACACCTGGACTCTGAGAGGTCCATTCGTTTCTTTATAACTTGGGGAAAAAGGGCGAGCAAGACCCTACGATAGTAGAGGCTTGGACTCTGCGAGGTTCATTCCTTCGATATAAGTCCAGAGGCTTGGATTCTGTGAGGTCCATTCCTTAGTTGTATGTCCTGCGTGACAGAGCATATGTTTAAAAGCTTATAATGTAATGTGGGTTTTGGAATTTAATAAGATAAAGTGCCCGAGTGCACATAATTAATATACCTTTGGCGAGTAGTGCAGCTAAGTAAATAGTGCAGCTAGGAAAGCTTGTCTCGACTTTTGATCAGAGTACGTTCTCTTTCCAATCTGGATTCGCTGTAAGTGGTGAGGTTGGTCGTGAACCGAAACATCTAAGTCAGCTTTTAAATCACTGATGTCTAATTCTTTAAACGTTCCAGATTTGTCATATTTCCTTAAAGACTCAATCTCTTGGAGTCTCTTTTCGGGTCGATTTCTATGAAGATTCAGTCTTCCAGAATCTTCTCTTGTGCATACCTCTTGTTTATTCCAATAGGAGTATGATGGTTGACTATCGTCATCGGTTATTATTCGAAAAGCGATGAGTCTAACCTAATACGACTGCTTCGAACCACTATGCTTTGTACCCTTGCATAGTCTATTCAGTAGACTAACCAACCGCAATTGTTCTCTGCATGGTTGGCTGGTGTCATCCGTTCGATTCGGCACATCAGATAGAGCGAAGATATGAGGAGACTAGATTGACTATGAAGACGACGGTTGTTTTTGGATGTTTTTAATAATTTCTTTTAATCAGGTTGAGATCCTTGGGAGATGACCATTGTGGTCAAGCTCCTTGTTTGTAATATATTTAAAAGACTTCCGCTGTACCTTGTTTAAAGACTTCCGCTGTACTTTGTTAAACTTTGTGTTTGTCCTATTCGGGATTGGGATGTAATCACGGGACTCATGTTCTATATGAATAAAGTTATCATTTTGTATCATTGTATTTCATGGTTTGTATTCAAACGGTAAAGCCTTGGGTGATCTCGGTAAGGAACACTGAGGTCACTGGCGGTAATACCTTTCCAAATGGGTTCAGATTTGGGGGTGTTACAACTTTGTCAATATCTTGATCGTTGTATATGTTTGACTGCATGTGATTGCCTTTTTACTTGACTGTTTTGAACGTGCACATTTTGAAGGAGTTTGTCATCACCGAAAAGGGGAAAATTGTTGGAACGATGATGTTCCCTCTAGTTTTGATGATGATAAACTCAATGACATTTGATGATTTTTAGTGTGACTATGAGTTTCAGGAATCCGATGAATTAAAGGAACGATGAAAGCCATGTGATGAATCAAAACAGAGATTGAAAGGAACAGAGAAGTCAACAATGGAACAACGCGATGGAACAAATGAGGAATGAAGACACGCGGTTGTGAACAGGAAAGGAAGGGAACAGCGCCAAGGAACGCAGAGACGCGCGCGCTGTCGCCCTTGCAATTGCCGAATCTCACATTTATGGAAAGAGATCTTGAAGAAACAACTTGGGCCGCAAGAGATAAAGTTGTTGAAGATCTTATTGTTAGAAAATATAGAAAAGATTGTATAGGATTATTTTATCTTATTTTCCTTAAGTAAAACTAGGGTAAATTAGATAGAATTCCTAGACTATAAGAAATGAAGTCGTCCACTTCATTTCAACAAGAAATTACGGCATTTCCACAGAGCTTTGAGCATTCGGTGAAGAAGAAGAACTTACAAGGACGATGATGAGTTGAGTATTTGTTAGGGTTTTGATTGTTTTAGGTGTTGTTAGGAACGTTACAATAAGAAGTCTAGATATCTAGGAGTAAACTAGATTGAGATACGACTTGCTTGATTGTAATTCCAGGATTAATAATACAAGTAGACTTTTAAAATCCTACTAGGAAAATCTAGAGGTAGAGGTTTTTCTAAGTCAACTAGTTGATTGATCGAGTTTTCCTCTCTAAGGAACTTTGTCTGTTATTCTGTTACGATATTTCGCTGTTCAAGGAACAATTCTACCGTTCCTTGTACTAACACACTCGATTCTACACAACTTCTTAGTATCCGTGGAAGACAACCAAAAAAATGTGAATTTTTACCTATATACGTACTTATTTTTACCTAAACACTTACTTTCACCTAATCCACAATCTATTCTAAATATGTCGAATTTTCGGCATCTATGCGAGAGCGTCAAAAAAAGTTGCATTTTCATGTTCCATTACGAATTGGAGGCCACGGCAAAATAGTATTTCTGTTGATAAACTATATTCTTAAGCTTTCAAAAAAAGCTATATGCTTAGCTAAATGTGATGAGGACATCGAATCTTGTGTGCTGTGTTACTTCGGAAATTTTGATGTTAATAGCTTTGCTTTGATATGCACACACGCATGCGCTTGAATTACGGATCTAGTCATGCTGAGTATAAATTTTACTATTAAAGAGAGAGTAATAATTAATGTAACAAATTCAATAAGATACTAATAATCGATCTTTACTATATTATTATTAAAGTAACAGTACCGGCGTGCCGTGATGGACGCCTAAGCAAATTGCTTCATGTGGGGGGAGATATTAAGGATTTGATTCAACTAGTTGAAGGAATTTAAGGTAAATTTCAACTTTAACTGATTGTTGTTCATTGTTGTCGAACGGGCCCTTAATCGTTTGTACGTCCATCTTTATTTTATTGATGATCAATACTCCCTCCGTTAAGATAAATTTGTCATTGTAGTTCATAGTTTTTGTTGGTGGCTAGAGGTTTGTTATTAATAATCTTTAATTCATTTCATACCAATTCTATTTGGTAATTGGATAAAAAATAAATAAATATTAGAAAATAAATTAGAAAAACATAGAATAGTCATTATTTTTGTTAAATAATTATGTAAATGTCTAAAATGACAGCATTTACTAAACGAACCAAGTATAAATTAATTTGCTTTCACCTAATTACCTAAAAGGAAGTTGCATTGACCTATCTCTTCATAGTTCATAGCATCCGACAACCTTTGCATGCTACTAAGGGACAGGTCAATGCAATTCCATAAGTTATGCCTTGCTACAAAAAGAAAACAAGAACAATGCTCTGTTAAACCCTGTTTTGCAAGCAAATTATTATTTCGGAAAACTATTAATAATAATTTTTTCAAGTTTGTCCTATCATCTCACAATAGAATGATGGGTCTTTGCAATTAAGGAGTAAGTGTTAGGCCTTATATGAACTTTGTCAAGTTCGACCTATCATCTCATCTCTTCAGCAAATTCTGAAATTGATGTATCTCAAGTACTACTAGCACATTTCACACCAAGCCTTGTCCAGTTGTAAATAAGGCTTGTTGTCATCTACTGGAATGTTAATAACAAGTTCAGAAATGTTTGAAAGGAAATTGAATACCCTGTGATTTTATTATTTGATTGAACTCACCTTTTCAAAAACCTCATTTTTCAGCAGCTTCAGGTTGAGTTACTATTTCTTTGTTAAATCTAAAACTGAACCAAATAATGGTTGAATGATGATCAATACTTCTTGTCAGTTAACTGACTTGTTAGCATGACCAAGTCCCATTCATCTTCTCCAATATTTGGTTTTCAGGCTTCATGTTTGGTAGTCAGAATGGTACACCAAACTCTCACTACTATTTTTATTATCCATTATCTTGGTCAAAGGCTTTAAAGTCGTGAATAAGATATTTTTGGCTGCTTCTTTGGTGTTTTGAAGATGCAGCTATTCTAGAAATATGATAAATGAGATTCCCAAATTTTCATGGTTTGAAACTGAAGAAATTGCTGATGTTTTTAGCTTTGTTTGACCAGAGACATCTAGAAGTTTGTGAAAACTGCTGAGTGGGTCTTGGTTTTGACTGTCTCGGAGTGAACTCAGTTTTATGATATGATTTGGTAAATATACAAGTTAAATGAAATACTGTACTTTTAACAATAAAAACAAAAGACTTGCCATTGTGAATAAGGGTCAACTATACAAGTTAAATGACTTTTTTGGAGTAAACTCATTTTATGATATGATTAGATTAGATATTGGCAATATGAAATTGGAATATTTGTGTTGAGTTCATTTTCATAATTCAACTTAGGTTGCAAAGTGATCAAAATTTGGGTTTGAAATACGTTTAGGTGAAGTATAGGCCTAAAATTCTGACTTTGGCATTGAAATTGCAGGTGTCTTTATCAGTTATAAAATTCAAGCTCCCAACCAAGATTGATTGCTACTTTTGATCAGAATAATGATGCATTGACGTTAAAATGCAAAGTTTGAATATTTAGTTCCCTTAATCTGGACTAAACCCCTTCCAGCTTTTAGTCATAGCAATCTTATTAATTTAGAAGAAACAGGAGCTTGTAAAATAAGTCTTGTAATAAAGCCTAAAAGGACATCATTTTTTATAAGCACTTTTTGAACCAAGAAAAAAAAAAAAAAAGGAGTGTGCACATTGCCTTTCAACAGGAATTTTACATATACCTATAAAGCTTCAATCTTTTTTCCTGATATCATCTTTAAAGAGTGTCAATTTCAGAGAAATGCAATCAACAAGTCTGCTACTACCATAAGCAGTGGATCAAAATCTCCCGAGAATAAGTGCATACGAATTCAGTTAACATATTATAGGCCAATCTGATACATACAAACAAAGATCTTTGTTTTACACAGAGATACAGAATGGGGATATAACATGGAATTGACATCACAATTGCTACCAACAGAAAACACTACAACAACAAAAGAAACTTGCCTTAAAAAGACATTCATCTTCTCCATGTACTACTGTTCAAGGATTTTACCAAGCCTTCAAAGAGATCATTGATGAGGTCCACAAGATCATCCGCCTCGTACTTGACATGCCTCTCAAGATTCTGCTTCTTGCACCTATTCACGAAATTCTGGTACGCCGGGACCAGCCTCTGAGTGATTGATATCCTCAGCTCCTGCTTCAGCTGGTCGTCCCTGATGAGCCACCCCGTCTGAACCTTGTACACCTCCTCGAACGCAGACGTGAAATTCCTCAGCTTCTCCCTAAGAACCGCGCTCCTGGAGGAGCCCGAGCCAGACCCAGAGCCCGACTCATCCAAGAGCAATGGTACAACCGGGCCCCAGCTTGAGCGGTGGTAGCACGTCGCTTCGTGGAGATACGCAGACATCCTTTTTCTGATCCAACCATCACCAAAATAAGCCCTCAGTTCAGAGTCCATGATCTTGTGGACTATGTAATGGATGTTGTTTAGGAGGAAGATGTGCCTCAAGGAGCTGTCTTTGTAGAGCTGTGACTTCTTCTCGAGGTTGGTCTCTAGCTTATCGACTATCGAACGAAGATGAACCGCCATTAGACAGCTCGACACGCTATCTGGGCCATCATCCACATTGGATTCTTCTTCTTCTTCTTCTATGAAGTGGTTTCCTGTGACAAGAAAATCAGATCCAACCGGACCCCGGAGAAGCAAGTTCACAATGTTGGTGTATGCAGGAAGAGTGTTGAGGTAATTCATCACATATTTGGTGAGATGGTGGATTTGACCGGCGGGGAAAGGATCGATCGCTGGATCCGAGAGGATCAAATCGCCAAACTCCAAGAACGTTGCTTTGGCGGAGGAGCCTAGCCTAGTTGTTAGCTCTTGTAGTTCAACCTTGATAGAAGAAGCGGATTTCATGCAGAACAACTCGTACGCCTCGTGGCTAACCTCTCTAAGAACCTCAACCATGTTGAGGAGGGCGAATAGCTTCTCAGGCTTCCGAGTTCCCATGGCAACTCCCTGGCCAAAGTTCAAGAGACACATCATTGTGGAGTTTGCAATGTTGGCAAAGAAGGCGGGGTCCATGGGCCCCACCTCCTCGAAGATCTGCTCTAGCAGCCGCTTCTCTCCTGCAAGGTACACCTGGACAAAGATCCTAACGGCCCGGATCCATGTCTTGATCTTGCTATCCAAGATCTTCCAATCCATCTTTATCAGCTCCTCAATGGTGAAACTCTTGACCCCAAGATCCATCAGAAACTCATCCAAGGCTTCTTTCTGGGTCGTTTCAATGGCGTCACAAAACTCCTTATTGTAATTTGCAGCGAACATCACAAGAGCAACGGATTTTATGACCGGGATTGAATCTGCACAGACCAAATCAGCAACAACATAGTGCCCGGAGTCGCTGCTACTGCTCTCTCTCCGAGAACTCCCCAAAAGGGATTCATCTGAGGTCACCGAACCCCTTTCCGCCACCTCCTCTTCACAACAAGAAGATGGCAACGCCGTGTTGGATATGCAAGATTTAAGGCTCTGAGCAAATATATCCCTTAGCTCCTCTTCAACCCTCACCATTGCATCCTGAAGAACGTTCTCGGCTTCTTGGATAGTCTCCTCGCAATCGGGTTTCCCCATTGAAGATAAGTTTCTAGAATATTCCGCCAAGCGACGAACCTCGTCAACAGATCTCAAGTAATCAGAGAACAGGTCAGGGCAAGAATCCCAGGTCATTCCCTGGTTTGATCCCCATGCTTTGATCTTTTCATCAGCTAAAGCCAGCCTTTCTTTGATCTCAGTCAGCTCGTTCGCCTTGTTTTCGTCCAGCAATTTCATGGCGGTTAACTCGGTGTCAAGCTCAGCTAAGATCTTCCTTAGATGATCGTTTGCGTGCCTATGCGTCGCAAGGAGCTTGACCATGTTCTGAGCAGCAGCAACCATGTTGTCTTCTCTCTCAAAGAGAGAAGGCAAGTCTTCAAAATCATCCCTCATTTGCAAACTAGATTGGTTGGTCATTTGAGAAATCCTCATGAAAGGATTGCAGATTTAAGAGGAACACTGGTTTCTGATGTTCTCTAGGTGGGAAAGAACTGGTGTTAGGGAAAATGAATGAAGAGAAACTCAAAACAGATAATTTGTTCCCAAAAAAGAACCAAAATTTATTCAATTGAAGAATGATGAGAAATAAGATATTTTAACAGAAAACCAGAGAGAGAAGATAGAGGTGGTTGACAACTGAAAGGGGAGAAGAACCCAAAGGACAAAGCTGAGATTGTCAAATTGACATTAACAAACCCACCAAAAAGAAAATGATGAACAAGAAAAGTTGATCATTCAAAAGTTGGAATTTGCTCAGCTTTGGAGTTGAAAAGTCTTCAAGCAGAAAACATTTTTTGAACAATAGAAAACTAGAGATTTCCAAATTGACGAAAAAAAATTAGATAACAGACGAGGCATAAAATTCTATGAAAACAGAACTAGAAAAGCCCTCTAGATGATCACACTACAAGCTATCATATAGCTTTGGGACGTAATAAGGGTGTATTGCGATTTTGCAGAGAAAATCAAAAGGGGGCAAATTGGATTCTCAAAACCCTAGCTTAACAAATTGTGCAAAACAAGACTACAGTAGAGAGTACCTCTTGTGTTCTTCTGTGGGTGTTGGGTAGTAGAAACTCCACACCAATCAGACCAATTACAAGAAATTGAGCAGAACCCAACACTCAATTTGAAGAGTGAACCTCTGAACAACCAAATACTTGGAGAAATTGGTAACAAGCAGAGATTGAGAAGCTAGCAAAGAGCAAGCTAAAACTAAAGCTTATTCCTCACCAAACTCCAGAAGAAGGGATTGAAAGAATGTTTTGACTATTAATCAAACGACACAATCCAACCAAAAATTAGTGATACCACCTTCTCTATAAAAACCTCCTCTTTCCTCGTCTGCTTCTGAAGAAGACCTTTAATAGGGGTAATATCATTCATGAATTAACTTTTTGTAAGGTCCTTTACGAAAAATATAAACTAGTGTTGTACGGATCTGTTTATTTTATTTATATTTAAAAATATATATATAAAAAATATATATTTAATTGATATAAAAATATATAAGTAATGACTAGTATAAAAGTAGATGAATGTTAATGTAAAAAAAAAGACTAATTGAATAGAAAATATTGAAGAGATTAACAAAATACATTATCAAAAGAGAGGCAAAACTCTCCATAACTTTATTAATAGTAAAATTGATTAAGTAGTTTTGAAACGTGGATAATCATATCCCTAACATCTATACTACTAAAACGATAAAGCATAATCAAAATGTTTATCTAATACATGAAAATGAAACCCTAAACATAAAATCTGATAAGATATTCAAAATTGCTACAAATTATGAAAAACTTCGTTATATGCTACATTTGTAGTAGTATTAGATCTTTTTTTGTTTTTGTTCCACATCAAAATCTTCAAACCTTTCTTGCTAGTAACTCTTGATGATGTAACACAAAACTGACCATGAGTGATGCAACATAAAACTAACCATGAGCAAAAACAAGACGTGGAAGATACAAACCGACATTTGTAAGAGATTGGCCTTAGCTATTGTTTATCGTCATAGCAAAACAGACACTCAAGAGAAATTGTCTTCGTTGAAACTTGAACGGGTATGAAGTGTTTGACGGTGACATGAGCATGCGAGGATTCAAAACTATATGTCTAATATTGTAGTTAAAATAGTTTTTCCTTGTATTACATGACTGTCGAGCTGCATGGTTATCAATCTTGTCCCATTGCATAAACTTGAAGAATGGTCAATATTTCAAAGCAGCATAATAGGGACCTTAACCTTAGTTTTCAATACATGATTTGGACACCAAAACATCTAATATTTTTCAAATAGTCAGAAGTATAAACACTTGCATCATTGTCTGCAATAAAACCTGTCTTGCAAAGGCTATCCGAACTGAGATAGACTTTTTCATTACCTGGTAACAAAGACAATATATAGTTATTAACTCTATCTACCTCTTCATGTAGTGGTGCAAGAATTGCTCGTTCTTCAAAGTATTTTGGAGACAATTGATTGTCCAAAGAGAGGGATAAGCAAACTTAATACTTGATGGAATCATATCTAAGTCATAATCCTTCACCAATAGTTCATCAGGAATTTGTATTTGTGCTTCTCTATTTTGTCAGCGCCTACAGTACCATCTTGGATATCATAATTAGATGTACCTTGTTGAATCTTCATGTTTCTTGTCAAATTAAGAATTTTACAATATTCCCACAAATAAGAGGAATTAATGGTGGCAAAAATAATATCTTGCTTGCTTCCTTTTGTGATAATGGGTATGATTTGCCTAAAGTCTCCACCAAATACTACGACTTTCTCTCCAAAAGGTTGTACTGAACTAAGGGGATTTATAGCACATATAATATCTTTTAAAGTCGTGTATAATGCTTCAAAATAGAATCTATTCGTCATCGGAGCTCATCCCAGATAATAAGTTGGCATCACAAATCAATTCAGATAGTTTTGTACCTGAACTTAAGTTGTAAAGTTAACAAAATCATAACTTGTGAAGATGATCAAACTATATTAACTACGACCAATAGGTACTTTAAAAAATAAAAATAAAAATGATAAATTATATTTAACAAATACGTTGTGAAGATTAGGCCCATATGAAATTTGGTTTACAATTATATTAAAGTGGGTTATTTATTTTATAGAGTTGTCGTTTGAAGATACAAATACATTAGGAAAGAGCATATATATATATCATAATATAATATAATACATATATAAACAATGTACTTGATAAATACAACATACTATATGCTCTTTAGTTCGTATAAATTGGAATTAAATGACTTTCAATAGACTCTACGAAATACATTAGTTATGGAAATTAGTAAGTAAACTACTATAACATAAACACTGAATTTATCTTAATCGACTTCTAGAGAATCTTTTCAATAATATTTTATATATTCTTGATAGAAATCTACGATTTTAAGCAATTTGTGAACTTGATCGTAAAATATTGTATAGCTTCAATATGTAAAAAAATTATAGAGAAGATTTGTAAAAACCATAAGTGTTTTAAGATGATATAGGAAGATTAGTTGATATATATTTACTTACACCATCAAATAAGATATATGAAAAATAGACTTTTCTATCTATTCAAGATTACTTAGGAAAATAAAGGATTAAAAACTCCCTACGCATATAAATTGAGATTCTCTAATAAAAACCTATCTTATTGGTTGTGATTACTTACTATAATCAAAACTTATCTTATTCTATACATGGAAAATAATTTTTAGTTTTTTCGTATCTTTTCGGAACATTTTGCAGTTCTTTTAGTTGATAATCATTTTTTTTAATTTTTTTCCTAATAGTTGGATGATGTAGTGGATGATGGTTGGATGAGTGATGACATGTAGGCAAATCAAACGTGGTGGCGACACATAAGGTCTTAGATTAGTAGATATATAGTAGATTACACTCCGTGCTTTGAATGACTTTAAAAAAAGATTATGCATACCAATAATATGTTATATAAAATAATTGACATGAACATAAACCATTATACTTATAACACGTTTTCACCTTTGTTTTGTATAAAGTTTACTTTTAGCAACTCTAACTTCCGGATCCTAGTCTTATCTTTTTGTGGTCCATTTTGGAAAGGATTAATGTTAAAAATATTACAGAATTATTTTTGCATAGTGCATAAATAAATATTACAGAATATTTTGTGGTCAATATTGGAAAAAGATAATCAAATATTACAGAATATTTTTTTGTACATTTTGGAAAGATTTTATTGCAAATAATATTCGTATGGCAAGTGTATGATTCTATTACCGTAGATTTTTTATTTTTAAAATAAATCTTAAAAAAACACAAGCTGCCACATGTCCAATTCAATATTGTGACGCTACATGACAACTTAAAATTCGGGCTCATTCTGGGAGCGCCACGTGGCTCAATCAGTATTTGCGTTTAGTAGTTATATAGTAGATTAGTAGGCTAGTCTGATCAAACTGTTAAGTCTTTCCAGTTTATCTGACAAGAATGACTTCAAAAGCACGGACGTACACATGCATTTTAATTTCAAAAACATAATAAAATATGTATTAGTAAGTGTGAGTATATGTATAAATATTTGCTCAATAACGAACCACGCTAACTGATAAATAAATTTGGAATGTCGTTGTTTATCCTCAACCACTAACTCACCATCTCATAAGTAAATTGAGTAGATAACCTAAAAGTCAAACGACGTCATCACTATAGGAAATTTACCGCGCAACAATTAAAAAAATAATTTTTTTTCTGCGGATCTCTATTGGTAAGCTAGCTAGAACGCACGTACATATTCAAAATTCACTAGATGAATATCCCAACCGCAATCAATTCTTAATTCTGCTATTTTAGGTAGGATATTTAAATATTTAATGACATATTAGAATAAAAAGGATCATATATCATATATATGATATTAATAGAGTAATAGTAAAGATATTAAATTATTTCAGATATGATAAGATAATGTACTTAATCAATATTATGTTGGATAGGCAATATTGACAAATAAGAAGAAAAAAAAGATCGTGATCTTAATATACTCCCTCCGTCCCAGATAGTTCCTCTCGATTTGACCGGGCACATTCACTGAGGCGAGTTTTGTATCGTTAATATCTCTAATTGTATATTAATAAAAATTATAATTTTTTGATATTATCAAATTTCTCGTTAAGACGAATCAAACAAGACTCCACATGATTATGTTTTTTCTTATATATTGGAAGAAATCTCAAAAATTATCTTCAACTATGAATAGTGTACAAAAGTCAAACGGGAAGAAATCAATGGGACAGAGGGAGTATACGGTAAGAGTATATTTTATAATACAAATATTACAGAATATTTTGTTGTACATTTTGGAAAGATTTTATTGTAAATAATATTAGTATGGAAAGTGTAGGATTCTATTACTATATTTTTTTAATTTTTAAAATAAATAAATCTAAAAAAACCACAGACCGCCACGTGTCCAATTTAATACAGTGACGCCACGTGACAGTGTAAAATTCAGGCTCATTCTGGGAGCGCCACGTGGCTCAGTTGATATTTGCATTTAGTAGTTATATAGTAGATTAAGGGTATATTTGGATTTCAAAATTTAATACATTTTACTCCGTAATATATAAAAATTAGAGTCATCGTTTATCAGGATTGAAATATCTGCAAAATCTATACTCCGTATTATCTTATATTAAATGTGAGATTTAATACATTGTTTTTAAAATTCAAACGGACCTTAAATTTGTTAGTTTTCTTGGACGAGTTTGAAATCTATAAATACATTAAAAAAGATGTATAAATTTTACGTGTCGGCATCACATTCAATTCGCCTACGTATAATTGCTCATCCAACCATAATACTCCACGTCATTCATCCTTTTAAAACTAATATAACAATGAGTCCGTTTTAATTATATTTAAAATTTAATTTAAGTATAAAAAATCAGCCCCGAAAAGATATTATAAAAATAATTCTTTTGATAGATTTATTAGTTAAGATTTGAGATCATGAAATTAATTAATATATTTTAAAATATTACGTTTTCACAATGTTAAAATTTTATGTTAAATTTTATAGCTTTATATATATAGATTACTAATGTTTAGTTTTGTTTATCACTTCAAACAATATATCGTAATTATCCCATTTTCATCATTAAAGTTTAATATTTTATTATTTCATACAATATTTTTTAATTATTCAAATTTCATAATTAACGTTTAATGTGTGGTCTTTTTTTTTAGAAATTTGAGTATTAACTTGTTTTATTTAATTATGATTAGATTTTATCTTTTTCATAAAAATACTAATAGTTTATTCTCTTATCTACATCAGTATTATGAATAGAATTTGTCTTTTTCACAAGAAAATACTAATAATTTATTATTTTATTTACATTTATATTATTTATTTTTGAAACTTATTAATGAATTTTATATAATAAACATATTCATGACTTGATAGATATAAGTTTATAGTTACTATTTATCAAGAGAGTTGTTAATTATGCTTAGATTTTGTCTGTTCCACATGAAAATATAACAATGTATCTTTTACCTATAAAGGATAATAAGTTAATGGCCTTTCTCATTCTATAGATGAATTTAACAATCGTATAATTGTTTGATAATTGACATAATAGTTTTATCCAAAATAGATGAAAAGCAATAAAATTTAAATTAACACATATATAATCTGAAATTATGAGTTTCAGTGTTATATTATTAAAAATAGTTAATAAACCCAATCCCGTGCTTGACACGGGTACTATACTAATCTATATCTATCTATATCTATATATATATATACTAAAAGAGATGCCTAAATCCTACGTGTCGTCACCACATTCAATTCGTCTACGTGTTATTACTCATCCAATCATTATCCGTCACATCATCCAATCTTTAAAAAAAATTATAACAATAGATCCGATTAAATTATATATTAAATTTTGTTTAGTTAAATAGATTTGATTAAAAACACAATATTTTTAAGCATAAAATCGATTTTGTTATTAGTAATTATATCTAAATAAATCTATGCAAACAAACTTATTATGTTTAATTTAATTGTTTGTAAATTATTAGTAATCAAAACCATATACAATCTGCAAATGTGATTTTATTAGTTTAATATCAATAAATCGGATATATATGTAGATTTGTTTGATTTAGTTATATTAGATGCAATGAGAAGATCGATGGGTTATAAATTTATAATATTATCATATTATAATTACCTTCTTTTTGTTGCAAAATCTATATTAGCATACGAATTATTTTAAAATACAATTTTCGATTACAAACATTCTTATTTGTTTCTTAACATATGATACGCTCCACCCAAAATAAAATAAAAAAAATAGTACGTTGGTTAGCAAGACTAGGTTAGATATTATTTAGTAAAAGTAATTGGATTAAATTTGTTGAGATATTTTAACTGCAAAAAGATATATCTCTATCTTTTTAAATTTATTAAGAAATATATTTTTTTTAGTTAGAAAAGAAATGTTATGCTTTAGAAAGGATTTACTTTTACACAAATTCTTACGCTAATTTTATCAATTTTCTTTGACCAAATCTTACATATTATCTATTGAAATTATATGGAAATATTTTACTTATTATAAACAACGTTTTACATGTCTCATATATATTTATATTTAATCTATTTATCAAAAAATATAATACTTAATCTAGGAAATTATGTTAGTAAAAAGGGTTAAGATTATAAATATATTTTACTTATCATATTATGATAGATTATACCGTATGATTTCTTTAGATATATGTTTGGTTAATTTTAAACAATACACTCTACGTACTTATCTAAATGACATATAAATGATATTTATATGCATATACTTAATCTAGCGAAAATAATATTGCATGAAATCTAGAAAAATATAAATATACTTAGTGTAGCAAAAATATTTTTAAAATCTAATATATATATATTAAAGGAATTATGTAAATATGAATATACTTAATCTAACAAAAAAAAAAATTACCCTTATTACAATGATCACGTAGTATAACATTTATGAACACATAGTATAACATTTATATACATGTGTTTTTCAATTAGTTGATGGACAAAAAACAAAAATCATGCACAGATACAAAAGTTATGAACACACATTTTTAAATGGTTGTTGAACATGTAGTACATGTTTTATGAACACACAATACAAGTTTTATGAACACGTAAAATACACATTTTCATATAATATGATCATGTCTTTTTTTCTCCGTGTTCATAAATTCAGTATGTGTGTTCATAAAAACGTATGTTCTCACATTTCACATATTATAAGCATGCATTATGATTTGTTGCGTTCTCTATTTTTTATTGAAAAACTTAAATATGTATAAATATGCATGTCAAGGGTTATACACACATAATGTACATGTTATGGACATATCTACCTATATATATATATAGGTAAAGCCTAAATCTTACGTGTATCCTTACATAATTATTCAATTAACAAATATAATGTGTCATCAATTATGTAAGCTATCTCAGTATGTAAAATATTATATAATTAATTATGTAATTACTTGTAATAAATTACATTATAATTTGTGTGTAAGTAGCGAGAATAGATGGTTGAGTTTGTTTTGATTTTTTATCCTCATCATATATTATTCAATAAACAAATATCAAAACATATAGAAAATAAAAGATTATAGGTAAAAACTGTAATTATTCTTGATAAACTAAATTTATAATTTTCTTTATAAGTAAGGCGAGAATAGATGGTTAAGTGAAATTTTTTCTGGTTTTAATTTTTTCTTTAATTTGCGAAATCAAGTATAATTTTTTAAACATGTATTTTTGTGGGGGGAAAATTTAACTTATTTATAATAAAATTAATTATTATGTTGTGATTTCATTAAATCATACAGAGTATGTATTAACACCACGTTTAATTCATATACGTGCAACCATCGCACAACCATTACCGATCGCATCATCTAGCCTTTTGAAAAATATTATAATAATATATCGGTCTGGTGACTCCAGTTTAATTATATATTTATTTTTTAATTAAATAAGTTTATTCTAAAAACAAGCATAAAATCTTAATGTGATAAATTTTGGTAAAAAATAGAATACAATTGATCATTTTTCAGTTCTAAGCGTATGGTTTCATTAGACGATAATGGAACATTGTAATTCATCTTCAAAATTGAGTGTATTATATATTTTGAATATTCGATCTACCACTTCTGCATACATGTTAGATTTAATTTTGTAACTTTATTTTTTCTAATATATAGATAGTTTTTATAATGATATAGGTACTAATTAATAAATTTTTATTTTTATATAACTATAATTAAATAATATATTATTTATATTTAACCAATCCCGTGCATGATACGGGCACTATGCTAGTGTATTTCTATTTTATAAGTCACTTGCATCAATTGAGATAAATATTAAATATTTGTATTTTGAAGTAATCTACTATATAATTACTAAAGCAGAATACTGACTGCGCCACGTGGCGCCCGTAGAATGAGCCCAAAATTTACGCTGTCACGTGGCGCCTCTGTATTCAATTTGCCACGTGTCACCCTTATATTTTTTTGACAGATATGTCAAAAAATTAATAAAATAAAATAAAATTACTATCTATAATAGCCGAATTTACACACGCTTCCCAATTATTTTGTTCTACTTTTTTTCCATAAATATTTTGAAAATATAATTTTACCTTTTAAAATATGAAAATATATAACAAGTATTTGATCATTTCCTAATATGAAGGGATCAAATAAATCACACAATTTTCTTCCATAAATACTTTGAAGATATAATTTACATTTTTAAGCATCTAAATAATAATCCGATAAATAAATTTCATGATAAACCAATTCGTACAGGGCACGAGAATTAAACTAGTGCAAACTATTAAGATTGTATATGCCGTGGTTATAGGAATCTCTTGAACTAAAGATATCAATCTTGTTAACATTTTCCAAATCAGGTTTGAGATTTGTTAACTCGTATAGTATAATATAATGCCCATGTGATTTTTTTCAAATATTCAGGATTTGTAATTGTGGAAATAAGAAATGAAACTAATTTCACTCTAAAAAATGATGAAACCAAAACCATTGTATAAATTCAGCAACAACTTTAGTGATTGTCAATGATTTTAGGTTAAATTTTCATTAGACTTGTACGTTAGACTTTATACACGTGTTGCTTTTAGACGGACACGTCCATTATCCGAAAAACTTTAAGAGCATTGTTGGATATTTATTGTCATTGTAATGTGTTCTTTCATGTAGGATTAATTATCCAAAATAACACAAGTTATCACTAAAATAGTTGGTGATATTTGATCAATAAGCCGTTCTATTTGGGCATTTAGAGAATTGACAGAAACATTGTTTTCAAACAGAAAATGTGGGGTTGACCGAAGACTTTCAAGGTAGAAGAAGACATGCATGACGAAGATCTGAACTCTGAAGAACGGTCTATGCAGGTTGGCATCTTCTTTGTGAAATGACTTATTTTCGTCCAACTTCATGTTTTCCCGTTCAGATTGTTTTCTGATTCACAACATATAATTTAATGTGGTTACTCCAAATTGTGTACATTATTGTAACTCCATTTTGGTATATAATGATCCATATAATTTTTTATTTCAGATTATAATATCATGTTATACAACTTTTTATAGTATGAAACATTGCCCTTCGTGAAAAGGATTTGATGGAAACCTTGAAAATATCATACAAACACCAATTATCAATAGAGCACCCGAGTTTTGAATAGGACCTTTTGTTTTGTTCAATCGATATTGGGGTTGTGCAAAGATCAATTAGAAAGCACAATAAAGATTCATCGTGAATTTAGTTTGCAATCTTCATGTGGGTGTTCGATCTTGTAGTTTTGCAATTTCGATGTAGTGCCTTAATTATTGTGCTTAGGATTTACCTGCATAATTTACCTATCAGGTATTTTGTTTATACTTTTTCCTTCCTTAAATGTTATTCAAATCAGGATTATTGTTAGTATATATGTTGAATATTATTTCTTAATACGACTCCTTTAACTAATCAATTTTAATAAAGCTGTTAAAATATAATTAAGAAGGTATTTCTTGGCGGATCGATCATGGATAATGGACTTTAATTCGTGTTATATCAAATATACTGTGTCATGGTAGCCTGGCTTTTCATATTGGTATGTGAGTTCATCAATCTTTATCAAAATCTATTTTTCGTATATGTGGAGATAAACTTCTCACGAGACTAAATAAAATTATTATATAAAGTTGATGAGTTTATCTTTTTATTATTAATTAATTTTAGGATGAATTTTATTTAATTTGTATGATGGGCTTATATGCGCGTGTGTACCTACGACATATCCCTGTTATTGACCCGGCCACCAGACTTTAACACAAGAGCGGTTTCGATCTGGGTTCATGTCCTCGTTTGTTTCAACTTAGTACGCCATGAGGGCGTGATATGGCCTACCTCGTTGGATTGGTCGGCCTCACATTGTTTGAACTTAGCATGTTGATGGCACCCGAGGAGGGACGTGATACGGGGTTAGCCGAGTAGAAGATGGATCTAGGCAACGGATCTCAAAACAAAAGAAAACACAAGATTAGAACAATAGCGGAAGTGAAACTAATGGATAGGATAATAGATAGAACCAATAGAAACGACGAGAAAACCCGCTTGCTTGATAGCAAGGAACCTTGTCGAACGATCTACCAACCCGATCTCTACAACGCCACACAACCAAGAATCGCTGACGAACTTGGAGCACGGAGAGGATTGCTTATGAGTACGAAATCACCAACTCCAGAGGGACTTGACAAAGACGAAAACAACTAAGCAGGAAAGAACAATCGATTGAGACTCTCACGGGGAGTCGAGTTTTCAAAGCAAAAACCAAGCTCTGTTTTTGTGTTTTAACAATGTGAGAAATCTAACTAATGAAGAAGACAAGGGAGGCCTTAAATACCCTAGGAGGGCCGGCCCTAGCTTCCCAAAAACGGGCTACAATTGTTCCAAAAATACCCGAAAATAGAAAACTGAAAATAAATAATTAATAATCCTAAAAATATCTAATGCAGAAATTAATAAGATTATTAAACATAGGTAACGTTGACCATTAAAGTCAACGCCTTGACTTTGGACTTGTCCTCTTCGTCATGTGATAGTGCATGTGCCATAAACGTCTCCAACTCTTGACGCAGTTCCTTCGACCTTGACCTAGTGATCGGTCCATCAAAGGTTGGCACTAATGGCGGGGTCGATTCCTCATCATTCTCCCCTTCTTGAAAAGGACTCGTCCTCGAGTCATCAACATCAGCGGTTGCATAAGGGGTAAGATCACCGACATTGAATATCGGGCTCACGCCATAGTCATCGGGCAGCTCCAACACATAGGCATTGTCGCCTACTCTCTTCAGCACCTTGAACGGTCCATCACCTCTGGGAGACAGCTTCGACTTCCTCTGCTCTGGGAACCGCTCCTTGCGCAGGTGTAGCCACACCAAGTCGTCGGGCTCGAACAACACTTGACGCCGGCCGTGATTAGCTCGGGCTGCGTTCTTCGCTGCAGTAGCTTCCAAACGAGCCTTAGTCCGCTCGTGCAGCTCCTTCATGAACTCAACCTGTCTATCAACATCAAAGTCTGCTCGTTCCGGTAAAGGCAACGACTTAAGATCCAAAGGGGTTAGGGGATTCAAACCATACACACATTCAAAATGGGACATATTAGTAGAAGAATGAATAGTCCTATTATAAGCAAACTCAACATGTGGTAAGGCTTCTTCCCAATTTTTCAGATTAGATTTAATAACAGCCCTAAGGATATTACCCAATGTACGGTTAGTGACCTCAGTTTGTCCATCTGTCTGGGGGTGGCTAGCAGTAGAGAACAACAACTTAGTACCAAGTTTACCCCACAAAGTCTTCCAAAAGTAACTCAGAAATTTGACATCCCTATCACTCACAATAGTACGAGGTACACCATGCAACCGAACAATCTCTCTAAAGAACAAATCAGCAACATTCCTAGCATCATCAGTTTTATGGCATGCAATAAAGTGAGTCATCTTAGAGAACCTATCAACAACCACAAATATAGAATCTCTCCCCTTCTTAGTCCTAGGCAATCCAACAATAAAATCCATACTAATATCAACCCAAGGAAAGCAAGGAATAGGCAAGGGAGTATAAAGACCATGCGGTTTTGCCTTAGATTTAGCCTGTAAGCACTCAACACAGCGTTTGATAAAATTCTCTATATCCCTAAGCATGTGTGGCCAATAGAAATGAGTATGCAACATGTTATAAGTCTTATCTCTACCAAAATGACCCATCAATCCACCTCTATGGGACTCATCAACAAGTAACAACCGTAGAGAACAAACAGGAATGCACACCTTATCAACTCGAAACAAGAATCCATCAAACAAGAAAAACTTATCAAATGAACCATTTTCCACACAATGCTTATAAATCACTCCAAAATCAGCATCCATATCATACAACTCCTTAATATAAACGAATCCAAGGACCCGAGCATCCAAAGTAGTCAAGAGTGTATGTCTCCTAGAAAGGGCATCAGCTACAACATTATCTTTTCCTTTCTTATACTTAATCACATAGGGAAATGTTTCTATGAATTCCATCCACCTACCATGCCTCCTATCCAACTTATCTTGACTCCTAAAATGCTTTAAGGACTCATGATCAGTTTTAAGCACAAATTCTCTAGGCCAAAGGTAGTGTTGCCAAGTTTTCAGCACTCTAAACAAGGCATATAATTCCCTATCATAAGTAGAATAATTCAAGCATGCACCTTTCAACTTTTCAGAAAAGAAGGCAATAGGCTTACCTTCCTGCATGAGGACTCCTCCAATACCAATGCCAGAGGCGTCACACTCTACTTCAAAGGGGCGAGTGAAGTCAGGCAGAACCAGCAATGGCGCGTGTGTCAAACGATCCTTGAGAGTCTGGAATGCCTTTTCTTGAGCTTCACCCCAACGGAACGGAGTATTCTTCTTTGTGATCTCTGTCAGCGGGGCTGCAATGGTGCTAAAATCTCGAACGAACCTCCTGTAGAAGCCAGCCAGGCCGTGGAAACTGCGCACGTCACCTAGGTTCCTCGGGGTCGGCCAGTCACGGATGGCTTGCACCTTCTCTTGATCCACTTGCAGTCCATGAGCACTCACTACAAAACCAAGAAACACAACTCTGTCAGTGCAAAAATCACACTTCTTCAGATTTCCATACAACTGTACATCTCTGAGAGTGGATAAAACTTCCCTGAGGTGCTCTGTATGTGCTTCCAAAGATTTACTGTAGATCAGAATATCATCAAAGTAAACTACAACAAATCTACCAATAAAAGATCTCAAGACATGATTCATAAGACGCATAAAAGTAGAGGGGGCATTAGTCAAACCGAAAGGCATAACAAGCCACTCATACAAACCAAACTTCGTCTTGAATGCTGTCTTCCATTCGTCTCCTTCCTTCATCCGGATTTGATGGTATCCACTGCGAAGATCGATCTTGGAGAAGGTGGAGGCGCCATGGAGCTCATCCAACATGTCATCGAGCCTGGGGATCGGGTGCTTGTACTTGATCGTGACGTTATTAATAGCCCTGCAATCAACACACATACGCCAAGTATTGTCCCTTTTGGGGACGAGTAAGACAGGCACAGCACACTGGGATCGGCTCTCTCTAACATACCCTTTATCTAGAAGGTCCTGGACTTGGTTCTGGATTTCCTGGGTCTCAGTAGGGTTCATCCTATAGGCAGGCCGGTTGGGTAGGGTAGCACCGGGAATCAGGTCTATTTGGTGCTCAATGCCTCTAATAGGGGGTAGGCCAGGGGGTATCTCATCCGGGAACACATCAAGGAACTCAACTAAAAGGGTCTGGACAGCAGCTGGGAGTGTAGCTCGATCGTCGTCACCTAACAGGGTATAGGCCTGACAAAGGGACATGAGGGCGACGTCCGGGGGAAGGTAATCTACCAGGTGGTCTCTGCTGGATGCTAAGAGCACTCGGCTAGGGGTAGAGGCGAGGGTGAGGTCGGTCCGTGTGGAGGCAGTGGATGGTTCGGCTGGGGATTTACCCTTACGCTCGGCCTCTCTTTTCTTATCATAAGCCTCAGCCACTTGAAGCGGCGACATCGGTTTCAACACCACCTTCCTACCACGAAACTCAAAGGCATGTTGGTTAGTACGTCCATCATGAATAACATGTCTATCAAATTGCCAAGGACGACCTAACAAAATATGACAAGCTTGCATAGGAACAATATCACATAAAATTTCATCCTCATAAGTTCCTAGCTTAAGTGTAATCTTAGCTTGCTTATTCACCTTGAGTTCACCACAATCATTCATCCAATGAAGTCTATAAGGTCTAGGATGCAAAAAAGTAGGGAGTTGCAGTTTATTAACTAATTCAACACTAGCAATATTACAACAATTACCACCATCAATAATCATGTTGCAAACTTTCCCTTTAACAAGACATCTTGTATGAAATAAATTCTCACGCTGATTATCATCACAAGGAGCCTGATTAACATGCAAAGTCCTCCTAACAATCAATGAATCACCATGCTCATATTCAATAAAATCCAAATCATCATCATTGGCATGCTCATTCATATCATGGCTAGCAACTAAATTTCCATGCTCAGTGTCAGACTCAGACTCTAACTCACCCAAATGATTAATCATCAAAATACGAGTATTAGGATAATCCTTCATGTAATGACCCTTTCCTTGACATTTAAAGCAAGTGATATCTCTAGCTCTAGGAGGAGGGTCAGCAAGGTTACCTCGTGTAACTGCAGGGGCGGGCCGTGTGGGCTGCTGTGGTGCGGTGGAGGTAGAGGGGTGCGTACCACGAGAATTCTGCTCATTGCCGCGAGGCGGACCGGTTGCTGGGCGGGATCTCTGGTGTCCGGTGCGGCCCTGCTGCTGGTCGGGACGCCAGCTTTGGCGTTGTGGCACCGTGCGGTGTTGTTGGGAATAGCTGGACTTGAATTGTCTCTCCACTTTAATTGCTTGGTATAGCAAATCTGTCATGGTAGAATATGGATACAATTCTATAGTGTCAGCTAAATGAGGATGCAAGATACGTAGATACCTGGATATAGTGGCCTCTTCATCTTCGACGACGTTGCCGCGTGCCATGGCTATCTGCATATTGTTGTAGACCTCTTCAACACCTAAAGAGCCTTGCCTCATAGTCTCCAAACGGTTGCGGAGAACTCTATTGTGGTGGTGGGGAACGAAGCGAGCCCTCATCATAGCTCTCATCTGGTTCCATGTGTTGACCGGAGGGTCCATGGCTTGTCTTCGAGCCTTCACAACAGAATCCCACCAAACCAAAGCATAACCAGTAAATTCAAGAGCAGCGAGTTGTACCTTTTTATGTTCAGGGAAATTGTGGCAACCCCAAATCTGCTCAATCTTCGTCTCTCATTCAAGGTAGACGTCTGGATCACACTTTCCATCAAAAGCCGGGATCTTCACTTTGATCCGTCCAATGCCGTCTTGTTCGGCTTCACGGCGGCGGGGCTGTCCGCGGTCATTCCGGGGGCGGTAAGGACGCCACTCATTACGCTCCTCGCGCTCATAGTCCTGCATATCATCATCACCCCATAAACTAGAACGCATCGACATAGGAGGGGACTCAGACCTATCACGAGGGGCGGGATGCCGAATCGGGCGTATGCGGTCGGTGCCAGTGGCTAGCGGTTGGCGCCGCTTGTCCATCGCCGCTTGGTAGGCCGTGGCTTGGTCGACCAAGGGCTCGGTGGCGGGAAGCGGTGCGCTATGCGATGGACCAATGTGTTCCTGCACAGCCGGGAGTGGGTTGGAGCGGGTCTCCAACGAGTCAAACTTCGCAGACAACTGCACGACTGTAGAAGCCAACTGTTGTAGCATCGCCTGCATATCGACATGGGAACCATTTGCAGTAACTTGTTCATCACCGGAACCTGTCATGATCACCACTTAGACGAACACAGAAAGACGTTAAGGTTAGGAAAACCAAAAAAACTCTCAAGTGTTTGCACTCGGTGATTGTACCACCTGCGAAGTTAGGCTCGTAAATGACAAGTTCTCTATGTGCTCAAGATACGCAGCAAATCAAGGTCAAGCAGAGATGTAGTAGACAAGACAAGTAGATGTACGACGAAAATGACTCAAACAAAAGCGAGACTAGAGAACGACTCAACAAGGAAAGCGACACAACTATAGTCACAAGAATGAAATGCAACTAAAGATGGGGCTATATATGTGTTTCGAACTCAAGAAATGCGAATTGCAAGTCAGAAAGACGTACCTTTGTCGACTCGGAACGAAGCCAATTGGAGCCGAGAGTGACCCGAGGGAACGGAAGGGGGAAGGGGTTCGGGCAAGAGGGGGTAGTGCTCGACTGAGGGCAACCCGGGGTGGGACCCGGTCGGGTTGGGGTCGGGTGGGGTGGACTGAGAGCAACCCGGGGTAGGACCCGGTCGGGTCGGGGTCGGGAGGGGTGGACTGAGAGCAACCCGGGGTGGGACCCGATCGGGTTGGGGTCGGGTGGGGTGGACTGAGAGCAACCCGGGGTGGGACCCGGTCGGGTTGGGGTCGGGTGGGGACAGGCCGGGTGGGGCTCGACTGAGCGGAACCCGGGCAGGACCCGGTCGGGTGGAGGCCGGGTGGTGGCGACTGAGCGCAACCCGGGGTGGGACCCGGTCGGGTTGGGGTCGGGTCGGTGGCAGGTACGTGAGGGCTGGGTTAACTGAGGCTCACCCGGTCTGGACCCGGTCGGGTTGTGGCCGGGTACTGTTGCGGCGACAAAGAGGTCCGAAAAAAAAAATCTGAAACGGAACCCTAATTTTTTTAATTTTTTTTTTATATTTCGAAAAAAAAAATTCTAAAAAATTCTCAAAAATCCCAGATGCCTTTTCCTCTTTTTTTTTTTTGAATTTCGATAATGCTTTTTTTTTGATATAATTTTCTTTTAGGCAACTTGTTTTCCTGGGATATTACACCATAAAGATAAAATAAAATCTCTAGAAAATCAAGCAAGTATCTTGAAGATTACCAAAATTGAACAATCGGATCTCTGGCGCGCACGAACCTGGACGCCGTCGTGTCTTGCTCGCCAAGCTAGGGTTCGAACAACAATGGTGGAAGGGGGGGGGGAATTTTTTGTTGATTTTTGGACGGTTTTGGTATGTTTTTGTGGATCCTCGTAGTCACAATCAACCGCAACGAACTCCTTTCCAAGACAAACAAGAGCAAACAATCAGTCAGACTAACAATTCACTAATGTGACTCAAACAAAGAAATTCAATTGACGATTGAAAACAGGAAGATCCAATTTTTGATGATGAATCTGGAACCGTCAAAGGCGATCCGAAGCCGCAAAGCTCTGATACCAAATGATACGGGGTTAGCCGAGTAGAAGATGGATCTAGGCAACGGATCTCAAAGCAAAAGAAAACACAAGATTAGAACAATAGCGGAAGTGAAACTAATGGATAGGATAATAGATAGAACCAATAGAAACGACGAGAAAACCCGCTTGCTTGATAGCAAGGAACCTTGTCGAACGATCTACCAACCCGATTTCTACAACGCCACACAACCAAGAATCGCTGACGAACTTGGAGCACATAGAGGATTGCTTATGAAGTACGAAATCACCAACTCCAGAGGGACTTGACAAAGACGAAAACAACTAAGCAGGAAAGAACAATCGATTGAGACTCTCACGGGGAGCCGAGTTTTCAAAGCAAAAACCAAGCTCTGTTTTTGTGTTTTAACAATGTGAGAAATCTAACTAATGAAGAAGACAAGGGAGGCCTTAAATACCCTAGGAGGGCCGGCCCTAGCTTCCCAAAAACGGGCTATAATTGTTCCAAAAATACCCGAAAATAGAAAACTGAAAATAAATAATTAATAATCCTAAAAATATCCAATGCAGAAATTAATAAGATTATTAAACATAGGTAACGTTGACCATTAAAGTCAACGCCTTGACTTTGGACTTGTCCTCTTCGTCATGTGATAGTGCATGTGCCATAAACGTCTCCAACTCTTGACACAGTTCCTTCGACCTTGACCTAGTGATCGGTCCATCAAAGGTTGACACTAATGGCGGGGTCGATTCCTCATCAGGACGATTCGAAGACCACCAAGACGACCCCCAATGGCGCCCATGAGCGACTCCTTCACGTCGCTCAAGTGTCAGGCGTCGTCATCAACGCACCCCCAAGGATGGCGCAAGATTCGAAGACCACCAAGGCGACCCCCAAGGGCACCCATGAGCAACTCGTTCATGTCACTCAAGTCTCGACGTCGTTGCCAACGGGCCCACTCAAGTGACAAAGCAACCGAACCTAAGCGGAGTACGAGGCCACGCCACAACAGAGGTCCACGAACGGCCACCAGACCATACACCAAATGCTGACCCCGGGAGTGCACAATGCTCAATAAGATTGCACATGTTGTGCACAACCGTGCGTTTGGTGTTTTTCCGAGTTTTTCGCCCGAATTCAATTTGGATATTTTCAATTCATTTTTAATGTTTTTAATTATTTATAGGAAATTAGGTTAGTTTATTTTCTATGCTTTTAAAACTCTAGTATTTTTTAAGTACGCTCTTTTCTTCTTTAGAATAGATTGAAAGACACAAGCATCTGGCTAGCTAGGTACTTGCGTGGTTTCCATCCATCCCATTGTTATTATTGTTTTGGATTATTGTTCTTGCTTTGAATCTTGGATTGAGTTCTTGAGCATTCGTGTTCGTTTCAATCAAGTAAAGGAATCTGGATCTTGTCTCCAAGACGGGACTAAAATCAAATGTGACGAAGGGAGTTTATTCATATATCACCGCCATGAGGACGTGATACAGCCGAACTAGTCGTTTCACTTATCAACCTAAAGACATGTTGTCAAGTATTAACTAATTCAGACTGTTGTACTCAAGGACAGAGCTAGAGGGGGCTACATCCCCCACTCCCGCTCCCCTCCGCCGAACCCCTTAGACTCTGTTGGATTTTATATCTTTAATATTTAATTCTATAATATAAGATAAAACAAAGAATAAATAACAATAAAAATCCTGACTTAGTGATTTTTGTGTTGTAACTTGTGTAAGAAGATAACAATAGGTCATGAGTTCAATTTCTAACAACTCTCCTATTTTTTCTATTTTTTATTTTTATTAAAAGGAAATTAAAAATCTTATATCATTTAATATTTTTTAGGTATTCAAAAAATATGTATGGTATAGATTTTCAAAAGTTAAGTTTTTGATTAGTTAATTAGACTGATGGAATGTTGAATATCAGTTGAATATTTTATTTTATTTTATTTGAAGTAGATTGTTTTTTTGTTTATACTTTTAAAAATGGACAAGTATGATATTTGGAATAATTAAGAGGAAATCAATTCAAGTAACGAGTCTCAAAATGTTGATATAAGTGTGGATGGATCGTACGAGCAAAATGTTGAGTTTGTTTTAAGCGTTTTTAACCCCCCTTATAAACATTTCTGACTCCGCCACTGGTTGTACTTAAAGAGGTGTGTGGCGATAAACGACATTTTACATCGAAACTTAGGACTAAAACATGATTAATATATAAGTCTGAGTGACTTTCATTTATTAAAAAGTCAAATTGCAAGCAACTTTCGGTAAATAGAGCTAATAGTCCTACAAGTGTGTAGAGACTCTTAACTAATACCTCCTAATCCATATTACGTGTATAATTGAACGTGATGTTAAAACGAAACGAAAGCGAAATATCATAGCGAAGGAGACCTTACTATTATACTACTAAAGATCAATCATGGAATTTAGACATAAATACATTCTCGTGTTTGTTGGCCGATTTACGGAATGAATATGAACGAGTGGTTGACATGTGCCATGACGTATGTCACCTGACCTCCATGATAATGTAATTACTATCTATATAAACCAAATCAGACTTTTACAAATCTGAGAATTATTTTCTCGTTATAATAGTCAACATTTCTTAAAGTTGCATGAAATGTTAGTTAGAAAATTGGGTTGGACAGCTGATACAATTTGTATTTAACTTAAGATTTGGGTTTGAAATCTTGGGGCTATTTTCTGGATTTTCCCCTCAAAGAAATCTTTGAACCATTCATGAAACACAAGTGAGAAAGCAAATGATTTTGAACCCGACTCCAGCACGTTAATTTACTGAAAGATGGTTTCGTTTTTTTTATACATAAGTCAATTACCAATGTAGCTCTCTCGTTCACTAGCTTGCAACTATATACTCCGTATTACTCCTTCTATATAAAAAAAATTATCATTTTAGAATTTGATACACTTATTAAGAAATACAATGATTATCCCATATTCTCATAATTTTTTCTTAAAATTTTTAATTATTTAATAATCCATCTCAATTATAACCAATAAACATAAATAATTTGTATAAAAAGAGTAAAAAAATACAATTTTCAATGTCAAACCTCGTAACTCACCAATAAATTATTACATAAACACCTAAAATGAAAATATTTTCTTTACAAAAATTATAAACTAAAATGACAATATTTTCAAAACGGATGGAATAATTAACATCTTTAGCACTTGTTATGAAAGTCAAAAAAGGCAACTCAGACGGTACAATTTGCTAAAATAAGTTCATTTATGGTACATGAAGCTAAAACTTGCACAATTAGGAGTCAAGGGGGCTACTAATTAATATATCTTCAAGTCCTTGTCTCCTTAATTGTACGTTAAGATTTGTCAAAACATGAGAGTATTGTTGGAATCCGAACGAGTTAGGATAAAAACATAATACGGAGTAATATATAAGTGAGGATAAAATTCCTATCAATTAGCTTAAGTTTTTGCAAGTAATTAAACATAGTCTAAACCTTCAACCTATAGATACACTTTTTTTATACAAAAAAGTAATTAGAATAATCAATTACCAACAAAATGGGTAGTAGACTATCCTATATATAGCATCTTGAGGGATAAACCGAAGCAAAAAAAGTCCTTAGAAAGTCAAGTGGCAAGGACCAAACGGCCTAACTTAACACATCTATCAACCACACAGTTATAAATACACTTATATTTGGTTTCTTTTACCTATATATATAACCTTATAAATAAAATATCTATAAACTTAGCTACTCCGTATAAAGGTGCATTTTGTTCCATGCCATTTTGTATTGACTATTGATCCATTATGATCGAAAATGGTTCACCACTTCACCATTTATATTTACAAGAAAAGAGTTCATTACATATGTAGCTAGCTAGTTAGAATTATACGGTACGTGAAATTAATATTTTATCCGTTTTACAATATTTGAATTTTTATTAATTTCATAGTTTTTAAGACAAATTGAAATTTGAAATGATATGAGTTTTTTAAAAGTATTTAATGAAGATCGAATGTGACTATAGTTAGAGTTAATAAACAAACTTTTTGAAACTAAACCTAACTATATTTAAAAAATTATATTAATAACATATAAAAAGTCAAATAATATGAATCAAGAATTATAATTAAAAGTATCAAATATTGTGAAACGAAATACTATTTAATATATAATTGGAAATCGATCCTCACGAAGTACTATTGATCATTGGGTTAAATGTTATAATTGTACGGTTTTTACATACAAGACATAATTGCCGGAACTCAATCAAATACCGCAGTGATATATCAATCGGTTAAAAATTAGGAGAATAATTCTGAATGGGACATTATATAATATGCTTGAGGGACAAGTGATCAACAAAATAAAAAGGCTAGCTAGTCTAAACTCTATAGCCGTCTTGAAATAGATATTAAAAACCACAACTTCAGAGTTGAGATACAAATTAAATAAATAGACCAGTCTAAGCTCTTAAAGTCTCAATTAACATAAGGTTTTGGATATATATATATATATATAGTATAGTACGTATTGCTTAAGCATAACTCGTTTTAATTGACATGTGCTAATTAACCGAGGGACGTGACGTCAAGATCTCGATTAATTGTTGCTTAATTACACAAGCCTTAGTTAATATAATGTACACCTACATGTGTCTATATAGATAAAGAAAGACCCTAGCTCTAAACCACCATAATTCCTTGAAGGTTTCTTTCCACAGGCCATGTCAAAAAGTCTTCTTGTTGAGGTTTTTTATTTACTACTCCCTCAGTCTCATATTATTTGTCCTGTTTGACTTTTATACACTATTTATAGTTAAAGATGATTTTTAAGATTTCTTTCAATATATAAGAAAAAACATAGTTATATGGGGTCTTGTTTAATTCGTCTTAAGAAATACTTTGATAATATCAAAAAATTATAATTTTTATTAATATGTAATTAGATATATTAACTATACAAAACTCGTCTTGACAAATGTGTCCAGTCAAAACAAGACAAACATTATGAGACAGAAGGAATAGTAGGCTTCCCCGTGTGAAAGGGGTCAATTTTTACTTTCTACGCACGGGTTGAATTTTTTTATTTTTTAATAGGAATAATTAATTAGATTTTATATGTGTGAAAATACTGCCTTTTTTTATTTCTAAATATATCTATAGTTTTGCATTTTTGTTGAAATTAATGTATATGTTTTTTTCTAGTACATGACTTTGAAGTTGTATAATGTAATTATTTATTTGTTTAGATGCATGTTTTGTATGATTTAGTATTATTTTAAAACGATAGAGTAATATGTTTGGTAATTGTTTTGAACTATATTATATATATATATGTATAGTTTTAACATTTTTATTTTTACTCTTTATCTATGTTAAAAGGATATTTTTAAATTATTTATGTATTTTTTTAAGGAACAAATTTCATCAGGTAGTTGTATTAATAAATTGCCTCAGTAGGCTAAGGTCTTCATATACATAATACATTTCCCATATATTAAATATTTGAGTGTTAATTAATTAACTTATGGAGTTCATGAAATTATGAGATTGTAAATATGTATGTAAGATATATATTTATTTAAAAAATATAAAGACCCAAAACACTACTTTATTGATTGAAGGGTTTATCTCCTTGTCGGCCCTCTACATCTCCAAAGTAACCCTCGAAGCCAAAACGTCATTAAAACTCGTCTCCTCCCTCCCATACTTTGATCTCTCGCAAAATCACTATAGTTGTTGTTCTATTGGCCATTTTGGAGCGTTATTGTTTTCATTCTGGTCTCCAATTGGAACGAGACAACACTCCCTTCCGAGGTTTGTAATTCGTTCATTCATGTATTAAAAAGTCTTTTCGACACTTATGAGAATCATCTAGTATGATAATTTATATATTCCTTTCATTGTACCTTGTGTGGATTGTATATCAAAATAGAAAGAAAAAAAGAGTTTCTGAGTGACTCACATGAGAGGGGGGATTTTAGTCACGTGAGTACGTGAGGGAGATCGAAATAGAGAGTTAGTTACAAACAAACGCGGCAAAAGAAAGAAACCAGCGCCAAATGCAATCAGAAAATTTCGCCATGCATACAGATAATCTCCATGTCATCATCTCTCTCAACGATCCGACTCTCTCCATCTCTCTTCCCCTTTCAAACCCTAATTTCCTCTAAATCTTCTTCTTTTTTGTGTTCTGGAGGATATATAGAAGGGCGAAAACAGCTACACACATTGAAGGGGCTGTTGATTGTCTTAATTGTACGATTTTATCGTTCATTGGCATGATCAACAGCCTCCCTTCAACTTTCTCCTCCGGATCTGTTTCGAATCTGGTATCAATCTAACAATTACACTCTCTTTTTTGTTGTTTCGTATCTGTATTTGAATCACCCGCCCTAGTATTTGTTTCAGAATGTGCGTGTTTGACACGATTTGAACCATTTCGTGTTGTTTTACCTACAATGTGTTTTGGGATGATTTCAATGATGGATCAATCATTCTTATCGATTATAACATTTGAATAAAAACTGTGCTTGAAATTGAGTTCTCGTGGTGTTAATGAGAGGAAATCAAGAGGTTGTTGTCAACTATTGACGCTCTTTATGAGTTTTCTTATGAAATATTGTTGATTGTTCCATTTATCCTCTTTAGGAGTGTGTATCCGTTGATCTGCTTGATTGAAGGAAATGAGAATGGAGTTCAATTAGGTCGTAGATACTTTAAGTTATACTGGTAGCTCGCTGTGCTATCAAACCCTAATTTCCTTTTCTTCTGTTGCTGCCGTTTTCGGTTTCCATTTCATGATCGATGTATTATTAACAGCTAGTATGCCAGTCTGAGCTTGTAAGGTAATTATATGTGTTGGCTTAATTTATACCTTGATTGGCTCTTGTATGTTAATGGATCTTGCTAACGTCTTGAGTTTTCTTTTCTGAATTGTTTATTAGTGATAAAATTCACCTAATTGTCACAAACAAAGCCATCTTAGATGTCTATTTGTCTCAGGTGGCAGCAGAGCTGTAAAGCTAAAAAACTCATCACTTACCTCATGGAATCCCAACTTGCAGATGAAAACAAAGGTCATGACGTTGATAAGAGCGACATATCTTCCCCAAACGAGAGATTATATTCGCGTGATTCATTGTCGTCCTCATCAGAACAGTCTTCTGACTTTGAAGAACCTTCTCAAGGCGAAAAATCACACATACTACTTTCTGTTCTCTTCTGATTTCTATAATGATGATTAGTTCATGAAACGCCAAGTTATCATTTTCAGGTGGTGCTGTGAGCAAAGACGAAGAACTTGATCAAATGACACAGCAACCAGGTGGGGAAAGCATCTTACAATCGCCTCCATCTCAGACAATGGAGCGACCTCCAGACAGTTCTGAATCCAGGATCCCTTCATATGTGTTTGCAAGAAATAAGTCAGGCAACCCAGGGGACTGGAGTATTACTTCAAACGAGTCGTTGTTCAGCATTCAGATGGGCACCACAAGTTTTACTCATGACCAGTTTAGTTGGCTTATGAAATCAGGGGAATTGAATGGGGAGGGCTATAAGAATCTGGATCCACATCATCCTACTTCTGAAGATTTGCATGCATCAGGAGATGAAATCTCCTCGGTTGTGCCTGCAGAGTCGCCTTCAGAACCGACTAACACTGAGAAATCAACTGATTTCAGCACAAGCACTGAAGTAGCTGCTGTTAATGTGGAGGGTGACCCTGGTGCTGAATCGGCTGCTGGGGATAGGAAACGTGAACCGGAGGTAGAGATAGATCATAATTCAAACACTAAGGCTTCTCCTACTGAGGAACAAACCCGCCATTCTGCTCGTGGTTCAGATGCAAGTGGTCAATCTTTTGCAATTCCGTTGTAAGTTGAAACCAACTCTTAGACTCCTGATTCATTAGGTGCAAGTGCAACCATTCTTCTGTGCTCTGCCTTCAACTTTTCTGCTATACTTGTGCATTTGACATTTATGGCTGCACATTCCTCAATGGTTTCAGGCTTGTGGGGGATGTAGACGGAGGTGGTTCGGTGAAATCAGGGCGTGCTCCTCAAGAGAAATCACAAGGGGAAACACAGACACAACCACCACAGGAAACCTCTTCTGTAAATGCAGATCAAGTACATGCAGAAACCGGGGAAGCAGCTCAGTCTCCTTCCTGGATTAGTCGTTGCATCTCCTTTTGTTCATGCCGATAGAGAGGAAAAAAGATAAGAAACCCCTTTGGCTTCCGGAACTAAACCAAGCTTAGCTTATTAGATTTCATATCACTGTAGTTTTCCCTTCTGTTTTCTGCCAATCTGCCATAGATTTATTAGAAATAGTTGTGTGGCTTCAGGTGTAGTTGGCATAGGCTGTTGAGATTACCTCCCTGTGATCCCTTGACGTTTTTTTTTATAAAATTCAAATGGGTTCATTTTTATAGGAGAAAAGGAAACAAAGTAGCACAAGTTCATTGTCTTCATCTTCTTCAACTTAACAGCTGGATTGTGTTCAAGTTTCAGCCAGAAATGGAGCCAAAACCACATTTGTCTTTCTACTTATTCGCCTTCAAATACACATATTCAAAATTAAAAGCTACTAGTTTTTGAAATCTGACATATCCTAACATGCCAAGATCTTATGTTCTAGGCTGTTGTAAATTTGAGGGATAATCGAACAGATTAACGCAAGAGAATGAGAACAAAGTTTGAGAGAGAAAAACGCCCCTTTAGGATTTCTATTGCTGCTATGGATAAAACAGTTACAAACCCTAATACAGTATTTATGCTCTCAAGAAAAAACCCGAAACGGATCCAAATACCCGTTACAGCCCCGGGCCTCCGGCCCGGGTCTTAGCTCCTGTTCGCTCGAGTAGGGCCCCCTTGCAGTACTTCTCGATTTTAAGTCAACAACAACAAACTCCACCTTGACGAAAAATCACCAACGACTCCAGGACCTTGTCTGCTGCACGGGGCTCCTTCTTCCTCTAGCACTGGAAGATATGGACTAAGTCCAAGCAATGCTTGAACTTGTCCGTGTTGACTGGCTTGGTCAACATGTCAGCTGCGTTCTCTGACGTATGCACCTTCTCAAGTAAGACTTCACCTGAAGCTGCCAACTCCCTGATCTTGTGAAATCTAACATCAATGTGCTTCGTCCTTGCATGGTACACCTGGTTCTTAGCCAGAAATAAAGCACTCTGACTATCACATTGTAACTGAACTCCACCTTGCTCAACACCAAGCTCCTCCACAAGTCCTCGGACCCAAAGTGCTTCCTTAGCTGCCTCTCCCAATGCCATGTATTCAGCCTCAGTAGTAGACAATGCAACCACAGACTGCAACACAGATCTCCAGCAAATAGGCCCTCCTGCAAGAGTAAAGACATACCCTGTAGTAGACCTCCTATTGTCGAGATCACCAGCATAGTCTGAGTCAACAAAACCCACAACCGCTGGATCACCATTCTGACCTCCAAACATGAGACCGTAGTCAGCAGTACCTCTCAAATACCTGAGAATCCACTTCACTGCACTCTAGTGATCTCTCCCAGGGTTAGACATATACTTGCTGACTTGACTAACTGCTTGAGCTAAGTCAGGCCTTGTGCAGACCATAGCATACATCAGACAACCAACTGCACTAGCATAGGGAACTTGTGCCATATCCCTGATCTCCTCATCAGTGCTTGGACACTGAGCTGATGAAAGTCTGAAGTGGCTCGCCAGAGGTGTACTTACAGGTTTGGCCTTTGACATGTCAAACCTGTTCAACACCTTCTCTGTGTAGCTCTTCTGAGACAACCATAGTCTCCTAGAGCTTCTCTCTCTGCGTATCTCCATCCCAAGGATCTTCTTTGCAGCACCAAGATCCTTCATATCAAACTCTTTGTCCAGAAAACCTTTCAACTCAGCAATATCTTTCATATTTCTCCCAGCAATGAGCATATCATCAACATACAACAACAAGAATATGGGGGAACCATCATCAAGATACTTAACATAAACACAACAATCATACTCACATCTCTGGTAGCCAATCTTCAGCATAAAGGAATCAAAACGTTTGTACCACTGCCTAGGAGCTTGCTTTAGCCCATACAAAGACTTCTTCAATCTGCATACAAGCTTCTCCTCCCCAGGCTGAGCAAACCCTTCAGGCTGCTCCATGTAGATCTCCTCTTCCAAGTTGCCATGAAGAAACGCCGTCTTCACATCCATTTGCTCTAGATGCAAATCCCAACTCGCTACCAATGCCAACACAATTCTGATAGAAGTGTGCCGAACCACAGGTGAGAAAATCTCATCATAATCAACTCCCTTCTTCTGTGAGTAACCCTTTGCTACCAGTCTAGCCTTGAACCTCACCCCTTCATTTTCTGACGTCCCTTGTTTCTTCTTGAATACCCACTTGCATCCTACTGCCTTCTTCCCTCTTGGGAGAGGGACAAGCTCCCAGGTCTGGTTCTTACTTAGACTCTCCGTCTCCTCTATCATGGCACCCATCCATCCTTCTTTCTCCTGACTTAAGATAGCCTCTCGAAAGTTGGATGGATCATCTGTACCAACTATAAGAGCATAGTTGACCATGTCTTCGTACCCAAACCTGACAGGTGGCTTGATAGTGCGCTTCTCTCTGCGGGCTGCCAGATTCTCCACTTGCTGCTGTTGAACATCTCTCTGCTCAGACTCAGCAGGCTGCTCATCAACTGTAGTTGTTGGTCTAGTGATCAACTCACCAGACTCCTCTACCTGTTCAGCTCTAGAACCAGTATCAGTCTCAATTGTGACAGACGTATATTCTGATCTTGCCTGCTGCAGCATATACTCCTCATCAAACACAATGTCTCGACTGATCACTCTCTTCTTAGCCACAGGATCCCATAACTTGAACCCTTTTACACCTTTCTCAAATCCCAAGAAGATGCACCTTTTGGACTTAGAGTCCAGCTTTGACCGCTCATCACTAGGAATCAAAGAATATGCAGGACAGCCAAAAACTTTCAAGTTTGATAGATCTATGTCTATTCCCGTCCATACCTCTTCAGCAACCTTCCCCTGTAGAGAACTTCTTGGTGATCTATTGATGAGGTAGACCGCCATGTTCACTGCTTCTGCCCAGAACTGCTTTGGAAGCCCTGCATTCAACCTTAGACACCTTGCCTTCTCAGCAATAGAACGGTTCATCCTATCGCTCACGCCGTTCTGTTGTGGTGTCTTACGCACTGTAAAATGCCTCTGGATGCCATGCTCCTCACAGAATCTCTGGAACTCTGAATCAGTATACTCTGTGCCATTGTCGGATCTCAGGTACTTCACCTTCCTCCCTGTCTGATTCTCTACCTCAGCCTTCCAAGTCTTGAACTTTCCAAAGACTTCAGATTTCTGCTTCATGAAGTAGACCCAAACCTTCCTGGAATAGTCATCAATAAAGATAACAAAATACCTGGATCCCCCAATCGACTGTTCTCTAGTTGGCCCCCATACATCAGAATGCACATAGTCTAGAAGACCCTTTGTGGTGTGCTGACCCGTCTTGAAGGATACTTTGGATTGTTTTCCCATCACACAGAACTTGCAGAATCCCATCTTGCAGCTCTTCAAACCATCCAGAAGACCACGCTTGTGCAATTCAGCCAATCCCTGCTCTCCAATATGCCCCATACGCATATGCCACAGGGCTGTGTTATCAGATTCAGACATAGCAGCTGCAGCTCCACCTACAACTGTACTCCCTATCAACCGATAGATGTTCCCTCCAGTAATCTGCCCCTTCATCACAGTCATGGCTCCTCTGCTTACCTTAACACAATCATTATCTGTTTTGTAACAGAATCCATTCTTGTGTAGAGTACCTAGAGAGATCAGATTCTTCCTTAAAGTTGGAATATGCCTTACATCAGTCAACGTCCTGACGATGCCATCATGCATACGCACCTTAATCTGCCCAATGCCAACAACACCACAAGTATTGTTGTCTCCCAACTGAACAGAGCCCAAGTTTCCAGCTTTATATGACTCAAACCACTCTTTGTTTGGAGTCATATGGAATGAACAACCCGTATCTAAGATCCATGAATCCGAGATATTACATGACGTTACTGAGAGCATATCTGAATCACCACTATCTGAATTTTCATTCTGAACCACGTTTGCAGACTTTGAAGAGTCTCCAGAATCCCTTGCACCGTTCTGCTTCTTGTTTGTGCACTCTCGCTTGTAGTGCCCTGTCTTACCACAGCCATAGCAAACAACCTTCTTTCTGTTCTTTGACTTTGACCTGTTCTTGCTCTTGCCATCAGATTGCTTCTCCTTGTCCTTCTGCCTTCCCCTATCCTGGTTGTTGCCAGCGTACAACCCATCTCCCTGAGACTTATCACTACTGGCATGTTGCCTTCTCTCGTTGTGTGCAACAAGCGCAGTAGTAACCGTCTCCAGACTTATCTCCTCCTTTCCTGCAGTGAGTGCAGTCACCAAGGTCTCATACGAAGGGGGTAAAGAACACAACAATATCATGGCTTGATCTTCGTCGTCTAGTTTGACATCCACACGACCTAGATCTCCAATAATCTGATTGAAAGCATTCACGTGCTGAACTACATCTGAGCCTTCAGACATCTTCAGCCCGTACAACCTCTGCTTGAGATACAACTTGCAAGACAACGACTTCGACATATACATCTTCTCTAATTTATCCCAAATCGACTTTGAGGTCTTGAGATCAATTACCTGGTATACGACTTCGTCTCCTAGACATAGACGAATTATAGACGCTGCCTTCTCTTGCATCTTATCCCAATCTTCTTGTTTGGTCGCCTCTGGTTTCGCCGCCACAAGTGCCTTCTGCATACCCTGCTGAGTTAGAAGATCCTTCACTCGCCGCTGCCAGAGCGCAAAATTCCCAGTTCCATTGAATCGCGGAATTTCGAACTTGAGGGAATTCGACATCACAACAATCGCTCTGATACCAGTTGTTGTAAATTTGAGGGATAATCGAACAGATTAACGCAAGAGAATGAGAACAAAGTTTGAGAGAGAAAAACGTCCCTTTAGGGTTTCTATTGCTGCTATGGATAAAACAGTTACAAACCCTAATACAGTATTTCTCGCGAGCCCGCTACAGCCCCGGGCCTCCGGCCCGGGTCTTAGCTCCTGCTCGCTCGAGTAGGGCCCCCTTGCAGTACTTCTCGATTTTAAGTCAACAACATAGGCTGACCATTTCGGAACACCCCCTTGATCTTATTCCTCATAGAAGTGCACAGCCAAAAGTGACAGTGATCCCACTCATTACAAATATGTTCATATTTGTTTACAATTTAAGGTGAAAAATTGGTCATTGCTTTGTCATAAAGCACCGAACTGAAACACACTGATTTGAATAAAATAGCACAGAGCAGGATTATGCATTCATTACATATAGTCATATAGATATATGCAGCTTCAGGCCGGCCTAAATTAAAGCACAATGCACTACCAGGTAAAGAGTAAAATGTTAAGCAAAAACTTGGCACAAACGGAAAATATCATCTTCCATGTTGAACTCAATGAGATATATGCTTTGTTTGGACCAAAGGAGTAAAGTTAAAGAGTAAAAACTTGGCACAAACGGAAAACTTGGCACAAACGGAAAACTTGGCACAATGCACTACTAGGTAAAGAGTAAAATTAAAGCACAATCCATAACCAAGTTGGGACCAAAGGACTCAACAGAATGAAACATAACCCCATTGCATGATGTTGTGTTGATAAGAGGTATTGATTGAAAACTTGCTAACACTCGTTCAGGGCATATCTCTTTCGCGCACAACACCTAGGATATAGTCTCCAGAAGTACCAGAATAGTTCCCCAAGGTCCAACATTAGCTGCAATGTAATCGGCTACCACATCCTTGAATAACCTGCCCACTCGATCACATATCTGCCATGAACCGAGGGCAACAATCAATTGTCGGATGGCCTAACAAAGGCATGCAAACAGGTGAGAGAGAGCATAAACTAAATAAACAATCAGGGAGGGCAACAAACATACAAACCTGGGGTTGAAAAACGAGGATCGATCATCTCTCTGAGCTTGAAAATGTTGATAACCTCATCTGAATTCAGTACTCCCTCCAACAACTTGATTTCAAGTTCAATACCCACTCAGCGTCCTCCCTCCAAAAATTTTTGACATCGCTGAACAAATAGGCATCATAAGACAATAGGATTGGTGCTTGTTCGGACTCCTGCAACACCAATTATTAGTAGCAGATTATGTTAGCAACATATTATCAAATCTATGAAGGCCATATGAATGTATGACGATATCTAAAATACTTGAAATAATCAGAGCATTATCATTCTCTTAATGGTATCTGAGCATTAATCCTTCCTTCAAAAAATTTGTTTTTTTTGCTGCTTTTGTTTTGCATGACCTCAATGGCAAACACCAGCAACACCATTCCTAATGAATACACTCCAGCCTCTCCATTCATTGTAGTCACCTTCTACAATGCCACAAAATTAACTCCCACAAATTATCTAGCCTGGAAAATGCAAATCAAAGCTCTTCTTGTTGGTTATGGTTTGTTCAAGTTTGTTGATGGCAGTTTTTTTGCGCCGTCGCCCACCATCAGCACCCCAAACTCAACCACGGGTGCCCCTATTGTCGTTACTGACAACCCGGAGTACTTGTCTTGGGTTCGCCAAGACCAACTCATCTTTGGAGCCATTGTTGGGACATTGTCACCCACCCTCAGCCAACTCCTTTCTTCCACAACCACATCGAAGGAAGCTTGGGATCTCCTCGAGACCACCTTTGCTCGTCCTACTCGATGTCATATCAAACAATTGAAAGATCAACTTCGTCATCTAACGAAGGATCCTCCTCCATCACTGAGTTCATGATATCTAAAATACTTGACATAATCAGAGCATTATCATTCTCTTAAGAATGCACTTAGTCTTGATTTGTGTACTCCACCTAAATTTTGTGTAATACCTCTTCCGAACACAAAAGATACTGTGTAATACCTCTTCCTAACACAAAAGATACCGTGTAATACCTCTTCCGACCTAAATTCAAGATAAATAAGAACAACTAACAATCACATATTATATTATAATCGTTACAATTATAGGTTTAAATCCTCCTCCCATGTTTTTATGACTTCAAGTGCCAATCCTATTAGGACAAAATATCAGAACTAAAAACAGAGTTCAATTAGAACAACTAACAAGCAAACATACTGTGTAATACCTCTTCCGACCTAAATTCAAGATAAATAAGAACAACTAACAAGCAAAGATACTGTGTAATACCTCTTCCGACTTAAATTCAAGATAAATAAGAACAACTAACAAGCAAAGATACTGTTCCGACCTAAATTCAAGATAAAAAAGAACAACTAACAAGCAATGATACTGTGTAATGCCTCTTCCGACCTAAATTCACGATAAGAAAGAACAACTAACAAGCAAAGATACTGTGTAATACCTCTTCTGAAACCTCTGAGACTTGATTTGCTTGAGCTCTACACAGGATTCAAAGGCGCGCGCGGAAAGTCATCGCGATTGTTGTTTGGAGGAGTGGCCGTCAAAGAAATTGGAAATGTGGAGAAGCGGAAGAAAGCGATCGAAGAGAAATCGAAAGAAATTGGAAATGTGGAGAAGCAGAAGAAAGCGATCGAAGAGAAATCGAAAGAAATTTGAAATGTGGAGAGAAGAGAGCGAAGTGAGAGAAATTCAGTTATGACTGAATTCTGTTAGCAGACAAGGCTAATACCTGAACCAGCTGGCCGTCTCGGTGATTTTAGACGCCTTGTTTTAAAATTAAAAAGATTAGGCCCTTATTTACAAGATTTAAGGATAATTTATTCTATTTAGTTATGATCTAAATATACCATATTTTCAATAGTAAATTTTATTTGTTGAACAATAACATTATTGTTCACTGTTGACAATAACATTATTAAACAACAACATGAGTAATATATCAACATTTTCAATAAAAAAGTTATTGCTTAACCTTTAGAATAAACTGAAAAACAAAATAAGCAAAACCTTTTAACAATATAAACAAGTATTGCCTCTCTAGGTTACAGATTGAAGAAAGGAATGAAGATGTTGTTGAAAAAATTGAACTACTGATTAATTATGGACCTTATGATTTAAAGAACTAAAACAAGAAAAATATATTTGAAAGAGGAAAAAAAGAAGAAAACACTTACCTGCAATAAAAGATAAAATTAATAGGCTTTCAACACTTCTCCATAAATTAAGCAGTCCTTTTCAAGAAGCGTTTGTTCCTGGACGTCTTATTCAGGACAACATTTTAATTGCTCACGAAAATTTTCATTCATTCCATAAAAGAAAAAAGGGTAAACACGGATGAATGACTCTCAAACTAGACATGGAAAAAGTATATGATAAACTGAACTGGAACTTCATTACCCATGTCCTTGCCAAGTTTGGATTTTGTGACTTATGAATTCAACGGGTTATGACCTGTATTACCAGCAATTCGTCGTCAGTTCTTGTCAACAACGAACCTGGTTATGTATTCCACCCTCAGTGCGGATTACGACAAGGCGACCCTATAGCCCCTTTTATCTTCATTCTAGCGATGAAATATCTGGCACAAAAACTTACTCATGAATCCAGATCTTCCCACAGAAAAGTTGGTATTCAAATAATGAAGCATGGAACTTGCATTCCCTTCTTAAACTTCGCTGATGACACCTTAATTTTTGCAAACGCAAGTCAGGAGAACATGCTTTTCATTAAATCTCTTCTTGATGACTTCTCTCTTAAGTCTGGACTTTCCATCAATTACCACAAAAGCACATTCCAAACTTCTAGCAATATTTCGAGGCAACAATCTCTCTCTCTTGCAAGTATTCTTAATTTACAGGTTACTCGATCTATGGAAATATACTTAGGTATTCCTATTATTAGAGGACGCGTTAAAAATGAAATTTTCGTTGACGCGATTTCAAATTTACAGAAACAACTTGGAAAATGGAAAGCTAATTCATTGTCTCAAGCAAATCGTATTATTCTCATTCAATCTAATTTACAGTCTCAGTCCAATTATTTAATGCAGAGTTTCCTCCTTCCTAAGGACATTTTCCAAGAAATTGATAACATTAACAAAAAGTTTTTCTGGAATCATGCTAATCCTAATTACCATTCCCTCATTAGCTCGGATTCAATTTGTCAACCTAAGTGTTATGGAGGTCTAGACAATGAACTATCTTATAACATCAATGTAGCAATGCAAATGAAGTTGCTTTGGAAATTAATTTCGAAACCTGAATCTGTTTGGGTTCGACTTATCACGGAAAAATATTTACATAACTTTGATATTTTTTCCTACAAAAAGAAACCTTCGGATTCCTGGCAATTTTCCAGGCTTCTGCAAATACGACAAGAATTCGGTAAAGGACTTTTCTGACAACTTGGCGATGGAACTCATATCAAGTTCTGGGAAGACCACTGGATTCCAAACTTTACTCTTTCTTATCACGCGGGTGATCATGACCGTGGGACCACTGTTTCTCAATTTATAACTCCGGGCAAGAAATGGAATTTGGGAGCTCTACAACTGGCTCCATTTATAACTCCTTCGCCTCCCACCCCGTCCTCCCCGCCGAGAGGCTATTGCCGGTTCTCAAGACCTCGTCGGCCTCCCCCCTTCAGCCGTCTCCTTCGCCACCCTCCCCGACCCCCTTCCTCCTGGCCCACCTCGGCGGCCTCGACCCCTTCACCGCCCTCTCCCTTGAGGACATCGAGCTCTCACTGCTCCGTCTCCTCTGCTTTTGTTTTTGTCCCGTTTTGTTTCCGGTTCTGTTGGGAGACACTCTTTGGATGATGAAGCTTGCCTTGATGATGAATCGAGTTGTAGTTTCAGGTTGATAGAGGATGTCCATCCTTCCGGCGGCGCAACGTTTGTTTGTGCTTTACTCACCTCATTTCTTGGTTTTTTTGCTTTATCATGCTTTAGTTTGTTTCGTTTGTTTTTTGTTTCTTTTGGCTGTTGTTGTATTGCCGGTTAGACCGGTTGTCAGTTTCTGGCCTCTCGAAGTTGTACACTTCGAATTCTTACTATATCAAAAAAAATAAAAATAATAAAAATGCAAACTACTATTTTGTGATCAACCTAAAGCATCTTTTCTAGATAGAAAAATGATCATGCAAATGAGTTTGTAGGTTTTTTTTTCCAATATGCATAACTATGTTAATCTATATCTATCTATCTATATCTATATCTATATACTACTACTAAAGTCGCAATTATCTTTCCTACGTGCCGTTCATCTAAGTATGTCACATCATTAAATAATTATGTACATTTACCTATTCAACTTTATTCTAATTACAATTTATTTTATCTTTTATTTATACAAATTTCCTAAATTACCACCCCAAAATATTTACCATTGTACATGATAATTTTGCACTTACCAAAAATATTATAATCATACTTAATTAGTGTCCATAATATAATATGTACGTTAATGATTCGTAAAGTCCATTATATACATATGTATATAGATAGATGATCTGTAAATCGTAACGTTATACGGTTCATCCACCAATATACATATAATTATACACTTACCAAAAACATTATTATCATACTTAATTAGTGTTCATGATTTAATAAGGGTGAATAGATTGTCTGTAAACTCCATTATAAAGAATACAATATGCAGTTTTATTTTAGTGTAGTTTTATTTTTAATAATTATATAAAATTCTTATTTTATATTTTCTTCTGTTAATATAAATTCACACATCTATCTTCAATTTTCATCATATAATACACCTTATAAATTATTCTAATAAAAAAATTATCTTTTGAATACATCATGTTAATTTCCCTATACAATTCTCTTTTATATTTTACATCTTATAAACAAATTTAAATTTATTGTTAAAATATATGGTTATACCCACGAGGACACATTCTACTAATCTTAAAAGTCGGTATTCACATTTAATCCGATTAATTATTTACTATTTTGTATCAACTTTTTAGGATGAATTATTTCCCAATTTTGGAGAATACTTTACGTGTACTTTTCAGATTTGTATTATTAATATGTACATTTGTACATATATTATACATCTTTTGTTTTTAGAAGTTTCCTTAGCTTTCTACGTTGTTATCCACTAGTGTAGTACCCGTGTCTTGCACGTGATTTGTTTATTTTTCCTTACATTTAAAAACATAGTATATCAAAATTATATATTTAATTGATATAGAACTGTTATAGAAGTAGATGAATGATAATATAAAAAAGAACTAATTGAATAAAAATATTAAAGAGATTGACAAAATATTATCGAAAGAGAGGCGAAACTATCCATAAACTTTATATATAGTAAAAATTGGCTAATTAATTTTTGAAGTGGAGATATCCACATCCCTAACATTAATACTACTAAAACGATAAAGCATAATCAAAATGTTCATCTAATACATGAAAATGAAACTCTAAACATAAAATCTCGTAAGATGTTCAAAATTGCTACAAATTATGAAAAACTTCCTTGTATACTACATTGGTTGTGGTATTAGATATTTTTATTTTATTTTTTGTCGCATATTAAAATCTCCAAACCTTTCTTGCTGGTAACTCTTGATGATGCAATATAAAACTGATCATGAGTGAAAACATGGCGTGGAAGACACAAACAGATATTTGTAAGTGATTAACCCCGACTCTTGTTTATCGTCATAGCAAAACAGACACTCAAGGGAAATTGACTTCATTGAAACATGAACGGATATGAAGTGTCTGATGGTGAAATGAACACGCGGGGAATAAAAACTTGTCCGATATTGTTGCTTGGAATATTCTTCCTTGTTTGACATGACTTTTGAGCTGCATGATTATCAATCTTGTCCTATTACATAAACCTAAGGACTGGTCAATATTTCGAAGCAACATAATAAGGACTCCAACCTTAAGTTTAAGTACATGATTTGGGACACCAGAACATCTAATACTGTTCAAGTAGTTATACACTTGTATCGTTGTCTGTAATAAAACCTGTCTTGTACATGATATCCAAATTGAGATAAATTTATCATCACCAAGTAACAAAGACAATATATAGTCATTAACTCTATCTACATCTTCATGTGTTGGTCCGTTTTTCAAAGTATTTTAAAAACAACTTATTGTCCAAAAGAGAGGAATAAACACACTTAACAATTGATGGAATCAGATCTAAGTTATAATCCTTCATCAATAGTTCATCAGGAATTTGCATTTGTGCTTCTCCATCATTGTCATCACCTACAATACCATCACTCATGCTTAATACCTATTCAAAAAGTTCATTTGCTTCTTGGATATCATAATCAGATGTACCTTATTGAATTAGCGTGTTTCTTGTCAAATTAAGAACTTTACAATATTTCTACAAATAAGAGGAATTAATGGTGGTGAATTTTTTTTTAGTGACATGGAATTAGAGTTTATAGAGTCAAATATGGTGGTACTTATAGATGATTAATTTTTATACATCAATACTCATAAAAAAACATCATACTATAGGAAAAAAATAACAATCAAAACCTATAATACCCCTCATTTTTAGTAAGGGCATTTGGGTTATTTACCAAACCCTCGACAATAATTCTGAACGCGTTAGGCGAAGTTCGGATTTCTGTAACTCATTTAATCTCTGTAAAATTTCCCTGAGTGGTATAAAATACATTCGACGTATTTTCGGGGCTTAGAATATTTGTTTGGGTACAAATATATATAATCCGGGGTTTAAACCCACGCCAAACCTTTTCCCGGGTAAACAGACGCGAAAAGGGCAATTCCGCGACCGCGGAAAAATGGCTCTCAGAAGAGCTGGGCACAGGAATATTCCGCGACCGCGGAAAAGTGCAACACGCCAGTGTCACTTCATCTGCAGAGCTCGTCGTCCGTGTCACCGTTGATCAGCTGACTCGCCGTTGATCTGGGCGGGGAGGCGCTCCTCTCCTTGGCTATAAATAGAGGCGAGTCTGGAGGGTTTAGGGGCATCGAAATCTGATCTCCTCTCTCTCTCTCGCTCATTTTCCTTCCCTCGCCGGAGTTTTGAGGTGTCGCGGAGCTCTTGCCGGTGGTCTTGGCAGCCTTGGAGTGGTGCTTTGGAGGCGCAAGGAGGTCAGGAGTCGAAGCCCCCTCGAATCGAGCCCCGTCGCGTCGTCGCCGGTGAGGTTTTCTCCATTTTGGGTCACCAGAGTTCATGGCCGCGACCGCGGCAGTGACAAGGCCGGCCGCGGCCGCTGTCTTTGACACTCGCGGACGAAGTCCTCGACAGCCGCGACCGCGGAATCCCTTCCGCGACCGCGGATTGCCTTGGCAATCGCGATCGTGGCCTTGGACGATCCGGTCTCGGGCGGGACTTTCGTTCTTTCGATTTCGTTCGTTCTTTCTTAGATTCGTATCATTTTATTGTCGAGTCTAACCTAGGGTCTCGTTGTGGGTCGTCGTCATAGGAATCTGTAATCCGATTTCCGTTCCCGTTCCGGACCCAGAAACCCGTCGTCGCTCAATCGTTCGTCTAGACTAAGGCAAGTGGCGGTTCGCTCTTGCTTAATCATTCCACGTTCCATTAATTATCAATTGCTTTTAATTGTTAATTAAATCGGAGTGAACTGTTATTTTCGTTTGGGAACAGATTTTATAAATAACGTGTTTAAAATATGATATTATAGTAGGTTGTATATATTGCTAGAAACAACACTATTATACTTGTTAATGACCGTAATGGTTTTGTTGTGGATTTAAATGTAAACTTTAATGCTAGATTAGCACGAGTATTCGTAGGAACGTTAATTCCTTATGAGGATTAATCGTTTCTTTATAACTCAGTATTAGTGGACCCAGTCTCTAAATGCTTTCCAGATCGTAAACTTTCGTAGTCACTCGAGATCATAAACTTTCGTAGTCATTCGAGACCATAAACTTTTGTAGTCATTCGAGACCATAAACTTTTGTAGTTACTCGAGATCGTAAACTTTCGTAGTCACTCGAGATCGTAAACCTTCGTAGTCACTCGATATCGTAAACTTTCGTAGTTACTCGAGATCATATTAAAAGCCTTAACATTAACATATGTTTTGAAATTAAATAAGATAACTGTGATTATGCACATAATTAATATACCCTCGGGCGAGGAGTACAACGTGGAAACCGCCCGGACATCAATTAGAGTAAGTCCTCCTTCCAAATCTGAATTCGCATTACGCGGTGAGGTTGGTCGTGGACCCAAATGGTCAAGTCTTTTTAAACGCTTGTATGAAACATTAACGTTCCCAAACAATTGTCATACCATCCCTTAAGACTCAATTCCTTGGAGTCTTCTTTTCAGAGCATATCTAAATACTAAATCATTCCGTGAAAGTTCCGGGTTATATATCGTTCCTTCGGTTATTGTTCGAGGGACAGTGATAGTAAACGGTTGCGATCACTAGAACCATTCTGTTTTCACCCTTGCATAGTCTTTCATTAGACTAACCAACCGGGTTTTATTTCTTGCATGGTTGGCTGGTGTCATCCGTCCTACGGCACATCAGTGGTTGATTCCCGAAGTCGAAGTAACCAGTCGAAAAAGAAGAGGCTTGCAGACGAAGATTTAAGTGTCAGTGTTTTAAGTTGTTAAGTATAACTTTAATATGTCTTTATAACCTAGCTATGTTATAGGTTGATTCTTAAAAGTCTTCCGCTGTGTAATTTATAAGTCTTCCGCTGAAATTTTTACTCTGTTGTAAAGACGCTACTCTCGTTTGATGAGAGATCTTTTAATAAAAGAGCTGAGTTTCATATACAAATGTCTTCCACTGTTTAATCTTTCATTTAATATTTATATACGCATTCAAGTTTAATTGTTCCGATTAAAGCCTAGGGTGGCTTTGGACGGTAACGTCTGAGGTCACTAGCGTGTGGCACTACCGACGTAAGTCGGGGGTGTTACAAAACCAGTATTGAACCACTATAGTTCTCCAAACCAAAGTTGAATGTTAAATAGAAGTCATATTATGTTATCCGAGCGGAAAAAAATGAACTGTTTCTATGATAAATTTTACAAAAAACTAATTTAATATAAAAGTATATATGATACTACATAATTGTTTTAATCAAAGTGAAATGTTTCTTGTCTTTAACTAATTTCTTAGCTTAGCGGAGTACAAATTGGTACTTTAAAGTTTAAATTAATGGCTAAGAATATTATTTGCTACGTTTTTGGAAAGAATAGATTATATAAAATATTCATATTGTATGCATATTTGGCTAATATGGGCATATATTTTGTTTTCTTTAATTTTATTTGATTTTCAAAAAACCAACGAAAAAAATGAGAGCTGGACACGTGGCAAATTAAATATCGTGATGCCACGTGGCAGTAGAAAATTTTGGTTCATTTTGGGGGCGCCACGTGGCATAGTAGGTATTATACTTTAGTAGATATATAGTAGATTACGTACAAAAAATATATGGCCGAAAATTTATTTGCTACGTTTTTGGAAAGAATAGATTATATAAAATATTCATATTGTAAGCATATCCGGCTAATATAGGCAGAGATTTTATTTGATTTGATTTTTGAAAAACCAACGAAAAAAATGAGAGCTTGACACGTGACAAATTCAATAACGTGATGCCACGTGGCAGCAGAAAATTTTGGTTCATTTTGGGAGCGTCACGTGGCGTAGTAGGTATTATACTTTAGTAGATATATAGTAGATTACGTAGAAAAAATATATGGCCGAGAATATTGTTTGCTACGTTTTTGGAAAAAATAGATTATACAAAATATTCATATTGTATGCATATCCGGCTAATATGGGCAGAAATTTTATTTTCTTTGATTTTATTTGATTTTTGAAAAACCAACGAAAAAAATGAGAGCTTGACACGTGACAAATTCAACACCGTGATGCCACGTGGCAGCAGAAAATTTTGGTTCATTTTGGGGGCGCCACGTGGCGTAGTATGTATTCTACTTTAGTAGATATATAGTAGATTACGTAAAAAAAATATGGTCGAGAATATTGTTTGCTACATTTTTGGAAAGAATAGATTATACAAAATATTCATATTGTATGCATATCCGGCTAATATGGGCATAGATTTTATTTTCTTTGATTTTTGAAAAACCAACGAAAAAAATGAGAGCTTGACATATGGCAAATTCAATACCGTGATGCCACGTGACATTAGAAAATTTTGGTTCATTTTGGGGGCGTCACGTGACGTAGTAGGTATTAAACTTTAGTAGATATATAGTAGATTACATACAAAAAATATATGGTCGAGAATATTGTTTGCTACGTTTTTTGGAAAGAATAGATTATACAAAATATTCATATTGTATGCATATCTGGCTAATATGGGCAGAGATTTTATTTTCTGTGATTTTATTTGATTTTCGAAAAACTAACGAAAAAATGAGAGCTTGACATGTGACAAATTTAATACCGTGATGCCACGTGGAAGCAAAAAATTTTGGTTCATTTTGAGGGTGCCACGTGACATAGTAGGTATTAAACTTTAGTACATATATAGTAGATTACGTACAACAAATATATGGTCGAAAATATTTATTTGCTACGTTTTTGGAAAGAATAGATTATACAAAATATTTTCATATTGTATGCATATTCGGCTAATATGAGCAGATATTTTATTTTCTTTGATTTTATTTGATTTTCGAAAAACCAATGAAAAAATGAGAGTTTGACATGTGGCAAATTCAACATCGTGATGTCACGTGGCAGCAGAAAATTTTGGTTCATTTTGGGAGCACCACGTGACGTAGTAGATATTCTACTTTAGTAGATATATAGTAGAAAATCTCTTTGGAAATAGGTTAAAATTATGCTTTCTATTAAATAATCAAATAAAAAATCCTAAATTTAGGCTGCTGCTATATGAACGACATTTTTCGCCTATATACACGACAATCTGTATGCACAGAAATTGCGTACGCAATTACTGTGCGTACAGGTGAAAATACGTATAAATTGTAAGATTATACATTTAAAAAAAAAGTATAAATCTCTACGCATTACTTTAGCGTACGCTAAAGTAATGCGTATAGATTGGGCCAGTCCATATTAGGGTCGGCCCAACTTCTAAAAAAACGCTTGCTTGAAATTTGGCTCCTACGCCAGATTCTGGCGCAAGATTTTTTTTTTTTTCTTTTTTTCTGGGCGCAACCAAGTGAACAATATATTTTTTTAAATCTGCATTTGACTCTAGTAATAGACGTTTTCAAGTAATCAGGGTTACATGGCAATAAATTCGTTTGTATCATGAGGTTTCAATATACTTTTATTCATGTACGTTTCTCCACCAATTCGTTTGATATTAACTGTTTGTTATTATTATTCTCGAAAATCACATATAACTATGGTTATATCTTATAGTTATATCTTATAGTTATATCCAATTTGGTTATATCTTATAGTTATATGCTACGGTTATATTCTTTAGTTATATACTATGGTTATATACTATGGTTATATACTATGGTTATATCTTATAATTATATCCAATTTGGTTATATTCTATAGTTATATACTATGGTTATATCATCTATCTTATAGTTATATCCAATTTGATTATATCTTATGGTTATATCCTATAGTTATATACTATGGTTATATACTATGGTTATATCGTATAGTTATATCCAATTTGGTTATATCATATAGTTATATAACTATAAGATAGATGATATAACCATAGTATATAACTATAGAATATAACCAAATTGGATATAATTATAAGATATAATCATAGTATATACTATGATTATATCATACATTATATTATATAGTTATATACTATGATTATATCTTATAGTCGTATCCAATTTGGTTATATCCTTATAGTTATATCCAATTTGGTTATATCATATAGTTGTATAACTATAAGAAATATGATATAATCATAGTATATAATTATAAGATATAACGATATGATATAACTATAAGATATAACAATAGGATATAACTATAGGATATAACCATAGTATATAACTAAAGAATATAGATGGAATAGCAAAAACTACCAGATTTCCATAGCCCATTTGCAAAAATACCATCTTTTGAAAAGTATTGCAAAAATGCCATAAAGCTGCAAAATTTTATAAAACAAAAAAGATAAAATCATTTTCTCATTTACTTTTTCTTTTGTAAAAATTATACTTTTAACAACTCTAATCAGTTCTTAAGAATCATTTACGATTATAACACAAGCCCTAGTTCAGTAGTTCGAGACCTCGCCTTTTTTCTGTTGAAGCCATTGACGATTTTCTCAGCCTCCCTCGTCGTCGGCTCCAAGCTCCCCGATGCCATGGTCTCCTACCTCGACTCTGCCCCGATCTCCGCCTCCCTCGCCGTCGGAGGAACTCACAATTGCAGAGCTCAAACGATCTCCTCTTCCATGTCTACTCAGAGGCTTCTCAACCCTCACCAGCTTCGATTGCAAGGCTTCTCCGTCGGAGGAACTCACAATTGCAAGGCTTCTCCGCCCTCAGAATCAATTCCACCTTCTCGCTCTTTTTCGAAGCTTACTCTTTTAGAATCAAAGGTAATGCCGAAAGAGGGGTCGGGGGAAGCGGAGACGGCGGACTCAACGACAGACTTGGAGCGGAAAGTGACGAATTCGACGACGTGAGGATCAATTTGAGTGTGGGAGATGGACCGTAGATCTGAAATCGCGACTTGAGGTCGAGGACAGAGTAGTCGGTGGGAAGGCCGATGACGAGGATAGCGGTGGGCGGAGCAGAGGGGGGGCATGGAGGTGGACGGAGAGAGGAGGAAAAGGGGTGACGTTGTTGGAGAAGATTGGTTTGGAAATGGATCTTCCTGTCATAAGTAAGCGGAAGATTACGTGCTTTTAATTTAACCTGTTAATTTGGTTCTTATGTTACTGTGGTCTTCGTATGAGCATTCATGAGCTCACTTGTGGTTTACACAACCTTAATGAAATAGTGATGTCAGCTGATGATAGTAAGAGTGTGGTGATGAAGGGTGTCGTCCATGGCGCTTGTGACTATTTGATCAAGCCAGTTCGTATGGAGGCTCTCAAGAACATATGGCAGCATGTTATTCGGAAAAAGAAGCACGAGTAGAAGGACGTTGAGCAATCAGGGAGCTTTGATGAAGGGGACAGGGCACAAAAGCAAGACGACACGGAGTACTCATCATCCATGAATGATGGAAATTGGAAGAGTTCAAAGAGGAAAATAGACGATGAAGAGGCCGAGGACAGGGATGATACTTCTTCAATGAAGAAGCCACGGGTTGTTTGGTCAGTCGAGCTCCATCAACAATTTGTGGTTGCTGTTAACCAGCTCGAAATTGACAGTATGCATATTTACCCCTTGTTTATACTGTCTGTGATATTTGTGCCTATTTTGGTGAAATCGTATGATGGAAGGTGATCAAGGTCAATTATTCATTTCATGCATGAGATTAGTAAAAATGTTAGATCTAAGATTATCAAGTAGACCAAGGATTTTCCAATAATAGTGATGAACCAGTTCCCACTAACATTTATTAGTAGGTGTAAATGGTATACAGATGTCATAGTTGCAACTACTTGGTTTTGGACTTTCACTTCCCGCAACCTCATTATTGCTGAATCTAGAGCATGAAGTTTATCATTACTTAAGCTAAATGTTTCTTCAGATACAGATAAACTGGGATGCACCTCATTCAGTGTTTTCTTGAAGTCCAGGCCAAGAACAGAACAAAGCATATTCAAACAACCTAGGTAAAGCATGACTTGGTTCGGGAGATCACTCTGTAAGATACAAGGAGATGTTCAAGAAAAAAAAGCAGGCATGATAGCTAGAATATAGCTGCTTTGAAGATATTGTATGTAATGGAAAGGTATAGATCTTAATTATCTTACTTTTTCCTTCTGGAGTGTCTGCAGTTGTGCTTACAATTCTTCTAGCCTTTGGATTGAGCTAGAGGTCAGTCTCAACTACATCTGTTGTAGTCAGGCCTCCATAAATTTCTTTTAAACCTTTTGAATTTGCACTGTGATTTCAATAAACTGATTCTTCCTATCCTATTTCCTTTTACGCATCTCTTCTACTTGTGGATGAATGATATATCTTCTCTAGCTATATGCATTCACTTGAAGTTAGAAGGAAAACAGAGTGGTGCAGACATCAATGGGGACAAAGGATACTTTGGAAGAGGCAATAGCTTGACTGACTTGTTAGTTTAATGATTTTTCAGCTATAGAAATTGTCTCTCTATTGATGACAATATATCAGATGGTTTCTACAATATATTAGGTATGAATCCTTACATGTGGGTGATGTGCAATGAGAAAGAGGATGGTAAACGGATGCCGTCTTTAATGTCCCTGAAAGAAGTTTCATCCAATGATTCATCAATGGAAGTGGTCCTTATCGATTTTGTTTTTGTCCCTCTTTCTTTTGTTAATTAAACTCGTTTCTTAGCCGCGTTAAGAAAATGACCAATTTTGAGTGGTTATCAATTCAACAAGGATCACAACTAATAAATGCAAATTTATGTATTTCTCATTACAGAACCAACCCCGTTGGTCTAAAATTTAAAGTCAATATAACAGAGTAATGACCTGACTACATACAAATATGGCTTGATAAAGTGAATATTACTCTGAAATTTGAAAATTTAAAGTCAATATAACTTGACTACGTATAATATGACCTGACTACGTACAAATATGGCCTAAAATTTGAAATTTGAAACCTGTAGAGTCCATAACAAGTACTGTTGAGAATGCAGTTCTCTAGACCATCATACGTTATTGTTATCTCCATTGTGTGTAACGCTCCATGATTCTTTCGACGCAACTGAAATTGTTATTTTCTTTCGTCATATGTCCTTGATTTAGGCATAATGATGTATTATGTGGACGTAGTTGGTATATTTAAATACATTATGTTAGGTATGTATCAACAAATTAGAAATGAACCTATGAAATGTATATTCTCTCCTCCTAACAAGCTCCCAATATATGATGTAATTCTCTTCTTTTTTTGTCAAGAGGTTTGCTACACTTGTTTTTAAGCGAACAAAACTTGAAGGGTTGATGTGCTTTATGGTACTAAGTGGCAGTACTAAGTATATTTTGCCAAGGAATTAGGAAAAGCATTGGAATTCCTCTGGTTTTAGTGAGTGTGTTCAGAGTACATTTGCCCTTTTGTCTGAGCAATATTTACTTTACCAGTCCATATTTATACCAAGTCAGGTCAATGCTCTGTTATATCACAAAATTTCAAATGTCATCCGATTTCAAATTTCAGAACAATATTCACTTTATTAAACCATGTTTGTACGTAGTCAGGTCATTCTTGTTACTAGTCAAACTTTGATCCAAGATCTGGTGCAGCATTGTCCTTGATGACTAGACCCAAAAGCTGGCAAATTGAAATAGTGCTCAAAGTCTTTATCTTGCAAAGAGAGAAGGTCAAATCACTACCAAAAGATTTTATCCACACAAATTACCACAAATATTAGGCTACGAAACTAGAAAAAAAATATATTTCTCTAAACAAACTACCAACTACATTAGACTATGAAAATAAAGAATACATTTCTCTTATCAAATTTAAAGTTAATATAACAAAGTAATAATCTGACAACGTACAAATATGGCGTGATAAAGTGGATATTGCTTTGAAATTTGAAATTGGCTAGCATTTGAAATTTTGTAATATAACAGAACATTGACCAGAATTCATATATATTTATCTTATTAAAACTCGCAAATATTTTTAGTGATTATCAATTCAACTAGAATCACAACTAATAAATGTCGATTTAAGGGTTTCTCGTTACGAAACCAACCAATGTTTGTTTCAAATCTAAAGTTGATATAACAGAGTAATGACCTGACAATGTACAAATATGGCCTGATAAAGTAAATATTGCTCTAACATTTGAAATTGACTAACATTTGAAATTTTGTGATATAACAGAGCATTGACCTGACTTCGTATAAATATGACCTGACTTCGTATAAATGTGACCTGACTTCTCTAGCCTATTTCAATACTTTTCACTTGATTGCATTCTTGATTTGAGCTTCTGTTCTGATTTGAGAATCTGAGTGTAATTCCGGGCTTAGAATAGAAGGGCGTCATTAGGATACACCCTTCACTTTCTTGGTAGTTGCTTCTTCCCAATTCATCCTTTGTTCTTTCATTATTGATCCTTGTTCAGTTGATCTGCATTTGATTGCATCTATTGGCTGGAGTATCTTATCATTTATTAGTATGTACTATATTCAGTTTTAGCTGGTGTGCAGAAACTGACCTTTGCTAAGTTGGTAGAGCAGAGGATTGTAGTTGGTGTAACACCCTGCAGAGAAATCCTTTGGTCGCTGGTAGGCATTATTGTCAAGAGTAATGGGAGTATTTTTCTGCTGCTGGAGTTCTTGATTTCCAATTCGTATATTTGGTGTTCATCGCAACCTTGAACACCAACGATAGCAGGAGCAGATGATCAATTACTATGCGAAGAAGAGCATACTCGCCAACATTCACGCAGACGCAAGTCAGTGAAGAAGTTCAGAAGGCTCTTTCTTCATGAACATCTTTTACTCGCCAACATAGATGAGATGAGATGAGATGATTGTGCTTTCCATGATTTTCTCTTTTAAATTTATTAAAACTCATGTAGCAACATAGCAGGAGCAGGAAGTAGAACCCTTCACTCATCTGCACAGAAAGGATCCAGTAAATACAAACTCATGGCTTATTACCAATGTGTCCAACAATATAAGGGATATTACTAGCACAAAGAAATCCAACCTCGGGAATTTCTACCTCTAGTCAGGGAGACGACTTGGGGATGTGCCGGATAAAGTGAATATTGCTCTGAAATTTGAAATTGACTAACATTTGAAATTTTGTGAAATAACAGAGCATTGACCTGACTTTGTATAAATGTGACCTGACTTCGTATAAGTGTGGCCTGACAAAGTACATAATGCTCTGTTATGTAACAAAATTTACGAAAATAAAGTTTTAAATGTTAGCCGATTTTAAATGTCAGAGCAATATTCACTTTATCAGACCACATTTGTACTTTATCATGCCATATTTATATGAAGTCATGTCACATTTATACGAAGTCAGGTCATTACTCTGTTATATTAACTTTGAGTTTGAAACACTTAAATTTATATTTATTAGTTGTGATTATCGTTGAATTGATAAACACAGAATCAGTTGCTAACACACTGTAAATTCGAATCTTGTAATGAACGTTGTAGAAGCGGCGGGACAGTGCGTTCCTTGTCTTACACTCTCCATAATTGGCGACCCAACCGGATCGTGTCTTGCAGTGTTATTCCTTCTTTTTTTGCTTCATCCCGTAACTGAAATTACACTTAAATTTGCATTTATTATGTTAACTTTAAATTTGAAACACTTAAATTTGCATAACTACTCAAAATATTTATAAGTTTTGATAAGAGAAATATGCCTTAAACCACCATTCCTACTTGGTTGGTTCCGTAATAAGAAACACTATCTACCATCAAAAAATCGATTTTGCACTGATAAAGTAAATATTGCTATGACATTTAAAACCGCCTAACATTTAAAACTTTATTTTCATAAATTTTGTTACATAACAGAGCATTATGTACTTTATCAGACCACATTTATATGAAGTCAGACCACATTTATACGAAGTCAGGTCAGTGCTCTGTTATATCACCAAATTTCAAATGTTAGCCGAGTAATGACCTGACAACGTACAAATATAGCATGATAAAGTGGATATCACTCTGAAAATTTAAAATTGACTAACATTTGAAATTTTGTGATATAATAGAGCATTGACCTGAATTCGTATAAATGTGTCCTTCAACTTGGATATTTTGGTCCATGATATCTTGAATTTAGAAACGTATGTAGTTGAATCTTACAGTAAAATAGTAGGAGCTTAAGCTAGAGATCACAAGGATAATGCAAATGAAGCATCTTTAAAACTCATAAAAGAGTGTTTTAGAATTTAGACCCATGTTAGATAAGGCCCATCACTTCATCATACCAAAAACGATCACCTGTGTAGAATAAGATTAGGCAAAGCAAGCACATTACTATAAACATAAACAAGCTTTTGGACAAAATCCAGTACAAATGCATGACTAAATCTTTGATCTTTCTCCCATCAATTTACAATTTAGAGACTTTCAAAGCACACAAAGAAAACAAGAACAATAAAACTGATAACCGCTGGTGGAGCTCTAAGATGCCCGCCCCTCCTAGGCAACAACTTCTCTCAGCCTTGACAGGTTGGAGGCTTTGTTTGTCAGGGATGTGAAACGACTTGTATCGGTTTTGTTTGTCAGGGATGTGAAACGACTTGTATCGGTTTCTTTGCATGAATGTTGGCGAGTGTTTTTCTGCTGCTGGAGTTCTTGATTTCCAGTTCGAAACCACATCTTTTATCGAAACCACATCTTTTATCGAAACCACATCTTGTATCGGTTTCAAAGCACACAAAGAAGTTCAGATGTGGTTTTGTTTGTCAGGGATGTGAAACGACTTGTATCGGTTTTTAGCAGATTCTCTCAGCCTTGACAGGTTATAGACGCCATGCTCCAACCTATTCGTAGAATATCACATCACACCTAATTCATCTGAAATCATTGATTAGATAAAGGTGTGAAAGAGGAAAATCTAGCCTTTCTGTGTGCATACTTCTCAAACAATGTTTGCAGTTTCTTCAGAGCAGCAGAGCACGCCTACCTTGGATCATCCTTAAACCCGGATGCCTCAGATTCAAGCTTCTTCAGATCACAATACTCGAAAGCAGCTTCTCGCAATGCATCAGCCTTTTGCTCAGGCCAACTGAAGTGTTTGAGAACAGCACGTTCATCCACCTACACATATCGAAACCAAAATACTATCATAAAACAAGGCTAAAACCGCTATATATTCAAGGGTTATTTGGAAATTCTTAGCATACCAAGTAAGAAAGTTCATCATCTAGCCACTTGACAAACAAAACCACATCTTCTATGTCAGTAAATGCAGCGTTCTCAACCTCCTTGATCAAGAAAAGTATGAAGTCCCCTTGCGTCTCCACGTCGGTTTTGATCTGTCATCAAAAATCAAGAGGAATGAAACTTGAAAGCTGCTACTAGTCATACTCATACACCAGGGATCCACGAAACAAGACCCATTGAAAACTGAAGATCATCAATCATAACGGAGTAATGGCTATGAGTCCTTTTCAAAACTAACAGGGGATTAAACTAATCAAATTCAGTACTTTTCTAAATAAAAAATGATGTCCCTTTCCTAATTTGACCAGTTCAAATCTCGAATCTAAAAGATCTTTTCGTATCAGAACTTGTGCTACTGCTTCAGAAGCAAATTAGGGTTTGTAATTATACCTTGAAGACTGCAAATTTGACAGGCGAAACCACAAATTGAAATAGGTCGTCTTCTTCCTGTAGGATCGTACGTTGTTAGTTATCGAGGGAACTAAAGGTTCAGTTCCCTAAGCAGCGGAATAAGTAAACACGAACATATTCAAGACAAGTTCCTTAGAGTGGGAACCTTTGATAACCAACTAGTTATCCAGGATAAAACCCACTACCCCTTTTGCAAGAGGATTTCAAAGTCTACTTCTTGTATTAATACTTCGGTTACAATCAACTAGAATAGAACACACAGATTAAAGTCTTAGACACACTAAAGAATCTCTACCTAGTTCAACCTAACCAAGTAATAAGCAAGTGACTTACTTCGTTCTTCTTCAAAGAACACGACACAATTCTTCTTCTGCACTTCAGAAAGTTTCTTCTCGTTAATGCGTGAGAGGTGAGAGAGGTTTGACCACTTTACTTATATGATTTAGTTAACAAGATAGTGAATCTTCAATAACCGAATCATATAAATAAAATAATCAAAGGAAATCTTTAAAGATAACATTTGTTACCAAATATTATCTTTACCGACTTTTACAACTTTGTTTCCATAAAAGATAATCTTTTACGCTCCTATTATATATGGAAACCAGATAGAATCTTTAGTTCTCTCTCTAACTAAGATCTACCCTAAAACAGCTCGCCGCCGCCTTCACATAATTCTTCAAGTGTTTCTGGCGTCGACTAGCTTGGGTTCCTTTCGCCAGTTCCCAAGTCTGGCGACAGCATCTCTGTTCCTTGCTTTCCGAGTTCTAAGTTCCCTGTTTATCACACTAATAGAAACATTAATAGCAAAGATGTTTGTCATTATCAAAACTAGGAAAACTGAGGAAGAGAACTATCGTAGGGAACTGAAGTTCCCAAAAGTTCACTTCCTAACAATTTCCCCCTTTTTGATGATGACAAACATGTAGAACTGGCATACAAAAATAATATGTGAGAAAGGACAGAATATGGCTAGATGTAGAATAATCATTAGTGAATTGCATATTCCCCCTTAACACCAGATCTAGTTTCTTAGTTCCCCCTTAATAAAACAACTAGATTAGATTTTCGTTCAGCCTATTAGTTCCAGATTGCCAGGTTCATTCCCCCTTTGGACATCATCGAAAAGAGTCAGTTAGATGAGTAACACAGAGAATTTAGAGAGATAATAAAAAAAAACTAATGCTGAACTCTAGAGAAATGGCACCGTAATAAAGATGGAAAGCAAATAATAAACGGAGCAGGGAGCACAAAATAAGTTCATTAAATATTAAAGGGCAGAGACTACATAAGCAATGCAACAAGCAAAATAAAAGCACTCAGAGACACACAAAAAGGGATCATAATATGGAAGTGGGATCCTAAGGGAACTATAGGTTCCGTGTCATCTGAGAAGGGAACTGAACACTGTCCCTAGCTACTGCGTGCCCTTGGCCCTGTGTGCCCTGTCCTCTGCAATCCTTTCATCAACCAGTCGCCGAATTTCCTTGGCGAGGTCACCAGTGTACTTTCATAGTTCCACCATCATCTCATGGGTGGCGTGGTTCCCCTTCTCCACAGCAGTAGCAACCTTGTCAAAGCCATTGACCAAGGCATGCTCAATATGAGCCAAGCTGTTGAGCAGCACATGGGTATCTAGGACCAGGCGCGGATCAGATTGGCCAGGCAGCAGCTCCTCCTCAAAATCTTCAGCCTCGGACACTTCATCAATATGGGCCTTCTTAGCAAGGCGTCGCACCGTGGTCATGGTGAGGATGTGGGAGAAGTGGGTCTCTTGGATGTCAGCAGGGTAGAGACCAAGGCTGGAGAGAATAAGCTTAATCACATTTGGGTAGGGAAGACCATGGGTAGAGTGGGCCTTGTAGAATTGCATGTGGGCCAGGATGATGCGAGGGAGGTCGATGGGTTCTCCCAAGAGAAGTTTCTCCAACAGAACAGCATCGGAGACAGCCACTGTGTCTCTCTTTTCTTGGCGGGGGGTGATATTCTTAATGAGGAAGGTGTGGAGGATTTTGCGGTCAAGGCCAAGTTGTTTGGTGAAGAGGGTACCTTTTGCGGGGGCATTGCCTTCAAACACAGTACGGAGGATGGCTGCCTTTCTTTTCCCTGGCCAGTTCCTCTTGATGATGACCCCAAAACCTTCACCGGTCTCCAAACCAAGCACAGTTCCTATCACACCAGCAGAGATAGGGAAGAGTTTACCACCCCAGGTGAGGAGAGCATCATGAGCAGGCTGGTCCTCATTGGCAGATACAAACTGCAGATTTTGATAGAAGAGGCGCACCATATCCTCATTTGCTGCGAACGGAGAGGGAACCAGAGAGTCCCAACCCTGAAGTTGAAGCTTGGCGTAAGAAGCAATGACACTTTCGTCATCGGAGGAGGTCCAGAACTCCTTTCCAACGATAGGGGCTCCAGAACTTTCCTGGTGGCCAGAGAAGCCTCCAACTTTGGCGTCTTGGTGGAGGAGCGAGTCGGAGAAAATGACATCGGCTTCTTTCCTTTGGAGGGTGGGGAGATCTTGGCCCTTTTTGCCGGCGGCGTCTCATCAAGTTGGAGAGAGGGGACGCCGGAACCACCCTTAGCAGCGCGGCGCTTGACTCGACCGACGACGGATTGCGAGTCGCCAGGTTTCCGAATAGAGGGGGTCGGCGTAGGCATGAGATCCACATCAATGGGGGGGACTCCTCTGAGAGGGAGAGGAGTGATGAGAGTCCTCCTTTGTCGGAGTAGGGGAGGACGGCCGAGAGAGCGTATGCTCTGAGGATGCTGAGTGACTAGGTGCCTTCTCCGGCGAGATTTCCGGCTTAGAGAGAACCACCACAGTTGGAGGCAAAATAGGGAGTGCCTTTGTCGGTGAAGCCACCTGTGAGGACGATGAAGCGGCCTTCTTCTTGCGAAGTTCCTCAATGAGGGCTATTTCCTCATCGGTGTACTGGGATGCCTTGGGTTCCATGGAGAATTTTGGTGGTGAGAGAGAGGATTCTGGAGAGGAAGGCAGAAACTTTTGGGAGAGCAGAGATAATATCAGAGGCGGTGCCGAAAGAGATCTGCTTTGTGTGCCTTTTATAATCCTCACCCAACGGCCAAATCTTTCCGAATTGTGAGAAAATAATATCTTTTCAAATCTTGATCAAGAAGGAAACCGAAATAATTCGCCAACGGCCATAAGATCTTCACCCAAGAGAATATCCATAATGAGCTTCATAAAGATAGCAACGGATCAATCACAATCAACTCATGCTACAAAAACGGCTGAGAAACGGCTAGAAATGCAATAACTCCTTCTCGGGATGCGGAGACTGTCAGAGTTGCATGATTCAAAATATCTGGCCGTTGATACGGTAAACTCAGTTCCTGTCCTCAGCGAATGACACGGAACTAGGGAAATATGGGCACATTTGATGTAGGGAACCAAGCAAACACTCAAGAAAGTACATGCCCATATAAATAAATTTAGGAAGGCAATTTTGACATTACACAGATAATTCCCAGTGTGGACTAAACAAAAGATCATAAGGAATTATGCAATATAATCAGGCTTAGGGACGGCTTATAGTCAATTATCATTTCGGCTTGAAATATAGGTTAGATGTGATCAAATTGACTATTTTGAGGCTAATCAAAGAGATGTAGGCAAGCACAAAAATATCATGAAAGAATATGCGATCATGCCATAATTTAGAACATGCTTTAGAATCAATGTTACAGGACATGCGAGTGCCAGCACAAGGTCAAATATCATCAATATTTTCAATGAAACCATAGAACGTATCAAATATAGGCACAGCAAGGGAACTAGTAATGGCAACTGGAACTACTAGTTTAGGGAAATCATTCCTAGAAGTAGCCTAAAGGATTCGTAAGGTTCCCGATTGAGTGTCTTGGTGAATATATCAGCAATTTGATCTTCTGTCCTACAATGTTCTAGCAATATGTTCCCTTTCTCAATATGATCACGTAGAAAATGATGCCTTATATCAATATGCTTGGTCCTAGTATGATGCACAGGATTCTTAGATATATTGATTGCACTGGTATTATCACATAAGATCTTAAGGGGACCGAAAGACATACCAAAGTCTGCGAGTTGTTGTTTAAGCCATAGAAGTTGGGAACAGCAAGCAGCGGCTGCGATGTACTCAACTTCCGTAGTGGAGAGTGCGACCGAATTTTGTTTCTTGGAGCCCCAAGAGATGAGACAGGGGCCAAGGAACTGAGCCATTCCTGAAGTGCTTTTTTGATCAACTAAGAATCCAGCATAGTCTGCATCCGTGTATCCAAGGAGGTTGAAGTGACAATCTTGAGGGTACCAAAGACAAAGGTCGTCAGTTCCCTTTAGATAGCGAAAGATACGTTTCACCTCAATGAGATGAAATTCCCGTGGATCAGCTTGAAACCTAGCACAAAGACACACAGCAAACACAATATCTGGCCTATTGGCGGTTAGATACATCAAGGAGCCTATCATACCGCGATACAGTTTCTCCTCAACGCGTTGTCCAGAATGATCAGCAGTGAGACGCATTGCAGGGGAGATGGGAGTGGAAATGGGTTTGCTGGAGTCCATCTTGAACTTCTTTAGGAGTTCCTTGACATACTTTTGTTGATGGATTTGGATTCCATCTGCTTTCTGGGTGACTTGTAGTCCCAGAAAAAATATGAGTTCCCCAATCATGCTCATTTTAAACTCGCTGCTCATTAGTTCCTTGAATTTATCTACAAGAGACAAGTTAGTGGAACCAAAAATGATATCATCAACATATACCTGAACCACTAGAATATCACCCTTTACATCCAGGATGAAGAGAGTTTTGTCGATCACACCACGTCGATAGCCATTGGCAGTTAGGAACTGGGCAAGACGATCATACCAAGCACGCGGTGCTTGTTTGAGTCCATAGAGCGCTTTGTCCAAGAAATACACGTGGTCAGGGTGATCTTCATCCTCGAATCCTGGAGGTTGTTTGACATAGACTTCTTCTTGAAGAATCCCGTTGAGGAACGCAGTTTTCACGTCCATTTGGAAAAGTTTGAAGCCTTTGTGAGACGCATAAGCAATGAGCAACCGAATGGCCTCCAATCTTGCTACAGGGGCAAATGTCTCGTCATAATCAATTCCTTCTTGTTGATTATATCCTTGAGCAACCAGTCGAGCTTTGTTTCTTGAGACTGCACCAGAATCGTCCAATTTGTTGTGAAAGACCCACCTAGTTCCTATGATGTGGCGATTAGCGGGGCGAGGAACTAGTCGCCAGACCTTGTTCCTCTCGAACTGGTGAAGTTCTTCTTGCATGGAAATGATCCAGTCGGCATCCTTCAGAGCTTTCGTGATGTTCTTGGGTTCTATAAGAGACAGGAAAGCATTGAATGCACAAAAGGTCATATCCTCAAATCCGTACCTGACTGGGGGCTTAATGGTCCTCTTATCTCGGTTAAGAGCAAGCAATTCAGTCCTTGGAGATTCATCGATTGCAGGGATGGGGGTTGAGGAAGAAGCAACTGGAGGTGTAGCGTCAGTTCCCTAAGAGATTTGGTTAACTGGAGCCGTAGAGCTGGAGGGAACTGCATCGATCAAAGGAATCGGTTTAGCAGGGGAACTCTCTGTAGAGATTGACTCCTTGGGATCAATTACTGGACTTGCTTGGGGAGGGTCAGCGAGGGAAGGATAGGAATTGGTCTTCGATGGTGCATCATCATCAGAGTCTTCATGTGGTCGTTGAAATGGATCTTCGGAGGGAACTGAGGGATCCTGCACAGACTGGGAAGGCAATTTTTCATTGAAAATAACATGAATGCTTTCTTCTACCTTTTTTGTCCGTTTGTTGAAGACCTTGTAAGCTTTGCTGTTGGATGCATATCCTATGAAGATTCCTTCGTCGCTACGGGGGTCGAACTTACCCAAATTGTCCTTTCCATTATTGTGGACGAAGCACTTGCATCCGAAGACCCGTAGATGAGCGATGTTGGGAACTCGTCCTCGAAGCAACTCATATGAGGTCTTCTCAAGCATAGGGCGTAGCATGGCTCGATTTAGAATGTAGCATGCAACATTTACGGATCCTGCCCAGAAGATCTGTGGGAGCCCACTAGAAATAAGCATGGTGCGAGCCATATCTTCCAAAGTCCTGTTCTTCCTTTCAACAACTCCGTTCTGCTGTGGGGTGTATGGAGCCGAAAAGTTGTGATCAATACCATGTGCCCTGCAAAAAGTTAGAAAGTCTCTATTTTCGAACTCAGTTCCATGATCGGAACGAATGGCTCGAAGAGATACATTTAACGATTTTTCAAGCAAAGGAACTAGCTCACTAAATCTATCAAAGACTTCACTCTTAGATTTTATAAATAGAGTCCAAGTGAATCTTGAGAAGTCATCAACAAGTACGAGAATATACCTGTTATCGCCAAAGCTTTGAACGCGCATAGGATCGCAGAGATCCATGTGAATGAGCTCAAGAGGTTTGGATGAGCTTACCTGAGTTTTGGACTTGAAGGAACTACGAACCTGTTTCCCTTTGACACAATCAGAACATATTTCTGACTTTTCAGCGTTGATTTTGGGGAGACCACGAACAAGTTCCTTTTGATGTAGTTTATGGATTAGCTTGATGCTTGCATGACCAAGTCGCTGATGCCAGAGGTTTGTTTGATCATCAATGGAAGAGAGACACGACTTTTCCTTGGGAACGAACTTTGGGTCAATGATATAAACATTATTGAACCTTTTGCCTTTTAGGATCACAGTTCCCTGTCTATCTTTCACAAAACATTCCTTTGAGGTAAAGCGAACCTCATTTCCCCCTTGATCGCACAGCTGAGACACACTTATTAGATCAAAACCTAAATTTTCAACAAGGTTTACATTACTTACCTTAATGTGATCAGTGAGATTCACGCTTCCAGTTCCACAGATTGTTCCCTTTCTCTTGTCTCCGAAGGAGATAGTTTCTCCTCGGTGTTGCTGAAGTGACGACATTTTCTTTCTGTTTCCAGTCATATGGCACGAGCATCCACTGTCAATGTACAATTTGTCTTGTTGTCGCACTTCGTCCTGCACAAGGGAACTCATACTTTTGGAACCCAGCTAAGCGTAGCTTTTCTGGGTGAATGCGGTTGAAATCTTGTCCGTGGGTTAGAAGCAGGAACAAAATAGTAAGGATCATTCAAATCAGTAATAGTATGCGTCCTTTTCTTGTTGTTTATTTTCTGGTTCCTTTTCTTAGCATTTTCTTCCATTTGTTTCTTTTTATGGATGCAATCATGATAAGTGTGACCATTTGTACCACAATGCCAACATACACGATTATAAACCACATGACCATACTTACCTTTACCCGGTCGGAAGGGTCTTTCCTGTTTTCTTTGCTCAAAATTGATGTTTTTACCTTTAGTTCCCTGAGCTTGGGAAACATACATCTTATGAGCATTTTGACCATTGAACCAGGTTTGGTTTTCTGTGGGCTTTTGTTCAAGCACCTTTACCTTTTCCTCTAGGAACTGAGCTTTATCACGAGAGTTTTGCAGTGCACCACTGAGGAACTCATTTTTCTCGGCCAGTTCCTTTCTTATTTTCTCATTTTCAGCGGAGCATGTTTCCTCAGAATCCTTTTTACCAGTATAACCAAGACCATGTCGTTGCTTAACAAAAACAGTTTGATTCACATTTTTCTCATTTATAGAGTGAGTGAGAAGATCAAGTTTATGCACGATTTCATTAAGCAGGATGAAATTCTTCTTTTCAGAGTCTGTTGAGGGAACTGGGGAATGACAGCATGCATGAGTTCAGTTTTAACATTTTTGCAGGACTCACACATTTTTTGAGAGTTGGCTAATAGTTTCTCAGCTTCATCTAATTTCTTACCCCAGACGGAGTTTTCAGTAGTTAAGCAAAAAATTTCATCTTCATATTCCTCCAGTTTCTCTTGTAGGGAACTAGTTTCCTTTCCAAGTTTCTTAATAATTTTGACTAGTTGCTTTTTGTCATATTCTAGAAGAGACTTAGTGAAGTCAGAAGAAGATACCTCAGAGTCGTCTGATTCAGTTGAATCTTCTTTGGCCATTAGACATCTTCCTCTGGTAGTTCCCTTCGTCTCTAGTTCCCCTTCAGAGTCTTCTGAGTCATCTCCAAAGGTTGTGAAGAGAGCCTTCTTGTGCTGAGATTTGTCATCGTCGTCAGTGTTCTTAGGACAGTTCCTTGCCAGATGTCCCCTTTCCTTGCATTGGTAGCATTGATATTCAGAGAGGTCCTTCTTTTGGAAATTCTTCTTGAACTTTCCTTTGGTGAATTGCTTTCTGACGTGCTTCGTAATCAAGGCAGTTATCTCGTCTTCTTCTTCCTCGAGATCAGAATTTTCCTCTTCCATTTCTAGTCTGGAAAAAGCCTTTGAGATTTTTAAGGCGATTCCCTTCTCCACTTTCTTGGAAGAGCTAGATTTTTGTGCCTCTCTTTCGTCAACTTCAAGTTTCCCTATGATTTGAGTTAAGGGGAGGGCCTGAATTCTAGGGGTAGTCTTCAGAACTCTTTTGATGAGGTTAAATTTTGAGTTGAGACCGTTGATGATGACAAGGGATTTTGACCATTCGTCGAGTTTTACTCCAGCAGTGATGAGTTTCGTCACGAGCCTTGTGAAGCGAGAGTAAAACTGAGAGATGTCTTCAGTGTCAAGCATCTCAAAAGTGTGGTACTCTCCTTCTAGAGCAAACTTCCTACTCTGTTTCAGTTCCTCACTGCCTTCGTGCATTTCCTTCAGAGCAGTCCAGATCCCTTTAGCAGTTGGGATTCCCATCACTTTGTCCATATCTTCTCTGTTCAGCCCATTGAGAATGAGTTGACGAGCCTTAGCATTTTTCTCCTTGATGACATAGTACTCCGGCTTCCATTGGTCTTCAGTTAAGTCCTTAGGAATAGTTCCATCGCCATTTTCTATCACGCGCCAGCACTGATAGTCTATGGTTTGAATGTGGTTTTCCATGCTTTTCTCCCACCATTCTTCTTCTCCTTTCTTGCGGATGTGAGGCTTGTTAATGGAGATTCCCAGACTAAATTCACTTGTGGTAGGCATCTTGAAATCTGTAAACTAACACAAATCTAGAGCGCCCGCTCTGATACCAATTGTAGGATCGTACGTTGTTAGTTATCGAGGGAACTGAAGGTTCAGTTCCCTAAGCAGCAGAATAAGTAAACACGAACAGATTCAAGACAAGTTCCTTAGAGTGAGAACCTTTGATAACCAACTATTTATCCAGGATAAAACCCACTACCCCTTTTGCAAGAGGATTTCAAAGTCTACTTCTTGTATTAATACTTCGGTTACAATCAACTAGAATAGAACACATAGATTAAAGTCTTAGACACACTAAAGACTCTCTACCTAGTTCAACCTAACCAAGTAATAAGCAAGTGACTTACTTCGTTCTTCTTCAAAGAACACGACACAATTCTTCTTCTGCACTTCAGAAAGTTTCTTCTCGTTAATGCGTGAGAGGTGAGAGAGGTTTGACCACTTTACTTATATGATTTAGTTAATAAGATAGTGAATCTTCAATAACCGAATCATATAAATAAAATAATCAAAGGAAATCTTTAAAGATAACATTTGTTACCAAATATTATCTTTACCGACTTTTACAACTTTGTTTCCATAAAAGATAATCTTTTACGCTCCTATTATATATGGAAACCGGATAGAATCTTTAGTTCTCTCTCTAACTAAGATCTACCCTAAAACAACTCGCCGATGCCTTCACATAATTCTTCAAGTGTTTCTGGCGTCGACTAGCTTGGGTTCCTTTCGCCAATTCCCAAGTCTGGCGACAGTATCTCTGTTCCTTGCTTTCCGAGTCCTAAGTTCCCTGTTTATCACACTAATAGAAACATTAATAGCAAAGATGTTTGTCATTATCAAAACTAGGAAAACTGAGGAAGGGAACTATTATAGGGAACTGAAGTTCCCAAAAGTTCACTTCCTAACACTTCCCTCCGTCCGCGATCGGAAGAGCGGCGGCGTCAGAGGAGGAGGAGTCGGCGAGGTGAACGAGTTTTCCTCAGAAGCGGAGAAAGAAGAGGGATTGTGAGAATTAGCCTTGCTCAGCATGTGCCGACGACGAAGGAGGCAGAGCGGAGGGCCAGAGATGGAGCCTTGCTCGGCTGCGCAGGTTGAGGGCAGAAGCGATGGAAGAATTCCGGTGAAGGAAGCAACACCCCAAAGTGAAGAAATTAAAGTCGGAGGACCACGAGGAAGATGAAGGGAGTGGAGGTCGGAGAGCAGAGGAGGAAGATAGATGAGGAAGAGAGATGACGAAAAGTACTAGATTTGGGAGTAATTTGTGTGATATTAGTAGAATTAAGATTTTTTTTAGCTTTTCTTTTTAGTAATTTTAATGATTTATTTGATTTTTAGATTTAAAAGAAAAGTTAAATTTAACCTTCATCAATAGCAAAAATACTATAAACCGTACAAAAATCTGGTATTCTTGCAATACTTTTCAAAATCTTGGTTTTTTGCAAGTTGGCTTTTCAAATCTGGTATATTTGCTAATGGGCCAATAATATAACCGTAGCATATAACTATAAGATATAACCAAATTGGATATAACTATAAGATATAACCATAGTTATATGTGATTTTCGAGAATAATAATAACAAACAGTTAATATCAAACGAATTGGTGGAGAAACGTACATGAATAAAAGTATATTGAAACCTCATGATACAAACGAATTTATTGCCATGTAACCCTAATTACTTGAAAACGTCTATTACTAGAGTCAAATGCAGATTTAAAAAAAGAAATTGTTCACTTGGTTGCGCCCAGAAAAAAAATAAAAAATAAAAAAAATAATAATCATGCGCCAGAATCTGGCGTACGGGAGCCAAATTTCAAGCAAACATTTTTTTAGAAGTTGGGTCGGCCCTAATATGGGCTGGCCCAATCTCTACGCATTACTTTAGCGTACGCTAAAGTAATGCGTAGAGATTTATATATTTTTTTAAAAAAAAATAAAATAAAATACGTATAATCTTACAATTTATACGTATTTTTACTTGTATACACAGTAATAGCGTACGCAATTTCTGTGCGTACAGATTGTCGTGTATATAGACAAAAAATGTCGTTAATATAACATGCTCGTAAATTGATAGACACATTGTGCAATCTACCCTTGTCCTTTTTGTGTCAAAAGTCCTATATTTTATTAACTCAAAAGAAAGCAAGTTTCATTTTTATTGACGCACTTTCTGTGTGTCAATACTCAATAACATCAATCTAGGGACTTGTTTCAATTACCCAACGATCTAGATTCTTCGTCCTTGTTTTGGGCTAAAGTTCATCAAGCCCACATTATATTTAGGCCCATTAGCAAATATACCAAATTTGGAAAGCTCACTTGTAAAAAACACATATTTTAAAAAATATTTGTAAAAATATCAGATTTCTTGAATTCTTGCAATTGATAAGGCTTTAATTTCTCTTTTCTTTTAAATACAAAAAGAAGATAAATCATTAAAAATTTTAAAAGTAAAAGATAAAAGAAAATCTTAATCTAATAATATCTCCCTAATTAATCTCAAATCTTCCTTGTTTATCGTCTCCCTCTTTATCCTGTTTCAGCCCCTCTTTCTTCTCTGTTTTAGGGGACAATTCCTCCTCGCCGACTCGTCTTCATTTGCTCGGATTTGTCAAGTCCTCCTCGCTGCCTCGTCCTCCTCCCCGCCACCGGCCGTTCACCGCGTTTCATTGCTGCCTCTGCAATGTCCGCCGATTCCCGAGGTTCGCCGCCGACGCGAGTTTCTAAGGACTCCAGACAACGGCGCCATTATTATGGGACCATCGGCATCGTTCTTCGACCATCTCTCACAAAGCTAGGGTTTATTGTCTACAGGGGCGGGGCCGGGGGCAGAGCTGCTACTGGTCTTCTTCTCATCTCTCATCTCTTTCCTTGTTGAAGATGACGGTGAATCCTTCGCCTGACGCCGGATTGTTCACGTCCCATTCTCCGAACTTGGGCAGCGACTGGTATTTTCTGCGTTAGTGGCTCCTAGTTGCTGAATTTGCTGAACTTGCCGCTGAATTTGTTAGTTACCTTACCCACCATTGAAAACAAAGATTAGGCAGCCTCAATCAAGTAGAGGAAAATCTCAATTTTGCAACAAAGAGAGTCAAAATTTCCTCCCTTCGTTCTTTCTTTCTTTCTTATTTTCAACTTTGATCAGACAATGTCATTTGAAAAGTTCTTACTTCAAAGGGATTTGACAGAAAAGAAGGGGTGGGGTTTTAGAGCACTTGCTGAACTTTTGGATTTTTGGTGCTCTTATTTTGCATTTTTTGCTTGACAGTAGTGATTGCTGAATTTTAATTTTCCCAATTTTGAGCTTGAACCTTGAGGACAAGGTTCTTAATAATGTCATATATGGGGGTTTAGTATAAATACTCTTGGATGATAAGTGGGAAAGTATGGAAGAAATAATATTCAAGTCATCTCTCTTCTTCTTCTTACGTCTCTCTCTGTCTCTTCTAGTGAACTTCTCCTTCTTCTTCTTCTATCTCATCTCTCTTGTCTATTTGTCTGCTTCCCTCGTCTTTCTCTCTTTTTCATTCTAATTCCAGTACTTTCTCTATCAATTTCAGTAGATAATATCTTGAATTGATTCAGGATATTACAGGAGACACTTGACAAATAATGAACAAGGACAAGTATATGTAGTGGAGTAACTCAGATTGTAGTATATTCACTATATTGATTCTGCACATATGTAACTACAAAAAAAATTGGCTACATATATAACAGAGTAATGACCTGACAACATATAAATATGACATGATAAAGTGAATATTGCTCTGAAATTTAAAATTGGCTAACATTTAAAATTTTGTGATATAACAGAGCATTGACCTGACTTCGTATAAATGTGACCTGATAAAGTATAAATATGGTTTGATAAAGTAAACTGTATTTAAATTTTCCAAACATGCAAAATCGACCAAACACCCACACCCCCTATATTTAAATTTTCCAGACATGCAAAATTGACCAATTAAAAACTAAGAAATAGTCGGAAAATCCATTCAAACTAGGCGTAATGGAAAAAATACCGAATTTCTAATAGCTAGTTGCAAAAAATCCAGTATTTGAAAAGAGCCTGGCTACCGTTACATTCCTTAGTGTGCAGATGAAGTAGTGTACTTGAGACTAGTAAAGTAAATCTTACAGACCCCTCTTCGCATGTGTGGGGTAAAACGACAACCCCATGTAGCAAGGGCGGTGTTGTTGGGTTTGTGGCACTGCAAGGTTTCTCTAAAGATAGTTCATGGAGTCTAAGGGCGCATCTCCGAAGATAGTAATAACCTGATAACATACAAATGTGGTCTGATAAAGTATAAATGCAGTCTGATAAAGTAAATTGTATGAGTTTTGCTTCTTAATGACCCTTGCAACTTTCTTTCTTTTCCCAATCATCATAGATTCATAGTGAACTAATGCAGATTGCTATGGCTAGCTGCTTTATAACCGTCATGAGTCATTTCTCTCAGTTCGATTTGCTGGGTTTTTCTCATGACTTCCTATATATGTGGTCTGATAAAGTAGATGATGCTCTGTTATGTAACAAAATTTACGAAAATGAAATTTTAAATGTTAGGCGGTTTTAAATGTCATAGCAATATTTACTTTATCAGATCACATTTATACCAGGTCAGGTCAATGATGTGTTATATCACAAAATTTATAAAAAAGAAATTTCAAATGTTAGGAGATTTCGTATTTCAAAACAATATTCACTTTATAGTAAATGACACTATTTAAGATATAGTAGATGATATAATCTTTACAAACATCATGTTAGGAGGTTTCATTTTATAGAAATTTTGATCAACCTATATGGGATTCGAACCCACATCATGTGCAACAAACACATTGCTCTTCCTTTTGAGTTATTATGCTTTTAAGTAATTTTCCAAGACAAAATATCAAGCAAATGTACATGTAAATTTGCATTACATAACCAACCAACGTTTGTTTCAAATTTAAAATTAATATAACAGAATAATGACTTGACTATATACAAATGTGACCTGATAAAGTGAATATTACTCTGAAATTTGAATTCGGCTAACATTTGAATTTTTGTGATATAACAGAGCATTGACCTGACTTCATCTAATTGTGGCCTGACTTCGTATAAATGTGACCTGATAAAGTACATAATGATATGTTATGTAACAAAATTTACGAAAATGAAGTTTTAAATGTTAGGCGGTTTAAGTTTAGGATTTCTTCGTGCATATTCTTTTTCAACGCAACAGAACATAAATTAACTTCAATTCAACGAGAATCACAACTAATAAAATGCAAATTTAAATGTTTGCTCCCCACTTGGCCCCTTCTTGTCCATCGCTCTCCTACCTGTCCGGATCTCGAGCAGCACAACTCCAAAGCTATAAACATCGCTCTTGGATGTCAAGTGCCCTACATACAAACATTGTAACTCAGAGAGACTATTCATTCTTAAGCAAGAAGCTCCGGTGATTCATATCATACAGTCTACCAATAACGTGCATATAAGCAAATACTATACTCTACACATCCATATAATACAAGACATACTCCTTTTGAATTTTGATGAATGAATATATTTTGTACCAAATCGCAGGTTTTAAAGTACCTTGTTCATCGCCTATATACATCATCACCAAGCCTTGTTCGACCCCAAGATAAACACCTCTCGATTCATTAAATTCAAAATCTGATCACATCATCGTCTTCGCCATGCTCAAGTTATTTAAACTCGACTCTTGAATCATTTAAAATCACCTCCGAACGACATCGAATCACCTACGTATCGGCCCGCGTTGTGCATAGAAAACTGATAACTATGCCACTTTAAAGCTCTTTTTCTACATCGGTGGAAGATCGTAGACTCTGCTACCTATCTTCGAAGAAACCTTGCAGCGTCACAAACCCAATAACACCGCCCTTGCTACATGGGGTTGTCGTTCGACTAACCAATAAGCTACTTAAAAGAGCCATGTTGTTCTTGGCCTCAACCCACCACAACCCTCTTTGAGATGGAATAATACTCTCTTCTTTTTAGTTAGTTTTTTTCTTATGTTTTCTGATCGAAGTGATCTATACAACAAGCTTTAAAAATTGCTACTTGTTGCCACATGTTTACTATTTCTTTTGTGTTCTAATATCTACAAGAGAACATCATTCTTAACTAGGCGGGTTTTGGTATAAAAGTGGTTCTGCTTAAAGCTAATATAACAGCGTAATGACCTGACTACGTATAACTGTCGCTTGACAAAGTAAATATTGCTCTGAAATTTGAAATGGGCTAACATTTGAAATTTTGTGATATAACAGATCATTGACCTGACTTCGTATAAATATGGTCTGACTTCGTACAAATGTGGCCTGATAAAGTACATAATGCTCTGTTATGTAGCACAAATATATACCTCTTATTCTTGCTTGTTATCCACCAGCTTTTCCATTAGCTTTCCTTTTCATAGTTTCCAATACGCTGATCAATACTCTTAACTGTCTATGGAGACAAAAACTTGAGTTTGAACCTCGATAACAACTCTCTTTAGCCATCTTTTAAGTAGCTCTTTGGTTGGTCGAACGACAACCCCATGTAGCAAGGGCGGTGTTGTTGGGTTTATGACGCTGCAAGGTTTCTCCGAAGATAGGTCGCGGAGTCTAGGATCTTCCATCGGCGTTGAAAAAGAGCTTCAAAGTGGCATAGTTACTGGTTTTCTATGCACAAAGTGGGCCGATACGGAGGTAATTCGATGTCGTTCGGAGATGATTTTTAATGATTCAAAAGTCCGGTTTAAGTAACTTGAGCATGACGAAGACGATGGTGTGGTCAAAATTTTAATTTAATGAATCAAAATGTGTTTTTTTGGGGGTCTAACAAGGCTTGGTGGTGATGTCCACATGGGTTGCTTTGATCTTGAATGAACACTGAAGCTGAATTGTCAGAGCGATATCCACTTTGTCAGGCTACATTTGTACGTTGTCAGGTCATTACTCTGTTATATCAACTTTAAATTTGAAACGAACATTAGTTGGTTTCGTAGTGAGAAACACTTAAGTTTTCATTTATTAGTTGTGATCCTCGTTGAATTGATAATCACTAAAAATATTAGGACAAAAGGAAAGGGAGAGATATAAGCAACACAAAATACATGTTCCAGTGTGACAGAGTATCTAATGCATAATTTCAATTCACTTAAAAAATCATTCCTATCTTGGTGACATCTTTGATATTTTCAAACTTGTACTTTCTCCATAATGGTATAGATCTTGCAGCCCTTATCTAGACCAATTACATACTTTACTTTTTAACTTCATTTTTCATTCAAAAGCAAAGTTCAAGCTAGGCTAATTAAGGTCCAAGATTCGAATTGCTAAATCAACCTTCTTATATATTAGACTTTCTTGTACACTCTTCAGTGCCTCAGTATAAATGTGGTCTGATAAAATGAATATTGCTCTGACATTTAAAACCGACTAACATTTAAAACTTCATTTCCGTAAATTTTGTTACATAACAGAGCATTATGTACTTTGTCAGGCCACATTTAAACGAAGTCAGGTCATATTTATACAAAGTCAGGTCAATGCTCTGTTATATCACATAATTTCAAATGTTAGTCAATTTTAAATTTCAGAGCAATATTCACTTTATCAGGCCATATTTGTACGTTGGCAGGTCATTACTCTGTTATATTAACTTTAAATTTGAAACAAACATTCAGTATTGACAAAGTGATTTGATCCTGGTGTAATATTTTGGCTTGCTGAATGCATATTTTGCAGCTTGTTGGTGCTTTCTGGTAGTTGCTAGTGATAGAGCGAACTAATACTTGTTGGCGGCAAGCATGTTCTAGCAATAATTCAACCTTCACTATACACTCCTTGTATTGTAATAGCAATATGCAGGAAATGAGTGACTACACTAAATGACACAATATCAGTGGCTCTGCTCTTGATACTTAATGTACCACAGATGGTGATAATCCACCATTTAATTTTGGCATCTTCTCATAGGTTGTTTCTTGGTTTATGATGAAGGCAAGTGGTCCATTCTATCCATTGCGTACTGGAAAGGCGAGACAACAATGCTTCATTTACTACGTATACATGTGGCCTGATAAAGTGGATGTTGCTCTGAAATTTAAAATCGGCTAACATTTGAAATTTTGTGATATAACAGAGCATTGACCTGACTTCGTATAAATGTGGCCTGACTTCATACATATGTGGTCTGATAAAGTACATAATGTTATGAAGTTTTAAAATACCTTGTTCATTGCCTATATACATCACCACCAAGCCTTGTTCGACCCAAGAAAGATTCATTAAATTAAAAATCTGACCACACCATCGTCTTCGCCATGCTCAAGTTACGTAAACTCGACTCTTGGATCATTTGAAATCACATCCGAACGACATCGAATCACCTCCGTATCAGCCCGAGTAGAATGAAGATTTATTCGAGGAACAATGATAGTAAACGGTTACGATCACTAGAACCATTCTGTTTTCACCCTTGCATAGTCTTTCATTAGACTAACCAACCGGGTTTTATTCCTTGCATGGTTGGTTGGTGTCATCCGTCCTATACGGCACATCAGTGGTTGGTTCCCGAAGTTAAAGTAACTTGTTGAAGAAGAAGAGGCTTGCAGACGAAGATTTAAGTGTCACTGTTTTAAGTTGTTAAGTATTACTTTAACATGTATTTTTATCACCTAGCCATGTTATAGGTTGATTCTTAAAAGTCTTCCGCTGTGTAATTTATGAGTCTTCCGCTGTAATTTTCTCTGTTGTAAAAAAATACTTCTCTCGTTTGATGAGAGATCTTTTATTAAAAAGGGTTGAGTTTCTTATCCAAATGTCTTCCGCTGTTTAACCTATTGTTATTTAATATGTTTATTTAAGTTAATTGTTCCGATCAAAGCCTTGGGTGACATCGGACAACAACGTTTGAGGTCACTGGCGTGTGGCATTTCCGACGTAAGTCGGGGGTGTTACAGCCGCTCTCAGAGTCGAATCCCTTCTTGTACACTCTTACAATAGGTTTTCCATGCACAAAGCGGACCGATACAAGAGGTGATTCGATGTCGTTCGGAGATGATATCAAATGATTCAAGAGGCGGGTTTAAGTAACTTGAGCATGACGAAGACGTGGTGTGGTCAGATTTTGAATTTAATGAATCAAGATGTGTTTTTCTTGGGGTCGAACAAGGCTTGGTGGTGATGTATATAGGCGATGAACACAATACTTTAAAACTTAAGAGCATTATGTACTTTATCAGATCACATGTGTACGAAGTCAAGTCACATTTATACGAAGTCAGGTCAATGTTTTGTTATATCATAAATTTCAAATGTTAGCCGATTTTAAATTTCAGAACAATATTGATTTTATCAGGCCACATTTGTACGTAGTCAGGTCATTACTCTGTTATATTAACTTGAAATTTTAATATTGTTTATAATATTGTTTCTGGTGTGTATTATAGTTTGCTAAATCACATCAATTTATATTAATGGCAAAACATATTTTCTTGGAAAAATTCAGCAACTAAACTCTGTTTTCCCAGTGTTTCGATCATAAAGAACCTGAACAAGAACATACATTTAACTTCTGCAAGAATCAGTTTTCATGTCAACACTATACAAGATTGTATAAACAGTGCAAAAGATATTTGGTGAGTGTTTTTATTCACCAAAACAACCATCAATTAGCACATTAGAAATCATTCCTCTATAAAACTAAGCAACTGAGAAATATTATTCAGCATATACAGATCATTTTGCTTGAGTTGCGTTTTGATTCTTTGAATGCTACCAATCTTATCATATAGCTTGCATTTTCAGAACATTGTTCGAACATATATATGAACATATATACATCACCACCAGGTCTTGTTCGACCCCAAGAAAACCACATTTCGATTCATTAAATTCAAAATTTGACCACACCATTGTCTTCGCCATGCTCAAGTTACTTAAACCCGCCTCTTGAATCATTTGAAATCATCTCTGAACGACATCGAATCATCTCATGTATCGGCCCGCTTTGTGCATGGAAAACCTATTGTAAGAGAAAGGGAAAATTAGTTAAAAATTTAAAGTTAATATAACTAAAAATGAACTGACTACGTACAAATGTGGCCTAATAAAGTGAATATTGCTCTGACATTTAAAATCGGCTATAACAGAGCATTGACCTGACTTCGTATAAATGTGGTTCGATAAAGTACATAAATGTGGGAGGGATCTATATATAATTTAAGAGTTTAAGTTTTCCATGCACAAAGCGGGCCGATACGGAGGTGATTCGATGTCGTTCGGAGATGATTTCAAATGATTCAAGAGCCGGGTCTAAGTATATTGAGCATGACAAAGACGATGGTGTGGTCAGATTTTAAATTTAATGAATCGAAACGTGATTTACTTGGAGTCGAACAAGGCTTGGTGGTGACATATATATGTTCGTATAAATATTTCGCCCCCTGTCAGTAAGAGGTTAGTTGATGCCTAATGATGTTGCAACACTTCACAATGTGTAATATAAAAGCAATATATACTTGTGTTCTCTGATATTGCTATATATATCTTGATCGAATAATTCAAGCCTCAGAATATGACAAGCCATGCTCCAATTTCTTCAGCAAATGGTTCGACTTCATTCCTGTCCGCCCCCAGATATCCTCTGCTTTTGGACCGATTCTGGACCAATTGAAAAGTATTTTCCCTTCCAATTCATGCAATAGAGCAAAAAAAATGAAATCAAAGATACCACGAACAGAGAGCAAAGTAGCTAACCCCGCTTTTGAACTGAAATCGCAGATCGAAAGCTGAAAATTCGCCGCAGTTGTTCTCTCCGACGACGAAAAGCCGATCGTCGTTGCCTTTTCGCACCGGCGGCCGCTGACGGCTCCTCCTTCAAGAAAATCTCCTCGAGCGCGAATATCGTCTGGCTCCAATTCATGTCGGCGTCCAGGAGGAAAGTCTTCGGAGAACCGCGCATAAACTTGTGGTTCATCTCCACTGAAAACTTCGACGGGAAGAAAAAAAGAGAGAGAAGAAAGAGGGAGATGCGGAATCGAGATTGGGGGCAGCGATCTGGGAAGTCTCCAACTAGGGTTTTGTGAAGAACAGTAAACATGTTATTAAGTATAATTAACGGTTATTAAAAGTATAATTTTAAGAAAAGAAAAGATAAATAGAAATATGATTTTATCTTTTTCTGAAAACCAACTTTTGCAGCTTTATGACATTTTTGCTATACTTTCTAAAATCTGATATTTATGCAAACGGCCCATGAAATTCTGGTAGTTTTTGCAAATGCTTCTTATATTTACTCTAGGCAGCCCGTTACCTCCTATTACCTCAAAACTATGAGGATTTTGGGCTCATTGGCCCTTTAAGAGTTTTTAATTAATAAAATGGGCTTCTACTAGTTTTAAAGGTTTAAGAGTAGGGGTAGGGGACAGGGAGTAGGGTTTAGGGAGAGGGAGAAAGATCCATTTTTACTAAGGGTCCATTAATTTAAAAAAAAGTTTATCAAAAGTCCATTTACCTAACTCACCGCAAAACTATTGGGTAAAGTGAATTATGTATTAGGTTTTTTTTAGTTTGTGTTCATGAGGCACACTAATAAATCCATTTTCTATTAAGAAATATTTTATAAAAGCTTGTTAGAGTGTGCCAATAGTAGTATGTTGTTGAGATGACCTCCCTGGTGATCCCTTGACGTATTTTTTTATAAAATTCAAATGGGTTCATTTTTATAGGAGAAAAGGAAACAAAGTAGCAAAAGTTCATTGTCTTCATCTTCTTCAACTTAACAGCTGGATTGTGTTCAAGTTTCAGCGAGCCAAAACCACATTTGTCTTTCTAATTATTCGCCTTCAAATACACATATTCAAATTTAAAAGCTACTAGTTTTTGAAATCTGACAAATCCTAACATGCCAAGATCTTATGTTCTAGGCTGACCATTTCGGAACACCCCCTTGATCTTATCCCACAGCCCATCTTTACCAGCACTGTACTACTGAAGAGGAGAGCTCCATTGTTGGAAGTGGTGTAGTGCACCCGGGAAATCTGTGAAGAGCCCATCTACTCCCATCTTGTTTATCCAGAAATCAAACTCTTCATATGGGTCTTGATGGAATTCAAAATGCATGTACTGGTTCTCCAACCTGTATGTGTAGGGATGCACCTGGTTCAAAAACAAGAACATTGTCACTAAAATCACTTCAAATGAGGAAGAATCCACAAAAAGAGAAGAAAAACCTGTAAATTCCTGGCATGTGCTTTGGCAATGAGATCTGTTGGCTTCTGCAGGTAGTTGTTCACAACAGGAACAACAGTATCCTTCCATGGTCCAATTCCCACCACATATTGGCTGATGTAGTCTAAGTATTCGTCTGACGTGATTTCAGCATACGTCTGCCAAACAAAAACAAAAACATACATGAATCATTTCATTGATACTTACAAATAGAAAAGGAGAGATGTAGCTTTTACCATGTTAGTGTCTTCAGTAATGATGGTGACGTCGTCTATCAAGAAGATCTTAGGAAGGTCTGTTGAATTGGATATGTGGACTAGGGAGGACGCGTCGAATGACTGGATGAAGCAAGGCTGATTAATCCAGTCTTCTGAGAGGTATTGCCCCTTGTACCCATACTTCTTCAAAGTTGCAGCGAACATGTCTTCAAACATAGCACCATTCGCCCACTTCACCTGCACAGTTTAAGAACAACTTCTTTCAGTTTCATAGTTTTTTATGACAGAAATGAGTGCTTTGGTTTACATGTTGGTTGATGAACACTGGGTTCTTGATCTCTGGGTAGATACCGACAACTCTTGGGGCATCGAGTGCAATGGCGATAAACTCTTCAAGGGTAATCAGTGGGAACATTCCTAACAAAAAAACACACACACACACACACTTTATATCCATATTCCATTCTCTTGGATACAAATAAGAGATCAAATGACAGTTTGTTGTTGATCAATCTGACCATTGTATTGCTGATCCCGGAAAGGAAACCTCTGTTTTGTACGCAGAGTTGACAGCTCGTCCCATGTGAAATCAACTGAAACCATGTTGAGAAGATGTCAAAAGACAAACACAACTCAATCAATGAGGTATGAATTGAAAATGTACCAGTGAAGAAGCCAGTGATGTTGACTCCTTGGACTTCATAAGTCCTCTTACGATCAGCAAACTCCTTGCGCTCAGCAATGTCTGTTGTGTCATCTAGATTTGGATCATGGGTGCAGATCAGAACTCCGTCTTTCGTAGCCAAGATGTCACTCTCTATGAAGTCAGCTCCTTCTTCTACGGCTCTCTGACATAATCAAGAAATCAGAATAAGATCATCAAGAAAAACAGTTTATTTTTTGGGGGGTGGAGTTTGTTTCAGTACCATGTATGCAGCATAGGTTTCTTCAGGGAGTTCGCCGTTGGAGCCCCTGTGTGCAAAGTTGAAAGGACGTGAAGTCTGCAATGGCTGCTTGTGGGTGTTGCCTAGTTTGCTTGGGAAGGGGAAAAAGGGCCTTGCATTGCACCCGATCGCCACGAATAATAGCGTAAATGAGACAATGCCTACAAGAATAAACTGAAGTTTGTCACAGAAGAATAATAATGACATATTATAAGATTTAAGCAGTTTATAATTATTTGAATTGGATAAGGAGAGAGGTAGCTTACAAAGGGAAGTGGTCATGGTGGTGGTGGTGGCTCCTCCGTTGGTTGGGGTGTGGTAGCTTCTTCAGGGAGTTTTATATATATATCATATTACTTGAAAAGCATATTCTTTCATATGAAATCTGAGATGCTGTTTAAATGGTATCATGTAATCCTGTGTATCTTACTTGACAGATTTTGACATATTTGTTTGTTGGCAATTAGATTTTCTCTCTCTGTTTAGTCCCCTGTTTTTTAGGACGTTGGGTGGGGACTTGGGAGTGAAGTATAGCAATAAGTAATTAGTTTAAGGAAAAGTGTCAGGTGCGAAATGCTCTTAAAATACAAAATATGAAAGTTTTTTAGCCGTTTGATTTGCTTCACTTTTTTGCATTGTTATACGCGCTTTCTAATTTTTTTCGCTCCAGCCTTTTTTTTTTCTCCAGCTTTTCTAATTCTTTTTTTTTTGTTTGATGAATTTCACACACTGCTTACACTTTCTCGTTTATTTTCTTGCACTTTATTTTTTGTTCGCTTGCACCTAGTATTTATTTGCTTGCACTTTATGTTTTTTTGCTTGCACTTATTCTTATATGCTTGCACTTTATGTTTTCCTGCTTGCACTTTTGTTTATCTGGTTGCACATTGTGTATATTCGCATGCACATTTTGTTTGCTTGCATTTTATTCTTATATGCTTGCCAACAATGTTTTTCTTCTTGCACATTGTGTATATTCGAATGCATTTTATGTTAATTTGATTGCACTTTATGTTTATTTGCTTGCACATTATGATAGGTTCAAGGAATTAAACAACATAAAATGTAAGCCAATAAGAAGAAAGTGCATGAAAATACAGAGTAAAGTGCAAAGCAAGTGAACAGAAAGTGCAAGCAAATATGAGCTTAAAAATATTTAAAATTCAAGCAAGCGAATAGAAATTGCATCAGAATAATGAATAAGTGCAAGCGAATAGAACGAAAGTGCAAGCTGTTAAACAGAAGTGCAAGTGGTTAAAGAAGAAGTGCAAATGAATAAAAAAGTGCAAGGGAATAAACAATAGAAAAGTGCAAGCCAATAGGTAGAAAGTGCATGGAAATACAGAGTAAAGTGCAATCAAATGAACAGAAAGTGCAAGCAAATATGAGATTAAAAAATATTTAAAATGCAAGCAAGCGAACAAAAAGTGTATCAAAATAAGGAATAAGTGCAAGCGAATAGAATGAAAGTGCAAGTTGTTAAAGAGAAAGTGCAAATGAATTTAAAAAAAAAGTACAAATGATTAAACAACAGAAAAGTGCAAGCCAATAGGAAGAAAGTGCATGGAAATACAGAGTAAAGTGCAAGCAAGTGAACAGAAAGTGCAAGTACATATGAGATTAAAAAATATTTAAAGTGCAAGTACATATGAGATTAAAAAATATTTAAAATGCAAGCAAATAAACAAAAGTGCAAGCAGAAAACATAAAGTGCAAGCATATAAGAATAAGTGCAAGTAAAAAAATATAAAGTGCAAGCAAATAAACACTAAGTGCAAGCGAATAAAAATAAAGTGCAAGAAAATAAACGAGGAAGTGCAAGCATATAAACATAAGATGCATTTGAAGGCAAGCGAATAACACAGTGAGTGAATAAAGCGCGTGTGAATAAATAAAAGTTTTTTTTTCTATTTTCTCTTGCCGTGGATCTCGCCACCGTAGACGGCTAATATTCTTTCGTATTTTATATTATAAGCGGCTTTCGCACCCGAACCGCGTCCTTAGTTTAAACTCAAATCTATTTACATCATTATTCAATTTCCATCAAATTTGAGCATTCCAACTTCTAAGTTATTATACTAATTCTGTATATACCATTAAATCTTATTTAAGAGCACCCCTTATGGGGGCTTAAATGAGAGGCTTAAATGGAGGCTTTTTGAGTTTAAGCATCCATTTAAGCCCTATATCAAAAGAGAATTTTAATGGAGGGGTTTTTGGAGTGACTTTTGAACCCAATTTATATTTATATTAAATATATCTAAAATGGATGTCTATAGATGGAGAAAAATGAAACTAGAATTATGGTATTTTTTATTTTTTATTTTAATGTTTAAAATTTTAAATAAACAATTTTTGCCTTTTGAAAAGCCCATTGGGAGACGCAGCTCCAATAATGGAGCGACACGTGACGCTCACTTTAGTTTAAGCCCTATGGGTTGGTGATAACAGGTTTTTGTCGTTCTAAAAACTGTTATGCAAAATATCCAAACAAACCTTAAACCGTAGTCCTAGGTAAGTACAGGTCGAATCCACAGGGAGGCGAATTCTATCTAAATATGCAATTTGTATGTCAAACTAAAGTAACCAAAGGGTTTTTTTTTTGTGAGTTTTAATTAATCTACGCATGCAAAAGTAAACAACTAGATGTGATGGATTCAGTAATGGGGAAAAGCACTTAGTCAAACAACATCCACTATTCGTATGACAAGTTGATCATAGATACTCATTCAAAATCTCATGCAATGGTAATTCCAATTCCTTTTCAGATATAACTAATAGCACAACCAGATACTATTAGCACTAACTAATTAAACAACCCTGAAACTATCAAGATTCAGTTTAACAGCAGCGTTACGGATAGGAATATAGTTGGATACAATTCTAGCATAAAACAACCAGATATTATCATAGAATGTAAATCAGTTCTCTTCTGCATAAGACTAGCACAACCAGTTACTAATACGATGCAGTTGCTACTCTGAAATAGATATGCTCAACCAGTAGCAATCTAGATCTAGCAATAGATAAATAACGACAAACCCTAGTTGCGTCCAAATAGAGATTATCAATATCAATCATAAACAACTTAAGCAAGAGAAAGATAAAAACCATGCAATAGATTAAGAACAAGAATCTCACAACTTTATCCAAACGAAAGCTTCAGCGTCTGACTAAGCCAGGGAGGCTTAGTTCTTCATAACGTAGAAAGGGAAATTAGGGTTCAAGAGATGATCCAAGATTGGCAAACAAGCCTTTTCTCAACCCTTAAATACTAAAGGCAAATAAAGCTAAGTTAACCTAATACGAAATATTAAAACCGTAATAAAAATAATCCAAATATGAAAAACACGTTCGGCGGGCTTCTGACATCGGCGGCGGTCGCTGCATCTCCCACGACGATCGCCGTAAATGTGGTGGGCGCCGCAATTAAACGGCGGTCGCCGTAATCACTTCGTAGCCAAGGTCGGTGGAAAGCCAAATGCGGCGGGCGCCGTAAGGTTCACGGCGGGCGCCGTAATTACGGCGGTCGCCGTCTTTGTACGGCGGTCGCCGTTCTTCGGTTCAGCTCCTGCGACACTTCCGTAAAAACGTCATAACTTTTGATTTCCAACTCGGATTGCGCTCATATTTTGAGGACTTACAATAGACTTCACGATCTAACTACTCGAATTGGAATCACTCCATTTGGACATCGGAGCAGATAGAACGAACCAATTGAATTCAGCACATTGTTCTTCTACTCTTCAGTGCACTCCTCTTCCTCGTCTTCTCATGTGGTTTCTTCCTCAGTGTCTCATATGATATCCAAAACCGCTCAAACACCTCCAAATACACCAACTTCGCCCCCAAATACCATACACATGAATGTGTCTAAATCTACCCGAATGGCACCAATAAATCCTCTAATGACTCTTACTTAAGCCCTACAAAGTAGTGCTTATCAAACCACCCCATGCTTAGACCTTTGCTCGTCCTCGAGTAAACTAATAAAGAGCCTACTCCTCCAATGCAGCATCCAAGGTCTCAGGAAGCATATCCTCCAACTAAGAGTCACCTAACCCATGCCAAGCTCCTGGCACCAATCTCATTCACAACACATCCACAACTCAACAAGCTTAAGGGGCAAGCAGAGTACTTCCCCCAAGCTAACCCGGACATCCAAAAGTTTGAGTAACCTCTAATCCTAGCCTCCATCTATTGCTCCTTATGTCTCCCAGAGTGACCTACCCGACAATCCTTCTTTGACTCCTCTTCTTATGACGCCTCGCCAAGAGTAGTGAGAAATCCTAAAATCACTCTTCTTCTTTTTCGCTCATTTTGCCAAGGCGCCCTTTCGAGTTTTCACCAAGCCACTCATTTCATTTTCCAATAGATGTGCTCACATAAGCTGATGTGACCTTGTTATGAAGAAGGTCTCAAGTCCCGGATGAGATCGTGATGAATCCGTAGTGGGGCGAAGCAACTCCTTGAATAGGCGTCTGCGTTGATGGAGATTGCAAGACGACGACGAAGCGGAAGCGATGTGAAGTTGATGATGACGCAGTCCGTATGAAGGGTGATGGTGGGCGGACTGAATGATGATGGAAAGAAGAGGTTTTGGAGGCGGGTTAGATGAAGGGAGCACGCTCGACCTGGATCTAAAGGATTTGATGTGAGAATGACGAAGGAGCAAGCTCGACTAGGTGATTCAAGGTGACGTTGAAGGAACTTCAATGGAGGTTTTCTCTCAACATAAAGTTATGAATATCAACGTACCAGGAAAGGGGGCTACAAAGCTAGGTTAAGTAAAAGGAAGACTCTTCCTTTTCCTTAACCAAAAAGATTAAAAATAAAACTCTAAAAATAACTCTAAGGGGGCTGGTCATTCTAAGTATAGAAATGACCTCCTAAACTCCCTTAAAAATGCTGAAAATAATAATAAATAATATCCGGACAAAAAACTAAAAATGTCATAAATCAGAAATATTGATAACTAGGCGAATAGCGATCAATATCTCTAATCTGTGAGATCCGGGATCTCTGCAGACTGTGTAGACGTCCCAACTGTCACTAAACTCAGAATGGATCCCTCATCTGTAGTTGGACGTCCATGACCTGCTACGAGTCTGGTCACCAGTGATTGAGTCGCAGCTTGAATAGCTTTGGCTCGTGCTCTAGTAATGGGACCTGAGGACCTAAGACTCATAGCCTCCTCATCGTCTGCAGCTGTCATGGTAGGCGAGGTCACATCATCCTCCCCCACTTGAGTGTGAAGCGTCCCCGCTTCACCCTCATCATACTCTGGCTCCACGTACGGTGATAGATCAACAACATTGAAGGTCGGGTGAACACCATACTTGTCTGGGAGCTCTAGCTGGTAGGCGTTGTCATTGATGGCCTTGACAACACGGAATGGTCCATCACCCCTTTGGTCGAGCTTAGACTTGCGGTTGGAAGGAAAACGCTCCTTTCGCAAGTGAAGCCAAACCAAGTCGCCAGGAGCAAAGACAATCTTGCGTCGTCCTTTGTTCTTCTGGGCCGCATACTGTGCTGCTCTGCGCTCCAGCTGGGTGCGCGTCCGAGTGTGCAGTTCCTTGATGTGATCGGCCAATCTGTCAGCTGTGGTGCTGTCTGTATCCTTCCTAGGATAGGGAGTCAAGTCCAGCGGCGTCAGCGGGTTCCGTCCGTAGACAACTTCGAACGGGGTGAGTTTAGTCGCGCTGTGCCTGCACCTGTTATAAGAAAACTCCACAGTAGACAGTAAGTCCTCCCACCGGCGTGGGTTACTCTTCAAAACCGTCCGAAGGAGGGCTCCAAGAGTGCGGTTGGTCACCTCTGTCTGACCATCCGTCTGTGGGTGGTAGCTCGTAGAAAATAGGAGTTTAGTACCGAGCTTACCCCACAAGGTTCTCCAGAAATGGCCGACGAACTTGGTGTCCCGATCACTAACAATAGTGCACGGAATACCGTGCAGTCTCACGACATTGTCGAAGAACAGAGTAGCAACGTCAGTGGCGTTACTAGTGTTCTTACAGGCAATGAAGTGTGCCATCTTAGAGAACCTGTCGACGACCACAAATATAGAATCTCTACCACGCCGAGACATAGGCAACCCAGTGATAAAATCCATGGAAAGATCTTCCCACGGGCCAGCGGGAATCGGCAGAGGCGTGTAGAGACCATGCGGACTAGACCTGGCCTTAGCCTTATGGCATGTCACACAACTCTGACAATACTTCGTAACATTGTTGGCCATCTTAGGCCAGAAGAACTGTTCGCGAAGTGATGCCAGCGTCTTAGACACGCCAAAGTGACCACGACTATGTGCTTCCTCAATCAGCAAATTTCTGACAGAGGATGAAGGGATGCAAAGCTTCCCACCTTTGTACAGAAATCCGTCATCAAGGAAATACGTAGCATGTTCACGGCCAGTGGATTTACATTGCTCAAAGAATGTAGAAAAGAAAGGATCAACAGCATAAAGATCCTTGAGCAATGCAAACCCAAATAACTGAGACTGAAGCTGAGTAATGAGGACGTACCTGCGAGAAAGGGCGTCGGCTACCACATTCTCCTTACCTTTCTTGTGCACAATGAGATATGGAAACGTCTCCATGAACTCAACCCAGCGAGCGTGGCGTCTGTTAAGAGTCGTCTGGCTGCGCAGATAACTAAGAGCTGCATGATCGGAGTGAATCACGAACTCTGCAGGCCACAGATAGTGTTGCCACGTCTTCAGAACCCGAATGAGCGCGTACAACTGCTTGTCATACGCCGGGTAGTTCAGCTGTGCACCTGACAGCTTCTCTGAAAAATAGGCAATCGGCCTCTTCTCCTGCAGTAAGACACCTCCGATGCCGAAATCAGAAGCGTCGCATTCCACCTCGAACCGACGGGTGAAGTCAGGAAGCTGCAGCAGTGGCGCGCGGCACAAGGCATCCTTCAGGGTGGCAAAAGCAGCATCATGCCGGGGAAGCCAAGTGATAGACGCGGCCTTCTTGGTCAGCTCGTGTAATGGGGCGGCTATAGTGCTGAAATCACGAACAAACCGTCGATAAAAACCAGCCAAACCCAAAAACGAACGTACCTGAGTAGGAGTAGTTGGCGTCGGCCACTCCTGGATAGCGCGGATCTTTTCTGCATCCACCTGCAGGCCGTCCTTGCTGACGATGAAACCTAGGAAGTTTGTAGAAGGAGAACAAAATACACACTTGCCAAGATTGGCGTATAAGCTCTCTACTCTCAAACACTCTAAAACAAGGCGAAGATGCTCAGCATGGTCATCTAAAGTCCTAGAGTAAATAAGAATATCATCAAAATAGACAACTACAAACTTACCCAGAAAAGCTCTCAAGACATGGTTCATCAGTCTCATGAACGTAGAAGGAGCATTGGTCAGTCCAAATGGCATGACTAGCCACTCATACAGACCATACTTCGTCTTGAAAGCAGTCTTCCACTCGTCCCCTTCCTTCATGCGAATCTGATGATAGCCGCTCTTCAGATCAATCTTGCTGAAGAACTGCGCTCCATGTAGCTCGTCAAGCATGTCATCGAGGCGAGGAATGGGATGTCTGTATTTGACGGTGATCTGGTTGATGGCACGGCAATCCACGCACATCCTCCAAGAACCGTCCTTCTTAGGCACCAAGATGACGGGAACCGCGCACGGGCTAAGAGACTCGCGCACATACCCCTTCTCCAACAGTTCCTGCACCTGCTGTTGCAACTCCTTTGTTTCCTCTGGAGAAGTCCGGTAGGCAACTCGGTTGGGAAGAGTAGCTCCTGGTACAAAATCGATCTGGTGCTCAATGCCACGAAGTGGTGGAAGACCATCTGGCAACTCGTCCGGCATCACATCCTGAAACTCCTGCAAAATTGACAAAATACAAGAGGGGAGTGCGGACTCTGAAACAGGTAGGGCAGTAGGAAGAGCAATGAGTAGGAAACAAGGAGACTTGCCTTGGATGACGTTGGAAACCTTTCGGCGTCGCGCCAAGAGAAGTCGCTGCTCACAAGTGCCTTTCAGCGCAGAACTACCTTTTCCACCCTTCTGATGATGGACTCCAGAAGGTACCTGTTGACCATTACCACTACAGTGAGGAAATTTAAGACTAATGGGCTGGTCACTTACCTGTCCTGAGTTGCCTTGGGTACCCGAAGAAGATGCTGCAGGAAGTTGTAGGGAACTCGGCTGGAAGGCTGTAGGGGACTCTGGAGGGGGTTTTCCTGCGTCCTTTACAGCCTGTATAGCCTTGTTCCTCTGTCTAATAGCATGGTCCTGTAAAATCTCATTCGGAGTCATAGGTAAGAGCGTCACGCGCTTGCCATGGTGAGTGAACATGTAACTGTTCAAAAACCCATCATGGAAGACGCGACGGTCAAATAGCCAAGGACGCCCTAACAGAATATGGGTGGCATCCATGGCGGTAACATCGCACAAAACAGTGTCTGTATATGGTCCTATGGAAAAAGCAACGGGACACTGTAAAGAAACATTGTTACCTGGTTGGTCTAAAATCCACTGCAGACCGTAGGGCTGAGGATGTGGTTGCGTCTGAAGATTGAAGTCGCGGACGACTCTCTCGTTTATAATGTTGCAGCACGACCCTCCATCTATTATCAGACTCAGCGACGCATTCTTCATACGACACCGGGAATGAAACAGATTCTCCCTTTGGTCAAGCGGACCTCCTTCCTTGACGCTGAGGACGCGTCTGGTGACCAAGGCATAATGCATGACGTCGGTATCATGGTCGCTCGGTCTGATCACCTCATCAGTCAGCTCTGCAGACTCCTCTGGGTCGTTCTCCTCTTCATCCGAGAGGCTCTCGTAGTCTTTAGTTTGGGCGGAGTAGAGGACACGCTTCTGATTAGGGCAGTCCTTCTGATAGTGTCCTCGTCCACCACATCTGTAACACTCTCGATCGCTAGAACGATCTGTACGGCTTGTCTCAGCAGAGGTCGATGGCTGTCTGCGCGCAGAAGTAGGGGGCGCCGGCCGCGGCGTCGTAGAAGACGCAATACCTGTACGATCCTGTCGAGGCACAGAACTAGAAGAAGAGTTAGTGCGATAAGAATTGACAGGGTTCGAGGTATACCTTGGTGAGGGAGAAGACGAAGACTGCCAAGGCTGCTGTCCACGTCTCTGCGCCTGAAGATAGAGCTTATGCGCAGTATGTACCACGTTGTTGAGGTCTCGGATTGGCAGAACGTCAACTTGATCCCGGTACGGCTGTGACAAACCCGTTATAAAACGTGTACGGAGAGTAGAGGGAGTAACACTTACCCCGGCCTTGAAGTACATGTCTTCTAAGCGAGCAAAGAACTCCTGTGGCGTATCACGACCCTGAGTAGCAAGTGCAATGGCTGTCTTCATATCCTCTCGGTATGTCGTCGGCACATACTTGCGCGTCATGAGCGCCACTAGCTGTTGCCACTCTGTCACAGGTGGCCACCCCATGCGTGCCTGCTGTTGGACCAGTCGGTTCCACCAGGTGCGCGCTGCTCCTTGGAAATGCAAGGTGACGATCTCCACCTTCGCATGTTCCTCATATTGATAGTGTTGAGGAACATGGCAGGTACTCTGCAACCAATCTATGAAAGTAGAAGGATCATAAGTACCAAGGAAGGGTTCGATTTTCACCTTAATTTCTTGGCGATACGTAGCTGGGGGTGGGTATCGCTGTTGGGCTGCAGCGGGAGCATAGAAATTCTGTTGTGGAAGCCCCTGCCGCTGCTGTCCAACTGGTAGTTGTTGCCGTCGCTGCGCTCGTGGAGGACCGGCAACCCGCTGCTGCTGATATTGTTGTGGATGACCCTGTGCAGCGTAATAAGCAGCCTGATTTTGTGGCTGCTGTGGAGGAGGAACCCAACCTGTACGATGAAACTGCTGCTCTGGTGGGTCCTGTAGGGGTGGGTGATAACCTGCAAAAAACCCATAGGCCCCTTCTTCCTCATCCTCAAGATCAAATTCCTGGAATCCTTCATCTGAATCTGACTCAACAGGAGAAACAGTACTCTGATGGTCAGCAAAAGAATGGACATTGAAGGTTTCAGAATTTACCTGATGTCGACTTGGACGAGCCGTGGAGTGTTTCCCTTGCTTGCTTGTGGAAGCATGTGGTTCTGTGCGTCTGCTCTGGCGTTTGACGGCACTGTCATCGACCGGTGCATCCTCCTCTGAAGATGACTCATCATCGTCCTGCTCGTCCTCGTCCTGAGAGTTGCGTTCAGGAATTGTCAACTGGGCTGATTTGGAGCGCACCTTCTTCTTCGACGCGCTACTCTCTTTCTGCGATCCTTTCCGCTGATGCTGCGTAGGAGGATCGGATATCAGAATGCCCTTGCCCTTTTTCTGCTTCTGGGCTAGGGTACTCTGGTCGTCACGGTTGTTCGGTGACGGAGACGGCATCACTCTACTGAGCAGATCACGCATGGCTGCAAAATTCGCTTCTGAACGTTCATCGGAACGTTGCTGATTGGCCACCAATAGCTCAATGGCCGTAGCCAGTTGATCGACCCGACCCGTATCCTGTCCGTCATTGGAGTTCACCATTATCCTGAAAAGACAACAGACCCCAACAGAGCAAAGGAAAAACCAAAAACGAAGCAACAGAAACGAAAGAGAAGTCGAACTACCAAGATATCACAACTGAAAACAAAGCTGATATGGCCGTGAGGGCGGGAAGGCTAAGGATAATCACACAACAATCACAAATTGCAGCGATAACTCAGCAAACAAATTGTAGATATAAATTGCAGTAATATAAGCCTAGATATGCCAACAAGACTATAACAGCCAAGACAGTGAGAGAGAGGAGATGGGAATTGAATCAATAACGATAGGGTAACGATTACCTTATTTTGGCTTTGTGCACCCTATATCTCTTCACCGTTGCCACCTAAGTTCGGCTTTTCTCACAAAAAACTCCTGCACTCTAATACTCCTACAGAAACCTCAACTGCTGTCGCCAGGATATAACGGTAGGCACAGAAATTAATCCGGCGTGAACCTGGGCGTCCCGGCTAAGCAGCTGCAAACTAACAAAAGCGGATAACTCACGCCAAAGTCAGAAGGATAACTGTAAAAAGCGAATGCAGAAACCGACACAAAAAGGGAAAATAAAAATAAAAGGACTCAGATCCCTGCAATCTAATACCCCTACAGTAACCTCAACTGCTGTCGCTAGGATATAACGGTAGGCACAGAAATTAATCCGGTGTAAACCTAGGCGTCCCGGCTAAGCAGCTGTAAACTAACAAAAGCGGATAACTCACACCAAAGTCAGAAGGACAACTGTAAAAAGCGAATGCAGAAATCGACACAAAAAGAGAGAAATAAAATAAATAAAATAAAATAAAATACCGAAGGCCTTCGTAGGGTCGAAATTTCGGAACCCACGAAAAGAACCCGGATCTGGGGAGGCCGTCTTCGTTGCGCTGGGCGGGGAGCTTTTAACCCGGTTCTGAGGCACCCGGGATAGAAGGTGCCGTCTGCTGGGCGCGCGCGCGCTGGGCCGCTGCTTGCTGGGCGCCGACGTTGGGCGTGTCGCTTGGCTTCGGTTTGTGTGGCGCTGAAGGTAAGTATCCTAACAACTTCCCTAATTTGCCTTGATTTGTTTTGATTTTTTTGATTGATAATTTTTTTTTTTTGGCAATTCTTCAGATCTGGCTTTTTTCTACAAGGAAAGATCTCAGCCTTTTTTTTTTTTAATTAGAGAAATTGTAACAAGAACTCAAGAACCCTAATTTTCAAGGACGAACCACCGAGCTTCAAGGCTGCCTCCTTTGCGCAGATCGGACTCAAAAATTCTTTTAAAAAAAATATATTATAGACTACTACACACTCTATTGATTCAAGTTGGAAAGAAGGAAATCAAAGAAGACACAGATTAATGGCAAAAAGGTCAAGTACAGCAATTCAACCTATATGCATGCAAATCTAGATCTATAATTCAATCACCAAATTACCAACACAAAGAGCAATTGTTGTGTGTAGGGGACAAGGTAAGAACACTAAAATTGAAGCAAATATATTTTTTGAGGCAGATTAACACCAAAAACGAGTTTTCAATGCAAATCTACAATGTTTTTGTTAAAGAAAATAATTCGGCCTTCAAGAGAATTTTTTTTTTAAAAAAAAATTTTGACTTTAATAATATAGATCTGAATAATAACAGTCGGAATTATCAAGAAAAATGCAGAAAAAAAAAATTTGGATTTTTTGACACGAAAATAAGGTTGTGATAAGCAAGGAATCGATTCGACTTACAGATTCGAAGGCTCTGATGCCAGTTGATGTGACCTTGCTATGAAGAAGGTCTCAAGTCCCGGATGAGATCGTGATGAATCCGTAGTGGGGCGAAGCAACTCCTTGAATAGGCGTCTGCGTTGATGGAGATTGCAAGACGACGACGAAGCGGAAGCGATGTGAAGTTGATGATGACGCAGTCCGTATGAAGGGTGATGGTGGGCGGACTGAATGATGATGGAAAGAAGAGGTTTTGGAGGCGGGTTAGATGAAGGGAGCACGCTCGACCTGGATCTAAAGGATTTGATGTGAGAATGACGAAGGAGCAAGCTCGACTAGGTGATTCAAGGTGACGTTGAAGGAACTTCAATGGAGGTTTTCTCTCAACATAAAGTTATGAATATCAACGTACCAGGAAAGGGGGCTACAAAGCTAGGTTAAGTAAAAGGAAGACTCTTCCTTTTCCTTAACCAAAAAGATTAAAAATAAAACAAATAAAACTCTAAAAATAACTCTAAGGGGGCTGGTCATTCTAAGTATAGAAATGACCTCCTAAACTCCCTTAAAAATGCTGAAAATAATAATAAATAATATCCGGACTAAAAACTAAAAAATGTCATAAATCAGAAATATTGATAACTAGGCGAATAGCGATCAATATCTCTAATCTGTGAGATCCGGGATCTCTGCAGACTGTATAGACGTCCCAACTGTCACTAAACTCAGAATGGATCCCTCATCTGTAGTTGGACGTCCATGACCTGCTACGAGTCTGGTCACCAGTGATTGAGTCGCAGCTTGAATAGCTTTGGCTCGTGCTCTAGTAATGGGACCTGAGGACCTAAGACTCATAGCCTCCTCCTCGTCTGCAGCTGTCATGGTAGGCGAGGTCACATCATAAGCTCACGTCACTCTTGACCTCATATTACCCCAGCCTAATGCTGGTCCAAGCCACCTGCTTATTGCCTAGGCCGTCCTTTCGGGTTTTCGACCTATCCCAGGATTTCAATTTTAGCCTTTTTTTCAATTTTTGGCTTTTTATCTTTTTATTCATTTTTCTCCTCAGCAACATAGCAAGTATAAAACCCCACCCCATGCTTAAACATTGCATTGTCCTCAATGTAATGAAAGACAAAAGAATAAAGCATAGGGAAAAGCAAAAAATAACTCACAACGGTACCGAGTTGGCTTGGACACTTCCTTGTTGCTGGCGGTGTAGTCATAAAAGCTCATGTCTTGGATGTCTGGCATCAACGCCATTATCTTCATCTACCGTGCAACCATAAGAAACCACTGTAGGGTGTGGTGGTGATGTAGGAAATCAGGGCTGCATGGCCTTCAAAAATGGGCCCAGATGTCATCGTGGTCGGGCCCTGGTGTACCTTCTCTCCAACTGTCGACTGCAGGGCCATCATCGTTGCCAAATAAATATAGGGTGAATGTATTCCTTTGTTTAGCAACATGATGCGCACCTCTCCGTGGGGAACTCTGGACAGCTGGGTAAAACTTCTTTTTTTTGACTTTTTCTCCCCGTTTAAGGTCTTTTCGGGATATCTTATTTTCGTATGTTGCTCCCCGTTTAAGGTTTTTTCGGGGCCCATTTTTTTCGATTTTTTTTTTTACCTGCGAAAATGCGACGGTCGCCGTGAGGGGTGCGGCGGTCGCCGTAATTAAACGGCGATCGCCATTTTTAGGTCGTAGCCAACTTGCTTGGCGAGGCATTTGCGGCGGTCGCCGTAAGGGGTGTGACGGTCGCCGTGAACTCCATCTTCGTTTTTTCACTCTTCCTGCAGGTTAGTTCAACACAGAAAGGAAAAACTAAAAGGAAAAACAAAAGAAAAGACTAAGGGAAAGAAAATAAACTACCAAATCTCGGGTTGCCTCCCGAGCAACGCCTTGTTAATGTCGTGGCTCGACATAGTGCTCAACCTCTTCAACTCGGGTTGCTCCTATCACTTGAACTCCTGAGGTCTATATTAGGGGGATGTCGCTTTGTGTGCTCCATGTTGAGCCTTTCCCCCATGCTTGTGTACTTCATGATGGTTGGACCGCTGTTCATATCTATGAATGCACTTGACATCTTCAGAAATGGTCTACCCAGCATCTCAGGGCCTGCATGGTTGTTCTGCCCCGCATCCAGCATGTAAAAATTCGCCACCTGAATTAAGGCCTCCTTCTTGTGCTTCCCCTTTGGTTTCTTCTTTATATTGCCCAGCGCCCTTAAAAACTCTATACGGCGAGGGATACCGTTTGTCAATGTGACCAAAGGAACGGTTTCTGCGCAGTTACGGAAGGCCTCATAGATTTCATTGTTGTTCTTCAGCCTTCGAGTATCTTGGAATACCGCATGGAGGGGCGTGACGGGGTGCAGCGAGACAAGTGGAAAGGAGTTGAGATGCACATACTCATCATAGGCAGCCTCAAGAGGGTCGGGGGCTGCCCGGGCGTTTTTGAGAGGAACAAGCGTCGTAGGATCATTTTCGCGATCGTGGCTCTCCTCCTCTTGGTCGCTGAATTCCTCCAGTCCCAAAAAATACTCTTCTTCAGAAAGCACAACGCGGTCCAAAATATCGTCTGGAATACCCATCTCCTCAGTGGGTGAACCGAGGTCGAGGTATACCTCCCGCGGTCTTGGGTTCTCTTCTGCAGATATCTCGTTGTATTCTGCACCCGTCTCACAAATTTGTTCCTCCCTGTCAGCTAAGGGGGCGACATGCAGCTGCTCAGTACTTTGTAGGGTCAACGAGAAGACATTCTCTTCCTGGTGCACCACTGGGTGAGATAGTTGTTCTGCCGACGTCATGGACTTCATCCTGCTCAATGCTTGCACCATTTGCTCCGTCTGCCTCTCAATGATCTGGATATTGGACTTTATTTGTTGTTCAAGTTGGATCGTGTTCTGTTTGAAAGATCGAAACATGTCCTCCAATGACATGGAGGGACTTGGATTGTGCCCATAACTCGAATTAGGGTGATCTCTCTACCCTGGAGTGTATGCGTATGAGTATGGGTCATATCGCGGCTCCTGATGGAAGTGGAGAAATCTATCCATCTCTGTAACAAAATCAAAAAGGAAAAACAAAAATCAATAGCACGGGTGTGGACCGTAAGATAGGTCCACACAATAGTTGACACACAAATCACACACAAAATAGATTATTGCCTCCCCGGCAACGGCGCCAATTTGATAACAGGTTTTTGTCGTTCTAAAAACTGCTATGCAAAATATCCAAACAAACCTTAAACCGTAGTCCTAGGTAAGTACAGGTCGGATCCACAGGGATGCGAATTCTATCTAAATATGCAATTTGTATGTCAAACTAAAGTAACCAAAGGGGTTTTTTTTGTGAGTTTTAATTAATCTACGCATGCAAAAGTAAACAACTAGATGTGATGGATTCAGTAATGGGGAAAAGCACTTAGTCAAACAACATCCACTATTCGTATGACAAGTTGATCATAGATACTCATTCAAAATCTCATGCAATGGTAATTCCAATTCCTTTTCAGATATAACTAATAGCACAACCAGATACTATTAGCACTAACTAATTAAACAACCCTGAAACTATCAAGATTCAGTTTAACAGCAGCGTTACGGATAGGAATATAGTTGGATACAATTCTAGCATAAAACAACCAGATATTATCCTAGAATGTAAATCAGTTCTCTTCTGCATAAGACTAGCACAACCAGTTACTAATACGATGCAGTTGCTACTCTGAAATAGATATGCTCAACCAGTAACAATCTAGATCTAGCAATAGATAAATAACGACAAACCCTAGTTGCGTCCAAATAGAGATTATCAATATCAATCATAAACAACTTAAGCAAGAGAAAGATAAAAACCATGCAATAGATTAAGAACAAGAATCTCACAACTTTATCCAAACGAAAGCTTCAGCGTCTGACTAAGCCAGGGAGGCTTAGTTCTTCATAACGTAGAAAGGGAAATTAGGGTTCAAGAGATGATCCAAGATTGGCAAACAAGCCTTTTCTCAACCCTTAAATACTAAAGGAAAATAAAGCTAAGTTAACCTAATACGAAATATTAAAACCGTAATAAAAATAATCCAAATAAAACAAATATGGAAAACACGTTCGGCGGGCTTCTGACATCGGCGAAGTTCGCCGCATCTCCCACGGCGATCGCCGTAAATGCGGCGGGCGCCGCAATTAAACGGCGGTCGCCGTAATCACTTCGTAGCCAAGGTCGGTGGAAAGCCAAATGCGGCGGGCGCCGTAAGGTTCACGGCGGGCGCCGTAATTACGGCGGTCGCCGTCTTTGTACGGCGGTCGCCGTTCTTCGGTTCAGCTCCTGCGACACTTCCGTAAAAACGCCATAACTTTTGATTCCCAACTCGTATTGCGCTCATATTTTGAGGACTTACAATAGACTTCACGATCTAACTCCTCGAATTGGAATCACTCCATTTGGACATCGGAGCAGAGAGAACGATCCAATTGAATTCAGCACATTGTTCTTCTACTCTTCAGTGCACTCCTCTTCCTCGTCTTCTCATGTGGTTTCTTCCTCAGTGTCTCATATGATATCCAAAACCGCTCAAACACCTCCAAATACACCAACTTCGCCCCCAAACACCATACACATGAATGTGTCTAAATCTACCCGAATGGCACCAATAAATCCTCTAATGACTCTTACTTAAGCCCTACAAAGTAGTGCTTATCAAACCACCCCATGCTTAGACCTTTGTTCGTCCTCGAGTAAACTAATAAAGAGCCTACTCCTCCAATGCAGCATCCAAGGTCTCAGGAAGCATATCCTCCAACTAAGAGTCACATAACCCATGCCAAGCTCCTGGCACCAATCTCATTCACAACACATCCACAACTCAACAAGCTTAAGGGGCAAGCAGAGTACTTCCCCCAAGCTAACCCGGACATCCAAAAGTTTGAGTAACCTCTAATCCTAGCCTCCATCTATTGCTCCTTATGTCTCCCAGAGTGACCTACCCGACAATCCTTCTTTGACTCCTCTTCTTATGACGCCTCGCCAAGAGTAGTGAGAAATCCTAAAATCACTCTTCTTCTTTTTCGCTCATTTTGCCAAGGCGCCCTTTCGAGTTTTCACCAAGCCACTCATTTCATTTTCCAATAGATGTGCTCACATAAGCTCACGTCACTCTTGACCTCATATTACCCCAGCCTAATGCTGGTCCAAGCCACCTGCTTATTGCCTAGGCCGTCCTTTCGGGTTTTCGACCTATCCCAGGATTTCAATTTTAGCCTTTTTTTCAATTTTTGGCTTTTTATCTTTTTATTCATTTTTCTCCTCAGCAACATAGCAAGTATAAAACCCCACCCCATGCTTAAACATTGCATTGTCCTCAATGTAATGAAAGACAAAAGAATAAAGCATAGGGGAAAGCAAAAAATAACTCACAACGGTGTCGAGTTGGCTTGGACACTTCCTTGTTGCTGGCGGTGTAGTCATAAAAGCTCATGTCCTGGATGTCTGGCATCAACGCCATTATCTTCATCTACCGTGCAACCATAAGAAACCACTGTAGGGTGTGGTGGTGATGTAGGAAATCAGGGCTGCATGGCCTTCAAAAATGGGCCCAGATGTCATCGTGGTCGGGCCCTGGTGTACCTTCTCTCCAACTGTCGACTGCAGGGCCATCATCGTTGCCAAATAAATATAGGGTGAATGTATTCCTTCGTTTAGCAACATGATGCGCACCTCTCCGTGGGGAACTCTGGACAGCTGGGTAAAACTTCTTTTTTTTTGACTTTTTCTCCCCGTTTAAGGTCTTTTCGGGGTATCTTATTTTCGTCTGTTGCTCCCCGTTTAAGGTTTTTTCGGGGCCCATTTTT